>OX465596.1:160632500-163132500 GCA_950022295.1 Bromus sterilis | reverse complement strand
CTCCTCCGAGCCCGCTGCCTCCCCGACGTGCTCCACGGTGAGCAGGCAAACATATTGCCCCAACTCCCGTTCGATTTCGAACGGTGGGCCGTCATACTCGCACCGCCGTGCTCCGGGCTCCGCGGTGGCTCGCCGTAGTCGCCGTATGGTCGACCCTAGCCTCCCCTTTGTGTAGCAGTAGGTGCAGGGCGTTGGCCCCGTTCGATTCCCCGCCTCTTTCCACCATTTGGTCGCCGGAGTACCTCCCCGGCCTGGCGCCGCTGTGCCTCGGCCGCCGCCGGCGTGGACACGCACGGGTCGGCCTAACCGTGGGGCTAATCCCCATTAGGCTAACCCCACTGACAATGGGGCCCGCCCTATTAGTTAGTGTTAACCCCCCCCCCCCCCCCCCCCCCCCGTTAAAAGAGTTAAGTTTAATCCCCCCTTTTGTTACACTGACAGGTGGGCCCTGGCTATTAGATAAATAAAATTGTTTAATTAAAATGCAATTAATAAAATCAGAGTATGACATGTGGGTCCTCTAGAATATTAGATATAAATTAAACATTTTATTAAATACTGTGTATGACATGTGGGACCCACTGGTCAGTAGGCCCCACATGTCAGTTTGACCTGGTCAACCCCCTCCGTGGATAATGTTGGATTTAGTATTAAAAGAAATTCAGAAATTCTTTTAAAAATGATTTAAACTTATAAAATCAATATATTTTAATCCGTATATCGGATCGAAAAACTTTATACATCAAAATTGATCGGAAAAATATAACGAATACGGATACGCTATCCGTATGTCTACCCCACCCCCCTAACACACCGATCATCGACATTCCCCCCTCCGGGCTGTCTGTCGATAATTCCCGGTACCGATAAAAAGTACCCGGATGAATTTATTTCGAACACGAAAGTTGTCCGGAATGGTTCAAGTAACACGGATACACCCCCCTTATGTTTGTCCGGTATCCACGACACCTCCGGCATGAACCCTTCCCCCTCCGGACACCCTGTCTAGTAATCACCCGGAGCCGGTAGTTCATCCCCGGATGAATTCCCGCTCCGAGCAACGTGCTTTGCACTGCGTTAGAACACCGTTAACTTTGCATACGTCATGCCATGTATTTGTTTGTATATATTGCTTTGTATTTACTGTTTCTCCCCCCCTTTTTTTCTCCGGTAGACCCCGCTGCTACCACTGACTACACCGCTGCCGGGTACGACTACTTCGTCGACGACCCTGCCCCTACCGTCGAGCTTCCAGGCAAGGAGAGCCATTCTCTTCCCCAGATATCGCCTACCTTTCCGTACTTTCTTGCACTAGGAATGGTTACTGCTGCTGCTACGTTATAATCCTATTCAACTGCATAGCATGTTTTTGTCACCCCTTGATGTACCGTTCCTTTATCCTATGCTGCCTATTATTACTTATGCATTATTCAGCAGTGGGCCCTGCGCATTGTTAGCTAGGATTAGTTAGCGGGCCGTGACCACTCAGGGGAGTGAACACGAATACAATATATACAACTGCACAGGTACGGAACAAAGCAGACACCGCCAAAGGCCCCTATCTGGGTTATGCCTAGTCACCTCAAGTGTGAGCTATCAAGGAGTAATCCTTGTACTCCACCCGAGGCAGAATTTGTCTTCCCGCCATAGGGTCCTGAACAGCGGTTGTCCTTAAGGTAAGAAGTCGGGCGACCCAATGGTGCCCGCGAGAGGTATATTGTCGGGAACGACAGGGAGGGTACGACCGACGTTACTGGCGTGCTTGGCCCCTGCTCGTATCTCGCGAGAGTTACCAAACCACGAAAGTCGAGCTCTACCAAGAGCACACGCGAGACAAGGTAAGGAGACGGTTCACCTTGTCGGTAACCGCGCGCTTTGACGGGACGACAGGGCAGGCCCCGACGTTACCGGTGGGCCTTGTTGCTGTTCGTTGTCCGTTGTGTTGTTAGTGAGACAGCGATAACGGTTGTCTGCGAGATAATATTAAAATGCTAAATGGTTCGGCGGATGACTTGAGAGACCCGTTGGTCTGTACGCACTACCTACACGTGGGATTACGGTGTGGGCCCTCCGCGTCGTAGTTCGTCCGAAAGCTCTTCAGACGTCAGCAGTACTGCGGCCTGATCGCCGGGAAGTGGTCTTGTCTTTTTGCTGCAGCAGGTGTGTTTGGATTTTCTTTTGCTTCACCGGCCAGACTCGCACCGTGTAGGAGCGTGCAAGGGTGAGGGACCTAGACCCCTTGGCGCATAGGATATAGTCCAGCGGATGGCCTCTCTGTTGAGCCTAGGATGGGCTGCGATGTGTCGGATAGCCTCGGTGGGGCGTTCCCTAAAAAGTTTCACGCCACCCTGGAGATCCGAGCATGCAGGCTGAACAGTAGTGCACCCCTGCAGGGAGTTTAATCTATTCGAATAGCCGTGTCCATGGTAACAGGACGCTTTATGCTGAAGCTGGATCTTACCACTAGAAACTATTACTATTAAACTGTATGGTTCCGGGTCTTCTTCCTCGCAGGGAGTCGAGGAGGGGAACTCGGAGGCATTATTATTATTAATTATTACAACTTATATTATACAATGTTGCAGCAACTTCTGCTTCATTGTTACTTTATTGCTTTATATGAACTGTTGGCTGATTCTCTTCTCATGCTGCAAGACATCGTCAGAAGATGCTAGTCTTCGATAGGCCTAGCTTCTTACCCTTATTCTGATTTCTATCTTGCAGTCCACTTTATACAGCCTCCCCTTTCCGTTGATACAAATGCATAATGCTTAGTAGCGGACGTAAGACTCGTGGGTATACTAGATCCTCACCTGCTTTATTTCCTTTATTGTTTTGCCTGATCGGCCGCTGCAGTCGACGTTGGAGACCAGGAGCAGGAGTACCCCGGAGGAGGTTACTACTACGTCGAGACCCCCGCTGACCAGGACCAGGAGTAGTTTCGGAGGCTCCCAGGCAGGAGACCTTGCCTTTTTGATCTGTATCTCTGATGTTATTTGTGCTAGCCTTCTTAAGGCAAAACTTGACTAACTATGTCTGTATTCAGATATTATGGCTTGTATAACTTATGTATTCGGGTCCGCGTGACCCCCCCCCCCCCCCGCCCCTTTATTGTAACATATTGTTTTATCCTTTTGTGTTTAGTGTTGTGCTGTGATATTCTCACCGTGGCACCCTAATCTCAGCTGTGTACCCTGCGTGTATGATTACTGTACACGGATTGATTTTGGGGGCGTCACAAGTTGGTATCAGAGACGACTGCCTGTAGGAAGCCACCCAACCACTACCTGGTCGAAGTTGAGTCTAGACTTTGAAAAAAATATTTTGTTAACTTAATATTTGGCTTACGGGCCCACATCGATGTCACTACGTGTGATATCTATGGTATTAGGATTCTTTTCTCCTTACCTATGCTCTGGGAATCTCCTCTCTTATCCTTGCTGGTAAGTTTTACAAACTCTGACATTAGGATCACGTTCTCTTGATTCCACCCGGCGTTTTTGGTGCTTCCCCCCATTGATTGAGTCGTGTTGCAGGAGTTCTACCCCAGGTCCCGGACCGCGGATCCCATTCTCATTCTGGGCAGGCCGCGCGTCCTCTGGCATTAACTCCTGTGGCCAACAGTTTTCTTGCGGCGTGATTGACATAGTGGAATCTATGTCGCGTCATGTAATCCTTACCGCGGTCTGCGCGCCGCCTAGTGTGTCCTTTTTCCTTAATTTCTACGACGTTACGCTGCCCGATTTTCGATTGATTCTATGTGTGGATGTGTATGTCTTATATGACTACTCCTATATATCCGCGCCTCCTCCTTGTTGTCGCTTTACCTCTTACTCGTTTCCGGTATCTCGTTAAAATGTTCATCGCTGAAATACCCCTGTTAAATTCTAGCAGGATGGCTGGTCGTGGTGGTCGTGGTCGTGGTCGTGGTGCCAACGGTCCACCTCCGCCGCCGGACTACATGGCCGCGATGATGCAGCAGTTTCAGATGAACCAAGTGTTTATGCAAGGAGTCATAGATCAGCTCCAGAACCAGAATCAGAACCAGAACCAGCACCAGAACCAACCGCCTGTGGTTACTCTGCGGGATTTCATGCGTCTCAATCCCCCTCTCTTCCACCAACCGAAACAGCCGCTGGATGCCGATGATTGGCTTCGTGACATCACTCGTCAGCTGAAGTTCGCTAATGTGAGCGCTGCTGATTATGTCAACTTCGCGTCCTATTTCCTGCGTGGTCCCGCTGCTCAGTGGTGGGACACCTACAAGGGCTCTCTAGCTGAAGGGACTGTCGTCACCTGGAATGACTTCAAGACTGCCTTCCGCGCTCGTTATGTCCCCCAGGCGATTATGAACCGTATGAAGGCCGAGTTCCGCAACCTCGTTCAGGGCAACAAAACTGTCGAGGCATACCAGAGGGAATTCCTCCGCCTCTCCCGCTATGCTGCCAGTGACCTCCTCAATGATGCAAGTAGGCAAGAGAAGTTCCGTGATGGGCTCAACCCAGATCTCCAGCTTGCACTGGCTTTGCACGTCTTCCCCGACTTCGCCACCATGGTGAACCAGACTATCACTCTTGAGACCGCTCAGCTTAAGTTCGGTGGTTCGCCGAAGCGCCCCCGTGATGCTGGCTCATCTTCGGGCACAGCACAGAAGCAACGCGTTTGGCTTCCACACAGTCTTATGCGTCCAACTGGCCCTGCACCAAGGCCGTCGTATGTTGCACCCCGTCTGCCTCCGCCCCCGCCGAGACAGCCGAAGACTGAGACTGCACCCCTCCATCCTCAAGATGGCCTGTGTTTCAAGTGCCGTCAGCCAGGCCATATTTCCAGAGACTGCCCTCAGCGACAGAATCAACTGGTAGTTCACCTTGCTGGCCGCGGAAATGGTCGTGGCAACAATGGGACCCTCAACTATAATACTGGGTCAAATCCTCATGCTCGTGGTCATGCTTACAACATTGATGTTGAAGCATCTCAGGAACAGCCCTCTACTGTGATGGGTACACTCCTCGTTAACTCAATACCTGCTACTGTTTTATTTGATACAGGAGCATCGCATTCATTTATGTCTGGAGCATTTGCTTCTAAGCATGGCATTTACCACGAAAAGATGCATACCCCCTTAATAGTCCGGACTCCCGGTACCCAGTGTCGTGTCGACATGGTTGCACCTAACCTCACTGACGAGATCGAAAGATTTGAGTTCATGGTTTCTCCAAAAATTCTGAAAACCTCCACCATCGACCTTATCCTTGGCATGGATTGGCTGAAAACCCACAATGCCGCACTTTACTATGGCACCAAGGTCATCCAACTTTTTCATCCTTCCGGTGCGATTTTGAGTCACACTGTCATTGTGTCGATGAATGCCGAAGCTCGTATATATGCTCTGAATGCCTTGAATGTCGCACCTCTCGAAGGGATTGAGAAAGTCCCAATCATTTGTGATTTTACCGACGTATTCCCAGAAGAACTACCGGGGATACCCCCGATTAGGGAAGTTGAATTTGTCATCGACTTGAAGCCTGGCACCGTCCCTATTGCCAAGCGCCCATATAAGATGCCACCTCACCACTTCCTTGAATTGAAGAAGGAGATCGACACGGCCCTCGAGAAAGGCTTCATCCGTCCTAGTTCCTCTGCTTGGGGAGCACCTTCTCTCTTTGTCAAGAAGAGTGATGGCACGAACCGTTTGGTCCAAGATTACCGACCTATCAACCAGGCCACGATACAGAACAAGTACCCCCTCCCTCGGATCAATGATCTTTATGATCAACTTGCTGGATCCACGGTGTTTTCAAAACTCGAGTTAAGGTTGGGTTACCATCAAATCCGGGTCCGTGATGAGGACATCCCGAAGACCGCATTCATTACTCGCTATGGTTCATACGAGTACACTGTCATGTCCTTTGGCTTGACGAATGCCCCAGCCACTTTCTCCAGATTGATGAACTTTATATTCATGGAATATCTCGACAAGTTTGTCGTGGTTTATCTGGATGATATATTGATTTACTCCAAGACCGATGCAGAACATGCCGAACATCTTCGTCTTATACTGGAAAAGCTTCGAGAACACAAACTCTATGCTAAGTATTCTAAGTGTGAGTTCTGGCTTCCCGAAGTAACCTACCTTGGTCATGTGATTTCCAAGGATGGCGTTTCCGTCAACCCCGAACGTATCCAGGCTATTCTTGACTGGACTCCGCCCAGGACTGTCAAGCAAGTCAGAAGTTTCCTCGGCCTTGCCAGCTATTGCCGCCGTTTTGTTGAGAATTTCTCCAAGATTGCCAAGCCTCTAACTAATCTGCTTCACAAAGGCGTCAAGTTTGAGTGGACTGATAAATGTCAAGAAATTTTTCAAGCTCTCAAGGACAAGCTCACTTCACCCCCAGTGCTTGCTCCCCCTGATACTCAGAAGGACTTCGTGATTTATTGCGACGTGTCTCGTCAAGGGTTAGGCTGTGTCCTAATGCAAGAGCGCAAAGTGATTGCTTATGGCTCTCGTCAGTTGCGTGCTCATGAAGAAAACTATCCAACTCATGATCTCGAATTGGCAGCAGTAATTTATGCATTGAAGCTGTGGCGACATTACCTCGTCAGTAATCGTTGCGAGATCTTCACCGACCACCAAAGCCTGAAGTACCTGTTTACGCAACCCGACCTGAATCTCCGCCAACAGAGATGGCTCGAGACAATAGCCAACTACAACATGGGAATTTCTTACACCCCTGGCAAAGCTAATGTGGTGGCCGATGCCTTAAGCCGCAAAGCCTATTATAGTGAACTTGAAGTTCAAGTGCAACAGCCACGTCTGTATGCAGAACTCCGCAAGCTGAACATCGAAATTGTTCCCCAGGGATATGTAAACTCCCTGGTGGTCCAACCAGACCTCGACACCCGCATCAAGACGGTACAACATTATGACTCTGATATTTGGAAGATTAAGCGTCGTGTCGCCAGCGGAGAGCCCTCATTCTTCACTATTGATGCAAATGATGATAATGCGGTGTACTTCAAGGGTCGTTTAGTGGTTCCGGTAGCCAAGGCCAACCTGAATTACGCCTCTGATGTCATGAAAGAAGCTCATGATACACCTTTGTCGATTCACCCTGGTAGTACCAAGATGTACCAAGACATTCGTCAGCGGTACTGGTGGTCCAACATGAAACAAGACATTGCTCGTTATGTTGATGAGTGTGACGTTTGCCGTCGCGTGAAAGCCGAACATCAAAGACCTGCTGGAACTCTGCAACCCCTCTCTATTCCTGAATGGAAATGGGACAAGATTGAAATGGACTTCGTCACCGGATTCCCCTGATCACAGAAAGGTCATGATGCCATCTTTGTCGTCATCGACCGATCCTCCAAGGTCGCTCATTTTCTGCCAGTCAAGGAGACGATCTCTGCTAGTCAGTTGGCAGACTTGTATGTTTCCAGAATTGTTTCCCTCCATGGTATTCCGTTGGAGATCAGTTCAGACCGTGGCAGCATTTTCACCTCGAAGTTCTGGGATAGTTTCCAAGAAGCTATGGGCACTCACCTAAATTTCAGCACCGCTTATCACCTCCAGTCGCAAGGACAAGTCGAACGAGTCAATCAAGTGCTTGAAGACATGCTTCGAGCTTGTGTCATTTCATTCGGTAAGAAATGGGAGGAATCTCTTCCATTTGCTGAATTCTCGTACAACAATAGCTATCAAGCTAGTCTGAAGATGGCACCCTTTGAAGTTCTCTATGGACGTAAGTGTCGAACCCCTCTGAATTGGTCAGAAACTGGGGAACGAACTCTCATTGGTCCGGACATTATTCAGCATACCGAAGATCAGGTTCGCGTTATCCGTGAACACTTGAAAGCTGCTCAGTCCCGCCAGAAAAGCAACTATGATCGCAAGCTCAAAGAAATGGTCTATCAACCTGGCGAATACGCGTACCTCCGTGTCACTCCGATGAGAGGAACTCATCGTTTCGGAATCAAAGGCAAATTAGCTCCTCGCTACATTGGCCCGTTCCGTATTCTTTCCCGGAGTGGACCAGTGGCATACCGATTGGAATTGCCGCCAAACCTCTCTCAAGTCCACGATGTCTTCCACGTGTCACAACTCCGACGCTGCTTCAAGGACCCTATTCGCGAAGTGGAACATGATATGATCGAGCTTCAACAGGACTTGACTTATCAAGAACATCCAAGCCGCATTCTCGATCAGTCTGAACGCAAAACCCGCAACAAGACAACCAAGTTCCTCAAAGTTCAGTGGTCGAATCATTCTGAAGATGAAGCCACTTGGGAACGCGAAGATCGCCTTCGTGAGGAATACCCCGATCTTTCCCCTCTACCGCTTAGATTCTCTGGACGAGAATTCTTGTAGTGGGGGAGATTTGTAACAACCTCACTGTCAGTGAACAGTAATCACTGTTACTGTTCATCTGTACTGTTCAAAACTTTTGTTTGATCAACTGGTTCAGTTCAACTTCAAATTATCCATTGATATTGTTGCAAACAAAGTGAACCATGGGCCTTGATCATCATGGATGAAAACAAAGTCCAAGCCATTTGAAATAAAATTCAAACAAACCCTAAAATGCCTTTTGATGAATATTAAAATGGGGTGACAATAAATCTTTTCCAAAAATCTTGGAACCACTTTTATAAAATCCCAAATAATCACTGGACCAAATCCATATGGGTTTGGGTATTTATTGTGCTATGGAAAATTCCAAATAAATAATAGCAGTAGCAATTCCAGGCCAATGGCTCATTTAATAATAAAATAAATTAGCAAAAGAGTTTAGAAAAAACCCTAAACTTTTTGTGGCACTCTAGGTTTATGCTCTACTAATTATGGAACAAAAATTGCATAATATAAAAATGCCTAAGCCATTTAAATAAATACTAACAGAATTTTACAGAAAAAAAAGAACAAAATGGGGCTCTGTATATTAGTCGCACGGGGCGAGGCCCACTGATCTGGCCCACCCGGGCCCCTTTTCCTTTTTTCCCATCTTCTCCAATGTTCCTCTGTTTCCCCCCGTGGCCATGGCGACCGCGCCATGCTCGACGCCGTCGAGCCGGACCAGCTCGGTGGGTCGCTACAGGCCGGGGCCAGGTAAGATAAGGGCCCCCCCCGAACCCTAGATCTCACCTGCCCTTCGCCTCGTCGCTCTTCCCCCCCCCCCCCCCCCGCTCGATCCCGTGACCACCAGAGCACCACCTCGGGCGGACCTCGACGGAACGCGCGACCACCGGAGACCATCCACCTCCTCGCCGTGTCGAGAGGCTTCGCCGACGACTACCTCGTCCACCCGCGCTAGCAATCGACCAAGGACGCACCGCACGTTGAGGAATCGGGCATTCCTTCCTCCTCCAGCCGCCCCGCCATTAACGACCGGGAGCTCGCTACCGACCTCCTCCGAGCCCGCTGCCTCCCTGACGTGCTCCACGGTGAGCAGGCAAACATTTTGCCCCAACTCCCGTTCGATTTCGAGCGGTGGGCCTTCATACTCGCACCGCCGTGCTCCGGGCTCCGCGGTGGCTCGCCATAGTCGCCGTATGGTCGACCCTGGCCTCCCCTTTGTGTAGCAGTAGGTGCAGGGCGTTGGCCCCGTTCGATTCCCCGCCTCTTTCCACCGTTTGGTCGCCTGAGTACCTCCCCGGCCTGGCGCCGTCGTGCCTTGGCCGCCGCCGGCGTGGACACGCACGGGTCGGCCTAACTGTGGGGCTAATCCCCATTAGGCTAACCCCACTGACAATGGGGCCCGCCCTATTAGTTAGTGTTAACCCCCCCTGTTAAAAGAGTTAAGTTTAATCCCCCGTTTTGTTACACTGACAGGTGGGCCCTGGCTATTAGATAAATAAAATTGTTTAATTAAAATGCAATTAATAAAATCAGAGTATGACATGTGGGTCCTCTGGAATATTAGATATAAATAAAACATTTTATTAAATATTGTGTATGACATGTGGGACCCACTGGTCAGTAGGCCCCACATGTCAGTTTGACCTGGTCAACCCCCTCTGTGGATAATGTTGTATTTAATATTAACAGAAATTCAGAAATTCTTTTAAAAATGATTTAAACTTATAAAATCAATATCTTTTAATCCGTATATCGGATCGAAAAACTTTATACATCAAAATTGATCAGAAAACTATAACGAATACGGATACGCTATCCGTATGTCTACCCCACCCCCCTAACACACCGATCATCGACATTCCCCCCTCCGGGCTGTCTGTCGATAATTCCCGGTACCGATAAAAAGTACCCGGATGAATTTATTTCGAACACGAAAGTTGTCTGGAATGGTTCAACTAACACGGATACACCCCCTTATGTTTGTCCGGTATCCACGACACCTCCGGCATGAACCCTTCCCCCTCCGGACACCCTGTCCGGTAATCACCCGGAGCCGGTAGTTCATCCCCGGATGAATTCCCGCTCCGAGCAACGTGCTTTGCACTGCGTTAGAACACCGTTAACTTTGCATACGTCATGCCATGTATTTGTTTGTATATATTGCTTTGTATTTACTGTTCCCCCCCCCCTTTTTTTCTCCGGTAGACCCCGCTGCTACCACCGACTACACCGCTGCCGAGTACGACTAATTCGTCGACGACCCTGCCCCTACCGTCGAGCTTCCAGGCAAGCAGAGCCATTGTCTTCCCCAGATATCGCCTACCTTTCCGTACTTTCTTGCACTAGGCATGGTTACTGCTGCTGCTACGTTACAATCCTATTCAACTGCATAGCATGTTTTTGTCACCCCTTGATGTACCGTTCCTTTATCCTATGCTGCCTATTATTACTTATGCATTATTCAGAAGTGGGCCCTGCGCATTGTTAGCTAGGATTAGTTAGCGGGCCGTGACCACTCAGGGGAGTGAACACGGATACAATATATACAACTGCACAGGTACGGAACAAAGCAGACACCGCCAAAGGCCCCTATCTGGGTTATGCCTAGTCACCTCAAGTGTGAGCTATCAAGGAGTAATCCTTGTACTCCACCCGAGGCTGACTTTGTCTTTCCGCCATAGGGTCCTGAACAGAGGTTGTCCTTAAGGTAAGAAGTCGGGCGACCCAACGGTGCCCGCGAGAGGTATATTGTCGGGAACGACAGGGAGGGTACGACCGACGTTACTGGCGTGCTTGGCCCCTGCTCGTATCTCGCGAGAGTTACCAAACCACGAAAGTCGAGCTCTACCAAGAGCACACGCGAGACAAGGTAAGGAGACGGTTCACCTTGTCGGTAACCGCGCGCTTTGACGGGACGACAGGGCAGGCCCCGACGTTACCGGTGGGCCTTGTTGCTGTTCGTTGTCCGTTGTGTTGTTAGTGAGACAGCGATAACGGTTGTCTGCGAGATAATATTAAAATGCTAAATGGTTCGGCGGATGACTTGAGAGACCCGTTGGTCTATACGCACTACCTACACGTGGGATTACAGTGTGGGCCCTCCGCGTCGTAGTTCGTCCGAAAGCTCTTCAGACGTCAACAGTACTGCGGCCTGATCGCCGGGAAGTGGTCTTGTCTTTTTGCTGCAGCAGGTGTGTTTGGATTTGCTTTTGCTTCACCGGCCAGACTCACACCATGCAGGAGCGTGGAAGAGTGAGGGACCTAGACCCCTTGGCCATAGGATATAGTCCGGCGGATGGCCTCTCTGTTGAGCCTAGGATGGGCTGCGATGTGTCGGATAGCCTCGGTGGGGCGTTCCCTAACAAGGTTCACGCCACCCTGGAGATCTGAGCGTGCAGGCTGAACAGTAGTGCACCCTTGCAGGGAGTTTAATCTATTCGAATAGCCGTGTCCACGGTAACAGGACGCTTTATGCTGAAGCTGGATCTTACCACTAGAAACTATTACTATTAAACTGTATGGTTCCGGGTCTTCTTCCTCGCAGGGAGTCCAGGAGGGGAACTCGGAGGCATTATTATTATTAATTATTACAACTTATATTATACAATGTTGCAGCAACTTCTGCTTCATTGTTACTTTATTGCTTTATATGAACTGTTGGCTGATTCTCTTCTCATGCTGCAAGACATCGTCAGAAGATGCTAGTCTTCGATAGGCCTAGCTTCTTACCCTTATTCTGATTTCTATCTTGCAGTCCACTTTATACAGCCTCCCCTTTTCGTTGATACAAATGCATAATGCTTAGTAGCGGATGTAAGACTCGCGGGTATACTAGATGCTCACCTGCTTTATTACCTTTATTGTTTTGCCTGATCGGCCGCTGCAGTCGACGTTGGAGCTCAGGAGCAGGAGTACCCCGGAGGAGGTTACTACTACGTCGAGACCCCCGCTGACCAGGACAAGGAGTAGTTTCGGAGGCTCCCAGGCAGGAGGCCTTGCCTTTTTGATCTGTATCTCTGATGTTATTTGTGCTAGCCTTCTTAAGGAAAAACTTGACTAATTATGTCTGTACTCAGATATTATGGCTTGTATAATGTAACGACCCAATTCACACCGAATTGAAGTCTCTGTGTTCAAGTGCCAGTCCCTGGATCGAACTCGCTGGCACACACAGTATAGTAGATGTATATCAAAGTACAAGTGCATCATTATTACAACGTATGATCCAGAGTAAATAAATAACAAGTTGCATAGCGCAAGGCTAGCTTAAACAATATAAATATAGCGGAAGCAAAAGCAAGTAACGTGGAGTCCCATCAACAGCCACATGCGAACATGCTGAGTGTAGACTCGCAACCCCTAACGCACCTTACTGAACGTCTGAAAAACCTGCAACACCGAAGGTTACAGCCCGACAACGGGTCAGTACATCTGATTTGTACGGCAAGTGACACGAAAAAAGTTTATATAAAGGACCTACAACTACATACAAGGTAAGTCAAAGGAAAGGCTTATAGTTTAGTTTTGCAGAAAGCCAATTTTCTCCTGAACTAAACTACTCAAAATTTTAAGTTGAGTTCTACCTGAAACACACAACAACCCATGCTACTCTTGTCCCAACCAAATTATTATTAAGTGTTCATCTGTCAAGATCATTCATCAACAGTACTGACTAGTTGCTCAAAGTTCGTTCGTAACCGTGGACACGGCTAATCATGATCAGTTTATACGCTCTGGAGAGGTTTGTATACGTTCCCCACTGGACTCAACCCGAAGATTGAGACAAAGACTTTCTGAAGAGGTTGCCTCCACCCTTTGGTAGCCGGTACACCTAACACAATTCTACATCTGCTAGCTACCAGGGCCAGGTTCCCCACAACTTACTCATCTAAGCCAGAGCCCATATAGCCAGTGGCTATACACGGAAGCTACTAGTAATATTGCATGTCTGATCTTTTTGAGCCTGGACGGCGCCCACTGTGTGAGAGGGTAGACACCATGACGCACCCGGTTCACCACCAAAACAAACCATTGGGTGCATTTAACCCCGGCATTGTCCTCAACCGAGCCACAACTACCGGGATGCAACCCGCCCGTCCAGAAGTGATTTCTATTTATTATAAAGTTGCTACATAGTTTATTAAATAGCTCACATGCACTCCATGAATTCTCACAGCCCAACCTCGTCTACAAAGCATAGCAATAAAGTAACAACACGGCTAGGTTGATCTATAGTAGACAAGTCAAGACATGTGGCTATCCTAACTGGTTTTGCAGCAACAGTAAAGTAAACTACCTATCATGCAATAGAGTGATATTTCCTAACATAATGTATATAGAAAATATAGGTATGAGTATGGTCAAAGCATCACTTGCCTTATACATTCGATGAAGATCCTCGCTCTCACGTTCCAGTCAACTCTACTCGTCACACTCCGAGCAATCTATCGTCAACGAAAGAACTCAATAAGCAATCACACCACAATGACAAAACATAAGATCAACAAAACAATCACTAAAGTTTTAGCAACAAAACAAAAAGGTTTTGAAATGCAAAGGTGTGGATGTGCTCGAAGGTGATCGGTGAAATGTGAACTCGAGAGAGTCAAAGGATAAGGAATTGTCAATACAAAAGTATGATCAAGGCATTATGAAATCAAGGTAAAGATCATAGCAATATGAATGGTGTGTGGATATTGCCGATAAGATGTCTCATATGATCCAATATGCAAAAAGAATCACGTGAAACGGAACGCTACAACGCAGGTCATAGCAGTTGCAACATAGAATTGAATTTGAATTAAAACAGATCAATAAACTTGTGAATTTTTGTGCACACATGATACAAACAGAAGGTACATGACATGAGTGATCCAACGCAAAAAGAAACGGCGCAAACGGGTGCACCGGTAAAAAGTTACGGCCGCCGGAAGTCCAAATTTGGATCAGCTTGGGATCCAAATTTAAATACTTCAAACTTCTGTAACACTAGGTCTACTTGCTAGAGAATTTCTACACGGTCGCAACGCAACTGGAATCGCCCAATTCCGAGTTACGGTTAAAAAGTTGTCGCGAAAACGGTTTCGGGTGAAAAACGGGGGTACCGGGGGGTCTACTGTAAAAAGGACTGATACATAAATAAAAAATTTGGAAAAAAAGCGATCGGGTCCCTGGGCGCTTTGGATCCAGATCTGAAAAAAAAAATTGCCGAACCGTTTTTGTTCTAAACTTTTTTTTCCTAATCTTCTTCTTCCACGGGCGCTGCTCGCACGGGAGGCCCATGGCCAGGAGCTTGGAGCTCCGGCCGGCTCGGGCTCACCGGCTCCGGCCAGCAGGCGAGGGCGGCGGCGGCCGGCGGGCGCGGAGGGCGGCGCGGAGGAGCGCAGCAGGGCGGTGGCGGCGCGCGGCGGGGGCGCGGGGACGCGCGCGCGCAGGGCGCGACTCGCGCGAGGGGCGGCGGCGGCGCGGTGGCTAGGGCGGCGGGGTACTCCGGCGGTGCTCCGGCGAGCACGGAACGGCGGCGCATGGCGGTGCTTCGCGAAAAAAATTACCTCGAAAACGCAACAAAACGCACTCCGGCGAAAATTCCGGCGAAGCTCCGGCGATGACGTCGGCGGCGGCGGGTCCCGCGGATTAGATTAGAGCTAACCCTAAACGCTGGCGAAAATAAATTTCACCCTAATCGGGGCTATTTATAGCCAGACCCTAATCCTCTATTTTTTTTTGTAAATCCAAAATAAAAACAAATTCGATCTGCTGGAAAAAAAAACAGACCAGGCCCATTAGGCCCAAAACAATATTAGAAAAATCACGGAAATTTATTTTAAAATTCCGTCTTCGCCAATATTTTTAAAATAATAAAATTGAATTTTTGGCTTCACCAAAATAATAAAATAAAATAAAAACTTTTCAACTTATTTTTAAATATTTTTAAATACTTTTCTGGCATTTTAAAAATACCGAAAACTCCGAAAATTGATTTAAAAACTTTTCCAGAGCATAAATAAATTCCAAAAATAATTTTAGAAAATATTTATAACTCCAAAGTAAAATTAAAAAGTCTCACATAAATATTTTAAACTATTTTCCAACCAATTAAAAATGGGGATAAGTCCTTTTATATCCTCTCCAGCGAACTGCCATGTGTGGAAAAATGTTTAAAAATATTTTAAAAGAATTCCAATAAAAATTTAAAACATTTTCCAAACTTTTAAAATGTTGAAGGAGTCATATTACCTTCTCTCATTTTGTTTTGTTGGTTTTGTTTTTAAATAATAAATTCCAAAACACCAACGGTGAATATTAGGGAAAGTCATTTTATTCCCTCTCATTTTAATATTCAATAAACCCCAAAAGTTTTAAATCCCAGAGAAAAATCAAACACATCAATCAAACAATCATTATCTATTTAATTTATTAAAATTCCAAAATTCGGAGAATTTTGGGATGTTACACACTACCACCCTTAAAAGGAATCTCGTCCTCGAGATTCGAGAAAGCTAGAAAGAAAGGTTAGGGTTCGGGTCTTCATGACAGTCTGTCGATCCACTGATGGTCCAGGGTGCTACCACCCTTAAAAGAAATGCGACTTGGTCTTCAAAAGCTATCCTCAAAGCTTGCTCCCTCAGCGAGCTCCTCACACATAATCTTCATACTCCGTTGGGGCATTGAATTCTTCATCACAAGTGTGGGCTTCCAGTATCTTAATCCGTCGATGACATTCCTCGTACAGATTTCACCTTCGGTCTTTGAGGTTTCACGAATTCCTCCTTTGAGGTTTTCGTTCCTTAGCAAGAGAGTGGTCTTCCAAGTACTGAGACTTCATGGCTGACAGCTCAAACGCCACGACTAAGCAACTATCGATTTCTCTCTTGGTGGTCATCACGAATATTATTGCGGGATACCTGCAGCAAATGGTCTTGGTCTATACTCACCGTATAATACAAACGGAAATCTCCTACAGGGGTCACACATCGTACCATTCTATGGTTCAGGCTTAACATCGTCGTCTCTCTTCTATAGGTAAGTCACTCAAGATTTACTATCCCGCATAGCAAGAGCAAATAATAAGAGTAGTCGGCATGGTGATCAATCCATTCCGCACCCAAATCATTACCTTGTATATGGTTTAGCGAATCTCGCAATCTAACACTCGGTCATCCTCACAAGCATTGCATAAGTCCTCCTTATCCTGAACTGGGTCCAGATAAATCCATGGTTCTGCAAGCCAAACCAACGATCTATCGTTTCCTCAATACTCAGGTTTACGTAGCCTGCTATAAAACGTGCACTGGTGGACTACCACTTCCTCCAGAGTTCTCCCTTCAGCAAGATTGTGCTCTCTTGTCGTAAGATCCTGGGACCTGTGGGTTATATTGAGCTCATCATTGGTTGCATCCATCTTTATCCCAGTCTTGAAATTTGCAGCCATTGTAGCAGCTTCTTCAGTGTAGGGTTTGAGGTGAGAGGGAACAGAATGTATATAGCGAGGTAGAGAGAGATAGCGAGAGATACCCATACAAACATCACACTAGTTTTTGAAACATAAGTTTTGATGTGTAGCTGTCGGTAAAACAAGAAGTGACAGCTCACATAACGTTCTAACGGTAGAAACTTGAATCTTCCAGGTCTTCAAGTCTTCAGGTCTTCAATGACGGCAGCTTCAGTTTTGCATTGACGAAGAATCTTCGTATCGTCGAGAAATGTTCACATCGTTGAGTCACTCGTCAAGTTATTCTTCTTTTGGTTGTGTCCTCTTTAGTCTTGAAGCATACTAATTAGATAAGGGGTCTAAGGTAACGTAAACTTATTCTACTCGCATAAAAGAAACACAAGGGCCACACACAACATCAATCAAAACAAGACATAACAGGATCACAGGGTACAAGACAAAACTTAACAAAACAATCATGACATAAAACATCTAGTGAATCCATAGCAAACATGCATCGATACACATCCCAACTAACATAAAAGGGTAGCATCGTGCCCTTAGTGCACACCACGAAAATTCTATTCTCCAATTGCAAAACATAAGCTTCTTCAAGTCAGCATCTTGCTTCCACGTTCCTAACTTCTCCTTCCCCTTCAATTCCGGACACATATTGCTGTAGTGTCCCATGTTCCTGCACCAAAAACACTCAATTTGGCTGAGGTCTTTTATCTTCTTCATCATGAGTGCTTCCTTTAATTCTGGACACATGTTGGCGTAATGTCCCATATTCCTGCACCGGAAACACAGAATGTGGCTAATGTCCTTCTTTTTCTTTTTCACGTTTGTTTCCTTCAATTCCTGGATAGCTTTCTTCATTCCTTCTTTTTGATGTTGAGCCACTTGTTGTGTCACGATGAAAATTTTGCACTGAGCGGGGTAATGATCAGTTCCTTCACACGTAAAACATGTGACTTGTGCAGTGGGGCATTCTTCACCCGAGTGAATTTCTACACAATAGGGACATCCATCTTGGTGTCCTTCATAGGAGTGCCCTGTTCCTCCGCAAATTGTACAGGCACGGATCCTCTTAAAGGTTACCGTCCTTTGCATCGGGGTGACGAGGCGGGATCCCAACAAAATCTTAGTGAACTCCTTCCAAGTAATTTTCCTTTGTGATTCGTCAATCGCTTGGTGCATTCTCCACCAAGTAGCAGCCTCTTCTACAAAGTACTTGACAGCATAGGGGACCATGTCCTCACTCCCAACCTTGTTTATCTTCATGTGCTCCTCCATTCTACGAATCCACTGCTCCACCTTCAGTCTCGACATCGCCCCAGAAAAGGCGAGTCCTACTTCATACTCCATCTATTAAGCCCATACGACAAAGGTTAGGGCAAAACTATAACACCGACAAGAAAACAAACTAAGGTAACACCAAGCATATGCACTCAAACAAGAAAGCGGCAAAAACTTCTACGTTCGACGGCCACACATAACAAAAACAATACAGTCAGAACAGTCAAAGCACACAAACAACTCCTAGGGTAAGGTCATATGTGCAAGACATACGATCTCATCATACTACTCGAAATTCGTTCATCTAACTTCACATAAAAGGTGGTGGTCTGATTCTAAGTTTCATCCTTCTCAGCTAAGCTGATCTTAAAGGTTCCGCTCACAGTGTCAAACTTATTGATCACCGTAGGTTATTCCTTCTAGTTCCGATAATCATAACTCCAATTGATCCCCGAGGTTGATGATGTTCTTCTCAAATGTCTTGTCTTCAGGAGTAAGCAACTCAAAGTGGTATTCATAGTAAAACAAGATGAGAAGTTTCAGAAGATGACTAATAGATGAGAAATACTAGTCAAGGGAGTAAGTGATCAAGAGTGATAAAATACTTTTGTTCCTATGGCTTTTCCTATCCATTTTCTAGGGTCACGACCTACAGTCAACACACTGCTCTGATACCATCTGTAATGACCCAATTCACACCGAATTGAAGTCTCTGTGTTCAAGTGCCAGTCCCTGGATCGAACTCGCTGGCACACACAGTATAGTAGATGTATATCAAAGTACAAGTGCATCATTATTACAATGTATGATCCAGAGTAAATAAATAACAAGTTGCATAGCTCAAGGCTAGCTTAAACAATATAAATATAGCGGAAGCAAAAGCAAGTAACGTGGAGTCCCATCAACAGCCACATGCGAACATGCTGAGTGTAGACTCGCAACCCCTAACGCACCTTACTGAACGTCTGAAAAACCTGCAACACCGAAGGTTACAGCCCGACAACGGGTCAGTACATCTGATTTGTACGGCAAGTGACACGAAAAAAGTTTATATAAAGGACCTACAACTACATGCAAGGTAAGTCAAAGGAAAGGCTTATAGTTTAGTTTTGCAGAAAGCCAATTTTCTCCTGAACTAAACTACTCAAAATTTTAAGTTGAGTTCTACCTGAAACACACAACAACCCATGCTACTCTTGTCCCAACCAAATTATTATTAAGTGTTCATCTGTCAAGATCATTCATCAACAGTACTGACTAGTTGCTCAAAGTTCGTCCGTAACCGTGGACACGGCTAATCATGATCAGTTTATACGCTCTGCAGAGGTTTGTACACGTTCCCCACTGGACTCAACCCGAAGATTGAGACAAAGACTTTCTGAAGAGGTTGCCTCCACCCTTTGGTAGCCGGTACACCTAACACAATTCTACATCTGCTAGCTACCAGGGCCAGGTTCCCCACAACTTACTCATCTAAGCCAGAGCCCATATAGCCAGTGGCTGTACACGGAAGCTACTAGTAATATTGCATGTCTGATCTTTTTGAGCCTGGACGGCGCCCACTACGTGAGAGGGTAGACACCATGACGCACCCGGTTCACCACCAAAACAAACCATTGGGTGCATTTAACCCCGGCATTGTCCTCAACCGAGCCACAACTACCGGGATGCAACTCGCCCGTCCAGAAGTGATTTCTATTTATTATAAAGTTGCTACACAGTTTATTAAATAGCTCACATGCACTCCATGAATTCTCACAGCCCAACCTCGTCTACAAAGCATAGCAATAAAGTAACAACACGGCTAGGTTGATCTATAGTAGACAAGTCAAGACATGTGGCTATCCTAACTGGTTTTGCAGCAACAGTAAAGTAAACTACCTATCATGCAATAGAGTGATATTTCCTAACATAATGTATATAGAAAATATAGGTATGAGTATGGTCAAAGCATCACTTGCCTTATACATTCGATGAAGATCCTCGCTCTCACGTTCCAGTCAACTCTACTCGTCACACTCCGAGCAATCTATCGTCAACGAAAGAACTCAATAAGCAATCACACCACAATGACAAAACATAAGATCAACAAAACAATCACTAAAGTTTTAGCAACAAAACAAAAAGGTTTTGAAATGCAAAGGTGTGGATGTGCTCGAAGGTGATCGGTGAAATGTGAACTCGAGAGAGTCAACGGATAAGGAATTGTCAATACAAAAGTATGATCAAGGCATTATTAAATCAAGGTAAAGATCATAGCAATATGAATGGTGTGTGGATATTGCCGATAAGATGTCTCATATGATCCAATATGCAAAAAGAATCACGTGAAACGGAACGCTACAACGCAGGTCATAGCAGTTGCAACATAGAATTGAATTTGAATTAAAACAGATCAATAAACTTGTGAATTTTTGTGCACACATGATACAAACAGAAGGTACATGACATGAGTGATCCAACGCAAAAAGAAACGGCGCAAACGGGTGCACCGGTAAAAAGTTACGGCCGCCGGAAGTCCAAATTTGGATCAGCTTGGGATCCAAATTTAAATACTTCAAACTTCTGTAACACTAGGTCTACTTGCTAGAGAATTTCTACACGGTCGCAACGCAACTGGAATCGCCCAATTCCGAGTTACGGTTAAAAAGTAGTCGCGAAAACGGTTTCGGGTGAAAAACGGGGGTACCGGGGGGTCTACTGTAAAAAGGACTGATACATAAATAAAAATTTTGGAAAAAAAGCGATCGGGTCCCTGGGCGGTTTGGATCCAGATCTAAAAAAAATTGTATTTTTTTTTTGCCGAACCGTTTTTTTTCTAAACTTTTTTTTTCCTAATCTTCTTCTTCCACGGGCGCTGCTCGCACGGGAGGCCCATGGCCAGGAGCTTGGAGCTCCGGCCGGCTCGGGCTCACCGGCTCCGGCCAGCAGGCAAGGGCGGCGGCGGCCGGCGGGCGCGGAGGGTGGCGCGGAGGGGCGCAGCAGGGCGGCGGGGACGCGCGCGCGCAGTGCGCGGCTCGCGCGAGGGGCGGCGGCCGGCCGTGGCGGCGGCGGCGAAGGCGACCAGGGGCGGCGGCGCGGTGGCTAGGGCGGCGGGGTACTCCGGCGGTGCTCCGGCGAGCACGGAACGGCGGCGCACGGCGGTGCTTCGCGAAAAAAATTACCTCGAGAACGCAACAAAACGCACTCCGGCGAAAATTCCGGCGAAGCTCCGGCGATGACGTCGGCGGCGGCGGGTCCCGCGGATTAGATTAGAGCTAACCCTAAACGCTGGCGAAAATAAATTTAACCCTAATCGGGGCTATTTATAGCCAGACCCTAATCCTCTATTTTTTTTTGTAAATCCGAAATAAAAAAAATTCGGTCTGCTGGAAAAAAAAAACAGACCAGGCCCATTAGGCCCAAAACAATATTAGAAAAATCACGAAAATTTATTTTAAAATTTCGTCTTCGCCAATATTTTTAAAATTAATAAAATTGAATTTTTGGCTTGACCAAAATAATAAAATAAAATAAAAACTTTGCAACTTATTTGTAAATATTTTTAAATACTTTTCTGGCATTTTAAAAATACCGAAAACTCCGAAAATTGATTTAAAAACTTTTCCAGAGCATAAATAAATTCCAAAAATAATTTTAGAAAATATTTATAACTCCAAAGTAAAATTAAAAAGTCTCACATAAATATTTTAAACTATTTTCCAACCAATTAAAAATGGGGATAAGTCCTTTTATATCCTCTCCAGCGAACTGCCATGTGTGGAAAAATGTTTAAAAATATTTTAAAAGAATTCCAATAAAAATTTAAAACATTTTCCAAACTTTTAAAATGTTGAAGGAGTCATATTACCTTCTCTCATTTTGTTTTGTTGGTTTTGATTTTAAATAATAAATTCCAAAACACCAACGGTGAATATTAGGGAAAGTCATTTTATTCCCTCTCATTTTAATATTCAATAAACCCCAAAAGTTTTAAATCCCAGAGAAAAATCAAACACATCAATCAAACAATCATTATCTATTTAATTTATTAACATTCCAAAATTCGGAGAATTTTGGGATGTTACATATAACTTATGTATTCGGGTCCGCGTGACCCCCCTTTATTGTAACATATTGGTTTATCCTTTTGTGTATAGTGTTGTGCTGTGATATTCTCACCGTGGCACCCTAATCTCAGCCGTGTACCCTGCGTGTATGATTATTGTACAAGGATTGATTTTGGGGGCGTCACAGATAACCAAACTCCCATACACTCCTCCTCGGGGTACTTGTCTCTTTGTGAAACCTCCTTATTAGATTGATAGTTACCGATAATAAGTTCATGAGTTCTTCGGACTAATGTGAGTATTCGAAAGTTGACACTTCCACCTTCCCATATTTTTCTAGCCTCTCCTGTGTCGTGCAATGCTTTCTTCTCACTCCGAGAGTTGGCGTCCACCTTTGCCGGTACATCCAAACCCTTGGCACGATACACTCTGTCATCATATTCCTCCTTATATCCTTCCTCAACACATCCACCATACCTACCTATCAAGACATTTCCATAGCCTTTCCGAGATATATTTACATGCAACATCCATCTTCTCATGACTTGATCTTCATGTCATACATGCTACTTGCTTGATCGATGAGCTACATGCTATTTGGGCCCTTCCCTAATCATTGCTACATGAAGCGCTAGTATCATTGCATATCCTGCTACACTGGCAGAGGCATACATTTGCATACATCATGATAGTTACATCTTCTTTATGATTTGAGTACTTTTGTAAAGTGTGAAATATATTCTATACTTTTTGTAATATATAGAGTGTTGCCCCTAAAGTGGGAAAAAGATCCCAAAGAGGACAAATTAAAAGATCCCAAAGAGGACAAAATTAAAAGATCCCAAAGAGGACAAATGAGAGAAATAGAAAGAGCCATTGAGGCCACCAAAAATACAAAAAAAAGATAAAAAAATAAAAAGAGAGAAGGGGGCACAATACTATTTCTTTGAGAGATCCACACTCGTACTCCCTCTTATATCTTGTACTCCATAGAGATTATCATTTATGCACATAGCTATGTGGGGACCTTCACACTATAGAACTTGGCTTGTATATTCCAATGATGAGCGTCCTCAAATGAGCTCTAGGTCTTCTTGAGCAAGAAAGTTGGATGCACCCCCACTAGTTCCATTGGAGAGCTTACCTTAGCTCATATGTGCATCCGTTGCATCACAATCCCTACTCCTCACATCATATCTATCATTTGTATTTCTCTCGCCTATGATTGTCCTCATTGATGTGAGCCTTTCACACCTTTTTGTCTTCCTCCTCCACCATATTCTCTCTTTGCCATCATAAGTGTCAACTTTCTTGCTTACGCTCATCCATTGCATGAGTGCTCAAAATGTCAAAAATTAGTGGATCATTTTGACTTGTACCTGGCTAGTGGTCTGGGGATCAGTCAAGATAAGATTCCAAAGAAGACCAAGTGTGAAACATTAGTATATTGAGTTCTCAACACAAAAATACTTTTTCTGGTATATCCCTATCCCCTTTCTTGCATGTAAACACCATTTGGAGACATTCGAGTCACGGACAACGAGAGATCTTGCACCTTTATGTTCTTATGTTGCTTGTTTCAATGCTAAATATAGACTCTTTCCTGTTATGACTTGAATTGAATTACATGCCATGATTACTTTACTTAAAAGTTCTTATATGGTTGTTAGCATGTCACCACAGAAATTATGCTTTTATCATTTACCTACTCGAGGACTAGGACGAATTAATCTTGGGGATGTTGATACGTCCAAAAAGTATCTATAATTTCTGCTTGCTGCATGCCTCTTTTGTGTGATATTGCTATGATATTGATGAACTTCCATACACTTTTGATCATATTTGGACTAACCTATTAACTCAGTGAACCTTAGTGCCAGTTCCTGTTTTCTACTGTTTTTCTATTTCAGGTTTCCCCCATATTAAAAGTGGTCCAAAAATTCGGGAAAATCCAATTAAAAATCAGCGATACAGAAGCTTTGAGAAGCACCAAGGGGGGGCAGAGGGGACCCACCAGGGCCCCAGGCGCCCTCCCGGCGCGCCCTAGGGTGGGGCCGCGCCAGGGGGCCGCCTGGACCCCTGGTGGCCCCCCTGGCTGCCCCCTTCGCCCATATATTCCTCGTTACGTGAAACCCCCGGGACGGGAACCCTTTTTCACGATCTCTCTTCTGTTCCGCCGACGCCGCGCTTCCAAGATCGGGAGCACCATAAGACCTCTTCCCGGCACCCTGCCGGAGGGAGGAACCACCTCCGGGAGCTTCTCCACCACCATGGATGCTTCCCGGATGAACCGTGAGTAGTCCACCTTGGACCATGGGTCTATGATCAGTAGCTATGTGATGTTCTCCTCCCCTCTTTGTTCTTCATGGATTAGACCTCGTGAGTTTCCCTACATGATCGAGGCACATATGTAATATTTTTGTTGTTGCTATGCTGAGTTTGCTGGGATCCGATGAATTATGGGATTATGTTCAGATTGTGTTTGAGTAATATATTTGATTCTCCTCTTTTATATTTATGTTCTAGAGTAATTCTTGCATGTTCTTTGATGCTGTTTATTGCTTTGGCCAAGTAGTAGGTAGTGACTCCAAGAGGGAGCGTTATGCATGATTGTGGGTTCATGTCCCCCGATGGCTAGCTTGAGTGACAGAAACATGAGTCTAGGGGATGTGATGTTGCCACAAGGGAGAAAACAACGGTGCTTGTACTTGCGGGTGCAAGGATTGTTTACTTTACGCAAAGTTCTTTAATGTAGTTGTCCGTTGCTTTGAGTTTGCACTTTGGGTGGGATTTGCAACTTAATGCCAGCGAGATGTTCTGGATAGATATCTCAAGGTGGATGATTAGTAGGTAGATGCAGATGGATTTTGGTCTACTTGATTTGGCGTACCGCCCAAGCTTTTGAGCCTCTTCCTTTCTTTGTAGCATAGTTAGCATTGGTTAGCGCACATAATCATGTCAATTGCCCAGCTGTAATTTGTGTACCTCGCATGGCTATTTTATCGTCTTTTGGGAGAGAGACATCACTAGTGAACATCATAGGACCCCGGTCCATATTTCCAATACTTTTTACACCCGCTATCAATTTACTGCTTTATTTACTTTTCCGTTTCTATCACTATCATTATTATCCCGTGCGTTTTATCCTTTGTAAACAACAAGGCCGGAGGAATTAACAACTTCTCTATACTCATTGGGAAGCAAAGTTATTTGCCGTGTGTGCAGGTCCAGGTGAAGTAAGCAACCCTGAGTTGTGAATGGCGCTATTGTTCACTTCACCACCTTCTTGTATTTGTTGGAGTCCTATTGGTTCAACACTTAAACCTTAGCATCTTCGCTAAGGGAAATTTTCCACTACGCTACATCTCACCTTCCACTTTGGGTAAACCAACGAGGGGCGAGAAGTAAACTCTCGTAACATCAATCCCTCGCATCAATTTTTATCCTAACGGACAAAAAAATTTGGAGGACGGTGAGCTTGATTGCATTCATTATTATCCTGATGTTAAGTCCTTGGGCACTATTGAAGATGATTTTGATTATGATATGCATGTTACTTTTTGTGATTGGGAAAACGATGATAATGCTACTTATGATCTTGAAAATCTTTTTGGTACCAACTCTGAGAGTGATGATATGGAAAGCTCTAATCTTGGGGATGATAGGATTGCAAGTCCTTTACCCATTAGTGATGTGGTAATTGATAATTCTTTTGCTAGTAAGAATAAAGACAACATGTTTACAAATATAGTTGCTAGCAATGATAATGATTTTCTCCACTATGAAGATGTTATAACTCATATCTATAGTGATTATAAAGGTACCTATGACATAAGGAGAAATTATCCTTATGAAACTTGTCATAATCATGGAGGGAATTACTCCCTTGTTGAACACCATCTTCCTAATACACAATTAATCTATAGTGTTCAAGTTGTTTATGATAGTCCTACTCCCACTATTACCAATGAGAAAGATTATGTTTATGTGGAGAGTAAGAGTACCCTTTTGCATATGGATCATGGTAACAATGCTTTATGTGATTCTTATATTGTTGAGTTTATTCATGATCCTACTGAAAATCTATATGAGAGGGGAACATATTCTTATAGATATTTCAATAATATCAAGTTCCCTCTCATTATGTTGAAGAATTTGAAGTTGCACTTATTTTTCCTTCCTATGCTAATATCTTTATGCTTCAATGAGTTATTTCTCTACAAGATCCCTTTGCATAGGAAGCATGTTAGAATTAAATGTGTTTGTTATTTTCTTCTTGATGCTCTCTTTTGTTCTTCAACTCTTATTCCTTATTCCTATGAGAGCATCATTAAAATCTTAAGCCTATCTTTATGGCTATAAAGAAAGAGCTCTAGGAAGACAACCCTTGTTATCTTTACTTTGAGTTGGTAGTGGTCTTGATGATTGTTACTATTGTAGCAACATCATTGTATCTTTATTTTCAAGCTTTGTGCCAAGTTTTAGCCTCATATGACAAGTGAAAGTTGTGACATGCTATCCAGAAAACAGATTCTATCCTCGTGACGGAAAAAAATCAGATAAAATCACCAGTTCATCTTTTTGAGATGAATTGTTTACACAGCATGCTCTATACTACCTGTTGTTCTGTTTTTCACAGATTCTTCCACGTTTTGTCTCTCCTAACTTTTGCAAACCTTAAGCTTGCTTTTTCTTTGCAAAAAACCTTTTGGCAATCTTGAGAAATAGTAGTTATTCAAGAATATATGTATATCCAGTGGGGAAAATTATTTATTAAAGGTACTAACCTCTCTAATCAGCTTATGATGAGTTATGTATGAAGGGAGTTTTCAAGTGTGCGATGGAAGATGATGAAAGAAGATTCGGGAGTGTCAAGCTCTCAAGCTTGGGGATGCCCCCATGCATCCCCAACAAATATTCAAGGAGACTCAAGCGTCTAAGCTTGGGGATGCCCTCGTGCATCCCCTTCTCCATCAACAATCATCAGTTCTTCCTTTGTCTCACTATATTTTTATCACTTCATGCGTTATGTGCTATGCTTGGAGTGTCTCGCTCTTAGCTTTTATTTTTAGTTTTCTTTAGATTTGCTTGCTGTTCATAACAAGTTAGATCTCGTCTTACTTCGTGTGGGAGAGAAATACGGTCCACTTTCAAAATCTAAAACACATCATAGGATTCTTCATGCCTATCTTTTTGCTGTTGTGTGTTCTTTATCTTTTCGTAGCTACTGCCATGTCTAGTCTTAGTCTTAGTATTTCTTTAAAAGAGTCTTGGCTTTTGTTTAGTTTGTTGCTGGAACTCTCTTTGGTTTTCATGTTTATCTTGTTAAGAGAGTTGGTTGTTGCACTGAGTTTTGTCTTGTCTTGAAAGTAGGTAATTGAGGTTGCTATTTAATTTTAGTAGTAACTTGCAATAGTTTTGAGGTATTGATATGAGTAATGTTTGAACTTTTGGTGTTAAGAGCTCTAGCCTATTAGTGATAGGTGTCGTATTTTGGGCAATCCGTGTTTATTTTCAAAACCTACAAAACTAGTTCAGAACTCTAGCTACTAGATGGATCACTAATCTTTGGAGGGATCGGATATTAGAGTACACTCACGTACCATGAGTCGAGGATGCGCAAGGATAACCAAACCCTCATACACTCCTCCTAGGGATACTTGTCTCTTTGTGAACCTCCTTATTAGATTGAGAGTTACCGATAATAAGTGCATGAGTTCTTTGGACTAATGTAAGTATTCGAAAGTTGACACTTCCACCTCCTCATATTTGCTAGCCTCTCCTGTGCCGTGCATTGCCTTCTTCTCACTCCGAGAGTTGGCGTCCACCTTCGCCGGTACATCATAAACCTCCTTATATCCTTCCTCAAAACAGCCACCATACCTACCTATCAAGGTATTTCCATAGCCTTTCCAAGATATATTGCCATGCAACATCCATCTTCTCATGACTTGATCTTCATGGCATACATGTTCCTGCTACACTGGCAGCAGCATACATTGCATACATCATGATAGCTACATCTTCTTTATGATTTGAGTACCTTGTAAAGTGTGAAAGATCTTCTATACCCTCTTGTAAATTAGAGTGTTGCCATGAAGTGAGGAAAATATCCCAAAGTGGACAAAATAAAAGATCCCAAAGAGGACAAATGAGAGTTATATAGAAAGAGCCATTGAGGCGACCAAAAAATACAAAAAATACAAAAAAGAGAAAAAGAAATAAAAAGAGAGAAAGGGGAAACACTACTATCATTTTGAAAGATCCACACTAGTACTCCCTCTTATCCTTGTACTCCATAGAGATGATCATGCATATAGTTATGTGGGGACCCTTCACACTATAGTTTGTATATTCCAATGATGAGCGTCCTCAAACGAGCTCTAGGTCATCTTGAGCAAGCAAGTTGGATGCACCCCCACTAGTTCCATTGGAGAGCTTTTCAGCTCATATGTGCATCTGTTGCGTGGCAATCCCTACTCCTCACATCATATCTATCATTTGGCCTTCTCGCCTATGATTTTCCTCATTGATACGAGCCTTTCTCACCCTTTTTGTCTTCCTCCTCCACCATATTTCTCTCTTTGCCATCCTAAGTGTCAACTCTCGTGCTTACGCTCATCCATTGCATGAGTGCTCAAAATATCGATAAGGAGTGGATCAAATTGACTTGTACCTGGCTAGTGGTCTGGGTACGAGTCAAGATAAGATTCCAAAGAAGACCAAGTGTGAAACTTTAGTAGATTGAGTTCTCAACACTAAAATACTTTTTTCTCGTATTCCGGAATAACCAAGAAATGGCAGGAGGGCCACCACCAGGGGCCCAGGAGGGTGCCCGGCGCGGGTCCACCCTAGGCCGCGCCACCTGCCCTCCTGGCTGCCCTGTGCCCCCCCCTGCCCCCCCTCTTTTGGCCTATATTTAGCCCCCTCGGAGGAAATCCCAAATATCAAAGTACTTTTTCCAGAAGCGATTCCGATCTCCGCCGCCATCGCCCACAAGCTTCGGGGGACCATAATTCCTATGTCGGCACCCTGCCGGGAAGAGGAAGTGCCCCCGGATTCATCTCCATCGACGTTGCTTCCTCCCTCCATGAAGCGGGAGTAGTTCTTCCTCTGGTCTAAGGTTTCTACCAGTAGTTATGTGTTCTTCTCTCTCTCCCATGATGTGATCTTCGTTGTGATGATAGGCTGTGTTAATCTAGGATGATCCCATGATATTTCCCCTTCCTCTATGTATTGGATTGATGTACTCAATTGATCTTATCTAGTATAATTCTCGAGACCATGGTGACAGCGGTCTATTGGAAATGGGTTAGAAGAATATTATCATGAGTGATTTCCTATTTTGTGTGTTGATAGAAGATTGAGAGTCTCTTGGTGCTTGTCTTTGACTATCCTTGAGATATGTTGTGGTGATTGTGGTACTCTCTTTGGATGGCCGCGGTGACATTGGGAAATACATAGATTGAGAACTAAGATCTTTGAGGTGTGCTTTTGTAGCCCTACATAATTCTCGTCCTCTCTTGACCACACAGAAATGACCTCCGAGTGCGTCTACATCACATGTTTTATGGGAAATATCATGTGATTAGACTAAGTTAATGTTGTTGGGAGTTTCCACTAGTGAAAGTATGAAGCCTAGGCCTTAGTTCCATCATTGCAATACCGTTTGTACTCACTTTTGTCACATGTTTGCTTGCTGCACTTTTTATTACAGATTTATATTACCTTGCTTTGCCACACCTATCACCCATATTTTACCATCTCTTCGCCGAACTAGTTCACCTATACAACTCCTAGTTGTATTAGGTGTGTTGGGGACACAAGAGACTTCTTGTATCTTAATTGCAGGGTTGATTGAGAGAGACCATCTTCAACCTCTACTTCCCTGAGTTCGATAAACCTTAGGTCATCCACTTGAGGGAAATAGTTGTTGTCCCACAAACCTCTGCGCTTGGAGGCCTAACATAGTCTACAAGAATAGAAGCGTGCGTAGACATCAGTGACACATCACCAGATTCACTTGGGTTGGCGTGGGTGTTCCTCGACCTCATGAGGTTGTTGCGCAAGATAAGAGTGCATCTGTTAGATTTTCCTAATTTGGGGTAGGGTCATTCTAACTTAAGACTAAACAACACAATTAAAACAAGCATACGATCAATCATTCGGGTAGGTAACACTAAACTAATACTTCCACCAGTTCTACTCTTTTCGGGACACATCTTCTTCTGGCACTATCTTTGTTTTAACCTTGGTCTCGATTGATTTAAAACATTTTGAAAGGGGTAAGACATATACGATTTTAGAAAAATATTTCTATCTAACGTCCAAGCTAACTAGGCTGCTATAGTTTGAACAGAGGCTCTGATACCAACTCTGTGGGCACCCCGGACTATATGTCCGAAGTGGCCAGATGTGTATATTGTCATGCTCCCATGTTCAGTTCGCATGACACACAACTCGACATGGATATCATAGTCGCAATGTTAATACAATACCGAATACAAGTCTTACAATTAACATAGTCATACATTGCCTCATCGGGCTCAAATGGCAGCGGAATAAGCAAAAGCATCAAAGGTAGCAGCGGCACAATCGACAGGGTAGATCAGAGCATAGCATGTCCTAGTAATTGCTGGTAGCATCATCGTCATATACCTGCTCCTCCAAGCCTGGCCGATTGAATAACCAGGGACAAAGCCGTGAGTCCATACAAAGTACACGCAAACCACCTAAAGAAAGAAATAAAGTTTTGCATACGAAAATAATGGGATGGCTATATGGTGTAGTTTTTCATAGGGATTTCCTATCTACTCAAGATTATTATTAAGTTGACAAAGTTTTAAACTTGGCAAATTTTATTTCCCACAAATGAATTTGGATAAGTCTAGTCCAACCCTTTTCCAACAATATCAACATCATCATCGCGAACCATAAACATAGTACTAGAATTTCTCATCTATTCCCCACAAAGTGTGGCCTCACTATCTGTCCATGACCGTGGACTCCGGCTACTCGAATAGTTTTCACTATGCAGAGGTTGTACACTTTAACCACCACATTCGATACATCTGTCGTGTGTCCCCACGGATCATCATACCTTAGTATGCGGGTCTCGAATCATCGACCATAGTCTTCCCCTTGTATGTCCTAGTAAAGGTGAATCTACCCCCTTGCGTACTACATGGACTGTCCGTGTATCATGTCATGCTCCTCTTGGACCCAAGCATGCACCGTAGTCGAAGAGCACCAAGGTTCCTTCCTCGTCGAAGAGCACCAAGGTTCCTTCCGACACTAAGCCCAGCGAATTTCACCCATTGACTTCGAGGGCTATCGGATTCGTGGAATCACTCATCCATGTGTAGTTATAAGACCCCCATACTAAGACAAACAAGCTTTCAACTAGCCTTGTCCCATACCAGAGTATAGTGGTTGTACTGTAAGGCTAGGTTCTGGCGACACTTATAGAGAGCCCCTCCAGACTTTTACCATGTTCGGCGATGTTCCACAAACCCGGCCATACCACCTTCTTAGGTGTATGCCGTACCATATGGGGTGAAGTATGAGTATCCAAGTTGTTATGTAATGCTAAATACTAGAGATGAGTGATCGTCTCGACAAAATGTCGGGATCATCAGGGTTCTACTTAGTTTTTCCCAAATAGGTAGGCTATGGGGTGGTGTGGATTTTTCCTAGTATGACTACTACAATCCCAAACCATATGAATATAATATTAGCATGAAATGTAATGCGGAGTTTTGAGTTTTGATGGTGGCTTGCCTTCGTCGGTGAAGTCTCCTGGTACGGCTTCTTCGGCTTGGGAGGAGTCTGGACCTGCAACGTCAAGCGCCTCGTCTACACGTTGCGGAAAAATAACACACAATTACCATCACATCATTCAAAGCAAGCATTCAACCAACATAAAAATCACTAGCACTCAATCAAAGCAACACATGAGTCACACTAGCAAGTTTATTTAGATTATTACATGTGGGCCAAAGAATTAATGGTGGTTTAATAAGTTGATAAACCTAAGCAAGGCTTAAGCTAACACACTAAGTAAGCTTTTTACACAAGTTATTTTTATTGCCTTAGGTCCTGTTTATATTTAATAAATTTAATTTATTAACATACCATAATAAGATACTGTCCAGAGAAATTCATAATAAAATTTAAACTCATTTAACTTATTAACAGAGAATAAACTGAAATTATCCCAAACAGAGAATACTAGCAACATTAATAATATGGACATTAGATTTATTTCAGCAAACAACAATTCCACTTATACCAAAAAGTAAGGAATATTCACAGGATCACAATAAAATTTACTTCACATTTTTATGATGTGTAGTTATTTTTAAAATATGGTTGTAGTCCTGGATGATTTAAGTAAAGATAAGTAGATCTGCCCCAGCCCAGGACTATATTACGGCAGGAACAATTTCCTCCAGTGTGTTGGGCCTGGTTCGGTTTATATTTTCTACAACAGTTTTTATTCATTGTTTTTTTGATAACTACACAGCGATTAGATTTTGATCAGAAACATAATTATTTAGATGGTATATAAATTATTTCAATATCATAGATCTAATTAAAATTACTCCAATCAGTACTATATACAACTATTAATAAATTGATTATTGTTTCTATATACATATATATTTTTACTATAAATAAATAAATAATTTGGAAAATAACAGAAAATATATTAACTAAAATTTTCCAAGTTTAAATATATAACCAGAAAATTTACTAATTTTTATCTAGGCAGCAAGGTAATACAATTAATAATAAAGACCACAAAACTATTTAAGAAAACAGTAAATTCCAGCATGGAATAAACTAAAGCATATTATCAAGAGTTCCACAAAATTTGTTTCACAATTTTACGATATGTATTGATTTTTATAAAAGTATTCCTATTATGCCTAGTAAAAATAATACAGTGCCAGCTCAGTTCTATCTCTCTCCCAGGGGTGATTTTTTTTTTTTACTTTCAGCGGTGGCTGGTTCAGTAATTTTTTTATTTAGCGAAGGGGTACGGGAGCCTCTGCGGCGTTGGATCCAGGCCGATCCAACGGCCCTGGCTCATCTTCCCCATGGACCTGGCCAGTTCGGCCTGGGAACGGGGGGAGGGGCAAGGGCTCACTGGCGTGGCTACGGGCCGCGGTTGTCGACGAAGATGGCTGGCGGGGGTGCGGAACTCCGGTGGTGTTCCATTTTTCTCCTAAGGGGCGAAGATGGCGTCCAGGTGGCTCGGTGCAGAGGTGAGGTGGAGGCGGCTCGGGGAAGCTCGGGGAAACGGCCGGAGGTACGCCGGAATGGTGCCAGCTTGAGGCAGGGTGCGGCTCGCTGGCCTCCCCTCCTCCTCCTCCTCCTAGGGGCTGTCCTTCTACTCCTTCTCCCTGCTGCTCCTCGCTCCTCTTTGCTCCTTACTGTCTTCTTTCTCTCTTTTCTTTCTTCCTTCTCTTCTCTGGCTCAGCTTGGGGAGGGAAGGGCTTCACCCAGGGAGTAGCTAGCTAGGCGGAGAGGAGAGGAGTGGTGAGGGGCGAGCTGACCGGGAGGAATCGGGGGCCCTTTTATAGCCCGCTAGCCGATGCACCGGGAGCGGTGTGCGCCGCGTCCATGGCATCCGTGGCGCGGGAAGGGGGCTGGCGTGCAGTGGGATGCCCACCTTAGGAGCGTGTGAGACGTGCTGCAGGTTCTCCCCGTGAGCGCGCGAAGGGGAAGGGGCAGCAGGCGTTGCTTGGCGAGGCCAATGGGGAGGCGTCGGGGTGATATTTCTGCCCAAGGCAATCGGGCTGGGTCAAATAGAAGGGTGGTTGGCATGTATCTACTGAGGTTGGTGCAACTGGGGAAGAGCTGGCTGGGTAGAAAGAGAGAGATTACAGAGAGAGGGAGAAGGTCTCGGCCTCCCTCCAATCTCTTCTGAATCCTTGGTCTCTAAGGCAAGGTGGAGTGAGAGAGAGGCTAGGGCTAGACTAGGTTTCGTTTATTTTATGTTTAGAGTTATTTAAATTTGGTTTGTATTTTATTTGCTGATTTTAAATAAAAGAATTTATGAGTTTTTATACAATTTCAAGTAGTGAAGATTTACGCACATAAGGTGTTTGTGAAAATGCTGAAAGAAAGTATTTATTTTCATCCATAATGTATTTGCTTGTGGTTAGTTATCATGATCATATACACAAGTTATTAGGGTTTGTAATATTTATAGGAATTTAATTGATCATAGTTTCAATTATTTTTATTATGCACAAAGTTAGTGCCTTAGGGTTTTGTGGAAGTAAAATTTATTAATAATATATTCATGTTACATAAAATATATAAGGATTTATATTCCTTATACATTTATCTAGCAAACAGAAGACAAATAAAAGCAAAACAATCTACAAGCAATTTTTGTATGAGAGAGTGCAAAAGTGGTTAATTGATATGAGGGTTTTTGCTATATAGATGCTAGGGTTGTAGTGCGTCCTAAAAGATTATTATAATAATTTTAATATATATATGTATATATATATATGAGGTTTCACATTCCTCATATATTTGTTTAGAAAACTAGTGCAAAAGATAACAAGAAAGGAAAACACAATAATAAAGTGAATTGGTGTAAGAATGCTAAATGATACTAGAGTTTGAGTTATTACTATGTTTGATCATGTTCATTTTGATGTGATCATCTTAATATGATCTACATATATGGTGGAGAGATTATATAAACCACTGACACTTGTGTATCTAAGCACAAGCACCACAAACTATCATCACAGCATCCATGATTTATACTTTGCATTCAAAAACAAACAACATGATCACCATAAGTTCATCTTTCAAATACATGCAAGATCATGATCATCTCTAAACACACATATTCAAACATGCATTCATCATCACACCACGGCAATACAGAAAAAAATTTGTTGGCCCTGGATTTGTGGTCATCAACTAATGGCTTATATGACAAGCTATAATTTTTGGAGTGTGACATGTTATCTACTCCCATTAAGCGAATTTCCGGCGCCATTGCCGGGGATTACAGTCTACAAGATAGGGAAGTTGCACAGTATCTTTTACCTTACTTTTTAGTCTTGTTAGTTTACTTTCTAGTCTCTACTTCTGTGTCTTATATCAGAAACACCAAAAAAATTAGTTACTTTGTTTTTGCTTGTTTCTTGGGTACATACAAAAGTAACACACTACTAGGGAAATAGCTATACATGGAAAGCTTATTAGTGGCGCATATAACAAGCCATGTGCCACCATCTGTTAGGGGTGGCGCACTGGAAAATAATGCGCCACCCCTAAGGTCTTAGGGGTGGCGCATTATTTTCCAGTGCGCCACCCCTAAGAGTGGGCCAGCCTGGATGAGCTTATACGTGGCGCATTTGGTATAATGCGCCACCCCTAAGAACCTTATGGGTGGCGCATTTAAAAAATGTGCCACCACTGACTTGCTATATGTTCCACTAAATGCCTAGAGCTGCCCTTATCTACTCCACCCCATCTACCACCTCTCATTCACTCCACACAATTCTCAAACTAGATCCACTCTTCTCACCCTATATATATTCGGTTTTCTCCTCCTCCCCACCTCATTTCTTCCATTTAGCCATCCATACTTGGCATTAAATCTATTTTGTTTCATATTGAAGTAAGTGGACCTCCTCCCAAACTCTTTTCTTCCATTTATCACCCATATACTTGCCTTCATTAGCTTGGGGTTTGTTGTATATGTGAATCTTGGGTTTGATGTATATGTGAAGCTTGTGGTGGTTTGATGTACTCCCTCCGTTCCGATTTATAGGTCGTTGGACCAAAATTCCGACCAGGTGAAATCCCTGGAAATGACCAGGTTACCCTCGATCGAAAAAATTGAAATCTCTAGCGTCTTCCACCTCCGTCCCTGGGCGTCTTCGGCCCCCACCTCCCCCTGCCTCGTTCACCCCCGATCTGGGCGCCTCCACCCCCCAATCTAGGCGCTCCAGGTTACATCCCTGGAAATTGATGTATATGTGAAGCTTATGGTGGTTTGATGTATATGTGAATCTTGAGTGGCCAATGTTTTGCCGAAATGTCGATTCATTTACGTTTCGGCAAATTTCTAGCGCACTCTCCGTATGCTCCCATGCATTATTAGGGAAGGTCATGCCGAATTTTTCCGGCGACGACTGTGATATATAATTGTGTTGCTCTCTCTATGCACGCAGGTGATCGACCATGGTCCGCGAGATGCTGAGCGATATCACCGTGGCTAGGTGGATGCAATGTGCGACAAACGACATGCTAAGGAATAATAGGTCGGATATAAGATGTCCGTGTCGGAGATGCAAACTGCAGTGCGTGACCGAGTCTGATTCCGGAATATTGCAAAGACACCTGAACCATAATGGTTTGATGGATGGCTACACACGGTGGATAAGTGATGAAGCTGGTGAGGAGGAGGACGTCAATGGTGGGGCGCCAGTAAATGAGGAAGGGCAACCAGACAACAGCGGAGGGCGAGAAGACGAAGAGCATCCCATACATGATCATGAAGAATATGCCGAAGCGGATCATGTAGATCAAGATGCCGGACATGAAGATCAAGATGTCGGACATGATCAGGATTCAAGCTGGGTGCGGGACCCTCATTTTCAAGAGCTACTTATCAAAGAGGCATTGAACGCAAGAGGTGCAGCTAGAGAGAAAGCCAAGATGGCGCAACTCGAGAAAGACGCGGTTACGAAGTTGTATGAAGGATGCAACGATAGGGATACCTGCTTGAATGAAACACTTTGGGCTATGGAGATGATGGCAAAACACAAATGGACCGACGAAAACTTCGATGATAACATGGCATTCTTGGACGATCGTTTTCCGAAGGGCAACACGTGTCTAACTAGTATCGCTGAGGCCAAGAAAAATCATGTGCCCTCTCGATCTTCCGCACGTTAAATACCACGTCTGCATAAATGATTGCATGATCTATCGGGGTGAGGATGAAGAGAAAACCACATGCTCGGTGTGTGGTGTTAGTTGATACAAGAGAGGGAAGAAAGTTCCTAGAAAAGTGGTATGGTACTTTCCGATCACTCCTCGTTTGCAGAGGTATTTCGTAGATCCCGAGGAAGCAAAGCTCATGACCTGGAACGCAGATAGAAAGAAGCTAAAAGAGGATGACCCGAACCCGGATCCGGAAAAGGACGACATGCTGAGGCACCCTTCAGATGGTAGCCAATGGACTGCGTTGGAATACCCAGATTTTGGGGAAGAACCAAGGAACCTTAGGATTGGTGTGAGCGCCGATGGAGTAAATCCGTTTGGCGGCCAGAGCAGCACACACAGTACCTGACCCGTGTTTGTATGCATATACAACCTTCCCCCCTGGAAGTGCATGAAGAAGAAGTACATAACAATGTGTATGCTAGTTCAAGGGCCGAAACAACCAGGTACGGACCTCAATCTATATATGCAGCTGTTCAAAGAGGAGCTAGAAACGTTATGGAAGGACGGAGTCAATACGTGGGACGCCGCCGCAAAAGAATATTTCCCAATGAAAGCCGCGGTGATCACGGCGGTGCACGACTATCTCGGATACGGATATTTCTCAGGGTTGCCGCGTCCAAGGATTTTGTGCATGCGTTAGGTGCATGGATAATACAATGTACCACTAGCTACCAAAAGATCCCGGATCTTCAAAAACTGTGTTCCAGGGACACGTGTGGAGAAAACAAGGACATCTGTTCGATGGAAGCGAGGAGCCCCGGGAACCCCCCAGCTCGAAGGAGCGGCAAAGAAATCGACAACTTGCTGAAAACTTGGAAAGAGTGCCCCGCGCCGGGAAGGAAAAAAAAGAAGACTCAGTCGTTGATGAGGGTATGGAAAGCGAGGTATGTTTTCTGGGATTTGGAATACTGGAGTCTCCTCCGCGGTCCTCATAGCCTTGATCTCATGCATATCACAAAGAACGTGTGCGAGAGCTTGTTTGGCACGCTGCTCAACATGCCGGAGAAGACCAAGGACGAGCCAAAAGCAAGGAATGACTTGAAATTTATGGGCATCAGGAGGGAACTTCACCCACTAGTGACGACGATGATGAGCCGGAGGAGGAAGAGGATACGGAAACGCAAAACTCTCGCAAACGAAAAAGGGAGACCAAGAAGAAGACCGGTATTGATCACTGCCCCCCGGCATGCTTCACTCTGTGCGAGGAGGAGATCAAGCGGTTTATCCACCGCCTCATAGGAGTAAAATTTCCGAACGGCTACGCGGGGACGATAAGGAGATACCTAGACGAGGCGAAGCAGCGTTTCAGCGGGATGAAATCTCACGACTGTGCCGTGCTGATGACGCAGATTCTCCCGGTTGTGATCTGAGGGATAATGGACGAACACGTCCGTAAAATGTTGTTTGGCCTTTGCAACTTTTTTGACGTCATCTCCCAGAAGTCGATTTGCTTTACGCAACTCAAAAGGCTACAGGAGGAGATCGTGCTCATACTATGCGAGCTTGAGATCTATTTCCCGCCCGCGTTCTTCGACATTATGGTGCATCTACTGATCCACGTCGTGGAGGATATCGTCCAACTCGGGCCTGCGTTTCTGCGCAGCATGATGCCGTTCGAAAGGATGAATGGACACATCAAAAAATACGTTCGTAACAGGTCCCGTCCAGATGCAGGCATAGCGAAGGGCTTTCTAACCGAAGAGTGCATCTCTTTTTGCATGAATTATCTCAACACCGAGAACCCTGTTGGTCTGGTCGTCAACAAGCACTTTGGCAGTACCGATGGGTGTGGTCACCACGAGGGAAGCCGTGCAATGCATGTCAACTTTGACGGTCGAGACATCGACTTTGAAAGAGCAAGCCTAGTCGCGCTACAACACATCCAGCTGGTCGATCCTTGGATAGTAAAGCACAAGGATGTAAACAGGAAGAAGTACAGTGACCAGGGCCTGCAGATAACGAACCGAGATCCACGGCTAATCAAAGAGCACAACTCCGGTTTCATGACTTGGTTCAGGGATGAGCTTCGTGCTAATCCCCCGTGAAGGAATGCTTTCGAGGACGAAAATATGATATTCACCTTGTCCCAGGGTGCCGCACACAACCTGATGACCTGTCAAGCGTATGATATCAACGGTTAAACATTCTACACGGAGGAAAATGACAATAACTGCGATTACCAGAACTCAGGGGTAACGTGGATATTCTACACCGATGACGTCAAGGAAAGATTCTACGGAAGGATCGAGGACATATGGGAGCTCGACTACTGTGGAGAGAAGGTGCTGATGTTCCGTGTGAGATGGGCCCAGAGCGTCGTAAAAGAAGACCGGTACTTCACCACCATGGTTATACCCAAAGCCAAATCCAATCCTGCGGGCGCAAACATCACCGCAAAAAATGAGCCATGGGTACTGGCTAGCACAGCGGACCAATGCTTCTTCATTACCGACCCATCAAAGCCGAGCCGCGTTATAGTGAGGAGAGGCAAAAAAACATCATCGGAATAATTGGAGTCACCAACGAGCAAGACTTTGACAAGTACGGCGACCCGAAGATGGAAGATGACTACGCCGCTCAGGATACATACACCACAACCCTACCGAAGAAAGGTCTCCCGTTCAAGAGGAAAAGTGAAAGCGTCCCTAGCCTAAGTTATTCAACCACGACAAAGAAGGGCAAGAAGAAGATCGTGAGGAAACGCTAGCTAGATAGAAAGCTCCAATTTAAGAAAATCTTTTGCAATTTATGATCACTTTGTGTATGCATGGATTTAATGTGCACTTTGCTGTTGTTTGTTGGTGTTGCTTCTTGTGCTTGCTCCCCTCTCACATTACACCTAGTATATTTTTAAAGCTTTTCCTTGTTTGCATCCACTTCATGACTCCACCTACATATTATAATCGTCAGGGGTCTGTGTTTAAATCATAATCGTTACGCCACTAAGTTCATTCATAATGTGACAAGGCATGTTTAATTGAAAAATAAACATGTCATAATGTGACAAGGCATGTGACAAGGCATATTATAACCACCTACATATACTCCAAAAAGAAGAAATGGAAATATTCATTCATAATGTGACAAAGCATGTTTAATTAAAAAATAATTGAACAAAAAAATTAAAAAACGTTTAGGGGTGGCGCATATTGCCCAAATGCGCCACTAAGTTCTCTTATGCGCGGCACATCTAGCTGATATGCGCCACCAAAAGGTTTCTTATGCGTGGCGCATTTCGCCAAAATGCGCCACGCATAAGAAACCTTATGCATGGCGCATTTCAGCAAAATGCGCCACCCCTAAGCCTTAACCTCCATCACCCCCCTCCCCTTGCCCGTGCCCATACCCATTAGATCCCCACCGCACTCGACGTCCGTGCCCATCGTCGCCGGAGCCCTTCGATGCCGGAGCCCCTCGACGCCATCACGGAGGAGCCCACCGGAGCCCTCACCCCTGCCCCTCGACGCAACCGCGGAGGAGCCCCTGACGGCCGCAGTCCCACCGGAGCCGGCCTGCGCCACCATCCATCGTCCGACGACCCCTCCCCGCTGTCCCGCTCGCCATTTCCATGTACATCCCATACCCCCCCCCCTCTCCCCTCCATTTTTGCCTCGCGCTCGGCCGCAGCCCGCTCGACTTGGCTGGCTTCCGACGGCACCCGTGGTGGCCATGGCCGCCCCGTCCCCCACTCGCCCCTGCACACAGTTCATATTTGATCTTAGAAATTCTGTCAGCCAGTGCAAACATATATGCAAAAAATATACTGCATCTTAGTTTATCTGTAAAAGCTCATCAAAAAATCTGAATTTTATGAATTTTGATGCATATAGAACAAGCCATTTCTGGATGCATATAAAAAACCCATTTTTTAAAATATAAAACCTCCTCTGGTCACAATTTTGCATTTGCAGAAGTGATAGTAGTAGTTTTTTAACTTCTTCAAAAAAATTGATGGGTGCCTCTGCCTTATTTTTTTTTTTTATTTGAGAAACCAAGTTTCGAGCCATAAAGATGCTAATGATTCATTTATAGGATGAAGCATATATAATTCTTCTATGTAGTAGAAGTGATACTAGTTTCTTGCTCTTTTCTAAAATGTTTGCTATGTGCTCTAAAAAAATAGTCAGACAAATGTGTGTGGTGCTTATGTTCTGCATATCACTACTAGTGTAGAATAATTTCTTAACAATTTGCAATGCATTAAGATACCCTCATCTCAGAATTTGTATTCACAGTTTTTATCTACTGTTTGAATATCTACTATAGATCTACTATATAAATATATGTTGTGCAGGGACTCTCATTATCCCCTTTCTCCAGAAATGTTGATTAACTTCCGTTTCGGTTGAGAATGGGGCACTCTCATGTTAAGAAAAATAGCAAAGGTCATGCCGAATTTTTCCGTGAATTCGTGCATGACCTTTGCTATTTTTCTTAACATGAGAGTACTTGCATTTATTTATTGTGCTAATTAATTAAGTAGTTGCATTTCTTAATATTGTACTAGTGCAAACATGTCGACCGGAGCCGACGCCGGTCCTTCTTCTCATCCGGGAAAAAAAAGGAAGAAATTTTGGGAATACTCCCAGGAGGAGGTCGAGGAGCAGAGAGAAGAGGAAGTACCTCCGAGCGAGGAGGAGTATGAGGAGGAGATAGAGTCGGAGTCCGAATCATCGGATGATGACATGGAGGAGGAGGACGGTACGACAGACGGCGAGAGGAACACCGGCGAGGATGATGGGACCGGTGGCTCCAACACAGATGGTACCCAGTCGAAGAAGAGGAATCGGAAACCGACCAAGGTCGGCACCATCAGGCAAGAGTTTACTGTTGTGACCGCCGTCAGGATTCCTAAACAGCCCAAACGTTTTTTGGAAGGGTACGGCCGTCAAGTCGCGGCGATCCTCCGCAACACCGTGCCGATCACCACGATTAACCCCAGGAGTCGTGAGAATATTCATTATTTTCAGTTTCTTATCAACAAGCTGCACGGATGATACAAGTTTCCGGAGCCGTACGATAACACCAAAATCAAAGGGAACAAAGTAAACACATGGGCCCTCAGGAAGATGAGCAAGGCCTTGTCCAGTTGGAAAACCCGGGTGAAGAGGGCAATTATTGAAAAGAACAAAACCTGGGAGGAGCTCAAGGAGAAAGAGCTGCTTATTGAAGAAGCTACCTACAACCTTATCGAGGCTAGGTGTGAGTCCGAGCCAGCCAAGGCCGCGAGTGCAAAGGGCAAGGCCATGCGGTCGCAGGTCATAGGTAACCACTGTCTCGGAGCCGGTGGTTAGAGAAGTTCCAAGCCTAAATGGGACAAGGAGGATGCCGAGTACGCCGCTGCGGGCATACCTAACCCCTTCTAGCCATATAAAGATTATCCGTAGACCGAATTCTTTGTGAGGGCCCGGAGCTATAAGGACAACGCAACCTCGAAAATAATTATCGATCCTAAGATTCAGGAGTTTACGACTGCCGTGGTAAGTAGTTTACCACGCGACCTTGTCGATTGAATTCTCCAGTTAAGTTCACAATTTCTTAATGTTCACATTCTTTCTACAGCAAGCGGAAATGAAAATCGCCTCATCGCAGGAGTCGTCGGTTAAGTCAGCCGGCCCATGGGACAACGCCTTTAACAGGGCGTTGAAAGGGTCAAGAAGGTTGATGAAGTGACGGCAAAGCCATCGTCAGCCGGCCGTGTGGTCGGCTTTGGTGCGGACCTAAATTGGTCCGAATATTACGGAAAACCGGCGGAGCAGACCGGTTCGAGGGGGCGCAAGGCAAGAAGGATCGAAGAAGACGCCGCTTATGTTCGTGGACTGGAGGAGAAGGTGAACATGCTTCCGTAGATTGTCCAGGACGAAGTGGCAAAGACGATGAACGCCCTCCTTCCAGATATGATGCAGTCACTCGTGAATTGGCAAGAGCGTGGTGGACAAGGGCCCATACTGGTCCCCAGCATGTTCGGCAGCAACTCGGGCACCGCGGCGCCTGCAGTCCCGACTCCCGCCGTAGTGGTGGATCCCGCACCGACTCCCGACATATTGGTGACTCCGTCCGCCAACATCGCGGCGGCGGCATCGGACGTGATGGTAACTCATCCAGCCATGATCGAGCAACCGGGGCATAACCTTTAATGCACCCGGCGGCAGCGCAAATAGGGCGACCGATGCCCTCAAGGTAACTATAATTAAGCGTCTGCAACTCAAACGAGGACTTCATCTCCTTGCCTTTTTTTGTGGAATCTCTCTGAAGCCCTACATGCATATATCTCTTTCGCAGGAGGACACTCCATGCATTCTATTGCAAGTCGTGGACGGCGAGTTGAAGGATGTTGCCAAATGTAAAATCATTCAACCACAAAATCGAATCATGCACAATATGCCTATGGCATCGGAGATGCATAGGGTTCAAATCTCTCTCGTGATTTCGGGCTACGAGAGAGTTGAACCTCCAATTCAACACCCCCCCCGGATACGATGAGGAGGAGCTGGCAGTCCTCAATGACTGTTTCGGCCAAATATGCCTATGGCCGAAGACCCAAATGCGTTTAATGACGGGGGAAAGGGGCACCACACCTAGCACAACACCACTAGTCATCGTGCCGGCGCCACATGATCCCATCGGCGCACAACAAGAAGACGATGATCTTGATGATGATATCAACGCCGACCAGTTCATCAATTCTTTGTATGATGCTGATGACTTATTCATGCCTCCTGCTGAAGGAGCCTATCAGCATGACGAGGAATCTCGCGGTCCAGCTGATCCTGCGGCGAAGCCTACTTGCTCCACGCGTCTCTTCGCTGCTTCTCAGGAGATGTCTCCAGCAGCTTGCGCCTTCACCGAGCCTCAAGAAGATGCCACAAGAAGTTCTATTCTAAGCCCATCCACACTCCATAAGGCGGCCACTGAGCAGATAAAGGCCGGTGACTGCTCGAAATCAGAAAATAAGAAGGGACGGACAAGAAAGAAGAGCATCACTTCGAGAAGCCAACCTTCGATGCCGATCCGGGCTCAGGACGGGCCACCAAGACCCAAGGATCTCTCGTTTGAAATCCATGTGGCGGGTAGGGCGATGCTACCTAAGGACATGCTCGACCTTGCAACTTCGGATATGCAGAGTGTGCATCACAGTATTATGGCATTAGAGAATATTCTTCTTCGAGAAGAGAATCCCTCGTACCCGGTTTTCATCGCCAAGGTGCCACTCAACATGGGCTTCATCAACACTATCCCCGCGGATATAATAATCCTGCAGTTTTCGGAGATCTTCAATTTGCACCATCTCAAGAGGCTCGACCATAGCCTTATCCGTCTATTAGGGTTCAAATCTCTCTCGTGATTTCGGGCTACGAGAGAGTTGAACCTCCAATTCAACCCCCCCCCGGATACGATGAGGAGGAGCTGGCAGTCCTCAATGACTGTTTCGGCCAAATATGCCTATGGCCGAAGACCCAAATGCGTTTAATGACGGGGGAAAGGGGCACCACACCTAGCACAACACCGCTAGTCATCGTGCCGGCGCCACATGATCCCATCGGCGCACAACAAGAAGACGATGATCTTGATGATGATATCAACGCCGACCAGTTCATCAATTCTTTGTATGATGTTGATGACTTATTCATGCCTCCTGCTGAAGGAGCCTATCAGCATGACGAGGAATCTCGCGGTCCAGCTGATCCTGCGGCGAAGCCTACTTGCTCCACGCGTCTCTTCGCTGCTTCTCAGGAGATGTCTCCAGCAGCTTGCGCCTTCACCGAGCCTTAAGAAGATGCCACAAGGAGTTCTATTCTAAGCCCATCCACACTCCATAAGGCGGCCACTGAGCAGATAAAGGCCGGTGACTGCTCGAAATCAGAAAATAAGAAGGGACAGACAAGAAAGAAGAGCATCACTTCGAGCAGCCAACCTTCGATGCCGATCCGGGCTCAGGACGGGCCACCAAGACCCAAGGATCTCTCGTTTGAAATCCATGTGGCGGGTAGGGCGATGCTACCTAAGGACATGCTCGACCTTGCAACTTCGGATATGCAGAGTGTGCATCACAGTATTATGGCATTAGAGAATATTCTTCTTCGAGAAGAGAATCCCTCGTACCCGGTTTTCATCGCCAAGGTGCCACTCAACATGGGCTTCATCAACACTATCCCCGCGGATATAATAATCCTGCAGTTTTCGGAGATCTTCAATTTGCACCATCTCAAGAGGCTCGACCATAGCCTTATCCGTCTATTAGGGTTCAAATCTCTCTCGTGATTTCGGGCTACGAGAGAGTTGAACCTCCAATTCAACCCCCCCCCCCCCCCCCCCCGCGGATACGATGAGGAGGAGCTGGCAGTCCTCAATGACTGTTTCGGCCAAATATGCCTATGGCCGAAGACCCAAATGCGTTTAATGACGGGGGAAAGGGGCACCACACCTAGCACAACACCGCTAGTCATCGTGCCGGCGCCACATGATCCCATCGGCGCACAACAAGAAGACGATGATCTTGATGATGATATCAACGCCGACCAGTTCATCAATTCTTTGTATGATGCTGATGACTTATTCATGCCTCCTGCTGAAGGAGCCTATCAGCATGACGAGGAATCTCGCGGTCCAGCTGATCCTGCGGCGAAGCCTACTTGCTCCACGCGTCTCTTCGCTGCTTCTCAGGAGATGTCTCCAGCAGCTTGCGCCTTCACCGAGCCTCAAGAAGATGCCACAAGGAGTTCTATTCTAAGCCCATCCACACTCCATAAGGCGGCCACTGAGCAGATAAAGGCCGGTGACTGCTCGAAATCAGAAAATAAGAAGGGACGGACAAGAAAGAAGAGCATCACTTCGAGCAGCCAACCTTCAATGCCGATCCGGGCTCAGGACGGGCCACCAAGACCCAAGGATCTCTCGTTTGAAATCCATGTGGCGGGTAGGGCGATGCTACCTAAGGACATGCTCGACCTTGCAACTTCGGATATGCAGAGTGTGCATCACAGTATTATGGCATTAGAGAATATTCTTCTTCGAGAAGAGAATCACTCGTACCCGGTTTTCATCGCCAAGGTGCCACTCAACATGGGCTTCATCAACACTATCCCCGCGGATATAATAATCCTGCAGTTTTCGGAGATCTTCAATTTGCACCATCTCAAGAGGCTCGACCATAGCCTTATCTGTCTGTTCTCGCTCAACCTTTCTGTGAGTATCAGGAGAGATAAGACCCCGAGCGTCGCGATATTCGGCCCCTTCTACATGCATGAAAGCATCTTGATGGACGACGGGGACGCGGCTCTCTCGGCGGGGTACATCACAGACTTCATGCTACAGAACGCCGGCAAGGATTCATTTCTTATGACCTACTCTCCCAAGTAAGTCATTCGCTCGCCGCCGTAGCATATATGCTTTCTTAGCTTTCCATTGTCCTCTTCCAACATTCCTTTTGGATTGTTTTAATTATGCAGTGAGGATCAAGACTGCGTGCTCATCTGCTTTTCACCGCAACACTCGCATGCCGTGTATTTGAACTCGGGGAGTGTGAAGAAGAAAGATTACAAGTATATCATGAGAGTTTTGGATGATGCTCTCGCCAGCTACATAAAAGCCGGAGGCAAGATGGTGAAGCACAAGTTCAGGAAGAATCCTCCTGACGTGAACGTGTTCAGCCACGTAACGCAGTTCCCGTGCGTCAAGCAGCCGGCTGGCAGTGTGAGGGATGCGTACTACGCCCTTCATCACATGAGGGCGATTGTACAGGAACAACACAACCTTACGCTGCCAAGTCATCTCAAAGCATGGGCCGAAAGGAAGGCGGAAATCGCCGATGCAAATCTTAAGGACGAGTTCTTTCACATCCAAGCGCAGATGGCGACTATCATCTGTCATGAAGTACAAATGAAGGGGGCGATCTTCCACTCCAACATTGCACCATCCAATGGGGAGATAGAAGTCCGCCTAAAGGCCTTGCGTGACACAAGGCCTTTCATGACGAAAGAAGGATGCCGCCCATTCCCCGAGCCGAGTCAGAAAAATTGAACAATTTATGTTATATATGGCAGCCGTTTGATGAATGCCCTACATGTAATTTGGATGTACTCTTTGTGTAGTAGATGGTAGTGTCAAATACTCTTGATGCTCTTTGTGTATAAAGGTCACTGCATATGCATCTTTATTCATATGTGCATGCTCCTGGCCATTGATCGACTTGCTTTATGTTGTTGATAAGAATAGATGTTATATTGCGTTGTTGTCCTTTGCTATGAATTCATATGGATGTGACCTCCAAATCTTTGTTTTGTGCAGGTTGAAGAGCAAACAAGAGATGATGACGAAAGTAGCTTTCTGTTTTCAATAATTGTTGGACACATTGTAATATTGTGATGGATGTAATCTTGTGAATCTTGTTGGCCTCTAAACCTTAGATGATGATGGATGTAATCTTGTAAATCTTTGTAATAAGAATTATAATGCAATTCTTGTGTATCAGTAATTGTTGGGCTCATTGTAATATTGTTTTTTGAATTTCTGTAATATAATAAAAAAAATCTGTAATGTTTTTATTCTTTTTTGTAATTCTTTTTTTTTGTTTTCTGTAACCCATTTAGTGGCGCATTTTGTCTGGCTTTAGTGGCACACTGGGAATGCGCCACCCCTCAGGACCCTTAGGCGTGGCGCATTTCAGAATGCGCCACCCCTAAGAGCTTATAGGTGGCGTATTCTGAGATGCGCCACGCCTAAGGGTCCTTAGGGGTGGCGCATCCTGAATGCGCCACCTATAAGCCCTTATTAGTGGCTTGTAGTTAGTGGCGCATCCATAATGCGCCACTAAACAGAAAAAAGGACGCCACTATAAGGGTATTCCCTAGTAGTGACACACCTTGTGACTACACTAGTTATGATGTGGAATTATGCCCATGGCATGGTCTCCCGGGAAAGAAACCAGATCTATGGTTTGAAGCTTCCCCAAAACATCCTCACACTCGGGAAGATGTCAAAACAGTTATAGTGGAAAGAAAGTCAAACATGGAAGATGACACCACCGCTTTGATCAATAGCAGAGAACTTGATTTTTATAATTGCACTCTTCATGATGTTATTAATTTTTTTTCGAAGAATGGGCAAAGACAACAACACTAGTTCACTTAACATTGCCTTCACCAAGCATATCACCAATGCTCTTATAAAAGCTAGGGATGAGAATCTTAAATTAGAGGTTTTTATTCCTAGAAAACTAGAAGATGGTTGGATCCCATGGTCAAGATCAAATTGAATAATTTTTGTTCCTTTGCTTTATGTGATGTTGGAGCTAGTGCCTCTGTTTTACCCAAAAGAATGTATGATATGCTTGAATTGAAACCTTTTGATCGTTGTTATTTTGGTGTTCTCCTTTTTTATTCTTCCGTAAAGAAACCTTTGGGGAGGATTGATGATGTTCTTATAGTTGTCAATGATAATTATGTTCCCGTTGATTTTCTTGTCATGGGAATTGAGTGTGATCCCTAATGTCCAATTATTTTGGGACGTCCTTTTCTCCGCACCATTTGTGCTATCATTGATATGAAAGAAGGGATTATAAGATTCCAATTTCTCCTCAAGAAGGGCATGGAGCATTTCCCTAGAAAGAAGATTAAGTTACCATTTGAGTCCGTTACACGGGCAAGCTATTCTTTTGATATTGAGAAAACTTGATCTTTTTGCTTCATGCCTAGCTCAAAGGCATAAGATAAAGCTCTTATTGGGAGGCAACCCAAAATGTTTTGACTTTCAATTTTAGTTGTCTTGATGTTTGTTACTACTGTAGCAACATCATTATATATTTATTTTGATGCTTTGTGCCAAGTTTATCCTCCAATTGCAAGAAAAATCAAAAGTTGTGACGTGCTTTTCAGAAAACATAATTTGTTTGCTCCATTTCAAAAAATCTTAAAAATCTCCTGATCATCTTTTTTATATGAATTTTTTTGACAGTATGCTCTATACAATTGAATTTTCGCGAACAGATCTAAGTTTTTTGATTTGAGTTGCAGAAGTACCCCTAAAAAATTATTTACTACCCGCCGGTCTGTTTTTTTCAGATTCTGCCCTGTTCTGCGTTTTCACCGTTTTTCAAATCTTAAGCTTGCTTTTTCTTTGCAATTTTATTTGGCAATCTTGAGAAACAGTAGCTATTCTTGAAAAGTTTTATTTTCAGTAGAGGAAAATTATTTTCTTATGGGCACTAACCCCTCTAATCATCTTACAATGAGTTTCGTATGAAGGGAGTTTTCAAGTTTGTGAAGGAAGTTGATGAAAGAAGATCCGGGAGTATCATAAGATCAAGCTTGGGGATGCCACCATGCACCCCCAAGAAATATTCAAGGAGACTCAAGCGGCTAAGCTTGGGGATGCCCCCGTGCATCCCCTTCTGCATCAACAATCATCAGTTCGTCCTTCTCCACTTTATATTTTTATCAATTCATATATTATACTTTTTTAGTTTTTTTTAGTTTTGTTTGCTGTTCATAAACAGTTGGACCCTAGCCTTCATTGTTTGGGAGAGAAAAATGCTCCACTTCACCCTAGAACAAAACATAGTATTCATGCTTATCTTTGTTGATTGTTCTTTATCTTTTTCTAGTTGTTATCATGTTTAGCTATTGTTTTTCATGCTTATCTTTTCAATAGATTTTATTTAGGTTGTTTCTTTTGGCACTCTCTTGATTTTTTCATGCTTATCTTGTTAAGAGAGTTGGCTATTGCACTGAGTTTTGTGTCTTGACTTGAGTAGGTAATTGAGGTTGCTATTTAAGTATAGTAGTAACTTGCAATAGTTTTGAGGTATTGATTTGAGTAATGTTTGGACTTCTGTGTGTCAAGAGCTCAAGCCTATTAGTGATAGGTGTCGCATTTTGGGAAATCCTTGCTTATTTTCGAAAACTACAAAAGATTAGTTGAGAACTCTAGCTACTAGATGGATCGCTAACCTCTTGTGGGGTTGTAATATATAGTTTACCCTCATGTACCATGGGTCGAGGATGCACAAGGATAAACAAATCCCCATACACTCGTCCTTGGGGTACTTGTCTCTTTGTGAATCTCCTGATTAGATAGAGAGTTACCAATAATAAGTGGATGAGTTCCTTTGAATAATGTGAGTATTCGATTGTTGGCACTTCCACCTTCCATATTTTTCTCGCCTCTTCGGTATCGTGCATTGCCCTTTCTCACCTCAAGAGTTGGTGCAAACTTTGTCGGTGCATCCAAACCCTTGGCATGATACACTCTGTCATCATAAGCCTCATTATATCTTCCTCAAAACAGCCACTATACCTACCTATCAAGGCATTTCCATAGCCTTTCTGAGATACATTGTCATGCAACATCCATCATCTCATGACTTGATCTTCATGTCATACATGCTTTATCTTGATCGAGGAGCCGCATGCTAGTTGTGCATTTCCCTTATAATTTCTACATGGCGCGCTAGTATCATAGCACATCCTGCTACACTGGTAGAGGCATACATTTGCATACATCATGATAGTTTTGAATTTTCTTTATGTTGAGTACTTCTTATAAAGTGTTTGATCTTCTATATCCTTGTAAAATAGAGTGTTGCCCTTAAAGTGAGGAAAAGATCCCAAAGAGGACACAAATCAAAGATCCCAAAAGAGGACAAACTAAAAGATCCCAAAGAGGACAAATAAGAGATAAATAGAAAGAGCCAATGAGGCCACAAAAATAGCAAAAATAGAAAGAGATAAGGGGCAACACTACTTTTTCTTTTGAAAGATCCACACTCGTACTCCAAAATAAAAAATTTACTACATAGAGAGTTTCATATAATTCAGGCATAACTATGTGGGGATTCTTACACTATAGAACTTGGCTTGCATATTCCAATGATGAGCCTCCTCAAATGAGCTCTAGGTCTTCTTGAGAAAGTGAGTTGGATGCACCCCCACTAGTTCCATTGGAGCCCTTCCCATAGCTCATATGTGCATCTGTTGCATGGCAATCCCTTCTCCTCACATCATATCTATCATTTGGCTTTCTCTCACCTATGATTGTCCTCATTGATGTGAGCCTTTCACAACTTTTTTCTCTTCCTTCCTCATCATTATTATCTTTTCCATTTAAGTGCCAACTATCTTGCTTGCGATGAATCATTGCATGAGTGCTCAAAGTCGAAGGGGAGATGGTCAGTTTGACATGTTCCTGAATATGTGTCTAGGGACGATTCACAATAAGATTCAAAAGGAGACCAAGTGTGAAGTTTTATCATATTAAGTTCTCAATTAACTATATAGTATTTTTATGCTCTAAACCCATATCCCACATCTTGCACACAAACATCGATTGAAGACATTCGAGTCACGGATAACGAGAGCTCTTGCACCTTTATGTTCTTACTTTGCTAGTTTCAATACTAGATATAGAATCTTGCTAGTTATTGTCTTGAAATGAATTGCATATCATGCTTGCTGTACTTTAAAGTTCAAATGTTTGTTGGTATCCTTTCACCACATAAATTATCTTTGTTATCATTTACCTGCTCGAGGACGAGCAGGAATTAATTAAGCTTGGGGATGTTGATACGTCCCAAACGTATCTATAATTTCTTCTTGTTCCATGCTTATATTGGTGACTTTGCTATATGTTTTGCTACACTTTAATTCAACATATTAGGACTAACCTACAAACTTAGTGTCCCAGTGCTAGTTTTTCTTTGCTGTTGTCCGTGCATTCCAGGAAAATACCAATCATTAAAGTGCTCGAAAAAATCCAGAAAAATCATATAAAAAATCAGCAGTCAGGAAGACTCCAGAAGCTCGAAGGTGAGCTGGAGGGGTGCCCCGCCCTCACTGGGCGGGCCCTTGGCGCGACCAAGGGTGGGGTCGCGCCACCTGGCCGCCTAGTCAGGTAGGGCCCCCCTGCTGCACCCTTCCGCCTATATTAAGTAGTAGATAGTGAATCCAAGAGGGAGCGTTATGCTTGCTTGTGGGTTCATGCCCCCGATGTCTAGCTTGAGTGACATAAACATGAGACTAGGGGATGTCCTGTGGCCACCAGGGAGAAAAAAATGGTGCTTGTAACTGCGGTTGTAAGGATTGTTAACCTTACACATAGTATGTTAATGCAGTTGTTTGTTGCTTTGATCCTACAGTTTGGCTGGGTTCACACCTTAATATCAACGAGATATTCTGGATAGATATCTCAAGGTGGATGATTAGTGAGTAGATGGTGATGAATAAGCGGTCTGCTCGTCTCGGCGTACTGCCCATATGATTGAGCCTCTAGCTTTCTTGTAGCATAATTAGCATTTCAGTGCGTTTATAACACTGTAAATTGCCCAGCTATAATTTGTTCACCCAACATAGTTGTTTATCGTATTTTGAGAGAGAGACATTGACGGGGATCAACCCCGGAAAATCCCATGGTCAGGGACCCTGGGTTAGTCATGAGAGGCACAGGTTGGACGATAGCTCGTCGGCTAACAGGAGGAGACGTTCCTGCTCGATATTATTGCTTGGAGATGTGATTACAGGGAAGGCCAAGGCTAGTGCGCACAAGGCTAGGGTTACAGATTGTGTATTGGCCGATCTCGACGTCTCCCCTCCCAGCCCTTATATACTAGGCTAGGTCTCGGGGAACCCGTCTTGGATTACAGATGAGGTTTCCTAACCCTAATCTTGTACCGCACGACACGTTTGCACCTTCCTTATGAGTCACAGACTCTTACGTCGGTGCCACTAGTGGGCCAAGGCTGGGCCCGGGAGGCATCTTTGTGAGCCTTCTGTCTTCGGGTACACCGAGTAGGCCCATCCATAGGAGTCGTGGGGCACCCCCTTGTCAGACATCATTAGTGAAAGTCATGGGACCCCTGTAAGGCCCGATATGCGGTACTTTTCCAGATCTAGATGTTTCCATCCAGATCGGGGGACGAAGCATATATCGGTCCCACCGCGACATATGACAATGCCATATGCCCTGGATTTCCAACATGATATCACAACATTACATCCACAAAGATACAACATCTCATACAATCGGCATACAACTGCCTTAAATACAATACATCAGCGGAAGATACATGTCTGAGTACAGACTACAATCAAATTCCTACTGGAAAAGAGAAAATCATCGATCCCCATAACCACACGGGTCCAGGCCCTCCGCTGGGATCCGCCTAACTAGTCATCGTCGAGTCTCCAAGCAAAACGTCGATCACCATACCTGTTGTCGATCAAAAACCCTGAAAAGAGTTTGGGGGTAGTATCATGAGTACAAAAGTACTCAACATCCAACTGTAGTGGTCAACTAACCCAGCAAGGACTTCATCACTCGTCATTCTAGGACAACTAGTAGTTTACGGTAAGGATGGGGTAAGTGGTGAGGTTGCTGCCACACTAGCATTATGAAGTGGCTAACGGTCTAGAGAGTAAGATAAGAAGCCAAGCATTCAATGAGGAATCGCCTCCAACAAGTCTGCTATCCATCTACTTACGCAAGCATAATACCTATCCTATCCTTGTCCTCCTCTTCGCATCCCGACGAAGAAGAAGCAGTCGAGGCACACAAACGTTTTCTATGAACAATGAGTAGGTCTCAAGTCGTCCATAACCTTGGACACGGCTTCTCGAAAAGATTTAACCCTGAAGGGGTGTACTAACTTCCCATTACAAGGCTCCGCACGCACGCCCATCTCTCTTAGTTGCTACCCATCATAGGCAACCATTTTATGATTTAGTTCCGAGAGATCCGAAACGACAGGTCCCTCTAGCTAACAACGAACAAATCCAGGTGGCCCACGGGGAGTCGACACCCAATCCAAAAGTCGTTCGCACTCTCGGATCAGACTCTTCTAGCTGACGCAGGTCGGATTGCCGGTAATTCTCACATGAGGCCGGGTCCTAGCTGATCAGGTGGACCAACAGAGAAACCATGTCTCCACTGGCCCAAGTTATTTTACAAGATATCTGATAGGAGCGACCCGACAGACATATATGCATTGTTTTCAAATGGTAAATCAGCTTCGGCCACCTCTAGAAATGTTTGAAGCTAGATAGGTAAGAAAAGGGAACCCCATAAAATCCCACACGCGGTGAGGCACGCTCAGTCTTAAAACCAATACCCGGAACTCGGATCCTAGGTGACTCGAATGGAACAAAGCGTCGGGGCGGGATAGCCTAGACCTTCCATCCTTCATCGAATATAGTCAACATTATAATAATCATATCATCAACAACAATATAATAATGTGATAGTCCAAACCAAGGAGTAACAGGGTAACATCGTAGCATCCTAAGCATGCATACTAAGCAGGGGCTGAGCAACGAGCAATAGTAACATAGCAGTACAAGGTTTGCTGGGAGGGGACATGGCTGTATCGGTTTGAAAAAGGCTGTAAACATGTGGTAGGATCAAACATTGAACCTAACCTATACTAGAATGCAAACCGGTGGGTTAAATACACTACTGCAGAATAGCTTATAGCCACCAACACATCAGTGACGGGCAAAAATATGCACGTCATTGGTAACAGTTATCAGTGACGGATAAAATTATGTCTAGCATTGATAAATCTCGGCTGGTGGCTATAAAACATACTAGTGATGGTCAAGTATTGTCGTCCGTCACTGGTAATATCAGCGACGGTTCCAATAAAATGTCCGTCACTAATATGTTATTCTCCCATCTATCCGGCATGGTGTCAAAACTGATTTCTGATTGGTTGATACAATGCTCCACGGATCGTATATCTGCAACATCCATCTCCTGGATCCAACGGCAGGCATACCCCTCTCTCTCTCTCTCCTTTCTTCCTCCACCCCGAGCCGCTGTCTCCGCATACCCAACTCCCGAGAAAGTATCAACATAATATTCTCTCATCCCCTCCCTTCCGGCGCTAACCATGCTCCGGAGATCCAGTCCAGAAAAAAGACGGCTCCCCACTCCCCTGCCGGATCCATCAAGCCAGCGGCTGGATCCGTCGAGGCCGCGCAGGGATTTCGATCCTTGGTCGTCTCCGCCATCTCCTCCCTCGATAGCAGGAATCGACTACTCCAGCCAGAGGAGGGCGTGAACTGCGAGCGACGGCGCATCATCCAGCCGGGCACCCACCAGCGGGCACCGACTCCAGCATCCAACACCGCAGCCTTCAACAGCATTACCGCGCCGGCCACTAAGGAGCGACAATGGCAATGGCAGCAGCGCCATCCCGCGCGACCTGGCAAGGGAGTTTGCCCTTCAGATCGCCCAACTCCTCAGCACCCCACCTCCCCACATCGGCCAGGTCATTTTCCGCTGCTGGCTTTGCTTTCTTGCTGCTACTCATACTAAGCAACTCAACTACTCAGAGGAATTTATCACATACATGCTATCCGATCTTGCGAACATACTTGCTCTGCTATCTCACATCACACATACATACATGCTTTGCTATCTCAAAGAAATCACGGATCAAACATTCACTCAGCTAGCACGGTCAAATTCAATTCATCAAAAGCTTGTGATTTTGTTCGACATGTGTGTAGTATGAAAGACTGAACTTTTTTTAAATGACAGCTTCAGTCATATAATTGCTACCCCAACCGCAAATTATGGAATAGCATGGAAGTAAAGTTGGATATTCGGTTCTCTGAAACTAATACAATTTCTTGCATTCACATTTAGAGAGAACCAGTTTGCCGTGTGCAGAAATTTTCACCGTAAAAGAGCTCACTGAGATTGGCCGTTTATGCAATTATGTTGGGCCATGTATATTTGAATTCTCTGCTTGAGATAATTTGTACCATATATTTTTTATCCAACTCCACTACATTAATCTTGAGTTCATCCATCAATTTTATAACATTGGAAAATTATTCATTTGATGGGTTACTAGAATCTCTTAGGCTATCAGTACACCGTACAAAATTACTTCTTTTCTAGTAAAAAGAGAACTAACACAAATTACTTATGTGTATTGTTATGCTTCACTAGGTCTTCGCTCCCAGGAAGCATCCTATTTACGAGGCAATATATTTATCATGTATATGTTGACCTTGTTGTTTTAAAAAATAGGCAATGAGGATTTCCATTACTTACTTTTGGACACCCAGCTGGGCTGCTTAGATGTGAACATCTGCAGGAGATACATAACATAGTTTGTGAGATATGATCGACATTTTTTATGGTTTATGCCCTATCTACAGGTAAATATATATTTGTTTTGTCTACTTCAAAAGTTCCAAGGCAGATCTATGTACATGTAAATATATGGGTTTTTGTAAGCTCAAATGGAGTAATCTTTTATTATTATTCTTATTTATATATGCAGTTCTGTTTACATAGATGGTTTTTTGTAAGCTCAAATGTAAGCGTTTCAGGCTGTCAGATTCGCAACAGTAACATATTTGTGTACTAGGCTGTTGTCACGCAAGTTCAATACCTAATCTTAGATTGTTTCTCTATTGTTTACTGGAGAAGTGAACTCAGTAGCATGTCTTCAGGTTCCAACCAGGGAACTGGCTAGGACCACGAAGTGTTATGAGGACCATATGTTCACTTGTACATCATGCCTTTATCAAATATACGTTTTCACTTTAGGATCTGTATTTCGATTGCACTTCATCAACATATTCAGAAAAACAAATTACACTAGTACCACAAATTAGATACCCTTATCTATTAATTTTGCAGTAGCACATTTACTATGTAGCATTTATTCTTCGCAGATTTATCACTTTCACAATTCCGTAAATCTTCTGAGAAATAAAACACCATGTAAGTGGTATTTAGGTCTAGAGCAGTATAGTTTCTTATTTTAGTTTAATAACCAAATGTTCTATTGCTGATTAACTGTTCTATTGTTTGCCCCATGCAGATGAATGTTAAAAAGCTCAAGTTGGGTGGTGTCGTGCGCGTGTTCTGTTGTGAAATGAAGTGTTCTCTGGCTGCTGCTAAACACTTGCTGGTTTGCGGCCTAAATCGGTGGCTGCTCCATGTTAGCGTTACTTTGGGATACAATTTTTCTAGGTAGTAGAGGTGTTGGTTGCCCTTAAATAGCAGAAAATTGTTTTGGATATTATGTTATCGATGTTAATGCCACTTTGTAGTACTATGAGTGTCTGTGATTATATTTTGTTACCTATGAGTTTTGAGTGTCAGTGATCATATTGTGTTATCGATGTGCAAATGCAAAAAAAATTTGTAAAATATATATTTTTATTTCAAAAAAATATACTAGTGACGAGCAAACTACCAAACTAATAAATTATCCGTCGGTGTTAATGAGGAAGAAGAACTATCGTGAAAACTAACTAGTGACGGGCATGAATAAGTGATCGTCACTAGTGAATAGATAGCAGTGACGAGTTACAAGTGACGGGCGCTTTGCCTGTCACTAGTAGGCCTTTTGGGCCCGTCACTGTGTAGGCTATTCTGCAGTAATGATAGAATGGATCATAAGCAATGTATAGTCCTTGCCTGTTGATAAGTCGGGTTCCGAAGGTGTAGTTGATAGCAAGCTCACATCGTCTTCGAGAGGTACCCGTAGAAGCACACAAGACGGTAAACACTGGAAAGCAATCAACGAGCAAGCATCTATTACTACGAATCAAACACGAGCAAGCATCAACAAGAAGGCAACACGAGACATCGCACCTACCGTTGAGAGCGGTTACTAACAGTTTAAGTGGAGTACTCGTCACACACGACGATACAGCACATTTAGAATGGTTCAAGTTGTTTAGACACACAAGGTGAGCAAATTTTGTTAACATGGCATCTCACTCAAGCATGGCATAGCACACAAACATGGTAAGAGGTGAAGCTAAAGATTAAACTACCTATGCTAGTGAATTTAAGTGAGGCACAGCCTAAACATGGTATAACACTAGGTACCCCACGACAATTAAAGGATTTGGTACTGTTCTGTCCTAAAACTTATTTTAGGTTGGTTAACAACAGAAAAAATAGCATAAACACAAAGTACACGAAAAACTAATCAAGTTACATATAAAGAACACTCCAAACGGAGTTACGGTTAAAAAGATACAAGCAAAACAAGTTTGGAACACAATCTGGCAACATCAGGAAGCACACTTTAGAGCAATGCATAAACAGGATAACAAATGCAAACATGCTCACAAATGATATGCAACTAAAGTAGACATGGCAGGGAAGGCATGGCAATGGGAATCATGAAAATAGGCATCATGAACAATTAATTATAGCCCAAGCAAAATGCAATAAAACATTACTGGTCTAGGACTTAGTGAAAATCAGGAAAACAAGGCAGAAACTGTTCTTTTCATGCTTTATAAACAGGGATAAAACTATATGCAAATGTGCAGCAACATGACATAAAAATATATGAGCATGGAGTAGGCATGATGATGATCAGGTACAAACAAGAATCAAGGTCATAGGCATAACAGATCAAAAGATATTACGCATGCAACATGGCATCGGAAATTACAGACAGTGAAAAATAGAGGTGGCTGTCAAAAACAGCAGGATATCAACTTTGGAGCTAAACATAACTATGACCAGAAACGTAAACATGACAATGCAATACATATAATGGAAGTAGACGTGATGCTTAACAGGATGCAAAAAGAATCAATGCAATAGGCCTCATGGATGTGTCACAATCATCATGCAAACTTGCAATAAAATAACAGCAGCAGCACATAACCGAAATTGGTAGCGGTTAACAGTCTGGTGCCCACTTCAACAGAGATTAACAACATCAAGATGGCCTCAAATCAAAATGCTCACAATTTCTACAGACTTAGAAAAATAACAGGGAAAAATACGAAAAAGGAAAGGAAAAAATAGACCTTGCCGGCCACGGCCCAACAAGCCGGATGGGCGCAGGAGCTGGTGGGCCTCGCAGGCTAGACGTTGCAGGCCGGCCCAGCCTGGCCGAGGCGGTGGACGGGGGCGCGGGCTCCTCCCGTTCTCGTACAGCGGCGGTGGCCGCGGCAGTCAACGCCGGCGAGGAGGCGCGATGGGGGAGCCGGAGGGGCTAGCCGGAACGGCGCGGAGGGCGGCGGGGTCACCAGATCCGCCCAATCCAGTGGAGGTTGGATCCTCAGGTGGCCGCGGATTGGCCGCCTCGATCGATCTCGCCGGAGCTCGGTCCATGGCGCGGCGGCGGGCGGCGCATCCCTGCGAGGAGGAGAGGGGGAAAGGGGTGAGAAGAAGTAGGAGGAGAGGAGGAGCGGGGAAAGGGGATACGGCCGGCAGCAAGGTCGTGGACGCGTGCGGCGGCGGCGCTCCATGGGCTGCGCGGCGTGCAGACTCGGGCGGAGGCTGCAGCGCGGCTGAGCGTGGCCCGGTTCGGCCCGGCGGCGCGGATCTTGGCCCTGCGGGGCCCGAGGCGCCCTGGCCAGCTTCTGGAGGCTGGAGGGGCTACGTGGCACGATCTGGGACCTCCGTTCCCAGATCTGATGGCTAGAGATGGGCAGGGGCTAGGGTTTCGGGAGAGAGAGGCTGTTTGAGGCAGATCTGAGTTAGATCAGGGGGGTGGCTGCAATTTTTAGTCTAGGGAAACCCTACAAAGGGGTGGGAGTGTGGTGGTCTTTATATAGCCCAGGTGGCTGGCAGTTTGCAAAAACATCCCCGGTTTTTCTCTCTCGCGCGCGGTGTTTACGTTTCTGACCGCCGAGGGTCCGCAGGACCTCCGATTTGGGTAAAACTTCTAACTGCGCGATCAGCGCGTCGAGTGATGACCCTCAACGTAGAGGGATCTATTGCAGTGTTTTCGATAAGTAAGAGTGTCGAACCCAACGAGGAGCAGAAGGTAGTAGCAAGTGACTTTGGTAAGGAGATAACTGCAAGCACTGAAAGATAACTTTTTAGGGGTTTTCTTGGTATAAGCGACAGGATAGTAAAAAACGAGCAAGGTAAAAGATATTGGATAGTAAAGAGTGGCCCAATCCTTTCTTAGCAAAGGAGAGGCTTAGCAACTGAACTTATAAAAGCTAAAGTGTTCTTGAGGACACACGGGAGAGGTAGTCATGTGCTTTCGCCATACTCCGTATCGGTACTATGGGCTGTGTTGATAAGTGTTGAGTGGGTGGATCTATGCTAGTACACCCTCTAGAATAAGATAAGTGTACTCTTATGATTAAACACCTTGCAAGCATCCGCAAATACAAGATAGTAATTAAGGCAAAAGCCTAACCATAGCAATACGATCGGTGATCCATTGTTCCCTTGTGCAAAAGTGTGCAAACTGGGGTTTAGGTTTCTGTCACTCCGGCAACCCACCGTAGGCATTCTTTATACACAATGTATTCCCCTAGGTACTTGATAAGGCGAAGTGTTGAGTGTTCGACTCACACAACACCACTAGGAAAATAACAACACAACTTAAATATCAACCAACACATATTACTTCAACATCATATGACCACTAGCAACTAGACTTATCCCATGTCCTCAAGAACTAAAGTGACTACTCACAAGACATAAAATAGATCATGATCAGTGGGGATAAATAGATGATAAACAATCTGGACACAATAATATTTCTCCAACAAAACTCAATAGCATTCACCACAAAGTAGTAATCAACACCGATAGAGTAGAGAGGATAGATAGTACGGATTACAACATGAGTTGCAATTGTGAGAAAAGATTGGATGGAGATGGAGATGGTGCTGATGTTGGGGATGATGTTGATGATGATCTCGATGATGCCCGTGACGATGGTGATGACGATGGCGACGATCTCCCCTTCCGGGAGGTGATATCCCTGGCAGAATCTGCCCGCCAGAGATGGCTTTTCTTCTCTGTAGGTTTCCGCCACGGAGCGGCGGCGGAACTCCGTAAACTCTCCCTCTTTTAGGGTTTTTGGATGACGAGGGGTAAATAGGCCAGAGGGGGGAGCCGGGAGTGGACCCCCTCTGGTCGCTCTTTTGCGTGTCTTCGTGATCCTGCTGGAAAACATCCTCCGTCGATTTTCAGCTAATTTGGAGGTGTTCTTCTTCAGCAACTCAGCGTCCACTTTTTACCAATGAATCCTGCGTCTGCTGCTTCGGCACTGGAAATTTTCAAATTGTGTAAAATTAGCCAAAACAACATAAGAATAGCATCATATCATGAAATATATCAATGAATAAGAAAGAATTACTATATAAAATAGTGATGCATTTTGGACGTATCATCGAGCCGGTGGCGTTCACCAAGCGCTGGAACCGTTCCGAGAACACTTTCCTGTGCGCTATAAAAATAAATCGTTTAATTATTAAACGAGGTTTTCGTTCCGTTGTCTACGGCTGGTCTTGTGTGGGTTTTGCGACGGTGATCGAGTGTAACCCGGTGTCGCAAAGGTCGAGTGTTAGAGTGGCAAGGGTCGGTCTTCGTCCGGTACGAGATAATAGGGGAAAAATAATCGACGATCGATAATTCAGGGATGCAAAAACCGCAAACAAATCAAACAATCAAACAATTCACACCGAAAACAAAAATTTTCATTTTTATGAAATCTGGGCTGTTACAACCCCGGTCCATATTTCACCATTGTTTACACCATTAATCTTTACTGCTTTTATTTCCTTTCTGGTGCAATCAGAACTACGATTATTATCCCCCCTTGTGTTTTGATCCTTTGTAAAGAACAAGACTGGAAAGATTGACAACCTCTCTAACTCGTTGGGAGCAAAATTATCTGTTGTTGTGTGCAGATCCACGTCAACATCAAATCCTTCAGCAATCTTCTGGCGCCGTTGACACCTACTTCCAGAACTTGGAGTCCTATTCTAGACATAAACCTTGGTATCTTCATTGAGGAAAATTTTCTGCTATCTACATCATAACCTTCGACTTGGGGTAACCAACGAGGAGGTGTTATCTACACCCATCAGATACCACCTCTGAAGCTCGATCGACACACATTTCGCAAGAGCGCGTGGTGCATTCCCGATGAAATTGCATGGATGGTTCTCTCCACCTGAATGATCCGTCACCGGCAAGCTATCCTCTAATGGATCGGTTACTGTAGAAGAACCATTGGGCGTCGGTCTTCGAGTACGACTTGATGGTGATGAGGCTATGAGTATCTTGCTACAGATATCTCTCGCGTTCCACCTAAAGGGTTATTGAGACCACACCAGCTGGAATATTGAGACCAAGACTCCATGTGGACTCCTGCTATGGATATCTTAATTTCCCCATTGTGCTCACTTACAATGCTACCCTGGATTCGTATCCTTCGAGAATCGAATTACATGTGGACGCAATCGACAAGAAGATTGTAATGCCCAGGGGACATTGTACTCATAGATGGAAGTTGTGCCAAGCACAACTACCCAGAGGTGGCCCCGACCATGTCGGCACCTCGAATGTGAGAATCTTGGGCCTGGCTACCCTTGTCCTATCCCGGCAATGTCCCAAAAGGAAACCAAACAGGGCGCTATGGGATGGTCCGATTCGCACTACAAAATATGTGACCTTTTTTGACAAAAAACCTCGCTACAGAGGGAAAAACTTAACTGAAGTATGTTTTTCTTTGAGGGACGTGTTGGGGGGATGGACCAAGCCCATAACCCGGAATTGGATCTATGGGCCGACTTATCTACAGAATACCCACAAAAGAAGACCCGGCCACAGACCGGCTGCACAAAGGAAAGAAGATCAAAGTCGTAGAAGGAATTCGACTTACCTTGTATATCATGTAGTATATTTGTAAAGTAGAATAGGACTCCACCTCGTGTCGGAGTCGGACTCGCAGAATCCCGGGACCCGGTACCTTTATATGCCGAGGTCCATGGGATCCAGGGTCAAGGAACAATCTCAATCCGCAATAGGACTAGACACTTGTCGGCGTAACCTAGGTCTAACCGAGACTAAGTTTACGAGCCGACTCACTTGTAATCGATCAACCGACTCTTCTTTCGAGAGTCGAAACCCATAATAATAAGAAGGAGTAGGCTTTTACCTCGAGACAAAGAGGGGCTGAAACTTGGGTAAATCGCCGAGTCTCTTGTCCATGTCGACTCTCTCCATGTATTTGCCTCGCAGCAAAGGTCCTATGTAAAGTTCGACTCTTCGAACATCTGCCGTGACTTTCCCACGACAGTTGGCGCCCACCATGGGGCCTGCGCTTGCAGGTGTTGAGATTTTGGAGGGAGATCTACAAGGCATGGAGGGATTCGTCGCTGGATGGATCACCAAAATCCGGAGCGGAAAGATCTGCATCGACGATTCAACTTGGGGCCCTGAAGCCGATTCCATCGAATCAGGATATCGGGTCCAAATTGGATCTATCCACATCTTCATCAGATAAACTGATAGGTTCGAACAAGAGCCGGATCCTAAAGCCTTCACGGAGACCTCGAGCTGGCTTTCCACCATGCCCTATGGCCGGAAAAATTCAGCAGTCACCTATCAGCAAATAAGCGACCCTCAAGATATAAGTCGGCCAAGTAGCGCCCCCACCATGCCTTTGTAGGATTTATTGGTGGGTCCCAGAGCAGGAACACGCCGTTGAGATCCCGACTCACGGCGACATAGAAAATCTTTCCGATGTCGAATCGTACCAAGAAGAGGATCAGTATGAAGACACCGGGTCAATCCAATCCATTAGAAAGGGTGGACTCGGATCCGACCCAGAGGAGTTGACGGGGATCAACCCCGGAAAATCCCATGGTCAGGGACCCTGGGTTAGTCATGAGAGGCACAGGTTGGACGATAGCTCGTCGGCAAACAGGAGGACACGTTCCTGGTCGATATTATTGATGAGGGAGATGCAATTACAGTGGATGCCAATGCCGGAGCGCTCAAGGCTAGGATTACAGGTGATATTGGATGCCTTTGGCGTCGCCCCTCCTAGCCCTTATATACTGGGCTAGGTCTCGGGGAGTTCATCTACGTTTACAGGTAAGCCTTCCTAACCCTAGCTTGCTCCGTACGACAGGCCTTCGCACCTTCCTTGTGAGTCGCAGACTCCTATGTCGGTGCCAATTAGCGGGCCAAGGCAGGTCCAGGCGGGTCTTCATGGGCCTTCTATCTTCAGGGACACCGGGTAGGCCTATCCGTAGGAGTCGTGGGGTCACCCCCTCGTCAGTAGCCCCCGAGTTCCTGGGGGACTCGAAGAGTCGCGCAGGGACTCGAGTACATCCGTTTCTCGGTCGTTTGTATGCGCGGTACAACCGCGGGTCGCTAGCAGTCTGGTGGCCATGACAAAACCTGTTTCGAGGGATGCTAAGCTGAAAGGGCCCAAGGAGTCGACTTGTCGAGCCTTGGCGAATTGCGCTAGTGGCAAATACCGCAGTAGCCCAATCAAACCCACGTCCCTCGACGCGATCTTGGAACACTGGTGTCGAGAAAAAGTCCTGCCGCTTCAGGTCTTACAGTGTTCATTTGCCGCCAGTAATGTGCATAGCCTAAGGCGTGTCCGCCCGGCTTTTTCTATCATGCGCAGCGCATGGAAAAGGTTGGGAGTGAAATCGCTCTTCGGCAAATCCCAGCCCGGCCGAACTTCGCAGCGGGGTCTTACCTACACGCTAATCTTGCGTGGCATCTGGGCACAGTGTATCGTGTTCCAAGAATGTGTGTTTTTGAGGTGCGGAGCCTAATAGTATTGCACCCGCTTGGAACAAAACATCAAGAGAGATGTTCACTCATTCACCCGCGGAGCTTGTTTAGAGTACTCAGACGGGGGGTTCTTCGCGAGTGATCACTCGAGACTTGTGGTGAGGGAGCACCCGAGACTCTTAGCGTCGTACGATCTTGGCGAATGCATGTTTGTCTTGCGTCGGGTTGAGGGAGCACCCGAGACTCTCGTGAGTGCAAGTGGTCACTCGAGCACATTGCTGACTTTGAGGCGGCTGCTCACCTGAGGCTCGGTTTTGAGTGGGTACGCTCCCGATGGGAGTTTAAATATATTTTTAAAATGTGTTTTAAGAAATCATTCTTGATGTCTGTTGGTATTCTTCGCCGCTTGTCAGGATAACGATGCCTTTGTTTGATGGCTGTCAGGGATGCTCCGCCAGTGAGCCGTCACGTCTTCATGACCGGTCATAATGATGACCGCTGTGGCGTGCGGCAGGCGCTGGTTGAGTTTGCGATACGCGCGTTGGAAACGCACGTGAATTGACGCGTCTCACGCATAGTGCATCCCGTGGGAAAGCATCTTGGTCTTGGAATCTGAGAGGTCTGCGCCGTTTGGGCTTTGAATTAATTGTTGCTGTCGTCTTGGCTTCTTCTGTGCTGGGAGATTTTTGTTCTATAAATGAGCCTTTATCTTCCACAGCGTTTCACCTCTATCCACCTTGCTGCTTTGCCTCTTCCTTCTTATTTTCTTCCTCTCATGGTTCCCAGGCGAGGTGTTGGCCGTGGACGTGTTTGTCGTGGCCGTGGTGGCCGTACACCACGCTCATGCCGTGGTGGTCGCCATGCTACGGCGCCAATGCCTTCCTCCTCTCCCTTTGAGGAGGGATTCTGGTGCTATGATTTTCTTTTACGCGTTCGTGGCCAGAGCGCCAATCGCGTTCTTCTTCCCTCTGCTTTTTCCGCCATTGTCTCTGAACGTGGCTTAGATGGCTTGCTTCTGCATCTTTCAAGGGAGATGTCGATCTCCTTCTTATGTTGACTTGTAGGTTGATAGCTCCCGCTTGACTTTTCTTGGCTCTGGTTGGAGTTTGTTTGCTCGGCCGTTGAATTTGCGCGATGGCGATATGCTCAGCTGTCGTTTTGACGGCGAAAGCACTGTCACTGTCCGCGCGTTCGACCCAAGCGGCAACAGCATGGATCCGCACTGGCAGGAGTTGAGCAGCGACAGTTCCACAAGGTCGAGGAGTCCTACGCCTGCATCTTCTACATCTCCGTCTTCCGGTGACTCCTCAGGTGGTGATGCCGTCTCCATCAGCTCCGAAGAAGACATCGACGTCAAGCCATCGATCAAGCGGGCGCGCCAAGCGACCTTGTAGAACTGGAGGCGGCCTCATCTTCGCCGGCAACTCGGAGAAGGAGCTGCGCAGCCGGAGAAGAAGGCGTGCAGCTGCAGCTGGAGAAGAAGCTGGTGGAGCAGGAGAAGAAGCTGGTGGAGCATCGACAAATAAGTCGAGCTTCACCCTTTTGTTATGTCATTGAAATCCTCTGCTAGCTTCCTTTTTTCCTTTTTCATTGACATCCAGATTGTCCCTATATCAAATCCCCTCGGTAAGGATCTGTCTACACAACAAACGCTCGTGGGAGATGACAGTCTTCATAAAAGAGGAGCCCAGCTTACGAAGGCTACAAAACCGATGACCCCCAGAACCCATCAGACGACATAGACACGCGAACCACCAACGTGTGGCAGCGGCTGAGCCGAAACAAGACTGACTCTGACCAAGAACTAGAGGAATGTAAGGAAAAAACCACGAGGCTGGAAAAAGAGATAGCTTGGGAACATCAAAACCTTGCAGAAGCTCAAGACAGGCTCTCACAACAATTACAGCACAACGGACCCCAGGAGTCGTTAAGCCACCGGCTTACACCTATAACCAACGCATTAAAACGCATAAAGAAAGTAGCCAAAGACCTGAGGGGGCTCATAGACGCCGTCGTCAACTATGCCGAGTCCAATGAAGAAAGATGCGGGAGAGTCCCAAACCAAAGACGGACGTGCAATAAGAAACACAGACGCTACTTGCAAAGACACGGTGACAATTATCCCCAGAGCCACGAATAGTCATCATAGCAGGAAGTAAGATACCGGGACTGTGCACAAGCCATCCAAGAAGCTTTCCCAAAACACTCTAAACCCGGTCGCCCTGCTACTCACACTTGGGATCAGTGCTACTTCATGCAAGATTACAGGGTCCTAATTGAAGAAAGAATCCAAAAGGCAAACTAGTATGACAGCGGCCCTGCCGGCTCATGCAACTACAAGAGATAAAGAACATGGACCCGCCCACAATAATAGCCAGATCTTCATTTCTTGTCCTCAATATAAGTCGATTCTCGTCACACTAGGCTATCGCCATATTTCAAAAGTCGACTTTCGTCGCAAGTAGGCTATCGCCATATCTAATATAAGTCAATTTTCATCGCATCAGACTTTCACCATAAGGTCAATCTTCATCGCAATAGGCTTTCGCCATAAAAAAAGTCGATTTTCATCGCAACAGGCTTTTTCCATAAAAAAGTCGATTTTCATCGCAATCGGCTTTCGCCATAAACAAAGTCAATTTTCATCGCAATCGGCTTTCGCCATATACAAAGTAGATTTTCATCGCAACCAGCTTTCGCCATAAATAAAGTCGATTTTCATAAACCAGGCTTTCGGCACACCTGAAGTCGACCCTCGTCGCACCGGCTCTCGCCATATGTGTGCATAAAAGTTGATTCTCATCATAATTGACCTTATTATTTTTGATATTTTCATATCTTCTCACATTACATTGCATCATATTACATCATAAAATTACATATTTTTACATCTTTTCTCGGAGAACTAGGGGCTTGTTCAACCCTCTATCGGCTCTGAGCATGTATATTGCACAGTCAAGCAAATCGGGGAGCACGATGATACTCATCGACTCTTGCAAGAGAAGTTGGCATATATATGTAAAATTCCACATGTGTTTGCTTAATCAGGGGCAGTAGGGGAGTTTGATGGTTCCCATCGCTCTTAACCTAAGAAATCCCGGCACATACATGAAATGGCCACCCACACCGCCCGGCCTGTACAGGTCAGAGCTTACATAATTAATGCGCAACCGGTTGGTCTAAACTTTGTGGTTTACATAAAACGCCTATCTAATTTAGTCCTAAGAGTCGGGCACGCTAGCCATTGAAAATCCGGCTCTATAGAGATGTTCTGACTCGCGACAAGATGAGGTCTAAGTCGGCTTCAACTAGCCTCTGCATATTCACTTTTTTGCATCATCCTACATCTTAAAACTATTTACAATAATTTTTTGCAAGTTAGACCTATGTGACTCGGCACCGCACCCAGATGCACATACCGACTAATGGGGACTACACTTCAAAGTTTCTTCTCAAATAAATACTCGGTACAGCACCCTGATGCATACACCGACTCTTGGGGAGTAACGGTTCAACCAATTTCTTACCAAAGGTTTAGCAGTATGGCACACACGCCGACTCTTCTTCCTACGACAAATGGCTACAATGGAACCGACTTTTCTTCAAATCATGAAACTCACTCCAGATCAAGCTCTCTCGAGAAACGACTATCATGAGTGAACAAGAAAAAGGGAAAAAGGTGAAAACTGACTTGCGCCATAAAAATATCAGCATTCAAAGGCCACGAGGAAAATACAAGGCAAAATAACATATGAGTATTTGACCAACACACTGTTCACAAGCCACGGGACATGTTTCCCAAATATTACAAACCCGGAACTACGGGCGTATCAAATGTATCATAAAGTTTTTAAAAGCCGACCGCATAAGATCCTACGCTTGATCATCGACTTTGCCTTGCGATGATGACCCGGCACCACCTGTAGACGACATGAGGGCATTACACATCTCAACCAAGTCTGCATCAGAGATGTCATCTATCTTCAGCTCAGCATCTTCCGCACCTGAAGTCGGCTCAGCAGAGCCTGCCAGCTCTGAGACTTTTTTCGGAGACGGAAGAATAGAAAACTGGTCGGAGAAGGTAGATCGACTCAGCGCCTCTTGTTGGTATCATCATACCCGGCTTCCAAATAAGCCAGCTCCATCCCATCAGTTATCTTAGTGGAGTCCAAGCGAGTCCCTCTGTGAATCTTGGTATGATCATCCTTGGAGAAATTGGAGTTGTCGGCCTTGAACTCGGGGAAACCGGCAGGTAACATTTCCGGCTTTAGGCTGGATGATAGGCTTTGGCGAGCTCTAAACCTCGCATCACACCCTTATGACAAGCCGACCGCTTGCCGAGATTCACCCATTCAGGGAGAGCTGAAAGAGGCCCCATCATATAAGTCACTCTCTTCATACTTGGGGGCTTCGGCTGGGTTGCACCTATAGCCTTACAGGCGCCCTCGAACAATTGCTTGACGATAGCAAAAGTACAAGTCAACTTCATAGCAGGTGACTCTTTCACAATATCATGATCCTTACCTAAAAAAAAAAAGACAAGTCAGCAAAACAGCAAAGAAAGACAGGAAAACAGACATTACCAAAGTTCTTTCTGACATACCAAAAATTGTTGATACGAGTCGGTTGATGCTGCCCTTTAGTGTTTCCAGCTTCTTGTCAGCCGACTCAAGTTTCTTCTCGGCCGCGTCACGCTGAGCCGTTACATCATCACATGCCTTTGATAAGGCTCTTTCAACTTCAGCAGAGTGGGCTTTAGCCTGACTCAGTTCCTCATCTCTCTTCTTCAACTCGTCAAGGAGACGATCGACTTCCTTTTCAGCTTATTCACGCTTGGCTAATTCGGCTCTATAGTTTTCTTCAAGATGAACAGCATCATCGCCGGCTTTCAAAGTAACAACCTGTCAAACAAAAAGATACGACTAAGTATCTACTAAGACAAACATTGCCTAATCATCTACTTGGGGGCTACACCTTCAAAAAATACTATAACTCGACAAGATATAGTCATATCTCACCGATTCATGGGGGCTACAGCTCAAAAAAGATTTCAACTCACAACACTACAGGAGTAATATACCAACTTGTGAAAGAATAACTCAATTTCCTCTAAAAACATAACCCACCATGGTCTTCACAAACCATGCTGGCTTATGAGGGCTACAGATACATAACAACAAGGACAGCATAGTGAGAGATGAAGATAAAGAAAAATACCTCGTAGCGTTGTCGGAGTTGGAGAACTATGCCATGTTGCTCAGTAGAACAAGACAGCGACCGCCTATACAATTCTTCAAGAGAAGTTTTCTCCAAGATCAATTCCTGAGGCCGACTCACCACCTGCTCCTTGCTATCAACAACTTTCTCTAAGACTATTTTAGATGGTGGGGCGCCCTGGTGAGTCCCTATGATCATTACTTCATCATCAAAAACCACGTTCTCCACAGCAGGAGTCGGGTTGGAACTGGGAGTTGTCTCAAGCTTTTCAGGTTGAGTCTCTGGTTTCTTGATATCAGCAATGGGAGAAGTATCCTTGCGACCTGAAGGACTCGACTCAGTCAAACCGGCCTTCTTCAATTCCTCAGAAACAACAGTTTCTGGAAAACTTCCTGGAAAATCTGCCGAATCCTTCACAACTTTAGAGTCGGCCAAATCCTTGGGGTCAATTCGAGCGTTGCTCAAGGAAATAAACATGACTCGTCAGAAAATATACATAAACAGATGAAGTCGGCATAACAATAAAGGAACTTACCCGTGGTTGATAGGGATAGGTGCTTGGGAAGATGATCCCTCAGAAGAAGAGTTGCCGGCTTCCGGTTGCTCATCCTTGAAACCTTCCGACTCACGAGAAGGAGTCGACACATCAGCAGTTTTGCCGCGAACACGACAAGGTTCATTTTCCATAACCAAGAGAGGGTCCCTTGAGTCGGTACTACGGGTACGCCTCTTATGGATTTGTGCCTAAAAGAAAAGATTCAACATAAGGATACAAAAAATCCTGCTAAAAACAAAATTATAGAGAGCAGGCAAAAGACATATACCGGTGGATCCTCATTTTGACTCTCCTTTCGAGAGTCGTCTTCAACATGAGGAACCTCGTCCTGTTCCACATCCTCATCCTCATCCTCATCCTCATGATCATCTGAGTCACCCTACGAAGGATGAAAAGGGTCAGGAAAAGTAATACATTGCAGGAAAAAAGATTGATCGGCTCTTACTGTATGACTCGAACTCTTAGCACTGCCAGCAAGTTCTTAACCTGCATTCCACCATGGGCCGTCTTCCTGGAAAGAAGGAAAGGCGGAAGATCAAAGCACTTCAAAAGATAGCATATCAAAGAGAACACATGACAAAAACATACTGTTGGAGCCGGATTATCATTACAGAACGGAGCCAGACCGACTTTCTTGAGATCATCTATACGTTCTGCAAGAAATTTCTTGCAAGCCTTCGCCAACTCCTCAGGAGTAAACTCTTTCTGGGAAAAGCACATCGAGTCACCTTTCCCAATATACTCACATATGATCCGGTCCCTTACACTGAGGGGCTGGATTTGCCAACCCACCCAGCACCTGGTTAAATCTCTTCCGGTGAGCCCATGAGCCAGCAGGGCCTTCATCCGAGCAATAATTTCCTCGTTCCTTTTCTGATGAGACTCCTTTGGGAAAAGGTTCAGACTGTCATGAAACTCCTACCGACTTTCACGAAAGCCGGGCAAGGAATGCTCACCCTTGATATCCTCCAAGGTACAGTAGAACTAGGATTTCTGCCAATCCTTCACCTTTCTTATTAATTTGGGAGCAGGAAAAATCGACTTGGCCCGCTTATGAACAGTGACTCCACCGCTCTCCAAATCCGGCCCACCGCTATACTCAGTCTGCTTGTTGCAATAATAAAACTCTGCAAACAAGCTAAGAGTCGGCTTGATCCGCAAATAGACCTCACAAAACACTTGAAAGTGACATATATTGAGCACCGAGTTAGCACTCAAGTCTTGAAGATGCAGCTTATAGAAGTGTAACATACTCCTGAAGAATTTAGACCCAGGAGGACGAAACCCCCGGGTCACATGGTCAGCAAAAATAATTATTTCACCCTCCATAGGCTCAGGTCGGGTCTCCTCTCAAGGAACCCTCCATTTGATCTCAGTTTGGGGCTGGAAAATTCCATCTGCCACCATCTTGTCCGACTGTTCTAGAGTTACCTGGCTCTTGGCCTAGTTTGCTTCTACGGATGTTCTCTGGGTCGGCGGCTTTGGGACTGGCGGCTTTTGGCCTGCCGGCTTCTTAGAGGCGGGGACCTTTTTGCCCATGGCATGGGAGTCGGGTCTAGAAGATAAAAAAAATATGTACTGGTCCAACTAAGACAAACAGAGAATAACCCTAGCTGGAATCCATGGAGTCGGACCAAAACCGACTGTACGACAACTGTGCAAACAATTTCACAAATTACAGTGGTATGAACAGATCTACCGAGCTCAGGAAAATCAACAAAAATATGAGCAGATTTATCAGCCTAGGGAAAACCCTAAGCGGTTAAAAACCACAGATCTATCACATATCTTCGAACAGGTAATGGACGCGGAGCGATGTATGCGGAATCCTAGCCTATGTGCCCACATGCACATCGAAATCTACCGTTACAAACTACCTCAGGTTATCAAACAGTAAAAGCTTGATGTTCCACAACAATGGCGATGAGCAAAACGACTGGAGAAAGAGGTAAGGGATGAAGAACTAACTTGACTAACATGCGATAAAGGCACGGGCCCAGACCGTTCTTCGCAAGTCGCTGAAGGAAGAGAATCTTGAAACCGCGATGGAGATAGAGCTCGGGACCTTCAGTGTGCGAGGAAGAAGACGATGAAGAAGAGGTATGGACGGGATAGAAAAGGCAGATGGGAACGAGGACCTATTTATAAAGGAAACCATCCCAGAACCCGAGGCGTCGCATGATAATGTCTAACGGCAGGAAATCCCTAGATTTTTGTGAACGAATCTAGTGGGCATTGATTGTGCCGCCAGAATCGGGATAAAAACCGTCCAAGGATTCCAAGAAAAACGGAAAAATCGGATCTACTGTTAAAAGGTAGAGCCAGGTTTAATCACCAAAGAGTGTGAGTCGGTTCAGTTACAAGAGCCGTTTCAACAAAGATTGATTACCTTTGAAGACCAAGAATATTGACACCGACTTCCCGTAAAATCTCAAAGAGGGTGGGAGTCGGTTTGTTCAAATTAGAGAGTCGGCAACCACGATAGTGATAAGAAGATTGCTGCAAAGACTAAAACATCACACCAATCCCGGGGGCTAATGTCGGGGGGATGGACCAAGCCCATAGCTCGGCATTAGATCTATGGGCCGACTTATCTACAGAAATCCCACAAAAGAAGACTCGACCACGGACCGGCTGCGCCAAAGAAAGAAGATCGAAGCCATAGAAGGAATTCGACTTACCTTGTATATCATGTAGTATATTTGTAAAGTAGAATAGGACTCCATCTCGTGTCGGAGTCCGACTCGAGGAATCCAGGGACCCGGTACCTTTATAAGCCGAGGTCCATGGGGTCCAGGGTCAAGGAACAATCTCAATCCGCAATAGGACTAGACATTTGTCGGCGTAACCTAGATCTAATCGAGACTAAGTTTACGATCCGACTCACTTATAATTGATCAATTGACTCTTCCTTCGAGAGTCACAACCCATAATAATAAGAAGAAGGAGTAGGCTTTTACCTCGAGACAAAGAGGGGCTGAAACCTGGGTAAATCGCTGAGTCTCTTGTCCATGTCGACTCTCTCCATGTGTTCGCCTCGCAGCAAAGGTCCCATGTCAGGTTCGACTCTTTGGACATCTGTCGTGACTTTCCCACGATAGATAGTCCCGCTTAATTTTAGAGGACGTATTTGGCTATCACCGGCCCTTCTTATTTTCTGCGACTGCTGTACGTGTCACAAAACATGGTTTAACTCGTCAACAAGATTGTATTTCGATTCTCAGCAAACAAAAAAAATGTCTTAGCGTTCGGAAATAAGTATGTTCGTCGGGTTGAAGATAGGAAAATTAAATAAGAAATAGTAGAAAAACAACAGTCTAAGAGATTCAAATCCCAGAGTCACGTAAAATTTGGAAACAACGATTTTATGAGTAATTTCAGGAGATTTCGCGTGAGCATAGGTGATTAGACAAGAGGCGTGCGAGCATAGGCCATTAGACAGGACGCTTGCAAGCATAGGCGATTAGACAAGAGGTGTGCGAGCATCCATAGTTAGATCTTCTGAGTGTGAGACATTGATCATCCTCCGTCCGTCATCCGCCTTAGTTATCTGTGCTCCCTGAAGGTTGCGTGAGAACAGAAGGTCGAACAACATCCTTTGACCACGCTTCGTCCGCTCAACTACAATCCAATTCATGTATATGTCTTGAATGGCGAGCTCGCACGAGGGGCCCTATAAGATAACGGCCATCTGTGTACAATGTCGATCTAAACCAGCACAAACACTTCCCGCAACTTCATCTTCCATCTAGTATCTAGCACAAACACTTCATCCATGGCGCCCCAAAATAGGCAGCCATGCGTGTGCTATTTCGAGGACGACAAGGAGGAGTGTGCTCGTCTGCCCCCCCCCTTTGGGCGGAGTTTGACCAAACACTGGAGATGATTACGCAGATGGAGACGGGGGCTGAGCAGCAGATGCCCGCGCCTCTCGACGACCAGCCACAGTGGCCCAACGACGTGGGAGCCTACTACACCGATGGTGAAGGACGTTTATATGAAATCACTTCGTTCTTGGCCCTGTTGGTGGATTCGGACATGGTGGAGGCGGTGGTGGCCGTGGCGGTGGAGCCGGACGTGGCGGAGGCGATGGTGGTCGTGGTGGTGGGGCCGGACGTGGCGGAGGCCATGGTGGTGGAGCCGGACATGGCGGAGGCGGTGGTGGCAGTGGTGGAGCCGGAAATGGCCTAGGAGGTGGTGACCTTGGCCACATCTAGGCGGTCAGCGTGACAGAGGCTATGGTAACCGTGGCCACAACTAGGCGATCGACATGGCAGTGGCCACAACTAGGGTGTACCCATATGGCTATATTAATCAATTATCTTAGTTTTTTTTAAGTGTAATCAGTTATCTTAGTTTTTGTAAGAGTAATCAGTTATCTTAGTTGTTGTATGAAATGAACTTCGTCCTTATCATATCTATATGCACATTACTAGAAACTAATATTTCTGAGAAGGACATCTTATTAAGATAATACGTAGCAAGGATTACTTAACAACATTTGAGTTCACATGTGCATAACATACAGTTGTACAAATAATACAATACTCACCAACAAGGATTTGAGGAAAATATTGCCTAGGATCTGCGTTATAGAACGTCTTTCATGAACAAGAAAAGGCCTTTTTTTGAGGAATTTATGATAGTACGGGAACCCCCACTGACTTTATATTAGAATGTAAGGGGATTAGTTACACATTTACAAGTGGTGAGGTGGGCAAGAACGGAGGAGGGGAAGGGGTGGAACTAGAAAGAAGTCATAAGGGAGGAAAAGGTCTTTAGTTCCTTCGTACAGATAGAGCAAAATGTTGTCTCCCATTTTCAACTGTGGAAGAATTTCCATCACAAGGTACCACTTATGAATGATAATTGATCCATTTCTAGGGAAAAGGATGTACGTTGACATCACCTTCTTATTCTGACCAATTGCTAGTGTTATTGGACCAATAGAGGGGTTCAATTCAGGAACAACTAAAGGCGGCAGTACCTGTTTCAAGACCGATAAAACAATTGTAATACTAGATGAATGTATATATTACGAAAGGATATATAACATAAAAGATTATGTACCATGATTTTTCCATCGATAAAATTCGTTCTGTTCACGGTATGCACGAGTGGCACACATGATGCCATCATGTTTCCTGCATGGAAACGCTTAATAAGAGATTCAATTCTTCCACCAAATTCTAAGAGAGGCTCAAAATATTGCCAGTGAAATGTGGATTGAGGATTAATCTTCATAACTTTAAGTACACGTTCAACAAAGTTTGCATGGATATAATAATACTTGACAGTACTTATATATTTTTTCTTGAATAATTAATTAATTAGTAAGACAGGACATACACATGCAAGACTTGAAAGTATACTAACTTTGATTGTTAGTCCATGAACGTATATGCTTTGGTAACTTTACATGTATGATAGCACTAGGTTGTCTTACATCCACTTACACTTTCGTGGTAGCTTTTAGCACATAATGTTTAGAAAAAATTCTCCACAAGTATTTATGAAAATAACAGCGACCTTCAGCATTTGTATTAAGCCAAACATTGAACTTGTATCCATTTAAAGTTCTCGGAAAAATCTAGAAAAATTATATAAAAAATTAGCATTTCAGAATCTTCCGGAAGCCCGAAGGAGATCCCAAGGGGGGGGGCTGGCCCCCCTCTCAGGCGGCCACCTGGCACGGCCACGGGGGAGGGCGCGCCAGGGACCCGCCTGGTAGGACCAGGCCTCCCCCGGTGCCCTTCTTCCGCCTATATTTATCCCTCGGGGTAAAAACACCTGAGAGGACCTTTTTTACGCGATTTTCCCCATTGTTCCGCCACTGCCGCGATCCCGAGATCGGGATCGTCAGAAGACCCTGTCCCGGCACCCTGCCGGAGGGAGGATTGATCTCCGGGAGTTTCTCCAACACCATGAGCGCTTACCGGATGCGCCGTGAGTAGTCCACTTTGGACCATGGGTCCATGACCAGTAGCTATGTGATATTTTCTCTCCAATCTTGTGCCTCAATTCTTAGCCCTTGTGAGTTGCCCTACATGATCAAGGCGTCTATTTATTAGTTCTGTTGTTGCTATGCTGTGTTTGCTGGGATCTGATGGATTATGAGATTATGTTTAGATTGTAATGAGTAATATATTTGGTTTACATTTTATGTTTTAGTTCTTGAGTATTCTTGCATGTTCTTCGTTACTATTTATTGCTTTGGCCAAGTAGTAGATTGGAACTCCAAGAGGGAGCATTATGCATGATTGTGGGTTCATTCCCCCGGATGTTTAGCTTGAGTGACAGAAACATCAGACTATGGGATGTGCTATTGCCACTAGGGAGAAAACAACGGTGCTTGGAACTGCGGTTGCAAGGATTTTTTACCTTATGCATAGTTTGTTAATGCAATTGTCTGTTGCTTTGAGTTTATACTTTCGGTGGCGCTCGCAACTTAATACCAACCAGATGTTCTGGATAGATACCTCAAGGTGGATGATTAGTGAGTAGATGCTGATGAATAAACGATCTAATTGTCTTGGCGTACTTCCCATATGATTGCGCCTCTAGCTTTCTTGTAGCATAATTAGCACTTTGGAGTGTTTATTATTCTGTCAATTTCCCAGCTGTAATTTGTTCACCCATCATAGCTTTTTATTGTCTTTTGGGAGAGAGACATCACTAGTGAACATCATGGGACCCCGGTCCATATTTCCATCATAGTTTACACCGTTCAACTTTACTGCTTTTATTTTTTTTCGTTGTAGTCACCATTATTATTCCCCCTCATTTTTTGATCCTTTCTAAACAACAAGACCGGAGAGATTGACAACCTCTCTGAACTCATTGGGAGCAAAGTTATTTTCTTTTTTGTGCAGGTCCAGGTGAAGGAAGAAACCCTCAAGGTTGTAAACGGTGCCACTGTTTACTTCACCACCTTCTTGCTGCCCTTGGAGTCCTACGGGAGACATCATTCTAGCATCTTAAGTTAGGGGAAATTTGTTGTTTTCTACTTCTCAACCTTCCACTTGAGGTAGCCAACGAGGAGCACTAACCGGTGCCATCAAGCTAATTTTTGGCGATGGTGCGAGGGACTCCAGTCTACAAGATAGGGGAGTTACACACTATCTTTTACATTTGCTTTTTAGTCTTGTTATTTTACTTTCTAGTTCTTTCTGTTGAGTCTTATATCAAAAACCACAAAAAATTAGTTACTTTGTTCTTGCTTGCCGCTGTCACTATGGGTACTTATAAAAGTAACAGACCTTGTGACTACACTAGTTATGATGGGGAATTATGCCATGGCATGGTCTCCTGGGGAAGAAATCGGATCTTTGGTTGGAAGCTGCTCCGAAATGTCCTCACACTTGGGAGGATGTCAAAACTGTTATAATAGAGAGCAGGTCAAACGTAGAGGATGACACCACAACTTTGATTAATAGCAGAGAACTATATATTGATAATTGTAGTCTTTCTGAAGTGATCACATTTTTGCAAAGAATGGCCAAACACCCCAATACTATTTCACTCAACATTACCTTCACCGAGCATATTACCAATGCTCTTATCAAAGCTAGGGAGGAGAAGCTTAAATTAGAGGTTTCTATTCCTAGAAAACTAGAAGATGGTTGGGATCCTATGGCCAAATCAAAATGAATATTTTTTCTTGATTTGCTTTATGTGATGTTGGAGCTAGTGCCTCCCTTTTATCCAAAAGAATGTATGATATGCTTGAATTGAAACCTTTTGATATTTATTCTTGTGGTGTTCTCCTTGTTGATTCTTCCGCAAATAAACCTTTAGGGAGGATTGTTGTTCTTCTTATAGTTTTCAATGATAATTACGTTCTTGTTGATATTCTTGTCATGGACATTGAGTGTGATCTCTCATGTCCAATTATTTTGGGACGTCCTTTTCTCCGCACCGTTGGTGCTATCATTGATATGAAAGAAGGGATTATTAGATTCCAATTTCCCCTGAAGAAGAGCATGTAACATTTCCCAATAAATAAGATGAAGTTACCATTTGAGTCTGTTACTTGGGCAAGTTATACTTTTGATATTGATAAAACTTGATCTTCTTGCATCATGCCTAGCTCAAAGGCATAAAAGAAAGCACTTATTGGGAGGCAACCTAAAATGTGTTTACTTCTAGTTTTAGTGGTCTTGATGTTTGTTACTACTTTAGCAACATCATTGTATCTTTATTTCCAAGCTTTGTGCCAAGTTTAGCCTCCGATTGCAAGAAAAATCAAAAGTTCTGACATGTTGTCCAGAAAACAGATTTTGCCTGCTTGACAACAAAATTCGCCTAAAATCATCAAATCATCTTTTTGATCTGAATTTTTTTGATAGTATGCTCTATACAATTGACTTTCTGCCATCTATTATAAGTTTTGTGATTTGAGTTGCAGAAGTGCCCGTAAAAAATTATTAACTATCTGCTGGTCTGTTTTTCCTAGATTCTTCCCTGTTTTGCGTTTTCACCATTTTGCAAATCTTAAGCTTGTTATTTATTTGAAAAAACTTTTTGGAAATCTTGAGAAACGGTAGTTATTCAAGAAAATATTTATTTCGAGTAGAGCAAACTTATTTTATTATGGTTACTTATCACTTTAATCAGCTTATGGTGAATTTCGTATGAAGGGAGTTTTCAAGTGTGCGAAGGAAGATGATGAAAGAAGATCCGAGAGTGTCAAGAGCTCAAGATTGGGGATTCCCCCATGCACACCCAAGAAATATCCAAGGAGACTCAAGCGTCTAAGCTTGGGGATGCCCCCGTGCATCCCCTTCTCCATCAACAATCATTAGTTCGTTCTTCTCCATGCTATATTTGTTTCACTTCATATGTTATGTGCTATGCTTGGAGCGTCTCACTCTTTACTTTTTAGTTTGTTTATTTTTCATGCTGTCATAATAAGTTGGACCCTATCCTTCATTGTTTGGGAGAGAAAACACGCTTCACTTCACCGTAGAACACAACATAGTTTTCATGCTTATCGTTGTTGTGTTTTCTTTATCTTTTCGTAGATGCTATCATTTTATTTAGGTTGTTGCTTTTGGAAATCTCTTGAGTTTTCATGCTTATCTTCTTTAGAGAGTTGGCCTGTTGCATTGAGTTTTGTGTCTTGACTTGAGTAGTTAATTGAGGTTGCTATTTAAGTATGTAGTAACTTGCAATAGTTTTGAGGTATTTATTTGAGTAATGTTTGGACTTCTGTGTGTCAAGAGCTCGAGCCTATTAGTGATAGGTGTTGTATTTTTGGCAATCCGTGTTTATTTTTGAAAATTATAAAAAAAATTAGTTGAGAACTCTAGCTACTAGATTGATCGCTAACCTCTGGAGGGGTTTTAATATATACAGTACCCTCACGTACCATGGGTCGAGGATGCGCAAGGATAACCAAACCCCCATACACTCCTCCTCGGGGTACTTGTGTCTTTGTGAACCTCCTGATTAGATACAGAGTTACCGATAATTAGTGGATGAGTTCCCTTGACTAATGTCAGTATTCGAGTTTTTGCACTTTCACCATCCAAATTTTGCTAGCCTCTTCTGTACCGTGCATTGCCCTGTCTCATTTTGAGAGTTCATGCAAACTTTGCCGGTGCATCCAAACCCTTGGCAGTGTACGCTCTGTCATCATAAACCTCATAATATCCTTCCTCAAAATAGCCACCATAGCTACTGATGGCGTGGAAGTGATAATGCCTTCTCGCCCTTCGTTGGTCACCCCAAGTGGAGGGTGAGAAGTAGGATAGCAGTAATTTTCCCCTATGTAGAGGATAGGGTTTGTCTCCTGTAGGACTCCGGCAATGATAAGTAGGTGGTTCGGAAAGTGATGCGTCGTCTGAAAAGAATCTCTTGCTTCTCCTGGACCTGCACATGACACAAATAACTTTGCTCCCAACGAATTTCAGAGAGGTTGTCAATCTTTCCGGTCTTGTTGTTTACAAAGGATAAAAAACAAGGGATAATGATAATGATAGCAACTGAAAGTAAAAGCTAGAAAATAAATAAGCATGTAAACAATGATGAGAATATGGACCGGGTTCCCGTGATGTTCACTAGTCATGTCTCTCTCCCAAAAGACGATCAAACTGCTATGCGAGGTAAACAAATTACAGACGGGAAATTGACAGGATTATAAACGCACCGCAACGCTAACTATGCTACAAAAAAAAGGAAGATGCTCAACAACATGGGCAGTACGCCAAAATAAGTAGACCGAAATCCATCTGCATCTACTACTAATCATCCACCTTGAGATATCTATCCAGAACATCTCTCTGGTATTAAGTTGCGAGCCCCACCCAAAGTGTAAACCCATAGAAACAGACAACTGCATTAAAAAGAACTTTGCGTAAAGTAAACAATCCTTGCAACCGCGGTTAAAATCACTGTTGTTTTCCCCCTTGTGGCCACAACACGTCCCCTAGACTCATGTTTCTGTCACTCAAGCGTGTCATCAGGGGGCATGAACCCACAACCGAGCATAACATTCCCTCTTGGAGTTTCTACCTACCACTTGGCCAAAGCAATAAACATCAACGGAGAACATGCAAGAATTACTTCAGAACTAAAATACAAAAGATAAGAACCAATTATATAACTCTATCACAGTCTGAACATAATCTCATAATCCATCAAATCCCATCAAACTCAGCATATCAAAAGCAGAAAGATTACATATGTGCCTCGATCATGTAGGGAAGCTCATGAGGTCTAAACCATGAAGAACAAAGAGGGGAGGAGAACATCACATAGCTACTGATCACGGACTCATGGTCCAAAGGAAACTACTCACGGCACATCCGGAAAGCGTCCATGGTGGAGGAGAAGCTCCCGGAGGTCGATCCTCCCTTAGGCAGGGTGCCGAGAAGGGTCCTGACGGTGCTCCTGATCTTGGAAGCGCGGCGGCGGCGGAACAGAGGCGAGATCGCGAAAAAGGGTTCTGTCCTCGGAGGTTTCCCGTTATGGGGATTAAATAGGCGAAGGGGGGCAGCCAGGGGGGCCACTGGGAGTCCAGGCGCCCCCCCTGGCGTGGCCAGGCCCCTTGCCGCGGCAGGTTGCGGCCTGGGCACCTGTTGGTGGCCCCACGGCCCTCCTTCGGGGCTCTGGAAGCTTCCAGTATGCTGATTTTTTATCTGATTTTTCCCGGATTTTTGGAGCACTTTTTATATGGGGGGAAACTGAAATAGAAAAACAGCAGAAAACAGAAACTGGCACTGGGGTGCACTGAGTTAATAGGTTAGTCCAAATATGATCAAAAATGTATGAAAGTGTATCTAGATCATAGCAATATCACACAAAACATGCATGGAGCAAGTAGAAATTATCGATACATTTGGGACGTATCAACATCCCCAAGCTTAATTCTTGCTCGTCCTCGAGTAGGTAAATGATAACAAGCATAATTTCTGTGGTGACATGCTAGCATCCACATAAGAACTATGTAAAGTAAAGCAATCAAGGTATGTGATTCAATTCAAGTTATAACATGCAAGAGTCTATATTAGCATTGAAACAAGCAACGAAAGAACATTAGGTGCAAGAGCTCTCGCTGTCCGTGACTCGAATGTCTCCAAATGGTGTTTGCCTGCAAGAAGGGGGATAGGGGATACGAGAAAAACTTATTTTTCTTGAGAACTCAATCTACTAAAGTTTCACACTTGGTCTTCTTTGGAATCTTATCTTGACTCGCCCCCAGACCACTAGCCATGTACAAGTCAATTGGATCCACTCCCTTTCGATATTTTGAGCACTCATGCAATGGATGAGCGTAAGCACGAGAGTTGACACTTAGGATGGCAAAGAGAGAAATATGGTGTACGAGGAAGATAAAAAGGGTGAGAAGGGCTCACATCAATGAGTACAATCATAGGAGAGAAGGCCAAATGATAGATATGATGTGAGGAGCAGGGATTGCCATGCAATAGATGCACATATGAGCTGAAAATCTCTCCAATGGAACTAGTGGGAGTGCATCTAACTTGTTTGCTCATGAATAACTAGAGCTCTTTTGAGGAGGCTCATCCTTGGAATATGCAAGCCAAGTTCTATAGTGTGAATGTTCCCACATATCAATATGCATAAATGATCATCTCTATGGAGTACAAGGATAAGAGGGAGTACTAGTGTGGATCTTTCAAAAGGATAGTAGTGTTTCCCCTTTCTCTCTTTCTATTTATTTTTATCTTTTTTCTATTTTTTTGTATTTTTTTGGAGGCCTCAATGGCTCTTTCTATTTAACTCTCATTTGTCCTCTTTGGGATCTTTTATTTTTTCCACTTTGGGATATTTTCCTCACTTAAGGGCAACACTCTAATTTACAAGAGGGTATAGAAGATCTTTCACACTTTAGAAGTGTCGGGATCCGGGGTTAGCGTATGCAAGTCCAGCTAAGAAATAGTCATATGGAGAGCCGAGAACCGTACCCACTTGTCTAAGCAGACAAGGCCAAGCACAGAACGTCCTCGGAAAGCCTCGTACGTGAGGGGCATCCCATCCAGGCCAGATGATCAACTGAGATGGGTCCTCATCGTCCGCACACAAGTCTAATGATATGGGTGGTGAACTCCCATATTCAAAGACAAGTCGCCTCAACCATACTATCGACTATCTCATAACTCTTACATAGACTTACTCCAGGCCAATCACTTAGTCGGGGTCTAGGGCGGGCTCGATCATACCACAAAGTGTGCACGAGACAGAGTCTAGAACAATCGCATCGCGATGCCCCAAGCTGCGCACATCTAAGGGCCACTTGGTGTATGAAAGACCGCCAGCCAGATCACAACTAAGGTCTCGAAAACCCATACAAAGACATGCATGTTATAAACATACACGCAACACACATGCCTTGTATGAACAGTAGGTATCATTGCAATTCTCTACAAAGTATACAATTTAATTGATAACTCTTATAGAGTGCACACAGAGATCACAAACATGTGATCCAACATTACAACACAAGCGGAAGCAAATTATGTCTGAGTACAGACAAGTTTAACAAATGGCTTAAGAAGCCTTATTTAAACACAAGCCCTCCACGACGGAACCAGTCGTCTGACTGGGACTAGACTAGCTTGATCTTCAGTCGTCCAGCTCGATGAAGAAGCCACCTTCAGGGTCAGTGGGTTCATCTAAAACATAGATTAAGCAAACGTGAGTACAAAGTCGTACTCAGCAAGACTTACATAGGGGCTATACTACTCATGCACATGTATCAAGGTAAAGGTAGGTGGGGTTTCACTTGCAGAAGTGCCATCTTTCACTTGGCTAATCCTGAACTACGAGTACCAGACTTTGAGGTAAGAAGCGTACACGAGTCCACTACTTTCTCCAACCAATTACACCACTATGGTGCCTTCCTCGACTTCCCCACGAGAAAGCACGCCATAGCACTCACACTTATCTTGGTGTGTTTTAGAAGTATCCAGTTCAAGTTGTCTAATAATCAAGCTAAGCTTTCCAAGCAGTCCATAACCGCGGACGCGGCTATTCGAATAGTTTTGTTAACCCTGCAGGGGTGTACCGCTACACACACATGATCATCATTTACCGCCTTTGATCTCGACACCATTCAAGGGGTGCCAGCGAGGATGCTCACCACAACTGTTACCTCATAGCCGATCTAGTCCGAGAAAGCCGCCTACTTGGGTTGGCTACCACCATCGTGAACCCGGCCGGTTTACCGAACTGGACCCAAGTGATGTGTGCGTGGTGCATAAGCCGGTCTCGGATGAGCCGTTCTCTCACTTAGCATCCAGGCCATAGACCTACCAGAACTCCGAACTATTGCGACATCTGGACATCGAAAGGGATGAGTTAGTAAGCTGAGAGGGGTCAGTGAGCCCAATGTGTGGTTGTACTCTTCATCTTGGATCACCACACAAGAACTCGGACTTAGGGCGGTGTTCAACGAGACAACCCACCGTGTACTCCTACACAGCCTCTCATCGTTCACCTTGTATTAGGGTAGATTCACCAACACTTTTCTACCATCATCATCATGATCACTACCATCCCGACTCGCATAAAAGTATCATCATGGTATCATTCTAAGCATGCAATAAGCAGTAACAATTGCAGGGGCCACATGATATCAATCAACTCCTACATTTGCTAGGATTGTGGTTTTGCCTACTACTGTGACAAATGATAGGTCATGCAAAGGAATGGGTTCATCTATGCGGTAGAAACGTAGCATGGTAATCATCCTAAACAATGCATAAGCGAGACATGAGAGGGAAGTGGGATTTTATCGACATGATCAATGGGGGTTTGCTTGCCTTGCTGACGAGGTTCGGGTTCGGGGTCTTCAACGAAGGGGGCAGCCTCCTGCTCCGGTTCCACCTCTACTCGACAAACAACAAGCAAAGTAGCAAAGTAAATACAATGCACAATCACATGATGGAAGGTTGGAACTTGATGTAAATGCTTTGATGTGTGAAGCAATTCCATTTAAATGGAGTATATTGCAAATTCAAACTCCAATTTGAATTCAAACTTAGTCAAGTTATATGTGACATTGTTTGATCAATTTGAATCATTTTGAATTGTGTATGATATGCCTCTGAAATGTGGTTGAAATATAGCATATTTCCATGGTCCAAGGTGCAAAAGCATTTGAATTGAATTTGAATAAATTCCAAATAAATCAAATGACATATGCTACTGGTCCCATTTTAAAATCAACTCAAACATAGTTGAAAGTTGGATTTTTGGATAGCTTATTTTCTCCTGATCATTTTTCATATATTATTTGTCCAATTTGGAGTTGATATGAATTTTCTATGAATTTCCAAAGTTTGAGCTATTTTCTGGAATTTCTGGAATTTCTTTAATTCGAATTACTCTGGAAATTCATTTATGGCGTCAGCACTGCGCCAGCATGGCGTCAGCAAGGGGATGACGAGTGGGCCAACCCTATCAGTGGCTGGGTTAAATAACCCGGTTAGTTTAAACTAACCGGGGGGATTAAGGGCTCTGGGCCCACTTGTCATGGACTCTAGGGGGGTTTAGCTCGTGGTTAAGGGCCCTAATGGCGCCGGCTTGACGCCGGTGGCTCTGGCCACGGCGGCGACTCGCCGGAATCGGCTATAGGCCACGGGAGAGGAAGAGGAGACCACCAATGGGTGCAGCATCGTCGTCCGCGTCGTCTGGACCTGGCCAGAGCTTCAGGGGGTCACCGGAGCAACGCCGACGTCGAGGTTGGCGGCGACCGTGGCTAGGGCTGCGTCGGGATCGCGCTCCAGAGCGTCATTTTGACCGTGGCGTGTTGCAAACGAGAGCTGAGAATGACAGGAGGCTGCTGCGCGCGCTAGTTGAGCCGAAAGGGCACGACGGTGACCTCGGCTTCAACTGTGGCGGCGGCAAGCTTCGGCGTTCATGGCGGCCGTGGATAGAGAACGAGAGGGAGGGCGCTAGGTTAGGGGAAACGGTGAGAAGCTCACCACGAATGCGACGGGATGGCTAGCGGGCTCGGGGAAGCTCGGAGCTGGCCGGAATTTGAGGACGATTCGCGGCGGCCGGAGTTGGGGAAGATGAAGCTAGCGTCACGTCCAGGGGCTCTTCTTCTCGATTGGCTGCACTCCTTGGCGTAGAGGACGACGGCGAAGCAGATGGACAAGGTGGCGCGGCTGGTCGACGTCGTTGTCCACGCGTTCTTCTCGTCGGTGCTCCGGCGGGGTCTCGGGTGGTGACGAAATCGCGCGGGGAGGACGAACCAGAGGGCGAGGAGGGGGAAGTGAGACGTGGGGGGTTCTCCTGGCGTGCGTGGCGCCGAGAAGGAGGCAGGGGCGCGGCTGGGAGGCTGCCACCGCGACGTCTGCGGCATGCCGTGCTCGTGCCCGGGGAAGACGACAGGGGCGCTTCAGGCGGGCTGGGCCGGCCAGGTGGGCTGCGGGGGAGCTAGTCGGGCTTCTTTGCCCAGGTAAGCTTCTGTTTTTCTTTTCTATTTTTCTTTGCTGTAGTTTGTTTTGTTTAGCTAAATAAAATAGCTAAACATTTTAATAAATGCTATAACTTTTTATATGGCCTTATAATAATATAGACTAGCCACTTATAAAGTTTCAACATTTTTAAAATTCAAATGATTTGAACTTTAAATCAAAAAGGAGTTTTTGATTAATTCCAAGGCACTGTTTGAATATTTGAAAAATCTATGAGCATGGGGTGGGTCCCACATCACTTGATATGTGATCACACTCATTTATAAGACTTTTCAAAAATCTAACATGAATTTTTGGAGAAGATTTTTATCTGGCCTTTTGAATTAATTCAACTGGGGGGGTTCCTTCTCCCATTTTGCTTTTGATTTTGATTTCAAAGATTTCTTTTGAAAATTTAACATGATGCAAGAGTACTAACTAACCCTAGCACATTACCTAACAGAGGGTTCTGACAAGAAGGTACTCAAATCATAAAGAAGATGTAGCTATCATGATGTATGCAATGTATGCCTCTGCCAGTGTAGCAGGAACATGTATGACATAAAGATCAAGTCATGAGAGGTGGATGTTGCCTGGCAATATAGCTCGGAAAGGCTATGGAAATGCCTTGATAGGTAGGTATGGTGGTTTTTTTGATGAAGGATATAAGGAGGTTTATGATGACAGAGCGTATCATGCCAAGGGTTTGGATGTACCGGCGAAGGTGGACGCCAACTCTCGGAGTGAGAAGAAGGCAATGCACGGCACAGGAGAGACTAGCAAATATGAGGAGGTGGAAGTGTTAACTTTCAATACTTACATTAGTCTGAAGAACTCGTGCACTTATTATCGGTAACTCACAATCTAATAAGGAGGTTCACAAAGAGACAAGTACCCCGAGGAGGAGTGTATGGGGGTTTGGTTATCCTTGTGCATCCTCGACTCATGGTACGTGAGTGTACTCTAATATTCGATCCCTCCAAATATTAGCGATCCATCTAGTAGCTAGAGTTCTCAACTAGTTTTGTAGGTTTTTGAAAATAGACACGGATTGCCCAAAATACGACACCAATCACTAATAGGCTAGAGCTCTTGACACCAAACGTTCAAACATTACTCACATCAATACCTCAAAACTATTGCAAGTTACTACTAAAATTAAATAGCAACCTCAATTACCTACTCTCAAGACAAGACGCAACTCAGTGCAGCAACCAACTCTCTTAACAAGATAAACATGAAAACTAACGAGAGTTCCAGCAATAAACTAAGCAAAATCCAAGGCTCTTGCTAAAGACAAACTAAAACTAAAACTAAAACTAAACATGGCAATAGCTACGAAAAGATAAAGAACACACAACAGCAAAAAGATAGGCATGAAAAATCCTATGATGTGGTCTAGATTTTTAAAGTGGAGCGTGTTTTTCTCCCACACAAAGTAAGACGGGGTCTAACTTGTTATGAACAGAAATCAAAGCTAAAGAAAACTAAAAATAAACCCTAAGAGCGAGACGCTCCAAGCATAGCACATAACGCATGAAGTGATAAAAATATAGTGAGACGAAGGACGAACTGATAATTGTTGATGGAGAAGGGGATGCACGGGGTCGTCCCCAAGCTTAGATGCTTGAGTCTCCTTCAATATTTATTTGGTATGCATGGGGGCATCCCCAAGCTTGAGCGCTTGACACTCCTGAATCTTCTTTCATCATCTTCTATCGCACACTTGAAAACTCCCTTCATACATAACTCGTCATAATCTGATTAGAGAGGTTAGTACCCTTAATAAAATAATTTTTTCCCCACTGGATATAAAGATATTCTTGAAGAGCTACTGTTTCTCAAGATTTCCAAAATGTTTTTTCAAAGAAAAATCAAGCTTAAGGTTTGCAAAAGTAAGGAGAGACAAAACGTGGCAGAATCTGTGAAAAAGAGAACATCATGTAGTAGAGAATTTTTTTGGGGTACTTCTGCAACTAAAATCAAAAAACTCAGAGCATACAAAAGTTTCGCGATTGTATAGAGCACGGTGTGTAAATAATTCAGCTCAAATAGATGAACTGGTGATTTGATCCGATTTTTCCCGTCACGAAGACAGAATCTGTTTTCTGGACAACATGTCACAACTTTCGCTTCCCTTGTCATATGAGGCTATAACTTGGCACAAAGCTTGAAAATAAAGATACAATGATGTTGCTACAGTAGTAAAAATCATCAAGACCACTAAAATCATAAGTAAAAACATCTTTGGTTGCCTCCCAACAAGCGCTTTCTTTTATGCCTTTGAGCTAGGCATGATGATTATAAAAGGTGCTCTCATAAGAATAAGAATTTGAAGCAAAAGAGAGCATCAAGAAGCAAACATGAAACACATTTAAGCCTAACCCACTTCCTATGCATAGGCATCTTGTAAACAAATAAATCAAAGAAGCAAAAAGAAACCAGCATAGGAGGGTGGAACAAGAACAACTTCAAAATTTTCATCATAAAGAGAGGTGTTTTTGTAATATGAAAGTATCTACAACCAAGCTTTCCTCTCTCAAAGTAATTTTCAGTAGTATTATGAACAACATCAAGAAAATAACTATCACATAAATCATGTTGTTCATGACCTACAAGCACACGTGTATAGTTTTCAACACGGTCTTTAGGATCATATGATAAATGCAACCCATCACACTGAGCCTTGATAAGAGCACAATTCTCCGGAATATGAGTTGGAGACTTCGAAAGGATAATAGGACAATCAAGTGTGGGTTCAATAGAAAACATTTCATGCTTAACATGAGGAAATGTAGCAATTTCATCTCCGTAAGCATCATCCATAGTGGCATCACGTCCATAAGCATAGAAGGCATCAACTTCATTAAGAAGGGATATTCCAAAAGAATCCATGGGATCATAACACTCATATAAGGTAAGAGTCAAAGAGTTACTCTAATTAGGAGGTAGATGTGGATGGCTCCATTCTTCCTCCTTTTGTTCGTCACTCTCCTCCTCTTTTTCATCTAAGGAGTTTTAAGGATCAACAATTTCTTCTTCTATAGAGTCATGCAAATCATTAGTCTCTTCCTTTGGGGGAGAGATTCTCTCAAGATGATCAGTAATATAATAATTTGCATCGTAATTTTCCAAACAATAGTTAAGTATAGCAAGACTCTCAGATTTGTAAGGGGCATCATCAATATTTTTAAGAAGAGAAGTAATTTCATAGGCACCCTTATAAGCAACAAATTCTTGTATTTCCTCTGAATAATAAAAATCATAGTTTCTCATAGCATAAGAAGTTAAGGTTTCATCATCATTGTACTCACATTGGAAAGCAAGGTGTTCATGCCTCATAAAGAAACAAGATTCATCCTTGCAGAAAGATATATTATATATTGAGCACAAGTTTCTAGCATACTCATACAACTGGTGTATTTTTTTCCATAAGTGTATCCCTTTTTGAGAGAAGTGGTGTTCCTTGTACCACTTTTTTTGATCCTCGGTGAATCCTCCATACCAATAAGATCTGGTTTCAAAAAAGTCAGACATTGATTGACAAGCAAATAACTAGACACACTATATTTTTTTGGATTTTTGATAAAGGACACAAAGATAAAAAATGAAAGGTAAACTAACAAGACTAAAAAGTAAAGGTAAAAGGTAGTGGGAAACTTCCCTATCTTATCACTCGGAGTCCATGGCAACGGCGCCAGAAATTTACTTGATGGCATGGAAGTGATAATGGCTTCTCGCCCTTCGTTGGTTACCCCAGTGGAAGGTGAGAAGTAGGATAGCAGTAAATTTCCCCTATGTAGAGGATAGTGTTTGTCTCCCGTAGGACTCCGACAATGATAAGTAGGTGGTTCGGCAAGTGATGCACCGTTTGAAAAGAATCACTTGCTTCTCCTGGACCTGCACATGACACAAATAACTTTTCTCCCAACGAAGTTCAGAGAGGTTGTCAATCTCTTCGGTCTTGTAGTTTACAAAGATTAAAAAACAAGGGATAATGATAATGATAGCAACTGAAAGTAAAAGCTAGAAAATAAATAAGCGTGTAAAAATGATGAGAATATGGACCGAGGTCCCGTGATGTTCACTAGTGATGTCTCTGTCCCAAAAGACGATAAAACTGCTATGCGAGGTAAACAAATTATAGACGGGCAATTGATAGGATTATAAACGCACCGCCATGCTAACTATGCTACAAAAGAAAGGAAGAGGCTCAAAAGCATGGGCAGTAAGCCAAAATAAGTAGACCGAAATCCATCTGCATCTACTACTAATCATCCACCTTGAGATATCTATCCAGAACATCTCGCTTGTATTAAGTTGCGAGCCCCACCCAAAGTGTAAACCCAAAGCAACAGACAACTGCATTAAAAAGAACTTTGCGTAAAGTAAACAATCCTTGCAACCGCGGTTACAAGCACCGTTGTTTTCCCCCTTGTGGCCACAGCACATCCCCTGGACTCATGTTTTTGTCAATCAAGCGTGTCATCAGGGGGCATGTACCCACAATCGAGCATAACGTTCCCTCTTGGAGTTGCTACCTACCACTTGGCCAAAGCAATAAACAGCAACAAAGAACATGCAAGAATAACTTCGGAACAAAAATAAAAACGATAAGAACAAATTATATTACTCTATCACAATCTGAACATAATCTCATAATCCATCAGATCCCATCAAACTCATCATAGCAAAAGCAGAAAGATTACATATGTGCCTCAATCATGTAGGGTAGCTCACGAGGTCTAAACCATGAAGAACAAAGAGGGGAGGAGAACATCACATAGCTACTGATCACGAACTCATGGTCCAAAGGAAACTACTCACGGCACATCCGGGAAGCGTCCATGGTGGAGGAGAAGCTTTCGGAGGTCGATCCTCCCTCCGGAAGGTGCCAGGAAGGGTCCTGACGGTGCTCCCGATATTCGAAGCGCGGAGGCGGCGGAACGGAGGCGAGATTGCGAAAAAGGGTTCTGTCCTCGGAGGTTTCCCGTGACGAAGATTAAATAGGCGAAGGGGGGCAGCCAGTGGGGCCACCAGGAGTGCAGGCGCCCCCTGGTGCGGTGGTGATGGCCCCCCGGCCATCCTTCGGGGCTCTGGAAGCTTCCGGTATGCTGATTTTTTATCTGATTTTTCCCGGATTTTTTGAGCACTTTTTATGTGGGGGAAAACTGAAATAGAAAAACAGCTGAAAACAGAAACTGGCACTAGGGTGCACTGAGTTAATAGGTTAGTCCAAATATGATCAAAAGTGTATGAAAGTGTATCTAGATCATAGCAATATTACACAAAACATGCATGGAGCGAGCAGAAATTATCGATACGTTTGGTATGTATCACCTACCTATCAAGGCATTTCCATAGCCTTTCCGAGATACATTGACATGCAACATCCATCATCTCATGACTTGATCTTCATGTCATACATGCTTTTGTTTGATCGAGTAGCCGCATGCTAGTTCGACCTTCCCCTTATAATTGCTACATGATGCGCTGCTATCATAGCACATCCTGCTACACTTGCAGAGGCATATATTTGCATACATCATGATAGTTCTCACCCTAATGTATGATTAAGCTCAGCCAAAAATCATGCTTAGGGGAGCAGTGTGCTAGACATGCCACAATACAAACACTTTCAGCCCCCATGCCACATTTGCAAAGGAAGTGCCATGTGCATTGACACATTTAACCCCAAAATTTCCAGATCACTAGTCCTTCCTATCCTCATCCCAGAAGACAACTTGACACCACCTCACCCCCACCATGTGAGCTATGATTCTTCTCCAAGTTTATTGTATCCAACTCTTCTTTGAGATAGAGCTCACCACAATGCACCATTTGACCAGATAGGCACACCACTGTGCTCAGCTCTAGAAGGACCCTACCCTAGACATCTTTGGCCACGATGAAACCTCCCCTGGTTGAAACTCCCCTTGGTGAGCGCGCGTTTGGCCACACCCGGCGTGCTCTGCGCGCGCGCCTGTTGCATCCAATCCGCATGCAGCTCGCCCCTGTCGTCTTCTCCATGTCTAGCCGCGCCGCACGGCTTTCCGCCGCTCGCGTGCGCCACGTACCCCTCCCGAGCTCTCCTGAACGACCTCGAACCTCGCCAGCTCACCCCTTGTAACAGCCAAGATTTCACAAAAATTTAAAATTTTGTTTTCGGTGTGAATTGTTTGATTGTCTGATTTGTTTGTGGTGTTAGCATCCCCGATTTATCGATCGACGATTATTTTCCCCCTCTTATCTCGTACCGGACGGAGACCGACCCTTGCCACGCTGACACTCGACCTTTGTGACACCGGGTTTCACCCGATCACCGTCGCGAAAACCGCACAAGACCAGCCGTAGCCACTGGAACGAAAAACCACGTTTAATAAGTAAACGGGATATTTTTATAGTGTGCCGGAAAGTGTTCTCGGAACGGTTCCAGCACGGGGCGAACGCCGCCGGCTCGACGCTCTGATCGCGCAGTTCAAAGTTTTACCCGAATCGGAGGTCCTGCGGACCCCCGGCGGTCAGAAACGTAAACACCGCGCGCGCGAGAGAAAAACCAGGGATGTTTTTGCAAACTGCCAGCCACCTGGGCTATATAAAGACCACCACACTCCCACCCATTTCTAGGGTTTCCCTAGCAAAAAATTGCAGCCACCCCCCTCCAAATTGCCCCCAAATACCCCATTTTCGTCCAAACCTAGCCTCCCAAATCTGGGATCCAGCCCAATGGATCTGGACCGTCAGATCGGTCGATCTGACGGCCAGGATTGCGCCACGTCGGCCCCTTCCCTTCCTCTCTCCTCTCGCCCGTGGGCATCTGCCGCCGCCGCCACGCGCCTCCGGCCGTCCGCCGCCTCGTCGCCGGCGAGTCGAGCCACCCTGTCCAGGTCGCCGCTCGCCTCCCTCTCCTCCCCTTTCCTTTCCTCTCCCTCTAACCTCTCTTCTCTCTATGTTGCAAGCTGGCGGCGCCAAGGCGGCCATGGACTAGAGCTCGCAGCAGCGCCCTAGACCTCACTGGTGCCCCGCCAAGCCCCGGATCCGGCGAACTCCGCCGTCCCTGCATGTGCGTCGGACCTCCTCGCTGGTGCCCGTCTCGCCGGAGCCGCCAGGCCGCCGCCGCGGCCGACGTCCTGGAGAGGACGAGGACGCACGCGTGCCCGCTCGTCCCGATCCAGCCAGCTCGTGCCGATCCAGCCGACGTCCTGGAGAGGACGAGGACGAGGAGAGCACCAGCGGCCCACCAGCACATCGCCCCCAGCCCGCGATCCAGCCCCGTGGCTATCCCTCGCACGCGGCGAGATCCACGTAACCGACGCCCGCCTACCTCCTTGGGCCGAGCCCACGTGGTGAGGACGCCCTGCCTTCATTTTTTTCTTTTCTTTCTATTGTGCTAGTTGGGCTCAGCCCAATAACTGTGTAGCGCCCTGTGCGCAGTTTAATTATTCTGCGCTGCCCCCTGTTAGGCCCAGCAGCACTAGTTTCGGCCCGTTAGAGTTTTTTTTTCCTTTTCTAGTTTATTTAAATTACAGATTGTGTTATATTTTTGCGATCCCCGTATCTTTTTAACGTTAACTCGGATTGTGATGCTTTAAACATGAAAGTTGCTTAGAATTTTGTGTAGATTAATAAAATGTGCTCCTTTTCCATGTTTGACTTTGTTTACATGCTGTTTACCTGCTAATTACAACCCTTCCCACTGTAAACTGTAATTGCCATAACTTTTTAACCGTTGCTCCGATTAAAATGTTTTTTATATGTAACTTGACTAGAATTGCATGTAGATTGTGTTTATGCTGCTCTTTCTTGATAATAAAAATAATAAAATGTGTTTAGGGGCAGAACAGTACCAAATGCAATAATTATCATGGGGTCCGTAATAGCTGCCGTGTATAGGTTTTACCCCCAACTTAAAGTGACTAGATTAGATAGTTTATTCATGCATCATCTATTTCCATGTTTGTGTGATATGCCATGCTTGAGTGAGATTCCATGTTAATAACCTCTGCTCATCTTGTGTAGCTAAACAACTTGAACTGTAATAAATGTGCGGTATCGTCGTGTGTGACGAGTACTCCACTTAACCTGTTAGTAACCGCTCTCGACGGTAGGTGCGATGTTTCGTGTTGCCTTCTTGTTGATGCTTGCTCGTGTTTTCCTCGTAGTAATAGAGTGTTTGCTCGTTGATTGCTTTCAAGTGTTTACCCTCTTGTGTGCTTCCGCGGGTACCTCTCGGAGACGATGCGAGCTTGCGATCAACTACACCTTCGGAAACCGACTTATCAACAGGCAAGGACTATACATTACTTATGATCCATTCTATTTGAACCAGCGGTTTGCATGCTAGTCTAGGTTAGGTTCGATGTTTGATCCTACCACATGTTTACAACCTCTTTCAAACCGATACAGCCATGTCCCCTCCCAGTAAACCATGTACTGCTATGTTACTATTGCTCGTTGCTCAGCCCCTGCTTAGTATGCATGCTTAGGATGCTACGATGTTAACCTGTTACTCCTTGGTTCGGGATATCACATTATTATATTGTTGTTGATGATATGATTATTATAATGTTGACTATATTCGACGAAGGATGGAAGGTCTAGGCTATCCCGCCCCGACGCTTTGTTCAATTCGAGTCACCTAGGATCCGAGTCTCGGGTATTGGTTTTAAGACTGAGCGTGCCTAACCGCGTGTGGGATACTATGGGGTCCCCTTTTCTTATCTACCTAGATTCAAACATTTCTAGTGGTGGCCCAAGCTGATTTACCGTTTGAAAACATGCATATATATCTTGTCGGGTAGCTCCTAGCAGATATCTTTTAAAACAACTTGGGCCAGTGGAGACATGGTTTCTCTGTTGGTCCACCTGATCAGCTAGGACCCGGCCTCATGTGAGAATTACTGGCAATCTGACCTGCGTCAGCCGGAAGAGTCCGATCCGAGAGTGCGGACGACTTTTGGATTGGGTGTCGACTCCTCGGAGGCCACCCGGATTTGTTCGTTCTTAGCTAGAGGGACCTGTCGTACCGGATCTCTTGGGACTAAATCATAAAATGGTTGCCTATCATGGGTAGCAACTGAGATAGATGGGCGTGCGTGCGGAGCCTTGTAATGGGAAGTTGGTACACCCCTGCAGGGTTAAATCTTTTCGAGAAGCCCTGTCCACGGTTATGGACGACTTGAGACCTACTCTTTGTTCATAGACAACAACAACTGAGATAATCTTAAATAACTTGATCAACGTGTGTGTTCCTTGACTGCTTCTTCTTCGTCGGGATGCGAAGAGGAGGACAAGGATAGGATAGGTGTTATGTTTGCGTAGTAGGTGGATAGCAGACTTGTTGGAGGCGATTCCTCATCGAATGCTTGGCTTCTTATCTTACTCTCTAGATCGTTACCCACTTCATAAATTCTAGTGCGGCAGCAACCTCACCAATTATCCCATCCTTACCGTAAACTACTAGTTGTCCTAGAATGATGAGTGATGAAGTCCTTGCTGGGTCAGTTGACCACTACAGTTGGATGCTGAGTACTTCTGTACTCATGATACTACCCCAAACTCTTTTCAGGGTTCTTGATCGACAACAGGTATGGTGATCGACGTTTCACGTGGAGACTCGACGACGACTAGTTAGGCGGATCCCCGCGGAGGGCCTGGACCCATGTGGTTATGGGATCGATGTTTTTCTCTTTTCCACTAGGCATTTGATTGTAGTCTGTACTCAGACATGTATCTTCCGCTGTTGTATTGTATTAAAGCAGTTGTATGCCGATTGTATGAGATGTTGTATCCTTGTAGTTGTAATGTTGTGATATCATGTTGGAAATCCGAAGCATATGGCTTTGTCATATGTCGCGGTGGGACTGATATGTGCTTCGTCCCCGGATCTGGATGGAAACATCTAGATCTGGAACAGTACCGCATATCGGGCCTTACACCCCCGCTCTGGCTGCGTCTGTTTGGCGCAGCCCGACCACGACATCTCGTCATGGCTATAAGAAGCCATGCACCCGAGGCCCTCCAGCAGCACCCATCGTCCTCCCCCACATCTCCTAGCTCCTTCCCCCTCTCCAATTCGTCGCCGGAGCCACACTTCGCGCCCCACTGTCGCCATTGCAGCCGTCGGACTCCCGCAAAATTCGAGTGCTCCAGCCACCACCTCCAGCCCCCACTACTCCCCGCCTGGCCTCGGCCCCCCTCCCCGGCGAACTCCACCGCCGCCTGGGCCAGGGGCGCTCGCCTCCCTCGCCGTCAGTGAGACGCACGGCCACGGCCACGGCCGCCGCAGCCGGCTACGCCACAGGCCGCCCCGCGTGACCCCGCTGTCACCGGCAAGCGCGCCCCGGCCGGCCGCGTCCAGAGGGCCCGCCGGCGAGCTCTCCCTCGTGGCCAGTCGCCGGAGACGAGCACCGGCCCACCCCTTCCTCTGCTCCGTGGCGCGGCGTGGAGAGGCAGAGGAAAAACAGAGCCCTGACGAGTGGGCCCCACTCGTAAGTGGCTGCAGCACCAGAGCCATTTTGCTTCAGTGGAAACTCACTCATCGAGATACGTCTTTCCCCAAGGAAACCGTATTTTCCCCTTTCCACTGGACAGAATATGCTTTCACCGCTGCGAAGGCGTATTTCATCTCCTTCACCGAAAGCGTAATTCCACGAAAAATCAGCCCCTGATCTTCTCCACCTCATATCTCCGCCACCGTAAGTCCAAACGGGGTGATTCTTTTTGCGTTGGTTTCGTATCGAGCTCCTCTTCGTTTTGGCATAGGTTTCATGACATGTCTTGCTGTTGTTATTTGCTGGTCAAGAAAATGTTGTATTTAACCATTTTTCTTCGCTGTCATTTTCTAAAATCTTTTTAGGGCTTTGCTGTGTTGAAGGCACGGAGCTTTGTCACACCTTGTTGGTGAAGGAAAGACACAACTTATTTTGCACCTTAGTAAAGCTTTGACGTGCTTTAAAAATACTTTAACCTTTGGTGATACGATATTCTGATATGCCTTGGTCATGTTGCTATTGTGCTACGTTTTAATCGCAGTATTACCATGCTATATTGAAACCATGAAGCTCATGATATGCCTTATCATGTTATGTTCATGCTCTAATCATTTCATTACCGTGCTATGCTTGTATGAATCGTAATCTCCACCTTGCTCATGATAATTCTATATGTTAATATCATGTTGATATCGTGTTGATCATCTTAACCTGGTTAAGTTAATCATGTAAACATGCCTGATAATGATTCAACTATAACTGTACCTTGGATGATTTCTCCACATATTGCATGATAATGCTATATGAATGCTCATGTTGCACTTGATGCTTGTGGTTGTTGTTGAAGACATGTTCCATGCCAAGTTGATCAGGTGCCGCCGAACTGAGCTTATCTGGTGCAACCACTCTCGCCTGTATGGGAAGGCCTTGGCTCGGTCTATCGGTGGTTTCTCTTATGCGTATCACCAAGTAGGGAAGGCTATGCGCACGCGGATTACCCTGGCCCGGTAAGCGGCAGTAGTCTTGAGAGCTAGGTATGTTTTGGGCTCGTCCCCGATTGGGACAAAGTTTATGGACCGTGCGACGGTCAGTTGCCGTGCGATGGCTGGTATGTCTGGAGGACATGGGGCTACCCAAGGCATGACTTGCGAAGTATGTCGGGTGATACAGTAAGGGGAGTCACCGGTAGAACGGTCTCGTTGGACAAATCCTAGTCCACTCCTGGGAGACGTTCCAAGGTATTGGATGGAGGAGCGACTCCATAGTGTGGGTAAAGTGCACAAACTCTGCAGAGTCACACAAATCTATTCGAATAGCCGAGTCGACGGTATTGGACACAGTCCATAGTAGGTCACACCGAGATCAACATGAGTTCGGTTGAGCATGGTAAGTTGATATGATGACTGGATTGGTTGGGTGGTAACAGAGGGCCCCTAACCCGTGGAATGGTCGTGCGACGTCCCAGGTATGTGGATGGTCATGCGGTGGCCGGTGCTTGAGTCGGTAAGGACTCTGAGGTAAGCCACATGAACAAGCGGTGATTATGTGGGGTCCATGTGACCTTAAACGATGATTGATGGTGCATTAGTCTTAATGTTGAAAAAATGATGATATTATACTGATGATATGCTTGGTGATTATCTGCTTGCATGATGTTCACTAATATACCTTGACCTGTTGTCATGTTATTGTTTTGCCTTGGTGCATGGTTGTTGTGAGCTTGCAAGTACATTCGATGTACTGACCTGGCGTGTCATGCCAGATTTGTAGGCCATGCTTTGGATGCGTAGGACGACGTTCCCAGTGTTTGCGAGCTCGGAGGTGTCCCAGCCAGTGTCCCTGAGGAGTGGAGTTCATCACCATCGTCGTTGTACCGCTGCCGAGTTATATTTCGCTGCTAGAGAGTTAGTCTGCTGTTTGATGTAGATCCGTGGCGAGCTTGAGGAGCAAGCTTGTTATCCGTCTCGCTCCGCCAACGTTGTAATAAACCCCCTTGTACCCGTATATTTGTTAATAGAAAGTTGTTCAGTTCTATATCAAGCAATGTCATGTTCCAAAAGACTTGATCTCTGGGCTGGAGCACGGGGCGTTCCGGTCCTCTGAGCCGGGGTGCCACAACCCTACATCGATTCCCCCTTCAAGCCGCGGCCGGAAGGCGCCGCCGACGTCGCCACTCTCCTCTCCCTCGCCGTCGACCTCGCCGGATATGGCGCCACCCCGCCACCCCCGCGCTCCCCAAGACGCCCTCGGGCTCCCTGTGAGCTCCCTTATCGATTCCCTTCTCTCCCCTCACCTGACCGTCGCTGTAGCATCCTCCACCGTAGTGGTTCCGGCCACCGCCGTGCCTTCCTGGCCGCGTGCCCCATGCCTGTCGCCGCTTGCCGTGGCTGCGCCTAGTGCCCCATGACAGCTGGTTAAATAAATGGGGATAACTCCTGGCCCTATGACATGAGGGCCCTAGGCCATTTATTTAAATAAAACAACTGTTCAATGTCATAGTGTATGACAGTTGGACCGCACCAGCAAAGTAATTAGTTAATATAGATTAATAAATAGAATAGAGAATGACATGTGGACCCTTCTATTTTGCTAATTAAATAAAATGAATATAAATGTCCCTCCCTATGACATGTGGGTCCCCCTTGTCAGTGCCACTATTGTGGATAATTTTCTATTTAAATAATAAAAATAAATTTAGAAATTAATTTAAATTGAATAAAATTTTAGAAATTAATATCTTTTAAACCGTAACTCCAATGAAAATAAATTATATATAGAATTTGCTCAGAATAATGCAATGATTACAAATACTCTATTCGTATGTCCACAACTCCCCTCCATCATAGTCTATTTTTGTCGCCCCTTGATATACCTTTCTTTATCCCATGCTGCCTATCAAATACATAGCAATAAGGTGGGTCTATTTTAACAACACCCCTTAAGACCTTATACTAACAACAATTTCTTATTCTGCTAACACCCCACACTTAAATCACCTTCTAGCGCGGAGCGCCCACCCGACGGTGCCGTGACCCTCTGCAGCCTTCTAGCGCGGAGCGCCCAGCTAGCACCGCCGCACCGCCAGCTCTCCCTCTCAAAATTATCTTTCACACATCACAGGGGAGATTCCCTCCCCTCCCCGCGTTCTTCCCCGTCACCAGCCAGGGGGGTCACTCCCCTCCCCTCCCTGAATTCTTCCCCGTCACCGTCCTGGGACGCCGCCGCCCGCGTTCCTCTCCCGACCTTCGGTCCTTCGCCGCGACGGCCATGGACGTCGTCCATGGACGCCATCGACTTGGCCAGAGGTGCTTCTGGTCTACTGGATCCACCCCGCCGCCTCGGATCCAGCCATTCCCAGCCTCCTCCACGCGCGTGGACGGTGACGGATCCATGCATCGCCGTCGTCTTGCGGCTGCTCGAGATCCACGACCGCCGCGCCGCCGCTACACACGGGTCGCGATCCCGATCTACAGGCGCGATGAGAAGCGGACCGAGGAGGTGCGTCGGATCCTTCCCGGTGTGATACAAAATTTCCAGCGCGGGGGTGATGAGAGGGCGGAAGGAGCGTGCTCACCCCCAGGCTTGCTGGTTTCTTGTACCGATTTGGAGGTCCCCTGGTCCCTGCTCTCTCTGCTGCTGACACGAGTAAACTGGTTTGTGTCTTTTCTGAAGAAAAAAATTCTACTACAAAAATGCAGTACACTGCGGTTTGCTCATCCGGTGCTTTTGAAAATGCAGGGTTGTGGCTAAGCTTATCTTGTCATTTAGAGCGGTTCCGTTCGAGGGTAATACTAGTACTAGTAGGAGTAGATACGTGCATGATCTGAAGTTGTCAGCGTTGGGGTGTGGATGTCTCCAGGCTGGTCCAAGCATCAGAACTGAAAAAAAGTACTGCAAAGTTCACTTTTTGCTGCGCCTATAAGCACTGCATCATCAAGCAACAAGACGAAAAAGAGTGCAGTTCAGTAATTAGTCACTTTGATTGTAATTCTGGGTGGCGACTACATGATACGGTTATTTACTATAATTTGCAGTTCACTCGTTTGCTAAAATTCCTCAGCCAGTTCACCTTTGGAACGGGCGGTTCCTGATGGCAAGCCTCACGGGCGCCGCTGCGGTGAGCGGATCAGGCAGCCGTGGCTGGGAGGCCACCCTCGGCGGCGATCTCGACCGCTCCACCGGCTGCTTCCACCTCAGCGACCTCGGACAGGTAACCCCGATTCCTCCCGTCTTTTATCCCCTTCCTCTCCAGATCCTCTCGGATGTGTACCCAGCTTCAGATTCTAGTGTAGATATATGATGTCTAATTTGCCAGCAGATTTCTCCCTGTAGTGCTTGATTTGGACTTAGGGATTGACCATGGGATCATGACTCATGAGTCTACCCGCCATTGAGGGCCACGAAAGAACGTCACCGGCTGTGACGGTCGTGGATATAATCCTGACAATAGAGAGGGGCTATGAACGGAGCATGATCTATCGAGATGCAAACGGGTGACGCAGACGATTTTATCGAGTTCGAGACTCTCGCGGAGGAGATAAAATCCCTATGTGTCGCGCTCCCGGAGGAGATTTTCCTTATCTTTGTATGAACAAGATGTACATGAGATCCTTTCCATGGTAGAGGAAGAAGGAAACTAGAGGAAGAAGAAGAACGAGGGCCTAGCTTCTTGTAGTGGTGGTGGGGGTGGCTTATATAGAGTGTGCCACCTCCACCTCACTCAAATTACATAAATGAGAGAATTAATGAGGGATTAATGCCTAATAAATGTGACTGTTTCTAGTACTACTTATTACATGAAGTAATGCTTAGAGTAGTAACTGTCGTGAGTAACTCCCCTTTTAATGCAGAGTTAATACATGCCACGTGCAAAGTAAAGCCATCCGAGTTGCAGCATCCGAGTTGCAGCATCCGAGTTAGACCATCCGAGTTGCAGCATCCGAGTTAGACCATCCCAGTTGCAACATCCGAGTTAGACCATCCGAGTTGGACCATCCGAGTTGCAGCATCCGAGTTAGACCATCCGAGTTGCAGCATCCGAGTTAGACCATCCGAGTTGGACCATCCGAGTTGCAGCATCCGATTTGGTGTATCCGAGTAACACCTGACTCGGTTATATGTCATGTTGTCTTACTCTTATTGTTTCGTTAAGGGTACCCCATGATATGTGATACTTAAGGGTATACCTTAGGTATGACCACGACAGTAGCCCCCAAGTGCTTCTGGGTTCTCGTAATTGGGGTGATTGATTAATCAAAGAAGAGTGCTCTTTCTATTGATGGTGAGTTCATAAGGTATACGAAGATTAAACTCAATAAGGGGCTCGAAAGGACTTTACTGAAGTTTACACTTTTCCCTTGTATATATGGGTTCTTCCGAGTGAAGATCTACTTGGGTTAATTTTTCTTCCAGTGGGGGCACGATCAGTGCACCCAGTGGGTGTAGCCCCCAAGGCTCCGACTAACTACTGGTAGTTAGTTGGAGTCTTTAACTGAAGCTATCATGATTATCATCGTGCGGGACATGGCTCATTTTCTTTGGAGGAGCTTGGAATTTCGTCGTGCGTGGGCACGGAACATTTGTCTTTCCGATTGATTCAATGTTTTCATATGGTTTTATGAAGCTTTAACTCTATAAGAGGCCCGGAAGGACTTTATTAAAGTTTTATACTTTTCCCTTGTATATGGGTCGGGCAAGTTAAAGGAAAAATCTGGCGACACTCAAGCGTCTCTCGGAAGAGATGGACTGAGGCCTCGGAAGGCGTGTCTTGGAGTAAAAGGCCTTAAACTCCTCATAAACCAGATTTGTAAAGTTTGATATCCTAAAGCATCATAATGAGCTTTAGGTCATACCACATGGGATATCAATTCTTTACCCGTTGCACCTTATCGTACTAATAATCTGGCAATCTTCGTCAGAGACGGACTATTAGTGAATTAGCTATTCGGAACTTTTCTCGAATAACTAATGAATACAAGATTTTCCGTTTGTTGTGTATTCCGAAATATTGCTGCATTCAAGCATGTCACCTAGTCCCGAGTATTATCTTGTTCAGAACTGTTTCATGCTTGAGGAATAGCTTCTCTCAAAAATACTCTGAGTGACAACTTACTCGGTTTCTATTGACCACCCACGTGGTGTATCCGAGTGACGCCTTACTCGTTATGTTATTCTCCCGAGTGAATATCTACTCGGTATATTTTCTTCCAGTGGGGGCACGATTAGTGCACCCACTGGGTGTAGCCCCCGAGGCTCCGACTAACTACTGGTAGTTAGTTGCAGTCTTTAACTGAAGCTATCCAGAATTATTTCGTCGTGCATGGACACGAAACAGTTTCTTCGAGTGTGGCTGCTCGGAGGAATAAAACGAATAAATAGAACCAATCATCGTGCGCGGGCACGAAATTAAATTACTGAAGAGAATACCAATCGCCATGCATGGGCGTGGAATTAAATCAATGAAGCAAATGTCAATCATCATGCGCGGGCATGGAATTAATTTAATAAATAGAAAATCAATCGTCGTGTGCTCACACGGAATTAAATCAATAGAGAGAATGCCATTCGTCGTGCGAGGGCACGGAATAAGAATAATGAAAGAGAATGCCAATCATCGTGCGCGTGCACGGAATTGAATCAAAGATATTTCCTTCATTGACCTGAAAGGAAATACGAACATATAGAAAAAGAAAGTATCACAGTATTCATACCTGGAAAGCTGGGTGAAGACGCAAAGAGACGCAGAACTTTAAACTTTGCGGATAATAAAATGTAGAACTTAATCTGTACAAATAATAATATGTCTCACTTGGTTCATTTGTTTCTCGTGTTTAGCCATTTAGTGAGTCGGTAGACTATTAGCTTTTGCTCTTGCTAACCAGACAGTCGGGCTGCGACCGGGTTGGAGACGAACAGTGAGCGTTTAAGTACCGAACTTGTATAGTCGCTTCACGAGAAAATAAACCCGAGTGAAGATCATGCCGACTAGCGGCACCCACTGGGTGGAACAAAAAGCCACCCACAAAGGTAAATGTGATTCTGATTAAGCTGCAGCCCCCGAGTGCAACGTAGCCCCCGAGTGTGTTACAACCTTCGACGGCGGACCGGTCGAAAAATGAGGCACGTAATTTGTGTTTCATCAAAGTAGACTCGGGTAAGTGCGAGAAGTGGTTCCCGGGTGAAGCTCGGGAGCGCTAAAATGTGATACAAAGTTTAGTTATATGAGAAACTTAACTGTTTATGCGTTGATGACGCAGTTGTAGTCGAAGAAGCCATGACACGACAAAGAGGAAACCGCTAATTGTGCTTGTCGATTGAGCGACGACGTTGTCGCGGGAGAAGCGCGTATCTTATCCGAATCGTGTCGGAGTTCGTTGCGAAAGGAGAACGTAGCTCATATCGTGGCGGAGGGGCGTCGAGGGGCGTCGTAGGCCAAGTCGGAGCACGCCCGAGTTGAGTTGCGGCCGGGCAAGGGTGCAGCCGATCGGGGACGACGGGGAGCCGTCGAGTCATAGTAGGTCGAAGGAGCCACCGAGTTGAAGCAAGTCGGAGAAACCATCGAGTTGTTGTAGAGGAAACTTAGCACATATCAGCTTTTGATGGATAAACAGTGTGGAAGTGCAAAACTAGCAAATCATATGTCCTTGTAGATGAACATTACACTACTAAGCTAGCACACACCAACGCTGATGGATGAAAAATGCACGTAATGTAAAGTTATCCTGCTGATGGATGAAGTGCGTACCTCGTTCGGGTCGTCGATGTCGAGTCGATGCAGAGCGGAGCGGCGGCACACATAGATGCAGCTCGAGTTGCAATTGCATGTTGCTTGTTGTATCGCCGCCCAAGCGGGGTACCATCCGAGTGAAAACAATTTGCCATCCGTCCCGTCCAAGACTCGGAGCTAGTTATTTGGGTGTGCTGATGGATGAATAGTAAAGCAAGGTAAGCTGTCATTACCGAATCGTTGCATGGCGTGGCCGGCCCTTGGTTTGTCCAAGTCCCTGCAAGGGCGCAGCCGAGTTGCTGCCGAGCTGCGTGGGAGTCGCTGAGACAAGCCGAGTTGGTGTAGGTCGGGGGAGACCGCCGAGTTGCTTGTCGCTCGAGATGGACGGAAGTGGCCGAGCCATGCAAGGCGGGCGGAGGCGGCTAACCAAAGGTTCGTCGGAGGTGTTAAAGCAGTCGGCGCCTGCCTCCGCCCAGGCCGCAGCCACCTGAAAACCATGGGGATCCCGGCGCTGAGATGTGTTCCACGTGTGCAGGGGAGATGTGACGCAGCAGCCTGGAGTGAGCTAAATGCGGTGGAGTTGCATGAACGCGGGCGTGGCCTTGCCAGCGAGAGCGTAGACCGAGCTGCCCGAGGCGCTGTTGGAGGAGGCAGCCCGAGCTGGAAGAAGTCGGGCAGCCGCAAGGCGCTGCTGGAGGGAGTCAGGCGTAGTTTTCACCTATGGCTGTCAAACCAACATAGCGACGGTAAAGCTTGTGTCTGTTGACGTCGTCGCCAGCCCTGATCTTCCATGTATGATGTTCCTATGCACGTTAAGACCAAAAAAAATATAAAACTTGAGTTTACAAGTACTTAGCTGCTAATCCCGGCGAACGACGCATCAAGGCGCGACGCAAAGTTTCTGGCGTTGAAATCAAATGGAGGACACGCGCAGAAATCCGCCGAAGGTTGAAGAAGACCATTTGCAGCATGGCTCGATAGACGCCACCCCCACGGTGGGCGCCAACTGTCGTGGATATAATCCTGACAATAGAGAGGGGCTATGAACGGAGCATGATCTATCGAGATGCAAACGGGTGATGTAGACGATTTTATCGAGTTCGAGACTCTCGCGGAGGAGATAAAATCCCTACGTGTCGCGCTCCCGGAGGAGCTTTTCCTTATCTTTGTATGAACAAGATGTACATGAGGTCCTTTCCATGTTAGAGGAAGAAGGAAAATAGAGGAAGAAGAAGAACGAGAGCCCAGCCCCTTGTAGTGGTGGTGGGGGTGGCTTATATAGAGTGTGCCACCTCCAGCTCACTCAAATTACGTAAATGAGAGAATTAATGAGGGATTAATGCCTAATAAATGTGGCTGTTTCTAGTACTACTTATTACATGAAGTAATGCTTAGAGTAGTAACTGTCGTGAGTAACTCCCCTTTTAATGCAGAGTTAATACATGCCACGTGCAGGGTAAAGCCATCTGAGTTGCAGCATGCGAGTTGCAACATCCGAGTTAGACCATCCGAGTTAGACCATCCGAGTTGCAACATCCGAGTTAGACCATCCGAGTTGCAGCATCCGAGTTAGACCATCCGAGTTGCAGCATTCGAGTTAGACCATCCGAGTTGAACCATGCGAGTTGCAGCATCCGAGTTAGACCATCCGAGTTGCAGCATCCGAGTTGGACCATCCGAGTTGCAACATCCGAGTTGGTGTATCCGAGTAACACCTGACTCGGTTATATGTCATGTTGTCTTACTCTTATTGTCTCGTTAAGGGTACCCCATGATATGTGATACTTAAGGGCATATCTTAGGTATGACCACGACAGTAGCCCCAAGTGCTTCTGGGTTCTCGTAATTGGGGTGATTGATTAATCAAAGAAGAGTGCTCTTTCTATTGATGGTGAGTTCATAAGGTATACGAAGATTAAACTCAATAAGGGGCTCGAAAGGACTTTACTGAAGTTTACACTTTTCCCTTGTATATATGGGTTCTTCCGAGTGAAGATCTACTTGGGTTAATTTTTCTTCCAGTGGGGGCTCGATCAGTGCACCCAGTGGGTGTAGCCCCCAAGGCTCCGACTAACTACTGGTAGTTAGTTGGAGTCTTTAACTGAAGCTATCATGATTATCATCGTGCGGGACATGGCTCATTTTCTTTGGAGGAGCTTGGAATTTCGTCGTGCGTGGGCACGGAACATTTGTCTTTCCGATTGATTCAATGTTTTCATATGGTTTTATGAAGCTTTAACTCTATAAGAGGCCCGGAAGGACTTTATTAAAGTTTTATACTTTTCCCTTGTATATGGGTCGGGCAAGTTAAAGGAAAAATCTGGCGACACTCAAGCGTCTCTCGGAAGAGATGGACTGAGGCCTCGGAAGGCGTGTCTTGGAGTAAAAGGCCTTAAACTCCTCATAAACCAGATTTGTAAAGTTTGATATCCTAAAGCATCATAATGAGCTTTAGGTCATACCACATGGGATATCAATTCTTTACCCGTTGCACCTTATCGTACTAATAATCTGGCAATCTTCGTCAGAGACGGACTATTAGTGAATTAGCTATTCGGAACTTTTCTCGAATAACTAATGAATACAAGATTTTCCGTTTGTTGTGTATTCCGAAATATTGCTGCATTCAAGCATGTCACCTAGTCCCGAGTATTATCTTGTTCAGAACTGTTTCATGCTTGAGGAATAGCTTCTCTCAAAAATACTCTGAGTGACAACTTACTCGGTTTCTATTGACCACCCACGTGGTGTATCCGAGTGACGCCTTACTCGTTATGTTATTCTCCCGAGTGAATATCTACTCGGTATATTTTTTTCCAGTGGGGGCACGATTAGTGCACCCACTGGGTGTAGCCCCCGAGGCTCCGACTAACTACTGGTAGTTAGTTGGAGTCTTTAACTGAAGCTATCCAGAATTATTTCGTCGTGCATGGACACGAAACAGTTTCTTCGAGTGTGGCTGCTCGGATGAATAAAACGAATAAATAGAACCAATCATCGTGCGCGGGCACGAAATTAAATTACTGAAGAGAATACCAATCGCCATGCATGGGCGTGGAATTAAATCAATGAAGCAAATGCCAATCATCATGCGCGGGCATGGAATTAATTTAATAAATAGAAAATCAATCGTCGTGTGCTCACACGGAATTAAATCAATAGAGAGAATGCCATTCGTCGTGCGCGGGCACGGAATAAGAATAATGAAAGAGAATGCCAATCATCGTGCGTGTGCACGGAATTGAATCAAAGATATTTCCTTCATTGACCTGAAAGGAAATACGAACATATAGTAAAAGAAGGTATCACAGTATTCATATCTGGAAATCTGGGTGAAGACGCAGAACTTTAAACTTTGCGGATAATAAAATGTAGAACTTAATCTGTACAGATAATAATATGTCTCACTTGGTTCATTTGTTTCTCGTGTTTAGCCATTTAGTGAGTCGGTAGACTATTAGCTTTTGCTCTTGCTAACCAGACAGTCGGGCTGCCACCGGGTTAAAGACGAAGATTGAGCGTTTAAGTACCGAACTTGTATAGTCGCTTCACGAGAAAATAAACCCAAGTGAAGATCATGCCGACTAGCGGCGCACCCACTGGGTGGAACAAAAAGCCACCCACAAAAGTAAATGTGATTCCGATTAAGCTGCAGCCCCCGAGTGCAACGTAGTCCCCGAGTGTGTTACAACCTTCGACGGCGGACCGGTCGGAAAATGAGGCACGTAATTTGTGTTTCATCAAGGTAGACTTGGGTAAGTGCGAGAAGTGGTTCCCGGGTGAAGCTCGGGAGCGCTAAAATGTGTGATACAAAGTTTAGTTATATGAGAAACTTAGCTGTTTCTGCGTTGATGACGCAGTTGTAGTCGAAGAAGCCATGACACGACAAAGAGGAAACCGCTGATTGTGCTTGTCGATTGAGCGACGACGTTGTCGCGGGAGAAGCGCGTATCTTATCCGAATCGTGTCGGAGTTCGTCACGAAAGGAGAACGTAGCTCATATCATGGCGGAGGGGCGTCGAGGGGCGTCGTAGGCCAAGTCGGAGCAGGCCCGAGTTGAGTTGCAGCCGGGCAAGGGTGCAGCCGATCGGGGACGACGGGGAGCCGTCGAGTCATAGTAGGTCGAAGGAGCCACCGAGTTGAAGCAAGTCGGAGAAACCATCGAGTTATTGTAGAGGAAAGTTAGCACATATCAGCTTTTGATGGATAAACAGTGTGGAAGTGCAAAACTAGCAAATCATATGTCCTTGTAGATGAACATTACACTACTAAGCTAGCACACACCAACGCTGATGGATGAAAAATGCACGTAATGTAAAGTTATCCTGCTGATGGATGAAGTGCGTAGCTCGTTCGGGTCGTCGATGCAGAGCAGAGCGGCGGCACACATAGATGCAGGTCGAGTTGCAATTGCATGTTGCTTGTGGTATCGCCGCCCAAGCGGGGTACCATCCGAGTGAAAACAATTTGCCATCCGTCCCGTCCAAGACTCCGAGCTAGTCATTTGGGTGTGCTGATGGATGAATAGTAAAGCAAGGTAAGCTGTCATTACCGAATCGTTGCATGGCGTGGCCGGCCCTTGGTTTGTCCAAGTCCCTGCAAGAGTGCAGCCGAGTTGCTGCCGAGCTGCGTGAGAGTCGGTGAGACACGCCGAGTTGGTGTAGGTCGGGGGAAACAGCCGAGTTGCTTGTCGCTGGAGACGGACGGAAGTGGCTGAGCCATGCAAGGCGGGCGGAGGCGGCTAACCAAAGGTTCGTCGGAGGTGTTAAAGCAGTCGGCGCCTGCCTCCGCCCAGGCCGCAGCCACCTGAAAACCATGGGGATCCCAGTGCTGAGACGTGTTCCACGTGTGCAGGGGAGGTGTGACGCAGCAGCCTGGAGTGAGCTAAATGCGGTGGAGTTGCATGCACGCGGGCGTGGCCTTGCCAGCGAGAGCGTAGACCGAGCTGCCCGAGGCGCTGTTGGAGGAGGCAGCCCGAGCTGGAAGAAGTCGGGCGTGGCCGTGCAGCCGCGAGGCGCTGCTGGAGGGAGTCAGGCATAGTTTTCACCTATGGCTGTCAAACCAACATAACGACGATAAAGCTTGTGTCTGTTGACGTCGTCGCCAACCCTGATCTTCCATGTATGATGTTCCTATGCACGTTAAGACCAAAAAAAATATAAAACTTGAGTTTACAAGTACTTAGCTGCTAATCCCGGCGAACGACGCATCAAGGCGCGACGCAAAGTTTCTGGCGTTGAAATCAAATGGAGGACACGCGCAGAAATCCGCCGAAGGTTGAAGAAGACCATTTGAAGCATGGCTCGATAGATGCTAGCCCCACGGTGGGCGCCAACTGTCGTGGATATAATCCTGACAATAGAGAGGGGCTATGAACGGAGCATGATCTATCGAGATGCAAACGGGTGACGCAGACGATTTTATCGAGTTCGAGACTCTCGCGGAGGAGATAAAATCCCTACGTGTCGCGCTCTCGGAGGAGCTTTTCCTTATCTTTGTATGAACAAGATGTACATGAGGTCCTTTCCATGGTAGAGGAAGAAGGAAACTAGAGGAAGAAGAAGAACGAGAGCCCAGCCCCTTGTAGTGGTGGTGGTGGTGGCTTATATAGAGTGTGCCACCTCCAGCTCACTCAAATTACATAAATGAGAGAATTAATGAGGGATTAATGCCTAATAAATGTGGTTGTTTCTAATACTACTTATTACATGAAGTAATGCTTAGAGTAGTAACTGTCGTGAGTAACTCCCCTTTTAATGCAGAGTTAATACATGCCACGTGCAGAGTAAAGCCATCCGAGTTGCAGCATCCGAGTTAGACCATCCGAGTTGGACCATCCGAGTTGCAGCATCCGAGTTAGACCATCCGAGTAAAGCCATCCGAGTTGCAGCATCCGAGTTAGACCATCCGAGTTGCATCAACCGAGTTAGACCATCCGAGTTAGACCATCCGAGTTGCAGCATCCGAGTTAGACCATCCGAGTTGGACCATCCGAGTTGCAGCATCTGAGTTGCAGCATCCGAGTTAGACCATCCGAGTTGGACCATCCGAGTTGCAGCATCCGAGTTGGTGTATCCGAGTAACAGCTGACTCGGTTATATGTCATGTTGTCTTACTCTTATTGTCTCGTTAAGCGTACCCCATGATATGTGATACTTAAGGGTATACCTTAAGTATGACCACGACAGTGACCCCAAGACAACCAGGTGGAGCTACCATAACAGAAGTTCTCCTGCTTAATTAAGTAATAGTTCATCCTAGCCACAAGTTTCTGCACGTCGTGGATCATCACAGAAATCCCTGTCATCCCAAATCTTCTTGCTATCACTTCTTGTGCAGAGCTTTGTGGTTCACCCATCATAGTCTTGCAGTACATCACTGTCTTTGAAGTAAAGGCGCCGTGCGGTTCACCCAGCGTAGGCTTGCAGTTTGGGTTGGGTTTTCTGGATTTTTTCTCTAAAGACTTTTTAGTGTTATGTAGTTTTATTCATTGTTTGTGTGCGCTCATCTCGAGTTTTTGCACAAGAGAACTGCAATTTTCTTTGCAAAGTTCATTGTTCTGTCAATGTTACTGTTAGTATCTATGGATTATTGGATTTAATAAAGAAACACTAGAACAAGGAAACAAAAATAACATGCATTAGATATATCTCCGGTTTATTCTTTTTCATTTCAGTATGTTTCTAATATCGCAGCAACAAAGCCTTACACCATAGTTTAGTTTACATACGAATTTGTTACCAAAATCCTGCTTTTGTCGTTCAGCATGGACATCAACTCTAACAAAATGAACACCACCGGACTCATGAATTAGTGACCTAAAAGAAATATTTGAGCAATTCTCCTTCAATACTACAAAAATATCATATAAATCTTCAAATGAAATATCATACTCTCTGTGCCTATTGCTGGCATCTTTTACTATATGCAGTCTTGTCTATGTCTCAATTTTTTTATATTTTTGGCACCTAAAGAACCAAAGTTCACTATTTTTGTGCATTTATATTTGATTTTTTTTACAGTAGAGCACTGCAAAAAAAAGGAACGGCTCTGCACTCGGAGTTCACAATCTCTCCTATGGGTTTTCATCGAGAAATATGCAGTGAGGTGTATTCCCTCCAGGCTTCCCGCGACAAGTTGATGTCCACATGGGCATCCAAAAGATGTTATTTGCTTTTATTCTGCCCGATTTTTTTGTGTTATTTTATAGGGCTCATATTTTCTGTTTGGACCCTTGTAAATATGTGGGCGGTCCATGTAGCTCATGTATACGGTTCACATCCTTGTAGATTTTTTTTTGCTTAAAATTTGGTTTTTCAGTTCATAGGGAGATAAAAAGAGAGGTTGACATAGAGTACAACAATGGTCCACTCTTTCGAAAAATAAATTCTAATGCAGTTCACTCGAAAGAAATGCGAGAATAATGTTGATAAGTGAACTGGAAAAAAAACTCCCGTAGTTCTCTTTGTTGACATTACAGTACGGTTGTCCATTGAATGGAGTGCACTTGATAAGGCAATCCAAAAATCCATGTGCAATTCCCTTTGTTGACATTGCAGTGCGGCTGTTCATTGAATGAAATGCATTGGTTCATTGAATGAAATGCATTGGATGTGGTTTACTCACAACTCATTTGTATACATATATTACAGAAAAAAAAATCGTACAGTTCACATTGAATTGAAAAATGCATGCAGTTCTCTCCGTTGAACATTGCAATATGGTCGCCCGGCGGATACAGTTCACTACTCCGATTTTGGATCAGAGAAAAATATGTGCATTTCCGTTTACCGATAATGCAGTGCAACCTGTCGTATGCACTCACATGCAGTTCGCTTCGCTGATTTTTGTTCTGCCAGAAAAACGTGCATTTCTGTTAGGCGATAATGCTGTGCGCTTGCCCCGTCGGATGCGGTGCGGTTGCCCGGACAATGCAGTTCACTTGGCCGATTCCGGGTCCGCGAAAAACATGTGCGTTCTGTTTGGCGATAATGCAGTGTGCTTGCCCGTCGGATGCAAACAAATGCAGTTGACTCGCCGATGTTTTGTTCAGCAAAATAACGAGTCCGCGTTTTAGTAAAATCGACGCTACTTTTAAATCGTAAGGAGTTAGAGAGAAAGTTATACATGAAAATGGAGCACCTCGACGATACCTATCCAACCGTGTAACAATTGAATCGATCGAAAGAACGAATAAAAAAAAATTACACAAATACGCCCGCTGTCCACAAGAGGGAAGCGCCACCGTTTTTGAAATTCCTTCAAAACCGTGAATAATATCGAAAAGTTTTCAACATGTCGGAGATGATCCTACTCTATACGAATCCAACGGTGTATCATACGCATTGTTTCGAAAAACGGTTAAAAAGTTTGACTCTCTACGAGATCCGAAAACCAAAAACAAAGTTGCTGCGTTTTTTTATCTGAAATTACTCTCAAATCGTGAGGAATTAGAGAAAGTTTTATACATATGGATGGAGCGCCAGATCAATACCTTTCCAACGATGTATCATACGCATCATTCCGACGAACGGTTTAAGAGAAATCGCGAAAATACGGCCGCTTCAAAAGTATGTCGCCGCACCGTTTTCGAAACTTCTCTTAATCCGTGAGGAATCAGGACACGTGTTCAACATACGGAATATGCTCCATTTTAATACGAATCCAACAGTGTATCATACGCTCAATTCTGACAAATGGTTAAAAGTTTGAAGCGAAAACGATGCATGCGGTTCTGTTTTACCCGAGCTGCGGTGCTTCGAATTCAGCAGTGCGGTTCTCTTTGCGATACGATGGAGTTCGGAATGTCGTCAGAATAGTTATTCTGACAACGGTCTCAGAATAGAACGGCTGTATATATATATATATATATATATCCAGCAGTGATCCCTGCACATTCTTAGTCAACTAGGATTAGATAGCGGGTCGTGATCACTCTGGGAGTGAACACGGATACAAATATTATAACTGCACATGTCCGGTACAATGCACACACAGCCTAAGGCCCCTACCTCGGCTCTACCGAGCCACATCATGTGCGAGCTATCGAATAGTAATCCTCGTACTCCTCTTGTTGCTGACTCTGTATAGCCGCCCTAGGGTCCTGAGCCATGGTTGTCCTTAAGGAAAGAAGTTGGGCGACCCAACGGTGCCCGCGAGCGGTATTTCAACGAGACCGACAGCGAGGGTACGACCGACATACTGATGTGCTTGGCCCCTTCTCGTATTCCGCGAGAGTTACCAAACGACGAAAGTCGAGCTCCTCCAGGAGCACAAACGAGATGAGGTAAGTGATGTCTACGCACGCTTCTATTCTTGTAGACTCTGTTGGGCCTCCAAGCGCAGAGGTTTGTAGGACAGCAGCAATTTCCCTCAAGTGGATGACCTAAGGTTTATCGAACTCAGGGAAGTAGAGGTTGAAGATGGTCTCTCTCAAGCAACCCTGCAATTAAGATACAAGAAGTCTCTTGTGTCCCCAACACACCTAATACAACTAGGAGTTGTATAGGTGCACTAGTTCGGCGAAGAGATGGTAAAATATGGGTGATAGGTGTGGTAAAACGAAGTAATATAATTCTTTAATAAAAAGTGCAGCAAAGAAACAAGTGGTAAACGTGAGCACAAACAGTATTGAAATGGTGGAAACAAGGCCTAGGCTTCATACTTTCACTAGTGGCAACTCCCAACAACATTAACATAGTCTAATCACATGATATTTCCATAAAACATGCAATGGAGACGTACTCGGAGGTCATTCCTTTGTGGTCAAGAGAGGACGAGAATTGTGTAGGGCTACAAAAGCACACCTCAGAGTTCGTAGTTCTCAATCTATGGATTTCCCAATGTCACCGCGACCATCCAAAGAGAGTACCACAATCACCACAACATATCTCAAGGATAGTCAAAGACAAGCACCAAGAGACTCTCAATCTTCAATCCACACACAAAAGAGGAAATCACTCATGATAATATTCTTCTAACCCATGTCCAATAGACCGCTGTCACCTTGGTCTCGGAGATTATACTAGATAAGATCAATTGAGTACATCAATCCAATACATAGAGGAAGGGGAAATATCATGGGATCACCCTAGATTAACATAGCCTATGATCACAACGAAGATCACATCATGGGAGAGAGAGAAGTCCACATAGCTACTAGTAGAAACCTCAGCCCCGAGGGAGAACTACTTCCGCTTCATGGAGGAGGGAAGCAACGGCGATGGAGATGAATCCGGGGGCACTTCCCCGTCCCGGCAGGGTGCCGGCACAGGAATTCTGTCCCCCCCCCCCCGAAACTTGATGGCAATGGCGGCGGAGATCGGAATTGCTTCTGGAGAAAAGGGGTCTGGAATCAGGGTTTCCGCGACGGGATAATAAATAGGGCCAAAGGGGGGCACCAGGGGGGCCACCAGGGGTCCAGGCGCCCCCCTGGCGCGACCAGCCCCTGGGGCGCGCCACCAGGGCGCTTGGGCCCCTGGTGGTGGCCCTCTGGCCCCACTCAGGTCCTTCCGGAAGGTTCTTTTGCAGTGATTTTTATCTGATTTTTCCTGAATTTTTGGAGCTCTTTTTATATGGGGGAAAACTGAAATAGAAAAACAGCAGAAAACAGGAACTGGCACTGTGTTGCACTGAGTTAATAGGTTAGTCCAAATATGATCAAAAGTGTATCTAGATCATAGCAATATCACACAAAACATGCATGGAGCAAGCAGAAATTATAGATACGTTTTGGACGTATCAACATCCCCAAGCTTAATTCCTGCTTGTCCTCGAGTAGGTAAATGATAACAGCATAATTTCGGTGGTGACATGCTAGCAACCATATAAGAACTTTGAAAATAAAGCAATCAAGGTTAGAGATTCAATTCAAGTCATAACATGCAAGAGTCTATATTAGCATTGAAACAAGTAACAAAAGAACATTAGGTGCAAGAGCTCTCGCTGTCCGTGACTCGAATGTCTCCAAATGGTGTTTGCGTGCAAGAAGGGGGATAGGGAATACGAGAAAAATATTTATTTGTTGAGAACTCAATCTACTAAAGTTTCACACTTGGTCTTTTTCTGGAATCTTATCTTGACTCGTCCCCAGACCACTAGTCAGGTACAAGTCAATTTGATCCACTCCTTTTTCAATATTTTGAGCACTCATGCAATGGATGAGCGTAAGCACGAGAGTTGACACTTAGGATGGCAAAGAGAGAAGTACGGAGGAGGAGGAAGACAAAAAAGAATGAGAAAGGCTCACATCAATGAGGACAATCATAGGCAAGAAATGCCAAATGATAGATATGATGTGAGGAGTAGGGATTGCCATGCAACGGATGCACATACGAGCTAAGAAGCTCTCCAATGGAACTAGTGGGGGTGCATCTAACTTGTTCGCTCATGAAGACCTAGAGCTCGTTTGAGGAGGCTCATCCTTGGAATATGCAAGCCAAGTTCTATAGTGTGAAGGTCCCCACATAGCTATATGCATAATGATCATCTCTATGGAGTACAAGGATATAAAGGGAGTACTAGTGTGTATCTCTCAAAAGGATAGTAGTGTCTCCCCTTTCTCTCTTTTTATTTCTTTTTCTCTTTTTTCTTGTCGGGACCCGGGGTTAGCGTATGCAAGTACAGTTAAGACATAGTCATATGGAGAGCCGAGAACCGCACCCACTTGTCTAAGCAGACAAGGCCAAGCACTGAACATTCTCGGAAAGCATCGTACGTGAGGGGCATCCCATCCAGGCCGGATGATCAACTGAGATGGGTCCTCATCGTCCGCACACAAGTCAAATGATATGGGTGGTGAACTCCCATATTCAAAGACAAGTCGCCTCAACCATACTACCGACTATCTCAAAACTCTTACATAGACTTACTCCAGCCCGATCACTTAGTCGGGGTCTAGGGCGGGCTCGATCATACCACAAAGTGTGCACGAGACGGAGTCTGGAGCAATCGCATCGCGATGCCCCAAGCTGCACACATCTAAGGGCCACTTGGTGTATGAAAGACCGCCAGCCAGAACACAACTAAGGTCTCAAAACCCATACAAAGACATGCAAGTTATAAACATACACGCAACACACATGCTTTGTATGAACATCAGGTACCATTGCAATTCTCTACAAAGTGTACATTTTATTTATAACTCTTATAGAGTACAAACAGAGATCACATACATGTGATCCAACATTACAACACAGGCGGAAGCAAATTATGTCTGAGTACAGACAAGTTTAACAAATGGATTAAGAAGCCTTATTTAAACACAAAGCCCTCCATGAGGGAACCAGTCGTCTGACTGGGACTAGACTAGTTGGTCTTCAGTCGTCCAGCTCGATGAAGAAGCCACCTTCGGGGTCAATGGCATCATCTAAAACATAGATTAAGCAAACGTGAGTACAAAGTCGTACTCAGCAAGACTTACATAGGAGCTATACTACTCATGCACATGTATCAAGGTAAAGGGAGGTGGGGTTTCACTTGCAGAAGTGCCAGCTTTGACTTGGCTAATCCTGAACTACGAGTACCAGACTTTGAGGTAAGAAGCGTACACGAGTCCACTACTTTCTCCAACCAATACACCACTATGGTGCCTTCCTCGACTTCCCCACGAGGAAGCACGCCATAGCACTCACACTTATCTTGGTGTGTTTTAGAAGTATCCGGTTCAAGTTATCTAATAATCAAGCTAAGCTTTCCAAGCAGTCCATAACCGCGGACGCGGCTATTCGAATAGTTTTGTTAACCTTGCAAGGGTGTACCGCTACACACACATGATCATCATTTACCGCCTTTGATCTCGACACCATTCAAGGGGTGCTAGCGAGGATGCTCACCACAACTGTTACCTCATAGCCGATCTAGTCCGAGAAAGCCGCCTACTTGGGTTGGTTACCACAATCGTGAACCCGGCCGGTTTACCGAAGTGGACCCAAGTGATGTGTGCGTGGTGCATAAGCCGGTCTCGGATGAGCCGTTCTCTCACTTAGCAACCAGGCCACGGACCTACCAGAACTCCGAACTATTGCGACATCTGGACATCGAAAGGGATGAGTTAGTAAGTTGAGAGGGGTCAGTGAGCCCAATGTGTGGTTGTACTCTTCATCTTGGATCACCACACAAGAACTCGTACTAGGGCAGTGTTCAACGAGACAACCCACTGTGTACTCCTACACAGCCTCTCATCGTTCACCTTGTATTAGGGTCGATTCACCAACACTTTTCTACCATCTTCAACATGTTCATTCCCATCCCGACTCACATCACAGTAACAACATGGTATCATACTAAGCATGCAATAAGCGATAACATTGCAGGGGCCACATGATATCAAACAACTCCTACATTTGCTAGGATTGTGGTTTGCTTACTACTGTGACAAAATGATAGGTCATGCAAAGGAATGGGTTCATCTATGCGGTAGAAACGAATCATGGTGATCATCCTAAACAATGCATAAGCGAGACATGAGAGGGAAGTGGGATTTTATCGACATGATCAATGGGGGTTTGCTTGCCTTGCTGACGAGGTTTGGGTTCGGGGTCTTCAACGTAGGGGGTGACCTCGGGCTCCGGCTCCACTTCTATCAGCAACATGACAATCATAGGATCAACATAATGTACAATGCACAATCACATGAATAAGATTGAAAGGGTGATGTTCATGATACTGATGTGTTGAGCATTCCATTTAAATGGAGTATATTGCAAATTGAATTGCAAATTCAAACTCCACATTTGAATTCAAATTAACCAAGTTGCATGTGATATTGATTGATCATTTTGAATTATTTTCAAATGTGTATGATATGCCTCTGAAGTGTGGTTGAATTGTAGCTTAATTCCATGGTCCAAGTTGCAAGATCATTTGATTTGAATTTGAATTAAATTCAAATAAACCAAATGACATATGCTACCGGTCCCATTTTAAAATCAACTCAAACAGAGTTGAAAGTTGCATATTTGGAAATATAATTTTCTGCTGATCATTTTTCATATATTATTTGTCCAATTTGGAGTTAATATGAATTTTCTATGAATTTCCAAAGTTTGGGGTATTTTCTGGATTTTCTGGAATTCTTTTAATTCATTTTGATTTTCTGGAAATTCATAAAATGATTTATTACGTCAGCTGACATGTGGGTCCAGGGTGTCAGTGACTGGGTTAATTAACCCGTAGGTTAAATTAATCCAGTGGCTTAATTAAGCCACTGGGCCCACTGGTTAGTGACCCAGGGGTCATTAGCCGAGTAATTAACAGGGGGGGGGGGGTTTGGCTAACTCGCCGGCGGCTAAACGCCGGCGACTGGAGTCACGGCGGTGCTGCACGGGAATGCGAATCCGGCCACGGGAGGGGAAACGGAGGGCACCGGCTTGCTCCTGGAGGTCGTCCGCGTCTTCTGGAGGCAACAGGGGGTCACGGGGTGCTCGGAATCGGCGACGGCGATGACTCCGGCGGAAACAGAGAACCGGCGAGGTCATAGATGACGTTGTGGTGCACGGTTGGAGTTGATTCGGGGCTCGTTCGAACGCTAGCACATGCAGGAGTCAAACGCGTGCACTGGGGGTTCACGACGAGCACAGTAGCGAGGAGGACGACGACCATGGCGGCGACGAGCTCCTGCGTCCATGGCGGATCCGGCTAGAGGAAGCAAACGAGGGGGAGAAGTGAGGGGTTCCGGCCGTGAGCTCACCCTGAATCTATCTGGAGTGGTGGCTTGCTCGGGGAGGCGCTGGAGCTGCCGGAATTTGAAGTCGATCCATGGCGACCGGCGATGAAGACGACGAAGCTAGCGAGCTCGTGGAGGCGTACTGCTCCGATTCCTTTCGCAGGTCGATGAAGACGACGAGGAGGAGCACGGTGGACTTGCTGGCTTGAGCTCTAGGGCACGGTGGCCACGCGGGGGCTCGACGGCGCTCCGGCGTTCTTCTCGGGCGACGATGAAACAGGCGAGAGAGGAGGGGAGGGAGTTCGTGGAGGGGGGGGGGAATGGACTGCGGAGGCTGCGGGGAGTCTCCAGGTGCGAGAAGAAGCCACGTGTAACACCCTCAGATGCTTGTAACAGTAATCATCATCACTGTTGACTATCACTGTTTGCTAATCACTGTTATCCCCTGTCCCTAATCAAACTTTGCTTCTGCTCTTTTCAAACCATGCTGGTTGGTAATCAAAACACAAAGCCCAATGCATTTTGCTCATCATGAAACCAAACCCTAGTTGAAACTACCTTGAATGAAAATTAAAACAAAAGTGCTGGAATAAAGTTGTTCCCAAAAATCATGGAACTATTTTTGTAAATTGCCTAAAATCATTACAATGCTGTTGGAACAACTTTGGTAATTTTTGGAGTTGCAGAAAATTCCAAACAATTCAAACAGTAGGTTAAAACCCTTACTTGGGGCTTTTAATATTTGAAATAAATATCTAATGATTTTATTTTGCTTCAAAACTTTTTGTGGCACTGACATATAATGTTATACTAATATTGGGACACCTAACCTATTTTACAAAAATGCAAAAGGCACCAAATTAAAATACAAACAACAGGACAGTAAACAAAAACCAGAAAATAGAAAAACCCTAATCTATCGCCTGGGGCGAGGCCCACCTCAGCCCAGCCCACCCCGGCCCGTCTTCCACCTCCCACCTGCCCCCATCACGTCCGCCACCTGCTCGACGCCGTGTCGCCGCCGTGGCCACGGGCGCCCCTGGAGCCCTCCCCTCCCTCACCTGCTCCCTCCCGCCATGGACACGCTAAGACCACCCCGGCCGACACCCTGGACAACTCCCCCACCCCATTACTCTCCTCCTCCTCTCGCCATCGTCTGGGAAAATTTCCCCCGAGCCCGCCGTCGCCATGACCGCGCACCACCGCGGCCGCTGACCTCGAGCCGCCTCACCACCTTGTCCAGCGTGTGTCTCGCCGTCGCCTTCGTCACCGAGCGCAAGGAATCGAGCTCGGAGCCGTTACGGCAAGCACACGGTCATCTCCCCCAACTCCGGCCGCCGCAGCGTCGCGGAGGAAATCCGGCGCCACCCCGACGCCACCGAGGCCGCTCTCTGCACCGTTGCGTTTCTGGTGAGCTCCTTCACCATCCCCATGTCGCCGTTGAGGTTCCCATGTCCCCTAGCCGTGTGCGCCATTAGGGCAGAGCAACCTCGCCGCCGGCGAGCTCCCAACCGCGGCGTAGAGCTTGCATTTGACGCCCTACTCGCGTCATCTCATTTCCCTGGACGCCAGCTACCGAACGCGCATAGCCACGCCTCACCCCGTGCGCGGATTCGCCGTCCTCGACGTCGACACCGTACGGGTCCCCGCCTTCGTCGTCGCCGGCGTCATTCCGGTGACCCCCCGACCACACCACCACCACCAGTGCACTCGCCGTCGTCTTCCGGTTCGAATGCACCAAGCCCCGAGGCGAACGGTGCCCCCTAGCCGAATCCCGACGCCCTCCCGTGGCCTCCGCCGTGCTGGGCTCGCCGGCGACTAGCCGCCGGCGCCCCCTGATGTGGCACCCCTGGGGCAACCCCCCTGGGTCACTGCCAGTGGGTCCCCCGTGGACCAGTTGACTGGGTTGACCAGTCAACTGTGCTGACTGGGCAACCCCAGTCACTGACAGGTGGGTCCCCCTGGATTAATAAAACTTAATGATTTAGATTAATCAAATAATTAAAATTGAGTCACTGACATGTGGGTCCAGAGGCATTTTCTAATTTAGATAAATGATTTATAAATAACAGAGGCTGACATGTGGGTCCCACATGTCAGCACTGTTCTGGATAATGTTTTGGATAATGTTTAATAAATAATAAAAGAAAATCCAGAAAATCATTTAAATTGATTTAAACTTTGAAATTCAATAACTTTTAAACCGTAACTCGGATTTAAAAACTTTATACATGAAAGTTGATCAGAAAAATATAACGAATACGAATACGCTATCCGTATGTCTACCACCCCCCTCTAGCACGAAAAACATCGAACATTCCCCCTCCGGGCCGACTGTCCGATAAATTGTCCGGTACTGTTAGAGTGCCCGGATGAATTTATTCCGAACACGAAAGTTGTCCGGAATGGTTCAAATAGCACGGATACACCCCCCCGTATGTTGTTCCGGTAAGCACGACACCTCAGGCTTGATCCTTCCCCCTCCGGACACCCTGTCCGGTAATCACCCGGAGCCGGTAGTTCATCCCCAGATGAATTCCCGCTCCGAGCATATTGCATTACACTGCGTTAGAACCCCGCTTACATTTCATCTGTTATGTCTTGCATTTGTATTGCTATAATTGTTGTGTATTTACTGTTTCTTCCCCCCCTTAATCTCCGGTAGACCCCGCTGCTGCCGTCGACTACACCGCTGCTGAGTACGACTACGTCGTCGACGACCCCACTACTACCGTCGAGCTTGCAGGAAAGCAGAGCCATTCTCTTCCCCAGATATCGCCTATCTTTCTGTACATTTCTTGCACTAGGCATGGTTACTGCTGCTGCTACGATTACAATCCTATTCAATTGCATAGCCTGAATTTTGTCGCCCCTTGATGTGCCTTCCTTTATCCTATGCTGCCTATTATTTTTATTATGCATTATTCAGCAGTGAGCCCTGCGCCTTGTTAGCTAGGATTAGATAGAGGGCCGTGATCACTCAGGGGAGTGGACGTGGATACATATTTTATAACTGTACAGGTACGGTACAATGCAGACACCGTCAAAGGCCCCTATCTGGGTTATGCCTAGTCACCTCAAGTGTGAGCTATCAAGGAGTAATCCTTGTACTCCACTCGAGGCTGACTTTGTCTTGCCGCCATAGGGTCCTGTAAATGGTTGTCCTTCAGGTAAGAAGTCGGGCGACCCAACGGTGCCCGCGAGAGGTATGGCGACGGGACGACAGGGAGGGCACGACCAGTGTACCAGTGTGCTTGGCCCTTGGTCGTTGGCCGCGAGAGTTACCAACCCACGAAAGTCGAGCTCCTCCCGGAGCACACGCGAGACAAGGTAAGGAGACGGTTCACCTTGTTGGTAACCGCAGTGACTTGGTGGGACGACAGGGCAGGCACCGATGTACTGGTGGTCCTGGCTGCTGTCGTTGTCCGCGGGTCGGTTAAGTCGAGGCAACGATAACGGTTTTCACGCAGGTTAATTAAAATACTAAATGGTTCAGTGAATGTCTTGAGTTGGCTATATGCCATGTACGCACTACCTACCCGTGGGAACTACGAGTTATGGGCTCCTCCGCTTCTTAGTGTCGTCCGAGGACTCTTCAGACGTCAGTAGTACCGCGGGCTGATTGCCGGGAAGTGCGCTGTCTTCTTGGCTCGAGCTGTGTTGTTTTTGTTACGGCTTCCCGGCCACCCACGCACCGTGCAGGAGTACGTCAGGGTTGGGGTCCAAGGCCCTGAGTACTTAGGATTTAGACCGGCGGATGGCCTCTCTGTTGAGTTTGAAAGATGGGCTATGAAGTGTCGGATAGCCTCGGTGGAGCGTTCCCTAACAAGGTTCCCGCCACCCTGGAGATCCGTGCGTGTAGCGTAACACAAGTGCACCCCTGCAGGGAAGAATTGATCTATCGATAGCCGTGTCCACGGTAACAGGACGCTTTATGCTGAAGCTGGATCTTACCACTAGAAACTATTATTATTAAACTATATGGTTCCGGGTTTTCTTCCTCGCGGGGATGTCGAGGAGGTGAACTCGGAGGCATTGTAAATTATTACAACTTATTATTATTCAATGTTGCAGCAACTTCTGCTTCATTGCTACTTTATTGCTTTATATAAACTGTTGGTTGATTCTTACCTCATGCTGCAAGACATCGTCGGAAGATGCTAGTCTTCGATAGGCCTAGTTTCTTACCCTTGCTCTGAACTTCTGTCTTCAGTCCACCATATACAACCTCTTCATTCCGTTGATATCATGCATAATGCTTAGTAGCGGACGTAAGACTCGCGGGTATACTGGATACTCACCTGCTTTATTTTCTTTATTGTTTTGCCTGATCGGCCGCTGCAGCCGACGTTGGAGCCCAGGAGCAGGAGTACCCCGGAGGCGCCTACTACGACGTCGAGTTCCCCGTTGACCAGGAGTAGTACTGTGGATCCCAGGCAGGAGGCCTCGCCTTTTTGTTCTGTATCTCTGATGTGATTTGTGCTAGCCTTCTTAAGGCAAAACTATGTCTGTACTCAGATATTATGGTTTGTATGACTTATGTATTCGGGTCCGCGTGACCCCCCTCTATTGTAATATATTTGTTTATCCTTTTGTGTTTAGTGTTGTGCTGTGATATTATCATCGTGGCACCCTAACCTCAGTCGTGTACCCTGTGTGTATGATTACTGTACACAGTCTGATTTTTGGGGCGTCACAAGTTGGTATCAGAGCCGACTGCCTGTAGGAAGCCACCCCACCACTACCTGGTCGAAGTTGAGTCTAGACTTTGAAAAACTATTTTGCTAACTTAATATTTGGCTTACGGGCCCACATCGATGTCACTGCGTGTGATATCTATGGTATTAGGATCTTTTTCTCCATACCTATGCTCTGGGAATCTACGCTCTTATCCTTGCTGGTAAGTTTTACAAAAGCTGACATTAGGATCACGTTCTCTTGATTCCACCCGGCGTTTTTCTGGTGCATCCCCCATTGATCGAGTCGTGTTGCAGGAGTCATACGCCAGATCCCAGACCGCGGATCCCATTCTCATTCTGGGCAGGCCGCGCGTTCTCTGGCATCAACTCCTGTGACCAACAGTTTTCTTGCGGCGTGATTGACATTGTGGAATCTATGTCGCGTCGTGTAATCCTTACCGCGGTCTGCGCGCCGCCTAGAGAGTCCTTTTTCCTTAATTTCTACGACGTTACGCTGCCCGATTTTCGATTGATTCGGTGTGCGCATGTGTATGTCTTATATGACTACTCCTTTATATATCTGCGTCTCCTTTACGTTGTCGTTTTACTTCAGGCTTGATTCCCGGTATCTCGCAAAATTTTCATCGCTGAAATACCCCTGTTAAATTCTAGCAGGATGGCTGGTCGTGGTGGTCGTGGTCGTGGTCGTGCTGCCAACGACCCACCTCCGCCGCCGGATTACATGGCCGCGATGATGCAGCAGTTCGAGATGAACCGTCAGTTCATGCAGAATATCATGGCTCAGTTCCCCCAGCCGAATCAGAATGGACACCACCATCAGCATGCCACCGTGACTCTGCACGACTTCACCCGCCTCAACCCCACTATGTTCCGCAACACTGTTCAGCCGCTGGATGCTGATGACTGGCTTCGCGACATCACTCACGAGCTGGAGTCTGCTAATGTCGATCCAGCCGACTATGTGAACTTTGCGTCTTATCATCTGAAAGGCGCAGCTGCTCAGTGGTGGAGCACCTACAAGCGTTCCCTGCCAGTCGAAGAAGTCATCACTTGGGATGAATTTCAGTTTGTTTTCCGCGCCCGCTACATTCCTCAGGGGATCATGGATCGCAAGGCGGAAGAATTCCGTAACCTCACTCAGGGCGATATGACTGTTGAAGCCTATCAGCGCGAGTTCCTCAACCTCTCTCGCTATGCGGAGGGAGAGATCACCACTGATGCTCGCAGGCAGCAGAAGTTTCGTCGTGGCCTCAACCCAGAACTCAGGCTCGCTCTTGCCGTTCATGATTTCGCCAACTTCGCCACCATGGTGAACAAGGCTATCACCGTCGAGACTGCCCAGATGGAGCACAAGAGCTCTCTGAAGCGTTATCGTGACGTTGGCTCATCTTCGGGCGCAACGCAGAAGCGTCGTATCTGGCTCCCTACCAGTGTGACTCATTCAGCTGTCCCTGCTCCAAGGCCGTCTTATGCAGCACCCCGTCTGCCTCCGCCACCGCAGATGCCAAGAGCTCTGCCTGCACCACCCAATGCTACACCCCTTCGTCCTCAGGATGGATTATGCTTCACGTGCCGCCAACCAGGGCATTTTTATAGAGAGTGCCCCCCAGAAACAGAAGCAACTGGTAGTTCACCCCGCTGGCCGTGGAAATGGCCGTGGCAACAACAGGACCCCCAACTATAATACTGGGTCTGCTGCTCATGCTCGCGGACATGCTTACAACATCAATGTTGAAGAAGCTCAGCAACAACCCGCTACCGTGATGGGTACCCTTCTCGTTAATTCCGCACCTGCTACTGTTTTATTTGATACAGGAGCATCGCATTCATTCATGTCGGAAGCATTTGCATTATCGCGTAACATTACTTTTGAGAAGATGAACCCACCGATGATGGTTCACACCCCTGGAGGCCGTTGCCAAACCTCCATGATGGTACACGATGTCACCATTGACGTCGAAGGGATTATATTCCTTGTGTCCCCCATCATCCTAAAAACCTCCACCATAGACCTCATCCTGGGAATGGATTGGTTGAAAGTTCACGATGCCGCACTGTACTGTGGCACCAGCTCTGTCCGTCTTTTACACCCCTCCGGCGGGATTGTTAACCACACCACCCGAGTTTCCCGTGATGCCGAAACACATATATTTATGGTGAATGCTTTGAATGCCGCCCCCCTCGAAGGCATCGAGACCGTTCCAGTCGTTCGCGATTTTCCCGACGTCTTCCCAGAAGAACTGCCGGGAATACCCCCGATCCGAGAAGTGGAATTCGTCATCGACTTGAAGCCAGGCACTGTTCCTATTGCCAAGCGTCCTTACAAGATGCCGCCACATGAACTCCTTGAACTTAAGGAGGAAATCGACAAGGCACTTCGGAAAGGATTCATTCGCCCCAGTTCCTCAGCTTGGGGAGCACCTTCGCTCTTTGTCAAGAAGAGCGATGGGACAAACCGATTGGTCCAAGATTATCGGCCTATTAACCAAGCCACCATCCAAAACAAATACCCACTTCCCCGGATCAATGATCTGTATGATCAACTTGCCGGATCTAAGGTGTTTTCTAAACTCGACTTGAGGTTGGGTTATCACCAAATCCGGGTCCGTGATGAGGATATTCCGAAGACTGCCTTCATTACTCGCTATGGTTCATACGAGTACACCGTCATGTCCTTTGGCTTAACCAATGCTCCAGCCACCTTCTCCAGATTGATGAATTATATTTTCATGGAGTACCTCGACCAGTTCGTCGTGGTTTATCTGGATGATATATTGATATATTCCAAGAATGAAGAAGAACATGCTGGACATCTTCGTCTTATACTGGAGAAGCTACGAGAACACAAACTCTACGCTAAGTTTTCTAAGTGTGAGTTCTGGCTTCCCGAAGTAACCTACCTTGGACATGTGATTTCCAAGGATGGCATTGCCGTCACCCCAGAACGTATCCAGGCTATTCTTGACTGGACTCCTCCCAAGACCGTCAAGCAAGTCCGCAGTTTCCTCGGGCTCGCTAGCTATTGCCGCCGTTTCGTCGAGAATTTCTCCAAGATTGCCAGGCCTCTGACTAATCTACTTCACAAAGGCGTCAAGTTTGAGTGGACAGATAAATGTCAAGAAAGTTTTCAAGCCCTCAAGGACAAGCTAACTTCTCCCCCGGTGCTTGCTCCCCCTGATACTCAGAAGGACTTCGTGATATATTGCGACGCGTCTCGTCAAGGATTAGGCTGTGTCCTATTACAAGAGCGCAAGGTGATCGCTTATGGCTCTCGTCAGTTGTGTGCTCACGAAGACAAATATCCAACACATGATCTCGAATTGGCAGCAGTAATTTATGCATTGAAGCTGTGGCGACATTACCTCGTTGGAAATCGTTGCGAGATCTACACCGACCACCAAAGCCTGAAATACTTGTTTACTCAGCCCGACCTGAATCTCCGCCAACAGAGATGGCTCGAGACAATAGCCGATTTTAACATGGATATTCATTACACCCCTGGCAAGGCTAATGTGATGGCCGATGCCTTGAGTCGTAAAGCTTACTGTAGTGAACTTGAGGTGCAGCTAGAACAACCACCTCTGTATGAAGATTTTCAAAAGTTGAACCTCGAGATTGTTCCTCAAGGTTGTGCAAATAACCTGGTCATTGAACCGGATCTCGTCAAATCCGTCAAGTGTATACAGTTCTATGATGATTTCGTACACAAGATTAAGCGCGATATCGCCAATGGGAGACCCTCACCCTTCACCCTTGATAGTAATGGTGCGGCGTTCTACCAGAACCGTTTAGTGGTTACTCACAGCAAGGGCAGGCATGAGAACCTGGATATGACCCCGAAGGTCATGAAAGCGGCTCACGATACCCCGTTGTCCATTCATCCTGGAAGCACCAAGATGTACAAGGACATTCGTCAGCAATTCTGGTGGCCCAACATGAAGCAAGACATTGCCCGATATGTTTCTGAATGTGACGTTTGTCGTCGCGTCAAGGGGGAACATCAAAAACCCTCTGGAAAACTACAACCACCTGAAATCCCTGTATGGAAGTGGGACAAAGTTCAGATGGACTTCGTCACCGGTTTTCCCCGATCCCAGAAAGGTAACGATGCTATCTTTGTCGTCATCGACCGGTTCTCCAAGGTTGCTCACTTTATACGAGTCAAGGAGAAGATCACGGCGGCTCAGTTAGCGGAATTGTATATCGCCCAAATCGTGTCGCTCCACGGTATTCCGTTGGAGATCAGTTCAGATCGCGGCAGCCTTTTCACCTCCAGATATTGGCGGAGTTTCCAAGAAGCTCTGGGGACTACTCTGCATCTCAGCACCGCTTATCACCCCCAGTCACAGGGCCAAGTCGAACGCGTCAATCAAATACTTGAAGATATGCTTCGAGCTTGTGTCATCTCCTTCGGCAAGAAATGGGAGGAATCTCTTCCATTTGCTGAATTCTCGTACAACAATAGCTACCACGCTAGTCTGAAGATGGCACCCTATGAAGTTCTCTATGGGCGTAAGTGTCGGACCCCTCTGAGTTGGTCAGAAACTGGGGAACGTGCACTCATTGGCCCGGATATTATTCAGCAAGCTGAAGACCAAGTTCACGTCATCCGTGAACATTTGAAGGCCGCTCAGTCTCGTCAGAAGAGCAACTATGACCGCAAACACCGTGAAATGGAGTATCAACCTGGTGAATACGCATACCTCCGTGTCACTCCCATGAGGGGCACTCATCGCTTCGGTATCAAGGGCAAGTTGGCTCCTCGCTACATTGGCCCGTTCCGTATCCTTTCCAGGAGTGGACCCGTGGCATACCGGTTGGAATTGCCGCCGAACCTCTCCCAAGTCCACGATGTCTTCCATGTGTCGCAACTCCGTCGCTGCTTCAAGGATCCTATCCGCGAAGTGGAGCATGATATGATCGAGCTGCAACAAGACTTGACTTATCGAGAACATCCGAGCCGCATTCTCGATCAGTCTGAACGCCGAACCCGCAACAAGACCGTCAAGTTCCTCAAGGTTCAGTGGTCGAATCACTCTGAAGATGAAGCCACGTGGGAACGCGAAGATCGCCTTCGCGATGAATACCCCGATCTTTTCCTCACTACCACTTAAATTCTCGGGACGAGAATTCTTGTAGTGGGGGAGATTTGTAACACCCTCAGATGCTTGTAACAGTAATCATCATCACTGTTGACTATCACTGTTTGCTATTCACTGTTATCCCCTGTCCCTAATCAAACTTTGCTTCTGCTCTTTTCAAACCATGCTGGTTGGTAATCAAAACACAAAGCCCAATGCATTTTGCTCATCATGAAACCAAACCCTAGTTGAAACTACCTTGAATGAAAATTAAAACAAAAGTGCTGGAATAAAGTTGTTCCCAAAAATCATGGAACTATTTTTGTAAATTGCCTAAAATCATTACAATGCTGTTGGAACAACTTTGGTAATTTTTGGAGTTGCAGAAAATTCCAAACAATTCAAACAGTAGGTTAAAACCCTTACTTGGGGCTTTTAATATTTGAAATAAATATCTAATGATTTTATTTTGCTTCAAAACTTTTTGTGGCACTGACATATAATGTTATACTAATATTGGGACACCTAACCTATTTTACACAAATGCAAAAGGCACCAAATTAAAATACAAACAACAGAACAGTAAACAAAAACCAGAAAATAAAAAAACCCTAATCTATCGCCTGGGGCGAGGCCCACCTCAGCCCAGCCCACCCCGGCCCGTTTTCCACCTCCCACCTGCCCCCATCACGTCCGCCACCTGCTCGACGCCGTGTCGCCGCCGTGGCCACGGGCGCCCCTGGAGCCCTCCCCTCCCTCACCTGCTCCCTCCCGCCATGGACACGCTAAGACCACCCCGGCCGACACCCTGGACAACTCCCCCACCCCATTACTCTCCTCCTCCTCTCGCCATCGTCTGGGAAAATTTCCCCCGAGCCCGCCGTCGCCATGACCGCGCACCACCGCGGCCGCTGACCTCGAGCCGCCTAACCACCTTGTCCAGCGTGTGTCTCGCCGTCGCCTTCGTCACCGAGCGCAAGGAATCGAGCTCGGAGCCGTTACGGCAAGCACACGGTCATCTCCCCCAACTCCGGCCGCCGTAGCGTCGCGGAGGAAATCCGGCGCCACCCCGACGCCACCGAGGCCGCTCTCTGCACCGTTGCGTTTCTGGTGAGCTCCTTGACCATCCCCATGTCGCCGTTGAGGTTCCCGTGTCCCCTAGCCGTGCGCGCCATTAGGGCAGAGCAACCTCGCCGCCGGCGAGCTCCCAACCGCGGCGTAGAGCTTGCATTTGACGCCCTACTCGCGTCATCTCATTTCCCTGGACGCCAGCTACCGAACACGCATAGCCACGCCTCACCCCGTGCGCGGATTCGCCGTCCTCGACGTCGACACCGTACGGGTCCCCGCCTTCGTCGTCGCCGGCGTCATTCCGGTGACCCCCCGACCACACCACCACCACCAGTGCACTCGCCGTCGTCTTCCGGTTCGAATGCACCAAGCCCCGAGGCGAACGGTGCCCCCTAGCCGAATCCCGACGCCCTCCCGTGGCCTCCGCCGTGCTGGGCTCGCCGGCGACTAGCCGCCGGCGCCCCCTGATGTGGCACCCCTAGGGCAACCCCCCTGGGTCACTGCCAGTGGGTCCTCGTGGACCAGTTGACTGGGTTGACCAGTCAACTGTGCTGACTGGGCAACCCCAGTCACTGACAGGTGGGTCCCCCTGGATTAATAAAACTTAATGATTTAGATTAATCAAATAATTAAAATTGAGTCATTGACATGTGGGTCCAGAGGCATTTTCTAATTTAGATAAATGATTTATAAATAACAGAGGCTGACATGTGGGTCCCACATGTCAGCACTGTTCTGGATAATGTTTTGGATAATGTTTAATAAATAATAAAAGAAAATCCAGAAAATCATTTAAATTGATTTAAACTTTGAAATTCAATAACTTTTAAACCGTAACTCGGATTTAAAAACTTTATACATGAAAGTTGATCAGAAAAATATAACGAATACGAATACGCTATCCGTATGTCTACCACCCCCCTCTAGCATGAAAAACATCGAACATTCCCCCTCCGGGCCGACTGTCCGATAAATTGTCCGGTACTGTTAGAGTGCCCGGATGAATTTATTCCGAACACGAAAGTTGTCCGGAATGGTTCAAATAGCACGGACACACCCCCCCTTATGTTGTTCCGGTAAGCACGACACCTCCGGCTTGATCCTTCCCCCTCCGGACACCCTGTCCGGTAATCACCCGGAGCCGGTAGTTCATCCCCAGATGAATTCCCGCTCCGAGCATATTGCATTACACTGCGTTAGAACCCCGCTTACATTTCATCTGTTATGTCTTGCATTTGTATTGCTATAATTGTTGTGTATTTACTGTTTCTTCCCCCCCTTAATCTCCGGTAGACCCCGCTGCTGCCGTCGACTACACCGCTGCTGAGTACGACTACGTCGTCGACGACCCCACTACTACCGTCGAGCTTGCAGGCAAGCAGAGCCATTCTCTTCCCCAGATATCGCCTATCTTTCTGTACATTTCTTGCACTAGGCATGGTTACTGCTGCTGCTACGATTACAATCCTATTCAATTGCATAGCCTGAATTTTGTCGCCCCTTGATGTGCCTTCCTTTATCCTATGCTGCCTATTATTTTCATTATGCATTATTCAGCAGTGAGCCCTGCGCCTTGTTAGCTAGGATTAGATAGAGGGCCGTGATCACTCAGGGGAGTGGACGCGGATACATATATTATAACTGTACAGGTACGGTACAATGCAGACACCGTCAAAGGCCCCTATCTGGGTTATGCCTAGTCACCTCAAGTGTGAGCTATCAAGGAGTAATCCTTGTACTCCACTCGAGGCTGACTTTGTCTTGCCGCCATAGGGTCCTGTAAACGGTTGTCCTTCAGGTAAGAAGTCGGGCGACCCAACGGTGCCCGCGAGAGGTATGGCGACGGGATGACAGGGAGGGCACAACCAGTGTACCAGTGTGCTTGGCCCCTGGTCGTTGGCCGCGAGAGTTACCAACCCACAAAAGTCGAGCTCCTCCCGGAGCACACGCGATACAAGGTAAGGAGACGGTTCACCTTGTTGGTAACCGCAGTGACTTGGTGGGACGACAGGGTAGGCACCGATGTACTGGTGGTCCTGGCTGCTGTCGTTGTCCGCAGGTCGGTTAAGTCGAGGCAACGATAACGGTTTTCACGCAGGTTAATTAAAATACTAAATGGTTCAGTGAATGTCTTGAGTTGGCTATATGCCATGTACGCACTACCTACCCGTGGGAACTACGAGTTATGGGCTCCTCCGCTTCTTAGTGTCGTCCGAGGACTCTTCAGACGTCAGCAGTACCGCGGGCTGATTGCCGGGAAGTGCGCTGTCTTCTTGGCTCGAGCTGTGTTGTTTTTGTTACGGCTTCCCGGCCACCCACGCACCGTGCAGGAGTACGTCAGGGTTGGGGTCCAAGGCCCTGAGTACTTAGGATTTAGACCGGCGGATGGCCTCTCTGTTGAGTTTGAAAGATGGGCTATGAAGTGTCGGATAGCCTCGGTGGAGCGTTCCCTAACAAGGTTCCCGCCACCCTGGAGATCCGTGCGTGTAGCGTAACACAAGTGCACCCCTGCAGGGAAGAATTGATCTATCGATAGCCGTGTCCACGGTAACAGGACGCTTTATGCTGAAGCTGGATCTTACCACTAGAAACTATTATTATTAAACTATATGGTTCCGGGTTTTCTTCCTCGCGGGGATGTCGAGGAGGTGAACTCGGAGGCATTGTAAATTATTACAACTTATTATTATTCAATGTTGCAGCAACTTCTGCTTCATTGCTACTTTATTGCTTTATATAAACTGTTGGTTGATTCTTACCTCATGCTGCAAGACATCGTCGGAAGATGCTAGTCTTCGATAGGCCTAGTTTCTTACCCTTGCTCTGAACTTCTGTCTTCAGTCCACCATATACAGCCTCTTCATTCCTTTGATATCATGCATAATGCTTAGTAGCGGACGTAAGACTCGCGGGTATACTAGATACTCACCTGCTTTATTTTCTTTATTGTTTTGCCTGATCGGCCGCTGCAGCCGACGTTGGAGCCCAGGAGCAGGAGTACCCCGGAGGCGCCTACTACGACGTCGAGTTCCCCGTTGACCAGGAGTAGTACTGTGGATCCCAGGCAGGAGGCCTCGCCTTTTCGTTCTGTATCTCTGATGTGATTTGTGCTAGCCTTCTTAAGGCAAAACTATGTCTGTACTCAGATATTATGGTTTGTATGACTTATGTATTCGGGTCCGCGTGACCCCCCTCTATTGTAATATATTTGTTTATCCTTTTGTGTTTAGTGTTGTGCTGTGATATTATCATCGTGGCACCCTAACCTCAGTCGTGTACCCTGTGTGTATGATTACTGTACACGGTCTGATTTTGGGGGCGTCACACCACGGGGAGGCCTGGAAGCTCCTCGACGACGACGTGTCGTCCCCAGCTAGCTCGGTGGCATTCCACCGAGCAGCTTGGAGGCGACGGACGGGGAAGAAGACGCCCCTGCCCCTGTGGGCCGGCTTCGCCTGGGCGCCAGGTAAGGTTTTCTGATTTCTTTTCTATTTTTCTTTTCTGACATTTGTTCTGTTTAGCTAAAATAAATAGCTAAACATTTTATTAAATGCTGAAAACTTTTATGTGGCCTCATAATAATATGGACTAGCCACTCATAAAATTTCAACATTTTTAAAATTCAAATAATTTGAATTTTAAATCAAATAGGGGTATTTCAATAATTCCAAGGCACTGTTTGATTATTTGAAAAATCTATGAGCATGGGATGGGTCCCACATCACTTGATATGTGATCACACTCATTTATAAGACTTTTCAAAAATCTAACATGAATTTTTGGAGAAGATTTTTATCTGGCCTTTTGAATTAATTCATCTGGGGGGGGGGGTTTCCTTCTTCCATTTTGATTTTGAAGTTGAAAACCTTTGAAAATTTGACATGATGCAAGGTTACTTGATACTAGCACATTACCTAACAGAGGGTTCTGACATTTCTATTTTTTTGTATTTTTTTGTGTCCTCAATGGCTCTTTCTATTTAACTCTCATTTGTTCTCTTTGGGATCTTTTAATGTGTCCACTTTGGGATCTTTTCCTCACTTAAGGGCAACACTCTATTTTACAAGAAGGTATAGGAAATCTTCACACTTTACAAGGTACTCAAAATCATAAAGAAGATGTAGCTATCATGATGTATGCAATGTATGTCGCTGCCAGTGTAGCAGGAACATGTATGACATGAAGATCAAGTCATGAGGAGGTGGATGTTTCATGGCAATATATCTCGGAAAGGCTATGGAAATGCCTTGATAGGTAGGTATGGTGGCTGTTTTGAGGAAAGATATAAGGAGGTTTATGATGACAGAGCGTATCATGCCAAGGGTTTGGATGTACCAGCGAAGGTGGACGCCAACTCTCGGAGTGAGAAGGAGGCAATGCACGGCACATGAGAGGCTAGGAAATATGAGGAGGTGGAAGTGTCAACTTTCAATACTTACATTAGTCCGAAGAACTCATGCACTTATTATCGGTAACTCTCAATCTAATGAGGAGGTTCACAAAGAGACAAGTACCCCGAGGAGGAGTGTATGGGGGTTTGGTTATCCTTGCGCATCCTCGACTCATGGTACGTGAGCGTACTCTAATATCCGACCCCTCAGGAGAGTAGTGATCCATCTAGTAGCTAGAGTTCTCAACTAGTTTTGTAGGTTTTTGAAAATAAACAAGGATTGCCCAAAATTCTCAACTAGCCTGAGTGAGGTTACGGAATTCTTCCGCCTTACGATCCATGATCCCCTGAGGAATGTAGCGGGCGCGGAAGGCAGACTGAAATTCATCCCAAGTGATGACTTCTTCAACTGGCAGAGAACGCTTGTGGGTGCTCCACCACTGAGCAGCGGCGCCTTTCAGATGGTAAGACGCAAAGTTCACATAGTCGGCTGGATCGACATTAGCAGACTCCAGCTCGTGAGTGATGTCGCGAAGCCAGTCATCAACATCCAACGGCTGAATAGTGTTGCGGAACATAGTGGGGTTGAGGCGGGTGAAGTCGTGCAGAGTCACGGTGGCATGCTGATGGTGGTGACCATTCTGATTCGGCTGGGGGAACTGAGCCATGATATTCTGCATGAACTGACGGTTCATCTCGAACTGCTGCATCATCGCGGCCATGTAATCCGGCGGCGGAGGTGGGTCGTTGGCAGCACGACCACGACCACGACCACCACGACCAGCCATCCTGCTAGAATTTAACAGGGGTATTTCAGCGATGAAAATTTAACGAGATATCGGAAGCAAGCCTGAAGTAAAACGACAACGAAAAGGAGGCGCAGATAAATATAGGAGTAGTCATATAAGACATACACATTCGCACACAGAGTCAATCGAAAATTGGGCAGCGTAACATCGTAGAAATTAAGGAAAAAGGACTCACTAGGCAGCGCGCAGACCGCGGTAAGGATTACACGACGCGACATAGATTCCACTATGTCAATCACGCCGCAAGAAAACTGTTGGCCACAGGAGTTGATGCCAGAGAACGCGCGGCCTGCCCAGAGTGAGAATGGGATCCGCGGTCCGGGACCTGGGGTACGACTCCTGCGACACGACTCAATCAATGGGGGAAGCACCAAAAAACGCCGGGTGGAATCAAGAGAACGTGATCCTAATGTCAGAGTTTGTAAAACTTACCAGCAAGGATAAGAGAGCAGATTCCCAGAGCATAGGTAAGGAGAAAAGGATCCTAGTACCATAGATATCACACGTAGTGACATCGATGTGGGCCCGTAAGCCAAATATTAAGTTAGAAAAATAGTTTTTCAAAGTCTAGACTCAACTTTGACCAGGTAGTGGTGGGGTGGCTTCCTACAGGCAGTCGGCTCTGATACCAACTTGTGACGCCCCCAAAATCAATCCGTGTACAGTAATCATACACGCATGGTACACGGCTGAGATTAGGGTTCTACGGTGATAATATCACAGCACAACACTAAACACAAAAGGATAAACAAATATGTTACAATAGAGGGGGTCACGCGGACCCGAATACATAAGTCATACAAGCCATAATATCTGAGTACAGACATAGTTAGTCAAGTTTTGCCTTAAGAAGGCTAGCACAAATCACATCAGAAATACAGATCGAAAAGGCGAGGCCTCCTGCCTGGGATCCACCGAACTACTCCTGGTCAACGGGGAACTCGACGTCGTAGTAGGCGCCTCCGGGGTACTCCTGCTCCTGGGCTCCAACGTCAGCTGCAGCGGCCGATCAGGCAAAACAGTAAAGGAAATAAAGCAGGTGAGTATCTAGTATACCCGCGAGTCTTACGTCCGCTACTAAGCATTATGTATTGTATCAACGGAAAGAAGAGGCTGTATATAGTGGACTGAAAGACAGAAATCCAGAACAAGGGTAAGAAGCTAGGCCTAACGAAGACTAGCATCTTCCGACGATGTCTTGCAGCATGAGGTAAGAATCAACCAACAGTTTATATAAAGCATAAAGTAACAATGCAGCAGAAGTTGCTGCAGCATTGTATAATAATAAGTTGTAATAATTAACAATGCCTCCGATTTCACCTCCTCGACATCCCCGCGAGGAAGAAAACCCGGAACCATACAATTTAATAATAGTTTCTAGTGGTAAGATCCAGCTTCAGCATAAAGCGTCCTGTTACCGTGGACACGACTATTCGAATAGATTAATCTTCCCTGCAGGGGTGCACTTGTGTTACGCTACACGCACGGATCTCCAGGGTGGAGGGAACCTTGTTAGGGAACGCTCCACCGAGGCTATTCGACACTTCATAGCCCATCTTTCAAACTCAACAGAGAGGTCATCCGCCGGACTATATCCTATGTACGTGGGGCTTTGGACCCTAACCCCGACGTACTCCTGCACGGTGCGAGGCTGGCCGGTGAAGTTAAATCAAAGCAAATACAAATCACACTGCCGAGGAAAATAAGACAACACCACTTCCCGGCGGAGGCCGCGGTACTGCTGACGTCTGAAGAGTCCTCGGACGACACTACGAAGCAGAGGAGCCCATAACTCGTAATTCCCATGGGTAGGTACTGCGTACATGGCATATAGCCAACTCAAGACATTCACTGAACCATTTAGCATTTTAATTAACCTGCGTGACAACCGTTATCGTTGCCTCCACTTAACCGACCCGCGGACAACGACAGCAGCCAGGGCCACCAGTACATCGGTGCCTGCCCTGTCGTCCCACCAAGTCACTGCGGTTACCAACAAGGTGAACCGTCTCCTTACCTTGTCTCGCGTGTGCTCCTGGAGGAGCTCGACTTTCGTAGTTTGGTAACTCTCGCGGCCAACGACCTGGGGCCAAGCACGGTACACTGGTCGTACCCTCCCTGTCGTCCCGTCGCAATACCTCTCGCAGGCACCGTTGGGTCGCCCGACTTCTCACCTGAAGGACAACCGTTCTTCAAGACCCTATGGCGGTAAGACAAAGTCAGCCTCGAGTGGAGTACAAGGATTACTCCTTGATAGCTCACACTTGAGGTGACTAGGCATAACCCAGATAGGGGCCTTTGGCGGTGTCTGCTTTGTACCGTACCTGTGCAGTTATAATATTTGTACCCGCGTTCACTCCCCCGAGTGATCACGAACCTCTATCTAATCCTTGCTAACAATGCGCAGGGTTCAGTGCTGAATAATGCATAATAATAATAATAGGCAGCATAGGATAAAGGAAGGCACATCAAGGGGCGATAATGACAGGTTATGCAATTGAATAGGTAAGCAACGTAGAAGCAGCAGTAACAATGCCTAGTGCAAGAGATGTACGGAAAGATAGGCGATATCTGGGGAAGAGAATGGCTCTGCTTGCCTGGAAGCTCGACGGTAGTAGTAGGGTCGTCGACGAGGTAGTCGTACTCACCAGCGGTGTAGTCGACGGCAGCAGCGGGGTCTACCGGAGATTAAGGGGGGAAGAAAAACAGTAAATACACAACAAGCATATACAAACAGATGCATGACATGACAGACGAAAAGTTAACGGTATTCTAACGCAGTGCAATGCACATTGCTCGGAACGGAAATTCATCTGGGGATGAACTACCGGTTCCGGAGGATTACCGGACAGGGTGTCTGGAGGGAGAAGGATCAAGCCGGAGGTGTCGTGGGTACCGGACAAACATAAGGGGGGTGTATCCGTGCTAGATGATCTATTCCGAGAAACATTCGTGTTCGGAATAAATTCATCCGGGCACTCTAACAGTACCGGACAATTTATCGGACTGCCGGTCCGGAGGGGGAACGGTTCGATGTTCGTTGTGTTAGAGGGGTGTGATAGGCATACAGATAGCGTATTCGTATTCGTTATATTTTTCTAATCAATTTTCATGTATAAAGTTTTTGAATCCGAGTTACGGTTTAAAAGTTATTGAATTTCAAAGTTTAAATCAATTTAAATGATTTTCTGAATTTCTTTTATTATTTATCCAACATTATCCAAAACATTATCCACAACATTATCCAAAACAGTGCCTGACATGTGGGACCCACATTTCAGCCTCTGTTTATTCATAAAACATTTTAATTAAATTTTAAATATCCGTGGACCCACATGTCATGCACACAACAATTACCAAAAATCATTTTTATTAATAAAAAGGCAGTGGGGCCCAGGTGTAAGTGTCTCAGGTTTTAATTTAACAATTAGTTTAATACTAACAGTGGGTTACGTGGGTAGGCCCACATGTCAGTGGGTGATTAAGCCTTAACCAAGTCGCTAATGACCTTCCTGAACGGTGGGGGCCATATGTCAGTGGCTCAGGTGACTCGCCGGCGGCTCGCCGGCGAACAGACTCCGGCGAACTCGAGCTAGCGCTCGTTGTGGAGCACCGTTGGGCGCGGGATCAGTTCCATTCAATCGGGAAGAACAGCGCGAGTCGAACTGGGGTGGGGGAGGGTGACGGGGACGAGCAGGATGAGCTCGAAGTCAACAATGGCGGACGAGGCGGTCGGGCTCCAATGGCAGAACTCAAACGATGGCGAATTGGAGCGAACTGGCGGGCAGGTTCTAGCCTACGGGGTACGGGGAGCACGTGGGTGTCAGTAGCGTGCGCTGGGACGGACTACGTTGACGACTACGACAACGAGCCACGGCGGCCGGAGCGAGCTCAAAGGGGGAAAAGACTACGGGCCTAACGGACGGCCACGGGAAGATGTCGAACAACGAGACGCTCACCGCGAACGTGTAGACGGTGGCAGCGGGCTCGACGGAGGTGCGAGGTGGCCGGAATCGACGTTGAGGTTGCAGCGGCCGGAGTATAGGAAGAAGACGCGGGCGACGCCTGCGGTGCTCCCCGGGCTCGATTAGCTGTTGTAGTCGACGAAGACGACGAAGGCGCAGCCGCTGGACACCACCTCGATTGGCCACGTCTTGCCACGACAATGGTGACGGCGGCGCTCGGGAGTTCTTCCCCGAGGCGTGCGAGAAGAGGAGGAGGGGAAAGGGAGGGGGAGGGTGTCCAGGGGGTCGGGGGCGTCGCCCTTATCGCGTCGACGCCGGGAGGGAGCAGGTGGAGGCGGGGCCGGCCTGGCAGCGGCGTGCCCACGGCGGCCGCCGTACGGGAGCAGGTGGGGGAAGAAGACAAGGGGTGGGGTGGGCTGGGCTGCGGTGGGCCGTTGCTCAGGGCGATACTTCGTGATTTTCCAATTTTCTGTGTCTTTTCTTTTCTGTATTTCTCTTTTGGTAATTGTTTTCCAAGCTTAGGCAATTTTGTAAAATGTGTTAGGTGTCCCAATATTAGTATAACATTATATATCAGTACCACAAAAGTTTTTGCAGCAAAAGAAAATCATTAGATATCTCTTGTAATTATTAAATGCCCAAAGTAAGGGTTTTAACCTACTGTTTGAATTGTTTGGAATTTTCTATAACTTAATAAATACCCAAAGTTGGTCCAACATGATTATAATGATTTTAGGCAATTTAAAAAAATAGTTTCATGATTTTTGGAACAACTTTATTTGAGCACTTTGGTTTTATTTTTCATTCAAAGAAGTTTCAACTAGGGTTTGGTTTGTTAGATGAGCAAGGTGCATTTGGCTTTGGGTTTTGATCCCAAGGGCTCAAGTACATGGTGCATGGGGTGTTGATCAACCACAGCAAGGTTTGATCATTAGCATCACAAAGTTTTATCAAGGACAAGGGAGATCAATCAGCGATAATCCAACAGTGATGATCAAAGTGATGATGATTACTGTTACAGAAACTGAGGGTGTTACATCACGTCCTGATTTCCGGGAAGTGGTGTCTTCTTTGCTCGCGAGCGGTGGTATTTGCTTTTTGCTTCCCTGGCCAGACTCGCACCATGCAGGAGCGTGGAAGGGTGAGGGACCTAGACCCCTGAGCGCATAGGATTTAGTTCGGCGAATGACCTCTTTGTTGAGCCTAGGATGGGTTGAGGCTTGTCGGATAGCCTCGGTGGGGCATTCCGTAACAACGTTTATGCCACCATGGAGATCCGAGCGTGCAGGCTCAATAGTAGTACACCCCTGCAGGGAGTTTAATCTATTCGAATAGCCGTGTCCATGGTAACAGGACGTTTTATGCTGAAGCCGGATCCTACGACTACAAACTACTACTATTAATCTGTTGGTTTCGGGTTTTCTTCCTCGAAGGGAAGTCGGGGAAGGGAACTCGGAGGCATTTATAATTGTTAAGTATTACAACTTACTATTATACAATGCTGCAGCAACTTCTGCTGCATTGTTACTTTATGCTTTATATGAACTATTGGCTATTCTCTTCTTGTGCTTCAAGACTCGTCGGAAGATGCTAGTCTTCAATAGGCCTAGCTTCTCATCCTTATTCTGACTTCTACCATTCAGTCCACTATATACAGCCTCCCCTTTCCATTTGATACAAATTCATAAATGCTTAGTAGCGGACGTAAGACTCGTGGTTATGCTAGATACTCACCCTTGCTTTATTCCCCCCTTTATTTTATATACCCGAATTGTTGCAATGAGATGCGAGGCGCCCAGGAGCAGGAGAGCCCCGATGCGTACCACCGCAACGTGAGACCCCTGATTCCCTCAACGACATGGAGATCCCCGACGACCAGGAGTAATTTGGAGGTTCCCAAGCAGTAGGCTTCGCCTTTTTGATCGTTGTTGTTTTTGTGCTAGCCTTCCTATGGAAAATCATGTGTACCTTGTGTCTGTACTCATATACTATTACTTCCGCTAACTTTGTGCTCTCGAGCTGTTGTATTCGAGCCCTCGTGGCTCGTGGCTTGTATTAAACAACTCGTATTATTTTTATTTGTAGAGTCGTGTTGTGATATCTTACCGTGAGTCCCTGATCTCAGTCGTGTATCTTGCGTGTATGATTTTTGTACATGGCTTGATTTTGGGGGCGTCACAACGAGATATCCTCCAGGGTCTTGAGATGGTGCAATCAGGTCACATAACCAGCTTCTCGCGGATCGCTTTAAGATCCAATGACTATCGTACGGCGCTACGGCTACATCCAACGGCCATATTTGTGCGCTAGGTTTACGAGATAACCTCCAGGGTTTTGAGACGGTCAGCAGAGTTTTTTATTGTTTGACCACCATTAACTAATGCATTTTGTGCATGATGCGTATCTAATTTTGATGATAATCATCTCAAATTTTTACCATCTACCATGTATGTAAAATAAAGACACTATGCCAAGTCTCGTCCTTTTTAGAGGCCGTTTGAATTGATTTTCATTGTAGGGCCATTTTGATCAAAAACTTAATCATTTAATGCGTTTAAATTGCCAAATGAAGTAAAAACATTTGAAATTCCAGGATCTTAGTGTGGATGATTAGTTTTGAACACATAAAAACTTTGGGGTTTAAATGATTTAGAAATAATGCGATGTCTTTGTAATTTGGTTGATTCCAATTGAATCCCCAGTACTTGGAAATGAATGGTCTAGTTTGTACACGAAACATATCTAATTTTGATGATCATCCTCTCAGAATTTTACGAGCTATCATGCATGTAAAATAACTACACTATGCCAAGTCTTATCCTTTTTAGAGTCCGTTTGAATTGATTTTCAATGTAGGACCATTTTGATCAAAATTAATCATTTAATGCGTTTAAATTGCCAAATGAAGTTAGAAACGTTTGAAATTTCAGGATCTTATTTTTAATGATTAGTGTTGAACACATAAAAAGTTTGGGGTTTAAATGATTTCGAAATAATGTGATGTCTTTGTAATTTCGTTGATTTCGACTCAATCCCCGGTACTTGGAAAGGATTGGTGTTGTTTGTACACGAAGCGTATCTAATTTTGATGATAATCCTCTCAAATTTTTACCAGCAACCATGTATGTAAAATAACGACACCATGCCAAGTCTCATCCTTTTTAGAGGCCGTTTGAATTGATTTTCAATGAAGGGCCATTTTGATCAAAAATTAATCATTTAATGCGTTTAAATTCCAAATGAAGTCAGAAAAGTTTGAAATTTCAGGATCTTAGTGTGAATTTTTAGTGTTGTACACTTAAAAAGTTTGGGGTTTAAATGATTTAGAAATAATGCAATGTCTTTGTAATTTGGTTGATTCCGATTGAATCCCTGCTACTTGGAAAGGAATGGTCTAGTTTGTATACGAAGCGTATCTAGTTTTGATGATAATCCTCTCAAATTTTTACCAGCTACCATGTATGTAGAATAACTACACCATGCAATGTCTCATCATTTTTGGAGGTCGTTTGAATTGATATTCAATGTAGGGCCATTTTGATAAAAAATATATTCATTTAATGCGTTCAAATTGCCAAATGAAGTCAGAAACATTTGATTTTCTGGATCTTAGTGTGAATGATTAGTGTTGAACACATAAAAAGTTTTGGGTTTAAGGGATTTAGAAATAACGTGATGTCTTTATTCGTGAGGTAGGGGTGGACGGGAAAAGTATAGGATTGTACCAAACGGGCATTATTGTTTACCCGAATGAGCTGATACAAGAGAATTTAGGTGGGGGGTTGCCAGTACTTGTCAGATAATCATGAACGTTACGTTTATGCAATATAACCTATTTGTAGTATACTTGAATTAATATCCAACCAATCAGGTCGCATAACCAGCTTAACGCGGATCACGGTAAGATGCAACGAGTACCGTTCAGCCCTACTATTGCATCCAATGGACATAGTTGTGCGCTAGGGTTACGAGTTATCCTCCAAGGTCTTTTAGACGGCCCAATCAGGTCACATAACCAGCTTATCGCGGATTCGGTAAGATCCAACGACTATCGTTCGGCGCTACGGTTACATCCAACGGCTATAATTGTGCGCTAGTGTTACGAGATATCCTCCATGGTTATGAGACGGTCCAAACGATCACATATGATGTACTATCTGCAATAAAAACATGCACTAATTTTAATTTACACAGCACATATGTGCTTCAGTTACATAAATGCATCCCTTACATATACTAAGGATGGAACTACTAAATTTTCATATGTTCTGATCCCGGTTGGTCCAACCCTTGATGTTTTTCAGCGACGGTACTATCCACATACGTTATGACTGATCATTATTGCAGTAGGCCTTGTGATTTGGGTTTAAATCACAACCCAGCATAGGAGAGTCGTCCAACTGAAAACGACATATATGAGGTATGTTATCAAAGATGGAGTCGCGAGAACTAGTAAGGAAAACACAACCAGGCTGAATGAATGTCTCTTTGTCATGGCCAGTGCGCTCTGGTGATATTTTCAGCAGGCGAGGATAACTACTATGTCCTAAAAGGATGGAGTGATCTTCTAAGTCATTGATCGTCCGAAATTGTCCTTCGAGGTCCCCTTGGGGTGACCCTACATCAACCCCGTAGACGTCGCATACTGCATTTTTGAAATATCAAAATAACCCGTTCAGTCGAATTTAAAATAAGTTCCAGGAGGCTTCTGTTAACACTTTCGCACTGCATTGAAACACTAAGGGGACCGCAATGCTGACTTAAAAGTACTGCAGCTCGGGTAAAAACGAACTGCATCACCGTTTTCGCTATAACTTTTTAACCATTTATCGGAATTGAGCGTATGGTAAACCATTGGATTCGTGTGGAAATGGAGCAACTTTCTTATGTGAACACTTCACCCGATTCTTCACGGAATAAGAGAAGTTTTGAAAACGGTGTGGCAGCCCACTTTCACAGCGGGAGTATTTTCGCGATTTCTCTCAAATAGTTTATCGGAATGATGCAAATGATACACGGTTAGAAACATATCGATCAGGATCTCCATCCATATGTATAACACTTTGTCTAATTTTCTACAGTTTGAGAGAAATTTTGCTACAACTAAAATGCCCAAACTCCGTTTTTCGTCGGCGGATCTTGTAGAGAGTAGAACTTTTTAACTGCTTGTCCGATCGATGCGTATGATACAGCATTGGGTTCGTATGGAGTAGGAGATTAATCCATATGTTGTACACTTTTTGAGATTCTTCATGGTTTTAAAGTAATTTCAAAAATCGTTTGTTGCCCTCTTGTAGGTCAGCGAGCATTTTTGCGTAAATTCTTGTGATTCGTTCGTCCGATCGATGCAATTTATACACCATTAGATAGATATCGTCGATGCGTTCCATTTGTATGGAGAACACATCCTGTAATTCCTTATGGTTTAAGAGAAACGTCGATTTTAGTAAATCGCGATATTTTGTTTTTTTGCGTACCCGGAATCGACTAGGTGAACTACATCAGACTGGAAAATGCACCGCACTTGTCAACAGGGAGAACTGCACGCGTTTTTTGTTTATTTACCAGAACTTCGCAGTTCGCTCTGCGGAAAGTTAAACGCAACACATATTGAAGTGAACTACGCGCCTTTTTAAAAAAATCTTGTAATTCACATATACAGTAAATATTATCCCATGAATTGCACCGGAACACCTAACGCATTGCAGCACTGCAGCATTATTCATTGAATTGCATGGAAACACCAAGCGCACGCCATTGTTAATAAAGCAAACTACACGTGATTTTCATAAGACTAAAAAAACAGACACAACCAAACTGCAACACTGATCCATCCGAACTGAGGCATTTAATCAAACACAAAATTAACCACGGAAAACAAGTAAAACCACAATTCAAAAAATGCACTGCATTTTTTCTTTGATACACGCTTTCTGATAGCGCAAACGAACTGAAAATTATCCATTTTTACTCCACAGTACAAACACATAGTACAGATTACAAAAATGATGTGGAACCTGGCCTACGGAGCCACAAAAGGCGAGATGTCAAGCTAGGAAGGCACGCAGGAAGAACTGCATGGGCGGCGGAATTCGCACTGCATTCCGTGTGTGCTTGCAACCTCGCCGGGAGCAGCAGTTTTCTAGAGAAAAGGAGAAAGCAGGGGCGCCGATGGGGCGACGGGAATCTATGGTGCCCGGGGAAGAACAACATGACGGTGTGCGGCACCGATTTGTTGGAGGGCGGTTTCTCCGGGTCGCGGCTCCACGGATCCGGCGGTGGCCGGTTGCTCCGGGCCGCCACTGGCCAGATCCACAGGCGGCGACTTGTGATCTAGGGGGTCTGGTCGGGGCCCCCGGATCCCTCCATGGATGGGGAAGCTCCGGTGGTTGGAGGTGCATCGCGGCCAGGAGATGAGCGGGAGGTCCGGCTCGATGCTATGGAGGTCGAAGCCATGCTCCACGCAGAACGGGAGGGTCGGCTCCGCGGCCACGGCGACCGGTGCTCCGCCTAGATCTCGATCTGGAATCCTCCGCCTCAATGACCCCAGCCGCCGGTGCCCCGCATTCGCCTGGCCCTCTGTGGTCAAGGCCGGCGGCGTGAGGAGGTGGACGGGGGTGGAGATGTGCATCGCGGTGGCGGGGGCAGCCGGCGTTGAGGGGCGCCCAACCCATGCAACAAACGAGGAAGGGGGGGGGGGGCGGTGGGGGAGCAGGCGTCGGTTGTGGACGGCGGGGTTGGCAGGTGGGCCCGGTGCGTGTGGTGGCCAGGAGGGGGCGGCGCGCGGTCGGCGTTGGATCCGGCCTAGGTGGCGCATGGTTGGGGCCTGGGGCGGGCGAGGTGGCATCCTCCTCCGTTGTGGTGGAGAAGGATCTGCCGCTACCCGAGGGTGGCCGGCGGTGGGGGAGGTGGGGCAGTGTCGCGAGGGAGGTTGCGGTGCGGGGAAAGAAAGTCGTGCGGAGTTGGAGGTTGTGCGGGAGAGACGCGGGATAATGTGGGGGACTGCGGGGTGGGATTTTTTTCGTTGGGCCATCGCGCGATTAGGTTAGATCGGTACTGTTAGCAGAATAATAAATTATTAGTAGAATAAGTCTTAACGGGGTGTTAAAGGAATAGACCCACCCTATATATATATATATATAGATAGGGTGGGTCTATTATGATACACATCGTAAGACCTTATTCTAAAACCCTAAAAGTCTTATTCTACTAACACCCCCTCCCCTAACCTACATCCTAGCGCGGCAGCGCCCAGAACCGGCGGCGACCCCCACCCCTCCCCACCTCCTAGCGCGGCAGCGCCCGCGGCCGGCAGCGACCCCCACCCCTCTTTGCCTCCTAGCGTGGAGAGCCCACGGCCGGAGGGGAACCCCGCCCCTCCCCGCCTCCTAGAGCGGAGCGCCCGCGACCGGCGGCGAACCCCTCCCTTCCTGACTCCTAGCGCGGCAACGCCCCGCGACCGGCGGCGAGATCCACCCCTCCCCGCCTCCCTAGCACGGCAGCGCCCTGCGTACGGCTACGAACGGAGGGGAGAGCCACAATGCAGCGCGGATCGCCGCCGCCGCCTACAGCTCTACCCCACCGCAGATCAGATCTTCTAGCCTGCGAGATCCGCCGCCGTTCAACAAATCAAAGCATCCAGCCGCTGTGATGCATGGTAGGGGGAAGCGAACTGCAAGGAGACCTCCTTTGGGAAACTCGCAATCATCATCGGAGCGAACTGCAATGGTCATATCGCCCATCCAGCCTTCTCCAGCGACAATGGAGAAAGTTGAAAAAGTTCATGTGTTCCTGCAGCGCAGGTGGGCTGCGCGGCGATGGCATTCCGAACTGCATCTGCAAAACAACAGAACTACACTCAAGAGGAGGGGGGCGCATCAAGACAATGTAAGCAGTTCGCCTACCAAAAACAGCCCCACCCCCAGTTTAAAATATAGTGCAGTTTGCTTCTAGTGTTGATAGGAAAATTCAAAATGCAATCGTCTGTTTATTGCAATGCAGTGCCTTCTTGCGTCAAATGCATTCGCGTCTCTCCCCATGGCTTACATGTGTATGGTACATTAGGTAGTAGTTTGTAAAAACAATGCAGTGCACATTCCTTATATTATGTTTGAGCACCGTCTCTTGAACTGAACTGCATTGCAGTACAGTGCAAGGAACTACATTAGGTAGTAGTGTGTAAACAACCCTGCTCTCAAAAGAGGAAGCTAGCATATCCAAAATAATATAGTTACACAATTACTGAACTGCAAAGTAACAATGTAGTGCAGTGCAGTTTCTGCAGTTTTCCGTATAGAATGACATATAGTATGGAAATGTAGTTCAGTATTTTTGCAGAAATACTAAAGTGCATTTCGCTGCCAATTCTCCTATGTAGGATGTGGCTGTGCAGTTACACTATTAACTCATGAATTTATTATCAACCAAGATGACTAATGACGGAGTTCTAGCAAAGTAGAACTTGCGCCAAACATTGTACATAAATGATGTATTAACCAAGCGCATGAATAATCATTAAAGATGCTTCGCATGATTAATTGAACAAGGAATTCAATTAAGATCATAAATCTGAGATTACGGAATCACAGTGAAGTTGGATATAAGAATACAAATCACCATGATGTGATCAAAGTGATGAGTATTATAGTTGACATAAATGGGAGACTTGTGGAAATAATGCCACAAATTACGATGGAAGTTCAAAGTGCTCAAGCACCTAAAACCATTCGTAGTCATGCAAAAATGTAGTGTGGTCTAAATACATTCCCCTTACGCTAATGCTATTGAATGAACAAAGTTATTATAATTTATTAAGTTAAAACACCCATTTCATGAAATAAGGAAACCATTCTGAATTTAATGAAGCTGATGACTCCATATGATGATGGTGTTAGAAAGTTTCTAGAAGTTTTATATGATATAACTTTCTTTGTATTAGAGTTGTGAGAAATTGTAAAACACACCTTCCCAAATAGCAAAACTTGTATTGCTTGAATTGGTAAATGAGAAGATGGTTCTCAAGGGATAAGCCAATGGGAGAAAAGTGAATTCTTTGACCAGGGTGATTGACCCTGCCTCCAGATAACAGAGTAACGCAACAGAAAACGTCCCGCCGCAATGACTCCATGAAAAGAGGAAATATGCTATTGATGATGATCATGGTATATAAGTTAAAGCCTTAGTTTAAAAATAAGAAGACTCTCATGAATACGTTCTGTACAGAACAATAATCATGAGTCTTATTAAGTGAAACAAAAGGGACACTGCTCATAAATTATGAAGGCTTGATGGTTACCTAGGAAACGAGGAGAAATGAAATCATATTGAGTTGCACATGGGATGACTCACATCCTATGAAATAAAGTAGTTATTTCACATTCCGAATAACCAGGTAGTTATTAAGAATGATGCAACACATAAAGATTGATTTGGCACATAAAAGATGTTATGGCTAAATTCAATAATGATTGACTACGGAAGTGTAGTAATGCTAAATCAATATGGGTATTTCATTCACGAACAGTATGAAGGGACGATAGCTTGAAATTGCATCACATTCAAATTGTGGAATTTGAAGAGAAGTAGAAATTGGCATAACGAAAGAATGTTTCGATAAGATGGACCATAGTACCTCAAGGCAAGAAACTCTCAACCTTGATTTGATCAAGTGATTTTGAAGTAATCAAAATATTGAGATGGACTGCAATTTCATGAAACTGAGTGGGAGCTTTGGAGAATTCATTAAAACTTGGAATGCAGAGAGCATTTTCTGAGTGGGAGCTTTGGGAGAAATATTATTATGTCTGACATAATTAGAATAGAAACTTAATAAAAGCTTACTTACAGATATATGTCGGATATATTTGAATGGGAGCACAATGTCAATCTCATATATATACGATGATATATGTGAAGACAATCTCATATATATACATTGATATGCATGGAGATTAAGGCTAATAAGATGAAAGGATTACGAGAATCTTATATGAACGAAATACAGATGTGTCACACACTAAAATCTATAAGGATAGATTAGGACACGTGTAATGAACATCAAAAGGATTGGAATGATATCCTAAACAAGAAAAGGTTCTTGTGGCTAGGAATTATATAAAGGATGTAAAACCTTAATATCACAAAATAATGTTTTAATGGAAGAATAGGGATGCACTTTGTCTCAAGACATGTGATCCTATATGACCTTTGACATACGATTCTACCATAAAACGGAAGTTGTGAATCCCATAACAGAATGACTCAAAAGTTCTTAGAAGAAGAACAGGTTCCGATGTGCTTGGTTGGCAAAACACAGAACCTCAGCAAAGTCCAAGCATTCAGTATCTGAAGAGAAACTAAGGACAATACTCTAAAGGATAGAAAAGATAATAGACTTGAATGTAATACTGGATTACGATTGCAAGCCTTATTTTGGGTCTATATGAATTAGAGATATCACCAAAAGGAAATGTGAGCTATAATTTCACGAACCAAAACTCTACAAAATATAAATATCTATTTAAAGAAGTATAAGGTTGAATAAAGTTTAGCGTAAGAAGTTTAGACTTCTGGATGAGTGTATTTTTCAGTATACATGACTATGGGAGTCCTAGGGACTAAAACCATTTTGTCATTAGAGAATACTGTAAAATAAGAAGTCTCACTCTCCCGCCAAACTTATAATTCACGCATTATTAGATAATGAAGGGTATATCAAGCAAGTTGACCAATACCTGTTGCAAAGGAACATACGAATCTGAACGGGTACAACGTTGATGAAACCTCTTCCATAAGAAGCATGATCAATAAACACTTATATGATAAGATGATTATGATCGAGAAAATATGCAGCTAGATTATTTGCTATCTAGTGCAAGTGGGAGATTGTTGGATATATGCTCTAGGGGCAAATAATATATGATTATTCCAATATATCTAAATAAGTTCATGACCAGTTACATACTGTGCTGGAACTGTATCAGTGAAACAATGATACAGGTGTGGTATAGAAACAACCAGAGTTCCTAGTCAACCTCTCATGATGACTGGTTTATCGTCAACTGATGATTGTGGTTTCACGATCATGGACAATCAAGTCAATGGATGGTAAGGTAACCTCATTGAATGAATGAAGTGATGAACATTACCCAATGCACGCATTGCAACATGATCAAATCATAAAAGTTCAGTGTTGTAATTACAGAACGTAGTAGCCTGTTCCTTTGACCGTGAGATCACGCATAATTGCTATCTTCTGAGGATGCTTTGAGTGCATTAACCGTCACACTGAAACATGGTGACCATAAAGGTGTATCTTGGGCTATCCGATGGGATATGTTGAGGAGTGTTGATTCAAGAGCGGGATTTGTCAATCCATATAATGGAAAGATACTTCATGGCCAACTCGGTGAGATTGCATCCATAAAGTTGCGCAGCGTGTGACTAGGTCACAAGGATGAATATCACGGAATGACTGAATAAAGATTTGTCGGTAACAAGATAGAACTAATGCATTGGATGCAGTTGATCGAATCTTGGACTAATCTAGTATCACATGGCAAAGGGAATGGTATACAACGTGAACGGTCCAATCGGTTACTTCCGGAATACACAGGGGTCATTATGGGCATCCAGGTCCCGCTATTGATCATTGACCGTAGCCTTTGTCTCGGTCATGACTGGAGTGTTCTCGGACCGTAGGGTAACACACTTAAGGGCTCGATGAATATCGGAGACCTATTCGGAACTATCGGAGTTACCGGAGAAGAGAGAAAGACGTACCAAAAAAGTTCCGTGTTGGTCCGAAGGTTGTTCGGAGTGAGCTGGAAGGAGTTCCGGATCATCGGGAGATGAGATAATATGTAATATTTATTAATTAAGTGAATTAATAATTAATAACATTTTATTTATAATTAAAAAGTGCAATGGGCCAGCTTTGGGAAAGAAGCCCATTAGGGGAATAAAGGAAAAAAGAAAAAAGAGAGAGAGAGAGAGGGAGGCGCCATGGGCCCTAGGGCCCATGAGTGGTGCGCCCCCCTCCTCCCTTGGCCGGCTACCTCCCCCTAGCAAGGAACTTTAGTCCCACCTTGCTAGGGGAGAGGGGTTGACTCCCTCCCCTCTGCCTATATATAGATGGGCAGGGTGCACATATGTAATACACAGAAATTCATGAGAAAATAAATATTACTCCGAATTGACATCAGTTTTCACCGGTCTTCTCCCCTCTATCGTCTCTCTCAAACCGGGGTCCCCTTGTCTGTAACCTGTGCTGGGATTGAGGCTTCTCCACTATACGCACGCCGTCGTGCTGCTGCAACTCTGGTTACAGAGGTCTGCTTCCGCCACACTCGCTGGATCGGAGAATGGAGGTCGTCATCGAGTCCGTACGTGTGCTAGTAGTACGAGGTGCTACACGTGTGGCACTACCACCCAACAGGGTGCTAACACAGCCAGGGGGCTATGAAAGGTTTACGGCTTCATCAACCACGTTTGCGGGAACGTTTCCCGCGCAACGGACTACACCCCGAGGTATGTTATTCCGCAAGTCTTTCCGTTACGGCATTACAGCTAGATCTTGGGTTAAGGGCGACGCTAGTTAGAAAAATTATTGTTTTCTGCTGCGAGACCCAACATCTTCGACCCAGTGTACCGACTCCTTTCTCTTGTACTCCTTTTCTCTGTTAACCTTCTTCATCAAAGCGTTCATCCTGATCATTTGGTGAATGCAAAGAGACAATGCAGAAAACAAATACACATCACAAAACTGTCGTTCAGCTCGTATACATATGAAAAAAATAAAAGAAGATGAAAAAGGGAACATTTTACCATTTCAGTGCGGTCACTGTGGTAGTCAGACTTATGCCACCTTGTCGTTTGATCAACCGTTCCGGTGTATCTCCTACTGTCATGGATATCGAGGGTCTCACGGTGCCTGTTCATTGTGTATAGGGAGTAATGCTCGTCTTTCATCCGTGGTAACAGGATCTGAATTGGTTTTCATCAAAGGTGTTTTTAAAGTTTTAGTTGGGAAAAAGGATTACTGGAAAAATGGCAGAAAAACATAGAAAACAGCAAGCTGAACCAAAAATCTGGAAACTTACTAATTAGGCTCCATGCCTCGATAAAAAATACATATTCCTGGAACACGATACACTGTGCCTAGATGCCACGCAAGCTTAGCGTGTAGGTAAGACCCCGCTGCGCAGATCGGCCGGGCTGGGACTTGCCGCAGAGCGATTTCACTCCCAATCTTTTCCATGCGCTTGCATGATAGAAAAAGCTGGGCGGACGCGCCTAGGCTACGAACCTTACTAGCGGCAATTGATCTCTGTAAGACCTGCAGCGGCATGACTTTTGCTCGACACCAGTGTTCCAAGCTCATGTCGAGGGACGTGACTTGATTGGGCTACTGCGGTTTTTCCCACTAGCGCAATTCACCAATGCTCGACCAGTCGACTCCTTGGGCCCTTTCAGCTTAGCAATCCCTCGAAACAGGTTTTGTCATGGCCCTAGAGTGCCAGCGACCCGCGGTTGAACCGTGCAAACCTCGAAACGACGCAAGAATGGACTCGAGTCCCTGCGCGACTCTTCGAGTCCCCCAGGCACTCGGGTGCCACTAACGAGGGGGTGACCCCACGACTCCTATGGATGGGCCTACTCGGTGTACCTGAAGACAGAAGGCCCACAAGGATGCCGCCTGAGCCCAGCCTTGGCCTGCTAGTGGCACCGACGTAGGAGTCCACGACCCGTACGGAAGGTGCAAACCTGCCGTGCAGTACAAGGTTAGGGCTAGGAAACCTCATCTGTAATCCAAGACGGACTCCCCGAGACCTGGCCGACTATATAAAGGCCAGGAGGGGAGACTTCAAGATCATCGAATACGCAATCTGTAACCCTAGCCTTGTGCGCACTAGCCTTGGCCTTCCTGTAATCGCCATCTCCAAGAAATAATATCGAGCAGGAACGTCTCCTCCTGTTAGCCGACGAGCTATCGTCCAGCCTATGCCTCTCATTACTAACCTAGGGTCCCTGACCATGGGATTTTCCGGGGTACATCCCCGTCAAGCTTGGAGAACGATAGTTAAAAAATAATAGGATGCTGCTCGCTACAAAAGTAACCCTAGGAAAAAACTGGGAAACGCCGATGGCGATTTCGGACGCCGAAATCGACGGAGCGGAGAGAATAGCGATGGGGCCAAGAGAGGGGAGGGGCTCACCATGGGATGATGTGACGGAAGCCCAAAGAACACGGCGACGGCGGAGCAGACGACGGCGGCGGCTGCAGGCGTCGTCCCTGTCTTCTGCGAGAGCAAGGAGGGTTTTCCTGCGGGCGAGGGGGAGAATGAGGAGGGGACGGAGAGAAACAGAGGAGGCAGGGGAGGTTAATGACTACAACATTTGGGCCCACGAGTCAGCGGAACGGATTGTATAAAATAAACTGCTCTACCTTCTCGTCCCACAAGTCATAGACAAAAACCAACACCGGCTCGTTCTGTACGAGAACAAAAGCAATGCAGTTCGGTTATGAAAGATGTGCGGTTCGCCTGCGATCTCTTCAACTGCTTCGTTTATGAACCGCCCCCGAAAAATACGGGGCCACGATCTCCCAACACAAGCAAAGCGCCGAGCGCCTTGCTCCACTATCCTGACGGTTCAAAAACGCACGAAGCCACGATCCCCACGATCCGCACGGGCGTAACCACGATCGCCATTTCCGATTGGAGAAGGAGATCGTGCGCTGCGAAGATGTTGCTCCTGCTCCCCTTTAAATTCCGCACTCCATCGCCTCATCATTCGCAAAAAACAAACACTGTGAATCCTCCTCCCTCTTCCTCCTCTTTTCAGCCATGCCGTTCACCAAGGTCTACAACAATGTCCAGGCGCATGGGACGATCGTGGTCACGGTGGTCTACACCAACGACGTGCACACCGTGGCGACGTACATCGACGACTACAAGGAAGTTCTCCGGGGGTGCCGCGACAAGATCGTCGGAATCGACATCGAGTACACCTCTGACAAGAGGGACGCCGCCCTGATTTAGCTCTCCGTTGGCAAAGATCATACAGTCCTGCTTTTGCAAGTTTGCTCTACAATGGTCAAGATATGCATCGCCTTCGACAAGTTCCTCAGCAACCCAAAGTAAGCCATTCTTTCAATGTGCAGGCTGATGGATCTCTCCTTGTCATCTGTTATGCAGTTCTATTTTCGTCCGATTGCAGTTCTATTTTCTAGCCGTATGCAGTTCGCGCATGAATAACTTGTGGTTCACATAGGTACGAGTTCGCTGGTTTCTCCATAGACCAGGACAAGGAGAAGCTTTCGCGCTGCAACCTCGAAATCCACAACTTCACCGACATTTAGGCGAACTGGAGGGTGCCTGAAGCGACGAAGAAACTGGACTCACTTGGCGATGTGTCTGCCATCATCATCAATGACTACTACGCAGACATGAAGAGCAAGATAACAGACCAAGAGCACAACGAGTGGACTTGCATTCTTAGCATGAGGCACATTGTGTATGCTGCAAAGGACGCCTACACTGCGTTCGAGATATGGAAGTGCATCACCACATCGCAGAAAGGCCTCACCCACGCTGTAAAGGAGCAGACCAGGAAGCGCCCGAGGTCATCCTGGGGCAAGGGGAGCTGGGGGGATCACCTTCCACCTCCGCCTGGAATGAGTGGAAATGATAATGCAGGCCAAATGCTGATAACCAAGGGTTCCTATCGCGAGTGCTCAAGTTGTTTCCTTCTGCTTATGTCGATTAGTTTGGTTTTGTTGTTATTTGCTTTGGAACAATGTTTGCTTATGTTGCTTTAGTTTGCCTGATGATGTACTTTGCTTATTATGAGCACAAAACCTTGGTTTGTATCTATCAACAATTTGCAGTTCTCATTGGGTGCTACCAGTCTATATATTCCTTCAACTGCTGCTGCTACTATGATACACATAAAAAACTCTCTGTGAAAAGCTGTTCAAAGGTAGTTTTCTTCACAAAAAATGTTGTTACTATACTGATTAATGCAATCCTCTTTTATTAAGCACTGTAGTTCATATATATGATTTACTGAAAAAAGGAAGCTCAGTGGGGGTTTCCAGTCTATGTATTCCTTCAACTACTACTACTACTAGGATGCACATAAAAAACTCTTTATGAAAGCAGTCCACTTAAATTTAGTGGTAATGTTTTCTTCACAAACTTCTACTGCTACAAAATTAAGATAGATAAACACATGCGAGTACCCAAAATACTCCATTTCATCAGTAATAAAAAAAACTTTTGACAAACAAAAAAATATTAAGATAATGTTTCACTGCCTTTTCAGCAAACAAAAAGACAATAAAATTGTTCGCCATGCAAGTCAGATTTCTCTAGAAAATAAAGTAGATGCCACACAAGATGTCGAATTATTACAACAAATAGTTTCATCCTGCTGCTTCTCAAGTAGAACTGATCTAAAGCAAATTTAACTTGATTTCAACATAGCCATGACAACATCCCGAGCCTGAAGACCATATTCCTCCACCAATTCCTTCCAGCCATCTTTGAGGACCAAACAATCATCAGAGCCAACAGAATACATTACATCAAAATTATGATATCCAAGACCAAATTAACACAACTTTCTGTTACCCTGACTAGACCAGAAGTTAATTTCTTCAAAAAAAGAACAAAAATATGGATAAGGAATAATACAAGAAAACTTCATCTACTGATGCCGTTACAATCTTCATAATGTAAAGGATCTATGGGAAAGCAGTTCACTTGTACTAAAATGAAAATGTTTTTTCAGAAGCTAATACTTCTACAATCTTTCTATGAAGGAAGCAGTTCACTTGTAGTAAGTAAAAAATGTTTCGTCAGAAGCTAATACAGCTACAATCTTTCATAATAAAAATCTATGAAGGAAGCAGTTCACTTGTAGTAAATGAAAAATGTTTCTTCAGAAGCTAATGCTGCTACAATCTTCATAATAAAAATATATGTGAAAGCAGTTTTCTTGTACTAGTGAAAATGTTTCTTCAGAAACAAAAAAGTTCTACAATATTCAGATAGGATTAACTAACACACAATAAAATACATACCACTGAATCTATGGGAAAGCAGTTCACTTGTACTAGAGCATACTCATGAATCATTGACACCGTGGTCAGTCATTTGATGGACGAAAGGAGCCCTGAATCCAATAAATGGAGAATACAGCAGGGAACAAAGAGCGTTGTGCCGCTGCCTGTGATTCACAACCAAACCTTCGAAGAAAACGCAGGTATCCAGCATGGGCTCCATCCTTGCTAGGCAGCCGCACGAGCAATCCATTAATGGGGCAAGGATATGGTTGGGGAGAGAAGACGGATCTGATCGGAAGACGGGGATGGGGTGGGGGGGAGGGGGAGGGGGAGGGACTATCTGCTGGGGGCCGTGGATAAGATATGATGGGAGGCAATGGACCAGCTGTATATATACACAGCGGCCGCCCAAAAAAAAAGCTACAAAATCAAAAAATAATGCAGTGCGGTAGTATGACCAGATGCAGTGCTGAGCAATGATAAGATGCAGCTCACATGGAAAATGATTGCAACTTGTTGTGCGCGCCCCCTCAAAAAACAGATTACTAACTAAGAGAAAACAATCTTCCTAGTTCCCCTCAGCAATCCACGCAACAAGATCAACAATAACGTATCGCTCGAACATCATATCCCGTGGCGCAACTCAAACACGTCGCGCGCCGGGGGGCAGAGTTCTACGCCAACGGAGACAAATTCGACAAAATAACAAAACAATCGAACGAATTAGCAACTGGATTCGTTTCGGAGTAACACAAAAAGGATCGCGAACTTACAAACACACTGAAATTAGAGCGTAATTGACTGTGATCCCCGCAAAGACGATAAGAAAAGTACCGCTCGGGCCGAAGAACAGAGTCCAATCCGCTATCTACATCGATTCCGGTGATTTTTTCGCAAAATTTCTTGTTTTAGCACATAATACGTTATCGCGCATCATCGTGAACGCAAATAAACAAACAAAAACGATCAACCTAGTTGGAAACGCTACACCACTGATGCAGTTCTAGACTACCTCCAATGTGGTTCGGAATAGTAAACAGAAGCAGTGCGCTTAGCTCTCTGTTGCAGTTCTGAAGTGTTATCAGGATAGTTATTCTGCTAATATTAGCAGAATAGACTGGCTGTATATATATATGTCGTTTATTCTACAATCGATGATAGAATAATATTCTGCAATAATCTTGTACTGCCCGAGATGACGATCTCGTACTTCCTCTGTAATACACTACCGTACTGCTTTTTCGTGAAGTCAGTACTACTCTTCTGTCTGTGTGTAGTAATTCAATCGTAGATTCTAAACCGTTTATCGGAATAACGCAAATGATATACCGTTGGAAAGCTGCAGAAAATCCTCAGCCTTTTCATATTGTGAGTTTTTCCTAATTTTTTATTATGAAATAAAAAAAACAGAAATTATCACAAGCTGATTGAAAAGTGTTTTGAACGCAATTTTTTACCCACTTCTCGGAATTGCGCAAATGATATACCGTTGGAAAGCTACTGAAGTTTCCAAACATTTTTATGTTTTAATGTTTTTTAAATTTTGCATATTTTTTGAAAAGTTTTGAAAATACAAAAAATCAGTTTTATTAAAAGATGATTATTGATAAGTTTTATACCTCAAAATGATGCAAATGATATGGCATTGGAAAGCTATTGAAATTTCCCATCTTTTTCACGTATTAAGGTTTTTCCAATTTTACATATTTTTTGAGCAGTTTCGAAAATACCAAGATTCATTCAAAATAGCCAACAAGTAATTGATATTAATTTTTTAACCACTTCTCGGAATAGTGCAAATGATATACCATTGGAAAGCTACTATAATTTACAAACGTTTTTGTGTTTTATGTTTTTTTCAAATTATGCATAGTTTTTGTATAGTTTCGAAAATACTAAAATTCAGTTTTATTAAACGATGATCATTGATATTCATCGGACATCGGAATGATGCAAATGATATGGCGTCGGAAAGGTACTGAAATTGAGCAACTTTTTCGTGTTTTAACATTTTTCCAATTCTTCATGGTTTTTGAACAATATTCAAAATACCGAAATTTTTCCTATTCTAAGGAAACATAGTATTGTACTTCTGCGAATATTAGTTTTGTACTGCCAGGCAATAAGGAAGTTCTTGTACTGCTCAAAATGATTAAATTGTACTACCCATAATTTTTTCCAGAGAACTCAAGTTTCCTCCACATATATCTCGTACTTCTCTGAATATGAGTTTCGTACTGCCCAATAATAATAACTATAATAATGGTACTACTCGAAATGAATAAATTCTATTGCCCATATTTTTTGATAGAACTCAACCTTCCTTGATATGCATCGTGTATTTTCTACAGAATATGAGTTTCGTACTTCCCTTGACGAAGTTCTGGTACTGCTGCTATATGAATGTACCGTACTTCTTTTTCGTGAACATGGTACCGCTATTTCGTACCTCTATATTAATTTGCTTGTAGATTTTAAACCATTAACATACCGAGATGTTCTCTGTTCTACGAAAAATAGTCTTTGCACTCCCCTCAATATGCATCTCGTAGTCCTTGGAATATGTGTATTGTACCACACATTGTCACCATTTTGTACTTCGTGTATATAATTTCATTTAATTATTCAATTACAAAGTATGTACTGCGCGAAACAAATCAATGGTATCGCCATAATGAAAAAAATGTACTACTTAAGAGGAAACAATTGTACTGCTTGGGAAAAAAATACCATGTACTAGAGGTACCAAATGTATGATATTTATTAAGGCTATGTTTTTAATGTTTTTCATACTACTCAACAATAAAAGATTTTGTACTACTCAAATGAATAAATAGTACTGCCTAGAATTAGTTATTGGTACTGCCTAGAATATTTCAATGGTACTTCTTGGCAATAGAAAAATAATATACTACCGAAACATGTTTTATTATTTTCTTGTTTTGTTTTTATTTATTTCATGAAAGCACGAGAGAAGAGACAAAGGCGATCGTACGTCCGAGAGAAAACCAGTGCAGGCCAGGCAGTAAATTAACAAATCAACTCCATCGACGGCTTGCATGCATCATCGTCGGCGTCGACGGCTACACCATACTCTTCGATTACTCTCTTGAAAATCTGCATGCATGGGACACCGAAACGACAAGAAGAAGTAGGCGAGCCTACGTACGTGTGCCGGCAGATCACGGCCATGGCTAGCCTTGGAGCCAGGATTGAGCCGACCCAACAAATACTACGTAATTCAGAGGCTCTTCTCCAGGACCATTGCCGTGCCGACACAAGCAAATCACGCTGGTTTATTCTTGCTTATCATACGCACAAAGCAATCTTCCGTGACAAATACACAAAGGTTGACGAAGCAGCAGCCTACCAGAGAAAATGTGGCACAAGCAAGCAAGCATGTCCATCCATGCGTGCAACGTTCTCGCAACTTGCAAGAGCAACGTGTGTTGGGTTCCCACCCAACCATGCAGAGAGGGACGCATTCACGGGCCGCCTGGCTGCGCCGTATGGAAATGTGGGTGAAAATGGAGGGGCCAAAGTTTCCACGATATGGAAGAACATTTGAAAGAAAGCAAAGCAGGCAGAGAGAAGAAAACAATTGGCAGAGATGCCGGCCGGGAAGTCGGCCGTCGAAGAAAAAAATTGGCAGGTTTTTGCTTTCATTCTGGACGTGCGAGGGCAGGGAAGCCAGGCGGGAGGAGCCCCGGCGAGGGCCAGGGAGTCTAGGCGGGAGGCGCTCCGGGCGAGCGCAGGAAGGCCGGGGCGGGCCGAGGCGGAGTCCGGCCGGGCGGAGCGGGGCGCGACGAAGGCCGGCTAGGGCGGGCCGTGGCCAAGTCCGGCCGGGCAGAGCAGGGCGTGCCGTGTTGAATATGTATATTGCATGTATATTAGGCAGACTAGAATTTCTTTGGTTTGTTTTCTACCTTGTGAGATCTCCCGATCCTTTCCATGTATAGCGGATATGATTGAGATCACGCAGCCCATGTACTATATATATATGCTACGGCATGAGATCAATACGATTACGGTTGATCCAGTCTCTCTCCAACATGGTATCATTTGCTCCCTCTCGATCCTAACCTAACACGCTTCCACCTCCGGCCGCTGGCAACTCCCGCCGCCGCCGCCACTCCTCCTCCCTTGCACCGTCGCGGCTGCCTCCTTCCAATCCATCCACCTAGCTGCATCACCTAGTAGTTAGTAGTTTGTACGTAGAATCCATCCATCAGCTGCATACTTGGTCGTACCAGGCCGCCGCCGAATCCATCCATCAGCTCCATACTTGCTTGTACCAGGCCGTCGCCGCTCCTCTGCATCACGCCACCCTTCCTCCCCTAGCCGTCGCCATAGACTCTCCTCACGGCTCCGATGTCTCGAGAAGCACCAACCCGTTTGCCGTTCCGCACGTCTCCGCCGCGGACATCCGCGATCTCAACATCGACGCGCGGGTTCCCGTTCGACTCGATCGTGCCGGCGCCATCTACTACGCGTGGAAGACCTACTTCGGCCTTGTCTTCCGCGAGTACTACCTCACCGAGCACATCGACGGGTCCGTGGATCCCGCCGCCGCGGGCGCCGATCCCGAGTGGTCCGCCATCGAGGCCACTCTCATCCGCTGGTTCTACCACACCGTCTCGAAGGACATCTTCCACACCATCGTCGCCGACGGTGACGACGCCTACACCGTGTGGAACAAGATCAACACGCTCTTCACCGACAACAAGCTCCAGTGCCGCATCCTTCTTCAGCAGGAATTCTTCGGCTGCCATCAAGATGACTCCTCCATCGACGACTACTGCATGCGCCTCAAAATGCTCGCGGACGAGCTTCGCGACATCGGCGCACCCGTTGATGACAACCTCCTCCTCAGCACCCTCACCGCCGGCCTCAACGAGGACTTCGGCAACGCTGCGTCCAATCCCACTTTATTACCTAACCCTACCTTTCAGACGGTCGTCGCCTACCTGAAGCTCGAGGAACGCCAGATGAAGACGGTGAAGACCCACGCGCAGCACACCGCCCTCGCCGCCGGGACCACCCGCGGCGCTCCTCCTGCGCCCCCGGCGCAGCCTCGCCCGCCGGCGCCACCTGGCTTCCCACAGCCGCCCGTGCCCCAGCAGCAGCACGGCGGGGGGCGCCGCAACCGGGGCGGCGGCAGTCGGCGCCAGCAGCAGCAGCCGGCCCAGCAGCAGCCTGGCGGGGCGCCTCGTCCTCAGCAGCAGCCCACCCCACCATGGTTCGTGGCCCAGAACCCGTGGACAGGTGTGGTTCATGCCTACCACATGCCCGTCCCACAGGCCCCGATGCCGGGGATCCTCGGACCGGCACCACGCCCGGCCGGCCACCAGGCCCTCTTCGCCGCGCCTCAGCCGACCGGCGCGGGCTACGCTCTGCCTGCCCCGGTGTCGCCTTACGACGGCCTCGTCGCTCCCCCGACCACCCAGCCGTGGGATCCTGCTCTTCTGGCTGCGCTCCACTCGGCTCCGTCGCCTCATGCTTATGGTGGTGGTGGTGATTAGTTCATGGACTCCGGTGCCACTGCCCACATGACCTCGCAGCCCGGTAACCTTATCTCCTCCATTCTAGTTCACACTTCCACCCGCATCACTGTTGGTGATGGTTCCTCCCTTCCTATTACTCATATTGGTCGCACATCTTTTCCATCTACATCCATGCCATTAACCATGTCTAATATTCTTGTTTCTCCTAACCCAGTCAAGAATCTTGTCTCTGTTCGTCGTCTTACTACTGAGAATCCTATCACTGTTGAATTTGACAAACTTGGTTTTTCTGTGAAGGACGAGTGTACCCGGATGGTCCTCCACCAATGTGACAGCCCCGATGCTTTCTATCCAGTGCACCCCACATCGTCTGCCACCACTCCAGTCTCCCTCGCTGCCGGTGTCGATCTATGGCACGCGCACCTTGGTCACCCCAACGCCACCGTCCTTCGTCGTATTCTTTAGAGTTTTTCTTTCTCATGTAATAAGTTAGAGGAACACACTTGTGAGGCTTGTCATCTTGGCAAGCACGTTCGACTTCCCTTTAGTGCGTCCACCCATATTTCCAAATTTCCTTTTCAGCTATTACATAGTGATATTTGGACATCTCCAGTTGCGAGTAATACAGGCTATCTTTACTATCTCGTTATTCTGGATGACTTTTCTCATTATGTGTGGACTTTTCCCCTTCGCCGTAAATTCGATGGCCTCACCACCCTAACCTCCTTTTAGTCCTATGTATCCACCCAGTTTGGTCGCCCCATCCTCGCCCTCCAAACCGACAACGGGAAAGAGTTCGACAACGCCGCCGTTCGCGCTCTTCTCACATCCCACGGCACGTCTTCTGCCTCACCTGCCCCTACACCTCCCAACAGAACGGTCGTGCCGAGCGCATCCTCCGCACTCTCAACGACTGTGTACGCACTCTCCTTTTCCATGCCCATATACCCCCTAGATTCTGGCCCAATGCCCTCGCCACCGCCACTCTCCTCCTAAATATGCGCCCATGTCGATCCCGTTGGAGTTACACCCCCCACCTTCTTTTTGGTACGCCCCCTCCTACGACGGTCTTCGCATCTTCGGGTACCTCTGCTACCCCAGCATTGCGTCCACCACACCCCACAAACTCGCACCCGCTCCCTCCCGTGCATCTTCCTTGGCTACCCACCCAACACCAAAGGTTACCGGTGCTACGACCCCGTCTCCCACCGGGTGATCACATCGCGGCACGTGTACTTTGACGAGTCTGTTTTTCCTTTCCACCAGGTACCATCATCGGCGATATTTTCCGAGAAGCTCCCCACCACGCCATCCGCCGCCACGCCTGACGGGAGAGGGTCCCGGGCGCGACCCCTCCCCGCCGCCCCGGAGCGACGCCTGCTTCCGGCATCCTCGGCTACTACTCCCTCCACCGCCTCCCCTGGCCGCATCGAGGTCGAGCCAGCCTCGGGCTCCTCGTCCGCCATGAGGGGGGCCCTCCTCCTCTCATCAGGCAACCGGCGCTGGTGCCACGTCCTCCGCTGACGGTGATGCATCCCCTGGCGCCGCGTCCTCCGCCGACGAATCGTCGGTCGGCTCCTCGGCTTCGGGCTCGCCACCACCATCGCCCGTCGCCCCACCTGCTGCACCACCGGTCGGCGTCATCACCCGTGCCCGGGCGGGCGTCCACCGCCCCAGCACACACTACTCCTCCGACGAGTATGTGTGTGCCGCCTCCACCTCGACGCTGCCACCGGTGCCATCCTCTGTTCGTGCCGCTCTCCGCGATCCTCATTGGCTTGCGGCTATGCGCGAGGAGTTCGACGCACTTCTCCGCAACCGCACCTGGAAGCTCGTCCCGAGGCCCCCACGTGCCAACGTCATCAGCGACAAGTGGGTGTTCAAGCTCAAGACACGACCTGATGGCACACTCGAGCGGTACAAAGCGCGTTGGGTCGTCCGCGGCTTTCGGCAGCGGCGGGCGTGGACTTCACCGACACCTTCGCCCCGGTTGTCAAACCGGGCACGATTCGCACGGTGCTCCAGTTGGCAGTCTCTCGCGCTTGGCCCGTCCACGGCTGGATGTGTCCAATGCGTTCCTGCATGGTCATCTTGCCGAGCAGGTCTACTCACTACAAGAAATATACTCATACATGATGTTCTTTAAAAGGTCGTGGCTGAATTCGTCATAAATCTATGACGATTTCACCCGAGAAGGTCGTCAACCGTTTGAGGGGATCAAATCCATACATAAATTACGACGATGTGAGTCAAAAAGTTCATAACCGCATAAGATGAGATCGTCATAAACTGAGCCACACAGCTTACAGAGTTATTTTTAGTTGATTATGACCTATTTAGCACGTCATAACATTTACAACGATTATAATAAAGTCGTAACCTGTTCTAACTATGCTTACATGTCACTCGTGGGGTCAACGGTCCCACCTCGTCCATCTATTGGGTGTTAGTAGCTAGGTGTTTATTCTTGGTAAACTTTTGGTGGATCTATGATGAAATAACTATTTATTTTCCCACCTCGTCCATCTATTGGTAAACAATAAGTCATATGAAAACGATTTATATATGAAAAATCATTAGAAAATATGCTTTATCCAACTATGCTATTTTTATACATGGAAAAACAACTTGCTTTCAACAAACAGTAGGAAATGCAATATGGACGACTTTGGAAATAGTTTTTAAATTTGAATTTGAATTTTTCTTTCAAATGAACTTTAATTAAAATGACACCAAATGAATATAGCTCGCATAAGTACTATGCCATATCATGTAGTATATTTTGGTCCAATTTTCCAACAAAGATTTGGTAGTTTTTTTAATCCCTGTTTTCGGCAATCTAAAAAAATATATGTTATTTTAGTGCAAAGAAAAGGAAAAAGAATTATGTAGTATTTTTTGGTCCAATTTTACCACATATATTTGATAGTTTGTTCATAGAAAAAAAACCATTTTTGATACTTCAAACATAACTTTTTGTGCAAAGAAAATAAAAGTTTCTTACATGCAAATATTTTGTTAATTGTATTTAAAATGTACTTAAAAAGTGGTTTAATATTTTTGAAAAATTGTTTGGTTCCATTTTGCAACAAATATTTGGTAGGTTCTATAAAAAAATCTCTATTTTTGGCACTCAAAAAATAAAAAAATGATTTTGTCGAGCAAAGAAATGGAAAAGTTCTTTCAGCAACATTGTTTTTTATTCCTATATACACACTTTTGCAAAATATGGGATCATTTTAACAAACTACTCCACGAATGCATCCATAACATTAGTTATATGGCTTGGAAACCATGCATCTCCATACAAGATAGCTCGTTTTTTATAACACTTTTTTAAGATGTTCACCGTATTCCAAGTATGTTAATTTTTCTGGTCACAAGGACACAAATAATGAAGCAAGGCGAAGGTTTTTTATTTTCTTATTTTCTATTTTATTTTTAGATTTTTGCATGTGAGTTTCAAAATGAGATCAAAACGGCGGGCATGACCGTTCATTGATGCAGGTGGAATCTTATAAACATTATGTAATATCTCTGATGAAATAGGTACTTTTGTACATAGAAATCATTTTTGGAAAAAATAACTGCAAAGAAATCATTATGTAATAAAGCTATTGACCCATAATTATGTATCATATATTTGGTAGTTTCTTCACAAAACCCCCCTGTTTTTTATACTCAAAAAAGAAAAATATATCTTATTTGTTCAACAAAAATCAATATATTTTAATGACTTGTACAATAATTTAATATATATTTTTCAAAGATTTAAGTGGAAAAAATCAACCACAAGCATAGAGTTTATTGAGTTTTTATTTTCTAGAAACAATTCTAAACCGTGATGTAATATGATTGGTTGAATCAGGACTCCCACAGATCGTGGATAAGCACCGTTGATCCATCTATGATCCAACGGCCCACGCTAACCCTAATCCCACAACCGCCCTCACCCCACTTCTCTCGAACCCTCCCACTCTGCCACCGCACCTCTCCCATTCTCTGCCGCCCGCCTGCCCCCAACCTCTCCACTCTCCCGCAGCAGTCCTCCCACGGTGGAGTCAGTGTTCCTCGACCACCCGGCCGTGTTCGACCCAGCGGTGGTGGCCAGGCCGGACGACCACTGGGGAGAGACACCGTGCTCGTTTGTCACGCTCAAGGACGCTCAAGCCACCGTGGGAAGGCCAGGATGCCGGTCGGCGGCGCCACGGGAGCAGGCCTCCTGGATCCACGCCGGCGACGTCTCTCCACTGGATCCACGTCGGTGGCGTCTTCGTCTCACCAGATCCACGCCGGTGACGTCTCTCTCGCTCACGTCTCTCTTTTCCCCATCTCGTCATCTTCCTCTGACCTGGTGTGGTGCTGCGCCCAGATGGCGACCGGATCCGTGCGATGTCGCTGGTGCGTAAAGGGCGAGACCGGTGCCTGCCTTCAGGGCGAGCCACGACGCGGCGGTAAAGGGCGATTCCTCATGGCTAGCCAGGGTTTCGACCGCCACCCGGGATCTGGAAAATCAGGCGTTGTTGACGCCAGCGAGCGACGGATCCGGCACCGGCGTGGACCAGGTTGGTTCCTCTCCTACTTGTTCACCCCAATCTCTTCGTGCCATCTCAACTATCTTTTTTTCCTTTGATTTCAATTGCTGCAGATCTATGGCGTGAACGGAGGAGGAGCAGCAAGACGGGCATGGACGGAGGAGCGACGACATCTACTAAAACAGAAGGTACGGTCCCGCACCTTCTTGATCTGCACAAATGCTGGTAGATCAGGTTTATTCGTGGTGATCGTGTAATGCTAATGGCGTTAATTCTGAACATTGGTACTGCACCTGGGGTTGTCGTGGATGGATTTGTGATAGTTTGGTGTCAAGTATGAGCTGATAGTGGTTACTTGAGGCCCTTGAGATTTTAGTCCTTCCCGAGCTTCAAGCCCTCCTTGGACACGTTCTGGAACTTCTTGTCCTTGTAGTCCATGAGGTATTGCATCATTGTTCTACTTGTGAGCTGGGCACAATATAACTATGCAACTGTGTTACCATGGCACTTGGTATTTCTTCCGCTTGCGCATACATATGCACTTTTGGAAGCAATTAGATTTGCTTGATGACCGGAATTATTCAGAAACCATTTTAACCCAATTTTACTGAAGATCACAACACGTAGCATGCTGCAATGCAACATCTTAGGAGAATTTATATTTAAATCCTGATTTGAATGCATGGAGTTTGTGTATATTGAGTGTATGTGTGTATATATGTGGAAAGGAGCGGTGTACTGCATGGAGTGTGTGTGTTCTTGAGTAGTTGATGCAGTTGTTGTTCTTGTTGTAGTGTAGTGTGTGTGTACCTGATCATTAATTTAAATTTGAATTAAATGAACCTTTTCTCTTAATTCAAATAAAATGGAAACTTTTCTATTAATTAAAATAAAATGAAATCTTTTCTTTAATTTAAATTAATTGAAAAACTTTTCCAATAATTAAAATTAAACTAGTTCTGTTGTTTGCAGTTTGTTTGAGCTGTTGGTGTTTGGTTGTTGCTGTTGTTGTTGTTTGTTTATAGTATCCATTATAAGTCTTGTACTCCACCCAATTTCTTATTTTCTATGGTTTACTATTGTTGTTGTTCTACATACTGTCATGATTATTTCTTATATCCAAACCATGTTGCCCCAAAGTGAATAATTATATTTCCACGCATATAGTAATCTTTGGTACCTGATTCACTAGTTGTATATAATTACTGGTTATTCAAAAGAAATTTACCGTGCTATCATGTAGTATCTATTTGTGTTTTAGTAATCTGTAGGTTTCCAGTATACAAATAGCTTCCTGGTTATACAAAAGAAATTGAACTGGCAATAGCTTCCTGGATATCTATTGAGTACTTTTAGAAGTGATTTTTCTTCTGAGACAACATGTTGCTGGCTCCTTTCCTTTGATTTATGTTCAAACCAGAAAATAGTGTACCACACATCCTTCATTGATAGCTTCCTGTTATATGTCTAGTATCTACTTTTTTTTCCTTCTAATTACGTATATGGTACCCTTTCTTGCATGAGGAGCATTTGATCATTTGTTCATTTTGTAGATTCACACGAAGAGGTGCAGCAGGGTGTTGCATGATAAGATGATCCCTGGCTCCGAAACATGAGAATGGAGTTCATCTATTCATATGGCGTTCATTCTTCTATCTATGCTTTTGAAATTTTAGTGATTGGTGAACACTTCAGTATGCACGGACATGTGCTTGTTGCTTGTTGACCTGATGCAAACCTTTATTATTTATGATGCACTGTTAGTTATGATCAGAAGTAGTCACAGTTTAAATGCCTCTTTTGAACTATAACACTTATGAACTTCAATTGTCTCAATGCTCTTACAAGCCAGTCACTACACAAGACACAAATACACTACTATGTCATGTTAGTATTTGTATGTGCTTTTGATCATTCAGAGAATTCTGGATGTGTTGGTTAGTACTAGTACTGGCTTCTGCTAGTAGTATCTTTTTGGCTCCCGTTTGTTGGTAGTAAATTTCACTTTCTTTGCTAGTAGTATCTTTTTGGCTCCTGTTTGTAGGTAGTAATTTTCACTTTCTTTCCAAAAAGAATATAATTTTCGTATTTGCCTTTGTTCCCACCCCAAAACTTAATATTAAATATTTACTTAGAATCCATTTCTCTGCCTTTTCGCTTCTGCTTATAATTGTTTTGTGGAACTGTTCACACGTATCCTTTTTGTTGAAATTTGGCAGATATACTTTTGGCTAAAGAGGTGGAAGCCTCAAGAAGTTCCAGACTATCAAACAGTAGTTTAGTTTTTATACGTCGATTCCGATTATAGAATGCTGTATAGCCTGAGATTGTATTTGCTGAGAGTAGCTAGTATCAAAGTGTGATTATTAAAATGATTGTGGTGTTTATAATGTAATAAACTGATGTGGGCTGTTATTTGAAGAATTTCATTTTTTTCTCCTCTCATTGGTATATTTGTTTTTAATTAGTTGTGAATAATGCTGATGGGATCCTCTGTATAATCTGACAATGGGAGGAAATAGAAGTAACTGGATTTCAAAAAAAAGTTTAACTGTACACTGTCCTAAAATGTATCTGCACTAAAAAGGCCATGGCATATGTTGACCAAACCAATTCCGAATCAGTAGGAAAAATAATCTAGAATGGGCTCTAAATAGCCTAAGGCCTGAAATGAAAAGGGCCAAGGCCTAATAAAAAAGCCCAAGAATTCAAAACCAGCCCATGTGATCAATTAAAATGGGTTGGGCTGATTTTAGCTACGACGTTTTCATTTCGTCGCAATTTTGCCAAGTAGGACTGCCACGTAGGATTGGGTTAGATTGCCAACGACGATTTAGGATCGTCGTAAAGGTTACGACGATCTAGAAATCGTCGTGAAAGTTACGATGATTTCGACCAAAACGTCATGGCTTTCAGTTTTCGACGCTTGGTTTTTCGTCGTAAGATCGTCGTGAATTAAAAACCGTGAAGATGTAGCGACGAAAATAGAGCGTCGTGTATTAGCATATTTCTTGTAGTGACTATCAGCAGCCCACCGGTTTCGTCGACACCGAGCACCCCGATCATGTGTGCCTGCTCTCCCGCTCTCTCTATGGGCCGAAGCAAGCACCACGTGCGTGGTACCAGCGCATCGCGGCGTTCCTCCAGAAGCTGGGTTTTCGGTCTACCCGCTCCGACGCTTATCTCTTCGTCTACCATCATGGAGCTACCACGGCATACTTGCTTCTATACGTCGACGACATCATCCTCACGGCCTCCACGACCGAGCTCCTTCAGCAGCTCACTGCTCGCCTTCGTGCCGAGTTCGCCCTCAAGGACTTGGGGCCCCTGCACTACTTCCTTGGCATCGAGGTGGTACGGCGGCCCGACAGATTCTTCCTACACCAGCTGAAGTACGCACACGAGCTTCTCGAGCTAGCCGGCATGCTTAACTGCAAGCCGACGTCTACGCCCATCGACACGAAGGCCAAGGTCTCCGCTCTGGAGGGTTCCCCTGCACCGGACGCCGTGTTCTATCGCTCCATCGTCGGCACTCTTCAGTACTTGACACTGACATGACCCGATCTTCAGTATGCTGTGCAGCAGGTGTGCCTTCATATGCATGCCCCGTGTGACTCCCACTGGACATTAGTGCGCCGCATTCTTCGGTACATCCGTGGCACTATGTCCTTGGGTCTCACGTTGACCGCCTCGGCCTCCACCGACCTCGTCGCCTACTCCGACGCTGATTGGGCTGGCTGTCCGGACACTCGCCATTCCACGTCCGGATATTGTGTCTACCTCGTACCATCCTTGATATCGTGGTTGTCTAAGCGACAACCCACGGTGTCTCGCTCGAGTGCCGAGGCAGAGTACCGAGCCGTGGCCAATGCAGTTGCTAAGTGCTCGTGGCTTCGCCAGCTTCTCCAGGAGCTGCTCTGCGACATCCCGAAGGACACCATTGTCTACTTCGACAACGTCTCCGCCGTCTACCTCTCCGCCAATCCGGTCCATCATCGCCGCACGAAGCACATCGAGCTTGACATTCATTTTGTCCGCGAGCAGGTGGCCCTTGGGCGCGTTCGGGTTCTTCATGTTCCCACTGCCCAACAGTTCGCCGATGTCATGACCAAAGGACTACCGACGTCTACCTTTTAGGAGTTCCGGTCCAGCCTTTGCGTCTCTGGCGACGCTTCGACTGCGGGGTGGGGGGTGGGGTGGGGTGGTGTTGAATATGTATATTGCATGTATATTAGGCAGACTAGGATTTCCTTTGGTTTTTTTCCTAGCTTGTGAGCTCTCCCGATCCTTTCCATGTATAGCGGATATGATTGAGATCACGCAGCCCATGTACTCTATATATATGCTACGGCATGAGATCAATACGATTACGGTTGATCCAATCTCTCTCCAACACGGCGGAGGCCGGCTGGGGCACGGCGCGGCGAGGCAGGCCGGCCGGTGCGGGGCGGAGGGAGGCCGGTGGGGGGAGAGAGTCCGGTGCGAGCGGGCGCGGGGAGGAAGTTCGTGCCGTTGGTCAGAGGAGAGAGAGAGAGGTGGGCGGGTACGTTGTGAGATTTGTTATTTTTTATAGGAGTTGCCTTATAAGGTGGTATTATTGTAGAATAATATTCTACAATCAATTGTAGAATAGAGCTCTTAAGACTTATTCTACTAACACTTTTTCTTATTCTGCTAACAACTGTGTAATGGAAAAAGCCCTCGAACTGAACCACACACGCAATAAAAAAACAAACAACTCACCAGCCTACGCACCAACCCATCCTCCCCACCTTCCCCTCCCCCACGAACGCCACCTCCCCCTTATCCCCACGTCGGTGATGCCCCACCTTCTTCTGTACGCCAGTTCCCCCAACCCCAACGCCGGTGCCCCACCTCCCTCCGTCCCTCCCGCGCGGCACTGGATCCCGACGGATCAAACAGCGGCCGGATCCCGGCGGTGTCTTGCCGCGCCGCGCCACCAGGATCCGCCCCCGCCGCCCTGCTGCTCCCCGCCGGCCCTGCCCCCGCCGCCGTGCACCGCCTACTACCCCGCACCGCCTCCCCAGTCCGACCAGCTCCTCCACACCATCGCCACGCATCTCCTGCTCAACTCCCCGCCTCCACCGCAGCCCCAAGCTCAACCGCACCAGCCCCCTCCCCACCCACAGACGGTGAATCCCGCCATGAACCAGGGATCCGTCCCCTACGGCCATCCCCAGGCGCCCACCGGACCACGGCCAGCTCTTTCTCCGCTCGCTGCTACGCCGGGTGGCCTCGTATGGCACCCCGGCTCAGAGGACCGGAACGCCCCGTGCTCCAGTCCAGAGATCAAGTCTTCTGAAACACGGCACTGCTTGATATAGAAGTGAACAACTTTCTATTACCGAAAATAGGGGTACACGAGGTCTATTACAATTCTAGCGGAGACACAGCTTGCTCCTCAGGCTAGCCTCGTCTCTACACCAAGCAGCAGCATAACTCTCTAGCAGCGGAATATAACTCGGCAGCGGAACAACAACGGCGGTGATGAACTCCAATCCACAGGGACACTGGCTGGGACACCTCCTAGCTCGCAAACACCGGGAACTTCGTCCTACGCATCCAAAGGACGACCTGCAAATCTGGCATGACACGCCAGGTTAGTACATTGAATGTACTTGCAAGCTCACAACAACCATGCAACAAGGCAACAATATTAGTGAATTAAACAGGTGAGCAACAATATCATGCAAACATATATTCATCAAGCATATTATCAACATTAAGACTAATGCACACACAAACATCGTTTAAGGTCACATGGACCCCACATGATCATCGCATGATCACGTGGCTTACCTCGGAGTCCTTACAGAGTCAAGCACCGGGTCACCTCATGACCAATCACTTCCACGGGTCGTCGCATGACCAAACGGGTCATCACATGACCATTCAACGGAATAGGTGTCCTTCGTTACCACCCAACCAATCCGGTCATCGCATGACCATCCACTTACCACGAACATACCACCGAACTCATGTTGATCTCATGGTGTGACCTAGTACGAATTGTGTCCATTACCGTGGACGCGGCTATTCGAATAGATTTGTGTGACTCTGTAGAGTTTGTGCACGTTACCCATACTATGAAGTTCTTCCTCCATCCAGTACCTCGGAACTTGTCCCACAGGATCCTTGGAACTCGTACCACAGGAGTGGACTAGGACTTCTCCAATGAGACCGTTCTACCGCGTGTCCCTCTTACCGTATCACCGACATCCCGTCTTGGGTAGCCCATGTGTCCTTCCGACACTGACCACCACATGGCCCTGACCATCACCTGGTCCATACACTTTGTCCCCCCCGTAGGGACCCGCACGCATAACAATCTGGCTGTTTACCCGGCCAAGGCAACTGCCGTGCATAGCCTTCCCTCTTTGGTGATACGCAAAAGAGAACCCACTGGTAGACCGAATCAAGGCCTGCCCATACAAGAAAATGTGGCTGCACGGATAAGTTCGGTTCGGTGGCACCTGATCAACTTGTCATGAAGCATGTCTCCAACAGCAAACAAAAGTATCAGGTGCAACATGAGTAGCATCAGATCATAACAATGCATAACATACTAGCATAATAATTTCAGATACGATCAAACACATTTTAGATGGTGAACTTATCCGTGTTACAGAGATTAAGATTATTAACATGGCCACATTATGAAATCAGTTGAGCATAAATTAGGCATAGCATGAACTAGCATAGAGATAACATGACCAACTTATCATGGCAATGACATAATCAAAGTATGACATGGATGTAACATGGAAAAACATAGAATAGTAGTAGCATATTCAAGGATAGCATGGCAATGGTAATCATCAATCATAAAATGGCAACCTTATCACGGTCACCGATATAAGCATATCATCGAAAAGAAATTTTAGAAGCACGTCAAAGCTTTGCAAAGGTGCAAAGGGTATTGTGGCTTGCCTTTCACCAGAGAGGTGTGAAACACTCCTGGTCTTCGACGTCACCAAAACCCTGCAAAATATTTTCCAATAAAGCAACGGAGAAAAATTCAAACACCATATTTTGTTTGACCAGCAAATAACAACATCACAACATGGCATGATACCTATGCCAAAACGAAGAGGAGATCAAAGCAAAACAAACGAAAAAACAATCACCTCGTTAGGAGTTATGGTCGCGGAGATATGAGCGTTCGTTCGTTAGGCGGAGAATCTGCCTTAACCAGTGAACGTTCACAGCTGAGGGTTTGGAGAAATACGCTTTCAAAGCGGAGAAAGCGTACTTCGGGCTGAAGAAGAGCGAAATGCACTTTTTGAAGGAGAAGGCGTATTTCAGCCTGATAACAGAAGAAGTACGCTTTCCATTAGAGGAAAATGTATTCTTCGCGGAAAACGGCCTGACGAGTTGCCACTGTAATAGGAAAACGGCCCAGGGACCTGATGCGCGGGGACCGCCTGGCAGTCTCACCCCTCCTCTGCTTCTCCTCTTCTTCCTCTCGCCGTGACAGGAAACAGGGGAGGGCCACGGCGCGGCGCCAGTGAGGGAAGGGCGGGGGCGCGCCTGCCGGCGAAAGGGAGCGGGGCGCGGCTGGCCCGGGCACGACCGCCGGCGACCACGGGGCCGCTCGGGAATGGCCCGCGGCGCTGTTCCTCTGATGTGGGGCGCGACACGCCGAGCGGTGGCGACCAGTGGCGGGGAAGGATGCGGTCGTGGCTCGAGGGGAGGGGCTACGGGAGGCCGAGGTGAGCTGGGGCACGGCCAGTGGGGAGGGGGAACGCCGGGCTGCCCGAATTTCGACCGGAGCTCGACGGCGGCAATGGTGGCCGAGGAGGGCAATGCGGGGCTCCGGCCACAAATTGGGGAGGGGAAACAGACTAGGAGGAGTGGGGAGGCTAATGTGTGATGCTCTGGAGGTCGGGGGTGCGCCATTTATATAGGAGGAGGGAGATTCGAGCTCGGGCCACGACAAGCAGGGGCGGCCTTGGCATGCGTCGAGATGGCGGGCATTGAGTGCATTCGAGAGAGCTCGGGAGGGGCTGGCGTGGCGCACGCGGCCTGAGGAAAGCCGTGCGGCGCGGCTAGACATGGAGAAGACGACGGGTGTGCACTGGAGCGGGATGGAGCGCGTCCAGTGCACGCCATGTGCAGTCTGAGAGCGTGTCCACCAAGGGGAGGTTTATTTGGGGAAGGTTTCTTCATGGACAATGTTGTTTGGGGGAGGGTCCTTCGAGTGCTAATCACCGTGGGGTTCCTAGATGGCCACATGGGCTAATGTGGTGAGCTCTACCTCAGGGATAAGTTTGTTGCAGCAAACTTGGAGCAGAAGCATGGATCACATGGTGGGGTTTGGGGTGGTGCCAGGTTGTCCCATTGGCTTAGGGTTGGAAGGACTATAGTTCTGTGGAGTTTGGGGTCAAATGGTTAAATACACATGGTACTTCCTTTGCAAATGTGGCATGGGGGCTGAAAGTGTTTGTACTATGTTGTGGCTAGCACATTTCTCCCTTAAGCATGATATTTGGCAGAGCTTAATCATACACTAGAGTGGGTATGTGTGCCAAACTTCAGCTCAAATGGATCAAGCTGGCTAGCACTTCCTTTGCAAATGTCCAATTAGGCCAGAACACAAAGTTGAAGCTAGAATCTCATAGGATTGGTGGAATTGGCTGAAAATTGGTGTGCTGGGGTTATTTGGCATGTTGCATATGTGTATAACATTTCATAGCCATTAGACACACAAAGCTAGCACTTTCTTCACAATGTGGCCCATTGGTCAGAAACTTAATATTGACAATGCACTCACATGGGTAATGGGATTTGGCTCACATTTGGTTTGGTGGAGTTATATAGTGGTAGGATCGTGCTCACAAAGTTTCAAGGCAAATGGGATACCCTATCATGCACTTGCTTCACAATGCCACCTTGCTGTACCCAAACTTTGGGAATTTATTTTGGGAGTTTGGCTAAGAAAATGGGGGTGGAATTTTTTGGAGATCAATGACATGATCTTATGAGCTTTCTCAAAAAGTTTCACCAGCAATGGATCAAGATAAATGGCACTCCCTTCACAAAGCTCCATCCTGCCCCCACAGACAAATGAATTTTTCTTGAGGAAAACTCCACTTGGGCTATGAAATGTTTTTGGATTATTTGGCAAGATATGATATCAATGACATGTGGAAATTATTTGGGGATTTATGGAGAAATATAATTAGGGGTTGCTTCACAAACCTCAAATAATAGGAATATCCCTTTTAATGGAAAAAGGAATATATGGCTTGAATATATGGTGGCTTCGATGAGGTGGGTCAATGGAATGGAAATGGCAAGGATTGGAAACAAGGGACACTTGAGCATGGAAGGAAATTATTCCCAAGTTCAAGTCCAACGAGGTGGTCAAAATCAAATCTAATAGCAAATCCATAAATAAATTAGAAAAGTTTTTTGAAAAAGAAAGTTCCAAAATACAGGGTGTCAGACCGCGCTCGAGACCACCCTGCCCCATGCCTTCCCCATCCCTCCTGACCCGTCGAACCAGCAGCCCAACCCTCGTCGGCACCACCGCGTGCACGCGCACCAGAAGGAGGAGGACAGTTTGAAAATTTTCATGATCCTTGTTGTTCGAAGGATTTCATTTGTGGGTTGCCCTCCTTGTGGCATCGCTGCAGTTTGCGGTTCAGTACTAGTGCAGTGCAAAAGGCGCGGCTGTGCAAGCAGGAGGCGTGGTGGGACAATCTAAAATATATATACCAGATTGTAATTTATTTGTGGTTTGAGATGTTTGTATTTATTTTTTAAAGCATGTACCTTTTATCTTGAAGAATTTGTAAATATTTACATTCACTGCGAGAATAACTGCAGTGCGCTTGCGAAAACAACTGCAGTGCGCTTGGTTGTGAGATGAAGTTCATTGCATGCGCTTCCTCTTGCAGTTCGTATATGTATATATTATAAAATAATAACTTAAAATTATGCAGTTCATTTTAGTGTGTTCCCGTGGTTAATATCCCCCCACATGAACCGTAAAGTTTTGGTAAAAAAACCATGTAGTTCTCTTTTGTAGAAAAATGCGGTGCGATCGCCCCGACGGATATAGTTCACTTCACTTATTTTGATCCACGAAAAAGCACGTGATATTCTGTTTACTGATAATGCAGTGCAGTTGCACGTCGGATGCAATCACATCGTCGATTATAAATCCATAGAAAACACGTTCATTCTGTTCGCCTCTAATGCAGTGCACTAGGCTGTCGGATGCGGTGCGGTTGCCCGGCGAATGCAGTTCACTTGGTCGATTTCGGGTCCGCGAAGAATGGAGTTCCGCGTTTTTAGTAGAATCGACACAACTCTTAAACCATAAAGTGTGTTCTACATGAAAATGGAGCACCTCAACGATATCTATCCAACGGTGTATCAATTGCATCAATCGGATAAGCGAATCAAAAGAATTTACGCAAAAACGCCCGCTGCCCCAAATGTGGACAACCATACCATTTTTCAAATTACTTCAAAACCATGGGGAATCTGGAAAAGTGTTCAACATATGGATTAATATCCTACTCCATACGAATCCAACAGTATGTCATACACATCAATCGGACAAGTGGCTAAAAAGTTCTACTCTCTACAAGATCAGCCGGTGAAAAAAAAAGTGTGTGCGTTTTTTCGCGGCTAGATTTCTCTCAAGTCCGTAGCGAATTAGACAAAGTGTTATACATATGGATGGAGTGCATGATCGTTCTCTTTCCAACGGTATAACATTTTCATCATTCCGATGAACGGTTTAAGATAAATCACGGAAAAACTGCCGCTGTGAAAGTGGGCCGCCGCAACATTTTTGAAAATGCTCTTAATCTGCGAGGAATCAGGACAAGTGTTCAACATACGAAAGATGCTCCATTTCCATACGAATCCAACTATGTATCATACTCTCAATTCCGACTAACGGTTAAAAATTTAAGGAGAAAATACTGCATGCGGTTCGTTTTTACCCGAGCTGCAGTGCTTGTAAGTCAGCAGTGTGGTTCCTTTAGTGAGACGATGCAGTTCAGAAGTGTTAGCAGAATAGTTATTCTGCTAATATGAGCAGAATAGAACAACTATATATATATATACTATTCTGACAACATTCGGAACTGCATCGTATCGCAAAAAAGAACCGCACTGCTGAATTCGGAGCACTGCAGTTCGGGTAAAACAGAACCGCATGCACCGTTTTTGCTTCAAGTTTTTAACCGTTTGTCGGAATTAAGCGTATAATATACCGTTGAATTTGTATGGAAAAGGAGCATCTTCCGTATGTTGAACACTTCCCCCGATTCGTCACGGATTAAGAGCAGTTTCGAAAATGGTGCGGAGAGCCACTTTTGCAGCAGGCGTATTTTCGCGGTTTCTCTTAAACCGTTCATCGGAATGATGCAAATGATATAACATTGGAAATATATCGTTCAGGCGCTCCATCCATATGTAGAACACTTTGTCTAATTCGATACGGATTTGAGAGAAATCTAGCCGCAAAAAAACACAGCAACTCTATTTTTCGTTTTCGGATTTTGTAAAGAGTAGAACTTTTTAACCGCTTGTCTGATCGATGCGTATGATACACCGTTGGATTCGCCTAGAGTAGTAGATTAATCCATATGTTGAACACTTTTCCTGATTCCCCATGGTTTTGAAGTAATTTAAAAAACAGTGTCGCTGCCCTCTTTTGAACAGCGGGAGTTTTTGCGTAAATTTGTTTGATTCGTTCGTACGATCGATGTAATTGATACACCATCGGATAGCTATCGTCGAGGCGCTCCATTTGTATGTAAAACACATTCTCTAATTCCTTATGATTTAAAAGTTGTGTCGATTTTAGTAAATCTCGGAACTCCGTTCTTCGTGGACCCGGAATCGACGAGGTGAACTGCATTTGGCCGGGCAAGCGCACTGCATTATCGCCAGACAGAACGCACGTGCTTTTCGCGGAACACAAAATCGGCGAGTGAACTGCATCCGCGGGGCACCCGATTGCATCCGACAGACAAGCGCACTGCATTATCGCATACAGCGACCGCAGTGCATCATTGAACAAAAAGAACTGCATGTATTTTTTTATTTATTTTTCAAAATCATCGTAGTTCTTCGCGGATCAAAAATCGATGGAGAGAACTGGATCCACCGGGCGCCGGCTGCATTTATCGACGGGAGAGAACTGCACATGATTTTATACAAATGAACTATAAATGAATCGTACTACGTAAATTTCATTAGACGAGCGACCACACTGCATCAAACGGGCAATCAAACTTTTTTTTCTTCAACTTTTTATGAACGAGAGTGGACTGCATCAAAACAAACCACAATATATACATATATTTTGTAGAAAAGATATATACAGTGCACTGTTTTTCTCCTTTTTTCGTCTCGTTCCTCTACAACTAAATATAAAATGAGCCGCAACAACAAAAAACAGTGTGGTAGTGAACCACATCATTTGGAGCATACAAAATAAACATACAAAACAGAGCTTCACGTGATCTAGGTTGCACGTCCGCTGTTGGACGAAGGAGGAGGGGTCCGGAAAATCAACAAAAAAAATGATCTGCACCGAGATATACATGCAGTCTGATCTGCACACACACACACACATCCAAATTCCCGCTGTGAGGAGACACGTTTCTCCACCGGAGGACTCCTCTGTTTGAGCACAGGGCAGGCCATGAAGGAGGAATGGGGGAGGGAAGAGTCGCCGGTGACCTTCCGAGCTCAGATCTGGCGACGCAGCGTCAAGTGGTCGGGGAAGGCGGAGGCTGGCGACCGAATCCAGTGGCCCGGATGGATCCAACGCTCCTTCATCCGGGGTTCCAACAGTGGACTGCACGCACGGCCGTAGGGGCATGGGGAAGGTGGCGCCCTGGCGGCCGACTGCTCGGGGAAGGAGAGGCCGCAACGCGGGAGTAGGAGGAGCCCGGACGGCGCCCCGGCGGCGCGGCTGCGTGGGTGAAGGGGCGTCCCGGCGGCGCGACTGCGTGGGGGAAGGGGAACTGCAGCCATGGATCCAGGCCAGAACGGGGGTGAGGTCTCGCCGGATCCGGCGGGCGCATGGAGGAGGAGGATCAGGGGGCGAGGTTAGCGGGCGGGGTGGCCGTGCGCAACGAATCCGAGGGCGGGTGGTTGGATCCACGGCCGGCGCACGGTAGCCCGAATGGCGCGGTAGCGGGGAGGAGGTAGGGCGTCGCGGGGGCGAGAAGGAGGTAGAGGGGCGCCGTGGCTGGGAGAATCTAGGGCGGCGCAGGGGCGGGGAGGAGGTAGGGCGACACCGAGGGTTGGATGGGCCGGCGGGTGCGGTGGAGAGTGGAAGAAGGTGGAGGAGATGGGGAAGAATGTGGGTACGCACGGGCTAGGTGGGTGGTTAGTAGCTAGTTTTTTTTGTTCGTTTGCTTGGTGCGGCGCGGTGCGGTACCAGGGGTTAGTTTTATCAGTGTTGGCAGAATAAGAAATTATTGTTAGAATAAGGTCTTAAGGGGTGTTGTTAGAATAGACCCACCCTATATATATATATGTATATATATATATATATGTATGTAAAAGCCTTGTTACCTTCCATCATATGGATCCCACATGTAACAAGTACCACGGTTCATCACGGCGTAGTACTGACCCGAAAAAGCGAAATCTTCAAACTCCCAAGGACTGAAATGGGGTATGTCGAGCATGTCCCATCTTAATTTCCTATCGGCACCCATGCCTCTACCGGTGATGAGAATCCTTTTATCGAAGACGGCGATGAGATCAGAGTCGTCTTCGGTGTGGCCACGATGGAATGGTGGATGTACAATGACTACCTTCTTCAACAAAAGTTGTATGAGATCATAGCTGAAACACCGTCTTAATCCACTGCCCCCAGCGTGATGAACAACAAGAGATGTGAATGGACGCCCATCAACTGTCATCCCAGTGCAACTGGATGCGTGCGTTACCTAGAAGCAAGGCCAGCCAGTCGCCATTCACACCAACCCAAGCCTGTCGTGCACTTGGATCGTGAAAAAACTTGACAGGCTGAGAGAAATGATTTTTTGTAAAGAAGGACGACGTACGTGAGATCACCTACCTCAGGGCGGGAGAGAATCGTCGTTGGAAAAGGAGTGTTATCAAGAGGGGTGATGGTGCACTTGTCGCTCTGCGGCTGTTCCTACTCTGATGCCATATAAAAATCATGTTCTGCAGCTTGCTCTATTACGCAAGGAAGCCCGAGAACGGGCTTCATCTCCTTAATTCGACCGTGGACGAGGAGCATAACCTCCGGGCCACATGATGCAAACCTTGTGACGCTCCATATGTACGCTCTAGTGTTGTTTGATACCAAGGTTGTAAGAGTATCGTTGTCGATTTCTTCCAGGCGACGTCTTTGCGCCGGAGGGGAACCATTGATGTCCATCACGGGCTTTCGCTTCGAGCCGAGTGGCTGACCTAGCGCCGTGGACGAAGAGGACGGAGCTGGTTCATCAGTGGCTGGAGGATGGTCATCAGATTGGGGATTGTGTGTGGGGGGGGGGTCGAATACGCCATTCGGTAGGGCTGGATGTGGTGGAAGCGGTGGCCTTCCCTCGGCGCCAGCGGTGAAGATAAAGGCGGGCATGAGGGAGTGCGCACCATCGTCGATGCTAGTGGGATCGTTAGATTTCTGGGGTTCACTAGCAAATTGCGAGGAACCGATCCTTATATTGAGCAGTTTCCTAGTGTGGAATGGTGTGCACATGAACTGATTGGACCGCCGCCCCAGCCGAGGGTAATTGAATAAGGACACGAGGAGGCAGACTGTCAGAACCCAAGTTTAGGTAAGTGCTAGGGTTTGAGTGCCCCTTTGCATCATGTGAAAATTTCAAAAGAAATTCAAAAATGGGAAAAATAAAAGCCCTAAAGAATTTAATTAAATGGCCAGACAAAAAATGCTTCCAAAAATTGCTCTGTTATTTTTGAAAAGTCTTAAAAATATGCATGATCACATATAAAGTGTAGTGGGTCCCACTTCATGCACCAAGATTTGTCAAAAATTACAAACAGGTCTTGGAAATTAAATTAAACCACTATTTGAATTGAAATTCAAATTGATTGAATTTCAAAAATGCCCAAAAGTTATAAGTGGCTGGCACTATGTATTGTGAGCCCACATAAAATTTTATGGCATTTTATAAAATGCCTAGCTATTTATTTAGCTAGGTCAAACAAATTACAGAAATAACAAAAAGAAAAACAAAGGAGCAACCTTACCTGGCGCCCAGGGCACGACCCACTCACCTGTTTCCCACGGCCCAGCCCACCAGGGCGTGTCGTCTTCCTCCCCAGCCCCCAAAGCAGCTCGCTGGAGAGCTGGGGGCATGCGTCGACGACCACCGATGAGGAGAGCCTCCTAGGCCTCTCCCTCACGCACCCGAGCACGCCACGCAGCTGCTCACTTCCCCCCTGCACACCTTGCCTCTCTCTGGCCCTCCCTCTCTCTCTCCGGCGAAGCTCCCGAGCGCCCCGAAGAGCACGTCGCCGCCTAGCCGTGGCCAGCAGCCCCCTCCGCCCTTGCCGCCATGTACAGGAGGTCGGACACCCTCGTCTCCATCTAGCTGCGAGTCGAATCGAAGCCAGGAGCTCTTGCTGCGATGCCTGGTTCAAGATTCCACCGCCGGGAACCGCAGCTCTGGCGAGCAATTATTCGCCACCCGCTCCATCTCCGGCTCTGCCGTGCCCCTCTTCACGTTTAGGTGAGCGCTGTGCTTTGATTCCCCGGCCCCGCTCTTCCCTCCGTGCAGCGCACCGCCTCGCCGTCGAGGATAGAGGCTCCAGCCGCCGCGTCGCCGTCGTAGCCGTGAACCGGGACGACCCCGTGATCCCCCGATGGCCCTACTGGACGCGCGAGACGAAGAGCAGCTCACCCGTGCCCTCAGATCCCACTCCCGTGCCCAAAATTCGCTACTCCGACGAGTTCCCCGGCGAACAGTAACCCCGACGCCTTTGAACCCTAACCCCTAAGCTAATCCCCGCACTAGCCCCTCCTGGGCCACTGACCAGTGGCCCCACATCCCTAACTAATTAGGGATTAACTTAAACATTAGTTTAAACTAACCCTCTCACTGACAAGCCAAGCCCACCTGTCGGCCCCCCACGTCACACTGACGTCATGCTGGCGCAGTAAAGCAATTAAATGAATTAATCTAATTCCAGAAAATCCAGAAAATAGCTAAAACTTTTGAAAATCATAACTAATTCATTTTAACTCCAAATTGGACAAATAATATGTCTAAAATTATCAGAAAAATGCAATGAATGTGAATATGGACTCTGTTTCCATGATTGAGCAAGTTAAATTGGGTGAACAGTGGCAAACATCCATATGCATTTAATTTGAATTCAAATTTGGAGTGAATTTGCAAATGACTTTGCATTCCACTTCTTTTAAATGGAAGTGTCCACACAATGAAACCATGAACATCACACTACAATCTTGATCATGTGTTTGTGCATTGTACATTATGTTGATCCTTTGATTGCGATGTTTGTCAAATAGAAGTGGAGCCGGAACCGGAGGCCACCCCCTTCGTTGAAGACACCGTACCGAACCTCGTCAGCAAGGCAAGCAAACCCCATTGATCATGTCTATAAAATCCCACTTCCCTCTTAGTCTCGCTTATGCATGTTTAGGAGATCACCTTGTTATCGATTCTACCGCATAGTTGAACCCATATCTGATGCATGACCTATCATCTTGACACAGTAGTGAGCAAACCACAATCCTAGCTGACATAGGATTTGATTGATATCATGTGGCCCCTGCAACTGTTAAAGCTTATTGCATGCTTAGAGTTTACAATGAGGATGCTTTTGATGTGAGTCGGGATGATAGTGAACATGGTGTTGATGAAAGTGAAACTGTGTTGGTGAATCTACCCTAATACAAGGTGAACGATGAGAGGCTGTGTAGGAGTACACAGTGGGTTCTCTCGTTGAACACTGCCTTAAGCCCGAGTTCTTGTATGGTAATCGGAGAGAAAGAGTACAACCACACATTGGGCTCACTGACCCCTCTCGACCTATTAACTCACCCCGATCCAAGTCCAAGAGTCCCACCTAGTTCGGGTTTTCCATTCGGCATATGCATAGAAAGATAAAGGAAAAGAAATGTGGCATTCATGGTAGGGCTTGTAGAACATGGCTTGTCAAGCGGAGAACAATCCGTCGAGGTGGGCTTGTCAGTCGTGCCTACATGGGCCGGAACTCCAGTTAGGTTTGGAACTCATTGGACTAGAATGGAGCTGTGGGCGAAGTGTTGTGGTGAACATCCTCGCCGACACCCCTTGAATGGTGCCGAGACCTGGCGGTAACTGATGGTCATGTGTGTGTAGCGGTACACCCCTGGAGGGTTAACAAACTATTCGAATAGCCGCGTCCGCGGTCATGTACTACTTGGAAAGTTGTGCTTGATTATTAGACAACTTGAATGGATACTCTAAAACTCGCAAGATAAGCGTGAGTGCTATGGCGTGGGGAAGTCGAGGAAGTATCCATAGTGGTGTATTGGTTGGAGACTTGGTAGTGGACTCGTGTATGCTTCTTACCTCAAGTCTGGTACTCGTAGTACAGGACTAGCCAAGTCAAAGCTCGCACTTCTGCATGTTGAAACCCCACCTCCCTTTACCTTGATACTTGAGCATGAGTAGTATAGTTCTGATGTAAGTCTTGCTGAGTTCGACTTTGTACTCACGTTTGCTTATTCTATGTTTTAGATGGAAACCCAGACACCGATGGAGACACCTTCCTGGAGCTCAACGTTGACCTTGGTAGTATAGTTCCAGACAGTAGTCTGGTCCCTCGTGGAAGGGTATGTATGTTGAACAAGGCTTCTCTAAGCCATTTGTTAAACTTGTCTGTACTCAGACCTAATTTGCTTCCGTTGTATGCTGTAATGTTGATCACAGACATGTGATCTTTGTATGCTCTATGTATAAGTCAATAAAGATATACTTTGTAGACTTCATGCAATGTGTACCTCCTGTGTACACTGGACATGTATGCTGCATGTATGATTATAACATGCATGTCTTAGTGTGGGGTTCGATAGCTTAGTTGTGTTCTTGTCAGCGGTATTTTATACACCAAGTGGCCCTTAGATGTGCGCAGCTTGGGGCATCGCGATGCGATTGCTCGTGACTCTGTCACGTGGCACACTTTGTTGTATGATTGAGCCCGCCCGAGACCCTGACTAAGTGATCGGGCTGGAGTATGTTTATGTAAGTGTTATAATTCAATCGATAACATGGTTGAGGAGACTTGTCTATGAGTTTGGGATTTCACCACCCATAATCATTTAGACTTGTGAGCGGGCGATGAGGACCCATCTCAGCTGATCATCCGGCCTGGATGGGATGCCCCTCACGTACGATGCTTTCCGAGAGTGTTCTGTGCTTGGCCTTGTCTGCTTAGACAAGTGGGTAGCAGGACTGTCTGTAGGATTATCAAACCCTTGGTCGAAGTCGAGTCTAGCATTCTGTAGTTATATAGTTACTTGGGTATAAGGGAACAACGTAAGGCTTGTTTTTCTCGTTACCCTCATCGATATGAGTTCTGAGTCACCCTCATATTTTCTACGGGAAGATAGGACTAGGCTCCTCTATGTCTTACTAGAACATCTCGTTGATTGCTTCTTTGTAGCTGTAGGACTGTTGAGGTTGTCTAGAGTCATCTTGTTGTTGATTTCCTTGAGGAAGTTCTGTCCAACCTCCTCAAGGTTGTTTCATTTTCCATCCCGGTGTAGCCGTTATGCTGCCCGATTTATTCCGTGTTTCTTGGAATATTTTCCTTTGCATTACAATCTTTTCCTCCTAGTCATGTCCTCTTGTCTTTGTTTCCATCGTAAAACCTGTTCTGATTGTTGATTTTTATCACACAGGATGTCGGGTGGAACTCGTAGTGCTGTTCGTCGCAATCGAGACCGTGATCAGAATCGAAGTGATGATGATCCTCCTGCACCGCCTTCTGCGGCGGAAATCATGATGGAAGCTGAACGGAATCGACGTGATGAAACACGCCTTCTGGAGCTCATCAAGCAGAATACCTCTCGTCAGTGCAATGTGGTTGTCAGCATTCAGGATTTCATCCTACTCAAACCACCGGTATTTCGATGTTCCTCCTAGCCCCTTGAAGCTGATGACTGGCTCTGTTCCATCGAGCGTAAGCTTGAGACGGCGCATGTTGCTCCCAATTATCGTGTGATGTTTGCGGTATACTTCCTGGAAGGTGCTGCCGGTGAATGGTGGGAGAACTATGTTGCAATGCAACCTGATGGTCACGTATTGACTTGACAGCAATTCCGTGATGCCTTCCGAGGGTACCACATTCTGGATGAGATGATGGAAAGGAAGAAGGAAGAGTTTTGCAATCTAACTCAGGGAGATAGGTCCATCCACGAGTATATGACCGAGTTCAACCATCTTGCTCGTTATGCCCAAGAGGAGATATCCACTGATGCCAGGAAGCAAGCAAGATTCCGCAAGGGACTTAGCCCTATTATTCTTGATGATCTCAATCTTCATGAGTTTGTCAACTTTGAGGATTTAGTCAATAGATCCTTCAGAGCTGAGTATGGCAATGAGGTGTTCAAAGAGTCTCGCAAGCATGCTCGTGAGTTTGTTCCATCTTCTAGTTCGTCCCCTCAGAAACGCCGGATATGGATTCCAACTAGTGCCATTCCTTCACACCTTATTGCATGGCCATCCTATATGGTGCCTCAAACTCCTCCACCAAACATGAATCCCAACAGTTATGGTAGTCAGCCTGGCCACATTGCACGGAAATGTTCATTGTCGGTGAAAGTTGATCCTCGTCCAAGACATGATGCCACTCCACCCAAGTCTTCCAAAGCTAAGTCTTCACAGAAATCCACCTCCAACTCCTTGCAAGCAAAGTCCTTAGCCACTATTGGTGGTTGTGTGAACCAAATCTCAGTTGAGGAAGCTATTGATACTTCTGACGTCATCCTTGATACGCTCCCAGTCAATCATGTTCCCGCCTCCATTCTTTTCGATCCAGGAGCTTCTCATTCATTCATGTCGGAGAGTTATGCACTTCGTCATGGGTTCCTCTTTGAAGAAATGTTTTCTCCAATGATAATTCAAACTCTTGGTTCAAAGTGGAAAACTAATAGAGTAAGCCATGGCAATCAAATTGCAATTGAGGGTTTAATATTCCTTGCTTCTCTTATATCCCTCAAGTCTTCATACATTGATGTCATGATAGGAATGGATTGGTTATCAAGCCATAATGCTTTCCTTGATTGTAAAGCCAAGTCAGTTAAACTTACCCATCCTTCAGGCCAGACCATTGACTACACCTCACCCAGTTCTAGAATCTAGATGCATACTTTGAATGTGCTTCCCCTTCCTGACCTTGAAGATATTCCGGTGGTTCGTGACTTCCCGGATGTCTTTCCTAAAGAACTGCCAGGAATGCCTCCTGACAGATGTGTAGAATTCATTGTAGATCTTGCCCTAGGAGCCGCCCAATTTCCAGACGCCCATACAAAATGGCCCCACGTGAGTTAGCTGAGCTTAAAATCCAACTTGAAGCTTTTTTGGCAAAAGGCTTCATCCGCCCTAGCTCATCGCCATGGGGTTGCCCCGTTCTGTTCGTAACTAAGAAAGATGGAACAGAAAGGATGTGCGTAGACTATCGCCCGCTAAATCTAGCGACGATAAAGAACAAGTACCCACTGCCCAGGATCAATGATCTTTATGATCAACGTGCTGGATCCTCTGTCTTCTCCAAGATGGATTTGAGATTAGGCTATCATCAAATCAAAATCAGAAACGAGGACATTCCAAAAATGACATTCACTACTCGTTATGGTCTTTACGAGTTCACCGTCATGTCCTTCGGTCTAACCAATGCCCCCGCCATTTTCTTGCGCATGATGGATTCGATCTTCATGTAGTACTTAGATAAATTTGTTGTAGTTTATCTTGATGACATTCTCATCTACTCGAAGAACGAAGAAGAACATGGCGAACATCTTAGGCTAGTATTGGTGAAACTTCGAGAGCATCGCCTTTATGCCAAGTTCTCTAAGTGTGAATTTTGGCTACCAGAAGTGACCTACTTAGGCCAAGTGATTTCTCCGAAAGGCATTGCTGTCAATCCCGAGAGAGTTCAGGCCGTCCTTGACTGGACTCCACCTAAATCGGTTAAGCAAGTTAGGAGTTTTCTTGGCTTAGCAAGCTATTGCCGCCGCTTCGTCGGCAACTTTTCTAAAGTTGCAAAGCCTCTGACTGAACTCCTCAAGAAAGATAAGAAATTCGAATGGACCCCCAAGTGCGAGGAAAGCTTTCAAGAGCTAAAAAGAAGATTGACTTCTGCACCCGTACTTGCGCCTCCAGACACCAAAAGGGATTTCGATATCTATTGTGACGCTTCACGACAAGAGTTAGGATGCATACTTATGCAAGATAGACATGTGGTAGCTTATGCTTCACGCCAGTTGCGTCCACATGAAGAGAACTATCCTACCCATGATCTTGAACTCGCTGTCGTAGTTCATGCCCTGACAACTTGGCGACAATACCTCCTTGGTAATCGTTGTGAGATTTTTTCCGACCACCAAAGCCTCAAATACATATTCACACAGCCAGATCTTAATCTCAGGCAAAGACGCTGGATAGAGTTGATAAAAGATTATGACTTAGGAATTTCATACACCCCAGGCAAGGCCAATGTCTTGGCTGATGCACTAAGTCGTAAGTCGTATTGTAACAACCTCATGTTACAACAGTATCAACCACTTCTTCATGAGGAATTTTGAAAGCTCAACCTCGAGATTGTTCCTCGTGGATCTCTTTTCAACTTGGTGGCGAAACCAACCCTTGAGGATCAAATCATAGTTGCGCAAAGACGTGCACGAGGTGTACGCCGGATCAAGGAGAACATTGCTAGCGGAGTTGCTAAATGTTTTTCCACAGATAGTAAAGGAACGGTATTCTTTGAAAATCGTTTGGTAGTACCTAAGAATAGGGATCTAAGGCAACTCATCCTTAAGGAAGCTCATGATACACCCCTCTGCATTCATCTCGGTAGCACAAAAATGTACCGAGATCAACGCCAGAGATTTTGTTGGACCAGGATGAAGAGAGACATTGCTCGATTTGTTGTTGAATGTGATGTTTGTCTTCGCATTAAGGCAGAACACCAAAGACCTTATGGTACACTTCAACCTTTGCCTATTCCCGAGTGGAAATGGGACAAAGTCGGTATGGAATTCATCACCGGCTTTCCAAAAACCCAGAAAGGAAATGATGCCATCTTCGTTGTCATAGATAGGCTTTCCAAAGTTGCTCACTTCCTTCCCGTTCGCGAGTCTATAACCGCTAGTCAGTTAGCGGACTTGTATGTCTCTAGAATTGTGTCTCTTCACGGTGTTCCTTTGGAAATCAATTCTGATCGTGGTAGCCTTTCCACCTCTAGATTCTAGGGAAGCTTCCAGAATGCTATGGGAACTCATCTCTCCTTTAGCACAACTTTCCATCCTCAGTCTAGCGGTCAAGTTGAAAGGGTTAACCAAATTCTCGAACACATGCTCAGAGCTTGTGTTATCTCTTTCGGAAAGAATTGGGAGAAGTCTCTTCCATTTGCTGAATTTGCTTATAACAATAGTTTCCAATCTAGTCTGAACATGGCTCCTTTTGAACTCCTCTATGGACGAAGATGTCAAACACCCTAAACTGGTCAGAAACCGGTGAAAGACAAATCTTTGGAACGAATATGATCAAGGAAGCAGAAGAGTAAGTTCGCATTGTTCGTGATCGATTGAAAGCCGCTCAGTCTCGTCAGAAAAGCTACTATGATCGTCATCATAGGCAAGAAAGCTACAATCTGGACGAGAAGGCTTAACTTCGGGTTACTCCTCTGAAGGGAACCCAACGCTTCGGTATCAAAGGCAAGTTGGCCCCACGTTACATCGGACCTTTCCGCATTCTTGATAAACATGGAGAAGTTTCCTACCAACTTGAACTACCCCCGCACCTTTCCCGAGTACATGATGTATTCCATGTGTCACAACTCAGGCGTTACTTCAAGGAACCCATCCGCAAAGTCGACCATGAAACGCTTGATCTCCAAGATGAACTTTCTTATCGAGTGTACCCTGTTCGTATTCTTGATTTCGCAGAACATGTCACTCGTCGTCAGAAGATCATGTTTCTGAAAGTGCAATGGTCACACCACTCTAAGAAAGAAGCCACATGGGAAAGAGAAGACCGCCTCCGTGCCGAGTACCCCACCTTCCTCCCGACGACTTCTAAATCTCGGGACGAGATTCTTTTGAGTGGGGGCGAGTTGTCAGAACCCAAGTTTAGGTAAGTGCTAGGGTTTGAGTGCCCCTTTGCATCATGTGAAAATTTCAAAAGAAATTCAAAAATGGGGAAAAGAAAATCCCTAAAGAATTTAATTAAATGGCCAGACAAAAATTGCTTCCAAAAATTGCTCTGTTATTTTTGAAAAGTCTAAAAAATATGCATGATCACATATAAAGTGAAGTGGGTCCCACTGCATGCACCAAGATTTGTCAAAAATTTCAAACAGGGTTTGGAAATTAAATTAAACCACTATTTGAATTGAAATTCAAATTGATTGAATTTCAAAAATGCCCAAAAGTTATAAGTGGCTAGCACTATGTATTGTGAGCCCACATAAATTTTTATGGCATTTTATAAAATGCCTAGCTACTTATTTAGCTAGGTCAATTTTTTTACAGAAATAACAAAAAGAAAAACAAAGGAGCAACCTTACATGGCGCCCAGGGCACGGCCCACTCACCTGTTTCCCACATCCCAGCCCACCAGGGCGTGTCGTCTTCCTCCCCAGCCCCCAAAGCAGCTCGCTGGAGAGATGGGGGCACTCGTCGACGGCCACCGACGAGGAGAGCCTCCTAGGCCTCTCCCTCGCGCACCCGAGCACGCTACGAAGCTGCTCACTCCCCCCCCCCCCCCCCCCCGCACACCTTGCCTCTCTCCGACCCTCCCTTTCTCTCCGGCGAAGCTCGCGAGCGCCGCGTAGAGCACGTCGCCACCCAGCCGTGGCAAGCAGCCCCCTCCTCCCTCGCCGCCAAGTCGAGGAGGTCGGACACCCTCGTCTCCGTCTAGCCGCGCGTCGAATCGAAGCCAGGAGCTCTTGCTGCGACGCCTTGTTCAAGATTCCACCGCCGGGAACCGCAGCTCCGACGAAGAATTGCTCGCCGCCCACTCCATCTCCGGCTCCGCCGTGCCCCTCTTCACGTTTAGGTGAGAGCTGCACTTCGATTCCCCTCCCCGCTCTTCCCTCTGTGCAGCGCATTGCCTTGTCGTCGAGGATAGAGGCTCCAGCCGCCGCGTCGTCGTCGTAGCCGTGAACCGGGACGACCCCGTGACCCCCTAATGGCCCTACTGCACGCGCGAGACGCAGAGCAGCTCACCCGTGCCCTCGGATCCCACTCCCGTGCCCAAAACTCGCTACTCCGGCGAGTTCCTCGGCGCCTTTAAACCCTAACCCCTAAGCTAATCTCCGCACTACCCCCCTGGGCCACTGACAAATTAGGGATTAACTTAAACATAAGTTTAAACTAACCCACTCCCGCCCACCTGTCAGCCCCCCCACGTCACACTGACGTCATGCTGACGCAGTAAATCAATTAAATGAATTAATCTAATTCCAGGAAATCCAGAAAATAGCTAAAACTTTAGAAAATCATAACTAATTCATTTTAACTCCAAATTGGACAAATAATATGTCTAAAATTATCAGAAAAATGCAAGGAATGTGAATAAGTACTCCGTTTCCATGATTGACCAAGTTAAATTGGGTGAACAGTGGCAAACATCCATATGCATTTAATTTGAATTCAAATTTGGAGTGAATTTGCAAATGACTTTGCATTCCACTTTTTTTAATGGAATTGTCCACACAATGCAACCATGAACATCACACTAGAATCTTGATCATGTGTTTGTGCATTGTACATTATGGTGATCCTTTGATTGCCATGTTTGTCAAATAGAAGTGGAGCAGGAAGCGGAGGCCACCCCCTTCGTTGAAGACACCATACCGAACCTCGTTAGCAAGGCAAGCAAACCCCATTGATCATGTCTATAAAATCCCTGTAACATCCCAATTTTCTAAATTTGGATGTTAATAGATCATCATATGCATCTCATGCTGTTTCCGCATTTTTCTAGAGTTTTAAAACTATTTTAAACATTTTCAACCCATGGCAGTTCACTGGAGAGGATATAAAAGGACTTATCCCCATTTTTAAATTGTTGGAAAATAGTTTAAAATATTTTTGGGAGAATTTTTAAATTTAATTTGGGGTTATAAATAATTTCTAAAAGTATTTTGGAAATTTATTTATGCTCCGGAAAAGTTTTAAAATCATTTTCAGAGTTTTTCGGTATTTTTAAATTGCTAGAAAAGTATTTAAAAATATTGAAAAATAAGTTGCAAAGTTTTTATTGTTATTACATATTTTGGTAATGCCAAAAATTTAATTTTATTATTTTAAAAATATTGGTGAAGGAATTATCCGTGATTTTTCTAAAATTATTTTGGGCCTAATGGGCCTGTTCTTTCTTTTTCCGCCTGACTGAATTTGTTTTTATTTCGGATTTTAAAAATCGGGATTATAAAACCCGCGGACCCGCGGGGAGTTAGGGTTTTTCGCCCGATCCGCCGACCCACGAACCCGCCGCCGCCGCCGCCGCATGCCACCGCCTCGACGCCGGTGAGCGCCGCTGCCCCACCGCCGCGCCGCCACACCACGCCGCCGCCGTGAGCTGCACGGGCCGCCGCTCCATCGCGCGCGCTCCGCGTTTCCACTACCCGCGCCCGCCGCCGCCGGCTCGGCCGCCGCACTCGCCGGCGCTCGCCGGAGCCGGAGCCGGCCCGAGCCGAGGCCCCGTGCTGGGCTAGCCATGGCCGGTCTCCCCGTGCGTGAGGAGAGAGAAGATTAGAGGAAAAAAAGAGGAGCTAGATCGGTTTTTGCAAAAAAAAATGCCCAGATCTGGTCAACCGACCTTAGGGACCCGATCGCGTTTTTCGCAAAAAAATTATTTGCGTCTAGGTCCTTTTTGCAGTAGAGGACCCCGGTGCCACCCCGGTATCGTTTTCGTGAGTACTTTTTAACCGTAACTCGGAATCGAGTGATTCCAGTTGCGTTGCGACCGTGACGAAATTTTCTAGCCAGTAGACTAATTTTTATAGAAGTTTGAGTTTTTAAAATTTTAATCCCAAGCAGATCCAAATTTGAAGTTCCGGTAGCCGTATCTTTTTAACGGTGCGCCCGTTTGCACCGTTTCTTTTTGCGTTGGTTTTATTTTGTCGAGTACTTTAAGTTTAGCTTATGTTAGGAAAGTTTTTCTACTATTCCTTGTATGTTTCTTACTGTTTGTGCATATTTGTATTGAATACATGTTGATTGGTGCTATTTTTGCTCGTATAGATTGTCCGGAGTGCGCCGCCTCGTTTTGTGAGGATTGTGATCGTCAGGAACAGGCAGAAGGAAAGTGATGCTTTGAACATACTCATACCTATATTTTATATATGCATTATGTTAAGAATATCATCCTATTGCATGATAGGTAGTTTAGTTTACTGTTGCTGCAAAACCAGTTAGGATAGCCACATGTCTTGACTTGTATTTTGTAGATCAACCTAGCACGTGCTGTTACTTTATTGCTATGATTTGTAGACGTGGTTTGGTTGTGAGAATTCATGGAGTGCATGTGAGCTATTTAATAATTTGTGTGGCAACTTTATAATAAATAGAAATCACTTTTGGACAGGCGGGTTGCATCGTGGTGGCTGTGCCTTGTCTAAGGACAGTGCCGGGGTTAAATGCACCCAATGGTTGTTATGGTGGTGAACCGGGTGCGACATGGTGTCTACCCTCTGAACGCAGTGGGCACCGTCCAGGCTCAAAAAGATCAGACATGCAATATTACTAGTAGCTTCCGTGTACAGCCACTGGATATATGGGCTCTGGCTTAGCACGAGTACGTTGTGGGGAACCTGGCCCTGGTAGCTAGCTGATGTAGATGTGTGTTAGGTGTACCGGCTACCAAAGGGTGGAGGCAACCTCTTCGGAAAGTCTTTGTCTCAATCTTCGGGTTGTGTCCTGTGAGGAACATGTACAACCTCTGCAGAGCGTATAAACTGATCATGATTAGCCGTGTCCACTGTTATGGACGAACTTTGAGCAACTAGTCAATACTTCTGATGAATGATCTTGACAGATGAACACTAAATAATAATTTTGGTGGGAAAGAGTAGCATGGGTTGCTGTGTGTTTCAGGTAGAACTCAACTTAAAATTTTGACTAGTTTAGTTCAGGAGAAAATTGGCTTTCTGCAAAACAAAACCATAAGCCTTTCCTTTGACTCACCTTGCATGTAGAGGTAGGTCCTTTATATCAATTTTTCGTTTTACTTGCCGTACAAATCAGATGTCCTGACCCGTTGTTGGGCTGTAACCTTCGGTGTTGCAGGTTTTTCAGACGACCAGTAAGGTGCGTTTAGGGTTGCGGGTCTACACTCAGCATGTTCACATGTGGCTGTTCATGGGAATCCATGTTACTTGCTTTTGCTTCCGCTATATTTATATTGAATAAGCTAGCCTTGAGCTATGCAACTTGTTATTTGTTTTATTCTGGATCATATGTTGTAATAATGATGCACTTGTACTTTGATATACATCTATGATACTGTGTGTGCCAGCGAGTTCGATCCAGGGACTGGTACTTGATCAGAGAGACTTCAATTCTATGTGAATTGGGTTGTTACAGATGGTATCAGAGCAGTGTGTTGACTGTAGGACGTGACCCTAGAAAATGGACTAGAAAAGCCATAGGAATGAAAATATTACTTTACATCACTCTGTCTTATACTTACTTACCTTCTCTATCTCGTATTCATAACTGTTCTAATCTTTCCTTACCTCTCTTTGATTATAGATGACCACTTTGTCATACCGCGCTATGTCGTTTGGACCTGAGCTCAGGGGGATTTTCCACTACCTGAACATCTACGCGCCAGTCTTTCAGCCGGACATAGTGGAGACAAGGGGAGCTGATGACTAATGGCAAGTGGAGACATTTATCCTAGGGAGCATGACGAACGAGGAAAGGGTGATCACGGAGTCATTCGAGGTGCATGCCAGGAGAAGGAGCAGTGTGTGCGCATAGCCGCTCACATAGCTCTTGGACGCATCATGGAGACGTATGCCGCCCAGCTAAAGGGTACGGTGTACGCAGATATGGCCAAGATCCTTCCATCGGGGAACATATGGCCAAAGAAGTTCAAGTATGTGTCTGGGGCCATTTGGCCAGGTACAACCAGCTACATCATCCAGAGCCTGGAGAAGCACATCAACTGCCTGGAGAAGGACACTCAGTCAGACCTCTACACCATCACTGAGTTGCAGCAGAAGAACACCAGGCTCAAGAGGGACAACAACAAGCTGAAGAAGGAGAGGTTGGAGATGCAAGCCGAGATAACGAGACTGAAGGAGAAGATGAAGGCCAATTGAATTGAAGAACAAGAAGAGGAACCAGAAGTAGAGACCTCGGCAGAAGAAGAAGAACCGAGTCCCAAAAGGCGCAACCGCATTAGCGGGCGCGAATACCGCATGCTGTTTAGCAAAGACAGCATTCGGAATTACTTCACCGGAAATTAGTTTACTACCGTTATCGTGTTAGCGTATTTGACCATGTCGACTTATTCGGTATGGCAATACTAGGTTGCTTGATATACTCTTATATTATTCGTGGTTGTGTTGAGGATCTTATATTATTCGTGGTTGTTTTGAGGATCTTATATCAGTTATACAATATATTTTAAACTATATGGTGTGATATGTGATGGTTTTCCGTATGAGTGCATTGGTTGATGATTGTTATATGTTTGATGCTATTGTGATATTGTTTGGTGAAGTTGATTGGTGATATATGTATTGTATATATAATTCTTTCCATGATCATCATAAGCATATGGGGTAGGATATATTTCCCTAGCTACTTTCTGTCTACAACTTACCTATTCTTGCCCAACAGATGCCGCCGAGACGTGATCCCACGAGGAATGAGAACAACAACAATGGAGTGCCAGCTTATATGCAGCAGTTACTTCAAGGACATGCTCAGTTGATCCAGTTGCTCACTCAGAACATGGGAAACAACAACAACAATGCGCCACCACCACCACCTGTGGACAGGCTGGCGAGGTTCCTGGTGTTGAATCCTCAGAGGTTCTCTAGCACTCCTGAGCCCATAGTGGCGGATGACTGGCTTCGTTCAGTGGGCCGAAACATGGAGAGAGTTGGCTGTACTGAAGCAGAGAGGGTGAGGTTTGCCTCACATTTGCAGGAGGGTCCTGCCGCAGCATGGTGCGACAACTACTTGGTGACTTATCCCATCGACACCATCACTTGGGCGCAGTTCCAGTCTTCCTTTCGCGCCGCCCATGTTTCAGCAGGCGCCATGAGCTTGAAGAAGAAGGAGTTCCGCACTTTGCTTCAGGGAGACCGTTCAGTGGCCGAGTATGTTGAGGTGTTCAACAAGCTTGCAAGATATGCTCCAGATGATATCAGGAATAATGCAGCGAGGCAGGAGAAGTTCTTGGAGGGGCTGAATTATGAGTTGGGAGTCCAGTTGACAGTGGCTACTTTTTCTAACTACCAGGGGCTCATAGACAAAGCTATTGTGTTGGAAGGTCAGCAGTAGGCCATTGATAACCGCAAGAGGAAGTACAACAACAACAATGGTGGCAAGTATAACTCTGGACCACATCAGAAGCCACGAAATTCTTATGCTGGCAATGGAGGACATAACCATGGACATAACCACAATGGTGGAAATGGCCATGTTCATAGTGGCGGACACAACCATCATGGTGGGACTGGTCACAACCATAATGGCCACAACCACCACAATGGTAACAGGAATGGCAATGGCAATGGCAATGGCAATGGCAATGGAAGGAACAATGGGAATGGGAGAAGCAATGGAGGCAATGGAAACAACCGTCAGAATGGCCAGGGACCAAAGGACTTGAGTCACATCCAGTGTTTGAAGTGCAAGAACATGGGACACTATGCCACAGACTGCCCAGAGTCCAATGGAAATGGAGTCGTCAAGCCCAATCCTTTCAGCAAGGGGCATGTGAACCATGTCAACATGGAGGAGATCTATGATGAGCCTGATGCTGTGATTGGTAAGTTCTTTATCAATTCAGTACCCGCACTTGTTCTTTTTGATTCTGGTGCATCGCATTCTTTCATATCGAGGGTATTTGTGGATAAGCATGAGTTACCTACCGTAGTTCTTAAGTCGTCTATGCTCATAAGTTCACCGGGAGCGGAGATGTCAGCTAGTTTGGGATGCTATCAGTTGAGCCTAGCCATATGGAAGCATGTCTTTCCTTCAGATTTGATTGTGTTGAAGTCACAAGGTGTGGATGTTATATTGGGCATGGATTGGCTAGCCAAGTACCAAGGTGTTATTGATTGTGCCAGTCGGTCTATCACTCTCCGTACACCGAATGGACAGAAGATCAGATATGTGTCCAAGTATAAGCATCAGCACGCTCAGGTGAATTCTCTTAAGGGGGGTAGCCTGGAGGATGTGCGTGTTGTGAGGGATTATCCAGATGTGTTTCCAGATGAGTTGCCAGGTATGCCACCGGATAGGGAGATTGATTTTCTTATTGATTTAATACCAGGCACTGGGCCTATTGCTAAGAGACCGTATAGGATGCCCGCTAATGAACTTGCAGAATTGAAGGAACAGATTAGAGAGTTGCAGGCAAAGGGATTCATTCGCCCAAGCTCGTCACCTTGGGGATCTCCAGTGTTGTTTGTTGAGAAGAAGGATGGAACCTAGAGGATGTGTGTTCATTACCGTTCTCTGAATGAGGTTACTATCAAGAACAAGTATCCTTTACCTGTGATTAATGATATATTTGACCTGTTGTAGGGAGCTTGTGTATTCTCTAAGATTGATCTTCGTTCTGGTTATCATCAAGTGAAGATTCGGGAGAAGGATATTCCGAAGACTGCTTTTACTACAAGGTATGGGTTGTATGAGTATACCGTTATGTCATTTGGATTGACTAATTGTAAGGCCCGATATGCGCTACTGTTCCAGATCTAGATGTTTCCATCCAGATCCGGGGACGAAGCACATATCGGTCCCACCGCGACATATGACAAAGCCATATGCCCCGGATTTCCACCATGATATCACAACATTACAGATACAAGGATACAACATCTCATACAATCGGCATACAACTGCCTCAAATACAATACAACAGCGGAAGATATATGTCTGAGTACAGACTACAATAGAATGCCTACTGGCAAAGAGAAAACATCGATCCCCATAACCACACGGGTCCAGGCCCTCCGCCGGGATCCGCCTAACTAGTCGTCGTCGAGTCTCCACATGAAACGTCGATCACCATACCTGTTGTCGATCAAGAACCCTGAAAAGAGTTTGGGGTAGTATCATGAGTACAGAAGTACTCAACATCCAACTGTAGTGGTCATCTGATCCAGCAAGGAATTCATCACTCATCATTCTAGGACAACTAGTAGTTTATGGTAAGGAAGGGGTAAGTGGTGAGGTTGCTGCCGCACTAGCATTTATGAAGTGGCTAACGATCTAGAGAGTAAGATAAGAAGCCAAGCATTCGATGAGGAATCGCCTCCAACAAGTCTTGCTATCCACCTACATACGCAAGCATAACACCTATCCTATCCTTGTCCTCCTCTTCGCATCCCGACGAAGAAGAAGCAGTCAAGGCACACACACGTTGATCAAGTTATTTTAAGATTATCTCAGTTGTTGTTGTCTATGAACAAGGAGTAGGTCTCAAGTCATCCATAACCGTGGACACGGCTTCTCGAAAAGATTTAACCCTGCAGGGGTGTACCAACTTCCCATTACAAGGCTCCGTACGCACGCCCATCTCTCTCAGTGTCTACCCATTATAGGCAACCATTTTATGATTTAGTTCCGAGAGATCCGAAACGACAGGTCCCTCTAACTAACAACGAACAAATCCGGGTGGCCCCCGGGGAGTCGACACCCAATCCAAAAGCCGGCCACGCTCTTGGATCGGACTCTTCCGTATGACGCAGGTCGGATTGCCGGTTAATCAAGCATGGGAAACCGGGTCCTAGCTGATCAGGTAGACCAACAGAGAAACCTTGTCTCCACTGGCCCAAGTTGTTTTAAAAGATATCTGCTAGGAGCGACCCGACAAGATATATATGCATGTTTTCAAATGGTAAATCAGCTTGGGCCACCTCTAGAAATGTCTGAAGCTAGATAGGTAAGAAAAGGGGACCCCATAAAATCCCACACGCGGTTAGGCACGCTCAGTCTTAAAACCAATACCCGGAACTCGGATCCTAGGTGACTTGAATGGAACAAAGCGTCGGGGCGGGATAGCCTAGACCTTCCATCCTTCGTCGAATATAGTCAACATTATAATAATCATATCATCAAAAACAATAATAATAATGTGATATCCCAACCAAGGAGTAAAATGTTAACGCCGTAGCATCCTAAGCAGGGGCTGAGCAACGAGCAATAGTTACATAGCAGTACAAGGTTTGCTGGGAGGGGACATGGCTGTATCGGTTTGAAAGATGCTGTAAACATGTGGTAGGATCAAACATCGAACCTAACCTAGACTAGCATGCAAACCGCTGGTTGAAATAGAATGGATCATAAGTAATGTATAGTCCTTGCATGTTGATAAGTCGGGTTCGGAAGGTGTAGTTGATCGCAAGCTCGCATCGTCTCCGAGAGGTACCCGCGGGAGCATACAAGACGGTAAACACTAGACGGCAATCAACGAGCAAGCATCTATTACTATGAAGCAAACACGAGCAAGCATCATCAAGAAGGAAACACGAGACATCGCACCTACCGTCGAGAGCGGTTACTAAAAGGTTAAGTGGAGTACTCGTCACACACGACGATACCACATGTTTTACGAGGGTTCAGGTTGTTTAGCTAGAGGTGATCAACAAAGGTTGTTAACATGGCATCTCACTCAAGCATGGCATAGCACACAAACATGGCAAGAGGTGAAGCATAAATAAACTACCTAAGCTAGTCAATTTAAGTGGGGTGAAATCCTAGACATGGCAAACTATTGCGGACCCCACGATACTTATTGCATTTGGTACTGTTTTTCCCTAGAAAATATTTTATTATTTTTATTAGCAATCAAGAGAAACATAAACAAAATCTACATGCAATTCTAGTCAAGTTACATATAAGAAACATTTTAATCAGAGCAACGGTTAAAAAATTATGGCAATTACAGTTTACAGTGGAAAGAAATTGTAATTAGTAGGAAAACATCATGTAAACAAAGTCAAACATGGAAACAAGAAACATTTTATTAAACTACACGAAAAACTAAGCAACTTTCATGTTTAAATCGTCGCGATCCGAGCTATGAGGTAAAAGATATCGCTACCGCCACATCGCAACAATTAACAGATAAATAAAAAGCCTAGAAATATAAAAAAACATGCACTAGGCCGAAAGCTACTGGGCCCAAGAGAAAATAGAAAAAAAAAAGAAAATAAAAAAAGGGCGCCTCACCTCTGGGCCGAGGCCCATCTGGCCAGAGGAGGCCGCTGGGCTGCGCTGGGCCATTGGGGTGGAGGCCGCTGGGCCTGCTGGCTGGTGCCGGCCCACGTGGGCGCTGCTGGCCCAGCCGGGCAAACCGAGCGGGACGCTCGTCCCTCGACCCCGTCCTGGATCGTGAGGATGGCGGCGGCGCTCCGGAAACCTCCGGCGAGGGAGCGCGGCGAGGGACACCGGGAGGGGCAACCCAGGGCGATGGAGGCGGCCAGGGTGCCGCGGATCCGGACGGAGGGGCACCGGCGGCGGCCGTGATGTGGCTGCGATGCGAGCCGAGATCGAGCTCGGGGCGGCGGATTCCATGGCGCCGGCGGTGACCTACGTTGTACAGAGCAGAGGGAAAGGTGGCGGTGAGGACGAGGAGAGGAGAGGGAAGTGCACGCATGCGGCAGGGGCGGCTCACCGGAGCAAGCACGGCGGCGGCGTGCGGTTGGCTCGGGCTGGCGGCGGCGGTGAGCCCGCAGGCAGCGTGCGGGAGGAGAGAGAGAGGAGAGAGGAGGCTGGGCGCGATCTGGGCCGTTGGATCGGTGGATACGACGGTCCAAATCTGAGGATGGCTAGGGTTGCGAAAATTGGAGGCTGTGGGGGAAATTTTTGGGCAATATGGAGGGGGTGGCTGCAATTTTGGTCTAGGGAAAACCCTAGAAAGAGGTGGGAGAGTGGTGGTCTTTATATAGCCCAGGTGGCTGGCAGTTTGCAAAAACATCCCCAGTTTTTCTCTCTCGCGCGCGGTGCTTACGTTCCTGACCGCTGGGGGTCCGTAGGACCTCCGATTCGGGTAAAACTTCGAACTGCGCGATCAACGCGTCGAGCCGGCGGCATTCACCTCGCGCTGGAACCGTTCTAAGAAATCTTTTCGTCGCGCTATATAAATATCTCGTTTACTTATTAAACGGGGTTTTTTGTTCCGTCGGCTACGACTGGTCTCGTGCGGTTTTCGCGACGGTGATCGGGTGAAACCCGGTGTCGCAAAGGTCGAGTGTCAGGGTGGCAAGGGTCGGTCTCCGTCCGGTACGAGATAAGAGGGGGAAAATAATCGCCGATCGATAAATCGGGGATGCAAACACCGCAAACAAATCCGACAATCAAAAAATTCACACCGAAAACAAATTTTTTAATTTTTGTAAAATCTGGGCTGTTACAATAATGCTCCTGCATACTTCATGAATATGATGAACAAGGTGTTTATGGAGTTCTTGGATAAATTCGTTGTGGTGTTCATTAATGATATATTGGTATATTCCAAGAATGAGCAAGAGCATGAGGCACATCTGCGTTTGGTATTGGAGAAGCTCAGGGAGCACAAGTTGTATGCCAATTTCAGCAAGTGCGAGTTTTGGTTGAAGGAGGTAGGATTCCTTGGACATGTTGTGTCAGGAGAAGGAGTAGCTGTGGACCCATCCAAGGTTTCAACCGTTACAGAATGGGAGACACCCACGATAGTTGGAGACATTCACAGTTTCTTGGTTCTTGCAGGATATTATAGGAGGTTCATTGAGAATTTCTCCAAGCTTGAAAAACCAGTGACTGAGCTGTTGAAGAAAGAGAATAAGTTTGTTTGGAGTGAGGCATGTGAAACCAGCTTTCAGGAGTTGAAGAAACGTTTAGTAACTGCACCTGTTTTATGTTTGCCTGATATACATAAGGATTTCCAAGTATATTGTGATGCATCTCGTTGAGGACTTGGTTGTGTTTTGATGCAAGGGGGTAGAGTTGTTGCTTATGCAACCATGAGCAGAACTATCCTACACATGATTTGGAGTTAGTTGCAGTTGTTCATGCATTGAAAACATGGAGGCAATATCTTGTTGGTAATCATTGTGATGTTTTTACTGATCATAAGAGTTTCAAGTATATCTTTACTCAGAAGGAGTTGAATCTCAGGCAGAGCAGATGGCTGGAGCTTATTAATGATTATGATTTGAATGTGCAGTATCATCCTGGTAAAGCAAATGTCGTTGCTGATGCATTGAGCCGTAAGAGTCATATCAATGTTGCTAATGTTGAGGATATGCCACGGGAGTTATGTGAGCAGTTCAAGAATCTCAAGTTGGAGATAGTTCCTAAAGGATATGTGGCAACATTGGAAGTGCAGCCAAATCTATTGGAAAGAATCAGAGAAGCTCAGAAGGGTGATGCAGAAATTGATGAGATAAAGGTGAATATGACCAAAGGGAAAGCAGAGGGTTTCCGTGAGGATGAGCATGGAGCCATTTTGTTTGAGAAGCGCATTTGTGTACCGCAAGATGTAGAGATCAGGAAGTTGATTCTTCAGGAGGCACATGATTCACCTTATTCTATTCATCCCGGGAATACCAAGATGCATTTGAACTTGAGGGAGAGATTTTGGTGGCCTAGCCTGAAACGAGAGATAGCTCAGTATATTGCATTGTGTGATGTTTGCCAGAGCGTCAAAGCTGAGCATCAGAAGCCAGCAGGATTGTTGCAGCCTTTGCCTATACCAGATTGGAAGTGGGATCAGATAGGTATGGACTTTATTACTGGTTTACCCAGGACCCGGTCAGGATATAATTCTATTTGGGTGATTGTTGATCGTTTGACCAAGGTTGCTCACTTCATTCCAGTAAAGACAACTTACAACAGTGCCAAGCTAGCCGAGATTTATATGTCCAGGACCGTGTGTTTGCATGGAGTTCCAAGCAAGGTTGTGTCTGATAGAGGTACTCAGTTTACTTCCAAGTTTTGGCGTCAGTTGCATGAGACCTTGGGCACTAGGCTGGAATTCAGTACAGCGTTCCATCCTCAGACAGATGGGCAGACCGAGAGAGTCAATCAGATCTTGGAGGATATGTTGAGAGCTTGTGCGTTGGATTATGGTTCGATTTGGGATGACAACTTACTGTATGCTGAGTTCTCATACAACAACAGTTACCAGGCAAGTCTTCAGATGGCACCATTCGAGTTACTGTATGGCAGGAAGTGCAGAACTCCGTTGATGTGGGATGAGGTAGGAGAGCGTCAGTTTTTCGGACCTGACCTGATCAGAGATGCTGAGGAAAAAGTTAAGTTGATCCGTGATAGAATGAAGATAGCACAGTCCAGGCAGAAGAGTTATGCAGATGCGAAGCGCAAGGATGTAACCTATGAGGTTGGAGACCGTGCGTATCTCAGAGTTTCACTAATTCGCGGAATCAAGAGGTTTGGAATCAAGGGCAAGTTAGCACCACGTTTTGTGGGGCCTTACAAGATCTTGGAGCGCCGAGGAGAGGTAGCTTATCAGTTGGAGTTGCCAGAAGCTTTGTCAGGAGTTCATGATGTGTTTCACGTATCCCAGCTGAAGAAGTGTCATGCAGAGATGGCAGATATTCCTTTCGGAGATACAGTGCTACTTGAGGCAATTCAGTTGGAGAGTGACTCTACTTATGAGGAGAAACCTGTGAAGATTCTTGAGACTGCAGAAAGAGTTACCCGCACCAAGACGATCAGGCTATGCAAGGTTTAGTGGGATCATCATACCGAAGAGGAAGCAACTTGGGAGCGTGAAGAAGATCTGAAGCAAGACCACCCGCATCTCTTTGCTAGCCAGCCCGAATCTCGAGGACGAGATTCATCTTAAGGGGAGTAGGTTTGTAGCATCCCAATTTTCTAAATTTGGATGTTAATAGATCATCATATGCATCTCATGTTGTTTCCGCATTTTTCTGGAGTTTTAAAAATATTTTAAACATTTTCAACACATGGCAGTTCAGTGGAGAGGATATAAAAGGACTTATCCCCATTTTTAAATTATTGGAAAATAGTTTAAAACATTTTTGGGAGACTTTTTAAATTTACTTTGGGGTTATAAATAATTTCTAAAAGTATTTTGGAAATTTATTTATGCCCCGGAAAAGTATTAAAATCATTTTTAGAGTTTTCGGTATTTTTAAATTGCTAGAAAAGTACTTAAAAATATTTAAAAATAAGTTGCAAAGTTTTTATTTTTATTAAATATTTTGGTAATGCCAAAAATTCAATTTTATTATTTTAAAAATATTGGTGAAGACGGAAATTAAAAATAATTATCCATGATTTTTCTAAAATTATTTTGGGCCTAATGGGTCTGTTTTGTTTATTTTCCGCCTGACCGAATTTGTTTTTATTTTGGATTTAAAAAAAATTTCGGGACGGGTTATAAAACCCGCGTACCCGCGGGGAGTTAGGGTTTTTCGCCCGATCCGCCGACCCGCCGCCGCTGCCGCCGCCCGGGAGCCGCCACCGCCTCCGTCCGCCTCCGCCGCACGCCGCCTCCCCGACGCCGCCACCCCGACGCCGCCGCCTCGACGCCGGTGAGCCCTGCTGCCCCACCGCCGCGCCTCCACACCACAACCCCGCCGCGAGCTGCACGGGCCGCCGCTCCATCGCGCGCGCTCCGCACCCCCACTGCACGCGCCCGCCGCCGCACTCGCCGGAGCCATAGCCGACCCGAGCCGAGTCCCCGTGGTGGGCTAGCCATGGCCGGTCTCGCCGTGCGTGAGGAGAGAGAAGATTAGAGGGAAAAAAAGAGGAGTTAGATCGGTTTTTGAAAAAAAAACGCCCAGATCTGGTCAACCGACCTTAGGGACCCAGTCGCGTTTTTCGCAAAATTTTTATTTGCGTGTAGGTCCTTTTTGCATTAGAGGACCCCGGTGCCACCCTGGTATCGTTTTCGCGAGTACTTTTAACCGTAACTCGGAATCGAGTGATTCCAGTTGCGTTGCGACCGTGATGAAATTTTCTAGCCAGTAGACTAAGTTTTACAGAAGTTTGAAGTTTTCAAATTTTAATCCCAAGCATATCCAAATTTGAACTTCCGGTAGCCGTATCTTTTTAACGGTGCGCCCGTTTGCACCGTTTCTTTTTGCGTTGGTTTTATTTTGTCGAGTACTTTAAGTTTAGCTTATGTTAGGAATGTTTTGCTACTGTTCCCTGTATGTTTATTACTGTTTGTGCATATTTGTATTGAATACATGTTGATTGGTGCTATGTTTGCTCGTATAGATTGTCCGAAGTGCGCCGCCTCGTTTTGTGAGGATTGTGATCGTCAGGAACAGGAAGAAGGCAAGTGATGCTTTGACCATACTCATACCTATATTTTATATATGCATTATGTTAAGAATATCACCCTATTGCATGATAGGTAGTTTACTTTCCTGTTGCTGCAAAACCAGTTAGGATAGCCACATGTCTTGACTTGTATTTTGTAGATCAACCTAGAACGTGCTGTTACTTTATTTCTATGCTTTGTAGACATGGTTGGGTTGTGAGAATTCATGGAGTGCATGTGAGCTATTTATTAATTTGTGTAGAAACTTTATAATAAATACAAATCACTTCTGCACGGGCGGGTTGCATCCTGGTGGTTGTGCCTTGTCTAAGGACAGTGCCGGGGTTAAATGCACCCAATGGTTGTTATGGTGGTGAACCAGGTGCGACATGGTGTCTACCCTCTGAACGCAGTGGGCGCCGTCCAGGCTCAAAAAGATCAGACATGCAATATTACTAGTAGCTTCCGTGTACAACCACTGGCTATATGGGCTCTGGCTTAACACGAGTACGTTGTGGGGATCCTGGACCTGGTAGCTAGCTGATGTAGATGTGTGTTAGGTGTACCGGCTACCAAAGGGTGGAGGCAACCTCTTCGGAAAGTCTTTGTCTCAATCTTCGGGTTGAGTCCAGTGGGAAACGTGTACAACCTCTGCAGAGCATATAAACTGATCATGATTAGCCGTGTCCACGGTTACGGACGAACTTTGAGCAACTAGTCAGTACTGTTGATGAATGATCTTGACAGATGAACACTTAATAATAATTTTGGTGGGAAAGAGTAGCATGGGTTGTTGTGTGTTTTAGGTAGAACTCAACTTAAAATTTTGACTAGTTTAGTTCAGGAGAAAATTTGCTTTCTGCAAAACAAAACCATAAGCCTTTCCTTTGACTCACCTTGCATGTAGAGGTAGGTCCTTTATATAAACTTTTCTGTGTCACTCGCCGTACAAATTAGATGTACTGAACCGTTGTCAGGATGTAACCTTCGGTGTTGCAGGTTTTTCAGACGACCAGTAAGGAGAGTTTAGGGTTGTGGGTCTACACTCAGCATGTTCGCAAGTGGCTGTTGATGGGACTCCACGTTACTTGCTTTTTCTTCCGCTATATTTATATTGAATAAGCTACACTTGAGCTATGCAACTTGTTATTTGTTTTATTCTGGATCATACGTTGTAATAATGATGCACTTGTACTTTGATATACATCTATGATACTGTGTGTGCCAGCGAGTTCGATCCAGGGACTGGCACTTGATTAAAGAGACTTAAATTCTATGTGAATTGGGTCGTTACAATCCCACTTCCCTCTCAGCCTCGCTTATGCATGTTTAGGAGATCACCTTGTTATCGATTCTACCGCATAGTTGAACCCATATGCGATGCATGACCTATCATCTTGTCACAATAGTGAGCAAACCACAATCCTAGCTGACATAGGAGTTGATTGATATCATGTGGCCCCTGCAACTGTTAAAGCTTATTGCATACTTAGAGTTTACAATGAGGATGCTTTTGATGTGAGTCGGGATGATAGTGAACATGGTGTTGATGAAAGTGAAATTGTGTTGGTGAATCTACCCTAATACAAGGTGAACGATGAGAGGCTGTGTAGGAGTGCACAGTGGGTTGTCTCGTTGAACACTGCCTTAAGCCCGAGTTCTTGTATGGTAATCCGAGACAAAGAGTACAACCACACATTGGGCTCACTGACCCCTCTCGACCTATTAACTAACCCCGATCCAAGTCCAGGAGTCACACCTAGTTCGGGTTTTCCATTCGGCATATGCATAGAAAGATAAAGGAAATGAAATGTGGCATTCATGGTAGGGCTTGTAGAACATGGCTTGTCAAGCAGAGAACCATCCGTCAAGGTGGGATTGTCAGTCGTTCCTACATGGTTTGAGTCCCGACTGGAAGCTCGGCCGGAACTCCAGTTAGGTTTGGAACTCAGACAGTTGACTCCTTGGACTAGAACAGAGCTGTGGGCGAAGTGTTGTGGTGAACATCCTTGCCGACACCCCTTGAATGGTGCCGAGACCTGGCGGTAACTGATGGTCATGTGTGTGTAGCGGTACACCCCTGCAGGGTTAACAAACTATTCGAATAGCCGCGTCCGCGGTCATGGACTACTTGGAAAGCTGTGCTTGATTATTAGACAACTTGAAGGATACTCTAAAACTCGCAAGATAAGCGTGATTCTATGGCGTGCCTTCTCGTGGGGAAGTCGAGGAATTATCCATATCAGTGTATTGGTTGAAGACTTGGTAGTGGACTCGCGTACGCTTCTTACCTCAAGTCTGGTACTCGTAGTACAGGACTACCCAAGTCAAAGCTGGCACTTCTGCATGTTGAAACCCCACCTCCCTTTACCTTGATACTTGAGCATGAGTAGTATAGTTATGATGTAAGTCTTGCTGAGTACGACTTTGTACTAATGTTTGCTTATTCTATGTTTTAGATGGAAACCCAGACCCCGATGGAGACACCTTCCTGAAGCTCTACGTTGACCTTGGTAGTATAGTTCCAGACAGTAGTGTGGTCCGTTGTGGAAGGATATGTATGTTGAACAAGGCTTGTCTAAGCCATTTGTTAAACTTGTCTGTACTCAGACCTAATTTTCTTCCGTTGTATGATGTAATGTTGATCACAGACATGTGATCTTTTTATGCTCTATGTATAATCAATAAAGATATACTTTGTAGAGTTCATGCAATGTGTACCTGCTGTTTACACTGGACATGTATGCTGCGTGTATGATTATAACATGCATGTCTTAGTGTGGGGTTCGATAGCTTAGTTGTGTTCTTGCCGGCGGTCTTTTATACACCAAGTGGCCCTTAGATGTGCGCAGCTTGGGGCATCGCAATGCGATTGCTCGTGACTCTGTCACGTGGCACACTTTGCTGTATGATTGAGCCCGCCCGAGACCCCGACTAAGGGATCGGGCTGGAGTCTGTTTATGTAAGTGTTATAATTCAATCGATAATATGGTTGAGGCGACTTGTCTATGAGTATGGGATTTCACCACCCATAATCATTTAGACTTGTGAGCGGGCGATGAGGACCCATCTCAGCTGATCATCCGGCCTGGATGGGATGCCCCTCACGTATGATGCTTTCCGAGAGTGTTTTGTGCTTGGCCTTGTCTGCTTAGACAAGTCAGTACGGCTCTCGGTTCTCCATAGGATTGAGTTGTGACTGGAATTACATACGCATATTCCGGGTCCCGACACAGACGGATCCGAGGCCGTCCATCATCCATCCGAAGGTACCAATCAATGGCGGCGCATCAAGCTGTATGCGTGACACTTCGGAAGCGGCGCCAGATGGGGTGGGGGACTAGAAGAGCGGGCGGCGGGGCTAATTAAAGCTTGGTCACCCGTCTGTTCGACTTAGCTAGTACCAACAGAAGGATTTTTAGGATCCTTCTGAAAGTTTGCATCCCACACATTTCAGTAACAATGAACGATTGCGAAGAATGGCTAGCGGTCCATTGTTGTGACACCCTTGATTTTGGAACTTTTTTTTCTAAAACTACTCATTTATTTCTGTATTTGCCATTCGGTTTGATTTTGAGAAACTCTTTGGACTTGAAACTTGAGCATATTTTCTGTCAGAACCCCAACTAGGGTAAGTGCTAGGGTTGCTTGTGTCCTTTGAATCATGTGAAAATTTCAAAAGAAATTCAAAAATGGGGAAAAGAAAAGCCCTAAAGAATTTAATTAAATGACCAGATAAAAATCTTTTCCAAAAATCATTTGAATGTTTGGATAACTCCTAGAATTGTTGCTGATCATTGCGAAAGTGGTTTGGGTTCATTCCCAAGCTCATGGAATTCTCTAAAAATCAAAATGGTCCTTGGAAATTAAATATGACCCCTATTTGAATTGAAATTCAAATGTTTTGAATTTCAAAAATGCTCAAATTCTACAAGTGACTTGCTACTGGTCACCTAGGATTTATAAAATTGTTTGGGCATTTTACAAAATTGCCTAGCTATTTATTTAGCTAGGTCAAACAAATTACAGAAATAACAAAAAAAAAGAGGAGAAACCTTACCTGGCGCCCTGGGCGAAGGCCCACCTCCTCTAGTCGTCCCAGCCCAGCCTTCCCTTTGTCTACTTCCTCCCCCGCGGCTCCAAGCAGCTCGCTGGAGCTGGGAGCGCGGCGACGACGCCACGGCGACACCCGCGCGTGCTAGACCCTCCCCTTCCTTCTCTATGCACCACGAGACACCCACAAGGTTCCCCAACCTTCTCCCCTACCCTCTGGTCACCCTCCCTCTCTCTTTCCTCGTTTCCGTCGTGACCCGAGAGTTCATCGGGGAACGCCGACGCGCACTGCCGTGGCCATCGTGCCCTAGGGATCCAGCGACCTTGTCCAGTGGCTCCGCAGCAGACGCCTTCCTCCTCCCGAGCCCTCAATCGAGACGAATCCGCAGCAGCGACGACGCCAGCTTCGCGAGAAGCTCCGGCCACCCGTGAAGCTTCGACGAGAAATACTCCGCCGTCTTGCCTCCTCCGGCTTCCCCGACTCCTCCAACGTCCTCAGGGTGAGCCGCGCCGCGTTTTGCCCTACTCCCTGCTCCTCCCCGTGCCCTCTGCTGCCATCGCCGCCTTCTGTTGCTCCGGCCGCCGCGCCCCTTTGACCTAGCCGAGCTCTAGAGCTTCCCCAAGACCCCCCAATGGCACTGTTGGATGCGCAAGCCTACGGGCTACGCGCCCATCCTCTCCAAGCCCCCTCCCGTGCCAAACTCGCAACTCCGGCGAGAACTCCGGCAAGTCGCCGGCTAAACCGAGCCTAACCCCCTCCTCTCTCTCTGTGTCCAGTGGGCCCAAGGCCATTAGCACTATTCCCCTAGCCAAATCCTAACCCTAACCCACTGACAGGTGGGGCCCCAAAGCCCCCTAACCCCTCTGCTAAATAAAACAGAGAGGGATTAATTCCCTCTCCCACTGACATGGGGGCCCCAGCAGTCAGACCCCCCCTGACGTCAGGCTGACGCAATAAATAGAAAAGATTAAAGAAATTGCAGAAAAGGTGTTAAACTTCAATAAATCATAGTAAATTCATTTTAACTCCAAATTTAACATATAATATATGAAAAATTATCAGAAAAATGCAAGGATTAATAATATGCAAATTTTTTTCATGTTTGACCATTTTAAAATGGGGCAACAGTAGAAAGTTTGCATATGGCTTAATTTGAATTCAAATTTGAAGTTTGAATTTGCAATTCTTTTGCAATACACTTCAATTAAATGGAATTGTCAACACATCAGTACCATGTACATCATGTTTCCATAACTTATCATGTGCTTGAGCATCGCAAGTATATTTATCCCTTGATTTCTTTGTTTGCTCGATAGAAGTGGAACCGGAACCGGAGGCCACCCCCTTCGTTGAAGACACCGTGTGTGAACCTCGTCAGCAAGGCAAGCAAACCCCATTGATCATGTCTATAAAATCCCAATTCCCTCTCAGTATCGCTTATGCATGTTTAGGAGATCACCTTGTGTCGATTCTACCGCATAGTTGAACCCATATCCGATGCATGACCTATCATCTTGTCACAGTAGTAAGCAAACCACAATCCTAGCTGACATAGGAGTTGATTGATGTCATGTGGCCCCTGCAACTGTTACTTCTTATTGCATGCTTAATGGTACAATGAGGTTGCTTTTGATGTGAGTCGTGATGATACTGAACATGGTGTTTATGAAAGTGAAACTGTGTTGGTGAATCCACCCTAATACAAGGTGAACGATGAGAGGCTGTGTAGGAGTACACAGTGGTTTGTCTCGTTGAACACCGCCTTAAGCACATAGTTCTTGTATGGTAATCCAAGACAAAGAGTACAACCACACATTGGGCTCACTGACCCCTCTCGGCCTGGTACCTTTATCCATGTCGACATCCAGGAGTCACATTAGTTCGGGCTTTTTATTTGGCATCTGCATAGAAAAAGAATGAAGGAATGGTTGCATCATATAGATATGTGGGTGCACCTGTGAGGCAGGAAAACCATCTGCCAAAGGTGGCGTCTCGGTCACTTGCATTTGTTTGAGTTCGTTTCGTTGATCCGGCCGGGCTCTCGAGCGGAGGCAACTCAGATAGTCGACTCCTGGAATAGACCGGTTGTGAGCGAAGTGTCGTGGTGAACATCCTTGCAAGGTTAACAAAACTATTCGAATAGCCGCGTCCGCGGTTAAGGACTACTTGGAACCTGTACCTGATTATTAGACAACTTGAATGGATACTTATAAAACTCGCAAGATAAGCGTGAGTGCTATGGTGTGCTCCTCGTGGGGAATTCGAGGAAGTATCCATAGTGGTGTATTGGTTGGAGACTTGGTAGTGGACTCGTGTACGCTTCTTACCTCAAGTCTGGTACTCGTAGTTCAGGACTATCCAAGTCAAAGCTGGCACTTCTGCATGTTGAACCCCACCTCCCTTTACCTTGATACTTGAGCATGAGTATTGTAGTTCTGATGTAAGTCTTGCTGAGTAGGAATTTGTACTCACGTTTTCTTATTCTATGTTTTAGATGAGAACCCGGATCCCGATGGAGTCACGGACCTGAAGCTCGATGTTGACCTTGGTAGTATAGTTCCAGACAGCAGTCTGGTCCCTCGTGGAAGGGCATGTTTGTTGTACAAGGCTTCTCTAAGCCATTTGTTAATCTTGTCTGTACTCAGACCTAATTTTCTTCCGTTGTATGATGTAATGTTGGTCACAGCCTTGTGATCTTTTTATGCTCTATGTGTAAGTCAATAAAGTGTACTTTGTAGAGTTATGTGATGATACCTGCTGTTCATACTAGACATGTGTGCTGCGTGTATGATTATAACATGCATGTCTTAGTATGGGTTTTCGAGACCTTAGTTGTGATCTGGCTGGCGGTATTTTATACACCAAGTGGCCCTTAGATGTGCGCAGCTTGGGGCATCGCGATACGATTGCTCGTGACTCTGTCACGTGCACACTTTGTTGTATGATCGAGCCCGCCCTAGACCCCGACTAAGTGATCGGGCTGGAGTAAGTCTATGTAAGAGTTAGGATTCAATCGATAACATGGTTGAGGCGACTTGTCTATGAGTATGGGATTCACCACCCATACGCATTTAGACTTGTGAGCGGACGATGAGGACCCATCTCAGTTGATCATCCGGCCTGGATGGGATGCCCCTCACGTTCGATGCTTACCGAGAACGTTCTATGCTTGGCCTTGTCTGCTTAGACAAATGGGTACGGTTCTCGGCTCTCCATGTGATTGCATCATGACTGGAATTACATACGCTAACCCCGGGTCCCGACAGACTTGGTATCAGAGCAGGACTGTCTGTAGGATTATTCAACCCTTGGTCGAAGTCGAGTTTAGCACTCTATTGTTATATAGTTACTTGGGTATATAAGGGAAGAACGTAAGGATTCTTTTTCTCCTTACCCTCATCGATCTGAGTTTTGGGCCACCCTTATCTTTTCTACGGGATGATAGGACTAGGCTCATCTATGTCTGACTAGAACATCTCGTTGTTTGCCTCCTTGTATCCGTAGGATTGTTGTGGTTGTCCAGAGTCTTCGAGTTTTTGAGTTCCTTGAGGAAGTTCTGTTCAATCTCCTTGAGGTTGTCTTGTTTTCCATCCCGGTGTAGCCGTTATGCTGCCGGATTTGTTCCGTGTTTCTTTGAGTCATTGCCTTCGCATTATAATCTTTTCCGTCTTCATCGTGTCTTGTTATCCTTGAATCCATCATACAACCTGTTCTGATTGTTGATTTTTATCACACATGATGTCAGGTGGAACTCGTAGTGCTGTTCGTCGGAATCGAGACCGTGTTCGGAATCGAAATGATGATGAACCTCTACCACCGCCTTCTGCGGCGGAAATCATGATGGAAGCCGAGCGGAATCGACGTGATCAAACACGCCTTCTGGAGCTCATCGAGCAGAATACCGCTCGTCAGCGCAATGTGGTTGTGAGCATTCAGGACTTCATCCTCCTCAAGCCACCGGTATTCCGATGTTCTTCTGAGCCCCTTGAAGCTGATGATTGGCTCCTTTCCATCGAGCGTAAGCTTGACACTGCACATGTTGCTCCCGATGATCGAGTTATTTTCGCGATATACTTCTTGGAAGGTGCTGCTCTTCAATGGTGGGAGAACTATGTTGCTATGCAGCCAAATGGTCACGTAGTGACTTGGGAGGAGTTCTGTGTTGCCTTTCGAGGGTACCACATTCTAGATGAGTTGATGGAGCGCAAGAAGGAAGAGTTCTGCAATTTGACTCAAGGAGAGATTTCCATTCATGAGTATGTGAGAGAGTTCAACCGTTTTGCTCGCTATGCCCAAGATGAGATCACCACCGATGCCAGAAAGCAAGCAATGTTCCGTAAGGGACTTAGCCGTATCCTTCGCCATGATCTCAACCTCATCGAATTTTCCACCTTTGAAGATTTAGTCAACAGATCCTTCAGAGCTGAGCATGGAAATGAAGTGTTCGAAGAGTCCCACAAGCATGCTCTTGAGCTTGCTCCTTCTTCAAGTTCAGCCCCTCAGAAACGCCGAATTTGGATTCCAACCAGAGCCATACCTCAAAACTTTCTGCAGAGACCAACCTCCAATATATGCCATCCACCCCAACACATTATTCCACCCCGGAATGATGGTGTGCAGCCAAGTAATCCCACTCCCAGCAATTCAGACAGGGTATGCTTTAAGTGTAGTCTTCCAGGCCATTACTTTCGTCAGTGCCCTCCGGTCTTGATGGCACCACGTCATTCTCGACCCAAGCCTCCAAAGAAATCAACCACCAAAACCTTTCCAGCAGAGCTTTCAGTCACAGGTAGTGGATATGTGAATCAAATCTTAGTTGAGGAAACCACTGCTGCTTCTGACGTCATTCTTGGCACACTCCCAGTCAATCATGTTCCCGCCTCCGTTCTTTTCGATCCAGGATCTTCTCATTCATTCATGTCGGAGAGTTATGAACTACGTCATGAGTTCGCCTTTGAATAAATGTTTTCCCCAATGATCATTCAAACTCCTGGTTCAAAGTGGCAAACTAATAGAGTAAGCCATGGTAATCAAATTGCAATTGAGGGTTTAGTATTCCTTGCTTCTCTTATAGCCCTCAAGTCTTCAGACATTGATGTCATCCTAGGAATGGATTGGTTATCGAGGCAGAATGCTGTCCTTGATTGTAAAGCCAAATCAGTTAAACTCACCCATCCTTCAGGCCAGACCATTGACTACACATCACCCATCTCTAGAATCCAGATGCATACCTTGAATGTGCTTCCCCTTCCTGACCTTGAAGATATTCCGGTGGTTCGTAATTTCCCGGATGTCTTTCCTGAAGAGCTGCCAGGGATGCCCCCGACAGATGTGTAGAATTCATAGTGGATCTTATACCAGGCACAACCCCAATTTCCAGACGCCCATATAGAATGGCCCCACATGAGTTAGCTGAGCTAAAAACCCAACATGAAGCTTCATTGGCAAAAGGCTTCATCCGCCCTAGCTCATCGCCATGGGGTTGCCCCGTTCTGTTCGTAACGAAGAAAGATGGAACAGAAAGGATGTGCGTAGACTATCGCCCGCTAAATCTAGCGACAATAAAGAACAAGTACCCACTGCCCAGGATCAATGATCTTTATGATCAACTTGCTGGATCCTCTGTCTTCTCCAAGATACATTTGAGATTAGGCTATCATCAAATCAAAATCCGAGACGAGGACATTCTAAAAACGGCTTTCACTACTCGTTATGGTCTTTACGAGTATACCGTCATGTCCTTCGGTTTAACCAATGCCCCCGCCACATTCTCGCGCTTAATGAATTCGATCTTCATGGAGTACCTAGATAAATTTGTTGTAGGTTATCTTGATGACATTCTCATCTACTCGAAGAACGAAGAAGAGCACGCCGAACATCTTAGGTTGGTATTGATGAAACTCCGAGAGCATCACCTATATGCCAAGTTCTCTAAGTGCGAATTTTGGCTACCAGAAGTGACCTACTTAGGCCAAGTGATTTCTGCGAAAGGCATTGCTGTCAATCCCGAGAGAGTTCAGGCCGTCCTTGACTGGACTCCACCTGAATCGGTTAAGCAAGTTAGGAGTTTTCTTGGCTTAGCAAGCTATTGTCGCCGCTTCGTCGAGAACTTTTCTAAAGTTGCAAAGCCTCTAACTGAACTCCTCAAGAAAGATAAGAAATTCCAATGGACCCCCAAGTGCGAGGAAAGCTTTCAAGAGGTAAAAAGAAGATTGACTTCTGCACCCGTACTTGCAACGCCAGACACCAAAAGGGATTTCGAGATCTATTGTGATGCTTCACGGCAAGGGTTAGGATGCATACTTATGCAAGATAGACATGTGGTAGCTTATGCTTCACGCCAGTTGCGGCCACATGAAGAGAACTATCCTACCCATGATCTTGAACTCGCTGCCGTAGTTCATGCCCTGACAACTTGGCGACATTACCTCCTTGGTAATCTTTCTGAGATCTATTCCGACCACCAAAGCCTCAAATATATATTCACCCAGCCAGATATTAATCTCAGGCAAAGACGCTGGATAGAGTTGATAAAAGATTACGATGTAGGAATTTCTTACACCCCAGGCAAAGCCAATGTCATGGCTGATACACTAAGTCGTAAGTCGTATTGTAACAACCTCATTTTACAACAGTATCAACCACTTCTTCATGAGGAATTACGAAAGCTCAACCTTGAGATTGTTCCTTGTGGATCTCTTTTCAAATTGGTGGTGAAACCAACCCTTGAGGATCAAATCATAGTTGCCCAAAGGCGTGCACGAGGTGTTCGCCGGATCAAGGAGAACATTGCTAGTGGAGTTGCTAAATGTTTCTCCACAGATAGTAAAGGAACGGTATTCTTTGGAAATCGTTTGGTAGTACCTAAGAATAGATATCTACGGCAACTCATCCTCAAAGAACCCCATGACACACCCCTCTCGACTCATCCCGGTAGGACAAAAATGTATCGAGATCTACGCCAGAGATTTTGGTGGACCAGGATGAAGAGAGACATTGCTCGATATGTTGCCGAATGTGATGTTTGTCGTCGCATTAAGCCGAACACCAAAGACCTGCTGGCACACTTCAACCTTTGCCTATTTCTGAGTGGAAATGGGACAAAGTCGGTATGGACTTCATCACCGGCTTTCCAAAAACCCAGAAAGGAAATGATGCCATCTTCGTTGTCATTGACCGACTCTCAAAAGTTGCTCACTTCCTTCCAGTACGCGAGTCGATAACTGCTAGCCAGTTAGCGGACTTGTACGTCTCTAGAATTGTGTCTCTTCACGGTGTTCCTTTGGAAATCAATTCCGATCGTGGTAGCCTTTTCACCTCTAGATTCTGGGGAAGCTTTCAGAATGCTATGGGAACTCATCTCTCCTTTAGTAAATCTTTCCATCCTCAGTCTAGTGGTCAAGTCGAAAGGGTTAATCAAATCTTGGAAGACATGCTCAGAGCTTGTGTTATCTCATTCGGAAAGAATTGGGAGAAATCTCTTCCATTTGCCGAATTTGCTTATAACAACAGTTTTCAATCTAGTCTGAACATGGCTCCTTTTGAGTTCCTCTATGGCCGACGATGTCGAACACCCCTAAACTGGTCAGAAACCGGTGAAAGACAACTCTTTGGACCGGATATGATCAAGGAAGCAAAAGAGCAAGTTCGCATTGTTCGTGATCGATTGAAAGCCGCACAGTCTCGTCAGAAAATCTACTATGATCATCATCATAGGAAAGAAAGCTACAATCTGGATGAGAAGGCTTACCTTCGGGTTACTCCTCTGAAGGGAACCCAACGCTTCGGTATCAAAGGCAAGTTGGCCCCACGTTACATCGGAACTTTCCGCATTCTCGCTAAACGTGGAGAAGTTGCCTACCAACTTGAACTACCCCCGCATCTTTCCCGAGTACATGATGTATTCCATGTGTCACAACTCAGGCGTTGCTTCAAGGACCCCATCCGTGAAGTAGACCATGAAACGCTTGATCTCCAAGATGACCTTTCTTATCGAGAGTACCCTGTTCGTATTCTTGATTCAGCAGAGCGTGTCACTCGTCGTCGGAAGATCAAGTTTTTCAAAGTGCAATGGTCACATCACCCCGAGAAATAAGCAACCTGGGAAAGAGAAGAACGCCTTCGTGCTGAGTACCCCTCCTTCCTCCCGACGACTTCTGAATCTCGGGACGAGATTCTTTTGAGTGGGGGCGAGTTGTCAGAACCCCAACTAGGGTAAGTGCTAGGGTTGCTTGTGTCCTTTGCATCAGTGAAAATTTCAAAAGAAATTCAAAAATGGGGAAAAGAAAAGCCGTAAAGAATTTAATTAAATGGCCAGATAAAAATCTTTTCCAAAAATCATTTGAATGGTTGGAAAACTCCTAGAATTGTTGCTGATCATTGCAAAAGTGGTTTGGGTTCATTCCCAAGCTCATGGAATTCTCTAAAAATCAAAATGTGCCTTGGAAATTAAATATGACCCCTATTTGAATTGAAATTCAAATGTTTTGAATTTAAAAAATGCTCAAATTCTACAAGTGACTTGCTACTGGTCACCTAGGATTTATAAAATTGTTTGGGCATTTTACAAAATTTCCTAGCTATTTATTTAGCTAGGTCAAACAAATTACAGAAATAACAAAAAGAAAAAAAAGAGGAGCAACCTTACCTGGCGCCCTGGGCGAAGGCCCACCTCCTCTAGCCGGCCCAGCCCAGCCTGCCCTTTGTCTTCTTCCTCCCCCGCGGCTCCAAGAATCTCGCTGGAGCTGGGAGCGCGGCGACGACGCCACGGCGACACACGCGCGTGCTAGACCTTCCCCTTCCTTCTCTCTGCGCCACGAGACGCCCACAAGGTTCCCCAACCTTCTCCCCTACCCTCTGGTCACCCTCCCTCTCTCTGTCCTCGTTTCCGCAGTGACCCGAGAGTTCATCGGGGAACGCCGACGCGCACTGCCGTGGCCACCGTGCCCTAGGGATCCAGCGACCTTGTCCAGTGGCTCCGCAGCAGACGCCTTCCTCCTCCCGAGCCCTCAATCGAGACGAATCCGCATCAGCGACGACGCAAGCTTCGCGAGAAGCTCCGGCCACCCGTGAAGCTCCGACGAGAAATACTCCGCCGTCTCGTCTCCTCCGGCTTCCCCGACTCCTCCAATGGCCTCAGGGTGAGCCGCCCTGCGTTTTGCCCTACTCCCTGCTCCTCCCCGTGCCCTCTTCTGCCATCGTCGCCTTTTGTTGCTCCGGTCGCCGCGCCCCTTTGACCTAGCTGAGCTCCAGAGCTTCCCCAAGACCCCCCAATGGCACCGTTGGATGCGCAAGCCTACGGGCTACGCGCCGATCCTCTCCAAGCCCCCTCCCGTGCCAAACTCGCAACTCCGGCGAGAACTCCGCCGAGTCGCCGGCTAAACCAAGCCTAACCCCCTCCTCTCTCTCTCTGTCCAGTGGGCCCAAGGCCATTAGCACTAATCGCCTAGCCTAATTCTAACCCTAACCCACTGACAGGTGGGGCCCCAAAGCCCCCTAACTCCTCTGCTAACTAATACAGAGAGGGATTAATTCCCTCTCCCACTTACATGGGGGCCCCAGCAGTCAGACCCCCCCCCCTGATGTCACCCTGACGTCAGGCTGACACAATAAATAGAAAAGATAAATTAAATTGCAAAAAAGGTGTTAAACTTCAATAAATCATAGTAAATTCATTTTAACTCAAAATGTAACATATAATATATGAAAAATTGTCAGAAAAATGCAAGGATTAAGAATATGCAATTTGTTTTCACGTTTGACCATTTTAAAATGGGGCAACAGTAGCAAGTTTGCATATGGCTTAATTTGAATTCAAATTTGAAGTTTGAATTTGCAATTCTTTTGCAATACACTTCAATTAAATGGAATTGTCAACACATCAGTACCATGTACATCATGTTTCCATAACTTATCATGTGCTTGAGCATCGCAAGTATATTTATCCCTTGATTTCTTTGTTTGCTCGATAGAAGTGGAACCGGAACCGGAGGCCACCCCCTTCGTTGAAGACACCGTGTGTGAACCTCGTCAGCAAGGCAAGCAAACCCCATTGATCATGTCTATAAAATCCCAATTCCCTCTTAGTCTCGCTTATGCAAGTTTAGGAGATCACCTTGTGTCGATTCTACCGCATAGTTGAACCCATATCCGATGCATGACCTATCATCTTGTCACAGTAGTAAGCAAACCACAATCCTAGCTGACATAGGAGTTGATTGATGTCATGTGGCCCCTGCAACTGTTACTTCTTATTGCATGCTTAATGGTACAATGAGGTTGCTTTTGATGTGAGTCGTGATGATAGTGAACATGGTGTTGATGAAAGTGAAACTGTGTTGGTGAATCCACCCTAATACAAGGTGAACGATGAGAGGCTGTGTAGGAGTACACAGTGGGTTGTCTCGTTGAACACCTCCTTAAGCACCGAGTTCTTGTATGGTAATCCAAGACAGAGTACAACCACACATTGGGCTCACTGACCCCTCTCGGCCTAGTACCTTGATCCGTGTCGACGTCCAGGAGTCACATTAGTTCGGGCTTTCCATTTGGCATCTGCATAGAAAAAGAATGAAGGAATGGTTGCATCATATAGATATGTGGGTGCACCTGTGAGGCAGAAAAACCATCTGCCAGAGGTGGCGTCTTAGTCACTTGCATTTGTTTGAGTCCGTTTCGTTGATCCGGCCGGGCTCTCGAGCGGAGGCAACTCAGATAGTCGACTCCTGGAATAGACCGGTTGTGAGCGAAGTGTCGTGGTGAACATCCTCGCTGTCACCTCTTGAACGGTGGCGAGCAAAAGGCGGTAATCGATGGTCATGTGTGTGTAGCTTACACCCTTGCAAGGTTAACAAAACTATTCGAATAGCCGCGTCCGCGGTTAAGGACTACTTGGAACCTGTACCTGATTATTAGACAACTTGAATGGGTACTTATAAAACTCGCAAGATAAGCGTGAGTGCTATGGTGTGCTCCTCGTGGGGAAGTCGAGGAAGTATCCATAGTGGTGTATTGGTTGGAGACTTGGTAGTGGACTCGTGTACGCTTCTTACCTCAAGTCTGGTACTCTTAGTTCAGGACTAGCCAAGTCAAAGCTGGCACTTCTGCATGTTGAACCCCACCTCCCTTTACCTTGATACTTGAGCATGAGTAGTGTAGTTCTGATGTAAGTCTTGCTGAGTACGACTTTGTACTCATGTTTGCTTATTCTATGTTTTAGATGAGAACCTGGATCCCGATGGAGTCATCGACTTGAAGCTTGACGTTGACCTTGATAGTATAGTTCCAGACAGTAGTCTGGTCCCTCATGGAAGGGCATGTTTGTTGTACAAGGCTTCTCTAAGTCATTTGTTAATCTTGTCTGTACTCAGACCTAATTTGCTTCCGTTGTATGATGTAATGTTGGTCACAGCCTTATGATCTTTGTATGCTCTATGTGTAAGTCAATAAAGTGTACTTTGTAGAGTTATGTGATGATACCTGCTGTTCATACTAGACATGTGTGCTGCGTGTACGATTATAACATGCATGTCTTAGTATGGGTTTTCGAGACCTTAGTTGTGATATGGCTGGGGGTCTTTTATACACACAGTGGCCCTTAGATGTGTGCAGCTTGGGACATCGCGATACGATTGCTCGTGACTCTGTCACGTGCACACTTTGTTGTATGATCGAGCCCGCCCTAAACCCCGACTAAGTGATCGGGCTGGAGTAAGTCTATGTAAGAGTTAGGATTCAATCGATAACATGGTTGAGGCGACTTGTCTATGAGTATGGGATTCACCACCCATAAGCATTTAGACTTGTCAGCGGATGATGAGGACCCATCTCATTTGATCATCCGGCCTGGATGGGATGCCCCTCACGTTCGATGCTTACCAAGAACGTTCTATGCTTGGCCTTGTCTGCTTAGACAAATGGGTACGGTTCTCGGCTCTCCATGTGATTGCATCGTGACTGGAATTACATACGCTAACCCCGGGTCCCGACATTTTCTTTCCTTTCTCAAGTAGCCCATGATTCTCAAGACCCTTTCCAAGGATCATCCCATGATCCAGCCTATCCAAACCACATTTTTATTCAAGCCATATATTCCTTTTCCAATAAAAGGAATATTCCCTATTATTTGAGGATTATGAAGCAACCCCTATTTATATTGCTCCATAAATACCCAATAATTCCCACATACGTTTGACATCATTTATAGTCAAATTATCCAAAATCATTGCATCGCACAAGTGGATTTTTCCTCAAGAGAAATTCATTTGTAGGTGGGGGCAGAATTGCACTTTGTGAGGAAAGTGTTATTTATCCTTATCCATTGCTGGAGAAACTTTTTGTGCATACTCTTGTGATCATATCATGAGGCTATGCCAAGTTTCAGTCTTAGGGGATATGCCAAGCTCCATACCAAAATTCCCAAAGTTGGTATGCAGCAAGGGGGCATTGTGAAGCTAGTGCATGTTAGGGTAGCCCATTTGCCTTGAAACTTGCTGTGCCTATTCCCACACCCAAATGACTCACATAAACCCAATTTGAGCCAAACCAAACCAAAAATGTGAGGGGATCATCAAGATCAAGTTTCTGGCCAGCCAAGTACCTTGTGAAGCAAGTACTAGCTAGAAGATTCCCCTAGCCTTGAAACTTTGCACACCTTTGTACACCATCAAACGACCCTACCAAACCAAATTTCAGCCCAATACACAAAGCCTATGAGATGCTAGCTTCAACTTTGCATTTTCTGGTCCATTTGATGCTTTACAAAGGAAGTACATTGTTCCTTTGATCAATTGGGTTGAAACTCCACAGACAGCTAGTCCTTCCCACCCCAAAGCCCTGAGACAACACCAAATGCTCCCACTGTTAACCTTTTGACCACGGTTTCTTCTCCATGTCCACTGCTGCAAACTTTGTAGTCAAGCCATGACCACCATTGTTCTCCCCTTGACCTCCTCCATGCACCAAAGTGATCAGCAACGAGTGGATATGCTTTTGCACAGCCTTGGCCACAAAGTAGACGCCCATGTGCACCAGTCCATGTGGTGGCCGTGCTCTGGCATGCAACCGGCGTGCTCTGGGCGCGCCCCGAGGGCACCCGACGCGTCGACTTCGCGCTACAGGCCGCCCTTGGCCCCGTCCTCGTGTCCTACCGCCCCGCACGCCTTTGGCAGGCACACGTGCCCCCCTCTGCCTCTCTCTCCCTCGCCGGAATCCCGCCGTCAAGCCGCCTCCAGCAGGAACACGACGGGAACAGTGGCCGCGTCACGTCCCTGTCGCCATGACATGCCTCCTGCTCCACGCGTGCTCCTGCTCGTGCGTGACGCTCCTAGAACCCTCCCGAGCCTCCCAGACCCACGCCACCTCACCCCGGCCACTGCTCCGCCGTGTCCTCTTCTGCTCGGCGGCGCCCGGGCCAAGCATCCCTCCCTGGCTATTTATATCCATGCCCGACCTCACTCAGCTGCACCACCAGCCCCGCAACACCTCAATTGCCACCTAGCGGAAGGAATCAAGCCAGGGAGGCCTTCTTCTCCGCATCCGGCCACCAGCGCCGCCGCAGAATTGCAGCAACCTCCCCCTCGATTCCGAGCTCCCCTAGCCTAGCTGACACCACCCAGAGACTCCCCTTTCTCCTCTTTACATTCCCCGACCCCTCCCCGCTCGGATCCCCGCCGGATTCGACGCTGGCGTCGATGTCGCCGAAGCCCGTGCTGTTGTCGCCACCGAGGAGGGTTTCCCCCTCCCCGTTCGGCCACCAATTGAGGAGCCACTGGTACATGGAGGTGCGCCGTGAGCTCCCCGATCCAGCCGAGCACGTCCCGCCTGTTGTCGTCCCCTCTCGCCGGAGAGATCGTCGCCAGTGAGCTCGTGTGCCCTGTTCCTCTCTTTTCTCTCCCAGCCTGACACCCTGGCCCCACATGTCATCGACGACAAGCACTTCCCGAAGCGGTATATGTGGAGACGCCACTCCACTTTACGCTTTCGACGTCACCCCCCTGTTTTTTAAGAAATTGATTTAAATCAATTTAAATTGATTTCTGTTGACTAACTTTTACCAACTATATCTTTTTATCCACAAGTCCAAATGAGTTGAACTCTTTCGCATTGGTTTTTCTAGATCTCCTCTTCATTTTGGCATTGGTTTCATGCTATTTTGCTCTGTTTACAATTGATATTCAAAGGAAAACCTTGTATGTGATATTTCCTTTGTGTGAAGGATAGGAGTATTTCACACTCCTCTGGTGAAAGGTTTATGATCTTTCTTGGTTGCATGTTAACCATCTTGACATAACTAAGTTAATCAACCAATGATGATTTGCATTATGATATGATCTTAACCGTACCTTGGATTGTTCCGCATGCATTATCATGACTGGGACTATATCGTCATGTTGCACCTGGTATTGATGTTAACGCATTAGAGTATATGCTATGTGCCAAGTTGGTCAGGTGCCACCGAACCGAACTTATCAGTGCAGACACACTTTCCTGTATGAGAAGGCCTTGGCTCGTGTATCGGTGGGCTCTCTTATGCGTATCACCAAGGAGGGAAGGCTATGCGCACGCGGTACCCTGGCCCGATAGGCGACGATAGTTTTAAAGCTGGTTTGGTTATATTCAGCTTAGTCCCCGATTGGGACAGTTGTACCCCGTTTGGGACAACATTGTTTGTCATGTGATGGCGGGCGTCTGTAGGACATAGGGCTACCCAAGGCATGGCTTGCGAAGCATGTCGGGTGATACGGTAAGGGAGGCATGTGGTAGAACGGTCTCGTTGGAGAGTCCTACTTCACTCCTATGGTACGAGTTCCGAGGTTCCTATGGTACGTTTCGGTATTCTGAGCCGGGTGCCACAATTGTTTGCAACCGTTGGTTTTCAAAATTATTACCAATGGAAGGATTTTCAGAATCGTGCCTGAAAGTTTGCATCCCACACATTTCAGTAACAATGAACGATTGTGAAGAAGGGATAGCGGTCCATTGTTTGCAACCGTTGGTTTTCAAAATCAGTACCAACGAAAGGATTTTCAGAATCGTGCCTGAAAGTTTACATCCCACAAATTTCAGTAACACTGAACAATTGGGAAGAAGGGCTAGCGGTCCATTGTTTGCAACCGTGGGTTTTCACCCTTTATATCACAGACGATTGTTTATCAGAACCATCAACCCTATATCGCCCACGAAATTATTTTCGTAATGGTGGAGAATGGCCAACGTTTCCCAGACGGTTTAGTTTCGGGCACATGGTTTTTTATTTATAACGTTTGCGTTGATAGCATCGCAAACAGTTTCGTACAAGGGACTGGGAAACGAGTATCGTGTTAGCCCCTCATTGAAATAGTGGAGGATTGATCTTCGGGAGTTTCTCCACCAACATGAGCGCTTCCCGAATGTGCCGTGAGTAGTCCACCTTCGACCATGGGTCCATGACCAGTAGCTATGTGATTTTTTCTCTCCAATCTTGTGCCTCAACTGTTAGCCCTTGTGAGCTTCCCTACATGATCAAAGCATCTATGTATTAGTTCTGCTATTGCTATGCTGTGTTTTCTGGGATCAGATGGATTATGAAACTATGTTCATATTGTGATGAGTAATATATTTGGTTTACCTTTTATGTTCTAGTTCTTGAGTATTCTTTCATGTTCTCCATTGCTATTTATTGCTTTGGCCAAGTAGTAGATTGGAACTCCAAGAAGGAGCGCTATGCATGATTGTGGGTTCATGCCCCCCGATGTCTAGCTTGAGTGACATAAACATGAGACTAGGGGATGTGTTGTTGCCACCAGGGAGAAAACAAGGGTGCTTGCAACTGCGGTTGCAAGGATTGTTTACCTTACACATAGTTTGTTAATGAAGTTGTGTGTTTCTTTGAGTTTACACTTTGGTAGGGGCTCGCAACCTAATACTAGCAAGATGTTCTGGATAGATATTTTAATGTGGATGATTAGTGAGTATATGCTGATGAATAAACGTTCTACTTGTCTTGGCGTACTTCCCATACGATTGAGCCTTTAGCTTTCTTGTAGCATAATTAGCATCACGGTGTGTTTATAATTTTGTCAATTGCCTAGCTGTACACCCAGCATAGTTATTTATCGTCTTTTCGGAGAGAGACATCACTAGTGAACATCATGGGACCCCGGTCCATATTTCCACCATTGTTTACACCTCAACTATTTATTTCTTTTATTTCCTTTCCGTTGCAATCATCACTACTATTCCCACTTGTGATTTGATCCTTTGTAAACAACAAGACCAGAGAGATTGACAACCTCTCTGTACTCGTTGGGAGAAAAGATATTTGTTGTTGTGTGCAGGTCCAGGTTAAGGGAGCAATATCTTTTCAGATGGCGCATTGCTTGTTTGACCACCTACTTGTATCTCTTGGAGTCCTACAGGAGACATAACCCTAGCCCCTAAAGTTAGAGGAAATTTTTTGTTGTCTTCTTCTCAACTTTCCACTTGGGATAGCCAACGAGGAGCACTATCCGGTGCCGTCAACGTCGCATATGGAAGATTGGGCTTCCACCCTCTAATCGCAGCCGATTCCTCTTCACCCTCAGAAGACCATACTTGCGGTCGAAGAGGAGAACTTTCCGGTCTTTGCAGGGGCGACCTCTTGTGGGTCGCCGAGGAAGACGCATCCTGGAGGATCACAATGCCACCCCTATCCATGGGCACCTTGCTCTTTGATCTCTCCGTGAGGCTCTCCTCCCGGGCGTCGTCCTCTACGATGGCGTATGAGGCGTGAAGCGCCATCGGCTCGTCCTCATCATCCTCCGTCGCTTCACTGTGTGAGTCTTGCGGGATCTTGCCAGATTCGTCATCCTCCGAGGAGGACCCGGACTCCGTCTCTTCCGAGACGCATTCAGAGTTGTCCTCTTTAACTACTCTCCACGTGCGCACGGCAGGTCTCTTCCCACCTATCCCTCTGGAGGACGAAGAACCGGTCAAGTTGAAGGTCTCCATGGTCTTTCCCGACATCGATCCTGTTCCTCGCTTGTTTGCTTGGGGAAGGGTCCTCAAACTTCCTAGCATCGGTCTATGATACGTCCCAAACGTATCTATAATTTCTACTTGTTTCATGCTTATATTGGTGACTTTTTGATATGTTTTGCCACACTTTCATACCTTTTTAACATATTTGGACTAACCTACTAACTCAGTGCCCAGTGCCAGTTTCTGTCAGCTGTTGTCCGTGCATTGCAGGAAAAATACCAATTATTAAAGTGCTCAAAAATTCAAGAAAAATCCGATAAAAAATCAGCGTGACAAAAGAATCCAGAAGGCCGAAGGAGAGGTGTATGGGGGCCACCCCCTGACCAGGTGGCTACATAGCGCGGCCAGGCAGGAAGTCGCACCACCTGGCCGCCTAGGCAGGTGGGCCTCCCCTGGAGCCCCCCTTTCTCCTATATTTAGCCCTTGAAACATAAACCATCGAGAGGCCCTCTGTTACGCGATTTTCACCACTGTTCCACCGCCGTCGCTATCCCGAGATCGGGATCACCAGACGAACCTGTCCCAGCATCTTGCCGGAGGGAGGATTGATCTCCGGGAGCTTATCCATCACCACGTGCGCTTCTCAGATGTGTTGTGAATAGACCCCCTTGAACCATGGGTCCATGAACCCCCTTGAACCATGGTTCCATGATAAGTATCTAGATGATGTCTTCTCTCCACTTTTGTGCCTCAATTCTTAGCCCTTGTGAACTGCCCTACATGATCAAGGCATCTATGTACTAGTTCTTGTGTTGCTATGCTTTGTTTTCTGGGCTCCTATGGATTATGAGATTATGTTCAGATTGTGATGAGTAATATATTTGGTTTATCTTTTTATTATTAGTTCTTGAGTATTCTTGCATGTTCTATGTTGCTTTATATTGCTTTGGCCAAGTAGTAGATTGTGACTCCAAGAGGGAGAGTTATGCATGATTGTGGGTTCATGCCCCCCGATGTCTAGCTCGAGTGACAAAAACATGAGACTAGGGGATTTGTTGTTGCCACCAGGGAGAAAACAACGGTGCTTGTAACTGCAGTTGCAAGGATTGCTTACATTACTCATAGAGTGTTAATGCAGTTGTCTGTTGCTTTGATCCTATAGTTTGGATGGGGTTCACAACTTAATACCAGCGAGATGTTATGGATAGATATCTCAAGGTGTACGATTAGTGAGTAGATGTCGATGAATAAATGATCTACTCGTTGTGGTGTAATGCCCATACGATTGAGCCTCTAGCTTTCGTGTAGAATAATTAGCATTGCGATGTGTTTATAATTCTGTCAATTGCCCGACTATAATTTGTGCACCCATCATAGTTGTTTATCGTCTTTTGGGAGAGAGAGACCACTAGTGAAAGTCATGGCACCCCGGTCCATATTTCCATCATCGTTTACACCATTCACTTTTACTTCTTTCATTTACTTTTTGTTGCAATCACCACTACTATTATTATTCCCCCTTTGTGTTTGATCCTTTGTAAGAAACAAGGACGGAGAGATTGACAAACTCTCTGAACTCATTGGGAGCAAAGTTATTTGCGTCTGTGTGCAGGTCCAGGTTAAGTAAGCAACTTCTAGGTTGTAAATGGCGCCATTGTTTTCTTGCCACGTATTTGTATCTCTTCGAGTCCTACTGGTCCTTTAACCATGGTATCTTCACCGAGGGAAATTTTTTTCTATCTACATCATAAGCTTCCACTTGGGGTAACCAACAAGGAGGTGTTATCTACACCCATCAGTCTGTTGTTGGCCATACTCAAACATGAGTTGTTGCCTCTTCTGTATTAGCTTCAGCTCCGACATCTTCGAGATAGCCGTTATGTTCTCCTTTGGGTCCATTGGGAGCTCGTCGATCCCATCTAGGAAGTCCTCAATTTGATCTTCCAATAAAGGTTTCCAGTCAGGATCAATCACCCCCTTGGCACCGCACGGAGGCATGACTTCAAGCAATGATTCCCTCGCCTTGTTGTTGTGAAGCGGGATAACCATCTCGGTAAGCATCGGCTGCCACTTGACGGCAAACATCTCCTTGAGTGAGTGATAGAACCTCAACAAGGTCAGGTTATGATTCTCCCCCATGTTGAGGCGCATGCTATCCGCAGGACCCCGGTACGCCCCCGCAATCTTGGTTCGATGCTGCAGAGGCGCAGTCCGGCGACAAAGGTAATCGGCGACCACCATGTCCAGTGTCAGCTTGGCCGCCTTTCGATGTTTGATCCCGCGCAACAACATGTTGAATTGCTCTCCTATGAGCGACGGGGCATACCATATGTCACTCCGCTCCTGGTCCTGCACCAGCACATCATCCGACACCTTTTCGGTTGGAATGATTGGATCTATCTCCACAAATATCCAATCGTGCCTCCATTCAGCCCTCTTGGTGATTTTGTGTGAGTCCATGTACTTTTCAGACATCTTGTCGTGGATCTTGAAAGGAAAACCTCCCGCGATCACGCCAGACTTCACCCTGGGGACATAAAAGTACCGGAACAAAGGGACCGACGGCACAACCCACACAAAATTCTCGCATAGATATGCGAAGGTAGCCAAGGACGTCATCCCATTCGGGTGAAACTGAAGTAAATAGATCTTATACGTATCCATAATCGACAAAACAAACTTGGAAAAGGGAGGCACCAAACCTGCTTCGAGGAAAGCGGTGAAGATAGACACCTTCTTCCCTCGAACCACCGCCTCCATCCCTTCGCGCATCTCTGTGACGGTGGCTCCATTTTTGTTGCCCTCGCCGGCGGGAAACATCTTCAGCTGGTCCATCTTCTTTCCGGAATTGCGGCATGACTTGAAGCATGCGGAGAGATATCGCGGATCGACGGCCACTTCCTCGGCGCTAGTTGTCGAGGCCGGTGTTGCCTTCCGCCGCAGCGGTTGTTTCCTCTTGGGCGCCATCTCAGATCTAGGGTGGAGGAGGGGCGTCGACAGTTTCAGGTGAATGGAGGTAGGATGCGAAGGAGGATTAACTTCTTCCCGAAGGGCGCGGCTAATATCCTCTGTTCACAGATGGCTATCCCACTCTTTTGCAACGGTTACTTCTAGTGGGCCTTATACATCCAAAATGCATCACTATTTTGTATCATATTTTACCACTATTCATTGATATATTTCATATTATGATACTGTTCTCATGGTGTTTTGGCTCGTTTTACACATTTTACAACTTTCCGATGCCGGAACAATAGACTCAGGAATCAGCGGGGAAAAGTGCACGCAGAGTGGAAATATCAGCATATCTCCAAATGACCTGAAAAATCCAGGGGATCATTTTCTGAAGGATTAAGAAGGGTACGCAAAAGAGCTCCCGGACACCAAGCCACCAGGCGGCCTGGTGGCGCGGCCATCCCCTAGGCCGCGCCAGGTGGCCGCCTGGTGAGGGGACCCCACCCCCAAGGCTCTCCTTTGGCACATATACCCCGTGTGACATAATTCTTCGAGGGAAAGTTAGATCGAGAGTTTCGCCGCCGCTCCGAGGCGAAAACCAGCATAGAAGAAAAGACCTTTCCGACGGGTAGATTCCGCCAAGGATAACACCTCCCGGAGGTGGAGATCATCCTCATCGTCACGAGCATCATCGAGATCATCATCAACGTCATCATCATCATCACCAGCACCATCTCCATCTCCATCCCATGTCATTTTACCATTGCAATCTGTGTTGTACCTCGCACTATTCAAACCCTCTACTTTATCAGTGTTGATTAGTACTTTGTGGTTAATGCTATTAAATTTTGTTGGTGGATTATTATTATGACCAGATTGTTCACCATATATTTATCACCTCTGATCATGATCTCTTTTATGTCTTGTGAGTAGTTATTTGAGTTCTTGAGGACAAGGGAGAAGTCTTGTTATTAGTAGTCATATGATGTTGAAGTAATATGTGTTGTTTGATATTTAAGTTGTGATGTCATTCTTCTGGAGTATGTGAACGTCGACTACATAGCAATTCACCTTTTTAAGGACCTAGGGGAATGCATTGTGTATAAAGGATTCTTACGGTGGGTTGCCGGAGTGACAAAAACCTGAACGCCAGTTTGCACACTTTTACACGATGGAGTGTTGGATCCTAGAATTTATTGCTACAGTGAGACTTTGCCTTAATTTCTCTCTTGTATTTGCGGATGCTTGCAAGAGATTTTATCGTAAGAGTGCACTCGTCTTAGTCTAGGCTGTGTGCTAGCTTAGGTCAACCCACACAACACTTATCCAAACAAAACATAGTACTAGACGGAGTATGGCGGAAATAACTTGACTACGTATCCCATGTGTCCTCAGGAATGCTTTAGTCTTTGTAAGGAAAGTCCTTCGGCTTATCCTTTGTGTTCAAAATGATTGGGCCACTTGTTTGACCTTTCCATCATTTACTTTACTTGCTTTTATTTACTTGTTGCTTATTCCAGAAAATGAATAAAAAGTTACCTTTCAGTACTTGCAGTTATTCCTTGCTCAAGATCACTTGTCACTACCTTCTTCTCCTCGTTGAGTTCCACACTCTTACTTATCGAAAAGTCTAAGATAGATCCCCTACACTTGTGGGTCATCAAGACCATTTTCTGGCGCCGTTGCCGGGGAGTGTAGCGCTATTGGTAAGTGAAATTTGTAAGGAAACCTTCACAATGTACGTGTTATTTTCATTTTACTGTTACAACTTTTTATCCTTATGGATAACTCTCCTCTTGGTACCTTGCTTGCGGGGAAGATTCTCGACACATATGTGGTGGAGAAGGCTCCTCCACCTACTTAAATTGCCCCTTTTAAAATATGAATTGGTATTATAGATCATGTCATGGCTAATTTTTATGCAGAAGACAGACATCCAGGTGATCACTTGCTCTATCTTTCAGAATTATGTTCCTTATTTGAGTTTGCAAGTGTATCCAGGGATTTTGTCATGAGGAAATTATTCTCTTTTTCATTGAAAGATAAGGCTTGGGATTGGTATAAGCTTCTCGAATCTCGATAAATCACATTTACTAAACTGGCAAGAGCTTATGCCTCTCTTTTATGCAAAGTTTTATCCTCTTCATGAAATACATCGAGACATGAACTATATTAATAACTTTTGGTCTCATGACTGAGAAAGTATCGCCAAAGATTGGGGGAGATTGAAATACCTAATGCTCAAATGTCCCATTCATGAGCTCCCCAAGGATATTATTCTTACAAAATATTATGCAAGACTTTCTCATCAAGATAAAGATATTCTTCCTGCCTCCTCTAGTGGGGTATTTCCAAACAAAAGCGTTGAAGGTAGATGGGATCTAATTGAAAGGATCCAAAAGAAGACTGAAGATTGGGAGATTGATAAAGGTATTGAACCCGTTATAAATTATGAGCACGATTACATTGAGAGCTATGTGAACACTGCTTACTTCAATACCTTTTGTGCTAAGATTGGTGTTGATTCCCAGCTTTTAGTTGATTTTTCAAAACTTGGCCTATCATATTGATTCTTCTAAGAAGCAGGAGGATCATCACCATAAGCCCTTTAAAGAATTACCTTTTGATATTAATGTTGCTGATCCTATCTTACCTGCAATTTTATATGAGAAGACCCATTTTCCCACAAGGATAAGAGAGCATTCTGTTGCCATAGGGATAGTGAATACAAGTGAAAGAATGACTGGTGAGCATGAGGACTTTATTAAGGCCGATCCTCAAGTTGCATTATTCAAGAATCTTGTTACTAGTAATATTGAGGATTCCATTATAAATTTTTGTGTTGTTTCCACTAACCTTGTTACAGCCAAGAATAAAGGCCCAATTTCAGGTACTCCCGTTGTATCTGTTAAAATAGGAGATCATAATTATTATGGGCTATGCGATTTGGGATCCAGTGCTATTTCTATTCCTTTCACACTTTATCAAGAGATCATGAATGAAATTTTACCTTGTGAGATTGAGGATATTGATGTTACCATTCATCTTGCAAACAAAGAAACTATCTCTCCTGTTGGAATATTGTGAGATGTTGAAGTCCTATGTGGAAAGGTAAAATATCCTATCGACTTTTTAGTACTTGGTTCAGTGCAAGATAGTTTTTTCCCTATTATCTTTGGTAGACCGTTACTCGAAACTTGTGGAGATATTATAGATTGCCGGAAAGGAAAAGTATCCATTGAATTCAATGGTGAGCCATATTAATTTAACTTTTCTAAATTTCCGGAGTAGAGTCGTGGTACCGATTTCCCTAGTAATGATAAAATTATTGAAGAGATTGCTTCCATTGCTGTTCCTCCTAATGATCCTTTGCAGCAATTTATGGAGGACCACGAGAATGATATTCATATACAGGAAAGGAACAAACTAGGTGACATCTTCTTGATTGAACCTATTATCCTGAAGCACAACCTACCGGTTGAACCTTTAGGAATTCTATTATAACCAAAGGAAGACACGGCGTGTGATCTAAAACATCTACTCGATACGCTCAAGTATACTTATTTAGATGAAAATAAAGTATATCATGTTATTACAAATGCTAACCTTTCAGGATATGAAGAAGAGAGATTATTGGAACCCCTTCATAAACACCGAGGCGCTATTGGATATACCTTTGACGACCTTAAGGGGATTATTCCATCAATTTTTCAACATACTATTAACCTCGAGCCTGATGCTAAGCCGGTTGTTGATCATCAACGATGGTGGAACCCAAAGATGAAAGATGTGGTTAGGACTGAAGTCCTTCAACTTCTAGCTACATGTATCATCTATACCGTAACTGATAGTAAATGGGTGAGTCCCCTACATTGTGTTCCTAAGAAAGGAGGTTTCACGGTGGTTCCTAATGATAAGAGCAAACTAATACCTCAAAGAATTGTTATTGGATATAGAATGTGTATTGATTACATGAAATTGAACAAGGCGACTACCACTAGTGCAAATATGGGCTAACACGATACTCCTTCCCCAGTCCCTTGTACGAAACAGTTTGCGATACTATCGACGCAAATGGTATAAACAAATTTCCGTGTGCCCGAAACTGAACCTTCTGGGAAACATACGCCAACGGCCACCATTATAAAAATTATTTCGTGGGTGATGTAGGGCTGACGGGTCATTGAAAACCCGTCTAGGATGTTTAGGGTGAAAACCCACGGTTGCAAATAAAGAACCGTCAGCCTATCTACGCAATCGTTCATAATTTCCGAAATGTTTGGAATGCCTAATCTATTAGGTACGCTTCTGAAAATCTTTTCGTCTGTGAAACAAGGGCTGACAATTCGTTCAAAAAAACGTCCGCATGAGCAGCCAGAAAACCCACGGTTTATCGTGGGTGCGATCCCGCGGGTCTGATGTTCTTGTGACATGCACGCGGAACACTATGGAGCTCGTCGCCAATGGGACACACTGGAATTTCCCTAGGTTCAGGCCGTCCGGAGACGTAAGACCCTACTCCTGCATGCCTGGATTTCTTGATGAAGATTACAATATAGGGAGAGATTTCCGAAAGGAAAATAGCAGCTCCCTGCGTAGTTGTGTGTTCTTGAGCGGTTGAACCCTTTTTCCGGTGGCTTGGGCCTCCCCTTTATAGGTGAAGTGGGTCACCATAGTGGCGCTTCCTGATGGGGCTCCTTCGGCGGTGGTTGGCAGGTGGTTATGCAGCACCACTTCCGGGAAGGACGCATGGCGGGAGGCCGTCACCCTTGATGTGATATCGTGCGGGCTCCTGGCACGTACGAGGATAGAAGGGGGCGGAAGGAGCCGTTGCGGTCGTTGCCCCCTAGGCAAGGGGGTAGCGCATTAAATGCGCCTTGGAACATTCCGCGGGTGGTGGGACCGCGCCTGTCCCCCATCGCTTAAGCAAGGAGGTGGCTAGGCTTCCTTCCGGGAGATGCCGCAGTGGGATCTTTCCGGATGAGTCAGGGATGCTTGACGCGGGGCATTTTCCGGATGGGCGGAGAGCCTTTCCGGGTTAACAGAGCGAGCTCCCGCTCTCCGACAGTAGCCCCTTGTCTAGCTTGAAGTAGATGGGTTGTCCGGGAGCCAGGTCAGGCCAGACATTGCAGGAAGGCGAACCGTCCGGGAGGTAATCCATGTTGCAAGAATTCACGCATGGCCCCGAGCCCTCCCGGAAACCGTGTGTCGATGCATGGCGGCCGTTGATGGCGGCCTTGAAGGACGAAGGGAACCAAGACTAAGAGCCCGAGGTGGAGTAATGACGGAAGTTAACGCGATGTTCCCTGGGGGTGCGTATTTAACTCTTCCAACTAGTGGTCGAGTCATGCGTCTTCTGGCAGTTGCTTCTTCCTCCAATCGGCTGTTAGTGCGTGTGCCATGGCTCCAAAGCTTTGAAACCGCTCTTCCCTGACAAGCGATGACGACGGCCCACCGACGCTCCGCGGCAGCGGACCTTCAGGTCGTCATGGCCACAGAAGGGGAAGCAGAGGAGGACGGGCAGCACCGGGCGTTGGGTCTCCAAGGTGAGCCTGCTCGCCAACTCCGCGAAGGCGAGGGCTCGGAGGCAGAGGCAGCAGAGGAGGGGGGCACGGCGATGGTGGCCGCGAGAGAGATGGAGCCATGCCGCCGGCCACCCTATGTAGTGTGGCTCATGATGAGCCCATTGCCTTCGAGTTCGTCGTGGAGGTCGCGTTGACCATTTGCAGGTTTCTTTCTCTTGAAGGTGAGCCATCTATGGATAAGGGTGGATGGGTGCCCGCACAGAGTGGTGCAGGTGGCCACCCACTTCTTGGAAAATGGGGAGATGGTCCTGACGCAGGGACGGAAGGTCTTCGCGCGCGGCTGCAAGATGAGCCAGTGAGACGTCCTCCTGTTCCGGTATGAAGGCGACACGATCTTGTCCGTGAAGATCTTCGACTTCAATGGCGACCGAGTGGAATGCTGCCCGGAGAGCTCGAGCAGCGGTACCAAGGATTCTATCAATGAGGAGGAAGATGACGCGTCCTCGGGCCGACATGAGGGAGAGGAGAATTCCAGTGGTGATGGAGGCGATGACCCCTCGAAAGAGTACATCAAGCCTGTAGTTCGCATCGACTGTGTCCTTTCTCTTCTTCTTTTTTGCGTTTGTACTTGATCCGGAAATTAAGCAGGCTCCGGTTTGTCAACTATTTTCGTGATGTGCAGAGTTGGCTGCTTATGTCTTGTTTACCTTGTTGATTGCCTCATGCCTGCGATAGGAAGATAGGAAAAATCGCCACATACTACGATCCGACGTGCATACTACAAGGGGAGAGTTTGGTCCAATGGGATTTTGCGCACCGGTTAGGTCCCTCCCAAAAATCATGCCAGAAGGTAGGGTTAGTTAGACATCGCTGAAAGTAATTCGCACTAACACACCCTGATTTTTCCTTGGGGACTTTATTTTTGGGTTACACTCATAAACATGGATCTGTAGATCATAGTTTACAAATGCTGCTCCACCAGGAAGCTGGTCATCTGGAAACTTTATGCCCTCACGGGGTAGAACTTATGGAGATTGAACTTCCGGAGGTTCTCGATGTTCCACGAGTTTCTCACGGTAACTCCATCCTCGATGTCCAGGTGGAAGGATCCGGGCCGGGTGACTTGGACTATCCGATGAGGGCCTTCCCACTTTGGAGATAGCTTGTTTAAACCCCTCCCGGAATGTAGCTGATGGAGGACAAGGTCGCCTTCTTCAAGTTCTCAGGAGAGGATGTGGAAGCTGTGATAGCGGCGTAGTCCTTGCTGTTACCGTGCAACGCGTGTAGCTGCCCGAGTACGTACTTCCTCGGTAACGATGACATCTCCTTGTCGGAGTTACTTTTATTTGGGCTCATTAAAGTCTCGAACTCGTGGAGATCTGTATCTGAGTTCTGTATCCATAAACGAGGGAGAACGACGTCTCATTTTTTGCTCGGTTGGGTGTGGTCCGAAATTACCAGAGAACAGCTGGGAGTTCATCCACCCACCGCTTTCCACAGTTCTTGAGCCAATTGAAGGTGCGGGTCCGAAAACCTCGTAGCACCTCCATGTTAGCTCTCTTCGCCTGGTCGTTGCTCCTCGGGTGAGCTACTGAGGCCAAACACACTGAGGCTCCCATTTTCCGTAGTACTCGAGGAAGGCCTGACTTCCGAACTGGGTGCCATTGTTCGTGATGATCCGGCTTGGAACTCAGAAACGGCACACCAGGCTTCTGATGAACTTGATGGCGGATTGCACTATGACCTTCCGAACTGGCTCCTCTTTAGGCCACTTGGTGAATTTTTCGATGGCGACATAAAGGAACTCATACCCGCCGGTAGCACACGGGATTGGTCCGAGAATGTCTAGGCCCCAGACCGCAAAGGGCCAGGACAGGGGGATGTTCTAAAGTTCTTGCGCTGGTTGATGGACAACTATGGCGTGGAATTAGCAGGCGTTGCAGGTGTTCACAAGCTCCCTAGCGTCGTTCAAGGGGTAGATCTAATAGAAACCTTGCCGGAAAGCTTTGCCCACCAAGGCCCAGGAACCAATGTGTGCGCCGCATGTCCCTTCATGGATGTCTTGGAGCAGTTTCTTCCCCTCATCGGTGGAGATGCACAATAGCTACACACCATTGGGACGCCTGCGATAGAGGCTCTCATCGAGTATGAGGTACATCTATCATTGGCGAGCGATTATTTTGGTGTCCTTCCGGTTTCTTGGTAGTTCACCGTTCTTCAGGTAGTCTAGGATGGTGCCGGCCCACTCCGGAGAGGCTAGGCAACCGGTGAGGACTTGATGCTTGTCGGGGACGAGAGAGGGAAGTTCTCCAGGAAACTGCTCCTCGCCCTCGACTCTTCATTTCTTCGGTTTCGGCCGACCGGGATTGACCGAGGGCTTGAGAAGGCATTGGACGAACATGTCGGGCGGCACCTTCTCCTACTGGGCAGCAATCTTGGATAGCTCTTCCGCGACGATATTCTTGGACCTTGGGATGTGTTCCATCCCCAGGCCGTGGAAGTATTTCTCGAGGTTGCAGACTTCGTCGACGTATGCCTGCATTTGGGGGCATCCATAATCGTTCTTGACTTGGTTGACCACCAGCTGGGAGTCGCCTTTGAATAGGAGCCTCTTAATTCCGAGACCCCTAGCGGCTCTCAAACCGGCGATCAGGCCCTCTTACTTGGTTGTGTTATTGGTGGAGGCTTCTCCCTCGTACAACATTCGCACACCATACTTCAACACCTCTCCGGTGGGGGACACCAAGACAGCATCGGCCCCGTCCCCCTGCAGAGAGAAAGATCCGGTAAAGTACATGGTCCACTCGTTTTTGTCTTCCATCCTAGGAAGTGACGATGCTTCCCAGAGGTCTTCATCATCTTCTAGAGTCGGAGTCCATTCAACAACGAAATCCGCAATGCTTTGCTCTTGATGGTTGACAAGTTGATAAATGTGAGGGTGAAGCTGGATAGCTCCAATGCCCAATCCACAATCCGGCCAATGGATTCTCTGTTTTTTAGGATGTGCTCGAGTGGGAGGCAGGTCACCCCCAGGATAGGGTGCGCATGAAAGTAGTGCGTGAGCTTCCGGGAAGCTATGACGACTCCGAGAAGAATTTTTTAGACCTAGGGGTATAGGCATCTTGCGTCTCTCAACAATGTGCTGATGAAGTAGACAGACTTCTGGACTATCTTCTAGGAAGGAACCTTGGCCTCGTGGGTTTCGGCTGTAGAAGATTATTCTGGTAAGATGCTTGCTTCAGGTGGTTGTTCGCTGTGTTCTTCTTCTGGTTCGCTCAATCACCAATTCTCCGCTTACCACTTGTGATGTTTCCGAGATGTACAAAAGCAAGGGCTCGCGTGGACGAGTAGCCACTAGGATTGAGGCGAGGTACTTCTCCAGGTCTTGAAACGCAGCTTCGGCTTCTGGGGTCCACTCGATGGTACCAGATTTCTTCAACAGCTTGAAGAACAGGAGTGCCCTCTCCGCTAGTCGGGAGTTGAATCTTCCGAGAGCCATGATGGATCCGTTCAGCCTCTGGAGGTCCTTGATGCGTTTTGGGGCCTGCATCTGCTCGATCGCCTGGATCTTTTCGGGGTTTACTTCAATGCCACGATGGGACACTAAAAACCAAAGGAGCTTGCCGGAGGGCACCCCGAAGATGCATTTCTCTGGATTTAGCTTCAATTTCATCTTGTCAAGATTGCGGAAGGTTTCCCGCAGGTCCTTGACAAGAACATCTTCTTCTTTTTTCTTGACTACAATGTCGTCCATGAAAGCCTCGACATTGCGGTGTAACTACGGCCCTAAGCCGGCGTGGATGGATCTCTGGAAGGTTGAGCCTACATTCTCCAGCCATGAAAGGCATGCATATGTAACAATATGTGTCACAGGGGGTGATGAGCGCGGTCTCCTCTTTGTTTTCAATTGCCATCTTGATTTGGTGGTAGCCGACATAGGCGTCCAGGAACGATAACCGGGCACACTCCGCTGTTGAGTACGCGATTTGATCGATGCGAGGAAGAGGGAACGGATCTTTTGGGCAGACGTCGTTGACATCTCCGTAATCGATGCAAAACATCTTCTTTCCATTTGCCTTGGGGATGACAACAGGGTTGGCCAGCCAGGTGGGATACAGTACCTACCAAATGAACCCGGCATTTATCATCTTCTGGATTTCTTCTGCAATGAACTCTTGTCGGTTAGGGGCTTGACGATGAACTTTTTGCTTCATAGGATTAGCGCCTGGCTTGACCACGAGTTTGTGCTCAATCACCTCCATGGGAACCCTGGGAAGATCGTAGGGCTTGTTGTGGGAAAATCATGCCAGATGTCCTCATAGAGAACTTGATTGTGGGACTTAGCTATGAGTGCGTAAGGAGGGAGAATCAATCAACAGAGAGTTGAGACATAGATCGGAACGAAAAGAACATAGGGATTTACCCAGGTTCGGCCCCTCGATGAGGTAAATACCTACTACTTTTCTTGTATTATATGTGGGAGATCTCGATTACAAGGGCGCTAGGTTTCGCCGGTGTCTCAAGAACTATGCTCGATTGATTCGCCTCTTGGACGTCCCAAGGCCTCAGCTTATATACATGCCGAGTCCTAGGGTTTTTACAAGGAAACCGACTATCCCACGAAGTGGACTCCTATTCTATCTCTTGGATGAATTTTCTTGTTCTTCAAGGTAGCTTGGACTTCTTACTTCTGGTGTTGGTCTTCGGTTTGTAAGTCGGTCGGCTTGCATGTCGGTCTGCGGTTTGTAAGTCGGTCGGCTTGCATGCCGGTCTTTTCTTGTGGGCCTTCCTTTTGGAGGGCCGGTCCATAGGCTGACTCTCTCTTCGTCTTTATTTTGGAGGCCTCCTTACTAATATCTCTGGGTCTGTGAATAATCCCCCCGATAGTAGCCCCCAAGATTGGAATAAAGTCGGCTTTAGGGAAATCTTCTCCTTTTAGAAATGATTCATCAAGGTATGAATAGCTAGAAGCGATCCGTCAATTCCTCCATGCTTCGTTGCGGTATTTAACGAATATATCCGTTGGACACGAGATCCATGGGTAGTCAGTATTTTCCTAAAACCAAGGTGCCGCCCACTTGTTTAGTCATGTCACGCGTGGAGATCAATAAAATCTCATTTATTATGCCATGAGTTTTGCACTATTGGTTGAGCCTGCGCCCTTAATATATGTAGGATTCAGTTTTCATTTGCTTAATTCCTGTGCCCATTCCCTTCGCTTTCCTCATCGTCTTCCTCTCGCCTAGTCTGCTTCTCAAAAGCTCAAAGGCATCCAGAGGCGAGGCACTATACGGCGCGCGTTGACCTCGACTTCCGCATCATCTCTCTTTGTCTCTCAAGGACGGGATTGTGCCACTCCCGTTCACCCGATCCATAAATGTTTTTCCTCAGATCTGGTATTTTACCCATCCCAAAGTTTTCAAACTTTTTGATTCGCACCCTTTGGGGTTTCTAGGGATTATAGGCGCAGTTCCCCTCTATCCAAATCTTGATAGATTCGTGTGCCATGTTCGCTTTCAGCAGGATTTTTCCATTGTGTTTCCCATTTGGTTACTTTTTACAGCAACCAATCATCTTTTATGATATCTTGATCCTTGATTTCTTCTCCCACAACTCCTTTTGGTCGATTCCTGAGTGTCAAAGGTGGTGGCGACGAAAAAGGCCGAGAGGAAAAAGAAAATCGCGGCAATTAAGCCCAAGTCCACCCTTGTGTGTGATTACACTAAGTCCATTACAAAAGAGGCTCGCCTCATCGAGTTAGAGGACGAAGGATTACTCCCTTCTCGGGAAGCCATCAACTGGCGAATTCCCGGGTCTGAGACCCGACCTCAACCCCAAAAGGGTGAACTTGTGGTTTTCGCTGAGCATGTGACCCGGGGTTTTCGCCCCTCGAGGATCTCTATTTTTCCGTGAACTGCTCCAGTTTATGGTCTGCATCCTTAGGATTTGGCCCCCAACTCCATTTTTCACATTGGAAACTTCACAACACTCTGTGAGGTGTATCTTCAAAGGAAACTATCAATTGCGATGTTCCAGGAGTTCTTCTAGTTAACAAACAGACAGAGAGCAGCGGAGGTCAACCCATTGAGTGTGGGGCTGTCACCTTCCAACGACGGGCCAGATGCATTTACCAAAATATGAAGCTCTACATCCATGTGAATGACTGGCAAAAATCTTTCTTTTATTGTAAGGACACCAGCCCTGCAGGCCAGCCTTCACTACCAGGGATTCGAGAGAAACGACTCGTGTATTCTCCAATTCTAAATTCCTGGCCTAGTGCGGAGGAGATGGAGACCCTTGCCCCGGTGAAGAGGTAGATTAAAATCTATTGTCTCACGGGCTCCATGCTACTGATCTGATCCGGTGCTGGGTCGGATGGCGGGTGCAGCCCTTAAGCCTCCGTACCCGGCTTATGTGTGAATATACCGAGTCAGGGGACAATATGAGATTTACTTAGATCTCCTATACTACTGGAGAGATAAGCCGAGCCTCTAAGAAGCTCCTATGTGAGCCTTTGGAACAAGTTAGCAGAGTGGGCTTGGATCCTTTCTGGGAAAAAAATCCGGCTCCTAAGGTAAAACTTAATGTTTTAATGATCTTCTTATTCTCATGAGTTTTTAAACAGGCGAGTAACCTTTTGCTATTTTGTATCCATAGGCTGATGACCCTTGGTGGTCAGTGGATAAGCCTCCGATTTCTGTCGAAGGAGTTGTCCGTGATACTGACGATGATGAGGTTGAAGGAGAGCAGGAAGAGGAAAATGTATTATTTTCTCCCTTTCGTATCTTCTAATTCACCTTTGTGATGCTTTATCTGTTTGTTTATGGGAACAGGGGGATGAAAGCATCGGACGGGACCTGGCCGAAGGCGTGTTGTCGAAGAGGTGAAAAAAGTCTCCTCAGACAATGAGGTACCGATTCGTTGGGTGACTCACCTTGCCTTAAGAAAGGTACAATTTAGATCCAGCCTTTCGTCGTCCATACTTGTTCTTATGAGTTTATTTTACCCTTGTATTGGTAGGAGACAGAAGGAAATGAGACGGCCTTGATATCCTTCCGAAGCTCCCTTGGATAAAGGAGTCGATCTTGGCGGACATCGGGTCCGTCCCAAATCGTCCCGTATGGATGAGCTGGTGTCTGGGAAGTGAGATATCAAGGCCAACTATTCGTCTTCGAAAGAGTCTGAAGATGATGATGGGGAAATCATTTTTAAAGTTGCAGTAGGGTGAATCCCTTATCATGATGTTGTTCCTTTTTTCTGTATTTGACTTATGGGTTTTGTTATTTTAGCGCACAAGTCACGTTGGAGGGGACTCCTCCTTTGGATGGGGCAATTCTGATTCCCCCTTTTTGTGAGGTGACCTCACCCATCAAAACTATGGAAGAAGAGGTTGTTTGCATTCCTAATGATGTTGTTCGTCCGGTTCTCCGAGAGGAAGTGATACCATCCGGAGTCATGCCAGGAGGTTCTGGTGTTGACCAGTCTTTGGGACTGACTAGGTCTTTGGTGCCGAATTTATCAACTCAAGGCGGTCCGGCTTTCCCAATCCTGCAGGGTTGGTCAAATGTGTCCTTTCCTGAACTGTATACGAGTGTGATGACTCATCTTGAGCAGCAGCAAGGCGTGCTGGAAAAGTTGAAGAAACAATATGAGGTATTTTATATTACTTAGCGTGAGTATCCAGAGCATAAGTATCTAGCCCCCATGATTCGGTGTAGGTTTTGTAAATACCATATGAATTATCGAAAGTCTGCGAGGATAATCATTTTATGATCCTTTTTAGGCCATGGGTCTGAAAGCCGGGGAGAAAGGAACAACCTTGATGGATCGGTTGGCGGCAGAAGCCGGAGGAGCTGAAAAAGAAAACCGATGAGCTTCAGGCTTTGGAGGATGGTTCTCGTAACCAGGAACAGGCTATGGAGTCAGATTTGGAGAGTGCGAGATCATCCCAGGAACAATATGATGCACTTAAGGCCCATGTTCTTACGTTCGCCAGAGCTGTACTTCGTAAGTTTAAACATGTTGAATTTTAATAGGTCCCTTTTTCTGTGTGTAGGTATAAATATCTCAATATTTGCAGGTGAGGACAATTCAGCATTTGGGGACACAGATGTGATGATTCTGGAGGCTGTGATGGATGTCATCTGTGATATTTAATCTGGCAGTTGCCAGGTCATTGAGCGCTTGTGTGACGCCCCTGATTTACGATCATGTACATTAATCATAGACGCAAGGTACACGATCGAGATCAGGGACTCACAGTAAGATATCACAACACAACTTTACAAATAAAATAACACAAGTTGTTTATTACCAGCCAGGGCCCACGAGGGATCGAATACAACAGCTCAAGAACACAAAGTTAGCGGAAGCAGTACTATCTGAGTACATAAACATGGAATACAAGGTTTCCTTAAGAATTCTAGCAAAAAATCAACACTTGATCGAAAAGGCAACACCTCCTGCCTGGGAACCTCTGAACTACTCCTGGTCAACGGGGAACTCGATGTTGTAGCAGGAGCCTCCGGGGTACTCCTGCTCCTGGGCGTCAGCGTCTGGTTGCAGCAATCCGGGTATATAAAATAAAAAGGGAAAATAAAGCAAGGGTGTGTATCTAGCATACCCGCGAGTCTTACGTCCGACTACTAAGAATTTATGGATTTGTATCAAATGGAAAGGGGAGGCTATATAGTGGACTGAACGACAGAAAATCAGAATAAGGAAGAGAAGCTAGGCCTATTGAAGACTAGCATATTCACGCGGTGCTTGCAGCATGAGAAGAGAATAGAAAACAGTTATATATAAAGCATAAAGTAACAATGCAACAGAAGTTGCTGCAGCATTGTAGTAAGTTTTAATAATTATCAATGCCTCTGAAATCAATTTCTCGACATCCCTGCGGGGAAGAAAACCCGGAACCAACAGTTTAGTATTGTAGTAGTTTGTAGTCGTAGGATCTGGCTTCAGCATAAAGCGTCCTGTTACCGTGGACACGACTTTTCGAATAGATTAAACTCCCTACAAGGCTGCACTACTGTTAAGCCAGCATGCTCGGATCTCCAGGGTGGCGTACACCTTGTTAGGGAATGCCCCACCGAGGCTATCCGACACGCCGCAGTCCAACCTAGGCTCAGTAGAGAGGCCATCCGCCGGACTAAATCCTATGCGCTCAGGGGTCTAGGACCCTCACCCTTTACGCTCCTGCACGGTGCGAGGCGGGCTGGTGAAGCAAAAACAAATACCACATCTCGAGCAAAGAAGACACACCGCTTCCCGGCAATCAGACCGCAATACTGCTGACGCATGAAGAGCTTTCAGATGAAACTATGATGAAGGGGAGCCCATAACTCCTTATCCCACGTGAAGGTAGTGCGTACAGGCCTGACGGGATCAACTCCGGAAAATCCCATGGTCAGGGACCCTGGGTTAGTCATGAGAGGCACAGGTTGGACGATAGCTCGTCGGCAAACAGGAAGGCACGCTCCTGCTCGATAGTATTGATGGGGGAGATGCGATTACAGTGGATGCCAAGGCTGGAGCGCTCAAGGCTAGGGTTACAGATGATATTGGTCCCGCTTTTCATCGCCCCTCCTAGCCCTTATATACCGGGCTAGGTCTCGGGGAGTTCATCTACGTTTACATGTAAGCTTTCCTAACCCTAGCTTGCTCCGTACGGCAGGTTCTCGCACCTTCCTTGTGAGTCGCGGACTCCTACGTCGATGTCAATTAGCGGGACGAGGCTGTATCTTCATGGGCCTTCTATCTTCATGGACACCAGGTAGGCTTATCCGTAGGAGTCATGGGGTCACCCCCTCGTCAGTAGCCCCCGAGTCCCTGGGGGACTCGAAGAGTCGCGCAGGGACTCGAGTACATATATTTGTCGGTTATTTGTATGCGCGGTACAACCGCGGGTCGCTGGCAGTCTGGTGGCCATGACAAAACTTGTTTCGAGGGATGCTAAGCTGAAGGGGCCCAAGGAGTCAACTGGTCGAGCCTTGGTGAATTGCACTAGGGAAAATACTGCAGTAGCCCAATCAAACCCACGTCCCTCGACGTGAGCTTGGAACACTGGTGTCGAGCAAAAGTCCTGCCGATTCAGGTCTTACGGTGTTCATTTGCCTACACGCTAATCTTGCGTGGCATCTGGGAAAAGTGTATCGTGTTCCAGGCATGTGTGTTTTTGAGGCGCGGAGCCTTATAGCATTGCACCTGCTTGGAACAAAACATCAAGCGAGCTGTTCACTCATTCACCAGTGGAGTTTGTTTCGAGTGCTCACACGGGTGGTTTTTCGCGAGTAGTCACTCGAATGCCATTTCGGTTCTTGAGGTGAGGGAGCACCTGAGACTCTTAGCGCCGTATGATCTTGGCGAATGCATGTTTGTCTTGCGTCGGGTTGAGGGAGCACCCGAGACTCTCGTGAGTGCGAGTGGTCACTCGAGCACATTGCTGACTTTTAGGTGAGGGAGCACCCGAGACTCTTATGATGTACTCTCCCGATGGGAGTAAGATGTTTTTCTTCATCGGGAAAAAGATCTAATAGATGGAATCTCTGAGCCTTGATGTCTATTGGTTTTCTTCGCCGCTTGTCAGGATAACGATGTCTATGTTTGATGGCTGTCAGGGATGCCTCGCCAGTGAACCGTTACGTCTTCATGACCGGTCATAATGATGACCGCTGTGGCGTGCGGCAGGCGCTGGTTGGGTTTCCGATGCACGCGTTGGAAACGCGCGTGAATTGACGCGTCTCACGCACAGTGTGTCCCGTGGGAAAGCATCTTGGTCTTGGAATCTGAGACGTCTGTGATGCTTGGTATTTGAATTAATTGATGCTGTCGTCTCGGCTTCTCCATGTTAGGAGGTTTTTTTCTATAAATAGGCCTTTTGCTTCCACAGCGTTTCGCCACTATCCAGCTTGTTGCTTTGCCTCTTCCTTCTTCCCTTCTTCTTCTTCTCATGGTTCCTAGGCGGGGTGTTGGTCGTGGCCATGTTCGTCGTGGCCGTGGTGGCCGTGCACCACGGTCATGCCGTGGTGGTCGCCATGGTGCGGTGCCAGTGCCTTCCTCTTCTCTCTTGGAGGAGGGGTTCTGGCGCTATGATTTTCTTTTGCATGTCCGTGGCCAGAGCGACAGTCGCGTTCTTCTTCCCTCTGCTTTTTCCGTCATTGTCTCTGAACGTGGCTTGGATGGCTTGCTTCTGCATCTTCAAGGGAGTTGTCGATCTACTTCTTATGTTGACTTGGAGGTTGATAGCTCCCGCTTGATTTTCTTGGCTCTGGTTGAAGTTTGTTTACTCGGCGGTTGAATCTGCGAGATGGCGATATTCTCAGCTGTCATTTTTACGGTGAAAGCACTGTCACTGTCCGCGCGTTTGATCCGAGCGGGAATAGCATGGATCCACACTGGCAGGAGTCGAGCAGCGACAGCTCCTCAAGGCCGAGGAGTCCTACGCCTGCACCGTATACAGCTCCGTCTTCTGGCAACTCCTCAGGTGGTGGTGTCGTCTCCATCAGCTCCGAAGAAGACGTCGACGTCAAGCTGTCGATCAAGCAGGTGCGTCAGGCGACCTTGTAGAACTAGAGGCTGCCTCATCTTCGTTGCCAACTCATAGAAGAGGCTGTACGTCCGGAGAAGAAGGCGTGCAGCCGCACCTGGAGAAGAAGATGGTGGAGCAGGAGAAGAAGCTGGTGGAGCGTCAACAAATAAGTTGAGCTTCACCCTTTTGTTATGTCATTGACGTCCTCTGCTAGCTTCCTTTTTTCCTTTGCCTGTGGTGATGCCTTTGTACTGGAGTCGATTACCCCTCATGAGCACACATGTAGAAGTCTTGATTCCTTGGGAATTTTCCTCTTGTAACAGGAGCTGAATTCAATCCAAATGTAGTTGAGTCCTTTTATATCTTGATTGTTGACTTCAGGCTGTGGTTTGAGTTCTTGCAATAAATTGTGTTTTTCGACTCCTGTGGTGCACTGTCTTCGACTCCTTCTGATAGCGCAGAATGTTTTCGATTCCGTCTGATGGCGCGAGATGTCTTCGACTCCATCCGATAGCGTGAAATGTCGTCGACTTCGTCTGATAGCGTGAAATGTCTTCGACTCCCCCCGTGATGCACTGACTTCAACTTTCTAGTGTGTTCTATCGGGTGCGCGGCAGCGCTCCCGATGGGAGTAGCCCCCGAGGCTACGTTGAGTTGTAGAGTCACACATAGGCTTTAGATTTGTTTCCCTTGTCGTTCTTTCGTTAATTTCTGTCTTTTATTGGGTGCGCGTCAGCGCTCCCGATGGGAGTAGCCCCCGAGTCTTTAGGTGATCGTTGGCGATCGGGTGAAGACTAAAGGAGTCTGTGTCCTGAGCATCCTTCAGAATTTTTTCAGAGTACTTGGTGCTTCATCTGATTGTGACCATGTCTTTCGGGCCTTTCTCTCAGCAGGTGGGGCTGGCCGGGTATTTTGCTTGGGCTTTTTAAGCTTCAGACTGCGCGAGCGGTCTTCTGGAGGAGGTGGTGCTCGAGCTCCCGAGTGCTTTGATGAAGATCGCGTAAGTGGAGATAGCGTCTCTTCGGGGGGATTTTATGCTTAAGCCCCAGAGTGCTTTGGTTAGGATCGCGTGGGCGATAGCGTCTCTCGGGGGGATTTTATGCTTAAGCCCCCGAGTGCTTTGGTTAGGATCGCGTGGGCGATAGCGTCTCTCGGGGGGATTTTATTCTTAAGCCCCCGAGTATTTTGGTTGAGATCGTGTAGGCGATAGCGTCTCTCGGGGGGATTTTATTCTTAAGCCCCCGAGTGCTTTGGTTAAGATCGCGTGGGCGATAGCGTCTCTCGGGGGGGGGATTTATGCTTAAGCCCCCGAGTGCTTTGGTTAGGATCACGTGGGCGATAGCGTCTCTCGAGGGGATTTTATTCTTAAGCCCCCGAGTGTTTTGGTTGAGATCACGTAGGCGATAGCGTCTCTCGGGGGGATTTTATTCTTAAGCCCCCGAGTGGTTTGGTTAAGATCGCGTAGGCAATAGCGTCTCTTGGGGGGATTTTATTCTTAAGCCCCCGAGTTCTTTGGTTGAGATCGCGTAGGCGATAGCGTCTCTCGGGGGGATTTTATTCTTAAGCCCCCGAGTGCTTTGGTTAAGATCGCGTAGGAGATAGCGTCTCTCGGGGGGATTTTATTCTTAAGCCCCCGAGTGCTTTGGTTGAGATCGCGTAGGCGGTAGTGTTTCTCGGGGGGGTTTTATTCTTAAGCCCCCGAGTGCTTTGAGATGGCAGTATTTGGGAAACATTTATTTTATTGCGGTCGAGCGGCTACATGAGTTGCCAGTCATGTCTGACCAATGGGGACTATGGATAGAACAGTCGCAAGTTTGCTACGTTCCATGGGTTTCCCACATCCTCGTCTGTCTTCGGGTTCTTCAGCCTGTAGGCGCCACCTTCGATGACTTCTGAGACTATGAATGGTCCTTCCCATTGGGGGGCAAGTTTATGGACCTTCTCTTGTATCAGCCGTAGGACTAGGTCACCTTTGTTGAAGGTTCTAGTGCGCAAGCGACTGCTTTGGTAGGTGCGTAGCTTGTCCTGGTACCCGTCTGATTTTTCCAGGGCTGTATCTCTTGCTTCGTCAGCCGTATCTTTTTCATATTCTAGTGCTTCTTCTGCTTCTTATTCTTCGTATCCGGTGACCCGAGGTGCTCCGAACTTGAGGTCATGTGGTAGGACTGCCTCTGCGCCGTACGCCATGAAGAAGGGTGTGTACTGGGTCGCGGTGTTTGGTGTAGTTCGTAGGCTCCATAATACCGCGGGGAGTTCTTCTACCCAGTTGCCGGCGGCTTGCTCGAGTGGTGTGAGGAGCCGTTTCTTGATCCCCCCGCACACAAGGCCGTTTGCTTTTTCCACCTGGCCGTTGGACTGCGGGTGCGCGACTGATGCATAATTTGATTTTGATGCCCAGTTCTTCGCAGAAGTTCTGGAATTCTGTGGCTGTGAAGTTCGTGTCGTTGTCCGTGATGATGTTGTGTGGCACTCCGAACCTGAAGATGATCAATTTGATGAAGGTTGACAACCGTGAGGGCTGTGGAGCTGGTTATGGGCACTGCTTCGATCCATTTAGTGAACTTGTCGAACGCGACGAGCAGGTGTGTCCTTCCGCCCTTTGATGATTTATTGAGTGGTCCCACCATGTCGAGTCCCCAGGTGGCGAACGGCCAGGATAGTGGTATGGTCTTGAGCTCTGATGCGGGAGCGTGTGGCCTGTTTGCGAATTTCTGGCAGGCGACACAACGTCGCACGATTTCCTCTGCGTTTTTCATGGTTGTGGGCAAATAGAACCCGGCTCGGAATGCTTTGGACATGAGTACTCGACTACTCGCATGGTGCCCGCAGGTGCCTTCGTGGATTCCGAGCAGTAGAGCTTTGCCGTCCTCTTCGTCGATGCACCTTTGGAGTATCTGGGTGATGCTACGCTTGTGTAGTTGTTTGTTGATCACCGTGAACGCCTTGGATCGTCGGCTGATGCGTCGTGCTTCGGCCACTTCTTGTGGTAGCGTACCTTCGATTAGGAATCGGAGTAACGGTTTTTTCCAGACGTGTCCTTCGAGCTCTGTCGGAGCTGTGCTGTCGGATGTGCTGGTGCTTGTGCCTTCTGATGGGGTTGCTGCTGCCACCTGCGCCAGTTCTATTGCGTTTTCACTGTCCACGACTGCTTCAGGTGCTGCTGCCTGTACCTTGATGGATCTTCGGCTGATGCTTTCGAGAAAAACGCCGGGTGGTACATGTCCCCGGGTCGAACCGATGTTCGCGAGCTCGTCACCTTCTGTGTTGTTGGTCCTGGTGATGTAGTTGACCTCGCAACCGTCGAAACTTCCTTCGAGTTCGCCGTAGAGCTTCTGGTAGGCCGCCATGTTGTCGGCTATTGCGTCGCAGTTTCTCATCGTCTGTTGGACGACGAGATTGGAGTCCCCGTAAATTTTGAGGCGAGTGGCTCTGCACGTTTTGGCCATGCGCATGCCATGGAGGAGTGCCTCGTATTCTTCTTCGTTGTTGGAGGCGTGACTGAAGTAAATCTGGAGGACATATTTCAGCTTTGTTCCTTTAGGCGAGTGCCCGGGCAGAATTCTTTCGTAGAGGCACCTCTCCGTTCTTCTGGGTCGTCGATTCCTTCGGCGCTGACGCTGCACTTGGCCGTTACCGTAGTGTCGGTCCTGGCACAGCTGTAGCCCGAGCGGTCTTGATGGGGTGGCGGAGATGTCCGCCGTGATCTTGAATCCCTCGAGTGGGATAGATCTGGTTCTTGCCCTTAAGTTGTAGCTTGCTGAAGACGGGACCGCCGAGATCGTGATCCCATTCTGTGTAGTTCCCACAGACGGCGCCAATTGACGGGGATCAACCCCGGAAAATCCCATGGTCAGGGACCCTGGGTTAGTCATGAGAGGCACAGGTTGGACGATAGCTCGTCGGCAAACAGGAAGGCACGCTCCTGCTCGATATTATTGATGGGGGAGATGTGATTACAGTGGATGCCAAGGCTGGAGCGCTCAAGGCTAGGGTTACAGATGATATTGGTCCCGCTTTTCGTCGCCCCTCCTAGCCCTTATATACCGGGCTAGGTCTCGGGGAGTTCATCTACGTTTACAGGCAAGCTTTCCTAACTCTAGCTTGCTCCGTACGGCAGGTTCTCGCACCTTCACTACAAGAAATATGCTAACTTGTGACCCTACATATTGGTCACTGAAAGGTCACTGATCTTCATTTGTGACCTTTTTGTGACCAAAATCAATTGGTCAAAAGCTGAGGGTCGCAAAGCGGACAATGTGACCTTTTTTCTGAAATGGTCATAGATGATTGTGACCAAACCAAAGGTCGTAGATGTTGTGACCAATTGGTTTGGTCATTGGATTATTGACCAGGCCACGTCAGATCCAACGTGGCAAGCTGACGTGGCAAATTGTGTGAGCAAATGAAAGGGTCGTAGATCAAAACCAGCCCGGTCCAATTGAGCTATCAATATGGGCCTAGCCCAACAATTCAGCCCAATAAACATTTTTTTATTCTCACTTTCGATCAGTTACATGGGCCTATCCCAACAATTTAGCCTTTTATTTTTTGGAATATGGCCTTTTTTGCTCAGCAGCTAAAATTTTCTTTTTTCACTCCACTAGTCTAGTGGGTCCCAATTGTTAGGTACTGGTTAGTGTGTCCCAATTGTCAGGTTCATATTCTTCAAAATTTATTTTCTAGTAAATAAAATAATTATTTAAATGAAAACATACAAAAAATAGAAGCAATACTTTAAATAGAGCAAACCGCCAAACTTGGCGCATTACAATCAAACATTGTTCATGTCAGGTTTACAATCAAACAAACATAGTTCACATCGGGTATCCAACCACCAAAAACCAAAAACTAAACTAGATTTAAAGTATAACTAGCTCCAGTGTGCTAGACTATCTTTCTGTCGGCTTCACCCTGGAGCTCGCAACAAAATTTGAATCAAGGCTATATTCCAGTTGTGTTGCTGCTGCTCCTGACTTCGCCTCTGCTAGAACATGAGCCTGCCTCCGCTGGTGAGCCTCTACTGCTGCACAAAACGAATTTAGTTACAATTTGCTGGAGTAGTTGAACAACTATATGTACTGACACATATATGTATCTATCATGCAAGAACAAGCACAAAACATTCAAAACAGAAACGCATCGATGTAGCCGATGAGCAGGTAATAGTCCTAATTCAGGTACATCCACCAAAGTAGAAATTAGGACTGCAGTGCATATATCTAAAATTGATCTCCAGACAAAGGACTGTAAAGAAGGTAATACCAACACAATGGTTTGAATAAATAACAGGAACAACTTGTTATTACACACAGAGCTCTATACATAGGTAAGAGTCCAACATATTTATAGGTCATATGGTTCGCAGAGCATTGCCTGGAACATATGTAACAATGAACATGTCCATCTTCAATTGGTATCTCATTTTAAATACATTCACTACACAATCATCCAAATACATGCATCATTGTTCAATTCTTCTTACAAACAATCAAATTAATTGATATTTTGCATAAGCCCGAGTCAAGCACGTGGTATTCAAGGACAAGCCGTGTGAAGATCCTGATAATTATATTTGACATAGGAAGCTACACAGGAGGGTCAGTTACATGTACAGATATCGGCATTTCTATCTAAGTTTTGCAAGTTATGTACATTTTGTGAAGAAACATATATAGTACATAACCACTACAGTTGGAATAATGTATAATGTCACTTCATGTATAATTTCACCAAAAGTAATATGTTGCATGTTTGGAATGCAACATGAACATAAATTATGTGCTTTCTTTAACACTTCCATTATCAACAACTTGATACACCAGAAAATGCTATCAGGTATCGAAACTACATATATGCACGTAACACAAACAAGAGTATATAACCACACACACAAGTAATTATAAAAGACTATTAGTGCAACTCTGGATCCAGTCCTCAAGAGTGACTTATAATGCTTTTCCTAGCAAGATTTATAGTCATCGGTGAGAACCTACTACTCTGGCATTTAAGATGCACACAAGAGTTGACGGGGCATCGACACTTTACAGCCATAGGTACCGAACCAACAAGGTTGGGGAGAAAGAACGAGATTACCTGGCTGTTGCCATACTTGGTGACGATGCAACAGGTTGCCGGCGTCCTCTTCGGCGGGGCGGCACACATGAAGCAGGTGCGCTCCTCAGTCCACAACACCACGTGGTCTACATAAATAACATCAGATTAACTTAAAGGCAGACAGTTCCTATCCTATATATGCAAGGACAAATTGATGACGTAGTATAAGATATCTAGAATTGGCAGTAGAGAAATAAGAAAGGATAAACCTATTAAAGTTGTTAGAATTGGCAAATTTTTAGATTGATGATGGACTAAACTGAAGCAAAATTTCACTGAACTAACTGAACCTTGTAAAGGTTGTTGTTACTGTACTGAAACTTAAATTTCAACAAACAAATTCATTTGCACAAACTCACATGATATGAGTGTATTAAGTGGGAAACAATAAGAATAACCTCAAACCATATTTGGAATCCTTCTATAAGGTTATAGTGTTAAAAGTATTCCATTTTCAACAGACCTTGTACTATACGAGGTCTAGCTAGCTTAAAATATATCCATAAAGACTTATATTTAGGGATGGAGGGAGTATAAGTTAGACCTTTACCCTTTAGATAGTTGATCACTTGATCGTGCATGCTTTTTCAGTTTCTTCTTTTTCCACAAATACTATTATGACTCAAACTATCATTTTACGTGAGTACACAAACAAGTTGCAAAGTAACTATTCCAGCAACAGCAAACAGGCAAAACATGTACTAGATTAGTATGGTAATATTCTAATCTCCTTTCGTTTTCAACGGATAATACTACTAAAAAAGCCTGGCATACGGGGCTACAGTCTATGGCCTGCTCTGCCAACTGTATCCAAACGATCAAACTGTGTGTGATCCCGCCTTTGCTACTGCGCCAAAAAGAAATTGCACCCTGATGCACAGCTAGTAACTACACCTGATGCACAAGTTAATTACCTAGCCTAATCACCATATGCCTGTGCATCAGGGTGTTTCCATGCAACTCCGCCCCTGCAGATGGGGAACAGAACCGCCCAGGCTCACTTGGGTTGCTCGGGGTCGCGATCTTCAACGGCGAGGGCTCCTTCCTCATCAGGGTCGACGATATCTACGAACGGCTGGGAGGAAGATGACCGTCATGGAGAAGGAACAACGCAGGGATGAGGTCGTGGTCGTTGTGGAACTCATGTCCATGGCGGCTGCGTCCTTCCTGATCTGCGAGGGAGAGAGAGAGGGTGTGAGGAAGAGAGGAGAAGGAGGAGAGGGAGACGAGCGGCAACCTGCGGGCGCGGAGTAGCGGTCGGAGCTCGCTGGTACGGGTGTGCTGGGGCTGGGGGCGACGTGAGGGAAGGCAGGGAAGAGCTCCTCCACGGGCGGGGCGGCCGTGCTAGGTGAGGAGGGGCGATGCAGGTGTTCTCTGGAGTCATCGATCTGCCGGCGAGGTGAGAGAGAGGGAGTCATCGATCTGGATCGGGGAGAGGGAGAGAGGCGGCGGCGCGGGTGTTCTCTGGAAGGAAGGAAGGGGATCGAGCGGCCACGCGCTACTAGGGTTTGGGTTGGTCGGCGTGCGTGCTTTTAGGAGAGGAGAGTGAGACTTTGAGAGACGTTGGATCCACAGGTGTGGACGGCTCAGATTGGATACAGTGGGGTGATCCGTGGGAAGAGTGGTTCTATGTTCTGATTGGCTGGAAATATGTGTGGTTTAGAATAGTTTCTAAGTGCTAAAATATGAGTATTTTCTGAAGCAACTCTCAAAAATAAAGGTTCAAATGTGCTCATATTGTCCACAAGTGTGCACCTTGAAATGACGAACAATGTTGATAAAGGAATTTTTCATTTTCGTTGTACGAAAAATCCATTTTCTATTTTCCGAGTGCCAAAAGTAGGGTTGTTTTGTGAAGAAACTACCAAATATTTGGTGTGAATTTGAACCACTCCATTTTTGTAAAATACTAGACCATATTTTATTAACAATTGACCAAATATTTTCATGATAAATGATTTTTATACACCTCTTCCGAAAAAGAAAAATTTCCGCAGATTTAGTTGGAACGGGGTAAAATTTCAACTACATGTGCTTTATAGTTTGCTCTTTATATTTTCAAAAAATCATTTCTACATACAAAAGTAGTCATTTAATCGGAGATCCACCAATAGCTTTGCAAGATTCGAGCCCTAGTTATCACCGGTCATGCCCCCCCTCCCCCGTTTTGACCGCATTTTGAAACTGACTTAAATAATTCAAAAAAATATTAAAAAATGTAAAACCTTCGTGTAGCATCTTAATTTATGTACTAGTAACCATACAAACCAACAAACTTGGAATAATGCAAATATCTTAAAAAATTCTTCTCAAAATGAGCTATCGAGTATGAAGGTTCATGGCTTTCAAGCCAAATGACTAATGTTAGTGCTAGTTTCAAAGGATAGTTTCCGAAATGATCTTATATTGTGCAAATTGTTGCATATTGGAATGGGCAACATGTTTGTCAAAGGAAGTTTTCATTTTCATTGTACGAAAAATCCATTTTTCATTTTTCGAGTGCCAAAAATAGGGTTGTTTTGTGAAGAAGCTACCAAATATTTGGTGTGAATTTGAACCACTCCATTTTTTAAATACTATACCATATTTTATTAACAATTGACCAAATGTTTGCATGATAAATGATTTTTATACACCTCTCATGAAAAAGACAAATTTCCGCAGATTCAGTTGGAACGGGGTCAAATTTCAACTACATGTGCTTGATAGTTTGCTCTTTATTTTTTCAAAAAATCATTTCTAGGTACAAAATTAGTCATTTAATCAGAGAGCCACCAAGAGTTTTGCAAGATTCCACCCCTAGCTATCACCGGTCATGCCCCCTCCCCCGCTTTGACCGCATTTTGAAACCGACTTAAATAATTCAAAAAAAATCAAAAAATGTAAAACCTTCGCGTTGCATCCTAATTTATGTACTAGTAACCATACAAACCAACAAACTTGGAATAATGCAAATATCTTTAAAAAAGTCTTCTCAAAATGAGCTATCGAGTATGAAGGTTCATGACTTTCAAGCCAAATGATTGATGTTAGTGCTACTTTCAAAGGATAGTTTCCCAAATGATCTTATATTGTGCAAGTGGTTGCATATTGGAATTGGAAACAAGTTTGTTAAAGGAAGTTTTCATTTTCATTGTACGAAAAATCTATTTTTCATTTTCCAAGTGCCAAAAATAGGGTTGTTTTGTGAAGAATCTACCAAATATTTGGTCTGAATTTGAACCACTCTATTTTTTTTAAATACTATACCATATTTGATTAAAAATTGAAAAAATGTTTGCATGATAAATGATTTTTATACACCTCTCGTGAAAAAGACAAATTTCCGCCGATTCAGCTGAAAGTGGGTCAAGTTTAAACTACGGCCGACTCATAGTTTTCTCATGATTTTTTCCAAAAATCATTTTTAGGTACAAAAGTATCTATTTAATTATAGACATAACAAAACTTTGCCAAGATTCAACCCCTAGCTAGGAATGGTCATGCCCGCCGTTTTGACCACATTTTGAAATGGGCAAGAAAATATATAAAAAATAAAAAAAATTAGAAAACCTTCGCACTTTGTCATTATATGTGACCAAGTTACCAGCACAAGTAATAAACTTGTAATACGGCAAATATTTTTTAAAAGTGTTCTCAGAGATGAGCTATCATGTGTGAAGATTCATGACATGAGAACCCAATGTTTTCAAATCAGCCTCAACTTCATTATATGTTTTCAAATATTTTAAAACCCTGCATTTATTTTATCTTCCATTTGCATTTCAAATAATCCCAAAATTTTATTTTGGATTCTTCAAAACCCTATATATAGCCATATATAAGCTTAGAGGTATTTTGTATTTTATTTTGACTAAAAACAGTCCCTAATAGTGTATAATGACAGAGGACATCTTTAATAAATTTACAAATTTTATAACATTTAATACATGGTCAAAATTTTCAAATAAAAGTTCAACATTTTTCTATGTTTTTCCGTATACACATTGAACATTTTTCAAATAAAAGTTCAATACACCAGTCCATTTTCGAAATTATTAAACCATATTCAAAATTCGATGAACGAAATTTTGACCGCATTTTGAAATCATCATATAAAAAAAATTAGGCATGCACTTAAGTTGATGTAAAAGGACAAGTACACAAATATGAAATAACATTAGGAAGATAAAATAAAATATTCTAATAATTTTTGGGACTAAATTCAAACATTATTATTAAATCTTATATGTCAATGGTATGATTAAATCTACTTTTATCGAGACACATAAGCAAAAATAGACACATGGACAAGCCACATATGCGAAATAGTTGAGGTGGCCACCCCGTCATTTCAGCATATTATAAATTAGCAATTAAGACTATATAGATTGATCGTAATCAGCTAAAAATACGGTTGTGGTCAATGCTATTAAATTTACGACCATTTTGTGTAAGTAAATAGTGACCTTTTTGACTAGAATGGTCATCAAAATATAGGGCTTGGACCCTTTCACATGGCTTACGATCATTTTCTATAAAATGATCATAGATTTATGACCAAATTTTCAAGGGTCACTAGAAAAAGGTCACTAGTTGACATATTTCTTGTAGTGCTTCCTTGTGAGTCGCGGACTCCTACGTCGGTGTCAATTAGCGGGCCGAGGATGTATCTTCATGGGCCTTCTGTCTTCATGGACACCAGGTAGGCTTATCCGTAGGAGTCGTGGGGTCACCCCCTCGTCAAGGCCTTTGCGGCCTCTCAAATCATCCACCGAACTATTTAAGCATTTTATTATCTCGCGGGTCAACCGTTATCGTTGCCCGACTAGTTTACACAACGAACAACGAACATCAGCCAGGACCACTGGTACATCGGTGCCTGCCCTGTCGTCCCATCAAAGCACGCGGTTACCAACAAGGTGAACCGTCTCCTTACCTTATCTCGAGTGTGCTCCTGGAGGAGCTCGACTTTCGTGGTTTGGTATCTCACGACCAATGAGCAAGGACCAGTCCCATGATGGTATCCGCCTGTCCTACCGTCCCGATACAATACCTTTTGCGGGCACCGCTGAGTCACCCGACTACTTACCTTTAAGGACACCAGTTGATTTGGGTGCCCACAATCAAGTGAAACAAGGAGGAATCACCCTCGATGGTACACTTGAAGTGTTTCGATAGAGACATCAGCGGGAATGAACTAAAGAGGAATATTCTCGTATCACGCTGGTGGTGCTTCGCTACCGAGCCGACGACTAGAGAGAAATACGAGTCCAACCACTCATAAGTCAAACTTGAAGCGACTCGGCAGAGTCTCGCCGTTGTAGGTTGCCTTGGGCGTCTGATCTGTACCGTACCTGTTGGAGTTATAATAATTTATATCCGCGTTCACTCCCCAGAGTGATCACGGCCTGCTATCTAAACCTAGTTGGCTAACATGGCGCTGGACTAACTACCGAATATTGCATAATTCTAATAGGAAGCATAGGATAAAGGAAGGTACATCAAGGGGCGACAAAAATAGGCTATGGAACAGAATATGAATTAACGTAATACCACCAGCAGCAATTCCTAGTGCAAGAAATGTACGGAAAAAAGGCGATGTCTGGGGAAGGAGAATGACTCTTCTTGCCTGGAAGCTCCATAGTAGGGGTAGGTCGTCGACGACGTAGTCGTACTCGGCAACGGCGTCGTCGGCGGCAGCAACAGGGTCTGCCGGTTAATAAAGGGGGGGGGGGAGAAAGAGTAAATACAACGCACACAATGCAAAAATAGAAAAAGGACATGGCAATTGAATTGTACACGATGTTCTAACGCAATTTTAAGTATTTTAGGAGGAGTGGGAATTTATCCCGGGATGACTCATTAGTACCGGTTGATTACCGGACAGATGATCCGGAGGGGAAGGTTCCATGTCTGAAGTGTTAGACACATCTGACAGACACGTGGATAGTGTATCCGTGCTCGTTGATCCATTCTGAACAACTTTCATATTCAGAACATTTTCATCTGGAAAGTTTTACTGGCTCCGGTCGTCTAACAGACAGATTAACCAGAAGGGAAATGTTCCACGTTCGGTATGTTAGAGGGCTGCGATGAGTATACGGGTAGCGTAGTCGTATACGTTGTATTTTTCTGAGAAACTTACATGTATACAATATTTTCATTGGAGCTACGGATATAAATTCTTAAAGTTTAAATAAATTTAAAAGCTTTTTCTGGATTTAATTATTTGTTTATTAAACATTATCCAGAACAGTATATTTGACTGGTCAAACCTGACCAGTGGGCCAGGCCTATCATAGGCACAAGGGTTAATCCCCATTTATTTTAATTCAAAGATTAATTGAATGCATTGGGCCCACATGTCATAGAGCCAATAATTTAAACAGATCTAAATGAAACAGTTTTATTAACTAAAAGGCTGGGGTCCCACATGTCATACACTACCCAACTAACAGTTTATTTAACGCAGCTTAAATTAGGATGGGCCCCACTGGTCAAAGGCAATGAGGGGTTTAATTTGTTAAACACTTTATTAGGGACTAATCCAAAGGGGAGGGGCCCACCGGTCAGTGGCACAGCCCACTAGTTCCCATTGCGTGTGTCCATGCCGGCAACCCGGGCACGGCGGCGAGGTCATTCCGCCGAGAATGGGCCACGGCGGGGGGTTGCTGTCACGCGCGCGCGGTAGCAGCAATGCGGCGTAGGGGAGCAGTGCAGCTCCAGCATGAGTAGCAGCCGCAACGGATGGGCACGACTAGGGCATGGAGAGGGCTCGGCCGCGTGCGGGGCGTGGCCAGGGCGGTCATGGGGCGCGCACGGGAGGGAAGGATGGGATCCGGAAGAGCTCGCAAAAATGGCGGCTAGCGATGATGTGGGGAGACGACGATGCAGTGGACGAAAACAAGCGCGGAGAGGGGGGAAATGTGCAAGAGCTCACGGTGCACTCATCGAGGAGGGCAGCGGGCTCGGGGGATCGTAGGCGGCGACGAATTTGTCACCGGCGAGGCGGCGTCCATGGCGAGGGGGATCGGAGGGAGGCGGCGATTGTGGTGCGGCTCCCATCGATTGGCTGCACAAGGAGGCGGAGTAGAACGAGGCGAGGCGCGTGGAAAAGATGTCGTTCGCCCGGGAGCCCGTTGGCCGTGTCGACGGCGACGGCATGGCCACGACTGCGCTTGGTCGACCTCAGGGAGGAGCAGGGGCGGCGCAAGGGGAGGGAGGGGAATGGGCAGGGGGCATCTAGGGTTTTCCAGAGGGGGCTACGGTGGCCTTATCCACGGCGGCGACCACCGGATGGGCGCCACGGGGCTTCGGCGGCCATGGACGGCCATGGCGCTAGCCACGCAGGGGCTGTGAGCAGTGGGGGAAGAAGATGGGTGAGGGGATTGGGATGGGCCAATTGGGCCTTTCCCTAGGCGAGGAATAACCCCTTTTCTATTTTCTTGTTTTCCTTTCATTTTTATTTAGTTTAAGTTCCAGATGATTTTTGTGAAAGGTGAAACTTGTGCCCACATTTGTGTTGTATTTTAGAGAGATGCCACAAAAACTTTGGGAATTAAATAAATTCATTTGGTTTTCCTTTTGAATATGCAACAGACTAACTATGAATTTTGGCTGCTGTTTGGAATTGTTTGAATTAATTTATAGCTTAATAAATTCCCATACACATATTCTTATGACCTACTGGTTATTATACATTTTATAAAATTCTTTCCACAATTTTTAATCTAATTTTATTTTCCACATTGTTTTGAATTTTTTTACCTGGGCTTGAATTTGAACTTGACATAATTTGTCAGAACCCTAATTTAGGTTTGTGCTTTTCTAAGCTAGCATTTTTGCATCATGAAATTTTTTGCAAAAAGAAAAGAATTGGGGAAGCAAAATGCATCAAAATAATTTTAATAAAAGGCCAGACAAAAATATTTTTCCAAAAATGATTTGAACTTTTTGAAAAGTCTCATAAATGGGCATGATCACATTTCAAGTGAAGTGGGTCCCACGTCATGCTCTCTGATTTTTCTAGAAGTCCAAAAAGCCTTTGGAAATTAAATATTTAATGTATTTGCAATTGAAATTATTTAAATATAATTTCAATAATTCTGAAACTTTGTGAGTGGATTTATATATGCCTCTTTAGCTCACATAAAAGTTTACAAAATTTTAAAAAATGTTTTGGTTTGAAAATAAAAACAAAACAAAGTTATAGAAAAAAAATAAAAAGAAAAACAAAAGAAAAGGGCAAGGCCCACTTGGCCCAGCCGGCCAGTCCAGCCCACCAGGGGCAGGGTCGTCATCTACCCCGCGCCAAGCAGGCTGGGAGCTGCGTGGCCTGCATGCCATGGCCGGCGCCACCTCCTGCTTCACCGTGGCGCGCCCCCTGCCTCCTTCTCATCGCCGTGGACGCTTGGAGAAGCCCCAGTCCATTTACCCCCTCTCTCTGGTCTTCTCTCCCTCTCCCTCGCTGAATCCCGCGCAAGACCGAGCTACCAGAGAGAGCCACCGCCGCTGCGCCCCTGCTCCCGCTTGGCCACCGTGCCCCTCGAGCCGCGCCACCTTGTCCAGTGGACGCCCCGAGGTCGCCTTCGTCGAGCTACAGCGCCAACCGAGCTCAAGCCGCGCCGGAGACGACGCCTGCTTCCAGCTTTCGCTGCCGGCCACCGCAAGCTCCGGCGAGAAATTCCACTGCGCCAGGTCCTCCCAAGCCCCCTCCGTGCCTCTCGTCGAGCTCTGGTGAGCCCTGCGCGTCGATCCCCCCTCCCCTTTCTCCTCCCCGCATCGTGCCTCGACGTCCCGTCGAGGACAATAGCTCCGGCCGCCGCGGGCTCGACGCAGCCGTTGCCCTGGTGCTCCCCGCGACCCCCACTTGCACCACCCGATGCGGAATACCATGGGGCACACGCCCGTGCCTTCCGTGGCCCTCCCCGTGGCCTGCAGCCCAAGTCCGGCGAGTCTCCGCCATCTACAGGACCGCTGGCGTCAAGCCGAGGTCATTAGGCCATAACCCGTGATCTAACCCCCCCCCCCTAAACCCAATGACATGTGGGCCCTAGCGGCTAATTAAACCAGCCGGTTTAATTTAAACCAGGGATTAACCACCCCAGTCACTGACCAGAGGGCCCCACTGGTCAGGCTACCGCCCACGTCAGCACGACGTCACCATGACGCAATAATCCCTTTTTCTGTTTAATTTATCTAGAAATTCGAGAAAATATTCAAAACTTTGAAATTGAATATCTTTTAAACCGTAACTCAGATTGAAATGATTTTTATATGAAAATTGATCAGAATAAAATTCTCTATCCAAATAACCAACTTTCAGCTAAGTTTGAAAGGTTTACAATGATGTATCAGTAGCATTTTTCTATTTGGTTCATTTGGTTTAATTGAAATAAATTACTAATGCCATTCCAACTTTAACCATTGCAATGCAAACATTATCACATGAACATCAGAAGCATAACACACCCATGAACATCTTCATATCATGTCATATTGCTTGAGCATTGTAATTTATCGAATGTGCATTACTTTCAGTGCTTCGCTGTTTGCATCTTCTCGGTAGAGTTGATCTCGGATACGAGTTTAACCTCACGTCAGAAGAGTGTTACCTCGTAATGGTCAGAAAAGCAAGCACCCCCTCTTTGATCATGTCGATAAAATCCCAGTTCCCTCTCATTCTCGCTTATGCATGTTTAGGATGTCACCAAGATACGTTCTACCGCTAGTTGAACCTATTCCTTTGCATGACCTATCATTTTGTCACAGTAGTAAGAAAACCACAATCCTAGCAGATCTAGGAGTTGTTTGATATCATGTGGCCCCTACAACTGTTACAGCTTATTGCATGCTTAGATTTTACAATGAGGCTACTTTGTTGTGAGTCGGGATGGTAGTGTTCATGTGAATGATGGTGGTAACGTTGGTGAATTTGACCTAAACAAGGTGAACGATGATAGGCTGTGTAGGAGTACACAGTGGGTTGTCTCGTTGAACACTGCCTTAAGCCCGAGTTCTTGTGTTGTTATCCAAGACTAAGGGTACAACCACACATTGGGCTCACTGACCCCTCTCGGCCTAGTACCTCACCCCGGAACAAGTCCAGGATTCGCAAGTAGTTCGCACTTTAAACGATCTCAAGAAGGTACGCCAAGGTAAGTGGTGGACTTAGGTTGTGGGCTCGTTGAATCAAGTGATCATGATTGAGTTGAGCTTGATGGCAGTCACACAATGTTTGAGTCCGCAATTGAAAAATCGACCGAATTCCGATCGTGGTCCCAACTCAAATAGGCGACTCCCTAGGACGAGAGATGGTGTCGTGAGTGAAGTGTCGTGGCAACATTCTCGCCGGTACTCGCTTGAAGAGTCCACTCCCAGGCAGTAACTGATGCGTGCGTGTGTGTAGCAGTACACCCCAGGAAGGTTAATGAACTATTCGAATAGCCGTGTTCGCGGTTATGGACTACTTGGAGACCTTTACTTGATCATAGACAACTTCAATGGTTACTCTAAAATTGCCAAGATAAGTGTGAGTGCTATGGCGTTTTGGTTGGAGACTTGATACTTCGACTCGTGTACGCTCCTTACCTCTTTCTGGTATTCGTAGTACAGGACTAGCCAAGTCAAAGATGGCACTTCTGCATTGAAACCCCACCTCCCTTTGCCTTGATACATGTGCATGAGTAGTATAGTTCCTATGTAAGTCTTGCTGAATACGTCTTTGTACTCACGTTTGCTTAATCTATGTTTTAGAGACGAGACCACTGACCCTGATGGTGGCCTCTACCTCGAGCTCGACGTGGACTAAGTCGTATAGTTCCAGACAACAGCTTGTGCCCTTTGGAGGGTCGTTGTATTTTCTTTCAGGCTTCTTAAGCCATTCGTTAACCTTGTCTTTACTAAGACATAATTTTCTTCCATTGATGTTTGATGTAATGTTGGATCACAACCATGTGATCTCTGCTTGTAATACAACTACTATGTCTCCTCTGTTTAGCAGAAGTTATAAAGACTATGAGTTTGTAGAGTTCATGTTGTGATTACCTGCTGTTTACACTAGACATGTATGATGCGTGTATGATTATAACGTGCATGTCTTAGTGTGGGGTTCGATAGCTTACTTGTGTTCTTGCCGGCGGTCTTTCATACAACAAGTGGCCCTTAGATGTGCGCATCTTGGTGCATCGCGATGCGATTTCTCGTGACTCTGTCACGTGGCACACTTTGTTGTATGATTGAGCCCGCCAGAGACCCCGACTAAGTGATCGGGCTGGAGTCTGTTTATGTAAGTGTTATAATTCGATCGATTATAAGGTTGAGGTGACTTGTCTATGAACATGGGATTTCACCACCCATAATCATTTAGACTTGTAAGCGGGCGATGAGGACCCATCTCAATTGATCATCCGGCCTGGATGGGATGCCCCTCATGTTCGGTGCTTTCCGAGAGTGTTTTGTGCTTGTCCTTGTCTGCTTAGACAAGTGGGTATGACTCTCGGCTCTCCATATGATTGAGTTGTGACTAGAATTACATACGCAAACCCTAGGTCCCGACATAATCAAGGGCGTTTATCACATGCCTAATCATGATGACATGTCATTTAACAAGGTGATTAATGTTGCGTGATACCCGGGGTGTTACAAATCTCCACCACTATAAAGAATTCTCGTCCCAAGAATTAAAGGTAGTTTAAGGGGTAAAGTTTTGGTTTCGCATTCTAACGAGCCTTCTGGTGCTTGTCCTTCACAAACAGGTTAATCCTTCTTGTTGATGTCTCAATTTCTCTGCATCAGTGCACCTCGACAAGTTGTCATCCTTCTTTCGGGGCTTCATTGTACTTTTGAATAGGCTAGGAGATAAAACTTAAGAGGGACAGATTGGTACCAGGTTAATCAACCGGGGTGGTCCAAGGGAATGGGGTACAAAGTATCTTCTAAGTTTAAGTGAGGGGAATATATCGAGAGAAACAAAAGAAGGCATGCGAAGTTTCAAGGGATATGAAAGCATTCGACGTCGATGACGGATTATGAAAAGGGGTCCAGAGCATCAGGCATAAGCACTGCGTCTGATACCAGACTGAATATCACAAGGTAGGTGACTCGTGAATTGAATAAGAGGTCAAGCGCGAGGAATAATCCTTGGGAACGGGGATGTACAAAAGAGTCAGGTTTCGATCCTTTGGAACTGTGGCTTAGAGTGGTTGACGAGGGGGTACCCCCACGACTCCTTTCCGTGAGGGTACCTGGTGCGTGCCAAGACTGGGGGCCTTCTAGAAGGCTCACGAACCTACGTGAAGACCAAGACTTGAAGCGCAAGACAAGGACTCCTACTTGTAGTCGATTAGGACTCATGTAAACCCCTACCTGGCTATCTACATAAAGCGAGGTACGGGCACCTCTCTAGACAGATTCCCACACGCATAGAACTCACAACTCAATGCCCACGCATAGAACTAGACAGATCTCTCTCCGCCAAAGCCCTTGCGGCACCCCTGTACATAATCATCAATACAAGATCAGATAAGAAGCATGTAGGGTTTTCCCTCTAGGAGTAAATCGTGCCCCATGTGTCGCTTCTCAATCGTCCGAATCCTCCAACGCGCGGCCACGTCACTCTCCTTAATCCTATACGAAACCTAGGGTACCTAACCCTAGGATTTGCCGAGGATCAAACCTCGTCAATTGGTGTCGTCTGTGAGAATGACATGTGCGTTGAAATCCGGATTCTGTGGCTCCAATCTACATCGAGAATCGACTGCACCAAGATCTACATCAAGCTCACGAAGAAAACAAAAAAATTTCTAGCGTGCGACGCGAAGATCGACTCCATCAACAAACTCTCACTCACAGGCTGCAGGACAGAAAACACATCCGTATTGCGGACGCACTCAAAGGCGATCGAAGAAACCATGAAAAATCTTTACTGTTGAGTATAACGTATATTAGGAAATATGAGATAGAGTACGATTCTATTCTACCTTGCCTTGTACTCCAAGTAGATCATTGTACTCCTATATATATGCCTCCAAAGCTTAAGCAATAAACAACGATTCCACCAATCCCTCTCTATCCTTCGAAATGGTATCAGCCTAACACGATCTAAATCCTAGCCATCGCCGTCGCTTCCGCCCGCGCAGCCCCCATGGCCGATCCATGATCGCCGGCGCCGAGGGCCGCGCCGCCCGTACCTAGGGTTCGTCCGCCGGTTCTGTGGACCGGCTGCCCTAGAGTCTTTTTCCCGATCTCTTGATCCGGGTTTCTCTCTTCCGCCGGTCGTCTTGATCGGCATCTTTTTTGGTTTTCCGATCTAAGATCGGTTTGCATCACCCATCGTCGCCGTCGATCCTCACGCGCCTCTACTCCGACACCGGCGTGCCTACCGGCTTCATCACCGACACAGCGGCTTCGCGCGCTGCCTCGCCGGCTTCGTGCGACGTGGCGACCCGTGATCGCCTTCCGCGCGTCAACCTGCCCGTTGCCCTCGCCGAACGTCGCCGCCTTTGCTTCAGATCGGGAGTCCTCCGCCACCATCATCGCCACCGTACCATGCCGGCTGGAGGTGCATCGGCTGGCCTCGCGCCGACTGACTCGCGTCGACTCGCCCGCGCCGGCCGGTTCTGCTCGGTCTCCATCGCCATCATCACGCCGAGCAGCGCCCCTCCACCTCGCGGGCGATCGTATTGATCACACGGCCGCCCGCGATCGGCCCCATCCATGCAGGCGCAAACGATCCGTACAATCGTCCGCGTGCGCCTCCATAGGATCCCGTGAAGAACGTCTCCGAGTAAAAGCGCCTATCCACCGATCGAGCATCAGGCGGCGGCCGCGCCGCCCCCGTGGTTCTCCCGGTGGCTGCCCCGACTTCTTCGCCGCCCTGCGACACCCCCACGGGCCGCAGCGTCGCGGCGCGTAGTCCACGCCGCCGCCCCGAGGGCGTCCCCGTGGTTGCACCAACCCGCGCGCTACCGCTGCGTCGCCCCTTCGGGCCGTAGTGCCGCTGCCCGCAGTCACCGCCGCCCCGAGGCCGTCCGCTCCAGGTCGTCCCCGAGGCTGCACCGACCCTCGCGCTGCCGCTGCGTCGCCCCGTCGGGCCATAGCGAGCGTGGCACGCGGTCCCTGCAACCGCCTCGAGGTCTTCCCCACCGTCGCCCCCGACACGCGCGCCGCCGCTGCGTCGCCCCTTCGGGCCGTAGCGCCACGACACGTGGTCCGCTCCGCCGTCTGCGCGCGTTGACGCCCCCGTGGCATGGGCCGCGCCACCTCTCTTGGCCCGGGAACGCCACCGTCCGCGCCTGGTCTTTGTCATGCTGTCGGATCATCTTCGCCTACATCGAGCACCGCCGCTGCAGCGCCACCCGCGCCGCTGCCGCTCACCCGAGCCGCGCTGACACCTTGTTTGCTCCTGCCGCTTTCCCGAGCAGCGCCGCCTCTACCGGCGACCGATGCGCCCCCCCACGGGCTGCCTCTGGTTCCGCCGACATCATCGTCGTCGATCCTCTTCGTCTTCGTCCAGCACCAGCTCATCGTCAGCGTCGCCGTCATTTTCCTCGACCACCTCATCTAGCTCCGGCAATCGCGGAGACTCCACCCTCGGCACCTTCTACCCCCCACCGAGTTGCGCCGCAACCGTCGTCGAGCTTTCTCTGTTAGTCCCTCCGACATGGCGTACAACTCCTACTGGTCCCCGTCTATGCATGCCCGATACAGGCAACACCGGTGTGTGCCTTCATCTACGACGTGTTCCCGGGCCTGGCAAGCCTGGTGCGGCGCTTCGTCGACATCGTCTTCGTCTGTCTACGCATGCCCGGTGCTGGCAACACCGACGCGTGCCTTCGTCTACGACGTGTCCCCGGGATTGGCAAACCCGGCGCGACGCTTCGTCAACACCGTCTTCTTCCGGACGTCACCATCATCTTCTTCGTGACGTCCCGTGCTACGACTGACGACCGCCCGTCAGTGCCGCTCTTCCTGAGCCGCGCTGCGCTCCTGACTTCCTTGCACCCGCGTCTCCTCGGTGACTACCTCGACACCGGCTACCCCGACTCGACATCGACCACGGCATTTCTCGCACGGCTACCTCGACTACGGCTTCACCACCCTACGCTCTCGGCTACTTCGACAACGACACAAAGTGCTACCGCTTGCTTGGAAACCTGGTTGGCTTCCACTCCAGTCACAAACTCCGCGATGCGTCGATTATTACGACTGTGGTGGGGATGTCCGTCGGTTCCGCCTTCGGATTCTTCTCCAGTCTCACCGTCTGCGTCGCTACGTTGTGACTGCGAGGAGATGTTGAGTATAACGTATATTAGAAAATATGAGATAGAGTAGGATTCTATTCTACCTTGCCTTATACTCCAAGTAGAAAGGCTTAAGCAATAAACAACGATTCCACCCATCCCTCTCTATCCTTCTGCATATACATCGGCGCTCATACGGAATATCAAGATCGATCTTGTTCCAGCAGATAAAACAGACCGGATCCGTCCCGATACAACCAATCAATGGATTACTGGAACGAGAAGCAGCACGACCCCGATCCAGCTAAGCTACGATGTGAGCATCGATCGAACCGATGCAAGGCACAGGAGTGAGGCACACATTCGCGTAGAATTTCAAAGCGGCGGCTAGTACGCAGGAGAAACCATACTTCAAGTCGGATCGATACGGCAAGACCAACAAAAAGTTACAGCCACCTGATGAGAAGCACAAGTCCCATGTTTTGCGTTGACTACATAGCTGGAGTGCTAGAACTACAACCTCACGTGAAGCATCAAGGCATCTACATCCCATCGATCAGCATGCATCCATCCATCAGGAAAAACTCACACGCAAGGAGGAAAAGACAAAAAGCCCGCTACGTATAGTTATATGAAGAACTCGTGCAGCTCGCATGGACAGCTCCAAGCCAAGACCGTGTGCAAGCAATTCTACGTCATATTACACATCGTGCGAGAATGAAAAAGGTCGCAAAATAAATTTTATCACAGAAGGACTCGTCGCGATGGCGCCGCGGATGATTCACGAGGTTGCGACATCAACTACACCTCGGGCGACTCCGCGATGACGCCATGCCACGAGCGACCCACAAGGTGGTTACTTCAACTCGACATGTCATGAACGACTCGTCAAGATTTCTACATCGACTCGCGCCAGTAAAACAAGGGTTGCACGTCACGCACCTTGTACAAGTTGACCCCACCCGGCGCGTCGAGTCCTTCTCGGTCACTCGCCTCACCGTCGACTCCAATCATGCAAATTATCCTGCGCCGAGCTCCTTTTTATGGGCTCTCCCGTACCGAGCCCCATCTCGCACGAATCGCCGCGTCCAGTACTCTCGTCACTCGCCGGATAAATTCATCACGACGACTTCGCCGCCTCAACACTCGGGGGCTCGCAGACTCGGAGGCCGAACGTCGCAGTCGCCATCACATCGACTCCGTCCTCTACACCGACACCGCCCGCCGCATCAAGACCGTCCGCTGCATCGACTTTGTCTCGCCTCGTCGACTGCTCATTTTCGACTACTCGACTGCTCATCTTCGACATCCATCGCCGCGTCGATTCTACAATTAAGCTCTCTTTACACTCTTATATGCTATGATTCCAAGAGCTATATGCAGTCCCGATCAGTCGCCAAAGACGACTAAGTAGCCGCACACAAACATCTGTGGGCTAAAGAATCATTCTGTCGGCTACGTAGTCGTGCAAAAACATCAAAGGGCTAAAAAATCATACTTTTGGCTACGTAGTCATGCAGAAACATCTAAGGGCTACAAAATCATCCTGTCGAATACGCAGTCGTGCAGAAACATCTAAGGCCTACAAAACCATCATTTGGATCATGCTCAGTTTTATATGATGTCTATTCGCGTTCGTCAAAGTAGTGAAGTTGGGTACCAAAAGGCCGCTCTTGTCTCCAGGTTCAACAAGTATGGCATCGCGTCCCTGTTACCCAGCAAGACTATGCTGTTGGAGGTCCTACTCATGAAAAATACACGCATACATCTTATATTCTGCTATATTATCCACTCGACAAAAGTGCAACTTCTACAAATCGTGTACCTCACAATTGTTTTGTATATCGCGCAAGTACAACTTCTGCCAGAATGTGCCACCAACAGGTTTCTTATGCGTGGCGCATCTTGGCAAAATGCCCCACGCATATGAAACCTGTTGGTGGCGCATTCTGGCAGAATGCGACACCCCTAAGCGCACTGAGTGGCGCATTTGTACATAATGCGCCACCCCTAACAGTTTTTTAATATTTTTTTTAAATAATTGTCCTAGCTATCTATCTGTTTTTTATCGCTACTAAATATCTGGTTTTATCGCTACTAGTGTGTTACCCATTCTATCGATCCACGTACCATGCCTTAACCGTGTCGTCGCCGAACCAAGCTCCACAAACGCAAGGTGTAGCACCATTTTCAAACATAAGAATGTGATCATCAATTAAAAAGTGCAGATTAAATCCATGCATACACAAAGTGATCACGAATTACAAAATATTTTTCTTAAATTTGGAGCTAGCTATCTAGCTAGCGTTTCCTCACGATCTTTTTCTTGCCCTTCTTTTTCATGGTTGAATAATTTAGGCCCGGGACGACTTCACTTTTCCTCTTGAATGGGAGACCTTTCTTCGGTAGGTTTGGGGTGTATGTATCCTGAGCGACGTAGTCATCTTCCTTCTTCGGGTCTTCGTACTTGTCAAAGTCTTGCTCGTTGGTGACTCAATCCATTCCGATGATGTTTCTTTTGCCTCTCCTCACTACAACGCGGCTCGACTTTGATGGGTCAGTAATGAAGAAGCATTGGTCCACTTGGCTAGCCAGTGCCCATGGCTCATTTTTCGCGGTGACGTTTGCGCCCGCAGGCTTGGATTTGGCTTATGGTATAACCATGGTGGTGAAGTACCGGTCTTATTTTACGACGCTCTTGGCCCATTTCACACGGAACATCGACACCTTCTCTCCACAGTAGTCGAGCTCCCATATGTCCTCGATCCTTCCGTAGAATCTTTCCTTGACGTCATCGGTGTAGAATATCCCCGTTAACCCTGAGTTCTGGTAATTGCAGTTATTGTCCTTTTCCTCCGTGTAGAATGTGTAGCCGTTGATATCATACGCTTGGTAGGTCATCAGGCTGCGTATCGCACCCTGTGACAAGGTGTATATCATCTTTTGGGCCTCGGAAGCGTTCCTTCGCGGCGGATTAGCACGAAGCTCGTCCCTGAACCAAGTCATGAAACCGGAGTTGTGCTCTTTGATTAGCCGTGGATCTCGGTCCGTTATCTGCAGGCCCTGGTCACTGTACTTCTTCCTGATTACATCCTTGTGCTTTACTATCCAAGGATCGACCAGTTGGATGTATTGTAGCGCGACTAGGCTTGCTCTTTTAAAGTCGATGTCTCGACCGTCAAAGTTGAAATGCATTGCGCGGCTTCCCTCGTGGTGACCACACCCATCGGTCCTGCCAAAGTGCTTGTTGACGGCCAAACCAACAGGGTTCTCGGTGTTGAGATAATTCGTGCAAAAAGAGATGCACTCTTCGGTTAGAAAGCCCTTCGCTATGCTTGCATCTGGATGGGACCTGTTACGAACGTATTTTTTGATGTGTCCATTCATCCTTTCGAACGACATCATGCTGCGCAGAAACGCAGGCCCGAGTTGGACGATATCCTCCACGACGTGGATCAGTAGATGCACCATAATGTCGAAGAACGCGGAAGGGAAATAGATCTCACGCTCTCATAATATGAGCACGATCTCCTCCTGTAGCCTTTTGAGTTGTGTAGCGCAAATCTACTTCCGAGAGATGACGTAAATTTTTTTGCAAAGGCCAAACAATGTTTTATGGATGTGTTCGTCCATTATCCCTCGGATCGCAACCGGGAAAATCTGCATCATCAGCACGGCACAGTCGTGAGATTTCATCCCGCTGAAACGCTGCTTCGCCTCGTCTAGGTATCTGCTTATCTTCCCCGCGTAGCCGTTCGGAAATTTTACTCCTATGAGGCAGTGGATAAACCGCTTGATCTCCTCCTCGCACAGAGTGAAGCATGCCGGGGGGCAGTGATAAATACCGGTCTTCTTCTTGGTTGCCCTTTTTCGTTTGCGAGAGTTTTGCGTTTCCGTATCCTCTTCCTCCTCCGGCTCATTATCGTCTTCACTAGGGGGTGAAGATCCCTCCTGATTCCCATAAATTTCAAGTCATTCCTTGCTTTTGGCCCGTCCTTGGTCTTCTCCGGCATGTTGAGAAGCATGCCAAACAAGCTCTCGCATACGTTCTTCGTGATATGCATGAGATCAAGGCTATGAGGACTGCGGAGGAGAGTCAAGTATTCCAAATCACAGAAAAAAAGACCTCGCTTTCCATACCCTCATCAACGGCTGAGTCTTCTTTTTTTCTTTCCCGGCGCGGGGCACTCTTTCCAAGTTTTCAGCAAGTTGTCGATTTCTTTGCCGCTCCTTCGAGCTGGGGGTGCTCGCAGCTCCTCGCTTCCATCGAACAGATGTCCCTGTTTTCTCCACGCGTGTTTCTTGGGAAGCCACCTCTGAGACCCCTGGAACACGGTTTTTGAAGATCCGGGATCTTTTGGTAGCTGGCGGTACATTGTATTATCCATGCACCTAACGCATGCACAGAATCCTTGGACCACCTGCCCTGAGAAATATCCGTATCCGAGATAGTCGTGCACCGTCGTGATCAGTGCGGCTTTCATTGGGAAATATTCTTTTGCAGCGGCGTCCCATGTATTGACTTCGTCTTTCCATAACGTTTCTAGCTCCTCTTTCAACAGCTGCAGATATAGATTGAGGTCCGTACCTGGTTGTTTCGGCTCTTGAACTAGCATACACATTGTTATGTACTTTTCTTCATGCACTTCCAGGGGGGAAGGTTGTATATGCATACAAACACGAGCCAGGTGCTGTGTGTGCTGCTTTGGCCGCCAAACGGATTAAATCCATCGGCGCTCACACCAATCCTGAGGTTCCTTGGTTCTTCCCCAAAATTTGAGTATTCAAGGTCCAACGCAGTCCATTGGCTACCATCTAAAGGGTGCCTCAGCATATCCTCCTTTTTCCGGATCCGGGTTCGGGTCATCCTCTTTTAGCTTCTTTCTACCTGCGTGCCTGGTCATGAGCTTTGCTTCATCGGGATCTACGAAATACCTCTGCAAACGAGGAGTGATCGAAAAGTACCATACCACTTTTCTAGGAACTTTCTTCCCTCTCTTGTATCGACTAACACCGCACACCGAGCATGTGGTTTTCTCTTCGTCCTCACCCGGTAGATCATGCAATCATTTATGTAGACGTGGTACTTAACGTGCGGAAGATTGAAAGGGCACATGACTTTCTTGGCCTCAGCGATACTAGTTGGACACGTGTTTCCGTTCGGAAGACGATCGTGCCAGAATGCCATGTTATCATCGAAGCTTTCGTCGGTCCATTTCTGTTTTGCCTTCATCTCCATAGCCCAAAGTGTTACATTAAATCGGGTATCCCCGTCGTTGCATCCTTCATACAACTTCGTAACCGCGTCTTTCTCGAGTTGCGCCATCTTGGCTTTCTCTCTAGCTGCACCTCTTGCGTTCAACGCCCTTTTGACAAGCAGCTCTTGAACATGAGGGTCCCGCACCCAGCTTGAATCCTCATCATGTCCGACATCTTGATCTTCAAGTCCGGCATCTTGATCTACATGATCTGCTTTGGCATCTTCTTCATGATCATGTACGGGATGCTCTTCGTCTTCTCGCCCGCCGCTGTTGTCTGGTTGCCCTTCCTCATTTACTGGCGCCCCGCCATTGACGTCCTCCTCCTCACCAGCTTCATCACTTATCCACCGTGTGTAACCATCCATCAAACTATTACGCTTCACGTGTCTTTGCAATATTCCGGAATCAGGCTTGGACATGCACTGCAGTTTGCATCTCCAACACGGACATCTTATATCCAACCTATTTTCCTTAGCATGTCGTTTGTCGCACATTGCATCCACCTAGCCACGGTGATATCGCTCAGCATCTCACGGACCATGATCGATCACCAGAGCAACACAATTATATATCACAGTCGTCGCCGGTAAAATTCGGCATGACCTTCCCTAGTAATGCATGGTAGCATGTGGAGAGTGCGCCAGAAATTTGCCGAAACAGAAATGAATCGACATTCGGCAAAACATTGGCCACTCAAGATTCACATATACATCAAACCATCATAAGCTTCACATATAAATCAAACCACCACAAGCTTCACATATACACTTCACATATACATCAAAACCACCACAAGCTTCACATATACACTTCACATATACATCAAACCACCACAAGCTTCACATATACATCAAACCACCACAAGCTTCACATATACATCAAACTCAAGCTTCACATATACAACAAACCCCAAGCTAATAAAGGCAAGTATATGGGTGATAAATGGAAGCAAAGAGTTTGGGAGGAGGTCCACTTACTTCAATATGAAACAAAATAGATTTAATGCAAAGTATGGATGGATAAATGGAAGAAATGAGGTGGGGAGGAGGAGAAAACCAAATAGATCTAGGGTGAGAAGAGTGGATCTAGTTTGAGAATTGTGTGGAGTGAATGAGAGGTTGTAGGTGGGGTAGAGTAGATAAGGGCAGCTCTAGGCATTTAGTGGCGCATATAGCAAGTCAGTGGTATATGTGCCACCCCTAAGCTCTTAGGGGTGGCGCAGTTTCGAAACGCGCCACCTATAAGGTTCTTAGGGGTGGCGCATTATACCGAATGCGCCACGTATAAGCTCATCCAGGCTGGCCCACTCTTAGGGGTGGCGCTCTGGAAAATAACGCGCCACCCCTAAGGTCTTATGGGTGGCGCATTATTTTCCAGTGCGCCACCCCTAACAGATGGTGCCGCATGGCTTATTATATGCGCCACTAATAAGCTTTCCATGTATAGATATTTCCCTAGTAGTGTGGGTCCAGGCTCTTCGGCGATGATAAGTAAGATGAGAACCAAGCAGTCGATGAGGAATCGCCTCCAACAAGTCTTGCTATCAACTACTTACGCAAACATAACACATATCCTATCCTTGTCCTCATCTTCGTATCTCGACGAAGATGAAGCAGTCAAGGCACTCACACATTGATCAAGTTATTAAGATTATCTCAATTGTAGTTGACTATGAACAAGGAGTAGGTCTCGAGTCGTCCATAACCGTGGACACGGCTTCTCGAAAAGATTTAACCCTGCAGGGGTGTACCAACTTCCCATTACAAGGCTCCGCGCGCACGCCCATCTCTCTCAGTCGGTCCCGTTAAACACACGCATTGAAGAGTTGTTCCGAGAGATCCGGTACGACACGTCCCTCTAACTAATAACGCACAAATCCGGGTGGCCTCCGGTGAGTCGGCATCCAACTCAAAAGCCGGCCGTGCTCTCGAATTGGCCTCTACCGTCTGGACGAGGTTGGGTTACCTACCCAAACCATGTGGGAATCCCCCAAGCTACCTGGGGTGGACCAACAAGAGAAACCATGTCTCTGCTGGCCCAAGTTATTTTACAGGATATCTTCTAGGAGCGACCCGACAGACATATATGCATGGTTTTAAAATGGTAAATCAGCTTGGGCCAACACTAGAAATGCTTGAATCTAGGTAGGTATGAAAAGGGGACCCCATAAAATCCCAAACGCAGTTAGGCACGCTCATCAAGAGACACAATACCCGTTACTCGGGTCCTAGGTGACTCAAATGGAACAAAGCATCAGGGCGGGATAGCCTAGACCTTCCATCCTTCGTTGAATATAGTCAACATTATAATATTCATATCATCCACAACAATATAATAATGTGATAGCCCAATCCAATGAGTAATGGCATAACAATTGATAGCATCCTATCATGCATACTAAGAAGTGGATGAGCAGCGAGCAATAGTATCATAGCCGAATAAGGTTTGCTAGGATCTGGAGGACATGGCTCTTTGGGTTTATTTGAGAGGCATGAATATGAAGTGGTAGGATCAAGCAATCGTTCTATCCTACACCTAGGCGCGAGTGAGTTGAAAGTTATAAGCATGATATATGCTCCCCCTTACCTGATGAGAAGACGAAACCGAAGGTGTAGTCGATCGCAAGCTCGCAACGTCTCCGAGAATAACCGCGGAAACACTAGAAAAGGCAATCGACGAGCAATCATCTATTGCGACGAAGAAATTACAAGCAAACAACATCAAGAAGATAACACGAGACAACGCAATACGATATCGCATCTATCGTCGAGAGCGGTTACTAACAAGTTAAGTGGAGTATTCGTCGCACTAGATGATACCGCACGTTCACAATGGTTCAAGTCGTTTAGCTACACAATATGAGCAAAGGTTGTTAACATGGCATCTCACTCAAGCATGGCATGTCACACAAACATGGCAAGAGGTTAAGCATAAATAAACTATCTAATCTAGTCACTTTAAGTGGGGGGTAAAACCTATACATGGTAACTATTATGGACCCCATGATAATTATTGCATTAGGTAATTTTATTCCCTGAACCAAATTTTATTATTTTTATTAGCAAGAAAGAGCAGCATATTCACAACCTACACGAAATTCTAGTCAAGTTACATGTAAGAAACATTTTTATCGGAGCAACGGTTAAAAAGTTACGGCCTATTACATTTATGGTGGCATGCGATGTAAATAGCAGTAAAACAACATGTAGAAAGTGCAAACATGTAAAAGGAGCACATTTTAATAATCTAAGAAAAAAATGGAGCAACTTTCATGTAGACAGCGTCTCCATCCGAGCTACCGGTGAAAAGATATCGCCATCGCAAAATACTAAAACAATCTGCAATTTATTCTAACGGGAAAAAATAACAAGGCCTACTAGGCCGAAAGCAGAGCTATGGGGCCTAAACAATGGTGAGCGCGGAATAATTATACTTCGCTCGGGCTCTACACGGCAGCACAGACAACTGGGCCAAGCCCAACAGGATGCAACAAAAAAGAAAAAAAGGTGAGGCTCACCAAGCGGGCCATGCCCATGCTGGAGCTGAGCGAAGGATAGCGCTGGAGCGCTCTAGGCGGGGGAGAGGTGCGGGGCGCGGAGGTCGTTGGGCTGGCAAGCCAGCCCAAGCCCGTGAGGTGGTTGGGGTGCATGGAACGCTCGTCCTTGGAGCTCCTGAGCGGCGGCGCTCCGGTCCGGCGACCCCAGCGAAGGCGACGCGACAAGGGGTGAGGAGGCCAAAGCGCGCGCAGGAGGGGGGACGCGGTTACAGGACACGGGTACAGGACGCGGAGGCCGGGATCCCGCTGGATTTGGCGCCGATGAGCCGTTTAGTGGCGGCGGCCGAGCTCGGGTCGCTAGCGTCCATGGCGGCTCGGGCGGCGGCGCTCGGCGACCTGTAGGATATAAGGGAGGTGAGGAGAGGGGGAAGAGCGCAAGGGAGGAGGAGAGGAGACTTGCAAGGCTGCGTCTCCGGCTGGCCGGCGCGGCTCGGACGGTGGAGGCGGCTGGTTTTCCCGGGAGGAGCTAGGCTGGAGCTAAGGATGGGGAGCCTCCAACTCGTGACGTGGCTCAACAGGGTCCATTTGATCCGGATCCGACGATCCAGGGCGTCTGGTGTGCTTCTCCAGATCTGGATGTGGGAGAGACTAGGTGGTTGGCTGCAGGGTTGCGGCGAGGGAGAGGGGAGGCACAGAATGAGAGGGATTAAGGGCTAGGGTTTGTCCATTTTTGGATGTGGGGATGTCTTAAATAGGAAGGGGTTCCTTTGGGGTTGTTTTCGGCCTGGTTAGAGGGGGTTTTGGTCTAGATTTTTAGGTGGGCTAGATTTAGCGGATAAGAGGGAAATATTGTTGGTCGGTTGGCTTCCCGAGTGAAACATTTATAAATACGCCCATGGAATTACACTAGCTACTATGCCTGGCATATCTGAATGTTCACCTACCCGACGAAGTCGGAAATGCGCGAAATTCAAAACACCGCCTCAAAGAACCAAACTGACGTCATCTGCAACGTTTAACGCCAAAAGATAATGTCGAACACCTCCCGATAAAATAAACCATTTAAATATAAATGGGGGTTTTTCCGCCCCGATGGTGATGGTTGGTCCTTTGCCGGAGGTCGTGACGGTGATCGGGTGACTTTCCCGTGCCGCAATGAGGTCGTGTGCCATTGGGGAATAGGTCCGGACACGCAAATGATACGAGAAATAGGGGGAAATATTCAACGATTAATAATTTGGCGAAGCAAACACTGCAAACAACACAGGCAATCAACAAAGCAACGCAACAGACAAAATTTTAATTTGGGTGAAAATCTCGGGCTGTTACAATACAACACCACCAACAAGGGATCTCATCCCGAGATCCTGGACGATTCGGGGGAGAGGAGGGGAGAGAAAAAGAGAGTCGACAATCTTCAACACCACCAACAAGGGACTCTGCTCCATGTCGACGTCGAACTTCCGTCGAGAAAACTTTCCGCAGAGAGATGGCAATGTCGAAGAACGGAATCATCAGGTGTCAAGAGGAAGAATGATAGCAAGATCCGGATCAAAAGGACAGTTTTCCCAGTAAAAATTGTGAAGAAACCAGGAAAAAGGACGGAGGGCAAGGAATGACCATGATGTACACTAGGGTCGGAGAAGCTAAAGGTACTACATGATTTCCCAAACCTGAGATTGGAATCGAGACAATACGCTGGAAGCAAGGCGTTGTAACGGTTCCGAAACTCCACTTACTCGAGATCCTAGAGTTTGAAGGGGGATAAGTCGAGAGTAAAACACTTACGACACTTGTCCTGACCAGAGCAATGGTAAGGAGTAAAAAGATTCCTACTCTCCGATAACTAACTTAGTAACTACAAAATAGTTTTTCTCTAGACTCGACTTCGGCCAGAGAATGGATCCTACGGCCGGTAAGGCTCTGATACCAAGTTGTAAGGCCCGATATGCACTACTGTTCCAGATCTAGATGTTTCCATCCAGATCCGGGGACGAAGCACATATCGGTCGCACCGCAAAATATGACAATGCCATATGCCCAAGATTCCAACATGATATCACAACATTGCAGCTACAAGTATACATCTCATACAATTGGCATACAATTGCCTTAAATACATTACATCAGCGGAAGATACATGTCTGAGTACAGACTACAATCAAATGCCTAATGGAAAAGGTAAAACACACCATTCCCGTAACCACACGGGTCCAGGCTCTCCGCCGGGATCCGTCTAACTAGTCGTCGTCGAGTCTCTGCGAAAGCGTCCAAAAGAAGGGTCGTCGATCTCCTCTGAAGTCCAAGATCGTTCGCATAACGTTCGTAATAGAGAAAAGAAGAGGTGAGCTATATCAACAAGTCTTGTAAATAAATTCTCACGGTAAGATGGGGGTAGTGGTTGAGGTTTCAGCCGCACTAGCAATATATGAGTGGCTAACGATCTATTTAGAGTAAGATGAGAACCAAGCAGACGATGAGGAATCGCCTCCAACAAGTCTTGCTATCAACTACTTACGCAAACATAACACATATCCTATCCTTGTCCTCATCTTTGCATCCCGACGAAGATGAAGCAGTCAAGGAACTCACATGTTGATCAAGTTATTAAGATTATATCATTTGTAGTTGTCTATGAACAAGGAGTAGGTCTCAGGTCGACCATAACCGTGGACACGGCTTCTCGAAAAGATTTAACCGTGCAGGGGTGTACCAACTACCCATTACAAGGCTCCGCACGCACGCCCATCTCTCTCAATCGGGCCCGTTGAAGACTCTCATTAAAGAGTTGTTCCGAGAGATCCTGTACGACAGGTCCCTCTAACTAACAACGCACAAATCCGGGTGGCCCCTTCTGAGTCGACATCCAACTCAAAAGCCGGCCGCGCTCTCGAATTGGCCTCTACCATCTGGACGAGGTCGGGTTAGCTACCCAAACCATGTGGGCAGCCCCGAAGCTCCCTAGGGTGGAATAACAAGAAAAACCATGTTTCCGCTGCACCAAGTTATTTTAAAGGATATCTGCTAGGAGCGACCCGATAGACATATATGCATGGTTTTTAAATGGTAATTCAGCTTGGGCCACCACTCGAAATGATGGAACCTAGGTAGGTAAGAAAAGGGGACCCCATAAAATCCCACACGCGGTTAGGCACGCTCGTCAAGAGACACAATACCCGGAACTCGGGTCCTAGGTGACTCGAATGGAACAAAGCATCGGGGCAGGAAAGCCTAGACCTTACATCCTTCGTCGAATATAGTCAACATTATAATAATCATATCATCCACAACAATATAATAATGTGATAGCCCAATCTTAGGAGTAACAGGATAACAGTTGATAGCATCCTAGCATGCATACTAAGCAGTGGATGAGCAGCGAGCAATAGTAACATAGCCGAACAAGGTTTGTTGGGATGTGGAAGACATGGCTGTTTGGGTTTATTTGAGAGGCATGAATATGAAGTGGTAGGATCAAGAAATCATTCTATCCTACACCTAGGCGCGAGTGAGCTGAAAGTTATAAGCATGATATATGCTCCCCCTTACCGGATGAGAAGACGAAAACGAAGGTATAGTCGATCGCAAGCTTGCAACGTCTCCGAGAATAACCGCGGTAGCACACAAGAAGGAAACACTGGAAAAGGCAATCGACGAGCAAGCATCTATTAATACGAAGCAATCACAAGCAAACAACAACAAGAAGGGAACACGAGACAACGCAATACGATATCGCATCTATCGTCGAAAGCGGTTACTAACAGGTTAAGTGGAGTATTCGTCGCACTAGACGATACCACATGTTTACAATGGTTCAAGTTGTTTAGCTACACAATATGAGCAAAGGATATTAACATGGCATCTCACTCAAGCATGGCATGTCACACAAACATGGCAAGAGGTTAAACATGAATAAACTATCTAATCTAGTCACTTTAAGTGGGGGCTAAAACCTATACATGGTAACTATTATGGACCCCATGATAATTATTGCGTTTGGTAATTTTATGCCCTGAACCAAATTTTATTATTTCTATTAGCAAGCAAGAGCAGCATATTCACAACCTACACGAAATTCTAGTCAAGTTACATGTAAGAAGCATTTTTATCGGAGCAACGGTTAAAAAGGTACGACCTATTACATTTACGGTGGCATGCGATGTAAATAGCAGTAAAAAAACATGTAGACAAGTGCAAACGTGGAAAAGGAGAACTTTTTAAAGTCTTCGCAAAAAATGGAGCAACTTCCATTTAGAAAGCGTCGCCATCCGAGCTACCGGTGAAAAGATATCGCCATCGCAAAATACTAAAACAATCTACAATTTATTCTAACGGGAAAAAATAACAAGGCCTACTAGGTTGAAAGCAGAGCTACGGGGCCAAAAAAATGGTGAGCGTGGAATAATTATACTTCGCTCGGGCGCTACACAGCAGTACAGACAACTGGGCCAAGCCCAATAGGATGCAGCAAAAAAAAGGTGAGGCTCATCAAGCGGGCCATGCCAAGGCTAGATCTGAGCGAAGGATAGCGCTGGAGCGCTCTATGCGGAGGAGAGGTGCGGGCCGTGGATGGCGTTCGGCTGGCAGGCCGGCCCAAGACGGCGAGGTGGTTGGGGCGCACGAGATGCTCGTCCTTGGAGCTCCCGAGCGGCGGCGCTCCGGTCTGGCGAATCCGACGAAGGAGACGCGGCACAGGGAGAGGAGGCCAGAGATGGGGGGGGGACGCGGGTCCAGGACGCGGCGGCCGGGATCCCGCTGGATTTGGCGCAGGAAGGCCGTTTAGTGGCGGCGGCCAAGCTCGGGTCGCTCGCGTCCATGGCGGCTCGGGCGGCGGCGCTCAGCGACGTATAGGAGATAAGGGAGGTGAGGGGAGGGGGAAGTGTGCGAGGGAGTTGGAGAGGAGATCGGTAGGGCTGCGTATCCGTCTAGCCGACGCAGGTCGGGTGGTGGAGGCGGCGGGTTTGCCCGGGAGGAGCTAGGCTGGAGCTCTGGCTGGAGAGCCTCCAACTCGTGACGTGGCGCAACAGGGTGCAGTCGATCCGGATCCGATGATCCAGGGCGTCTGGTGTGCTTCTCCAGATCTGGATGTGGGGGTGACTAGGTGGCTAGCTGCAGGGCGGCGGCTAGAGAGAGGGGAGGCACGAAATTTGAGGGATTAGGGGCTAGGGTTTGTCCATATTTGGATGTGGGGATGTCTTAAATAGGCAGGGGTTCCTTAGGGGTTGTTTTGGGCCTTGTTAGAGGGGGTTTTGTGCTAGATTTTTGGGTGGGCTAGATTTAGAGGATAAGAGGGAAATATTGTTGGCCGGTTGGCTGCCCGCATGAAACTTTTATGAATATGCCCATGGAATTACACTGGCTACTATGCCTGGCACATCCGAACGTTCACCTACCCGACGAAGTCGGAAATGCGCAAAATGAAAAACACCGCCTCAAAGCATCGAACTGACGTCGTCTGCAATGTTTAACGCCAAAATAGAACGTCGAAAACCTCCCGATAAAATAACCCATTGGGTCATAGGTCTGGAATCGCAACATGTCCTGTTCCGGAGGTCGCGACGGTGATCGGGTGAATTTCCCGTGCCGCAACGAGGTCGTGTGCCATTGGGTAATAGGTCCGGATTCGCAACCAATAAGAGAAATAGGGGGGAAAATATTCACCGATTAATAATTCGGCGAAGTAAACACTGCAAACAACACCAGAAATCAACAAAGCAACGCAACAAACAAGTTTTTAATTTCGCTGAAAATCCCGCGCTGTTATAGCGACCATCTGATGGGCGCCACGTGGCATCGACGACAATGGATGGCCATGGCGCTAGCCACGCAGGGGCTCTGAACAGTGGAGGAACAACATGGGTGTGGGGATTGGGCTGGGCCGATTAGGCCTTTCCCTAGGCAAGGAATAACTCCTTTTCTATTTTCTTGTTTTCCTTTCAGTTTTATTTAGTTGAAGTGCCAAATGATTATTGTCAAAGGTGAAACTTGTTCCCACATTTGTGTTGCACTTAAGAGAGATGCCAAAAAAGTTTGGGCATTAAATAAATTCATTTGATTTTCCTTTTGAGTATGAACATATTAAATGTGACTTTTGTCGACTGTTTGGAATTGTTTGAATTGATTTATAGCTTAATAAATTCCCATACACATATTCTTATGTACTACTAGTTACTATGCATTTTATAAAATTATTTCCACAATTTTTAGTCTAATTTTATTTTCCACACTATTTTGAAATTTTTACCTGGAATTGAATTTGAACTTGACATAATCAAGGGTGTTTATCACATGCCTAATCATGATGACATGGCATTTAACAAGGTGATTAATCTAGCATGATACCCAGGGTGTTACAGCTTGACCGGTTGCTCGGAGTATCCTCTTTCTAGAAGAATTTCTTCAGTGAGCTGGCCAAGGCTCTAGAGTGGGTTGACTTGTCGAACGAGGTAAAGAAGTGCCATGTCAAGAGAATATTGAAATGGTAATTCAATGTTGGTGACAAAGTTTTGTTGTACAGATCTCGTTTCAGGTTTTATCCAGGTAAATTTCTTTCTTATGGCACTGAATAATACTCCTCGTTGGTTACCCCAAGTGGAAGTTTAATATGTAGTAGCAGCAAGTTTCCCTTACACTAGGACATTAAGTTTTATCGAACGAGGAGGACTCCAAGGATCAACAAGAAGGTGGCAAGAAAACAACACTACTGGAAAAATGGTCATTAATGGCGCACCTATTTTGGCTACTAATGGCGCACATTAGGTGCGCCATTACTAGCACGCCATTAGTAAGCGATAGTAATGGCACACATTTGGTGCGCCAGTACTATCTCAGGTAGTAATGGCGCACCAAATGTGCGCCATTACAATCTCTTCAGGTGTGCCACTAGTACCTTTTTTTATTTTTATTTTCAATTTTTTTAATTTGGAAGGTGGGAAAATAGTAATGGCGCACATTCTAACCCTCAAGGTGCGCCATTACTATTTTGAATTTTGAATCTGGATCTGGATCTAGATCTGGATCGCGATTTTTATTTTGTTTTTTTTCTCATTTTTTTGCTTGTTTTTTTCCACGTTTTTTTTTCAAATTTCGTTCTCATTTCTGGATCTTGTATGTTCTCTTTGCCGGAGAGGATTTCACTGGAGAGGAGTTCGCCGGAGAGGAGTTTGCTGGAGAGGAGGGCCGAGGAGAGACTGTGAGCAGGAGAGGAGGGAGGAGGAGGAGGTCACCGGAGAGGAGCTCACCTACATCGCCGGAGGGGAGGAGGAGTTCGCCGGAGGGAGTTCGTCGGAGAGGAGTGAGGAGGAGCTCACCGGAGAGGAGTGGAAGGAGGTCACCGGAGAGAAGGAGGAGGAGGTCGCTGAAGGAGAGGAGGGGAGATGGAGTGGAGGAGAGGAGGGGAGATGGAGTGGAGGAGAGGATGGAGTGGAGGAGAGGAGGAGATGGAGTGGAGGAGAGGAGGAGATGGAGTGGAGGAGAGGAGGAGATGGAGTGGAGGATATGAGGAGAAAAATGAAGAGGTAAGGAAGAGAGGAGGCCGGCCAGCCAATATATACGGCATAGTAATGGCGCACCTTGGGCAGGTGCGCAATTACTAACATTTTTTATTTATTTTGAATTTTGAAGGTGGGAAGATAGTAATGGCGCACCTTGGGCTGGTACGCCATTACTAAGTTTATTTTTTATTTTTTGACATATATTTGGAATTTTGAAGGCCGGAAGATAGTAATGGCACACCTTGAGCTGGTGCGCCATTACTAAGTTAATTTTTTATTTTTTTGACATGTTTTGAATTTTGAAGGCGGGAAGATAGTAATGGCGCACCTTGGGAAGGTACACCATTAGTAAGTTTGAAAGTTTTTCCATTTTTTTCCCTCTAGATCTTAAAAGCCCCGTAACTTTTTTCTGTTAGGTTTTTGAGGATTCTAAAAATGTTCAATGGGGATTTGGGCATTACTTTTCGAGTAGATGATTTTTCATGTAAAACACTTTTTCATCCGAGTTCATATGCAAAAGTTATGACCATTTTACGAATTCTCGAGAGATTTTGCAAAAAAAGTCGAATTCATGTTTGTAAATTTTCCTAAAAACTAGACCACATATCACATTGGAATCTTATTTGATTTTATTTGTTTGGCATTTCTATGATTTTCTTTTATTTTATTTTAAACTGAAAAGGCGGTCCACAGGGGGAGGGGGGGTGCAGTTGGTGATTTTTTTGCCCACATCAGAAATTTAGTAATGGCGCACCTTTACAAAGTGCGCCATTACTATGTCTATTACTGGGTCAAACGTTGGTCAAACCTTGGTCGAACATAGTAATGGTGCACCTTTCACCAGGTGGCCCATTACTATGTCAACTTACTAATGGTGCACCTATATAAAGTGCGCCATTACTATGTCCAGGAATGGGTCAAACCTTGGTAAAACATAGTAATGGCGCACTTTTCACCTGGTGCGCCATTACTGTTCAGGTTACTAATGGCGCACCAGCACATGGTGCGCCCTTCCTAAATATTAATGGCGCACCACATGAATAGTGCGCCATTAGTGTCAATATTATCTATAGCAGTTTTTCCAGTAGTGCAAAGGTGTCGTTTACAACCTAAAGGTTGCTTACTTGACCTGGACCTGCACACAAAAGCAAATAACTTTTCTCCCAATGAGTACAGAGAGGTTGTCAATCTCTCTGGTCTTGTTGTTTACAAAGGATCAAACACAAAGGAAATAAAAGCAGTAAAGAAGAACGACATAAACTATGGTGGAAATATGGACCGGGTGTCGGGGGGATGGCCCAGCGCCATTACCCGGTATACAGAAGGACCGGACCGACTCTTGAGGTGAAGGCCCAGAAAAAGACTCGGCTTGGGCCGAGTCATGACATCGCAAAGCTAGAAGATCGTAGAAGGAAATAGATTTACCTTGAATAATAAGGAAACTGTGTTTGTAAAGTAGATTAGGACTTCTTCTTTAGTCGGAGTCTGTTTCGTATAGACCGAGGGACCCGGTGCCTTTATAAGCCGGCCCCCTTGGACCAAACAGAACAACTCAACTTAGATCCTCTCGAGGCATAGGCAGCGATCTCGCACCTTTGTATTCGAGAAGTCGAATATTCCATAATAGAAAAGCAGGAGTAGTTCTTCACCTTTCGAGGGGCCAAAACCTGGGTAAATCTCATGTCTTGTGTTCTCGCCGACCTCCTTGAAACCACCTCGCAGCAAAGGTCCCACCCTAAGTTCTCCAATGAGGACATCTGTCGTGTCTTTCCCACATCAGTTAGCGCCCACTTTACTGTTGTGATCATGGAGGGACCTCAATGAGGTATCCAAGATTTCGTCGCCGGCCGAATCACAAGAAGCCGGCGAGGAAAACTATACATCGACGACACCACCTTGGGTTCTGAAGCTGACTCCATTGGGTCAGGCCATCGGGCCCAGATTGGTTCCATCCAGATCTTCATTGACAGGGTGAATCGATCTGAGGCAGAGCCGGATCGGAACACCCTGGCAGAAGCCACGAGCCGGTCGGCGACCAATTCAAAGCACGTCTTTGTTGGATTCATTGATGAATCTCCAAAGCCACCACGATCATTCGAGGCCATGGAACAGGACAGCTCGGTGGAGCTCCTCGACGCCGGATCATACCCCAGTGAAGAGAAGGACTCAGATTACGGGTCAATCCAATCCGCTGGAAGTAACAGGCTTGGATCGGGAATAGAGGGTTATGACCCAAATTCCCCCTATTTCTAGCCACCATACTACACCACCGTTTATATGGCAGACCCCCAAGATCAGCAGAATACGACCATAAATCCGACTGATGGATCGGCCGCCCGTGCCCCGGAACCGGTTCTCACCGAAACGAATGCCCTTGCGGTGTCGGGACCCAGGGTTAGCGTATGAAAACCTCGCTACAACACAATCATATGGAGAGCCGAGAACCGTACCCACTTGTCTAAGCAGACAAGGCCAAGCACATAACGTTCTCGGAAAGCATCGAGCGTGAGGGGCATCCCATCCAGGCCGGATGATCAACTGAAATGGGTCCTCATCGTCCGCACACAAGTCTAAATGATATGGGTGGTGAACTCCCATACTCATAGACAAGTCGCCTCAACCATACTATCGATTGTATTATAACCCTTACATAGACTTACTCCAGCCCGATCACTTAGTCGGGGTCTAGGGCGGGCTCGATCATACATCAAAGTGTGCACGAGACAGAGTCTCGAGCAATCGCATCGCGATGCCCCAAGCAGCGCACATCTAAGGGCCACTTGGTGTATAAAAGACCGCCAGCCAGATCACAACTAAGGTCTCGAAAACCCATACAAAGACATGCATGTTATAAACATACACGGAGCACACATGTCTAGTATGAACAGCAGGTATCATTGCAATTCTCTACAATGTATACATCTTTATTAATAACTCTTACAGAGTGCACATAGAGATCACAAGTCTGTGATCCAACATTACATCAAACATGCGGAAGAAAAGTAGGTCTGAGTACAGACAAGTTTAGCAAATGGCTTAGAGAAGCCTTATCTAAAAACAAGCCCTCCACGAGGGAACCAGTCGTCTGACTAGGACTACACTAGCTTGGTCTTGGTCTGAGTCTTCATTCTTCGAGCTTCGGGTAGAAGCCACCATCGGGGTCGGTGGGTTCATCTAAAACATAGATTAAGCAAACGTGAGTACAAAGTCGTACTCAGCAAGACTTACATAGGAGCTATACTACTCATGCACATGTATCAAGGTAAAGGGAGGTGGGGTTTCACTTGCAGAAGTGCCAGCTTTGACTTGGCTAGTCCTGAACTACGAGTACTAGACATTGAGGTAAGAAGCGTACATGAGTCCACTACTTTCTCCAATCATTGACACCACTATGGTGCATTCCTCGACTTCCCCACGAGAAAGCACGCCATAGAACTCACACTTATCTTGGTGTGTTTTAGAAGTATCCAGTTCAAGTTATCTAATAATCAAGCTAAGCTTTCCAAGCAGTCCATAACCGCAGACGCGGCTATTCGAATAGTTTTGTTAACCCTGCAGGGGTGTACCGCTACACACACGTGTCATCAGTTACCGCCTTCTGCGTGTCACCGTTCAAGAGATGACAGCGAGGATGCCACCACAACTGTTACCTCATAGCCGATCTAGTCCATGAAAGCCGCCTATCTGGGTTGTCTTCCACTGTCGTGAACCCGGCCAGTTTACCGAAGTGGACCCAGACGATGTGTGCGTGGTGCGAAATCCGGTCTCGGATGAGCCGTTCTCTCACTTGGCTACCAGGCCACAATACCTACAGAAATCCGAACTACTGCGACATCTGGACATCGAAGGGGATGAGTTAGTAAGATGAGAGGGGTCAGTGAGCCCAATGCGTGGTTGTACTCTTCATCTTGGATCACCACACAAGAACTCGGATTTAGGGCGGTGTTCAACGAGACAACCCACCGTGTACTCCTACACAGCCTCTCATCGTTCACCTTGTATTAGGGTAGATTCACCAACACTTTTCCACCATCATCAACATGATCACTACCATCCCGACTCACATAAAAGTATCATCATGGTATCACTCTAAGCATGCAATAAGAAGTAACAATTGCAGGGGCCACATGATATCAATCAACTCCTACAGTTGCTAGGATTGTGGTTTGCCTACTACTGTGACAAATGATTGGTCATGCAAAGGAATGGGTTCATCTATGCGGTAGAAACGTAGCATGGTAATCATCCTATACAATGCATAAGCGAGACATGAGAGGGAAGTGGGATTTTATCGACATGATCAATGGGGGTTTGATTGCCTTGCTTACGGGGTTCAGTCACGGGGTCTTCAACGAAGGGGGTGGCCTCCGATTTCGGTTGCACGTCTATCAGCAACATGAAAATCATAGGATCAACATAATGTACAATGCACAATCACATGAATAAGATTGTAATGGTGATGTTCATGGTTCTGATGTGTTGAGCATTCCATTTAAAAGGAGTATATTGCATTTGAAATGAAAATTCAAACTCCATTTGATTTATCGATGAATTTCAAATGCATTTGAATGCATGAAAGTTCATTTGAAAATGTTGATCATGAAGTGAGGTGGTATAGTTGAAGTAATGTCTCTGATGTGTGGATGAATCCATTGGAATTAAGGGTGTTGCAAAATCATTTGCAAAATCACTCCAAATTTGAATTTGAAAAGGATCCATATGCATGTTTGCTACTGTTCACCCATTTTAAAATGGTCAAACATAGAAACAAGTTGCATATTCATAATCCTTGTATTTTTCTGATAATTTTAGACATATTATTTGCTATATTTGGAGTTAGGATGAATTAATTATGAATTTCCAAAGTTTAAATGAATTTCTGGAATTTCTGTATTTTCTCTGATTTTCTTTTCAAACAATTTCTATTTACTCCGTCATGCTGACATCAACATGACGTGGGTGGGCTCTGGTCAGTGGGGCCCTGTTGTCAGCCTCAGTGGGGTTAAACCCGTGGTTAACTAACTTAACCAGACAGTTAAGGTGGCAGGGCCCCACCTGTCATAGGCTTAAGGGGGGGATTAAGGGGGGATTAAGCCTAACCGGCCGGCGGCTAACCGCCGGTGACCACGGCCATGGCGGCGCCTCGCCGGAACTCGTTTTCGGGCACGATAGGGCACGGGATTAGCACGGGCATGTGCCCCGTGCTCACCCGCATCCAATGGTGCAGGCCAGGCACCCGAGGAGGCTCGAGGCCACGGCGGCGACGAATCCCGCGGCGGCCGGAGTGCTGGCCTCGACGAGAACGGCGGCTAGGGCGCGGGGAGATGAATGGAGGGGATCCGGACACGGAGAAGCTCACCAGGAGTGCGAAGGGGAGCACGACGAGGTCGGGAAGGTGCTGTCCGGTGAGGAATCCCTCGCCGGAGTTGCTGCGGCCGGCGAGAAGAAATTGATGCGGGCGTCGCTTCGGGTGGGCCTTGGCTCGAATCACTGGCGCAGATCGACGAAGTCGACGACGGGGACTGCGTTGGACAAGTCGGCGTGGGCTAGCTCGGCCGGTGGCCGCGTTGGAGCACAGCGACGGCGACGTTGGGCTCTTTGGCAGCGAAGCAATTGACGAGGGGAGAGGAGGAGGGCGACTCAGAGGAGGGGAAATGGCTTGGGGCTCGTCCAGGGCCTCCACGGCGCCGGATAACGTGAAGGGGGCAGCCAGGCAGCTGCCTGGTGGCCATGCGGTGCCCGCCGGCGACCTGCCTGCCTGGCTGTCCTGGGAAGAAGACGGGGGTGCCCTTTTGGGCTGGGCCGAAATGGCCACTGGGCCCAGGTGAGTGGGGTCTTTTCCTTTTTCTAATTTCTCTTCTATTTTCTTTTCTGTAATATATTGGCCATGCTAAAATAATTAGCTAGGAATTTTAGTAAAATGCCCAAACATTTTTAAAAATCCTAGTTGACCAGTAGCTAGTCAATTGTAGTATTTGGGCATTTTTGAAATTCAATTAATTTGAATTCCAATTCAAATAGGGGTCAAATTTAATTTCCAGGGCACCTTTTGAATTTTTGAATATTCCATGGGCATGGGAATGAACCCAAATCACTTTTAAAATGATCAGCATCATTTATAGGAATTTTCCAAATGTTCAAAAGATTTTTGGAAAAAGATTTTTATCTGGCTATTCAAATTAAATTCTCAGGGCTTTTCTTTTCCCCAATTTTGATTTTATTTTTTTTATTTTTTCACATGATGCAAAGGGAACTCAAACCCTAGCACTTGCCTAAATTGGGGTTGTGACATGCGGAAACCTTGGACGCTTTGGAAGCGGCTCTCGCTACCCCGATCACTCTGGAAAATCAGGAGGCTCGCAAAGCGGACATCGAAGAGCTCGAGAAGCAAGTGACCAAAATCCGCGAGGAAATCCAAGTGGAAAAGTAGTAGATGGCACTGGAAGCAGCCCGGCTTGTGCAAGAAGCTAGGTGACTACATGAGTAATCCGACCAGCTGAACGCTCACATGGAGAACCATACAACCGCCCATCATATCAGGTAGGTGAGTCGGATTCTGCTAGGCATGGAAGCGCGAGAACTTTTTCAAAGCCCACAACAGGGAGCTACCACGCCGGGCTTCACCCCGCCGCGAGAGCCAGCGTGATTACACACACTACCTAGCCATTATAACAACCCCGTGGCGAATGTTATGGCTGTGAATCGGTACCTAGCCAACGCACCCATCCTTGGGAACACTCCCGCAGACCAGGGTGCACGAGATGTAATAGAGTTTCTTGTAACAACCCAGATTTCACAAAAATTAGAAATTTTGTTTTCGGTGTGAAATGTTTGATTGTCTGATTTGTTTGCGGTGTTCGCATCCCCGATTTATCGATCGGCTATTGTTTTCCCCACTCTTATCTCGTACCAGACAGAGACCGACCCTTGCCACCCTGACACTCGACGTTTTCGACACCAGGTTTTCACTCGATCACCATTGCGAAAATCCGCACAAGACCACCCGCAGCCAACGGAACAAAAAACCCTGTTTAATAAGTAAACGGATATTATATAGGGTGCCGGAAAGTATTCTCGAAACGGTTCCAGCGCGAGGTGAATGCCACCGACTCGACGCGCTGATCGCGCAGTTCGAAGTTTTACCCGAATCGGAGGTCCTGCGGACCCCCGGCGGTCAAAAACGTAAACACCGCGCGCGCGAGAGAGAAACCGGGGATGTTTTTGCAAACTGCCAGCCACCTGAGCTATATAAAGACCACCACTCTCCCACCCCATTCTAGGGCTTCCCTAGCAAAAAATTGCAAGCACCCCTCTCCAAGTTGCGCCAAAATTGCCCCCAAAGCCCCAAATTTTCGCAACCCTCGCCTTCCTCAGATCTGGACCATCAGATCCGGAGATCCGACAACCCAGATCTCACCTAGCCCTCCACCAACCTCCTCTCTCTCCTTCCACTGCCGCCAGCCCGAGGGCACGCCGCCGGGTCTCCCTCCGGCTACGGGAGCCACGGGCCACTGGCTCCCCTCCTCCTAGCCATCCTCCCTCTCCCCCTTCTTCCTTTCCCCATCACCTCCTCCTCTCACCCGCCTGTCTCCTCTCTGTGCAGGTAGGCCGGCCGCCCACCATGGCCATGGCGCCGCCGGACGCCCTCCACCTCGTAGATCGCCGCCCCTTGCCTGGATCCGACGAGGCCGCCATATCCGGCGGGGTCCCGGCCTCCCGCGCCCGCTCCGCCCCTCCGGCCGTCGCTCCTTGTCCCACCTCGCCGGAGCGGCGATGCCTCCGTCGTCGTCACCCGTTCCGGTCGAGAGGAGCCCAAGCACGCCACCTCCCCTCCGCCGGCGTGGCCACGTGGGCTGGCCCAGCAGTAGCCAGCCTGCCCGCGCCCCAGGTCAGCCGACGGGCCCGATCCTGCCGCCAGTCGCCTCCAATGGGCTAAGCCCATGGGTGAGGCCCTTTTATTTATTTTTTTGTTGTGAATAACCCTGCAAATTTTGGCTAAGTCTGAGAATTGTTGGTGCTAATTCAGTTTTGGGAAGTAATTTGCGAGTAATCGGTAGCCCGTATGACGTTGCGCCCAAAAGGAAATTTTTTTAGTTTTGTGTGTACTTCAGTTCATCTTTTGTGAGCATTTTGATTTGAGGGCATCTTGATGTTGTTAATCTCTGTTGAAGTGGGCATCAGATTGTTAACTGATATTACTTCCTGTTAAGTGTTGTTATTATTATTTTATTGCAAGTTTGATTGATGATTGTGACACATCTATGAGGCCTATGCAATTAATTCTTGTTGCATACCGTTAATCATCATGTATACTTCAATCCTATGCAATCACTAGTCATGTTTTCCTGTTGTAGCTATATTAATTATTGCTCCAAACTGGTGACCCTGATGACATGTGTTGCTGTTTATCTAAAGTTGCTATTTTGCTGCCCTATATCTTTTTAACCGTGCATCGTATTGAGCATTGCAATATGTCATTTTGATCTATGCCATGTCTACTTCCATTATATATATTGCATTGTCATGTTTACGTTCCTGGTCATAGTTATGCTCAGCTCCAAAGTTGCTATCCTGCTGTTGTTGACAACCACCTCTGTTTTCACCAAGTCTGTAACTTTCCGATGCCATGTTGCATGCTTAATATCTTTTGATCAGTGATGCATATGACCTTGATTCTTGTTTGTACCTGATCACCATCATATCTAATACATGTCCACATGTTGCTATGTCATGTTGCTGCAATTTTCCATATAGCTTTACCCCTGTTTATACAGCATGAAAATAACAGTTTACCCTGTTTTCCTGATTTTCACTAAGACCTTAACCAGTAATGTTTTATAGCTTTTTGTGTTTCTTATAAATAGTGAACCATGATGCATATTTGCTTGATTCCTTTTTCCATTCCTTCCTTGTCATGCCTACTGCAATTCCATGTCATTTGGTGCATGTTTAAATTCAGTAGCTTGTTGATGCATTGATCTAAAGTGTGCTTCCTGATGTTAACATCATGTGTGCATAACTTGTTTTGCTTATATCTTTTTAACGGTAACTCCGTTTGGAGTGTTCTTTACGTGTAACTTGATTAGAATTTCCTATACTTTGTGTTTATGCTATTGTTTGCTGCTGTTAAACAACCTAAAATATGGTTTAGGGAAGAACAGTACCAATTACTTAAATTGTCATGGGGCACTTAGTGATATGCCATGTTTAGGTTGTGCCTCACTTAAATTGACTAGCATAGATAGCTTACCTTATTCTTCACCTCTTGTCATGTTTGTGTGCTATGACATGATTGAGTAAGATGCCATGTTAACAACATTTGCTCATGTTGACTAGCTAAACAACTTGAACCATTCTAAATGTGCGGTATAGACATGTGTGACAAATGCTCCACTTAACCTGTTAGTAACCGCCCTCGACGATAGAGGCGATGTCGTAGTGCGTTGTCTCGTGTTGCCTTTTTTTGTTGCTTGCCCGTGATTGATTCGTAGTAATAGTTGCTTGCTCGTCGATTGCTTTTTCCAGTGTTTCCTTCTTGTGTGCTTCCGTGGGTACCTCTCGGAGACGTTGCGAGCTTGTGATCGACTACACCTTCGGTTTCGTCTTCTCATCAGGTAAGGGGGAACATATATCATGCTTATAACTTTCAGCTCACTCGCTCCTAGGTGTAGTATAGATCGATTTCTTGATCCTACCACTTCATATCCATGCCTCTCAAATAAACCCAAACAGCCATGCCGTCGACATCCCAACAAACCTTGTTCGGCTATGTTACTAATGCTCGCTGCTCAGTCACTGCTTAGTATGCATGCTAGGATGTTATCAACTGTTACCTCATGTTACTCTTTTGATTGGGATATCACACTATTATATTTATTGTGGATGATATGATTATTATAATATTGACTATACTCGATGAAGGATGGCAGGTCTAGGCTATCCTTCCCAGATCAACAGTTTGTTCCATTCGAGTCACATAGGACCCGAGTTCCGCGTATTGTGTCTCTTGACGAGCGTGCCTAACCACGTGTGGGATACTATGGGGTCCCCTCTTCTTATCTACCTAGCTTCAAACATTTCTAGTGGTGGCCCAAGCTGATTTACCATTTGAGACCATGTGTGTGTCTGTCGGGTAGCTCCTGGCAGATATTCTTTAAAACAACCCGGACCAGCGGGGACATGGTTTCCTTGTTGGTCCAACCTGGCCGGCTGAGGACCCGTACTCATGTGAGAATTCACCGGCTATCCAAACCTGAGTCATACGGTAGAGGACGATTGCAGAGCTCGGCCGGCTTTTGAGTTGGATGTCGACTCACCGGGGGCCACCCGGATTTGTGCGTTGTTAGTTAGAGGGACTTGTCGTTTCAGATCTCTCGAAACTAAATCATAAAATGGTTGCCTATGATGTGTAGCAACTGAGAGTGATGGCCGTGCGTGCGGAGCCTTGTAATGGGCAGTTGGTACACCCCTGCAGGGTCAAATCTTTTCGAGAAGCCATGTCCACGGTTATGGACGACTTGAGACCTACTCCTTGTTCATAGACAACAACAACTGAGATAATCATAATAACTTGATCAATGTGTGTGTTCTTGGACAGCTTCATCTTAGTCGGGATGCGAAGAGGAGGACAAGGATAGGATAGGTGTTATGCTTGCGTAAGTAGTTGATAGCAAGACTTGTTGGAGGCAATTCCTCATCGAATGCTCGTTTCTCATCTTACTCTAAGATAGACCGTTAGCCACTCATATATTTCCAGTGCGTCTGCAACCTCACCACTACCCCCCATCTTACCCGTGAGAAGTTAGTAACAAGACTTTTGATATAGCTCACCTCTTTCTTTTCTCTTTTACGCACGTTATGCAAACGACATTGGACTACAGATGAGCTTGACGACCCTTCTTTTGGGCGCCTTCGCGAAGACTCGACGATGACTAGTTAGGCGGATCCTGGCGGAGAGCCTGGAACCATGTGGTTATGGGGATGGTGTGTTTTACCTTTGGCAATACGCATTTGATTGTAGTCTGTACTCAAACATGTAACTTCCGCTGATGTATTGTATTAAGGCAATTGTATGCCGATTGTATGAGATGTTGTATCCATGTAGATGTATGTGGTGATATCATGTTGGAAATACGAGGCATATGGCTTTTTCATATGTCGCGGTGGGACCGATATGTGCTTCATCCTCGGATCTGGATGAAAACATCTAGATCTGGAACAGTACCGCATATCGGGCTTTACATTGCTCAAAACAGCTGTCAGGACCTGGGGTTAGCGTATGCAAGTCCCTCTACAACATAGTCATATGGAGAGCCGAGAACCGTACCCACTTGTCTAAGCAGACAAGGCCAAGAACATAACATTCTCGGAAAGCATCGTACGTGAGGGGCATCCCATCCAGGCCGGATGATCAACTGAGATGGTTCCTCATCGTCCGCACACAAGTCTAAATGATATGGGTGATGAAATCCCATAGTCACATACAAGTCGCCCTCAACCATACTATCGACTATCTCATAGCTCTTACATAGACTTACTCTAGCCCGATCACTTAGTCAGGATCTAGGGTGGGCTCGATCATACATCAAAGTGTGCACGAGACAGAGTCTCGAGCAATCGCATCGCGATGCCCCAAGATGCGCACATCTAAGGGCCACTTGGTGTATAAAAGACCGCCAGCCAGATCACAACTAAGGTCTCGAAAACCCATACATAGTTATGCATGTTATAAACATACACGCAGCACACATGCCTTGTATGAACAGAAGGTACCATTGCAATTCTCTACGAAGTATACATTTTATTGATAACTCTCACAGAGTGCACACAGAGATCACGAGACCGTGATCCAACATTACAACAAGCATACGAAAGCAAATTATGTATGGTTACAGACAAGTTTAACAAATGGCTTAAGAAGCCTTATTTGAACATAAAGCCCTCCACGAGGGAACCAGTCTGCTGACTGGGACTACACTAGCTTGGTCTTCAGTCGTCGAGCTCGAGGAAGAATCCACCTTCGGGTTCAGTGGGTTCATCTGAATCATAGAATAAGAAAACGTGAGTACAAAGTAGTACTCAGCAAGACTTACGTAGGAACTATACTACTCATGCACATGTATCAAGGTAAAGGGAGGTGGGGTTTCAAAACCAGAAGTGCCAGCTTTGACTTGGCTAGTCCTGAACTACGAGTACCAGACTTGAGGTAAGAAGCGTAGATGAGTCCACTACATCTCCAACCAATTACACCACTATGGTGCCTTCCTCGACTTCCCCACGAGAAAGCACGCCATAGCACTCTCGCTTATCTTGGAAAGTTTTATAAGTATCCAGTTCAAGTTGTCTAATAATCAAGCTAATCTTTCCAAGCAGTCCCTTACCGCGGACGCGGCTATTCGAATAGTTTTGTTAACCCTGCAGGGGTGTACCGCTACACACACATGATCATCAGTTACCGCCTTTGTACTCGACACCGTTCAAGAAGTGTCGGCGAGGATGCTCACCACAACTGTTACCTCATAGCCGATCTAGTCCAAGAAAGCCGCCTACCTGGGTTGGCTACCACTATCGTGAACGCGGCCGGTTTACCGAAGTGGACCCAGATGATGTGTGCGTGGTGCCTAAGCCGGTCTCGGCTGAGCCGTTCTCTCACTTAGCAGCCAGGCCACAAACCTACCAGAACTCCGAACTACTGCGACATCTGGACATCAAAAGGGATGAGTTAATAGGCTGAGAGGGGTCAGTGAGCCCGATGTGTGGTTGTACTCTTCATCTTGGATCACCACACAAGAACTCGGACTTAGGGCGGTGTTCTACGAGACAACCCACTGTGTACTCCTACACAGCCTCTCATCGTTCACCTTGTATTTGGGTAGATTCACCAACACAATTCCACCATCATCATCATGATTGCTACCATCCCGACTCACATAACAGTATAAACATTGTATCACTCTAAGCATGCAATAAGCAGTAACAGTTGCAGGGGCCACATGATTTCAACCAACTCCTACATTTGCTAGGATTGTGGTTTGCTTACTACTGTGACAAAAGATAGGTCATGCAAAGGAATGGGTTCATCTATGCGGTAGAAACGTAGCATGGCAATCATCCCAAACAATGCATAAGCGAGACTGGGAGACTGGGAGGCAATCATCCCAAACAATGGGGGTTTGCTTGCCTTGCTGACGAGGTTCAGGTTCAGGGTCTTTAACGAAGGGGGCAGCCTCCTGTTCCGGTTCCACTTCTATCAACAAACAACAATCAAGGGGGGCAACATAAGTACAATGCACAAACACATGGTTGAAGGTTGAAACTTGATGTACATGCTTCTGATGTGTGAGACAATTCCATTTCAATGGTGTATATTGCAAGTGAATTTCAAATTCAAACTCCATTTTGAATTTAAAAGGAATTCATATGCCTTGTTGCCACTGTTCACCCAACCAAACTTGGTCAAACATGAAAACAGATTGCATATTCAGATTCCTTGAATTTTTCTAATAATTTTAGACATATTATTTGCTATATTTGGAGTTAGGATGAATATTCTGTGAAGTTCCAAAGTTTAAAGCATTTTCTGCCATTTTCTGAATTGATTTAAATAGAAAATCATTTACTGCATCAGCATGAGGTCATGCTGGCGTCAGGGGGCCGCTGACAAGGGGGACCCACTGGTCAGTGTCTCATTGCTGATTTAATTAACAGATTAATTTGAATTAATCTAACAGGGGGATTAGCTTGGCCTAGGGCCCACATGTTAGTGACTGCTGGGGGGGGGGGATTAGTGGTTAAACTCGCCGGACACGTCAGCCTTGCTGGCGGCTAGTCGCCGGCGACGTCCAGGGACGGCGGTGTCCGCGGAGTCGCCGTTCCCGTGGCCCAAATCGAGCGCTGCAACCACTGAGACACAACTCTTGGTGCCGCGCGTCGAATCGGACCAAGAACAGGGGCTGGGGTGCCCTGTAGGCTCACCAGCGTCGAGCTTTGCGGCGGCGGAGCAACGACTGCGAGTCAAAACTTGATACAGGGCTCCACTTGAAGCGGGGATAGGCTAGATCGACGAAGCCAAGCAAGGGGATCATGATAGACATGGGCTCAAGCTTGATTGTGCAGCGGGGGCTCGCCGACGAGCACCGCCGCGGCGCTGAGCTACGGCTCCCATGGCAGATCACGAAGGAGGCACGGATTGAGGGCGCAAGCAAAGGGGTTTTGACCGTGAGCTCACCAGCAACTCGACGGAGGAGGTAGCGAGGGCTGAGGTGGCTTTACGGCTACGGAATCGACGGTGAGGTCATGCGGGTACGGTGACGGCGTGATCGCGATTCAGGCGGCTACGGTGGCTCCGGGCTCTTGATCAGATGCATGGCGTCGGAGTCGAAGGCGGGGAAGCTTCTGGACAAGCTTTCAGGAGCTCTAGCTCGCGGTGGCCGCGTCTTCTACGGCAGGGGTGCTCCGGTGAAGCTTCGGGCGGCGACTAAATCGAGCTTGGGCGGGGGGGAATGGATCCAGGATAAGCTTGGGCGTCTCCAGGCGAGAAGGTAAGGCTTGGGGGGTGCCAGGCAGGCTAGCAGCTTCCGCTGGCGTCGGCATGCCCTCCAGCGAGGTGCTTGCCGCGCTGGGGGAAGACGACAAGGGGTCCAGGTGGGCTTGGGCCAGGGGGGCGATGAGTGGCGCCGAAATGGCCAGGTTAGTTTCCTTTTTCCTTTTTCTTTCTATTTTCTTCTGCTATTTGTTTTGGTATTGCTAAATAAAATAGCAAACAATTTTATAAAATGTTGAAACTTTTTATATGGCTTCACAATATAATAAGCTAGCCACTTGTAAAGTTTGAACATTTTTAAAATTCAAATTATCTGAACTTTAAATCAAATAGGGGTTTTTGATTAATTCCAAGGTCCTGTTTGAATATTTGAAAAATCCATGAGCATGGGGTTGGTCCCACATCACTTGATATATGATCACACTCATTTATGAGACTTTCCAAAAATGCAAAAGGAATTTTTGGAGCAACTTTATTTCTGGCCATTTGAATTAATTCATCTGGGGGGTGTTCCTTCTCCCATTTGAGTTTGAATTTGAATTCCATTTGATTTTCTTTCATGAATGCAAGGTGACTTTGATCCTAGCACATTACCTAACAGAGGGTTCTGACAACAGCAGTCGCTCAGCAAGCCCAATATTCACATGGATTCTCATATCTTCATGAGACTCCCCGAGCAAGTGGAAGCCGGCAAGCTGAATACCCGGCTCCCGCCGCCTCCGGCAGTCATCGTCAACAGAGAGGACAGCCGGACCCGAAACCACAGCAAGCGGTCCGACTCACTACACATCCAGCAGCCAGAGTTCCTGAACCGGCATTACAACCTCAGCCGTTCAGTTAGCCGTTCAGTTGGAAATTGTTGCCTGGTCTCAGCTCTAAGGAATGCCCGTATACCTTCAGATTTCAAAGGGCCTCGCAAAATCCCAAACTATACAATAGATATGGATCCTGCAACGTGGATCGAAAGATATGACCTAGAAATGGATATGCTCCAGGCTAGCAACGGAGTCTGTGCTCGATACCTTACGATGATGTTTGAAGCACCGGCTCGTACCTGACTCAAAATCCTCCCTGAAAACTCCGTCAACTCCTGGTCAGAGTTGAAGGAGAGGTTCATCAAGAATTTCCAAGTTACATGTCGGCATGCTAGCACTACCATGATCATCGATCTGGAGCATTGCGTTCAGAAGGAAGGAGAGTCGGCCCATCATTGGTCCCGACGAGTAGCCAAAATAATTCCTTCCTCGGACAACATCACAGCCCAGACAACCGTTTTAGTCCTGGAGAAAAACTGCAAATTTGAGCCCTTGATCCAGAAACTCGGGCGTATCAAGAGAACAGTAAGAGATATATCAGAGATCATGGATGTGGTCACCAAATATGCCGAGTCTGACAAGGCCAAAGATGGCGAATCCGATGAGTAAAAAAATGGCCAAGGAAAGAAAGGTAGTGGCAAAGGTCATCAGAGCGGCGGAAATAAGAATCAGCAGAACAAGCACTGGCTCGACCACAATGCATCTGACTTTGTAGCCAACACCAATGTCGCCTCCCAAAGACAGAGGAAAGGGAAAAACTACCGGAAGACGGGCGAGAGCTTGCACCAAAATAGTGAAAAATCTGCCATCAAGGGACCATGCCCAAGACACAGCAAACCCGGTCGACTGGCTAATCACTCCTGAGAGAAATCCAACATCATGTAGGAGTTTCACCGGCGAGGAGGCAATGGTGGAGGAAACCAAGGACCTCCTGGCCCAGTATCAGGAGCCGGTTACAATAAAATCAACCAACAAAACAGCCACCAGGGAGCCGGCTATAATAATAACAATCAACAATCAGGAAATATGGGGGCCGGCTCAGGAAATCAATATCAAGGAGCCGGAGCTGGAAGACAGATGCAGTCAGTACTTGTTGGATTTCAAGCAAACCTAAATAAACTGGATGACCATGAAGCATATCACGTTTTGACCACTAGCAGTTTCCGAAGGGAAAGAAAACTCCAACAGCGCAGCCTTGTCTGCAGCGAAGGAGCCGGTGATACCCAAATGGCTCAACTGGTCTAAACATCCAATAACCTGGACATGGGAGGATCACCCCCCAAGTGGTGAATAACCCGGGGGATTTATCCTTGGTAGTACAACCGCAAGTTAGAGGATACACCTTGCATAAGGTACTCAGGGATGGAGGAAGTAGCATCAACATCCTCTACTATGAGACTTTCGCAGGATGGGTTTAACCCACAAACATCTACAACCCTCCAACACAATTTTTCAAGGAATCGTTCCCGACAAGTCGGCCCAACCTATAGGCAAGATATACCTCAAAACGACCTTTGGGAATTCTAAGAACTATCATTCTGAAATCATACCCTTCGAGGTCGTTAAGCTCAAAAGCCCATATCATGCCATCTTGGGGAGGCCAGCTTATGCCCGCTTCATGGCTCGTCCCTGCTATGTCTCTTTGAAGCTCAAGATGCCGATTCCGAATGGACCAATCACGGTAGAAGGAATCCAATCATGGGCCACCGAATGCGAGGAACAACATGTAAAGTATTTTAAGTCGGCCTATGCCAAGGAGGACTTGACGGTTTATAAGGAGAAGGTAGACCCAGAGGATCCTACGATCTTGAGAAAACCGACCCTGGATACCAACTCGAAGTTTCAGTTGACTCAGGATCCCAAGAAAGTCGACTTTGTCCCCGGTGATACCTCCCAGCAGTTCATCATCAGGACATGGCTCTCTGATAAATAGGAAAGCGCGCTCATCGAGTTCCTCTGTGAGAATCGGGACATCTTTGCATGGAAACCTTCTGACATGCCAGGCGTCTTGTGGGAACTCGCTGAGCACCATCTTAAAATAGATCCTAATCTGAAGCCGGTAAAATAGTTCCTCCGTCGATTCAACGACGAGAGAAGAGATACTGTTGGAGAAGAGATGGCCCGGCTCCTAGCTGCCGAGTTTATCACTCAAGTCTTTCATCTGGAGTGGCTGGAAAAACCCGGTACTCGGTTTGAAAAAGAACGGGACTTTGCATATGTGTATCGATTACATAGATTTATTCAAAACCTTCCCAATGGATCCTTTCGCTCTGCCCCGTATTGATCAGATTAAAGATTCAACTGCAGGATGTGAGCTCCTATGCTTCCTCGATGCCTATTCTAGATATCATCAAATCAAGATGGTCGTTGAGGACCAGGAGAAGACACCCTTCATCACCCCCTTTGGAGCCTTCTGCTATACTTTGATTCCTTTCGGTTTGAAGAACGGAGGAGCCAGCTATCAACGGACGATGCAAAACTGCCTCAAGGACCAAATAGGGCGCAATGTACACGCTTATGTGGTTGACATAGTGATAAAATCCCTTCTAGCCGACTCTTTGATCAAAGACTTTTGGGAAACTTTTAAGAATCTGCGTAGTTACCAGCTGAAGCTGAACCCGACCAAGTGCACCTTCGGAGTCGCAGCTTGGAAACTCCTCGGATACATTATATCTGAGAGAGGGATTGAGGCAAACCAGGAGAAAATCAGCGCTATCATGGCACTTTAGAAGCCGAATTCAGTCAAAGGGGTTCAGTGACACACGAGGTGTGTGGCCTTCTTAAGCCGACTTGGAGAAAAATCCATCCCACTATATCGGCTTCTGCGAAAGACGGAGAAATTTGTCTAGGGTGCAGAGGCAGATGAGGCGCTTGAATCACTGAAGAAGCAACTGTCCCAAGAACCCATTTTGGCGGCTCCCAAACCCAAGGAGCCTATGCTCCTTTACATATCAGCCAACAATCGAGCGGTCAGCGCTGCAGTTGTGGTTGAACGTATAGAACAGGGCAAGGAGCATCCCCTCCAGAGACCTGTCTACTACGTCAGCGAGATTTTGACATCGTCTAAACAAAGATATCCTCAATGGCAGAAGATGGTCCTGGGAATTTTTATGGCAAGTCAGAAGTTGAAGCACTACTTCCAGGAGGATCTGATCATAGTAGTCAGCTCAGCACCTCTCTCCGACATTATACAGAATCGAGAGGCCATGGGAGAATTGCCAAATTGGCGGCGAGCTAGGAGCCTATCACATCAAATACGAGCCGCTGATGACTTCTCGCCCCTCGTTTGTTACCCAAATTGGAAGGTATGAGATGTGTCACAGCTGCAAGTTTCCCTCAATGAAGATACCAAGGTTTATGTCTCCAGTAGGACTCCAACAACATCAAGTAGGTGACATCGGTGCTATAAATGTAAACAAGTCGACGTGGACCTGCACATAGCAACAGATAAATTTGGTCCCAACGAGTACAGAGAGGTTGTCAATCTCTTCGGTCTTGTTGTTTACAAAGGGTCAAATGCAAGAGATAAAATATAGTGATAAATTCAACTAGAAAGTATAAGCAAGAGGTAAATTGACGGTGTAAATCGGGCTCCATGATGTTCACTAGTGATGTCTCTCTACCAAAAGATGATAAAATAGCTATGCAAGGTAAGAAAATTACAACTGGCAATTGACAGGATTACGGGCGCAAACCAATGCTAACTATGCTACAAAAGAAAAGAAGATGCTCAAAAGCATGGGCAGTACGTCAAGATAAGTAGAACTAAATCCATCTAGATTGTACTACTAATCATCCACCTTCAGATATCTATCCAGAACATCTCGCTGGTATTATGATGCGAGTCCCACCCAAAGTGCAAATTCAAAGCAACAGACAACTGCATTAAATGAACTTTGCGTAAAGTAAACAATCCTTGCAACCGCGGTTACAAGCACCGTTGTTTTCCCCCTTGTGGCAACAACACATCCCCTAGACTCATGTTTCTGTCACTCAAGCTAGTCTTCAGGTGGCATGAACCCACAATCAAGAATATCGCTCCCTCTTGGAGTCACTACCTACTACATGGCCAAAGCAATAAACAACAACGGAGAACATGCAAGAATTACTCAAGAACACAAATATAAATGAGAAGAACCAAATATATTACTCATCACAATCTGAATAGTCTCATAATCCATCAGATCCTAGCAAACTCAACATAGCAACAACAGAAGGAATTACATATGTACCTTGATCATGTAGGTCAGCTCAAAAGGTCTTATCATGGACAAAGAGGTGAGGAGAACATCACATAGCTACTTATCATGGACCCATGGTCCGAGGTGGTGCAGAAGTTCCCAGAGGTCAACCCTCCCCCCATTGACTCACGATTTTGGTGCCGGGACGAGGTCTTCTGGTGCTCACGATTTTGGAAGCGCGGCGGCGGCGGAACAGAGGCCACATCGCGAAAAAAGGTTCTGTCTTTGGAGGTTTCGGGGCAAAGGAAATATATAGGCGAAGGGGGGCAGCCGGTGGGGCACCAGGGAGTGCAGCCCCCCCCCCTAGCGCGGCCTAGGGTGGGGCCGCACCCCCTGGCCGCCTAGGCACAGGGTGGCCCCCCATCGGCTCTCCTTCGGGGCTCTGGAAAATTCCCGTACGCTTATGTTTATTGGATTTTTACGGACTTTTTGGAGCACTTTTAATACGGGGGAAACCTGAAATAAAAAGACCACAGAAAATAGGAACTGGCACTGGGTGCACTGAGTTAATAGGTTAGTCCAAATATGATCAAAAGTGTATCAAAAGCATAGAAATATCACACAAAACATGCATGGAGCAAGCAGAAATTATAGATACGTTTGGGACGTATCAGCCACGAACAACTATCAAGTCCCAGGCATTGGTCAAATTTATCAATGACTGGACAGAACTCCTGGGACTCGCCGAACAGCCAACCCCTAAGTGCTGGATAATGCACTTTGATGGAAGTCGGCAACTTCAGGGCTCAGGAGCCGGAGTCGTTCTCACTTCGCCAACGGGAGAGAAATTTTGTTATGTCTTACAGCTGCAATTCACCTGCACAAATAATGCGGATGAATATGAAGATTTACTCCATGGCCTCCTACTGGCAAGAGAGATGAACATAAGCCGGATCGAATGTTTCGGCGACTCTGATCTTGTTTCCCAACAGGTATCAGGGACATTGGATTCCAAGGACCCTCTTATGGAAGCTTACAGGAGAGAAGTCTCAAGGCAAGCTGGATTCTTCACCGGCTACCACGTGGATCACGTATACCTTAGTGAAAATGATGCAGTTGATGCCTTTTCCAGACTAGACTCTCAACGAAAGTCGGTCCTGCCAAACGTTTTCCTTGATGTTTTGTTGCACCCATTTGTACAACTCTCCACAGAACAGGATATCGCAATACCAGATCTAGAGTCGGCCTTAGTAGCTGCTATACATGCCACCCCCACGTGGATTGTGCTGTATTTGGTCTATAAGACTCGGGGTATCCTGCCCACTAATGATTTATTGGCCAGACAAATCATCAGCGAAGCAAATCTTTTGTAATCATCAATGGAGAAATACACTGACTCAGTCCTACTCAAGTCTTCCAGAGATGTGTTTCACCAAAATAAGAATGAGAAATATTAAACGAAATACATTCTAGAGACTGTGGACACCACGCTGGCTCCCGATCACTTCCATTGTAATCTTCAGGTTTGGTTATCCTCACAACATTATCAGTGACAATGGAAGTAATTTGTCAGAGGGCGAGATGGAGCATTTTTGCGGAAGGGAGCATATACGGCTTGACCTTTCATCTGTAGCCCACCTGCAGTCCAATGGACAAGCTGAGAGAGCTAATCAGGATTACTACGAGGTAACAAACCCTTACTTCGTGTTCCTTTAATACGAACACCGGGCTGCTGGGTTGAGGAGTTACCCTCTGTACTTTGGAGTATCAGGACTACGTACACCCCATAGGTCGACTGGTCTTACGCCTTGTTTCCTTGTTTATGGAGCAGAGGCTGTCCTCCCAAGCGACATCCTTCATGACTCACCTCGAGTTACTAATATGTGGAAACCGATAATGAACTAGAAAGACAGGACTCCTTGGATGTCCTCGATGAAGAACGAAATCTAGCGGCAGCAAAGTCGGTTATTTACCAACAAGACCTGAGACGATATCATAGTCAACGCATCAAGAGTCAGACCTTTCAAGAGGGGGACTTAGTGCTTCGCCTGATACAAAAAAGGAAAGGGATGCACAAGTTATCACCGCCTTGGGAAGGACCATTTGTGGTAAGAAAGAAATTGTAAAATTGATCCTACTACTTAGTTGATATACGCGAGCCAACTTCCACGCGCAAGTACGAAGAAGAGACTCCCAGGCCGTGGAATATAGCCAAGCTCCGTCGCTATTACACTTAAGCAGTCAGGAATGTTCTTGTAAGCAAGTGTGAGATATAAGCAATAAAACCGACTCGTTTCTTTTGATTTTTTCTGACTTATGTTTTTTCTTTATTTCGATTGTCTGGTTTTTCTGTCTATTCCTTTTATCTTGCATTGCATTACATTCTTGCATTTAAAAGTCCCTGGAACCTGGAAGGACTGATCATCTCTTCCCTGCAACCTGGCATGTATATTGTTGTATTTAGAGACCTTGGGGGCTTATGGTGTTTTAACCTAAGCTTGACAACCGAAGGACTCATCATATACATGAATTTAGCCTACTATGGCTTATTTTGCCTGTAAGTTGATGCAAACTCGTACTTATATGACCTACGTGACCCATTATAAATTAAACATTAGCAAACCTTATAAGGGGTTTGATGAGTTTTACTCTATTTATCGAGAACACTAGAATAAGTCATGCGATGCTTGCTTACAGAGAAGTTTCGACTCAAGCGCAATTAAGTGACCATCATCTCTTTTCTACGAGGTAGGCAGAATCATCCTATTCGAGGAGTCAGTTTTGCATTGAACTCGTATTGTTAAAAGATGTTGAGACAGTGACGCGTACGGCCGACGTCCATATGAGCTATTTATATTTTGCATCTCATAAACATATTTCTTACATTTTTTCGCACATGCACGCGTATGGAAAACCGATTTTGGTAAGACATCATATGAATAAATTGAAAGTCGGTACTTGAAAGTTATGGTTTACCTCTACTATGATTCGACATGAGAATAAATTAATCATGCCGACTCATGGGGGATACACCTTGAATTTTTTCAGCTATGATTCGTCATGCGAGTCCATTAATCATGCCGACTCATGGGGGCTACACCTTGAATTTTTGCTACTATGATACGACATGAGAGTAATTAATCATGCCGACTCATGGGGGCTACACCTCGATTGTAACTTTATTATGACTTGGAAAAGGCACTACAAAAGACTTTTTTGATTCATAAGGGATACATGTAGAATCTAATATGATTCGGCATGATATACGATCAAATCACCCAGATTCATGGAGGCTACATATGGTTAACATATTTTCCTTTTGATTATTTCTTCATGGAACAAATTCGGTAAATAAACCGACTAACTAAGGTATTATAAATTAAAAAAGAATTCTTCAATATACTTCTTTATTAAAATTCTGGTTTCATAAAGTAGAATATTACAAGACAGCCAATACAGGAGAAGACAATACATTAAGCAGATAAAAACCATAAGCCGACTACTTTTACAAGGTCGGTATGCTCTACTTCCACAAGCCGAGCGACAGGTTCTACTAACCATCGATCAACGTTGAGAGGCAGTACCATCCCGGGTATTTCAAGCTTCAACTCCATTTGAGTCAGTTTCTTCATCCCTAATGTAGGACTCGCTGCTAGCACTCTCCATGCAACATCCTAAACGATCTCCATCAGAGTCAAAAGCCTTGGCACAAAGCGTTTCATATCCATCATATCTAAAGTGGATTATGCTCCCCTCCTTGAACTTTCGTGACCTAATAAAGGTTTTCCAGCCCTTTTCTAAAACATAGGTCCATTGCTTGAGAAACTTCTAGATACTCAAGTAGGTCCATGAGGATATGCATCAACACTGAGCCATAAGCCTGGTGGCTTAGAGTATTCCATGCTCCGATCAAAGGAGTCAGGGAGATTAATCCATCGACGAAGATTTGAAAGCTTCCTGAGGAAATCATCGCTAGGCTCATGCATAGAATCATAGGAGGAGGAAGGCGTCTCTTCATGTCTTCGAGAACCTCTGCCACCTCTACCACCTTGGCCACAGCCATGGCCACGACTGTGACCACGAACTCGGCTTCTTTCTCGGCCATGACTGCGAGAGGCAGAAACCTCCTATTTTTTATGGAGCTTGGGAGCCATGGGAGATAAAGTTTCATAGAAAAAGGAATAAGGGAGAACAAGAGAGTGAGCCTCATGCTAAGATCTGCCACATATATATATATATATATATAATTGAACATGAAGGGGAATCGACAAATAAATATCATTATGTTTCGTGCGGATTCCCCATAAACAGATGGCATTAAAAGCAAAGGCTAACTACTGGAATTCTGTCGTTTACCAACTGCCATGGCGGTCGGCAAACCTAGGTAAAGAGGACGGCAAAGTCCTTTGCCGTCTGTTGGCGGATGGAAATGCACTTGTCAGCCATTTCTCCGGCAAAGAGGTGATTTGCCGTCTGCATATTATCGACGGACGGTAAAGTACTTTGCCATCCGTGTTTATCCTGGCAGACGGCAACGTGGTAGTTACATATTTTTGTTCATAGATGGACCCCGCTAACTTTAAACAGACGGCAAAGAATTTTTCTAATTATAGTTTTTTTGTCCCATTCATGTTCTGGTCATAGCCCTGACCCCGTTTTGTTCTCGCCCCGTTCTGTTCTGGTCGCCCCGGGAGAGGCCGCGAGGGACACCGGCAACGGAAACAGCCCACCGCGGGCCGGCGAGGCAGTACAGGGGCGCCGTTGCCGACGAGGTGGGTGGGCCGGCGAGGTGGGTGAGGGGAGGCGGGGCGAGGACGATGGGACTCGGGAGTCGAGGGTAGTCGGAGGGAGGAGCAAGGCTAGCTGGGCGGCCGTCCGGCGAAGGAGCACAACCGGTGTGGCGCCGTCAGGCGGTGGGGCGGGGCTGACGAGGCGAGGTAGGGAGGCGGGGCGGGGAGGAGAAACCGAGCTCGACGAGGTGGGGAGGTGCGGAGTGGCCGAGCTCGACGAGGCGGGGTAGGGAGGCCGAGCTCGACGAGGTTGGGCAGGGAGGCGAGGGGGGCCAAGCTCGCGGCATGAGGACACAGCCTCGAGCTTGGGCGGAGGGGCGGGCGGCGAGGAAGGGTGGCCGGCTAGGGAGTAGCGGTCGAGGGAGGAAGGGCCGGCCATGGGCATCAGTTGGTGGGAGAGGATAAGGGAGAGGACGTGGGGGACTTTTTCTCGTGAGGATAAGGAAGAGAACGTGTGTGGTGGGTATAGATGCCCCTGCCACATCATTGATCCGTGGGAGGGGAGTTAGACCAATAGGAAATAAGCAAAATTCTTTGCCATGTGTGAAAAAAAGAGAAGACGGCAAAGCAAAGCTTTGCCATGCACGAAAAAAAAACAGACAGCAAAGACGGTCTTTTCCATGAGGTAAAAAAAATGTAGACGACAAAACCCTATTTGCCATGCGTGAAAAAAAAAACAGACGGCAAAGCCCTCTTTGCCATGCGTGAAAAAAAATGCAGACGGAAAAGTATCAGCGTATGGCAACGAGCTTCTTTGTAGTCCGCCCCGATAGTATGCAGACGGCAAAAATCCCAGCGCATGACAAATTCGCAGATTCCAGTAGTGGCTCTTCGATTTTCGCATAAACTTAAATAAAGGAATTAAGTACTGAAGCCTCGTTCTTCGAAAGACGGTGAAGGCGATATGGCAATTAATGATATAACGACTCTTTGAATAAAGAGACGAAGGAAAATAAGTCCAAGCTCTGTTTTGACCAAATCTAAATCAAGAAATCAACGAAGCTCAAGGAAAGTCGGCTTCCTGAGAGTCGACATATGAAGACAGTCAATAAAGATTGTCCAGAAGATGAAGCATCGTGCCAATCTTGGGGGCTAATGTCGGAGGGATGGCCCAGCTCCATTACCTGGTATACAGAAGGACCGGACCGACTCTTGACGTGAAGGCCCAGAAGAAGACTCATCTTGGGCCGAGTCATGACATTGTGAAGCTAGCGGATCGTAGAAGGAAATACATTTACCTTGAATAATAAGGAAATTGTGTTTGTAAAGTAGATTATTAGGACTCCTTTAGTCGGAGTCGGTTTCGTGTAGACAAAGGAACGCGACGCCTTTATAAGCCGCCCCCCTTGGACCAACACAACAACTCAACTTAGATCCTCTCGAGGCATAGGCAGCGATCTCACACCTTTGTATTCGAGAACTCGAACATCCAATAATATAAAATCAGGAGTAGGTCTTTAGCTTTCGAGGGGCCGAAACCTGGGTAAATCTCGTGTCTTGTGTTCTCGCTGACTCACCTCCTCGAAAGCACCTCGCAGCAAAGGTCCCACACTAAGTTCTCCAATGAGGACATATGACGTGACTTACCACGACACCGGGGTCTCATGACTTTCAATAGTGATGTCTCTCTCCCAAAAGACGATAAACAACTATGTTGGTTGAACAAATTACAGTTGGGCAATTGACAGAATTATAAATGCACCGCAATGCTAATTATGCTACAACAAAGCTAGAGGCTCAATCGTATGGCAGTACGCCGAGAAGAGAAGAGTGTTTATTCATCATCCACCTTGAGATATCTATCCATAACATCTCGCAGGTATTAAGTTGCAAACCCCAGCCAAACTGTAGGATCAAAGCAACAAACAACTGCATTAACACACTATGTGTAAGGTAAACAATCCTTGCAACCACAGTTAAAATCACCGTTGTTTTATCCCTCGTGGCAACAACACATCACTTAGTCTCATGTTTCTGTCACTCAAGCTAGACATCGGGGGGCATGAACCCACAATCAAGATGAACGCTCCATCTTGGAGTCACTATCTACTACTTGGCCAAAGCAATAAAAAGCAACGGAGAACATGCAAGAGTACTCAAGAAAACATAAAAGGTAAACCAAATATATTACTCATCACAATCTGAACAAAATCTCATAATACATCAGATCCCAACAAACACAACATAGCAACAAAGAAACTAATAAATAAGTGCCTTGATCATGTAGGGAAGATCACAAGGGCTAAGAATTGAGGCACAAGATTGGAGAGAATACATCACATAGCTACTGATCATGGACCCATGGTACAAGGGGGACTACTCAGGGCACATCCGAGAAGCAGTCATGATGATGGAGAGGCCCTGGAGAACAATCCTCCCTCCAATAGGGTGCCGGGACGGTGTCTTATCGGGATCGCGGAGGCGTCGGAACAGTGGTGAAAATCGCGTAACGGAGGGCCTCTCGAGGGTTTTCGGAGCGAGAGGTAAATATAGGCGGAAGGGGGCACCACCTGACCCGGCGGACAGGTGGCGCGACCCCATCCTAGGCCGCGCCAAGGGCCCGTCTGGGGAGGGGGGGCACCCCTTCGATTGCCCTTCGGGCTTCTAGAGTCTTCTGATCTGCTGATTTTCTATATGATCAATCCCGATTTTTCCGAGCACTTTCATAATTGTTATTTTCTTGCAATGCACGAACAATAGAAGGAATGAACTGGCACTGGGGCACTTAGTTAGTAGGTTAGTACAAATATGTGGAAAAAGGCATGAAAGTGTAGAAAAACATATAACAAAGTCACCCATATAAGTATGGAACAAGCAAAAATTATAGATACATGTAGGACGTATGACTTTCCAAATGGGAACGACCGTATCATATTGAAGAGGTATACCGCTCCGGTGCGATCAAGATTAACAATTTTGAAGGCACCAAACCACAAGTCGTGAATGGGAAAGACTCAAGCATTACATAGCGGGAGACCCTATCAATGTTGAGGTGAATGTGATACAGATAACTACTCATGAACAACATATTGCAACACTGTGTTAGGCACCAGAAGAAGTAGAAAAAATAGTTATGTAGTACTATAAGAAAACCTCGCAGAAATACATAAACGTTCCGTTTTATCAGTTTTTGAAAATAAGAAAAATTCCAATCCCAAGTGGAGCAGGAGAGCAGCTCCCGGTGTCCCAGGCGCCCTGGTTGTGCGGCCTACCTCCTAGCGCGCCAGGTGGCCGCCTGGTCCACCAGGAGGCAGTCTATGACTACCCTTTGGTGTTTTACTTTCCTTCCGGTGCATAAATTTTTTCTATATATTTTACCGGACTGTCCCAGCTCTGTATCTTGCGATTCCGTGCGTTTTCTTTTTGATCTGTTGTTGCCAGGAAAACTTTCAGGAAAAACTAGGTGTCATGGCTTCCCCAACCTCTCCCAAGGACATGTTTCACGTCAACGTCATCAACCCTCACCTTGCAGAGGTGAGGAGATAACCTCAAGCTATTTGGGTGGAGGACGGTGTCCTCCGTAAAAAAGATTTGAAGGACCTGTCAAGGAGGGGAGCACTAAAGCCAGATTGGAAAAAGTAGAGCAAGAAGTTTTCAAGTACAAGAAGATGATCAAGAGTGGTGTTGCAGCTAACATCGACATTATCGATGAGCTAAATGCACGACATGAGAGGGAGATGAAAGAAGTGTGGTAGACCATGGCCGCACTGGAAACCAAGGTGTTCAAACTTCAAGGGAAGCTCTATGATCTGCACAACCAGAACTGTGAGTATGAACTTAGGTTTCTGCGCATGAGCGCGGCTTCTAGCTTCAGGATTCTTGAGACGGAGGAATCATTTGTGGATGGAGGACCACTTTCATGGAAACTTTTCGCTAATGAGCACATGAAGAGCTCCAAGAAAAACCGGCATTGAAATTTTCATGGGTAATGGCATCCCCTTAGCTTATTCCAAGCTTGGGGGAGTGCCCGGTATCTTCATCTTTATCTTTTATATTTTATGGTCAAAGTTTAGTGTCATATCATGTCTAGGGAAGTTATCGTATGAAATGGGTGTTTGCATTGAGGTCTATCACTCCTTTATGGAGATTTGTATCCTTCTGTGTGCAGTCATCTATGAAGGAATATTAATGAGAAGTTTATTGGTTTTCTTCACTACACTTGGTATTCTTTCCACACAATCGACCTTATATGCTGATTCTTATGGGATTATTGACCTTATATATCAGGTATGGCTTTGAAAACTTTATTTAATCTTCCCGAACATAGCATTGGTAAAAACAACAAGCATGAGTTTTCTTTTATGAAGTTCTATTGAAAACCTTTATGTTCTTATGCTTGAAGTGTTATGATGACAAGGAAGATGACTTGATGTTTCATGCCAGTTTTTAATGTTAGACTTTATATTGTTTTGCATCCAAGTCAACATCATTTGTCTGCTTTCAAAGCCTTTGCTAGACAAACCAAGTACTAAGCGGGAATGCTTCTTGTGCATCCATACCTTGAAACCTCAACCTTCCAAAGACTCCACCATATCTTTCCTATATGTGGAATTTCACCGCCACTCCTAAAGTATATTATTTATGTGCTATCTTTAAACCTTCAAATTAAGTATTGCTCCTTGTTTTCTGCCTCTGTTTTAGCTCATGAGGAAGCAGTAGATAATTCATGATCTTCTCATACTATACTTGAAAAATCGAGGCAGGACACCCTAGATATTCGTCACGATTCATGATCTTCTCACACTAAACTTTAGCAAGTAGTTCTATGTAGAAGACGACAATGAAAAAGCGAGGCAGGACACCCTAGATATTCTCGAAGAAAAACGAGAACTAGCAGCAGCTCGGTCGGCTATCTACCAACAAGATCTGCGACGATATCATAGTCGTCATATCAGAAGCCTGACTTTCCAGTAATGTGACTTAGTGCTCTGCCTCATACTGAAAAAGGACGGAAATCACAAGCTATCTTCTCCATGGGAAGGACCGTTTGTGGTCATCAAGAACCTGTACAATGGATTCTACTACTTGGTTCATATACGCGAGAAGGAGAAATCACGCACATCCATGGAGGAGACTCCCAGGCCGTGAAACATCGCACAACTCCGTCCATATTATAATTGAGTAGAACAGGAACACTATTGTACAAAGTCGACATTTGTCGCACAAGCTTTCCCCATATATATATAAGTCGACATTCGTCGCACTGGCTTTCGCCACATAATAAATAAGTCGATTATCATCGCATTGGGCTTTCGCCATAGTTAAACTAATAAGTCAATTTTCATCGCATTTATGCTATCGCCATATTAAACATATAAGTCGACTTTCGTCGCAAAACCGGTAACGAAGTCCATTTGGACTTTGTCCCACTTCCATTCATAATTTTTAAGTGGTTGTAGAGCTCCAGCGGGTTTTTGATGTTTGTCCTTGACGCGAAGGCAAACGTCACATTGTGAAACATATCGGGCAATGTCATACTTCATACCAGGCCACCAGAATCGCTGAAGAATGCCTTTGTACATCTTGGTACTACCAGGGTGAAACGACAAGGGATAATCGTGAGCTTCTTTCATGATGTACGGGGTCACGTCCCCGTCGTCCTTGCTTACTGGAACCACTAGGTGATCCTTGAAGAACACGACACCTTCATCGTCAAAATTGAAGAATGAGGGTTTTCACTCAGCGATATCCTGTGTAACCTTGTTTATAAGATCATCATAAGGTTGCATTAGCTTGACGCAGTACTCGAGGTCTGAATTAATATTCAGGGAACCTTGAGGAACAATCTCGAGGTTCAGCTTGTGAAGTTCTTCATACAGACGTGGCTGCTGTACTTGAACTTCAAGTTCACTATAGTAGGATTTGCGGCTCAGGGCGTCAGCCATTACATTAGCATTGCCAGGGGTGTAAAAAATTCCCATGTCATAGTAGGCTATTGTCTCGAGCCATCTTTGCTGGTGAAGATTCAGTTCGGGCTGAGTAAACAAGTACTTCAGGCTTTGGTGGTCGGTGTATATCTCGCAACGATTACCGACGATGTTATGTCGCCACAACTTCAATGCATACATTACCGCTACCAATTCGAGATCGTGTGTTGGGTACTTATCTTCGTGAGCACGCAATTGATGAGAGCCATAAGCAATCACTTTGCGCTCTTGCCTTAGGACACAACCTAATCCTTGACGAGACGGGTCGCAATATATCACGAAGTCCTTCTGAGTATCAGGAGGAGCAAGCACTAGGGGAGAAGTGAGCTTGTCCTTGAGGGCTTGAAAACTTTCTTGACATTTATCAGTCCACTCAAACTTGACGCCTTTGTGAAGAAAATTAGTCAGAGGCTTGGCAATCAAGGAGAAGTTCTCGACGAAACAGCGGCAATAGCTGGCGAGTCTGAGGAAACTTCTTACTTGCTTGACAGTTTTGGGGGGACTCCATTCCAGGATAGCCTGAATACGTTCTGGATTGACGGCAGTACCATCCTTGGAAATCACGTGACCAAGGTAGGTTACTTTGGGAAGCCAGAACTCACACTTAGAATACTTAGCATAGAGTTTGTGTTCTTGAAGCTTTGCCAGTATAAGACAAAGATGTTCAACATGCTCTTCTTCATTCTTGGAGTATATTAATATATCATCCAATTAAACCACGACAAACATGTCAAGGTATTCCATGAATATATAGTTCATCAGTCGGGAGAAAGTGGCTGGAGCATGGGTTAGACCAAAGGACATGGCAGTGTACTCGTATGAACCATAGCGATTAATGAAGGCGGTCCTCGGAATGTCCTCTTCATGGAGCCGGATCTGATGGTAACGCAGCCTTAAGTCAAGTTTCGAAAACATTGTAGATCCAGCAAGTTGATCATATAGATCACTAATTCGAGGAAGCGAGTACTTGTTCTGTATTGTTGTTTGGTTGATAGGTCGGTAATCTTGGACCAAACGGTTCATGCCATCACTCTTCTTGACAAAGAGCGAAGGTGATCCCAACCAGAGGAACTTGGATGGATGAAGCCTTTGTGGAGTACCGTGTCGATCTCCTTCTTAAGTTCAAGGAGGTGGTGTGGTGGCATCTTATAGGGACGCTTAGCAATAGGGACGATGCCTGGATTTAAGTCCATGACGAGTTCAACTTCTCTGATCGGGGGTATTCCTAGCAGTTCTTCTGGGAAGACGTCGGAAAAATCGTGAACGATCGGAACGTTCTCAATTCCTTCTAGAGGTGAGACATTCAGGGCATTCAACATAAAGATCTGTGTTTCAGAACCACGGGTAATTCGGGTGGTGTGGTTAACAATCTCGCCGGAGGGGTGAAAAAGTTGGACGGACTTGGTGCCACAATACAGTGCGGCATCGTGGACTTTCAACCAATCCATTCCCAGAATGAGTTCTATGGTGGAAGACTTCAGGAGGATGGGGTAAGAAAAGAATTCAATTCCTTCGATTTCAATGGTGGTGTTTGGCACTAACATGGTAGTTCGGCATTGGTCTATCGGGGTGCGAACAACCATCGGTGGGTTCATCGTTTCCTACTTGAAGTTATGTGGAAATGCAAATGCTTCCTACATGAATGAATGTGATGCTCCTAAATAAAGTAAAACAGTAGCAGGTACTGAATTAACGAGAAGGGTACCTACCATGGTAGCGGGTTGTTCCTGAGCTTCTTCAACATCAATGTTGTAAACATCTCCACGAGCATGAGCAACAGACCCAGTATTACAGTTGGGGGTCCTGTTGTTGCCACGACCATTTCCGCGTCCAGCTGTGTGAACTACCACTTGATTACGTTTCTGGGGGCATTCTCTGGAAAAGTGTCTAGGTTGGCGGTACGTGAAGAATACTCCATCCTGAGGACGAACGGGTGCAGCATTGGTGGTGGAGGTAGAGCTCTCAGCATCGGCGGTGGAGGAGGCAGACGGGGTGGAGCATAAGAAGGCCTTGGAGCAGGGGGCGGGTGACTCGGTCACACTATTAGGGAGCCAGATGCGACGCTTCTATGTTGCGCCCGAAGATGAGCCAACGTCACGATAGCGCTTCTGTGAGTCCTTGTGCTCCATCTGGCAGTCTCGAAGGTGATAGCCTTGTTCACCATGGTGGCGAAGTTGGAAAAAAATGAACGGCAGAGCGATCCTGAGGTTTGAATTGACGCCACGACGGAACTTCTGATGCTTGCGGGCATCAGTGGTGATCTCTTCTTCTGCATAGCGAGAGAGGTTGAGGAACTCGCGCTGATAGGCTTCAACAGCCATGTTTCCCTGAGTGAGGTTGCGGAATTCTTCCATCTTGCGATCCATGACTCCGTGAGGAATGTAGCGGGCGCGGAAGGTGAACGCTTGTGGGTGCTCCACCACTAAGCGAAATTCATCCCAGGCGATGAATTCATCCCTCTTGCAAAATTCATCCCAGGCGATGAATTCTCCAACTGGCAGTGAACGCTTGTGGGTGCTCCACCACTGAGCAGCGGCGCCTTTCAGGTGATAGGACGCAAAGTTCACAAAGTCGGCTTGATCGACAGTAGCAGACTCCAGCTCATGAGTGATTTTGCGAAGCAAGTCATCAGCATCGAACGGCTGAACAGAGTTGCCTAATATAGTGGGGTTGAGGCGGGTGAATTCGTGCAGAGTCACTGTGGCATGCTGATGGTGGTGCCCATGTTGGTTCTGCTATGGGAACTGAGCCATGATATTATCCATGAACTGATGGTTCAGCTCGAACTGCTGCATCATTGCGGCCATGTAATCTGGCGGCGGAGGTGGATCGTTGGCACCACGACCATGACCACCACGACCAGCCCTCCTGCTAGAATTTAACAGGGGTATTTCAGCGATGGAAATTTAACGAGATGCCAGAAACAGGCATGAGGTAAAGCGACAACGAAGAGGAGGCGCGGACATAGAGGAGTAGTCATATAAGACATACACATCCACACACGGAGTCAATAAAAAATCGGGCAGCATATCGTCGTAGAAATTAAGGAAAATGACACACTAGGCGGCGCACAGACCGCGGTAAGGAATAAACGACGCGACATAGCTAAGGCTATGTCAATCACGCCGCAAGAAAACTGTTGGCCACATGAATTTGTGCCAGAGAACGCGCGACCTACCCCGAATGAGAAAGGGAATCCGCGGTCTGGGACCTGGGTCAGAACTCCTGCGACATGACTCAACAGAGGGTTAAGTAGCATAACGCCGGGTGGAATCAAGAATCTAGTGATCCTAGTGTCAGAGTTAGTAAACCTTACCAGCAAGGATAAGAGAGCAGAGTCCCAGAGCATAGGTACGAAGTAAAAGGATCCTAATACCATAGATACTTCAACGGGGTGATATCGATGTGGGACCATAAACCACAGGTCCCAGGATCGAAACGTGGCTTTGATACCAACTTGTGACGCCCCCAAAATCAAGCTGTGTACAGTAATCATACACGCAGGGTACACGACCGAAACCAGGGTGCCACAGTGAGAATATCACAGCACAACAGTAGACACTAATAAGATAAATCTGATATTACAAACCAGGGATCACGAAGATCCGAATACATAAGTTATACAAGCCATAATATCTGAGTACAAACATAGTTCGTCAAGTTTTGCCTTAATAAGGCTATCACAAATAACATCAGAGATACAGATCGAAAAGGCAAGGCCTCCTACTTGGGATCCACCGAACTACTCCTGGTCAACGGGGAACTCGACGTCGTTGTAGGCGCCTCCGAGGTACTAGATTCTTACATGATTTTCGATTTCCTTTTTTTAACCAGGGGCTGGCCCCCACCTGGCAGTGGCACAACCGTGCCCCTCCAGTGGCTGGGCACGCACGGCGCAGGGCGCCGGCGGCCAGGTCCAGAGGGCATGGCGGCCAGCACCTGCGGGGCGTGGGGGGGGGGGGGCAATAGCTGGCCTCAGCGGCGGCAGTGGCAGGCCGGAGCGCGGTGGCCAGGTGCGGCGCACGGCGAGCGGTCGGCGTGCAACGGCCAGGTGCAGCGTGCGGTGAGCAGCACGCACCGGAGGCAGCAGTAGATGGAGGTGCGTGGCGAGGGCATGGTCGCGTGCGAGCATTCTCGCGCACGCGGATTCGCTGCCGGGCGCGGAGCTTGCGCGGCGGAGAAGCCACGGGTACTGGCCGCGCGGCCATTGCGCACGGTGGTCCGGCCGCGGCGGTGCACGGTCTGTACGGCGATGGATTCAACAGGAAAAGGGGGGAATGGCCGCAGCTCACTAAGGGAAAGCCGACGGAGAGCTCGGGTATGTCCGGGGATGACCGGAGAAGACGAATCCAGCAGTGGAATAGTGGCGGCCGTCGATGGAGAGGAAGAAGGGGCGGCGTCCACAATGCGGCTCCCATCGATTCCTCGTTGGAGTTGGGGTAGATGACGGCGAGGAGGCTCCCGGACCCGACGGCGGCAGGTAATTCTGCGAGTGGCCGCGGCTTTTATGAGCAGGCGCCCATGGAGGCTCGTGATAGAGCGGGGAGATGGGGCAGAGAGCTAGCGGGTGGGGAATGGAGGAAGGCAACTATGGTTAGGGTTCCAAGGGGTGAGGGGTGGCCTTAACGCCGGCAACGGCCGTCGGATGGTCGCCATGGCGGCACGCCGCGGATCGGCTGCGCGATGCCCGCCACGGCATGGGTGTCCTTGCCTACTGTAGCAAGGAAGGGGATGAGGGCGGGGTGGGACGGGCTTGGCCCAGTTGGGGGCCTCACCCTAGGCGTAGTATCGAGCTTTGTTTCTTTTCTTTTCTGTTTCAATCTGTTTTCAATTATTTTAGTAGCTTTTATATATTTTTTAAACATGGGCCTTGCTCCTATACTATTGTTGCACATTGGTAGAGTGCCAAAAATGTTGGGTGGCAAAAGAAATCCATTTTATATTTCTTTTAAACATGCAACCAGCAAATGGTGATGTTTTGCCATTGGCTTGAATTTTTTGAATTTTCCAGTGGCTTAATAAATATTCTAAGTTGGTTTACCCTGGTCCAATGATAAAATTGCTTGCACAAGTTTTGGACAAAGTTTTATTTGTCACCTCTTTTTAATAACCACCAAAAGTCATTTGAATTTGTTATGATTCAAAGTTGATCAATGCCAAGATTACTAACAATGATTAGCAATAGTAATAGTCAGCATTCAAAGTGATTACTGTTACAGAAACTGAGGGTGTTACACATGTCACATAAAAAATTATCTAGTTATCATTTACCTACTCGAGGACAAGAAGGAATTAAGCTTGGGGATGCTGATACGTCTCAAACGTATCCATAATTTCTACTTGTTCCATGCTCTTTTTGTGTCATTGTTACATCTTTTTGCCATGTTTTTGAATCATTTATTGGACTAACCTACTAATATAGAGCCCAGTGCCAGTTCCTGTCTGTTTTCTCTTAGCATTGCAGGAAAAGTTGAAAATGAAGTTGCTCAAAAAATTCCCAAAAAATTACCAAAAATATTTTACTCCAGAAGACTCCATACGCCCGAAGGAGAGCCGGATGGGGGCCACCAGTCGCCTAGATGGCTACCCGGAGCAGCTAGGGGGGACCCACACCCTCAGGCCACCTCGGCGACTGGGACCACCCCTGGTGCCTCCCTTTGTCCCTATTAATACCCCCCGACGCAAAAACCCGAGATATCAAACTCCTTTTTCCAGAAGCGCTCCCGATCTCCGACTCCATCAAAACCTAGCTTCGGGGGTCACCAGGATCCTGCTCCGGCACCCTGCCGGCGAGGGCCTTGGCCCCTGGGGCCAACTTCATCAACTATTATTCACCCCATGATGCTTCTTGAGTAGTTCCTCCTTGGACTACGGGTTCTTGGCAATAGCTATGTGGTATCTTCTCCCCCTAGTTCTTCAATACAAAGTTCTCATGAACTTCCCTACATGATTGAGATCCATATGATGTAATTTGTGTTGTGATTTTTGGGATCCGATGAATTCTTACCTTGTTCAGTCCTAAGAGGTTTATGAATTATTGTTGCTGCAATTTTGTTGTTCTTAGTGCTTGCTACTAGTGCACGAGTAGCATGATTTCGGATCTAAGCACGTTATGGTTGCATGATTATAATTGTTGTTCTAGATCTTATCTACGGTTGTATGCACCTATTATAGTCCGGAACCGGCGATCCCAATGGTGACAGCTTGGGACACCGAAGGGGATGGGCTATAATCTGAGGATTACATTTGTTCATAGAGTGCTAATGCTTTGTTCCAGTGCTCTTTGACAGGAGCACCTTAATCTCTATAAGTTCCTTTTGGCCCCGGTTGTAGCGGGATGGTAGGACAAAAGATGTTGTGCAAGTTCTTATTGCAAGCACGTATAACTACATACAGAACACATGCCTAAGTTTGGTTCTTAGATTAGGATGCTCTAGTTTGTTTGGCTAGAGTTTGTGCAATTTTGTCAATTGCCCAACTGTAATTTTTTCACCCAACACCTTGTCTTTTTTCTTGGAGAGTTACCACTAGTGAAACCTTGAAGCCCGGTCCATCTTTCATCATTATTTCCTTCGTTGTTACTATTGATCTCATTACTATTTCTACTACTTTGTGGTGTTTGTGATCGGGGAAGTCTTAAAGGCTACACCCGTCAACACACCATTGCTACTAAATATCTTGTCTAGTGCTTTTTCAGGTGTGGTTGAATAGACAACTCAACGGCTTAAGATTATAAGTATTCCTTGGCTCCCCTTGTGTCGAATCAAAAAATTGGGTTATACCTACCCGCGAAGACTGTTGTGATCCCCTACAATTGTGGGTTATCAAGTACTCACACACATATGAAACTCGATGACGACCTCTGATCTCCGATCTATCGAAGGTGGCGGAAGTAGACCTCCGGAACCGAAGTTTCAGCAGCACAACGGCGTCTGTTTGGTGGATATGTCTCAATCCCACTATAGGCTCCAAACAAGGGGAGCCCACCGTGGAAGAGAAGAGAGATCGGAGAAGACCGGAGAAAACCGATCCCAATTTTGGATAATATTTATTTCTCCACAATATATGGATTTTTTGGCTTAATTAAATACGTGCACCCTCCTCATCTATATATGAGGGGGGAAGGGCACCGACCCGTCTCCCTTAGCAATGTGGGACTAAACCCTTCGCTAGTGGGGAGGTGATCGGCCAAGGGAGGGTGGCGCCCCCCTCATGGGCCCAGGGCCCATGGCACCCCCCTCTCCTTTTCTTTTTCTTTTCTTTTTTCTTTTCCCTTTATTTTCCTAATGGGCTTCTTTCATAAATAAGGCCTATTGAACTTTTTAATTATAAATGAAATGTTTTATTATTATTATTTCATTTAATTAATGAATAAAACATATTATTTCATCTCCCGTTGATCCGGAACACCTTCCGGCTCACTCCGAACATCCTTCGGACCAACACACGACATTTCCGGTATGTCTTCCATTATTCTACGGTAACTTCGATAGTCCCAAAAAGGTCTCCGACAACATCGAGCCCTTAAGTGTGTTACCCTATGGCCCGATAATACTCCAGTCATGACCGAGACGAGGCTACGGTCAATGATCATCAGCAGGACCTGGATGCGCATAATGACACCTGTGCATTCGGATATAAAACCCATTGAACCGTCACGTCGTATAGCATTCCCTTTTCCATCGATACTAGATTAGTCCGAGATTCGATCAATGATATCCTATGTCTGGTTCTATCTCGTTACTGACAATCTTATTTCACTCGTTCCGTGATATTCATCCCCGTGACCTAGTCAGATGCTGCGCAGCATTATGGATGCAATCTCACCAAGTGAGCCCTTAGTATCTTTCCATTACATGGATTGACAAATATCTCTCTTGAATGAAAACTCCTCAACATATCTCAACGGAATACCCAAGATACACCTTTATGGCCATCATATTTCAGTCAGGCAGTGGATGTAGGTCAAAGCATCGGAGAAGGAATGGTCTACTACGTTCTTTAATTACAACACTGGACCTGCAAGAGTTAATCATGTTGCAATGCTTACGTTGGGTAATGTTCATCATGTCATTCATCTAATGAGGTGACCTCACAGTCAATTGACTTGATTGTCCATGATCCCGAAACCACGATTATCAGTTGACCATGAACTAGTTATTTAGAAAGAGGTTAACTAGGAATGTTGGTTGTTTCTATACCACACTTGTATCATTGTCTCACTAATACAATTCTAGCCCAGTATGAAACTGGTTATGAACTTGCTTAGATATATTGGAATAATCACATATTATTTTCCTCTAGAGCATATATCCAACAGTCTCCCACTTGAACTAAAGTGCTAATAATCTAGTTGCATTTTGCCGATCATAATGATCTTATCATATAAGTGTTTATTGATAATGCTTGCTCATGGAAGAGGTTTCGTCAATGATCTTTACTAATTCATATTCGTATCTTTCCTTATCATATAATGTTTGGATATAGATCAACTATTTTGATATACCACTTATTATCATATAATGTTTGGATATAAGTTTTGCGGGAGAGTGAGACTATTATTTCAGAGCATTCTCTAATGACATTTGATTAAGTCTTCAGAAGACTATTCATAGTCATTTATACTAGGAAATACACTCGGCGAGAAATCTAAACTTCTTACGCTAAACTTTATCCATACATCTACATCCTTAAGTAGTTCTATGTTTTGTAGTGTTTTGATTCGTGAATCTCTCGCTCACATTTCTTTCAATTCTTTTGTTGTGTATCTATTTTACATAGATCCATAATAAGGCTTGTAATTGTAATCTGGTATTACATTCAAGTCTATTATCCTTACTATAATATAGAGTATAGTCCTCAGTATTCCTCATGTACTGAATGCATGGATTTTTTTCAGATTCTGTGTTTTACTCATAAAGCACATCAGAATATGTTCTTCCTTCAAGAACTTTTGAGTCATTTTGTTGTTGGATTCACAACACATGTTTTATGGTGGAATCATATTTCATGGGTCATATTAGATCACATGTCTAAGGACATGGTGTATACCTATTCTTCCATTAAAACATTGCTTGTGATATTTGTGTTTTCATCCTTTATATAACTTCTAGCCCTAATGGAAACAACACATTCCCTAGTACCGTGTTTCTGTCACTCAAGCTAGATAGCAGGAGGCATGAACCCATTATATAGCATAACGCTCCCTCTTGGAGTCACAACCTATTACTTGGCCAAAGCAGTAAATTGAAATGGAGAACATGCAAGAACACTCAAGTTGGATATGAGGAGGCATGAACCTATTATCTAGCATAACGCTCCCTCTTGGAATCACAACATATTACTTGGCCAAAGCAATAAATTACAATGAAGAACATGCAATAACACTCAAGAACACAATATAAAAGAGATCAAAATATATTAATTCCACAATCTGAACATAATCTCATAATCCATCAGATCCCAACAAACCCAACAGAACATCATGGAAACTATAAAATATATGCCTTGATCATGATAGGAAGCTCACAAGGACTAAACATTGAAGCACACGATTGGAGAATACACCGACTACCTTGTTGCCATGAACCCTAGATCCAAGGAGGAACTATTCACGAAGCATTTCAGAGGCAAGAATGGTGATGGAGTAGCCTCCACAGATCAATCCTCCGTTCGTCACGGTGCCGAGACAGGAACTTCTGCTGATCCCGACCTCGGGATCGCGATGGCGGCAGAATAGTGGCGTAAATGGAAGAAAGGAGTCCTATTGGAGGGTTATCGGAACGATAGGGATAAATGGTGCAAAGTTGGGCACCAGGAGCTTCCCACCTGGCCAGGCGGCTAGGGGGCGCAGCCAGCTGATGGGTGTAGATAACACCTCCTCGTTGGTTACCCCAAGTGGAGGGTTATGATGTAGATAGCATCGAATTTCCCTCGGTCAAGATACCAAGGTTATCAATATAGTAGGATTCCAAGAGCAATAAGAAAGTGGAAACGACGCCAGAAGTTTTCTTGGGGTCAAGTTGGAGTGTTGACCTGGACATGCACACAAGAACGCAAATAACTTTTCTCCCAATCAGTTCAGAGAGGTTGTCAATCTCTCCGGACTTGTTATTTAAAAAAGATCAAACACAAAGGGGAAATAATAGTCGGTGCAATTGAAAGGAAATAAAAGCAATAAAGTGAAAAGTGTAAACTATGGTGGAAATATGGACCGGGGTCCTGTAAATTTCACTAGCTATGTCTCTCTTACACCAAAACAACTATGCTCGGTGAATAAATTATAGATAGGCAATTGATAGGATTATAAATGTACGCACCTTAATGCTAATTATGTTACTAGAAAGTAAAGAGGCTCAATCGTATGGGCATTACACCAAAACAAGTAGACCGTTTATCCATCAGCATCTACTCACTAATCATCCACCTTGAGATATCTATCCATAACTTCTCGCGCGTATTAAGTTGCGAACCCGAACCACATTGTAGGCTCAATGCACCGGACAATTGCCTTAACACTTTATGCATAATGTAAGTAATCCGTGCAACCACGGTTATGAGCACCACTGTTTTCTCCCTGGTGGAAATAACATATCTCCTAGTCTCATGTTTCTGTCACTCAAGCTAGACATCGGGGGCCATAAACCCACTATAAAGCATAACACTCCCTCTTCGAGTGGCAGTCTACTACTTGGACAAAGTAACAAACGCAAACGAGAACATGCAAGAACACTCAAGAACTAAAATATAAAGGTAAACCAAATATATTGCTCATAAAAAACTGAACATAATCTCATAATCCACCGGATCCCATTAAACACAACATAACAAAACAAGAACTAATACATAGGTTCGTTTATTATGATAAACAACTCAAAAGGGCTAATCATTGAAGCACAAAATTGGAGAGAAAACATCATCTAGCTACTAATCATGGACCCACGGTCCAAGGTGGACTACTCACGGAGCATCCCAGAGGCGATCATGGTGATGCAGATGCCTTCGAAGGTCAATCCTCCCTTCGGCAGGGTGCCAGGACAGGTTCTTCTAGCGATCCCGATATAGGAATCGCCACGGCGGCGGAACAATGGACGAAATTGCGTAATGGGGAACTCCTTGAGGGTTTCTGTCTCGGGGGCTAAATATATGCCAAAGGGGAACTTGAAGGGTGCACCTGATGGCGTGGAGGTGGATAATGGCTTCTCGCCCTTCGTTGGATACCCCAAGTGGAAGGTGAGATGTAGGATAGCAGCAAATTTCCCCTATGTAATGGATAGGGTTTGTCTCCCGTAGGATTCTGGAAGTGAGAAGTAGGTGTCAACGGCGCAATCACTACAAGAAATATGCTAACTTGTGCCCTTGAAAAAAATGGTCGTAAATCTATGACCATTTCGAACCAATTGGTTGTAAGCTATTTTGGAGGGGACAAACCCGAAAACATAACGACCATTCTGATAAAAAAGGTCGTAATTTCCATACACCAAATGGTCATAAAGCAGACACCAGTGGTCAGACTTGCTAATTTGTATTGCGTTGAAATGACGAGGCGGACACATCAATAGTTTTTCCTATGTGTCATGTCCATGTGTCAATTTCCACTTACGTGTCTGTATTGCACTAAATTTGAACCTGCCACTAACAGATGAGACCCACATCCAACTAAAAAAAGACAAATGAGACCCACACTCTTTTATCGTCATTTGGATCACAATTTTAAAATATAATAAACAAATAGTTTTAAATGCATAACTATAAATAATAAAGGATAAACAATAAAGAATAAAGGACAATTATGAATAAAAGAAATATTTTATTAATAATGGTTTAAGCATTTACAAATGAATTAAGAAATGGACCAAATAGAAATATTATTACAAAAGAACTGTATTACAATTCTTATTATAAAGAAAAGGAAAATTACAACAAGTAAGTCCTAAACTAAGCCTATACTAAACCTAGCGACCATCTTTGATCTTCACAACTTTGATCTTCAACCTGCACAAAACAAAACAAAAGAAATGTTTTGTGGGAATCGAATTTAGCATTCCCCTTAGGGAAATGCATATATATTAGGGGCTACTACTTTGGTACTTAGCTATATAAGCTAAGCCCGTAATTTTAAATCATTTTGATCATGAACAGTATACCAAAGCCAATAGAACAGTAGCAATTATTCAAAACAGATCAAATCTGCCAAAGGGTCAGACACCAGCAAGGATATAACAAAGCCACAAGCAAGTGATTGAATTGCACTAACCCCATTTAGCAACCAAATATTGAAACACTTGAACTTTCAGTTTAAATCCAGTTCAAGCTCAAATAATTTGAATTCATAAAGGACAAAAGTCCAATTAGGAGCCACAAATATCTGATTTGGACCAGGATGCACATGCCCTGCCGAATGGGGCACAAGTAACAACCAATTAGCCACCCAACAGCTTGCTGGATGTGGATGAAGAAGGAGAGGACATCAGCTAGCAAGCAACTGTTGTGGATGGCCACCTACACAACCCAGCCGACCAGGAGAGAACCAGGCTACAAGTATAAGCCACCAGCCCAAAGAACAACCTAGGAACACTTGTTACAAAAGCAACAAAAATCAGAGAAGGACCACCCTACAATTTCCCCTATGAAGCAGCAAGGAGGAGGAGGCAACCACAAGAAGTAGGGTATATCATATTCCACAAGACCAAGCTACTCTGCACCCTAAGGTAGGATTGGAGAGGGATTGTCCTCAGCATTCTAGAGTTGCTAGAATTTGTTGCATCACTGGATCAATGGGTACAGTAGCTCTATGTGCATCCATTTAAAACCTACAGGGCCTCAGACCAGCATCATTGGGCAAGCTAAGCTTAAGAAGTAATATCTGTTCATACCAAATTGTTGAGCCCAACACAAACATATTGTAGTATCTGTTCTTATTTGACAACAACCAGGGACAGTAAAGCATATGTTCTTATTTAGCAAAAGGGACAACACAACACTTGTTCTTATCAGATTATATGAACCAGAGCAGAACCCAGATGGAATTGGCTATGGAGTAAACCACAACATACAAACCACCAAGATGCACTGACTAGCATAATCAAATGCCCAAGGCACACATATGAACATGGATATGCACATGTACAAAAACCAGTACAAACCCTAGCCAAATTTGATTGAAATTTTGAACAGATCACAGATTAAAACGCCACAACCATATGAATTCATAGCAAATAACCTAGGCTACCAATCCAATTGAACTGCACCCGAAATCCCTAAGGAAGGGCACAAGAGAAACCCTAGCCGTGGCACTGGACAGAGCAGGGGAGAAGAAGGAGGAGCTCATCCAGGGGGGGGGGGGGTTGTAGCCGATGCCGAGCACCACCCTGTCGCGGTTGCAGCACAGCACGGTCGTCGTGGCCACCATCCCGCGGGCAGAGCAAGCCGACGTCAATAGTGAAGCAGGGGTTGCGCCCTAGCGCCGTCCCACCGATGCCACGTCTCCCGGGAGCAGCACGTCGAAGAAGAGCACCTCCGGGAGGGCGGGGAAGTGTAGAGGAAAGCCGCCGCGTCACGCCGGTGACACCCTAGCCGTGCCTCAACGGAACCCTAGACATGAAGAATCGATGGGGACGACCATAGCCGGCGACGAGCGACGGATCTGAGAGGACCAACAAGTTCCCCTTCGCGAGGCGGATCCGGGGTTGCCAACCACTGCGGCCAAGACCGCCGACCGCGATTGGAATCGGCCGAAGGCCATGGCGCCAGGAGGGGATCAAGAGGCAGACAGAGCAAGGGGATCGAGATGGGGCGAAAGAGAGAGATGTCAGGGAGAGGGACCGGGGTGGACTTATGTCCACTGAATGGTAAGCCTAACAAACTAACTGGGCCCAAGCCACTTATATCTCGCCCTTTAAAAAGAAGGTTGTCTAGGAAAACAAAAAAAAATTCAATAATGATAATAAATCATTATAAATAAAAACTAAAGATATAATGATATCATAATTTTGACTAAAGCTAAAATCATAATTTTAGTTGGAATAAAAATAGATGAGAATAAATTAGAAAGTATTTTATAAATATTAAACCCTATTGAAGTTAAATTAGAAAGTATTTTATAAATTAAAAAGGAAAATGGAATAAAAAGATTAAATGAATTTAAGTCTTTATAAAAAATAAAATAGATTTATTGAAGTTAATAAAAGATTTATATAAATAAATAAGTAAAGCAAACTATCAAGCACATGTCGTTGAAATTTGACCCCGTTTCAGCTGAATCTGCGGAAATTTATCTTTTTCAGATGAGGTGTATAAAAATCATTTATCATGGAAACATTTGGTCAATTGTTAATAAAATATGGTCTAATATTTTTTTTAAATGAAGTGGTTCAAATTCACAGCAAATATCAAGCACCTGTAGTTCAAATTGGACCCAGTTCGTGCTAGATCGATGAAAATTTTTCTTTTTTATCAGAGGTGTATGAAAAGCATTTGACATGTCTACATATGGGGTATGAAAATTTGACATGGTTATACGACGATTTTTTATGCTGATTTCAAAATACGATCAAAATGGCGAGCATGACTATTCATAGCTATTGGATCTATGATGTAATAGCTACATGTGTACATACAAGTGAATTTCAGAAAAATTAAAGAGCAAACTATAAATCACATATAATTCAAATTTGACCGTATTCCTACTGAATCGATGGAAATTAGTATATTTGATGAGGTGTAAAAAAACTTTGGCATTCTATATATAAAAATTTATTTGGTGTGTAATAAAAAAATGTTCATCATATAAAATATATAAAAATTTCAATGTATATTAGAAATCATTATTTATTATAACAAATTACGTGTATTAAAAAATGTTTATCGTACAAAATAAAAAATCCAATGTATATTAAAAATGTGTTTGTACATAAGGTTTCGTCCAAAACCCTTATATTTCGAAAGAGATGGTCCAGTTTGTACACGAACTGCATCCAATTTTTTGTATAACCGTCTCAACTTTCTAACACATGGTATATGTGTGGAATGATGATACCATGCCAAGTTTCAACCATTTATGAGTTTATCTCGAGTGATTTTTCAATTTTAGGGTTATTTAGCTCACAATAAATCACTAAATGCATGAAAACTAGTAAATAAAGTAAAAAAATGAAATTTAGGGAGGTGACTTTGATTTCTTCATAATGGAGATAAAAAAGATTAGAGTTGAAACAAATTTAAAAAAATGAAATGTCTTTGTATCACATGAGGTTTCGTCCAAAACCCTTATACTTCAAAAAAGATGATCTAGTTTGTACACAAACTGCATCCAATTTTTTGCGTAAACCTCTCAACTTTCTAACACATGATATATGTGTGGAATGATGATACCATGCCAAGGTTTCAACCATTTATGAGTTTATCTAGAGTGATTTTCAATTTTAGGCTTATTTAGCTTAAAATAAATCACTAAATGCATGAAAACTAGTAAATGAAGTAAAAAATGTTTGAAGTTTAGGGAGGTGGCTTTGAGTGCTTCATAATGGAGATAAAAAAAGATTGGAGTTGAAACAAATTTAAAAAATGAAATGTCTTTGTATCACATGAGGTTTCGTCCAAAATCCTTATACTTCGAAAGAGATGGTCTAGTTTGTACACGAACTGCATCCAATTTTTTGCGTAACCCTCTCAACTTTCTAACGCATGATATGTGTGTGGAATTATGATACCATTCCAAGTTTCAACCATTTATGAGTTTATTTGAAGTGATTTTCAATTTTAGGGTTATTTAGCTCAAAATAAATCACTAAATTTATGAAAACTAGTAAATGAAGTAAAAAAATGTTTGAAATTTAGGTTGGTGGCTTTGAGTGCTTCTTAATGGATATAAAAAAGATTGGAGTTGAAACATGGATATAAAAAGCATTTTTCATTCAACCTTTGGTTAATTCTACATAAAACATGGTCTAATATGCTTGAAAAATGTAGTGGTCCAATGGTACAATAAATATTTTGTAGGTTCTTCACAAAAACATGCTTTTAGCACTCAAAAAATGAAAAATAATTTTTCTGCGTAAAGAAGATAAAAACTTTTATTATCAAAATTGTTTACCATTCAAATATGCACACTTGTGCGAAATATAAGATCATTTAAAGTTTTCCAATATCATAATTTAATCGATTACAATCAATTTAAATAGTTAAAACAAGTATTGTGTTCTGATTGGTCCAACAGCATCTCACGCGGATCGTGCATCCAACACCGTTGGATATACCCGAATCCAACGGCAGCCCTTGTCTCCCTCACCCTCTCAATATCTCACGCCCCCTTCCCTCGTGCCTCACCCGAACCCCTCGCACAGAGAGAGAGCGAGAGTGAGAGAGAGATCTAGAGCTCACCTCCTCCCCTCCCCTTCCAGATCAGCGTCGTGAACTCCCTCGGTGCAACTCGCCGCCGTCCATGGCCTTCCAATTTTTTGTTTTTTTTTGAATTTTTCATGCCCATGCCCATTTCAAAATGTAAACAAAATGGCGGGCATGACCGTTACTAGCTAGGTGTTGAATCTTGGAAAACTTTTGGTGTTTCTCATATTAAATAGATACTTCTGTACCTAGAAATGACTTTTGCAAAAAATCATGGGCAAACTATAATGACAAAATGCGAAGGTTTTCTAATTTTTTGATTTTTTTGGAATTTCTCATGCCCATTTCAAAATAAGGTCAAAACGACGGGCATGACCGTTCCTAGTTAGTGGTTGAATCTTGGAATACTTTTGGTGTTTCTATGATCAAATATATACCTTTGTACCTAGAATGATTTTTGGAAAAAATCATGAGCAAACTGTGAGGTAGCTATAGTTCAAACTTGACCCATTTCCAGCTGAATCGGTGGAAATTTGTCTTTTTCACGAGTGGTGGAAAAAAATATTTTGACACCCATCCATTTGGTCAATCGTACATAATATATGACCTATTATTATAGAAAAATTATTTGATCCAATTTTGCAAGAAATATATGGTAAGTCCTTCACAAAAAAACTCATTTTAGGCACTTAAAAAATAGAAAATGAATTTTTATGCAAAGAAAATGAAAAGTTCTGTCAACAACATTGTTCTTCATCCCTAGATTCACAATTGTGAACAATATGGGCACATTTGAATAAATATTTCTGATAGTTCTTCACAAAAGCCACCTATTTTTAGCACTTAAAAGGTATTTTAAATCATACATGTTTCCAACCAATCAGAAAGCAGTATTACTCTTCCCACGGATCACCCCACTCTAGCTGATCTGAGCCGTCCACACCCTACCGATCCAACGCCTGTAAACGCATGCCCCAACCCGCAAACCCTACTAACGCACACCTCTCCCTCACCTCGTCGCTCGATCCCCTTATTCTCCTGAGAACACACGCGCGGCCGCCTCTATCTCTCCCTCTCCCTGATCCAGATCGATGATGCCGGCAGATCCCTTCGTCGCCCCCTCCTCACCCAGCACGACCGCCACCAGCCCGTGGATGAGCTCCTCGGTCGCCTTCCCTCACGTCGCCCCGCCTCCACAGCCGCACTAGGGAGCTCCGACCGCTGCTCCTCGCCTCGCAGGTCACCGCTCTTCACCCTCTCCTCCTTCTCCTCTCTCCCTCACACCCTCTCTCTCTCGCAGATAAGGAAGGACGCAGCCGCCGCCTCCTCCCCCTTCCACCACGGCGTCGTCGAAAGAAACCCTAGCTCGCTCCCGGTGAGAACCGAGAGACAGGCCGTCGGAGAGGGGGGAGGCGGAGAGGGGATGGGGAAGAAGAAGAAGCGGGCGGAGAAGGTGTTCTGCTACTACTGCGACTGGGAGTTCGACGACGAGAAGATCCTGGTGCAGCACCAGAAGGCCAAGCACTTCAAGTGCCACGTTTGCCACAAGAAGCTCTCCACCGCCGGCGGCATGGCCATCCACGTCCTCCAGGTCCACAAGGAGTCCGTCACCAAGTACCTATCCTGCAACCCTAACCCCATCTCTTCTCCTCTCCTTGCCGTAGCATCCCAGTTTTTTTTTGAGGAACGTAGCAGCCCAAATTTGGGATTATCAGCCGCTCGAATCGATTGGATCTGTGCCGTGCGCGCTGCACTTTGATGTCTCGGTTACTGATTTGTTATGTTTTCTTTAGCTGCAGGGTTCCGAATGCCAAGCCCGAGAGGGACTCGACCGATGTTGAGATTTTTGGGATGCAAGGGATCCCCTCGGATGTACTCGCCGCCCACTATGGAGAAGGTAACAACCACATCTATTATGTCTCCACTGCAATACTCTGTAGTTATTGTGGGTAGAAGAATGTCAGTTTTTCTTATGAATTATGACAATGAACAATCACGGGTGAAATTATAGAATCCATTAATATTTTCTCAAGAACATCGCACATCCATTTTTTCCTGAAAAGTTCAATATGACATGTTATTATTTCTGTCCAACAGTATGTTGACCTTTGCCTGTGATTTTCCTTGTTCTCATTGATTTGGAACTTGAAAAATTTAGACAATATGTAGCATTTGTGGAACCTGGCCAATCACAATGATTCAACCTCGAAATATGTATTAATTTGTGCTTATTTAAAACTTTGTGGCAAGCCTCACAATTGCTAATGTTTTGTGAAATGTCAACAAGTGCAAAAGTTGCATTGAAAATACTACTCCACTAGTAGTATCTAGTGATAGTTTCTTGTATGGATTTTGGGTGGTGTTTATCTAGTGATAATCTGTCTTTTTTATCTAATGATGATTAGTGGAAAAGAAATTAGTACTTACTAGTCTTGTCTGTGCTTGTTATGTGTAGCTAAGAGACCTGAAAACTGTTGAACTGTAACTATATTTGTGCCTTTAGGCTGGTGGTCCTTCAGTTTGTGTGGCACTTCTTATTTTTCCCTTTCCATCTATTCACTAACTCAAGTATAGTTCAGAGGCTTGTAGCATATATCGATCTGGAAATGGTTGCGGGTCTATGTTAGTTCTGGTACACAATGGCAGCTATGAAATGCCACCAAAGTCTTCTTCGATGGTTTCAGTATAATTCCTTTTATTCTAGTACATGTGGTAACAACAATGGCATCTATTTTGTATCAGCTAATATTTTGTAAAAATAACAGTAATAATAAAAGCAGATAAAGAAAGGCAAGACAAGTTTGTGTGGCGAATTCGTCCGAGAAAGAAAGTCGATTCAGAAAACAGTAGTTAGAAGGATCATCAACTGAATGCTTTAGATCGTTAGCGCCTCCTTTTTTTAGTTAAGAAATTTTGTTGCTTGCATTAACAGTAACACCTTTTCCCTCTTGTCTTGATTTACTATTGTCATGTACTGGTATTGGAGCTAAATGAGACGACAGGCGCAAGTACATCAATTAGATGTGAACATTTTTATACTTTTTTTGGTTGTGTAATCTGATTCGTACAACATATATATAAGAATATAGATTCTCAGTCATATGCATTCCTTATTTATATCTGTCTACATTGTTGTTTATGGAATATATTGTTCTTTCACAATGTTTGGATTTATTACTATTCTCCAGTAACATCATTAGTCAAATAACCAAGTTGTCGGCCGTGAGACATTAGGTGGATATTTTTGAACGTTATCCCTGCCTTTCTACTCACAGATCATTGCTTACAAAATATGTCTGTCTAGGAGCTGTGTATATTTCTGCCGGTTTGGCACCTTAACTAGGTAGTGAGTTTCTATTGGTTTGTGTGTGTTGGGTAAATCTGAATAACTTTGATATAGTTGCTCAGTTTTCTTGCATTGGGCTGGTACTGATCATTTGCAAAATATATCTCACCTTTTGCTGTTACGAGAATGTTATATGGACGGTTTCTTGTTAGATCGAAAACTTCGTAGCATTTTTCATTGTTATGAGAATGTTCTATGCATAGATTCACTTGATTTTGTTCTGAACTTTTCTACTTTATTATTTGCAGATGTGGATGCAGCGTCCCTGTTATTAAGAGAAATCCTGACAGTATTTCTCCCAGAACTACTACTATCCACCGTGATGTCATCAGATTTTTGCACAGTTCCACTTTATGATTTATTATTAACTAAAGTGGTGGCAAATTATGAACTAGATCCGGGTGTTGAAAAGTATGTCATGGTCACATAGAGCTGTTCTCTCTGTCAAAATAAATAAAACAACAAATTAGTTTATTGTATGGCCTTCATTCTTCAAAAGTTGGGTGTACAAGAGCTTCAGGAGGAAGATTCCTGAAGAAAACCCGCGCCCAGCAATGTGTTCTAGCTCATTGGAGATAGTTATGTGGATATTTAGTTGTATTTATATAGCAATGTGTCCTAGCTCACTTGAGATTGTAGTATACTTTGTTTGGATGTTCTATGAAACATTATGTGTTGTTGGGTTTCTTTGAATCAAATTATTGGTAATTGCACAAATAGAGAACTGACGTGTGGGACCTAAACAACAAATACTGACTATTGAGGTCTTCTTTAAAATTGAAAAGAAATAAAAGAAAACTGACAAGTGGGGATATCACTTAAAAAAGGCTGAAACGAAAATGGCAGAATTGTTGGGCTTGGCCCTTTAGCTAACCAAAATTTACTGAATAAATGGGTTGAATTGTGGTGCTCGTCCCATATGGACGAATGAATTGGACCGGGCTGATTTTGATTTACGATCATTCTATTTGGTCATAAAATTTACCACGTCAGCTTTCCACGTTGGATCTGACGTGGACTAGGCAAACACCTAATGACCAAACCAATTGGTCATAACATCTATGACCTTTGGTTTGGTCACAATCATCCATGACCATTTCCGAAAGAAAGGTCACAGTGTCCGCTTTGCGACCCTCGGCTTTTGACCAACTGATTTTGGTCACAAAAAGGTCACAAATGAAGAACAGTGACCAATATGTAGGGTCACAAGTTAGCATATTTCTCGTAGTGAATTGACGTGGACCGACACACAATACACATAACTTTTCTCCCAACGAAGTTCGGAGAGGTAGTCAATCTCTCTGGTCTTGTTGTTTACAAAGGATCAAACACAAGGGATAAAGGATAATAGCAACTACAAAGTAAAAGGAGAAAATAAATTGAGCGTATAAACAGTGATGAGAATATGGACCGGGGTCTCGTGATATTCACTAGTGATGTCTCTCTCCCAAAAGACGATAAAACTGCTATGCGAGGTAAACAAATCAGAGCTTGCAATTGATAGGATTAAATGCACCGCAATGCTAACTATGCTACAAAGAAAGGAAGAGGCTCAAAAGCTTGGGCAGTACGTCAAAATAAGTAGACCGAAATCGAACTACGTCTTCTACTCATCATCCACCTTGAGATATCTATCGATAACATCTCGCTGGTATTAAGTTGCGAGCCCCACCCAAAGTGTAAACCCAAAGCAACAGACAACTGCATTAAAAAGAACATTGCGTAAAGTAAACAATCCTTGCAACCGCGGTTACAAGAACTGTTGTTCTCCTCCTTGTGGCCAGAACACGTCCCCTAGACTCATGTTTCTTTCACTCAAGCGTTTCATCAGGGGGCATGTACCCACAATCGAGCATAACGTTCCCTCTTGGAGTTGCTACCTACTAATTTTCCAAAGCAATAAACAGCAACGGAGAACATGCAAGAATTAATTAGGAAAAAAATATGAAAGATAAGAACCAAATATATTACTCTATCACAAACTGAACATAGTCTCATTATCCATCAGATCCCAGCAAACTCAGCATAGCACAACAGAAAGAATTACGTATGTGCCTCGATCATGTAGGGCAGCTCACGAGGTCTAATCTATGAAGAACAAAGACGGGAGGAGAACATCACATAGCTACTGATCACGGACCCATGGTCCAAGGTAGACTACTCACAGATCATCCGGGAATCGTCCATGGTAGAGGGGAAGCTCCCGGAGGTCAATCCTCCCTCCGAGAGGGTGCCAGGAAGTGGTCTGCTGGCGCTCCCGATCTTGGAAGCGCGGCGGCGGCGGAATAGAGGCGATATCGCGAAAAAGGGTTGTGTCTTCGAAAGAAACCCGTCATAGAGAATATAAAGGCCAAGGGGGGCGGCCAGGGGGCACCAGGGTTCCAGGCGCCCCCCCCTGGCGCGGCCAGCCACCAAGCCCCTTGTGGTGGCCCTCTGGCCCCACCCAGGTTATTATGGAAGGTTCTTCTGCGCTGATTTTTTATCTAGTTTTTCCCAAATTTTTGGAGCACTTTTAATATGGGGGAAACCTGAAATATAAAAACAGTAGAAAACAGGAACTGGCACGGGGGTGCACTGAGTTAATCAGTTAGTACAAATATGATCAAAAGTATATGAAAGTGTATCTAGATCATAGCAATATCACACAAAACATGCTTGGAGCAAGCAGAAATTATAGATACATTTGGGACGTATCATCACCCCTGGCCCAAGCAGTCAGAGGGCGTGGCCACCCCCCTGGCCGCGCCAGTAGGGCGCCTGGCTGGGGGTGGCTTCTGGAGTCTTCCGACTTGGATATTTTTTGATATTTTTTTCTGGAATTTTCTGAGCATTTTTAGTTTTGACCTTTTTTTGCAATGCACGGACAATAACCGACATAAACTCGCACTGGGCACTGAATTAGTAGGTTAATACAAAATATGTTGTAAATGATATGAAAGTGCATCAAAACATATGGTAATATCACCAAAATAACCATGAAGCAACAAGAAATGATAGATACGATTGGGACGTATCACCGGCTCCTGGTCGCGTCAGGTAGCCGCCTAGCCAAGGGCTGGATCTATTGGGAAAAGTAGTAGATAAAAAAAATTGGGCCTACACAACATAACCCAAGGTCATCCATGATGATTGCATACAAGTTCTAGGCCATAGCTCACCAATGGATGTAGCGGAAGTAGAGTTGATGAAGCTAGACGAAGTAGATCTCGCGAACCGTCCCTCGATTCATCCACGAACTAGATTTCCGAGGACGAAGAAGGTTCTCGAAGAAGGATCAAAGGTATGATCTTTCTACCAGTATCCACATGTCCCGATGCACCAATCTAGTAGCGCTCCGCCGTCTAGAGAAGAACGCCGCCGAGAGAAACTAGAGGGAGAAGAGCCTAGCGGTGTCCGGACTAGAATGATCTAGCCCGAAGATAATTAGAGGCGCGTGGGATTTAGCTGGGGCAGCCTTGGGGATTTTCTGATGTAGTTTTGGGGCTACCCCAGCCCCCGTATATATAGGTCCAAGCCAGGGATCGCAACTTGGGCGAGGGTTCTCCCCAAAGTCGGTTTTGGCCACTTGGAGGAGCCCAACACGGATTCCAGTACGAAACACTGTGGAGTATTGTGTCCGGGGGGCTTCGAATCCCCCAGGCACTCGGGGGCTACTGACGAGGGGGTGACCCCACCACTCCTGCGTATAAGACTACCCGGTGCGTATGAAGACAGGAGGCCCGCTAGGAAGCCACGACAGGCCCATGACTGGCCCAGCCAAGCACCGACGTAGGAGTCCACGACTAGTATGGAAGGCACGACTTGGCATACAAGGCAAGACTAGAACGAGGAAACTATCTTTGTAACATAGTACGGACTCCCCGAGACCTAGCCTAGTATATAAAGGCTGGGAGGGGAGACGTCCAGATCAATCCAATACGCATCTCTTCATCCGGTCTTGCGAGAACACGCCTTGGCCTCCCCTGTAATCGCCCCTCACGCAATAATATCGAGCAGGAAGAGCTTCTCCTGTTAGCCGACGAGTTTCGTCCAACCTGTGCCTTCTCTATGACTAACCCAGGGTACCTGACAATGGGATTTTCCGGGGCTGATCCCCGTCAATTGGCACCGTCCGTGGGGACTACACAGGTTGGAATCACGATCTCGGCGGTCCCGGCCTCAGGAGATCAAGACTCGAGGACTAGAACCAGATCTAGCCTGCTCGAGGAATTCAAGTTCACCACAAGCATCTCCATCGTCTCGTCAAGTTCATCTAGCCTGCAGCCGAATCAAATCCAGCACCCCGACGACCATCAGTTCCATCGCCGACGCAAAAGAACTCGACGACTCCACTTGGGGACACCACTCGAGGAGTCGCAACGCGTGACGGAAGACTCGTCCACCAGTTAACAACCCGCCGCCGCCAGGGTTCCCTCCACGCGACAAGACAGCGACTCGGAAACCCAGACCGGCGAATACCACGACCCAGATCGAAGAACAGATGAATTCGCCAACTTCATCCGGAACCAATCACTCAGCGATGGGATAGAGCTCGATACAAGAATGCACAACCGAGCAGAAGACCACTCGCAGATCTTAGAAATCTCAAGGAGAAGAAGGCATGTCGGCTCCAGCAAACTCACGGCCAAAGAGCAACTGGAAGGACCTTGCGCGATTCACTGTTTCGAAAATAGTTGGGGACATCTCAGAGCAAGCCACACCCTAGGAGATTGTCGCCTATTCACCAAACTCTCCAACAGCCTCAAGGAGGAAAAGCAGCAAAGCCAAGTGCACTCGATGAAGCGCGCAGTCACCAGCACCAAGTACAGAAAGACAATACCCCACGTCCCAGGGACGAGTATGCATGATCCAAGAAGGAAGGCCCTCAAAAGCAAAACAAGACGCCTACACCCTGCAGGCCGAAGCAGCCGAAAGCCTAAAGATAGCAGAGATCTACCAACTAAGTGGCGGGGAGAACAGCATCACCTTTTCTCAGAGCGACCATCCGCCCGCAGTCCCAAGGCCGGGGCACGCACCCCTGGTCCTCGAAGCCCAGATCGGAGGATACGACATGGACAGAGTCTTCATGGACGGAGGTAGCAGTCTAAACATAATCTTTGCCAGCACCCTGCGCAAGATGTTAATCCCACGATCAGTTTGGAAGAAGTCAGGCACCACAATATACGGCGTAGTTCCGGGCGAAGCAGCCACCTCCATCGGAACAATACGGCTTGACGTGATCTACGGCAGCAAGCGCACCTTTGCAAAGCAAGCTCTCGAGTTCGAAGTGCTCGACTGGCAGTCGCAGTATCACGCCATACTCGGGTGACCAGCGTTCACATAGTTCATGGTAGTTCCACACTACGCATATCTCAAGCTCAAGATGCCAGGACCCGCAGGAATCATCACAGTTAAGGGAAGCTTTACCAAATCGGACCCGTGCGATCGCGATTTTCACAAAGTCTCCGACACGTTTGGAGCCCAACAACAGCTCAAAGAAATAGCCATGGTGACGGACAAAATCATATTTCCGCTGGCGAACCGAAGCGAGTCAAAAGAATTCGTCCGCGATTTCAGCGTCGACAGTGACACAATCACACACCAAGTCCACCCAACAGACCCAGAAAAGACGGTCCGCATATATGCCCACCTTTGTAACACCCTGGGTGTCAAGCTACAGTAATCCTCCTGATTAAGATAAGTCATTTTGAATTACAGAGCTGGATCACATTGGATCTAATCTCAATTCAAATTCAACCCGATTAAAAATTCCAAAACCAAGTGGCCCATTTAAATTAGAACACATGTTAAGTCAATTCTATTTATTCTCAAACTTTGTGAGCATCTTCAAAGCGTTGGCTGATATTTATGGGTCAAGTTTTGTGATCACCAAGTCAATCTGCCACTTGTCCAAAAATCAAAACCAAATTCCAAATTTGGTTTTCATGTTAAATTCCCTAGAAATTCAATTAATAACTGGAACCTAAAGTTAAACCAACAACTATGAAACCAGTTTTATTAAATTCCTAATAATCTATAGGGCCTAATAAAATATTATTGGGATTTTATTACATGGATTAAAAACAATGTGGAAATTAAAGTGTCACCAAAATTCATGGAAAAATATTCTATATCTTGCTAATAATCATTTGATCATGGTTTGGTTGCAACCAATTTTATTGAAATATTTTAATATTATAAATAAATAAATAAAAACAATAGCTTTAGTAGTCAAATTTAGTCAATTAATAATTAAGTAAAATGTTACAGGAGTTTATAAAAACCCCAAACTTCTTATGGTACCTCAGTATAATGTGGCACTAATATAGGAGCAAGTTTGGTATTTAAAAAAACAATTTTGTGTATAAATTAAATACAAACAATAAAGAACAGAATCAAAAGAAAAGAAAAACAAAAACAAAGAAAAATTGGAAAACCCTAAGACTCACCCAGGGCGAGGCCCACCTAGGGCCCAGCCCATCTCCCTCTCTCCTTCTTCCCCTCCTCTGTTCATCACGTGCAGCCATGGCACGTCGACGCAGAGGCCACGCCGGCTCCCTTCCCCTCACCTGCCCCCCACGCCCTCTGAGGATAAGAGAAACCCCCACCCCTACCTGGAACCCTAGATCGAGGCCCCGTTCTTTCCCCCTTAGCCTCTCTTCATCTTCAACCTCCTAGCCGAGCCGCCATGACCGCCGTCGCATGAACTCGCGCGGCCACTATGGCTCCCATGCCAAGCCAAGGTGTCCAGGCTTTCCATCGTCGACGTCCACGTCTTCCTGCTGAAGGAATCGAGATGGGATCCGCCGCACCCCTCTAACATACCGAAGACAAGACATTCTCCCTCCGGTTGCACTGTCCGGTAATTTTCCGGTGTCGGTAAAACTTGCCGGATGGAAATGTTCTATATATGAAAGTTTTTCAGAACGAATCAACGATCACGGATACACTATCCACATGGCTGTCTGATGTATCTAACACTACAAACATGGAACCTTCCCCCTCCAGATCAGTTGTCCGGTAATCCACCGGTACTGATGAGTCATCCCCGGATAAATTCCCGCTCCGACTAAAATACGTAACACTACGTTAGAACACCGTTAGCTTTGTATCTGCTTTGTCATACGTTTGTATTGCTATCATTGTTGTGTATTTACTGTTTCTCCCCCCTTATTCTCGGGTAGACCCCGTTGCTGCCGCCGACTACACTGTTGCCGAGTACGACTACTTCGTCGACGACCATACCCCTCCCACGAGCTTCCAGGCAAGTAGAGCCATTCTCTTCCCTAGATATCGCCTACCTTTCCGTACTTTCTTGCACTAGGCATTGTTACTGCTGCTGCTACGTTACAATCCTATTCCATTGCATAGCCTGTTTTTGTCGCCCCTTGATGTACCTTCCTTTATCCTATGATGCCTATTATAATATATATGTTATTCAACAGTAAGCCCTGCGCATTATTAGTCAACTAGGATTAGATAGCGGGTCGTGATTACTCTGGGGACTGAACGCGGATACGATGATTATAACTGCACAGGTACGGTACAATGCAGACACCGCCTCGGGCCCCTACCTCGGCTCTGCTGAGCCACATCAAGTGGAGCTATCGAGGAGTAATCCTCGTACTCCACTCATTACTAACTCGGTATAGCCGCCCTAGGGTCTTGACAAGGTTGTCCTTCAGGTAAGCAGTCGGGCGACCCAACGGTGCCCGCTAGTGGTATTGGGACGGGACGACATGGAGGGTACGACCAGTGTGCCGGTGTGCTTGGCCCTTGATCGTTTGCCGTGAGAGTTACCAAACCACGAAAGTCGAGCTCCTCCAGGAGCACACGCGAGACAAGGTAAGGAGATGGTTCACCTTGTTGGTAACCGCAGATACTTGGTGGGACAACAGGACAGGCACCGATGTACTGGTGGTCCTGACTGCTGTCGTTGTCCGCGGGTCAGTTAAGTCGAGGCAACGATAACGGTTGTCACGCAGGTTAATTAAAATGCTAAATGGTTCGGCGGATGAATTGAGTATCCTTTTGGCTTATACACGCTGCCTACACGTGGGAATTACGAGTTATGGGCTCCTCTGCTTCGTAGTGTTGTCCGAGGACTCTTTAGACTTCAGCAGTACTGCTTGCTGATTTCCGGGAAGTGGTGTTTTCTTATTTTCTTGCGTAGTGGTGTCTTATTTGGATTTGCTTTAACTTCACCGGCCAGTCACACACCGTGTAGGAGTACATTCGGGTTGGGGTCCAAGGCCCGACGTACTTAGGATTTAGACCGGCGGATGGCCTCTCTGTTGAGTTTGAAAGATGGGCTATGGAGTGTCGGATAGCCTCGGTGGAGCGTTCCCTAACAGGGTGCCCGCCACCCTGGAGATCCGTGCGTGTAGTGTAACAAAAGTGCACCCCTGCAGGGAAGATTAATCTATTCGAATATCCGTGTCCACGGTAACAGGACGCTTTATGCTGAAGCTGGATCTTACCACTAGAAACTATTATTAATAAACTGTATGTTTCCGGGTTTTCTTCCTCGCTGGGATGTGGAGGAAGGGATGTCGGAGGCATTGCTAATTATTACAACTTACTATTATACAATGCTGCAACAACTTCTGCTGCATTGTTATTTTATGGTTTATATAAACTGTTGGCTATTCTCTCCTCATGCTGCAAGACTCGTCGGAAGATGCTAGTCTTCGATAGGCCTAGCTTCTTACCCTTATTCTGATTTCTATCTTGCAGTCCACTATATATAGCCTCCCCTTTCCATTTGATACCATGCATAAATGCTTAGTAGCGGACGTATGACTCGCGAGTATGCTAGATACTCACCTTTGCTTTATTTCCCCCTTTTTGTTTTGCCTGATCGGCCGCTGCAGTCGACGTTGGATACTTGGAGTCCAGGAGCAGGAGATCCCCGATGCCGACCACCGCAACATGAAGATCCCCGATGCCTTCTACGACGTCGAGTTCCTCGTTAACCAGGAGTAGTTTGGAGGTTCCCAGGCAGGAGGCCTCGCCTTTTCGATCGTTGTTGATTTTTGTGCTAGCCTTCTTAAGGCAACCTTCTATTCTTGTGTCTGTACTCAGATACTATTTCTTCCGCTAACTTTGTGCTTTCGAGCTGTTGTATTCGAGCCCTCATGGCCCCTGGCTTGTATTAAACAGCTTGTAATATTTTATTTGTAGCGTTGTGTTGTGATATCTCACCGTGAGTCCCTGGTCTCGATCGTGTACCTTGCGTGTATGATTACTGTACACGACTTGATTTTGGGGGCGTCACAACCTTCCAGAAGAACAAGCATCCGCCCTCATAACTTTCCTTCGTGAAGAGTAGAAAATTTTCGCTTGGTGCCCAGCCGACATGCCCGGAGTACCGCGAGAATTCGCAGAACACGCGCTTCACATCAAGCGAAACACCAAACCAGTAAAGGAGGCGCTGCGACGATTCTCAGAACCAAAGCACAGAGCAATCAGAGAAGAAATCAACCGACTACTCGACGCATAGTTCATCCGAGAGACGAAGAAAGCAACCAGGAAAGCAAACCGAGTCCTAGTCCCTAAAGAGGACACCGAGGTACTGAGGATGTGCGTCGACTATGGGCCTATCAACAAGCACTGCCCAAAAGACTACTTCCCCCTGCCAAGAATCGATAAAATAATCGACTCCACAGCAGGATGCGACTTCCTATCCTTCCTCGATGCATACTCAGGATAAAACCAGATCAGAATGAAGGAAGAAGACGAATAGCACACCTCGATCATCACCCCCTACGGCGTATCCCTCTATCAAACAATGCCCTTTGGTCTAAACAATGCCAGAGCAACATACCAGCGAACGATGCAAGCATGCGTGAGAGACCAGATTGGCGGAAACATCCAGGTCTACGTAGACGAGATCGTCATCACAGCCAAAGAACTCGCGCCGGAAGCAGCTATAGAGGACGACAATACAAGTGAACCAGCGCAAGTGGCAGCAGCGAACCCAACCGCTAATGAAGAAGGCAACAATGCAGTCGAGGAGGCAGAGCCAGAAGCACTCGAAGGCCCAGCCTTGGCAAAACCTTTCCTCCGATTCTTAATCGAAGGCACCCTACCACAAGACGTCGTAGAAGCCCGACGCATCAGTAGACGATCTAAAGCATTCATATTAATCCACAGACAGATCTACAAATGCAGCATCTCCCAGGTCCTCCAAAAGTGTATAGATGAAGAAGACGGCAAAGCCCTACTTCTCGAGATTCACGAAGGCACCTGTGGACATCACGCTAGCATTCGCACACTCGTGGCCAAGGCCTTTCGAGCAGGTTTCTACTGGCCGACCGCGATGAGAAATGTAGAGGATATCATACGGTGTTGCATCGCCTGTCAAAAGTTCGCCAGCAGGTCGCACGCCCAGCATCAGCACTCCAAACCATACCGTTATCATGGCCATTTGCAACATGGGGACTCGACATGGTAGGCCCACTCAAGAAATCCTCAAAAGGAGGACGAACACACCTACTAGTCGCAGTCGACAAGTTTACCAAATGGATCGAAGCAGTACCAATCACTAGTCAACAGCCCTCCCGGCAGTCAACTTCATCAAGTCAATCATCTTCAGATTCAGAGTACCACACAACATCATCACAGACAATGGTATAAACTTCACAGAAGCAGAGTTCCAAAACTTCTGTCAAGAGCTGGCCATCAAAATCAACTATGCATCAGTCGCGCACCCGCAGTCCAACGGCCAAGTGGAGAAAGAAAATGTCCTAGTCTGCGGAGGAATAAAGAAACGACTCCTAGCACCGCTAGAGCAAGCCGAAGGCAATTGGGTAGAGGAACTTCCCGCAGTACTATGGAGCCTACGCACCACCCCAAACAGCGCGACCCAGTATACATGGTTCTTCTTGGTATACGGGGAAAAAGTAGTACTGCCGCACGACTTAAAATTTGGAGCTCCCAGAACCACAGGTTACGAAGAGGAAGAGGCAGAAGAGGCACTTCAGAATGACAAAGACATAGTAGACGAAGCTCGGGACACAACCATCGCAAGATCTGAAGGATACCAGGACAAACTGCGCACATATCAAAGCAGCCGCCTGTGGACCAGAACATTCAACAAAGGATACCTCGTGTTACAGCTGATACAGGAAAAGGTACACAAGCTTGCCCTGCAATGGGAAGGGTCGTTCATCATCTCAGAAGTCATAGGAGGAGGCGCATACAGGTTAAAGAACCCGAAGACCTATGAGGACGTGGGAAACCCATGGAACGTAGCGAATCTACGCTTGTTCTACACATAGTCCTCTAGGCACCGTCAGAGACATCGGCAGCAGCACCGATCGACAACCATGTAAAAAACCCGAAGAAATAAAATAATGTTGTCCAAATACTTCACTTCAAAGCACTCGGGGGGCCGAGCATAAAACTCCCCCAGAGAGACGCTAGCCTCGCTCATGCGACTATACTTCACAGCACTCGGGGGCCCGAGCATAAAACTCCCCCCGAGAGACGCTATACTCACTCATGCGACTATACTTCCAAGCACTCGGGGGCTCGAGCTTAAAACTCCCCCCGAGAGACGCTATCCACGCTCATGCGACTATAATTCAAAGCACTCGGGGGCCCGAGTATAAAAATCCCCCCGAGAGACGCTATCTTCGCTCATGCGACTATACTTCAAAGCACTCGGGGGCCCGAGCATAAAACTCCCCCCGAGAGACGCTATCCTCGCTCATGCGACTTCACTTCAAAGCACTCGGGGGCTCGAGCATAAAACTCCCCCCGAGAGACGCTATCCTCCCTCATGTCACTATACTTAAAGGCACTCGGGGGCTCAAGCATAAAACTCCCCCCGAGAAACGCTATCTTCGCTCATGCGACTTTACTTAAAAGCACTCGGGGGCTCGAGCATAAAACTCCCCCCGAGAGACGCTACCTTCATGCGACTTTACTTAAAAGCGCTCGGGGGCTCGAGCATAAAACTCCCCCCGAGAGACGCTATCCTCGCATATACGACTACATGTAAAAGCACTCGGGGGCTCAAGAAAAAATCCCCCCAAGGAGACGCTATCTTCAATGAAACACAATCTCATCCGCAAGTACTGGGAAGCCAGAACTCAGGATCTCCTCCGACGCACCAAGACCCCTCCGCAAAAGAATCATATCTAGTCTTCACCTGATCGCAAGCGATCACCTAAAGACTCGGGGGCTACTCCCATCGGGAGCGCTGCCGCGCACCCGATCAGAAACTTGGAATACAACAGCAAAGAGCAAGCCCAAGAAGACCAAAAAAACACAGCCTACGCTCGATTCTACAAATCAAACGTAGCCTCGGGGGCTACTCCCATCGGGAGCGCTGCCGCGCACCCGAAGGACAATTTCATTTCAAAGGAGTCGAGGCCAACTTCATTACAAAGGAGTCAAGGACAATTTCATTAAAAAGGAGTCGAGGACAATTTCGTTACAAAGGAGTCGAGGACAACCTCATTACAAAGGAGTCGAGGACAATTTCATTTCAAAGGAGTCGAGGAAAATTTCATTACAACAGAGTCGAAGACAGTCTCGCCTTACAAAGGAGTCGGGGACAATTTCATTACAAAGCAGTCGGGGAAAATTTCATTACAAAGGAGTCAAGGACAATTTCAGTGCATAGGAACCTTCCTTTACAAAGAAGCCGAAACGACAATTGACGCTACAGAAGGACCCGTGGAACCATAAGACGGGCTACAATCAACTTCTACATGTGTGCTCATGCTGAGATAATTGGCACTTTCGTGCCACAACGAGGCGGGCATCACCACAGAGAAAGTAGCAACTCAGTCCGTGAAGAAGAAGGTCGCCGTCCTCCAATTCTACAAGGTGCCTCGCCTACTGACGCAGTCGCTTGACGACCGGCTTGACATCCAGTTCATCCTTAGAACTAGAAGAGCAAGAACCATCAGCCGAGGAGCCAGCCGAAGATGAAGTCACGGGAGAAGCAGGAGAACCACCACTCGATCCATCAGAATCGCCACTGCTTGTTTCCTCCGAGTATGGATCCAGACGATTGCCATAGGCATCAAATGCACGAACGGTGAGAGCATCTTTGCCATCAAAATGACATAAAAGATTATCTCCATCGCGCAAATTCAACCGATGAGAAAACTCCCTCCAGCCAGATCCAAGGAAAATCAAGGATGAGTTATCAACCTCCAACTCCACCCAAGAAGAAGACCGGGCGCACCCGTGAGGACGGAGCCAGAGACCCCTCAAATTAAGCTCAGAAACAATGTTGGCAAAGGAAAACGGAAGAGGAATCCGGGAACCGGTCCGGCTAAGAACGCGCAAAGGACAATCATGGCACCAAAAACATCTCCCACGGAGGAAAAAGAAGAAGGAACCGGCACAGAACCATGATGTCCTCCGCGTAAAGAACGAGGCGTGCGGCCACCACAACCACGGCGGCCACCACAACCACGGCGGCCACGGCCCCGCCCAGTCACACCACTACCATGCTTGGGCGCCATATGAAGAAGAAGCAGAAGAGAAAGATGCGAAGAATGGATGCCAAGGACGGGCAACAACACAAGGTCTTTATAGCGCAATCCAAGGGCAAACCAGGAAAAACACGCGGAAGCACATGCCTCATTGCATCAAAGACTAAACGGGTCGGGCGTTATGAATTCCAAGGCAAGATCCCTTCACATGGTCAGCATTATTTACAGGACACGTCAAATCTCGCATGTTTCCCATACGAGCTTTAGAAACCCAACAGGAAACAGGAAACACGACGTCCAAACGATCATTATAACAGTCCAGAGGACGCGATGGATCAAAAAATCAAGCATCATCATAAGTCATCAAACAGCATGAAAATGCATATCAGCATGGCATCTCAAGAGGGACGGATCCAGATAAAAGCAGTTGAAAAAAAAACCAAAAGATTCCAAAAGCCAGCTATATGTCAAAAAAATTCTGACTCTATAGATTTCTTACTCCCATCGGGAGTGCCTTTATTCGAGTCCGGGTGCTCCCTCACCCAGAAGGCGAAGACATGCTCGAGTTGTCACTCGCACCAGCAAAAAATAATGTACTCTCAGAGTTTGGGTGCTCCCTCATCCTGAAGACAGTAATGCTTTCGAGTGACCACTCGCAAAAGATTCAACAAGTATTCGGCAGTACAAACTACTCACTCACTCGATGACTTTCCGAGTGGGTGCTTTATTATTTTCCAAACCTGAGTTCATTACAAACTCCGCGAGTGACTGCTAAATATCTCACTTGATTGTTTATTCCAAGTGGGTGCATCGCTAACCAGGCTCCGCGCCTCTACAAAAAACAATTATGCCTAGGCTACGACACACTGTAGCCAGATGCCACGCAAGCTTAGTGTGTAGGTAAGACCCCGCTGCGCAGAACGGCCGGGACTTTCCGCAGAGTGATTTCACTCCCGACCTTTTCCATGCGTTCGCATGATAGAAAGAGCCGAGCGGACGCGCTCAGGCTATGTGCTTAGACTGGCAGAAATTGATCCTATAAGACCTGCAGCGGCATGACTTTGCTTGACACCGATCGTTCCAAGTTCATGTCGAGGGACGTGAGCTTGATTGGGCTACTGCGGTATTTGCCACTAGCGCAATTCACCAAGGCTCGACAAGTCGACTCCTTGGGCCCTTTGAGCTTAGCAAATCCCTCGAAACAAAGCGTTGACGAATTCGAGTCCCTGCGCGACTCTTCGAATCCCCAAGCATTCTGGGGCTACTGACGAGGGGGTGACCCCACGACTCCTGCGTATAAGACTACGCGGTGCGTATGAAGACAGGAGGCCCGCTAGGAAGCCACGATAGGCCCATGACTGGCCCAGCCAAGCAACGACGTAGGAGTCAGCGACTAGTATGGAAGGCACGACTTGGCATACAAGGCAAGACTAGAACTAGGAAACTATCTTTGTAACCTAGTATGGACTCCCCGAGACCTAGCCTAGTATATAAAGGCTGGGAGGGGAGACGTCCAGATCAATCCAATACGCATTTGTTCATCCGGTATTACGAGAACTCGCCTTGGCCTCCCCTGTAATCGCCCCCTCACGCAATAATATCGAGCAGGAAGAGCTTCTCCGGTTAGCCGACGAGTATCGTCCAACCTGTGCCTTCTCTATGACTAACCCAGGGTCCCTGACCATGGGATTTGCCGGGGCTGATCCCCGTCACCAGGGACCCTGGCTTTTTGCCTTTCCCCCAAGAAAAGCCTTCTTGCCATCGACCTACGACCTTGTGGACCTTCTTACTTGGCCTAGCTTTGGTTTTCGCGTCTTGGAGAGTTCCATAACCCTCTGGATATTCCCATAAGCTTCCAGGAACCTCCCAGACCCTCACAGAACATTTCTGGAACTCCAAGAGCACCTTCCCGATGTTTCGTAACCATTCCATCAACTATTAACAAACGTCTTATGAACAATCAAGAACCTTCTTGTAGTGCTATCCGGAACACTTCCGGTTCCACTAGAAACAATTCTGGACGCTTTCTCTTTTCATCTCCTAGTTCTCTAACATATTACTACTCGTTAAGTGTGTGACACAATAGGTTCGGTATTATGCGGACATGACTCATAACATCTTCTAGACGTAGGTCAACAACCTATTGTCAATAGTCAATAATCAACATCGGAGCCATGGACACCCATGTTGACTCCCGCATATACACAAAGAAGCTTCGAGTGAACCTTTATGTTTAGTCATGTACATTTCCATTTGTTTCGCGATATATGACAAAGTCAGAGGAGAGAAGTTTGGCACCCATGTGTAACAACTTCTTGAATACAAGCCACCAGTTATCCTCTTTGCTCGTTTGTCCCTTTTTCTCATTATTGTATTTCGGTATTCCCGTGACTAAATCACAATGCATCTGGGTACACTATAATGGATACCATCATACCAAGGGGGACCGAAATAAGTATATCTTCATCGTGAAGGAGGAAATACCATTCTCGAACTATCGCAGTTACTAGACACACTATCAGATGTACCTGGAAGTTATTTTACTATCACCCAGTTACGTCTAAGAACAAAAGTACATCTTCCTGCGTGAAGTAACTCGATACTCTCATGGTATAAGGAATTACATAGATGATAACGATTCATGATATGACTTATAACAAAGTTACGTTGTGATATCTCTAAGTATATCGTTCAATACTTGGTCGGTTCAACATCATTGTTCTGCTAACAATATGTTCTCATTGCTACCGACATCCTTGTTACAATAACAATGTCCATAATTAAGAAAACATAATAATCAGTTAAAACAGGGGCTAGTCTTAGAGGATAAACCAGGAACTCTTGGTGTTTACATTTCCACACATGCAAATAAGTTTTCCTGTGAATCTCATAGCTAGGTTCATTGCACTTATAGGACAGAGATATAAAATGTTTGTTGCCTTATTTTTGCTGATTGATATAATTGTTTGTAGTATTTCCTTTGATGATTTATTAATCGGTGAATATTTCCCCCCTTTTTATCGTACCGGATGCGGGACCAAACCTTTTCCCAACGGCACACGACCTTTGCGACACCGGGGTTTCACCCGAGCACTGTCGCAACCGGCACAAGTTCAGCCATCGCCATCTGAACGAAAAATCCCATTTAATAATTAAATGGGTTATTTTATCGGGCGCCGGAAAATATTCTCGGAACGGTGTCGAAGTGAGGTATGACAGATAGGCTCGCCGCGCTGAGCGCGTGGTTCGAGATTTCGTCCGAATCAGAGGTCGTATGCACTCACAGCGGTCAGAAACGTGGAGCATCGGACGTGCGCGAGACAGACCGGGGGCATTTGCGTAAACCTACCATCCAGGCCACCTATATAAAGACCACCACTCCCCCTAGCTCTTCTAGGGTTTCCCCTAACACAAATTTCAGCCAATCCCACCGGCGATCTCAGCCCTTCGATCCAGATCGGACCGCTCCAGGCGCGCCACGTCACCAGACGGGACACCCCACGCCCGAAGCCCCGTGGAGCTCCTTCCGTGGAGATCCGTCCCTGTCGCCGCCATCCTCTGGCCGAAGCCGGCGAGCTGTGCTGCGTGCCGGCGAGATGCACCGCCCACCAGGTCGTCGTCCCCACGCCCTTCTCCCCTCTCCCCTCTCTTCATCTCCCTCCCCTCATCTCTCTCTCCCGCAGAAGGACATCGCCGCCATGGATGCCCGCGGCAGGAGCTCGTCGGCCGCCGCGCCATGGGAGGCGTCCCGAGCTTCCCGCCGGCCCCGGTACTGCGCCCCCGTGGCTCCCCGTTGCGCCCTCCTCGGGATCCGGTCGCGGCAGGCCTGCCCGCGCCACCTCGCCAGCTCGCTGGAGCGCCGCCGTCGCCGGCTGCCGACGGGATCGGGCGGCGACCCGATCCAGCAACCCCAACCACCGTCGGGCCAGCCTGCGCCCCAGCGGCCACGTCCCAGGCTCCCCCGCCTAGTACGGCCAGATCCAGGCCAGTGGGCCGAGCCCAGCTAGGGGTGAGGCCCGTTTTTATTTTTTTCTGCTTTATTGTTTCTTCTGATATTTTTTTCTAAGTCTGGAGATATTTGCTGTTGTATTCATTTTTGCGAGTAGATTTGCGAGTAAACCGTAGCCCGAATCACAATGCGCCCAAAAGGAAAACTGTTTAGAATTGTGTGTACTTCAGTTCATCTTTAGTGATCATTTTTATTTGAGGCTATCTTGATGTTGTTAATCACTGTTGAAGTGGGCACCAGACTGTTAACTGCTGCTAATTTTTGGAAATTGCTGTTGCTGTTATTTTATTGCAACTTTGGTTGATGAATGTGTCACATCCATGAGGCCTATTGCATTGATTCTTTCTTGTATGTGTTAAGCATCATGTGCACTGCAATTAGATGCATTCCTTTGCCATGTTTGACTGCTGTAGCTATATTAAACCTTGCTCCAAAGTGGTGACCCTGATGACATGTGTTGTTGTCTATATAAAGTTGCTACTTTGCTGCCATATATCTTTTTAACCGTGCATCCTATTGAGCATTGCAATATGTCATTTTGATCTATGACATGTCTACTTCCATTATATGTATTGCATTGTCATGTTAGCATTCCTGGACATAGTTATGTTCAGCTCCAAAGTTTCTATCCCGCTGTTTTTGACAGCCACCTCTGTTTTTCACCAAGTCTGTAACTTTCCGATGCCATGTTGCATGCTTAATATCTTTTGATCTGTGATGCCTATGACCATGATTCTTGTTTGTACCTGATCACCCTGATGTCTAATTCATGCCCATATATTGCTATGTCATGTTGTTGCACTTTTTCACATAGTTTTACCCCTGTTTATAAAGCTTGCTAGTAATAGTTTCTGCCTTGTTTTACTGATTTTCACTAAGTCCTTGACCAGTAATGTTTTATAGCTTTTTGTGTTGCTTATAACTAGTGAACCATGATCCCTATTTGCATGATTCCTGTTGCCATGCCATGCTTGCCATGTCTACGTTAGTTTCATATCATTTTTGTGCATGTTGGAAACCTTATGCTTGTTTAATTGTTGCTCTAAAGTGTGCTATCTGATGTTGGCAGATTGTGCCTGTAACTTGTATTGCTTGTATGTTTTTAACCGTAACTCCGTTTTGAGTGTTCTTTACATGTAACTTGATTAGTATTTCATGTAGTTTGTGTTTATGCTATTGCTTTCTGTTGTTCATCAACATAAAATATGGTTTAGGGCAGAACAGTAGTAAACTTGTAAATGCTCGTGTGGTGCTTAGTGACATGCCATGTTTAGGTTGTGCCTCACTTAAATTGACTAGCATAGATAGTTTACTTTGTGCTTCACCTCTTGTCATGTTTGAGTGCTATGCCATGCTTGAGTGAGATGCCATGTTAACAACTCTTCTCATGTTGTGTAGCTAAATAACTTGAAGCATTCTAAATGTGCGGTACCGTCGTGTGTGACGAATACTCCACTTAACCTGTTAGTAACCATTCTTGATCATAGTTGCGACCTTGAAGTGTGTTGCCTCGTGTTTCCTTCTTTTTGTTGCTTGTTGGTGATTGCTTCGTAGTAATAGATGCTTTCTCTTTGATTGATTTCCAGTGTTTACGTGTTGTGTGCTCCCGCGGGTACTCTGGGAGACGTTGCGAGTTGCGATCAACTACACCTTCGGCGTCGTCTTCTCATCAGGTAAGGGTGAGCATATATCATGCTTATAACTCTCAGCTCACTCGCGCCTAGGTGTAGGATAGAATGATTGCTTGATCCTACCACTTCATATTCATGCCCCTCAAATAAACCCAAACAGCCATGTCCTCCACATCCCAACAAACCTTGTTCGGCTATGTTACTATTGCTCGTTGCTCAGCCAATTCTTAGTATGCATGCTAGGATGATATCAATTTTTATCCTATTACTCCTTGGATTGGGCTATCACATTATTATGTTGTTTTGGATGAAATGATTATTATTAATGTTGACTATATTCGACGAAGGATGGAAGGTCTAGGCTATCCCGCCCTGACACGTTGTTCCATTCGAGTCACGTAGGACCCGAGTTCCGGTTATTGTGTCTCTTGACGAGCGTGCCTAACCACGTGTGGGATACTATGGGGTCCCTTTTTCTTACCTACCTAGCTCCAAAAATTTCTAGAGGTGGCCCAAGCAAATTTACCATTTGGAACCGTGTGCGTAACTGGTCTGGAGCCGGTGGATTTAAAACAACCCGGGTCAGCGGAGACATGGTTTCTCTGTTGGTCCACACTGGTGAGCTAGGGAAGTCCCCTGCTGTTCAGGTGAGGCTAACCCCGACCTTGGCCATACGGAAGAGTCTGATCCGAGAGCGTGGCCGACTTTTGGATTGGGTGTCGACTCCCCGGGGGCCACCCGGATTTGTGCGTTGTTAGTTAGAGGGACCTGTCCTTTCAGATCTCTCGGGACTAAATCATAAAATGGTTGCCTGTGATGGGTAGAAACTGAGAGAGATGGGCGTGCGTGCAGAGCCTTGTAATGGGAAGTTAGTACACCCCTGCAGGGTTAAATATTTTCGAGAAGCCATGTCCACGGTTATGGACGACTTGAGACCTACTCCTTGTTCATAGACAACAACAACTGAGATAATCTTAATATAACTTGATCAACGTGTGTGTGCATTGACTGCTTCTTCTTCGTCGGGATGCGAAGAGGAGGACAAGGATAGGATAGGTGTTATGCTTGCGTAAGTAGGTGGATATCAGACTTATTGCAGGCGATTCTTCATCGAATGCTAGGTTCTCATCTTACTCTAAAATAGACAGTTAACCACTCATTTATTGCTAGTGCGTCTGCAACCTCACCACTACCCCCATCTTACCTGTGAGAAGTTAGTTACAAGACTTTTGATATAGCTCACCTCCTTGTTTTCTCTTTTACGCATGTTATGCAATCAATCTTGGACTAAAGAGGAGCGCGGCGACCCTTCTTCTGGACGCCTTCGCGAAGACTCGACGACGACTAGTTAGGTGGATCCCGGCGGAGAGATTGGACCCGTGTGGATACGGGAATTATGTGTTTTACCTTTGACACTAGGCATTTGCTTGTAGTATGTACTCAGACATGTATCTTCTAGTGATGTAATGTATTTAAGGAAGTTGTATGCCGATTGTATGAGATGTTGTATTCATGTAGCTGTAATTTTGTGATATCATGTTGGAAATCCGGGGCATATCACAATGTGATATGTCGCGATGGGACCGATATGTGCTTCGTCTCTTGATCTGGATGGAAACATCTAGATCTGGAACAATACATTATATCGGGCCTTACAATTATGAACTTGAATATAAATAATGACACACTTTATTATTGCCTCTAGGGCATATATCCAACATGCTCCCCTCTAGACCCTCTTAGGGCTTCTGGAGTCTTCTGATGAATATTAATTTCTTGAATTTTTCTGGATTTTTCTAACAATATTGTTTTTTGACCCTTTTCTACAGTGCACAGACAAAAAAAGAAAGAAAATGGTACTGGGAACTAAGTTAATAGGTTTATCCCAAATATGCTGTAAAATATTTGACCCATTAAAATATATAACAAAGTAACCAAAACAAGCATGAAACAAGTAAAAATTATAGATACATTTATGACGTATCAGAAGGGTGCATCATATTAAGGCAAGCGAGGAGGTGGGTTCTAGTGTTTTTTATCCTTTCAAATATCCTTTGTCAACGAACTATCGGATTTTGTGATAAGGGCGTTCAATGTGTTTGGACTTTTGGTGGGACCTTTGTTCTCTAGCTTGCGCCACGACACCACTGTTGTCACAATAGATCTCTTCAGCAGTAGGCACACCGAGCTCATTGACGAACTTCTTAATCCAATATCCCTCCTTCGAAGCATATGGAAGATGTTTCACACTTTACAAGAAGGTATAGAAGATGTTTCACACTTTACAAGGTACTCAAAACATAAAGAAGATGTAGCTATCATGATGTATGCAAAGTATGCCTCTGCCAGTGTAGCAGGAACATGTATGACATGAAGATCAAGTCATGAAGAGGTGGATGTTGCATGGAAATATATCTCAGAAAGGATATGGAAATGCCTTGATAGGTAGGTATGGTGGCTCTTTTGAGGAAAGATATAAGGACGTTTATGATGACAGAGTGTATCATGCCAAGGGTTTGGATGTACCGGCGAAGGTGGACGCCAACTCTCGGAGTGAGAAGAAAGCAATGCACGGCACAAGAGAGGCTAGAAAATATGAGGAGGTGGAAGTGTCAAATTTCAATACTTACATTAGTCCGAAGAACTCATGCACTTATTATCGGTAATTCTCAATCTAATAAGGAGTATCACATGGGGAGTGTATGGGGGTTTGGTTATCCTTGCGCATCCTCGACACATGGTACGTGAGTGTACTCTAATATCTGATCCCTCCAAAGATTAGCGATCCATCTAGTAGCTAGAGTTCTCAACTAGTTTTGTAGGTTTTTAAAATACACACGGATTGACCAAAATACGACACCTATCACTAATAGGCTAGAGCTCATAACACCAAAAGTTTAAAAATTACTCACATCAATACCTCAAAACTAATGTAAGTTACTACCAAAATTAAATAGCAATCTCAATTACCTACTTTCAAGACAAGACACAACTCAGTGCATCAACCAACTCTCTTAAAAAGATAAACATGAAAACTAAAGAGAGTTCGAGCAACAAACTAAAAAATAGCCAAGGCCCTTGCTAAAGACAAACTAAAACTAAAACTAAACATGGCAGTAGCTACGAAAATATAAAGAACACACAACATTAAAAAGATCCTATGATGAGTTCTAGATTGGAGTGGAGCGTGTTTCTCTCCCACACAAAGTAAGACAAGGTCTAACTTGTTATGAACAGCAATCAAAGCTAAAGAAAACTAAAGATAAAACATAAGAATGAGATGCTCCAAGCATAGCACATAACGCATGAAGTGATAAAAATATAGTGAGACGAAGGACAAACTTATGATTGTTGATGGAAACGGGGATGCACGGGGGAATCCCCAAGCTTGAGTGCTTGACACTCCCGGATCTTCTTTCATCATCTTCCATCGCACACTTGAAAACTCCCTTCATACATAACTCATCATAAGCTGATTAGAGAGGTTAGTACCCTTATAAAATAAATTTTCCCTACTGGATATAAAGATATTCTTGAAGATATACTGTTTCTCAATATTTCAAAAAGGTTTTTGAAAAGAAAAAGTGAGCTTAAGGTTTTGAAAAGTGAGGAGAGGAAAAACGTGGCAGAATCTGTTAAAAACAGAACATAATGTAGTAGAGAATTTTTCGGGGCACTTCTGCAACTCAAATCAAAAAACTTAGAACATGCGAAAGTTTCACAATTGTATAGAGCATGCCGTGTAAAAAATTTAGCTCAATAAGATAAACTGGTGACTTGATCCGATTTTTTCCGTCAAGAAGACAAAATCTATTTTCGAGACAACATGTCACAACTTTTGCTTCCCTTATCATAAGAGGCTATAACTTGGCACAAAGCTTGAAAATAAAGATAAAATGATGTTGATACAGTAGTAACAATCATCAAGACCACTAATAACAGAAGTAAAAACATCTTGGGTTGCCTCCCAACAAGCGCTTTCTTTTACGCCTTTAAGCTAGGCATAAGGCAAAAGAAGAATCAAGTTTTATCAAGAGAAAGAGAATAGCTAGCCCGTGGAACGGACTCAAATGGTAACTTGATTTTATTTCTAGGGAAGTGTTCCATCCCCTTTTTGAGAGGGAATTGACATTTTATATTCCCCTCTTTCATGTCAATAACGGCACCAACGGTGCGAAGAAAAGGACGTCCCAAAATAATTGGACATAAAGGTTCACACTCTATATCCAAATTAATAAAATCAACGGGAACATAGTTGTCATTGACAATGATAAGAACATCGCCGATCTTCCCCAAAGGTTTCTTTATGGAAGAATCAACGAGACGAACACCAAAAGAACAAGAATCAAAAGGTTTCAATTCAAACATATCATACATTCTTTTGGGCATGACGGAGGTACTCGCTCCAACGACACATAAAGCATAGCAAGAGAAGTTATTTAATTTAATTTTTATCATAGGGTCCCAACCATCATCTAGCTTCATAGGTATGGAGGCTTCTATCCTAAGCTTCTCCTCCTTAGCTTTGATGAGAGCATTTTTTATATGCTCCGTGAAGGCAAGATTAATTGTGCTAGTGTGGGGGTCTCTAGACATTTTGTGTAGCAAGCTAATAACTTCAGAGAGGGTGCAACTATCAAAATCAATATCACTACTATCAATGGTGGTAGTAGTGTCACCTAGGCTCACTTGTTTGAAACCCTCTATGTTCATAGTAGTTTCTTCTTCTACGGTTGAGTTATTAGCATGACCATTAATAGGTCCAATGGAACTAGGAGTGCATTGGGTGCTAATAGTTTCGGTATCATCAACTATTTGGATAGTGCCAACTTTGTGGTGTGTAGGAAGGCTCTTAATTCTATCATCTTCCTGTTTTTCTCTAGCCCATCTTTCTTTAAGTTTAGCCATCATCCTAATATTTTCATTAATTTGTAATTGGATAGCATTAATAGGAATGGCTTTCCTCTCCTCAAGGGGAGAGGTTTTAATTTTTAGCATCTCAACATCAAGGGCTAAGCAATCTACCTTCAAAGAGAAATTATCTAACTTAGCTAATTTCTCTTCTACATTCTCGTTGAAGGCTTTTTGGGTAGTGATAAAGTCTCTAAGCATATTTTCTAGTTCAGAAGTGGGGTTCTTGTTCCTAGGGTAGGTGTTGTTGTTCCCATAATTGGATGGAAACAGTCTAGGATTACTAGCAAAGTTTCCCCTATAAGCATTGTTGTTTAAGTTGTTTCTAGCAATAAAGTTCACATCTACTTGTTCCTGAGCAACCAAAGAATTTAAAGGAACATCATGAGGATCAATAGAGGGTTGCTTGGTAAGTAGAGACATAATTAAGTCAACTTTTTCATTTAGGGAGGTAATCTCCTCAATAGAGTTTACCTTCCTACCTGTTGGAGCGCGTTCTGTGTGCCATTGGGAATAATTAGTCATCATCTCATTGAGAAGATTTGTGGCAACACCAAGTGTAGTTGACATAAAGGTTCCTCCCGTGGCCGAATCTAACAGGTTCCGCGAGGTAAAGTTCAAGCCTGCATAAAAGGTCCGGATAACAATCCAGGTAGTCAAACCATGTGTAGGCATTTCTTAAAAAGAGATTTCATATGTTCCCAAGCGTGGGCAACGTGCTCATTATCCAATTGCTTAAAATTCATAATGTTAATCCTCAATCGGATAATTTGTGGCACCCCGGCTCAGAGGAACGGAAATCCCCGTACTCCAACCCAGAGATTAAGTCTTCTAGAACATGGCACTTCTTTATATAGAACTGAACATCTTTCTATTAACAAATATATGGGTACAAAGGGTTTATTACAACACTGGCGGAGCGAGACGAATAACAAGCGGCTCCTCAAGCTCGCCACGGATCTACATCAAGCAGCAGACTAACTCTCTAGCAGCGGAATATAACTCGGCAACGGAACAACGGTGACGGTGATGAACTCCACTCCACAGGGACACTGGTTGGGACACCTCCTAGCTCGCAAACACCGGGAACGTTGCCTACACATCCAAAACGTGGCCTGCAAATCTGGCATGACACGCCAGGTCAGTACATCGAATCAACTTGCAAGCTCACAACCATCATGCACCAAGGAAAAACAATAACATGGCATATAGGTTAAAGTATATTAATGAGTTAAACATATGAGCATCAACATCATGCAAGAAGATAATCATCAAGCATATTATCAGCATTAACACTAATGCACAAACAATCATCGTTTAAGGTCACATGGACCCCACATAATCATCGCGTGATCATATGGCTTACCTCGGAGTCCTTACCGACTCAAGCACCGGGTCATCGCACGACCATCAACTTATATGGATCTTCGCACGATCATTCCACAAGTTAGGTGTCCTCCGTTACCACACAACCAATCCAGTCATCGTATCAACTTACAATGCTCATCCAACTGAACTCATGTTGATCTCATGGTGTGACCTACTGTGAACTGTGTCCATTACCGTGGACTCGGCTATTCGAATAGATTTGTAACAGTTTGTAGAGGTTTTGCACTTTACCCACACCATGGAGCTCCTTGTCCAACGGACCAGGACTAATCCAAAGAAACGTGACTACCGCGTAACCTTTCTACGGTGCCACCGACATCGCATGCCTTGGGTATCCCTGTGTCCTCCAGACACCTGCCATGGCATGGTCCATCGCAATCAAGGACTCCCGGGCAAACATATCAACTCTAGATCTCGAGATTACCACCACCTACCGGGCCAGGGTAGCGTGCAATGCGTATTCTCCCCTCTTTGGTGGCACCCGTGAAAAGCACAACGACATCCCAACCTAAGGCCTGCCCGTACAGGAAAATGTGGCTGCACGAAATAAATCCGGTTCGGTGGCACCTGATCAACTTGGCACGGAACATATCTCCAACAGCAGATATAAGCATCAGGTGCAACATTAGTATTTAAATTAATGGCATTTCAACATAAGTGGAACAAGCCAAGATACGGTCATAGTCACATCATGATTCAAATCATATTTTAGTTGATTAACTTAGTCATACAAACATGATCAACATATTTTCATGCAACATGGCCATATCATGATTGTAGTTAAGCCTAATACGGTGGAAACATGATTAAAGTTTATCATGAACATAACATGACATATCATGAAAGCATATTGACATATCGGAATTATAACATATTCAAAGCATAACATCATAGTCAAGCATATCATGGCAATGTGGCATCAACAAGTATATCAAGATAATAATTATTCATCAAAGATTAAAGCACGTTTTAAAACACGTCAAAGCTTTGCAAAGGTGCAAAGGGTATTGGGGCTTGCCTTCACCAACAAGGTGTAGGAGAAAGCTCTAGGTCCTCAACAGTCAAGCCCTGAAGAATATTTTGAAATAAAGCAACGGGGAAAAAGGGTCAAACACCATTTTGACTTGACCATCAAATAACAGCAGAGAAACATGGCATGAAACCTATGCAAAAATGAAGAGGAGCTCGAGAAAAAACCAACACAAAAAGAATCACCCCGTTTGGCCTTACAGTTTCGGAAATATGAGGCAGGAGAGATTATGGGCCAATCTGTAAAGACAAAATTTGCTTTCGGGTCCCTGGCGGGTGAGATAGGAGGCGGTTCTGATGGATTACGCTTTCAGAAAAGTGAAAACGTATTTTGGGCTGATGTAGAGAGAAATACACTTTCCATAGGGGAAAGTGCATTTCGGGATGAAGGGACACGGAGTACGCTTTCCTTGGAGGAAAGTGTATTAGCTGGGAGGCGCCTCCATTGGATCTCGCGGGCCGAGGCTGACGGTTGGGACCCACACGTCAGATCTCCTTCCTCTCTCCTCCTCTGGTCGAAACAAAGCACGACCGCGGCCGAGCTGGGATCGCCGCCGGCTGGAGGCGCGGGAGGGGCCCGCTATCGGGGGCGCGGGGAGCGTCGCGCCGGGCCGCTCATTCTGGTTCCCTCGGCACCGCGCGTGGTGGCCGGACAAGCTGCCCCCACTGGCCACGATGGCCACGGGTTCCATGGGAAGAACGGCGAGGCATGGGGGCGCGGCTCTAGGAGGTGGGCAGGGGGGTTGCGGCGGAGGGGCACGGGAGCCTGGAGTGGCCGAGGCCGCGGGCTGGCAGGAGGGAGAGGGGCACGAGGTGCGCCTCTGGCTGGAGGGAAGGCGGCGGCGCCATGGCCGCGATGAGTGAGGCGGGGCTCCGGCGAGCCATGGGGAGGGAGCTGGGCTAGGATAGGAGGTGGGGGAGGCACTTGGGTGTTCTGGGAGGGGCTCGGGGCGCGGCTTTATATAGCCATGGCGAGGATGCCGTGGCCGGGCTGCGCCAAGAGAAAGACAACGACGGCGAGTGAGTTGGCGATGCTCCGGGGGGCGTCAAGGAGGTTCGAAAGAGCTGGCGTGGAGCACGCATGTGGTGCAAAGCCAGGCGGTGCGGGGAGACAACAGGAAGAGACGAGGGAGCACTTGAGCACGATGAGGACGCATCGGGCACACGTAGAGCGCGCTCAGAGCACGCCATGTGCGGATGAGAGCGTGGCCACCAAGGGGAGGTTCATCTGGGGGGAGGTTTCATCGTGGCCCAGGTTGTCTAGGGTGTAGTCCTTTCACCCCTGATTACAACAGTGCAAAGAGTTGGACCAACGGAACCCTGGTGTGACCACACCATCATTGGAAAGTTTGATATAGTGGGTGCATGAGGGGTTGTCTCCTGGGTTAAGGATAGGAAGGACTATGGTTCTGTGGAGTTTGGGGTCAAAAGGACCAATGCACATGGAACTTCCTTTGCAAATGTACCATCGGAGCTGAAGGTGTTTGTAATGTGGTATGACTACTGGAAAAATGGTCATAGATAATACGGCTACTAATGGCGCACGCTGAGACGGTGCGCCATTGCTATATAGCAATGGCGCACCACATGGACGTGCGCCATTACTGACCGTCTCACTAATGGCGCATGTAGCCAGATGTACGCCACTGCCATTTTGATCCAGGACCAGCCCCCTCTCATGACTTAGTAATGGCGCACTTCTGGGCCGTGCACTATTAGCATCCTTGGGTGGCTAGCTAGTCCGGCCCAGTACCCCCCCCCCCCCGCGCACACCGCACCGGCCCGCACTTAACCCTAACTAGCTATTCCTCCCCCCCCCCGTGCCGCCCCCTCTCCCGATTAAATCTATAACTCTGCCCCCAGCCGCGCCGCCCCCTCCTCTTCTCATAGCCGATCGAATCTACCACATCCCCCTCCTCCTTCCTCCTCACCGCCACCTCCTCCTCCTCACCGCCACCACGTCGGCGCCGTTGTGCCCTCTGTTGTTGGAACCAAGGCTGAGCCCCGGCCGTGTCTCCCTCGTCGCGGATCGTCTCCTTCCCCGACGTCGGCTTCTTCCTCGACGCAAGCTCTGCCTCGCCGAGTCCAAAGGTACCCCCTCTCCCTCCACCACGCCTCCGCTCTCCCGACCCTACCTAGGGTATTAGAGCTTGGGTGATCGATGGACCGGCGCCCATCAGCGCCTTCAACCGCCAAATCCTGTGCTCCCAGCCCCAAACCTCCCACGACCTGCGCTCCCTGGCCACCTTAAATCCCTCACCACCCGCCGCTCACCTGCAGCCCCCTCCCAAAGCCTGCTCGGGGACTCCACACAGCTGCCGGTCCCACAACAACATGTCTCGCTAGGAGGAGCCAGCAGGGCACTGGCGGAATCGGATGGCCCAGCCCTGCCGCCGGCGCCTCCCCGTCACGTGCCGATGCTACCAAGCTACTGGCTTGCTGCCTAGGTGGTAGCTCTACACCGAATGCACAGTGAGGATTTGAGCGATCCCCTCACGGTTGTTTCCTTACAGATGCCTCTATTGATCATGCCTAGTCTTATGTAATCGTACATGTTGTTGGTCCACTGTAGATTAGATGCCACTAGAGCGATCCCGTGGGCACCCCACAGATTCTATTTTGCTAGCGAGAATTGAAAAGAGAGAGTAGTACTACCTGAGAATGTAACCGTGGCTTTGTTGCATTCATTGAGCTTATGTCTTAGCCAAGAAGTATCATCTCATCTGCACTTTTAGATGCCACTATTGTTGTCCATCCATCAGTAGTTGACTGTCCATTGTGTTGTGCTAGTAACACCAAGTAGTGATAGCTAAGTTACCAGATGATATTTACACTCTGCCGATCCATAGCAGTTTATTACTTGTACCAAATGATACACCATGCAGGCGCATCTGGTTTTGATCTAGGAAACTATCTGTAACATGTTCTCCTATCATATTATTACTTTCTCCTGTCAATCTTGCTTACAAGAATCGTTACATATGAACCACTTGAGATTTGTCAAAACTCACAACTCACAAGTATTAAACAAGCATATGCATCCAATACAGTTGACCAGTTGTAGCTATCTTTTTCCCAAGCACTGGAGCGCACCACATTGGCAACTGCATGTCAGCTATGTGCTTTATTAGTTGGTCCATGGAGAATATGTTTGAAGAATTTATGTGTACAATATGTTTAAAAAAACTGTATCCCAACTCGAGTACTGAGGAAGACTTTGAAATGCATCATTCATGTTTACCATTTTGTAAAATGTGCATTCTATTACTGTTTTATTATACTAGGCGTGTTGTGTGGTTCTCTCTGATCTACTAGTGGTAAATTTAAGAAATTCCACCACCACCATAGAAAGAAGCAGCGGATAGCTATGTGGATCTCGTATTGCTTGATTTTTTTCACTTTGATTGTTCTTGATTTGTTGTGGTGTGGCACGTCAGTTTGATTTGTTACCGGAGACAAAGCTCTGCCATGAGCAAATTGTTGTCCACACAGCACCAACAACCACTATTCTTCTTCCATGCCTTCAACTAGAACAAAGCTAACTAGAGTGTAGAGTGTGGAGTGTGGAACACTGGTGTCTAGTACTCATCCGAGAAGCGATTGACATCGATCGTAAATTGTGTGAGTAGCCAACTTATGCAGTTCTGTAGTATGCTTTAATTTGTTACTAAGTGATGCTTTAATTTTGGCACTCTACTTTAATTGATGATGTGATTTTTCTCATGTCAGTTATCTGCCTGATCATCTTATCTTGCAGAAATGGTTCGCTCTCGCCAAACCTTTTCGACGTCAAGCTCTGACATTCAGCCCACTTCTTCAGAGCTGTCTCGAAATAGACGGGAGATAGAAGAGGAGGACGCAGCAGAGGAGGCGGAGTTCAATGCCGTTTGGGAGCGCAAGTACCCGGTGCACATACCAGACCCGGATCGCCAAGCGGTTGTATGGGAAGCAGCTCAAGCCGAAAAAGAGAACAAGCTCATCGTCATTTCGTCTTCGGACGACGAGGAGTGAAGCGTCTTTAGTGTAATCTATAATATGTTGGTTAAGAATTTATGGACTCTCTCATGCTATACTTGTTGATTTGCCCTCTTGTTAATAAATGGTGTTGGTTAAGAATTCCAATGTGGTTGTTCATATGATTATGTTTTCATGTTATAACTGTCATGTTGATGCTGATGTTTAATTATATGGGTGATGTATTTTATAACCCCTCTGCACATACGGAGAAGCAATTTTTTTACAAATATTCATACTAGTAATAGCGCACCTCTGTCGTTAGTAATGGCGCACTCCTGATGCGCCATTATTTTCAGAGGTAGTAATGGCGCACCGAATGTGCGCCATTACTATCACTTACTAATGGCGTGCTAGTAATTGCGCATCATATGTGGGCCATTAGTACCTGATACGTCTCAAACGTATCTACTTTTCCAAACACTTTTGCTATTGTTTTGCCCTCATTCTTGCATGATTTGGACGAAACTAACCCGGATTAACACGGTTTTCAGCAGAGCTGTCTGTATGGTTTTATTGTGTGCAGGAAAATGGACTTTTAGGTGTCCCAGAAAATTCCCAGAAAAATACCAGAAAATCCATGCACCCGAAGGAGCCAGATGCCAGAAGTGGGACCAGAATGGAGTCCTGTGGGCCCCAGGCGCCCCCCTGGCGCGGCCAGGGGTGGCGCCGCTACCCTCTGGACGCCTAGGCGCCTCCCCCCTCCTCTGGTGCCCTACCGATGCTCCTATTTATTCTCGTGACGGGAAAACCCCAGAACGGGAGTCGATTTTCCAGTATCCGTCGCGGAGCCACCGCCACCCTCTGTTCTTCTTCGGGAGGGCTAATCTGGAGGCTGATTTGGCCTCCGGAGAGGGGAGATCGTCGCCATCGTCATCACCAGCACCAATCCATCCCTCCTCCATGACTTCTCTTCACATGTGTGAGTAATTCCCTGCTGTAGGCAAAGGGGATGGTAGGGATTGGATGAGTTAGATCATGTAATAGTTCGTCAGATTATTGGGGGCATGTTTCCTATCATCTATATTGGTTTTTATCTTCTTTGCTTGAACTTGTTGCTCTTAATGCTTGTCACTTTGGGCCCGAGTGCCATGTTTTCAGATCCGAACCCTATGTGTTTTCATGAATATATTTGTGTTCTTGATCCTATCTATGAGTTGTATGCACCTATTATGGTCCGGAACCGGCGATCCCAAAGGTCACAGCTTGGGACACCAAAGGGGATGGTCCATAATTTGAGGACTCCATGTATCCATTGAGTTTATTTCTTTGTTCCGGTGCTCTTTGACAGGAGCACCTTAATCTCCATAAGTTCCCTTTGGCTCCGTTCGTAGCGGATGGTAGGACAAAAGATGTTGTGCAAGTTCTTATTGCAAGCACACACAACTACCTACGGGATACATGCCTAATGTTTGATATTTTCTTCGATGATCATTGCTTTTCTGTGTGCCTTTCCCCGTGTTAGAATCTATTACATGTTCACTCTCATCCATGCAGCGCCCAACCATCCATCTCCCTATCCTAAAGTGTTTTCAATCCTGCTGGTTATTAGTTGTTACTTTTGCTGTCTTCACCATCACTATCATATTACCTTTACCACTTATCTTTTTTTGCAAGCAAGTATATTTCAGGTGCGGTTGAATTGAAATCTCAACTGTGAAATCTTATAAATACTTTTTGGCTCCCCTTGTGTCGAATGAATAAATTGGGTTAAGTTACCCGCGAAGACTATCTCGATCCCTTACGTTTGTAGGGCATCAAGCAGCGTTTTCTGGCGCCGTTGCCGGGGAGCATAGAAATATTTACAAGTCTACTTGAAGTATCCTTCCTGTTGCACATCATCTGCTATGGTAAGAAAGGAGACCCCAAGGTTCCGATCTTACCATCCCGTACAAGAAAAGGTAATGTTCCGAACACTAGTGCTACACTTGATTCACCTTCTGTTATGAGTAAGTTTACTTCACCACCACCACATGTTGCTTCTACTGAGTCTGTCACTATGTCCGATACTTTTGATGATGCTTCCACTACTCTTGATGATACTACTTTTCTTGGCTACTATATTGAAACTCAGACTGCTAAGGCTGCAGCAGAATCCAAGACCGAGACCCCTGCTACTTATATTCCTACCTGCAAAACCTTTGGTTACCCGTGCTTAGATGAACTCAAGGAGAGAATCCTTGATGATGATTATGTTACTCTTGATGATGATTTTTGCAGGGAACTCAGAGAGTGTGTCGACTCTGACCCTAGTGCTGTTAAGGAGCTGCTCAAAAAGCACTCCATGAAGAACAAAGTTATTCCTGATCCTAAATTTTCCACATCCCCTATATGCATCATTGATCCTGATTATGATTTCTCTGTTGATCTTTCACTTATATCTACAGTCGAGGCTGACCCCTTTTATGGCAGAGAAAATGATGATGCTATAGCACACTTGACCAAACTCGCTGAGCTAGGTAACCTATTCACTACTGATGAGAAGATACAAAACTTCTATGTGGCCAAGCTTTTTCCTTTTTCTTTTAAGGAAGACGCTAAATTATGGTACGATGCACTACCCTATGGTTCTATTAAGATTCCTCAGGACTTAGTCCAATTCTTTTTTGATAAATATTTCCCAGCTCATATGCAACATGCTGCTTTGCAAAGAATCTATAACTTTAAACAATTGCAGGATGAGCACCTCCCTAAAGCTTGGGGAGGTTTTGTGATTTACTTAAGGTTATGCCGGGACATGGAGTCCCCATGAATGAACTACTTGATATATTTTACGCTGGTTTAACCGATGAATCCAGATCCTACCTTGATAGTTGTGCTAGTTGTGTTTTCAGGGAAAGAACATCGGACGATGCAGAAGAATTAATGTGCAAAATTGCGAAGAACTATGAAGATTGGTCCGTTCCTGAACCACTTCTACCACCGAAAAAGAGGGGCATGCTTGTTCTGAGCCCCGAAGATATGCAAGAAGCAAAGAAGTCTATAAAGGAGAAAGGTATTAAAGCCGAAGACGTGAAGAATTTACCGCCTATTGAGAAGTTGTGTGAGCCTACTACTCGCCCTCCCTTGGTAGAGGTACACTCTTTCTTAGACTTTACTAAAAGTGACATCCCTAAAGGTAAGCCTCCCGACCAATGCTTAGATGAGCTTGATAATTTTATTATTAAGCAAGACCATTTTAATAGGAGGACACAAAGTCAGTTGCATGATAACTCTATTGCTATCAAAAGTTTGTGTGGTGTTCTAGAAAGAACAGTTAATGATGTTAAATGTCTTGTTAAGCATTTTCATATGGTTCAAACTCAGCTTGAACAAATTTCTAAAGTGCAAAAAGATTTGCTTGCTAATAATGCCAAACAGGACATACAAGCTTATGGCATCAAAAATAGGGGTGGAACACACACCCAGGACCCACTCTATCCTGAGGGGCATCCAAAGAGGATAGATCAAGATTCTCAAGTACAAGAAGAAGACGAGACTGTTAGCTCTCCGAAGAAAAAGAAGAAGAAGAAACACAAGGAGGCTGACAATCCCGATGATCCTATTATAAGTGAAAAGCCAACTGTTGATCCTAACAGCATATCTACCTCCGATGCTGAAATAGAAGACGGTGCCGAGCCTGAAGAAAAGGACACGCAGAAGGATGATTCTCCTGACGTAAGAGAAGAAGAAACACCCGATAAACGCAAGAAGTACTCTAGATAAGACTTCATCGCAAGAAGACATGGGAAGGAAAGAGAACCATGGATACAGAAACCCATGCCCTTTCCAGGTAAGTCCCTCAAATCTAAAGAAGAAAAGCACTATAATAAATTTTGTGAATGGATGAAACATCTTTTTCTTCAAATCCCTTTGACTGATGCTATTAAGTTACCTCCCTACTCGAAATATATGAAAGATATTGTCACAAATAAAAGAAAAGTTCCTAATGAGGCAATATCTACTATGCTTGCTAACTACTCTTTCAGTGGCAAGATTCCTAAGAAGCTTGGTGATCCAGGTATACCCACCATTCCTTGCTCCATAATAAATAATTACGTCAGAACTGCTTTATGTGATCTTGGTGCAGGAGTGAGTGTTATGCCTTTTTCTCTTTACAAGAGGCTTTGTTTAGAGAAACTAATCCCTACAGATATCTCTCTTCAGATGGCTGACAAGTCAAAAGTTGTCCCCATTGGTATTTGTGAGGATGTTCCCGTTGAAGTTGCTAATTGTTTGATCCTTACAGATTTTGTTGTGCTTGACATGCCCCAGGATTGGAGCATGCCCATTATTTTTGGTAGACCTTTTCTTAACACCGCAGGTTCTATTATTGATTGCAATAAAGGAAATGTCACTTTCAACGTTGATGATAAAGGACACACGGTGTATTTTCCAAAGAAGATCAACAAGAGGCATGGCCTTAACTCTATAGAGAATGTTGAGACCATGAAGATTGGAGAATGGGACTGTCCACTACATGTGCACCACAAATACAAAACCATCATTGTGGGGACAATGTCCATTAAAGTAAAGGTGCAATGATCACTTCATAAGAGGTGAGACTTCTTGTTCTATATATCACCGGTTTGTTGGTAAGACTTGATCAACCTTACTAGTGAGCTTGTTATATAGGTAAAAAGTTAAGCTTGCTATGTTTTCATTTGCTTTAGCTTTTATTCTCTTTGATGTACCAAGTTTTTGTGTTTTTGAAGATTCACAATACTAATCACCGCTTTAAGTCTTCAGAAAGTTTTGTTGTTTTTTGAACTCCGAGAAATTTTCAACAGTGAAGTTTTCAGAAAAATTCCAGAAAAAAAAAATTCCATGCCGGGAGTGACCCAGAGGCACCTGGGGCTAACCAGGGGGGGCCACCAGTGGCCTAGGCGGCCAGCTGGCGCGGCCTGCCCCCTGGCCGCGCCCACAGGGTGCCTGGGGCCCACATGGCAGCCAGCCAGGTAAGTCTTCTTCCTCCTCTTTCCTCTCTCTCCAAAAACACGAGTTCTGCACTTTGTTCTTGTGTTCTTGCTGCTCTCCGTCCAGAATTTCGATCTCTCTCTACGACCCATCATTTGAGCTAAGATTTTGGGAAAATACTCCCTGGTATGTAACTCCTCCACTCCTCCAAATGGATTTTTGGTTGGTGGCTTCATTTGTGAGTATTTAGTAGTTCTTGGTGCTATTTAGATGAGCTTGCATGCATGTGTAGAAGTTTATTTTCCAAGTTTTGATCCAAGTTTTTGCCTTAGGTAAGTGGGTTGAGTAGTTTGCCTTAACTCACTTTGTTTAAATCCTTGTTTTTGTAATTTTTCAAAAATTTCAGAAATGAGTTTGCTAGGAAGAGAAAAGGGGTGGCTTGGGAAGAAAAGGCCTAAGCGCTCCGATCGAGTTACAAGAGCTGCAGCTTCACCCTCGACTGCTAGGGTGAGCTACAACGAAGATCATGTGCCCTTAGAGTTGTTGGAGGACACAAATCCAGCACGTGCAATGACTTTCCCGTGCGATGAATTCCTTGAAGCTGCAGGAATTAAGGAGGAGTTCTATAATCTTTGTGCTAATGCAGTTCTGACGCGGATCGCAACGTGCCGTGTTGCTCAGTATCGAAAACTCACCTCCTGTTTCATTAACAGTTTTAGATATAACCTTGATAATGGTTCTGTTGAGTTTAAAATTTAGAATGATCTTTTGACCATGCCTTTGGAAAAGTTTTCTGAAATAATAGGTGTGCCGAACGTTGGACTGACGGCGAAGATGAGCTCTCAGCCCTCCGAGCTGAGGACCGTCTTCAACTCTCTCTGTAGCATGGATACAAGGGATATTCATCGGTCAAAAAACTCCAGCATCTTGTTCCCACACCTCAGGTATTTTGCGTATTATATTGCTAGAGGGGTGTTAGCTCGTGACAACACGAGCAACATATCTGCACCGGATATTGCTATCCTGGAAACCGCCCTCTCGGGGATGTTTGATTATAATGTGGGTGCCTTAATTTCTCGACGCCTTGCTATGAACGGTAACAAGGGGGATTTATTTGGTGGCGTTTACGCCACACTTATCCTAGAGTCTCTTAATGGCACCCCACACCCCGATGATAAGCCTTTTACTTATTTAAGTTTTGATCTTACTTCTATGAAAAGGCATAAGTTTGTTACCATGACTTCCGAGTTTGGTAACCTTGATTATATCTTGCGTTTCAGAGCCACCACGGAACGCAAGATCCGTCTACCTGCACCTCTTTTGTTCGATTTTTCTCGCAGGAACGGATGGTCCTTTGATGCTACCCAGTTCGATGAGTTCGTGGTTCAGCATCAGTTTCATAACCCCATGGAGGGGGTTGTGCCCGACGAGGAGGAGCATGGTGAGTTCCCACCTATCCAGGGGGAGACCTTCACCCAGTTTGGTGAAGGGTCTTCCTCTGCTTTGGAGCGCGGATCATTCTTCGTGGGAGGATCCGAGGACTTCGGTGTGCGCACCGGAAGCCTCATACGGCCCTTGGACTCACCAGTACCACCCTGGAGCAGGAGGATCCTGGGGACATTAGCTACTACCAACTTAGGCAAAAAGCCTAAGATTGGGGGAGTACGTACCCTTCTCACTTTTCCATTGTATTATCTGTTTTATTTTTGTTCGCTTTGATCTTTTCGAAGTTTTTTCTTGTTCTTCTTTCTTTCTTTCTTTGCAAAAACAACAAAAAGATTTTCTCTTTTCTTTTGCTCTCGTTTAAACCTTTTAAAAACCCAAAAAGATTTCCTTTCTCTCTTTAGTTTGCTTTGTTTTCAGAGTTCAGCTCGAGTCCGTGATGGCATTTGATAATATTTCCCACGTTCGATCGTGCAAGTGACCAGGCAGTAATGACGAAGATCGGCGGAAGGTAAGCTTCAAGGAAAACCGGTATGAACTCTTCTTGTTTCTACTTTTGTACATATGCCTGTACTTATGATCTAGAGACCAGCTTGTAGCGACATAGTGCTATGTTTACAATGCTTTCCCAGTGTTCATGCTTTCCTTGTGGCTAGCCTCAAATAGCTAGAGTACATAATGTGTTGTTGAAATGATTTACATGCATTGCATCGTTCATGGTTTGGCATACTAAAGTGGTATTTCCCTTCGGAGATTTTTTGGATTGACTTGGCACATGTTCACACATGTTTATGACTAAAAAGTCTATTATGCCTTGATGATCTTTTTGTTTCAGAATAGTTATATCACTTTCATGCCCGATTCAATGTTGCTTTGTCGCTCTGCATGATTATGACAGTTATTGCTCTCTAGTTGGTCGCTTCCCAGTCTTTTGCTAGCCTTCACTCGCACTAAGCGGAATTCTGCTTGTGCATCCAAAATCCTTGAAACCAGTTATTCCATTTGAGTCCACCATACCTACCTATATGTGGTATTTACCGGCCACTCATAACTTAGACTTTCATGTGCCATCTCGAAATTTATTAAAAAGCTTCCCTTTTGTAACCATACAAGCTCATGGTGCGGTGAGGGGAAATTAGTATCTTGCATGCCAAAAATATTTTGACGGAAGTTTTAACTAGTCAAGTAAAAACAAAATATGAGAGTTACACCTCCCCCATACTTGATGATGGAGTGAAATGGACCAAATGCTGCTTATGATAGATGGAACGATACCCTCCTTCCATCCTTGAGGCAAAATAAAAGGTTTTGTAGACCATCAAAGGATTTATGGATAAGGGAATATGTGTAAGAAAAAGGCATTAATATGGTTGGCATGGGAGATATTGAGAGACCTTTACCGTTCACCGTTGACTGGAAAGTTACACCTCTCAAAAGAGTTTTATCTCTGTTTTCAAAACCAAGAGCTCTGGCACATGCTTAGTATTTTCTTCCTTTCACGGGTTTTCAACCTTGCCATCAAAAGCCACGGTTCGAGAGTCTCCCCTTCTTTCTTCAAAGCACCAACTATGAGAGCATAATTGTCATTCTTAGTGTAACATGCATTGTCCCAAAGTATTACATTCTCTTCTGCATGCTTGTGTTATTTCTAGTCTGAAATACTGAGTTCTAGTCACCTTTAAAACTCCGGAGGAGTTTCTGCATTTATGTTTTTCTTCACTCATGGAGGCTAGCGAAATGCCACTCAAGTATGTTCAAGCTATGTGCATTGTGATCATGTCTTTATTTTCAGTAGCATATTATTTACTTTTAGTTGTTTGTGATTGATCACATGAAAGAAGAATTGCTTCGTGCATTGTCCTTATAGCATTGTTTCAATACTTGCTAAACTCTTTTCGTAATACATGCTTATATACATATAATGAAGAAAAAGAGTTTGTCAAAGTTTTCTTTGTCGCTTCCAGTTCATTGAACTGAATTGCTTGAGGACAAGCAATATGCTAAGCTTGGGGGAGTTGATATGTCTCAAACGTATCTACTTCTCCAAACACTTTTGCTATTGTATTGCCCTCATTCTTGCATGATTTGGACGAAACTAACCCGGACTAACGCTGTTTTCAGCAGAGCTGCCTGTATGGTTTTATTGTGTGCAGGAAAATGGATTTTTAGGTATCCCAGAAAATTCCCAGAAAAATACCAGAAATTCCACGCACCCGAAGGAGGCAGATGCCAGAAGTGGGACCAGAGGGGAGTCCTAGGGGCCCTAGGCGCCCCCCTGGCGCAGCCAGGGGTGGGTCCGCGCCCTCTGGCCGCATGGGCGCCTCCCCCCCTCCTCTGGTGCCCTACCGATGCTCCTATTTATTCTCGTGACGGGAAAACCCCAGAACGGGAGTCGCTTTTCCAGTTTCCGTCGTGGAGCCGCCGCCACCCCCTGTTCTTCTTAGGGAGGGCTAATCTGGAGGCTGATTTGGCCTCCGGAGAGGGGAGATCGTCACCATCGTCATCACCATCACCAATCCATCCCTCCTCCATGAATTCTCTTCACATGTGTGAGTAATTCCCTGCTGTAGGCAAAGGGGGTGGTAGGAATTGGATGAGTGAGATCATGTAATAGTTCGTCAGATTGTTGGGGCATGTTGCCTATCATCTAGATTGGTGTTTATCTTCTTTGCTTCAACTTGTTGCTCTTAATGCTTGTCTATTTGGGCCTGAGTGCCATGTTTTCAGATTTGAACCCTATGTGTTTTCATGAATATATTTGTGTTCTTGATCCTATCTATGAGTTGTATGCACTTATTATGTTCCGGAACCGGCGATCCCAAAGGTCACAGCTTGGGACACCAAAGGGGATGGTCCATAATTTGAGGATTCCATGTATCCATTGAGTTTATTTCTTTGTTCCGGTGCTCTTTGACAGGAGCACCGTAATCTCCATAAGTTCCCTTTGGCCCCGTTCGTAGCGGGATGGTAGGACAAAAGATGTTGTGCAAGTTCTTATTGCAAGCATGCACAACTACCTACGGGATACATGCCTAATGTTTGATATTTGCCTAGATAATCATTGCTTTTCTGTGTGCCTTGCCCCGTGTTAGAATCTATTACATGTTCACTCTCATCCATGCAGCGCCCAACCATCCATCTCCCTAGCCTACAGTGTTTTCAATCCTGCTGGTTATTAGTTGTTACTTTTGCTGTGTACTTTTGCTGTCGTCACCATCACTATCATATTACCTTTACCACTTATCTTTTGTTGCAAGCAAGTATATTTCAGGTGTGGTTGAATTGACAACTCAACTGTCAAAGCTTATAAATACTCTTTGGCTCCCCTTGTCTCGAATCAATAAATTGGGTTAACTTACCCGCGAAGACTATCTCGATCCCTTACTTTTGTGTGGCATTAGTACCCAAAATAGGTGCGCCACTAATGACCTTTTTTCTAGTAGTGTATGTCTTGCACATTCCTCCCTTAAGCATGATTTTTGTCTGAGGTTAATCATACACCAGGGTGAGTAGATGTACCAAGTTTCATCACAAATGGAGCAATGTAGCTAGTACTTCCTTTGCAAAATTTCCAAATAGGCCAGGATGCAAAGTTGAAGCTAGCATCTCATAGGTTTGATGGAGTTGGCTGAAAATTAGTGGAGTGAGGTTATTTGGTGGTATGCACATGTGTGTAAAATTTCATGGCCATTGGAAAAGCCTAGCTAGAACTTTCTTCACAAGCTGTCCTGCTGACCATAATCTTACACTTGATGATGCACTCACTTGGGTAGTTGGATGGCTCAAACTTGGTTTGGTGGAGTAATTTGAGTGTGGGAATAGGCACAAAAAGTTTCAAGGAAAATGGGATCCCCTGTCATGCACTTGCTTCACAATGCCCCCTTGCTGCATCCAAACTTTAGGAATTTATTGTCGGAGTTTGGCTAGGAAATTGATGGTCGAATTTGGTGTAGGCCAAAGATATGATCATATGAGTTTGCACAAAAAGTTCCACCAACAATGGATTACGATAAATGTCACTCCCTTCACAAAGCTCCATTCTGCCCCCACAGACAAATGGATTTTTCTAGAGGAAAATCCACTTGGGCCATGCAATGTGTTTGGAGAATTTGGCAAGATGTGGCATCAATGATAGGTGGGAATTATTTGGGGATTTATGGAGCAATATAAATAGTGTTTTCTTCACAAACCTCAAATAATTGGAATATTCCTTTTATTGGAAAGGGAATACTTGGCTTGCACACAAGGGTGGTTTGGATGGGGTGGATCCATGGAATGACATGGAAGGGCTTGGAAATCAAGGGATACTTAAGCATGAAGAGAAAATATGCTCAAGTTTCAAGTCCAAAGAGGTGCTCAAAACCAAATCAAATGGAAAATCCAGAAATAAATCAGAAAGGTTTTTGGAAAAAGAAAGATCCAAAATCCAGGATGTCACATAATTTTAGCAGGGGGTAGTACTTCCCAATAAAAGCATCTTTGCACTTATCCCAAGAATCTATGCTATTCCTAGGCAAATATTGAAACTAGATTTTAGCTCCTTCCCTCACAGAGAAAGGAAAAAGCTTGAGCTTAACAACATCACCTTCTACTTCTTTATACTTTTGCATATCACATAACTCAAAAAAATTATTTAAGTGTAAACCAGCAGCATCACCAGCACCAGAGAATTGATCTCTCATAACAAGGTTTAGTAAAGCATGTTTATTTTCATAAGAGGTATCTGAAGTGGAAGGTGTGGCAATAGGAGTGGAGATAAAGTCTTTGTTGTTGTGACTAGTGAAGTGACACAACTTGGTGTTTTCAGTAGAACCCATAGTAGAAGTAAGTGTGGCATATTTTTTGTTATTTTTATATAAGACACAAAGATAAAAACTGAAAGGTAAACTAACAAGATTAAAAAGTAAATGTAAAAGCTAGTGAGCAACTCCCCTATCTTATCACTCGGAGTCCCCGGCAACGGCGCCCGAAATTTGCTCGATACGCGAGAGATGATAATTGCTTCTCTCCCTTCGTTGGTTACCCTCGGTGAATATATCGAGGTTTTAAGATTGTCTCCAGTAGGACTCCGGCAATGATAAGTAGGTGGTTCGACAAGTGGTGCGTCGTTTGAAGATAATCACTTGCTTCTCCTGGACCTGTACAAATAGCTTTGCTCCGAACGAAGTTCAGAGAGGTTGTCAATCTCTCCGGTCTTGTTGTTTACAAAGGATCAAAAACACAAGGGATAATGATAATGATAGCAATAGAAAATAAAAGAAAGAAAAGTAAATGAGCGTGTAAAAAATGATGAGAGTATGGACCGGGGTCCCGTGATGTTCACTAGTGATGTCTCTCCCAAAAGACGATAAAACTTCTATGCGAGGTAAACAAATTACAGATGGGAAATTGACAGGATTATAAACGCACCGCAATGCTAACTATGCTACGAAGAAAGGAAGAGGCTCAAAAGCATGGGCGGTACGCCAAAATAAGTAGACCGAAATCCAACTGCATCTACTACTAATAATCCACCTTGAGATATCTATCCAGAACATCTCGCTGGTATCAAGTTGCGAGCCCCACCCAAAGTGTAAACCCAAAGCAACAGACAACTGCATTATAAAGCACTTTGCGTAAAGTAAACAATCCTTGCAACCGCGGTTACAAGCACCGTTGTTTTCCCCCTTGTGTCAACAACACATCCCCTAGACTCATGTTTCCCTCACTCAAGCGTTTCATCAGAGGCATGAACCCACAATCGAGCATAACATTCCCTCTTGGAGTTACTACCTACTACTTGGCCAAAGCAATAAACAGCAACGAAGAACATGAAAGAATTACTTAGGAACAAAAATATAAAAGATAAGAACCAAATATATTACTCTATCATAATCTGAACATAATCTCATAATCCATCAGATCCCATTAAACTCAGCATAGCAACAGCAGAAAGATTACAGATGTGCCTCGATCATGCAGGGCATCTCACGAGGTCTAAACCATGAAGAACAAAGAGGGGAGGATAACATCACATAGCTACTGATCATGGACCCATGGTCAAAAGGAAACTACTCTCGGCACATCTGGGAAGTGTCCGTGGTGAAGGGGAAGCTCCCGGAGCTCGATCCTCCCTCCGGAAGGGTGCCGGGAAGAAGTTTGCTGGCGCTCCCGATCTTGGAAGCGCGGCGGCGGCGGAACAGAGGCGAGATCGCGAAAAGGGGTTCTCTTTTCGGAAGTTTCACGTCGCGGGGAATATATAGGCGAAGGGGAGCAGCCAGGGGGACACCATGGGTCCAGGCGCCCCCCTGGCGCGGCCAAGCCCTAGGCCGCGCCATGTGGCCGCCTGGGCACCTGGTGGTGGCCCCTGGACCTCCTTCGGGGTCACGGAAGCTTCCAATGCGCTGATTTTTTATCCGATTTTCCCGAATTTTTGGAGCACTTTTAATATGGAGGAAACCTGGAATAAAAGAAACAGCAAAAAAACAAAAACTGGCACTGGGGTGCACTAAGTTAATAGGTTAGTCTGAATATGATAAAAAAATGTATGAAAGTGTATCTAGATCATAGCAATATCACACAGAACATGCATGGAGCAAGCAGAAATTATCGATATGTTTGGGTCGTATCAACAACCCAAAGCACTCACACTTATCTTTGCAGTTTTAGAGTATCCCTTTAAGTTGTCTAATAATCAAGTAAATATCTCCAAGTAGTCCATAACCGCGGACACAGCTAGTCGAATAGTTCATTAACCCTACAGGGGTGTACTTCTTCACATATGTAGCTACCACTTACCGCCTAGAACTCGTCACCTTCAAGCGGTGTCGGCGAGGATAGTAACACGGCACTTACCTCACGGCTCCAACTTTAGTCCAGGGGATCGCCTATCTTAGTATGTACCCCAATCGGGAATCCGGCTGGGGTTTCCGTTCAGTACGCAGACGATGTATGGACAGTCCGACAAGCCCACCTCGACGGATGGTACTACGCTTTCCCAAAACCGTGCTACATTATGAAATCAAATCGAAGAAACAATTAACCCATGTGAATCATGGACCATAGTCGGGGTGAGTTAGTAGGTTGAGAGGGGTCAATGAGCCCAACATGTGGTAGTAATCTGTGTCTTGGATCACAACACAAGAACTCGGGGCCTAGGGCAGTGTAAATGAGACAACCCACTGTGTACTCCTACACAGCCTCTCATTGTTTACCTTTGTTAGGATAACTTCACCAACACATTACCATTATGTTGCATTGTTCACTACCATCCCGCTACATCACCCAGATGGATCAACTTCATTGCAAACACTCTAAGCATAGCATAAGCGTAACATGGATGAAGGGCCACATGATGAACACAATCAATCTTGGATCTGCTAGGTTGAGGTTTTCTTAATACTGTGGCAGCAATGATAGGTCATGTAAAGGATGGGTTCAAATTAGCGATAGAACGGTACCATGTGAATCACCTAATCATGCATAAGAGAACAAGAGGGAAATGGGTTTATATAGACATGATCAATGGGGTTTGCTTGCCTTGTTGACGATCATGAGGTGCCACTCTTCACAGAAGTACGAAACTACGTCCGGCGATGAATCTATCGAGAAGAGGCAAACACCAAGACAACAAAGTATAAACATCACATTGAATTGCACAATCAAGATGTAAAACATAGCATGGCATGGTACTGATGTGCTCTATGTTCATGTTTCAACATATTAATTGAAGTATATTTGCAATAGAATTCCAAATTCAAACTCCAAATGATTATTCAAAAATTTCCAAATTACATTTGCTACTGTTTGTTCTAGTTAAGCTATTTTTTCATGCTTGAAAGTAGTATATTTGGATTCCTTTCATTTTTCTGATAATTTTTCATATATAAATCTTTTCCATCTGATTTGTGGATTAAAAGTTATTCAATTTCAAAGATTTAACAATTTCTAGATTTTCTATTAAAAGAATTATTGCCTCAGCATGACATCAAGATGACGTCATGCGGGTGCTGACCAGTCAACTAACGCCTGGGACCCACTTGTCATAGGATCAGAGCTTAACAGTGGGTTAATTTAGTTTAAACCATTTAATTAAGCGCTTGGGCCCCATATTTCAGCGGCTTAGGAGGGTGGTTCGTGGGGGGATTAAGGGTTAACAGGCCAGGGCGGCCGTCGGCGCCACTGGCCACTGCGGAGGCGCGCTGGGGCGCAAGGGGACGGAGGAGGAGAGCACTGGAAGGTGCCTCTCGCTCGCGCGCGTCGCGTGGGGCAACAGGGAGGGCTCCGCAGGCGCTAGAGCCACGCCTATAGAGGGCATGGAGATGCGGGGCGCGGGGAGGAGCGCGGACAGGGGGAAACGAACGGGGAGCTCACCCCGGTTCTAGCAGAGGGGACATCAAGGTAGGAGACGACAGGACGGCGTCGCAATCAACCAAAAACTCCATGGAGGACAACGGCGTCTAGGCGGAGAAGGTGTTGGCTACGGGCATCCGAGGGTTGATTCCTTTCCGGAGACGATGAAGAATACCTCGGCGATCCTCCTAGAGATGTTGGTCCGGAGGGAGGTGGCCTATGGCCGCGGCGGTCATGGCGGCGTGCTTCGGCCAGTTCTCGGTCCGCGCGGGATTTGCGATAGGGAGAGGGGGAGAGCGAGCAGCCAGAGGGGGAAAGGTGAGGGCGTCTCTCGTGCGTCGTCGTGGCGAGGAGATGAGGCTCGGGGAGGCAGTCGTGGGAAAGTCACGGCAGATGTCCGTAGAGTCGGACTTATCATGGGACCTTTGTTGCGAGGCGAATTCGAGGAGAGAGTCGACATAGGCACAAGAATTGGCGAGTTTACCCATGTTCGGCCCCGATAGTGCGGTAAAGACCTACTCCTGCTTTTTGACTATAGGGGAATCGACTCTTCAATAGGAAGAGTCGATCGTATCGATTACAGTGATGATGTTTTGCAACCTTATTCTCGTGGAGATCTAGGTTATGGCGCGAGTTGTCTAGTCCTGGCTTGAGGTAAGTTCTGGCTCTGGCTCCCATGGTCCTCGGCTTATAAAGGTACCGGGTCCCGGGATTCCTAGAGTCCGACTCCTACACGATGTGGAGTTCTATTCTACTTTACAAGTTTTCTACGTACTATACAAGGTAAGTCGATTTCCTTCTAGGGCTTCAATCTTCACGCTTGGCACGTCACACTCCTAGTCGAGTCTTCTTTATGAGCCTTCATACGTAAGTCGGCCCGGAGATCTCTAATGCCGGGTTTATGGGCCTGATCCATCCCCCCGACATTAGCCCCCAGGATTGTTGTGATGCTTCAGTCTTCACAACAATCTTATTTTATTTTCTTCATTGCCACTGGCTGTTCATGGATCAAGGGCCGGCTTTATGCTTGATGTTGATTGGGATTCGGAGTCGTCTCTCTTCAATCTTGCTTCAATTCCTTGATCTTCATGGAGCTGGCTCTTTTGGTTGAGTCGATCAATATTTCCAGAGTCCGGATCTGATTCTTCAAATGTTTCTTTGAAGGAACTTTTAAATGGTATGCCTCGATTTTGGCGGCGCAATTAATGCCGCCTAGTTTTTCACGAAAATCGAGGGATTTCCTGCCGTTTAGCTGGCGGTTAGCGACGCCTCGGGTTTTGAGCAGAGGTTCTTTTATAAATACACCCCCGTCCACATCCGTTCTCATTACCACATCTACATCTTCTCTTCTTCTTCCTTGCGCACCGGAGAACAGGAAGCTTTTCCCTTCGTCTCCGTTCCGTGTTGTTCCTCCCTCGTCGTTTGCACGAGACGGTCTGGGACCGTGCCATTCTCGCTTGTTGTTAAGGTAAGTTTTCCATCACCTCCATTGCGCTGTAATTCTTTACTCATCTCCATTGTTGCGAGATTCAAGCTCTACTGTATTTAGTAGATCAACATGACCCACTAGAGGCGCACCATGCATGTTGGTACATAGGATAGGATTGATAATGGAAAACTCCAGAAGATATTGCTTCGTCATACAACCGTATTTTACAGATCCATCTTTATCTTGCAACCATTCCTAGTTTTTCGCAAGTCGTAGATCTGTTCATCATTTTTCACCTATTTCTCGGGTTGGTTAGATCCAATCGCTCCGCTGTATTTTGCGAAAACTGTTTGTGTAGTTTCCTTGTAGGTCGGTTTATGATCGACTCTAGTTTTTCTTTTTCTAGATCCGACTTCTGTACCATGGGTCGGAAAACTGTTGCCGATAAAAGCAAAGTCGCCGCAGACAAAAGTAAGAAGCCAGTTGGCAGGACCAAACCTCCAGCTCCCCGGCCGACTTTAGAGGCTAACTGGTCGAAGAGCTGGGTTACTGATGCCTTTTTGAATGAGATGGAGACAGAGGGGATTTTTCCTCCCCAATCTAAAATTAAGTGGCGAGCTCCTGGAAAGGAGACCCGGCCTCAGCCTTAGGGAGATGAAGTCGTTGTTTTTGCTGATCATATCACCAAAGGCTTTCGTCCTCCCGGCTCTAAGTTTTCCAGGAATGTGCTACACTCCTACAAATTGCATCAACAGGATCTGAGTGCCAATTCGATGCTCAATATCTGTCATTTCCTGAGAAGGAAAATCCTCTGCCTAGATTTCGTGAGAGTCGGCTTGAATTTCATGATGGCTTGAATCTGTTTCCTTCAGATGCTCAAAAGAAAAAACATGAACCGATTATGGCTCGGATAAAGGCTTTGTTAGGTCATGGTATTGCTGGGAAAGACCTGATCAAATGTTGGATAGGTTGGCAAATCCAGCCTCTTAGCGTGAGAGACCGACTCATGTGCGAGTACTCGGGGTCGGACGACCCCATGTGTTTTGCGAAGAAAGATTTTTCTCGAGGAGCTCTAGTGACTACTTGCAAGAAACTTCTTGCTGAGCGCATAGAGGACATCAAGAAAGTCAGCCTTCTCCCGTTCTGTAAAGCCAATCCAGCTCTTCTGGTATGTTTATTTGTTTATTCCTCCTTAACATAAATTTGTCTAAAGATCTTAACCTTCCAAATTCTTACTTCCAGGAAGATGATCCATGGTGGAATGTGGGGCAAGACTGTAAGGCCCCTGATGCGGTGCTAACTCAAGTTAGTCGCTTTCGTGTCCCGCTCGAGATAGTAGCGCATAAAAGGCCACCGACTCAGGACACTCGCACTCGTGTCGCTGCCGGATTGTCGACAACAGATATAAGAACAATGAACTTTATACTAAGAGAAAAATATATAGAGTCCAGGGCATACATCGCCACTTGTATTTATTACATCATCTTAGAGGTCCATAGACTCAACAGTACATCATGCAACGAGCGGAAGACAATCATGACCGAGTACGGTCAAAATCCAAATGGACCTAGAGAGGGCTGCACATAATAAGTCCACCCACGGAACGTCGGAACCCAACTATAGGATCTACTGAACGAAGTCATCCTCATCGTCGTCCTCCGGGGGCACCTCCACGAAGTATCGTCCGGTGCTCGGGTCGAGGTAGTAGTCAACTGCAGCGGCCGATCAGGAAAAACAGTAAAAGCACAAAAGGAAAAAAGGGGTGAGATTATATCATTACAGGATATCTAACTTCCTACGGTAAGACAAGGTAAAAATAAAGGTTGCAGCCGCACTAGCATATATGGTGGCTATCGTTCTATTGGAGTAGGGGTAAGATCCAAGAAAGCACGTGACATCGTGTCTTAAGTCTGCTATTCACCTACGTACGTCAAGCATAACACAACCTGGATCTTCTCTCGGTCCCCCTGGACGAAGAAAAGCAACCAAGGCACTCACACGGTAGGCAAGCTTTAATTATGATTCAATTTGATGTTATTCTACGAACAAGGAGTAGGTCTCAAGTCATCCATAACCGCGGACACAGCTTTTTGAAAAGATTTAACCCTGCAGGGGTGTACCAACTGCCCATCATAGGCTTCGCATGTATGCCCGGTTTCCACTTGGCTAGGTAAACGCCTGAAATCCCGGAACGTCAGAGTCCCTCTAACTAACAACGCACAATTTTGGGTGCCCCCCGGTGAGTCGACACCCAACTCAAAAGCCGATCGTGCTCTCGAATCGGTCTCTACCGTATGACTCCAGGTTTGGATTGCCGGTTAATCTCATATGAGACCGGGTCCTCAGCCGGTCAAGGTGGGTCAGCCAAGGACCAAGCCCCCCTGGCCCAAGGTGGTTTGTCAACAACTGGGGTACCACCAGCACACACACATGGCAAATAGTAAATCAGCTCGGGCCACCACTAGAACTGTTTGGAGCTAGGTAGGTAAGACAAGGGGGCCCCATAGAACCCCACACACGATTAGGCACGCTCGTCAAGAAACACAATACCCGGAACTCGGGACCTAGGTGACTCAAATGGAACAAAATACCTGGCGGGAACAGCCTGGTCTCCCATCTTTCGTCAAGTATAAATTAACATCATGATAATAATAAATATCAACCAACTTCTTTAATAACAGGATATCCCAACCATAGCATAGGGTAAGCAGCAAGTTTTTCCTACTCATACTAAGGAATGGATGAGCAGCGGTAACTTAGCAATACAAAGTTTTGCTGGGATGTGGGGATCGTGGTTGTTTGGTTTTAATTAAGGCATAATGTAACAGCCCAGATTTCACAAAAATTAAAAATTTTGTTTTCGGTGTGAATTGTTTGATTGTCTGATTTGTTTGCGGTGTTTGCATCCCCGATTTATCGATCGGCGATTATTTACCCCCCTCCTATCTCGTATCGGATGAAAACCGACCCTTGCCACCCTAACACTCGACCTTTGCGACACCGGGTTACGCCCGATCACCGTCGCGAAAACCGCACGAGACCAGCCGCAGCCAACGGAACGATTAAACAGGTTATTTTTATAGCGCCCGGAAAATGTTCTCGGAACGGTTCCAGCGCGAGGTGAATGCCGCCGGCTCGACACGATGATCGCGCAGTTTGAAGTTTTACCCGAATCGGAGGTCCTACGGACCCCCGGCGGTCAAAAACGTAAACACCGCGCGCGCGAGAGAAAAACCTGGGATGTTTTTGCAAACTGCCAACGACCTGGGCAATATAAACACCACCACACTCCCACCCCTTTCTAGGGTTTCCCTAGCCACAAAATTGCAGCCACCCCCTCAGATCTGCCTCCAAATTTGCCCAATACCCCATTTTTTCGTCCAACCCTAGCTCCCCTCAAATCTGGACCATCAGATCTGCGATCTGATGGCCCAGATCTGGCCACGTCAGCCCCTATCCCTCCACCTGTCTCTCACCTGCCGCCAACCCGAGAGGAGCTTGCCGCCGGCTCCATTCGGCGAGCGCACGGCCGCCAGAGCAGCCTCCCTCTCCTCTATGTTCCCTCCTCCGGTGCCTCTCCTCCTCCTTTGAACCCCTAACCTCCCCTTTCCTCCCTCTGTGTACGAGTCACCGCCCACAAGCTAGAAGCGCCGCGCGCCATGGCCAGCCATGGGAGCTCGCCGCCGGCCCCTGTCTTCCATGCCTGCGGCCGCCCCAAGCCACCGCCCTCCACCGGCGTCCTCCCCGACGGCCACCGCATCACCCCGCGCCCCCTGGTTCTCCAGCCTGCGACGCCCCTCGCCGCCAGGCCGCCGCCCTCGCTGGCGTGCGACCCGCTGGCCTCCCGTGCTTGGAACGGCGACGGGTCCGTCGCGTCCAACTGCCGAGGCCGCGTGGGTCGGCCCACCTCCACGGCCCACTCGCCCCAGAGGCCCAGCTCCCCTCCAAGCCTAGCCGGCCTCCCTATCCAGCGCCTCATGGGCCGAGCCCAACTAGGTGAGGCCGTTTTTTTTCCCAGCTCTGCTCTTATTTATTTTTCTAAGTTTGTAACTGTTATTGCTGCTGATGCTGTTTTGCAACATTAATTCCCGTTGACTCGTAGGTCCAAATGAAGTGATTCTTTTCTTGTTTGGTTGTGCTTTGTGTGCTCTAGAGTTCATCTTTATGAAGTTATTTATTTTGAGGTCATCTTGCATATGTAATTGTGTGTTGAACATGGCACCAGATCGTTAAGTTGCTAAATCTGCTGTTAACTACTGCTGCTGTTATTTTGTTCAAACTTTGGGTGATGCTTGTGTCAAATCCATGAGGCCTATTGCATTGATTATTTTTCCTATGTGTTAAGCATCATGTCTAGTTCAGTCCCATGCTTTAACTTGTCATGTATGGGTTCTTTAGCTATATTAAATCTTGCTCTAAAGTGGTGACCTGATGTTAATGTGCTGCTGTGCTGAAAACTGTTAATTTGTTGCAACTTCGGGTGACGGTTGCGTCGCAACCGTTTATCCGAATTGAGTGATTCCAATTGCATATTGTTAAGAATCATGTCTACTTCCATTATATGTATTTCATTGTCATGATATGCTTGCTGTTTTTATAGTTATTGAGCTCCAAAGTTTCTATGCTGCTGTTTTTGACAGCTACCTCTGTTTTTCTCTAAGTCTGTAACGTCCCGATGCCATGTTGTCTTAATATCTTTTGATCTATGATGCCAAATTGCACAATTATTTTTTCCATGCCTTACCTGTCATGTCTACTTTAGTTTCATATCAGTTGTGAGCATGTTTGCATTCATTAACCTGTTTATGCAATGCTCTAAAGTGTGCTTCCGATGTTGGCAGAGTGTGCCCGTAACTTGTTTTGCTTGTATCTTTTTAACCGTAACTCCATTTGGGGTTTCTTTATATGCAACTTGATTAGTTTTTCGTGTACTTTGTGTTTATGCTATTGTTTGCTGCTGTTAACCAACCTAAAATATGGTTTAGGGCAGAACAGTACCAAATGTTTTAATTGTCGTGGGGAACTTAGTGGATGCCATGTTAAGGTTGTGCCTCCCTTAAATTGACTAGCATAGATAGTTTATCTTATGCTTCACCTCTTTACATGCTTCTGTGCTTTCCATGTTAGCAACTTTATTGATCACCTGTAGCTAAACAACTTGATCCACCGTAAACGTGCGGTATCGTCGTGTGTGACGAGTACTCCACTTAACCTGTTAGTAACCGCCCTCGACAGTAGGTGCGATGTCTCGTGTTGCCTTCTTGTTGATGCCTGCTCGTGTTTTCCTCGTAGTAGTTGATGCTTACTCGTTGATAGATTTCCAGTGTTTACCCTCTTGTGTGCTCCCGCGGGTACCTTCGGAGACGATGCGAGTTTGCGATCAACTACACCTTCGGAACCCGAGTTATCAACAGGCAAGGACTATACATTACTTATGGTCCATTCTATTTCAACCAGCGGTTTGAATGCTAGTATAGGTTAGGTTCGATGTTTTATCCTACCACATGTGTACAGCCTCTTTCAAACCAATACAACCATGTACCCTCCCAGCAAACCTTGTACTGCTATGTTACTATTGCTCGTTGCTCAGCCCCTGCTTAGTATGCATGCTTAGGATGCCACGATGTTACCCCCTGTTACACCTTGGTTTGGGCTATCACATTATTATTATATTTTTGTTGATGATATGATTATTATAAATGTTGACTATATTCGACGAAGGATGGAAGGTCTAGGCTATCCCGCCCCGACGCTTTGTCCATTCGAGTCACCTAGGATCCGAGTTCCGGGTATTGGTTTTAAGACTTAGCATGCCTAACCGCGTGTGGGATTTTATGGGGTCCCCTTTTCTTACCTATGTAGCTTCAAACATTTCTAGTGGTGGCCCAAGCTAGTTTTACCATTTGAAAACCGTGTGTGTGACTGGTGAGCTCCCAATAGATTTTTCAAACAACACGGGCCAGCGGAGACATGGTTTCTTCGTTGGTACAAACCTGGAAGCTCGGGGGTTGCCCACATAGTTTGGGTAACTAACCCGACCTCGTCCAGACGGTAGAGGCCTATTCGAGAGCTCGGCCGGCTTTTGAGTTGGATGTCGACTCACCGGGGGCCACCCGGATTTGTGCGTTGTTGGTTATAGGGACCTGTCATTCCGGATCTCTTGGGACTAAATCATAAAAATGTTGCCTATCATGGGTAGCAACTGAGAGAGATGGGCGTGCGTGCGGAGCCTTGTAATGGGCAGTTGGTACACCCCTGCAGGGTTAAATCTTTTCGAGAAGCCGTGTCCACGGTTATGTACAACTTGAGACCTACTCCTTGTTCAGAGACAACAACAACTGAGATAATCTTAATATAACTTTATCAACGTGTGTGTGCCTTGACTGCTTCTTCTTCGTCGGGATGCGAAGAGGAGGACAAAGATAGGATAGGTGTTATGCTTGCGTAAGTTGTTGATAGCAAGACTTGTTGGAGGCGATTCCTCATCGAATGCTTGGCTTCTTATCTTACTCTCTAGATCCTTAGCCACTTCATAAATGCTAGTGCGGCAGCAACCTCACCACTTTCCCCATCCTTACCGTAAACTATTAGTTGTCCTAGAATGACGAGTGATGAAGTCCTTGCTGGGTCTGATGACCACTACAGTTGGATGCTGAGTACTTCTGTACTCATGATACTACCCCAAACTCTTTTCAGGGTTCTTGATCGGCAACAGGTATGGTGATCTACGTTTCACGTCGAGACTCGATGATGACTAGTTAGGCGGATCCCGGCGGAGGGCCTGGACCCGTGTCGTTATGGGAGTCGATGCTTTTATCTTTGCTAGTAGGCATTTGATTGTAGTTTGTACTCAGACATATACCTTGCGCTGATGTATTGTATTTAAGGCAGTTGTATGCCGATTGTATGAGATGTTGTATCCTTGTATCTGTAATGTTGAGATATCATGTTGGAAATCCGGGGCATATGGCTATGTCATATGTCACGGTGGGACTGATATGTGCTTCGTCCCCGGATCTGGATGGAAACATCTAGATCTGGAACAATACCACATATCGGGCCTTACACATAAGCAAGGTGGATAGGATCAAACAATTCGTTCTAGACTACAGCTAAACAGGTAGGCAGAAAGGTATCAAGTAATGGTATGAATCTTCCCCTTGCCTGGGTAATCGGTCGATAGAGCAGACGTAGCAGGGTCCTCAGGCTCGGTGTCGGAAATCTCCACGTAAGTCTCCACGGCAATCTCAGGTGCTAACGTAAAGTACCGGCAAAGAAAAGACACACAAGTAAGCAATGGGTGCAATGTACAGGCAAGATGGTATGATCAAATTTAATTTGGCATGATGTGACCCTATCTAGTCAAATTTAAATGAAGGTGTTGACGACACGTCAACAACTACACATGCAATTATTTATATTTTTATGGCTTTGGTCATAGCCTTAACTTTGGTGTAAATATCATAGAAATATGGCATGGCATGAAACAATAAGAACAATTAACAATAATAAACATCGTGAAATAACTATCGACTCCGGAGACAGAGAAAAGTGTCGGTGAATTTGACACCAGGAAGGTACAACAGAAGAAAAGGAATCCAGTCACATTTCATATGACAATATGCTAGGGGCTGGTCTGAGATTGCAAGGAGTTGAAGATGACATGGAACAGAACTTGATCTGATCAGATGAAAGAAAATTCAACATGCACTGAAGTTGAAAAGAATGCAAAGAAAAGAAAGGCAAGGTTTGAAATGGTTTAAATGGTCACACCATATCCATTAAGTTTCACAAAACATCAAATGGACATCACTATTTTAATCCTTGCATTTTTCTACCCGAAAACCATATATGGCAAGTTACACTTTGAATTTGCAAAACCCTTGCAAATACAAATGAAGTGAGGGGCTACTTTGCAAAATTACCACTACTCCAAAATTAGAGGGGCAAGATGTAAAATGAATATCACCCTTGTGATCAGTGGGAAAAAATACCCGAAATTCACATATGGGGTGCCACATTTGAGGTGAAAGAGCTCCAAGGTTCAAATTCATTTTGAATTTGAATTCAAACTCAATTAGAATTTCAACAGAAATAGAAAAGGAAAAAAAAGAAAAAAAAGAACAGGACTTAGCCCCAATGGGCTGGAATCGGCCAACCGGCCCATCTCTTCTTCCCTAACTCACTGGGCTACAGCCCACCAGGCTTCTGCCACTGACAGGCGGGGCCCGATGATCACCCACTTGCAAAAATGCAATAATGGCGGCGTCGGGCTGGGATTCGAACCCACGCCGCGCTGCGTTACTCCACAGCCCCCTACCACTTCGCTAAGAATCGTTTTCTAAAACGAAGTGTGCCGCAGCCTAGGTAAGCTTCAGACTCCCCGTGTTTTCTGAACTGCGAACACTTGCAGTCGTCTGAACCCGTCACGACGCTTAACTGCGGAGAACCTCGCATCGTGCACATGCGTGCTCCGGCCACCACGCCATGAGGAAAACCCGAGAGGGCATCTTTCTCTACACAGGGGCCCTCGCCATGGCCTCTAAATACTCTCCATCTCCTCGCAAACCTCATGGGAACAGCACGGCGGCGAGCGGCTCTGAACTTCAGCCTGAAAGAAGCAAAAGCCCCAACTTTGAATGATGCGCGCGTCGAGTTCACGGCGCCCCTGGCCATGGTGTTACTTCCAGCTCCTAGAGGGCATCACCACGAACCCGTGGGTGCCCTTGCCGTGGCCTGAATCTCACCGGAGCGGTGGCCAGCTTCAACTGAAACCGCGGCGTCGCTGCGTTACTGTGGAACGAAAATTCAGTTGCGGGCGGCCAAACTTCACTACACGCAAGAAGGCGGGTCCTTGAGGGCCAAAGGAACGCTTTGGACGCCCTAGGAGAACGCGAGGGAGCACCCGAGGCATGCCATGGCACGGCGTGCTCGAATTGCTCCCCGGCGACGTTCAAACGCGGCGGATCCGCTACTGCTACCGTGGACAGACTGCTACGCGGAGCTACGGGCAAAGGCGCGGGCATCAGCTCACCTTGCGGGTCGCAACGTGCGTCCCATCCTAGCCGTAGAGTAGGAAGGGCTCCATGGCCGTCGTCAGGGACGAAGAGGTCCGCGACGGCCTGCTCTGCTGCGGGGTCGTCTCGCTCCACCGGGCTCCGATCTGGACACAGAAACGGAGTGAGGTGAGCTTGAGGTCCGTGCAGACGAGCGCTTCGTCAAGAACACGGCAGGACGGCGGCGAATTGCAGCGGGGCTCACCGGAGCAAGGCTGACAGAAACGGAGAGGGGAAACCACCCCGGCGGCGGCGAGGAGGAACTGTTGGGAGGAAGGGAACCCTAGGGGTCCTAGGGGACTCGGGAGCTCGGGTTAAATAGGAGGGAGCCCTCCTATCCACGTAGGCCGCATCGACGTCGATCTTCGATCGGCTATGAGAAGGAGTCCGGCGGGGTCCTCTCCAGCGTGGAAAGGCGACGAAGGAGAAGCGTGCGATATAGATCGGGCGGCTAGGACAGCTTCCGCGTACCGCTTCGCTGGCTGGGTCCAGATGGGCTGCGGGGAAAGTGGCTCAGGTGGGCTGGGCTTGAAGAATAAGGAGGGAAAAGAAAAGAAAAAGAGAACCCCTGGCTATTTTCTATTTCACAAAACAGAAAGCATATGGGGAGTTTTCCAGGAATATCCACAAGGAAATAAATCACACAAAAATATGCAAAATGATCCTTGATATATTCTCCAATTTCTAAAATTGGTTTGGTCATTTTTAGAGCAACTAAAACGTGGAACCATTTTTGAAAATCAAACCACATTGAACTATGGCCCCCATTTTTAGAGTTGGCAAAAATGATGCAAGGCTTTTGATAAGCTTGGGAAGGGGGAAGAATTTGCTATGCCAAGTTTGGGGTCAAGGGGAGATCAAATGCAAATGGAACAATTCACCAAACACCCTTCTTGAAGCATTTTGATTGAATTCAAAAGCAAATCAAATGAGCTCCAATCCCAATGCCATTGAAATCATCACATGAAATTATAATCTTTAGCATCATGCCAAGTTACAAAGTCAACAGACAAAGTACAATCTCATGGTAATTTCTATTTATTGCACATGGGCTGTTACAGCACTCCCCCACCAACACAGGATCTCGTCCCGAGATCTAAGCCTGAAACAACTCTGGATACTCGGAACGAAGATGATCTTCACGCTCCCACGTTACTTCCTTCTCCGAATGATGCGCCCACTGGACATTCATGAACTTGACGGTCTTGTTGCGAGTCTTGCGCTCGGACATCTCAAGAACACGGACTGGACGCTCTGAGTAGGAAAGGTCCACACTCAGCTGTATCTCGCCCAAGTCAAGGACCTGCTCTGGCTTCTTGAAGCACTTCTTTAGCTGGGAAACATGGAACACATCATGCACCATGGACAGACTCTCTGGGAGCTCGAGCCGAAAGGAAAGAGGCTCTAGTCTCAAGGATGCGGAAAGGTCCGACAAATCTTGGAGCGAGCTTTCCTTTGATGCCAAAGCGGTGAGTTCCCCTCAATGGAGACACTCTCACGTACGTCCAATCACCAACCTGAAATGCTACACCACAGTGCCTTTTGTCATAATAGGCCTTCTTCCTAGACTGTGCTGCCTTTAGGTGCTCTCGGAGAATCTTCACTCTGTCCTCTGCCTCCTGGATCATATCTGGACCGAACAACTGCCTCTCGCCTGTCTCAGACCAGTTCAAAGGTGTCTTGCACTTGCGGCCATACATGACATCAAACGGCGCTGCCTGCAGACTTGCCTGATAGCTGTTGTTGTAAGAGAACTCAGCATACGGCAAGCACTCTTCCCACTTCATACCAAAGGAGATGACACATGCTCGAAGCATGTCCTCGACGATTTGGTTCACGCGCTCGACTTTCCCAGTTGTCTGAGGGTGATAAGCGGTATTGAACAACACTGTCGTACCAATCGCCTTTTGAAAGGCCTTCCAGAACTTAGATATGAAAAGGCTGCCTCTATCAGAACTGATCTTCTTGGGAATGCCATGCAAGGATACAACTCTTGCGGTGTACAAATCCGCCAACTAAGCTGCTGAAATGGAGTCCTTCACTAGAAAGAAGTGGGCCACTTTGGAAATATTGTCAATGACAACAAATATGGCATTGTTCATCTTCTGCGACAAGGGGAAGCCTGTGATGAAATCCATCTCTATGTGATCCCATTTCCACTCCGGAATCTCAAGTGGCTGAAGAAACCCTACAGGCTTCAGGTGCTGTGCCTTCACTCTCCTGCACACATCACACTGAGACACGTAACGGGCAACATCCCGCTTCATACGAGTTCACCAAAAGCTTTGCTTGAGATCTTGATACATCTTTGTACTGCCAGGGTCAATAGACAGCTTGGAATCATGGGCTTCCTTCATGATGACTTCTCTGAGATCTCCCTCCTTAGGAACAACAACTCGCTCTTAGAACAACACGGTGCCGTCATTATGCACTGAAAAGCAACTGTACTTGGGAACTGAGGCGAAAATACCATGTTTGATCTTTTGTATCATTGATCTGCCAGACTAAGCTTCACGGATCTTCTCCTGGATAGTGGGCTCTACCACAAGGTTGGAAAGGTAGCCTGCTGGGACTAGCTCGAGATTGAGCCTTCGAAAGGACTCACACAAATCAGGGTGGATCTTCTGCACCTGTATATTATTGCAATCGCCCTTGCGACTCAGCACATCAGCTCTGACATTCGCCTTCCCAGGCGTGTACTGAATATCAACTATGTACTCAGGAATAGTTTCAAGCCATCGTCTTTTCCTCAAGTTCAGATTTGGATGAGTGAACAAGTACTTCACACTCTTGTGGTCGGTGATCACATCCACCTTCCTCCCTAAAAGGAGGTGTCGCCAAGTGATCAAAGCGTGCACAACTGCTGCAAGCTCTAAGTCGTGCATGGGATAATTCCTCTCACTCGTCTTCAACTGCCGCGCGGCATAAGCCACAATATTCCTTCCTTGCATCAAAAATCCGCCTAGACCTTGCAAGGAGGCATCACAAAACACCTGAAAAGGCTATGACTCATCTGGCGGCGTGAGAATTGGAGTTGTAGTCAACTTCTCTTTCAACTCCTCGAAGGCTGACTGGCAAGCTGGTGACCAAGTGTACCGTTTGCCTTTGCACAATAATTCAGTCATTGTCTTTGCTATTTTGCAGAAATTCTACACAAACCTCCTGCAATAACTGGCGAGGCCGAGAAAACTCCTTAGCTGCTTCACATTCTTCAGCGGAGCCCACTTTTGAATAGTGCGGACTCGCTCTGGATCAACCGAAATTCATTCAGCGGAAATAACATGGCCCAAAAATTGACCTTGTCCAGCAAAAACCTACACTTGGAGAACTTGGGTAGTAACGGTGCTCTCTCAACTTCTCCGGCACCAGGCGTAGATATTCCTCATGTTCAGCCTCTGACATGGAATAGACAAGAATGTCGTCGAGGTAGAGGATCACAAACACATCCAGCCATTCCTGGAACAAATAGTTCATAGCTCTCATGAATGTTGGAGGGGCGTTTGAGAACCCGAAAGTCATGACTGTGAACTCATACAACCCATAACGTGTGCTGAACGCGGTCTTGGGGATGTACTCTTCACGAACACGGATTTGGTGATACCCCATACTCAAGTCAAGCTTGGAAAACACCTTAGCCCCATTCAACTGTTCGAACAGATCATTGATGCGGGGTAGAGGGTACTTGTTCTTCATGGTCTTCTTGTTGATACCGCGATAGTCCTGGACCAAGCGGCTAGTCCCATCCTTCTTCTGAACAAACAAAGTTGGTGCACCCCAAGGGGAAGTGCTTGCGCGGATAAAACCGCATGCCTCCAACTCTGTCAACTACTTAGATTTTGCAGTAGAAACACTCAGTATCCTTGTTAGGGCAAGTGCCATAGGGTTTCTTGATCTTGGCGCCTGGATTGCCGGCGCCCTTGCCCTTGGACTTTCCCTTCTTCTTTAAACTGGTGGTCTTACTGGTCTCCACCGTGTAGTTAGGGTCAGCCTGCATGGTAGTCTCCGCATTCTTAAGCATTGCAAGCAGTTCAATAGCTGACTTATCCATCCGTTCATCCATTAGTTTTGAACAAAGATCTTAAAGCTCGGAAAGACTGACATGAGGGCGATATCTGTATCTAGTGATTGTGGGATCGGAAATCCCAATTGAGTCAACCTTTGCCCAAATCCCATGATCTTTATCACGTGCTCACTCACAGGTGATCCTTCGTTCATCTTGCAATTCCATAAAGCACGACACTACTAGAAAACATAGTATGGACACTAATGGCGCACCGTACATGTGGTGCCCACTACTATATAGTAATGGCGAACATGTACATAGCGCGCCATTAGTAACCTAAATAGTAATGGTGCACTAGGTGAAAAGTGCGCCATTACTATGTTTGACCAAGATTTGACCCATTTCCAAACATAGTAATGGTGCACTTTGTATAGGTGCGCCATTAGTAACTTAGGGTAGCAATCGTGCACATTTACAAAAGTGCATCATTACTATGTTTGACCAATGTTTGACCCATTTCTGGACATAGTAATGGCACGCTTTGTATAGGTGCGTCATTAGTAACTTGGGCTAGCAATGGCACACTTTGTCTAGGTGCGCCATTCCTAAAATATTTTAAAAAATTATTCTTTATTTTCCCGCCTTAAAAATTAAAAAAAAGTTAGCAATGGCTCACCTTGTGAATAGTGCGCCACTACTAACTTTTTTTAAATAATTTTTTATTTTCCCGCCTTCAAAATTCAGAAAAATAAAAAAAAGTTTGTAATGGCGCACATTGTGAATAGTGCGCCACTACTAACTTTTTTTCCTGCCGTCAAAATTCAGAAAAATAGAAAAAGTTAGTAATGGAGCACATTATGAATTGTCCACCATTACTAACTTTTTTTATTATTATTTATTTTCCCTCCTTTAAAATTAAAAAAAAAACTGAAAAAAAGTAAGTAATGGTGCACCTTGTGAATAGTGCACCATTACTAACTTTTTTTTAATTTTGAAGGCGGTGACAAAAAAATTGAAAAAAAATATTAGTTATGGTGCGCCACTACTAACTTTTTTTATTTTGAAAAGTTCAAAATAAAAATAAAAAAATATGTTCAGAATATGGTACGTGACCGACCGGGAAGTTTGAAAAAAATGTTTAAAATTTCATCACACCCATGAACATCAACAAGGTGCTGGACATCAATAAGGTTTAATAGGATTTCTATGATACATATATCAACGAGTGCTTGTTAAGCGTGCTGGTGTTGGAGTTGGATAGAACTGAGAAGTTAAGCATGTCGGATGTCCACGGATATCAATTTTACTTGAGATTAAGCATAATAACCTGAGATCAAGAAATAATTAAAAAATTGAAAAAAATGAAAAAAAATTGTTAGTAGTGGCGCACCTGAGGTGCTAGTAATGGCGCACCAGTGGTGCTCCACTATTAGGTGTCATAGTAATGGCGCACAGGATGTGCGCCATTACTTGAAAAAATAGGTGCGTCATTAATGTCTTGTTATCCAGTAGTGTGAGTAACCTCATAATGTTAAGTTCTAGCATGTTTGGCATACAGAGGATCTAACTTTGATTCCATACACGGAGTCATAAGACACTGAACTGCAGTGCTATCATCAAGCTTGGTCTGATGCACATTGTGCTCAGCAAGTGTGGGGTCAGGACCCAATGCTTCTGGGAGAGGTGTCGTCGGGACATAGTCCTTCTTAGCACTCTTGTACAATTCTCAGGGAGTGAACCCAGTCCGCGTAGTTGATTCCATCATCTTTCAATTTCTCTTTCTCAATCAACAAACCTTAGTTAAACTGGGGATTGACACGGGCCATGTAAATCTGCAACATAAACACAAGTGATACATCCCAAACGTATCTATAATTTCTGGTTGTTCCATGCTTATATTGGTGAATTTGTGATGGCACTGAAGTAGTGCTCCTTGTTGGTTACCCCAAGTGGAAGGTTGATAAGTAGACAGTGGCTAATTTCTCTCGGTGAAGATATTAAGGTTTGTCTAAAGTAGGACTACAAGGATCAACATAAAACTTTGACCTGCACACAAAAGCAAATAACTTTGCTCCCAACGAGTCAGAGAGGTTGTCAATCTCTCCGATCTTGTTGTTTACAAAGTATCAAAACACAAGTGGGAAATTATTGTGGTGATTGAAACGAAAAGGAAATAAAAGAAGTAAATGATGGAGATGTAAACAATGGTGAAAATATGGACCGGGGTCGCATGATGTTCACTAGTGATATCTCTCTCCCAATAGATGATAAAACAGCTAAGTTGGGTGAACAAATTACAGCTGTGCAATTGAAAGAATTATAAACGCATCAGAATGCTAATTATGCTACAAGAAAGTTGGAGGCTCAATCATAAGGGAGGTACGCCAAGACAAGTAGACTGTTCATTCATCAGAATCTACTGACTCATCATCCACCTTGAGATATCTACCCAGAACATCTCATTGGCATTAAGTTTTGAGCCCGACCAAAAGTGTAAAACAAAAGCAACAGACAACTGCATTAACAAACTATGCGTAAGGTAAAGAATCCTTGCAATCGTAGTTACAAGCAGCGTTGTTTTATCCCTGGTGGCAACATCACATCCCCTAGTGTCATATTTCTGTCACTCAAACTAGACATCGGGGACATAAACCTACAATCAAGCATAACTCTCTGTCTTGGAGTTACTATCTACTACTTGGCCAACGCAATAAAAAGCAACGGAGAACATGCAAGAATTACTCAAGAACAAATATATAAAAGGAGAACGAAATATATAACTGATCACGATCTGAACATTATCTCATAATCCATCAGATCCCAGCAAACACAGCATAGCAACAGCAGAAAGATTACATAGATGCCTTAATCATGTAGGGAAGCTCATAAGGGATAAGAATTGAATGAAAAGATTGGAGAGAAGACATCACATAGCTACTGGTCATGGACCCATTGTCCAAAGGGGACTACTCATGGCACATGCGGAAAGCGCTCATGGTGGTGGAGAAGCTCCGAGAGATCAATCCTCCCTCCGGCAGGGTGCCGGGAAGAGGTCTTCTGGCGATCCCGATCTTGGAATCGCGGCTGTGGCGGAACAGTGGAGAATTTCGCGATGCGGGGTCTTTTTTCAGGGTTTCTGTACCGAGGAGTAAATATAGGACGAAGGAGCGCACCAGGGGGGTCCCACCCCTTCAAGCGGCCTCCTAGCATGGCCTTGGGTGGGGTCGCGCCCCCTAGCCGCCTGGGAGGGGGTGGCCCCCTCCGGCTCTCATTCGATGATTCAGAGTCTTCTGGGACGCTGTTGTTTTATATATTTTTCTTGGAATTTTTTGGGCACTGTAAATATGGGTATAAACCTGAAATTCACAGACAACAACAGACATAAACTGGCACTGGCTGCACTGAGTTAGTAGGTTAGTCCAAATATGTGTAAAAAGGTACGAAAGTGTAGCAAAACACATAGCAATTTCACCCAAATAAGCATGGAACAAGCAGAAACTATAGATAAGTTTGGGACGTATCACCGTGATATATGTTTTGCTACACTTTCATAACTTTTCAACATATTTGGACTGACCTACTAACTCACTACCCAGTGCCAGTTTTTGACTGCTGTTGTCCGTGCATTGCAGGAAAAATACCAATTATTAAAGTGCTCGGAAAATTCCAGAAAATTCTGATAAAAAATCAGCGCAACTGAAGACTCCAGAAGCTCGAAGGACAGGCGGAGGGGGCCACCCCCTGGACAGGAGGCCACAAGGCGCGACCAGGGGGGAGGCCGTGCCACCTGGCCGCCTGGTCAGGTGGGGCCTCCAGTGGAGACCCCCTTCCGCCTATATTTAGCCCTCGATACAGAAACCCTCGGGTGGCCTTCTATTACGCGATTGTCCCCACTTTTGCACCGCCACCGCGATCCCGCGATCGGGATCGCCAGACGAACCTATCCTGGGACCCTGTCGGAGGGAGGATTGATCTCCAAGATCTTCTCCACCACCATCAGCGCTTCCTGGATGTGCCGTGAGTAGTCCCCCTTGGACCATGGGTCCATGATCAGTACCTAGATGATTCCTTCTATCCACTTTTGTGCCTCAATTCTTTGCCCTTGTGAGCTGCACTACATGATCAAGGAATCTATGTACTAGTTTCTGTGTTGCTATGTTGTGTTTACTGAAATTTGATGAATTATGAGATTATATTCAGATTGTGATTAGTATTATATTTGGTTTACCTTTTTATTATTCATTCTGGAGTATTCTTGCATGTCTCCGTTGCTTTATATTGCTTTGTCCAAGTAGTAGATCGTGACTCCAAGAGGGAGCGTTATGTATGATTGTGGGTTCATGCCCCCCGATGTCTAGCTTGAGTGATAGAAACATGAGACTAGGGGATGTGATTTTGCCACCAAGGAGAAAACAATGGTGCTTGTAACTGCAGTTGGAAGGATTTCTTACATTATGCATAGAGTGTTAATGCAGTTGTCTGTTGTTTTGATCCTACGGTTTGGCTGGGGTGTTCAAGTTAATACCAGCAAGATTTTCTGGATAGATATCTCAAGGTGGATGATTTTTTGAGTAGATGCTGATGACTAAACGGTCTACTAATGCCCATATGATTGAACCTCTATCTTTCTTGTACCATAGTTAGCATTGTGGTGCTTTTATAATTCTTTCAATTGCCCAGCTGTAATTTGTTCACCCGACATAGTTGATTATCGTATTTTGGGAGAGAGACATCACTAGTGAAAGTAATGAGACCCCGGTCCCTATTTCCATCATAGTTTACACCGTTCACTTTTACTGCTTTCATTTAATTTTCATTTCAATCACCACTACTATTATTATTCCTCCTTTGTGTTTGATTCTCTGTAAGCAACAAGGGAGGAGAGATTGACAACCTCTCTGATTTCATTGGGAGCAAAGTTATTTGCGTCTGTGTGCACGCCTAGATCAAGTAAGAAACCTCTAGGATGTAAACGCCGCCATTGTTTTCTTGACACCTACTTGTATCTCTTGTAGTCCTACTTCTCCGATAACCTTGGTATCTTCACCGAGGGAAATTTCCTTCTATCTACATCATAACCTTCCACTTGGGGTATCCAACGAGGAGGTGTTATCTACGCCCATCAACAAGTTTCACTTAGACATTGTTCATAATTAGGTTGCACTAAGTAATAAATCATGCTATGAATATTAATAAGTGCTCCCATTCAGATTAACATCTCTCGTAGTTAATGCTAAGTGATTCAAGATTCGATCTAGTCGTCCGACATTGATGTGACATCACTGATGGCTTAGACTGGATCGGTAGGCCAACTTGCCAATCATGCCAAAGGTGTTTCTTGTTCATATTTTGATGGGCGTGTTCCGGTAGCAAACTTTTATCCAAACCTTCAAGACAACCATGTGTAAGATGCAGTGTGTTCTTAACACACCCGCGTTTTATGTGTCACATCTTGTGTACCCATGTGACATGACCTTCTCCGATGTGAAAAATATTATAGATGGTGCTACAGTTGGAACAACACTATCAACTTGATATTGGTTTGTGAGAGATCACTCTAATAAAATACGACTACCGCGCATCAAACAAGGGTGCATCAAAGGGATAAAAATCATAGGAAGTGCATAAATTTATGTGATATGGTATAGACCTTTGTGTCATGAAGTTGTCGTTGTCTTCATGACTCCGTGGTTTGAAGTATCCACCCACCACCTTTTGTCCTTGGCTCCTAGACCTCTCGATGGATTCCGGCGTGTGAGTCGGGGTCCACCTTCACAACGTTGATCATCACCTTGTCTCCATCTATTTCCTTGCTTCAAGCTAATAAATAGTTCTGGCACACATGCCATACTTAAGTGAAAATCATATGACTCCACTCTTCATGTCATACCATGACATGCAGGCCGCGAATTAATATTACATCATACAGCATCTCATACAAACAGATTTAAAATCTCAAAAGCTATACCACATCACATGCACACTCTGCAAAAACTAGTTAGTTCGCTATCTACATAGGTTGTTGCGAATTTTATCGTGGTTGTTAAGCAGGTTTACAAACACGATACTTCTTTTTTTGCTAGTTTAACATATGGGTGCGTGCAGAAACTAATGACACAAGTTATACTTCATTGAATGCGTGACCCCATGTCGATAACCGGGAGCCAGGGTGTCTCTCTTACCAATTCCGTGAGGAACCTTTCCGGATCACCTCTCTGGAGATATAGGGCGACCCTCCTATCTATTATCCAATGTGGACTATAAGAGATGAAACTCATGTAGATTACATCCAGTTTCCCAAGGCATGAATGCCTCCAAGAGGATCAATTACAGGAAGCTGGTGCTTTGTACCACGATGCATCGCGTCCGGAAGAGCAGCGGCAAGAATAAATCGGATGCATCATTTCCCGGGAGCGGCACTTGCCTCCTGGAGGAACGTCCCATCTCAGCGTCAAGAAATTGGAGTCAAAGTTGGCGTCCACCGATCAACCAAGCGAACAGATCATTTAATGTAGAAGAGGACAACGACGACCGCGCGACAAGAGAGCCGTGACACCTGTCGCAAGCCTCCATGGAAACTCGGCGCGTTGATACGACCCAACGTTATCTATAATTTCTACTTGTTCCATGCTTATTTGGGTGACATTGCTATGTGTTTTGCTACACTTTCATACCTTTTACAGATATTTGGATTAACCTACTAACTCAGTGCACCCAGTGCTCATTTCTGTCTGTTGATATCTTTGAATTGGAGGTTTATACCCATATTTACCGTGCCCAAAAAATTCCAAGAAAAATATACAAAAAACAGTGTTCTAGAAGACTCCGGAAGACCGAAGGCGAGCCGGAGGGGGGCCACTACCCTCCCATGCGGCCAATGCGTGTGGCCCCACCCCTGGGAGCGCCAGGAGGCCGCCTCGAGGGGTGGGCCATCCCCTCTGGCCCTCCTTACGCCTATATTCAGTCCTTACTACAGAAACCCTGAACAAATACACCGCATTGCGAAATTTTCCACTGTTCCGTCGACGCCGCGATCTCGAGATCAGGATCGTCAGAAGACCTCGTCTTGGCACCCTGCCGGAGGGAGGTTTGATCTCGGGGAGCTTATCTACCACCATGAGCGGTTCCCAGATGTGCCTTGAGTAGTCCCCCTTGGACAATTGGTCTGTGACCAGTAACTATTTAATGTCTTCTCTCCAATCTTGTGCTTGAATTCTTATCCCTCTTGAGCTTCCCTACATGATCAAGGCAACTATGTAATATTTCTGCTGTTGCTATGCTGTGTTTGCTGGGATCCGATGAATTATGAGATTATGTTCAGATCGTGATGAGTTATATATTTGGTTCCCCATTTATATAATTTTGTTGAGTAATTTTTGCATGTTCTCCAATAATTTTTATTGCTTCGGCCAAGTAGTAGATAGTATCTCCAAGAGGGAGCGTTATGCCTCATTGTGCGTTCATGCCCCCCGATGTCTAGCTTGACTGATAGAAACATGAGATTAAGGGATGTGTTGTTGCCACTAGGGAGAAAACAAGGGTGCTTGTAACCGCGGTTGCAAGGATTGTTTACCTTATGCATAGTTTGTTAATGCAGTTGTTTGTTGCTTTGGGTTTACACTTTGGGTGGAGCTCAAAAATTAATACCAGCGAGATGTTCTGATATATCAAGGTGGATGATTAGTGAGTAGATGATGATGAATAAACGGTCTAGTTTTCTTGGCGTACCGCCCATACGATTGAGCCTCTAACTTTCTTATAGCATAATTAGCATTGTGGTGCGTTTATAATTCTGTCAATTGCCCAGTTGTAATTTGTTCATCCATCTTAGCTTGTTTATTGTCTTTTAGCAGAGAGACATCACTAGTGAACATCATGGGGCCCCGGTGCATATTTCCACCATTGTTTACACCTCCACTCATTTACTTATTTTATTTCCTTTTCTTTGCAATCACCGCCATTCCTGCCCGCTTATATTTTGATCCTTTGTAATAAACAAGACTGGAGAGATTGACAACCTCTCTGACTCGTTGGGAGCAAAGTTATTTGCTTTTGTGTGCATGTCCACGTCTTTTGTCAGCGCCAGAGCAGCAGACACCTTCTTGTTGATCCTTGGAGTCTTGCAGGAGACAAACCTTGGTATCTCCACCGAGGGAAATTATCCACTATCTACTTCTCAACCTTCCACTTAGGGTAACCAATGAGGAGCACTACTTCAGTTCAATCAAGCTAATTTCTTGCGCCGTTGCTAGGGACTCCAGTCTGCAAGATAGGGGAGTTGCATACTATCATTTACCTTTGATTTTTAGTCTTGTTAGTTTACTTTCTAGTTTTTTGCTTTAGAGTCTAATAGCAAAAAACACAAAAAAACTAGTTATCTTGCTAGTCAGTATGTCAAAGTCCTATGCCTTTGGTGTTTCATCCAAAGGAGAGATCCTCACCTTCAAGAAAAGAGGACGAGAAAGTTTGAAAGATGCTTGGTATAGGATTAATGATTCTCAAAATAGATCCGCCAAGAAGAAATCCACCGCTATCCTGCTTAGAAATTTTTATGTTGGGATTACTTCACGATATAGATTTATATTAGATACAACTATTAGGGGGAATTTCCTGGAAGCCCTAGTTTCGGAAGCTCTTAATTTATGGAAAACCTTGTCGGAACATCCCAACTACTAGCATGCACGAGGACATTACTTTAGCTCACATTATGAGTAAACTGGAGAAGATAGAGCTAGAGATGCCAAGCATGGGTAAGAAAATTGAGGTAGATTGTAGGATTCACGGGAATTTAAATAGACTTGATAACTCCATGAATAAAATTTATAAAACTTTGGAGACTCTTAAATCCCATGATATGGACACATCTAGGATTGATAAGATTGAGGATATTATTGAAACCTTCAGAACTACTCTATCCTCCATCAAAACTAAAAAGGTAGAAACCCCCACAAAGAAGGAAATTAAGTTCATTTATGTGCCCAAGGTTCGTCGACCCAAAACTAATCTACCTATTGCCAGGGTTGTGGAAATTGTGAAGACCTTGGAAGGGATACCTCTCCGGAATAGAATTAGAAATGAAATTACAATTGGTCTTACTACCTTTGCTTTTTTCCTAGAATTTTTACCACCAGGCCTTTATTTGAAAGTCCTCTTAAGACTAGTTATACTATAGAAGAGCTTTTTGATGATCTTCATGATGGTTCAATTGATACAACTTGATCTATTTGAATCATGCCTAACTAAAATGCATAAAAGAAAGCGCGTATTAGGAGGAAACCCAAAATGTTTTTACTTTCAGTTTTAGTCATCTCGATGTTTGTTACTACTGTAGCAACATTATTATTTTTTATTTTCAAGCTTTGTTCCAAGTTTAACCTCCTATTAAAAGAAAGATCAAAACAGATCTTGTCTGCTTGACGAAAAAATTCACCAAAAATCACCAGATAATATTTTTGATCTGAATATTTTTGACAGTATGATCTATACAATTGGCTTTTTGGCATATGTTCTGAGTTTTATTATTTGAGTTGCGGAAGTGCCCCTAAAAAGTTATTTACTACCATCCGGTCCATTTTTCACAGATTCTTCCACGTTTTTCGTTTACTCCGTTTTCCAAATCTTAAGCTTTCTTTTTCTTTGCAAAAACTTCTTTTCAATCTTGAGAAACAGTATATCTTCACGAAAATCTTAATTTCCAGTAGAGGAAAATTATTTATTTATGGGTACTAACTACTCTAATCAGCTTATGATGAGTTTCGTATGAAGGGAGTTTTCAAGTATATGAAGGAAAAGATGATGAAAGAAGATCCTGGAGTGGCAAATGCTCAATCTTGGGGATGCCCCCATGCACCCCAACAATTATTCAAGGAGAATTAAGCGTCTAAGCTTGGGGATGCCCCCGTGCATCCCCTTCTCAATCAACAATCATCTGTTCGTCCTTCTCCATGCTATATTTTTATCACTTCATGTGTTATGTGCTATGCTTGGAGCATCTTGCATTTAGTTTTTAGTTTGTTTTATTTTGCTTGTTGTTCATAACAAGTTGGACCCTAGCCTACATTGTTTGGGAGAGAAACACGCTCCACTCCACCATAGAACACAACGTATATTGCATGCTTATCTTTGGTTGTGTGTTCTTTATCTTTTCTTAGTTGTTGTCATCCTTAGCTCTTAGTTTTCCTGCGTATATTTTTTAAGAGATTTTATTTATGTTGTTGCCTTTGGAACTCTCTTGAGATATCATGCTTATCTTGTTTAGAGAGTTGGTCTGTTGCACTCAGTTGTGTGTCTTGACTTGAGTAGGTAATTGAGGTTTCTATGGTAAGTGTAGTAGTAATTTGCAATAGTTTTGAGCTATTGATTTGAGTAATGTTTGAAATTTTGGTGCCAATAGCTTGAGCCTATTAGTGATAGGTGTCGTACATTGGGCAATGCATGTTTATTTTTGAAAACTAAAAAAAATTAGTTGAGAACTCTAGCTACTAGATGGATCGCTACCCTCTAGATGGGTTGGAATATATAGAGTACCCTCACGTACCATGGGTCGAGGATGCGCAAGGATAACCAAACCCACATACAATCCTTATCGGGGTACTTGTCTCTTTGGGAACCTCCTGATTAGATATTGAGTTGCGATAATAAGTGCATGAGTTCTTCGGACTAATACAAGTATTTGATTATTTACTCTTCCACCTTCCATATTTCGCTAGCCTCTTCGATACTGTGCATTGCCCTTCCTCATCTTGAGAGTTGGTGATAACATCGCCGGTGCACTCAAACCCTTGGCATGATACGCTCTGACATCATAAACCTCCTTATATCTTTCCTAAAAATAGCCACCATACCTATCTATAAAAGCATTACCATAGCCTTTATGAGATACATTGCCATGCAACATCCATCTTCTCATGACTTGATCTTCATGACATACATGCATTTGAGTGATCGAGGATCCGCATGCTAGATGGGCTTTTCCCTTATAATTGATACATGACGCGCTAGTATCATTGCATATCCTGCTACAGTGGCAGAGGCATACATTTGGATACATCATGATATTTTTCAGTTTCTTTATGTTGAGTACTTCTTGTAAAGTGTGTGATCTTCTATACTCTTGTAAAATATAGTGTGTTGCCATTAAAGTGAATAAAAGATCCCAAAAGATAACAAATTAAAAGATCAAAAAGAGTAAAAATGAGAGATAAATAGAAAGAGCCAACGAGGCCACAAAAATACAAAAAATAGAAAAAAGAAATAAAAGGAGAGAAGGGGGAAACACTACTAATCCTTTTGGAAGATCCACACTCGTACTCCAAAGTAATATTTGTACTCCATAGATATTTTCATATCATTGATATATAACTCTGTGGGGATCCTTACACAATATAACTTGGCTTGCATATTCCAACATCCTTACACTACGATGTGGGGATTCCTACTAATCACATCATATTTATCATTTGGCTTTCTCTCACCTATTATTGTCCTCATTGATGTGAGCCTTTCACACCTTTTTATGTCTTCCTTCCTCATCATTATTATCTTTGCCATCCTAAGTGCCAACATATCTTGCTTGCGCTCATCCATTGCATGATTGCTCCAAGTCTAAAGGGATAGGATCAGTTTGAGTTGTACCTGACTATTGGTCTAGGGACGAGTCAAATATGATTCTGAAGGAGACGAAGTGTGAAATTTTAGTAGATTGAGTCCACAATTAAACTATATATTATTTTTATGCTCTCAACTCATCTCCCACTTCTTTCACGCAAACACCATTTGGAGACATTCGAGTCACGAACAGTGAGAGCTCTTGCACCTCTAAGTTCTTACTTTGTTAGTTTCAATAATAGATATAGACTCTTGTTTGTTATTTCCTTGACTTGAATTGCATATCTTACTTGCTTTACTTTGAAGTTCTTATATGTGTTGGTAGTATGTCACCATAGAAATTATCAGTGTTATCATTTACATGCTCGAGGAGGAGCAGGAATTAGTCTTGGGGATATAGATACGTCCCAAAAGTATCTATCATTTATGTTTATTCCATGCTTATTTGGGTGACGTTGCTATGTGTTTTGCTACACTTTCATACCTTTTTACACATATTTGGACAAATCTACTAACTCAGTGCACCCAGTGCCGGTTTCTATCTACTGATGCCTGTGAATTGCGTTTCAGAAGACTCCGAAGGCCCGAAGGAGAGACGGAGGGGGGCCACCCCCCTCCCAGACGGTCACGGGGTGCGGTCCCACTCTAGGCCGCACCATGAGGCCTCTTGGAGAGGTTGGACCCCCTGGTACCCTCCTTCGGCCTATATTTACTCCTCGGTATAGAAACCATGAAAAAAGACCCCGCATCGCGAAATTCGTCATTGTTCCGGCGTCGCTGCGATCCCGAGCTCGGGATCGCCAAAAGACCTCGTCTCGGCACCCTGCCGGAGGGAGGATTGATCTCCGAGTGCATCTCCACTACCATAAGATCTTCCCAAATGTGTCGTGAGTTGTAAGGCCCGATATGCGGTACTTTTCCAGATCTAGATGTTGCCATCCAGATCCGGGGACGAAGCACATATCGGTCCCACCGTGACACATGACATAGCCATATGCCCCGGATTTCCAACATGATATCACAACATTACAGATACAAGGATACCACATCTCGTACAATCGGCATACAACTGCCTTAAATACAATACATCAGCGGAAGGTACATATCTGAGTACAGACTTCAAACAAATGCCTAGTGGCAAAGAGAAAAGCATCGATCACCATATGCACATGGGTCTCCAGGCCCTCCGCCGGGATCCGCCTAACTAGTCGTCGTCGAGTCTCCACGTGAAACGTCGATCACCATACCTGTTGTCGATCAATAACCCTGAAAAGAGTTTGAGGGTAGTATCATGAGTACACAAGTACTCAGCATCCAACTGTAGTGGTCAACTGACCCAGCAAGGACTTCATCACTCGTCATTCTAGGACAACTAGTAGTTTACGGTAAGGATGGGGTAAGTGGTGAGGTTGCTGCCGCACTAGCATTTATGAAGTGGCTAACAATCTAGAGAGTAAGATAAGAAGCCAAGTATTCGATGAGGAATCGCCTCCAACAAGTCTTGCTATCAACTACTATGCAAACATAACACCTATCCTATCCTTGTCGTCCTCTTCGCATCCCGACGAAGAAGAAGCAGTCAAGGCACACACACGTTGATCAAGTTATATAAAGATTATCTCAGTTGTTGTTGTCTATGAACAAGGAGTAGGTCTCAAGTCGTCCATAACCGTGGACACGGCTTCTCAAAAATATTTAACCCTGCCGGGGTGTGCCAACTTCCCATTACAAGGCTTTGCGCGCACGCCCATCTCTCTCAGTTGCTACCCATCATAGGAAACCATTTTATGATTTAGTTCCAAGATATCCGAAACGACTGGTCCCACTAACTAACAACGAACAAATCTGGGTGGCCCTCGGGGAGTCGACACCCAACTCAAGAGTCGGTCGTCTCTCGAATTGGCCTCTTCCGTCTCACGTCAGGTTGGAATGACATTTGCAAAGCAGGTAAGCATTCCGCGCTCCGCAAAGTGTGGACCAACAGGAACACTGTCCCGCTGGCCTGCGTTGTTTTAAAATACACTGGCTGCAGACCAGTTAAGCACACGGTTTCAAATGGTAAAATCAGCTTGGGCCACCACTAGAAATGTTTGAAGCTAGGTAGGTAAGAAAAGGGGACCCCATAGCATCCCACACGCGGTTAGGCACGCTCAGTCTTAAAACCAATACACGGAACGCGGATCCTAGGTGACTCGAATGGAACAAAGCGTCGAGGCGGGATAGCCTAGACCTTCCATCCTTCGTCGAATATAGTCAACATTATAATAATCATATCATCCAAAACAATAATAATAATGTGATAGCCCAAACCAAGTAGTTACGGGGTAACATCGTAGCATCCTAAGCATGCATACTAAGCAGGGGCTGAGCAACGAGCAATAGTAACATAGCAGTACAAGGTTTGTTGGGAGGGGACATGGCTGTATCGGTTTGAAAAAGGCTGTAAAAATGTGGTAGGATCAAACATCGAACCTAACCTAGACAAGCATGCAAACCTCTGGTTGAAATAGAATGGATCATAAGTAATGTATAGTCCTTGCGTGTTGATAAGTCGGGTTCCGAAGGTGTAGTTGATCGAAAGCTCGCATCGTCTCCGAAAGGTACCCGCGGTAGCACACAAGAAGGAAACACTGGAAAGCAATCAAAGGTGCACCACTATTACTACGGAGCAATACAAGATCAAAGAGACAACACAAGGCACGGAAACGAGATACGAACCTAACGTCGAGAGTGGTTACTAGCAATTTAAGTGGAGTACTCGTCACACACGACGATACGGCACATTTACGGTAGTTCAAGTTATTTAGCTACAGAAGGTGAGCAAAAGGTTGTTAACATGGCATATCACTCAAGCATGGCATAGCACACAAACATGGCAAGAAGTGAAGCAAAATATAAACTACCTAAGCTAGTCAATTTAAGTGGGGTGAAATCCTAGACATGGCAAACTATTACGGACCCCACGATAAAAATGGAATTTGGTACTGTTTTGACCTAAATCATATTTTATAATTTTTATTAGCAAGCAAGAGCAGCATAAAGACAATCTACATGCAATTCTAGTCAAATTACATATAAGAAACATTTTAAACAGAGCAACGGCTAAAAAGTTATGGAAGTTAAAGTTTACAGTGGCAAGCAGTGATATTAGCAGTCAAACATCATGTAACCAAGCTCAAACATGGCAAACAAGAAAATTTTATTAAACTACACAAAATTCTAAGCAACTTTCATGTTTAACGCGTTGCAATCCGAGCTACGGGCAAAAAGATAAGCGCGTCGCAAAATAATAATAATTAAATCTGCCAATTAAAAAGACTAGGAAAGCAAATAAAACACTACCGGGCCGAAAGCTACTGTTGTTGGGCCTATCAGGGGGCGTTGTCTAACTATCCTATGCTCAGGGCGCCACATAGCAATACAACTATTGGGCCAAGCCCAGCAGAAACAAGCAGCAATAAATAAATAAAAAGATGCGTTACCATGGGCCGTGTGGGGAAGGCTGGCCCGCCGGTTGCAGGGCCTTGGGGGCGTTGGCTCGGCCCACCTGCGGACCGAACGGCGAGCGGACGCAGGACGAGGTCCTCGTCCTCTTCTTCGTCCCGATCCAAGGGGTGCTGGTGAGCGGCAGCGCAAGCGGCTGCCGACGAGGGAGGAGGCGGGTCCGGGAGGCGTTGGGATGGAATGGAGAGGCGCGATGGTTTTGGATCTGGCCGGCGGCGGTAGGTCCGGCGACCGCGAGCGTCGGCAGCTCAATTTCCTGGCTGCTCCAAGGTCGGCCATGGCAACGCAGCTCTCTGGACAGAGAAGGGGGACGGGGAGAGGTGAGAGGGAGATGGGGAGAAGAAGGAGAGGAAGAGAGGGGGCACGCGGGGGCTGCAGACCTGCGGAGGCGGCTCGCCGGAGGCTCGCTGGAGAGAGGTGCCGCGCGGCGACGGCTGCAGGCGCTCGGGAGGCGTGGAGGAGGTGCTCAGGGAGAACTCTCCACAGGGCTGGGAGGCATCCGGTCTGGTGACGTGGCTCACCCACAGCCAACCGATCCGGATCGAACGGATTAGAACGAGGGGAGGTTGGATCTGGAGGTGATTGGACGGCTACTGAAACCTAGGTGGAGTTGGTGGCGGCGCAGCACAGATGGGGCGCGGAAGGAGAGCTGGCAGGCTAGGGTTGTCCATTTTTGGTAGGAAGCACCTACTATATGTAGTAGGTGGGTGTTTGGGGTTGTTTTGGGCCACAAAATGGCCCGTTTCGGGTCCGGTTTTTCGGGTGGGCTAGAATCCGAAGATAAGCGGGGAATCCGGGGGTCCAGCTAAAGGCACGCGTGGCATTTTGTAAATATGCCCCTCGGACTTATACCAGCTACTATGCCTGGCACATCCGAACGCTCACGGACCCGACGAAGTCGGAATCGCACAAAATACGAAACACATGATCGCCAGACTACACTGACGTTGTCTACAACGTTTAACGCCAAAATAGAACGTCGAACACCCCCAGATAAAATAACCCATTTAAATATAAATGGGGTTTTTTGCACCGATGGTGAAGGCTGGTCTTGTGCCGAAAATTACGACGGTGATCGGGTGATTTTCCCGGTGCCGCAACGAGGCCGTGTGCCATTGGGAAAAGGGTCCGGACTCGCAACCAATACGAGAAGGAGGCGGAAATATTCACCGATTAATAAATCGGCGAAGCAAATACTGGAAACAATACAGGCAATCAAAAAATTCACACCGAAAACAAAAAAATTAATATTTGTGAAATCTGGGCTGTTACAATACAACACCACCAACAAGGGATCTCGTCCTGGGATCTTGAACGATCCAGGGGAGAGGGGGGAGAGAAAAGGGAGTCGACGATCTTCAACACCACAAACAAGGGACTCTGCTCCATGTCAACGTCAAACTTCGGTTGAGATAAATTTCCGCAGAGAGACGACATCGTCAGAAAAAGGAAACCGTCAGTGTCAAGAGGAAGAGCGACACTTGAAGGCGACGATCAAGGGAAGTACTCTCACTCAATTCACGAGGATACTGGGCAAGAGGAATGAAGTCAACGGATGACCAAGATGTTTACCCAGAGTCGGAAGAACTGAAGGTACTAAAAGATTTACCAAACCTGAGATCGGAATCGAGACAATACGCTGCAAGCAAGGCATTGTAACAGTTCCAAAACTCCACACTCTCGAGATCCTAAAGTTTGAAAGGGATAAGACGAGAATAAAACACTTACGACACTTGTCCTGACCAGAGAAAGGGTAAGGAGTAAAAAGATTCCTACTCTCCGATAACTAACTTACTAACTACAAAATAGTTTTGTCTAGACTCGACTTCGGCCAGAAGAGGGATCCTACGGTCCGTAAGGCTCTGATACCAAGTTGTAAGGCCCGATATGCGGTACTATTCCAGATCTAGATGTTTCCATCCAGATCCGGGGACAAAGCACATATCGGTCCCACCGCGACATATGACATAGCCATATGCCCCGGATTTCCAACATGATATCACAACATTACAGATACAAGGATACAACATCTCATACAATCGGCATACAACTGCCTTAAATACAATACATCAGCTGAAGGTACATATCTGAGTTCATACTGCAAACAAATGCCTAGTGGCAAAGAGAAAAGCATCGATCCCCATAACCACACGGGTCCAGGCCCTCCGCCGGGATACGCCTAACTAGTCGTCGTCGAGTCTCCACGTGAAACGTCGATCACCATAGCTATTGTCGATCAAGAACCCTGAAAAGAGTTTGGGGGTAGTATCATGAGTACAGAAGTACTCAGCATCCAACTGTAGTGGTCAACTGACCCAGCAAGGACTTCATCAATCGTCATTCTAGGACAACTAGTAGTTGAGGGTAAGAATGGAGTAAATGGTGAGGTTGCTGCCGCACTAGCATTTATGAAGTGGCTAACGATCTAGAGAATAAGATAAGAAGCCAAGCATTCGATAAGGAATCGCCTCCAACAAGTCTTGCTATCAACTACTACGCATACATAACATCTATCCTATCCTTGTCCTCCTCTTCGCATCCCGACGAAGAAGAAGCTGTCAAGGCACACACACGTTGATCAAGTTATATTAAGATTATCTCAGTTGTTGTTGTTGTCTATGAACAAGGAGTAGGTCTCAAGTCGTCCATAACCGTGGAAACGGCTTCTCGAAAAGATTTAACACTGCAGGGGTGTACCAACTGCTCATTACAAGGGTCTGCATGCACGCCCATCTCTCTCAGTTGCTACCCATCACAGGCAACCATTTTATGATTTAGTTCCAAGAGATCCGAAACGACAGGTCCCTCTAATTAACAACGAACAAATCCGGGTGGACCCCGGGGAGTCGACACCCAACTCAAGAGTCGACCGTCTCTCGAATTGGCCTCTTCCGTCTCACGTCAGGTTGTAATGACATCTGCAAATCTGGTAGGCATTCCGCGCTTCGCAAAGTGTGGACCAACAGGAACACTGTCCCGGTGGCCCGCGTTGTTTTAAAATCCATTGGCTGCAGACCAGTTAAGCACACGGTTTCAAGTGGTAAAATCAGCTTGGGCCACCACTAGAAATGTTTGAAGATAGGTAGGTAAGAAAAGGGGACCCCATAGCATCCCACACGCGGTTAGGCACGCTTAGTCTTAAAACCAATACCCGGAACTCGGATCCTAGGTGACTCGAATGGAACAAAGCGTCGAGGCGGGATAGCCTAGAACTTCCATCCTTCGTCGAATATAGTCAACATTATAATAATCATATCATCCACAACAATAATAATAACGTGATAGCCCAAACCAAGGAGTAACGGGGTAACATTGTAGCATCCTAAGCATGCATACTAAGCAGGGGCTAAGCAACGAGCAATAGTAACATAGAAGTACAAGGTTTGCTGGGAGGGGACATGGCTGTATCGGTTTGAAAAAGGTTGTAAACATGGGGTAGGATCAAACATCGAACCTAACCTAGCCTAGCATGCAAACCGCTGGTCGAAATAGAATGGATCATAATTAATGTATAGTCCTTGCCTGTTGATAAGTCGGGTTCCGAAGGTGTAGTTGATCGCAAGCTTGCATCGTCTCCGAAAGGTACCCGCGGTAGCACAAAAGAAGGAAACACTGGAAAGCAATCAACGGTGCACCACTATTACAACGGAGCAATAAAAGATCAAAGAGACAACACAAGGCACGGCAACGCGATACGGACCTAACGTCCGTGAGCGGTTACTAGCAATTTAAGTGGAGTACTCGTCACACACGACGATACCGCATATTTACGGTAGTTCAAGTTGTTTAACTACAGAAGGTGAGAAAAAGGTTGTTAACATGGCATATCACTCAAGCATGGCGTAGCACACAAACATGGCAAGAAGTGAAGCAAAATATAAACTACCTAAGCTAGTCAATTTAAGTGGGGTGAAATCCTAGACATGGCAAACTATTACGGACCCCACGATAAAAATGGAAATTGGTACTGTTTTGACCTAAAGAATATTTTATCCTTTTTATTAGCAAGCAAGAGCAGCATAAACAAAATCTACATGCAATTCTAGTCAAGTTACATATAAGAAACATTTTAAACAGAGCAACGGTTAAAAAGTTATGGAAGTTACAGTTTACAGTGGCAAGCAATGTAATTAGCAGTCAAATAGCATGTAAACAAGCTCAAACATGGCAAACAAGCACATTTTATTAAACTACACAAACTTCTAAGCAACTTTCATGTTTAACGCGTTGCGATCCGAGCTACGGGCAAAAAGATAAGCGCGTCGCAAAAAATAATAATTAAATATGCCAATTAAAAAGCCTAGGAAAGCAAAAAAAACACTACCGGGCCGAAAGCTATTTTTGTTGGGCCTATCAGGGGGCGCTGTCTAACTATCCTACGCTCAGGGCGCCACATAGCAACACAACTATTGGGCCAAGCCCACCTGCGGACCGAACGGCGAGCGGACGCAAGACAAGGTCCCCGTCCTCTTCTTCGTCCCGATCCAGGGGGTGCTGGCCAGCGGCAGCGCAAGCGGCTGCCGCCGATGGAGGAGGCGGGTCCGGGAGGCGTTGGGACGGGCTGGGGAGGTGCGGTGGTTCACGATCTGGCCGGCGGCGGCGGGTCCGGCGACCGCGAGCGGCGGCAGCTCGAGTTCCTGGCGGCTCCAAGGTCGGCCATGGCAGCGCAGCTACCTGGACAGAGAAGGGGGACGGGGAGAGGTGAGAGGGAGATGGGGAGAAGAAGGAAAGGAAGAGAGGGGGCACGCGGGGGCTGCAGACCTGCTGAGGCAGCTCGCCGGAGGCTCGCTGGCCGGAGGTGCCGCGCGGCGACGGGTGCAGGCGCTCAGGAGGCGGGGAGGAGGTGCTCGGGGAGAACTCTCCATAGGGCTGGGAGACATCCGGTCAGGTGACATGGCTCACCCATAGCCATCCGATCCGGATCGAACGGATCATAACGAGGGGATTGGACGACTACTGAAACCTAGGTGGAGTTGGTGGCAGCGCAACACAGATGGGGCGCGGAAGGAGAGGTGGCAAGCTAGGGTTGTCCATTTTTGGTAGGCAGCACCTACTATATATAGTAGGTGGGTGTTTGGGGTTGTTTTGGGCCACAAAATGGCCCGTTTCGGGTCCTGTTTTTCGGGTGGGCTAGAATCCGAAGATAAGCGGGGAATCCGGGGGTCCAGCTAAAGGCACGCGTGGCATTTTGCAAATACACCCCTCGGACTTATACCAGCTACTATGCCTGGCACATCCGAACGCTCACCGACCTGACGAAGTCGGAATCGCACAAAATTCGAAACACATCATCGCCACACGGCACTGATGTCGTCTACAATGTTTAACGCCAAAATAGAACGTCGAACACCCCCTGATAAAATAACCCATTTAAATATAAATGGGGTTTTTCGCACCGATGGTGAAGGCTGGTCTTGTGCCGAAAATTACGACGGTGATCGGGTGATTTTCCCGGTGCCGCAACCAGGCCGTGTGCCATTGGGAAAAGGGTCCGGAATCGCAACCGATACGAGAAGGAGGGGGAAATATGTCGGGACGCGGGGTTAGCGTATGCAAGTCCCGCTATGACATAGTCATATGGAGAGACAAGAACCGTACCCACTTGTCTAAGCAGACAAGGACAAGCACAGAACGTTCTCAGAAAGCATCGTACGTGAGGGGCATCCCATCCAGGCCGGATGATCAACTGAGATGGGTCCTCATTGTCCGCACACAAGTATAATGATATGGGTGATGAACTCCCATATTCAAAGACAAGTCGCCTCAACTATACTATCGACTATCTCATAACTCTTACATAGACTTACTCCAGCCCGATCACTTAGTCGGGGTCTAGGGCGGGCTCGATCATACATCAAAGTGTGCACGAGACAGAGTCTCGAGCAATCGCATCGCGATTCCCCAAGCTGCGCACATCTAAGGGCCACTTGGTGTATAAAAGACCGCCAGCCAGATCAGAACTAAGGTCTCGAAAACCCATAAAAAGACATGCATGTTATCAACATACACGCAGCACACATGCCTTGTATGAACAGCATGTATCATTGCAATTCTCTACAAAGTATACATTTTATTGATAACTCTCACAGAGTGCACACAGAGATCACAAGCATGTGATCCAACATTACAATAAACAAATGGAAGCGAAGTAGGTCTGAGTACAGACAAGTTTAACAAATGGCTTAAGAAGCCTTATTTAAATACAAGCCCTCCACGAGGGAACCAGTCGTCTGACTGGGACTATACTAGCTTGGTCTTGAGTCGTCGAGCTCGATGAAGAAGCCACCTTCGGGGTAAGTGGGTTCATCTAAAACATAGAATAAGAAAACGTGAGTACAAAGTTGTACTCAGCAAGACTTACATAGGAGCTATACTACTCATGCACATGTATCAAGGTAAAGGGAGGTGGGGTTCAATTGCAAAAGTGCTAGCTTTGAGTTGGCTAGTCCAGAACTACGAGTACCAGACTTGAGGTAAGAAGCGTACACGAGGTTACTACATCTCCAATCAATTACACCACTATGGTGCCTTCCTCGACTTCCCCACGAGAAAGCACGCCATAGCACTCACACTTATATTGGTGTATTTTAGAAGTATCCAGTTCAAGTTGTCTAATAATCAAGCTGAGCTTTCCATGCAGTCCTTAACCGCGGACGCGGCTATTCGAATAGTTTTGTTAACCCTGCAGGGGTGTACCTCTACACACACCTGATCATAAGTTACCGCCTTTGTACTCGACACCATTCAAGGGGTGTCAGCGAGGATTCTCACCACAAATGTTAGCTCATAGCCTATCTAGTCCAAGAAAGCCGCCTACCTGGGTTGGCTACCACTATCGTGAACCCGGCCGGTTTACCGAAGTGGACCCAGGTGATGTGTGTGTGGTGCATAAGCCGGTCTCGGTTGAGCCGTTCTCTCACTTAGCAGCCAGGCCACAAGCCTACCAGAACTCCGAACTACTGCGACATCTGGACATCGAAAGGGATGAGTTAATAGGTTGAGAGGGGTCAATGAGCCCAATGTATGGTTGTACTCTTCATCTTGGATCACCACACAAGAACTTGGACTTAGTGAGGTGTTCAACGAGACAACCCACTGTGTACTTCTACACAGCCTCTCATCGTTCAACTTGTATTAGGGTAGATTCACCAACACATTTCCACCATCAACAACATGATCACTACCATCCCGACTCACACAACAGTAACAACATGGTATCACTCTAAGCATGCAATAAGCAGTAACAATTGTAGGGGCCACATGATATCATTCAACTCCTACATTTGCTAGGATTGTGGTTTGCTTACTACTGTGACAAATGATAGGTCATGCAAAGGAATGGGTTCATCTATGCGGTAGAAACGTAGCATGGTAATCATCCTATACGATGCATAAGCGAGACATGAGAGGGAAGTGGGATTTTATCGACATGATCAAAGGGGGTTTGCTTGCCTTGCTGACGAGGTACGGGTTCAGGGTCTTCAACGAAGGGGGCTACCTCCTATTCCGGTTCCACCTCTACTCGACAAACAACAAGCAAGGTAGCAAAGTAAATACAATGCACAATCACATGGTTGAAGGTTGAAACTTGATGTATATGCTTTGACGTGTGAAGCAATTCCACTTAAACTGGGTATTTGCAATTGAATTTGCAAATTTAAACTGCACATATGATTTCCAATTTAGCCAAGTTGCACATGACATTGCTTGGTCAAGTTAAACCATTTTTACATTTGTATGATATTCCTCTAAAGTTCAAGTATAATGTGGGATGTTGCTATGGTTCAAATTGCAAAAGCATTTGAAATGAATTTGATTTAATTCCATTTAAACCCAGTAGCAAATGCTACTGGTCACATTTTAAATTCAACTCAAACATGGTTGAAAGTTGGATATTTGGATATATTATTTTCTCCTGATCATTTTTCATATATTATTTGTTAAATTTGGAGTTAATATGTATTTCCTATGAATTTCCAAAGTTTCAGCCTTTTTCTGGATTTTTTGGATTTATATAATTCACTTATTCGATTTACTGCGTCAGCCTGATGTCACAGTGACGTCAGGGGGGGGCTGACGTGTGGGGTCACTTTGTCAGTGACTGGGTTAACTAACCCGGTTAGTTTTAACTAACCAGGGGGTTAATTAGAGGTTAGGGCCCACCTGTTAGTGGGGTTAGGGGGTGGTTAGTGGGGTGATTAGCCCCAAATTAATCTAGCCCCCGGCGGCTAACCGACGGCGAACACAGGGGACGGCGGCGCCTCGCCGGAATGGGATCCCGGCCACGTGTTGGCACGGGGAGGCCACGGGGACATACCTCGTGCTCGTCCGCGTCTTGTGGTGCACACGAGAGGGCAAGGGGGTGGCCGGAGTCTCGCCGGTGTCGACGTTTGGCGGACGCAGAAGAGCAGCGACGACGAACTCAGTGAATCAAGCGACAACCTTGAGCCTGCGCTGGTGCTACGTGTTCAGGAGGTCACCAGAAGCACCGTGGGCCTACGGTTTTGGGCTGGGACGCACGAGGTCGAGCTCAAGGTCATCCATGGCGGCGACCTTGCTCGGCTTCCATGGCAATCGGGGACAGAGGGCAAGAGGGGCCGGGCTAGGTTAGGGGAAACGGTGAGAAGCTCACCCTGAGCTCAATGGTGCAGACGGCGGGGCTATTGGTGGCGCGACGGTGACGAATTCGGCGTCGATCTTCCTCGGCTCCGGCGACGAATCGAAGAGCCTGTGTCTTCCCTGGACCAAATTGTGGCACCGTCTTCTGCGAGGCGATGAAATCGATGACGACGAACGCGATGGACACCCTGGCTCGATCTCTAGGTGGAGTTGGCCGCGAGTTCCATGCCGGGTGCGCTGCTGATCTCCTCGGGCTTCGACGAAAACACGTGGGGAGAGGGAGAGACGAACAGGAGAGGGGGGGAATGGATGCGGCGTGCTCCAGGACGTCTCCAAACGCGAAAAGGACGCCTGGGAGGCCTCCAGGCAGGCTGGTGGCATGGCGGCCACGGCATGCTCGCCACCGAGGAGCTTGCCGACGCGCTGGAAGAAGACAAGGGGGTCCAGGTGGGCTTGGGCCAGGGGGGCGATGAGTTGGGCCGAAATGGCCAGGTAAGCTCCTTTTTCCTTTTCTCTCTGTTATATTTTTCTGTTATATGTTGGCCATGCTAAAAATAAATAGCTAGGTATTTTTAAAAATGCTGAAGCTTTTTATATGGCCTCATATTATATTAGACTAGCCACTTATAAAGTTTGGCATTTTTAAAATTCAAATTATTTGAACTTTAATTTAAATAGGGGTTTTTGATTAATTCCAAGGTCCTGTTTGAATATTTGAAAAATCCATGAGCATGGGGTGGGTCCCACATCACTTGATATGTGATCACACTCATTTATAAGACTTTTCAAAAATCTAACATGAATTTTTGGAGAAGATTTATTTCTGGCCTTTTGAATTAATTCTTCTGGGGGGTGTTCCTTCTCCCATTTGAGTTTGAAATTGATTTCAAATGATTTCTTTTGAAATTTTTAACATGATGCAAGATGACTTTGATCCTAGCACATTACCTAAAAGAGGGTTCTGACAAAATATTCACCGATTAATAAATCGGCGAAGCAAACACTGCAAACAATACAAGCAATCAAACAATTCACACCGAAAACAAAATTTATAATTTTTGTGAAATCTGGGTTGTTACATGAGTAGTCCACCTTGGACCATGGGTCTATGAGCAGTAGCTATGTGATGTTTTCTCTCCATACTTGTGCCTCAATTCTTAGGCCTTGTGAGTTTCCCTACATGAGATCTTTCTGTTGTTGCTATGTAATCTTTCTGTTGTTGCTATGTTGTGTTTGATGGGATCCAATGGTTATGAGATTACGTTCAGATCATGATGAGTTATATATTTGGTTCTCCTTTTACATATTTGTTCTTGATTAATTCTTGAATGTTCTTCATTTCTTTTTATTTCTTTGGCCAAGTAGTAGGTAGTAACTCTGAGAGGGAGTGTTATGCTTGATTGTGGGTTCATGCCCCCCGATGTCTAGCTTGAGTGACAAAAACATGAGACTAGGGGATGTGTTGTTGCTACCAGGGAGAAAACAACGGTGCTTGTACCCGCAATTCCAAGGATTTTTTACCTTATGTATACTTTATTAATGCGGTTGTCTGTTGCTTTGGGTTTACATTTTTGGTGGGATCGCAATTAATACCAGCGATATGTTCTGGATGTATATCTCAAGGTGAATGATTAGTGACTAGATGTTGATGAATAAACGGTCTACTTGTCTTGGCGTACTGCCCATACGATATAGCCTCTAAGTTTCCTGTAGCATAATTTGCATTGCGGTGCGTTTATAATAGTGTCAATTGACCGGCTTTAATTTGTTCACCCAGATTAGTTGTTTTATCCTCTTTTGGGAGAGATACATCACTAGTGAACATCATGGGACGAAGGTCCATATTTACACCATTGTTTACACCTCCACTCATTTACTAGTTTTATTTCCTTTTCTTTGCAATCACCGCCATTATTTCCCGCTTGTGTTTTGATCCTTTGTAAACAACAAGACCGGAGATATTGACAAACTCTCTAACTCATTTGGAAGAAAGTTATTTGCTTTTGTGTGCAAATCCACGTCTTATGGCAGCGCCAGAGCAGCATACACTTTCTTGGTGATCCTAGGAGTCCTGCTGGAAAAAAAACCTTGGTATCTTCACCGAGCAAAATTAGCCAATGTTTACTTCTCAACCTTCCACTTGGGGTAACCAATGAGGAACACTACTTCAGTGCCATCACGCGTGCATGGCCCAGCTATCACTGTGACACCGCCGAAGCTTCCCGGAAAACTTCGATACCCTCCGCTCTCTATAGAAAACGGTGGCACCTGTGACTATCCACTTGAGCTATAAAAGGGAGGCGTCGGCACCAAAGAGATGGGAGATTGGATGATAGCCCATTCCAACTAGCTAAAATTGGCCTATAACCGGAGGATGTAGTGTAGGATATCCTTCCCAGAGGATGATCTTGTACTATGCTTCTCGATGAAGAAAGATCAGACATGGAAGAGTAGGGTGTTACGTCTCTGGACGACCCGAACCTATGTAAGCCAACTGTGTTTTCTCGAGCCACTTTATCAGTACCTACACCGTTTTGAACGTCAATCGAAGACCTCCAACCCCGAGGGGCGGGTGTGGCCCTACCTGCACCTTCTGCGACCAAGAAACAGGGGCATCCCCCAGGTCCGGCCCGTTGACATCTAGCGCTAGAAAAGGGCCAACGTTTACGTCATCCGTAATATTCGTTTTCCTGTTTTTTAGGTTACCCCATTTTCTCTAGCATTTCTAAGTACCTACGGTGGAGTTTGGGGGTTAATGCCCCAGTAGGTGGAATATTTTCCAAAGAAAAATGGGGCCTTCCATCAAAACCCTCCTCGGAAGATAATGGATTTCTTATTCCCGGGGGATTGTCAGTACTCCCGGACGTTCACCCCTAGTTGTTCTTCAATAGCTCCGAGACGATAATCCCCGGATGGTTTTCTGCATACCGGATGCTTATTCCCAGAAGTTTATCGGAAGCTTACTCCTACATATCTATCTGTATCCGAGGGGAGGGCTATCTCAATATTCCCGGATTCTCACTTCCGGATGGTTTTCCTCAGACCGGATATCTATTCCTGGAAAATATGCAATCCAAGACGGGCGGAGATTGACACTTCGTTACCATCTGTGTCTTAGCTGAAGGCTACAGAAAACTCATGTAGTAAATTGACACATGTTTCCCGCAAGGAACCCAGACTCAAGCAACCGACCCTGCTCTGCGCAGCCGATAATGGTTGTTCCATCGGCTCGTCCGATGAACCCGGCTTGATTAGCCTGAGAGGGGTGACTAGCTAACGTGTGGCCATTGACACGTGGTGGGGACTTGGAAGCGGCCCAGGAAGATTCCCCCGCGATAGGTTGCATCACCCAGGGTCAATCCACCATGCGGTGACCGGTCTGGAGTTCCCGTCAAGCACCCATGCCGGCGGACGTACCAGTTTCCCGTGGAACCTGTCCGGGAGGATGAACAAACTCGGATCCGACTCCGAGGCATCCCTTTTCGGGACATTACACCGCTTGGGAAAGAAAGTAAATCTCATAGGAAGATGACCCTCCAAGCTCCCAAGCTTCCGGAAGGCTCCTTCCGGAAGAGACATGCGAGAAGTGAGACCTCCACAGCTTCGTCTTATGTGGACTCTCCTTTTGAACGCGCCTGCCTCATGCACAGATCTGGCAGCCAAGCCTCGCTGAGTAGGTCGTGAACCTGGTTAAAAGTGACTCCGAAGGAATTGCAAGAAGGATTCCCCCACATATCAAGAATGGTGGGCAAATCTAACAACACACACAAATAAATGAAGGGTCGGGTAAGTTCTAGGACACTACATTCATTACCTCCTTCAGGACATCTTCCGGAACCAAAATGCAACTAAGGTTCCCGGACGGATTATATATATATTTTGTGCTACTAACGGATTGGCTACCTCACAATCCTACGTCGACTACCCGGTAAGTGAAAGATCCGGATCAAAATAAAAGTATCCTACAGGTGGAGAATGGCGATCCGCCTGGATTGTCTCCGACGTTGGCGTCCCCAATGCCGGACTCGCCGGAGCCACTGGAAACGATCTCCGCGCAGCAGTCAACGCGGATCACCACGGATGGAAGATCTTCATCCATAGTGTATCTTGGTCGTCGTACCAGAACATGAGGCACTTACACTGCTGGATGTTGTGCCAGCGAGTGAACATATTCCACCCTTGGTCCAGATACATGGCACAATCTCCTCTGAAAAACGTGGACACCCAATCCGGACCATGGGGGAAGCCATCTACTCGGAGCCACGGGCCCTGAGGTTTGCGCTCCGCCATAGCCTGCGCAAAAAAATCGGGCAGGCAGAGCCAGCTGCATAGGGGCTCGACTAGCCCCACAGAGAACTCGTGGTACGCGACCCCCGAGTACGCCCGCGCCAAGGCAGAGGAGGACGGTCTTGCAGCTCGGCCACCTCGACCACGGCTGCCGGAAACCGTCAAGGCTCCCTAGACAACCGCACCACGACCGTGGCCCATGGCACTGCCACGCACCCCTAGCATTGCCTGGGCGGCTTCCTGCAAGGTGTGGGAGTGCGTCGGGGGCTCCATTGGGCCGAAAAGGAAGGAGTGTAAGAGCATGTTTTTCCCCTTAGGTTTTGGAGATTGTTGGTCAAAACAGTAGAGGACTAATGTTGTTTTCGAGTATAAACAGAAATCTAGGTTCCAGAAGAATGGAGTTTGCAAGTCTAAGGTCGAAGGACAACTCACAGCAGCGAAGCTGCAGTCAAAAACCAAAGCCTTTGATGGAGGACGACCCCTAAAAATGTCGTCGAAAAATAAGGTGTTCTCGAGAAGAATTGCAACGAGGAGAAAGCATAAGATGGAAGAAGACTTAGTCTTTTTCCTATTTTCTATTTTACCTTCTTGACTCATAGGAAAACCCATACTATTAAGAGGGGTTTTCTAGTTGAAATCTTAGTCAAAGTGAATTTTCTCTACTCAACTCAAAACCCAGAGAGATAGCCTACCGACAGAAATCTCACTGACTCGAGTAATAGCTGGAATGCAAAGTCATCGCACTTTGTGCCTCCGAGAGAGAACTCATTCGGTGAGTCAGATTTGTTGCCCCGCAAGGAAAGTTGCGCATTAATATGAAATACGACCGTTGTGGACACGCGTCAAGCTGTCACATCGAGTCACTTCAGTCATTTCACCATTGGGATCGCCACCTATAAATACCCTGCACCCGCCCGCCATTTGCAGTTGGCTGCTGCACTGAATATTCTGAGACAGAAGTGTTGTGAGCCCAAGTCCCAAACTAAGTTGAGCATTTCACGAAGACTTAGGTTGATATTAGCCGACTTTTTTACCTTCGAGATCTAAAGACCCCTAGACGGTTAGGCGTCGCCTATCACGCATTCGAAGAGTAATTGTCACTGTTGAAGGAAGTCTGTAAAGGTTTCGGAGAAGTCCTGAATCATCTACCCCGAGTAAGAACTGGACGAAGAGAGTTTTGCTCCAGGTGTTCAATCACGAGTCCCTCCAACCAGACGTAGCACTTTGCAGAGTGTGAACTAGTTCACCAATCATCGCTGTGTCAGGCTCATTTTCTTACTCGTATTTTCATTCAGTACTACACTCCAGCATGTTTTCCTTCGAGGTTTCCTTTCGTCCCATTTACTTTCAGCATGAGCATGTCATTCGATGGTGCAATTCCTTCGTGTTACACTTAGTTGTTTGTCTTTTATCTATTTCACTTCTAAGGTTCGTAGAAATTTTAGAAGTGATCATTCACCCCCTCCCCCTCTGATCATTCTTGAGCTTTGAATTGGAATCAGAGCTAGGCACTCCCTACGCTCTGCGTATTTGGGTCTAACCGCCTGGAGTGTTGTCAAGAATGTCGTTTGTAGCAATTCGCTCTGGAGAACCCATTCCTGTGTTCAATGGAACTAAGTATCCTTATTGGAAGGAAAAAATGAGAAGAAATATCATCTCTATTGATGATGCTGCTTGGAAGGTGATCGAGGATGGAGTCGATATTGCAGATCTCACTAATCCCACTTAAGAAGAGAAAAAGAAGCAATCCCTTGATGCTCAAGTCTAGGATTCCATCACCAACCATATCACCCCTGAGCAATATCATGAAGTGAAGAATATTGCATCTTCGAGAAAATTGGTGAAGGTGTGTCTACTAAGAAAGATGCTCGCATTGACACTCTATGAAGAAAATTCCATCCGTTCAAGCGTTAAGAGGGTGAAAAAGCTGATGCTATCTACAGTAGACTCAGTTCTCTTGCCAATGAGCTAACTTCTCTTGGTGCTGATGATATCACCAGTTCCATGGTCGTAAGAACTTTTCTTTGATCCTTGGATGACTCTTTCTCACAGATTATGCTGATGATCTAGGAGAGATCTGACTTCAAAGATTTGGTACCTATTGATTTTCTGGAGAGACTAAAAACCTACGATATGAAAGAAGATGAGAAACATGATACAAATGGATCACGTAGGAAAAATTATGCTCCCAAGGCAAAAGCTTTGAGGCATTCTTCCTTTGATGTATGTTCAGCCTTTGGTGTTGACGCAGATGATCCCTCAAGAATTGGAAAGTATCTTGCACTAATCATGAAATGTTTCAATCGCTTCCAGAGAAACAACTCCTCTTCACCGAAGAAGAATTACTCCTCGAGACATTCAAGCAACTCCTCCCATGACCGCTCATCATCAAAGAACTCGTTAGCTAAAGAAAATGTCTGCTACAAGTGCAGGAAACTGGACACTTCATTGTTTATTGTCCTATTTGGGAAATTGAAAATAGATCCAAGCACTCGCACAACAACTCGTCTATCAAGTCTCATATATCGAGCAACAACTATGAGTCAAACAGACATGAATCAAAGTCCACGAGAGACAAGAAAGATGATTCTGATGATGATAAGAAGAAGAATTATCAAAATAAGTGTGAGAGTTCTTCCTTGAAGTCTCATTCCTCTCGTCGCAAGAATTCTCACCGTGCCAAGACCTATCTGGGTAAATAGATGAACTCTGAAGACGATGCATCTGGGACTGAAGCTGAATCAAACTCAGGGTATGGCTCTAGTTCTGGGTCTGATGGTGTTGCTGGCCTATCATTTTCTTCGACCAAGGCATCGAGCACATTCTTCACCAACCAAAGCAATGAATATGAAATTCATGCTTACTGCTTCATGGCCATGGCTAAGGTATCCTCATCTAAGAATTCATACGATACTTCTAATGGATCTTCTTATGAAAGTAACTCTAGAATAAGCTATGCCAAACTTTCTAAAATTGCTTCTATCCAACAAGATGAACTAGATTTTGTGAGTGAAAAATTTAAGAAATCTGAGACTTTGTTGATCGATGAGATTGAGAAAGGTCAAACTTTGACTAATGAGCATGTTGATCTGAAACAGAAGTTTGATGATCTTTCCTCTTGGCATGATCTGCTCTCGCTGTACTATGAGAATCTTACCTATGAATTTCTTCACAGGAAAATGACTCTCCCGAAACATAGATTGGCTCATGAAGAGTTGGAAAATGTCAATCTCACTCTCATTGCTCAACAGGGCTCGGAAGCTAAAAATGATTCTATTTCATCATGCATAACTGGTTTGGAATGAAGTAAAATTGAGTCTAATTATAAGAAATCGAAAGGACAAGAACCTATTATCATTGATGATACTAATCCCTCGGTCGAGGAAAATTCTGCTGTTACCGAGGAACTCCTTAGGTTGAAATATTTATTTGATACACGAATGTTAAAGAGTGTTTAGGGACACCAGTACCTATGTGATATCCTAAAGAAGGCTATTGTTCATTTGAATCCTCGAAAGGAAGGTGTTGGTTTCGAAAGGAAACTAAACCCTAATGGCACTTACTGGGAACCCGAGAAGTATCCTAAAACTGTATGGGTTGTAGCGAAGGCAAAACCCATTGATATTGCTAAACTTTCAGGTTTCATCTGCAATATTGATATGTCCATTGTTGATGAATCACTTGACTCTGACTACAAGCTTATCAAAGATCAGGAAGGAAAGGTTTCGCTGAATTCGTTGGTCCTCCTCCAAAGAATGGTTTCTCTAAGAGACGGATTTGGGTTCACAAATCTCTCGTAGAAAAACTTCACGCAAACCATTGTATGCAGGGAAAATCTATGGTACTACCGAGACACTGTTATTCTCTCGAAGAGATAGATGATCCTCTGGTACCTGCATCAAATTCTCCCAAGAAGGAATACTATCGATTTGATATAAATGTTTGTCTCCATTGTGATAACAATGATAAAATTGCCTATACTTACCAGTATGCTAACCCCTCACCGAGGAATTCTGTGTATGGAGTACTTTATGGTTCTCCTCGTAGAAATACTTCTACTCGCAATACTTTTTCTGCATCAACTAGTACATCTGCTTCTTCTCAGTCACCTGCTCATTTGTGGGTGGTTAAGAAGAACTAATTCTTCTAAAGGGCTATGTCTCTGGTGGATCCGAATGGTTCATGGATAGTGGTTTCATTAATCATATGACCGGAGACAAAGAGTTGTTTACCGAAGACAAACTTACTTAATCTTCTCAGAGATATATTACCTTCTGTGACAACAACAAAGGGAAAGTGCTTGGTTTCGGTAAGTGACGGGGATCAACCCCGGCAATTCCCATGGTCAGGGATCCAGGGTTAATCATGAGAGGCACAGGTTGGACGATAGCTCGTCGGCAAACAGGAGGACACGTTCCTGCTCGATATTATTGATGAGGGAGATACGATCACAGTGGATGCCGAGGCTGGAGCTCTCAAGGCTAGGGTTACAGGTGATACTGGATGCCTTTGGTGTCACCCCTCCTAGCCCTTATATACTGGGCTAGGTCTCGGGAAGTTCATCTACGTTTACAGGTAAGCTTTCCTAACCCTAGCTTGCTCCGTACGACAGGTCTTCGTACATTCCATATGATTCGCAGACTCCTATGTCGGGGCCAATTATCGGGCCAAGGCGGGTCCAGGCGGGTCTTCATGGGCCTTCTATCTTCAGGGACACCGGGTAGGCCTATCCGTAGGATTCGTGGGGTCACCCCCTCATCAGTAAGGTTTCCATATTGAAGGATAAGCATATTGACAAAGTTATGCTTGTTACATCTCTCAGATAGAATCTTATGTCTATATCCAAGCTATGTGATATGGGTATGCTTGTATTGTTCTCTGCCTCTTCTTGTGTTGTGTTTTCATAGGATGGCTATACTTTCTTCTTCGAAGGATATCATAAAGGAGATCTTTATATTTTTGATTTTTCTTCGGGACCTACTGTTTCCACATGTTTAATGGCTAAAGCTACTTCAGGGTAGCTATGGCATAGAAGACTTGGTCATGTAGGAATGAAAAATCTTCAGACTTTTATCTCGAAGAAACACATCATTAGTCTTCACAATGTGAAATCCGGTAAAGATCGTCTATGCAATGCCTTTGAAGCTGGAAATATAACCAAGAAACAGCATTCAGCGAATACAATAATCACCACTACTTGTCCTCTTGAATTGCAACATATGGATTTATTAGGTCCTCAAAATTATGCTAGCCTTGGCGGTAACAAGTATGGTATCATTGTTTTTGATGATTTCCCTTTCTATACTTGGGTTTTATTTCTATATGACAAGAGCAAAGTTATCGAGATCTTGAGCTCAGACCGAGTATGAACTCACACTCAAGCATATTCGAAGTGATAATGGTACTGAATTTAAGAATACTCATAATGAATATTTTCTCGATGAATATGTCTTTACTCATGAATTCTCTGCTGCTTACAGAACGCAAAAAATGGTGTGGTCGAGAGAAAGAACGAACTCTTATTGAAATATCCAAAACTATGCTTGCTGAATACAAGACTCCTATCAGGTTCTGGTCCGAAGCAGTTAATACATCATGCCATTTCATCAACAAGGTTTATCTCTACAAGTTTCTGAAGAAAACTTCACATAAGCTTATCACTGGTAACAGACAAAATGCATCATACCTTAGAGTTTTTGGTGCTTCATGCTATATTAGAGATATGAATCATTGATCTAAATTTGCACCTAAGGCCAATGAAGGTTTTCTCTTAGGTTATGGCTCAAACTCTCACACTTACAGAGTGTACAACTGTCAGAACCCCAACTAGGGTAAGTGCTAGGGCTTGTTTGACCCTTTTGCATCATGAAAAATTCAAAAAGAAATTCAAAAATGGGGAAAAGAAAAGCCCTGAGAAATTAAATCAAATAGTCAGAGAAAAATCTTTTGAACATTTGGAAAATTCCTATAAATGATGCTGATCATTTTAAAAGTGGTTTGGGATCAATCCCATGCACATGGAATTTTCTAATATTCAAAAAGTGGCTTTGGAAATTAAATAAACCCCTATTTGAATTGGAATTCAAATATATTGAATTTAAAAAATGCTCAAATTCTATAAGTGACTTGCTACTGGTCACCTAGAATTTATAAAAATGTTTGGGCATTTAACAAAATTGCCTAGCTATTTATTTCTAAGCAAAAATAAATAACAGAAAAGAAAAGCAGAAGAAAAAGGACAGAAGAGACCTACCTGTTTGGGCCCAGCTAGCAGAAGCCAGGCCCAGCCCACCAAGGGTAGCCTCGTCTTCTTCCCTGGACGCCCGAGCACGCCACTGCGTGGCGTGCATGCCGGCGACGCCCACGGCCACCTCCTGCTTCCCCTCGCCCCTATCCCCTCCGTAGAAACGCGTGGGCACCTCCCCTTCATTCTTACCCTCTCCCTGGACCCTCTCCCCTTAGTCTCCGGTGCATCCCGCAGGATCCCGAGCGCGGCCGGAGTTCACCATCGAGCGCCACCGTGGCCAGAGGCCGCGAGCACCAAGACTTCGCCGCCGGCCGCCGAGGAGGAGAACTCCGAATTCGACGCCATCGAGCTCCCTCCGGCTTCCCTGAGCCCTTCTTCGCGTTCCCGGTGAGCAGAGCTCCATTTCCCCCCTATTCCCGCCTCCTCTCGTGCTCCGGAGCCCGATTCCGACGAGGTCCAAGCTCCGGCCGCCGCCTTGTTTAAGCTGTCGTCGCGCACGGCCTCCCTGGCGTTCCCCTGCAGGGTGCAACAGACGCGGACGGCCAAGACGGTCATTTTGATGTTCGTCGCATGCCCCCCCGTTCTCGATTCCGAGCTCCGGCGAACCTCCGCCGTGTTCTGTGGCTGCAGCCGGCTAGCCGCCGGCCGGTTAGCCTTAATCCCATGCCTAACCCCCTCCAGTGTCACAGACAGGTGGGCCATCCCCCCCCCCTTAACCCCCTGTTAAGCTAACTAAACCGGGGATTAACCCTGAGATAATGACAAGCAGGCCCCACCAGTCAGACCCCGCCCTGATGTCAGCATTGTGTCATGCTGACGCAATAAAGAAATTCTAGAGAATTAAAATAATCCAGAAAATTCCAGAAAATGAGTTGAACTTTGGAAATTCATAACTAATTCATTTTAACTCCAAATATAACAAATAATATGTCTAAAAATATCAGAAAAATCCAAGGATTATGAATGTGGGCTCTGTTTTCATGTTTGACCATTTTAAAATGGGTGAACAGTGCAAAACATCCATATGGCTTTATTTCAAATTCAAATTTGAAGCACATTTGCAAATGACTTTGCATTTGACTTCTTTTAAATGGAATTGTACCCACATTGTGACCAAGAACATCACCATTTCAATATTGATCATGTGTTTGAGCATTGCAAATAAATTTATACCTTGCTTGATTGTTTGCTCGATAGACGTGCAACCAGAACCGGAGGCCACCCCCTTCGTTGAAGACCCCAATATCGAACTTCGTCAGCAAGGAAAGCAAACCCCATTGATCATGTCTATAAAATCCCAATTCCCTCTCAGTCTCGCTTATACATTTTTTGGAGATCACTCTGTATCGATTCTACCGCATAGTTGAACCCATATCCGATGCATGACCTATCATCTTGTCACAGTAGTAAGCAAACCACAATACTAGCTCACATAGGAGTTGATTGATATCATGAAGCACCTGCAACTGTTACAGCTTATTGCATGCTTAGTGTTACATAAGGTTGCTTTTGATTTGAGTCGGGATGATGATGAACATGGTGTTGATGAAAGTGAAACTGTGTCGGTGAATCCACCCTAATACAAGGTGAACGATGAGAGGCTGTGTAGGAGTACACAGTGGGTTGTCTCGTTGAACACTGCCTTAGGCATCGAGTTCTTGTATGGTAATCCAAGACAAAGAGTACAACCAAACATTGGGCTCACTGACCCCTCTCGGCCTAGTACCTTGATCCATGTCGACGTCCAGGAGTCACATTAGTTTGGGCTTTCCATTTGGCATCTTCATAGAAAAGAATGAAGGAATGGTTGCATCATATAGATATGTGGGTGCACCTGTGAGGCAGGAAAACCATCTGCCAGAGGTGGCGTCTCGGTCACTTACATTGTTTTAGTCCGTTTCGTTGATCCGGCCGGGCTCTCGAGCGGAGGCAAACTCAGATAGTCGACTCCTGGAATAGACCGGTTGTGAGCGAAGTGTCGTGGTGAACATCCTCGCTGTCACCTCTTGAGCGGTGGCAAGACCTGGCGGTAACCGATGGTCATGTGTGTGTAGTTTACACCCTTGCAATGTTAACAAAACTATTCGAATAGCCGCGTCCGCGGTTAAGAACTACTTGGAACCTGTACCTGATTATTAGACAACTTGAATGGATACTTATAAAACTCGCAAGATAAGCGTGAGTGCTATGGTGTGCCTCCTCGTGGGGAAGTCGAGGAAGTAACCATAGTGGTGTATTGGTTGGAGATGTAGTGGACTCGTGTACGCTTCTTACCTCAATTATCGTATTCGTAGTCAGGATTAGCCAAGTCAAAGCTGGCACTTCTGCATGATGAAACCCCACCTCCCTTTACCTTGATACTTGAGCATGAGTAGCATAGATCTGATGTAAGTCTTGCTGAGTACGACTTTGTACTCACGTTTGCTTATTCTATGTTTTAGATAAGAACCGGACCCCGATGGAGTCATCAACCTGAAGCTCGACGTTGACTAAGTTAGCATAGTCCCAGACAGCAGTCTGGTCCCTCGTGGAAGGGCATGTTTGTTGTGCAAGGCTTCTCTAAGCCATTTGTTAAACTTGTCTGTACTCAGACCTAATTTGCTTCCGTTGTATGATGTAATGTGATCACAGACATGTGATCTTTGTATGTTCTATGTATATATCAATAAAGAGTACTTTGTAGAGTTATGTGATGATACCTGCTGTTCCTACTAGGCATGTGTGCTGCGTGTATGTTTATAACATGCATGTCTTAGTATGGGTTTTCGAGACCTTAGTTGTGATCTGGCTGGCGGTCTTTTATACACCAAGTGGCCCTTAGATGTGCGCAGCTTGGGGCATCGCGATGCGATTTCTCGTGACTCTGTCACGTGGCACACTTTGTTGTATGATCGAGCCCGCCCTAGACCCCGACTAAGTGATCGGGCTGGAGTAAGTCTATGTAAGAGTTAGGATCCAATCGATAACATGGTTGAGGCGACTTGTCTATGAGTATGGGATTCACCACCCATAAGCATTTAGACTTGTGAGAGGACGTTGAGGACCCATCTGAGTTGATCATTCGCCCTGAATGGGATGCCCCTCATGTTCGATGCTTACCGAGGACGTTCTGCGCTTGGCCTTGTCTTCTTAGACAAGTGGGTATGGTTCTCGGCTCTCCCTGTGATTGTATCATGACTGGAATTACATACGCTAACCCCGGGTCCCGACAGACTTGGTATCAGAGCAGGACTGTCTGTAGGCTTATCAAACCCTTGGTCGAAGTCGAGTCTAGCATTCTATAGTTATATAGTTACTTGGGTATATAAGGGAACAACGTAAGGCTTCTTTTTCTCCTTACCCTCATCGATCTAAGTTCTGGGTCACCCTTATCTTTTCTACGGGATGATAGGACTAGGCTCATCTATGTCTGACTAGAACATCTCGCTGAGTGCTTCGTTGTAGCCGTAGGACAGTCGTGGTCGTCCAGAGTCTTCATGTTTTGAGTTCCTTGAGGAAGTTTTGTCCAATCTCCTCGAGGTTGTCTTGTTTTCCATCCCGGTGTAGCCGTTATGCTGCCGGATTTATCCCGTGTTTCTGTGGATCATTGTCTTCGCATTTCAATCTTTTCCGCCTTCATCATGTCTTGTTATCCTTGAATCCATCATTCAACCTGTTCTGATTGTTGATTTTTATCACACAGGATGTCAGGTGGAACTCGTAGTGCTGTTCGTCGGAATCGAGACCGTGTTCGGCATCAAAATGATGATGAACCTCTACCACCGCCTTCTGCGGCGGAAATCATGATGGAAGCTGAGAAGAATCAACGTGATCAAACACGCCTTCTGGAGCTCATCGAGCAGAATACCTCGCGTCATTGCAATGTGGTTGTGAGCATTCAGGACTTCATCCTCCTCAAGCCACCGGTATTCCGATGTTCTTCTGAGCCCCTTGAAGCTGATGATTGGCTCCGTTCTATCGAGCGTAAGCTTGATACTGCACATGTTTCTCCCGATGATCGAGTTATATTTGCGGCATACTTTCTGGAAGGTGCTGCCGCTAAATGGTGGGAGAACTATGTTGCTATGCAGCCAGATGTTCACGTAGTGACTTGGCAGGAGTTCTGTGTTGCCTTTCGAGGGTACCACCTTATGGATGAGTTGATGGAGCGCTAGAAGGAAGAGTTCTGCAATCTGATTCAAGGAGAGATGTCCATGCACGAGTATGTGAGAGAGTTCAACCGTCTTGCTCGGTATGCCCAAGATGAGATCACCACCGATGCCAGAAAGTAGGCAAGGTTCCGTAAGGGACTTAGCCCCATCCTTCGTCATGATCTCAACCTCATCAAATTTTCTACCTTTGAGGATTTAGTCAATAGATCCTTCAGAGCTGAGCATGGCAATGAAATTTTTGAGGAGTCCCATAAGCATGCTCTTGAGCTTGCTCCTTCTTCAAGTTCAGCCCCTCAGAAACGCAGAATTTGGATTCCACCCAGTGTCATACCTCAAAACCTTCTCCAGAGACCACCACCAAATATATGCCATCCACCCCGACACATTATTCCACCCCGGAATGATGGTGTGCAGCCAAGTAATCCCACTCCCAACAATTCAGACAGGGTATGTTTTAAGTGTGGTCTTCCAGGCCATTACTATCGTCAATGCCCTCAAATCTTGATGGCACCACGTCATTCTCGACCCAAACCTCCAAAGAAATCAGTCACCAAAGCCTTCCCAGCAAAGCTCACAATCACAAGTAGTGGTTGTGTGAACCAAATCTCAGTTGAGGAAACCACTGATGCTTCTGATGTTATCCTTGGCACACTCCCAGTCAATCATGTCCCCGCCTCCGTTCTTTTCGATCCAGGAGCTTCTCATTCATTCATGTCGGAGAGTTATGCACTTCGTCATGAGTTTCCTTTTGAAGAAATGTTTTCTCCAATGATCATTCAAACCCCTGGTTCAAAATGGCAAACTAATAAAGTAAGCCATGGCAATCAAATTGCAATTGAGGGTTTAGTATTCCTTGCTTCACTTATAGCCCTCAAGTCTTCGGACATTGATGTCATCCTAGGAATGGATTGGTTATCAAGGCAGAATGCTTTCCTTGATTGTAAAGCTAAATCAGTCAAACTCACCCATCCTTCAGGCCAGACCATTGACTACACATCACCCAGCTCTAAAAACCAGATGCATACTTTGAATGTGCTTCCCCTTCCTAACCTTGAAGATGTTCCGGTGGTTCGTGACTTTCCGGATGTCTTTCCTGAAGAACTGCCGGGAATGCCACCCGAAAGGTGTGTAGAATTCATAGTGGATCTTATACCAGGCACAACCCCAATCTCGAGACGTCCATATAGAATGGCCCCACATGAGTTAGCTGAGCTAAAAACCCAACTTGATGCTTCGTTGGCAAAAGGCATCATCCGCCCTAGCTCATCGCCATGGGGTTGCCCCGTTCTGTTCGTAACGAAGAAAGATGGAACAGAAAGGATGTGCGTAGACTATCGCCCGCTAAATCTAGCGACGATAAAGAACAAGTACCCACTGCCCAGGATCAATGATCTTTATGATCAACTTGCAGGATCCTCTGTCTTCTCCAAGATGGATTTGAGATTAGGCTATCATCAAATCAAAATCCGAAATGAGGACATTCCCAAAACGGCTTTCACTACTCGTTATGGTCTTTACGAGTATACCGTCATGTCCTTTGGTTTAACCAATGTCGCCGCCACATTCTCGCGCTTAATGAATTCGATCTTCATGGAGTACCTAGATATATTTGTTGTGGTTTATCTTGATGACATTCTCATCTACTCGAAGAACGAAGAAGAGCACACAGAACATCTTATGTTGGTATTGATGAAACTTAGAGAGCATCGCCTTTATGCCAAGTTCTCCAAGTGTGAATTTTGGCTACCAGAAGTGACCTACTTAGGCCACATGATTTCTGCGAAAGGTGTTGCAGTCAATCCCGAGAGAGTTGAGGCCGTCCTTGACTGGACTCTACCTGAATCGGCTAAGCAAGTTAGGAGTTTTCTTGGCTTAGCAAGCTATTTCCGCCGCTTCGTCGAGAACTTTTCTAAAGTTTCAAAGCCTCTTACTGAACTCCTCAAGAAAGATAAGAAATTCCAATGGACTTCCAAGTGCGAGGAAAGCTTTCAAGAGCTAAAAAGAAGATTGACTTCTGCAACCGTACTTTCACCTCCAGACACCAAAAGGGATTTCAAGATCTATTGTGATGCTTCACGGCAAGGGTTAGGATGCATACTTATGCAAGATCGACATGTGGTAGCTTATGCTTCACGCCAGTTGCGGCCACACGAAGAGAACTATCCTACCCATGATCTTGAACTCGCTGCCGTAGTTCATGCCCTGAAGACTTGGCGACATTACCTCCTTGGTAATCGTTGTGAGATCTATTCTGATCACCAAAGCCTCAAATACATATTCACCCAGCCAGATCTTAATCTCAGGCAAAGACGCTGGATAGAGTTGATAAAAGATTATGACTTAGGAATTTCTTACACCCCAGGCAAGGCCAATGTCATGGCTGATGCACTAAGTCGTAAGTCATATTGTAACAACCTCATGTTACAACAGTATCAACCAATTCTTCATGAGGAATTTCGAAAGCTCAATCTCGAGATTGTTCCTCGTGGATCTCTTTTCAACTTGGTGGCAAAACCAACCCTTGAGGATCAGATTATAGTTGCCCAAAGACGTGCACGAGGTGTACGCCGGATCAAGGAGAACATTGCTAGCGGAGTTGCTAAATGTTTCTCCACAGATAGTAAAGGAACGGTATTCTTTGAAAATCGTTTGGTAGTAACTAAGAATAAGGATCTACGGCAACTCATCCTCAAAGAAGCCCATGACACACCCCTCTCAATTCATCCCGGTAGCACAAAAATGTACCGAGATCTACGCCAGAGATTTTGGTGGACCCGGATGAAGAGAGACATTGCTCGATTTGTTGCTGAATGTGATGTTTGTCATCGCATTATGGCAGAACACCAAAGAACTGCTGGTACACTTCAACCTTTGCCTATTCCAGAGTGGAAATGGGACAAAGTCGGTATGGACTTCATCACCGGCTTTCCAAAAACCCAGAAAGGAAATGATGCCATCTTCGTAGTCATTGACCGACTTTCTAAAGTTGCTCACTTCCTTCCTGTTCGCGAGTCTATAACTGCTAGCCAGTTAGCGGACTTGTATATATCTAGAATTGTGTCTCTTCACGGTGTTCCTTTGGTGATCAATTCTGATCGTGGTAGCCTTTTCACCTCTAGATTCTGGGGAAGCTTTCAGAGTGCTATGGGAACTCATCTCTCCTTTAGTACAGCTTTTCATCCTCAGTCTAGCGGTCAAGTCGAAAGGGTTAATCAAATCTTGGAAGACATGCTCAGAGCTTGTGCTATCTCTTTCGGAAAGAATTGGGAGAAATCTCTTCCCTTCGCCGAATTTTCTTATAACAATAGCTATCAATCTAGTCTGAACATGGCTCCCTTTGAATTCCTCTATGGCCGACGATGTCGAACACCCCTTAGCTAGTCAGAAACCGGTGAAAGACAACTCTTTGGACCGGATATGATCAAGGTAGCAGAAGAGCAAGTTCGCATTGTTCGTGATCGATTGAAAGCCGCTCAGTCTCGTTAAAAGAGCTACTATGATCGTCATCATAGAGAGGAGAGCTACAATATTGATGAGAAGGCTTACCTTCGGGTTACTCCTCTGAAGGGAACCCAAAGATTCGGTATCAAAGGCAAGTTGGCCCCACGTTACATCGGACCTTTCCGCATTCTAGCTAAACGTGGAGAAGTTTCCTACCAACTTGAACTACCCCCTCACCTTTCCCGAGTACATGATGTATTCCATGTGTCACAACTCAGGGGTTGCTTCAAGGACCCCATCCGCGAAGTCGACCATGAAAAGCTTGATCTCCAAGATGACCTTTCTTATCGAGAGCACCCTGTTCGTATTCTTGATTCAGCAGAGCGTGTCACTCGTCGTCAGAAGATCAAGTTGTTCAAAGTGCAATAGTCACATCACTCCGAGAAAGAAGCAACGTGGGAAAGAGAAGACCGCCTCCGTGCCGAATACCCCACCTTCCTCCCGACGACTTCTGAATTTCGGGACGAGATTCTTTTGAGTGGGGGCGAGTTGTCAGAACCCCAACTAGGGTAAGTGCTAGGGCTTGTTTCACCCTTTTGCATCATGAAAAATTCAAAAAGAAATTCAAAAATGGGGAAAAGAAAAGCCCTGAGAAATTAAATCAAATAGCCAGAGAAAAATCTTTTTCCAAAAATCTTTCGAACATTTGGAAAATTCCTATAAATGATGCTGATCATTTTAAAAGTGGTTTGGGATCAATCCCATGCACATGGAATTTTCTAATATTCAAAAAGTGGCTTTGGAAATTCTAAACCCCTATTTGAATTGGAATTCAAATATATTGAATTTCAAAAGTGATCAAATTCTATAAGTGACTTGCTACTGGTCACCTAGGATTTATAAAAATGTTTGGGCATTTAACAAAATTGCCTAGCTATTTATTTCTAAGAAAAAAAAAATAACAGAAAAGAAAAGCAGAAGAAAAAGGAAAGAAGAGACCTACCTGTTTGGGCCCAGCTAGCAGAAGCCAGGCCCAGCCCACCAAGGGTAGCCTCGTCTTCTTCCCTGGACGCCCGAGAACGCCACTGCGTGGCGTGCATGCCGGCGACGCCCACGGCCACCTCCTGCTTCCCCTCGCCCCTATCCCATCCGTAGAGATGCGTGGGCACCTCCCCTTCATTCTTCCCCTCTCCCTGGACCCTCTCCCCTTCGTCTCCGGTGCATCCCGCAGGATCCCGAGCGCGGCCGGAGTTCCCCATCGAGCGCCACCGTGGCCAGAGGCCACACCTCGCCCCCCCAGCTTGTCCTTCGTCCTCCCCGACGTCGACTCCCTCAAGCCGTCGCGCCAATTGAGCCCGAGCCGCACCAAAGGCGTCGCGAGAACCAAGACTTCGCCGCCGGCCGCCGAGGAGGAGAACTCTGAATTCGACGCCATCGAGCTCCCTCCGGCTTCCCCGAGCCCTTCTTCGCGTTCTCGGTGAGCAGAGCTCCATTTCCCCCCTATTCCCGCCTCCTCCCGTACCCCGGAGCCCGATTCCGACGAGGTCCAAGCTCCGGCCGCCGCCTTGTTGAAGCTGTCGTCGCGCACGGCCTCCCTGGCGTTCCCCTGCAGGGTGCAACAGACGCGGACGGCCAAGACGGTCATTTTGGTGTTCGTCCCGTGCCCCCCCGTGCTCGATTGCGAGCTCCGGCGAACCTCCGCCGTGTTCTGTGGCTGCCGCCGGCTAGCCGCCGGCCGGTTAGCCTTAATCCCATGCCTAACCCCCTCCAACGTCACAGACAGGTGGGCCAGCCCACCCCCCCCTTAACCCTCTGTTAAGCTAACTAAACCGGGGATTAACCCTGAGAGAATGACAAGCAGGCCCCACCAGTCAGACCCCGTGATGTCAGCATTGTGTCATGCTGACGCAATAAAGAAATTCCAGAGATTTAAAATAATCCAGAAAATTCCAGAAAATGAGTTAAACTTTGGAAATTCATAACTAATTCATTTTAACTCCAAATATAACAAATAATATGTCTAAAAATATTAGAAAAATCCAAGGATTATGAATATGGGCTCTGTTTTCATGTTTGACCATTTTAAAATGGGTGAACAGTGCAAAACATCCATATGGCTTTATTTCAAATTCAAATTTGAAGCACATTTGCAAATGACTTTGCATTTGACTTCTTTTAAATGGAATTGTACCCACATTGTGACCAAGAACATCACCATTTCAATATTGATCATGTGTTTGAGCATTGAAAATAAATTTATACCTTGCTTGATTGTTTCCTCGATAGACGTGCAACCGGAACCGGAGGCCACCCCCTTCGTTGAAGACCCCGATATCGAACCTCGTCAGCAAGGCAAGCAAACCCCATTGATCATGTCTATAAAATCCCAATTCCCTCTCAGTCTCCCTTATACATGTTTAGGAGATCACTCTTTATCGATTCTACCGTATAGTTGAACCCATATCCGATGCATGACCTATCATCTTGTCACAGTAGTAAGCCAACCACAATCCTAGCTGACATAGGAGTTGATTGATATCATGAAGCCCCTTCAACTGTTACAGCTTATTGCATGCTTAGTGTTACATGAGGTTGCTTTTGATGTGAGTCGGTATGATGATGAACATGGTGTTGATGAAAGTGAAACTGTGTCGGTGAATCCACCCTAATACAAGGTGAACGATGAGAGGCTATGTAGGAGTACACAGTGGGTTGTCTCGTTGAACACTGCCTTAGGCATCGAGTTCTTGTATGGTAATCCAAGACAAAGAGTAGAACCACACATTGGGCTCACTGACCCCTCTCGGCCTAGTACCTTTATCCGTGTCGACGTCCAGGAGTCACATTAGTTTGGGCTTTCCATTTGGCATCTGCATAGAAAAGAATGAAGGAATGGTTGCATCATATAGATATGTGGGTGCACCTGTGAGGCAGGAAAACCATCTGCCAGAGGTGGCGTCTCGGTCACTTACATTGTTTGAGTCCGTTTCGTTGATCCGGCCGGGCTCTCGAGCGGAGGCAAACTCAGATAGTCGACTCCTGCAATAGACCGGTTGTGAGCGAAGTGTCGTGGTGAACATCCTCGCTGTCACCTCTTGAGCGGTGGCGAGACCTGGCGGTAACCGATGGTCATGTGTGTGTAGTTTACACCCTTGAAAGGTTAACAAAACTATTCGAATAGCCGCGTCCGCGGTTAAGGACTACTTGGAACCTGTACCTGATTATTAGACAACTTGAATGGATACTTATAAAACTCGCAAGATAAGCGTGAGTGCTATGGTGTGCCTCCTCGTGGGGAAGTCGAGGAAGTAACCATAGTGGTGTATTGGTTGGAGATGTAGTAGACTCGTGTACGCTTCTTACCTCAAGTCTGGTATTCGTAGTCGGATTAGCCAAGTCAAAGCTGGCACTTCTGCATGATGAAACCCCACCTCCCTTTACCTTGATACTTGAGCATGAGTAGTATAGGTCTGATGTAAGTCTTGCTGAGTACGACTTTGTACTCACGTTTGCTTATTCTATGTTTTAGATAAGAACCGGACCCCGATGGATTCATCAACCTGAAGCTCGACGTTGACTAAGTTAGCATAGTCCCAGACAGCAGTCTGGTCCCTCGTGGAAGGGCATGTTTGTTGTGCAAGGCTTCTCTAAGCAATTTGTTAAACTTGTCTGTACTCAGACCTAATTTGCTTCCGTTGTATGATGTAATGTGATCACAGACATGTGATCTTTGTATGTTCTATGTATATATCAATAAAGAGTACTTTGTAGAGTTATGTGATGATACCTGCTGTTCATACTAGGCATGTGTGCTGCGTGTATGTTTATAACATGCATGTCTTAGTATGGGTTTTCGAGACCTTAGTTGTGATCTGGCTGGCGGTCTTTTATACACCAAGTGGCCCTTAGATGTGCGCAGCTTGGGGCATCGCGATGCGATTGCTCGTGACTCTGTCACGTGGCACACTTTGTTGTATGATCGAGCCCGCCCTAGACCCGGACTAAGTGATCGGGCTGGAGTAAGTCTATGTAAGAGTTAGGATCCAATCGATAACATGGTTGAGGCGACTTGTCTATGAGTATGGGATTCACCACCCATAAGCATTTAGACTTGTGAGCGGACGTTGAGGACCCATCTCAGTTGATCATCCGGCCTGAATGGGATGCCCCTCATGTTCCCGACAACAACTCCCATATTGGTAAAGTTGTAGAGACTGTAAATGTAAGTTTTGATGAAACTATTGGCTCTCAAAAGGAGCATTTACCTCATAATATAGATGAACCTCCTTTGGATGAAGTTATCAGGTCCATGGCTATTGGAGATATTCGTCTTGTTGAATCTATCCCTCGTCGAGAAGATAGGAATGATTATGATCCAATGTTCCCATCTATAGCCCGAGGCGCTGGAGATCATATTCCTGACAACAATGGTGCATAGGACAAAGAAGGACCTCACAACAAAGAAAATGTTGATCCCGAAGGACAAGCTGAACCCGAAGGACAAGCCAATCCTGAAGGACATGAAAATCCTGAAGGACAAGAGGAACCCAAAGGTCAAGCTCAACTAGAAGGTCAAGCTCAGCCCGAAGGCCAAGCTCAGCACGAAGGACAAGCTCAACCCAAAGGAAATCTAGAGTCACAAGTCAATCAAGTTTCCTTATCACGATTTTGAAGAAGAGTGAATGTGGATTCAATCCTTGCTAACATTGGTCAACCAGGTCGCCCTACTACTCGTTTGGCTAACTTTTGTGGAAATTTATCGTTTGTCTCCATGCTAGAACCATCAAAATTTCATGAAGCCATGAAGGACTCAGACTAGTTATATGCTATGCACGAAGAACTTCATCAGTTCAAAAGGAACAAAGTCTGGTCCCTCGTAGAAAGACCTGATACTAAGAAGCATAATATCATTGGCACAAAATGGATCTTCCACAAAAAAGCAGACTGAGGCATAGCCTAGTGGTGGGAAGGGGCTTATGACTTCCCACCCACCGAAATTCAAGGCGTGGTGCTTGCAATTTGGGGTTTGTTGCACCAATTAAACTGTGGGGGGTTCCCTTACAGTCTTTCTGTAAAAAAAAACAAGACGAAGATGGTATTGTGGTAAGAAATAAAGCTTGACTGGTTCACAAGGCTACACCCAAACCGAAGGTATTGACTTTGGTGAGACCTATGCTCTAGTTGCTCGTGTTCAATCCATTCGAGTTATGCTTGCATTTGCAAACTACAATGGTATTTCCTTCTATCAAATGGATGTCAAAAGTGCATTTCTTAATGGTGAAATCAAAGAAGAAGTGTATGTTATGCATGTTGGGGAACGAGGTAGAAAACAATAATTTTTCATAACCTACGTGTCCCGAACCCAAAACCTATGCTATGGCGATGTAAGTAACGGATGGAAATAGTTAAACGGGGAATGTTCCCGCGTGAACGTGGTTGATGTAGTCGTACCCACCGATCCTCGATGAGGCAGAGAACCTCGACCACAAGTGTAGCACCTCACAGGATTACACACATACGACGACGTCCCTCCAGACTCCGAACCAGAAGAGCGGCGGAAATAAGATTGATTCGGATCTCAATTCTAGAAGCACGATGACGTGCATATGGTGGAGAAACCGCAAATCTAGTACAGACTCCAAATAAGGGGAGTCCTCTTAAAGGCAGGAGAAAGAGAGAGAAGAAATGAGAACTTGTATCAAAAATTGATGAAGAAAAAGGGCACCCCACCCCTCCTTATATAGGCCAAGGAGGGGTGGCAACCTCCCTCCCTCCCCAAGGTGGGACTAATCCCACCAAGGGGGGAGTTGCGCCGGCCCTTGGCGCATGGCCTAAGGGGGGAGGCTCCTCCTTCCACTAATGGGCCCTATGAGGCCCAAGTGCCTTTTCATTCATTATTTAATAACTTATATCAGTTATTAATATGGAATTCACTAATTAAATACTAAAATATATTTAAATAATATTTTGATCAATTGAAAATCTCTAGAACCATTTCTGGCCTCCCCCGAAACAGTTCCGGTGTTCTCTCTTATTTCACCAATGATACCGAATCTATCCTTAATGTGTCGAATACCCTTAAGTGTGACACCCTACGGTCCGAGAAACAAGAGACGGGATCAAGACACTCTCTTGATCACTGACCATCGGTCAGACCTGGTTACAATCCTAGATGGCCCCTGCGCTTCGATCGAATGAATTTCATCGCTGTTGGATCCGTTAACGTTGAGTCATGTTCCCTTTGTCCTACGGTACTTTGTTTGTCCGAGGTTCGATCATTGGTATCCAATATACCTAGTTCATCCTCGTTACGGAAAAACATGTTTACTCGTTCCCATGATATTACAACCCCTTGACCACTACTAGGGAATACCCTTATAATTGCGTCCTTTTTTGCGTTTAGTGGCGCATTATAAATGCGCCACTAACTACAATCCACTAATAAGGGCTTATGGGTGGCGCATTCTGAAAATGCGCCACTATTAAAAAGAATTAAATTTTTTATTTTGAATCTGGATAAAGATTTTTTTTTATTTTTTCTTAATATCATGTAATTATGCTTAATGACCGGTTACTATTCTTAATCTCAGGTCAAACTTCCCCGAGGGTCACCCATCCTAACACTACTCCATCCCCAACACGCTTAACTTCTCGGTTTTATTCAACTCCCACCCCAGCTCACTTAGCAGGACTTGTTGATATATCTATCATATCAATCCTATTAAACATGTTGATGTCTAGGACCTTGTTGATGTTCATGGGTGTGCTAAAATTTTCAACATTGATTTGGAACTTCTCGGTTGGTCATTTTGAACTTTTCCGAAACCCATGCAAGCCTATTTTGAACGTTTTTAAAAAAATGAAAAAAATATTATTTTATTTTATTATTTTTGTATGTTACTAGCTACTTTTATGAATCTTCCCGGTCTATCCTCTAGCCTATTTTGAACATTTAAAAAAAATAAAAAAACATTTTTTTAAAAATTTTAAATTTTTTTAGTTATTAGTGGTGCATTTCATACAAAATGCGCCACTAAAAAGTTTTGAATTTTTTTCAATTTTTTGGCTCGAGATTTTCAAACGTCCGTAACTTTTTTTCTGTTAGGTTTTTGAGGAATCTAGAAATGTTAAACGGGGTTCTCTCGATTGATTTTGGATATAACTTTTCGAGTAGATGATTTTTCATATAATTTTTTTTTCATCGGAGTTTGTATGCAAAAGTTAAACCCATTTTACGGATTCTCAAGAGATTTTGCAAAAAAAGTCGAAATTCATGTTTCTAAAATTTCCTAATAACTAGACCACATATTACATGGGAATCCTATTTCTTTTAATTTTTTGACATTTCTATCATTTTATTTTATTGTTTTGCAAACTTAAAGGCGGTCCATGGGGGGTTGTATTTGTGTATTGGGAATTTTCCCATCACATTTTTAGGTTAGTAGTGGCGCATATGCAAGATGTGCCACCCCTAAGAGCTTATGGGTGGCGCATTCTGAATGCGCCAGGTGGCGCATTTCCAGAATGCGCCACCCATAAGCTCTTAGGGGTGGCGCATTTTTTAGAAATGCGCCACCTATAAAAGCTTTTAAGTGGCGCATTTTTTACCAGTGAGCCACCCCTTACAACATATGGCGCATTACATATAAAATGCGCAACTAATAAGTTTTCCATGTATAGCTATTTCCCTAGTAGTGGACCTAGTCACATGATTGCGCAATCTTTATGATGTAATATCATCGAGTGGGCCCAGAGTACGTATGATCATTATGGTCAAAGGATCTGGTCACTATGTTATAGTTATCGCAGTGTTGACCTTATGTGACTCGATCACATTGGAACACTTCTGGTGGGTGTATGTCCATCTGATCATTCTCCTAATGATACGACCCCATTGTCAATAGGCAGTTCGCACCTCATGATCAGGAAACCTTGATCATCCGATTTTCCAATGGACTAGTATACGAGAGTTAAATAGGGACCTGGTTGTTTTATACCACACGTGTATTAGTGTTTCCGCTTAATACAGTTATAGCACAATATTAAACTTATTATGAACTAATGGAATATGCCAATAAACATATTTTATTTGCCTCTAGGGCACATTCCCAACAGTCACTACAAGAAATATGCTCATACATGACGTGCTCTAAGTGGTCGTGGATAAATTCGTCATAAATCTATGATGATTTCATATGAGATGGGCGTAAGCCGTTTGAGGGGGGTATAATCCCTATAAAATTACAACGATGTGAGTTAAGAACGTCATAATCGCTTAAAATGAAATTGTCATAAACTGTTCCACACACCTCACACTACTAGGAAAAAGCTTATAAGTAAAGGCTTAATAGTAGCGCCCCTCTTCTGAGGGCGCTACTGCTAATTAGCAGTAGCGCCTTTTATGGTGGCCCGCTACTGCTAGGTCTTTATAAGTACCGCCTCCTTCGGGGGCCCGCTACTACTAAAGGTGGTCCCTACCAAACCCAGCTGACAATTTGCAGCAGTATCGGCTCCCTGTAAAGCACACTACTACTATTTCCATAGCAGTAGCGCCCCAGCATGTCACACTCTACTGCTAAAGTGGATCCAATGGTCCGCATATACAAGCAGCGCGTCTCTCTTGGGGAGTGCTGCTGCTATGGGCCACACATAACTGGCCTAACCCTCCCTCTCTCACATTTTTCTGTCTCTCTCTCTCTCCTTCTTTCCTCGCGTCGCCGCCCCGACCCACCGCCGCGCTGCTCGTCCGCCCCGAACCGCCGCCCACCTCCCTGACCCTCCTCCTTCCCGACCCGCCGCCTGCCTCCCCTGCCCGTCGCCGCTCCGACCCGCCGGCCGCCTCCCCATCCCGCCCCGCTCCTCCACACCGCCGCCACCCACTGGTGAGTATCTCCTGCTCAATCACCTCTCTCAATAATTCATATAATTTCTGTTAGATTGAAACATAATGTAGGGTTTTTGTTCGATTGGAACATAATGTGGATTTTTGTTAGATTTTTGTTAGATTGAAACATAATCTAGGATTTTTGTTAGATTGAAACATGGGACAACAGTTTGAAAAATTGCTATTTCTATGGATGCATTGTTCGGGTTCATATTATTGCTAGGGAAAAAATATTGTAACTTGAGCAGCACACAAGATCATTAGCGATCCTCCTCTAATTTAAATATGTGTGTGTGGTGATTGTGTAGTTTAAATTGTCCTTTTCTTAGCATATTGAGTAATTAGGATCATTTTTTGCAGGATATGAGTGGCCTATGTTTTGCCGGAATGTCGATTTATTTCCGTTTCGACAAATTTGAGGCGCTCGATATGTCGAATTTTTAGCAAATGTCATGCCGAAAATTTCCATGGATTTCGGCATGACTTGTTCTACAAAAGTAGGACATATTGAGTGCTTGAGATTTGTAGAAACGGGAATTAAATGGTGTTTTAGCATGAAATTACTTTTAATCATTACTTTTGCAATTTTTTAAGAATGCCAATGATATAAATATAGTGACATTTGCTAGAATTATTTTCCTACTTTTAGCAACGACAGGAGGCAATTAGGATTTTTGGTTAGCATATTGAGTTAATTAGGATTTTTTAGAATGCCGATGATTTAAATATATCGTGACACTATGTGACATCAGGGAGAGTGTGAAGCGAACCCTTGTGATATGTACAAGTACGGAACTTGTGCATCCTATTTGGTTTCGTTGCTACACTCTCCCTGGAATCGCTTATGTGTCCAATCTAAATATGAGGCACTATTTCTCCTTTTTTAGAATGCCGATGATTCAAATAAAACTTTGTATTTTTGCCGAAAGTACTTTTGTCTTATTTTGTTAATTTTAGATAGTATAAATTTTTCACTCATTCATTTTAATAAGACTTTGTATATTAAATAAGTTCTCGACAACGATACCTGGCCCGCATCCCCGTCGTCGCCGCGTCGGAGAGCACCTCCTTGATGGGATGGGCGATGTCCGGGACTGGGCTCCCCCGGGCTGGCACTGGGAGGTGATCTCTGAGGCGAGCCGCTTAGTGAGGAATCCGGGTCCTGTCGTCGACCCGGATCTTCTTTGGTGGCGGTCGTGTGGGCCACAGTCGGTGCAGAGGCAGCCGACCCCCGAGTGGATTGTACGCCGACGTGTCAGGGAGGAGGACGAGAACGTCCGTCGCTACTTGGTGGCGTTGGACACCGGGTCATGGAAGACCTGGAAGGTTATTCAGGGATCTCACCCGAGCTACGAGTTCATGGTGGTTCCTTCTCTTTGAGTGGCCACCATCCGCACCCGACGTTGTTTACTGTATTAGTCATGTATTATATGTATGAGTCTTAAGATATATATGTATGACCAAGCACTACGAAGTCACGTTGTTTACCATTGTATTACTCGATATATATGTATGAGTGATATTATTGTTGCATTCGCTGATATTATTGTTCGTCATTATGTTCCTTCTTTTTAGAATGTCGATGATTAAAATACATTATTGTGACACAATGTGACGTTAGGGATGGGCCAATGATCCATGTGATATGCACAAGTACGGAACTTGTGCATCCTACTTGGGTCACTGGTCCATCCCTGAAATAACTTGTGTGTGTCTGTCACAACCCCAAGTTAGGTATGTGCTAGGATCAAGAGCTACATTGCATTCATGTTAAAAAAATTCAAAAGAAATTGAAATGGGAGAGAGAACACCCCCCAGATGAATTTAATTCAAATGGCCAGATAAAAAGTTGCTCCAAAAATTCCTTTTGCAATTTTGAAAAGTCAAATAAATGAGTGTGATCACATATCAAGTGATGTGGTAGCAATCCCATGCTCATGGATTTTTCAAATATTAAAACAGGAGCATGGGATTTAAATTTAAACCCCTATTTGAATTAAAGTTCAAATAATTAAAATTTTAAAAAGTGCCAAACTTTATAAGTGGCTAGTCCAATATATTATGAGGCCATATAAAAAGTTCTAGCATTTTAGAAAATGGTTTGCTATTTAATTAGCAGTGCCAAAACATAATGTAGAAAAGAAACAGAAAAGAAATAAGAAAAAGGGAGCAAACCTGGAAAGCAGCCCAACTTAACCCCCGCGGCCCAACAGCAGCCCAGGCCCACCTCCGCTGTTGTCGTCTACCTCCCCACGCCCCGCAGCTTCTCGGTGGAATGCATGCAGCATGCCACCGCGCCGCCGGCGAGCTCCTCGCCACCTCCTGCTTCGCCTCGTCCACGTATCTACGCTTCGAGACGTCCTGAGGCGCCCTCGACCACTTCTCCCTCTTCCCTGCCTCTCCCGAGTTCTCCCTCGCCAGATTTCTTCGCCACCCGAAATCCGCCGTCGCCATGGCTCCGAGAAAGCGTGGCCAGTAAGATCCTCAAGCCACGACGCCGTGTCCAACGTGTTCGTCGACGTCGACTTCGTCTTCCCGCAGAAGACGTGGTCACAGCGCTCCAAATGGAGCACGGGAACGCCATCCCGAGCGTCGCCGCCATGCTGGTTGGTCACCGGCGACATGCCGCCGGTGAGTCCACGTGGCCGCGCGTGGTTAGCCACTAACCACCCCCTAATCCACCCCTTAAGCCACTGACCAGTGGGCCCCCTGTCCTGTTAATGGTTGTTAATTAAATTCAAACGTTTAAGTAAAACAAAGACACTGACAGTGAGGACCCACATGTCAGCCCCCCACACGTCATCCTGACGTCATGCATGACGCAGTAATAGCTTTTCAATTTAAACTAATTCTAGAAAATCCAAAAAATAGCCAAATTTTTGGAAATTCATAATTAATTCATTTTAACTCCAAATTGGACAAATAATATGTCTAAAATTATCACAAAAATGCAAGGAATGTGAATATGGAATTTGTTTTCATGTTTGACCAATTTAGATTGGGTGAACAGTGGCATATGTCCATATGGCTTTAATTTGAATTCAAATTTGGAGTGCATTTGCAAATGACTTTGCAACACACTTCTTTTATATGGTTTCATCCACACATCAGAGACTTTACCTCACCTTTACAACATTACTTCATGCTCAACCATTTCAAATGAACATTCATGGATTCAAATGCATTTGAAATTCATCAATAAATCAAATGGAATTTGCAATTTGCAATTCATTTGCAATATACTCCTTTTAAATGGAATAACTCACACATTAGTGACACCTACATCAAGTTTCAACCTTCAACTCATGTGTTTGAGCATTGTCTTATTATTGTTTCGATGTTTGTGTTGTTTATCGAATAGAGGTGGAGCCGGAACCCGAGATCACCCCCTTCGTTGAAGATACCGTGACTGAACCTCGTCAGCAAGGCAAGCAAACCCCCGTTGATCATGTCGATAAAATCCCAATTCCCTCTCAGTCTCGCTTATGCATTGATTAGGATGATCACCTTGTTACCGATTCTACCGCATAGTTGAACCCATATCCTTTGCATGACCTATCATCTTGTCACAGTAGTAAGCAAACCACAATCCTAGCAGATGTAGGAGTTGGTTGATATCATGTGGCCCCTGCAATTGTTACTTCTTATTGCATTCTTAGAGTTACAATGAGGTTACTCTTTTGTGAGTCGGGATGTTAGTGATCATGATGATGATGGTAGAAAAGTGTTGGTGAATCTACCCTAATACAAGGTGAACGATGAGAGGCTGTCTAGGAGTACACGGTGGGTTGTCTCGTTGAACACCGCCCTAAGCCCGAGTTCTTGTGTGGTGATCCAAGACGAAGAGTACTTCCACATGTTGGGCACATGGACCCCCGCTCAACCTACTAACTCACCCCTTCTCAGTTCAATGAGTCGCAATAGTTCGTAGTTCTGGTAGGTCTGCGGCACGGTCTCCAAAGTAGAAGAACGGCTATACAGACCGGCTTGGGACCCTGCACACATCTTCTGGGACCACATCGGTAAACCGGCCGGGTTCACGATGTGGACTCCAGCCCAGATAAGCGTCTCCATTGTACTTGAGTTGGCTGTGAGGTAAAAGTTGTGGAAATTATCCTCGCCTTCACCCGCTTGAAGGGTGACGAGATCCGGGCAGTAACTGATCGTTTCATGCACTACTGGAAAAAAGGTGATTAATGGCGCACTAGATTTTGACATTAATGGCGCACTTTAGGTGCGCCATTACTAGCACGCCATTAGTAAGTGATAGTAATGGCGCATATCTGGTGCGCCATTACTATCTTTTATACTAATGGTGCACCAGAAGTGCGCCATTACTAAGGCCACTCGTGCGCCACTCATGTCCACATGCGCCACTAAGGCACACTATGTGCGCCATTACTATGAATATTAGGTTTTTTTTTCTTTTTCTTTTCTGTATTTGCACATGTTACAAACAGATATAAACAACAGATTTATAAACCGCACAGATATAAACAACAAATTTATCGAATACAATAGAAGATTAGTCTCCGATTACAAATCATCATATTAGTCTCCAAATTCAAAATACCAAACAAAGTTAGAACATTACAAGTCTCGAGTAGCGAGTTTGATCACATTACAAGTCGATATATCTAAACTACCATGACATTGAAGAAGAGGGTGGCGGCCACGATGAGCATCATCGTGACCAAAGTGATCTTCATCCAGTTCCTCCTCCGCTCCCTCCTCTCCCCCGCTAGATAGCGCGTGTATCTAGTTTCGCCTCCGCCCTTGTGGGGTACCCTTTGTAACTGTTACCGCTAAAACGGTGAACCTGTCTTCGAAAATCCTCCCAGTCCTCGTAGACTCCGGGAATCCTACCAATGTACACGACATACGACGGCATCTGCTTTATGCACTGGACAAACAAAACATTAAGAGAAACTTACATATAATATTTAAGCGGTGCATACGTATACAACAAAATTAAGGACCAAAGTAAGAGAAAAGCAACACACATTAATAGCACACGGTTCATGGTCCTAGTAATAAATAGCATCGATTACATATAAGTTGAATGATGACTGTTTAAACTAAGGAGACATATGTACAGACAAGTTCATAAAAGTTTATACAACACACACGAGCTCTCGTCTATAATCCAAAACTACATAGCTAGGCGCATGGGCATCAAGACTTTTGACTCCGCTCATGGGCCGAAGCGTGGGTGAAGCCGCCGTCTTTCGTGATGGTCATGAATGAGCGATCGCCGTCAGCCTGCATTCTTGACATTGTATCTATTTCACGGTTGGACAGTTGATTGTTGAGGTAGAACTCCCCACGTGTTACGAAGGACATCTTCAGAGATGATTCCTGCCAACTCCGACTGGATACGAAAGAATTCTTGTCTGAGGTCGGCGTCTTGGATTACCGACAAGCGTTCGGCCCAGTGCTTGAGATGAGCTGGTAGCGTAAGCTGCTGCTGGTCCCGTACGAACGCCCGCATGTGATGGATGGCATATTAGGCATCCTTGTGACCGCCAGGCGGCTTCTTGACGCAGGCGAACTTTGTTACGTGAGTGAACACATGGGCGTCGTACCTAACAACTTCCTTCTTGAAGGTGACTCCAGATTTGGAGTAGCGCGAGAGAGCCTCATCGAGAACTTTCTTGATATTTGTGTAGTCTTTGTTCGACTCACGGTCCGGGTCCAAATACTTGGCCATGGACCATTTCGGGTTTAGAGCGATGAGTGTGCACTTTGTTTCATCACTGCACACAACATGGATGTTAGGAGGAAAAGAACGACCGAAATCTAAGTAAAACCTAATGTACGTTACGGGGACGCAAGGGGATGACTTACTCGGGAAAGTAAGGCAGGAGGAAGTTTTCCTTATCCTTGTTCGCCATAATGACGCCTTCGAGGTAATCAATAGCGAGTCGCCGGTCCCCGGGGCTGGTCAAGAGCTTGGAACGCATGAAGAAGGGGTCGACTATAACGATGTCCGGGGTCTTGTCTGTCGGGACCCGGGGTTAGCGTATGCAAGTCCAGTTAAGACATAGTAATATGGAGAGCCGAGAACCGTACCCCCTTTTCTAAGCAGACAAGGACAAGCACAGAACATTCTCGGGAAGCATCGTACGTGAGGGGCATCCCATCCAGGCCGGATGATCAACTGAGATGGGTCCTCATCGTCCGCACACAAGTCTAATGATATGGGTGATGAGCTCCCATATTCAAAGACAAGTCGCCTCAACCATACTACCGACTATCTCATAACTCTTACATAGACTTACTCCAGCCCGATCACTTAGTCGGGGTCTAGGGCGGGCTCGATCATACCACAAAGTGTGCCCGAGACCGAGTCTCGAACAATCGCATCGCGATGCCCCAAGATGCGCACATCTAAGGGCCACTTGGTGTATGAAAGACCGCCAGCCATATCACAACTAAGGTCTCGAAAACCCATACAAAGACATGCATGTTATAAACATACACGCAGCACACATGCCTTGTATGAACAGTAGGTATCATTGCAATTCTCTACAAAGTATATATTTTTATTGATAAGTCTTATAGAGTGCACACAGAGATCACAAACATGTGATCCAACATTACAACGCAAGCGGAAGCAAATTATGTCTGAGTACAGACAAGTTTAACAAATGGCTTAAGAAGCCTTATTTAAACACAAGCCCTCCACGAGGGAACCAGTCGTCTGACTGGGACTAGACTAGCTTGATCTTCAGTCGTCCAGCTCGACGAAGAAGCCACCTTCGGGGTCAGTGGGTTCATCTAAAACATAGATTAAGCAAACATGAGTACAAAGTCGTACTCAGCAAGACTTACATAGGAGCTATACTACTCACGCACATGCAGTAAGGTAAAGGGAGGTGGAGTTTCACTTGCAGAAGTGCCAGCTTTGACTTGGCTAATCCTGAACTACGAGTACCAGACTTTGAGGTAAGAAGCGTACACGAGTCCACTACTTTCTCCAACCAATTACACCACTATGCTGCCTTCCTCGACTTCCCCACGAGAAAGCACGCCATAGCATTCACACTTATCTTGGTGTGTTTTAGAAGTATCCGATTCAAGTTGTCTAATAATCAAGCTAAGCTTTCCAAGCAGTCCATAACCGCGGACGCGGCTATTCGAATAGTTTTGTTAACCCTGCAGGGGTGTACCGCTACACACACATGATCATCATTTACCGCCTTTGATATCGACACCATTCAAGGGGTGCCAGCGAGGATGCTCACCACAACTGTTACCTCATAGCCGATCTAGTCCAAGAAAGCCGCCTACTTGGGTTGCTTACCACTATCGTGAACCCGGCCGGTTTACCGAGGTGGACCCAAGTGATGTGTGCGTGGTGCATAAGCCGGTCTCGGATGAGCCGTTCTCTCACTTAGCATCCAGGCCACAGACCTACCAGAACTACGAACTATTGCGACATCTGGACATCGAAAGGGATGAGTTAATAGGTTGAGAGGGGTCAGTGAGCCCAATGTGTGGTTGTACTCTTCATCTTGGATCACCACACAAGAACTCGGACTTAGGGCGGTGTTCAACGAGACAACCCACCGTGTACTCCTAGACAGCCTCTCATCATTCACCTTGTATTAGGGTAGATTCACCAACACTTTTCTACCATCATCATCATGATCACTACCATCCCGACTCACATAACAGTATCATCAAGGTATCACTCTAAGAATGCAATAAGCAGTAACAATTGCAGGGGCCACATGATATCAATCAACTCCTACATTTGCTAGGATTGTGGTTTGCTTACTACTGTGACAAAATGATAGGTCATGCAAAGGAATGGGTTCATCTATGCGGTAGAAACGCATCATGGTAATCATCCTATACAATGCATAAGAGAGACATGAGAGGGAAGTGGGATTTTATCGACATGATCAATGGGGGTTTGCTTGCCTTGCTGACGAGGTTCGGGTTCTGGGTCTTCAACGAAGGGGGCAGCCTCCTGCTCTGGTTCCACCTCTACTCGACAAACAACAAGCAAAGTAGCAAAGTAAATACAATGCACAATCACATGATGGAAGGTTGGAACTTGATGTAAATGCTTTGATGTGTGAAGCAATTCCATTTAAATGGAGTATATTGCAAACTGAATTGAAAATTCAAACTCCAATTTGAATTCAAACTTAGTCAAGTTATATGTGACATTGTTTGATCAATTTGAATCATCTTCAAATGTGTACGATATGCCTCTGATGTGTGGTTGAAAAGTAGCATAAATCCATGGTCCAAGTTGCAAAATCATTTGAATTGATTTTGAATAAATTCCAAATAAATCAAATGATATATGCTACTGGTCCCATTTTAAAATAAACTCAAACATAGTTGAAAGTCCGATTTTTGGATAGCTTATTTTCTCCTAATCATTTTTCATATATTATTTGTCCAATTTTGAGTTAATATGAATTTTCTATGAATTTCCAAAGTTTGAGCTATTTTCTGGAATTTCTGGAATTTCTTTAATTCAATTTAATTTCTGGAAATTCATTATTGCGTCACTGTTGCGTCAGGCTGACGTGGGGGGGGGTTGACTTGTGGGCCAGGGTTGTCAGCCTCTGGGTTAATTAAGCCGGCTGGGTTAACTTAACCAGTGGCTTAATTAAGCCACTGGGCCCAATTGTCATCGGCTCTAGAGGGTCATTAGGGGGTGGATTAGCGAGGGGGGTTAGGCTAACCCACCGGCGGCTAAACGCCGGCGGCCTGGCCACGGCGGCGCTGCACGGAAGGACGAATCCGACGTCCATTTGAAGCGCTGCGACCTCCAACTTGAAGCCCTTTCCGTTGCGCGTCGAAAGAGACCAACTCCAAGTGCTGGGGTGCCTGTACGCTCGCCGACGGAGCTACGGCTGCGAGCTGGAATTCGTTACAAGGCGCGAATGGAAGCGGCGCTAGGCTGGTTTGAAGCAGTGGAGCACGGGGAACGCGATGGATAACAAGGCGAGCTTGATTGCGTAACAGGTGGTCGTCGCCATGGATCCCGGCGGCGAGGAGTTTCGGCTCTCATGGCGGCCATGGCTAGAGGAAGCAACCGAGGGGGATAAGATAGGGGTTTTGATCCCGCGCTCACCAGGAACACAGCAGAACAGGCGGTGAGGTAAACGGCGGCGTGATGATGATGAATTCGACGATGAGTTCTTGCGGGTCCGGCGGCGGCTCGAGCTCGATTCCGGTGACTAGGAGGGCTTCGGGCTCGCCTTCTTCTGCAGATCGATGAAGAGCTTGAAGGGGAACACGGGGGACAGCTCGGTGAAGGTCCTCGTCGTCGTTGGCTGTGTGTGCTCGGCGTCGCGCTCCGGCGATCCTCTCGGTCTTCTCCAAATCCGGAGAAAACGGAGGGGGCAGGTGCACTGGAGGGAGGGGAATGGAGCTGGGCGTCTCCAGGACGTCTCCAGACGGGATAACGACGCCTCGGGGGGCCTCCAGGCAGGCAGGTGGCGTGGCGGCCGCGGCATGCCGGCCACCGAGCTGCTTGCCGCCACGCTGGAAGCAGACAAGGGACCAGGTGGGCTTGGGCTGCGGGGACGGTAAGTTGGGCCGAGGTGGCCCAGGTAAGTGGGCTACTTTATGTTTTCTAATTTCCTCTCTGTTTTTCTTTCTGCTATTTGTTTAGGCTAGCTAAAAAAATAGCAAGCCATTTTATTAAATGCTCAAAAATTTTATATGGCCTCATAATAAAATAGACTAGCCACTTATAAACTTTGAACATTTTTAAAATTCAAATGATTTGAACTTTAAATCAAATAGTGGTTTTTAATTAATTCCAAGGCACTGTTTGAATATTTGGAAAATCTATGAGCATGGGGTGGGTCCCACATCACTTGATATGTGATCACACTCATTTATAAGACTTTTCAAAAATCTAACATGAATTTTTGGAAAAGATTTTTATCTGGCCTTTTGAATTAATTCATCTGGGGGGGGTTCCTTCTCCCATTTTGCTTTTGATTTTGATTTCAAAGATTTCTTTTGAAATTTTAACATGATGCAAGTGACTTGCTAACCCTAGCACATTACCTAACAGAGGGTTCTGACATTGTCTCTAATGATCCGCATCTCCATACTGAGCGCAAATAGCCGCACGAATGTGTAGTGCAGCGGAAAAAGGTGAAACATAGCGAAGATGTCATCAAACCGCAGGAAGATCACACGTCCGATGTCACAAGAAACAAAGCCCTTTCCCTCTCGCACCTTGGCGGTGAAAACAGGGTATGCCACATCATTCTCTCTGAGACGACGCGTCTCTGTATTCAGAACAATGTCATGCAGACTCTTCATAGCGCCGGTTGCAACATCGAGCATTGCAGCAGATAGCATCGGCCTACCCGCCACATGCACCCTCGACATGATTCCGTCGGGTCTTGGTGGCCCGTCGTGAGCATGGATCTTCGGTGCCGGCTGGCTCACAATAGTGGGACCCTTCCTCCTTCTTGTTCGTCCCTTCTTCTTTGGCTTCTCATGTAATGGGACCTTTACCTGGTCGAAGACCGCCTTCCTGAGTGTGTTGGGGCTGGTAACATTTCGCGCCTCGGCCATCTCAACCTCGCTGAAGGCGGAAGCTGGAGGCGTCTCCTAAGAGCTGAACAGTCGACGCTTATTGTTGGAATTCATCTCCGCGCTACGAGATGGGTGGGAGGAGTCTTTTGCACCAAGGTTTGGTTCTTGAGAAGCAGGCGGGAAAAGGTCGTCCATGTCGCACCCACCGAGTTCCTCGTAGAAGTCATCGACACGGGAAAGTAGTGTGTTGGTGTTGGTGTTGCTCCAATCTTGTGCCACATCGATGTCCGTGGGGTGGTGGCCCGGATCAGCCGACGGCGTTGCAGCGGTCTTGGCATGGCTTGGCGCCGGCACGACTGGCGGTGGGGTGGAGTAGTTCCCCACCCCCAAACGAATCTGGCTCTTCGGCCAAAGCATGCTCCAGTTCAAGCAGCCATAGAGGTCCATCACATCTTCGTACTTGGCTCCAGGGGGTCGATAGGGAGGTAACAATTCGTCGTAGCCATCCAGCACCCGAATAAATTGAACCTTATGCACGTTGGCTGGCATCGGATTACCATGGAACACGCAGATACCCGGTTGAACGATTCTGCCCACGGCAACATCGACCAAGTCCTCGTCCACGAAGTGCAGGAGAGTGCATGGAACGTTGAAGGTGCCCTGCGAAAACATGTAGGGCGTCAAGGATGCCCAGTCAAAGGCAAAAGGAGATGAAGTCATCGGCTGAGGCTTAGTTACCGATACCGCGACATACCCTAAACCGAGATAGTCGTGCACCGTCGTGAGCAGTGGGTCTTTCATAGGGAAATATGTTTCTTTTAGAGCGTCCCACGTATTGACTGGCGTTCTCCATAGCATATCTAGATCCTCTTTTAGCAGCCCTAGATACAGATTGAGGTTGTTTCCTGGTTGTTTGGGCCCTTCAATTAGCACACTCATGTGCATGTACTTTCTCTTCATGCACTCCCAGGGGGGATGTTGTACATGCACACAAACACTGGGCAGGTGCTATGTGTGCTTCTCTGGTTGCCGAAAGGATTGACTCCATCGGTGCTCGCGACCAACACTACGTTCCTTGGATCCTTCCCAAAGTCCTCCTCGAAGTTCAATGCCTCCCACTGGGTCCGATCAGAAGGGTGACTCTAACATCCTATCTTTTTCTGGATCATTTTTTCAGCTTCTTCTTTTTGCTGCTTTCTTTCCGCATGCCAGCGCATGAGCTTAGCTTGCTTAGGGTCCGCGAAATAACGCTGCAGACGAGGAATGATCAGTAAGTACCACACCGTTTTTTGAGGAGCTTTCTTCTTCTTCTTGTATCCACTGACGCCGCACTTCGGACATATGGTAGACTCCGCGTACTCATGCTGATAAATGATAAAATCGTTAACACAGACATGGTATCTAACATGCGGTAAATCCAGTGGACACACGATTTTCTTCGCCTCATTGAAACTGGTCGGGCACGTGTTCCCCTTGGGAAGACGGTCTTGCCAGAATGACATGTTTTCGTCGAGGCATGTGTCGGTCATTTTATGTTTTACTTTCATCTCCAGGGCCATGAGCGCTACATTCAGGCGGGTATCCTCAGGATTGCATCCTTCATACAATGGAGTAACTGCGTCCATCTCAAGTTGATTCAGGTTGGCTTTCTCTCGGGCGGCAGCTCTTTCGTTATTACTCGCCTGGTTCAGAAGAAACTCTTGAAGATGAGGGTCCTGCACCCAGTCCATCGACGATGGTCCATCATCGCCGTCTTCTCCGGCATCTTCATCTTCATGATGATCATGCCCTTCGTCTTGATCTTCCTCATGATCATGTCTGGCATCTTCTACATGATGATTGTGTCCTGCATCGTGATCATGTCCGGGAGATTCTTCGTCTTCTCGCCCTACCTCGGCGCTATTTCTGCTTACTGTTGCCCGGCCACCCTGGACGAATTCATAATCTTCTTCATCACCTTGCCACCGATAGCCATCCATGAAACCACGCGTGAGCAGGTGCCCCTTTATTGTTTTTGAATCCGGGTCCAAAAGGCACTTCAGCTTGCATCTTCGACACGGACATCTTATCTCCGTCTCATTCTTTTGAATCATCCCGGCCTTCGCGGAGCTCAAAAACCTATCCACGATGCCTCCGGTCATCTTGCGAACCATGGTCGCCTGCGGGGCATAGATCAAAACGATATTTTAGAACCAATTTTTTTTGTCATGACCTTGCCTAATTATTAGGACAAAAAAGAATGCAAAGTGTGCCAAATTTTCGCCGAAACGGAAATGAATCAACATTCCGGAAAAATATTGGCAACTATCGCATATGTGAGGTACCTGCAAACAAATAATCACATACACATACATATATACCCCATGATCATCACATCACACCACACATATATACCCCATGATCATCACATCACACCACACATATACACCGACAAAAAGTGTGTTCGAGAGAGACAAACTAGATCTACAAAACAATAAAGAGATATACCTTACTTACCAATGAAAAAAGGAGATACAACTACTTATTTTGGGTAGATCTATGGTGTAAATAAGGTGAGGAGAAGAAAGGAACCGAGAGAAGCTAGTTGGAGGTGGAGGTGGAGAAAGTGAGTGTGGTCGGGTGGCTTCAAAATATCTAGCTGCTCCCAGACTTAGTAATGGCGCACCTTCACCAATATGCGCCATTACTAAGTATGGGAGCGAATGACGCACCAACTAGAGGTGCGACATTACTAACTCTGGGAGAGGGGACCAGGGGCCAGAGAGGGGGGACCAGAACAGTAATGGCGCACCATGGATAAATGCGCCATTGTTGTTCCATTCTTAGTAATGGCGCACGTCTAGGACATGCGCTATTGATGTGTCATCCGGACTGGGCCCACCCCTCCCCTGACTTAGCAATGGCGCACATCCCGGAAGTGCGCCATTAGCATCCCTGGTGCCTTATGGCGCACTTGCGGGAAGTGCGCCATTACTAAGTCATGGGAGGGGGGATGGTCCAGAAGTGAATTGGCGGGGCACACTCATTTTCAAGTGCGCCATTAGTATTAAGGGCACTAATGCCGCATCAGTGCCAGGTGTGCCATTGCTATTTAGTAATGGCGCACTGGACATGTGGTGCGCCATTAGTGTCCATATTATCTATAGCTATTTTTCCAGTAGTGATGTGTGTAGCAGTACACCCCTGCAGGGTTAATAAACTATTCGAATAGCCGCGTCCGTGGTAAGGGACTACTTGGAAAGTTGTGCTCGATTATTAGATAACTTGAACTGGATACTTATAAAACTTGCCAAGATAAGCGTAAGTGCTATGGCGTGCTTTCTCGTGGGGAAGTCGAGGAAGGCACCATAGTGGTGTAATTGGTTGGAGACATGTAGTGGACTCGTGTACGCTTCTTACCTCAAGTCTGGTCCTCGTAGTTCAGGACTAGCCAAGTCAAAGCTGGCACTTCTGCATTTGAAACCCCACCTCCCTTTACCTTGATACCTGTGCATGAGTAGTATAGTTCCAACGTAAGTCTTGCTGAGTACGAATTTGTACTCACATTTTCTTATTCTATGTTTTAGATGAACCCACTGACCCCGAAGGTGGATTCTTCTTGGAGCTCGACGACTAATCAAGCTAGTGTAGTCCTAGTCAGACGACTGGTCCCTCGTGGAAGGGCTTGTTTATAGATAAGGCTTCTCTAAGCCATTTGTTAAACTTGTCTGTACTTAGACCTACTTTGCTTCCGCATGTTTGATGTAATGTTGGATCACAGTCTCGTGATCTCTATGTGCACTCTGTAAGAGTTATCAATAAAGTTGTAAACTGTGTAGAGAATTGCAATGATACCTGCTGTTCATACTAGACATGTGTGCTGCGTGTATGATTATAACATGCATGTCTTAGTATGGGTTTTCGAGACCTTAGTTGTGATCTGGCTGGCGGTCTTTTATACACCAAGTGGCCCTTATATGTGCGCAGCTTGGGGCATCGCAATGCGATTGCTCGTGACTCTGTCACGTGCACACTTTGATGTATGATCGAGCCCGCCCTAGACCCCGACTAAGTGATCGGGCTGGAGTAAGTCTATGTAAGGGATATAATACAATCGATAGTATGGTTGAGGAGACTTGTCTATGAGTATGGGAGTTCACCACCCATATCATTTAGACTTGTGTGCGAACGATGAGGACCCATTTCAGTTGATCATCCGGCCTGGATGGGATGCCCCTCACGTTCGATGCTTTTCGAGAATGTTCTGTGCTTGGCCTTGTCTGCTTAGACAAGTGGGTACGGTTCCCGGCTCTCCATATGATTGTGTTGTAGCGAGTCTTGCATACGCTAACACTAGGTCCCGACAGTGTACAATGTAAGTATGAGACAAAAGCTGATATGCCAATGATTAAAACACCATTGTGACACCATGTGACAGCAGGGATGGGTAAGCGAGCCTTGTGATATACACAAATACGAATCGTGTGCATCCTAATTGGCTCGCTTACGCCATCCATGTAGTTGTTTGTGTGTGTTCAACCTAATTAAGTATGAGGCAAAACCGATGTGTGTGTTCCTTTTTTTTCCTTTCGTTTTAAATGCCGATGATTAAAACCGTTCTGACACAATGTGACATCGGGGGAGAGCGCGCAGCTACCCTTGTGATATGTACAAGTGCGGAACTTCTGCATCCTACTTGGGTAGCTTCCACGCTCCCCCCTTATTCGCTTATGTGTTCAATCTAAATATGAGGCACTAATTGGAATTGTATCATACCATATTCGTTTTTGTTAAGTTGTTAGTTAGTATAATTTTTTCTGAGCAGAAGGAATGTAGTGACATATGCTAGAATCATTTTCCTACTTTTAATCATTACTTTTGCTATTTGAGTTCATTTGTTTTTCCTTTTGTTTTAAATGCCTAATTTTTTAATTATGAACATAGAGAATGGCAGACGACGATAGAATCCCCGAGTGCGACTATTGTGGGGATGACTCGGGTCGGTGCGACATGTTTCCAGAGTTGGATGGGGAGGAAGAAAGATAATTCTCCATCACGCTTAGGGAAGGCTTCGAATTTCAAATGGTATGAAACTTCATCGACATCTTCTTATTTAAGCATGCTTCGCTTACTTTTTGTTTTGACGTGTATTTTTTTATAATCAACTAGCACATCCCTTGCTACACAAGACCTCATGTCTGCGACTTTTTCAAAATCGATGAGTGGCGTGAGAATGCCAAAAAATATGTCAATATTAAGACGAAAGATGGTTTAACTGTAAAGGTCGAGGTCGTTAATGCACCAAATAGCACATATCTTTATTGTCCAAGTTGGTATGCACTATGCAAGGCATATGCATTAGAGGATGATATGAATATAACATTTGATCTCCACGTGGTCGAGATGGTCAAACATTTCGAAATAAGTACATTTGGATGCTAGTGGACGACATTAAGCTGGTTCTATCTCCACGTGAGTTTCTTAAACAACTTTGACTTGTTTACTTCCTTACTTTCTTGCTTCCTAAGTTAACAACTTATTTATAATTGTTAGTTTATCTCCAAGCTCCAAAAGAAGTTCGGAAGATGTTTGATAATACTTTTCATAATGGTGGATTTGGCCTGACAATTGATGAACAAGATGATTTCATCAATGTTCATAAAGGTGTTCCTTCGTTTGTGAACTTGAATAATATTGGCGAACCTTATACACCATATGTTCTATTTGTTGTCAAGTTGTTTCTAGGACATGTCAAAAATAATAATATCATGGTAAGATTTTTTACTATTCTATCACACTAGTCCATTTTCAGAAATCGTTTGACCTAACATTAAGTATAATGTATTACTAAGTATTTTACTCGTATGTTTTCAACAGAGAATCCCGGAAGCATGTCACTAATAGAAAACAAGGCTTTGGTTTAGGCCCCTCCAGCCCATTAGTCCCGGTTGTGCCACGAACCGGGACCCATGGTGGTCATACGTCCCGGTTCTTGCGTCCGTGGGGCCAGCCGGGCCTCGTGGGACATTGGTCCCGGTTCGTCTGGGGGCATATGTCCCAGTTCCAGACAAGAACCGGGACCAATGGGCCTCGATCCTGGCCCACAACCACTAGTCCCGGTTTGTGGCTCAACCGGGACGAAAGGCTGGCCATTAGTACCGGTTCCAGCCACAAACCGGGAATAACGATTTGGCTATATATACCCCTCGCCGGCGAGCAGAGCACTCCACTGGTTCTCTGTTTTTTCAAGGAGGGAAAGGGGAGGGCATTCTGGTGCTCTAGCTCACCTCCAATGCACATGATGTGTTCGATGAAATTCTCGAGCCACACTACTTAAGCTTTCTCCTCTCCAAACTTGACCTCCAAGCTCCGTTTTCCTCAAGATTTATCTAGGTTTAGAGATTTATCACGTCTCGTACCTGTCTTCACCACCGTCGATCGCCCACGCCAATCTCGTCGCCGGCACCACCGTGGTGAGCCTCTTGTTCTTATTTTCTTTTTAAAAGAAAATAATTCTTACTTTTATGATTAGATATATACTTGTATAATTTTCTTATTGCTTTTTATTATTTCTTTTTATTATATAGTGCGATGGTTATGGTACCTGCACATGTCGGCCCTCGTCCTGTCTACGATTCGGATGTGGTATATATTATCTTTTATAACTATTTGGTTCATTTTTTGTTTATGACAATTATGCCGACCAACGTGACATATTTATTTATCTAGGAGGTAGTTGAACAGGAAATTCCTACCGACCCTATTGTCGAGAGGTTAAATTTAGTTGAAGAAGAAGAAAAGAATTTAGGAGGAGAAGATGCTATTGGAGTTGCATGTTGCGGATGTCATCAATGATAACAAGATCAAGATGGATGCAATGCGCTTGAAGATTAGAAATATTAGAAAATATGCAATTGATACCAAGGCTTGGTATCATTATGCAGTTGGTTCAATTTTTACCTTCGTTGCGATTATGATCGCATTTGTTGTTGCATTGAAATGTTTTACATAGTTTCAATGTTTGCCTTAGTTAGATGCTCTGGAGAGTTGTTTGTTGTTCAATGAGAACTATGTATGTACTTTGGTTTTACTGTGATGATGAACTTCTATTAATTTGGTCACTTATCTATACATGATGTTCTATATATAATGGTTTTTGACACACTTAATATAATATAACGCACGCAGATGAACCGGCAATGGATGTACGGTGATAGACACACCTCCCAGTACATTAAGGGCGTGCATGAGTTTCTCGAACTAGCTGAGGCAAACAAGCAGAATGGTTTAATGTGTTTTCCATGCCCTACATGTGGGAATACGAAGTCTTACTCTGACCGGAAAACCATTCGCGCCCACCTGCTTTATAAGGGATTCATGCCACACTATAATGTTTGGACCAAGCACGGAGAAATAGGGGTTATGATGGAAGACAACGAAGAAGAAGAGTACGATGACAACTATGTTCCCTCTGAATACGGTGATGCTGTAACGGGGGAAGCGAACAATGTGCCCGATGAAGATCAAGAGGAACTAGACGATGTGCCCGATGATGATCCCTGCCGGGTCATTGTTGATGCAAGGACATAGTGTTAAAGTGAAAAGGAGAAGCTGAAGTTCGATCACATGTTAGAGGATCACAAAAAAGGGTTGTACCCCAATTGCGAAGAGGGCATCACAAAGCTCGGTACCGTACTGGAATTGTTATAGTGGAAGGCAGACAATGTTGTGCTTGACAAAGGATTTGAGCAGGTAGTGAAAATATTTAAGAAGAATCTTCCAAAGGATAACGAATTACCCGACACTACGTACGCAGCAAAGAAGGTCGTATGCCCTCTAGGATTGGAGGTGCAGAAGATACATGTGTGCCCTAATGATTGCATCCTCTACCGTGGTGTGTACAAGGATTTGAACGCATGCCCGGTATGTCGTGCATTGCGGTATAAGATCAGACGAGATGACCCTGGTTATGTTGACGGCGAGCCCCCCAGGAAGAGGGTTCCTGCCAAGGTGATGCGGTTTTCTCCTATAATACCACGGTTTAAACGTCTGTTCATAAATGAAGAGGATGCCAAGTTGATGCAATGGCACAGAGAGGACCGTAAGAAAGACGGGAATTTGAGACACCCCGCCGATGCATCACAATGGAGAAAAATTGAGAGAAAGTACCGGGCTGAGTTTGGAGGTGACCGAAGGAACGTATGGTTTTGTAACATCCCAATTTTCTAAATTTGGATGTTAATAGATCATCATATGCATCTCATGCTGCTTCCGCATTTTTCTGGAGTTTTAAAATATTTTTAACACTTTTCAACACATGGCAGTTCGCTGGAGAGGATATAAAAGGACTTATCCCCATTTTTAATTTGTTGGAAAATAGTTTAAAATATTTTTGGGAGACTTTTTAAATTTACTTTGGAGTTATAAATAATTTCTAAAAATATTTTGGGAATTTATTTATGCTCTAGAAAAGTTTTAAAATCATTTTCAGAGTTTTTCGGTATTTTTAAAATGCCAGAAAAGTATTTAAAAATATTTAAAAATAAGTTGCAAAGTTTTTATTTTTATTTAATATTTCGGTAAGCCAAAAATTCAGTTTTATTATTTTAAAAATACTGGCGAAGACGGAAATTAAAAATAATATTCCGTGATTTTTCTAAAATTATTTTGGGCCTAATGGGCCTGTTTTGTTTTTTTCCGCCTGGCCGAATTTGTTTTTATTTCGGATTGAAAAAAAGAGGAGAGGCTGTTTATAAATAGCTCCGTTTAGGGTTAGATTCTTTTCTTTTAGCGTTTTAGGTTTAGGCCTAATCTAATTCGCGGGACCCGCCGCCGCCGATGTCATCGCCGGAATCTCACCGGATTTTCGTCGGAGCTCGTTTTTTTTCGTTGCCGGTGAGCTCGCCCTGCCACGGGCCGCCGCCGCCCCACGCGTCCCCTGCCGCCGCCGCGCCCCTGCGCGTCCGCTCCGCCGGCCGCCCTCCGCGCCGTCGGCGGGAGCAGCTGGAGCCGCTGCGTCGCCGCAGCCCCATGGCCATGGCCTTCGGGCCCGTGCGTGAGGAGAGAGAGAGCTGAAAAAAAGAGTTAGATCGGTTTTGAAAAAAAAATGAGTGCAGATCTGGTCAACCGTCGGCCAGAGACCCGATCGCATTTTTCGTGATATTTTATTTACGGATAGGTCCCTAATTGCAGTTTAGACCCCGTTTTCGCACAGTACCGTTTTTCGCGAGTACTTTTTAACCGTAACTTGGAATTGAGTGATTCCAGTTGCGTTGAGACCGTGGTGAAATTTTCTAGCCAGTAGACTAAGTTTTACAGAAGTTTGAAGTTTTCAAATTTGAATCCCAAGCAGATCCAAATTTGAACTTCCGGTGGCCGTATCTTTTTAACGGTGCGCCCGCTTGGGCCGTTTCTTTTTGCGTTGGTTTTTTTTTTGACAAGTACTTTAAGTTTAGCTAATGTTAGGAAAGTTTTGCTACTGTTCTTGAATGTTTATTACTGTTTGTGCATATCACCACCATAACAACCATTGGGTGCTATGTTTGCTCGTATAGGTTGTCTGGAGTGCGCCGCCTCGTATTGTGAGGATTGTGACCGTCAGGAACAGCAAGAAGGAAAGTGATGCTTTGAACATACTCATACCTATATTTTCTATATGCATTATGTTAAGAAATATCACCCTATTGCATGATAGGTAGTCTACTTTACTGTTGCTGCAAACCAGTTAGGATAGCCACATGACTTGACTTGTATTTGTAGATCAACCTAGCCCGTGTTGTTACTTTATTGCTATGCTTTGTAGACGTGGTTTGGGTTGTGAGAATTCATGGAGTGCATGTGAGCTATTAAATAATTTGTGTAGCAACTTTTTAATAAATAGAAATCACTTCTGGACGGGTGGGTTGCATCCCGGTAGCTGTGCCTTGTCTAAGGACAGTGCCGGGGTTAAATGCACCCAATGGTTGTTATGGTGGTGAACCGGGTGCAACATGGTGTCTACCCTGTGAACGCAGTGGGCGCCGTCCAGGCTCAAAAAGATCAGACATGCAATATTACTAGTATCTTCCGTGTACAGCCACTGGCTATATGGGCTCTTGCTTAGCACGAGTACGTTGTGGGGAACCTGGCCCTGGTAGCTATCTGATGTAGATGTGTGTTAGGTGTACCGGCTACCAAAGGGTGGAGGAAACCTCTTCAGAAAGTCTTTGTCTCAATCTTCGGGTTGAGTCCAGTGGGGAATGTGTAAAACCTCTTCAGAGCGTATAAACTGATCATGATTAGCTGTGTCCACGGTTATGGACGAACTTGGAGCAACTAGTCAGTACTGTTGATGAATGATCTTGACAGATGAACACTTAATAATAATTTTGGTGGGAAAGGTTAGCTCGGGTTGCTGTGTGTCTCAGGTAGAATTCAACTTAAAATTTTGACTAGCTTAGTTCAGGAGAAAATTGGCTTTCTACAAAACAAAACCATAAGCCTTTCCTTTGACTCAACTTGCATGTAGATGTAGGTCCTTTGTATAAACTTTTCTGTGTCACTTGCCGTACAAATCAGATGTACTGACCCGTTGTCGGTGTTGCAGGTTTTTCAGACGACCAGTAAGGTGCGTTTAGGGGTTGCGAGTCTACACTCAGCATGTTCGCATGTGGCTGTTGATGGGACTCCACGTTACTTTTTTTGCTTCCGCTATATTTATATTGAATAAGCTAGCTTTGAGCTATGCAACTTGTTATTTATTTTACTCTGGATCATACGTTGTAATAATGATGCACTTGTACTTTGATATACATCTATGATACTGTGTGTGCCAGCGAGTTTGATCCAGGGACTGGCACTTGAGCACAGAGACTTCAATTCTGTGTGAATTGGGTCGTTACAGATGGTATCAGAGCAGTGTGTTGACTGTAGGACGTGACCCTAGAAAATGGACTAGAAAATCCATAGGAATAAAAATATTACTTTACATCACTCTGTCTTGTGCTTACTTACGTTCTCTATCTCGTATTCATACCTGTTCTAATCTTGCCTTACCTCTCTTTGATTATAGATGACCACTTTGTCATACCGTGCTATGGCGTTTGGACCTGAGCTCAGGGGGATTTTCCACTACCTGAACATCTATGCGCCAGTCTTTCAGCCGGACATCGTGGAGACAAGGGGAGCTGATGACTACTGGCAAGTGGAGAAATTTATCCTAGGGAGCATGAAGAATGAGGAAAGGGTGATCACAGAGTCATTCGAGGTGCATGCCCAGCAGAAGGAGTGGTGTGTGCGCATAGCCGCTCACATAGCTCTTGGACACATTGTGGAGACATATGCCGCCCAGCTAAAGGGTACGGTGTACGCGGAGATGGCCAAGGTCCTCCCATCGGGAAACATATTGCCAAAGAGGTTCAGGTATGTGCCTGGGGCCATTTGGCCAGGTATAACCAGCTACATCATCCAAAGCATGGAGAAGCACATCCATTGCCTGGAGAAGAACACTCAGTCAGACCTCTACACCATCACTGAGTTGCAGCAGAAGAACACCAGGCTCAAGAGGGACAACAACAAGCTGAAGAAGGATAATTTGGAGATGCAAGCAGAGATAATCGGGCTGAAGGAGAAGATGAAGGCCAATGGAATTGAAGAACCAGAAGAGGAGCCAGAAGTAGAGACCTTGGCAGAAGAAGAGGAGTCGAGTCCCAAAAGGCGCAACCGCATTAACGAGCGTGAATACCGCATGCTGTTTAGCAAAGACAACATTCGAAATTACTTCACCGGAAATTAGTTTGCTATCGTTATCGTGTTAGCGTATTTGACCATGTCGACTTATTCGGTTTGGAAATACTAGGTTGCTTGATATACTCTTATGTTATTCGTGGTTGTGTTGAGGATCTTACATTACCCGTTGTTGTTTTGAGGATCTTATATCAGTTATAAAATATATTTTAAACTATATTGTGTGATATGTGATGGTTTTCCGTATGAGTGCATTGGATGATGATGGTTATATGTTTGATTCTATGGTGATATTGTTTGGTGAAGTTGATTGGTGATATGTGTATTGTATATATAATGCTTTCCAAGATCATCATAAGCATATGGGTAGGAGTATATTTCCCTAGCTACTTTCTGTCTACAACTTACCTATTCTTGCCCAACAGATGCCGCCGAGACGTGATCCCCCGGGGAATGAGAACAACAACAATGGAGTGCCAGCTTATATGCAGCAGTTACTTCAAGGACAAGCTCAGCTGATCCGGTTGCTCACTCAGAATATGGGCAACAACAACAATGCGCCACCACCACCTGTGGACACGCTTGCAAGGTTTCTGAGGTTGAATCCTCAGAGGTTCTCTAGCACTCCTGAGCCCATAGTGGTGGATCACTGGCTTCGTTCAGTGGGCCGGAACATGGAGACAGTTGGCTGCACTGAGGTAGAGAGGGTGAGGTTTGCCTCACATTTGCTGGAGGGTCCTGCCGCAGCATGGTGGGACAACTACTTGGTGAGTTACCCCATCGACACCTTCACTTGGGCGCAGTTCCAGTCTGCTTTTCGCGCCGCACATGTTTCAGCAGGCGCCATGAGCTTGAAGAAGAAGGAGTTCCGCAGTTTGCGTCAGGGAGGCCGATGAGTGGCAAAGTATGTTGAGGTGTTCAACAAGCTTGCCAGATATGCTCCAGATGATGTCAGGAATGATGCAGCGAGGCAGGAGAAGTTCTTGGAGGGGTTGAATGATGAGTTGGGAGTCCAGTTGACAGTGGCTACTTTTGCTAACTGCCAGGGGCTCATAGACAAAGCTATTGTGTTGGAAGGCAAGCAGCAGGCCATTGAGAACCGCAAGAGGAAGTACAACAACAACAATGGTGGCAAGTATAACTTTGGACCGCATCAGAAGCCATTGAGAACCGCAAGAGGAAGTACAACAACAACAATGGTGGCAAGTATAACTTTGGACCGCATGAGAAGCCATTGAGAACCGCAAGAGGAAGTACAACAACAACAATGGTGGCAAGTATAACTTTGGACAACAACAACAATGGTGGCAAGTTTCGAGCACATACCGTGCAGCAAACTCTCTCCACAAATCCTTCTCAATGTAGCACCAACCTCCAGCTTTGATAGTAACCTCAACTTTGAAACTATAGCCATGGTTCGTTTGTACTATAATCATAGCCGAGTCTTCAGACAGGTACATAGATAAGTCATCTATCATAGTTGATGTTGAAAAGCAAGGTATGAGCTGCAGGAAATAGTAGGGATGAGCAACCAAATCAATAAATTCCAAAAAAAAATTATAGTAAGGGGGAGGGGGTGGAGTCACAAGAACATATATACTGTGCGCTTCAAGAACACTTCTCTGATAGTGATATCAAACCTCCCATGTGTGCGGCTAAGGACGCACAATCCTCCATTCTGATGACACATTGGGTACGGACATTGAAACAACGGATAAGATTCAATAACGAATCTACAAAAATAGAATAAATTGATTGATAGTTACAATATGCGGATGAAACCTCCAGTTACCTTCATTTCCGTTAGAAATACCAAAATAAGGTGTATTTGGCGGGTGTGGCGACGACGACTCTGTGTTGGCGAACGACTCGGGCACTGCGGGGCTGCGCCTCCGGCGGCGACGACTGCGCGGGGAGACGATGTTTACGGACTCTTCGAGAGATTGTGAGAGATAGAGAGACGTTGACGACTAGGCCCCCTGCATAATGATGTTAATTCGCGGCACCATGATTTTTTTGTCAATAATAAAATAAACTATGGAAAAAATTAACCTTGATAATGGACAAACCTCATAATACACTCATAATTCACCTACTTGTCCCTCGTCACCCTCGGAAATCCCATCACCACCAACCTCACCATCACCCTCATCACCCTCACCATCAACCTCACCAGCACCTCCTAAGCACCACCCATCGCCGGAAATGCAGGCCAGGTTAGAAGTCCGGGACGAGGCCTCCAAGAATGTGGAGGCGGAAGAGGCTCGCTTGTACCAACTCGCAGATAAAGCGTGGGACTTGATCTGGGAGACCTCCGAGAGGTCGGAAGAGGCCTATATGGCTAAGCGCGCTGCAAGAAAGAGAAAATCCGAGGCCATCAAAGCTTATGAAGCCGCGACGAATCTCTCCCAATCTCTCGGCCTTCAGGAGTCTGTAGATCAAGAGAAGGCAGATGTGGCCCAACACGATGCTGAAAACGCGGATCTGGCCGCCGCCTCTACCATCCTCAATCTCAAATCCACCATGAAGACTAAAGATGCCTTTCTCTTGTTCAAGGAAAATGTGGAAAAATCTGAGGATATGGACCCCAATGTGAGAGAAAGGATGAAGAAGAGGTCCAAGGAGCATTTCTTTGTATGCGGACATAGACATCCGTATTAGCTTCAACCTCTGGCAGTGCATATTTATTTAGCTAAAACTCTGATGAACAATATAATCCTCCATTTTTTTAGCTTACCTCAGTTAATTATTATTCTAGTACTTGTTTCCGTGTATGCACGAAGCATTTATATAAGTACAATCTACATAATTTAGTTTTGAAAACAATATAGTAGGAATCTATGTGCTTCTACTGTAACAGCTCTTGCAATGAATCAATTATGGATCCAGCTTCAGTGACTTAAGTCACATGAAATTGAGGGCATGACAGGTGGGCCCAACAGCTTTTGGACCCACATGATTTATATCTTGGAGATGATCCAACCATTTGACCTATTCGTTGAAGTCCTTCTACCAAGCTTCTTCAGTAAGGCACATCGCACATCGCAAACAGTCTGTTTTAAAAACCCGTGGTGTTTATGCGTTGTGATCCAATTGTATGGGTTACAATCTTATCGCAAATGGTCTTTTTTTTGTTTCGAGTGAGATGATACAAAAATCCTTCCGTGGATGGGGTGCAAGTTACGTGTCTGACGATCACAAACGTTTCTGCTTTATAAACTTTGTGTAATATACCTGAACAAATATGAAACCAATCAGGTCGCATAACCAGCTTCTCGCGGATCGCGGTAAGATCCAACCACTATCGTTAGGCGCTAAGGTTATATCCAACGACCATAGTTGTACGATAGGGTTACAAGATATTCTATTGGGTTTTGAGACGGTCAATAGTGTTTTCTAGGGTTTGACTAACATTCAACTAACCCATTTTGTGCATGAAATGTATCTAGTTTCTTTAGTAATCGACTAACACTTTCACCACGGACCATGTTGGTGAAATGATGACAACAAGCCAAATCTCGTCCATTTTAGAGGTCATTTGAATTGATTTTCAATTTCAATGTCATTATGCTTGAAAACAATTCATTTGATGCATTCAAATTTCCAAATGAAGTCAGAAACGTCTGAAATTTCAGGATATTAACGTCAATGCTTAATGCTGAATATATAAAAAGTTTGGGGTGTAAAAGACGACATCATGCCAATTCTCGTCCTTTTTTGAGTTCATTTTAAATTATTTTCAATTTGAAGGTGACGATGCTAGAAAAATAATTCATTTAATGCATGCCCGTCCAAAACCTTCTACCTGGCTTCTTCAGTACGAAACTCTGCGTAGCTTCCCCAGCAAGAAAAATTGCATTGCAAAAAGTTTGTTTTAACAACCCGTGTGGGTTATGCGTTACGATAACAAACGATCACATATAAATTGACCTAAATTCCAGTTGCATATATACATCCATTACATAATATGCTTCATATAAATTACCTCACACACCTAAAATATAATAAATACAGGCATATAGTCTCGTCAGAACACACAAAATCACACAAATACATATATATATACCAATAAGGATGGATCGAGAAGATGTAAACTTTAATGGTGACACCTCTTGATTATCCTCGTTCCATTCCTCGTAGTTTTGCAGCGACGACACTATCCACAGAGGGGCAGACTCCTATCCGTTGTAGCAACTAGGTAGGTTAAAACCAAGCATAGCAAAGCCGTCCAAGCAAAAAAGGCAACGATCCGGAGATGGTGCTGCCTAGTGGGAGATCTTGTGATGAGCAATGAAGACACAACCAGGCTTAAGGAACGGACAATCATCATCCCCAGTGTGTGTTCTCATCATCTGTGGTGTTATTTGATCATGCGAGGATAACTTTTCCTAAAAAGATGGAGTCCTCACCCAAGTCGGGGATGGCCTCCCATTGTGCTCCCCGAAGATCACATTGTTATGCATGAATCCTGAAGACGTCGCAGATCGCATTGTTGTAAATTTGAATAGTCTGGTTCTAGTAAGGAATTTCAGGTTCGTCTCCGGTGATCTTTGCATCAATTGGCACGATAAGTAGGTTTCCATAGCCATCAGGAATGAGGTACCATCCCTTCGTCAAATCATGCCAACCGTTCTACGGGACCATGACATTGAAAATTTGTGGCGCATGAATTGAAATTGGGGTTGCATCGAACCATTGATTGAAACGAAGCAACATACATCTTATTACTATATATAAATGGACCGAACATTTATTGAAGCAAATAATAACATATACACCATAGGGGATATATGTAAACAAGATTTACCTCCATCGTTTGTATCCCACATGTAACAATCACCGTTGTTCATCACAACAAAGTATCGGTCGCAACTGTAAATGGCATCTTCATATCACCAAGGAGGCAGATGGGGTGGTGCGAGCATGTACCATGTTAAGGAGTCGGGAACATCAAACCAGGAGTTGGTAACATCGCACCGGCATGTGATGGAAATCCTTTTGTCTAAGCTGGCGATGAGACGGTAGTCTTTGAAGCCACTATACTTTGCAGGTGGACGTACAATGGCTATCTTCTTCAATTTAGGATTCATGAGATCATAGCCAAAAGTGCATAGGCCATCTGTCTTACGAAGGCCAGCAGATGACAATGGAGGCAAATCAGTTGTCATTCCAGTGTACACGTTGTGCAACTGGACGCCTCCGCTGTTACGTACAATAAAGTCTAGCCAGTCACCATTTGCACCAACCCAAGGATGTCGTAAGTGCAGTTGGATTGATCGTAAAAAATCACCAAGAGAAATGAAATTTTGTAAAGAAAGATGTAATTGATCGATCACCTACTTGAGGGCGACTGAAAATCGTCGTTGGAAAAGGTGTGGCATCAAGAGGGGTGATGGTACACTTCTCGCTCCGCGGTTGTTGTTGTTCTGGCTCCAAACCCTAGTAATGATCATTATCTTGTAGTTTCTCCATTACACATGGATGCCATAGCAGCGCATTCATCTTCTCACATTCACGTAGGAGAATGCGCCTAACCCCCGCGGCTGCAAGCCTTGGGCCACTCAAGACATCCACTCTAGTGTTGTCGGAGACCATAATAGCAAGGGGATCAACACCGATGTCCGCCAGGCAGCGTCTTTGTGCCGAATGGGAACTGTTGATGTCGTCCTGCGTAGCCATGTCGAACTACTCGAGAGGGCTGAGAAGGAGATTAAAATTTTGGTGTGTGCGGGGTGATTTTCTTTTGGCCGGCTTACATAATATGCACGCATGGTAAGTTGGTAATCGAACAAAGGGCGCGCCTTTTGGTTCATCGGGGCGAGACGGCGGTTCCCCTTCACTAGCCCATATGACTAAAGGGGTGCAATAAGGGGCCAAGCTCATGTCCCAATTGGCACGCCGGTCAAACTGTACACGTGACACTTCCCTAGGGGTGCCGTCGAGGGGACGAATGCTAGACGAGTGGGCGGCGGGGGGTTCAATGCTTGGACATTCGGCGGCTGTTCGAATTTTCTATTGCCTACTACTTCACTAGTGAGCATGATAGCTACTGATAAACCACAATTGTAGGGGATCGCAATAGTCTTCGCGGGTAGGTATAACCCAATTTATTGATTCGACACAAAGGGGAGGCAAAGAATACTTATAAGCCTTAGAAGTTGAGTTTTCAATTCAACCTCACCTGAAAAAGCACTAGACAAGATATTTAGTAGCAACGGTGTTTTGATGGGTGTAGCCTTTAAGACTTCCCCAATCACCATCACCACAAAATAGCAAAAAGGTAGTAGCAGCAGTAATGAGAGAAAAGGTAACAACAAACTCAATGAAGATGAAAGATGGACCGGAGTTCAAGGTTTCAATAGTGGTACCTCTCCAAGCAAAAATACAAGTGTTGGGTGCACAAATTACAGTTAGGAAATTGAAAAAATTGCACTAACTCTAGCCAAAGAACAAAGAAGAGCATCCTAGTCTAGGAACCAAACGTAGGCATGTGTTCCGTATGTAGTTGTATGTGCTTGAAATAAGAACTTTGCACAAAATCTTTTGTCCTACCATCCCGCTACCAACGGGGTCAAAAGGAACTTACGGAGATTAGGGTGCTCCTATCAAAGAGCACCGGACAAAGCATTAACACTCTATGAACACATGTAATCCTCAAATTATAGCCCATCCCCTTTGGTATCCCAAGCTGTCACCATTGAGATTGCCGGTACCGTACTATAACAGCTGCATACAACCGTAGATAAGATCTAGAACGACAATTACAATCATGCAACCATAACGTGCTCAGATCTGAAATGATGTTACTCGTGCACTAGTAACAAACATTGAGAAAAACAAATTGCAGCAGCAATAATTCATAAACTTCTTAGGACTGAATAAGGTAACAATTCATCGGATCCCAACAAACACAACTCCAAGGACATCATATGGATCTCAATCATGTAGGGAAGCTCATGAGAATTTCGTATTGAATATCTAGGGGGAGAAGATACCACATAGCTACAACTAAGAACCCGTAGTCCAAGGAGGAACTACTAAAGAAGCATCATGGGGTGAAGAAGAGTTGATGAAGATGACCCCGGGGGCCAAGGCCCTCTCCGGAAGGGTACCGAAGCAGGATCCTGGTGACCCCCGAAGCTAAGTTTCGATGGCAGCGGAGATCGTGATTGCTTCTAGAAAATGTTACTGGATATCTCGGGTTTTCGCGTCAGTGGAATATATAGAGCCAAAGGGGAGACCAAGGGGGTGACTAGGTCACCCAAGCAGACAGGTGGCGCAGGTCCCCCCTGGCCGCGCCTAGAGGGCGCCTGGAGGGTGTGGGGCTCCCCCTTAACCTCATCCTCCGGTTGAAGGGCTCTTCCGATGTAAAAGATTTTTGGTAATTTTCTGAGCAACTTCATTTTTGGACTTTTTCTTCATTGCAAAGAAAAACAGACATAAACTAGCACTGGGCTCTATATTAGTAGGTTAGTCCAATAAATGATTCAAAAGCATGGCAAAAAGATGTGGCAATGACAAAAAAACGAGCATGGAACAAGCAAAAATTATAGATACGTTTGAGACGTATCAACATCCCCAAGCTTAATTCCTGCTCGTCCTCGAGTAGGTAAATGATAATAAGATATTTTTTGGCTTGACATTCTACTTAGGAGTAAAGGCAATCAATCTATTTTAATGAATATACATAAGTCAAAGACGAAGTGATATAAATCAATAGTCTATAGTTGATATTAAAGCAAGCAATGAAAGAACATATAGACATATGAGCTCTTGCTATCCGTGAGTCAAATGTCTCCAGTCGGAGTTCTCGTGCCAAGAGTGGGGAAGGTTTAGAGCATTAAAATACTGAATATTTGTTGTGAACTCAATCTACTAAACTTCACACTTAGTATCCTTCGGAATCTTATTTTGTCTCGTCCCCAGACCACTAACCAGGTATAAGTCAATTCGATCCTCTCCCTTTCAACTTTGAGCACTCATGCAATTGATGAGCGCGAGCAAGATACATTGGAAGTTTGGATGGAAAAATAGAATAATGAGGGCGATAGGAAGTCAAAAAGTGAGAAAGGCTCACACCAATGAAGACAATCATAGGTGAGAGAAATCCAAATGATAGATATGGTGTGAGGAGTAGGGATTGCCATGAAACATTTGTATGCACAGAGAGCTATAAGTGTATGAAAGCCCTCTAGTGGAACTAGTGGGGGTGCATCCAACTTGCTTGCTCATGAAGACCTAGAGCTCTTTTGAGGGGGCTCATCCTTGGAATATGCAAGCAAAGTTCTATAGTGTAAGGATCCCCACATAGTTATGCACGAATGATATGAAAACGATCTATGAAGTACAAGTGCTACTTTGAAGCACAAGTGTGAAATAAAGGATAGTAGTGCTGCCCCCTCTCTCTTTTTTTGTTCTTTTTTTACTTTTTCACCTTTTTTTGTATTTATTTGATTTTGGGTGGCCTCCATCGCTCTTTATTCTATCTCTCTCTTTTTTTCGTCCTCTTTGGGATATTTTTTTGTATTTCCTCCGCTTTGGGATCTTTTATTCCTATCCTCACTTTAGGGGAAACACTCTATTAGAACATCAACACACTTTTATTTACATACAACTCTGAATAAAAAATTGTAGAAGTATGTGGAATGATCTAGCGCAACATGCAGAAAAAGTATGAATAGCGGGCAAAGCCAACTACATGAAGGCTATGAGATCATGCAAGGCAATATGACAATGAAGCATAAGTCATATGAACATGAAGAACGATAGATGTTGCATGGCAATATATCTCGCAATGGCTATGGAAATGGCATGATAGGTAGGTATGGTGGTCGTTTTAAGGTTCATGTATGACATAGCTTATCGTGCCAAGGGTTTGGATGCACCGGCGAAGTTTGCACCAACTCTCAAGGTGAGTAAGGGAAATGCACGGTACCGAAGAGGCTAGAAAAATATGTATGGTGTAAGTGTCAACAATTGAATACTCGCATTAGCCCGAAGAACTCAAGAACTTATTATCGGTAACTCTCTATCTAGTCAGGAGATGCACAAATCGACAAGTACCCCAAGGGGGAGTGTATGGGGGATTGGTTATCCTTACGCATCCTCGGCTCATGGTACGTGAGGGTACTTATATATTCCAACCCCTCCAGAGGTTAGCGATCCATCTAGTAGCAAGAGTTTTCAACTATTTTTTTAGTTGTTGAAAATAAGGCACGGTTAGCCAAGATACGACACCTATCACTAATGTGTGCAAGCTCAATTGCATAAAAATTTAGAATTACTCAATCAATACCTCAACACTTGAAAGTTATCCTAAGCGAGACCTAGTGATCTAGATTACCTATACACCACATATAAATCATATCATGAGACATATAAACCATTGCAACAGAAACAACTCTCTAAACAAATATAAGTGAAGCACGATAGTTCTAGACTTTCTACAAAAGAAATTAAATGCTCTCAAACAAGATCTAAGTGAGGAACAAGAGGCAACAAAATAGGCAGTAGATAAATTTAACACTCAACAAATATAAGTGAAGCTCTAGAGTGTTCTATGATAAAGTGGAGCGTGTATCTCTCCCAATCAAGCATTCTAGGGTCCGACATTGTTATGACCATCAAAAAAAACAAAAAAACTAAAAGAAAATATGCAGACGCTCCAAGAACAACACATATCATGCGAAGTAATAAAAGTATAATATTGAGAGAGATGACCTGATAATTGTTTGATGAAGAAGGGGATGCACAGGGGCATCCCCAAACTTAGATGTTTGAGTCTCCTCGAATACTTGTTGGGGGTGTCGGGGCTTTTGTCAGGGGGGGGGGGGTATCAAGCGTATAGACCCGAGATTATAAACCTCTGGGACAACTTACATGTGAAGGCCCACAACAGAAGACCCGGCCATGGGCCGGACGTGCCAGGCGTATAGATTGAAGCTATAGAAGGAATTCGACTTAACTTGTATAGCACGTAGCATATTTGTAAACTAGAATGGGACTCCACTTCCTATAGGATTCGGACTCGCAGAACCCCGGGACCCGGCGCCTTTATAAGTCGAGGTCCACGGGATCGAGAGTCAGAACTCATCTTAGTACAAGTCAGGACTAGACACTTACGACATAACCAAGATCTCCTTGAGACTAAGGTTATGATTCAACTCTATTGTAAGCGATACGTCGATTCTTCTAATCCAAGAGTCGGCACCGGCAATAATAAGAAGCAGGAGTAGATCTTTACCTTGAGAGAAAGAGGGTCCGAAACATGGGTAAATCACCAAGTCTCTTGTCCATGTCTACTCTCTCCTCGTATCCACCTCGCAGTAAAGGCCCCATGTCAAGTTTGACACTTCGAAAATCTTCCATGACTTCCCCACGACAGTTGGCGCCCACCATGGGGCATGCGCATGCATGTGTTGAGATTTTGGGAAGAGCTCTGCAAGGCATGGAAGGATTTGTCGCCGGATGAATTACTAGAAGCCGGCGCGGGGAGCTTTACATCAACGACTCAACATGGGGCCCTGAAGCCGATTCCGTCGAACCAGGATATCAGGTCCCGATTGGGTCCATTCACATCTTCATTGGCAGGATGGACGGATCTGAGCCGGAGCTGGATCCTAAAGTCCCTCTGAAATCTGAAGTAGGCTACATGCTGGCTCCCATCGTACTTTGGTTGGGTTCATTGATGGATATCCAGAGCCAGAGTGTTCAATTGAGTCCCTAATGCACGACGCCTCAGAAGAAACATCTGATGCTGACTCACACCCTAGTGAAGGAATCTCTTCAGATGATGGGTCCATCCGATCTGTTGGGAGCAACAAACTCGGCACGGGAGCAACATAATACTACCCATATTTCCCTTACTACGAGCCTCCATACTGCGTCACGGTGTTCATGGCTGACATCGGAGGACAGGGGAGTTAGGCGGCCTAGAAGGCAACCCAAAATAAGGGCGCAGAGCTGGCTGCCAATGCAGTCTCCAATCCAGATAGGGAGCCGACAACCCTCTCATCAGAACAAGTTCTCACGGGAACAGAAGCCCTCACTAATGCCCTGAACTCTCTCGATGAAGCTTTGGCCATGCCAATGACAACGGAGAATCAGGAGGCCTGGAGGACAAGTTTTAATGGAATCAAAGAAAGGGTGATGAGCATACGGAGGGAGATCAACGCTGAAAAAGAATAAATGGAGGAAAGGGAAACCTGTCTCGCCAAAGAAGCCAGGCGCCTTCGGGAGGAATCGGAGCTGATAGAGGCTCAGACACCCATCCTCGCACATGTACACCCTCAAGGACCTGCGAGTCGGATAACTCCTGATTACCAAGGACGAGCGTTGTTCCACAGCCCTCACCAGCCGACTCCACATGGAAACACGCCGCCTAGGCAGCCGATTCCTCCACCACGTCCGGACCGCTTCCATACGACTCTAAACCACTACAATAACCCCATGGAGAACGTGGTGGCTGCAACTCGGTTCCTCACCAATGAACCAATTCATGGAGACACTCCAGGGGATCACGCCACCCGAGAAGCTATGGACTTACTCAAAACTGCGATCACACAACAAGCACAATACTCGCAAGGACTCTCATACTTACGCGGGACCCCATAAAAAAGTGTGAGACGGCAAGAAGAATCCTCGGCTCCCGCAGCCTCGAGAAGCCATCGTCAGCGTGGAGCACCACCACCCCTGGTGTCGGGACCCGGGGTTAGCGTATGCAAGTACAGCTAAGACATAGTCATATGGAGAGCCGAGAACCGTACCCACTTGTCTAAGCAGACAAGGCCAAGCACAGAACGTTCTCGGAAAGCATCGTACGTGAGGGGCATCCCATCCAGGCCGGATGATCAACTGAGATGGGTCCTCATCGTCCGCACACAAGTCTAATGATATGGGTGGTGAACTCCCATATTCAAAGACAAGTCGCCTCAACCATACTATCGACTATCTCTAAACTCTTACATAGACTTACTCCAGCCCGATCACTTATTCGGGGTCTAGGGCGGGCTCGATCATACCACAAAGTGTGCACGAGATGGAGTCTCGAACAATCGCATCGCGATGCCCCAAGCTGCGCACATCGAAGGGCCACTTGGTGTAAGAAAGACCGCCAGCCAGAACACAACTAAGGTCTCGAAAACCCATACAAAGATATGCATGTTATAAACATACACGCAGCACACATGCCTTGTATGAACAGCAGGTACCATTGCAATTCTCTACAAAGTTTACAATTTTATTGATAACTCTTATAGAGTGCAAACAGAAATCACAAACATGTGATCCAACATTACAACACAAACGGAAGAAAATTATGTCTGAGTACAGACAAGTTTAACAAATGGCTTTAGAAGCCTTATTTAAACAAAAGCCCTCCACGCGGGAACCAGTCGTCTGACTGGGACTAGACTAGTTGGTCTTCAGTCGTCCAGCTCGATGAAGAAGCCACCTTCGGGGTCAGTGGCATCATCTAACACATAGATTAAGCAAACGTGAGTACAAAGTCGTACTCAGCAAGACTTACATAGGAGCTATACTACTCATGCACATGTATCAAGGTAAAGGGAGGTGGGGTTCACTTGCAGAAGTGCCAGCTTTGACTTGGCTAATCCTGAACTACGAGTACCAGACTTTGAGGTAAGAAGCGTACACGAGTCCACTACCTTCTCCAACCAATTACACCACCATGGTGCCTTCCTCGACTTCCCCACGAGAAACCACGCCATAGCACTCACACTTATCTTGGTGTGTTTTAGAAGTATCCAGTTCAAGTTGTCTAATAATCGAGCTAAGCTTTCCAAGCAGTCCATAACCGCGGACGCGGCTATTCGAATAGTTTTGTTAACCCTGCAGGGGTGTACCGCTACACACACATGACCATCATTTACCGCACAAGACCTCGTACTAAGGCGGTGTTCAACGAGACAACCCATCGTGTACTCCTACACAGCCTCTCATTGTTCACCTTGTATTAGGGTCGATTCACCAACACTTTTCTACCATCCTCAACATGATCATTCCCATCCCAACTCACATCACAGTAACAACAGGGTATCATACTAAGCATGCAATAAGCAGTAACATTGCAGGGGCCACATGATATCAAACAACTCCTACAATTGCTAGGATTGTGGTTTGCTTACTACTGTGACAAAATGATAGGTCATGCAAAGGAATGGGTTCATCTATGCGGTAGAAACGAATCATGGTGATCATCCTAAACAATGCAGAAGCGAGACCTGAGAGGGAAGTGGGACTTTATCGACATGATCAATGGGGGTTTGCTTGCCTTGCTGACGAGGTTCGGGTTCTGGGTCTTCAACGAAGGGGGCAGCCTCCTGCTCCGGTTCCACCTCTACTCGACAAACAACAAGCAAAGTAGCAAAGTAAATACTATGCACAAACACATGATGGAAGTTTGAATCTTGATGTACATACTTTGATGTGTGAAGCAATTCCATTTAAATGGAGTATATTGCAAATTGAATTGCAAATTCAAACTCCACATTTGAATTCAAATTAACCAAGTTGCATGTGACATAGTTTGATCATTTTGAACCTTTTGGAAATGTGTATGATATGCCTCTGATGTGTGATTGAAATGTAGCATGTTGCCATGGTTCAAGTTGCAAAAATATTTGATTTGAATTTGATTTAATTCCATTTAAATCAAATAGCAAATGCTACTGATCACATTTTAAATTCAACTCAAACAGAGTTGAAAGTTGCATATTTGGAAAGATAATTTTCTCCTGATCATTTTTCATATATTATTTGTCCAATTTGGAGTTAATATGAATTTTCTATGAATTTCCAAAGTTTGGGGTATTTTCTGGAATTTATGGAATTCTTTTAATTCAAATAATCTCTGGAAATTCATTTAAATTGATTTACTGCGTCAGTGCTGACGTCAGGGGGGCTGACAAGAGGGTCCCACCTGTCAGTGGCTGGGTGAGTTAATCCGTTGGGTTAATTAATCCAATGGCTTAATTAAGCCACTGGGCCCACTGGTCAGTGACCCAGGGGGTCATTAGGCGAGTGATTAAGGGATGGGGTTTGGCTGACACGCCGGCGGCTAAACGCCGGCGACTGGACCGCGGCTGCGCTGCACGGGGAGGGTGCTCCCGGCAACCATTTGGCACGGGGAGAGCACGGGACGGCTCCTCGAGCTCGTCTGCGTCTCGTGGTGAACTCGGGGGACGTTGGGGGCACCGGAGCTGCGCCGGCGACGACCGTTGGCGGCGGCCGTGGCTCGGTCTAGAGGCAGTAGACGATTTCGTGCATCAAAACGGACGGGAAGTAGCGCGTTGAGATGCTGGGGTGGAGGGGAACATAACGCACGCTCTTGCTGAGACGAAGGGGCACAGGGGCGACCTCGAGCTCATCCATGGCGGAGGCCGTGCTCGGCTTTCATGGCAAATCGCAAAGGAGAAGGAGAAATACTCCGGGGTTGGCCGGGGCGGATCAAGAAGCTCACCCTGAAGCTAGCGACTTGCGGGTCCGACGACTCCTCGGTGAAGCTGGCGTCGTCTGCTGAGGCGCTCGGGCTCGATTGGTTGAGTGGAACGTTGAAGACGCCTGCTGCGGTTCTTCTGGACACGGCGGCACGGCTCGGGGACGACGATGGCTGCGTGGACTCGGCGGCGTGCTCCACGGCGGTCCTCGGGCGGCGATGAATCGGGCGAGAGAGGAAGGGGAAGACGACGAGGAGGGGGGGAATGAACTGGGGCGGCTGCGAGACGTCTCCAGGACACGAGAAGAGGGCACGGGGCGGCCTGGAAGTTCTTCGGCGACGACGTGTCGTCCCCGGCTGACTCGGTGGCATTCCACCGAGCAGCTTGGAGGCGCGGGACGGGGAAGAAGACCCCGCTGCCCCTGTGGGCCGGCTGGGCTGGGTGGGCCGCTCTCGCCTGGGCGCCAGGTAAGCGTTTCTTATTTTTTTTTCTGTTTTTCTTTTCTGACATTTGTTTTGCTGAGCTAAAATAAATAGCTAGGCATTTTATTAAAGGTTGAAAATTTTTATGTGGCTTCATAATAATATAGAATAGTCACTCATAAAGTTTCAACATTTTTAAAATTCAAATGATTTGAATTTTAAATCAAATAGGGGTATTTCTTTAATTCCAAGGCACTGTTTGAATATTTGAAAAATCTATGAGCATGGGGTGGGTCCCACATCACTTGATATGTGATCACACGCATTTATAAGACTTTTCAAAATTCTAACATGAATTTTTGGAGAAGATTTTTATCTGGCCTTTTGAATTAATTCATCTCGGGGGTGTTCCTTCTCCCATTTTCTTTTGAATTTGAATTTCCTTTGATTTGTTTCATGAATGGAAAGTGAAATTGATCCTAGCACATTACCTAATAGAGGGTTCTGACAACTCGCCCCCACTCAAAAGAATCTCGTCCCGAGATTCAGAAGTCTGCGGGAGGAAGGTGGGGTACTCGGCAATGAGACGGTCTTCTCTTTCCCACGTAGCTTCTCTTTCAGAGTGGTGTGACCATTGCACTTTCAGAAACCTAATCTTCTGACGACGAGTGACACGCTCTGCGGAATCAAGAATACGAACGGGGTATTCTCGATAAGAAAGGTCATCTTGGAGATCAAGCGTTTCATGGTCGACTTCGCGGATGGGGTCCTTGTAGCAACGCCTGAGATGGGACACATGGAATACATCGTGTACTCGGGAAAGGTGCGGGGGTAGTTCAAGTTGGTAGGCAACTTCTCCACGTTTAGCAATAATGCGGAAAGGTCCGATGTAACGTGGGGCCAACTTGCCTTTGATACCGTAACGTTGGGTTCCCTTCAGAGGAGTAACCCGAAGGAAAGCCTTCTCATCCAGATTGTAGCTCTCTTGCCTATGATGACGATCATAGTAGCTCTTCTGACGAGACTGGGCTTCTTTCAATTGATCACGAACAATGCGAACTTGCTCTTCTGCTTCCTTGATCATGTTCGGTCCAAACAATTGTCTTTCACCGGTTTCCGACCAGTTTAGTGGTGTTCGACATCGTCGTCCATAAAGGAGTTCAAAAGGAGCCATGTTCAGACTAGATTGAAAACTATTGTTATAAGAAAATTCGGCAAATGGAAGAGACTTCTCCCAATTCTTTCCGAATGAGATAACACAAGCTCTGAGCATGTCTTCAAGAATTTGGATAACCCTTTGGACTTGACCGCTAGACTGAGCATGGAAAGCTGTACTAAAGGAGAGATGAGTTCCCATAGCATTCTGAAAGCTTCCCCAAAATCTAGAGGTGAAAAGGCTACCGCGATCAGAATTGATTTCCAAAGGAACACCATGAAGGGATACAATTCTAGAGATGTACAAGTCCGCTAACTGGCTAGCAGTTATAGACTCGCGAACCGGAAGGAAGTGAGCAACTTTGGAAAGCCTATCTATGACAACGAAGATGGCATTGTTTCCTTTCTGGGTTCTTGGAAAGCCGGTGATGAAATCCATACCGACTTTGTCCCATTTCCACTCGGGAATAGACAAAGGTTGAAGTGTACCAGCAGGTCTTTGATGTTTTGCCTTAATGCGACGACAAACATCACATTCGGCAACAAATTGAGCAATGTCTCTCTTCATCCTAGTCCACCAAAATCTCTGGCGTATGATCTCGGTACATTTTTGTGCGACCGGGATGAATCGAGAGGGGCGTGTCATGGGCTTCTTTGAGGATGAGTTGCCTTAGTTCCCTAGTCTTAGGTACTACCAAACGATTTTCAAAGAATACCGTTCCTTTGCTATCTGTGGAGAAACATTTAGCAACTCCGCTAGCAATGTTCTCCTTGATCCGGCGAACACCTCGTGCACGCCTTTGGGCAGCTATGATTTGATCCTCAAGAGTTGGTTTCTCCACCAAGGTAGAAAGATAGCCATGAGGAATAATCTGAAGATTGAGCTTGCGAAAGTCCTCATGAAGAAGTGGTTGATACTGTTGTAACATGAGGTTGTTACAATACGACTTACGACTTAGTGCATCAGCCATGACATTGGCTTTGCCTGGGGTGTAAGAAATTACTACGTCGTAATCTTTTATCAACTGAATCCAGCGTCTTTGCCTGAGATTAAGATCTGGCTGGGTGAAAATATACTTGAGGCTTTGGTGGTCGGAATAAATCTCGCAACGGTTACCAAGGAGGTAATGTCGCCAAGTTGTTAGGGCATGAACTACGGCAGCGAGTTCAAGGTCATGGGTAGGATAGTTCTCTTCATGTGGCCGCAACTGGCGTGAAGCATAAGCTACCACATGTCGATCTTGCAGAAGTATGCATCCTAACCCTTGCCGTGATGCGTCACAATAGATCTCGAAATCCTTTTTGGTGTCTGGAGGTGCAAGTACAGGTGCAGAAGTCAATCTTCTTTTTAGCTCTTGAAAGCTTTCCTCGCACTTGGGAGTCCATAGGAATTTCTTATCTTTCTCGAGGAGTTCAGTAAGAGGCTTTGCAACTTTAGAGAAGTTCTCGACGAAGCGACGGCAATAGCTGGCTAGGCCAAGAAAACTCCTAACTTGCTTAACCGATTCAGGTGGAGTCCAGTCAAGGACGGCCTGAACTCTCTCGGGATTCACAGCAATGCCTTTTGCAGAAATCACGTGGCCTAAGTAGGTCACTTCTGGTAGCCAGAATTCACACTTGGAGAATTTAGCATACAGGCGGTGCTCTCTAAGTTTCATCAATACCAGCCTTAGGTGTTTGGCATGAACTTCTTCGTTCTTCGAGTATATAAGGATGTCATCGAGGTAAACCACGACGAACTAGTCCAAATACTCCATGAAAATCGAATTCATCATGCGAGAGAAAGTGGCGGGGGCATTGGTTAAACCAAAGGACATGACGGGGTACTCGTAAAGACCATAACGAGTAGTAAAAGCCGTTTTGGGAATGTCCTCGTTTCGGATCTTGATTTGATGATAACCTAATCTCAAATCCATCTTGGAGAAGACAGAGGATCCTGCAAGTTGATCATAAACATCATTGATCCTGGGCAATGGGTACTTGTTCTTTATCGTCGCTAAATTTAGCGCGCGATAGTCTACGCACATCCTTTCTGTTCCACCTTTCTTCGTTACAAACAGAACGGGGAAACCCCATGGCGATGAGCTAGGGCGGATGAAGCCTTTCTCCAACAAATCTTCCAGTTGGGTTTTAAGCTCAGCTAACTCACGTGGGGCCATTTTGTATGGGCGTCTAGAAATTGGTGCGGTTCCTGGGGCAAGATCTACTATAAACTCTACACATCTGTCGGGTGGCATGCCCGGCAGCTCTTCAGGAACAACATCCGGGAAGTCACGAACCACCGGAATATCTTCAAGTTCGGGAAGGGGAAGTACATTCAAGGAATGCACTTGGGTTCTTGTTCTGGGTGAGGTATAGTTGACTGTTTTGCCTGAAGGGTGGGTGAGTTTCACGGATTTGCCTTTGCAATCCAGGTAGGCATTCTGTCTTGATAGCCAATCCATGCCAAGGATGACATCAATGTCTGAAGACTTGAGGGCTATGAGTGAAGCAAGGAATACTAAACCCTCAATTGCAATTTGATTATCATGGCTTACTCTATTAGTTTGCCATCTTGACCCTGGAGTTTGAATAATACTTGGGGTGGACAATTCAACAAAACATAACACATGACGAAGTGCATAACTTTCCGACATGAATGAATGAGATGCTCCTGGGTCGAAAAGAACGGAAGTAGGAACATAATTGACTGGAAGCGTACCAAGAATGACGTCAGTGGTGTCGTCAGTCTCTTCGGCGGCGATCTGGTTCACACGTCCACGAGTGGCGGGAGGAGCGGGTTTGGCGGTGTTGACCTTCTGGGGTGGCTTGCCACGACCATTGCTATTGTTGTTGCCTCCGGCATGGGGTGGAGAATTCTGATGTTGGATCTGGTTCTGGGGACACTCGCGAGAGTAGTGGCCCGCCTGACCACACTTGTAACAGGCTCCAAAAACAGTGCGTGGAGCTGGGTTGTTTGGTGGAGCTGGGTGGAACTGGGTTGGTGGACGAGGCGCCACATAGGATGGCCTCGGTGGGTTGTTCTGGCGGAACATGCTGTTTGGGATCCAGATCTTGCGCTTCTGAGAGACGGAACTGGATGAAGAATCATCTCTGGGGTGTTTGCGGAAGTCGTTGGGGGTGTTCATGTCCTCTGCTTTGATGGCCTTGTTGACAAGGACCTGGAAGGTGGAAAAGTCATGAAGATTGAGCTCACGACGAAGTCCAGTGTTGAGGCCACGACGAAACCTCTCTTGTTTCTTGGAGTCGGTGGAGACTTCTTCGGTAGCATAACGAGCAAGTCGGTTGAACTCACGACTGAACTCGTCAACGGTCCTTCTGCCTTGGGTGAGGTTACAGAACTCCTCACGCTTGCGGTCCATAAGACCCTTGGGAATGTGGTGCTCACGGAAGGACGTGCAGAACTCCTCCCAAGATGCAGGCGGTCCAACGGGACGCATATTCAGAAAGTTCTCCCACCAAGAGCTAGTTGCACCTTCGAGGTGATAGGTGGCATAGCTGACCTTGTCACCAGTTGCAACACAGCCTGCTTGGAGCTTCCTCTCGATGCTGCGAAGCCAGTCATCGGCGTCAAGGGGCTCGGTGGAGTAACTAAAAACCGGGGGATGAAGTCGGATGAAGTCGTTCAGGGACACCAACTCATTGCGCTGCTGAGTGGTGTTGCGAGCAATGGCTTCCAACAGATGGTGAGAGTCTCGGCGGTTCCTCTCGACCTCCATCAGAACCTGAGCCATCGTGGGTGGGGGTGGAAGGTTGCCTTCCTCCTGGTCATTCCCACGACCTTGGTTACGACCAACCTGGCCACGGGTTCCTTGAGACATCCTGAAGGAAAAACCAAAGTCAAACAGAGTTGATTGGGAGAGTCTAAACAAGGTATTGAAGTACTGGAAGGATTACAGAGTAAAGGAAGTAATCATCTTGACAACATGGTGATAAAAGCATACAAGCCATATATTCACAAGCTGTCATACAAACCATACATCGTTTTAGTACAAGCACTAAGCTAATACAAACGTGATGAAGATGATACATCCTTCAGAGGCACTCTGACTTCCTATACATTATTTATCTAAGCCTCTGGAACTTAGACACCTTGCTTACAATATACTAAGTTAATACTACATCATCACTAAGTAAGACCACAGGCGGTCTCACTCATCTCCATCTCCATAGTAGTCCTCATAAAAGTTACCCGCGTATCCCGGTAGCTGGAGGTGACCATGAGAAAACACGGAGGCTTGTGGACCTTGATATCCATTTGGGCAAGGATAGGGCCTAGGTCCAGCGTAGGGTGGAAGCAAAGGACCACGGGGTGGAAAAATGCCTCCAATCTCGGGCCAAGCAACTCGAGAAGGCATCTGAGTCCTCACTGGATAGATCGCATCAAACTCAACTGATCCCACGCTCACAAAGGGTGCCAAGAGTGTCAGTGCTCGATACAGACGAACACGGGTGGCATGGAGCTCGAAACGGAGAGCGTGTGCATCACGATCTCTGTCACTAGCAAACCTAGCAGTCATCTGAAGTGCGGGATCCTCGGCAGAGTGATCTGAGTAGAGTCCGGTGTAATATCCCTCTTCTCTTGGAAGTGCAGCAGGGATATAGCGGAAAGAAGTCTCTCTCAGCAAAGTGTGCTCCTCTCTCAGCAGTGTCATACATGAGTATGCAGCATCCTGCACAGCCATGTTCTCGGTAATGCCAATGCCATGTCCAAAGTGGATAGGCTGGGTGACTCCAACGTGGTGCGGATAGATCCGGACAATGCAGTGGAACTGCGTCTGGTTGAAGTCGTGGAACTGCTCCTCAACGGTGTACTCAGGGTACCATCGATATCCCACATAGGACATCATCTCGATCAACGTGGCGGGATGGCCACGCACACCGAGGCACCTGGTCAAACGAACAATCTGCCGAGGGGGAAGATCTTCCATCTGAAACAAAAAGAAGGAGCTTGCAAATGCATCAGATTATGAGCTAAACCTGGAATGACTCGGACAGCATAACGGCTGTAATTGCAAGAAAGAGACAATTTCTTACAACATGGAAACAAAACTTACATACGATCTAGTAAATCAGGGAGCATAACCACTCTAACAGACCGATAACAACTTTCCTACGGCTATCAGGAAGCAAACAATGAGATGTTCTAATCAGACAGAGGAGAGCCTAGTCCTGTCTTCCCGTAGAATAAGATGAGGGTGACTCAGAACTCAGAACGAAGGGGGTAAGGAGAAAAAAGAAGCCTTACGTTGTTCCCTTATATACCCAGAGTAACTATATAACTATAGAAGGCTAGACTCGACTTCGGCCAAGGCTACTAGTCCTACAGTCAGTCCTGCTCTGATACCAAGTCTGTCGGGACCCGGGGTTATCGTATGCAAGTACAGCTAAGACATAGTCATATGGAGAGCCGAGAACCGTACCCACTTGTCTAAGCAGACAAGGCCAAGCACAGAACGTTCTCGGAAAGCATCGTACGTGAGGGGCATACCATCCAGGCCGGATGATCAACTGAGATGGGTCCTCATCGTCCGCACACAAGTCTAATGATATGGGTGGTGAACTCCCATATTCAAAGACAAGTCGCCTCAACCATACTATCGACTATCTCAAAACTCTTACATAGACTTACTCCAGCCCGATCACTTAGTCGGGGTCTAGGGCGGGCTCGATCATACCACAAAGTGTGCACGAGACGGAGTCTCGAACAATCGCATCGCGATGCCCCAAGCTGCGCACATCTAAGGGCCACTTGGTGTATGAAAGACCGCCAGCCAGAACACAACTAAGGTCTCGAAAACCCATACAAAGACATGCATGTTATAAACATACATGCAGCACACATGCCTTGTATGAACAACAGGTACCATTGCAATTCTCTACAAAGTGTACAATTTTATTGATAACTCTTATAGAGTGCAAACAGAGATCACAAACATGTGATCCAACATTACAACACAAACGGAAGCAAATTATGTCTGAGTACAGACAAGTTTAACAAATGGCTTTAGAAGCCTTATTTAAACACAAGCCCTCCACGAGGGAACCAGTCGTCTGACTAGGACTAGACTAGTTGGTCTTCAGTCGTCCAGCTCGATGAAGAAGCCACCTTCGGGGTCAGTGGCATCATCTAAAACATAGATTAAGCAAACGTGAGTACAAAGTCGTACTCAGCAAGACTTACATAGGAGCTATACTACTCATGCACATGTATCAAGGTAAAGGGAGGTGGGGTTCACTTGCAGAAGTGCCAGCTTTGACTTGGCTAATCCTGAACTACGAGTACCAGACTTTGAGGTAAGAAGCGTACACGAGTCCACTACCTTCTCCAACCAATTACACCACCATGGTGCCTTCCTCGACTTCCCCACGAGAAAGCACGCCATAGCACTCACACTTATCTTGGTGTGTTTTAGAAGTATCTAGTTCAAGTTGTCTAATAATCAAGCTAAGCTTTCCAAGCAGTCCATAACCGCGGACGCGACTATTCGAATAGTTTTGTTAACCCTGCAGGGGTGTACCGCTACACACACATGACCATCATTTACCGCCTTTGTACTCGACACCGTTCAAGAAGTGTCGGCGAGGATGCTCACCACAACTGTTACCTCATAGCCGATCTAGTCCGAGAAAGCCGCCTACTTGGGTTGGTTACCACAATCGTAAACCCGGCCGGTTTACCGAAGTGGACCCAAGTGATGAGTGCGTGGTGCATAAGCCGGTCTCGGATGAGCCGTTCTCTCACTTAGCAACCAGGCCACAGACCTACCAGAACTCCGAACTATTGCGACATCTGGACATCGAAAGGGATGAGTTAGTAAGTTGAGAGGGGTCAGAGAGCCCAATGTGTGGTTGTACTCTTCATCTTGGATCACCACACAAGAACTCGTACTAGGGCGGTGTTCAACGAGACAACCCACCGTGTACTCCTACCCAGCCTCTCATCGTTCACCTTGTATTAGGGTCGATTCACCAACACTTTTCTACCATCCTTAACATGATCATTCCCATCCTGACTCACATCAAAGTAACAACATGGTATCATACTAAGCATGCAATAAGCAGTAACATTGCAGGGGCCACATGATATCAAACAACTCCTACATTTGCTAGGATTGTGGTTTGCTTACTACTGTGACAAATTGAAAGGTTATGCAAAGGAATGGGTTCATCTATGCGGTAGAAACGAATCATGGTGATCATCCTAAACAATGCATAAGCGAGACATGAGAGGGAAGTGGGATTTTATCGACATGATCAATGGGGGTTTGCTTGCCTTGCTGACGAGGTTCGGGTTCTGGGTCTTCAACGAAAAGGGCAGCCTCCTGCTCGGGTTCCACCTCTACTCGACAAACAACAAGCAAAGTAGCAAATTAAATACAATGCACAAACACATGATGGAAGTTTGAATCTTGATGTACATGCTTTGATGTGTGAAGCAATTCCATTTAAATGGAGTATATTGCAAATTGAATTGCAAATTCAAACTCCACATTTGGATTCAAATTAACCAAGTTGCATGTGACATAGTTTGATCATTTTTAACCTTTTGGAAATGTGTATGATATGCCTCTGATGTGTGATTGAAATGTAGCATCTTGCCATGGTTCAAGTTGCAAAAATATTTGATTTGAATTTGATTTAATACCATTTAAATCAAATAGCAAATGCTACTGATCACATTTTAAATTCAACTCAAACATAGTTGAAAGTTGCATATTTGGAAAGATAATTTTCTCCTGATCAATTTTCATATATTATTTGTCCAATTTGGAATTAATATGAATTTTCTATGAATTTCCAAAGTTTGGGGTATTTTCTGGAATTTCTGGAATTCTTTTAATTCAAATAATCTCTGGAAATTCATTTAAATTGATTTACTGCGTCAGTGCTGACGTCAGGGGGGGCTGACAAGAGGGTCCCACCTGTCGGTGGCTGGGTGAGTTAATCCGTTGGGTTAATTAATCCAGTGGCTTAATTAAGCCACTGGGCCCACTGGTCAGTGACCCAGGGGGTCATTAGGCGAGTGATTAAGGGAGGGGGTTTGGCTGACACGCCGGCCGCTAAACGCCGGCGACTGGACCGCGGCGGCGCTGCACGGGGAGGGTGCTCCCGGCCACCATTTGGCACGGGGAGAGCACGGGACGGCTCCTCGAGCTCGTCTGCGTCTCGTGGTGAACTCGGGGGACCTTGGGGGCACCGGAGCTGCGCCGGCGACGACCGTTGGCGGCGGCCGTGGCTCGGTCTAGAGGCAGTAGACGATTTCGTGCATCAAAACGGACGGGAAGTAGCGCGTTGAGATGCTGGGGTGGAGGGGAACATAACGCACGCTCTGGCTGAGACGAAGGGGAACAGGGGCGACCTCGAGCTCATCCATGGCGGAGGCCGTGCTCGGCTTTCATGGCAAAACGCAAAGGAGAAGGAGAAATACTCCGGGGTTGGCCGGGGCGGATCAAGAAGCTCACCCTGAAGCTAGCAGAGGAGTCAGGGAGGTCGGGGAGGTCGTGGTGGCGGCGAATTCGACGACGGCGACTTGCGGGTCCGACGACTCCTCGGTGAAGCTGGCGTCGTCTGCTGAGGCGCTCGGGCTCGATTGGTTGAGGGGAACGACGAAGACGCCTGCTGCGGTTCTTCTAGACACGGCGTCACGGCTCGGGGACGACGGTGGCTGCGTGGACTCGGCGGCGTGCTCCACGGCGGTCCTCGGGCGGCGATGAATCGGGCGAGAGAGGAAGGGGAAGACGACGAGGAGGGGGGGAATGAACTGGGGCGGCTATGAGACGTCTCCAGGACGCGAGAAGAGGGCACGGGGCGGCCTGGAAGGTCTTCGACGACGACGTGTCGTCCCCGGCTGACTCGGTGGCATTCCACCGAGCAGCTTGGAGGCGCGGGACGGGGAAGAAGACCCCGCTGCCCCTGTGGGCCGGCTGGGCTGGGTGGGCCGCTCTCGCCTGGGCGCCAGGTAAGCGTTTCTTCTTTCTTTTCTGTTTTTCTTTTCTGACATTTGTTTTGCTGAGCTAAAATAAATAGCTAGGCATTTTATTAAATGTTGAAAATTTTTATGTGGCTTCATAATAATATAGAATAGCCACTCATAAAGTTTCAACATTTTTAAAATTCAAATGATTTGAATTTTAAATCAAATAGGGGTATTTCTTTAATTCCAAGGCACTATTTGAATATTTGAAAAATCTATGAGCATGGGGTGGGTCCCACATCACTTGATATGTGATCACACTCATTTATAAGACTTTTCAAAATTCTAACATGAATTTTTGGAGAAGATTTTTATCTGGCCTTTTGAATTAATTCATCTAGGGGGTGTTCCTTCTCCCATTTGCTTTTGAATTTGAATTTCCTTTGATTTCATTCATGAATGAAAAGTGAAATTGATCCTAGCACATTACCTAACAGAGGGTTCTGACACCTGGACCCTCAAGGGGCGGTGCAAATCCTAGACCTACCGGCTAATACCAATCCGGAGCGCCGCGTAGAGCCGGTGACCCAATTTCCCCCACAAGATCAGAGAACGGATTTGTCAGCAGATCCGAGGGTAACCGTTGTCTGGTATTGGCTCTACGGAATACTCGCTTGCCACCAGATTTCAAGGGACCACGTAAGATCCCAAACTATACAGCCGACATGGACCCGGTGATTTGGATCGAAAGCTATGATCTCACCATGGATATGCTGCAAGCCAGCGAAGAAGTTTGTGCATGTTTCCTCAAGATGATGTTGGAAGAGTCGGCTCGTACATGGTTCAAGAACCTCCCGGAGAATTCCATCACTTCTTGGAACGATCTCAAAGAAAAGTTCATCAAGAATTTCCAAGGCACTTGCCAGCGAGCTACCACAATTGTCGACTTGGAGCATTGTTTCCAGAAGGAAGGAGAGTGGGCCCTAAGCTGGGCGTGATGAGTTGCAGATATAGCCCACTCCTCGGACACTATTACTGCCCAGACAACTGTGATTGTCTTGGAAAGAAACTGCAAGTTTGATCCCTTAGTACATAAACTCGTCCAACTCAAGTGAACGGTCAATAACATGGGAGAGCTCATGAACCGAGTTATTAAGTATGTCGAGTCTGACAAAAACATGGATGTTGATTCGTAAGAGGATAAAGCCGCCCAGACAAAAAACTAACGACAACAAAGGATCGCAGAACTAGAAGAAGAAAACCAAGCGCCGACTCGATCAGACTACTTCTAACTTAGTAGCAAACAAAAATGCCAGCTTCGAAAGGCAGAAGCAGGGGAGCAATAACTACCGCAAGTCGGAAGGAAATTTTCGACCTACAAGAATCTTTGAAGAAGCTATAAAAAGGCCTTGCCCAACAAATAGTAAACCTAGTCATCCGGCCAATCACACCTGGGAAGAGTGCAACTTCATGAAAGAGTTCGCACGACGTGGAAGCCAGAGACCTCCCGGGTCAGGTGGAGGAGCCGGCCACAACAATGGTAACAAAAATTTCGGTCATCAGGGAGCCGGCGCAGTACCTCAACGCCAAGTACCCAGAGGAGGAGGGCAGCTAAATCAGTCAAGGCTTGCAGGATTCCAAGCAAACCCGAAACAACTACAAGACCATTAAGCATATCATGTCTTCACCACCAGTAGTTGTCGGAGAAACAGGAAGCCATAGAGACAGCTTGTCCTAGGTGGCTCAATTGGTCTGAGCAGTCGATCAACTGGACAAGGGATGATCACCCCCAAGTGGTAGAGAACCCGGCCACTCTGGCTCTTGTAGTTTCTCCACAAATTGGAGAATACACACTTGACAAAGTGCTCATGGATGGAGGAAGCAGCATCAACATCCTTTACTACGAGACTTTCTGCACGATGGGATTGACTAAAAAACCACTTCAAACCTCCAACACCGTTTTCCATGGACTAGTCCCGGGCCAGTCGGCATGCCCGATAGGCAAGATCTACCTTGAGACAACCTTTGGAAATGCTGAAAATTTCCGCTCTGAGATCATACCCTATGAAGTGGTAAAACTCGAGAGCCCATATCATGCCATCTTGGGCATACCGGCTTATGCCAGGTTCATGGCTCGACCATGCTATGTCTATCTAAAGCTAAAGATGTCGGGTCCTTATGGACCAATTACGGTAGACGGGAGCTGGTCCAGGGCTACGGAGTGTGACGAGCAGCACGTAAAATTTGCAAATTTGCTGAGTCAACATCTTCCAAGGAGGAATTATCAACATACCAGAAAAAGGTAGATCCGGCAGACTCCACCATCTTGAATAAACCGACTACCGATACCAACCCCATGTTCCAACCAGCTCAGGATACAAACAAAGTCGATTTGTCCCCGGTGACGCTTCTCAGAAATTTATCGTTGGGACAGGGTTATCTGATAAATAGGAAAGCACGCTCATCGAGTTCCTCCATGAGAATCGGGACATTTTCGCATGGAAACCTTCTGACATGCCGGGTGTCCCAAGGGAAATCGCCGAGCACCACTGATACGTCCAAAACGTATCTATATTTTCGGCTTGCTCCATGCTTCTTTGTGTGATATTGCTATGATATTGATGCACTTCCATACACTTTTGATCATATTTGGACTAACCTATTAACTCAGTGCACCCCAGTGCCAGTTCCTGTTTTCTGCTGTTTTTGTATTTCAGGTTTTCCCATTATTTAAAGTGCCAGAAAAATTCCGGGAAAAATATAGGAAAAATCACCGTACGGGAACCTTCCAGAAGAGCCCTAGTGGGGCCAGAGGAGACCCAGGGGTGGCCTAGGCGGCCAATGGCGCGGCCACCCCCTAGGCCGCGCCATGGGGGCGCCTGGGGCCCCTGGTCCAACTCTGGCTGCCCCCCTTCGCCTATTCATTCCCCGTGACGAGAAACCCTCGGGTACAAAACCCTTTTTCGCGATCTCTCCTCTGTTCCGCCGCCGCCGCCCTTCCAAGATCGGGAGCACCAGGAGCCCTCTTCCCGGAACCCTACCGGAGGGAGGAACCACCTCCGGGAACTTCTCCACCACCATTGATGCTTCCCGGATGAACCGTGAGTAGTCCACCTTGGACCATGGGTCTATGATTAGTATCTATGTGATGTTCTCCTCCCCTCTTAGTTCTTCATGGTTTAGACCTCGTGAGCTGCCCTACATGATCGAGGAACATATGTAATTTTTCTGCTGTTGCTATGCTGAGTTTGCTGGGATCCGATGGATTATGAGACTATGTTCAGATTGTGTTTGAGTAATATATTTGATTCTCCTCTTTTATATTTATGTTCTTGAGTATTTCTTGCATGTTCTCCGTTGTTGTTTATTGCTTTGGCCAAGTAGTAGGTAGTGACTCCAAGAGGGAGCGTTATGCATTATTGTGGGTTCATGCCCCCTGATGACTAGCTTTAGTGACAGAAACATGAGTCTAGGGGATGTGCTGTTGCCACAAGGGAGAAAACAACGATGCTTGTACTTGCGGATGAAAGGATTATTTAATTTAAGCAAAATTATTTAATGCAGTTGTCTGTTGCTTTGAGTTTACACTTTGGGTGGGATTCACAACTTAATACCAGCGAGATGTTCTGGATAGATATCTCAAGGTGGATGATTAGTAGGTAGATGCAGATGGATTTCGGTCTACTTGTCTTGGCGTACCGCCCATGCTTTTGGGCCTCTTCTTTCTTTATAGCATAGTTAGCATTGGTTTGCGCACATAATCCTGTCAATTGCCCAGCTATAATTTTTTTACCTCGCATGGCTATTTTATCGTCTTTTCGGAGAGAGACATCACTACTGAACATCATTGGATCCCGGTTCATATTTCCAACACTGTTTACACCCACTATTTATTTTCTACTTTATTTACCTTTCCGTTCATATCACTATCATTATTATCCCGTGCGTTTGATCCGTTGCAAACAACAAGGCCGGAGGGATTGACAACCTCTCTGAACTCCTTGGGAGCAAAGTTATCTTTTCTGTGTGTAGGTCCACATCAACCGCCTAATTTCTGGCGCCGTTGTCACCTTCCTGTCGTTGTTGGAGTCCTACTGGAGACAAACCTTGGTATCTTCACCGAGGGAAATTTGCTGATGTCTACATCTCAACCTTCCACTTTGGGTAACCAAAGAGGGGAGAGAAGACATCAACCACCTAAACATAGATCCAAAACTAAAGCCGGTCAAGCAATTCCTTCGCTGTTTTAACGACAAAAGGAGAAACGCCATTGGAGAAGAGATAGCTCGGCTCCTTGCTGCCGGTTTCATCATGGAAGTTTTTGATCTGGAGTAGCTCGCAAACCAGGTCCTCATTCTCAAAAAGAACGGGACTTGGCGTATGTGTATTGACTACACCGACTTAAACAAGGCTCGCCCAAAGCATCCCCTTTGCGTTGCCACATATTGAACAGATCATAGACTCGACTGCGGGATGTAAGCTCTTGTGTTTTCTCGATGCCTACTCTGGTTATCACCAAATAAAGATGGCTCTTGAGGACCAGGAGAAAACGGCTTTCATCACTCCTTTTGAGATTTACTCTTATACTTCTATGCCTTTCGGCTTGAAGAATGCGGGAGCCACATATCAGCAAACAGTGCAGAGTTGCATCAAAGAGAAGATTGGGCGCAACATACACGCTTATGTGGATGATATAGTGGTCAAATCTCAATTGACCGACTGGCTCATCATAGACCTATAGGAAACCTTCAAGAATCTGTGCAAGTACCAGATGAAGTTAAACCCAGCCAAATGCACCTTTGGGGTTCCTGCAGGAAAGCTCCTCGGACACATAGTATCTGAGAGAGGCATTGAGGCAAACCGAGAGAAAATCAATGCTATCATGGCTCTGCAGAAGCCGACCTCATTGAAAGGAGTCCAACGACTCATAGGATGTGTAGCCGCCCTAAGTCGGTTTTTAGCGGGCTCGGGGAAAATGTGATCCCCTTCTACTGACTCTTGTGAAAGTCATAAAATTTTGTTTGGGATGATGTGGAAGATCAGACCCTGGAGTCACTGAAGAAACAATTATCCCAGGCTCCAATCCTGGCGGCTCCTAAGCCAAAGGAACCTATGCTACTCTATATCTCGTCCAACAATCGAGAAGTCAGTGCTTTGGTTGTAGTTGAGACGATGGAAGCCGATAAAGAGTACCCCTTGCAGAGGCCAGTCTACTATGTTAGTGAGGTCTTAACTTCATCGAAGAAACGTCACCCTCACTCGCATAAATTGGTCCTTGGTGTATTCATGGCGATTCGAAAGCTCAAACACTGTTTCCAGGAGCACCCCATAAATGTAGTTAGTTCAGCACCTGATACGTCTCAAACGTATCTACATTTCCAAACACTTTTGCTATTGTTTTGACCTCATTCTTGCATGATTTGAACTAAACTAACACGGACTGACGTTGTTATCAGTAGAGCTGCCTGTATGGTTTTATGGTGTGCAGGAAAATGGATTTTTGGGTATCTCGGAAAATTCCAGGAAAATTCAGGAAAAATCCACGCACCCGAATCTTCCACGAGCCAGAGTTGGGGCCAGAGGGGAGCCACAGGGGCTCCAGGCGCCCTGCTGGCGCGACCCCACCCCTGGCCGCGCCAGGAGGCCGCCTGGAGGACTTCCCCCTCCTCTGTTGCCCTACCAAGGCCCCTATTTATTCCCGTGACGCGAAAACCCCAGAACAGAAGTCGCTTTTCCAGTTTCCATCGCGGAGCCGCCGCCACCCTCTGGTCTTCCTCGGGAGGTCTAATCCGGAGGCTGATTTGGCCTCTAGAGAGGGGAGATCATCGCCATCGTCATCATCATAACCACTCCATCCTCCCTCCATGACTACTCTTCACATGTGTGAGTAATTCCCTGCTGTAGGCAAAGGGGATGGTAGGGATTGGATGAGTTTGATCATGTAATAGTTCGTCAGATTGTTTGGGGCATGTTGCCTATCATCTACTTTGGTGTTTATCATCTTTGCGACAACTTGTTGCTCTTAATTCTTGTCATTTGGGCCCGAGTACCATGTTTTAATATCTGAACCACTTGTGTTTTCATGAGTATATTTATGTTCTTGATCCTATCTATGAGTTTTATGCACCTATTATGGTCTGGAATCGGCGATCCCAAAGGTGAAAGCTTGGTACACCAAAGGGGATGGATTTTAATTTGAGGATTTCATGTAGCCATTGAGTTTATTGATTTTTTCCGGAGCTCTTTGACAGGAGCACCTTAATCTCCATAAGTTCCTTTTGGCCCCATTCGTAGCGGGACGGTAGGAAAAAAGATGTTGTGCAAGTTCTTATTGCAAGCACGCACAACTACCTACGGGGTACATGCCTAATGTTTGATATTTTCCTAGATGATCTTTGCTTTTCTGTGTGCCTTGCCCCATGTTAAAATCTATTACATGTTTACTCGCATGCAAGCAGCGCCCAACCATCCATCTCCCTAGCCTATAATGTTTTTTAATCCCGCTGTTTACTAGTATTTTTCCTTCGTTGTTTACTTTCGTTCTTGCTATTACCATTATCATATCACCATTGCTATTAATATATTGTTGCAAGCAAGTATATTTCAGGTGCGGTTGAATTGACAACTCAACTGTCAAAACTTATAAATATTCTTTGGCTCCCCTTGTGTCGAATCAATAAATTGGGTTATCTTGCCCACGAAAACTATCTCGATCTCCTACAGTTGAGGGTCATCAAGTAATGTTTTCTGGCGCCGTTGCCAGGGAGCATAGCTTTGTTTACAAGTCTACTCGAAGTATTTTGCGTGCTGCACTTTATCCACTATGGGTAAGAAAGGAGACCCCAAGGTTCCGATCTTACCATGTACTAAAAGAAAAGGTATTGTTCAGAGCACTAGTACTACGTTTGATTCACCTTCCGTTATAAGTAAGTTTGCCTCACCACCACCACCACATGCTACTTCTACTGAGTCTGTTACTATGTCCGATACTTTTGATGATGCTTCCACTAATCTTGATGATACTAGTTTTCTTGGTCACTTTCTTGAAGCTTAGATTGCTAAGGTTGAAGCACAGTCTGAGACTGAGACTCCTGCTACCTATCTTCCTACTTGCAAAACCTTTGGTTGCCCAGATTTAGATAAACTCAAGTAGAGAATCCTTGATGATGATTATATTATCCTTGATTATGATTTCTGCAGGGAACTTACAGAGTGTGCTAACTCTGACCCTGGTGCTGTTAAGAAGCTGCTTGAAAAATTCTCCACGAAGAACAAGATCACTTCTGATACTGAATTTGCCACATCTCATATATGCATCACTGATCCTGATTATGATTTCTCTGTTGATCTTTCGCTTATATCTATAGTTGAAGCTGACCCCTTTTATGGAAGAGAAAATGATGATGTTATAGCTCACCTGACCAAACTCACCGAGTTGGGTGGCTTATTTACTACTGATGAAAGGATACGAAATTTTTATGTGGCTAATCTTTTTTCCTTTTTCATTGAAGGAAGACGCTAAAGCATGGTACGATGCACTACCCTATGGTTCTATTAAAATTCCTGATGACTTAGCTCAATCTTTTGTTGATAAATATTTCCCTGCTCATATGCAACATGCTGCTTTGCAAAGAATTTATAACTTTAAACAGTTGTAGCATGAGCACCTCCCTAAAACTTGGGGGAGGTATTGCGGTTTAATTAAGGCTAGACCTATACATGAAGTCCCAAAGAATGAAGTACTTGATATATTTTATGCTGGCCTAACTGATGAATCTAGATCCTATCTGGATAGTTGTGTATTCAGGGAAAGAACACCGGACGATGCTGAAGAATTAATGGGCAAGATTGCCAAGAACCACGAAGATTAGTCCATTCCTGAACCACCTCCACCACCAAAGAAGAGGGTCATGCTTGTCCCGAGCCCCGAAGATAGGCAAGAAGCAAAGAATTCTATAAAGGAGAACATCATCAAAGCCGAAGACGTGAAGAATCTTCCTCCTATTGAGAAGTTGTATGAGCCTACTACTCACCCTCCCTTGGTTGAGGTACACTCTCTTTTAGATTTCAATGAATGTGACATCCCTAAAGGTAAGCCTCCTGACCAATGTTTGGATGAGCTTGATAATTTTATTATTAAGAAAGACCATTTAGTGATAGGATACAAGTTTACTTGATGTTCTTTGTAGAACAGTTAATGATGTTAAATGTCTTGTTAAGCACTTTCATATGGTTCAAACTCACCTTGAACAGATTTCTAATGTGCAAAAAGATTTGCTAGCTAATAATGCCAAACATGATATACAAGCTTATGGTATAAAGACCAGGGGTGGTACACACACCCTCTATCCCGAGGGGCATCCGAAAAGGATCCAGAAAGATTCTCAAGTGCAGTTAGAAGACGAGATTATTAGCTCTCCAAATAAGAAAAAGAAGAAGAAGAAACAAAAGGAAGCTGACAACTCCAATGATACTATTACAAGAGAAGAACCCGTTGTTGATCCTAACAGCTATATCTACCTCCGATGCTGAAACCGAAGACGATGCTGAGCCCGAAGAAGATAAGGAGAAGAATGACCCTCCCGAGGTGCGAGAAGAAGAAGCACGCGATAAACGCAAGAATTACACAAGAGAAGACTTCATCGCAAGAAGACATGGGAAGGAAAGAGAACCATGGGTAAAAAATCCATGCCCTTTCCAGGTAAGTCTCTCAAATCTAAAGAAAAAGAGCATTATAATAAGTTACCTCCTTATTCAAGATATATGAAAGATATTGTTACTAATAAAAGAAAAGTCCCTAATGAGGCAATATCTACTATGCTTGCTAACTACTCTTTTAGTGGCAAGATTCCTGAGAAGCTCGGTGATCCAGGTATACCCACCATTCCTTGCTCCATAAAGAATAATTATGTCAAAACTACCTTATGTGATCTTGGAGCAGGAGTGAGTGTCATGCCTTTTTTTTATAAGATGCTATGTTTAGAAAAACTAATCCCTATAGATATCTCTCTTCAGATGGCTGACAAGTCAACAGCCGTCCCGATTGGTATTTGTGAGGATGTTCCTGTTGAAGTTGCTAATTGCATAATCCTTACTGATATTCTTGTGCTTGACATGCCCGAGGATGGGAGCATGTCCGTTATTCTTGGTAGACCTTTTCTTAACACCACAGGTGATATAATTGATTGAAATAAAGGAAAGTTACCTTCAACGTTGATGATAAAGAACATACGGTGTATTTTCCAAAGAATATCGACAAAAGGCGTGGCCTTAACTCTATAGATAATATCGAGACCGTGAAGATTGGAGAATGGGATTGTCCTCTACATGTGCACCACAAGTACAAAACCATTATGGTGGGGACAATGTCCATTAAAGTAAAGGTGCCTTGATCACTTCATAAGAGGTGAGACTTTCTACTCTATATATTGTCGGTTTGTTGGTAAGACTTGATCAACCTTGCTTGCTAGCATGTTTTATATAGGTAAAAAGTGGAGCTTGTTATGTTTTCATTTGCTTTAACTTTTGTTCTCCTTGTTGTACCAAGTTTTTATGTTTTTGAAGCTTCACAATTCTAATCATTGTTTCAAGTTTTTAGAAAGTTTCGCAGCTTTTTGAACTTCGACATTTTTTCAACAGTGAAGTTTTCAGAAAATTTCCAGAAAAATAAAAATAAAAATTTCCATCTCGAGAGTGACCCAGGGGTACCTGTGGCTGACCAGAGGGGCCACTGGTGGCCTAGGAGGGCAGCTGACATGGCCTGCCCCCTGGCCGCGCCTACAGGGCGCCTGGGGCCCACAAGGCCCCACTCCAGGCGAGTCTTCTTCCTCTCTCTCTTTCTTCCCCAAAACACGATTTCTGCACCTGGAACTTGCGTTCTTGCTACTCTCCGTCCAAAATTTCGATCTCTATCAACAACTCATCATTTGACCTGAGATTTTTGGCAAATACTCCATGATATGTGACTCCTCCATCTCTCCAATTAGATTTTTGATTGGTGGCTTCATTTGTGAGTATTCAGTAGTTCTTGGTGCTGTTCATATGAGCTTGCATGCATGTGTAGAAATTTATTTTCCATGTTTTGATGCAAGTTTATTCCTTAGGTAAGTGTAGAGTAGTTTGCCTCAACTCACTTTGTTTAAATCCTTGTTTTCGTGAATTGTCAAAAATTTCAGAAATGAGTTTGCTAGGAAAAGCAAAGGGGTGTCTTGGGAAGAAGAAGCCTGAGCGCTCCGATCGAGTTACTAGAGTTTCAGCTTCACCCTCAGCAGCTAGGGTGAGCTATAATGAAGATCATGTGCCCCTAGAGTTGCTAGAAAATACGAGTCCATCATGCACAGTGATGTATCCATGTGATGCTTTCCTCGAAGATGCAGGAATCAAGGAGGAATTTTACGGCCTTTGTGCCAATGCAGGTTTGACACGGCTAGCACTGTTCGGTGTTGTACAGTATCGCAAACTCACCTCTTGTTTTATTAATAGTTTCAAATACAATCATGATGCTGGGTTTATTGAGTTTAAAATTTACAATGACCTTCTAACCATGCCTTTGGCAAGATTTTTTGATATAATAGGTGTGCCGAACGTTGGATAGACAGCTAGGATGCACACTCAGCCCTCCGAGTTGAGGACTCTCTTCGACTCTCTTTGTAGCCAGGAGATGAGGGATATCCGACGTACAAATATTTCGAGTATCTTATTCCCCCACCTAAGGTATTTTGCGTATTTTATTGCTAGAGGGGTGTTGGCTCGTGACAACACGAGCAACGGTTCTGCACTAGATTTTGCTATCTATGCAAACGCCCTCTCAGGTAGGAATGATTATAATGTGGGTGCCTTAATTGCTCGACACCTTGCTATGAATGGTAACAAGGGAGATTTATTTGGTGGCATTTACGCCACACTTATACTTGAGTCTCTTAACAGCACCCCACATCCTGAGGATATCTCTTTTACTTACTCAAGTCTTGATCTTGTTGCTATGAAGTGGCATAAGTTTGTTACCACGACTTCCGAGTTTGGTAACCTTATTTATATTTTGAGATTTGAAAAGATTATTATTCGAGAGATCCGTCTACCTGCACCACTTTTGTTTGATTATAACCACATGAACGGATGGTCCTTCAACGATATCCAGTTCGATGAATTCATGGCCCCGTATCATCCGCATAACCCCACGACAGGGGTTCTACCCGGCGAGGAGGAGCATGGTGAGTTCCCACCTTTCCAGGGGGAGACCGTCACCCAGTTTGGTGAGGGGTCTTCCTCTGCTTGGAGTGGGGAGCCTTCCTCATGGGAGGATCCAAGGACTTCGGTGTACGTACTTGAATCCCCATACGACTCTTGGACTTACCCGTACCACCCCGGAGAAGGAGGCTCCTGGGGGCAGTAGCTGTTAACAACTAGGACAAAAGCCAAAGCTTGGGGAGTACGTGCCCTTCTCACTTTTTCATTGTATTATTTGTTTTATTTTGTTCGTTTTGATCTTTTCGAAGTTTTTACCTGTTCTTCTTTTCTCTTTTAATTAGCAAAAACAACAAAAAGATTTCTCTTTTCTTTTCTTTAGTTAAACATTTGAAAAAACTCAAAAATATTTCCTTTCTCTCTTTAGTTTTCTTTGTTTTCAGAGTTCAGCTCGAGTCCGTGATGGCATTTGATTATATTTCCCACAATCGATCGTGCAAGTGACAAGGAAGTAATGAAGAAGATCGACAGAAGGGAAGCAAGAAGGAAAACCGCTATGAACTCTTCTTGTTTCTACTTTTGTACATATGCCTGTACTTATGATCTAGAGACCAGCTTGTAGCTAAATAGTGCTATGTTTACAATAATTTGCCAGTGTTCATGCTTTCTTTGTGGCTGATCTCAAATAGCTAGAGTGCATAATGTGTTGTTGAAATGATTTACATGCATTTCATTTTTCATGTTTTGGCATATTGAAGTGGTATTTCCCTTCGGAGAATTCTTGGATTGACTTGGCACATGTTCACACATGTTTCTAACTAAAAAGTCTATCATGCCTTGATGATCTTTTAATTACAGAATAGTTATATCTTTCATGCCCGATTTAATGTTGCTTTGCTTCTCTGCATTATTATGAAAATTATTTCTCTCTAGTTGGTCGCTTCCTAGTCTTTTGCTAGCCTTCACTTGCAATAAGCAGAATTCTTCTTGTGTATCCAGACTCCTTTTCAAACCAGTTATTCCACTTGAGTCCACCATACCTTCCTATATATGGTATTTACGGGCCATGCCTAACTTATACTTTCTTTTGCCATCTCGAAATTTATTCAAAATCTTCCCTTTTGTAACCGTACAAGCTCATGGTGCGGGCAGGGAAAATCAGTATCTACCATGCCAAAAATATTTTGACGAAAGTTTTAACTAGTAAAATTTATATATAAAAAAGAAAGAGTTACACCTCCCCCATACTTAATGATGGAATGAAATGGAACAAATGCTGCTAATGATATATGTAATATGAAAACTTCCTTCCATACTTGAGGCAATATAAAAGGTACCATAGACCTTCAAATGATGGATGGAAAAGGGAACAAAAGTGTAAGAAAAAAGGCATTAATATAGTTGTCATGGGAGATATTGAGAGACCTTTACCATTCACCGTTGAATGGAAAGTTGCACTTCCGAAAAAGAATTTTTATCTCTGTTTTCAAAACCAAGAGCTCTGGTACATGTTTAGTCTTTGCTTCCAACCACGGGTTTTCAACCTTGCCATCAAAAAGCCACGGTTCAAGAGTATCCACTTCTTTATTCAAAGCACCAACTATTGAGAGCATAATTGTCATTCTTAGAGTAACATGCATTGTCCCAAAGTACCACATTGTTTTTTTCATGATTGTGATATTGCTTGTTTTGAAATTCTTAGTTCTAGTCTCCTTTAAAACTCCGGAGGAATTTCTGCATTTATGTTTTGCTTCACTCATTGAGGCTCGCGAGATACCACTCTAGTATGTTCAAGCTATGTGCATTATGATCTTGTCTTGATTGTCGGCAGCATATTATTTACTTTTGGTTGTTTGTGACTGATCACTTGAAAGAAGGATTGCTTCGTGCTTTGTCCTCATAGCATTGTTTCAATACTTGCTAAACTCTTTTCGTAGTACATGCTTATATACATCTTATGAAGCAAAAGAGTTTGTCAAAGTTTTCTTTGTCGCGTCCAGTTCGTTGAACTAAATTGCTTGACGATAAGCAATATGCTAAGCTTGGGCGAGTTGATAATTCTCAAACGTATGTACTTTTCGAAACACTTTTTCTATTGTTTTGACCTCATTCTTGCATGATTTGAACTAAACCAACCCAGACTGACGCAGTTTTCAGCAGAGCTGCCTGTATGGTTTTATGGTGTGCAGGAAAATGGATTTTTAGCTATCTCGTAAAATTCCAGCAAAATTCAGGAAAAATCCACGGACCCGAAGATTCCACGAGCGAGAGGTGGGGCTAGAGGGGAGCCACACGGGTTCTAGGCGCCCTGATGGCGCGGCCCCACCCCTGGCCGCGCCAGGAGGCCGCCTCGAGAAATCCCCCCTCCTCTGGTGCCCTACCGAGGTCCCTATTTTTTCCCGTGACGCGAAAAGCTTAGAACAGAAGTCTCTTTTCCAGTTTCAGTCGCGGAGCCGCCGCCACCCACTACTAGAAAAAGGGCTCTAATGGCGCACCTAATTTGGCTACTAATGGTGCACTTAAGATGCGCCATTACTATCACTCCATTAGTAAGTGATAGTAATGGCGCACATTCGGTGCACCATTACTATCCTGGATACTAATGGCGCACCTTGAGTGCGCCATTGCTGATGCCAGTGGTGCGCTACTGTTGTTACTGGTATTGTGATCTGAGTCACTAATGGCGCAATTTTAGGAAGTGCGCCATTGTTGTGTTTGTGTACATGCGCCACTGATGTACTCTATGTGCGCCATTACTATGAAAATTAGGATTTCTTTTCTATTGCTTTTCTGTATTTGCACAGGTTACAAACATATATAAACAACATATTTATAAACAACACAGATTTAGCGAATACAATAGAAGATTAGTCTCCGAATACAACGGAAGATTAGTCTCCGATTACAAATCATCATATTAGTATTCGAATTCAAAATACCGAACAAAGTTAGAACATTACAAGTCTCGAGTAGCGAGATTGTCTTCACATTACAAGTCAATATCTAAACTACAATGACATTGAAGAAGAGGGTGGCGGTCATGATGAGCGTCATCGTGACCAAAGTGATCTTCATCCGGTTCCTCCTCCTCTCCCTCCTCTCCCCCGCGTATGTAGATTCCGCCTCCGCCCATGTGAGGTACCCTTTGTAACTGTTACCACTAAAATGGTGAACCTGTCTCCGACAATCCTCCCAGTCGTCGTAGACTCCGGGAATCCTACCAATGTACACGACATACGATGGCATCTGCGTTATGCAATGGACAAACAAAACGTTAAGAGCAACTTACATATAATATTTAAGTAGTACATACTTATACAACAAAATTAAGAACCAAAGGAAGAGCAAAGCAACACACATTAATAGCACACGGTTCATGGTCGCAGTAATAAATAGCATCGACTACATATAAGTTGAATGACGACTGTTTAAACTAAGGAGACATACGTACATATAAGTTCATAAAAGTTTATACAACACATGAGCTCTTGTCGATAGTACGAAACTACATAGCTAGGCGCACGGGCATCAAGACTTTTGCCTCCGCTCACGGGCCGGAGCGTTGGTGAAGCCGCCGTCTTTCGTGATGGTCATGAATGAGCGATCGCCATCAGCCTGCAATCTTAGCATTGTATCTATTTCAAGGTTGGACAGTTGATTGTTGAGGTAGAACTCCCCTGTGTTACAAAGGACATCTTCAGAGATGATCCTGCCAAGTCCGACTGGATGCGAAATAATTCTTGATTGAGGTTGGCGTCTTGGATTTCCGACAAGAGTTCGGCCCAGTGCTTGAGATGAGATGGCAGCGTAAGCTGCTGCTGGTCCCGTACGAACGTCCGCATGTGATGCAAGGCGTAGTAGGCATCCTTCTGACCGCCAGGCGGCTCCTTGACGCAGGCGAACTTTGTTACGTGAGTGAACACGTGCGCACCGTACCTAACAACTTCCTTCTTGAAGGTGACTCCAGATTTGGAGTAGTGCGAGAGAGCCTCATCGAGAACTTTCTTGATATTTGTGTAGTCTTTGTTCGACTCATGGTCCGGGTCAAAATACGTGGCCATGGACAATTTTGGGCTTAGCGCAATGAGTGTGCACTTTGTTTCATCACTGCACACAACACGGATGTTAGGAGGAAAAAAACGACCGAAATCTAAGCAACCTCATGTAGGTTATGGGGACTTGAGGGGATGACTTACATGGGAAAGTAAGGCACGAGGAACATGTCCTTATCCTTGTTCGCCAGAATGACGTCTTGGAGGTAATCACTAGCGAGTCGCCGGTCCCCGGGGCGGGTCAATAGCTTGGCACACATGTAGAAGGGGTCGACTATAACGATGTCCGGGGTCTTGTCTCTAAAGATCCGCATCTCCATACTGAGCGCAAATAGTCGAACGAATGTGTAGTGCAGCGGCAAAAGGTGAAACATAGCGAAGATGTCATCAAACCGCAGGAAGATCACACGCCCGATGTCGCAAGCAACAAAGCCCTTTCCCTTTGGCACCTTGGCAGTGAAAACCGGATATGCCACATCATTCTCTCTGAGACGCCTCGTCTCTTTATTCAGAACAATATCATGTAGACTCTTCATAGCACCGGTTGCAGCATCGAGCATTGCAGAAGATAGCATCGGCCTACCCTCCACATGCACCCTCGACATGATTCCGTCGGGTCTTGGTGGCCCGTCATGAGCACGGATCGTCGGTGCCGGCTGGCTCGCAGTAGTATGACCCTTCTTACTTCTTGCCCGTCCCTTCTTTGGCTTCTCATGTAATGGGACCTTTACCTGCTTAGAGACCGCCCTCCTGAGTGGGTTGGGGCTAATAATATTTCGCGCCTCGGCCGTCTCAACCTCGGTGAAGGCGGCAGCTGGAGGCGTCTCCTGAGAACTGAACAGTCGACACTTATTGTTACAATTTATCTCTGTGCCACGAGATGGGCGGTGAGAGTCGTTTGCACCAAGGTTGGGTTCTTGAGAAGCAGGAGGGAAAAGCTCGTCCATCTCGCACCCACCATGTTCCTCGAAGAATTCATCGACACGAGCAAGTAGTGTGTTCGTGTTGGTGTTGCTCCGATCTTGTGCCACATCCATGTCTGTGGGGTGGTGGTCCGGATCAGCCGATGGCGTTGCAGCGGTCTTGCCATGGCTTGGATCCGTCACGACTGGCGTTGGGGTGGAGTAGTTTTCCACCCCCAAACGAATCTGGCACTTCGGCCAAAGCAAGTTCCATCTCAAGCAGCCGCGGAGGTCCATCACTTCTTCGTCATCGGCTCCAAGGGGTCGATAGGGAGGTAACAATTCATCGTAGCCATCCAGCACCCGAACCAGTTGAAACCTATACAAGTTGGTTGGCATCGGATTACCATGGAACACGCGGTTGCCCGGTTGAACGATTCTTCCCACGGCAACATCAACCAACTCCTCATCCACGAAGTGCAGGAGAGTGCATTGAACGTTGGCGGCGCCCTGCGGAAACATGTAGGGCGTCAAGGATGCCCAGTCAAAGGCAAAAGAAGATGAAGTCATCGGCCGAGGCTTAGTTACCGTGATGGCGTTGATCTCGGCTAATGTCGATGGACCGCCAACGGACGACGAGCATGTGACGGAGGGGGCGCTGGCTCCTGAGGTGCCAGGCGTTGGTGTTTTACACTCCAATACTGGCGCCGCCGCCGGAGTCACAAACGCGTCCGCCGTCGGGGACACTAACGCAGCCGCAGCCGGGCACACCGTCGTGGCTGCCGCCCGGGTCCCAAATGCATCCGCCGCTGGGCACACCGCTGCGGCCGCAGACGAAGACACCGCTGCGGCCGTTGCCGTCGCGCTGTGAGAGTTGCTCCCAGTGAATCTGGGAATCGGGGGCATCCCCTGTTGACCACTCTCAAGCCAGTCTCGCATGAACATAAACAAGGAAGGCACCATGTTGTTGAGCGCCTGTCCAACTTGTTCTTCGACAATGCGTGGAATCTGCTCCATTTTTCCTAGAGTTGTGCCTCCGTCTGGTTTGCCGAGCTGCTAGTGCTTTTCTCCTTTCACCTAGTGTGATAGTAGTCCGACCATTTTGTGGAACAACCTTTGCCGGACACACGACCAGCTGATGACAGCTTACTAAACTTATCCTTTTTCTTGAGTGTGTTGACCGCCCTATTTAAAGAGTTGTCACAAGAGGCGATAGGCGAGGACCCCACGCTGCTGTTTCAGTTTCCTGCACAAGGAACGCGGGGACCATTCAGAAATTTGGCTTCACTAATTTTAAAATGCAACCATATGAAGCTTATTAAACAGGGGGGAGGTATTCTTTACCAGAAGACGCTCAAGCTCCTCCACCTACGGATCCGTCGTAAGCTCCCCTATCATCGGGTTCCTCTTGTACCGGGCCCTGACATAGTTATCGGTAGGCTTATGTCCGTATTTTTGAAAGAGGGGCGGTAGGCCTTGCGCGGCACGCTCCGCGTCCTCCTTGTCCCATTTCGGTTCCGCCACTCTGTAACCGCCAGGACCGAGTCTGTGGACCCCTAAGTTTAATTCCCGCATACCTTTCCCCCATTGACTCGATTCACTAGTTGAGGTGTCCTCGCACTTGAGTTGAACTCCTCGTAGTCAGTTTCGCTGATCGAAGGATTTGCCTCCTTGATCTTCTCATAACTAAGACCCTTACTAATCATTTTCTTCACCTTGTTTCGCCAAGTAGCCAGGGATGTGCTCATCTTCGTGGGCGCGGCACTATTCACTTTATTCCCTAAGAGGTTTGTGTTTGAGAATTAAGCGGGGAACTTGTATCGGTTGTGCAGCTTCGTGAAAAGGAGGTTGCGCAAATTTTCTCGGTCGGGATGCCTTAGGTTCTCGGTGTTGATAGAGACAGTGCTCCGGAGAATGCACCCGAGTTGTCCGTAGTACCCACGGACTAAATGTTTGGGCGCCGTTGGAAGCCGTTCTAGCCACTTCGGTAAATTCCTCCTTGACGGTGCCTATCTTGCTCGGGAGCCTCTCCTTTTTTTCCTTCTTTGGTTGGCTGCCATCTGTGGGTTGGCTTCCGTCCTTAGTGGCGGGATCGTCCTCGGCATCACCACAATCATCCCCGCTAGTGGTTGTGTACTCGTGATCGGTAGAGTCATCTCCGATGCCGTCGTAGCTGGATTGAGGTTGTGGATCATTGTCCATGCTCATCTCCCAATATTTCTTCTCGTGGTGCGAACCGGAGGCCTCATTGTTGTCAGCCATCTACACCCACTAATTTAGGATAGGTAGGTTTAAAAAAAAATTGGTCAAGTGAATGATGTGCAACCAGAAAATAAATAGTAAATATAAATAACTAGAAAAAGTCATGCAAGAATTCACGGAAAAATTCGGCATGACCTTTGCTAATTTTCTTGAGCTAGGACCCCATTCTCAACCGAAACGGAAATTAATCGACATTTTGGGAGAATGCGGTCATTATTTGTACCTGCACAAAAATTTATTACATATAGGCACAACCAGGTGCACAAATGACAAGTGACAAAAGCATATTTCCATCATTTTCTGCATGTGCATCGCTGTCCTGGAAACATATACCCTTTACAATAAAACTTAGATAATTTGATAGGGAGGACAAGTCCAAAACTCAAGCTCAGATTTAAAAGTTGCAACCTGCCAATGATACTAACATATCTAATTCAATTTTACTACCACTGTTTTGGGAAACATTCAAAAAAAATCAAACCGTTTTTCTCTAGTTACTTGTAAAGATCATGCACTTTGCTCTTGACAGTGAGGAAGATGAGTTATAAGATCAGTGAGTTACCTTCAGTTATAAGATCAATGAAAATGAAGCTTCGCTAGTTACTTCCTACAGTCTGCATTACATGGAAAGTATAAAGGAAGAGAAGTTATATGCCGGGCTACAGTGAGTTAATCTTGCTGGAATCTTATGCATATATATATATATATGTATAACTAGTATTCATCAGGTGGGCTTCAAAATACTATGATGAGTAACACCCAAAAGAATGCAATACTGGTCAGGATGTACCTGAAACAAAACAGAGAAGTATTTTCTTGGTTAGATGGGTTGGGTAACTAATTTAGGCTTACATCATGATGTCACTCTACTGAAAATAGCAAGTGATCGATTGTATATGAAATAATGCTCTCATCAGCATATAGCTGTCAGGTATGGCTGCCCAGAGAGATTTCCAACCATTAAGTCAAGATGACCACTTAGAAAATATAATAAAGTACAGATGGCATCCTTTGGTGCTGCAAGTATCATGTTCATAGCAGCATGAGCTCACCAAGATCTTTAGCTGTAGTACTTCCAAAACCGTCAAGTGCTAAATAGGAAACTATATTTACTGTACATCAAAAGAACTTTAAAATTAACATTTCTATGGCCCAGATATTGTGATATTTCTGTTGCATGAGAAAAATTAACATTGCATGGCATGTGTCTGAATGCTCTATCAACAAGGTGTAACGACCCGATTCGCTAAGGAATCCAAGTCTCTGTGCATTCTGTGCTAGTCCCTGGATCAATAGCTAGCATGCACAGTACATGATGTAATATCAAGAATAAACCACATGTCATATATATTACATCGAAGATCCAGTATTACAAATGAACATACCTGCATAGCTCAAGGCTAGCTTACAAATATAATACAATGGAAAAACAATAAAAGCTTCGTGGCGTCCATCAACTCCACCGGCAAGTTGACTATAGACATCGTAACCCTACATCACATCACTTACTCGTCGTATACAATCCTGCAACACCGAAGGTTACAACCCGAAAACGGGTCAGTACATCTGATTTGTACGGCAAGTCACACGAAAAAGTATATAGCAGACCTACATCTACATGCAAGGTAAGTCAAAGGAAAGGCTTATGGTTTAGTTTTGCAGAAAGCCAGTTTTTTCCTCACATACTACAACTAATCAAATTTTAATTTATCTTCCTAGTCCTAAGTATGGCTGAATCAGGCTACACCAATTCCAACCATCCCTTTATTAAAAGTTCCCACACAAATTCTTATTAAGGTGTAATATCTTTCAAGACCATCCAACAACAATAATTCCCAGTTGCTCAAAGTTTTCTGTAACCGTGGACACGGCTAATCATGATCAGTTTTAATACTCTGCAGAGGTTTGTACACTTTCCCCACTAGACTCAACTTTAAGATTGATACATAGACTTTCAGAAGAGGTTGCCTCCACCCTTTGGTAGCCGGTACACCTATCATATCTACATCAGCTAGCTACCAGGGCCAGGTTCCCCACAACTTACTCATCTAAGCCAGAGCCCATATCGCCAGTGGTTGTACATAGAAGCTACTAGTCACACTGTCTGTCTGATCTTTTTGAGCCTGGACGGCTCCCACTGCGTTCAGAGGGTAGACACCATGTCGCACCCGGTTCACCACCAAAACAACCATTCGGGAAGCATTTAGCCCTGGTCCCTCCTTATCCAAGGCACGAGCCCCAGGATGCATTCCCTGCCCGCCCAGAGGTGATTTCTATTTAGGTTTGCTAGTCAAGTCATTAATCCTCACATAGCTCAATGATAACTCAACCAATCCCCGTCTACAATGCAATAGCAGTATATAACAACCACGATCCTAGGGCGACAATGAAATACAAGGTCAGAACATATGGCTATCCTGCTAGGTTTAAATCATAACTAATATATAATCCTACACATGCATAGAGTGATAATTTGCTACATGCATAATAGAAAATATAGGTTGAGGTATGGTCAAAGTTTAACTTGCCTTTTCCATTCGGTGAAGTTCTTCGCTCTCACGATCCAGTCAACTCTACTCGTCACACTCCGAGAAATCTAACCCAAACGAAGGAACTCGAATAAGAAATCACATCACAGCGATACAAACAAAAGATCAACAAACAAACACAAAGGTTTTAGCAACAAAACAAAAAGGCTTTGAAGTACAAAGGTGTCGATGTGCTCGAAGGTGATCGGTGGAAGTGAACTCGAGAGAGTCAACAGATAAAGATTCATCGGTAAGGAATTGTGACCATGGACATTTATGAATTCAAGGCGAATATCATGCCCACAAGAAAAGTGTGTGAATCTTACCGGTAACATGTCTCAAATGATCCGATATGCAAAAAGAATCACGTGAAACGGAATACTACAACGCAGGTCATAGCAAGTGCAAAATTGAATTGAATTTGAATTTAATTAGATCAAGAAACATTTGAATTTTTGTGTACACATGCTAGGAACAGAAAGTACATGGAACGAGTGATCCAACGCAAAACGAATCACTCGATTTGGATCAACGGTTTAAAAGATACTGCCACCAGAATTTGAATTTGAATTTGAAATAAATTCAAATTCAAAAGTGTGCAAAGTGTGCAAAAACTTATTCCATGCTAAAGTACAGAACCACACGAGCGTGTAGCGAAAAGTTTCACCTCAATCCGATTTACGGTGTAGAAGATATTGCGGGTACGGCGCCGGGGTGTTTTCTGCCAAAAGGACTTGTTCGCAAATAAAATTCTTCCCGAAAACGCGATCGGGTCCCTGGGACCAGATCTGGCCTGAGTTGGTCCGGCGAACTCCGTTTTTCCGGCGAACGGCTGGCTGGCGACGGCGGCAGCGGTCCGGCGAGGCACGGCGGGGTGGAGCAGCACGGGGCGGCGGCGCAGGAGGCCGCCGGTGGCGGTGTGCTGCGACGCGGCGGCGGCTTGGCGGGCCTGGCCGCGGCGACGAGGAGCTCCGGCGCGGTTCGGTGGCGTGGCCGCGCGCGGGACGGCGATGGCGCGGGCGGCGGCGCGGTGAAGGGCCGACGCGGTGGCCGACGCGGTGGCGCGGCCTGCCGAGCGGCGGCGTGGCCGACACGGCGGCGGAGGCGGAGGTGGCGTCCCGGCGGCGAGGCAGATTCCGGCGGCGCGGCGACGAATTCCGGCGAAGCGGGTCCGGCGGTTAGGGTTTTCCAGAAAAAAAAGGAAAAAGAAAATTTTGAATTTTATTTATATGCAAAGGGATAGAAAAAAATAAAACTGGGTCCGAGTTGGGCTCAAATTGCGCTCGCGGGCGGAAAAAGGCTACTGGGCCGGGGCTACAGATTTCCTTTTTCTTTAAAAACTAAAACTTCAAACAATTTTAGAAAAATAAATACTAATCAGAAAAATATGAAATAAATATCTAAATTCATCAAATAATACAAAGAAATTTATTTAATGAATACATTTTCCAAAACGGAAAATAAAAATAAAAAATATTTTCTAAATAATTTATTTAAATATAAAATACTTTTCATAAATCAAATAAAATCCAATAAATTATTTAAAATATTTTTATTTGGTTAAAAGGATTCACAAACCATTTCTAAATAATAAAATATAAATTTTAAAATTGCTACACCAATAAATAATTTGGTAAAATAAAAATATCCCATTGGAATACTTTTTTCAACTCTTTTAAAATATTTAATTAATCATTTCAATGAAATAAAAACTCTCTTAGCATTATAAAATCCCTAAAATAATTTTAGAGTTCTTTATAATACTCATAATAAATTTTAAAAACTTTAAAGTAATATTCTAAATATTTTCCAACTTTTTTAAAAAGGGGATAAGCCATTTTATATCCTCTGAAATGAACTTCCTTGAGTTGTAAAATGTTTTGAATATTTAGAAGAATTCCAATAATGATTTAAAACATTTTCCAACCTTTTAATATGTTGAAGGAGTCATATTACCTTCTCTTATTTTGTTTTGTTGGTTTTGTTTTAAATAATAATTTCCAAAAACACCAATTATGAATATTAAGGAAAGTCCTTTTATTCCCTCTCTTCTTAATATTCAATAAACTCCAAAAAGTTTTAAATCCCAGAGAAAATTAAACACATCAAGCAAACAATCATTATCTATTTAATTTTATTAACATTTCAAAATTCGGAGAATTTTGGGATGTTACACAAGGATAAGAGCTTGAACATCAAAATAATTATTTGCTACATGAAAACAATGCAGAACAAACTGAGAACAATCAGCACTACGAGTCTATGACACATCTAGGCCTCGTGTGAAATACTAGAATTATAAGCTAGCGATTCCTTAACCAATAGCAACCAACAAAATTGCAACCATAATACTTTGAATAGGCATCTGTTGATCATCCTAAATGTGTGAGATACTCACACACACATATAAGAATCAATCTAAGATGAAGCAAATTTCAAGAGCAGCCCAGATTTGTAACATAGATGCATCGATTTGTCAGATTAACCCGAGCAGCAGTAGTACTGAAGATACACGTACTGGAAAATCCACAATGGGGGCGCTAGAAGTGGTGGGGCGAGGAAGCTACCTGGAGGGACGGCTCCGGTCCGGTGGCGGGAGGTGACGGGCGATGGAGGAGCAGGGGTGGCGCGACATGCTGGAGGCGGAGGAAGACCGGGCCGTCGGCGAGACCCTCTGCGAGAAAACAACGCGGATGGGGACGATAGAGTCGATCTGAAGAAGGGCCCGGGATCGTCAGCGCGGGAAGGCGCTGGAGCTGGCCGGAATCGACCGACGACGGCGGCGGCGGAGAGGGGATCGAGAGGAGCGTGTGTGGAAGGAGCGTGCGGGAGAGGGGATCGACTTAGGTTTTCAAGAGAATGTGTGGTGGGGTTAGTGGGGTCGGTATGGTAAGGCGATAGCAATGGCGCACTTTTGAGGATGTGCGCCATTAACACGGGGATAGCAATGGCACACTTTTGAGGGGTGCAACATTAACGTTAGTAGAAATAGGTTAAATAAATTGCATGTGGGCTTAAGGAAAGAACCTATTACATAGCCTGCTGGTTGGTACCTGGATACATTAAGAAAGCCACCCAGGTACGAATCGTGGCAACCCACTTTTAAAATAAAAATTTTAACCTTATAATAAACATCCATACACTTTAAAATAAACCCATCACAATTTTAATACTCCATCCATTCCTAAGTATAAACATATCTCGTTTACTCCATTTAAAATTAAAAATATTTTTAATTAGACCACTTAAACCATCTCCTTTACTCAATCACAATAGAATCATTTACATGCTCATAAATGACATGGTTGTAACCAAGTGACATGAAATAACAATCATCAAAGATTGAGCTTGGCGCTAACAAACAAACACACACACGCGCCAGACACGTCGTGATTGGATCTTAGATATCATCTTTTCACAATCTTTTTGCCCTTCTTTTTCGCATTTGCATAATTTAGCCACGGAACCCCTTGATTTCTTCTCTTGAAAGGGCGAACGCCTTTAGGTAGGGTGGTCCTGCTTCTTCTTGATTTGTATGGTACTGCGTCATCGTCGTCGTCATATTCAATCTTCGGGTCACCGTACTTGTCGAAGTCTTGCTCGTTGGAGGCTCCATCCATTCCGATGATGTTCCTTTTGCCTCTCCGCACGACAACACGGCTGGGCTTTGACGGGTTGGTAATGAAGAAGCATTGGTCCACTTGGCTAGCCAGTTCCCATGGCTCATTTTTCGCGGTGCCATTTGCGCCCGCGTTCTTGGATTTGGCTTCGGGTATAACCATGGTGGTGAAATACCGGCTTTCTTTTACGATGCTCTTGGCCCATCTGACGCAGAACATCGGCACCTTGTCTCCAGCGTAGCGGAGCTCCCAGATCTCCTCGATCCTTCTGTAGTATCGTTTTTGGACTTTACCGGTGTAGGCTTCCATCGTTACCCCGGAGTTTTGATAATCGCTCTTCATATCCTTTTCCTCGGTGTAGTTTTGATAAGGAGCTTGTCCTTGAACCAATGCGTGAAGCATGAGTTGTGCTCTTTGAGTACATCTCCGTCTGTTCACTGTTGGCCTCGGTCATTGTACGTCTTCTCAATTGAGGTTTTGTGCTATACCACCCAAGGATCGACCAAGTCAATGTGTTGCAGCGCAACTAGGTTTACTCTTTCAACGTCGGCGAGTCGATCCTCGAAGTCGACATGCATTTCTCGGCGACCCTCGCGGTGACCACATCCAGCAAGCCTGTCGAGGTGCCTATTGACGAGCAGACCAACGGGGTTATCGATGCCTAGATAATTTGTGCAGAGGAGATGCACTCCTCGTTCAGAAAGCCCTGGGCTATGCTTCCATCTGGCTGAGCCCTGTTGCGAACGTATCCTTTGATCACACCGTTCATCCTTTTAAACGGCATCATGCTGTGCAGGAACGTCGACCCGAGTAGTATTAGCACGATCTCTACTTGTAGCCTTCTGAGTTTCCTCATGCCAACCGATTTCCAAGAGATGACATCAAAAAAATTACATAGGCCAAATAGCGTTTCACGGACGTGCTCGTCCATGATCCCTCGGATTGCAACCGGAAGTAGCTGCGTCATCAGCACGTGACAGTCGTGAGACTTCATCCCGCTGAACCTCTGCTTCGCTGAGTCTAGGTATCTGTTGATCTTCCCCGCGAAACAATAAGGAAGTTTTATCCATATGAGGCAGTTGATTAGCTGCTGGATCTCCTTCTGACTTAAAGTGAAGCACGCAGGGGGGGATTTATGTTTGCTCTGTTTCTTGGCCTTTTTTTCTTTGCGACGACTTTCCGTGTCCTCCGGTGGCTCATCATCATCATCATCGTCGTCGTCATCTTCATCATCATCATTAGGGAGGTTTGCGTGAAGCTCCTCCCTGATGCCCATTGATAGCAAGTCTTCCCTTTCTTTAGGCCCATCTTTGGTCTTTTCTGGCATGTTGAGCAGGGTAGCAAACAGACTCTCGCACACATTCTTCGTGATATGCATGACATCAAGGCTGTTCGGCACACCGACAATGTTCCAGTACGGCAAGTCCCAGAAAACAGACCTCGTTTTCCATACCTTCAGCAGCGGCTCTGGCGCCTTTCTCTTAGAATTGATCTTTCCTGGCGGTGGGAACTCTTTCCAATTTTTCAACATCATATCTATTTGGATGCCGCTCCTCCTACGTGGGGCCTTTCGGGGTTCGGTTGTTCCATCGAAAAGATCCTTGCGGTTTCTCCATGGGTCATTGTGAGGAAGCCATCTTCGATATCCCATGAACACAGTTTTTGAAGACCCGGGATCCTTAGGTAGCTGGTGATACGTTGTGTCGTCCATGCACCTAGCGCATCCACAGTGTCCGTGGACCATCTGCCTCACAACTTAGATTGTCGTGCACCGTCGTACGCAGTGCGTCTTTCATAGGGAAATATGTTCCCTCTACAGTGTCCCACGTATTGACTGGCTTTCTCCATAACGTATCTAACTCCTCCTTCAGGATCCCCAGATACAAATTGAGGTCGTTTCCTGGTTGTTTCGGCCCTTCAATTAGCACACTCATGTGCATGTACTTCCTCTTCATGCACTCCCAGGGGGGATATTGTACATGCCCAAAAACACTGGCCAGGTGCTATCTGTGCTTCTCTGGTTGCCGAAAGGATTGACTCCATCGGTGCTCGCGACCAACACTACGTTCCTTGAATCCTTCCCAAAGTCCTCCTCGAAGTTCAACGCCTCCCACTGGGACCCATTAGAAGGGTGACTCAACATCTTGTATTTTTCTGGATCATTTTTTCAGCTTCTTACTTTTGCTTCTTCCTTTCCGCATGCCAGGGCATGAGCTTAGCTTGCTTAGGGTCCGCGAAATAACGCTGCAGACGAGGAATGATCGGAAAGTACCACACCGTTTTTTGAGGAGCTTTCTTCTTCTTCTTCTTCTTCTTTTATCGACAGGCGCCGCACTTCGGACATACGATGGACTCCGCGTACTCATGCCGATAAATGATGCAATCGTTAACGCAGACATGGTATATAACGTGCGGTAAATCCAGAGGACACACGATTTTCTTCGCCTCATTGAAACTGGTCGGGCACGTGTTCCCCTTGGGAAGACGTTTTTGCCAGAATGACATGTTTTCGTCGAAGCATGTGTCGGTCATTTTGTGTTTTACTTTCAGGCGGGTATCCTCGGGATTGCATCCTTCATAAAATGGAGTAACCGTGTCCATCTCAAGTTGATTTAGCTTTGCTTTCTCTCGGGCGGCAGCTCTTGCGTTATTACTCACCTCATTCAGAAACAACTCTTGAAGATGAGGGTCTTGCACCCAATCCATCGATGATGGTCCATCGCCGTCTTCTCCAGCATCTTCATCTTCATGATGATCATGCCCTTTGTCTTGATCTTCCTCATGATCATGTCAAGCATCTTCTACATGATGATTGTGTCCTGCATCGTGATCATGTCCGGGAGATTCTTCGTATTCTTGCTGGCCCTCGGCGCTATTTCTGCTTACTGTTGCCCGACCACCATGGATGAATTCCTAATCTTCTTTATCACCTTGCCACCGATAGTCATCCATGAAACCACGCGTGAGCAAGTGCCCCTTTATGGTTTTCGAATCCAGGTCCAAAAGGCACTTCATCTTGCATCTTCGACAAAGACATCTTATCTCTGTCTCGTTCTTTTGGATCATCTCGACCTTCGCGGAGCTCAAAAACCTATCCACGATGCCTTCGGTCATCTTGCGAACCATGGTCACATGCGGGGGATAGAGCAAAATGATTTTTTAGAACCAAACAAAAATTTGGCATGACCTTGCCTAATTATTAGGACAAATTAGAATGCAAAGTGTGCCAAATTTTCACCAAAACAGAAATGAATCAACACTCCGGCAAAATATTGGCAACTATCGCATATGTGAGGTACCTGCAAACAATCATCACACACCCATACATATATACCCGATGATCATCGCATCCCACCACACATATATACCCCATGATCATCACATCACACCACACATATACACCGAAAAAAGTGTGTTCGGGAGAGAACAAACTAGATCTACACAACAATAAAGAGATATACCTTACTTACCAATGAAAAAAGGAGATACAACTACTTATTTTGGGTAGATATATGATGTAAATAAGGTGAGGAGAAGAAAGGAACCGAGAGAAGCTAGTTGGAGGTGGAGGTGGAGAAAGTGAGTGTGGTAGGGTGGCTCCAAAACATCTAGCTGCTCCCAGACTTAGTAATGGGGCACCTTCACCAATATGTGCCATTACTAAGTATGGGAGCTAATGGCGCACCAACTAGAGGTGCGCCATTTCTAACTCTGGGAGAGGGGACCAGGGGCCAGAGAGGGGGGACCAGAACAGTGATGGAACACCATGCATAAATGCGCCATTGCTATTCCATACTTAGTAATGGCGCACCTCCAAGCCATGCGCTATTGCTGTGTCATGAGGCCTGGGCCCACCCCTCCCCTGACTTAGCAATGGCGCACATCCCAGAAGTGCGCTATTAGCATCCCTGTTGTCTTATGGCGCACTTCCGAGAAGTGCGCCATGCTAAGTCAGGGGAGGGGGGCTGGTCCAGGAGCGAATGGGTGGTGGCGCACTTCTGTTCAAGTGCGCATTAGTAGCAAGGGCACTAATGGCGCACCAAGACACGGTGCGCCATTGCTATTTAGTAATGGCGCACTGGACATGTGGTGCGCCATTAGTTTCCATATTATCTATAGCTATTTTTCCCGTAGTGACGCTCTATTCTTCCTCGGAAGGGCTAATCTGGAAGCTGATTTGGCCTCCGGAGAGGGGAGACCATCGCCATCGTTATCATCATCACCACTCCATCCTCCCTCCATGACTTCTCTTCACATGTGTGAGTAATTCCCTGCTGTAGGAAAAGGGGATGGTAGAGATTAGATGAGTTTGATCATGTAATACTTCGTCAGATTGTTGGGGGCATGTTGCCTATCATCTACTTTGGTGTTTATCATCTTTGCTACAACTTGTTGCTCTTAATGCTTGTGAATTTGGGCCAGAGTGCCATGTTTTCAAATCTGAACCACTTGTGTTTTCATGAGTATATTTATGTTCTTGATCATATCTATGAGTTGTATGCACCTATATTATGGTCCGGAACCGGCGATCCCAAAGGTGAAAGCTTGGGACACCAAAGGGGTGGATTATTTGAGGATTTCATGTCTCCATTGAGTTTATTGCTTTGTTCCAGTGCTCTTTGACAGGAGCACCTTAATCTCCATAAGTTCCTTTTGGACCCGTTCGTAGCGGCATGGTAGGACAAAAGATGTTGTGCAAGTTCTTATTGCAAGCACGCACAACTACCTACGGGATATATGCCTAATATTTGACATTTTCCTAGATGAGCCTTTCTTTTCTGTGTGCCTTGCACCATGTTAAAATCTATTACATGTTTACTCTCATCCAAGCAGCGCCCAACCATCTATCTCCCTAGCCTACAATGTTTTTTAATCCCGTCGGTTAATAGTAGTTTTCCTTCGGTGTTTACTTTCGCTGTTTCTATTACCACTATCATATCACCATTGCTATTAATATTTTGTTGCAAGCAAGTATATTTCAGGTGCAGTTTAATTGACAACTCCACTGTGAAAGCTTATAAATATTTTTTGGCTCCCCTTGTGTCGAATCAATAAATTGGATTATCTTGCCCGTGAAAACTATCTCGATCCCCTACAGTTGAGGGTCATCAGCACCACTTGCAGATATCATCCAGAACCGAGAAGCAACAAGAAGGATTGCAAAGTGGGCTATAGAGTTCGGGGCTTATCATATCAAGTATGAGCCACGCACGGCTATTCAGTCCCAAGCGGTGGTCGACTTCATCAATGACTGGATAGAGATCCAAGCACCTCCAGAAAACCCGATTACCAAGTACTGGACAACGCACTTTGATGGGAGTCGACAACTCCAAGTGTCAGGAGCCGGTGTGGTCCTCACCTCACACGGAGGAGATTTTTTTTGCTACGTCTTGCAATTGCTGTTCACTTGCACCAACACCGCAACAGAATATGAGGCTTATCAGCGAGAACTGGAATTCCAAATATGCCACCATGGCAGCTTATCGGCGAGAAGTGGAAAGGCAAGCCGGTTTCTTTGTTGGATACCTGGTGGATTACGTGGAACACAAACTAAACGAAGCAGCTGATGCTTTGTCCCGAATTGGCTCCAATCCCTCCTAACGTATTCCTGGACGTCCTAACAAAGCCGTCTGTCCAAAACCCAACAGAGCAAGACATAGCAGAGCTGGATCCAGAACCGTCTCTAGTGGCTGCAATACATGCCACCCCCCTCATGGGTTGTACCGAATTTGGATTACAAGACCCGGGGAATCTTACCCCAGATGAAATACTGGCAAGACCGATTGTCAGGAGAAGAAAGTCCTTTGTACTCATCAATGGTGAGCTACATCGGCGAAGTCCCGCAGATGTTTCTCAGAGATGTGTCCCATTAGAAGAAGGTAGAGCCATACTCAATGAAATACACTCCGGAGATTGCGGAAACCACGCCGGCTCTAATTCGCTAGTAGCCAAGGCCTATCGACATGGATTCTACTGGCTCACAGTACATGCGGATGCAGAGGATATAGTCAAGAAGTGCGATGGATGCCAGCGCTATGCAAAGGAAGCTCATGTGCCGGCTCAAGAACTCAGGATGATCCCTATTACTTGGCCCTTTGCAGTATGTGGGCTTGATATGGTAGGACCATTCAAAAGGTCAGCCAACAAGAATACCCACTTACTAGTGGAAGTGGATAAATTCACCAAATGGATTGAGGCAGAACCGGTCAGTAAATGTATCATCACTGAAATTCTTGAAAAAGATAATCTACAGATTCGGCTAACCTCACAGCATCATCACTGATAATGGATCTAACCTATCAGAAGTGGGTATGCAGCGATTCTGCATGAATGAGCACATCCAACTCGACCTTGCGTCGGTAGCTCACCCACAGTCCAATGGACAAACCGAGAGGGCCAATCAAGAGTGTCTTCGAGGCATCAAACCCCGACTTTATGTCCCTTTTCAAAGGACGCCGGGTTTCTGGGAGGAAGAATTACCCTTGGTACTATGGAGTATCAGGACGACTCCTAACAGGTCGACAGGCTACACACCCTTCTTCTTGGTCTATGGAGCGGAAGCCGTTCTCCCAAGTGACATAAGTCACGACTCACCAAGAGTCACCGCATATGTGGAAGCCGACAATGAGAAGGCGAGTTAGGACTCCTTGGATGTTCTCGATGAAAAACGAGAACTAGCAACAAGATCTGCGACGATACCACAGCGGCCGCATCAGAAGTCGGACTTTCCAGGAAGGTGATTTATTGCTCCTCCTTATACAGAAAAAGGATGGAATGCACAAATTATCCTCTCCATGGGAAGGACCGTTTGTGGTTAGTAAGAACATGTACAATTGATCCTACTACCTGGTTGATATACCCGATAAGGTAAAATCACGCACATCTATCGAGGAGACTCCCAGACCGTGGATCATCGCACAACTCCATCCCTATTATACTTGAGTAGAACCGGAACATTATTGTACATCTATATAAGTCGACACTCGTTGCACCGGCTCTTGCCACATAATATATATATAAGTAGACTTTCGTCGCACTAGGACTTCACCATATCCAATATATAAGTCGATTTTCGTCGCACCGGCTCTCGCCACAATTACCTTTCATACCGGCTCTTCTTTACTTTATTATTTTCATGTTTTCAAATTGCATCATACATTGCATATTTTTCATTTTATATCTCAGAGACCTGAGGGCTTGATCAACCCTCTATTGATACTGAGCATGTATATGGCTTATTCAGGGGAATCGGGGAGCTCGATGATATTCATCGACTCTTATCTGAGAACTCGGCACATATATATGTAAAAATCCACATGTATACGGCTTAGTTAGGGGAATCGGGGAGCTCGATGACATCCATCGACTCTTATCTGAGAACCCGACATATAGATGAATTGGCCAAGAACGCCTTAAAATTTTGGCTTGTATATCTCAAGCTCATACGTCCAACGCGAACCCAACTTAGTTTAAACCTTGGGGGCTTACAGCAAACACCTATCAATTTTGGTCCTAGGCATGGGGAACGCTAGTCATATGTGCCGACTTACGGATAAGTATCGACTCCTGGATAACCCAATAATCTCTCTAAATGCGAGAAGATGAGGCATGTTCAAATCCAGAGTCGGCTTCTATGAGCCTTCGCATTTTATTTTTTGCATACAACATCATAGAATGTTTCATTTTTTCATCATGCATAACAATCCATTCTTCTTCAGATAAAATGAGAGTTAGACCTATGTGACTCGGCATAGCACCCATATGCATATACCGACTCATGGGGTCTACACTTCAAAAATTCTTCTCAAGAATTGGCACGATGCAATGATGTTCGTACAATATCTTGGGGAGTGAAATCTTTTATATGATCAGGTTCGGCACACAAGGTGACCTTACCAAATCATGGGGGCTACAAGTCGATCTATCCTATGAGTCGACAAAGATACAAAGTCCTTTCGAATCGACTCAGAGGTTATAGATACCATCCAGAACGCCGTCTCTCATGCATAAATATCTAACGGTATAAAACTGACTTACAGATTTGATGGGAAATTAAAATTCTCATTCATTAGAGGCTGAGTCTTACATCAAAAGAAGAGCCTTACATCAAAAGATAAATAGACCAAAGCCGACAAATACTACTAGATAAAAACTACAACTTCAGTTGTCGTCCTCAAAGTCGGCTTCGTCATCAGATGAGGAGACTTGGGCCTCCTTTGCATTATTGTATAAATCTTCATCACTACTGCTGGAACTCTTCATACAGCAGCCGGCTCGATCACCATCCGAGTCAAAAATTCTGGCCCACAGAGTCTCATTGCCATCATATCTAAAGACGATAGTGTCGCCCTTCTGAATATTTCTGGAACGAAGAAAGGTTTTCCAACCATTCTCTAGAAACATGGAATCCTGGCCAGAGAAGTTAGTAGCTACCTAGACGGTTCCATGAGGGCACCCATTAGAGCGAAGCCACAGTCCTGGAGGCTTGGAAGCCATCATGGTATTGGCAAAAGATTCGTGAAGATTAACCCAACGACGGATTGTACAAACCTTCAACAAAAACTCGTTTCTTCCGGGAGAAGGAGGTGGAGTTTCAGGATCCGGGGATTGTTGAGTAGCACGAGAACCTCTTCCTCTATCCCTACCGCAGCCTATCCCACAGCCTCTCCCATGGCCTCGACCACCGCGAGAACCAACACTGGAACCAGGATCACTGGCGGCCAAAGGAACGCGGACGCTAAGCTTGGGAGCCATGGAGAAAGTTGCAGAGCGAGGAGAGGAAGAAGAAGATATGCGCATAAGATTGGATTACCATATGAATATTTATATATTCACAAGGAGATGATCAATCAATGCCATAAAATCAGGGGTAGATTACCCATCGCAGGTGACACTTATGGGGACTCTTTTATTCTCACCACGACATAAATGCCCTCAAACAGTGGCGTTTCGGGCAGAGAAACCATAAATGCAGTAACAGATCTTTGACTAAAAAGTCAAATGAAAATTTCAAAAAAATTGAAGATGAAACGAAGCTAAAGATAGTCGGCTCCGACTCCCTGTAAACATCAAGCATGAGTAGGCTCAGCTAAAAGAGTCAACCCCATGAAGATAAAAGGAATCAAGAAGATTGCTGTGAAGACTAAAGCATCACGCAAATCCTGGGGGCTAATGTTTGGGGGTTGGATCAAGCCTATAGTACCGGAAATATAGACCTCTGGGCCGACTTACATGTGAAGGCCCAAAAAAGGAGACATGGCCATGGGCCGGACGTGCCAAGCGTAGAGATTGAATCCATAGAAGGAATTACACTTACCTTGTATAACACGTAGCATATTTGTAAAGTAGAATAGGACTCCACTTCCTGTAGCAGCCGGACTCGCGGAACCCGGGACTTGGCGCCTTTATCAGTTGAGGTCCACGTGATCCAGAGTCCGAACTCATTTTAGTACAAGTCAGGACTAGACACTTACGACATAACCTAGATCTCCTCAAGACTAAGGTTGTGATTTGATTCTATTGTAATCGATACGTCGACTCTTCTAATCGAAGAGTCGGCACCCACAATAATAAGAAGCAGGAGTAGGTATTTACCTCGACACAAAGAGGGGCCGAAACCTGGGTAAATCACCGAGTCTCTTGTCCATGTCGACTCTCTCCTCGTATCCACCTCGTAGCAAAGGCCCCATGTCAAGTTCGACGCTTCGAACATCTTTCGTGACTTTCCCACGACAGCTTCCCCAATCTTGAGCTTTTGCCTCTGGTTTTTCTTCACATAAAACTTCTCATAAACTTGTTAGAGAGGTTAGTACAGTAATAGATAATCTTCCAAAACAGGACAGATTGTAAAGATTGATTTTTAGGTGCACTTATGTAGCTCAAATAAATAAGAAAACTCAAAACATATGGAAGGTTAACAATTGTATAGAGCATGCCGTGTAAAATATTCAGCTCAAAAAGATGAACTCGTGATTTTGTTTTTGCAATGAAGAAAACATAATCTGTTTTCTGGATAGGATGTCACAACTTTTGCTTCCCTTATCATAAGAGGCTAAAACAAGGCACAAAACTTGAAAATAAAAATACAATTGTGTTGCTAAAGTATTAACATCATCCAAGACACAACAAAAGCAAAAGAAACCTAATCCATTTTGGGTTGCCTACCAGAAGCGCTTCTTTAAAGCTATTAGCTAGGCATGAGTGTAATGATGCTCACAAAAGAATAAAGCTTGAGGCACAAAAGAGAGCATCAAAGGAGGAAAGATAAACCACACTTCAGTCTAACATGCTTCCTAGGTATGGGAATCTTGTAAGAAAATAAATCAATGAAGCACAAAGTATAAAGCATAGGAAGGTAAACAAGAGCACCTTCAAGATTTTTAGCATGGAGAGAGGTGTTTTCCTAACATGAAAATTTCTAAAACCAAATTTTCCTCTATCATAATAATTTTCAGTAGCATCATGACCAAAATCAACAATACAATTACCACATAAAGCATGCTTTTCATGATCAACTAGCACATAATCATATAAACTTTCTAAGAAAAACTCCTCATCATTAAGAACATCCATAGTAGGAAAAAATAGAGGGGCATCATAAGACTTGTCAAAATAGCAAGGGTTATCATAAATAACAGTAGCAAAATCATCCTTGCAAGTCAAATTCATAGGGGAAAAGAGATATTTCAAAAGATTCAATAGGACCATAGCAATCAATATAGCATTCATCCTCCTTCAGTAAGCATGGAGGGAAATTATACACAGTAAGGGTAGAAGAGTTAATCTCATTAGTAGGTAGAGATGGGTAGCCCATTTTTACTCCTTTTTTTGTCACTCTCCTCCTCTTTTTCATCCAATGAGCTTTTAGTTTCAGCAATTTCTTCTTCCATAGAGTCCTACAAAGCATTAGTCTCTTCCTCTTGTGGAGAGAACCTTTGAGATAGTCAGTAATATAAGAATTATCATTAAAATTCTCAAAGCAGTATTTAAGTATATCAAGACTCTCAGATTTGTAAGGGGCATCTTCAATATCCTCAACAAAGGAAGCAATTTCATAGGCACCCTTAAAGACAACAAATTCTTCTATTTGTGCTACATCAAAGAAATCATAGTGTCCCTTAGTATAAGATACCAAGGTTTCATTATCATTACACCAACATTGGAAAGGAATGTGTTTGAACATCAAGCAGCAACAAGATTCATCAAAGAAAAAATATTTATCATAATCAGATAATAAGTTTCTAGCATATCTATCAAATTGAGCTATAAGTTTCCATATAAATATCCCTTTTTCAGACAGGCGGTATTCCTTATAATATTTTTGTTGATCTTTACTGAATCTACCTTGTCAATAAGATCGAGTTTCAAAGAATTTAACCATTGTAAGCAAACAAAGTAATAAGCAAGAGTGTGCTTATCAAGTGAACTTATAAGTAGAGCTATGGCCCCCGACAACGGAGGTAGAAAATAATCTTAATAACCCACAAGTGTAGGGGATTGCAACAGTGTTCGCGGGTAGGTATAACACTATTTATTGATTGGACACAAGGGGGACGAATAATACTTATAGGCCTTAGCAGTTGAGTTGTCAATTCAACCACACCTGAAAAAGCACTAGACAAGATATTTAGTAGCAACGGTGTGTTGACGGGTGTAGCCTTTAAGACTTCCCCAATCACAAACACCACAAAGTATCAACAAGGTAGTAGCAGAAGTAATGAGAGCAAAAGTAACAACGAAGGCAATAAATATGAAAGATCGGCCAGGGTTCAAGGTTTCACTAGTGGTAACTCTCCAAGCAAAAATACAAGTGTTGAGTGCACAAATTACAAACTAGAGCATCCTAGTCTAAGAACTAGACGTAGGCATGTGTTCCGAATGTAGGTGCTTGCAATAAGAACTTTGCACAACATATTTTGTCCTACCATCCCGTTACCAATGGGGAAAAGGGAACTTACGGCGATTAAGGTGCTCCTGTCAAAGAGGAACGGAACAAAGCATTAACCTTCTATGAAAACATGTAATCCTCAAATTATAGCCATCCCCTTTGATGTCCCAAGTTGTCATATGGCGCCCAGGCGTGGTGGTGGTGTGACTAGGCAAGGTCGTGTCCGCCGTGGCCATGGTGGCCGCACACCTCATTCTTCGCGCGTTGGATGGCGTGGTGTTGCGTCGGCACCTTCTTCTTCTTCGATGGAAGAGGGTTTTTGGCGCTATGATTTTATTTTTCATGTTCCTAGCTAGACCGCTGCTCGGATTCCTCTTTCGTTCTCGTTTGCCTCCATTTGCTTCTGAGCTTAATTTGAGGGGTCTCTGGCTCCGTCTTCACGGATGCGCTCGGTCTTCTTCTTGGGTGGAGTTGGAAGTTGATAATTCATCCTTGATTTTCCTTGGATCTAGCTGGAGGGCGTTTTCTCGTCGGTTGAATCTGCGTGACGGGGATAACCTTTGCTGTCGTTTTGATGGAAAAGATACTCTCACTGTTCGTGCATTTGATGCCGGTGGCAATCGTTTGGATCCATACTGGGAAGAAACAAGAAGTGGCAGTTCTGATGGGTATAGTGGTGGTTCGCCTGCTTCTACCGTGACTTCATCTTCTGCCGATTCCTCGGCTGATGGTGCTTGCTCTTCTAGTTCTAAAGATGAGCTGGACATCAAGGCGGTCGTCAAACAGCTGCGTCAGTAGGCGAGGCAGCTTGTAGAACTGGAGGACGGTGACCTGCTTCTTCGCGGACTGGGTTGCTACTTTTTCTGTGGTGATGCTCGTTAAGTTGTGGTACGAAAGTGCCAAATTATCTCATCATGAGCATACATGTAGAAGTCATAATTCCTTGGGATAGTTGTAGCCCGTTTGGTAGTTGCTCGAGTCCTGTTGTAGCGATAACTGTCTTTTGACTCCTTTGTATTGAAAATTTTCCTCGACCCCTTTGTAATGAAATTGTCCTCGACTCCTTTGTAAGGGAGAACTGTCTTCGACTCCTTTGTAATGAAATTGTCCTCGACTACTTTGTAAGGAAGAACTGTCTTTGACTCCTTTGAAATGGAAATTGTCCTCGACTGCTTTGTAATGGAAACAGTCCTTCGGGTGCGCGGCAGCGCTCCTGATGGGAGTAGCCCCCGAGGCTACGTTTGATTTGTCGAATCACGTGTAGGCTGGAGTTTTTGTCTACCTGGGCTGTCCTTTCCCGTGGCTATTTTTTGGTTATTCCAAGTTTTTGATCGGGTGCGCGTTATCGCTCCCGATGGGAGTAGCCCCCGAGTCTTTAGGTGATCGCCTGCGATCAGGTGAAGAACAAAGAACTTTTCGTTTTTCGATATGATTCTCTTTGCGGAAAACTCTTGGTGAGTCGGAGGGGATCTTGTGTTCTGGTTTCCCGGTGCTTGCAGATGAGGTCGCGTTTTAGCGAGGATAGCGTCTCTCGGGGGGAGTTTTATGCTCGAGTCCCTGAGTATGTTTTTTAGTAAAGTCGCATAAACGAGGATAGCGTCTCTCGGGGGGAGTTTTATGCTCAAGCCCCCGAGTGCTTTTAAGTATAGTCGCATGAGCAAGGATAGCGTCTCTTGGGGGGAGTTTTATGCTCGAGCCCCCTAGTGATTTTAAGTATAGTCGCATGAGCGAGGATAGCGTATCTCGGGGGGAGTTTTATGCTCGAACCTCCGAGTGCTTTTGAGTATAGTCGCATGAGCGAGGATAGCGTCTCTCGGGGGGATTTTTATGCTCGAGACCCCGAGTGCTTTTAAGTATAGTCGCATGAGCGAGGATAACGTCTCTCGGGGGGATTTTTATGCTCGAGACCCCGAGTGCTTTTGCACCATTGTCTATGATGATGTTGTTTGGTACTCCGAATCTGAAGATGATTCACTTGATGAGGTTAACTGCCATGAGGGCTGTTGAGCTAGTGATTGGTACTACTTCGATCCATTTGGTGAACTTGCCAACTGCGACTAGTAGGTGTGTTCGTCCTCCTTTTGAGGATTTCTTGAGTTCTGATGCTGGGGCATGTGGCTTGCTGGCGAAGTTTTGGCAGGCGATGCAACGCCGTACGATATCCTCTGCATTTCTCATCGCGGTCAGCCAGTAGCAACCTGCCCGAAAGGCATTGGCCACGAGTGCTCGACTGCTCGCGTGATGTCCGCAGGTGCCGTCGTGAATCTCGAGCAGTAGGGCTTTGCCGTGTTCGTCATCTATACACTTTTGGAGGACCTGAGAAATGCTGCTCTTATAGAGCTATCTGTTGATTACTATAAATGCTTTAGATCGTCGACTGATGCGTCGGGCTTCTGCAACGTCTTGTGGTAGGGTGCCCTCGATTAGGAATCGAAGGAAAGGTTTTTCCCAGGCTGGGTCTTCGAGTGTGGCTGGTTCTACGGCTTCGGTTGCTTGGCTGCTTGTGCCGTCGGCTGTGCTCGTTGCTGCCACCTGTGCTGGTTCATTTGTGTCATCTTCCTCTGCGACTGCCTTGGGTACTTCTGGCTTTTCTGATTGATCTCTGGTTGATGCTCTCGAGGAAGACACCTGGTGGTATTGGTCCTCGAGTCGATCTGATGTTTGCAAGTTGTCTGCGACTGCGTTACAGTCATGTTTTCTTATTTGCTCTGGGATGTAGTTGAGTTCGCATGCGTCGAATCCTCCCTCTAGTGTGTTATAGAGCTTATGGTAGGTTGTCATGTTGTCTGTGACTGCGTTACAGTCTCTCATCATCTGCTGGACGACGAGGTTGGAGTCGCCATAGATCGAGAGGCGAGTGGCGCCACAAGTTGTTGGAGGCATTGCTGAAGTTTATCTGGAGGAACTATTTGATCTTCGTTCCTTTGGGGAAGACTAGTACGACGCCTGCTCCGGCTCCTTGCTGTCTTTTGGATCCGTCAAAAAACATCGTCCATGAGTTGGATAGGTTTGGAGGACCTGGTGTTTGGACCTCTGTCCACTCAACCAAGAATTCTGGGAGTACTTGGGCTTTGATTGTTGTTGGGTGTTTGAACTGCAGATCTTGCGGGCTGAGCTCAATGTTCCATTCAGCGACTCGGACGGTCGCTCCAGGGTTGTTGAGGATGTTCGCGAGTGGTGCACTGCTCACGATTGTGATGGGGTGTTCGTCGAAGTAATGCGATACTTTCCTGGAGGTCATGATAATGGCGATCAGGAGCTTCTGGTAGTGCGGGTACCGTTGCTGCGGCTTTGTGAGCAGTGTGCTAAGGTAGTAGATTGGTCTTTGTATGCTTTGGATTTTTCCTTCTTCTGCGCGCTCGACGACGAGCACCATGCTCAAGACACTACTGCGCGCTGCTATGTAGAGGTACAACTTCTCCCGTTCTTTGGGCACCGCCAAGATTGCTAGGGTCGAGAGGGTTTTCTTTAGGTCTGCGAATGCATTGCGGGCTTCCTCGGTCCACTCGAATTTTTCTCCTTTTCTGAGCAGTTTGTAGAACAGTAAGGTCCTTTCTCCTAGCCTTCTGATGAAATGGCTCAATGCTGCGATTCTTCCTGTGAGCTTCTGCACGCCTTTGATGTTGGTTGGCCTTTGCATCTTGGCGATTGCTTGGACCTTTTCGGGGTTTGCTTCGATTCCTCGGGCGCAGACCATGTACCCGAGTAGTTTTCCGGCTGGGATGCCGAACATGCACTTTTTTGCGTTGAGCTTGATTTTGTAGTCTGTACTTGTTGAGGGCTGCGAATGTTTCACGGAGGCGAGTATTGTGTTTGCACTGTAGGTTTTGATGACAATGTCGTCTACGTAGACCTGGACATTTCTGCCAATTTGGTCTCTCAAGCATGCTTGCATCATTCGCTGGTACGTGGCTCCGGCATTTTTAGGACAAAGGGCATTGTTTGGTAGAAGAACACGCCATAGGGGGTGATGAACGAGGTCTGTTCTTCGTCTTGTTCCTTCATCCTAATCTGATTGTATCCTGAGTATGCGTCGAGGAAGGATAGGAGGTCGCATCCTGCTATGGAGTCGGTTATTTGATCGATTATCGGCAGGGGGAAGTTGTCTTTTGGGCGGTGCATGCTGACAGGACCATAGTCGACGCACATCCTCAGTACCTCAGTGTTTTTTTAGGGACTAGGACTGGGTTTGCGATCCATGTTTCTATCTTCGTCTCTCGGATGAACTGTGCATCGAGTACTCGTTTGATTTCTTCTTCGATTGCTCTGCGTTTGGGCTCTAAGAATCGTCGCAGTGCTTGCTTTACTGGCTTGGTGTTTCGCTTGATGTGGAGCGCGTGTTCTGCAAATTCTTGCGGTATTCCGAGCATGTTGGCTGGGCACCAGGCAAAAAATTTCCACTCTTCACGAAGGAAGGTTATGAGGGCGGTTGCTTGTTCTTTTGGGAGGTGGGCGTATACGCGGACCGTCTTCTCTGGGTCTGTTGGGTGGACTTGGTGTGTGATTGTGTCGCTGTCGACACTGAAATCGCGGCCAAATTCTTTTGACTCGCTTCGGCTTGCAAACGGAAATATGCTTTTATCCGTCACCATGGCTATTTCTTTGAGCTGTTGTTGGGCTCCAAACGTGTCAGAGACTTTGTGGAAGTCGCGGTCGCACTGGTCTGATTTGTTGAAGCTTCCCTTGACTGTGATGATTCCTGCGGGTCCTGGCATCTTGAGCTTGAGATATGCATAGTGCGGAACCGTCACGAATTGTGCGAACGCTGGTCGCCCGAGTATGGCGTGATTCTGCGATTTCCAGTCGAGCACTTCGAACTCGAGGACTTGCTTTACCAAGTTGCACTTGCTGACGAACATCACATCAATCTCGATTGTTCCGATGGAGGCGGCTGCTTCACCCGGAACTATGCCATATATTGTTGTGCCTGACTTCTTCCAAACTGATCGTGGGATTAGTATCTTGCGTAGGGTGCTGGAAAAGATTATGTTTAGGCTGCTGCCTCCGTCCATGAAGACTCTGTCCATGTCGTAACCTCCGATCTAGGCTTCGAGGACCAGGGGTGCGTATCCCGGCCTTGGGACTGCGTGCGGGTGGTCGCTCTGAGAGAATGTGATGCTGGAAAAGATTATATTTTGAGGGTCTTCCTTCTTGGATCATGCAGATTCGTCCATGGGACGTGGGGTATTGCCTTTCTGTACTTGGTGTTGGTGACTGCGCGCTTCTTCGAGTGCGCTTGGCTTCACACTGCTTTTCCTCCTTGAGGCTATTGGAGAGTTCGGTGAATAGGCGACAATCTCCTAGGGTGTGGCTTGCTCTAGGTGTCCCCAACTGTCTTCGAAACAGTGGATCGCGCAAGGTCCTTCCAGTTGATCTTTGGCCGTGAGTTTACTGGAGCCAGCGTTCCTTCTTCTCCTTGAGATTTGGAAGATCTGCGAGTGGTCTTCTATTAGGTTGTGGAATCTTGGTTCAAGCTCTATCCCATCGTTGAGTGACTGGTTCCGGATGAAGTTGGCGAATTCATCTGGTCTTCGGTCTGGGTCGTAGTACTCTCCGGTCTGGGTTTCAGAGTCGCTGTCTTGTCGCGTGGCGGGAGTCTGGGCGGCGGCGGGTCGTCGACTGGTTGGCGAGTCTTCTGTCACGCGCAGCGACTCTTCGAGTGGGGTTCCCGTGTAGAGTCCTCACGCTTGTCTTCTAGGTCTTCGAGTTCTTTTCCGTCGGTGATGGATCTGGTGGTCGTCGAGGTGCTGGACTTGATTTGGCTGCAGGCTAAGTGATCTTGACGGGGCGATGGAGATGCTTGTGGTGAACTTGAATTCCTCGAGCGGGCTAGATCTGGTTCTAGTCCTCGAGTCTTGATTTGTTGAAGGCGGGACCGCAGAGATCGTGATTCCAATCTGTGTAGTTCCCAAAGACGGCGCCAATTGACGAGGATCAGCCTCGGAAAATCCCATGGTCAGGGACCCTGGGTTAGTCATAGAGAAGGAACAGGTTGGACGATACTCGTCGGCTAATAGGAGAAGCGCTTCCTGCTCGATATTATTGCGCGAGGGGGCGATTACGGGGAGGCCAAGGCGAGTTCTCGCAAGACCAGAAGAGTAGATTGTGTACTGGATTGGATTAGACGTCCCCCCAGCCCTTATATACTAGGCTAGGTCTCGGGGAGTCCGTACTAGATTACAAAGATAGTTTCCTAGTTCTAGTCTTGCCTTGTACGCCAAGTCGTGCCTTCCATATTAGTCGTGGACTCCTACGTCGGTGCTTGATTGGGCCAGTTGTGGGCCTGTCGAGGCTTCCCAGCGGGCCTTCTGTCTTCATACGCACCGGGTATCCTCATACGCAGGAGTCGTGGGGTCACCCCCTCGTCAGTATCGAATTTTCCAAACACATTTGCTATTGAATTTGACCTCAATCTTGCATGATTTGAATGAAACTAACCCAGACTGACGTTGTTCTCAGCACAGTTATTTGTATGGTTTTCTTGTGTGCAGGAAAATGGATTTCTAGGTGTTTCAGAAAATTCCAGGAAAAATTAAAGAAAATTCACTCACCGGGAGGAGCCACATGTCAGAAGGTGGGACAGAGGGGGTCTGCCCCTGTCCTAGGCGGCCAGGTGGCGTGCCCTGGTCCCTGGCCGCGCCACCGGGGCGCCTGGGTGGGTTCAACCCCCTCTGGTGCCCTACCAGAACTCCTATTTTTACCCTCGGCGAGGAAATCCCAGAACAGATGTATTTTTCCCAATTCTCATCGTAGAGCCGCCGCCACCCTCTGTTCTTCTCCGAGAGAGCTAATATGGAGGCTGTTTCGGCTTCCGGCGAGGGGGAATCATCGCCATCGTCATCACCATCACCACTCCATCATCTCTCCTTGACTTCTCCTTTCATGTGTGACTAATTCCCTGCTATAGGCAAAGGGGATGATAGGGATTGGATGAGTTAGATCATGTAATTGTTCATCGGATTGTTGGGGGCTTGTTTCCTATCATCTACTATGGTGTTTATCATCTTTTCTACAACTTGTTGTTCTTACTTCTTGTCACTTTGGGCCCGAGTGCCATGATTTCAGATCCGAACCCTATGTATTTTCATTAATATATTTGTGTTCTTGATCCTATCTATGAGGTGTATGCACCTATTATAGTTCGGATCTGGAGATCTCAATGGTGACAGCTTGGGACACCAAAGGGGACGGACTATAATTTGAGGATTTCATGAATCCATTGATTGTTAATGCTTTGTTCCGGTGCTCTTTGACAGGAGCACCTTAATCTCCATAAGTTCCTTTTGGCCCAGTTTGTAGCGGGATGGTAGGAAATAAGATGTTGTGCAAGTTCTTATTTCAAGCACATCCAACTACCTTCGGGATACATGCCTAGATGATCATTAATTTTCTGTGTGCCTTGCCCCCAGTAAAATAAATGATGTCTCTCATCAATTTGTTGACACCAGTTTTTGGCACGACAATATTCATATACGAGATGTCCTCAAATGAAAAAGTGGTATACATGACCAAGTTTGGTATCGTCGATATGAACATCTTTGTATTTTAAGCCATCGCCATCCGATTTCATCTCGAAGGCCGAAATTATGTATACATCAATAAGATCCTGACATTGGAAGTACTATTCTGCAAATTAGGCCTTCAATACATAATCAAATGGAAAAATGTTCTGCATGGAGCGGCTTAGTCTCGTCGAACTGGTCGATTTTGGTTTTTTGATCATCTCAATCCGAGATCTATACCAAAAGTTATAGGCATGACGATATATACCTTTCAAGAGAAAAAAACTGACGCTTGGAGCCAAACACCTATAGAGTTAATGTCTGATTTAAATTGTGAGGATTTCAGCCCTTAAGATGGCCTCGAATCAAAAGACATTCAGCATCAAATTTTTTGGATATTTCAAGGGCTACAATTTTTATGTTTTGAGTTTTTTCATCTGAGGTCGTTTGCAGCCTCAAAAGTACCAAAAACCGAACTGCTGTCTTGCGACCACCTATAATCCGAGTTCGGTTATGTTTGGAGATATTTGGACGGGATTTTGGGTCTTGTTCTTGTACGGAAAGTCCAGCCTCCTCATATAGATGAGGTGACGCTCGATTGAAGCAACACACAATCGCAAACACATCAAAACCCTAATTTTCGTCTACTTTTCCACGTTCTTCTTCCTCGTTCTTCATTTGTTCTTGTTCTTGCAGGGCAACGATCCGCGAGAGCTATAGGGGCGATAAGGTCAACCTAGGGTAGCCCATAGCAGCTCTGCGTCCAGATGGAGTTCCTCCCGGGCGTGTGGGGTTTCGGGTTCTTCAAAAGCACCCACCAGATTGCTTGTGTATCGCGCTTCCGATCGGGTCTCCTTCAGCTTGAGCTGCGGTGCATCACCCCCGGCATTGAGGGTACACATGACGTGTTCGTGTGCCAACACACCTTTTTGGTGACTACGCTGGGGAAAATAGATCAAGCTTCATCATCAACCATTACCAACGGAGATAATATTCCCAATCCATCGGAAGTTGACGCCGGTAACATCATCAAGCCTAGTCTTGAGGAATTATCGGAGGGCCATCGCCGAGCTTATGAGGAGTACAAGAAGGCACGTGGAGACAAGGAGCTTCAAGACTTCCTTGGGAATTTCATGAAAGATCGCCAAGGCAATATTTCTCCGATTGTAGAAATCAAGTTCCCTCCTCTCCATGTTGAGTAAGTTAAACCCTCTGTGAGTACTACCTTTTCTCTTGAATAATGGGCTGAAATTGATAGTCGTATTACTGACGGCAATAATCTGATTTACCGAGCTTGCGTTGACAATACTAGTGCTAAAAATAATATGCCTCCATCATCTAGTGGTAGTGTTGGTACACGTGCTAGTTTGGGAAACCCTAGTTTAGTTTTGCCATTTTCATTGGCGCTTCCTATGCCGATGAATTATTTTCCTACCTACACAAATCAAGTTCTAGTTGTACCTATTAATCCTATCATGAGTCTGCCAGGTTCGGTGGTAACGCCGAACCCAACTTTGTTTACAGGTTGGGATAATATTGGATCACTTCAGAATTATGGTATGGTATACACACATGTAGCCCCAAACCATACTCTTCCTGCGCCCGTGTCACAAGAAATGTCGTCTAATACAGACGATGCGTTAGCTAACCTTAGAGAGGAGATGGCCAAGATGCTTAGAGAAAACTTTGGTGTGTAACTACCTAGGAACCGGATATATCGAAAGCCGTATCCTGAGTATTTCCATGAAATTGAATGTCCGCTTGGATATAAAATTCCAGATTTTGTTAAGTTTAGTGGGGATGGCACAAAGACTACATGGGAGCATATTAGTGAATATTTCTCTCAATTAGGTGAAGTAGCTTCATCAAAAGAGTTGAAAATACGTTTGTTTCCTTTATAATTGACTGGTATTGCTTTTTAATGGTTTTCAACTTTGCCGCATGGTTCTATTCTTGCAAGGCCTCATCTTGAGCGAAAATTTCATGATCATTTTTATAGTGGTGATAATGAACTTAAACAATCACATCTTACATAGGTTAAACAAATGAATGATGAATCAGTCTTCGATTACGTTAAGAGGTTTAGGGACACAATAAAACGGGTGTTATAGTTTAGTGATAAGTGAGAGAGATTTAGCTAATCTTGTATTTAATGGTTTAAAAACTTACATTAATGATAAGTTAGAAAGCCATGAGTTCTTAACTATTAATCAAGTCTTGCAAAGGGCTTTAGCTCAAGAGAGCCGTGGCAAAGAAAATAAAGAGCTGCATAGATATAAGATTGATCGTCCCAAGGTGAATATGATTGAGTGTGATAGTGATTTTTCGGACGATGAAGCTAATGTCTATAGCGCTGAGTTAGTTTGCTTTTACTTGTCAAGATTTAAAGCTGATTCATAAGAATCATGATCATGATATGAAGTTTACTTTTACCATTGCTAAATGTGATTGTCGTCGTTTGGTAACGGCAGATGCCATGGGGATGACTAAAGAGGGGGACAGACCGAGGTTGGTGTAACTGGTGCCGGAGGCAAGATTGGGAACATTGCGATGTACCCAGGCTCAGGGCTCTCCGTAGAGATAAAACCCCTACTCCAGAATGTCTGCACTATATGTGGAATATTGCACATGGTTGCTCCTGGAGCTGTATCTGCTAAGCTACTCTGCTCCTGGCCGAGATGGTGTGCACTGCTAGCTAAGCTACTGCTAATCTGTTATTCTTCTACTCCTAGCCGTGAGAGGACAGGAGATCTCTTGCTCTCTCTACTTGTGAGAGGAAGGGGGAAATGAGAAGGAGCCCCCTCCACCGTGGGCATCCTTGCACCTTATATAGGTGGTGGCAACATGCTCATGAGGGTGGAGACAAGGGGTAGAAGACAAAAGGGTACATGTGAGGTGATGGGGTGATGTGATGTAAAGTGACACCTCCCCTTTACACTATTCATGATGTGACTAGAGATGTCTTTCACTTGTCCTGTCATGCTTTATCTGGTCTTGTCGACGGGATACCTCGGTTGACTTCCGTGCAACCGAGCTGCGGGCAACTGGCAGCCAGCAGACGTGCAGTCGGCGGGCGCCCGAGCTGATGCGCAATCAGCGTGTTGCAATCGGCGACTGCCAAGCTTACTGAGGGTGCAATCGACGCCCGATGTCTTGAAAAATATTTCGCCTTCTTGACCCTACCGGGGGGTCATTCCCCCGACAGTATCATCTGAGCCTTCGGGTAACTCCAAGACCAAATAACACATATTTTGATTGTCCAAATTGGTATGCACTATGAAAGGCATATGCATTAGAGGATGATATGCAAATAACATTTGATCTTGGACTTCGTCGTCAAGATGGTCAAACATTTCGAAATAAGGATATTAGGATGCTAGTGGACGACATTAAGTTGGTTCTATCTCCACATGAGTTTCCTAAACAACTTTGACTTGTTTACTTCCTTATTTTCTTTCTTCCTAAGTTGACAACTTATTTATAATTGTTAGTTTATCTCCAAGCTCCAAAAGAAGGTCGGAAGATGTTTGATAATACTTTTCATAATGGTGGATTTGGCCTGACAATTGATGAACAAGATGATTTCATCAATGTTCTTAAAGATGTTCCTTCGTTTGTGAACATGAATAATATTGGCGAACCTTATACACCATATGTTCCATTTGTTGTCAAGTTCTTTCCAGGACATGTTAAAGATAATATCATGGTAAGATTTTTTACTATTCTATCACACTAGTCCATTTTCAGAAATCTTTTTACCTAACATTAAGTATAATGTATTACTAAGTATTTTACTCATATGTTTTCAACAGAGAATCCCGGCAGCATGTACGCCTAAGTGGATGCCTCCTCAAGGCAAGCTTACAGTTGTTTCTGCATGGGCATGGAATGTCCTCTTCAGCACTGTCTACTCCACCAAAGCAGGAGATGATGGCTGCGTAAGAATAACATGATGGAAAAGGATAGTGAATGGGATGAACATCAAACCTGGAGACAAGTTGTTCTCCATATTACATAATGGAATGTGGGGTGTCTTTTGTTTTTTTTTCATTTCACCTTGTGGTCGTGATCAGTAGGTTGGTTCGTAGTTGTTGTTAAACATTATGTTGTTGGATATTAGTGAAGTTAAACTAGGAAAAGTTGACCTTTGTGTTCGATATTCACCTTTGTGTTGGATCTTATGATCATGTGATAATATATATGAGATGATCGATTTAGACTATTGTCTGTGTATGAGATATTGAGGTGTGTATGTCTATAAATTGATGATACTATTGTGTGCATTATACTATGAAACCTGTACAAACAAATATGAGAAAATAGGCAGAAAAGGAAAAAAAATTGAAAAATATTACGAGTAGCGCCTGAGAGAGGCATGCGCTGCCGCTATATCTATTAGTAGCACCCAATCCAGGAGGCGCTACTGCTAACCCTACGTAGCATTAGCGGTTGCCAGCGCGCGCTGCTGCTACAAGTTAGCTGTAGCGTGCTATCAGTAGCGCGCCATGGGGCGCTACTAATAAGCCAAAATGGGGCGCTACTACTAGCCTTTCTCCTAGTAGTGCTTCTTCCTTGTCGGTGTAGATGGATGATGACTCCACTTGGTGCAACTTCTATCCAGTGGGGGCGCGCCAGCGCACCCACTGGGTGTAGCCTCTGAGATTCGGGCCGACTGCATGCAGTCGGCTTGGATGTTCTCCTGTTTCTAATGCAGTCGATGGCGACGAGGAGCTCAACAGTTTTCCCTCAAAAATTATCATGTATAAGATAGAGTTGGTCATTGAAGACATATCAAATATTAATTATTTTTCTGAAGTGTAGATTGTGTTGTGGGAGGCCGACTCGGCTTAGCTCGAGCCCTTTAGTCATTTTTCTGTTCATTCCACCCGTCGGCTTTTGCTCTAGCCTGCATTACAGCCGACCTGCGGTCTGTATCTGGATCGAAGAGTGGGTCACGAGATGAGTATACAGTAATTAGACTTTGAGGAGCAAACTCAGCCGAGCAAACTTCTAAAAAGGAATGCGATCGGGTAGCAAGCTGTTTTCTCTTCGGAGTTCATGTTCATGTGTGGTGACCTTCAGGTTTTGCTCTTATACCTGAGTGGCCCAAGCTGTTTTCTCTTCGGACGCTTATACCTGAGTGTCCTAGCAAAACCTATAGCACGGAACCTTATGCCTGAGTGGCCCAAGCTATTTTCTCTTCGGACGTTGTTCGTGTGCGGTGACCTTCAGGTTTTGCTCTTACCAGCATTACATCCGACCTGCGGTCTGCAGCTGGCTCAAAGAGTGAGCCTTTGGTATCCTACACACTACTAATCCATCTGTGGGAAATAACAATTTGGGTTGTCCGGCCTGCCCTGAAGCAGCCGGTCCCGGGCCGAGCATGCTGCCAACTAGAAATAATGCGGAGATAACCCCCGAAGACTACTCAGGTTCATCCGTCATACTTGCTCTTTACAAGGAAATATTGAATGAACTCACATCGCATTTTGGGCGCAACCGGAACACCCACTAGGTGAAGGTGTAGCCTCCGGGTGACTTGGTGAGTCATCCGTAGGGTGTTCTGTTGTTGTAGCAGATGGGGCACTTGGCAGGTTCGTCCTCCAAGCCTCCGGGTGACTCGACGAGTTGGGAACTTATCTCCTGTGAGCGCTCGACGCAGATGGCATGCCACCTGAGACTCAGTCGCAAACTTTGTTTTTTTGCAGTCGGATGGTCGAACAGGCGCAAACGGATGCAACTGCAGACTGGCGGGCACAATCGGCCTGGCACCAGCCGAACTACTGAGCAATCGGCTCACACTTTTCTCTTGTCGCAGCTGGTCCAACTGATCGCAACCGACCTATATTTTTTTCGAGCTGGTGCAATCGGACGACCGAGTTGATGCAATCGGCACAACATTGCAGCCCAGCTCCTCTCTCTCTCTCTCACTTTTTTTCCCGATCTCTTCTCTCTTCAACTTCTTTGAATCTTATGAAATATTTTTCTACTCTCTCTGCAGTCGGCGAGGGGAGCGCGGGCCGAGCTGTCCGGCGGCCGCAACCGGCGAGAAGCCGCAGCCGGCAGGGAGCGCACTCGGTGCAGCAGCTAGGGGTAGCATCTCGGGGGCGCAGGCCGGGGGCTCTGCAACCGGAGGGCCGGGCGGCCGGCGGGGAGCGCGGGACGCACCGGGGAGGGACCAGCTGGGGACACGCCGCCCCGGGCAGCCGTCGCTGCCGAGATGGGGGCCACAGTCGGTGGCACCATAGCCTGTGAGCGAGGAAAACGGGGGCGGCCGCGAGGCGCGGTGCGGAGGGCTTGCACGGGCCGAGCTGGATTTTGCAGTCGGAAACGACCTGGGCGGAGGTGCTCGAATCTTAGAGAGTAAAGTGTCGATAAATAGAATACGGACAAGAAGCATCATGATTTCTTCACCAAACTCAAGCATCCTCAACAGCAACCTCAACTCATAAGGTCCTTATGAGAAAGTAATAACAATTATAATCAAAAGTAGGGCTGAGAGAACTCTTCAAATTATGGCAAACATATCCTTGGTCATAGGACAAATAATAACCTTTACTTTTTCTCTTTCGCTTTATAAAAAAACAATTTGAAGATTTTGAAAGAACATGTTATTAATTATGAAGTGAAAATGCAAACACAAAGGAAGATGCTTGCTTGGCATAAGATTTTGCAAGAAACCTATTTATCAAAAGATAATGTCAACAAGGATGCGACATGGAAAAACTTAATGCATTATTATGTGAATGAATCCTCATCAACATCAAGTGTCTGTTCTCTTTAAGAAAAGAAGGAAGTGGGAAAAACTGAGTCAACATAAAAGTAAAAGACAATCCTTGTTATAGGCAAGTAGGGAAAACTCATGTGCTATCCTTAAATCAAACAGAATGAAAACAAATTTGGGAGGTGCATAGTTTGTCAATGAATGCTAATATACGGCTCCCAAGTGGGGACGATCACATTCCCTTAATCTCCTTTGTTTATCACTTCCGAAGTTTCTGATTTCTCATAGAACAAGTGTGAACGAGGGTTTATTTGTTGTAGTAGCTTTTGAGCTGGGCGACTCATGCCAGTTCCTCCTCGTATTATGGGTTTGCAGATTAGACATGCAATCCCGAGGTAAAACTTGTCCAACTTAAGAAGATCATGAATTACCTACTACTTCCTCATGAGCTAAACAAGAGGCACAAAACAGAATATTTTGAACATTTAAGGATAACACATAAATTTTATACTTTTAGAAGTGGTAGGGAAATACCACGAATAGGAAGGTATGGTGGACTCCTATGGAAGATGTTGGTTTTCAGGGTATGGATGCACGAGCAGAAACAATTTATGATGACTTATACGCAAAGAACATAAAGCATAAACATTAAGGTAAGCATAGCACATCAAGTTGTCCTCCTTGTCAACATAACACTTCAAGCATAATAACATAAAGGTTTTGGCTATGTCTCTACTTGAGAAAACATGCATGTTGTCATGACCAAAGCTATGTTTGCCAAAATTTAAATAATGTTTTCAAAGCCATACCTGACATAAGGTCAAGCCTCCTCATAAGAATCATCATATAAGGCCGGTTTCATGAAGAGAATACCGAGTGCAGCGAAGGAACCAATAGACTTCTCATTAATATTCCATCATAGACGACTCCTTACTCACGGAGACAAACTCTCCACAAAAGGAGTGATAGACCTCAATGCAAACACCTATATCATATAATGACTTCCTAGACATGATACGATTCTACTTGACTCTAAAAGACTAAGATAAAGATAAATATACCTGGCACTCCTCATTCTTGTTGTTGTTGATCACGTAGTCCCTGACAAAGCGCTTCCATGGAAGAGGTTCTCCCGTCTCATGAGAGGCTTCAGTCTCCAAGATCCTTCTGTCAGCACCTAAACCCATGCTTGACCACATCCCCCTCATCTCTTTCTTGTAGAACGTCTTGAGCTCGTTGATGAGGTTGAAGTTGGCTTCAACACCGCGCTCAACCATCTTCTTGTACTTGAAGACTTCTTTCTCCACTTCTTCTAGCATGTCCTCGATGCTCCCCTCCTTGAAAGGTTCCTTTAGATCTTCTTGGTGGCGAACGCCATTGATAGGTCCCAAACGTATCTATAATTTCTGCTTGCTCCATGCATGTTTTTTGTGATATTGCTATGATATAGATACACTTTCATACACTTTTGATCATATTTGCACTAAATTATTAACTCAGTGCACCTCAGTGCCAATTTCTCTTTTCTGTCGTTTTTCTATTTCAGTTTTCCCCCATATTAAAAGTGCGCAAAAAATTAGGGAAAAATCAGATAAAAAATCAGCATGAAGGAACCTTCCGGAGTCCCGAAGGGGGACTAGGTGGGACCCACCAGGGCCCCAGGCGCCTAGCTTGCGCGGCCTAGGGCTTTTCTGCACCAGGGGGGCGCCTAGAACCCTGGTGGCCTCCCTGGCTGCCCCCTTCGCCTATATAACACCCGTGATGTGAAACTTCCGAAGACGTAACCATTTTTCGTGATCTCGCCTCTGTTTCGCCGCCGCGCTTCTAAGATTGGAAGCACCAGCAGGACCCTTCCCGGCACCTTGCCGGAGGGAGGATCGAACTTCGGAAGGTTCCCCTCCACCATGGATGCTTCTCGGATGTGCCGTGAGTAGTTTCCTTAACATGGGTCCGTGATTAGTAGCTATGTGATGTTCTCCTCCCCTCTTTGTTCGTCATGGTTTAGACATCTTGAGCTTCCCTACATGATCGAGGCACAGATTTAATGTTTCTGCTTTTGCTATGCTGAGTTTGATGGGATCTGATGGATTATGAGATTATGTTCAGATTGTGATAGAGTAATATATTTGGTTCTTATCTTCTATATTTTTGTTCCTAAGTATTTCTTGCATGTTCTCCGTTGTTTATTGCTTTGGCCAAGTATTAGGTAGTAACTCCAAGAGGGAATGTTATGCTCGATTGTGGGTTCATGCCCCCTGATGACACGCTTGAGTGACAGAAACATGAGTCTAGGGGATGTGCTATTGCCACAAGGGGGAAAACAACGGTGCTTGTAACCGCGGTTGCAAGGATTGTTTACTTTACGCAAAGTTCTTTTAATGCAGTTGTTTGTTGCTTTGGGTTTACACTTTGGGTGGGGATCGCAACTTAATACCAGCATGATGTTCTGGATAGATATCTCAAGGTGGATGATTAGTAGTAGATGCAGATGGATTTCGGTATACTTATTTTGGCGTACTGCCCATGTTTATGAGCCTCTTCCTTTCTTTGTAGCATAGTTAGCATTGCGGTGCGTTTATAATCCTGTCAATTGCCCGTCTATAATTTGTTTACCTCGCATATGATGTCGCGAGAGTTTACTTCTCGCCCCTCGTTGGTTACCCAAAGTGGAAGGTTGAGATGTAGACAGGTGCAAATTTCCCTCGGTGAAGATACCAAGGTTTGTCTCCAGTAGGACTCCGAAAACGACAAGAAGGTGACAACGGCGCCAGAGATTCACTACAGGAAACAGGAGTTTTGCCGTCAGCTTTGTGCTTTGCCGTCAGCTTTCCGTCAGGGCTGACGGCAAACGATGGTTTGCCGTCAGCTAGTAGAAATGCTGACGGCAAAGAAACAACTGTAGGCAAAAGAAACTTTAGCCGTCAGCCCATGCAACGCCGTCAGTTAGCTGACGGCAACGCGCAGAACAGCTGACGGCAAAGCCCCACTGACGGCAACATTTTCCCAGACCCCACCTCGCGGCTGTGGGATAACGCTCCCCATTCTCTCTCTCTCTCCCGCTCATCATCTACTCCTCTGCAGGTACAGCCCGCCGCCGCCGCCTCGTCCGGGCCGTCGCCGCCACTGCCAGCGGAGAGTCTGCACCCCTTGCGCCGCACTACGTCCGGCCGCCACCGCCGAACTTCGTCCGGGCCGCTGCCGCCGCTGCTCTCCTGTGAGCCCACGGCCACCCACGGTTTCCCATTTTTTTTGTTTAATTATATTTTAGTTAGCTTAGTGTAGATCTCTTAGTGGCATGGAATTTTAGTTAGCTTAGTGTAGATCTACATCTGTTAGTGTAGATTTTTGTTCATTGTTTGTTCTTGTAAGAAATTAGTTGTTAGTAATTTTAGTTATTTTTAGTTGTTAGGTTAGTTAAGGTTAGATATATATATATAGAATCTGTTTTGGTTATTGTTAGTTGTTATAGCTAGGGTTGTTACTACTAGTTTGGCGGAATCTTTTAGTTAGTTTTGTTCTATTATTATTTAGTTAGTTAGTAAGTATAATTATGTTAGAATCAAAGTAAAGGGAAAGAAAGAAATAATTCATTAGTAAGTAAAAAAATTGTTAGTAAAGTGAAATTAATGAAAAGAAAAGTAGGGCAGATGATATTACAACATGTAAACCTGTAAATAACAATTGATTAAATTATTTCAAACTTTCCTTTTTTCTTTTGAAAATATTAGAACATGTAGCTTGCCTTCAACCTTCCCCCAAACCAATAAGATTATAGTATGGATATTGGACTAGCATAACATTCTATACATAGATATCATTAGTAACAACCACCTTGACAAACCCCCTTTCCCTTCGTATTGTCTCCAAATACACTGCTCGATGTATCAATTCCTTTTTTTCAAATTGAGAAAGCATATCCTAATCTCAAGAACCCAAGTTGTTCTAATCTAGGTGGCATTTGTGTGGTTTATTTCCACACTTGTATTTTATCACATCTGTGTGCCTTTCCCTCCTCTAGTTTCACCCTACCTAGAAGATAGGCGTAGCTAGTTCTTTCCTTCTCAACTCATGCAAGTCACGTAACCCATATGCATCTCCCGTTCGAAATATTCCATTTATAAATATGCATTCATTTGCATATTTATAATTGGATTCTTTCGAATTGTCCAACATTATCCATGGACAGCCCGAGTATGTGTAGATTGGATTCATTTCCCCATACATGCTCTCCTCCGGATCAGACGCAGGATTTCGTCAGCGCCACCTTGTTGTTCTCCGGGTACACATCCTCTCGGTTTATGCTGAGACGTGTATCAGGAGAACAGCGGGGAGGTGCTGTCAAAATTTTGCGTCGGATCGGGAGGAGAGCATGGGGAAATGAATCCAATCTGCACATACTCGGGTGGGATTAGGACCTATCTTTACCTATTAGCTAGTGTGCATATGTCGTATCACCGTAATTAATTATATGTGTCGTCGATATGTGACGGTAGATGCCATGGGGATGGCTAAAATGAGGGGAAGACACGAGGGAGAAAATGTCGATGGTGCCGGAATCGGGTTGGGCACAAGCACAGTGAAGACACCACGATGTACCCAGGTTCGGTGCTCTCCGGAGAGATAACACCCCTACTCCTGCTTATCTCTTGTATATCAATGAAGGGACTACAATAACTGCTCTTCTATTTTCTCAGGGGAAGGAATACGCCGCCGCCGTGGGCAAGGTCCTCTCCTGCTTCCCTGAGGATTGACTACGGGGAGTGAATGAACTAGAGGGGGAATGAGTTAATGAGATCTCAGGTGTGGCGTCCCTCGCGCAGGAGGGGGTACCCTGGCTCTTATAGTGTGAGTCCAGGGTACTATGGTAACTTCATCGCCGAATGGACCCATCCGTCATCCTCTAATCGGCCTGGGCCCACTGACTGCTCCTCTCCGGGTGACCCGGAGCCTACGAGCGGCGGCCCATGCTGCTACCTCGTAGAACCTAGGAGTGAACAGTGGAGCTAGGGGGTGCGGTCTTCTCGGCCTGTCCGCGGAATCGGCGGGGAGGTGACACCGTATCTCCAGCAAATCCTCGACACGACCTGGCCTTCCTGCCACACAGATATCTCGGGATATGGCCTTTATGACCTCGTAATCATACCCCCGACTGGGTGGCAGGTTGCTCCGATTGCGCCTGGACCGACTGGTGGTTCCTGGTGGGGTCGATTGCTCTGGGAAATCGGCCTTCTAGGAATCGGCCTCGGTCCAGCTGCGGACCAATCGGGTGATCATCTTCGGAGAAGGGTGGCCCGATTGCGCCTGGGCCGACTGCTGGCGCTTGGTATGGTCGATTGCCTTGGAGCAATCGGCCGTACCTCTGCCCAGCTCGGCCCAGCTGCAGCCCAATTGGTCCATCCTTGTCTTGAAAGCTTGCTTCCGCTTGGGTTAGCCTACCCGGGTACCAATCCCCCGACAGTAGCCCCTAAAGCTGTAAAGGTCCCACGGTCGCTTGACCGCGGGGCCTTTGCAGTTTTTCAATCTCTGCCTTGACGTTCTCCGACTGTTGTGGCCTCTTCGAGTGCGTCATTCCGAGTTCGTCGGCTGAGTCGGAGATCACACACGTTTGACCAAATTTCCATCCGATTTCCCTCTTAATTCATGTCTTCACTTTTTTGAGAAAGATCTCTTTCGCCGATTTCCCTCCAACGGTTACTTCCGATTCGCCCGCGACGTGATCAATGAGCTGGGACCCACGACCCACGCGCGACGTGACATAACTGCAGGGCCTGACCCCCACGTCGCACGCCTCGCCTCTTGCGCCGGGATCCTTTGCACTGGTCTGCCGGTTGGCCTCCCTGTGCCCTAAGCCACACCGGGCCACACAGCCACAGGGTCATCCCACTCTCCCCCCCCCCCCCCCGCCGCCCATATAAGCCACCGGGGGGGCTTCGCCTCTTCCTTCTCCCAAACACTTCCTTCGACCCCTAGCCTTCTCTCCTCTGCGCCCTCGCCGCTCCACGCGATTCTCCCCGCCGCCGGTGCCTGCATCTCGAGCCTGCTCCGGCCACGGGCTCGTGCTCTCCGCTGCTTCCGCCGCCACCGCAGCCGCTCTTCTCCGCAGCTCTCGTGCTCCGCCTCCCTCTTTTCTCTCCTCCGTTCCTCGCCGGCGAAAAGCATGGTGCCTCGACGAGATGTGTCGCAGGCGAGCCGCGGATGCTGGAAAGGCTCTCAGGCCACCGCCGCCGCCGTCGAGTCTCTCGTCCGCGCCCGGAAGATGCCCGCGGGAGTCGAATGGGGGATTCCCAGCAAGACCGAGGTCGTCCCCAGCGTGCGCACGGGCGAGAGGGTCGTGTTCCTCGCTCACTTCGAGCGTGGATTCGGCCTTCCCGCTAGTGCCTTTTTTCGCGAATTCCTCGATTTCCACCGACTGCAGCCTCACGACCTTGCTGCCAATTTCATCATGATCCTCTCCGGGTTCGTGACGCTCTATGAAGGGTACCTCGGCTGCCGTCCGAGCGTCGCTCTTTGGAAACGCTTATTCAACCTCCGAGCTCACAACGCTCGGACGGGTGCTGTGGTGGCCTCCACCATCGAAGGTGGCAAGCCAACGTACCCGACTGACATGACCGACTGCGGCAGTTGCCTTGTCGTAGCCGGCAAGTCGAAGTACACGAGCCCCGAGATCGTCCAATCCTGCAAGAATTGGCAGACCTCGTTTTTTCACGTCAAGTCCCCTGACCAAGGCCCCGACCTCCTCAATCTGCCCGAGTTCTCTCTCGCCCGGCCGATTGAGAAATATCAGTGGTCGCTGAAGCACGGCGTCGGAGACTGCGATGTCGATGCCCAGGCTGCCAGGGTCACCCAGCTGGAGCAAGAAGGACTCCTTCCAACCGACTTGGTAGCTGCGTGGATTCACGCTCGGATTCTTCCCCTGCAGCGCCGAGATCACCGCCTCTGCGACGTGTCGGGACCTCGAGATCCCACTCGGCTCTGCACGTGGCGGATGAAAACAGAAGACCTTTGCACCCGAGTGAAGGCCATCACCTCTAGCGCCTTGCCTGACCCCTTCCGCTTCGGGCTTGATTATCTCGTTCGCCAGCGAAAGCCGCCTGTGGTATGCTCCGATTACATGCTCTTCCGATTGCTTTCTTTTCTGATTGCTCTGACTGCTTATACCTCCTCAGCACTTCATTCAGTCCGACCTCATGGAGGACGGCCAGGAGACTGGCGTGTACGCCCCTGATCGGACGAAAGAGGATCCCACCGACCTCGAGTACAACGGCGAGACTCCTTCCGCCGAGTCCAGTGGGGATGATGAAGACAATGAGTCTTCCGGAGAGTCCTCCGACCCCATGGATGCTGATGATGATGACGCCGAGCGCACCAACCCTCCGACGACCAACACTCGGCCGCCAGCTCAAGGGGGTACGCCTGACCCTTCCCTTGAGCAATTTTTGGCTGAGTGGAGTGATGATGATAGTGTCTCAAAGGGTAATGGTTCCTTAGCAGCTCCTCGAACCAGGCCTCCAAAAGTGCCGGCCAAGCGCACCTCGGCCGCCGGCTCCTCCTCTGGTGTGGCTTCTAGCCAAGTTGCCAAGGCCAAGCCGACTGCCAGCAAGGGAAAACAAGTCCGAGAGGCGACAACTCGGAGGCCGACCATCCAGGCGCCATTGAACGTCGCTCCACTTCGCTGCTGAATGCCCACTGGCGCACCCAGGACAATCGGGTATGCTCTTTCCTTTATGCCTCCTGCTTCACTATCTTTGCTTTTGCTGATTCCACTCCCTTTCTTCTTTTAGGGAGCCGATTGGGCTTGATGACGTTGACACCGACATTCCCATCTGTGCCCAACCCGTCATCTCGCCTGCTGCCTCTGCTGCTGCCGTCCACAAGCGGCCGGTACCCGCTCATCGCTCCTCCAAAGATGCCGAGCGCGCTGCCAAGAAGGCCAAATCGCGGCGATTTCGAAGACCTCTTCTTCCGCTCTTGCCTCCCCAACTCTCCAGGGTGCAGCGGACCGGGTGGCTCCTGGTGGTGGAGGAATGCAACCGGCTGACCCGATTGCTCCGTCTCCACCGCGCCGCTCCAACCCGGCTTCGCCTGTCGCGACTTCCCCTGCTGCGATGACCGCCTCTGATACGCCGGTGGTGACAACCCCATTGCCGATTTTGGTGTCGGCACCACCAGTTGCCTCCATCGTTCCGCCTGCCGTACTACCTGATCCACCGGCTGTGACGATCCCGCCGCCAATCGTTGCTACCACTTCTGCTCCGACTCGCCCGGTTGCACCGCCGCCGCAATCGGGTGAGTCCAGTCCTTCACCAACATCCGTGCCGCCAGTCCTCACCACTACAGCTTTCGCCATCGTTCCTACTTTAGCGCCACCGCCGATTTCCTCCCCCTCCGAGATTCTTATGCGCTCGGTGGATCACTTCCGAGCCGAGTATTCTCGTGCCCGTCATGTCGGCGCTGAGCCTGATGCTTCGCCTCGTCCTCGGGATCCCGTGACGAGCACTCTGAGCCGGGTGAATGAGTTCGCTGAAGCCCTTGCTCGGGACCTTCAACAGCTGACCTCTCACCATTCGGTAAACTCTTTAACCTTTCCTTCTGTACCTCTGCTTTACTTCGGCAATTTTTCTTCCGGTGGGTGCGCGCCAGCGCACCCAGTGGGTGTAGTCCCCGAGATTCGGGCCGATTGGTTACAATCGGTTCGGATCGTTAGCATTTTTTGCTTTATCGTTTGCATTCCTCAATCGGTAGACTTTCTTCCGGTGGGTGCGCGCAAGCGCACCCACTGGGTGTAGTCCCCGAGATTCGGGTCGATTGGTTACAATCGGTTCGGATCTTTAGCATTTTTTTCTTTATCGTTTGCCTTCCTCAATCGGTAGACTTTCTTCCGGTGGGTGCGCGCAAGCGCACCCACTGGGTGTAGTCCCCGAGATTCGGGTCGATTGGTTACAATCGGTTCGGATCTTTAGCATTTTTTTGCTTTATCGTTTGCCATCCTCAATCGGTAGAATTTCTTCCGGTGGGTGCACGCAAGCGCACCAACTGGGTGTAGTCCCCGAGATTCGGGCCGATTGGTCACAATCGGTTCGGATCTTTTTCACTTGTTGATTTATGTCTGACTCCGTCTTGCTGTTCAGCACAGGCTGTCATGGAAGAGAAAAGAGTTGTCTTCGAAAAACTCCTGGAAGCTTATACTGCCAGCCTTCGAACCCTCACCCAGGCCCAGCTGCAGGTTAATAACCAATCGGCTGAAATCAGTAAGCTAAGAGGTATCCTCTATCTCACCGCTGTCTCTCCTTCACTTGACAACCGCTCTGGTACTGAAATCTTCGCGCTCTCTTGTAGCTTCTATTCCTATGGTAAATGATCTTCAGGGCCGAATTGCAGAATTGGCTACAGAACTTAGCCAACAAGGTCCAGCCCTTGATAAAGCCACCGGGGAGGTAACTCGGCTGCAGGGGGTAGAGAAGGATTTGAATCGGACTATTCAAAGCCTCCAATCTGAAATGGCTGCTTTTAAGAAGAAACATCTGGCCGACATCGCCGTAGTGACAGCTACTGGAGATGGGCTTCTTGCTGAACGGGATGCTGCCGTCGCCGCCCGAGTTGCTCTGCAATCTGAAAGGGATGAAGCAATTTCTGCCCGAGACTCCATTCGCCGAGATCATGACGAGCTTGTCGCCAAATTCGAAGAACTGGAGAAGCGCAGCTATGAGGAGACCACCCGAATGCGCCGCCGAGCCAAGGGCTTCTGCGATACATTAACCGAAATGGACCTCCTCCTTGGCCGTGAGTCTTCCTTGCTGCCGAGTGCACTTTACGGTTGCTTTCTTCTCTTATCTTATTACTCATGCCCTTCCTTCTTGATGCAGAAGCTTGGCCCGAATCTGAAGCGGCTGCTTATGCAGCTGTCGCCAAGTCCCGAGAGGATACCATCGCCACTGGAGGGACCTGTGACCGTGCAGATAACGTCTGGACTCGGCACGAATATCTGATCGGCACCCAAGCCCGCATTCCTATTTTCCAGGGAATTGCCCTATCCTTTAAGCTTGGAATTCTAAGGATTGCTGAAGCACTGTGGTCGCCGACTGAACTTAAGGCCGGATTGCAGAAGATGAAGAATGCTGCCGACTCCTCTGCCGAGACCCGTAAGGCAGACACTCAGGATGACGAGGATTTTGACCAAGGGGACACTCCGAATGCCACCACTGAGCAGACTCGGACTCTTTTTAAGGCTATCCTACGTCGGATCGATGTTCTGCTGAATTCGGCCGGAAGGACTGGTGCGGAGACCGCTCTTCAGACTGTGCTGTCTTGGTACCCTCAAGTGAAGCTCTCCCGATTGCACAGCCTTCGAGACAATGCCTCTGACCTTCTTGAGGAAACCTACGCCGAAGTCAATCGGCTAGCCAGCACGATGGTGAATTGGTTTTCTCCCTACGAGTATACTCCGTATCTCGATCAGGGAGGGAACCCGCTCCCTGCCTTTACCATCTCTGGCCTGGCCGAGGAGCTCTCCGACAGCGGCTCATCCCAGAAGTCTCCGAAGTCTAAACAGACAGGTGCTGCGACTTCTGAAGCTCAATCGGACCCGTCTGCGCCACCATCTAGCTCAGTGCCTCCGACTGCTTAAGCTATGTTATCTTTAATTTGTATTCCGACTGTCCGCTTGTAAGACATATTTTTAATTCTGTCGACACCTACTGGGTGTGACTTGGATGTAATGACATTATTCAGCCTCGGGCCTATTACTTTTGATGCAATCCGATTGCTTGTTTGTCACTTTTGTATGTGTGATCGACTTTGCGTCTTTGTCGGTTTCCTTTATCGGCTACACTTGGGGATGTCTGCTGTGTCGACCTTGCTGCCATTATGCGGTCCGCAATCGGATCAACAGTAGACATCCGGCCAAGGTTCGATAAGCTTTTTTTTACACGACAAGACTTTTACCGCAAAGGATTCTGCAAGAGCAAAACACCGATTACTCGCTATCAGATCCAATGTCCTGATTTGCAGCGCAATCGGTGACTCTGTCCTGTTGACTGCCCTTGGTGGCCTCTTTCGGATTGTTTCCCTGGAATTTGTACTACCGACTGCCTCAATCGCCACCCTCCTCGATGCCACAAACCTTCTAGTGATTTGCACTCGAGCTAAGTGTTCGATTGAAGGCCAGCCTGCAGTCCCCGTGCCTCGATGGCTTATTTATTTGACTTTGCGGTCGGCCAGTCCCCGAGTGTGCTACGCACATCTCGGGTATGACTGATCGTTGCCGATTGAGGCTAGCTCTTCGAATGAAATTATACAAAAGTACTCGAATGCTCATTTTTAGAGACATGATAACTTTTTACTGATTGTTTGCCGAATGGCTTACATAAATTTCGGCCGCTCAACTATAGAACGGACACAACAACTCGGTGTTCCACGGCCGCTCCGTCTCTACTCCTGACGTGTCCTTGTGCCGAGTGCCCTTGGTGCAGTCGATCAGATAGGAATTTTTCTTGAGCGCTCTGCTGACAACAAATGGCCCTTCCCATGGTGAGGATAACTTGTGCTGCCCCTCTGACTTCTGGATTCGGCGTAGCACCATATCTCCCTCTCGGAAAGCGAGGGGACAAATATTCTTGCTGTGGTAGTGCCTCAACTTCTGCTGGTAGACTGCTGACCTAGACAAGGCCAACAGACAAGCTTCTTCTTTGAGGTCGATGCCGTCTTCTCTTGCCAATCTTGCTTCTTCTTCTGTGTACAGGGCGTGCCGAGGTGAATCAAACTCAATGTCGGAAGGGATGACTGCTTCTGAGCCATACACCAGGAAGAAAGGAGTGAATCCAGTCGACCTGTTTGGAGTGGTCCTCAAGCTGAACAGTACTGCTGGAAGTTCGCCGACCCATGCTCCGGGTGCCCTCTCAAGTGGCTCTACCAATCTGGGTCTGATACCCGATAGGATTAGTCCATTTGCCCTTTCGAATTGACCATTGGACTATGGGTGTGCCACAGATGCTATATCGAGCCGAATGCCTTGCTGAGACGCATATCGGGCCAGCGCCCCCTTTGCGAAGTTTGTGCCGTTGTCGGTGATGATGCTGTTAGGTACACCGTATCTGCATACGATGTCGGCCACAAACCGAACCGCAGTCGGCCCATCCAACTTTTTGATTGGTCTTGCTTCAATCCACTTGGTAAACTTGTCGACTGCCACTAGGAGATGTGTCATGCCACTCCGAGCTCTCTTGAATGGTCCGACCATGTCCAAACCCCAAACTGCAAACGGCCAAGCTATTGGGATGGTCTTCAGTGCCGATGCTGGTTGATGACTCTTTGCCTTGAATCGCTGACAACCCTTGCAGTGCTTCACCAGATTTTCAGCCGCTGCGAGTGCAGTTGGCCAGTAGAAACCATGTCGGAAAGCCTTGTTGGCGATTGCCTTTGCTGACGCGTGATGACCACATTCACCCTGATGGATGTCTCTGAGCAGCTCCAAGCCTCTGTCCTCTTCAACACACCTCTGGAGGATACCAGTTGCACTCTTGCGCATTAGCTCATTGTTGATTATTGTATACGCCCAAGATCTGCGGCTGATCTGCCTGGACTCTGCTAAATCTGGTGTGAGGATCCCATCTGCTAAGAAATCTCTAATCGGTTGTGCCCATGACGGCGCACTGACGACCACCATTACGGCCGCATGCTGAGGTGGGACTTCCTCTTGGATCTCGGCCTCTTGACCACTGACTTCCTCGATATCGGCCACTTGGACGTCTGCCATTTCGACCTCTACTTCTGAACTGCCGACTGCGGCGTCTGGCACGCACTCGGCAGCCCCTGGTGCTGACTTCTCGTCTGGAGCTAGAGATTCATCATTGCACTCGGCAATTTCTGATGTCATTGGCTCTTCGGAGGTTGTGCCTTCTAGTGCGGCCTCCGCTTTCTTCCCTTTCCTCTTCTTCTTCTCCTCTGCAGCCCCTGGCTCGCAATCGGCAGCCCCTGGTGCTGTTGCCGAGACACCCTGTGCGCTGGACTGCTTCTTCATGGTTGCTCCAGAGATACGCCTGGTGGGATTGATTGCCTTGTGGAACCTAGCTTGGAAAATGCATCTGCTGCTTCGTTGTTTGCTCTCGGCACATGATGGAACTCGCAACCTTCAAAATATCCGCTGATCTGCTGCACTAGGAATCGATAGCTTGCCATGTTAGCATCTTTTGCATCCCAGGTGCCCGAGCACTGTTGTACCACCAGGTCGGAATCACCAAAGCACTCGATGTTCCGAATACTGATTTCCTTGGCAAGCTTGATACCATGCACAAGGGCTTCGTACTCGGCGACATTGTTTGATGCTGCGAAGTGAATCTGAAGCACGTACTGCAACTGATCTCCTCTTGGGGAAGTGAGTACCACCCCAACCCCTAGGCCATTCTTCATCTTGGAGCCATCAAAGTGCATTCGCCAGCAATCCGACATTAGGAGCTGCGGCATGTACTGAGTTTCCGCCCAGTCCACCAGGAAATCGGCCAATGCTTGCGACTTGATTGCCGTCCTAGGTTCATACTGGATGCCGTGACTGGCGACTTCAATTGCCCATTTTTCCACCCTTCCGGTTGCATCTCTGCTTCCCATGATGTCGGCTAATGGAGACGAGCTGACAACTGTGATCAGGTGAGCTTGAAAGTATGGCTTCAATCTTTTGGCTGCCATGTACACTCCATAGCACATCTTCTGATAGTGAGGGTAGTTCTTCTTGGATACCGAGAGTACTTCGCTGATGTAGTACACTGGGCGATGGATTTGCTGTGCCTTGTCCTTCTCGGGCCGCTCCACCACCATGACTGCGCTGATCACCCGATTGGTTGCCGCAATGTATAACATCATTGGCTCCTTCTCAATCGGGGCAGCCAGGATTGGTGCCGTGGAGAGCATGCGCTTGAGTTCTCGGAATGCTTCGTTTGCTTGAGGGGTCCATGTGAACTTCTCGGTCTTCTTCATCAGCTGGTATAATGGGATTGCCTTTTCACCCAGCCGACTGAGGAATCGGCTGAGAGATGCTAGGCAACCGGTGAATTTCTGCACCTGCTTCAGGGTCTTGGGCTGCTCCATGCGCTCTATTGCTGCTATATTTTCGGGGTTGCATTCGATTCCTCTCTCGGAAACGAGAAACCCCAACAGCTTGCCGGCTTGGACTCCAAACACACACTTCTCCGGGTTGAGCTTGATCTGATAAGTTCTCAAATTCGCGAATGTTTCTCTGAGATCATCTAGCAATGTGATCCCCTTTGCCGACTTCACCACCAAATCGTCCACGTATACATGGAGATTCCTGCCGAGTTGGGAATGTGTGCACCTCTGAATCGTGCGCTGATAAGTGGCTCCTCCATTCTTCAGACCAAAAGGCATGGTGATATAACAATAGGCCCCAAAAGGGGTTATGAATGCAGTTTTGATCTGATCTTCCATAGCCAACTTGATCTGGTGATATCCAGCAGTAGCATCCAAAAAGGACAACAGCTCGCAGCCGGCCGTAGAATCAATCACTTGATCAATACGGGGCAGAGCAAACGGATCTTTCGGGCATGCTTTGTTCAGACAAGTATAATCTATACACATACGCCAAGTCTTGTTCTTCTTCATGACGAGGACTGGATTCGCCAGCCACTCGGGGTAAAACACCTCCATGATGAAACCTGCCGCTTGCAGCTTCGCAATCTCTTCACCGATTTCCCTTCTCTTGTCCTCAGAAAAACGTCTCAGGGGTTGCTTGACCGGCTTCGAGCCTGGCCGAATGTGCAGCTTGTGCTCGGCGAGTTCTCTCAGAACACCAGGCATGTCTTGTGGAGACCATGCAAAGATGTCCCGATTCTCACGGAGGAACTCGACGAGCTCGCTTTCCTATTTATCGCTAAGTCCAGCTCCTACTACAACGAACTTGGTTGAGTCGGAGGGATCTAGAGCGATCTTCTTGCTGTCCTTGGCTGACTGAAAAGCCGATTCCTCATCTACGCTCTTTGCTGGGCCAACCGGAAGTGGATTCTTGCTTTGTGCTTGCGCCATTGCAATGACTTTGCCGAGCTGGCACTTCTCCGTCTCCACCACTAGGGATTCAGGCAAACTGCTGCCAGCGGATGTGCACTCGAGGGACTTCCTGAAGTCTCCGGTGACTGTGATGACACCGTTTGGCCCCAGGATCTTCATCTTCAGGTATGTCTGCTGTGCATTGATCATGAACTTGGCAAATGCTGGTAACCCCAATAGGGCATGGTAAGGACTGCTGAGGTCGGCCACCTCAAACCAAATCGGCTATCTCCTGAAATTTTATTCCGTGCCAAATATGACATCCAGCCGAATGCGACCCATGGGGGTGCAAGACAGTCCAGGAACAATCCCATGGAATGTCGTCCGACTGCGCTCCAGGTCCCGCTCTGTGAGCCCTAGCTTGAGTCTTGTATCTCTGTACAGAATGTTGATTGTGCTTCCTCCATCAAGTAGCACTCGAGAAAACTTGCATGAAAATCTTGGTCCTGCAAACAGAGCGTCCACCACCAGGGGATAATTGCCTGGATTCGGCAAAATGGTGGGATGATCTGTTCTGTCCCAGGATATCGGACATTCGGACCAGTGCACAAATTGGGGAATCGGCGGCATAGTGGCATTGACTTCTTGGGCTCGGGCTCTCCGACTACCCTTGTCTGTGGACTCGCTGGTAAAAATCATGTAAGCCGCATCCTGCTGCGGGTACTGGTTCTGTTGCTGAGACGGTCCTCTGTTCTGGGGTGGTGGTGGTGGTGGTGGTAAATCTTCTCCCTTTGCAATCCTTCTCACGAAGTCACACTGCCGAGTGCTGTGCGCAGACGGCCTCCCAAGCGTGCTGTGCAATTTGCACGGTGCGTCCAACATATCCTCGAATGTGTATTTGGGCTTCATCTGCCCTGGGGGTCTCACATTTGGTCTCATCTTCCGACTGCCTCCTGCAGCCGCTGGATCTTCCTCATTTTGAACAGCGGCCACCTGCCGACTGCCATACTGGGAATCAGGCTGCTCGTCCTTGCGCTTGCCGTTGTTCTGCTGGTTGTTGTTGTTGTTGCGATTGTTCTCTCTTCTTTCCTTCCGACTAAGGCCTTGGTTCCCTGTGTCCGACTGCGGAGCCCCTGGTGATTGGATCACACCTCCAACTCCGAGTTGGATAGGGCGCATCGCAGAATCGGACATAGCGAACGCATTTGCCACCTTCATAAGCTCAGCGAGCGACGTGAAGTCTTTGCGGAGCAGCTTGTGCTTCAACATTGAATCCGCCAGGCACCCATCAGTAAAATACTGATGGCCTGGATCTCATGGACTCCTTCACATGAATTCTTCAGCTTGATCCACCGAGATAGGTAATCTCGGAGGGGCTCGTCCTTGCCTTGCACACATAGAGCTAACTTCCGTGGGAGGTTGGGCCTCTCATACGTGCTTGTGAAGTTGTGAATGAATGCGGTCGTGAAATCCTCCCAGCAATTCACACTGTCCTTGGGCAAACTGTTCAACCACGTCCGCGCTGAGCCTTGCAGCATGAGAGGTGCATAGCGGACTGCTACACGCCGATTGCCTCTTGCAATGCGGACTGCCGTCAGGTAGTCGGACAGCCAATCTTCCGGTTTCACCGAGCCATTGTACTTGGGAGTGTCTCTCGGTAATGTGAAGCCTTTCGGAATCTCTCCGTCCGAATGCGGTGACCAAAACATGATGGGCCAGCTTCTCCTTCTTCATCTTCCTGAGCTTCCTTCTCTAGGAGCTCAATGCGATGCCTTGCGTCGTTCTGGCCGATTTGGCGAGGGCCAAGTCGGGTGCTGATTGCTGGTCTTGGCGCCGATTGCTGCGGCATGTCATGGCGCCTGCTGTTAACAGCTGGCTCTTCCATTCTTCTGCTTGCTGCTGGGGGTGGCCGATTGCTTCTGACCTTGCTGTCGTGCCGAGACGGTGCAGGTTGATGCCTGTTCTGGCGCGATGCATTCGGTCGCTGGCTAGCTCCCGCATTCGGCCTCACAGTTCCTCTTGATGCCTCTGGCTCAGCATTCTGATTGCCCATTGCCACAAGCCTCTGCTCTTTTGCGGCCGCTATCAGCTCACGCATTCGGCGCGACTGTTCGCGCCGCTCATCTCCTTCCAATTCTTCCAGCTCGAGCGCTATCTCCTCGGCGGCTCTCAAATTCTTGTCCGGTGTTCTATATGTTGGCCTCTGGATGAATGCCGACTGCGCTGGCTGCTCCGGTTGCACCGGCCTTCTCGGACGCTCCGGCTGCTCAGCTCCTGATAGCTGCTGGTGGACTGCTCTTCCTCGGCTTCTCAGGTCTTCCAGGACTGCGGGCTCAATCGGCCGGCGCGGTCCTGCATGAGCTGCGTTGTACTCCCTTGTGATGGCTCCTAGCCGACGCTCTTCTGCCAACACTTGCTCAGCCCTGCGAGCCAGAGCGAGCCGTGCTGTTTCCAGCTCGGTGTGCACCTGCTCCGGATCACCATTCCGGTTCACAGGTGTGTATAACACATCCCGCAACGCACTGGTGCCGATTCGCTCTGCCGCATCAGCTACTTCCTTGGCCTTCCTTGCTCCGCTTGCCGGATCAAGGTTGGTCGACGAAGATGCTCCCGCCATCATGACCGCGGCGTGCAGTCGGCCCTCCTCTCGAGCAGGTGCTGCGATGCAGCCCCTGGTCGAGAGCAGATCTGTAGCACACGAGAAGATGCGGATGTCTCTGGGATATGCCTCAGGGAAGCTGCCAATGAAGAGACGATGACTTCCCACTTGCAGCGACACTCCGGGCAGCAAGGGTGCTCCAGCCCTGTACCGCGCCGAGTAGTCCACTACATAATCGATTGCCCCACGCCTCAGAATCAGGCCGGAGGCGTGGCTACCGCCGGATGCAGAGGAAAATCCCGTCCGGATCTTGACTCCAGTCGACGCCTCGGTCTGCCCCACGGTGGGCGCCAACTGTCGTCGATATGTGACGGCAGATGCCATGGGGATGGCTAAAATGATGGGAAGACACGAGGGAGAAAATGTCGATGGTGCCGGAATCGGGTTGGGCACAAGCACAGTGAAGACACCACGATGTACCCAGGTTCGGGGCTCTCCGGAGAGATAACACCCCTACTCCTGGTTGTCTCTTGTATATCAATGAAGGGACTACAATAACTGCTCTTCTATTTTCTCAGGGGAAGGAATACGCCGCCGCCGTGCGCAAGGTCCTCTCCTGCTTCCCTGAGGAGTGACTAAGGGTAGTGAATGAACTAGAGGGGGAATGAGTTAGTGAGATCTCAGGTGTGGCGTCCCTCGCGCAGGAGGGGGTACCCTGGCTCTTATAGAGTGAGTCCAGGGTACTATGGTAACTTCATCGCCGAATGGACCCATCCGTCATCCTCTAATCGGCCTGGGCCCACCGACTGCTCCTCTCCGGGTGACCCGGAGCCTACGAGCGGCGGCCCATGCTGCTACCTCGTAGAACCTAGGAGTGAACAGTGGAGCTAGGGGGTGCGGTCTTGTTGGCCTGTCCGCGGAATCGGCGGGGAGGTGACACCGTATCTCCAGCAAATCCTCGACACGACCTGGTCTTCCTGCCACCCAGATATCTCGGGATATGGCCTTTATGACCTCGTAATCATACCCCCGACTGGGTGGTAGGTTGCTCCGATTGCGCCTGGACTGACTGGTGGTTCCTGGTGGGGTCGATTGCTCTGGGCAATCGGCCTTCTAGGAATCGGCCTCGGTCCAAGTGCGGACCAATCGGGCGATCATCTTCGGAGAAGGGTGGCCCGATTGCGCCTGGGCCGACTGCTGGCGCTTGGTATGGTCGCTTGCCTTGGAGCAATCGGCCGTACCTCTGCCCAGCTCGGCCCAGCTGCAGCCCAATTGGTCCATCCTTGTCTTGAAAGCTTGCTTCCGCTTGGGTTAGCCTACCCGGGTACCAATTCCCCGACAATATGCCTTTTGGTGTTAATTTTTACTAGCTAGCTAGCCAAAATGAATGATCTTGCGTGGATGTACACCGGTCACCCTAGTCAAAAAAATATGACTGAGGAATGGTTGACCAAGACCGAGGAGTTCCTAGAGGTTGCATTTAGTGCTGGCCAACCAAGAACATGGTGCCCCTGCACTAGATGTAAGAAATATTCACAACAGACAAAGGATGTAATGGGTAAACACCTGCAAATACGTGGTTTCATGCCTGATTATATGTTGTGGTCATTTCATGGCGAGTCGGCCCAACATGACAGACATGAGGTAGTGCGTCAGCGCATTTAGGATTGTGGTACAGGGATCGAAGACATGGTCAATTACTACAACGATGCTCGTCTTGAGGACGAAGAACCGGAGGAAACTGCCAAGGCCTTTTATGCCATGCTAGAGTCTTCAAAACTCCCACTGCATGCGCACACCAAGCTTTGTCAACTAGATGCCATCGCACAAACAATGGATCTTAAGGCACAATTCAACTTGTCCAGAGAGTGCTATGAGGCGATGATGACCTTATTCGGTCGCTTTCTACGGGACGGTCATATTATGCCTGCAAACCTATACCACTCAGACAAAATACTCGGTGCACTGAAGATGCCCATCGAGCGGATACATGCTTGTGAGAAAGGATGCGTCTTATTTAGGCATGAGTATGCGGATGATAATTATTGTCCACACTGCAAGTCCTCCAGGTATATTGTTGTAGACAATGGTCTTGGTGAGAAGACGCAGAGCAAAGTACCCGTAAATATTCTTCGGTACCTACCGATATTACCAAGACTTCAACGGCTTTACATGCTTGAAGAAACTGCAAAACAAATGACATGGCACAGAGATGGAATTAGACGTGCTACAGATGAATACGGGAATTTGATGTTGACCCACCCCTCTGATGGTGAAGCGTGGAAGATGTTCAATGAAATACATAAATAAGGTAAAGCCAAAGACCCAAGAAACGTGGCACTCCCCATTAGCCTCGATGGGTTCAATCCTTTCGGTATGACGACAACCCAGTGTAGTTGTTGGCCCGTATTCATCATGCCCCTCAATCTGCCCCCTGGAGTTCTTATGCAAAGAAAGCACATCTTCTTGACGTTGATAGTTCCGGGGCCCAACTATCCCGGAAAAAATATGAATGTGTACTTGCAACCACTGATGGATGAGTTGAAAGAAGCTTGTGATAATGGGATCTGGACATATGACGCAGCTAGCAAAACAAACTTCCAAATGCATGCTTGGTTGGTGTACTCCATGCATGACCTGCCGGCGTTTGCACTTTTTGTTGCATGGTGCGTGCACGGAAGGTTCCCATGCCCGCAATGCAAGTCTGCTCTTAAGTTTCATTGGCTGCCGGAGGGTCGCAAGTATTCTTGCTTCGACTTGCATAGACAATTCCTGCCTCTGGACCATGGATTCAGAAAATACAAGAAGAATTTCACCAAAGGCAAAGTTGTCAAGCACGAGGCACCACCTATGATGACGGGCGCACAAATTCTTGATCAGTTGAACTCACTAGAGCCTCATCCGAACCGGCCAGGGTATTTCTTGGGATATAATACGGAACACGCCTGGACCCACAAGCCATGCTTTTGGGATCTCCCGTATTTCAAAGACCTTGCTCTTCCACACAACATTGACATGATGCACACTGAAAAAAATATGGGTGAGGCCCTTTTTGGTACATTGTTCGGCACTGATAAGGGGAAAGATAATGTTAAGGCTAGAGTCGATCAGGAGAGTCTGTGTAATAGGAAGTCACTTAACATGCGACAACCAAAAGGGAAGAAGAATTGGGAGAAGCCAAAGGCATGGTTCAATCTTAAAAGGGAACAAATGAGGGAAACCCTCATCTGGGTGAAAAAAAAGTTGATGTTCCCCGATGGGTATGCAGCGAATCTAGCAAGGGGAGCAAGTCTTGAAAAGTTGAAAATCTTTGGGCTGAAGAGTCACGATTGGCACATATGGCTTGAGCGGATAATGCCGGTGATGTTGCGCGGCTACATCCCCGAGGATGAATGGCTAGTAATGGCAGAGCTAAGCTATTTCTTCCGTGTTCTTTGTGCTAAAGAATTATCGCCTATTGTGATAGAAGAGATGGAAAAACTGGCGCCGGAGTTGATATGCAAGTTAGAGAAGATCTTTCCACCGGGTTTCTTTAATCCGATGCAGCATATGATTTTGCATCTACCGATGGAGGCAAGATTGGGTGGCCCTGTGCAAAACCGTTGGTGCTATGCAACCGAGAGAATGCATAAGACGCTTCGAGCAAAATGTAAAAATAAACGGAGAATTGAAGCATCAATGGCTGAGGCATTCGTTGTCGAGGAAGCGGCAAACTTCGTGACAGCACACTATGCTGCCACTAATTACAATTTGCATAATCCAAAGCTTCGGTACAATACTGGCGACCCTGAGCGACATGAATCCAAGTTCAAACTCTTTAAAGGGAGCCTCGCACCTTGTGGGGTTATGAGGACAAAGACGTAGACCTCGAGGAATGGGGCATCATTACATTGTATATCTTGACCAACATGACAGAAGTGCGGACATACATCGAGTAAGTGCGCGGTACATATTAATTGTTCTGCAACTTCTTGACGAGTTGTGTGTCTAACTTCTCTTAATTATTTGATACAGTCGATTCGTCGCGCAATTCTCGAATGGAGTGGCGATCGAAAAAGACTCAATCGAAGAGATTAATCTTCTTGAGAAGCGGGGATGCGGCAATCCCGGTTTCATCTCTTGGTTTACACAAACGGTACTTCTTATATGATATACAGGCCATTTTTATTTCTTCATCATCTCAGTACCGACTAATACAACAAGCCTTTCCGTTTCAACTTGTTTTCTATCTTCCATGGACGCTGAATTGAGACAAATCGCAAATGGTTTTGACTTTAAGGTCCATACATATGAAAAATACGACATCAATGGGTATCGCTTTCGTACTGGTATGAAAGAGCAAACTATGCCCGATCAGAAAACAACGAATTCCGGTGTGTCCGCTATAAATGGAGGAGTCGAGTATTATGGAATAGTTGAAGAAATATATGAACTGCTATATTATGGTGAAAATCCTCCGAATGCCGTTGTCTTCAAATGTCATTGGTTTGATCCGAAGGACACTAGACGAACTCGTGAGCATGTTGGGCTAGTTGAAATTAAACAGAAGAACCGTTTAAATGTTGCCGAAGTTTATATTGTGGCTCAACAGGCTAGACAAGTTTTCTATCTTCCATGGGCCTGCCAAAGTGTAAAGAATCTCGAAGATTGGTATGTCATCTATGACGTGCCGCCACATGGTAAACTACCTGCCCCCAATGAAGAAGAGGATTATCAACCTCACATATACCCAGACACATATGACGGAGAATTCTTCCAAGAAACACGTGTGGCCAAAAAACATTTCGGAAAAACCTCTACGTTTGGTCAAAACATGGAAGTAGAGAATGACAATGCGGAGGAAGAGGAAGAAGTGGAACACGAAGAGGTTACCGATGATGATGAGGAGGAAGATGAAGAAGTGGAACACGAAGAGGTTACCGATGCGGATGACCTATCATTGCTTGACCGGTTACAAAAAGGCTTTCGAAATGTGGTTGACGCTGAACCCGATCCCGGAGAAGAGATCATTCATGACGACACGCGTGATAGTGACGATGATGTTTTTAATTATCCTGGAGAAGATACAGATGATCCCGACTATTAGTTGTATGCATCCCAACTTTCTTTTCTTTTTTGTATATATGAATTTGTATTATTTATTTCCTTAATGTACTAATTCATCTTTATATGCATATGTTTGTTTTTAGTATATATGAATTTGTATTATTTATTTCCTTACTTTACTAATTCATCTTTACTCCGTAACAGGTGTTGACACATGGCGAGCTGTAGGGACCCACCGGTGGAGTCTCGACCACCTCTACCTCTACGGAGAGAGTTGCTGGCGGGTATTGTCGCAGCCAGCTCGCCGCCGGCGCGTGCTGAGCAGCCTCGTGGGAGAGGTCGGGGAAAAGGCCCAAAGAGAGCTAAACCCGGTGGTCGAGGAGGTGGTCGAGGAGCAGGTGGCGTCCTAGCCGAGTCACCCACTCACAGGTGCAGGAGCCACCGCCGGTTCAGTCGGAGGCACCGGAGCAGCGGCCACCGCCGGTGCAGTCGGAGGCACCGGAGCTGCGGACACCGCCGGTGCAGTCAGAGACACCGGAGGCACCGAGGCAGTCGACGGAGCCTCGTTGGGTTGATCCTTGGGAGGATCGTGCTCGCACGGATGATGATAATGCTGATGAGGATGATGATAGCGATGACGACGGGGCTGAGGGGGTTGAGGGGGATGATGGGGGTGAGGGGAGCTCCTCTTCCAAGAAGCCGGTGTACCAGCGTGGTATGACACGGCTCCCACCACGTCCGGACCCTGCGCAGAGGACATTGATTGCGCCAGATGGGGAGAAGTAAGTTGATGAATTTTTTGTGTTCCTTGTATATATATATATCATACATGTACATATGGTCCAACAAGAACTAATGTCTTTGTGTTCTTCTTTTGTAGGGCGTGGAGTTACCCGGAAGGTGCTCGGAATCCGAACTGCCTCCTTGGTGCCGTGCTTAAGGAGCAGTTCACCGGGCTAGTCCAGTTGCCTGTTGAGGGTAGGGTTCCTGAGCCCGGCCTCACTTGGCCACAATACAAATCCGCCCCGGCCCCGCCAGATGAACGCATCAACAACGTTGAATGCCGTACCAAAGCCGACATGGTGGTGGCTACTTTTTGGGTAAGTATTCTAAGCATTGCAATCATTTATTAGCGTTGGAATCATTTCACTCATCTTTTCATATGTTTGATGCATTTTTCAGTGCTACTATAGGGTTGAGGAGGGGATGGAGCCGGCGGCCCAGAAGAATCTCGAGAAGGAGATAGTGAGGCTACTCACGAACACTAGGCACGAGATGCGTGTTCAGTGTGTTCGAGATTGGTACGCCAAGAAGGGCGTGAAGAAGGCCAAGAAGAAGTGTAGAAAAGTTTTCCTTAAGAAGGAAGAATAATTGGAGGTAAATTACTAACTAATTCAAATTCCTACACTTATAAGTAAGGCCTAGTTAGCTCCAACTTTTCTTTATAAGCTTATGAAGCTCAAACTTGGCTTTATAAGCTTATAAGTGTCAAACTTTTCTTTATAAGCTTATGAAGCTCAAACTTGGCTTTATAAGCTTATAAGTGTCAAACTTGGCTTTATAAGTTTATAAAGGTCAAACTTGGCTCTATAAGCTTGTAAAACTAAAAAATGATAATAATAGCTTAGTTACATAAAACTTGACTTGTACTTGGCTTAAAAAACATATTCAATGACTTTATAAGATTATTAATTCATAGGCGCCCCCGAGATGGTGTGCAAATAAGATGGATTGCTTTGAGGCGATAGTGGACAAATGGCTCAGTGATGCCTGGCTTTCCACCCACAAAAGCGCCAAGGCTAGGCGTGCACAAATGGTAGGTGTGGCACACCACCAAGGCAGTCTCAACGTCAACGAGTACGCAAAAAATGGGTATGTGCCTTTTTGTTTTAAGTTTCATGTCCTTCCATCATTAATCAATTGATTTGTTTCATGCCTTTTCTTTGCTTTTCATTGTAGGCGAAGCACCATAATCAGCCTGTGCCTAAGGGATTTCACTCATTTGCCATGGCCCATAAGGGAAAGTACAAAACGGTGACAGCATATTCCGAGGGCGACGGTGTTGAGGCGTACACCAGCGCTGCAGCCTACCACAAGATGATGGCCTATTCTGAGGTGGCGAAAGAGCTACGCGGTCCTCAGTTTGACCCGAGCGAGGAGGAGATGGATCCGGAGGCCTTGATGATTTCTGGTGGCGGTAAGCATCATGGCAGCACCTCCATGTGCAATGGCTTCGTACATTGCCCGGAGACTCTACCTCAGATCAATGTGAGAGGCTTCAGTCTCCAATATCCTTCTGTCAGCACATAACCCATGCTTGACCACATCCCCCTCATCTCTTTCTTGTAGAACGTCTTGAGCTCGTTGATGAGGTTGAAGTTGGCTTCAACACCGCGCTCAACCATCTTCTTGTACTTGAAGACTTATTGCTCCACTTCTTCTAGCATGGCCTCGATCTCCCCTCCTTGAAAGGTTCCTTTAGATCTTCTTGGTGGCGAACGCCATTGATACGTCCCAAACGTATCTATAATTTCTTCTTGCTCCATGCATGTTTTGTGTGATATTGCTATGATCTATATACACTTTCATACACTTTTGATCATATTTGGACTAAACTATTATCTCAGTGCACCTCAGTGCCAATTTCTCTTTTCTGTTGTTTTTCTATTTCAGTTTTCCCCCACATTAAAAGTGCGCAAAAAATTAGGGAAAAATCAGATAAAAAATCAGCATGAAGGAACCTTCCGGAGTCCCGAAGGGGGACTAGGTGAGAACCACCAGGGCCCCAGGGGCCTAGCTAACGCGGCCTAGGGATTTTCTGCGCCAGGGGGGCGGCTAGAACCCTCGTGGCCTCCCTAGCTGCCCCCCTTCGCCTATATAACACCCGTGACGTATAACTTCCGAAGACGTAACCCTTTTTCGTGATCTCGCCTCTGTTTCGCCGCCGCCGCGCTTCCAAGATCAGGAGCACCAGCAGGACCCTTCCCGGCACCTTGCCGGAGGGAGGATCGACCTCCGGGAGCTTCCCCTCCACCATGGACGCTTCTCGGATGTGCCGTGAGTAGTTTCCTTAACATGGGTCCGTGATCGGTAGCTATGTGATGTTCTCCTCCCCTCTTTGTTCGTCATGGTTTAGACATCGTGAGATTCCCTACATGATCGAGGCACATATGTAATGTTTCTGCTTTGGTATGCTGAGTTTGATGGGATCTGATGTATTATGAGATTATGTTCAGATTGTGATAGAGTAATATATTTGGTTCTTATCTTCTATATTTTTGTTCCTAAGTATTTCTTGCATGTTCTCCATTGTTGTGTATTGCTTTGGCCAAGTAGTAGGTAGTAACTCCAAGAAGGAATGTTATGCTCCATTGTGGGTTCATGCCCCCTGATGACACGCTTGAGTGACAGAAACATGAGTCTAGGGGATGTGCTATTGCCACAAGGGGGAAAACAACGGTGCTTGTAACCGCGGTTGCAAGGATTGTTTACCTTACGCAAAGTGCTTTTAATGCAGTTGTCTGTTGCTTTGGGTTTACACTTTGGGTGGGGCTCGCAACTTAATACCAGCGTGATGTTCTGGATAGATATCTCAAGGTGGATGATTAGTAGTAGATGCAGATGAATTTCGTTCTACTTATTTTGGCGTACTGCCCATGCTTATGAGGCTCTTCCTTTCTTTCTAGCATAGTTAGCATTGCGGTGCGTTTATACTCCTGTCAATTGCCCGTCTATAATTTGTTTACCTCGCATATGATGTCGCGAGAGATTACTTCTCGCCCCTCGTTGGTTACCCAAAGTGGAAGGTTGAGATGTAGACAACAGCAAATTTCCCTCGGTGAAGATACCAAGGTTTGTCTCCAGTAGGACTCCGATAACGACAAGAAGGTGACAACGGCGCCAGAGATTGGCGGTTGTCTGGACCTGCACACACAACAGATAACTTTGCTCCCAATGAGTACAAAGGGGTTGTCAATCCCTCCGGCCTTGTTGTTTACAAAGGATAGAACGTACGGGATAATAATGATAGTGATATCAACGGAAAACTAAATTAAGCAGTAAATTGATAGTGCGTGTAAACAGTATTGTAAATATGGACCGGGGTCCTATGGTGTTCACTAGTGATGTCTCTCTCCCAAAAGACGATAAAATAGCCATGCGAGGTAAACAAATTACAGCTGGGCAATTGACAGGATTATGTGCGCAAACCAATGCTAATTATGCTATAAAGAAAGGAAGATGCTCAAAAGCATGGGTGGTATGCCAAGACAAGTAGACCGAAATCCATCTGCATCTACCTACTAATCATCCAACTTGAGATATCTATCCAGAATATCTTGCTGGTATTAAGTTGTGAATCCCACCCAAAGTGTCAACTCAAAGCAACAGACAACTGCATTAAAGAACTTTGCGTAAAGTAAACAATCCTTGCACCCGCAAGTACAAGCACCGCTTTTTCCCTGTTGTGGCTACAACACATCCCCTAGACTCATGTTTCTGTCACTCAAGCTAGTCATCGGGGGGCATGAACCCACAATCATGCATAACGCTCCCTCTTGGAGTCACTACCTACTACTTGGCCAAAGCAATAAACAACAACAGAGAACATGCAAGCATTACTCAAGAACATAAATATAAAAGAGGAGAATCAAATATATTACTCAAACACAATCTGAACATAATCTCATAATCCATCGGATCCCAGACAACTCAGCATAGCAATAGCAGAAATATTACATAAGTGCCTCGATCAAGTAGGGAAGCTCACGAGGTCTAATCCATGAAGAACAAAGAGGGGAGGAGAACATCACATAGCTACTGATCTTAGACCCATTGTCCAAGGTGGACTACTCACGGTTCATTGGGGAAGCATCCATGGTGATGGAGAAGCTCTTAGAGGTGGTTCCTCCCTCCGGCAGGGTGTCGGGAAGAGGTCTTCTGGTGCTCCCGATCTTGGAAGCGCGGCGGCTGAACATTGGAGAGATCGCGAAAAAGGGTTCCCATCTCGGGGTTTTTGCGTCATGGGGAATAAATAGGTGAAGGGGGGCAGCCAAGGGGGCCATCAGGGGTCCAGGCGCCCCCCCTGGGGCGCGCCGGGAGGGCGCCTGGGGCCCTGGTGGGTCCCCTCTGCCCCCCCCCCCCCTCGGTGATTCCGGAAGCTTCCTGTACGCTGATTTTTTATTGGATTTTTCCCGAATTTTTGGAGCACTTTTAATATGGAAGAAACCTGAAATAGAAAAACAACATAAAATAGGAACTGGCACATGGTGCACTGAGTTAATAGGTTAGTCCAAATATGATCAAAAGTGTATGGAAGTTCATCACCATCATAGCAATATCACACAAAAGAGGCATGGAGCAAGCAGAAATTATAGATACGTTTTGGACGGATCAACATCCCCAAGCTTAATTCCTGCTCATCCTCGAGTAGGTAAATGATAAAAGCATAATTTCTGTGGTGACATGCTAACAACTATATAAGAACTTTTAAGTAAAGCAATCAAGGCATGTAATTCAATTCAAGTCATAACAGGAAAGAATCTATATTTAGCATTGAAACAAGCAACATGAGAACATAAAGGTGCAAGAGCTCTCGCTGTACGTGACTCGAATGTCTCCAAATGGTGTTTGCGTGCAAGAAAGGGGATAGGGATATACGAGATAAAAAAGTATTTTTGTGTTGATAACTCAATCTACTAATGTTTCACACTTGGTCTTCTTTCGAATCTTATCTTGACTCATCCCCAGAACACTAGCCAGGTACAAGTCAAAATGATCCACTCCTTTTCTATATTTTGAGCTCTCATGCAATGGATGAGTGTAAGCAAGAAATTTGACACTTAGGATGGCAAAGAGAGAATATAGTGGAGGAGGAAGACAAAAAGGTGTGAAAGGCTCACATCAATGAGGACAATCATAAGCGAGAAAAAGCCAACTGATAGATATTAAGTGAGGAGTAGGGATTGCCATGCAACGGATGCACATATGAGCTAAGAGATCTCCAATGGAGCTAGTGGGGGTGCATCAAACTTGCTTGCTCAAGAAGACCTAGAGCTCATTTGAGGAGGCTCATCATTGGAATATACAAGCCAAGTTCTATAGTGTGAAGGTTCCCACATAGCTACATGCATAAATGATATTCTCTATGGAGTACAAGATATAAGAGGGAGTATGAGTGTGGATCTCTCAAAAGGAATAGTAGTGTGCCCCCTTTTCTCTTTTTATTTCTTTTTCTCTTTTTTCTATTTTTTTGTATTTTTTTTGGTGGCCTCAATGGCTCTTTCTATTTCTCTCATTTTTCCTCTTTGGGATCTTTTAATTTGTCCTCTTTCGGATCTTTTAATTTGTCCACTTTGGGATCTTTTCCTCACTTTAGGGGAAACACTCTATATAATACAAAAAGTAAAGAAGATCTTTCACACTTTACAAAGTAATCAAATCATAAAGAAGATGTAACTATCATGAAGTATGCAAATGTATTCCTCTGCCAGTGTAGCAGGATATGCAATGATACTAGTGCGTCATGTAGAAATGATTAGGGCAAGGCCCAACTTGCATGCGGCTCATCGATCAAGCAAGTAGGATGTATGAAATGAGGATCAAGAGAGGATGGATGTTGCATGGCAATATATCTCGGAAAGGCTATGGAAATGCCTTGATAGGTAGGTATGGTGGCTGTTTTGAGGAAGGATATAAGGAGGTTTATGATGACAGAGCGTATCATGCAAAGGGTTTGGATGTACCGGCGAAGGTGGACGCCAACTCTCGAAGTGAGAAGAAAGCAATGCATGGCACATAAGAGGCTATAAAAGTATGGGAAGGTGGAAGTGTCAACTTTTGAATACTCACATTAGTCTGAAGAACTCATGCACTTATTATCGATAACTCTCAATCTAATAAGGAGGTTTCACAAAGAGACAAGTACCCCGAGGAGGAGTGTATGGCAGTTTGGTTATCCTTGCGCATCCTCGACTCATGGTACGTGAGTGTACTCTAATATCTGGCCCCTCACAAGAGTAGTGATCCATCTAGTAGCTAAAGTTCTCAACTAATTTTTTAAGTTTTTGAAAATAAACACAGACTGCCCAAAATACTACATCTATCACTAATAGGCTAAAGCTCTTGACACCAAGAGCCCAAACATTACTCAAAACCATACCTCAAAACTATTGCAAGTTACTACTACAAAAAGAATAGCAACCTCAATTACCTACTTCAAGTCAAGACACACAACTCAATGCAACAGGAAAACTCTCTAAACGAGATAAACATGAAAACTCAAGAGAGTTCCAGCAATAAACTAAACAAGAGCTCTTTGAAAATATAAGCATGAAAACTAAGAGCTAAACATGACAGAAGCTATGAAAAAGCTAAAGAACACACACAACAAAGATAAGCATGAAAAGCCCTATGTTGTGTTCTAGATTTTGAAAGTGGAGCATGTTTCTCTCCCACACAAAGAAATCTGGGTTATAACTTGTTATGAACAGCAAGCAAAGCTAAAGAAAACTAAAAATAAAACCTAAGAGCGAGACGCTCCAAGCATAGCGCATAATGCATGAAGTGATAAAAATACAGTGAAACGAGAGACGAACTGATAATTGTTGATGGAGAAGGGGATGCACGGGGGCATCCCCAAGCTTAGACGCTTGAGTCTCCAAGAATATTTATCGGGGATGCATGGGGGAATCCCCAAGCTTGAGCGCTTGACACTCCTGAATCTTCTTTCATCATCTTCCCTCGCACACTTGAAAACTCTCTTCATACATAACTCATCATAATCTGATTAGCGAGGTTAGTACCCATAATAAAATAATTTTTCTCTATTGGAAATAAAGATATTCTTGAAGATCTACTGTTTCTCAAGATTTCCAAAAAGTTTTTGCAAATAAAAAGTAAGCTTAAGGTGTGCAAAACGAAGAAAAGGCTAAACAGGACAGAATCTGTGAAAAACAGACCAGCAGTTAGTAAAGAATTTTTTAGGGATACTTCATCAACTCAAATAAAAAAAACTCAGAACATATGAAAGTTTCGTAATTGTATAGAGCACGCTGTGTAAAAAATTCAGGTCAAAAAGATGAACTGGGATTTTTCTGTGATTTTTCCAGTCACGAAGACAGAATCTGTTTTCTGGACAACATGTCACAACTTTCATTTCCCTTGTCGTATGAGGCTATAAAAGGCACAAAGCTTGAAAAGTAAAGATACAATGATTTTTCTACAGTAGTAAAAATCATCAAGACCACTAAAAACAGAATAAAAACAAAAAGGAAATCCTAAATTCGTTGCGGGCTGCCTCCCGAAAGCGCTTCTTTAAAGCCAATAGCTAGGCTTAATGCAAATAGATCAAGTCTTTTCAAGAAAATAACTAGCCCGTGTGACGGACTCAAATGGCAACTTAATCTATTTACTAGGGAAGTGTTCCATCCCTTTCTTGAGAGGTAATTGGAATTTTATAATCCCTTCTTTCATATCAATATCAACACCCACGGTGCGAAGAAAAGGACGTCCCAAAATAATTGGACAAGAAGGTTCACATTCAATGTCCATAATAGTAAAATCAACGGGAACATAATTGTCATTTACAATGATAAGAACATCATCTATCTTCCCCAAAGGTTTATTTATGGAAGAATCGACGAGACGAACACCAAAAGAACAAGGATCAAAAGGTTTCAATTCAAACATATCATACATTCTTTTGGGCATAACAGAGGTACTAGCTCCAACATCACATAAATCATAGTAATAAAAGTTATTCAACTTAATTTTAATCATAGGATCCCAACCATCTTCTAGATTTCTAGGTATGGAGGCTTCTACACTAAGCTTCTCCTCCCTAGTTTTGATGAGAGCATTAGTCATATGCTCCGTGAATGCAAAATTAAGTGTGCTAGTGTGGGGTTCTCTAGACATCTTGTGAAGGAAACGAATAACTTCCGAAAGGGTGAAATTATCAAAATCAAGGTCACTACTATCAAGTAAAGTAGTAGTGGTGTCCTTCAGGCTCACTTGTTTGGTAGCTTCTATAGTCATAGGAATTTCGTCTTCTACGGTTGAGGTCATAGCAACACCATTAATAGGTCCTATGGGACTAGGGGTGCATTGGGTGGTAACAGTTTGGATATCCTCAACCACTTGGATAGTAGCAACAGTATGGTGTGTAGGAAGGCTCTTAATTCTCTCTTCTTCCTCCTTTTCTCTAGCCCATCTTTCTTTAAGTTTAGCCATCATCCTAATGTTTTCATTAATTTGCATTTGGATAGCATTCATAGGAGTGACCATCCTCTCCTCAAGGGGGAAGTTCTAATTTTAAGAAATTCTACTTCATGGGCTAAATTGTCTACCTTCAATGAGAGGTTATATAATTTGTCTAGTTTTTCCTCTACACTCTTTTTGAAGGATTTTTGGGTAGTGATAAAGTCTTTAAGCATACTCTCTAATTCAGAAGTGGAGTTTTTGGTGCTAGGATAAGTGTTGTTGTTCCTATAGTTGTTGGAGGGGAACGGTCTAGGATTGCTACCAAAGTTACTCCTATAAGCATTGTTGTTGAAGTTGTTTATAGAGATAAAGTTCACATCTACTTGATCTTGAGAAATCAAAGAATTTAAAGGAACATGTTGAGGATCAATAGGAGATTGCTTGATAGTAGAGACATAATCAAGTCAACTTTTTCATTTAGGGAGGAGATCTCCTCGACAGAGTTTACCTTCCTACCTGTTGGAGCTCTTTCGGTGTGACATTGGGAATAGTTTGTCATCATCTCATCGAGAAGTTTTGTGGCAGCACTAAGTGTAGTTGACATAAAGGTTCCTCGCGCGGCCGAATCTAGCAAGTTCCACGAGGTAAAGTTCAAGCCTGCATAAAAAGTTTGGATAACCATCCAAGTAGTCAAACCATGCGTAGGGCAATTCTTAACAAGAGATTTCATGCGTTCCCAAGCTTGGGAAACGTGTTCATTATCCAATTGTTTAAAATTCATACTAAAGCTTCTCAATTGTATAATCTTAGCAGGGGGTAGTACTTCCCAATAAAAGCATCCTTGCACTTATCCCAAGAATGTATGCTATTCCTAGGCAAGGATTGAAACCAGATTTTAGCTTCATCTCTCAAGTAGAAAGGAAAAAGCTTATGCTTCACAATATCACCATCTACTTCCTTGTACTTTTGCATATCACAAAGCTCAATAAAAAATTTTAAATGCAAAGCAGCATCATCTCTAGCACCAGAGAATTGATCTTTCATAACAAGGTTCAACAAAGTAGGTTTAATCTCATAAGAAGGTTCTGAAGTAGCAGGTGTAGCAATAGGAGGGCAGATAAAGTAACTGTTGTTGTGACTAGTAAAGTCAAACAACTTGGTGTCTCAGAGGAACCCATAGTAGAAGCAAGCAAGATAGATATTTTTTTTATTTTTGATAAAGGACACTAAAGAAAAAACTGAAAGGTAAAAAAACAAGACTAAAAAGCAAAGCTAAAATATAGTGTGCAACTCCCCTATCTTGAAGAGCGGAGTCCCCGGCAACGGCGCCAGAAATTGGCGGTTGTTGTGGACCTACACACACAACATATAGCTTTGCTCCCAACGAGTACAAAGGGGTTGTCAATCCCTCCGGCCTTGTTGTTTACAAAGGATAAAACGTACGGGATAATAATGATAGTGATAGCAACGGAAAATTAAATAAAGCAGTAAATTGATAGTGGGTGTAAACAGTATTGGAAATATGGACCGGGGTCCAATGATGTTCACTAGTGATGTCTCTCTCCCAAAAGACGATAAAATAGCCATGCGAGGTAAACAAATTACAGCTGGGCAATTGACAGGATTATGTGCGCAAACCAATGCTAATTATTCTATAAAGAAAAGAAGAGGCTCAAAAGCATGGGCACTACGCCAAGACAAGTAGACCGAAATACATCTGCATCTACCTACTACTCATCCACCTTGAGATATCTATCCAGAACAGCTCGCTGGTATTAAGTTGCGAATCCCACCAAAGTGTAAACACAAAGCAACAGAAAACTGCATTAAAGAACTTTGCGTAAAGTAAACAATCCTTGCACCCGCTAGTACAAGCACCGTTGTTTTCCCCCTTGTGGCAACAGCACATCCCTTAGACTCATGTTTCTGTCACTCAAGCTAGTCATCGCGCGGGCATGAACCCACAATCATGCATAACGGTCCCTCTTGGAGTCACTACCTACTACTTGGCCAAAGCAATAAACAACAACGGAGAACATGCAAGAATTAATCAAGAACATAAATATAAAAGAGGAGAATCAAATATATTACTCAAACACAATCTGAACATAATCTAATAATCCATCGGATCCCAGCAAACTCAGCATTGCAATAGCAGAAATATTACATAAGTGCCTCGATCATGTAGGGCAGCTCACGAGGTCTAATCCATGAAGAACAAAGAGGGGAGGAGAACATCACATAGATACTGATCATAGACCCATGGTGCAAGGTCGACTACTAACGGTTCATCCGGGAAGCATCCATGGTGGTGGAGAAGCTCTCGGAGGTGGTTACTCCCTCCGGCAGGGTGCCGGGGAGAGGTCTTCTGGTGCTCTCGATCTTTGAAGCGCCGCGGCAGCGGAACAGAGGAGAGATCCCAAAAAAGGGTTCCCGTCTCCGGGTTTTTGCGTCACAGGGAATAAATAGGCGAAGGGGGGCAGCCAGGGGGGCCACCTGGCGCGGCCCACCCCGGGGCGCGCCGGGAGGGCGCTTGGGGCCCTGGTGGGTCCCCTCTGGCCCCCCTCGGTGATTCCGGAAGCTTCCTCTACGCTGATTTTTTTATTGGATTTTTCCTGAATTTTTGGAGCACTTTTAATATGGGGGAAACCTGAAATAGAAAAACAGCAGAAAAAAAGAACTGGCACTGGGGTGCAATGAGTTAATAGGTTAGTCCAAATATGATCAAAAGTGTATGGAAGTTCATCAATATCATAGAAATATCACACAAAAGAGGCATGGAGCAAGCAGAAATTATAGATACGTTTTGGGCATATCAGCATAGCAGTTTTATCGTCTTTTGGGAGAGAGACATCACAAGTGAACATCACGGGACCGCGGTCCATATTCTCATCACTGTTTACACGCTCATTTACTCTTCTTCTTTTACTTTCAGTTGCTATCATTATCATTATCCCTTGTGTTTTGATCCTTTGTAAACAACAAGACCGGAGAGATTGACAACCTCTCTGAACTTCGTTGGGAGCAAAGTTATTTGTGTCTATGTGCAGGTCCACGTCAGTTGCGCCGCTGACACCTACTTATCATCTCTGAAGTCCTACTGGAGAAAAACATCGGTATCTTCACCGAGCGAAACTTGCCGCTACGCTGCATCTCACCTTCCATTTGGGGTAACCAATGAAGGGCGAGAAGCAATTCATCTCTCGCGTATCAAGCAAATTTCTGGCGCCATTGCCGGGGACTCCGAGTGATAAGATAGGGGAGTTTCCAACTATCTTTTACCTTTGGTTTTTAATCTTGTTAGTTTACCTTTCAGTTTTTATCTCAGTGTCCTTTATGAAAAACCACAAAAATAGTTGCTAGCTTTTTCCTTTGTCCTGATTTGCCTAGTTATGCTATCTTTACCATGGTTGTGGAACCACCCAAATATGGTAGGATGGACAGGTTTCACTTGGATCGTCTTCGATCAATTTGTTCTCGCGCTAAAAACCCAACCGACTTGGTTGAGGGAAAATCATTGGATGAGCATGCTCATTATACGCGGCACCGCCTATCTCATAAAGGGAAACACTTATGGGACCAAATACAAACTTCTTACTGCTATGCTAAGTGTTTATGCTACATTTATGATTTTACCTGCTGCTCTAATATAGATCGTCAACACCCTGCTTCGCAATGTGAGTTTAATGAAAATGAGATCCTATCTTCTTATGCTAAAGGTGTTTATGATTAATTGATGTTGAAAAGATCGAAGAATTTGTTGCTTTTAAGGGTGCTTATGAGATTGCTTCTTTGATTGAAAAGTATTACAATACTATTTACAAGTCTAAAAACATTGCAGTTCTTGCTTATTGTTTTGAGAATTATGTTTGCAATGATTATATTGAAGATTAAAAAAAATGGTTGCTGCCCAAGAAGAGGCCAATGATTGCTTTGGGGAGGAATCCCATGATTCTAAGGACACACTGAAATATCCCTTTCTGAAGATCTTGATAATTGCTTTGTTGATGGACATGATGCCAATATGGATTATGCTTGTGAAGATGAACTTTCTATAGTTCCTTATGTTAAGCATGAATTTTTTGCTATTTCACCCACACTTGTTGTTCTATTATCCTTTTTAAATCTCCAACTCATATTCCGGAGAGCTGTGCTCTTATTAAGGATCAATGTGATGGGATGCATTTATCTTATGTTCCTAAAGACCGTGTTGAAAACAATACATGTGTGCTTGTAGGTCATGAACAACATGATTTATGTCATATTTATATTATTGATGTTTTTCATGATACTACTGAAATTATTTTGAGAGAGGGAATTTTGGTTGTAGAAACTTCCATATTAATTACTAAAACTCCTCTCTTTATGTTGAAAGTTTTGAAGTTTTTCTTTTTCCGCCTTCCTATGCATGTCACTTTGTGCTTCTTTGATTTATTTTCTTACAAGATGCCTATGCATAGGAAGTGGGTTAGATTTAAATGTGTTTCATATTTGCTTCTTGGTGCTGCCCTTTTCTTAAACTCTTATTCTCTTGTGAGAGCATCTTCCTTAAACTTTATGCCTAGCTTAAAGGCGTAAAAGAAAGCGCTTGTTGGGAGGCAACCCAAGATGTTTTTGTTACTTCTGTTTTTAGTGGTATTGATAATTTTTACTACTGTAGCAACATCATTGTATCTTTATTTTCAAGCTTTGTGCCAGTTATAGCCTCATATGACAAGGGAAGCAAAAGCTGTGACATGCTGTCCAGAAAACAGATTATGTCTTCGTGACGGGAAAAATCGGATCAAATCACCAGTTCATCTTTTTGAGCTGAATTTTTTACACAGCGTGCTCTATACAATTGCGGAACTTTCATATGTTTTGAGTTTTTTTATTTGAGTTGCAGAAGTACCCCTAAAAAAAGTTAATAGATTCTGCCAGGTTTTGTCTCTCCTTACTTTTGCAAACCTTAAGCTTGCTTTTTCTTTGCAAAAACCTTTTGGAAATCTTCAGAAATAGTAGCTCTTCAATAATATCTTTATATACACTAGAGAAAAATTATTTTATTAAGCGTACTAACCTCTCTAATCAGCTTATGATGAGTTATGTATGAAAGGAGTTTTCAAGTGTGCGATGGAAGATGATGAAAGAAGATCCGGGAGTGTCAAGCGCTCAAGCTTGGGGATGCCCCCATGCATCCCCAATAAATATTCAAGGAGACTCAAGCGTCTAAGCTTGGGGATGCCCCCATGCATCCCCTTCTCAATCAACAATCATCAGTTCGTCCTTCGTCTCACTATATTTTTAGCACTTCATGCGTTATGTGCTATGCTTGGAGCGTCTCGCTCTTAGGTTTTATTTTTAGTTTTCTTTAGATTTGATTGCTGTTCATAACAAGTTAGACCCCATCTTAATTTGTGTGGGAGAGAAACACACTCCACTTTCAAAATCTAGAACACATCATAGGATTTTTCATGCGTATCTTTTTGCTGTTGTGTGTTCTTTATCTTTTCTTAGCTACTGCCATGTTTAGTTTTAGTTTTACTTTGTCTTTAGCAAGAGCCTTGGCTTTTGTTTAGTTTGTTGCTAGAACTCTCTTTACTTTTCATGTTTATCTTGTTAAGAGAGTTGGTTGTTGCACTAAGTTGTGTCTTGTCTTGAAAGTAGGTAATTGAGGTTGCTATTTAATTTTAGTAGTAACTTGCAACAGTTTTGGGACATTGATGTGAGTAATGTTTGAACTTTTGGTGTCAAGAGCTCTAGACTATTGGTGATAGGTGTCGTATTTTGTGGAATCCATGTTTATTTTCAAAACCTACAAAACTAGTTGAGAACTCTAGCTACTAGACTGATCGCTAATCTTTGGAGGGATCGAATATTAGAGTACACTCATGTAAGGCCCGATATGCAGTACTGTTACAGATCTAGATGTTTCCATCCAGATCTGGGGACGAAGCACATATCGGTCCCACCGCGACATATGACGAAGTCATATGCCACAGATTTCCAACATGATATCACAACATTACAGATACAAGGATACAACATCTCATACAATCGGCATACAACTGCCTTAATACAATACAACAGCGGAAGATACATGTCTGAGTACAGACTACAATCAAATGCCTAGTGGAAAAAGAAAATCATCGATCCCATAACCAAACGGGTCCAGGCCCTCCGCCGGGATCCGCCTAACTAGTCGTCGTCGGGTCTCCACGTGAAACGTCGATCACCATACCTGTTGTCGATCGAGAACACTGAAAAGAGTATGGGGTAGTATCATGAGTACAGAGGTACTCATCATCCAACTGTAGTGGTCATCTGACCCAGCAAGGACTTCATCACTCGTCATTCTAGGACAACTAGTAGTTTACGGTAAGGAAGGGGTAAGTGGTGAGGTTGCTGCCGCACTAGCATTTATGAAGTGGCTAACGATCTAGAGAGTAAGATAAGAAGCCAAGCATTCGATGAGGAATCGCCTCCAACAAGTCTGCTATCCACCTACTTCGCAAACATAACACCTATCCTATCCTTGTCCTCCTCTTCGCATCCCGACGAAGAAGAAGCAGTCAAGGCACACACACGTTGATCAAGTTATATTAAGATTATCTCAGTTGTTGTTGTCTATGAACAAGGAGTAGGTCTCAATTCGTCCATAACCGTGGACACGGCTTCTCGAAACGATTTAACCCTGCAGGGGTGTACCAACTGCCCATTACAAGGCTCCGCACGCACGCCCATCTCTCTCAGTTTCTACCCATCACAGGCAGCCATTTTATGATTTAGTCCCGAGAGATCCGAAACGACAGGTCCCTCTAACTAACCACGAACAAATCCGGCTGGCCCCCGGGGAGTCGACACCCAATCCAAAAGCCGGCCACGCTCTCGGATCGGACTCTTCCGTATGGCTAAGGTCGGTGTTAGCCTCACCTATATAACAGGGGACTTCCCTAGCTCACCAGTGTGGACCAACAAAGGAACTATGTATCTGCTGGCCCGAGTTGTTTTGAAACCACTAGCTACAGACCAGTTATGCATGCGGTTTCAAATGGTAAATCAGCTTGGGCCACCTCTAGAAATGTTTGAAGCTAGGTAGGTAAGAAAATGGGACCCCATAAAATCCCACACGCGGTTAGGCACGCTCAGTCTTAAAACCAATACCCGGAACTCGGGTCCTAGGTGACTCGAATGGAACAAAGCATCGGGGCGGGATAGCCTAGACCTTCCATCCTTCGTTGAATATAGTCAACATTATAATAATCATATCATCAATAAAAATAATAATAATGTGATATCCCAAACCAAGGAGTAACAGGGTAACATCGTAGCATCCTAAGCATGCATACTAAGCAGGGGCTGAGCAAAGATCAATAGTAACATAGCAGTACAAGGTTTGCTGGGAGGGGACATGGTTGTATCGGTTTGAAAGAGGCTGTAAACATGTGGTCGGATCAAACATCGAACCTAACCTAGACTAGCATGCAAACCGCTGGTTGAAATAGAATGGATCATAAGTAAGGTATAGTCCTTGCCTGTTGATAAGTCGGGTTCCGAAGGTGTAGTTGATCGCAAGCTCGCATCATCTCCGAGAGGTACCCGCGGAAGCACACAAGACGGTAAACACTGGAAAGCAATCAACGAGCAAGCATCTATTACTACGAAGTAAACACGATCAAGCATCAACAAGAAGGCAACACAAGACATCGCACCTACCGTCGAGAGCTGTTACTAACAATATAAGTGGAGTACTCGTCACACACGACGATACAGCACATTTAGAGAGGTTCAAGTTTTTTAGCTACAAGTGATCAACCAACGGTTATTAACATGGCAAGGCACCCAAGCATGGCATGTCACACAAACATGACAAAAGGTGAAGCACAAAGTAAACTATCTATGCTAGTCAATTTAAGTGAGGCACAATCCTATACATGGCATCCACTAAGTGTCGCACGACAAGTAAAGGATTTGGTACTGCTCTGTCCTAAACCATATTTTAGGTTGCTTAACAGCAGCAAACAATAGCATAAACACAAAGTACACGAAAACAAGTCACGGGCACAATCTACCAACATCAGGAAGCACACTTTAGAGCCTTGCATAAACATGGTAATGAGTGCAAACATGCTCACAAATGACATTCAATTAATTTAGACATGACAAGGAAGGCATGGCAAAAAGAATCATGCAAAAAGACATCACAGATCAAAAGATATTAAGCAAACAACATGGCAGAAACTATTATTTTTATGCTGTATAAACAGGGGTATAACTATATGCAAAAGTGTAGCAACATGACATAGCAATACATGGGCATGAACTAGACATGATGCTTAACAATATGCAATTGGAATCACTCAATTCTGATAAACGGTCGCGACACACTCGTCGACCGAAGTTGCAACAAAATATAAAAGCAGCACACTAACAGCAGGGTAGCTACTTTGGAGCAAGATACAATCAACATCCAGTAAGCAAATATGACATGTGAAGGCATGGAAATGAAGTAGAAACAATGCTTAACATGATGCAAAAGAATACAATCAATTCCGACGAACGGTTGCGAAGCAACCATCGCCCGAAGTTGCAATAAAATAACAGTTCAGCAACAATAGCACAGTTAACGTTCTTGTACCCACTTCGACGCAGAATTAAATTATCTAGACGACCTCTAACGGAAAAACTTTCTACATACGAACTCTAGAGCACGCAAAACTGAGCAACTTTCGTTTTGGGGGCATCGCGATCCGAGCTACGGATTAACGGGAAATTACATCGCAAAATTAAAACAGCAGTAAAACATTCCAGACTTAGCAGAATTTTGGAAAAAAGGAAAATACTTGACAGAAAAAAAAGGCTCGGGCCTCACCATGGACCTCACTTGAGCTGAGGCCCATCTGGCTGCTGGAGGGGGGGGGGCCTGGCGGCTGGGCTGTGGGGCTGCAGGCCTTGGCAGGCCGCTGGACTAGGCTTGGGCCACGTGGCAGCGGCGGTTGGAGGTGCCCCACGATGGAGGAGGCCGGCCGGATCGGAATCCCGATCCCGACCACGGCGAGCTCGGCGCCGGCCGGCGAACTGGCGGCGCGGCGAGGGGATCAGGCTGCGAGGAGGCGGGGACGCACGCAGCCGCGGACGCCGGAGGGGCGCGATCGACGGGGGCGATGCAACGGGTCCTCGGGTGGCCACCGAGGTCGAGAAGCCTCGCCATGGGGCGGCGGCTCGACGGGTGCTCCGGCAGCGACCTGCGAGAGAAAGGGGCGAGGGAGGAGTGAGCGCAGAGGAGGAGCAGAGGAGGAGGGAGGTGCGTGGGAGGAGGAGAGCTCGCCGGGGCTGCTGCCGGCGGCCGGCGACCGGAAGCACGGGCGGCGCTAGGTGCTCGCGAGGAGGAGGCTCGGGCAGGTGGCGGCTCCAGATGGGTTTCTGCGGGCCACGGCGGCGTGGATCCGGCCCTACGGGGCCCGGGGCGGCGGTGGAGCTGCTGTGGGACGACGTGGCAGCTCCAGGGGCCCTGTTGCTCTGGGATCTAGGGTTTCGGCGAAAATGGTGGTTTTGGGGCTAATTTTGTGCAAAAGGAGGGGGGTGGCTGCAAATATGCCATAGGGGGGAACCCTAATTGGCTGGTTTGGGAGGTGGGGGTCATTATATAGGCAGGTTGGCTGGCCAGTTTACGCAAACGCCCTCGGTACCCCTCTCGCGTGTCCGGTGATCGCGTTCGTGACCGCCAAGACTCCATACGGACTCCGATTCCGACGAAATCTCAAACCATGCGCTCATCGCGTCGAGCCCGTCGATCGTACCTCACTACAGTGAAATTCCGACAAAATTTTTCGGCGCCCCACAAATAATCCGTTTATTAAATAGACGGGGTTTTTCGATCTGGTGGCGATGGATGAACTTGTGCCGGTGGCGACGGTGCTCGGGTGAAATCCCGGTGTCGCAAAGTCGTGTGCCGTGGTGGAAAGGGGTCGGTCACGCATCCGATACGAGAATAAATGGGGGGGATATTCACCGATTATTATTTCGGTGAAGCAAACACCGCAAACAAATCAGACAATCAAACAATTCACGCAAAAAACGAAAATTTTATTTTTTGTGAAAACTGGGCTGTTACAACTGATGTACCATGATTCGAGGATGCGCAAGGATAACCAAACCCCCATACACTTCTCCTCGGGGTACTTGTCACTTTGTGAACCTCCTTATTAGATTGAGAGTTACCGATAATAAGTGCATGAGTTCTTCAGACTAATGTAAGTATTGAAAGTTGAAACTTCCACCTCCTCATATTTGCTAGGCTCTACTGTGCCATGCATTGCCTTCTTCTCACTCCGAGAGTTGGCGTCCACCTTCGCCGGTACATCCAAACCCTTGGAATGATACGCTCTGTCATCATAAACCTCCTTATATCTTTCCTCAAAATAGCCACCATACCTACCTATCAAGGCATTTCCATACCTTTCCGAGATATATTGCCATGCAACGTCCACCTCTTCATGACTTGATCTTCACGTCATACATGTTCCTTCTACACTGTCAGCGGCATACATTGCATACATCATTATAGCTACATCTTCTTTCTGATTTGAGTACCTTGTAAAGTGTGAAAGATCTTCTATACCCTCTTGTAAATTAGACTGTTGCCCCTAAGTGAGGAAAAGATCCCAAAGTGGACAAAATAAAAGATCCCAAAGAGAACAAATGAGAGTTCAATAGAAAGAGCCACTGAGGCCACCAAAAATACAAAAAAATAAAATAAAAATAAAAAGAGAGAAAGGGGCAACACTACTATCCTTTTGAAAGATCCACACTAGTACTCCCTCTTATCCTTGTACTCCCTAGAGATGATTATTCATGCATATAACTATGTGGGGACCTTCACACTATAGAACTTGACTTGCATATTCCAAGAATGAGCCTCCTCAAAAGAGCTCTACGTCTTCATGAGCGAGCCAGTTAGACACACCCCCACTAGTTCCATTAGGGAGATTTCTAGCTCATATGTGCATCCGTTGCATGGCAATCCCTACTCCTCACATCCTATCTATCATTTGGCCTTCTCGCCTATGATTGTCCTCGTTGATGTGAGCCTTTCCACCTTTTTTTATTACTCCTCCACCATATTTATCTCTTTGTGATACTAAGTGTCAACTTTCATACTTAGGCTCATGCATTAGATGAGTACTCAAAATATCGAAAAGGAGGATCAAATTGACTTGTGCATGGCTAGTGGTCTGTGGACGAGTCAAGATAAGATTCCTAAGAAGACCAAGTGTGAAACTTTAGTAGATTGAGTTCTTAACACAAAACTACTTTTTCTCGTATTCCCTATCCCTCTTCTTGCACGCAAACACCATTTGGAGACATTGGAGTCACGGACAACAAGAGCTCTTGCACCTAATGTTCTTTTGTTACTTGTTTGAATGCTAACATAGACTCTTTCATGTTATGACTTGAATTGAATCACATACCTTGATTGCTTTACTTTTCATAGTCCTTATATGGTTGCTAGCATGTCACCACAGAAATTATGCCTGTTATCATTTACCTACTAGAGGAAGAGCAGGAATTAAGCTTTGGGATGTTGATACGCCCCAAACGTATCTATAATTTCTGCTTGCTCGATGCATGTTTTGTGTGATATTGCTATGATCTAGATACACTTTCATACACTTTTGATCATATTTGAACTAACCTATTAACTCAGTGCACCCCAGTGCTAGTTTCTGTTTTCTGCTGTTTTTCTATTTTAGTTTTCCCCCATATTAAAAGTGCTCAAGAAATTCGGCAAAAATCACATAAAAAATCAGCATGAAGGAACCTTCCGGAGTCCCGAAAAGGGACTAGGTGGGACCGACCAAGTCCCCAGGCGCCTAGCTGGCGCGGCCTAGCGCTTGGCCGCGCCAGGGGGGCGCCCGGACTCATGGTGGCCCCCCTGGCTGCCCCCCTTCGCCTATATAACTCCCATGACGTGAAACTTCCGAAGACAAAACCCTTTTTCGCGATCTCGCCTCTGTTCCGCTGCTGCCGCGCTTCCAAGATCGGGAGCACTAGCATGACCCTTCCCGGCACCCTGCCGGAGGGAGGATCGACCTCCGGGAGCTTCCCCTCCACCAAGGAAGCTTCCCGGATGTGCCGTCAGTAGTTTCCTTTGGACCATGGGTCCGTGATCAGTAGTTATGTCATGTTCTCCTCCCCTCTTTGTTCTTCATGGTTTAGATCTCGTGAGCTGCCCTACATGATCGAGGCACATATGTAATCTTTCTTCTTTTGCTATGCTGAGTTTGATGGGATCTGATGGATTCTGAGATTATGTTCAGATTGTGATATAGTAATATATTTGGTTATTATTTTCTATATTTTTGTTCCTAAGTAATTCTTGCATGTTCTCCGTTTTTGTTTATTGCTTTGGCCAAGTAGTAGGTAGTAACTCCAAGAGGGAACATTATGCTCGATTGTGGGTTCATGCCCCCTGATGACACGCTTGAGTGACAGAAACATGAATCTAGGGGATGTGCTATTGCCACAAGGCGGAAAACAAAGGTGCTTGTAAATGCGGTTGCAAGGATTGTTTACTTTACGCAGAGTTCTTTTTAATGCGGTTGTCTGTTGCTTTGCGTTTACATTTGGGTGGGTCTCGCAACTTAATACCAGCGAGATGTTCTGGATAGATATCTCAAGGTGGATGATTAGTAGTAGATGCAGATGGATTTCTGTCTACTTATTTTGGCATACTTCCCATGCTTATGAGCCTCTTCCTTTCTTTGTAGCATAATTAGTATTGTTGTGCGTTTATAATCATGTCAATTGCCCGCCTGTAATTTGTTTACCTCGCATAGCAGTTTTATCGTCTTTTGGGAGAGATACATCACTAGTGAACATCACGGGACCCCGGTCCATATTCTCATCACTTTTTACACGCTCATTTACTTTCAGTACCTACCATTATCATTATCTCTTGTTTTTTTATCCTTTTTAAAGAACAAGATCGGAGAGATTGGCAACCTCTCTGAACTTCGTTAGGAGTAAAGTTATTTGTGTCAGTGTGCAGGTCCACGTAAGTTTCTCCGCTGACACCTACTTATCATCTACGGAGTCCTACTAGAGACAAACCTCGGTATCTTCACCGAGAGAAACTTGCCTCTACGCTGCATCTCACCTTCCACTTGGGGAAATCAACGAAGGGAGAGAAGCAATTCATCTCTCGCGTATCAGCCATCCTCCAACCGAATAGTATGAGGGTGCTTCTTCACCTCAGCGAGGTAAGGGTTGATGACATTGACGACGAACTTGTCCTTGGTGGAACTTGAGGAAGCCATGGCACCTAGGTCTAGATGAAAGTTTCCTGGCAGAAACAACTCGAAAAGAAAACACACGAAATCGCGAGATACGGTGCTGGGACTATCCGGGAAAATATATAGCAAAAATTTCTGCAACAGAAGGAAGGCAATGAGCTAAAGCGTAGTGGGAGGTGGACTCTAGGGTGTCCAAGCGGCCTCCCGTCGCGGCCAGGAGGCAGGCCGCGCCTAGGCCCCCTGGAGCTCCTCTCCGGCTCCAATCAGGCTTCGAATTTTCCTAATTTTTCAAAAACTTGTAATATGGAAATTTTATGGCGGTTCACGATGTTTCCTTACCGTAATACATGCCTTTTCTTATTCTGTTCCTGCTGGTGTCTGAAACGGGGCTGCAACATATTCTTCATGAGTTGTTGTGTATATTGAATTTACATCCACATTGACGGGGTCTCCCGCCATGTAATGCTTGAGTTTTTTCCCATTCACAACTAGAGGTTGGGTGCCATCAAAATTCTTAATCTTGATTGCACCGCAGCGGTATACTTCTTTGATATGAAATGGCCCTTCCCATCTGGCAAGTAGTTTACCTTGAGAAAACCTGAAACGAGATCTAAACAACAAAACTTTATCACCAACATTAAATTCACGTTTCAGAATCCTTCTATAATGCCACTTATTTACCTTTTCCTTGAACATTTTAGCACTCTCGTAATCTTCACTTATCCATTCATCTAGAGAAGTCAAGTTCATGAGACACTTTGTGTCTGCATTATGTTCTCTAACAGCCCAGAAAGCTTTGTGTTCTAATTCCAATGGCAAATGGCAAGCCTTGCAATAGACCATCTTATACGGAGACATGCCCATGAGGTTTTTGTAAGAAATTCTATACGCCCACAAATTATCTCCTAATTTCTTCGACCAGTCCTTCCTATAACTGTTAACTGTCTTTTGAAAGATCAACTTGATCTCTCTATTGGTGAGCTCAACTTTCCCACTAGTTTGGGGATGGTACGATGAATAAATTCTATGATTGACATTGTACTTGGCTAAAGCTTTTCTAAAAGCTCCATGCGTGAAGTATGATCCTCCATCAGTCATGAGGTACCTAGGTACCCCAAACATAGGGAAAATTACATCTTTGAGCATTTTCAAAGATGTCTTGTGATCAACACTCTCAGTGGGGATTGCTTCAACCCACTTGGTTACATAATCAACAGCTACCAAAATGTGAGTGTACTTGTGTGAGGGAGGAAAAGGACCCATAAAATCAAAACCCCTCCAATTAAAAGGCTCAATCACTAGAGATTAATTCATAGGCATCTCATTCCTCCTACTAATATTATAAACTCTCTGACACTTAACAGAAGATGAAACATAATTTCTAGCATCTGTAAAGAGAATAGGCCAATAAAACCCTGATTGGAGAACCTTATGTGCGGTCCTCTCACCGGCATGATGCCCTCCATAGGGATTATCGTGACATTGCCTGAGAACGTCCTTATGCTTGTGTTCCGGTATGCATCTTCTCACGATCACGTCCAGAACTTCTTTAAAAATATGAGGGTAATACCAAAAGTAATGCCTCAAATCTTGGAAGAACTTCTTCCTTTGCTGAAATGTAAAACCTGGAGGCAAATAGTTTGCAACGATAAAATTAGCATAATCTGCAAACCAAGGATCGGAAAGAGATTTTACTTTTACAATGGCAAGTTGTTCATCTGGAAAACTGTCGTTGACTGGGATGTGGTCATGCAGTATATCTTCCATCCTTTAAAGATTATCCTCCACCGGATGTTCTGCTCCTTTCCTAACAACAATCTGTAAATCAAATTTTTGAAGGAGTACCCACCGGATGAGTCTTGGTTTGGCATCCTTCTTCGCCATAAGGTACTTAAGAGCAACATGGTCAGTATGAATAATGAATTTTGAATCAACAATATAAGGTCTAAACTTATCACAAGAAAATACTACTGCTAAGAATTCCTTCTCAGTAGTAGCATAATTCTTTTGAGCACTATCAAGGGTTTTGCTTGCATACTGTATGACATTTAATTTCTTATCAACCCTTTGTCCTAAAACAGCTCCAACAGCAAAATCACTAGCATCACACATAATTTCAAAGGGAAATTTCCAGTCAGGCGGTTGTACTATTGGAGCGGTTATCAAAGATTTCTTAAGAACTTCGAAAGCCTCCTTACAATCTTCATAAAATACAAAAGGAACATCCTTCTGGAGAAGATAAGTGAGGGGTCTCGAAGTCTTAGAAAAGTCTTTAATAAATCTTCTATAGAAAACAGCATGACCGAGAAAGCTACGAATACCTTTAATATCCGTTGGATAGGGCATCCTTTCGATATCTTCAATATTCGCCTTGTCCACTTCAATTCCCCTCTCGGAAATCTTGTGACCAAGAACGATCCCTTCATTAAACATGAAGTGGCACTTTTCCCAGTTTAGAACTAAATGTGTATCCTCACATCTCTGCAAAACATTATTAAGATTGTGGAGACAATAGTCAAAGGAAGTTCCATAGATGGAGAAATCGTCCATCAAGACTTCCACAATCTCCTCACAGAAACCATGAAAAATAGAAGACATGCATCTCTGAAAAGTAGCAGGTGCATTGCATAAACCAAAAGGCATACACCTATAAGCAAAAGTACTGTAAGAACACGTGAAAGTGTTCTTCTCTTGATCGGTAGTGTTAACATGAATTTGAGAGAAGCCAGAGTACCCATCAAGATAGGAAAATCGGGTGTTTTTAGACAACCTCTCAAGCATCTGATCGATGAAAGGCAGCGGGAAGTGGTCCTTCCTAGTAGCTTTGTTTAACTTCCGGTAATCAATACACATTCTATATCCAATAACAACTCTCTGAGGTATTAGTTCATTTTTATCTTTAGGAACAACATTCATACCTCCTTTCTTGGGAACACAATGAACTGTACTTACCCACCTACTATCATCTATAGGATAGATGGTACCTGCGGCTAGAAGCTTGAGAATTTCAGTCCTAACCACGTCCTTCATCCTTGGGTTTAGTCGTCGTTGATGATCAACAACTGGCTTAGCATCAGGATCGAGATCATTTGACACATGCAATGTTTTTCTAATAGACAAAATCATTTATTAAATGAATTTTTCAAGTGTTTAGTAAACTCTTGGTAATAACACATATCGATGTGTGTAGAACCAATAAACAGTACTTTACATAAAACTTTGTGATAATGACTTGTATAGATATACCGATATTTAGACAAGACATAATATCTGAAATTTTGAATAAGTTCAAAATTGTTTCAACACAAAGAGAGTCATCATCACACATATATCACATATTTGACGATCAGATCGTAAAATAAATGAGTTAAAGAATTTAGCAAACATCATCGAGTGTATGAAGTCAGTTCATAAACTAGCGTCACGTGAAACCCCGTATAACTACGGAGTATCTTGAATCATAACCAAGCCCTATATGACATATTGGAATTAAAATTGTTTTCTACCCTGAATTCCAGCATGACATGGTGAGGTCGGTGAGGAACTTAAACCACACTCCCATGTAATACAGCTTAACGCTTTTGAGAAACCACTTACGAACTAAATAGAGCGTCGTCATGTGATTGTTGAAACAATGCCCTATAAGAATATGGAATGGATAAGAACTCCAATTGTTGTTTCATAATTTCGGAGATGTATTTAGAATATATTCGATCCCGAATATAAGTATTGTAGAAACATCATGTTACGAACAGCACTTCCACTACTATACCCGGGAAAAATGTTTATCATGGGACATGGGATTTTTCCTGAGAAAATTGCTCTCTTGAAACAATTAAGTGGGAGTACTAATAGCTTGATAATGATTACATTGAATCATTTCGTTCTACAGAATGAAACTCAGAAACTCGTTCTAGAGATAAACTCTGTGACCAAACCAGAAATTCCTACATTTGATGAAATAGAAGATGAAACTCTGAAATGTGTTCAAGAGATGAAATGATCAAGTCTTATGATATATCACACAGCTTTGTAAATTCACGTTGGACCAAGGTGGTTCTATAGTGTGATAAACCTGTGAACTAAAAGAAACCGTGACGAGCACTAACTCCACTATATGGCTTAAAAACCATAAAAACTATATGAAAGCCACCCATCTAAATCAAGTTGAGAACTTGGTAAAACCCTCCTAAGGATACCTGATCATTAGAGTGGATTTCAGTTTTCATAGATATGAACATAGATGATAGCTTAATCGTTGATATTGGTCAACTTATCGTAAAATAAGTTTTTCGATAGAGTTCAAAAGGTTGACTACAATATGTGTAGTGATGCAAATGTTCATATGGAAAATTACTGATAATCCCGACATACTTCCGAAGTTTGACATATGGATTTTTCTTCTGACAAAATTAAACAAAGGGTGTATGCATGATACAACCTGAAAGGATTTAATGATCTATACGATATTAGTAAAAGTCAGAATGCTTCAAAGATCAATCCGTAGTTGAAGCAAATATCACAGAGCTGGAGTAATAGTTTTTTATGAAATTATAAAATTTATTATTTCATCAATAATCATATAAGATATGGAATTAAGTGGGAGCACGATTCGAATCATATATGTGAATAACATATGAGTGATTGAGAATGAATATTTTAGCAAAATAAAGCACTAAGGTATTGGATGTCGTGAAAGTGCAACAAGCACCAAAGTAATCTAAATAGTAGATTAGTTCTCTTGAATTACCTCAGATGAAGAAAGGTTCTATGAGGAAGCCTAAAGAGTTCATTACAAATAGATGAAAGAAAGTTTCATAATTATTTGTAATATTTTTAATCGGTCTATAGCTAAGTAGCAAAATAGGATGTTGAAAATTGTTTTTCAAGCTAAGGCACATAGCGGGATTCCTACAACTTAGACGTGAAACATGGCAACTCTGGAAGTTGCATAGGAGGGTATTTGGATCAGGAACACCATCATAGTGATTTGCATAGTTCCGAACGCTTGATCTACATAAACCATATTTTTATATGAGCATCATGATCAAAGCAAAGTAAGCTAAGATCTCACTGTCGTCCAAACATGTTGAACGATAGTGCCCTATCTTTAAATACTTCATAAAGGATGAAGGGGTACATTAAGATAAGCAGGATTGAGACGAGCCTAAAAGCGTTAAGCTCAGTGACGAAGTCTATACCACAAGCGAGCATGAAGACCAAAGTGCCGTTGGTCTTAGCAAACCATGCAACTAGATTATTGTCTCTAGTGTAGGTGGGATACTGTTGCAATTATGCCCTAGAGGCAATAATAAATTGTACTATTATAATTCCGGGTTCATTATTAATGTTTATATGTCTATGCTATAACTGCAATGGCCTATGCGGAGGTTTGCCAAGTAGCATGGTAACTGCCTTCGGAGGAAAACCCATATGCATGTGTGGAGTATAAACACAAAGTGTTCTTAGTCTGCCTCTAGGACTAACCCGTGTGTAATGGATGCCATGTTTTCCTGTTCATAGGGCATTGGAAATGCCGGTAACACATGGGAGCACATTGTTTCCAGAACAAGGGTGCTGAACCGACCCAATTCTATGATTTACTTTGAGATCACATCGTTTCCATGTTATAAGTAAAATCATCTAAAGTTAATATGCATGTGTCCTTCATGACCATAAGAATGTTTCGTAACTTCATACCGGAGGGTGGGTTTTGACACTGTCCCCACACCACCCGTAACAGGCGTGGCAATAACGGCTTTGATCACTCACACCTGAAAGTGTGTCAAGAGACTTAACGATTCGAGTTGGAAATTTGCTCCTCTAACGATGGAGAGATACTTCTTTGGGCCCTCTCGGTTTTACGGCATCCAACATCGTCTGGCCAGATACTGTCAATTGATCACAAGGGATACCGAAATACTAAACGAGAAAAATGGAACAAAACAAGAAGGAGGATGACTTGGTATAATGGTTAATTGTTAATCATGCGGATACCTAAAAGATCTCACCTCGGGATTTTTATAGTATCGTGAAGCAAATAGGACTGGCATGTTAAGCTTATATTTCACTCGAATTCATATTCGTGTAGGTTCGGGAACCATTATGGGTTTCCATGGCTCCGCTATTGGTTATTGATCCGAGGAAAGTCAGTTTCCAGTTCATGTCCGTATTCTACCGAACCTAAGGGGTCACACACTTAAGGGTGGAAGATTTGTTTAGTAGTAGAGTGATAGGAGCACGAGTATAACACACCGGAAAAGTTTCGGAGTGATTGAGATTTAATCGGAGATAAAACTGAAATCGTTTCGGGGCACCGGTAAAGTACCGGGAAAAGTTTTGAGAAAACCGGGTAAAACCGGAGGTCCGGAAAAGTTCCGGGATGGTCTAAATATGTTTAATATTTATTTATTGTGAATTCCCAAAAAAATTTGGAATTAATAAAATAGATTTAATATCAATGGGCCCCTTCTCACTTGGAAGGCCCAAGTGGGGAGGGAGCACTTGGACCAAGGAGGCCCAAAAGGGGATGGCGCCTAGGAGGAAGCTTCCTCCCCCTTGTGGCCGGCCCTAGGGAGGGAAAACCCTATATGGGGCGCACTAGGGGATGCCCCCTCCCCAAGAAGGTGCCCCCTCCCTCCCCACTATAAATAGAGGTGGAGGGGCAGCCCCAAGATGACACGGAATTGTTCCGTAAGGCTGCCCCTCTCTCTTCTCTCTTAGATCTAATATCCACCATACCTCGAAGTGCTGCTCCTCCCTCCTCTATACTCCGGAGGCGCCGAGCTCTGGACGGCGGAGCCCTGCCAGATCTTCCACACCGTACGTGTGGATCAACCGTAGAGAGATCGTGTGTTCGATCTTTGTTCGAGGGACTTCTTCATCTTCTTCCGTGGAGTAGATCTGTTCGTGGGGAGTCACACGGATCAGATCTGTTCGAGGGATTGCACCGCGTCAATCTTCCTCAACTCTCCATCAACTTCTTCCGCTGCGAGAGAACTACCGTTTGAACGGTTGTTAAGGTAACAAGATCGCTAACTGTGTTTGCATCTATCTAGATCTGTTCTTGGGACTTGGTTTTGTAGTGCCGAATTTTTTTGTTTTCTACTCCGAATCCCAACAGCAGTATCATGAGCTAGTTCTAGTAATAGATGCAGGTTCGATCTAGAGTTCATAGTGATGAACGGGCATGGCACAAAATTTTCATTGTGTGTGGTTTTTGATAATAGATCTAAACTGAATTTTCTAGTTGCTTCCCCTCTAATTGCACAAGTTGATCCCTCCTGTATTGCTTGATTTTATTACAAACATCTTGCCCCTCGGGGTCCTTCTATGCTGCTCCTGAGTATGCTGGTCGCGCGAAGATGATTTGGGTCTTGCTTTTGGTGTGGAGAAATTGTGTAAAAAAAGGGGTGTGTTAGAATTGTTGATCTAGCATGGGGATCACGCGTATTGACAATTGTTCAGTATGGGTCATGAGATTAAATTGTCGTCTCATGGTTGATACGCCCCGAGTGTTAATCTACCAACTTGAAGATTGTGCTTTATGTGGTTACACAGCTAGAAAAACGTTTTGCCTTGCAAACCCTAGTAGCCACGTAAAAGATGCAAAGAACGAGTAGAAGAACGTCTACCTTGTTTTTGCAGGAACATGTGATGTGGTATAGTCTTCATCATGATAAAAGTTGTATGAGATGATTATACTTTGTACATGTTAAATTTGAATGACTTGCATGTCATGGTACGGCATGATGGCTGGAGCCATATGATTGTCATTTATTCGGCCTGCGTGCCAAACTTCATGTAATTTTCTTTTAGTAGAATAGATGCTAGCAATGCTTGTAGTATCTACATGAAGATGATGAGCATACGTCATGGTGCTTGACGATGTGTCGTGCGTGGAGGTGCTGCTCTCCGCCAAAAGAAGATGAAGAAAGAAAAGCATGGTGCTTGGAGCTTCTTGAAGAAAAGGGCTATACCATATCACACACATTAAATTGCATGTGATGTTAATCCTTTTCATTGCCTGCTTTGATTGCGCACTAGTCGTAATTTTAATAGGATGATCTCTCTTAAAATATCAAGAAGTTCGTGCTCTCCCAACCGTGCAACCGTCTGTAATAAATGCCACCCGCGGTGCGTCGTTTCACACGAGTACCAACGGAAAGGTAACAAAGAGGCGGGTCGATTGAGTAGTCTCCACAACAATAGCGCTTGGTTGTCTTGAAGTTCTAGCTTATCCGATCTGAGCTCGGAGGACAAGTGTCGAACGACTAATAAAAGAGTCACAAAATGGTTGTGATTGGTTTTGTTAGACCTACCGGGTTGATCTCCTCCATGGCTGAGTGTTACACCGGTGGCAGGTGTATTGATCCGGATCTTGATTACCCTAAGATCAATTTTGAGAGATATTGGTTTTAGTGGGAGCATTAGGTTAAACTTGTTAATATTAATGCAATTATTTTTGAACCATGTATAAATCAATCTGTTTATATCGTTGTAGAGAGATGGCCCGCAACAACAATGCTTTTAGCTTAGGACTGATGCTTGAAAAAGAAATGCTTGCTGCAAATAGAGGCGAATATGCGGACTGGTTCCGCAATTTGGTTTTGTCCTCAAAGTTGCTTAAAAAAGACTATGTTCTCATAGCATACAATAAGAACGTATATGTCACTAAAGTGGATGACCACACCGCAGTACAATGCTTGATGCTGACATGCATGGATACTGAGCTTCAGGAAAGTTTTGAGAAACTTCACCATTTTTGACATGGTGACAAAACTGAACGCTCTGTATCTGAAGCAAGCTTGGACTGAACATTACGACATAATGAAGCAGTCGTGGGAATGCAAGATGGAAGAACGTGGCTCAATAAGTGAGAATGTGATCAAACTTGTTGGTTACGCACAGAGGCTAAGTGCTCTTGGATTTGTCACCCCTATGACACTCGGCACTGACATTCTCCTTGCGTCACGCCCCCCCCCCCCCCCCCCCGTATTACAATGGTTTTATCATGAAATGAATGGGCTTGACAAGACCACAGACGAATTGTTCGCTATGCTTAAGACTGCGGAAGCATCTATGCAAATGGATCCAGACCATATGATGGTGGTAACCTGGGACACTGGAAAAGGAACTGTAAGAAGTATCTGGGAGATATGAAGAATGGTCTAATCACCGTATGTATAAATAAGTTATACGAAGTTATTAGACAATTTCATTATTTCACCTTCATAGGTATATTTGATACCCTATCGATTGCACTTGTTTTTCAACTCGATACAGTGAATTATCAGAATTTGAAGTAGAAGAGTGAATGAAGTGAACGTCCGCGTCGGAAGTGGTTCCCAAGTCACCCAAGGCCGTCAGCATTCGTCTATCAAGCTTTATCTTATAGTTTAATAAATGTTATTTGATTTAGATGTTTTGTAAAACATTAATATTGTATTATGTTGTCTACACGGTGGATGTGTTATCCACGTTTTGAATAATGGTTGTTCGAAAATTATTACTCTCTGAATGTCACCCTTCATAGTGAATTATTTAAATTGAAATCTTGATGTTATGTCTATTTTCTTGATTGCTAAATAAATTAAGTTATGTGATGATAATGCCATTATTTTAATAGCATAAATGACTTAGCCGCATTAGAACAAAGCGCATGCGGAAGCTTCATATCGATGAAGTCATTCAATCTCTTGACTTTGAGTCATTTGACACATGCAATGTTTTTTCTAATAGACAAAATCATTTATTAAATGAATTGTTCAAGTGTTTAGTAAACTATAGGTAATAACACATATCGATGTGTGTAGAACCAATAAACAGTACTTTACATAAAACTTTGTGATAATGACTTGTATAGATATACCGATATTTAGACAAGACATAATATCTGAAATTTTGAATAAGTTCAAAACTATTTCAACACAAAGAGAATCATCATCACACATAGATCAAATATTTGACGATCAGATCATAAAATAAATGAGTTAATGAATTTAGCAAACCTCATCGAGTGTATGAAGTCAGTTCATAAACTAGCGTCACCTGAAACCCCGTATAGCTACGGGGTATCTTCACGCATAACCAAGCCCTATATGACATATTGGAATTAAAATTGTTTTCTACCCTGAATTCCAGCATGACATGGTGAGCTCGGTGATGAACTTAAATGTGACACCCCCAAAATCAGACCGTGTAAAGTACTCATACACGCAAGGTACACGATCGAGATCAGGGACTCACGGTGAGATATCACAACACAACTCTACAAATAAAATAATACAAGATGTTTAATACAAGCCAGGGGCCACGAGGTCTCGAATACAACAGCTCGAGAGCACAAAGTCAGCGGAAGCAATAATATCTGAGTACAGACACAAGGATAAAAGGTTGCCTTAAGAAGGCTAGCACAAATATCAACAACGATCGAAAAGGCGAGGCCTCCTGCCTGGGAACCTCCAAACTACTCCTGGTCAAAGGGGAACTCGACGTGGTAGAAGGTATCGGGGATCTTCATGTTGCGGTGGTCAGCATCGACGAACTGCTGCTCCTAGGCTCCAACGTCGACTGCAGCGGCCGATCAGGCAAAACAAAAAAAGGGGAAATACAGCAAGGGTGAGTATCTAGCATACCCGCGAGTCTTACTTCTGCTACTAAGCATTTATGCATTTGTATCAAATGGAAAGGGTAGGCTATATATAGTGGACTGCAAGGTAGAAATTCAGAACAAGGATGAGAAGCTAGGCCTATCGAAGACTAGCATCTTCCGATGAGTCTTGCAGCATGAGGTAAGAATCAGCCAACTGTTTAATACAATAGTAATGAAAGTAACAATGCAGCAGAAGTTGCTGCAGCATTGTATAATAATAACTTGTAATCATAATTAACAATGCCTCCCAGTTCCCTCCCTCGACATCCCTGCGAGAGAGAAAACCCGGAACCAACGGAGTAATAGTAGTAGTTTGTAGTGGTAGGATCTGGCTTCAGCATAAAGCGTCATGTTACCATGGACACGGCTATTCGAATAGGTTATCTTCTCTGCAGGGGTGCACTGGTGTCAGACTACACGCTCGAATCTCCAGGGTGGCGTACACCTTGTTAGGGAACACCCCACCGAGGCTATCCGACACGCCGAGGCCCATCCTACGGCTCATCAGAGAGGTCCCCACCAGTCTACAGCCCTAAATGCAAGGGGGTCATGGGCCTATCACCCCTCGCTCTCCGGGTCGTTGTGAGGCGGGAGATCCATACACCACAGGTGACGATCAGTCCCGGCCACAATGCTGAACTGCACGTCTTTCAGAGCTTTCGAACGAGACCACAACGCGGAGGGCCCACACCGTAATCCCACGTATAGGTAGTGCGTACAAGCCAAAAGGCTACTCAAGTCATCCGCCGAACCCATTAAGCATTTTATTAATTTTCTGTCGAGACAACCGTTATCGTTGCCCCTTATTGAATGAGTCGCGGACAACGACAGCAGTCAGGACCACCAGTAACATTGGTGTCTGCCCTGACGTCCCACCAACTCGTGCGGTTACCAACAAGGTGAACCGTCTCCTTACCTTGTCTCGCATTTGCTCCGAAGAGCTCGACTTTCGTACAACAGGATATCTGTCGGCCACGAACAGTACCAGGCCTGCCGCACACCGGTGGAATGCACCTGACATGTCGTTCCGCTAAGGTACCCTGCGCGGGCACCGTTGGGTAACCCGACTCCTTACCTTTAAGGACACTAGTTGATTCGAGTGCCTACCATCAAGTGAAACTAGGAGGAATCACCCTCGATGGTACACTTGAAGAGGTTCGACAGAGACATCAGCGGAATGAACTGAAGAGGAATATTCTCGTATCACCTCGGTGGTGCCGAGACACCAAAGGAATGAACTAAAGAGGACTACCCTGGTATCATCCCAGTGATGGTACGCTACTGAGCCGACGAGAGTGAAATACGAGTCCTTCCACTCGTAACTCAGACTCGATGCGTCTCGGCAGAGTCTCGCCGTTGTAGGTTCCCTAGGGCGTGTGCATTGATCCGTACATGTTGCAGTTGTATATATTTTGCATCCGCGTCACTCACCAGAGTGATCACGGCCCGCTATGCTAAACCTAGCTAACAATGCGCAGGGCTCACTGCTGATTATAATATATAGATAAAGCATGCAGCATAGGATAAGGAAGGTACAACAAGGGGCGACAAAATCAGGCTATGCAATTGAATAGGATTGTAACGTAGCAGCAGCAGTAACAATGCCTAGTGCAAGAAAGTACGGAAAGGTAGGGGATATCTAGGGAAGAGAATGGCTCTGCTTGCCTGGAAGCTCGGTAGTAGGGGTACGGTCGTCGACGAAGTAGTCGTACTCGCGTCATCGGCGGCAGCAAGGGGGTCTACCGGAGAATAAGGGGGGAAATAAACAGTAAATACACAACAATAGCAATACAAATGTATGATATAGAAGATACAAAGCAACGGGGCTCTACGTAGTACGATGCACTAAGCTCGGATCGGGAATTCATCCGGGGATGAACTGCCAGCTCTGGGTAATTACCGGACAGGGGGTCCGGAGAGGGGAAGGGTTCATGTCGGAGGTGTCGTGGACATCCGACAAACGTATGGAGGGTGTATCCGTGTTAGTTGAGCTATTCTGAACAACTTTCGTGTTCAGAATAAATTCATCCGGATACTTTAACAGTACCGGACAAATCATCGGACAGACGGTCCGGAGGGGGACGGTTCGATGTTCGGTATGTTAGAGGGGGGTGGTGGGTATACGGATAGCGTATTCGTATTTGTTATATTTTTCTGATCAATTTTGATATACAAAATATTTTCATCGGAGTTACGGATTAAAAGATATTGATTTTCTAAGTTTTAATCATTTTAAAACAATTTATGGAATTTATTTCTATTAATAATTCTAACAATATCCACAAGGGTTGACTGGTCAAACCTGACCAGTGGGTCCCACTAGTCAGCCTCACATCTATAATAAGACAATTTTATCTAATTAATCAGTAGGGTAGCCCACATTTCATACACACTAACTTATATTAATTCTTTAAATAAATAAACTGACAATGGGGGCCCAGGTGTCATTGATACAGAGTTAAAAGTTTTAGTTTATTTTATTTATAATGGCATGGGCCCACTTGTCAATGACTTAGTTTACTAATTTGTTTTAAACTAACTAAACATGAGGGGTTAACTAAAAAGGGATTAATACCTAATGATATGGGCCGGCCCCACCGGTCATTGGCACACCTCACTGGTTTGGACCAGTGGGTGCCCGCTGGCGACCCCAGGCACGGCGGCGAGGTGATCCGGCGAGCCCTAGCGAGGGAGGGGCGCCTAGCGGCGGGCGCGGCGAGGGTGTGGCCTGGTTCGGGTGGGCGCACAGGGGAGGGCAGCAGGCGTGCACGGCGCGGGGAGAGGCAGGGCGTGCCCGGCCATGGCGGCCCGGAGGCGACGGAGCCACGGCGGGTGCTACGGGGAGCGAATCGAAGGGGTTTTTGAGGGGGAATGGCACGGCGGCGATGACGTCGGCTAGGCGGCATCCTCGCCACGATTGGCTGGGGGGATCGACGAAGACGTCCACGGGGAGGAGCTGGGACACGGTGGCTGGTCTCCTCCCCGTCGTTGACCATGGGAAGCACGGCGGGGCGGCCATGGCGGGCTCGGGTGAGGGAGGCGGAGCACGCAGAGGAGAGAGGAGGGAAGAACTGGGCGGGGAGGAGGAGGGGGGAGATGAGGGTGAGGGGGGATGGCGGCCCTCGGCCTTATCCTTAGGTGGAAGGGGGAAGGGAGCAGGTGGGGTGGGGTGGGGGGCATATGAGGGAGGGGATGGGTGGGCTGGGCAAGGGGGGTCCTGTGCCCAGGGCTTCAGATAGTTTTATTTAACCACATTTAGTTTTTTTCAAAATATAATAGTTGCTCCAATATTAGTATCCCATTGGATAGTAGGGCTCCTAAAAGTTTGGTAACCAAAAAATAATTAAAGCTTTATAAATCTATTAAAAGATTAACATGGACTATTTTGGCTACTGTTTTTAATTTATTATATTTTTAATCATAATAATAAATTTTCAGCTATATTCTATAATGACCTACTGTTTATTATTCATTTTATAAAATTGTTTTCACAATTTTTAAATAAACTTTAATTTTCCACTTGTTTATTATTATCCCATGGCAATTAATAGTGTCCTAGCTATTGTTTTATTTCATTTATTATTCCTAATTCACTTTAATTAAAATCTAATTCATATTAAGGTGACCCACTGAGTATTTACAACTGATCAAAGTGGTAGCATCATCTATGGTTTACTATGATTTTCATTTTCAGTTAAATTCCCATGAAAAATTTGATAACCCCGCTACATGGGTTTTATAATATTCAATGACTTGGGATCCTGCAAATGACTAGGGTTGATTTGGTTTATCCAAGACCAAGTTTATTGACATGCATCCACAATTCTTGGAGCAAGATTTATAATCCACATGTATTTGAAAATTTTATCGGGGTCGGAATTTGACAGAGCTATGATACAAGGTGATCATGGCTTGATTAGTTATAGTGATGACCAGGAACAGTGAAATCACTATAGTGATTACTGTACTGGATCTGAGGGTGTTACAAATCTCCCACACTACAAGAATTCTCGTCCCGAGAATTAAAGGTGGTGTCAGGGGTAAGGTTTCGGTTTCGTATTCCAGTAATTCTTCTGGTCCTTGTTACCCTACTCGAAAAATGTAATCCTTCACGTTGAGGTCTTCACTGCTCTACATCGGTGCATCTCGATGAGTTTTCATCCCTTAATTGGGGGCTTCATCGCACGTACGAATAGGCTAAGAGGTAAATCGTAAGGGGGTCAGATCGATACAAGGTCAACCAGACGGGGTTGTCCAAGGGTATGAGGTATAAAGTACCTCCCAAGTTTAAACTCAGGAAAATACTTGGAGAGAAATTATAGAAGACATGTGAAGTTTCAAGCGGATAGACAACCATTCGACATCGATGAAGGATGATGAAAAAGGGGTTCAGAGCACCAGGCACAAGCACTCAGTCTGATATCGGTTGGAATATCACAAGGTAGATGTCAAGAGTCAGGTTTCGGTCCTGTGGAACTGTGGGTTATGGGCCCACATTGAATAGGAAGGGTGTTGACATTTGATGTGATCAAGTGGAATGGTATGACGGAGAACAAGTTGTCAACTATGTCGGCAACAACATCAGTGCCAAGGGCGAGGTGCAAAGAGAACCATTTTCCTGCTCGTTAAGACAAGGCAGACCAATAGGCAAAGTTCTCGTCCATCGGTGGTCCCCTAAAAGTCATCAACAATCGCAACACGTTATACGGACAAAGTAGTAAACCGAAGTGTTTACATAAGCAGGGAACTATGACTGCTTAGATAATTTATATTAAATGAAAGGTCAAACAGACCAATGGAAAGGAAAATGTGATGATACACAAGTATCACGTGTATAACTTTCTCAAGGGAAAGCAGAGCATGATATATTTAACCAGGTTGTATTGGCAGGGACTCAAAGGAGGTTTTGGACGATAAAAAAAATCATCTAGAGGCAGGGATGGTATTTCACACGATGAATCTAATTGACACATGGAAGAATCCATGTAAGATTAGTCGGATAATAATCCACCAAAGGTCGGGTGGTTCGCAAAGAATCTGATGTGAGTATCGGCACTCAATCAAAAGGAGAAATAATGCAAAGGCATCAGGTGATAGAAGTGTCGGATTAATTTGATGCTTAAGTACAAGGAATTATGATTTCCAGATCGGGAGGTGGATGTAATTATCCACACAGACTTGTCGGTGGCAGGGGATTGCAAAGACGGTGAACACGTAGGTTCTCGGGAGTTTATCCGAGAGTAATCTTCGGAATCTTCAGGTGAAGCAAGCGACCATCTTGGGTGAAGGGATCTCCGGGTAGATGCGACCACGAGATCCTAATGTCAGAGTTAGCAAAATTACCCGAAAGGATAAGAGAGTAGAATCCCAGAGTAAAGGTACGGAGAAAAGGATCCTAATACCACGAAGTTGACGATGTGGGCCGATAAGCCACACGACACTGTTAGTAAGTAGTTTTGCAAAGACTAGACTCGAATTCGACCAAGGAGTTGGAAGGGGGTGTCCTACATGCAGTCGGCTCTGATACCAACTTGTGACGCCCCCAAAATCAGACCGTGTACAGTAATCATACACACAAGGTACACGATCGAGATCAGGGACTCACGGTGAGATAACACAACACAACTCTACAAATAAAATAATACAAGTTTTTTAATACAAGCCAGGGGCCACGAGGGCTTGAATACAACATCTCAAGAGCACAAAGTCAGCGGAAGAAATAGTATTTGAGTACAGACAAAAGGATACAAGCTTGCCTTAAGAAGGCTAGCACAAATATCAACAACGATCGAAAAGGCGAGGCCTCCTTCCTGGGAACCTCCAAACTACTCCTGGTCAAAGGGGAACTCGACATGGTACAAGGATTCTGGGATCTTCATGTTGCGGTGGTTAGCATCGGGGAACTCCTGCTCCTAGGCTCCAATGTCGACTGCAGCGGCCGATCGGGCAAAACAAAAAAAGGGGAAATAAAGCAAGGGTTAGTATCTAGCATACCCGCGAGTCTTACGTCCGCTACTAAGCATTTATGCATTTGTATCAAATGGAAAGGGGAGGCTGTATATAGTGGAATGCAAGGTAGAAATTCAGAACAAGGATGAAAAGCTAGGCCTATCGAAGACTAGCATATTCCGACGAGTCTTGCAGCATGAGGTAAGAATCAGCCAACAGTTTAATACAACAGTAATGAAAGTAACAATGCAGCAGAAGTTGCTGCAGCAATGTATAATAATAAGTTGTAATCATAATTAACAATGCCTCTGAGTTCCCTCCCTCGACATCCCCGCGAGGGAGAAAACTTGGAACAAACAGTTTAATAGTAGTAGTTTGTAGTGGTAGGATCTGGCTTCAACATAAAGCGTCATGTTACCGTGGACATGACTATTCGAATAGATTATCTTCCCTGCAGGGGTGCACTGGTGTCATACTACACGCTCGGATCTCCAGGGTGGCGTACACCTTATTAGGGAACACCCCACCAAGGCTATCCGACATGCCTAGGCCTATCCTACGACTCATCAGAGAGGTCCCCGCCGGTCTACAGCCCTAAGTGCAAGGGGGTCATGGGCCTATCAACCCTCGCTCTCCGGGTCGTTGTAAGGTGGGAGATCCGCACACCACATGTGACGATTAGTCCCGGCCACAATGCTGAACTGGACGTCTTTTAGAGCTTTCGAACGAGACCACAACGCGGAGGGCCCACACCATAATCCCACGTATAGGTAGTGCGTACAAGCCAAAAGGCTACTCAAGTCATTCACCGAACCCATTAAGCATTTTATTATTTTTCTGTTGAGACAACCGTTATCGTTGCCCCTTATTGAATGAGTCACAGACAACGACAACAGTTAGGACAACCAGTAACATCGGTACCTGCCCTGACGTCCCACCAACTCGTGCGGTAACCAACAAGGTGAACCGTCTCCTTACCTTGTCTCGCGTTTGCTCCGAAGAGCTCGACTTTCGTACAACATGATATCTGTCGGCCACGAACAGTACCAGGCCCGCCGCACACCGGTGGAATACACCTGACCTGTCGTTCCTCTAAGGTACCCTGCGTGGGCACCGTTGCGTCACCCGTCTCCTTACCTGTATGGACACCAGTTGATTCGAGTGCCTACCATTAAGTGAAACCAGGAGGAATCACCCTCGATGGTACACTTGAAGAGGTTCGACAGAGACATCAGCGGAATGAACTAAAGAGGAATATTCTCGTATCACCTCGGTGGTGCCGAGACACCAGCGAAATGAACTAAAGAGGAATACCTTTGTATCATCCCAGTGATGCTACGCTACTGAGCCGACGAGAGTGAAATAAGAGTACTTCCACTCGTAAGTCAAACTCGATTCCACTCGGCAGAGTCTCGCCGTTGTAGGCTCCCTAGGGCATCTGCATTGATCCGTACCTGTTGTAGTTGTATATATTTTGCATCCGCGTCACTCACCAGAGTGATCACGGCCCGCTATGCTAAACCTAGCTAACCATGCGCAGGGCTCACTACTGAGAATAATATATAGATAAAGAAGGCAGCATAGGATAAGGAAGGTACAACAAGGGCCGACAAAATCAGGCTATGCAATTGAATAGGATTGTAACGTAGCAACAACAGTAACAATGCCTAGTGCAAGAAAGTACGGAAAGGTAGGCGATATCTGGGGAAGAGAATGACTCTTCTTGCCTGGAAGCTCGGTAGTAGGGGTACGGTCGTCGACGAAGTAGTCGTACTCGCGTCATCGGCGGCAGCAACAGGGTCTACCGGAGAATAAGGGGGGGGGGAATAAACAGTAAATACACAACAATATAAATACAAATGTATGATATAAAAGATACAAAGCAACGGGGCTCTACGTAGTACGATGCACTAAGCTCGGATCGGGAATTCATCCAGGGATGAACTGCCAGCTCTGGGTAATTACCGGACAGGGGGTCCGGAGGGGGGAAGGGTTCATGCCGGAGGTGTCGTGGACATCCGACAAACGTATGGAGGGTGTATCCGTGTTAGTTGAGCTATTCTGAACAACTTTCGTGTTCAGAATAAATTCATCCGGATACTTTAGCAGTACCGGACAAATCATCGGACAGACGGTCCGGAGGGGGACGGTTCGATGTTCGGTATGTTAGAGGGGGTGGTGGGTATACGGATAGCGTATTCATATTCATTATATTTTTCCGATCAATTTTGATATACAAAATATTTTCATCAGAGTTACGGATTAAAAGATATTGATTTTCTAAGTTTTAAACATCTTAAAACAATTTCTAGAATTTATTTCTATTAATAATTCTAACATTATCCACAAGGGTTGACTGGTCAGCCTCACATCTATAGTAAAACAATTTTATCTAATTAATCAGTAGGGTAGCCCACATTTCATACACACTAACTTATATTAATTCTTTAAATAAATAAACTGACAATGGGGGCCCAGGTGTCATTGATACAGAGTTAAAAGTTTTAGTTTATTTTATTTATAATGGCATGGGCCCACTTGTCAATGACTTAGTTTACTAATTGGTTTTAAACTAACTAAACATGAGGGGTTAACTAAAAAGGGATTAATCCCTAATGATATTGGCCGGCCCCACTGGTCATTGGCACACCTCACTGGTTTGGACCAGTGGGTGCCCGCCGGCGACCCCAGGCACGGCGGCGAGGTGATCCGGCGATCCCAAGCAAGGGAGGAGCGCCTGGCAGCGGGCACGGCAAGGGTATGGCCTAGGACGGGTGGCGCGCAGGGGAGGGCAGCAGGTGCGAACGGCGGGGGCAGAGGTAGGGCGTGACCTGCGGCGACGGAGCCACGGCGGGTGCTACGGGGAGCGAATCGAAGGGGGTTTTGAGGGGGAATGGCGCGGCGGCTCACAGTGGACGTGAAGGGGAAGGCAGTGTGCTTGGGGGCGCGAAGACAACGACCGATTTGTCACCAGAGTCCCGCGGTGGTCGGAGGTGCACGACGGCGATGACGTCGGCTAGGCGGCGTCCTCGCCATGATTGGCTGGGGGCTCGACGAATACGTCCACGGGGAGGAGCTGGGGCACGGTGGCTGGTCTCCTCCCCGTCGTTGGCCATGGGAACCACGGCGGGGCGGCCATGGCGGGCTCGGGTGAGGGAGGGGGAGCACGGAGAGGAGAGAGGGGGGGAGAACTGGGCTGGGAGGAGGAGGGGGAGATGAGGGCAAGGGGGGATGTCGGTCCTCGGCCTTATCCAGAGGGGGAAGGGGGAAGGGAGCAGGTGGGGTGGTTGGACGGGCAGGTGAGGGAGGGGGGGCCTTGTCCATGGCCATGTCGATGCCGTACCGGGGTGGGGGCAGCGGGTGGTTGGGGAAGAGACAAGGGAGTGGATGGGTGGGCTGGGCCAGGGGGGGTCCTGTGCCCAGGGCGTCAGATAGTTTTTTTTCTATTTTATTGTTGGGTTCCTGTTTTATTTAACCACATTTAGATTTTTTCAAAATATAAAGTTGCTCCAATATTAGTATCCCACTGGATAGTAGGGCTCCTAAAAGTTTGGTAACCGAAAATAATAATTAAAGCTTTATAAATCTATTAAAAGATTAACATGGACTATTTTGGCTACTGTTTTTAATTTATTATATTTTTAATCATAATAATAAATTCTCAGCTATAATCTATAACGACCTACTGTTTATTATGAATTTTATAAAATTGTTTTCACAATTTTTAAATAAACTTTAATTTTCCACTTGTTTATTATTATCCCATGGCAATTAATAGTGTCCTAGCTATTGTTTTATTTCATTTATTATTCCTAATTCACTTTAATTAAAATATAATTCATATTAAGGTGACCCACTGAGTATTTACAACTGATCAAAGTGGTAGCATCATTTATGGTTTACTATGATTTTCATTTTCAGTTAAATTCCCCTGACAAATTTGATAACCCCGCTACATGGGTTTTATAATCATCAATGACTTGGGATCCTGCAAATGACTAGGGTTGATTTGGTTTATCCAAGACCAAGTTGATTGACATGCATCCACAATTCTTGGAGCAAGATTTATAATCCACATGTATTTGAAAATTTTATCGGGGTCGGAATTTGACAGAGCTATGATACAAGGTGATCATGGCTTGATAAGTTATAGTGATGACCAGGAACAGTGAAATCACTGTAGTGATTACTGTACTGGATCTGAGGGTGTTACATTAAACCACACTCCCATTTACTATACTGCTTAACGCTTTTGAGAAACCACTTGAGAACTAAATAGAGCATCGTCATATGATGGTTTAAACAATGCCCTATAAGAATATGGCATGGCTAAGAACTCCAAATGTTGTTTTATAATTTCGGAGATGTATTTAGAATATACTCGATCCCGAATATAAGTATTGTAGAAACATCATGTTACGAACAACACTTCCACTACTATACCCGGGAAAAATGTTTATCACGGTACATGGGATTTTTCCTTAGAAAATTGCCTTCTTATAATAATTAAGTGGGAGTACTAATAGCTTTATAATGATTACATTGAATCATTTGGTTCTACAGAATGAAACTCAGAAACTCGTTCTAGAGATAAACTCTGTGACCAAACCAGAACTTCCTACATTTGATGAAAAGGAATGATGAAACTCTGAAATGTGTTCAAGAGATGAAATGATCAAGTCTTATGATGTATTACACAGCTTTGTAAATTCACGTTGGACCAAGGTGGTTCTATAGTGTGATAAACCTGTGAACTACAAGAAACCATGACGAGCACTAACTCCACTGTATGGCTTAAAAACCATAAAAACTATATGAAAGCCACCCATCTAAATCAAGTTGAGAACTTGGTAAAACCCTCCTAAGGATACCTGATCATTTGAGTGCATTTGACTTTCATAGATATGAACATAGACGATAGCTTAATCGTTGATATTGCTCAACTTATCATAAAATAAGTTTTTCGATAGAGTTCAAAAGTTTGACTACCATATGTGTAGTGATGAAAATGTTCATATGGAAAATTACTGATAATCGCGACATACTTCCGAAAGTAATGGCGCACTTTGCATAGGTGCGCCATTATTAACTTTTTTTTTGAATTTTGAAGGCGGGAAAATTAAAAATTAAAAATTCGATAAAATAAAAAAAGTTAGTAATGGCGCACTTTGTATAGTTGCGCCATTACGAACTTTTTAAAAAATAATTGAATTTTGAAGGCGGGAAAATTAAAAAAATAAAATTTTCGAAACAATAAATTTTTTTAATAATGGCGTACTTTGTATAGGTGCGCCATTACTAACTTTAAAAAAAATTGAATTTTGAAGGTGGGAAAATAAAAAATAAAAAAAAATAAAAAAGTTAGTAATGGCGCACTTTGCATAGGTGCGCCATTACTAACTTTTATTTATTTATTTTTTAATTTTGATGGCGGGAAAATGAAAAAAATAAAAAATTCAAAAAAAAAAAAAATTAGTAATGGCGCACCTTATGAATAGTGCGCCATTACTAAGTTTTTTTTATTTTGAAGGCGGGAAAATAAAATAAAAATAATAAAACAAATTAGTAAATAAAATTAGTAACTTTTTTAGAATTTTTTAGAATTTTGAAGGCGGGAAAAAAATTCAAAAATAAATAAATTTGAAGACGTGAATTATTTTGAATTTTGAAGGCGCGATTTTCTTTTGAAATTTTTTTACTTTTTTGACTTTTAAATTTTATCAAAAGTTTTTATTTTTTCATTTTTTTGATAGTTTTCAAAAAATATATTATTTTTCAAATTTTTTGAAAAAAATAAAATTTTCAAATTTTGGACATCAACAAGGTTTAATAAGATTGTTATGATACATATATCAACAAGTGCGTGTTAAGTGAGCTGGTGTTGGGATTGGATAGAATTGAGAAGTTAAGCGTGCTGGGGCTGGAGTTGTGTGAGGATGGGTGACCGTTTGGGAAGTTTGACTACTATGGCTATCTATAGGAGTGAGGTCACGTGGACTACATCGACTGCCTGTGGCTGAGATGGAGTCGTTTTTGTCATGGTATCGGATTGTATCTTGTTATAGTAAAGAATGCTAATATTTGTAATGGTTGATGTGTGATTATGTTTGATGTTGACCATTATAGATATTTAGATTATATCTAAATATTTATTTGTGGTTAACTTGTAGCTTCGAAATGCGATGTTGTGATTGTGTAGTTAAAATGCATAGGATGATTTCATTCCATGTGTTGATGCCATTACATTTGTTATGTGGTAGTTTCTGACATAGTTAGTTTGTCATGGTATCGGATTGTATCTTGTTATAGTAAAGAATGCTAATATTTGTAATGGTTGATGGGTGATTATGTTTGATGTTGACCATTATAGATATTTAGATTATATCTAAATATTTATTTGTGGTTAACTTGTAGCTTCTAAATGCCATGTTGTGATTGTGTAGTTAAAATGCATAGGATGATTTCATTCCATGTGTTGATGCCATTACATTTGTTATGTGGTAGTTTCTGACATAGTTAGTCGAGATGTGTAGTGGACACTACTAGCTTCTAGTATCATAGTTCTTGTTAGAACGTTAGTCTTGACCGTCGAGCCATCGTTAGCCATATCAATTCAATCGAATATTCATTGAATCCTCTCAACTTATCTTCCTATCATTCTATCTCGGTTGAAATCTCCATCTTGACCAGTATCTTGCTACCCACCCAACCTTAATCTATTTTGGATGTTATTTGGATTTACTTTTGCTTTGGTATTTATTTATTTTCATTTGCTATCGTTACGACGAGTAGGGAGTGACGATGTTGGACATGGACAGACTCAAGTTATCGAAGATGGACTCAACAACGAAGGCATGCCTCCCTCTTTGATCATGTTTATCCTATGTTTTACAAAATTGCATTATATTTTATAACCACTATATGCATGCTATTTTATCTTGTAGCTAGCGTGTCGATTGACACATTACATTATCCGCTTGTTGCCTATTTACTTGACACCTGAGTAGAACTATATATTAATCTTGTAGAGTATAAATGCTTAGCCATGCTAATTGTTCTATGGGTGCTTATCTGAATGATCTTTGGATCATTAGCACTTGAAACTTGTTACTGAACTTCCTGAGCTAGGCCGGTTGGCCGTTTTTGACTTCCTCTACTCTCTTCTACTCTGGGTGAAACTTACCAACTAAATACTGGCGTGGGCGACAGCTAGATCAAGGATTGAAGGAGCGATTGGCTGCCCTTCACGAGGTGAAGGGGGCAATCCGTCGTCCGTGCCGCATGAGGCCCAAGAAGTCTTGGATTTGAAGATTGTGACAACCGTACAACCACATTCTATATGGGCACTAGGTTGGTTAATTAGTTAGTTCACCCTTATTATCGTCATCGCCGTACCGCAGATGGGATAGCTGCCTTGCGAGGAGAACCTCGGCACAAAAGGGGGCAAGGACTGTGAACTGCGGTTACTACCTTGTGAAACCTAGTGGGCTGTAACGACCCAATTCACAACGAATTGAAGTCTCTGTGTTCAAGTGCCAGTCCCTGGATCGAACTCGCTGGCACACACAGTATAATAGATGTATATCAAAGTACAAGTGCATCATTAATACAACGTATGATCCAGAGTAAATAAATAACAAGTTGCATAGCTCAAGGGTAGCTTAAACAATATAAATATAGCGGAAGCAAAAGCAAGTAACATGGAGTCCCATCAATAGCCACATGCGAACATGCTGAGTGTAGACTCGCAACCCCTAAACACACCTTACTGATCGTCTGAAAAACCTGCAACACCGAAGGTTACAGCCCGACAACGGGTCAGTACATCTGATTTGTACGGCAAGTGACACGGAAAAGTTTATATAAAGGACCTACAACTACATGCAAGGTAAGTCAAAGGAAAGGCTTATGGTTTTGTTTTGCAGAAAGCCAATTTTCTCCTGAACTAAACTAGTCAAAATTTTAAGTTGAGTTCTACCTGAAACACACAGCAACCCATGCTACTCTTGTCCCAACCAAATTATTATTAAGTGTTCATCTGTCAAGATCATTCATCAACAGTACTGACTAGTTGCTCAAAGTTCGTCTGTAACCGTGGACACGGCTAATCATGATCAGTTTATACGCTCTGCAGAGGTTTGTACACGTTCCCCACTGGACTCAACCCGAAGATTGAGACAAAGACTTTCCGAAGAGGTTGCCTCCACCCTTTGGTAGCCGGTACACCTAACACAATTCTACATCTGCTAGCTACCAGGGCCAGGTTCCCCACAACTTACTCATCTAAGCCAGAGCCCATATAGCCAGTGGCTGTACACGGAAGCTACTAGTAATATTGCATGTCTGATCTTTTTGAGCCTGGACGGCGCCCACTGCGTGAGAGGGTACTCGCCATGACGCACCCGGTTCTGTTGGAAATATGCCCTAGAGGCAATAATAAAATGTTATTATATATATATTTCCACGTTCGTAATTAATGTTTATATTTCTGTGCTATAATTGCAATGACCCTGACTATGAGATTCAGAAGAAAACTCATTTGCATGTGTGGAAATGTAAACACCAAGAGTTCCTGGTTTAGCCTTTAAGACCAGCTCATGTGCTAATTGATGATTACATTTTCTTAACCATGGACATTGTTCTTGTAACAAGGATGTCAGTAGTAATGGGAACATATTGTTAGCAGAACAATGATGTTGAACCGACCCAAGTATTGAATGATATACTTAGAGATCACATCGTAACTACGTTATAAGTCATATCATGAAATGTTATCATATACGTAATTCCTTAGACCATGAGAGTATCCAGTTGCTTCACACAGGAAGACATGCTTTGGTTCTTAGATGAATCCTCCCGTAAATGGGAAGTAGTAAAATAAGTTCTGGGTATGTCAGATGGTGTGGCTAGTGACTATGATAGTTCAAGAATGGGATTTGCTCCTTCACGATGAAGAAGATATTCACTTCGGGCCCACTCGGTATGACGGTATCCATTATAGTCTGGCCAGACGCATTGTGATTCAGTCACGGGGATACCGGAATACGATAACGAGAAAATGGACGAACTAGCAAAGAGGATAACGAGTGGCTTGTGTTCAAGAAGTTGTTACACATGGGTGCCAAACTTCTCTCCTCTAACTTTGTCATATATCGCGAAGCAAAGGGAATGGTACATGAATAAACATAATGGTTCACTCAAAGTTTCTTCGTGTATGTGCGGGAGTCAACATGGGTGTCCATGGCTCCGCTGTTGATTATTGGCTATTGACGAAAGGCTATTGACCTATGTCCGGAAGATGTTCTGAGTCATGTACGCATTATACCGAACCTATTGGGTCACACACTTAACGAGCAATAGTCTGTTAGAATACTAGTATGGTAGAAGGTTTAGTGGAAGCAAAGCAGAATAGTTCATACGGGTACCGGAAGTAGTTCCGGAGATTTATGGAATTGTTCATAAGGGCACCAGAAGTAGTTCTGGGTATTTAAGGATATGTACGGATCACTCTGGAGTAGTCCCAGGTGGTTTCGAATCATATGAGAATGGTACTGGGGAAGTCCTGGATCAACCGGAATAGTTTCTGGATAATCGCTGGGCGTCCCGACAACCTTCGCGGTCATCGGGTGGCTTAAACTGTAACTCGGATGGTCTTGGAAACTATCCGGATGGCTCCGGAACGTCCGAGAACGGTCTCGGAAGGTCTTGGAAGTGCTCCAGAAGTGTCCGGAATGTCCCGAAACGGTCCCGGTATGTCCCGGAAGGTCCCGGAAGCTTCTAGAAGGTCATGGAAGGTTCCGGAAGGTTCCGGGCTGTACCACCCACTCCCCTGCGCCCCTAGCCTAGGGGGGCAAGCCACCTAGGCTGCCCTGGCCGGCCAAGGGGTGGGGGGCGCACCAAGGGGAAGGAATCCTCCTCCAGGTAGAAAGTCCAACTCTCCAATATGGCAGGTTTCCGGTGGGAAGGTTTGGGAGGTTTTGGGAGTCCAAGTTGGACTCCCCACCCCCCTTATTGCGCCCCAAGGGCCTCTTGGCCACCTATATAATGTGGCGGAGGGGTGGGGGCGCAGCACAACTTGTCCCCAAGGCCTATGCGCCACCCTCCCTCCTCTAAACCCCGTTGCTCCACTTTTAGACCCCGGTTTAGACGCTGTTCTAGATCGGAATCCGTTTGGGTTTTCTCCCTCTAGTTTTCTCGGTGGCGTTCATCTCTGGACGGCGGAGCGCTGCTGGATTGCTGCTACGGGATATGTGGATACTAATGGAGGGGTCGTATCTTCGACCCTTCTTCGAGGAGCTAGTTCATGGGAATTGTCCGTGGGACTAGATCGCGGGACTTGTTCGTGGGATTGATCGAGGGACTGTTCGTGGGAGAACTTGCGAGATCTACTTCCACTATGTCCACGAGCTTCATCAACTCTACTTCCGCTACATCGGTTGGTGAGCCATGACCTAAAACCTTGTATGCAATCTTCTTGGATGATCTTGGGTTCTTGATTCGTAGGCCGAATTTTTTTGTTTTCTACTACGTTTCCCAACAGTGGTATCATGAGCGATCCTTGATTAGATGCATGTTTAGGTAGATCATATGTTGATATGAGGCATTGATTTTCTTGTTTTCTTCCCTATCATGTGATCTTTTCTTTGCTCGACGGCATGATGTGATTTTGCTACAAGGTTTGAGTTTTGCCATGACCCCTCTATGCTGCTCTTAGTATGCTGGTTGCCTTGATCATGGACTACATCAAATTCCTTGGATCTCATCCTAGTCTTGCTATAGAAAATTTTACATGAACGGGTTTGTGGATTTTATGAACTCAAATCCACACGGGGGTCACGCGTTTAACGAAGTTTGGCTTGTGGCATTAGTTGCTACACGCACCCCGTATGTTAAACTAGCAACAAAAGAAGTATCGTGTTTTTGTTTTGTCTAGGGTTTCTCGTTTTCCTTGTAAACCTGCTTAACAACCACGATAAAAGTTGCAACAACCCGTGTAGATGGCGATCTAGCTCGTTTTTGCAGAGTATGCATGTGATGTGGTATAGCCTTCAAGATTTGCAATGTGTTTGTATGAGATGCTATATGTTATGTAATATTTATTCGCGACCTGCGTGTCGTGGTACTGCATGATGACTGGAGTCATATGATTGTCACTTAATTATGGCCTGCGTGCCAGAACTGTTTATTAGCTCGAGGGAAAGCAATAGATAGATGCAAGGTGATGATCTACGATGCGGAGGTGGACCCCGACGCACATGCCGGAAGCCGTGGTGTTGGTCCCGGCACCAAGGACAAAGTTGGTGGACACGGTGAATTCAACCACGACGACGTGAAGATAATAAAGACTTCATGAAGCAAAGGGCTATATCATACCACATAATTTTATGAACTGCCTGTGATGTTTATCCCTTTGATGCACCCTTGTTTGATGCGCGGTAGTCGTATTTTATTAGGGTGATCTCTCGCAAAACAATATCAAGTTGATAGTGTTCTTCCAACTGTAGCACCGTCTATACTATGTTTCACATCGGAGCAGGTCATGTCACATGGGTGCACACGGTGTGACGCATAAAAGATGGGTGTGTTAAAAGAACACACAGCACATTACACTTGGTTATCTTGACGGTTTGGATAAAAGTTTGCTACCGGAACACGCCCATCGAAAGATGAACAAGAATCACCTTTGGCTAGAGAATTTATACACGGTCGCAACGCAACTGGAATCGCCCAATTCCGAGTTACGGTTAAAAAGTAGTCGCGAAAACGGTTTCGGGTGAAAAACGGGGGTACCGGGGGGTCTACTGTAAAAAGGACTGATACATAAATAAATTTTTTGCAAAAAAAGCGATCGGGTCCCTGGGCAGTTTTGGATCCAGATCTCAAAAGAAAAAAATTATATATATTTTTTAAACGTTTTTTTTTCTCAAACTCACTTCTTCCTCGCGTCAAGGGGCACAGCACAGGGCCATGGCCCGGCTGGCCATCGGGCTCGACCAGGAGCTCGGCGGGCGAGCGCGGCCGGGGAGCGGCGGCGGCCGGCCATCCCGGCGCGGCGGAGGCGCTGGGCAGGGGGCGCGCAGGCGCTGGGCGCGGGGGCTCCAGGGGCGCGGGCGGCCTGGCGGCAGAGGCGCGCGGCGGCGGCCATGTCGCGCGGCCACGGCGGCTGCTCCGGCCAGCCGGCGAGTGGCGGCCCGGCGGCGGCTTGGTGGCGGGGCGGCGGCGCGGCGGGAACGGCGCGGCGGTGCTCCGGCGAGCACGGGGACGGCTACGGCGATGGCTTCGCGAAAAAAATTACCTCGAAAACGCAAAAAAAAACACACTCCGGCGATGCTTCGGCGAGAAATCCGGCAAAGCTCCGGCGATGACGTCGGCGGCGGCGGGTCCCGCGGATTAGATTAGCTAACCCTAATAAACGCTGACGAAAATAAACTTAACCCTAATCGGGGCTATTTATAGCCAGCCTCTAATCCCTCTTTTTTTTTAAATCCGAAATAAAAACAAATTCGGTCTGCTGAAAAAAAAACAAACCAGGCCCATTAGGCCCAAAACAATATTAGAAAAATCACGGAAATTTATTTTAAAATTCCGTCTTCGTCAATATTTTTAAAATAATAAAATTGAATTTTTGGCTTGACCAAAATAATAAAATAAAATAAAAACTTTTCAACATATTTTTAAATATTTTTAAATACTTTTCTGGCATTTTAAAAATACCGAAAACTCCAAAAATTGATTTAAAAACTTTTCCAGAGCATAAATAAATTCCAAAAATAATTTTAGAAAATATTTATAACTCCAAAGTAAAATTAAAAAGTCTCCCATAAATCTTTTAAACTATTTTCCAACAAATTAAAAATGGGGATAAGTCCTTTTATATCCTCTCCAGCGAACTGCCATGTGTTGAAAAATGTTTAAAAATATTTTAGAAGAATTCCAATAAAGATTTAAAACCTTTTCCAAACTTCAAAAATGTTGAAAGAGTCATATTACGTTCTCTCATTTTATTTTGTTGGTTTGTTTTGTTTTTAAATAATAAATTCCAAAACACCAACGGTGAATATTAGGGAAAGTCATTTTATTCCCTCTCATTTTAATATTCAATAAACCCCAAAAGTTTTAAATCCCAGAGAAAAAATCAAACACATCAATCAGACAATCATTATCTATTTAATTTATTAACATTCCAAAATTCGAAGAATTTTGGGATGTTACACACTACCACCCTTAAAAGGAATCTCGTCCTCGAGATTCGAAAAGGCTAGAAAGAGAAAGTTAGGGTTGGGGTCTTCATGACAGTCAATCGATCCACTGATGGTCCAGGGTGCTACCACCCTTAAAAGGAATGCGACTTGGTCTTCAAAATCTTGCTCCCTCAGCGAGCTCCTCACACATAATCTTCATACTCCGTTGGGCATGGAATTCTTCATCACAAGTGTGAGCTTCCAGTATCTTAATCCATCGATGAAATTCTTCGTAAAGGTCCCATCTTCGGTCTTCGAGGTTTCCCGAATTCCTCCTTTGAGGTTTCCATCCCTTAGCTAGGGAGTGGTCTTCCAAGCAGTGAGACTTCATGGCTGACAGGTTAGACGCCCATACTAAGAAACTATCGATTTTCTCATGGTGGTCATCAAGAATATTTCCACGGGATACCTGCAGCAAATGATCTTGGTCCATCCTCACCGTATAACACAAACGACACACTTCTACTGGGGTCACACATCGTACCATTCTATGGTTCAGGCTTAACATCGTCGTCTCTCTGCTATAGGTAAGTCACTCAAGATTTACTATCCCGCATAGCAAGAGCGAATAATAAGAGTAGTCGTCATGGTGATCAATCCATTTCGCACCCAAATCATTACCTTGTATATGGTTTAGTGAATCTCGCAATCTAACACTTGGTCATCCTCACAAGAATTGCAGAAGTCATCCTTATCTTGAACTGGGTCCAGATAAATCCATGGTTCTGCAAGCCAAGCAAAAGATCTATCGTTTCTTTACAACACTCAGGTTTACGTAGCCTATTATAAACGTGCACTGGTGGACTACCACTTCCTCCAAAGTTCCTTCCTTCGGCAAGATTGTGCTTGCTTGTCGTAAGATCCTGGGACCTGTGGGTTATATTGAGCTCATCATTGGTTGCATCCATCTTTATCCCAGTCTTGAAATTTGCAGCCATTGTAGCAGCTTCTTCAGTGTAGGGTTTGAGGTGAGAGGGAACAGAATGTATATAGCGAGGTAGAGAGAGATAGCGAGAGATACCCATACAAACATCACACTAGTTTTGAAACATAAGTTTTGATGTGTAGCTGTCGGTAAAACAAGAAATGACAGCTCACAGAACGATCTAACGGTAGAAACTTGAACCTTCCAGGTCTTCAAGTCTTCAATGCTGGTAGCTTCAGTTTTGAAATCTCGAAACAACCTTCATATCGTTGAGTCATTCGTCAAGTTATTCTTCTTGTTGTTGTGTCTTCTTTAGTCTTGAAGCATACTAAATAGATAAGAGGTCTACTGAAACGTAAACTTATTCTATTCGTCAAGAAAACCACAAAGCACAACACATCACATCAATCAAAACAAGACATAACAGGGTCACAGGGTACAAGACAACACTTAACAAAACAATCATGACATAAAACATCTAGTCAATCCATAGCAAACATGCATCGATACACATCCCAACTAACATAAAAGGGTAGCATCATGCACTTAGTGCACGCCACGAAAATCCTATTCTCCTGTTGCAAAACATAAGCTTCTTCAATTCATCATCCTTGCTTCCACGTTCATAACTTCTCCTTCCCCTTCAATTCTGGACACATATTGCTGTAGTGTCCCATGTTCCTGCACCAAAAACACTCAATTTGGCTGAGGTCTTTTATCTTCTTCATCATGAGTGCTTCCTTTAATTCTTGGATATCTTTCTTCATTTCTTCATTTTGATGTTGAACCACTTGTTGTGTCACGATGAAAAATTTGCACTGAGCGGGGTAATGATCAGTTCCTTCACACGTAAAACATGTGACTTGTGCAGTGGGACATTCTTCACCCGAGTGAATTTCTTCACAATAGGGACATCCATCTTGGTGTCCTTCATGGGAGTGTCCTATTTCTCCGCAAATTTTGCAGGCACGAGGCCTCTTACGGGTTACCGTCCTTTGCGTCGGGGTGACAAGGCGGGATCCCAACAAAATCTTTGTGAACTCCTTCCAAGTAATCTTCTTTTGTGATTCGTCAATCGCTTGATGCATTCTCCACCATGTAGCAGCCTCTTCTACCAAGTACTTGACAGCATAGGGGACCATGTCTTCACTTCCAACCTTGTTTATCAGCATGTGCTCCTCCATATTGCGAATCCATTGCTCCACCTTCAGTCTCGACATCGCCCCAGAAAAGACGAGTCCTACTTCATACTCCGTCTATTAAGCCCATACGACAAGGGTTAGGGCAAAACTATAACACCGACAAGACAATAACTAAAGATGACACCAAACATATGCACTCAAACAAGTAAGCGGAAAAACACCTACGTTCGAAAGTAACACATAACGACCAACAATACAGTCACAACAGTCAAAACACACAAACAACTCCTAGGGTAAGGTCATATGCACAAGACATACGATCTCATCTTACTACGCGAAATTCGTTCATCTAACTTCACCTAAAAAGTGGTGGTCTGATTCTAAGCTTCTTCCTTCTCAGCTAAGCTGATCTTAAAGGTTCCTCTAAAAGTGTCAAACTTATTGATCACCGTAGGTTATTCCTTCTAGTTCCGATAATCACAACTCCAATTGATCCCCGAGGGTGATGATGTTCTTCTCAAATGTCTTGTCTTCCAAGGGTAAGCAACTCAGAGGGATATTCATAATAAAACAAGATGAGAAGTTTTAGAAGATGAATAATAGATGAGAAATACTAGTGAAGAGAGTAAGTGATCAAGGAGTGATAAAATATTTTTGTTCCTAGGGCTTTTCTATCCATTTTCTAGGGTCACGAACCTGCAGTCAACACACTGCTCTGATACCATCTGTAAACGACCCAATTCACACCGAATTGAAGTCTCTGTGTTCAAGTGCCCGTCCCTGGATCGAACTCGCTGGCACACACAATATAATAGATGTATATCAAAGTACAAGTGCATCATTAATACAACGTATGATCCAGAGTAAATAAATAACAAGTTGCATAGCTCAAGGCTAGCTTAAACAATATAAATATAGCAGAAGCAAAAGCAAGTAACATGGAGTCCCATCAACAGCCACATGCGAACATGCTGAGTGTAGACTCGCAACCCCTAAACGCACCTTACTGATCGTCTGAAAAACCTGCAACACCGAAGGTTACAGCCCGACAACGGGTCAGTACATCTGATTTGTACGGCAAGTGACACGGAAAAGTTTATATAAAGGACCTACAACTACATGCAAGGTAAGTCAAAGGAAAGGCTTATGGTTTTGTTTTGCAGAAAGCCAATTTTCTCCTGAACTAAACTAGTCAAAATTTTAAGTTGAGTTCTACCTGAAACACACAGCAACCCATGCTACTCTTGTCCCAACCAAATTATTATTAAGTGTTCATCTGTCAAGATCATTCATCAACAGTACTGACTAGTTGCTCAAAGTTCGTCCGTAACTGTGGACACGGCTAATCATGATCAGTTTATACGCTCTGCAGAGGTCTGTACACGTTCCCCACTGGACTCAACCCGAAGATTGAGACAAAGACTTTCCGAAGAGGTTGCCTCCACCCTTTGGTAGCCGGTACACCTAACACAATTCTACATCTGCTAGCTACCAGGGCCAGGTTCCCCACAACTTTCTCATCTAAGCCAGAGCCCATATAGCCAGTGGTTGTACACGGAAGCTACTAGTAATATTGCATGTCTGATCTCTTTGAGCCTGGACGGCGCCCACTGCGTGAGAGGGTACTCGCCATGACGCACCCGGTTCACCACCAAACAAACCATTGGGTGCAGTTAACCCCGGCATTGTCCTCAACCGAGCCACAACTACCAGGATGCAACCCGCCCGTCCAGAAGTGATTTCTATTTATTATAAAGTTGCTACACAGTTTGTTAAATAGCTCACATGCACTCCATGAATTCTCACAGCCCAACCTCGTCTACAAAGCATAGCAATAAAGTAACAACACGGCTAGGTTGATCTACAGTAGACAAGTCAAAACATATGGCTATCCTATCTGGTTTTGCAGCAACAGTAGAGTAAACTACCTATCATGCAATAGAGTGATATTTCCTAACATAATGCATATAGAAAATATAGGTATGAGTATGGTCAAAGTATCACTTGCCTTATACATTCGATGAAGATCCTCGCTCTCACGTTCCAGTCAACTCTACTCGTCACACTCCGAGCAATCTATCGTCAACGAAAGAACTCAATAAGCAATCACACCACAATGACAAAACATAAGATCAACAAAACAATCACTAAAGTTTTAGCAACAAAACAAAAAGGTTTTGAAGTGCAAAGGTGTGGATGTGCTCGAAGGTGATCGGTGAAATGTGAACTCGAGAGAGTCAACGGATAAGGAATTGTCAATACAAAAGTATGATCAATGCATTATGAAATCAAGGTAAAGATCATAGCAATATGAATGGTGTGTGGATATTGCCGATAAGATGTCTCATATGATCCAATATGCAAAAAGAATCACGTGAAACGGAACGCTACAACGCAGGTCATTGCAGTTGCAACATAGAATTGAATTTGAATTAAAACAGATCAATAAACTTGTGAATTTTTGTGCACACATGATACAAACAGAAGGTACATGACACGAGTGATCCAACGCAAAAAGAAACGGCGCAAACGGGTGCACCGGTAAAAAGTTACGGCCGCCGGAAGTTCAAATTTGGATCAGCTTGGGATCCAAATTTAAATACTTAAAACTTCTTTAACACTAGGTCTACTGGCTAGAGAATTTCTACACGGTCGCAACGCAACTGGAATCGCCCAATTCCGAGTTACGGTTAAAAAGTAGTCGCGAAAACGGTTTCGGGTGAAAAACGGGGGTACCGGGGGGTCTACTGTAAAAAGGACTGATACATAAATAAAATTTTTGCAAAAAAGCGATCGGGTCCCTGGGCGGTTTTGGATCCAGATCACAAAAGAAAAATAAAAATTTTGAAACGTTTTTTTTTTCTCAAACTCTCTTCTTCCTCGCGTCACGGGGCACAGCACAAGGCCATGGCCCGGCTGGCCATCGGGCTCGACCAGGAGCTCGGCGGGCGAGCGCGGCCGGGTAGCGGCGGCGGCCGGCCATCCCGGCGCGGCGGAGGCGCTGGGCAGGGGGCGCGCAGGCGCTGCGCGCGGGGGCTCCAGGGGCGCGGGCGGCCTGGCGGCAGAGGCGCGCGGCGGCGGCCATGTCGCGCGGCCACGGCGGCTGCTCCGGCCAGCCGGCGAGTGGCGGCCCGGCGGCGGCTTGGTGTCGGGGCGGCGGCGCGGCGGGAACGGCGCGGCGGTGCTCCGGCGAGCACGGGGACGGCTACGGCGGTGGCTTCGCGAAAAAAATTACCTCGAAAACGCAAAAAAAAACACACTCCGGCAATGCTTCGGCGAGAAATCCGGCAAAGCTCCGGCGATGACGTCGGCGGCGGCGGGTCCCGCGGATTAGATTAGCTAACCCTAATAAACGCTGACGAAAATAAACTTAACCCTAATCGGGGCTATTTATAGCCAGCCTCTAATCCCTCTTTTTTTTTTAAATCCGAAATAAAAACAAATTCGGTCTGCTGGAAAAAAAAACAGACCAGGCCCATTAGGCCCAAAACAATATTAGAAAAATCACGGAAATTTATTTTAAAATTCCGTCTTCGTCAATGTTTTTAAAATAATAAAATTGAATTTTTGGCTTGACCAAAATAATAAAATAAAATAAAAACTTTTCAACTTATTTTTAAATATTTTTAAATACTTTTCTGGCATTTTAAAAATACCGAAAACTGCAAAAATTGATTTAAAAAGTTTTCCAGAGCATAAATAAATTCCAAAAATAATTTTAGAATATATTTATAACTCCAAAGTAAAATTAAAAAGTCTCCCATAAATCTTTTAAACTATTTTCCGACAAATTAAAAATGGGGATAAGTCCTTTTATATCCTCTCCAGCGAACTGCCATGTGTTGAAAAATGTTTAAAAATATTTTAGAAGAATTCCAATAAATATTTAAAACCTTTTCCAAACTTTAAAAATGTTGAAGGAGTCATATTACCTTCTCTCATTTTATTTTGTTGGTTTGTTTTGTTTTTAAATAATAAATTCCAAAACACCAACGGTGAATATTAGGGAAAGTCATTTTATTCCCTCTCATTTTAATATTCAATAAACCCCAAAAGTTTTAAATCCCAGAGAAAAAATCAAACACATCAATCAGACAATCATTATCTATTTAATTTATTAACATTCCAAAATTCGGAGAATTTTCGGATGTTACATGGGCATGTCATAGTAAGGGTGGGTCTAACGAAAGACCTCATCACAATCTCCCTGCCGGTATACAAAATTGTGTACAACGCCAGCGGCCACTGGTGGAAACAAGACGAGATTTTGTCTTGTGGGTAAAGGGTACAACCTCTGCAGAGTGTAAAACTATTCGAATAGCCGTGTCCACGGTCATGGACGACACATCAATCTTTCTTGACATACGGGAACCTGTCTTGCTTATTCCCTCTTTGCCCCCATTCTTGGAACCTATGAAGGATGTGAGTGGATCGAGGATCCTCACCGTGATGAAAGTTATGATGGAAAATTCTTGTTTTCGTCTAAAACCGCTTATCAAACTATTATGCTTTTTGAAACAAAATTTGCTTTTATGCAAAAGAACCATACAGCCTTCCTTTGAAGCCTCAGGTAGTTACTAGGACCTTTCCCGGGAGGCATGTTGAGTACGAAATGTACTCATGGCAATAATTTTGTTGAACAGAGTTCCATGAAGACGAAGGTGATGATTACGACTACTATGTCTATCTGTAGGAGTGAGGTCACGTGGACTACATCGACTGCCTGTGGCTGAGATGGAGTCGCTACGCATTTTACTTTCCGCTGTTTCCTGATTGTAACAAATGTTATGAGAAATTTTATATGTATGCCTTATGGAAGATTATGGTACCTGTAAAATCTTTATGTATTATGCGATGATACCATTTCGCTGTGTTGTCAACAATGATCCTAGGATTGACAATTAAACACATGAGGGTCTTGGAAATTATTTCCGGGTTCTCACAGCCAGCTTGTTGCATAATAGCACCTACGCCCGCGTCACATGCGTTAGATTCCACAACAAATGTTTTGGAGAAATCGGGCACCGCGAGCACTGGAGCAGAGATGAGTTGTTTCTTCAACTGGTGGAAGGCTTCAGTGGTGCTATCAGTCCACACGAAGGGCACCCCCTTCTTCAAGGGATTGAACAGGGGGCGAGCCAAGATGCCAAAGTGTCGCACGAAATGCCGGTAGTACCCAGCGAGTCCTATAAAACGGCGAACTTCTTTGGCGTCAGTCGGAATCGGCCACTCAGCCACTTCCTGAATCTTGCTCAGGTCCGTGGCCACCCCTGCTGCACTGACGATGTGGCCCAAGTATGCGATCTGCCGTTGTCCAAAAGAACACTTGCATAACTTAATCTTCCATTGGTCTCGTTTTAGGAGTTGGAACACCTGTTCCAGATGTTGGACATGCTCCTCCAGATTTTGACTGTAAACTAGGATGTCATAAAAAAAACGTGCACGAACTTGCGCAGTGCTGGTTGGAGGGTATCATTCATGGCTTCCAAGAAGGTTGCTGGGGCACCGGCAAGTCCAAACGATATCACATTGTATTCGTAATGGCCAGAGTGTGTTTGAAAATCCGTCTTGTATTCTTCGCCCTCGGCCATCCTTATCTGGTGGTAGCCCGCGCGCAAGTCAAGTTTTGAGAACCATTGAGCCCCGCAAAGTTCATCCAAAAGTTCTTCTATGATGGGAACGGGGTACTTGGCGATGGTTTTCATGGCATTCAGTTGACGGTAGTCGATGCAAAGACGCCAGGTACCATCTTTCTTTTTCACAAGAATGTCTGGGGATGCGAAAGGTCTAGAACTGCGCTTGATGACCCCAGAGCGAAGAAGCTCTTGCACTTGCCACTCGATCTCTGTTATGTGCTCTGGTTTGTGTCGATAAGGGCAGATAGAGACCGGTTGCGCGCCTGGCAGCAGAGGAATGCTGTGATCACAGGCGCGTCACGGCGGGAGCCCGTGAGGTTCCCCAAACAAATCTTCAAATTGGTTGACCACCTGGTGCACTGGAGGAGGTATATGTGTACCCTCTTCCTGCTCCACTGAGACTTAGTACAACTGAATCACATGGGAAACAGACCTCTAGCGGCACAAGCTTTGCAAGTGCAGACGAATGATCACACTGCACGAAGGTACCGAAGGGTGCCTCTGGAGATGTATAGGGCCTGAGGAAGTGAGAATGGTGAGACACTTTCCCTTCCAATCCACAGTCATTGGGCTATGTTGTTCGAGCCAGTCCATGCCCAAGATGGCTTCATAAGTACCTAGAGGTAATACCTTCATGTCAGTAGCAAATTCGTGGCCTTGAGAAAACCAGTTGCACTGCAGAATCACTGAATGACAACTTAACTCGCGGCCACCTGCAACCTTGAAACGGCTCGGGTGGGAGAGAGGACGGGCACCATCGAGTTTACTAGCCAGTTGCTGGTCCACAAAAGAAGTAGATATCCCTGAGTCCACCAGCATGAGGATATCGTGGCCCAGAAGCCATGCATGGAGCTAGAACGCTCGGGGGGCTGCACCGCCCGTGAGTGCGTGCCTTGATATGGCCATAGCAGTTTCCTAGCCTGGAGTTGTTGTTGATGGGATGTCGAAGACGGTGTAGATTCCAAAGAGCTCTAATAATTCCTCCACTACGTGGAGTTGGACGGTGGTGGGGCAGACGTGATCCTGGCCCCACCGCTCGCCACATTTAAAGCACAGGCCACGAGCGCGGCGGTATTCACGCAGCGCCTTGAGTTTGCTGTTGTCGGCGCGCGCTCCGTCTAGGCCGCGGCGATCCGCGGTTGTTGCTTGAAGTGCGTTCGACGGTAGGCAAGGAGGTGGAGGTGGGAGTGGCAGAGGCACGCCCGGCCTGTGTGCAGCCTCCAGCGCACGCGGTGGAGGATGCAACGTGTAAGCTGTAAAGGCTGACTCCACCACCTCCTCTTGCAGCAGCGCCAAGGAGCACGATCTGTCCAAGTCCGGTGGGTGCTGGAAAAGCACCACCGCTCGGATGTCCTCGCGGAGTCCCTCAACAAAATGACTCAAGTAATAGTTAGGATGTATAGCATCTGAGTATGAAGCTAAGTGATTAACAACAATGCCAAAACGACTGCAAAGCAGTGCAGCAAAGGACTCCCAATCGAAACATGATAACTTGTTTTGAATGGACTGTAACAAGATAGAACCAGATCCTGAAAAATTCAGAACTGCCATGGGAACCCAATATGCAGTCGCGATATTGAACATGCTAAATTACTGATCGCACAAGGTTTTCCACAGTTTCGCATTCTCTCTGGTGAATTTTGGAAAACAAATGGATGGATGTGCTTGGCCGAGACACGCGAGCAACTGACTCGCGTGAGCAATAGGAGACATGGAGGTTGGAGAATTTGTGAAGAACTGACCTATGCCCGGGAGGGGCATCGGTGTGGTCACCGGAGCCTTCTCCCGGTGGAGGAATGTGTCGCCGTGGTCAAAGGACCCATGAGGTAGCTCCGTAGCGCTAGGCCCAGCGCCATGCGGAACGCTGGTCACCGCGAGGGGGTCGATGGCTGCCGCACCGGACGCACCTGCCGCAGGCGCACGCCCGAGTTGAAGAGCGGTCACCGACGCAACGATCTCGGAAACGCGTGATACACGAGATAGCTTCTCATCCCTCGTTGGTTACCCCAAGTGGAAGGTGAGATGTAGCGTAGCAGCAAGTTTCCCTTAGCGAAGGTGCTAAGGTTTGAAGTGTCAAACCAGTAGGACTTCAACAGATACAAAAAGGTGGTGATGTGAACAATTGGCTCCGTTGACAATCTAAGGATTGCTAACTTCACCTGGACCTGCACACACAGCAAATAACTTTGCTTCCCAACGAGTACAGAGGAGTTGTCAATTCCTCCGGCCTTGTTGTTTATAAAGGATAAAAGGCACGGGATAATAATGATAGTGATAGCTACGGAAAAGTAAATACTGAAAGTAAATTGAAGGTGTAAATAGTGTTGGAAATATGGACCGGGGTCCTATGATGTTCACAAGTGATGTCTCTCTCCCAAAAGACGATAAAATAGCCATGCGACGTAAACAAATTACAGCTGGGCAATTGACAGGATTATCTGCGCAAACCAATGCTAATTATGCTAAACAAAAAGGAAGAGGCTCAAAAGCATGGGCAGTACGCCAATACAAGTAGACCGAAATCCAACTGCATCTACCTACTAATCATCCACCTTGAGATATCTATCCAGAACTTCTCGCATGTATTAAGTTGTGAATCCCACCCAAAGTGTAAACTCAAAGCAACATACAACTGCATTAAAGAACTTTGCATAAAGTAAACAATCCTTGCTCCCACAAGTACAAGCACCGTTGTTTTCCCCCTTGTGGCAACAACAAATCCCCTAGACTCATGTTTGTGTCACTCAAGCTAGTCATCGGGGGCATGAACCCACAATCATGCATAACGCTCCCTCTTGGAGTCACTACCTACTACTTGGCTAAAGCAATAAACAGCAACAAAGAACATGCAAGAATTACTCAAGAATATAAATATAGAAGAAGAGAATCAAATATATAACTCAATCACAATCTGAACAAAATCTCATAATCCATCGGATCCTAGCAAACTCAAGATAGCAACGGCAGAAAGATTACATATGTGCCTCGATTATGTAGGGCAGCTAACGAGGTCTAATCCATGAAGAACAAAGAGGGGAGGAGAACATCACATAGCTACTGATCATAGAACCATGGTCCAAGGTGGACTACTCATGTTTCATCCGGGAAGCATCCATGGTGGTGGAGAAGCTCCTGGAGGTGATTCCTCCCTGCCGGGAAGAGGTCTTCTGGTGCTCCCGATCTTGGAAGCACAGCGACGGCGGAACAGAGGAGAGATCGCAAAAAAGTGTTCCGTCCCCGAGGGTTTCTCGTCACGGGGAATAAATAGGCGAAAGGGGGCTGCCAGAGGTGGGCTAGGGGCTCCAGGCGCCCCTCTTGCGCGGCCAGAGGTGGGGCCGCGCCCTCTGGCCGACTGGCCCCCCTGGCTCCCCTCTGGCCCCTCTCGGGCTCTTCACGAAGTTTCCGGTACGCTGATTTTTCCTATATTTTCCCTGAATTTTTCTGGTACTTTTAATAAGGGGGAAACCTGAAATAGAAAAACAACAGAAAACAGGAACAGGCACTGGGATGCACTGAGTTTATAGGTTAGTCCAAATATGATCAAAAGTGTACGGAAGTTCATCAATATCATAACAATATCACACAAAAGAGGCATGGAGCAAGCAGAAATTATAGATACGTTTTGGACGTATCAACATCCCCAAGCTTAATTGCTGCTCGTCCTTGAGTAGGTAAATGATAACAAGCATAATTTTTGTGGTGACATTCTAACAACCATATAAGAACTTTTAAATAAAGCAATTAAGGCATGTAATTCAATTCAAGTCATAACAGGCAAGTGTCTATATCTAGTATTGAAACAAGCAACATAAGAACATAAACGTGCAAGAGCTCTCGTTGTCCGTGACTCGAAGGTCTCCAAATGGTGTTTGCGTGCAGGAAAGGGGATAGGGATATACGAGAAAAAGTATTTTTGTATTGAGAACTCAATCTACTAAAGTTTCGCACTTGGTCTTCTTTGGAATCTTATCTTGACTCATCCCTAGACCACTAGCCAGGTACAAGTCAAAATGATCCACTCCTTTTCGACATTTTGAGCACTCATGCAATGGATGAGCGTAAGCAAGAAAGTTGACACTTAGGATGGCAACGAGAGAATATGGTGGAGGAGGTAGACAAAAAGGTGTGATAGGCTCGCAGCAATGAGGAAAATCATAGGCGAGAGAAAGCCAAATGATAGATATGATGTGAGGAGCAGGGATTGCCATGCAACGGATGCACATATGAGCTAAGGTAAGCTCTCTAATGGAACTGGTGGGGGTGCATCCAACTTGCTTGCTCAAGAAGACCTAGAGCTCTTTTGAGGAGACTCATCATTGGAATATACAAGCCATGTTCTAAAGTGTGAATGTCCCCACATAGCTATATGCATGAATGATAATCTCTATGGAGTACAAGATATAAGAGGGAGTACGAGTGTGGATCTCTCAAAATGAATAGTAGTGTGCCCCGTTCTCTCTTTTTATTTCTTTTTTCTCTTTTTTTCTATTTTTTGTATTTTTTGGTGGCCTCAATGGCTCTTTCTATTCCTCTCATTTGTCCTCTTTGGGATCTTTTAATTCGTCCACTTTGGGATCTTTTAATTTGTCCACTTTGGGATATTTTCCTCACTTTAGGGGCAACACTCTATATATTACAAAAAGTATAGAAGATCTTTCACACTTTACAAAGTACTCAAATCATAAAGAAGATGTTACTATCATGATGTCTGCAAATGTATGCCTCTGCCAGTGTAGCAGGATATGCAATGATACTAGCGCGTCATGTAGCAATGATTAGGGCAAGGCCCCACTAGCATGCGGCTCATCGATCAAGCAAGTAGCATGTATGCCATGAAGATCAAGTCATGAGAAGATGGATGTTCCATGGCAATATATCTTAGAAAGGCTATGGAAATTCCTTTATAGGTAGGTATGGTGGCTGTTTTGAGGAAGGATATAAGGAGGTTTATGATTACATAGCGTATCGTGCCAAGAGTTTGGATGTACCGGCGAAGGTGGACACTAATTCTTGGAGTGAGAAGAAAGAAATGCACGGCAGAGGAAAGGCTAGCAAAATATGGGAAGGTGGAAGTGTCAACTTTCGAATACTCACATTAGTCTGAAGAACTCATGCACTTATTATCGGTAACTCTCAATCTAATAAGGAGGTTTCACAAAGAGACAAGTACCCCGAGGAGGAGTGTATGGGGGTTTGGTTATCCTTGCGCATCCTCGACTCATGGTACATGAGTGTACTCTTATATTCGAGCCCTCAGAAGAGTAGTGATCCATCCAGTAGCTAGAGTTCTCAACTAATTTGTAGGTTTGAAAATAAACACGGATTGCCCAAAATACGACATCTATCACTAATAGGCTAAAGATCTTGACACCAAAAGTCCAAACATTACTCCAAACAATACCTCAAAACTATTGCAAGTTACTACTACAAAAGAATAGCGACCTCAATTACCTACTTCAACTCAAGACACAAAACTCAGTGCAACAGGCAAACTCTCTAAACAAGATAAACATGAAAACTCAAGAGAGTTCCAGCAACAAACTAAACAAAAGCCCTTTAAAAGGATAAGCATGAAAACTAAGAGCTAAACATGACAGGAGCTATGAAAAGATAAAGAACACACACATCAAAGATATGCAGGAAAAATCCTATGTTGTGTTCTAGATTTTGGAGGTGGAGCATGTTTCTCTCCCACACAAAGAAAGCTGGGTTCTAAATTTTTATGAACAGAAAGCAAAGATAAATAAAACTAAAAATAAAACCTAAGAGCGAGACGCTCCAAGAATAGCACATAACGCATGAAGTGATAAAAAATATAGTGAAACGAGAGACGAACTGATAGTTGTTGATGGAGAAGGGGATGCCCGGGGGCATCCCCAAGCTTAGACGCTTGAGTCTCCTTGAATATTTCTTGGGGATGCATGGGGGCCTCCCCAAGCTTGAACGCTTGACACTTCTTAATCTCCTTTCATCATCTTCCCTCGCACACTTGAAAACTCCCTTCATACATTACTCATCATAATCTGATTAGCGAGGTTAGTAACCGTAATAAAATAACTTTTATCTACTGTAAATAAAGATAATCTTTAAGAGCTACTGTTTCTCAAGATTTCCAAAAAGTTTTTGCAAAGAAAAAGCTAGCTTAAGGTTTGCAAAACGAAGAAAAGGCAAAACAGGACAGAATCTGTGAAAAACAGACCAGCAGGTAGTAAAGATTTTTTGTAGGGATACTTCTGCAACTCAAATCAAAAATCTCAGAACATATGAAAGTTTCGTAATTATATATAGCAAGCCGTGTAAAAAATTCAGCTCAAAAATATGAACTGGGATTTTTCTGTGATTTTTCTAGTCACGAGGACAGAATCTGTTTTCTGGACAGCATGTCACAACTTTCACTTCCCTTGTCGTATGAGGTTATAAAAGGCACAAAGCTTGAAAAGTAAAGATACAATGATGTTGCTACAGTATAAAAAATCATCAAGACCAGTAAAAACATAAGAAAAACAAAAAGGAAATCCTAAATTCATTGCGGGCTGCCTCCCGAAAGCGCTTCTTTAAAGCCATTAGCTAGGCTTAATGCAAAAAGATCAAGTTGTATCAATTGAACCATCATCAAGATCATCAAAAAGCCCTTCAATAATACAACCACTCTTAAGGGGTCTTTCAAATAAAGGCCTAATAAAGATATTTCTAGGAATAAAAGCAAAACGCGGAAAATCAATTGGAGTCTCATCTATCTTAAAGAGAGGTATCTCTTCCAAAGTCTTCACATTTTGAACTCCTTTGGCAATGGATACATTATTTTTGGAACGACGAGCCTTTGGAACGTAAACGAACCTAGGTTCCATCTTTGCCAGAGTTTCCACCTTTTTGGTTTTGATTGAGGAGAAAGTAGTTCCTAGAGTGTCAATGATTTCCTCAATCTTATCAATCCTAGAAGGGTCCAAGTCATGGGATTTGATGGTCTCCACGGTTTTGAAAATTTTATGCATGGAGCTATCTAATCTATTCAAATTCCCTTGAACCTTACGATCCAACTCACTTATTTTATTAATGCTTCACATCTCTAGCTCTATCTTTTCAAGTTTTTTCATAATATGAGCTAGGGTAATGTCCTCTTGAATGCTAGCAACAGGGAGATTTGCAACAAGATTTTCCATAACACTAAGAGCTTTCCAAATTGGGGCTTCTATGAAATTCCCATTGATAGCAGTATCTAGAATAAACCTATTCCAAGAATTAATTCCAATGTAAAAGTTTCTAAGCAAGATAGTAGTGGTTTGCTTCTTGGTGGCTCTTTTTTGAGAATCATTAATTCTATACCAGGCATCTTCCAGACTTTCACCACCTCTTTGTTTAAAGGTGGTCACTTCTGCTTCACCAAAGGCAAAAGGACCAGACATAATGATAACTACTAGAAAAGTAACTATTTTTTTGATTTTTGATAAAAGACACTAAAGCAAAAACTAACAGGTAAACAAACAAGACTAAAAAGAAAAGATAAAAGATAGTGTGCAACTCCCCTATCTTGAAGACTGGAGTCCCCGGCAACGGCGCCAGAAATTTTCTTGATACACGAGATAGCTTCTTGTCCCTCGTTGGTTACCCAAAATGGAAGGTGAGATGTAGCGTAGCAGCAAGTTTCCCTTAGCGAAGATGCTAAGGTTTGATGTGTCGAACCAGTAGGACTCCAACAGATACAAAAAGGTGGTGAAGTGAAAAATTGGCGCCGGTGACAATCTAAGGATTGCTAACTTCACGTGGACCTGCATACACAGCAAATAACTCTGCTTCCCAACGAGTACAGAGGAGTTGTCAATTCCTCCGGCCTTGTTGTTTACAAAGTATAAAAGGCACGGGATAATAATGATAGTCATAGCTACGGAAAAGTATATACTGAAAGTAAATTGAAGGTGTAAATAGTGTTGGAAATATGGACCGGGGTCCTATGATGTTCACCAGTAATTTCTCTCTCCCAAAAGACGATAAAATAGCCATGCGAGGTAAACAAATTACAGTTGGGCAATTGACAGGATTATGTGCGCAAACCAATGCTAATTATGCTAAACAGAAAGGAAGAGGCTCAAAAGCATTGGCAGTACGCCACGACAAGTAGACCGAAATCCAACTGCATCTACCTACTAATCATCCACCTTGAGATATCTATCCAAAACATCTCGCTGGTATTAAGTTGCGAATCCCACTCAAAGTGTAAACTCAAAGCAACAGACAACTGCATTAAAGAACTTTGCATAAAGTAAACAATCCTTGAACCCGCAAGTACAAGCACCGTTGTTTTCCCCCTTGTGGCAACAACACATCCCCTAGACTCATGTTTCTGTCACTCAAGCTAGTCATCGGGGGGCATGAACCCAAAATCATGCATAACGCTCCCTCTTGGAGTCACTACCTACTACTTGGCCAAAGCAATAAATAGCAATGGAGAACATGCAAGAATTACTCAAGAACATAAATATAAAAGAAGAGAATCAAATATATAACTCAATCACAATCTGGACATAATCTCATAATCCATCGGATCCCAGCAAACTCAACATAGCAACAACATAAAGATTACATATGTGCCTCGATCATGTAGGGCAGCTCACGAGGTCTAATCCATGAAGAACAAAGAGGGGAGGATAACATCACATAGCTGCTGATCATAGACCAATTGTCCAAGGTGGACTACTCACGGTTCATCCGGGAAGCGTCCATGGTGGTGGAGAATCTCCCGGAGGTGATTCCTCCCTCCGACAGGGTGCCGGAAAGAGGTCTTCTGGTGCTACCGATCTTGGAAGCGCGGCGTCGACGGAAAAAAGGAGAGATCGCGAAAAAGGGTTCCGTCCCCGAGGGTTTCTCGTCACGGGGAATAAATAGGCGAAAGTTGGCAGCCAGAGGTGGGCCATGGGCTCCAGGAGCCCCCTGGCGCGACCAGGGGTGGGGCCGCGCCCTCTGGCCGCCTGGGCCCCCCTGGCTCCCCTCTGGCCCCTCACGGGCTCTTCGCAAAGCTTCCTGTACGCTGATTTTTCCTATATTTTTCCCGGAATTTTTCTTGTACTTTTAATAAGGGAGAAACGTGAAATAGAAAAACAGTAGAAAACAGGAACTGGCACAAGGTTGCACTGACTTAATAGGTTAGTCCAAATATGATCAGAAGTGTATGGAAGTTCATCAATCTCATAGAAATATCACACAAAAGAGGCATGGAGCAAGCAGAAATTATAGATACGTTTTGGACGTATCAACGAGCTTCTCCAGATCGGGCCGCTAGGCGACCATATCATCGAGGCGGCTCGAGTGGGCGTGCAGATCGTGTTGTTGCAGAGATCAGATCAGAACTCGTCCATGGAGGATGAGATCTTGTCGAGGTAGTCCTTGATCGACAGATCCATGGCTTCAAGTTGCAGACGCGTCTAGCGGAGGCGGCGAGTTTCGATGATATGCGCGAGATCCGGCAACGGAAAGGGTGGCTGTGGCCTCTGATACCAGATGATAGGACACAAGATGATCTTTACTCACGCAAGCACCGATTAATAGTGGTTGTTCTAGTTTCAGCGATTACAAGAGGAGCTGGTTACATGAATAGGTAGTTGGGGATGAACTAGAGAGAGGAAGAGCTGCCGCCGCCGGGTTCCTTGATCCACTGGATGCCCTCGCTGGAGGATGCTCGTTCCCCCCCTTTGTAGTAGGTGAGCCATGATGTCGTCACTTGACCCAATCCGGCCCAGTCACCTTGAGGTTGGGTCTATGGGGTCTCTTGGGCCTTCGCTTGGGGCTGGAGTAGTCTCGCCCACCTTCAGGTGGGGTGCCATTTCAGGGATGCTCACACTTCTACTCCTAGCCGTGAGAGGAGAGGAGAGCTCTTGCTCTCTCTACTTATGAGAGGAGGGGTGGAAATGAGAAGGAACCCCCTCCACCGTTGACATCCTTGCCCCTTATAAAGGTGGTGGCAAGATGCTCATGAGGGTGGAGAGAAGGGGAAGAAGACAAAAGAGAGTACATGTGAGTGGTGGGGTGATGTGATGTAATGTGACCCCTCCCCTGTACACTATTCATGATGTCATGATGTGACTAGAGATGTCTTTCACTGGACCTGTCTTTCTTTTTCTGGTCTTGTCGAAGGGAAACCTCGGTTGACTTCCGGGCAACTGAGTTGCGGGCAACCGACACCCAGCAGACAAGCAGTCGGCGGTTAGCCAAGCTGACGCGCAATCGGTGCGGTGCAATCGGCGACGGCCGAGCTGACTGAGGGCGCAATCGGCGCCGGATGTCTTGAAAAGTATTTCGCCTTCTTGACCGTACCGGGGGGTCATTCCCCCGACAGTAGCCTCCGATCCTCCGATGACGACAGTGATAGAATATTTGATGCTTTGTTGCAAGCCAAATTTATTAAAATATATCATGCTTTACCACCGTTTGAGGAGCTAAAATGGCGTGCATATTGCAGGTATCATTATTATTTTTATCATGCTACTAATAATTGCAATGTTTTTCGACGATAGATACAATCGACCATTAATGAAGTATGATTGAATTTTTGTGAGATGCAAGTTGATAAGCAGCCCTTCCCCATGAACACTATGGATTTGGAGGGGAGGAAGATGTTAAGTCGGCCCGACATAGCCGAATCAGTTAACAAGGACAATGTTGTCATTGGTGAATCCAGGAAAAGCAAGGATGGTAGCAGGGTCTAGGAGAGGCCAGTGATGTTTGACAAGCAACCCGGTGGTGGGGAGATTATTAAGATCACCATCAAGAATCCTACACTTGGGGGGCAACCACAAATGCAAGAGAATACTCGTGTCAGATTTGTTAAGCCCAAGAGTCCAGAAGTTGGCAGGTGGAAGACAAATGAAGCTAAAGTGAAATGCAAGAAAATCAAGAAAACTTTTGATATGTTGTTGTCCAAGTACGCCAACCAAGCGGCCGGTTCTAGCTCTAACCGGTCATCACGTTAGAAACGTTCAAGGTCACATCCTAAGAAGGAATTTCAGCGTCAAGCAAGGCCATACGGGTCATGGGCGTCAACCCCATTGATGGCGCCATCCCCTTATGCGCCACCCCCTTATGCGCCATACTATCCAGGAGGCTTTGACGATAGATGGGAGCATCCCCCAATGTATCCTTATGCTTTCCATCCAAGGTGGGCGGCACCTAGGAGATCCGTGTATGAGAGAATTTCTTATCCGCTACAAGACCGGTTGAGTTATGGTGCCAACCGGTCTATGCAGAAACATCGAAAGGAGGCTAGCGAGAAAAGGTGGCATGCAAAGTCGCCAAGTGTTGTAGTTCCAGATTCTGCTAAGGCAAAAGCAAATGGGCTTGGTGTCAAAACCGTTATGGTGGGCACTGAGATGCTAAAACTCAAAGAGCCGATTGTTATGGATGATCCGGCTATTTCAAGTGATGGTGTGGTAGCTATGCCGCAAGGTCCTATAGATAATGATCATGAAGCTAGTGCAAGTGAGGTCATGCTAGCCTAGGGATTCTAAGTATACACAACCTAAATGGTGGCCTCCCTGTTTATCCAAATCACAAAAGAGGATATTGCAGCACATGAGGAGCCATGATAAGGTGGAGCAAGAGGCAGAAAAACTGAGGGACGAGTGGTTCAATGAAGAACATCCCATGGTGCCCGCAGCGAAGGTGTGGAGGCCTAAGAAAATAGATAACACAATTGCTCTCTCAACGCCGGTAGTTCCAAGAGAGGATGATGCAAATGCTATTGTATCGTCCACACCATCTATCACTTATACTTCACTTGAGAATACATCGGAATCAGTGGCTATGCATGAGGAAGAGTAGTTGCGAGATTATGAGCCTACGCCTGTTCATGAAAGTATGGATATTAATATGGTGTTCTACCTACCCGCTGAATTTTGAGCCGTAGATGAAGAAGGGGAGGTGGCTCAGTTGGATTTTGGCCCTAAAAGGCTATATTTGAGAAGCAAAAAGAACCGCTGACGCACTTGAGGCCGTTGTTCCTTAAAGGTCATATTAATGTGTCAGAACCCCAACTAGGGTAAGTGCTAGGGTTTGATTGTGCCCTTTGCATCATGCAAAAATTTCAAAAAGAAATCCAATTGGGGAAAAAGAAAATCCCTAAAGAAATTAATTCAAATGGCTAGAAATAAAGTTGCTCCAAAAATTCCTTTTGTATTTTTGAAAACTCACATAAATGAGTATGAACTCATATCAAGTGATGTGGGACCAACCCCATGCTCATGGATTTTTCAAATATTCAAACAGGAGCATGGATTTAAATTTAAACCTCTATTTGAATTAAAGTTCAAATTATTTGAATATTAAAAATGCCCAAACTTTATAAGTGGCTAGCTATATGCATTACAAGTCCACATAAAATTTGGGGAATTTAATAAAATGACTAGATAGTTTTTTAGAAAGGCACAACAAATGGAAGAAAAGAAAAAAAAGAAAAAGAAAAAGGAAAAGGAATACCTGGAAAAGAGGCCCAACTTACCGAGGCAACCCAGCCCGGGGGCAGGCTGGTCTTCTTCCTCGCGCCAGCCAGGCTGCTGCCGCCGTGGCGAGCATGCCGGCGACGCCTTGGCCACCTCATGCTTGCCCCGTCGTCACCTGGCCTCCTGGAAGCCCCCCTGGTCGACCCTTCCTTATCCCCTTCTCTTTTTTCATCGCCTTCGCCTTCCTCTCGCAAATCCGCGCGCACTCGCAGCTCACCTCCGGCCGCTGTCGTGCGCCCGCGTGGCCACCGGCTTCCAATCGCCGTGTCGTGGTGTCCAGAGGACTCGCCGCCGTCGACTCCGTCTTCTAGCGCACTCAATCGATCCAAAGGAGCCCCATGGACAACGCCCTCCTCACCACCTCGCCGCCGGCCGCCGCGGATCACATCGTCGATTGCTCCAACGCCAGCCCCTCCCCGGCCTTCTCGAGCTCGCCATTGCGTTCAGGGTGAGCCACCGCCGCATTTCCCCCTCCCCATTCTTCTCCCCGCGCCCTGAGTCGCTGCCCTGTCGAGGCCAGTGGCTCCGGCTGCCGGGGGCTTGACGCCTTCGTCGCCCTGGTGCTCCCCTGAGATCCCCGCCTACTCCAATCGTTGCGCGCCGAAATCGAACTCCGACGAGCCCTCCGCCGCTTATGTGGTCGCCACCGGCGACATTCCGGCGGGCCCACTTAGTTAGCCACTAATCCACCCCTAAGCAGCCTCTAACAGTGGGCCCTAGCCCACTAATTAACCGTGGGTTAATTTTAAACAGACGGAATTAACCCCACTGTCTATGACAGTAGGGCCCCAAATGTCAGCCCCCCTGTGACATCACCTCTACGTCATGCTGACGCCATAAATCAATTTAGAATTAAAAGAATTCAGAAATTGGCAGAAAATTGTTTAAACTTCTAAAATTCATCGAAAATTCATATGAACTCCAAATTTAACATATAATATATGAAAAATAATCAGCAGAAAATTCTCTATCCAAATATCTAACTTTCAACCAGGTTTGAGTTGAACTTAAATTGGGACCAATAGATTTTTCTATTTGGTTTAATTGGAATTAATTCAAATTTAATTCAAATGCTATTCCCACTTTAACCATTGCAATGCAAACATCATCACCTGAACATCAGAGGCATATCATACACATGTCAAGATGGTTTACAAAGAATAAACAATAGCAAATGCAACTTGGCTAATTTGAACAACATGTGGAGTTTGAATTTGCATTTCAAATGCAATACACTTCATTTAAATCAAATGTGCTACAAATCAGTAGCATCCACATCATGGACGACATAGTCATGTGCTTGTGCATTTAAATTCAATGTTGTCCCCCCCTTTGTTGATGATTGCTCCGGTGACAGACGTTCCGAGACACCCCGAAGAAGAAGACCACCATTAAGACTCGTGTATTGTCAGCAAGGCAAGGAAACCCCCATTGATCATGTCTATAAAATCCCACTTCCCTCTCAGTCTCGCTTATGCACTGTTTAGGAGATCACCTTGTTATCGATTCTACCGCATAGTTGAACCCATATCCGATGCAGGACCTATCATCTTGTCACAGTAGTAAGCAAAACACAATCCTAGCTGACATAGGAGTTTTTTGATATCATGTGAGCCCTGCAACTGTTACAGCTTATTGCATGCTTAGAGGTTACAATGAGTTTACTTTGATCTGTGAGTCGGGATGGTTGTGTTCATGTTACTGATGAAGGTGAAACTGCGTCGGTGAATCCACCCTAATATAAGGTGAACGATGAGAGGCTGTGTAGGAGTACACAGTGGGTTGTCTCGTTGAACACCGTCTTAAGCACCGAGTTCTTTTATGGTAATCCAAGACAAAGAGTACAACCACACATTGAGCTCACTGACCCCTCTCGGCCTAGTACCTTGATCCGTGTTGACGTCTAGGAGTCACATTAGTTCGGGCTTTCCATTTGGCATATGCATATAAAAAGAATGGATGAAAGGTTGTATCATATAGATATGTGGGTGGATCTGTGAGACAGTGAAACCATCTTCTCGGATGGCGTCTCAGTTTCCTACATTGTCTGAGTCCGCATCGTTGATCCGGCCGGGCTCTCGAGCGGGATCTACCTCAGATAGTCAACTCCTGGAATAGACCGGTTGTGAGCGAAGTGTCGTGGTGAACATCGTCGCCGACACCCCTTGAATGGTGACGAGACCTGGCGGTAACTGATGGTCAGGTGTGTGTAGTTTACACCCTTGCAAGGTTAACAAAACTATTCGAATAGCCGCGTCCGCGGTCATGGACTACTTGCAACCTGTACCTGATTATTAGACAACTTGAATAGATACTCTAAAACTCGCAAGATAAGCGTGAGTGCTACGGCGTGCTTTCTCGTGGGGAAGTCGAGGGAGTATCCATTGTGGTGTATTGGTTGGAGACTTGGTAGTGGACTCGTGTACGCTTCTTACCTCAAGTCTGGTACTCGTAGTACAGGACTAGCCAAGTCAAAGCTGGCACTTCTGCATGTTGAAACCCCACCTCCCTTTACCTTGAAACTTGAGAATGAGCAGTATAGTTCTGATGTAAGTCTTGCTGAGTACGACTTTGTACTCACATTTTCTTATTCTATGATTTAGATAGAAACCCAAACCTCAATGGTCCTGATGTGCGAGGTAATGATAGTGATTTCTCGCCCTTCGTTGGTAAACCCCAAGTGGAAGGCGTGATGTAGCACAGCAGCAAATTTCCCTCAGTAAAGATACCAAGGTTTGTCTCCAGTAGGACCCCAGAGATGATAAGTAGGTGTCAGCGGCGCAACTGACGCGGACCTGCACACAGACACAAATAACTTTGTTCCCAACGAAGTTCAGAGAGAATGTCAATCTCTCCGGTCTTGTTGTTCACAAAGGATCAAACGCAAGGGATAATGATAGCAACTGAAAGTACAAGCAGAAAAGTAAGTGAGCATGTAAACAGTAATGAGGATATGGACCGGGATACGTGATTTTCACTAGTGATGTCTCTCTCCCAAAAGACGATAAAACTGCTATGCGAGGTGGACAAATTACAGAAGGGCAATTGACAGGATTATGAACGCACCGCAATGCTAACTATGCTACAAAAGAAAGGAAGAGGCTCAAAAGCATGGGCAGTACGCCAAGATAAGTAGACCAAAATCCAACTGCATCTACTACTAATCATCCACCTTGAGATATCTATCCAGAACATCTCGCTGGTATTAAGTTGCGAGCCCCACCCAAAGTGTAAACCCAAAGCAACAGACAACTGCATTAAAAAGCACTTTGCATAAAGTAAACAATCCTTGCAACCGCGGCTACAAGCACTGTTGTTTTCCCCCTTGTGGCAACATCACATCCCCTAGACTCATGTTTCTGTCACTCAAGCGTGTCATCGGGGGGCATGAACCCACAATCGACAAAAACGTTCCCTCTTGGGGTTACTACCTACTAGTTGGCCAAAGCAATAAACAACAACGGAGAACATGCAAGAATTACTTAGGAACAAAAATAAAAGAGATAAGAACCAAATATATTACTCAATCACAATCTGAACATAATCTCATAATCCATCAGATCCCATCAAACTCAGCATAGCAACAGCAGAAAGATTACAAAAGTGCCTTGATCATGTAGGGCAGCTCACGAGGTCTAAACCATGAAGAACAAAGAGGGGAGGAGAACATCACATAGCTACTGATCACGGATCCATGGTCCAAGGAAAACTACTCACAAGACATCCGGGAAGCATCCATGGTGGAGAGGAGATTCCCGGAGGTCAACCCTCCCTCCGGCAGGGTGCCGGGAAGAGGTCTTCTGGTGCTCCCGATCTCGGAAGCGCGGCGGCGGCGGAACAGAGGCGAGATCGCGAAAAAGGGTTCTTTCCTCGAGGGTTTCACGTCACGGGGAATATATAGGCGAAGGGGGGCAGCCAGAGGTGGACCAGGAGCCCCAGGCGCCCCCTGGCGCGGCCCAGGGGGTGGCCGCGCAGGGTGGCCGCCTGGGCCACCCCTGGCCCCACTCGGGGTCTTCGCGAAGCTTCCTGTACGCTGATTTTTCCTATATTTTTCCCGAAATTTTTCTGGCACTTTTTATATGGGGGAAAACTGAAATAGAAAAAAAAGGAGAAAACAGGAACTGGCACTGTGGTGCACTGAGTTAATAGGTTAGTCAAGATATGATCAAAAGTGTATGAAAGTGTATCTAGATCATAGCAATATCACACAAGACATCCATGGAGCAAGCAGAAATTATAGATACGTTTTGGACGTATCAACATCCCCAAGCTTAATTCCTGCTCTTCCTCGAGTAGGTAAATGATAATGGCATAATTTCTGTGGTGACATGCTAGCAACCATAAAAGAACTTTGAAAAGTAAAGCAATCAAGGTTAGATATTCAATTCAAGTCGTAACATGCAAGAGTCTATATTAGCATTGAAACAAGTAACAAAAGAACATTAGGTGCAAGAGCTCTCGCTGTCTGTGACTCGAATGTCTCCAAATGGTGTTTGAGTGCAAGAAGGGGGATAGGGAATACGAGAACAACATTTATTTGTTGAGAACTCAATCTACTAAAGTTTCACACTTGGTCTTTTTCTGGAATCTTATCTTGACTCGTCCCCAGACCACTAGCCAGGTACAAGTCAATTTGATCCACTCCTTTTTCAATATTTTGAGCACTCATGCAATGGATGAGCGTAAGCACGAGAGTTGACACTTTGGATGGAAAAGAGAGAAATAGTGTGGAGGAGGAAGACAAAAAGGGTGAGAAAGGCTCACATCAATGAGGACAATCATAGGCAAGAGATGCCAAATGATAGATTTGAAGTGAGGAGTAGGGATTGCCATGCAACGGATGCACATACGAGCTAGGAAGCTCTCCAATGGAACTAGTGGAGGTGCATCTAGCTTGCTCGCTCATGAAGACCTAGAGCTCGTTTGAGGAGGCTCATCCTTGGAATATGCAAGCCAAGTTCTATAATGTGAAGGTCCCCACATAGCTATATGCATAATGATCATCTCTATGGAGTACAAGGATATAAAGGGAGTACTAGTGTGGATCTCTCAAAAGGATAATAGTGTTGCCCCTTTCTCTCTTTTTATTTCTTTTTCTCTTTTTACTATTTTATTTGTATTTTTTTGTGGCCTCAATGGCTCTTTCTATTTAACTCTCATTTGTCCTCTTTGGGATCTTTTATTGTGTCCACTTTGGGATCTTTTCCTCACTTAAGGGCAACACTCTATTTTACAAGAAGGTAAAGGAGATCTTTCACACTTTACAAGGCAGTCAAAATCATAAAGAAGATGTAACTATCATGATGTATGCAATGTATGTCGCTGCCATTGTAGCAGGAACATGTATGACATGAAGATCAAGTCATGAAGAGGTGGATGTTGCATGGCAATATATCTCGGAAAGGCTATGGAAATGCCTTGATAGGTAGGTATGGTGGCTGTTTTTAGGAAAGATATAAGGAGGTTTATGATGACAGAGCGTATCATGCCAAGGGTTTGGATGTACGGGCGAAGGTGGACACCAACTCTCGGAGTGAGAAGAAGGCAATGCACGGCACGGGAGAGGCTAGCAAAATATGGGAAGGTGGAAGTGTCAACATTCAATACTTAAATTAGTCCGAAGAACTCATGCACTTATTATCAGTAACCCTCAATCTAATAAGGAGGTTCACAAAGAGACAAGTACCCCGAGGAGGAGTGTATGGTGGTTTGGTTATCCTTGCGCATCCTCGACTCATGGTACGTGAGTGTACTCTAATATTCGATCCCTCCAAAGATTAGTGATCCATCTAGTAGCTAGAGTTCTCAACTAGTTTTGTAGGTTTTTAAAATACACACGGATTGCCCAAAATACGACACCTATCACTAATAGGCTAGAGCTCTTGACACCAAAAGTTCAAACATTACTCACATCAAAACTTCAAAACTATTGCAAGTTACTACTAGAATTAAATAGCAACCTCAATTACCTACTTCCAAGACAAAACACAACTCAGTGCAACAACCAACTCTCTTTGACAAAATAAACATGAAAACTAAAAAGAGTTCCAGCAACAGACTAAACAAAAGCCAAGGCTCTTGCTAAAGACAAACTAAGAATAAACTAAACATGGCAACAGCTATGAAAAGATAAAGAACACACAACAGCAAAAAGATAAGCAGGAAAAATCCTATGATGTGTTCTAGATTTTGAAAGTGGAGCGTGTTTCTCTCCCACACAAAGTAAGACGGGGTCTAACTTTTTATGAACAGGAAGAAAAACTAAAGAAAATTAAAAATAAAACCTAAGAGCGAGACGCTCCAAGCATAGCACATAACGCATGAAGTGATAAAAATATAGTGAGACGAAGGACGAACTGGTGATTGTTGATGGAGAAGGGGATGCACGGGGGCATCCCCAAGCTTAGACGCTTGAGTCTCCTTGAATATTTATTGGGGATACATGGGGGCATCCCCAAGCTTGAGCGCTTGACACTCCTGGATCTTCTTTCATCATCTTCCATCGCACACTTGAAAACTCCCTTCATACATAACTCATCATAAGCTGATTAGAGAGGTTAGTACCCTTAATAAAATAATTTTTCCCCACTGGCTATAAAGATATTCTTGAATAGCTACTGTTTCTCAAGAGTGCCAAAAAGTGTTTGCAAACAAAAAGCAAGCTTAAGGTTTGCAAAAGTTAGGAGAGACAAAACATGGCAGAATCTGTGAAAAACATAACAGAAGGTAGTAAAGAATTTTTTAGGGGCACTTCTGCAACTCAAATAAAAAAACTCAGAACATACGAAAGTTTCAAAATTGTATAGATCACGCTGTCAAAAAAATTCAGATCAAAAATATGATCTGGTGATTTGATTCGAATTTTTCTGTCAAGGGACAGAATCTGTTTTCTGGACAGCATGTCAGAACTTTTGCTTCACTTATCATAAGAGGCTATAACTTGGCACAAAGCGGAAAATTAAAGATACAATGATGTTCCTACAGTAGTAACAAACATCAAGACACAACAAAAGCAAAAAAGAAAAACCTAAATTCGTTGCGGGCTGCCTCCCGAAAGCGCTTTCTTTTATGCCTTTAAGCTAGGCATGATGCAAAAGATCAAGTTGTAGCAATCGAATCATTATCAAGATCATCAAAAAGCTCTTCAATTGTACAACTAGTCTTAAGAGGTCTTTCCAATAAAGGCCAAATGAAGATACTTCTAGGGAGAAAACCAAAAGGCGGAAAATCAATGGAAGATTCATTTATAGAATTATCAAAGAGAGGTATTTCTTCCAAAGTTTTCACGGTTTCAACTTCTTTAGCAATGGGTGGTTTATTTTTAGGTCGGGGAACCCTAGGGACATAATTGAACTTAGGTTCCCTTCTTGCTGAAGTCTGTACCTTTTTTGGTTTGATTGAGGAAAAAGTAGTTCCTACAGTATTAATGATTTCCTCAATCTTATCAATCCTAGAAAGATCCGTATCACGGGATTGGATGACCTCCAAAGTTTTAATAATTTTAAGCATGGAGCTATCAAGCCTATTCAAATTCCCTTGAATCTTGCGATCCAATTCATGTATCCTAGTTATACTGGGTATTTCTAACTCTATCTTTTCAAGTTTCTTCATAATGTGAGCTAGAGTTATATCTTCTTGTATGCTAGCAATAGGGATATTTCCAACAAGATTTTCAATAACATTAAGAGACTCCCAAATCGGGGCTTCTAGGTAATTCCCATTGATAGCAGTATCTAATATGAACCTATTCCAAGGAGTAATCCGGACATAAAAATTTCTAAGCAGGGTAGTAGTGGATTGCTTCTTGGTGCTCTTTTTTGAGAATCATTAATTCTATACGAAGCATCTTTTAAACTTTCACCACCTTTTTGTTTAAAGGTGAGAACCTCGGTCTCAACAGAGGCAAAAGGGCCAGACATAATGGAAACTACTAGCAAGATAAATAATTTATTGTGATTTTTTAAATAAGACTCAAAGATAAAAACTGAAAGGTAAAATAACAAGACTAAAAAACAAAGGTAAAGGGTAGTGTGCAACTCCCCTATCTTAGCAGTCGGAGTCCCCGGCAACGGCGCCAGAAATTTGGCTTGATGTGCGAGGTAATGATAGTGATTTCTCGCCCTTTGTTGGTAAACCCAAAGTGGAAGGCGTGATGTAGCACAGAATCAAATTTCCCTCAGTAAAGATACCAAGGTTTGTCTCCAGTAGGACTCCAGAGATGATAAGTAGGTGTCAGCGGCGCAACTGACGCGGACCTACACACAGACACAAATAACTTCGTTCCCAACGAAGTTCAGAGATGTTGTCAATCTCTCCGGTCTTGTTGTTCAAAAAGGATCAAACGCAAGGGATAATGATAGCAACTGAAAGTAAAAGCAGAAAATTAATGAGCGTGTAGACAGTAATGAGGATATGGACCGGGATACGTGATGTTCACTAGTGATGTCTCTCTCCCAAAAGACGATAAAACTGCTATGCGAGGTGAACAAATTACAGAAGGGCAATTGACAGGATTATGAACGCACCGCAATGCTAACTATGCTACAAAAGAAAGGAAGAGGCTCAAAAGCATGGGCAGTACGCCAAAATAAGTAGACCGAAATCCAACTGCATCTACTACTAATCATCCACCTTTAGATATCTATCCAGAACATCTCGCTGGTATTAAGTTGCGAGCCCCACCCAAAGTGTAAACCCAAAGCAATAGACAACTGCATTAAAAAGCACTTTGCGTAAAGTAAACAATCCTTGCAACCGCGGTTACAAGCACCGTTGTTTTCCCCCTTGTGGCAACAGCACATCCCCTAGACTCATGTTTCTGTCACTCAAGCGTTTCATCGGGGGGCATGAACCCACAATCGAGAAAAACGTTCCCTCTTGGGGTTACTACCTACTACTTGGCCAAAGCAATAAACAGCAACGGAGAACATGCAAGAATTACTTAGGAACAAAAATATAAGAGATAAGAACCAAATATATTACTCAATCACAATCTGAACATAATCTCATAATCCATCAGATCCCATCAAACTCAGCATAGCAACAGCAGAAAGATTACAAAAGTGCCTCGATCATGTAGGGCAGCTCACGAGGTCTAAACCATGAAGAACAAAGAGGGGAGGAGAACATCACATAGCTACTGATCACGGACCCATGGTCCAAGGAAAACTACTCACAAGACATCCGGAAATTATCTATGGTGGAGAGGAGACTCCCGGAGGTCAACCCTCCCTCCGGCAGGGTGCCGGGAAGAGGTCTTCTGGTGCTCCCGATCTCGGAAGTGCGGCGGCGGCGGAACAGAGGCGAGATCGCGAAAAAGGGTTCTGTCCTCGAGGCTTTCACGTCACGGGGAATATATAGGCAAAGGGGGGCAGCCAGAGGTGGACCAGGGGCCCCAGGGGGTGGCCGCGCCGGGTGGCCGCCTGGGCCACCCCTGGCTCCCCTCTGGCCCCACTCGAGGTCTTCGCGAAGCTTCCTGTACGCTGATTTTTCCTATATTTTTCTCGGAATTTTTCTGGCACTTTTTATATGGGGGAAAACTGAAATAGAAAAACAGCAGAAAACAGGAACTGGCACTGTGGTGCACTGAGTTAATAGGTTAGTCCAGATATGATCAAAAGTGTATGAAAGTGTATCTAGATCATAGCAATATCACACAAAACATGCATGGAGCAAGCAGAAATTATAGATACGTTTTGGACGTATCAGGTCCCTCGTGGAAGGGCATGTATGTTTACAAGGCTTCTCTAAGCCATTTGTTAAACTTGTCTGTACTCAAACCTAATTTGCTTCCTTTGTTTGATGTAATGATGGATCATAGACATATGATCTTTGTGTACTCTATGTGTAAGTCAATAAAGATATACTTTGTAGAGTTCATGCAATGCGTACCTGCCTTTTACACTGGACATGTATACTGCGTGTATGAGTATAACATGCATGTCTTAGTGTGGGGTTCGATAGCTTAGTTGTGTTCTTCCCGGCGGTCTTTTATACACCAAGTGGCCCTTAGATGTGCGCAGCTTGGGGAATCGCGATGCGATTGCTCGTGACTCTGTCACGTGGCACACTTTGTTGTATTATTGAGCCCGCCCGAGATCCCGACTAGGTGATCGGGCTGGAGTCTGTTTATGTAAGTGCTATAATTCAATCGATAATATGGTTGAGGCGACTTGTCTATGAGTATGGGATTTCACCACCCATAATCATTTAGACTTGTGAGTGGGCGATGAGGACCCATCTCAGTTGATCATCCGGCCTGGATGGGATGCCCCTCACGTTCTATGCTTTCCGAGAGTGTTCTGTGCTTAGCCTTGTCTGCTTAGACAAGTGGGTACGTCTCTTAGCTCTCCATATGATTGAGTTGTGACTGCAATTACATAGGCATATTCGGGGTCCCGACATAATGGATCGCCGGTATCTAGGATGCTTGTTGACGGCAGGGATGTTGTGAATCTTATGCCCTATTCGGTCTACAAAAACTTGGGTTTGAATGACGCAAAATTGATAAAGACCAATTGTTGGATATGTGCCCTAGAGACAAATTAATAAAGATATTTGTCACATATCCGTTTTGTTCATAATACGTTTTATACTGTGCTATAACTGTATTACTTGGAAATACTAATACAGGTGTAGTATAAAACATGGTCCGTAGTTTAACTCGGGTAAACTATCATTAACTTGGGCAATTGATTGATCAAGCTTTCCTGATCATGGCGACACTTAAGTCCATTGACAATGAGGTCATATCATTAGGGGAATGATGTGATGGACAGACACCCACCTAAATTAATGCAATGTGATCGAGTCACATAGTTCAAGCGTTGCTATGACTTTGTAACGTATGCCTTAGTCCTTAGACCGTAATGATCATACGTAATCACGATCTATGAGGAGACTTTGATTTGTATCCCACCGCCTGACTGAAATATGCTGGCTATAACGGAACACTTTGGGTATTCCGAAATAGATGGTTGATGAGTACGTTAATAGATCAAAGCGGGATTTGTCAGTCCTTGTGACAGGACAGGTACTCTGGGCCCACTCGGTGATATTGCATCAACCCTTGCAAGGACGTGACTAGGTCACAAAGAGATGCAATGATCATGGACGAGAGAAGTTGTTTGTCGTGAACGAGATGTGAACACGGTATGTGGGATACCGACGATCGAACCTCGAACAAACAAAGTACCGCAGAACAAAGGGATTACGTCGTATCGTTAACGGTTTCCAAAAGCGATCGAAGCTCATTCGATGGAAGCGCAGGGGCTGTCAAGGATTGTAACCAGGTCCAACTGACTAGTCATGAGAAGAGTCTCGACCATGTCTGTTGTTTCCCGGACCGTTAGGGTGTTACACTTAAGGGCAATCGATGCATAGGACAGTTACGGGATCAATCGGTGAAATAGGAGAAATCACCGGAATAGTTCCGGAGGAGGACGGAATGGTTTCCGGACATTTTTGAATAGTTCAAAATAAAGTTAAATGTTTTAATAATGTTTTTATTATTTAATTATCTGAATTAAATATTTAAAACTTATTAAATAATTAAAATAATGGAAAAAGGCTATATGGGCCTTAGAGGCCCATTAGGGGAGGAGGGGGTTCCCCCCCTTGGGCTTGGCGCCAAGGGGTGGGGCCCAACCCCCCCTTGGCCGGCGCACCCCTCCCCCCTTGGGGGTTTAGTCCCACATGGGGGAGGGAAGAGGGATCACACCCCCCCTTGGCCTTTATATAGAGGGGTAGACCCCCCTTTTTCCATACAACAATTGATCTCCTTCTTCTTCCTTCTCCATTTCCGGAAGTGGACTCCCCTTGTTTGGAGTCTGCACCAGGATTGGAGTTCTCCACCATAAGGCAGGCCGTCGCTCTGCCGGAGTCGGGATCCGTAGCCGTCTTCTTTCCACTACTCGCCTGGTTCGGAGCCCGGGAGGAACATCGATTGTGCCGTACGTGTATAATCCCTTCGAGGCATTACACCTGTGGTGCTGCTTCGTCGCTGGAGGTTTACCGGGAGTCATTCTCGCCGGTGGTGGTCTTCTACACGACAGGGAGGTCGTAGTTCTGAGTCTACGCCAACCACGTTCGTAAGAACGTTTCCCGCTTTCGGTCTTCAAAGGTATGAACACCGATTCCCTCCGTTACTTTACATCGCCATAGCATAGATCTTGGGTTTGGGTACCGTAGGTGTGAAAAATTTGTGCTTTCTGCCCCGTATCCCAACAGTGGTATCAGAGCTAGCTATGCGTAGATGTATTGTACGGATAGTACACATCTAGGATGTGGGCATCGAATCTTCATTCGTTACCCTCCCACGTGTACTCATTGGAGCATTGGGGCAATGTTTGATGAAGCGGCCCCCGACCGACATTACGCGTTTACGCGAGACTGGTTCCACGCTTGTACCATATAAAGTGGCTGGGGGGGTGTCTGTCTCTCTGCATTAGCGATGCGAAGATGTTTGCAACGGAGGGCCCCGACAGGGGTGTAATAGAGACGAATAAGAGACGGTGTTGTGGCATGTTTTTCGCAGGATAGAAATCGGTTTTCTCTCTCGAAACCCCTAGCAGCCACGTAAAACTTGCACAAGCTAAAGTATAAAGACGTTCTAACTTTGCTTTGCATGAAGGGGGATCATAGGTTGTATGATTTAAAGTTTTACTTCCTGCTTTATGCTAATATGCTAGATATATCGACGGTAGCACGAAACAGGACCATCTCTCACAATACCAACATTGTGTTCTCCCTTTTGATGGGCACCACCTGGAAGGTTCTCCCATATGGCTTGATGCTCCGTACATACCGGAGTTGTCCTACATATTCAACGGAGTTCGCATGAGGTTGGGTTCGGCGAGCCTGGCATATGCAGATATGGCCTTGCTGAACAGCTAACATCAAGGTTCGATTGGCAGGCTTGACGTATGTAGATGCGGGCCTGGAACACAGAAGACCGAAAGGTCGAGCACGAGTCACATGGCTGATGTGATTGGCTTAGAGGCCTACCTGGTTCGCATACTGGGCCGTACATATAGGGGAAGGTATGGGGGCTGGGATTGTGTAATCACTTAGTTAAATTGAGAGGTGTTTATCTAAGTGGGAGCTTTCTAGAATTTTAAGATTAAATTGAAACTCCACATTATGAACAAAAGTCTAAATATGTATCGTTGTGAATCCAACCTTGTAGATGGCAGCACCTCGCCCCTCGTTCAACTTAGGATCATTCCTAGAGAAAGATAAGCTAAAAACAGATGGGACAAACTTCACCAACTGGTTCCGCACCCTGAGGATTCTCCTCGTTCCCCTCAAAATGGCATACGTACTAGAGGACGCGTTAGGTGACGCACCAGCAGATGATGCCAGTCAGGACGAGAAGAATGTCTATCTCTCCAGGACTGATGATTACAACCTTGTCCAGAGTGGCATGCTCTACTCCATGGAGGCTGAGCTACAGAAACGCTTTGAGAGGATGGGTTCATATGAGATTATCACCGACCTCAAGGCGGTCTTCGCACCTCAAGCCAGGGCTGAACGGTACGAGGCTTCTGAAGCCTTCTTCTCAGCAAAGATGGATGAGCACGGCAGCATGAGTGAGCACGTGGTCAAAATGTCTGGCTACGTTCAGCGCTTGAATGCTCTGGAATGTCAGATTCCAGATGAACTTGCGGTTGATAGGGTGTTGCAGTCGCTTCCCCCTAGCTACAAAGGCTTTGTGCTAAACTACAACATGCAGGGGATGACCAAAACCCCTTCTGAGTTGTTCGCCATGCTAAAGAGCGCTGAGGTTGAAATCAAGAAGGAGCACGCCGTCTTCATGGTCAACAAGACCACTGACTTCAAGAAGTCAAGCAGACGGGAGAAGGCCAGGAGAGGTGGCCCCAGGAGGGATGGCAAGTCAGTTGCCGCTCCTCCCAAGGCACCCAAGCCTAAACTCGGAGTGGAGTGCTTCTACTGCAAGAGTGAAGGTCACTGGAAGCGCAACTGTCCCAAGTACCTAAAGGACAAGAAGGCTGGCAAGGTCGCCAAGAGAGACGAAGGTATATTTGATATACATATTGTTGATCTTCTCTTGATAAGCGCTGGGAACACATCCTGGATATTTGATACAGGATCTGTCGCTCATATTTCTAATTCCATTCAGGGACTAAGGAATAGGAGACGCTTGGTCAAAGATGAAGTGACGATGCGCGTGGGGAATGGCTGCCAGATTGAAGTCTTGGCGGTCGGCACGAAGCATCTTAGTCTCCCTTCGGGATTGGTTTTAGTTCTGAATAAATGTTACTATGTACCCGCGTTGAGTGTGAACATCGTGAGTGGTTCTTGCTTGAAGCGAGACCACTATTCTTTTAAATCCGATACAATTGGTTGTTCGATTTATAAGGATGATATGTTTTATGTTCACGCACCGGAGTCGCATGGTTTATTCATACTTAATCTCGATGGTGACGTGAGTCACGTTAACAATATTGAGGCCAAAAGATTGAAGAATAATGAAGATCACATGATGATGTGGCATTGCCGACTTGGTCATATTGGTGTAAAACGCATGGAGAAGCTCCATAAGAATGGACTTCTTGACTCATTGGATTTTGGATCCCTTGATACATGTGAACAATGCCTCATGGGCAAAATGACAAGGACTCCATTCAATGGTGTGATGGAGCGTGCGGATGTCTTATTGGGGATCATACACACGGATGTATGTGGACCCATGAACGTCCCCACTCGCAATGATCTTCGTTACTTCGTGACCTTTACTGATGACTTGAGTAGATATGGCTATATTTACTTGATGAAGCACAAGTCTGAAACCTTTGAAAAGTTCAAGGAATTTCAGAATGAGGTCGAAAATCAACTCGGAAGGAAAATCAAGCACCTTCGATCGGATCGAGGTGGCGAGTATTTGAGTCACGAGTTTGGCAATCATCTGAAGTCTTGTGGCATAATACCACAGCTTACGCCGGCAGGCACACCTCAGAGAAACGGTGTAGCTGAGCGACGTAATCGAACCCTATTGGATAGTGTACGATCGATGATTTCTCATACTGATTTGCCTGTGTCATTCTGGGGGTATGCATTAGAAACCGCCATTCATATTCTTAATAGGGCACCATCCAAATCCGTAAAGACAACACCATTTGAAGAATGGCATGGCACTAAACCAGAGTTGTCTCACCTGAAGATTTGGGGTTGTGAGGCTTATGTTAGGAAACTACAGCCTGACAAACTTGAATCCAAGGCGGATAAGTGCATCTTTGTGGGCTATCCCAAGGAAACTTGTGGGTACACCTTCTACAACAAGTCTGACAGCAAAACGTTTGTTGCCAAGACGGGACACTTTCTTGAGAAGGAGTTTCTCGCGAAAGAGTTGAGTGGGAGGAAAATATACCTCGATGAAGTAACTGACCAATCACTCCAATTGGATGAAATGGCTACGGAATATGTTCTGGAACCATCTTCCACAGTGGGAGTTGAAGAGAATGGCCAGAACGACATTCATAACGATCATGACATTCACGATGATCATGATGAGAATGAAGAGGAACCTTTTATGCCCCGTAGGTCATCAAGAGTCCGTCAACCTACCGAGTTTTACGGACAGCTTGTGAATGCAATCTCGGCTGTTGAGTCGGATGAACATATGAGTTACAAAGAAGCAATGGAGGGACCCGAGTCCGAGAAATGGCTTGAAGCCATGAAATCCGAAATAGACTCCATGTACGCCAACAAAGTATGGACTTTGGTGGATATTCCCGAGGACCGCAAGGCCGTCGAGAATAAATGGATTTTCAAGAAAAAGACTGACGCAGACGGAAACGTATCTGTCTACAAAGCTCGACTTGTCGCGAAGGGTTTCCGACAAATTCAAGGAGTTGACTACGAGGAGACATTCTCTCCTGTAGCGATGATAAAGTCTATTCGGATCCTACTAGCAATAGCTGCATATCATGATTACGAGATATGGCAGATGGATGTGAAAACTTCATTCCTAAATGGCAACATTGAGGAAGAGTTGTATATGATGCAACCAGAGGGGTTTGTCGATCCAAGGAATGCTGGTAAGGTTTGCAAGCTTCAACGGTCCATCTATGGGTTGAAGCAAGCATCTCGGAGCTGGAATCTTCGATTTGATGAGGTCATTAAAGCTTTTGGATTTGTCCAAAACGTCGAAGAGTTCTGCGTCTATAAGAAACTGAGTGGGAGCTCTGTAGAATTCCTTGTGTTATATGTAGATGACATATTGCTAATAGGGAACGATAAGAAATTCTTAGAGGAAGTGAAGGAATATCTGAATGGACAATTTTCCATGAAGGACCTAGGTGAAGCTACGTACATACTGGGGATTAAGATCTATAGAGATAGACCTAATCGGAGGTTGGCCTTGAGTCAGAATACTTATATTGACAAGATTTTGAAAAGGTTCAAAATGGATGACTCCAAGAGAGGTCTCTTGCCAGTCATAAAAGTGTCAAATTAAGCGTGACTCAATGCCCGACCACAGCTAAAGAGAAAGAGGAGATGTCCTCAAAGCCCTATGCCTCAGCCATAGGTTCTCTCATGTATGCTATGTTATGTACCAGACCGGATTTAGCGCTGGCCATTAGTATGACTAATCGCTACCAGAGTAATCCGGGAATGGCCCATTGGACAGCAGTGAAGAACATCCTTAAGTACTTGAGAAGAACCAAGGATCTCTTTCTTGTTTATGGAGGAGTTGATGAGGAGCTCACCGTAAAGGGTTACGTTGACGCAAGCCTCGGCTCAGACCTAGATGACTCGAAGTCCCAGACGGGATATGTTTTCATGTTGAACGGAGGCGCGATTAGCTGGAGGAGCGGCAAACAGTCAGTCGTCGCTCAATCTTCAATGGAGTCGGAGTATATTGCCGCTTGCGAAGCGTCAAACGAGGCGTTGTGGCTGAAGAAGTTCGTGATCGAGCTTGGCGTCTTTCCCAGTTGCACTGACCCCGTGGGAATCTTCTGCGACAACACGGGTGCCATTGCTAACGCGAAGGAGCCAAGAACTCACTCTACAGCCAAGCACATCCTCCGAAAGTTCCATGTGACGCGAGACTACGTCAGGGATGGACACACTAGGATTCACAAGATACATACGGATCTGAACGCAGCAGACCCGATGACTAAACCTCTTCCACAGGGCAAGTTTGAAGAACACCGAGAGACCATTGGTGTTAGATACATACCTGATGTAAACTAGTGTAATTTGTACTCTAGTGCAAGTGGGAGACTGTTGGATATGTGCCCTAGAGACAAATTAATAAAGATATTTGTCACATAGCCGTTTTGTTCATAATACGTTTTATACTGTGCTATAACTGTATTACTTGGAAATACTAATACAAGTGTAGTATAAAACATGGTCCGTAGTTTAACTCGGGTAAACTATCTCATTGGGCAATTGATTGATCAAGCTTTCCTGATCATGGCGACACTTAAGTCCATTGACAATGAGGTCATATCATTAGGGGAATGATGTGATGGACAGACACCCACCTAAAGTAATGCAATGTGATCGAGTCACATAGTTCAAGCGTTGCTATGACTTTGTAACGTATGCCTTAGTCCTTAGACCGTAATGATCATACGTAATCACGATGTATGAGGAGACTTTGATTTGTATCCCACCGCCTGACTGAAATATGCTGGCTATAACGGAACACTTTGGGTATTCCGAAATAGATGGTTGATGAGTATGTTAATAGATCAAAGCGGAATTTGTCAGTCCTTGTGACAGGACAGGTACTCTGGGCCCACTCGGTGATATTGCATCAACCCTTGCAAGGACGTGACTAGGTCAAAAAGAGATGCAATGATCATGGACGAGAGAAGTTGTTTGTCCTGAACGAGATGTGAACACGGTATGTGGGATACCGACGATCGAACCTCGGACAAACAAAGTACCGCAGAACAAAGGGATTACGTCGTATCGTTAACGGTTTCCAAAAGCGATCGAAGCTCATTCGATGGAAAGCAGGGGCTGTCAAGGATTGTAACCAGGTCCAACTGACTAGTCATTGGTCCATGAGAAGAGTCTCGACCATGTCTGCTGTTTCCCGGACCGTTAGGGTGTTACACTTAAGGGCAATCGATCCATAGGACAGTTACGGGATCAATCGGTGAAATAGGAGAAATCACCGGAATAGTTCCGGAGGAGGACGGAATGGTTTCCGGACATTTTTTAATAGTTCAAAATAAAGTTTAATTGTTTTAATAATGTTTTTATTATTTAATTATCTGAATTAAATATTTAAAACTTATTAAATAATTAAAATAATGGAAAAAAGGCTATATGGGCCTTAGAGGCCCATTAGGGGAGGAGGGGGTTCCCCCCCTTGGGCTTGGCGCCAAGGGGTGGGGCCCAACCCCCCCTTGGCCGGCGCACCCCTCCCCCCTTGGGGGTTTAGTCCCACATGGGGGAGGGAAGAGGGATCACACCCCCCCTTGGCCTTTATATAGAGGGGTAGACCCCCCTTTTTCCATACAACAATTGATCTCCTTCTTCTTCCTTCTCCATTTCCGGAAGTGGACTCCCCTTGTTTGGAGTCTGCACCAGGATTGGAGTTCTCCACCATAAGGCAGGCCGTCGCTCTGCCGGAGTCGGGATCCGTAGCCGTCTTCTTTCCGCTGCTCGCCTGGTTCGGAGCCCGGGAGGAACATCGATTGTGCCGTACGTGTATAATCCCTTCGAGGCATTACACCTGTGGTGCTGCTTCGTCGCTGGAGGTTTACCGGGAGTCATTCTCGCCGGTGGTGGTCTTCTACACGACAGGGAGGTCGTAGTTCTGAGTCTACGCCAACCACGTTCGTAAGAACGTTTCCCGCTTTCGGTCTTCAAAGGTATGAACACCGATTCCCTCCGTTACTTTACATCGCCATAGCATAGATCTTGGGTTCGGGTACCGTAGGTGTGAAAAATTTGTGTTTTCTGCCCCGTATCCCAACACCAATATGGTGCTCAATGGATTTCAAGGCAACGAAAAAACTGAATCCAAAGGTGTCATGTATGTAGAGCATACGGTGGGGAGCAAGACTTTGGCTACCGTGTTCTTTGTTGCTAAGGTGCAAGGTAACTACAATTTCATACTAGGGAGCGATTGGGTTCATGCAAATCAATGCGTGACATCAAGTATGCACAAGTTCTTGATTCAGTGGGTTGATGATGAAGTGGAGGTCATTCATGCGGATAATTCGGCATGTGTCGCTTTGCCTGATGCACTGGTGGATTGGCAACATCCACATGCTACTTTATTGACGGGGCGCGACTTGTCAATTTTTTTTTCTTAGAGCTACAAAGAATGGTTTCGTTCCTGTCTCTCTAAAGCCGATTGGTTGTAACCGGCTCCAAGGAACGATGCATTTAAATGGATTCTAACTCCGAATGGTTGCAGACGCGTCTTGAAGAATGTCAGTCTAATGGGAACGATATATTTGAGTCGAAAAAAGAGTTGGAAGACATTGATAAGCTTGGAAAAGGTTTTGCGTCGAATAATCCATTAGAGGAGGTAGACATAGGAGATGGTTCAATTCCGAGGCCGACGTTTCTGAACAAAAATCTGGAAGCCAATTGTAAACTTCAAATAATCAAACAATTGAAATATTATATTTGTTGCTTTGCATGGGAATATCATTAGATGTCGGGTTTAAGCCGAGAGGTAGTTGAGCATCAGTTGCCTATAAAGAACGGTTTTAGGCCTTATAAGCAAACGACTAGAAAGTTTAATCCTAAAATATATGACCGCATCAAGGAAAAGATCGGTCGATTTCTTAAAGCTAATTTTATTAGACCTTGCAGGTATGCTGAATGGATTTCGAATATTGTGCCTGTGGAGAAGAAAGTGTCCAACAAGGTGAGGGCGTGTATTGATTTCAGAGATTTGAATAGAGAAACGACAAAAGATGAGTATCCCGTGCCAATAGCAGATATGCTTATTAATGAAGCTTCTGGACATATGGTTATTAGCTTTCTGGATGGTAATGCGGGATATAATCAGGGCGCCTGGGCCCACCATGCCCCCTTTTCAGGCATGTCTTCTTCCTCTCTCTCTCTCTCACTCCAAAAACACGAGTTTTGCTCCTGGAACCCTAGTTCTTGCTATTCTTGGAGCCAAATTTCGATCTCTCCATTCAGCCCATCATTTGAGTTGAGATTTTGAGCACTTGCTCCCTGGTATGTGACTCCTGGACCCCTCCAATTAGAATTTTGAATGGTAGTCACATTTATGAGTGTTTACAAGTTTTGGTGCTGTTCATATGAGCTTGCATGCTTATTGAGAAATTTATTTTTGAAGTTTTGATGCAAGTTTATGCTTTGGGGAAGTGAGTAGAGTGGTTTGCCTCAACTCATTTTGCTTAAATATTCGTTTTTGTATCTTGTCAAAAAAAATTCATAAATGAGTTTGTTTGGAAAGGCTAAGGGATGGCTTGGGAAGAAGAGGCCCAAGCCTACTCATAGAGTAACTAGAGCTGCAACTTCATCCTCTTCCGCAAGGGTGAGTTACAGTGATGATATCGTTCCACCGGAATTAATGTATAAGAGAGACAGAACACGCCCTATGACATACCCGTGTGCTGATTTTCTTACGGTTTTAGGTATTAAGAATGAGCTTCATAACCTTTGCGCAGCTGCACGTTTGGCACTCCTTGTGACACATCAGGTGCCACAATATCCTAAACTCACGTATTATTTTGTCAATTAGTTTAAGTATAATGAGAAATCTGCCATGGTTGAATTTACAATTATGAGAAAGTTATTACCATGCGGTTGGCAGAATTTTTTGATATTTTAGGTGTAAGGAATGCTGGGAAGACCAAGATATCTTCTCACCCCACCGAGTTGTAGGCCCTTTTCACTTCTCTTTGCAGCAAGGACCCGAAGGACATCCACCGGGGGAAGATTTCCAACATTTTGTTTCCTCACATCAGGTATTTCGCGTATTATATTTCTCGAGGGGTGTTAGCTCGTGACAACACGAGAAACATTTTGGGGCCAGATATTGCTATCTTGGCAGCCGCCCTCTCAGGAGATAGAAATTATAATATTGGTAGTTTGATTCTTGCCGCCTTGTCGCTAATAGCGGCAAAGGACCTCACTTTGGTGCCGTTTACGCCACACTTATTCTTGACTGGCTCAAGCTCTCTGCACATGCAGATGATGCGCCCTTTCCATTCTTACGCTTTGATCTTGCTGCTATGAAGAGGCATGAGTTTGTTACTAAGACTTCCGAGTTTGATTACCTTGTTTATATTATGATATTTGGCGAGACGGCCACTCGCGAGATTCGTCTACCTGCACCACTTTGGTTTGATTATACTAGTAGGAACGTATGGTCTTTCACCGCGATCGAGCTGGACGAGTTCATTCTTCAACAACAGTTCCATAACCCCATGGAGGGGGTTGCTCGCGAGGAGGAGGAGCAGGATATTTCGTACACCCAGGTGGAGCCTGTCACCCAGTGGGGTGAAGGACCTTCGTCTTGGAGTGGGGAGCCTTCTACTTGGGAGGACAACATGACGTACATCTATGCACCCGAGACTTCATACGACGGATGGATGTACCAATACCACCCCGGAGCCGGAGGAATCTCTTGGGGCCCGCAGTAGCCGAGGCCGACTTAGGCCAAAAGCCTAAGCTTGGGGGAGTACGTTCCTTCTGCCCTTCCACTGTATTATCCATTTGTGTTCATTTTTGTCTTTTCGAAGTTTTTCCTCGTTCTTCTTTCTTTTATCTTAATTTGCAAAAACAACAAAAAGATTTATCATTTCTTTTGCTTTCGATTAACCTTTGAAAAATACAAAAATATTTCCTTTCTCTCTTTAGTTTGCTTTGTTTGCAGAGTTCAGCTCACGTCCATGATAGCATTTGCACTTGATTATATCTTTCCACGTACGAATGTGCAAGCAACAAGGCAATAATGACGAAGATCGACGGAAGGGATGCAACAAGGAAAGCCTGTATGAACTCTCTTTTTTCTACTTTTCTACATATGCCTGTACTGATGATCTAGAGAGAAGCTTGTAGCGACATATTTCTATGTTTACAATGCTTTCCCAGTAGTTCATGCTTTCTTGTGACTAGTTTCAAATAGCTGGAGTGCATAATGCATTATTGAAATGATTTGCATGCATTGCATTGTTCATGACTTGGCATATTGAAGTGGTATTTCCCTTCGGAGAATTTTTGGTTTGACTTGGCACATGCTTACACATGTTTATGACTGAAAGTCTATCAAGCCTTGATGATCTTTTATTTCAGAATAGTTATATCACTTTCATGCCCGACTGAGTGTTGCTTTGTCGCTCTGCATGTTTATGACCTTTATTTCTCTCTAGTTCGTCGCTTCCCCGTCATTTGCTAGCCTTCGCCCGTAATAAGCGGAATTCTGGTTGAGCATAAAAAATCCTTGAAACCAGTTGCGCCACATGAGTCCATCATACCTTCCTATATATGATATTTACCGGCCATCCTTACGAAGTTTTTCTTGTACCATCTCAAAATTATTCAAATGCACTTCTCTTTTTGTATCCGTACAAGCTCATGGGCGTTAGAGGGAATCATTATATTCCATTCTAAAAATGTTTTACTCCTTGACACAGTTTATTCTAGTCAAATTTATAAGGCAGAGGATGGTCTGCAGAATGCCCAGTTCTCACTTATTTTACATTTTTATAAAAACTTGCACTTGCCATCCATACTTGATGACGGAACGAAATGGAACTAACACTACAGGAAACAGGATTTTTGCCGTCAGCTTCGTGCTTTGCCGTCAGCTTTCCGTCGGGGCTGACGGCAAACCATGTTTTGCCGTCAGCTAGTATAAATGCTGACGGCAAAGAAACAACTGTAGGCCAAAGGAACTTTAGCCGTCAGCCCATGAAACGCCGTCAGTTAGCTGACGGCAACGCGCAGAAGAGCTGACGGCAAAGCCCAACTGACGGCAACGTTTCCCCAGACCCCACCACGCGGCTGTGGGATAACGGACCGCCGCATTGCCGTCAGCTGGCTGACGGCCAAGCGGCGGGACCGTCAGCTGGCTGACGGCCAAGCTGCGGGCCGTTATCTCGGCCCGGGCAGACCTAGCCTCCCGCCACTTCTCTCTCTCTCTCTCACCCCGCTCTCAACCCCTCCCCTCCAAGCCGCCGCCGCCTCCCCCGCCGCGCCGGCCGCGTCCGGTGAGCCGCGGCCACCCCGGCCGCCGCTTCCCCCGCTCCCCATTCTCTCTCTCTCTCCCGCTCATCCTCTCCTCCTCTGCAGGTCCAGCCCGCCGCCGCGCCTCTGCACGACGTCGCCGCCCCCGTCACCGCCGCGGCCCCCTCCCTCGTCGGCCGCCAGCCCGTCCTCCTCGGCTCCGGTGGCAGTGGCCTCCTCGCCGCCCACCACCACCTCCTCCGCCCTCCTCTGTAGGTGAGGTGAGCTCCTCTTTTCTCTCTTTTTTTGTTATTTATCAATTTTATTTTTTGTTATTTATCAATTTTATTTATTGTTAGAACAATGCAACTTATCAGTAGTTAGTTAATTTTTTAGCTAGCTACATCTGTTAGTAGATTAGGGGTAGGGTTTGTTAGATTTATAAATTAGTTAGTATACTAATTAGGATTCAATTTTGTTTCTATTTATTGTTAGTAGATATTTATGTTAAATTTTAGTTAGCTTATAATTATTTATTAAAAAAATTAGCTAGCTAGATCTGTTAGTAGATTAGGGCTAGGGTTTGTTAGTATGTATGTTAGAAAGAAATAGAAGTTAAAAAAAGGAATGAATGGAAAGGAAATAAAAGAAATAAATAAATGGAAGGTCTATAATATAGAGTAGTTCTCACATGAACTAAGGTCTATAATTTCTATCAAGTATTTGCCAAATTATTTTTGTCCATTTCTTTTCCATGTGATTTATACACACCTGCATTTTGTAAGGAATTTATGCTGCATTTTGTGATCATTTAACAATGTGAGAAATGTTTTCCACCTTTTGATATTTTTGTTTGCATGTTATAGATGGATATACTCATACAAAATAGAAATGCTTCTCTTTTTCCAAAACGATGCTATCTCCGAGCTGGCATGTTTTGTTATAGTGTTAAGAGTTAAGACACAAATTGTTCAATGGAAATAAATGGAAGGAACAAATGTTAGGATTTCTAGATATATTGGAGCTTAGCTTGTTGTTGCTAAGGTTGCCTTATTTAATTGCATAGGTTCCCGTGACTAGCACTGTTTCCTACTGGGGACGCCAAACGTCTCTCTCCTCTTACTTTCACCCTACCCAAAAGATAGGTGTATAGCTAGTTCTTTCCTTCTCAACTCATGCAAGTCACGTAACCCATATGCGTCTCCCGTTCGAAAGATTCCATTTATAAATATGCATTCATTTGCATATTTATAATTGGATTCTTTCGAATTGTCCAACGTTATCCATGGACAGCCCGAGTATGTGTAGATTGGATTCATTTCCCCATATATGCTCTCCTCCGGATCGGACGTAGGATTTCGTCAGCGCCACCTTGTTGTTCTCCGGGTACACGTCCTCTTGGTTTATGCTGAGACGTGTATCAGGAGAACAGCGGGGAGGTGCTGTCGAAATTTTGCGTCGGATCGGGAGGAGAGCATGGGGAAATGAATCCAATCTGCACATACTCGGGTGGGATTAGGACCTATCTTTACCTATTAGCTAGTGTGCATATGCCGTATCACCGTAATTAATTATATGCCTTCTGGTGTTAATTTGTACTAGCTAGCTAGCTAGAATGAATGATCGTGCGTGGATGTACACCGGTCACCCTAGTCAAAAAAATATGACTGAGGAATGGTTGGCCAAGACCGAGGAGTTCCTAAAGGTTGCATTTAGTGCCGGCCAACCAAGAACATGGTGCCCCTGCACTAGATGTAAGAACTATTCACAACAGACAAAGGATGTAATGGGTAAACACCTGCAAATACGTGGTTTCATGCCTGATTATACGTTGTGGTCATTTCATGGCGAGTCGGCCCAACGTGACAGACATGAGGTAGTGCGTCAGCGCATTGAGGATTGTGGTACAGGGATCGAAGACATGGTCAATGACTACAACGATGCTCGTCTTGAGGACGAAGAACCGGAGGAAATCGCAAATGGTTTTGACTTTAAGGTCCATACATATGAAAAATACGACATCAATGGGTATCGCTTTCGTACTGGTATGAAAGAGCAAACTATGCCCGATCGGAAAACAACGAATTCCGGTGTGTCCGCTATAGATGGAGGAGTCGAGTATTATGGAATAGTTGAAGAAATATACGAACTGCTATATTATGGTGAAAATCCTCTGAATGCCGTTGTCTTCAAATGTCATTGGTTCGATCCGAAGGACACTAGACGAACTCATGAGCATGTTGGGCTAGTTGAAATTAAACAGAAGAACCGTTGAAATGTTGCCGAAGTTTATATTGTGGCTCAACAGGCCACACAGGTTTTCTATCTTCCATGGGCCTGCCAAAGTGTAAAGAATCTCGAAGATTGGTATGTCGTCTATGACGTGCCGCCACATGGTAAACTACCTGCCCCCAATGAAGAAGAGGATTATCAACCTCACATAGACCCAGACACATATGACGGAGAATTCTTCCAAGAAACACGTGTGGCCAAAAAACATTTCGGAAAAACCTCTACGTTTGGTCAAAACATGGAAGTAGAGAATGACAATGCGGAGGAAGAGGAAGAAGTGGAACACGAAGAGGTTACCGATGATGATGCGGAGGACGATGAAGAAGTGGAACACGAAGAGGTTACCGATGCGGATGACCTATCATTGCTTGACCGGTTACAAAAAGGCTTTCGAAATGTGGTTGACGCTGAACCCGATCCCGGAGAAGAGATCATTCATGACGACACGCGTGATAGTGACGATGATGTTTTTATTGATCCTGGAGAAGATACAGATGATCCCGACTATTAGTTGTATGCATCCCAACTTTCTTTTGTTTTTTGTATATATGAATTTGTATTATTTATTTCCTTAATGTACTAATTCATCTTTATATGCATATGTTTGTTTTCTGTATATATGAATTTGTATTATTTATTTCCTTACTTTACTAATTCATCTTTACTACGTAACAGGTGTTGACACATGGCGAGCCGTAGGGACCCACCGGTGGAGTCTCGACCACCTCTACCTCTACGGAGAGAGTTGCTAGCGGGTATTTTCGCAGTCAGCTCGCCGCCGGCGCGTGCTGAGCAGCCTCGTGGGAGAGGTCGGGGAAAAGGCACAAAGAGAGCTAAACCCGGTGGTCGAGGAGGTGGTCGAGGAGCAGGTGGCGCCCTAGCCGAGTCACCCACTCACAGGACAGTCTCACCGGTGCAGGAGCCACCGCCGGTGCAGTCGGAGGCACCGGAGCAGCGGCCACCGCCGGTGCAGTCGGAGGCACCGGAGCAGCGGACACCGCCGGTGCAGTCAGAGACACCGGAGGCACCGAGGCAGTCGACGGAGCCTCGTTGGGATGATCCTTGGGAGGATGATGATGATGCTGATGAGGATGATGATAGCGATGACGACGGGGCTGAGGGGGGTGAGGGGGATGATGGGGCTGAGGGGAGCTCCTCTTCCAAGAAGCCGGTGTACCAGCGTGGTATGACACGGCTCCCACCACGTCCGGACCCTGCGCAGAGGGTATTAATTGCGCCAGATGGGGAGAAGTAAGTTGATGAATTTTTTGTGTTCCTTGTATATATATCATACATGTACATATGGTCCAACAAGAACTAATGTCTTTGTGTTCTTATTTTGCAGGGCGTGGACTTACCCGGAAGGTGCCCGGAATCCGAACTGCCTCCTTGGTGCCGTGCTTAAGGAGCAGTTTCCCGGGCTAGTCCAGTTGCCTATTGAGGGTAGGGTTCCTGAGCCCGGCCTCACTTGTCCACACTACAAAGCCGCCCCGGCCCCGCCAGATGAACGCATCAACAACGTTGAATGCCGTACCAAAGCCGACATGGTGGTGGCTACTTTTTGGGTAAGTATTCTAAGCATTGCAATCATTTATTAGTGTTGGAATCATTTCACTCATCTTTTCATATGTTCGATGCTTTTTTCAGTGCTACTATAGGGTTGAGGAGGGGATGGAGCCGGCGGCCCAGAAGAATCTCGAGAAGGAGATAGTGAGGCTACTCACGAACACTAGGCACGAGATGCGTGTTCAGTGTGTTCGAGATTGGTACGCCAAGAAGGGCGTGAAGAAGGCCAAGAAGAAGTGTAGAAAAGTTTTCCTTAAGAAGGATGAATACTTGGAGGTAAATTCCTACACTTATAAGTAAGGCCTAGTTAGCTCCAACTTTTCTTTATAAGCTTATGAAGCTCAAACTTGGCTTTATAAGCTTATAAGTGTCAAACTTGGCTTTATAAGTTTATAAAGGTCAAACTTGGCTCTATAAGCTTGTAAAACTAAAAAATGATAATAATAGATTAGTTACATAAAAATTGACTTGTACTTGGCTTAAAAAAGATATTCAATGACTTTATAAGATTATTAATTCATAGGCGCCCCCGAGATGGTGTGCAAATAAGATGGATTGCTTTGAGGCGATAGTGGACAAATGGCTTAGTGATGCCTGGCTGTCCACCCACAAAAGCGCCAAGGCTAGGCGTGCTCAAATGGTAGGTGTGGCACACCACCAAGGCAATCTCAACGTCAACGAGTACGCAAAAAAATGGGTATGTGCCTTTTTGTTTTAAGTTTCATGTCCTTTCATCATTAATCAATTGATTTGTTTCATGCCTTTTCTTTGCTTTTCATTGTAGGCGAAGCACCATAATCAGCCTGTGCCTAAGGGATTTCGCTCATTTGCCATGGCCCATAAGGGAAAGTACAAAACGGTGACGGCATATTCCGAGGGCGACGGTGTTGAGTCGTACACCAGCGCTGCAGCCTACCACAAGATGATGGCCTATTCTGAGGTGGCGAAAGAGCTACGAGGTCCTCAGTTTGACCCGAGCGAGGAGGAGATTGATCCGGAGGCCTTGATGATTTCTGGTGGCGGTAAGCATCATGGCAGCACCTCCATGTGCAATGGCTTCGTACATTGCCCGGAGACTCTACCTCAGATCAAGGCGAGGCAAACGAGCTCCGCTCCTGCTGTACGACCTCGCCCGCGGCCAGTGGACATTGCTATCCAGGTATAACTTTGTCTCAATTTTTCTTTCCGTTCTTTAGACTACGTAGCAATGATGACAATAATTGCTATATTGTTGAGTGTTCTCAGGACGCCATTCAGAGGGAGAGACAGGCGACACAAGAGATGTTGTCGGAGCAGCTTGCGGAGAGGGACCGGCTGGCGGAGGAGAGGACCCAGAGGATACTCGAGGAGGAGAGGGCACGCAATAATGCCCAGACGAAGGCCATGTACGACCTCTTCTCGGTAAGTTACTACTTTGACATATATCCGCCAAGAATGCATATGCATATGTTTGGTTCACTTGCTAATATGCTAGTCCTCAAAACCTAACTCGCAGAGTATGTGGGAGAAGCAAGGTCTTACCCCTCCACCGATGCCGACGCCTATCGTTTCACCTCCCGGAACGGTAAGTTTCTTTCAATGATCAATATATCCCGGTCTTATACCATCAAGTGTCATCATGCTTACCACATTGCAACTCATCCTTTGTTGCAGCATAATTCCGGAGCTGCATCTCACAACCCACAAGAATCTCCTCGTGAATCCCCGAGCAACCCACGTGGCGGCGCTTCTCAGCCTTGAGGTGGCCTCCGGTAAGTTACATAAAGCTCATCAATGACTTTATATGCTCATAAAGCTCAATAATGGTAGTAATAGCTTAGTTACATAAATATTTACTTATTCTTGGCTTATAAAAGCTAAAAAATGACTATATAAGCTTATAAAACTTACACTTGGCTTTATATGCTTGTAAACCTAAAAAATGAATTATACTTGGCTTATAAAAGCTAAAAAATGACTATATAAGCTTATAAAACTTACACTTGGCTTTATAAGCTTGTAAACCTAAAAAATGAATTATACTTGGCTTATAAAAGCTAAAAAATGACTATATAACCTTATAAAACTTATACTTGGCTTTATAAGCATGTAAACCTAAAAAATGAATTATACTTGGCTTCTAAAAGCTCAATAGTGAATTTATAAGCTTATAAAGCTCAAACTTGGCTTTATAAGCTTTTAAAGCTCAAATTAGATTTATAAGCTTATTAAGTTCAACAATGACTTATACTTGTCTTATAAAAGCTCAATAATGAATTTACTAGCTTAAGATAAACCTAAAAATGACTTATACTTCGCATATAAAGCTCAAAAATGAATTAATGACTTAGTTAGATCTAAAATGAGATATATTTAGCTCTTGAGGTCTAAACAAGTATTGTAGAATAAGAAGAAGGATAGGAGGAAAAGAAAGAAGTGAAGAAGAAAGAGGTGAAAAAGAAAGTAAAAGAAGAAAAGTTCTTCTTATTCTTACTTTTTCTCTTCTTTCTTTTTCTCCATCTTCTCTTCTTCCTTTCATCTTATTCTTATTCTTCCTCTTCTTCTCCTTGTTCTTCTTTTTCCTTTATATTTTCATCTTTTCATCATTTTGGATTTCTTCTTTTCCGTATGTAACATATGATTATGTTTTCATTTTGCAGATTTGCCTTTATGCATGGATGGATGCTTCTTCGTTGTAGATATAGTATGTTAGGATGGAGATGACTTGTAGATGTATATCATGTTGGGCACTTTTCTTTTGTATATATGATGACTTGTTGTTTTAAACTTGGAGATGGCTTGCTGTTTTAAACATGGAGATGACTTGCTTTTTTAAACATGGAGATGGCTTCTTTTTGTTTATATGACTTGTGGATGGCTTCTTTTTGTATATATGACTTGTGGATGGCTTCTTTTGTATACGTGACTTGTGGATAGCATTATGATTGTATATATGACTTGTGGATGGCATTCTGTACATATATATATATATTATTGTTTATATGCAGGGAATTAAAGAAAAACAAATTAAAAAGATAGATACAGAGAGCTCTGCCGTCAGCTTGCTGACGGCAAAGGCGTTGCCGTTAGCAAGCTGACGGCAAAGCGGACACGTGGCGGCAGCATGTGTAATCTGGACTGTGGGAGTGACCATTTGGTCACGGCTTTGCCGTCAGCCTTCAACCGGCTGACGGCACAGCGTCGGGCTGGCTGACGGCAAAATGCTGACATGTGGGCCCAGGCAAGGGCTTTGCCGTCAGCCAGGGTGCTAGCTGACGGCAATGAACACCGTTAACTCAGCCCACGGGGTTAAGTCAGAGCTGGCCGTACGAGCGGAGTTTCCGTCAGCCTGTACAAAAAGGCTGACGGCAAAGACGTTGCCGTCGGTCGATATTGAGCTGACGGCAAAGAAGCTCACTGCCGACTGATGAGCTGACAACATGTTTGCCGTCGGGGAGCTGACGGCAAAGCCTTTGCCGTCCGCTTTACATATGTTTGCCGTCAGCTTTGGCTGACGGCAAAACTCCTGTTTCCTGTAGTGTAAATGTTGGACACTAACTGCGAATGATAGGTGGAGAGAGACTCACAATCTTCTCTTCCATACTTGAGGCAAGATAAAAGGAACCACGCAATTGCTGGCCATGGACCATTTATGATAGATGGAAAGGAACACAACTGTAGGCATAACACAAAATCATGGGAACCGCAGTTAATATGGTTGGTATGGATGATATTAAGAACCTTTACCATTAACGTAGACTGGAAAGTTACACTCTCAAAAACATTTTATCACTACTTTTCAAAACCACGAGTTCTGGTACTTGTTTAGTATTTGCTTCCAGCCACGGGTTTTTAACTTTATCATTAAAAGCCACAGTTCGAGAGTCTCCACATATTTCTTCAAAGCACCAACTATTTAGAGCATAATTATCATTCTGAGTGTAATGTGCATTGTCCCAAAGTACCACATTTTCTTCTGCATGCTTGTGATATCACTCATTTTGAAATATTTAGTTCTAGTCTCCCCTAAAACTCTGAATGAGCTTCTGCATTTATGTTTTTCTTCACTCACGGAGGCTAGCGAGATACCATGCTAGTATCTTCAAGCCATGTGCATTGTAATCTTGTTTTGATTTTCAGTAGCATATTATTCATTCGTGGTTGTTTGAAACTTTTCACATGAAAGAAGGATTGCTTCGTGCATTCTCCTTGTAGCATGGTGACAATACTTGCCAGTCTTGTTCCTAGTGCATGCTTATATACATCTAATGAAGCAAAAGCAGTTTTTCAAAGTTTTATTAGTCGCGTCTAGTTCATTGAACTGAATTGCTTGAGGACAAGCAATATGCTAAGTTTGGGGGAGTTGATACGTCTCAAACGTATCGACTTTTCCAAAAAAAATTGCTATTGTTTTGACCTCATTATTGCATGATTTGAATGAAACTAACCCGGACTAAAGTTGTTTTCAACAGAGTTGCATGTATGGTTTTCTTGTGTGCAGGAAAATGTATTTCTAGGTGTCTCAGAAAATTCCAGGGAAAATTACAGAAAATCCACGCACCGGGAAGAGCCACATGCCAGAAGGAGGGCCGGAGGGGGGTTGCCCCTGTTCGCGCCACCAGGGCGACTGGGTGGGTCCCACACCCTCGGGTGCCCTACCAGGACTCCTATTTTTACCCTCGGCAAGGAAATCCCAGAACATCAGTCTTTTTCCCAATTCTTGTCGTGGAGCCGCCGCCACCCTCAATTCTTCTCCGGGAGAGCTAATCTAGAGGTTGTTTTTGCTTCCGGTGAGGGGGATCATCGCCATTGTCAACACCATCGCCAGTCCATCATCCCTCCATGACTTCTCCTTTCATGTGTGAGTAATTCCCTGTTGTAGGTAAAGGGGATGGTAGGGATTGGATGAGTTAGATCATGTAATTGTTCATCAGATTGTTGGGGGCCTGTTTCCTATCATCTAGTATGGTGTTTATCATCTTTGATACAACTTGTTGTTCTTATTTCTTGTCACTTTGGGCCCGAGTGCCATGATTTCAGATCTGAACCCTATGTGTTTGCATAAATATATTTGTGTTCTTGATCCTATCTATGAGTTGTATGCACCAATTATAGTTCGAAACCGGCGATCCCAATGGTGACAGCTTGTGACACCAAAGGGGATAGACTATAATTTGAGGATTCCATGTATCCTTTGATTATTAATGCTTTGTTCCGGTGCTCTTTGACATGAGCACCTTAATCTCCATAAGTTTCTTTTGGCACCGTTTGTAGCGGGATGGTAGGACAAAAGATGTTGTGCAAGTTCTTATTGCAAGCACGTACAACTACCTTCGGGATAGATGCCTAATGTTTGACATATGCCTAGATCATCGTTACTTTTCTGTGTGCCTTACCCCAAGTAAAATACCTCATGTCTCTCATCTATGGAGCGCCCAACCATCCGTCGCCTAGCCTACAATGTTTTAATTCTACATGTTGCAAGGTACTTTAATTTATCATTTTTAACTTCGTTGTTTTGTTACTACTATCACTTGAATACCACTGTTACCACTTATGTTTCGTTGCCAAGCAAGTATCTTTCAGGTGTGGTTGAATTGACAACTCAACTGTCAAAGCTTATAAATATTCTTTGGCTCCCCTTGTGTCGAATCAATAAATTGGGTTATCTTACCGCGAAGACTTTCGCGATCGCCTACACTTGTGGGTCATAACTGATAATTAGCAGTAGCGCCTCGTATGGAGGCCCGCTACTACTAGGACATTAGCAGTAGCGCCTCCGGCGGAGACCTGCTACTTGTAAAGGTGGTCCCCACCAAACCCAGCTGACAAATGTAGTAGTAGCGCCAACCAGGAACGCCCGCTACTGCAACCACCATTGCAGTAGCGCCTTTACATGTCGCGCGCTACTGATAAAGTGGACCCAACGGTCCGCACATACCAGCAGCGTGTCTCCCGGTGGGGGGGGGGGGCGCTGCTGCTATGGGCCCTTAACCCTATCGGCCGGCCTAACCCTCCCTCTCTCTCACTCAACTTCCCCGCGCCGCCGCCACCCCGCTCGTCCATCCCTCCTGACGCCCCCTGACCTACCGCCCCGACCCACTGCCGCCCCGCTCCTTCACCGCTCCCGCCTTCCTGGAAGCTTTCCGCGCCGCCGGCCGCCACCTATAGTCGCCGCCAGCCGCCACCTTCTCCCCTGCACACTCAGGTTCGATCCCTTGCTCCCCCTCCCCTGCTCCCTTCCCTGTTCTACATGCCTTCCATGGTGCTCTTGAAGTAATCCCTTTGGGGAACTTAGATAGATAGATAGATGATTTTCGATAGATAGATGATTTCAGATAGATATATAGATAGATAGATGATTTTAGATAGATAGATACATACATAGATAGATTGATAGATAGATAGATGATTTTAGAAGAGCATTTAAATGGCATCAATTTCTCAAGTTGTGAGTCGTAGTTAATTTTTCGCACAATTTGGGCGAGATGTAGAATCTGTTCTTCATGATGTTTAATTTAATATAATTGTTAATTAGGACAACTAGTTTGGGTTGATAAATATTTTTTAAGAGGACATGACTCAAGTTTTATGTTGTTGTTATCCCGATGCAGGGACAAACATTATCCCTTTTCTCCCGCAATGTTGATTAACTTCCGTTTCGGTTGAGAATGGGGCACTCCCATGTTAAGAAAATTAGCAAATATCATGCCCAATTTTTTCGTGAATTCGTGACTAAACTTTGCTATTTTTATTGACCTAGAAGGTGGTCGATTCTCAACCGAAATGAAAATAATTTGTTCTGGCATCAAATTTCTTTTCATCATTAATTTGCTATTTTTTTAATACCGACAATTAAAATATATTGTGACAATATGTGAAATCTAAGTATGAGGCATTATTTAAAAGTACATTCGTCTTAAATTGTTAATTTGTTAGTTAGTATAATTTTTTCATGCCTACATTTTAATAAAACTTTGTATATTAAATAAGTTCTCGGCGACGATGCCCGGCCTGCATCCCCGTCGCCGCTGCGGAGAGCACTTAATTTATGGGATGTGCAATGTCTGGGACTGGGCTCCCCCCGGGATGGCACTGGGAGGTGGTCTCCTAGGCGCACCGCTTGGTGAGGAATCCAGGTCCTGTCATCGACCCGGAGCTTATTTGGTGGCGTTCACGTGGGCCATAGTCGGTGCAGAGGGTGCCGGCCCTCGAGGAGGTGGTATGTCGCCTTGTCAGAGAGGAGGACCAACACGTCCGTTTCTACATGGTTGTGTTGGACACCGGGTTCTCCACGGCCAATATCATGAATGTTCTTCATGGCTCTCACCTGAGCTATGTTCCTGTGGTGGCTCCTTATCTTTGGGTGTTTACCGCCCGCGACTCAGCTCCGGGTCATTGTCAAGTTTGATTTGCTGAGATGTAGTAGTGAATTTCCGAGATGTAGTAGTCGAAATGTATTGGTGATATTATTGTTGCATTGACTGGATTATTCAAGATGTATTAGTGATATTATATGATCAAATATTATTATTGCATTATTATTTGAGTTCATCATTTTTTTCCTTTTGGTTTTAAATGCCGATGATTAAAACCGTTGTGACAGAATGTGACAGTAGGGATGAGTTAGTGAGCCTTGTGATATACACAAATACGAATCTGGTGCATCCTACTTGGCTCGCTAACGCCATCTCTGTAGTTGGTTGTGTGTGTTCAACCTAAGTATGAGGCAAAAACTGATATGTGTGTTCCTTTTTAAGAATGTTGATGATTAAAATTGTTGAGACACCATGTGATAGTAGGGTTGGTCGAGTGAGCCTTGTGATATGCACAAGTACGAAACTTTAGCATCTTACTTGGCTCGCTTGCTCCATCCCTGTAGTTGCCTGTGTATATGTCAAATCTAAGTATGAGGCACAAATCATATTACTTTTCATGATTACTTTCATACTTTTCATAATTGTGTATTGACTTTGAATTAATCTTTTGAATTATGAACACAGAAAATGGCTGACGACAATAGAAAACCACGAGTGCGACTATTGAAGCGATGACTTGGGTCGGTGCGAAAAAATTTCAAAGTTGGATGGGGATGAAGAAAGATACTTCTCCATCACGCTTAGGGAGGGCTTCAAATTTCAAACGATATACAACTTTTGCAACATCTTCTTATTTAAGCATGCTACACTTAGTTTTTGTTTTGACGTGTAATTTTTTGTAATCAACTAGCACATCCCTTGTTATGCAAGACCTCACGTTAGCGTCTTTGTCAGAATCAATGATTGGCACGAGAATGAAAAAAATATGTCAATATTAAGACGAAACATGGTATAACTTTAAAGGTAGAGGTCTTCAATGAACCAAACAACACATATTTTGATTGTCCAAATTGGTATGCACTATGCAACGCCTATGCATTAGAGGATGATATGCAAATAACCTTTTATCTTTGACCTCGTCGTCGAGATCGTATAACATTTAGAAATGAGGACATTTGGATACTAGTGGATGACATTAAGCTGGTTCTATCTCCATGTGAGTTTCTTAAACAAATTTGACTTGTTTCCTTCCTTATTTCCTTGCTTCCCAAGCTGAAAACTTATTTGTAATTGTCAGTTTATCTCCATGCTTTCAAGGAAGTACGGAACATGGTCGATGATACTTTTCATAATAGTATCTTTGACCTAACAATGGACGAACAAGATGATTTCGTCGATGTTCTTAAAGGTGTTCCTTCGTTTGTGAACTTTAATAATGTTGGCGAATCTTCTACACCATATGTGCCATTTGTTCTCAAGTTGTTTCTAGGACATGTACAAGATTATAGCATGGTAAGATTTTTTACTACTCTGTCACAATAGTCCATTTTCATAAATCCTTTGACCTAACATTCAGTATAATGCATTACTAAGTATTTTACTCATATGTTTTCAATAGAGGATCCCAACACCATGGATGCCTAGGTGGATGCCTCCTCGGCGACCTTACAGTTGTTTTTGCACGGCCATGGGATGTCCTCTTCAAGACTGACTACTCCACTGAAAGTGGAGATGATGGTTGCGTAAGAATTAGAGGATGGAAAACGATAGTGAATCGGATGAATATAAGACATGGAGACAAGTTCTCCATATTACATAATGGAATATGGGGTGTATTTTGGTTTTTTTTCATTTCACCTTGTGGTGGTGATGAGGAGTAGGGTGGTTTGTATTTATTGTTAAACATTATGTTGTTGGAGGAGTCATTGTGTTGGATATTAGCGAAGTTAAACTAAGAAAAGAACTTTGTGTTTGATATTAGCGAAGTTAAACTAGCAAAAGACCGTTGTGTTGGATATTATGATCATGATGATATATATGAGATGATCAATTCATACTATTGTCTGTGTTTGAGATGTTGAGGTGTGTCTATGTATAATACCTATACAAATAAAGCGAAAATATGCTGGGAAAAAGAAACAGAAAATGAAAAATTCATACGAGTAGCGCCTGGTGCTAGAGGAAGCTGCTGATATTAGTAGTAGGATCTTATACCGGGAGCACTACTCATAACCTTGTGTAGTAGTAGCGGGTGCGTAAGCCCGCTGATGCTACAAGTTAGTTGTATCGTGCTATCAGTAGCGGGCCGGGGCACGCTACTGATGAGCCGAAAAGGGGCGCTACTACTAACCATTCTCCTATAGTGCGCTGGTCCCAAGCTTCTACCCTAAGGCAACTACTATTCCTCTTCGCAAAATGGGCAGCGAAATCTCCAATGTAAATACTGGCGCGAGCGGTCGCGCATTGCCAACAGTTTGTTTTAATGACCCGTATGCCTTTCTTCATCTGTATCTGAACAAGACTTTGCATCTGGCAATCAATCAAACAAGAGAAATACACACATAGGATTCACTAACAACAGATTTTCATTGCATAACATAGATCTCCATTGTATAAAGGAGCATGGTTCCTTTTCTCCAATTAATTCAACTACAAGAACTAACCAAAATAAACCCTAAACTAGCGTCAAGTACGTACTGAAATAGCTTTTACCCTCGTATCTAGGTATTTCAACTACGCTAACATTCCATCGACGATATACTGATGAAACCCAAATATTTAGTACAAGCTAAAAGCTCCATCAGTTGGAGCCACCGGAGGAGAGCCCCTCCATCTACCGGCATCCTCCTCCAGCCGCTCCCGAAGACCTTCTACGAAGCGGACATTTTCCTCTTACCTCGCCAGATCACTCTGACGAACTTCCTCCTCACGGAGGGAAGCTTCTACTGCCATAGCCATCTCCCTTTCCTCCTCCTCCACGATGAATACATTGAAGCGCTCGATGGTGTTGCCGTTGTCGTTGCCGAAGCCCGGAGGACCCTGGGTGGCGCGCTCCGGCGCCTGGATGGTGCTCGCCGGTGCTTTGATGGTGCTCGCCGGAGCTTGGATGGTCCTCACAGGATCTTGGACTGTAGGGACCCGGGGTTAGCGTATGCAAGAATCTCTACAACACAATCATATGGAGAGCCGAGAACCATACCCACTTGTCTAAGCGCAGAAGGCCAAGCACAGAACGTTCTCGGAAATCATCGAACATGAGGGGCATCCCATCCAGACCGGATGATCAACTGAAATGGGTCCTCATCGTCCGCACAAAAGTCTAAATGATATGGGTGGTGAACTCCCATACTCATAGACAAGTCGCCTCAACCATACTATCGATTGTATTATAACCCTTACATAAACTTAATCCAGCCCGATCACTTAGTCAAGGTCTAGGGCGGGCTCGATCATACATCAAAGTGTGCACGAGACAGAGTCTCGAACAATCGCATCGCGATTCCCCAAGATGCGCACATCTAAGGGCCACTTGGTGTATAAAAGACAGCCAGCCAGATCACAACTAAGGTCTCGAAAACCCATACAAAGACATGCATGTTATAACCATACACGCAGAACACATGCCTTGTATGAACAGCAGGTATCATTGCAATTACTACAAAGTATACCACTTTATAGATAACTCTTACAGAGTGCACACAGAGAGCACAAGTCTGTGATCCAACATTACATCAAACATGCAGAAGCAAAGTAGGTCTGAGTACAGACAAGTTTAACAAATGGCTTAGAGAAGCCTTATCTATAAACAAGCCCTTCCACGAGGGAACAGTCGTCTGACTAGGACTACACTAGCTTGGTCTTGGTCTGAGTCTTCATTCTTCGAGCTTCAGGTAGCAGCCACCATCGGGGTCGGTGGGTTCATCTAAAACATAGAATAAGCAAACGTGAGTACAAATTCATACTCAGCAAGACTTACGTAGGAACTATACTACTCATGCACATGTATCAAGGAAAAAGGAGGTGGGGTTTCACTTGCAGAAGTGCCAGCTTGGACTTGGCTAGTCCTGAACTACGAGTACCAGACTTGAGGTAAGAAGCGTACACGAGTCCACTACATCTCCAACCAATACACCACTATGGTTACTTCCTTGACTTCCCCACAAGGAGCACACCATAGCACTCACGCTTATCTTGCGAGTTTTAGAAGTATCCAGTTCAAGTTGTCTAATAATCGAGCACAACTCTCCAAGTAGTCCCTTACCGCGGACGCGGCTATTCGAATAGTTTATTAACCCTGCGGGGGTGTACTGCTACACACTTGAAACTATCAGTTACTGCCTTTGTACTCGACACCGTTCAAGAGGTGCCAACGAGGATAATTCCCACAACTTTTACCTCACAGCCAACTCAAATCCAATGGAGACGCCTATCTGGGCTGGAATCCACATCGTGAACCCGGCCGGTTTAGCGATGGGATCCCAGAAGATGTGTGCAGGGTCCCAAGCCGGTCTGAATATCCGTTCTTCCACTTCGCAGACCGTGCCATAGACCTACCAGAACTCCGAACTAATGCGACTCATTGAACTGAGAAGGGGTGAGTTAGTAGGTTGAGCAGGGCTCCATGTGCCCAACATGTGGTAGTACTCTTCGTCTTGGATCACCACACAAGAACTCGGGCTTAAGGCGGTGTTCAACCAGACAACCCACTGTGTACTCCTACACAGCCTCTCATCGTTCACCTTGTATTAGGGTAGATTCACCAACACAGTTTCTCTTTCATCAACACCATGTTCACTATCATCCCGACTCACATCAAAAACATCCTCATTGTAAACTCTAAGCAAGCATTGTAACACCCTCACTGTCAGTGAACAGTAATCACCATTACTTTTTATCACTACTGTTCAAAATTTTGTTTGATCAACTTGGTTCACCTCAAATTCAATTCCATTTTGATATTGTTGAAAGCAATGTGATCATGGACCTTGGTCATGATGAATCCAAACAATTCCAAGCTCAATTCAAATCCCCTTTGAATTGAAATCAAATCAAATACTCAATTGCCTTTGGTGGAATATTAAAAACAAGGTGACAATAAAACTTGTCCAAAAATTGTGCTTCCACTTTTATTAAATCACTAATATTCAATGGAGCATGTCACATCAATTTGGGGATTTTGTTAATCTCTAGATTAAATCAATTAAATCAAAACAGTGATAAAAAACCCTAAATAAATCACTTAATATTTAATCCAAATATTAAACGACTTTCAAAATTGCCCAAATCTTTTGTGGCACTAACCTAGGGTGATTACTAAATTATGGTACACTTACAACATTTTACAAAAATTCCTAGGTGAATAAAATTATTACAAAAAGAAATAAACAGAAAATAAAATAAAAATAAAAACCTAGCCTACTGCCTAGCCCAACCCCCACCTCTCTGGGCCGCCTAGCCCATTCCCCACCTCACCCCAAAAACGGCCCGTTTGGCCCACCCCGAGGGGTCATCGTCCCCTCCCCCGTTCACTCGCCCGTGGCAAGCATCCGTGGCGCCAAGGCCACGGCCATCGCCATGGCGGCCATCGTGCGGCTCACCGGCGAGCTCAAGTCGCCGACCCCCCACTGCGGAACCCTAGCGCACCCACATCTCCCCCTCGCCCTGACATTTTCCCCCATCTCCTCGTCCTTTTTCTTTTCCCCGTGCAAGGAGAGCCACGGCCGTCGCCACGTGGTCGCCGTCGGCGTGGCCGGGGGCCTCGTATGGCCGCGTCGGTCTGTCCTGGAGGATCGCCATGGACGTCCTCTTCAAGCCCACACTCTGGATAGATACGGAGGCTACTTAACCGACCAAATCGAGCTCTCCCCTCCACCACGACCGCCGACGGCGTCGCGAAATTCGCCTCCGCCGCTGCATATCCGACTTCCCCGAGACCTTCATCGGGTTCCCTGTGAGCCCGCACCTCCCCATCCTCTCCCTCCCTTCCTCAGCGTACCGTAGCCGGCGCCTCCATAGCCGCCGTGGCCCTGTCTCCGCCGCCGTGCTCCTCATCGTGGTCCGGGGCACGTTTCTTGGCACGCCGTTCGCATCGAAACGCCCTCCATGCTCCCCTTGTTCGAACGCCTTATCTCATGCTCCTCCCTAACCCGGTAGCCTCGTCATCATCGTCTCCTCTAGGCTTCGGACCGCCGCCCCTCACGTCACCGATGCCGCTCCAGCCAGCTTCCGGCGAGGTCGTCGCCTCCAGTGGACGCGGAGTAACCGCCCCTTTCGAACGCAACTCGCGGGCGAGGTTTTGGCCGTCGGGGGTGGACAGACTGGTCGCCGCCGTGCTCTGTCCTCGTCGCCGGCAAGCACTGGCTCGAGCTAGGGGGTTGGCTCCCTTGCTAGTGGGCCAGGGCCGGTTTAGATTAGGGGCTAACCCCCCTAATTAACTTAGCACCCCTAATTAAAACTGATTTGAGATAACCCCCTATTAAAACAATGGAAAAATGTTATGACTAACCCCCACTGACTGACATGTGGGCCCAGGCACTTAAGCTAATCACCAGATTAATTGAAATGATAATTAACACTAGTGTGTATGACATGTGGACCACATTGATTATTTAGATTAAATAAATTGGATCTTAATATATGTTTCTATGACACCTGGGACCCACTGGTCAGTTTGACCAGTCAAACACCTCTTATGTATGACAGGTGGGCCCCCACTGTCAGGACTGTTGTGGATAATTTTATTAATTAAATAATAAAAGTAATTCAGAAAATGTTTTAAATTGATTTGAACTTTGAAATTCAATATCTTTTAAACCGTAAATCAGATTAAAAAATTTATACATGAAAATTGAGCTGAAAAATATAACGAATTTAGATACGCTATCCGTTATTCTACCACCCCCCTCTAACATACCAAACATCGAACCGTCCCCCTTCGGACCATTTGTCCGATGATTTGTCCGGTACTGGTAAAGTATTCGGATGAATTTATTCTGAACACGAAAGTTGTTCAGAATAGTTCAACTAACACGGATACACCACCCATATGTTTGTCGGATGTCCACGACACCTCCGGCATGATCCCCCCCCCCTCCGGACACCCTGTCTGATAAATACCCAGAGCTGGCAGTTCATCCCCGGATGACTTTCCGCTCCGAGCATAATACATCATACTGCGTTACACCACTGTTAACTTTTCATATGTCTTGTCATGCATCTGTTTGTTATGCCTCCTTTATATTTACTGTTTCTTTCCCCCTTTATTCTGTCGGCTACACTTCTTTCGGGTACAACTACTTTGTCGATGACCCTACCCCTACCGTCGAGCTACCAGGCAAGCAGAGCCATTCTCTTCCCCAGATATCGCCTACCTTTCCGTACTTTCTTGCACTAGGCATTGTTACTGCTGCTGCTACGTTACAATCCTATTCAATTGCATAGCCTAATTTTGTCGCCCCTTGTTGTACCTTCCTTATCCTATGCCGCCTGCTATATCTTTATATTATATTCAGCAGTGAGCCCTGCACATTGTTAGCTAGGATTAGATAGCGGGCCATGGCCACTCAGGAGAGTGAACACGGATACAAAACATATACAACTGCAATAGGTACGGGTCAATGCAGACGCCCTACGGAACCTACAATGGCGAGACTCTGCCGAGTCGCTTCGAGTTTGACTTACGAGTGGAATGGACTCGTATTTCACTCTCGTCGGCTCAGTAGCGTAGCATCACCGGAATGATACAAGGTTTACCTCTTTAGTTCATTCCGCTGATGTCTCTGTCAAACCTCTTTAAGTGTTCCATCGAGGGTGATACCTCCTGGTTTCACTTAATGGTAGGCACTCGAGCCAACTGGTGTCCTTCAATGTAAGAGTCGGGCGAACCAACGGTGCCCGCGAGCGGTATATTGTCGGGAACGACAGGGAGGGTACGACCGACGTTACTAGCGTGCTTGGCCCCTGCTCGTATCTCGCGAGAGTTACCAAACTACGAAAAGTCGAGCTCTACCAAGAGCACACGCGAGACAAGGTAAGGAGACGGTTCACCTTGTTGGTAACCGCAGTGACTTGGTGGGACGACAGGGCAGACACCGATGTACTGGTGGTCTTGACTGTTGTCGTTGACCGCGGGTCGGTTAAGTCGAGGCAACGATAACGGTTGTCACGCAGGTTAATTAAAATGCTAAATGGTTCGGCGGATGACTTGAGAGGCCGCAAAGGCCTGTACGCACTACCTTCACGTGGGATAAGGAGTTATGGGCTCCCCTGCATCGTAGTTTGTCCAAAATCTCTTCAGACGTCAGCAGTACCGCGGCCTGCGCCGGGAAGTTGTGTCTTCTTGGCTGGAGCGGTGTGTATTTGGATTTTCTTTTGCTTCACCGGCCAGCCACGCACCGTGCAGGAGCGTGCAAGGGTGAGGGTCCTAGACCCCTTGGCGCATAGGATATAGTCCGGAGGATGGCCTCTCTGTTGAGCCTAGGATGGGTTGCGTCGTGTCGGATAGCCTCGGTGGGGCGTTCCCTAACAAGGTTCACGCCACCCTGGAGATCCGAGCCTGCAGGCTCAACAGTAGTGCACCCCTGCAGGGAGTTTAATCTATTCGAATAGCCGTGTCCACGGTAACAGGACGCTTTATGCTGAAGCTGGATCTTACACTACTAGAATTCACAAGTTTGCCATGTGTCAACCTCTTTGCCGTCTGCATTTCATCGGGGCGGACGCCAAAGGGGTGGTATGCCATCTTCTGCCCTAAAGACAGACGGCAAAGGGTTGGCACATGGCAATAGGCTTGTTTGCCGTCTGCTGCCTGGTCGACAGACGTCTGTGGGGTCTTTGCCGTGCAGAGACAGACGGCAAAGCAAAAGTGGGTCCCACTCGAATGCCTCGCTCGCCCTAGCTAAGGGTGCGATGTTGTGTCGAGGCCGCAGACGGCAAAGCACCGAGGCCGTTAACTTCTCGTCGGCCTCCTCTCCCACTCTCTCCACTCACTCCCCCGTGCCTCCCCTTCTCTCGCCCCAAGCCGCTCCGCGCCCTCACCGTCTCCGCCGCCGCGCCATTGCTGGAGTCGTCGCCCAGCTGCCCCGGCCCGCCCCCGCCATCACCCGCCCCGGCCCGACCCCTCCCTCGCTGGATCCACCCACCCCGGCCGCCCTCACCGCCCCCACCACCACCCGGCCCGCTCTCCCCGCCGCTGCCCTCACCACCGCGCGCCCCGGCCCGCCCTCACCGCCGCCGTCCCCTACTCCGGCCGGTGAGCCCCTCCTCCCTCTTTTTTCTGTTTTTTTTGTTATATGCATTGTTGTTAGTATTAGATTTGTTAGTGATAGATTTGTTAGTATTATATTTGTTTATTTAGATTAGTAAATTTAGTTAGGTTAGTATTGCTACTGTTTTTAATTTGTTGTTGTTTTTAATCTCTACTATTCATATTAGTATTGTTACTAATTAGATAGATTTAGTTTTAGTTAGCAATTAGAGAGATTTAGTATTGGTTTTATTTCTTTTAGTAATTTAATTAGTGTTATTTTGTATGTATTGTTAGCACTAGTATTGTTAGCAATTAGTTTTATTTCGCTTTAATTAGATATATTTTTAGTTAGCAATTAGAAAGATTTAGTTAGAAGAAATAAAAGAAGAAGAGAAGGAAAAATTAGGAGTAAAAGTAGAATAGGAAAAGAAGAAGAGAAAAAATATAGGAAATAAAAGATAAAGAAGAAGTTGAAGGTGAAGAAGAAGTAGGAGGAGGAGGAGAAAAGAATAAGGACAAGAAGTTGGAGAAGGAGGAGAAGAAGATAAAGAATGAGAAGGAGGTGAATAAGAAGAAGAAGGATAAGGAGGTGAAGAAGAAGAAGGAGAAGGAGGAGAATAAGAAGAAGAAAAGAAGGAGGAGGAGCTGAAAAAAATAGAAAATGAAATAAATGTAAATAATAGGAAAAAATATGGTTTGTCGAGGGGCTCTGGTGGCAGCAGCGGGGTGGCTCCGGCGTCGAGGGGCTCCTCCGAGGTGGCGACGAGGGGCTCTGGTGGCGGCGGCGCGGTGTCTCCGGCGTTGAGGGGCTCCTCCGAGGTGGCGCAGAGAGGTGGCTCCGGTGGCGGCGGCTAGCTAGGGCTCGATCGAGGGGGGTGAATGGGAACTGTTACAGGCAAGGGGGAGGGGGTGAGGGAGGGTGGCGCAGAGAGGTGGCTCCGGTGGCGCAGTGAGGGAGCCTCACCCCCTCCCTCTTGCCCTTAACAGTTCCCATTCACCCCCCTCGATCGAGCCCTAGCTAGCCGCCGCCACCGGAGCCACCTCTCTGCGCCACCTCGGAGGAGCCCCTCAACGCCGGAGCCACCCCGCCGCCGCCACCAGAGCCCCTCGTCGCCACCTCGGAGGAGCCCCTCGACGCCAGAGCCACCCCTCCGCCGCCACCTGAGCCCCTCGACGCCACCGACTCGACGGCACCGGAGCTAGGTAAATACAGTCGCGTAACCAGTATGCGTCTCCCATTCGAAAGGATTACAGTATAAATATGCATTCATTTGCATATTTATAATAGTAATTCTTTCGAATTGTCCAACGTTATCCATGGAAAGCCCGCGTATGTGTAGATTGGGTCGTTTTTCCATGCTCTGGTCCTGATCCGACGCGGAATTTCGTCAGCGCCTCCCTGTTCTTCTCCGGATACACAACCTCTCGGTTTGTTGTCGAGACGTGTATTAGGAGAACAGTGGGGAGGTGTTGCCGAAATACCGCGTCGGATCGGGACCAAAGCATGGGAAACCGACCCAATCTACACATACTCGGGTGGGATTAGGACCTATCTTTACCTATTAGTGTGTAGGTTAATTGCATATGCCGTAGCTATGTATGATAAAAGCAATAAAAAGTGGACATAATAAAATGGTATATTTGTTGTTTAGTAGCTAGCTGTAGCAACAAGATGAGCGATGATCGTGCGTGGATGTACACTGGTCGCCCTAATCAGAAAGAGATCACCAATGAATGGGCAATGAAAACCAAGGAGTTTCTGAGAGCGGCGTTTGCAAATGGGCAGAGAAAAACCTGGTGCCCCTGCGTTAGGTGCGACAATTATAAACAGGCGACAGAGGTGGATATGGGTAAACACTTGCAGAAGTGGGGTTATAAGCCTGGTTATACGGTGTGGACCTTCCATGGCGAGTCTGGCGGACGACGGAGAGAGGAGGTGGTCCATCAGCGCACGGATGAGTACGGAACCGGGATCGAAGAAATGGTGCAGGACTTTGACGATGCGCGGGATGAGGACGATGAGATGGAGGAATCTGCGAAGGCCTTCTATGATATGTTGGAGTCTTCGAAACGTCCGCTGCACGCTCACACTGAGCTTTGTCAGCTCGATGCCATCGCACAGTTGATGGCTTTGAAGGCACAATTCAACTTGGGCACAGATTGTTACAATGCGATCACGACCCTAATTGGGAGGTTTCTACCAAAAGATCATGTTATGCCTGCAAACCTGTACCAATCGGATAAAATCCTCAAGGTACTTAAGATGCCCTATGAGCAGGTACATGCTTGTGAAAATGGATGTGCTTTATTTAGGAAAGAGTATGCGGACGAAGACTATTGTCCCAAATGCAAGTCATCCAGGTATGTTGTGGTAGACAATGGTCAAGGTGAGTGCTTGGAATAAGTCACCCAACGGCGTCAATCCAACCTCAGCCTATTCAAAGGGAATCTTGGACCTGTTGCTGCTTCGAGAAATAAGATTTTGGATATCAAAGAATGGCAGACTCTTACACTGTATATCTTCACCAACCTAACAGAAGTGCGACCGTACATCGAGTAAGTGCTCGGTACGTACATTGTTTCGCAACTTCTAATAATTCTTGTTTCTTATTAATTCCCCTGAATTCATACAGTCGATACGTCGCCAAATTCTTGAATGGAGTGGTTATTGAAAGTGATTCCATCGCAGAGTATGAGATTCTTGCCAATCAAGGAGACGGCAATCCTGGTTTCATCTCTTGGTTCAAACGAACAGTAACTATCATTCATATATAGGGTTTCATTTGTTGGTTCGACCTATTTTTCACTAATATAACAATCCTTTCCTATAAAACTTATAGGCAAATGAGGAGCCTATGGACGCCGAATTGAGACAAGTCGCTAATGGTTTTGAAAATAAGGTCCGTGTATTTGAGAAATACGACATCAACGGGTATCGCTTTCGTACCGTTGATAAAGAGCGAAAAATGGACGATCGAAAAAGTACAAATTCGGGTGTCTCTGCTGTCGGCGACGGAGGTATTGAGTATTATGGAAGAGTTGAAGCAATATACGAACTTCTATTCTATGGTGAAAATCCTCCCAACGTCGTTGTTTTCAAATGTCATTGGTTTCTCCCGTCGAGGACTAGACGAACTCATGAACATGTAGGTCTAGTCGAAATTCGACAAGACACCCATTTTAATGTCCCCGATGTCTATATTACGGCTCAACAGGCCACCCAGGTTTTCTATCTATCCTACCCTTGACAAACGGTTGAAAACCTGAAAGGTTGGGATGTCGTTTATGATGTGCCACCTCATATTAGACCACCTCCCCCAAATGAAGAGGATTATGTACCCCACATTGACCCAGAGACATATGAAGGAGAATTCTTCCAAGAAACACGCGTGATAAAAAAACGTTTCCGAAACCTCTCTACGCAACCCCAGAACATGGAAGAAGACAATGAGAGTGAACCCGCTAACGACGATGTTGAAGAGCCTGAAGAAGAAGAGGTTACTGCTCCAGATGACCTGCCAATGCTTGACCGTTTACATAAAGGCCTTCCAAATGTTGGTGTTCATGAACCTGATGAGGCCATCATTATCGACGACACGCGTGATAGCGATGACGATCCTTCAATTGATCGCGTAGAAGAGACCGATGATCCCGACTATTGTTAGTTGTATGCATCTCAACTTTAATTACATTATTCTCATTAGTTGTATATATTCTCATTATTGCAGTAATTACTATTGTATTATTAATTCTTTTTCTCATTGTACTAATTATTTTATTTTAATTCTTGGCAGGTTCGTGACAGATATGGAGGGCGAGACCTCAGGCTCGCGAGGGAGGGGTCGGGGTCATGCGCTCCCACCTCTGGCTCTACGGAGGTCTTTGCTCGAGAGTATTCCCTCGCCTCCTCCTTCTACTGATGAGCCGCCCAGGGGGAGAGGAGGTCGGAAGAAGACCGGGAGAGAAAAGCAGGTGGTGGTCGCGGGAAAGAGAGACGAACACCTGCTGCTGCTTCCTCGCCGCCACCTCCGGCTGATTTACCAGAGCACTGCAGGGTGGACCAGCCTGAGGTGGAGGAGGAGGCTACGTCCACCCGCACGACCTGGAGTCCCTGGCCGGACCAGCCGAAGCAGCACATGCCTGAGGGGGAGGCTGGTGCCGAGCTGGACACTACGGATGAGGAGGAGATAGCTGAGGGTACCACCGTGTACCAGCGTGGGGGTACACGGCTCCCGTCCGTGCCGGTGACTCCCGCCCATAAGTGGTTGATTACGCCTGATGGAGAGACGTAAGTGCACTTATACTCTCTTCCGGTACCTTCTATACTTATGTCTATCTGATGGCTTTGTCTTTTTATACTGCAGGGGTTGGATATACGGCAATGGTGTCTGCAATCCCAACTCCATCCTTGGTGTGCTCGTCAGGGAGAACTTCCCGGGGCTGGTTCAATTTCCCGGACCTGATGAGGTTCCGCAGCCTGGATTCAAGTGGGAGCACTATTGTGCTGCCCCGGCCCCGCCGGATACGACCATCAACGGGGTCGAATTCCACACCAGAGCCGACATGGTCATCAACGGCTTTTGGGTAATTTCTGTTTCACACAATAAAATCATGCTATTGCAGTGTTGTCTCGTGCACTCATCAGTGTTGTCATCAGTGTTGTCTCATCAGTGCACTCATCAGTGTTGTCTCGTGCTATTGCAGGTCTACTACAAGGTCGATGAGTCCAAGGAGCAGGAGGCGGAGGACGTGTTAGTTGCAGAGGCCACGCGCCTCTTGCAGAACACAAGGCACGAGATGCGAGTGCAGGCGGTCCGTGACTACTACGCCAAGCAAGGGCGCAAGCGTAGCAAGAAGGACTGCCACAAGAAGTTTCTGACCAGGGCCCAGTACATGACGGTAACCCTTCTTAAGTCTTGAATAGTTTGCTTGATTTGATTCCTATCTAGGCGACTTATTAGTTTCCTTGTTTACTAACTTAGGCGCCACCGAGATGGTGTGCGGACAAGATGGATTGTTGGGAGGCCATTGTGTACCACTGGTGCTCAGATGCCTAGTTGGCCATCCACAACAATGCCAAGGAGCGCCGCGCCCAAATGGTTGGTGTGCCACACCATCAAGGAAGCCGCAACTTAGCTGGTTACGGGAATAAATGGGTATGTGCTTTGCTTCAATTTTCATGCAAATTCTACTTTTCTTTGTCTTTTTGGCACCCACAACTTACTAATATCGTGCTTTGCTTTGTCTTTTAGGCGGAGCATAATAAAACGGAGGTGCCTCAGGTGTTCGACATGTATGGCATGGCCCATACAGCGTCGTACAAGAAGGCAAAGGCGCTCTCAGAGTCTGATCTCGCCAGTCCTTCGACTTTCACCAACATTGCCGCCTACAGTAAGCTCAAGGCTTATACTGAGGTGGCGAAGGAGAAGCACGGGGAGGATTATAACCCGCTTGGGAAGCCTATTGAGCCGGAGCTGGTGATGATCTCTGGTGGCGGAAGGCGCCATGGCGCCATGGCCATTGGAGATAAGTTGATCAGGTGCGATAAGACTCTTCCTGAGATCAAGGCGCGCCAAACGAGCTCTTCTCCTGCCATAAGGACTCGTCCGCGTCCAGTCGACCTCGCTATCCAGGTTATCCATAAGGACTCTTGCATTCTTTTTTTCTCTCATCGAATATTACAATGCTAACTAGAGGAGTGGGGTTGCAGGAAGCTCTTGAGAAAGAGCGACAGAACACCCAGCGGCTACTGGAGGAGAAGGAGCGGTTGGCAGAGGAGAACGCAGCGGAGAGAGAGCGGCTGGCGGAGGAGAGGACGGCGAAGGCTCTCGAGGAGGCCGCGGCACGACACGATGAATCGAACCGGGCCTTGTATGAGCTCTTCGTGGTAAGTCACTTGTTCATATTCACCCAAAGAATGCGTCATGAGTGGCCTAATATGATTGACTCATGAATAAAAAATGTGCAGACTATGTGCGAGAAGACTGGTCAGGCCGCTCCACCGATGCCGATCATTTCTCCTGTGGGGACGGTGAGTATCTTTCGATGATCATCAATACCATATTGAGTGGCGTCGTGCTAACCTCTAGTTGATCTTTTTGTGCAGCATAACTCTCGGGCTGCGTCCCATGACCCTTCTCCACCGTCAACATCGGGCAACCCGACGGATGCTTCTCAGCCACCTCAGCCTTGAGGGCTACACTCCGGTAAGTTGTGTTGTATATTTTGCTTTATTAATGCTTAGTTAGTTTGAAAATGCATATTTAGCTTATGAAATTCTTAAATATAGCTAAGTTAGCCTAATAATAGCATGATTAGCCAGATTTGCTCACAATATGATGAAGTTAGCTTGATTTGCTCACAAAATGCTAAAGTTACCTTAATTGGCTCAAAAAATGCTTAAGTTAGCTTCATTTGTTCAAAGTTGCCAAAGTTAGCTTAATTTGCTCACAAAATGGTAAAATTAGCTTTATTGCCTAAAAATGACTAAAGTAATGCATTTTTCATTTTTGGAGTTCTCTTCTTCTTCTTCTTCTCTTCTCATTCTTCTTCTCTTCTCATTCTTCTTCTTCTATTCATCTTCTTATAATTTTCTTTTCTTCATTTTGCAGATTTGCTTAATGGGAGTAATGCTATGATGGAGAGTTGCAATTGCACTTGTAGCTTTGTTTATAAACTGTTTGGTCACTTGCATGTACTTGTTTACTATGTATGAGAACTTGCTATTTGGTCACTTGTGTTTCCTATATATGTATGAGAACTTGTGTATATATGGATTTTGATTAATATTTGGTTGATCAACATGTGTGTGGGTGCCTACACTATGTTGTTGGAGAAACATATTGCTATATATATTGGTAGTTTTTTTCAAATGCAGGGATTAATAGAAAAACAGAAAAAACAGAGGCTATATAGCCTCTTTGCCGTCAGCAAGCAGACGGCAAAGGCCTTTGTCGTCTGCTTGCAGTTAGCAAAGAGGACACGTGGCGCCCAGTTGTGCAATCTGGCAACAGCTGGGTGACCATTTGGTCATTATGCCGTCTGCCTCCGGCAAGGCAGACGGCAAAGCGTAGGACTTTGCCGTCTGCTGCTGGATGGCAAACATATGACGGGGGGGGGGGGGGGGGGGTGGTGACGTCATTACCTTATCCGATGACGTCACCGTTCTTTGCCGTCTGTCCGTAGACGGCAACCCCGCCGTTAAGGGCCTGACGGAGCTGGCTGGCACAGCTTCGCCGTCAAGCTTCTCTGCCGTCTGTTTCTTATTCCAGCGGACGGCAAAGAGCTTTGCCGTCCGTCGATATACAACAGACGGAAACGCACCTCTTTGCCGATGAAATGGCTGACAGGTGCTTTACCGTGCGGGGGCAGACGGCAAAGGGTTTTGCCGTCGACCATTCAGGTGTTTGCCGTCCGCCGTGGCAGACGGCAAACAGGCGAATTCCAGTAGTGTTACCACTACGAACTACTACTATTAAACTGTATGGTTCTGGGTCTTCTTCCTCGCAGGGAGTCGAGGAGGGGAACTCGGAGGAATTATTTTTATTAATCATTACAACTTATATTATTCAATGGTGCAGCAACTTCTGCTTCATTGTTACTTTATTGCTTTATGTAAACTGTTGGTTGTTTCTCTCCTTGTGCTGCAACACGTCGTTGGAAGATGCTAGTCTTCGATAGGCCTAGTTTCTTACCCTTATTCTGATTTCTACCTTGCAGCCCACTATATACAGCCTCCCCTTTCCTTTGATACAATGTATAATGCTTAGTAGCGGACGTAAGACTCGCGGGTATGCTAGATACTCACCCTGCTTTATTTCCTTTACTGTTTTGCCTGATCGGACGCTACAGTCGACGGTGGAGTCCAGGAGCAGGAGATCCCCGATGCTGACCACCGCAACATGAAGATCCCCGATGCCTTCTACGACATCGAGTTTTCCCCGTTGACCAGGAGTAGTTTGGAGGTTCCCAGGCAGGAGGCCTCGCCTTTTCGATCTGTTGTTATTTGTGCTAGCCTTCTTAAGGAAACCTTGTATTCTTGTGTCTGTACTCAGATAATGTTGCTTCCTCTAACTTTGTGCTTTCGAGCTGTTGTATTCGAGCCCTCGTGGCCCCTGGCTTGTATTAAACAACTTGTATTATTTTATTTGTAGAGTTGTGTTGTGATATCTCACCGTGAGTCCCTAATCTCGATCGTGTACCTTGCGTGTATGATTACTGTACACGATCTGATATTGGGGGCTTCACAAGCATGCAATAAGCAGTAACAGTTGTAGGGGCCACATGACATCAGTCAACTCCTATGTCAACTAGGATTGTGGTTTGCTTACTACTGTGACAAGATGATAGGTCATGCATTGGATATGGGTTCAACTATGCGGTAGAATCGATACAAGGTGATCTCTTAAACATGCATAAGCGAGACTGAGAGAGAATTGGGATTTTATAGACATGATCAATGGGGGGGTTGCTTGCCTTGCTGACGAGGTTCAGTCACGGGGTCTTCAACGAAGGGGGTGATCTCGGGTTCCGGCTCCACTTCTATCAGCAACATGACAATCATAGGATCAACATAATGTACAATGCACAATCACATGAATAAGATTTTAATGGTGATGTTCATGGTTGCATTGTGTGGAAAATTCTATTTAAAAGGATTATTTCAATTGAATTGCAAATTCAAACTCCATTTGATTTATCGATGAATTTCAAATGCATTTGAATACATGAATGTTTAGTTGAGAAGTATGAGCATGAAGTGATGTTGTAAAGGTGAGGTAAAGCCTCTGATGTGTGGATGAATCCATCTAAAATAAGTGTGTTGCAAAGTCATTTGCAAATTCACTCCAAATTTGAATTTGAAAAGGGTCCATATGCATGTTTGCTACTGTTCACCCATTGTAAAATGGTCAAACATAGAAACAAGTTGCATATTCATAATCCTTGTATTTTTCTGATAATTTTAGACATATTATTTGTCCAATTTGGAGTTAATATGAATTAGTTATTGAATTTCAAAGTTTAAAGCATTTTCTGTAATTTTCTTATTTCTTTTAATTTGGAAAAAGGTTTATTGCGTCAGCATGAGGTCATGCTGACGTGGGGGGGGGTCTGACTGGTGGGGTCGGCCTTTCAGTCTCAGTGGGATTAAAACCCTGTTAGTTTAAACTAACAGTGGGTTAGTTAGGCTAGGGCCCACTAGTCAGTGGGGTTAGGGGGGTGATTAGGGGTGGGTTTAGGCTCGGGTTAGGGTTCTAATGGCGCCGGCTTGATGCCGGTGGCTCTGCCACGGCGGAGCCCTTGCAGGAATCGGCTACGGGCCACGGGGAGGGGAACGGAGGGCACGGGCGTGCTCCTGGAGGTCGTCCGCGTCGAATGGTGGCATCAGGGGGTCACGGGGTTCACCGGAGTGTTGCCGGCGTCGAAGACGGCGGAGGAAGTGGCACGGGCTTCGTCGAACTCGCGCTCTGGAGCGCCGTTTTGACCGTGGCCTTGTGCAACAGATTGCTGGGAGCACCAGGAGGGTGATGGGCTAGTCGGGCGAGAGGCTAGAGCACGGGGGCTAGAGCTCCAAAAGCCATGGCGGCGACCTTGTCGTCTTCCATGGCAAACGGCGGCAGAGGGCAAGAGGGGTCGGGCTAGGTTAGGGGAACCACTCACCCAGACGCAGTGAGTGCAGCGGCGCAGTCGATGGAGGCGGGGAGGGCTTGACGTCGACGAATTCGACGATGAGTTCTTGCAGGTCCGGCGTCGTCTCGGTGAAGAATCCGGCGACTAGAAGGCGATTCAGCTCTTGATCCATTGCAGGCTGGGGAAGACGAAGGCGGGGATCCCACTGGACAAACTCGTGCGGCGGATGGCTGTCGTTGGCCACGCGTTCTCCTCATCGGCGCTCCTGCGTGGTCTCGGGTGACGACGGAAACGAACGGAGCAGGGCGGTAAAGAGGTTGCGAGGAGAGGGAAAGGAAGCACGGCGCCTAGGCGGTCTCCACGGCGGGAGGATAAGCCTCGGGGTCGTCTGGAAGGCCCTCGTCGTCGAGGTGGCGTCCACGGCGCGCCCTGGCTCGCCACGGAGCTGCTTGAGGAAGACGACAGAGGGGGCTGGCGGGTTGCGCTGGCTGGGGGGATGAGTTGGGACGAATGCCAGGTAAGCCTTTTTTTCCTTTTCTTTTCTGTTTCTTTTTCTGTCTTTTGTTTTGTCTTGCTAAAAAAATAGCTATACATTTTCTAAAATGCTACAAATTTTTATGTGGCCTCACAATATATTAGGCTAGCCACTTATAAAATTTGAACATTTTTAAAATTCCAAACATTTGAATTTTAAATCAACTAGAGGTTTTTGATTAATTCCAAGGTCTTATTTGAATATTTGAAAAATCCATGAGCATGGGGTTGGTCCCACATCACTTGATATGTGATCTCACTCATTTATGAGACTTTTCAAAAATGCAAAAAAGAATTTTTGGAGCAACTTTTTATCTGGCCATTTGAATTAAATCATCTGGGGGGTTTTTCTCTCCCATTTCAATTTGTTTTGAAATTTTTAACATGAATGCAAAGGAGCACTTGATCCTAGCACATACCTAACTTGGGGTTGTGACAACTCGCCCCCACTCAAAAGAATCTCGTCCCGAGATTCAGAAGTCTGCGGGAGGAAGGAGGGGTACTCGGCACGGAGACGGTCTTCTCTTTCCCACGTGGCTTCTTTCTCAGAGTGGTGTGACCATTGCACTTTCAGAAACTTAATCTTATGACGACGAGTGACACTCTCTTCTGAATCAAGAATACGAACGGGGTACTCTCGATAAGAAAGGTCATCTTGGTGATCAAGCATTTCATGGTCAACTTCGCGGATGGGGTCCTTGAAGCAACGCCTGAGTTGTGACACATGGAATACATCATGTACTCGGGAAAGGTGCGGGGGTTGTTCAAGTTGGTAGGCAACTTCTCCATGTTTAGCAAGAATGCGGAAATGTCCAATGTAACGTGGGGCCAATATGCCTTTGATACCGAAACATTGGGTTCCCTTCAGAGGAGTAACCCGAAGGTAAGCCTTCTCGTCCAGATTGTAGCTTTCTTGCCGATGATGACGATCATAGTAGCTTTTCTGACGAGACTGGGCTGCTTTCAATTGATCACGAACAATGCGAACTTGCTCTTCTGCTTTCATGATCATGTCCGGTCCAAAGAATTGTATTTCACCGGTTTCTGACCAGTTTAGGGGTGTTCGACATCGTCGTCCATAAAGGAGTTCAAAAGGAGTCATGTTCAGACTAGATTGAAAACTATTGTTATAAGCGAATTCGGCGAATGGAAGAGACTTCTCCCAATTCTTTCCGAATGAGATAACACAAGCTCTAAGCATTTCTTCAAGAATTTGGTTAACCCTTTCGACTTGACCGCTAGACTGAGGATGGAAAGCTGTACTAAAGGAGAGATGAGTTCCCATAGCATTCTGAAAGCTTCCCCAAAATCTAGAGGTGAAAAGGCTACCACGATCAGAATTGATTTCCAAAGGAACACTTGAAGGGATACAATTCTAGAGACGTACAAGTCCGCTAACTGGCTAGCAGTTATAGACTCGCGAACTGGAAGGAAGTGAGCAACTTTGGAAAGCCTATCTATGACAACGAAGATGGCATCATTTCCTTTCTGGGTTTTGGAAAGCCGGTGATGAAATCCATACCGACTTTGTCCCATTTCCACTCAGGGATAGGCAATGGTTGAAGAGTGCCAGCAGGTCTTTGGTGTTCAGCCTTAATGCGACGACAAACATCACACTCGGCAATGAAATTAGCAATTTCTCTATTCATCCTAGTCCACCAAAATCTCTGGCGTAGGTCTCGGTACATCTTTGTGCTACCAGGATGAATTGAAAGGGGAGTGTCATGAGCTTCTTTGAGGATTAGCCTCCTAAGATTGTGTTTTCGTGGTACAACCAATCGAGTGCCAAAGAAAACAACACCTTGATCATTTATGGAGAAACATTTAGAAACTCCGCTAGCAACGTTCTTCTTGATCTCTCGAATACCACTATCACGTTTCTGGGTGGCTATGATTTTATCCTCAAGGGTTGGTTTCGCCACCAAGGTATAAAGATAGCCATGAGGAACAATCTCGAGATTGAGTTTTCAAAATTCCTCATGAAGAAGTCGTTGATACTGTTGTAACATGAGGTTGTTACAGTACGACTTACGACTTAGTGCATCAGCCATGACATTGGCTTTGCCTGGGGTGTAAGAAATTCCTAAGTCATAATCTTTTATCAACTCAATCCACCGTCTTTTCCTGAGATTAAGATCTGGCTGGGTGAATATGTACTTGAGGCTTTGGTGGTCGGAAAATATCTCGCAACGATTACCAAGGAGGTAATGTCGCCAAGTTGTCAGGGCATGAACTACGGCAGCGAGTTCAAGATCGTGGGTAGAATAGTTCTCTTCATGTGGTCGCAACTGGCGTGAAGCATAAGCTACCACATGTCTATCTTGTATAAGTATGCATCCTAACCCTTGCCGTGACGCGTCACAAAAGATCTCGAAATCCTTCTTGGTGTCTGGAGGCGCAAGTACGGGTGCAGAAGTCAATCTTCTTTTTAGCTCTTGAAAGCTTTCCTCGCACTTGGGAGTCCATAGGAATTTCTTATCTTTCTTGAGGAGTTCAGTTAGAGGCTTTGCAACTTTGGAGAAGTTCTCACCGAAGCGACGACAATAGCTGGCTAGGCCAAGAAAACTCCTAACTTGCTTAACCGATTCAGGTGGAGTCCAGTCAAGGACGACCTGAACTCTCTCGGGATTCACAGCAATGCCTTTTGCAGAAATCACGTGGCCTAAGTAGGTCACTTCTGGTAGCCAAAATTCACACTTGGAGAATTTAGCATACATGCGATGCTCTCTAAGTTTCATCAATCCAGCCTTAGGTGATCGACATGTTCTTCTTCGTTCTTCGAGTAGATGAGAATGTCATCAAGATAAACCACAACAAATTTATCTAGGTACTCCATGAAGATCGAATTCATCATGCGTGAGAAAGTGGCGGGGGCATTGGTAAAACCAAAGGACATGACGGTGTACTCGTACAGACCATAACGAGTAGTAAAAGCCTTTTTTGGGATGTCCTCGTTTCGGATTTTGATTTGATGATAACCTAATCTCAAATCCATCTTGGAGAAGACAGAGGATCCAGCAAGTTGATCATAAAGATCATTGATCCTGGGCAGTGGGTACTTGTTCTTTATCGTCGCTAGATTTAGCGGGCGATAGTCTACGCACATCCTTTCTGTTCCATCTTTCTTCGTTACGAACAGAACGGGGCCACCCCATGGTGATGAGCTAGGGCGGATAAAGCCTTTTTCCAACAAAGTTTCCAGTTGGGTTTTCAGCTCAGCTAACTCACGTGGGGCCATTTTGTATGGGTGTCTGGAAATTGGTGCGGTGCTGGGGCAAGATCTACAATGAACTCTACACATCTGTCGGGTGGCATTCTCGGCAGCTCTTCAGGAAAGACATCCGGGAAGTCACGAACCACCGGAACATCTTCATGGTCGGGAAGGGGAAGCACATTCAAAGAATGCACCTGGGTCCTTGTTCTTGGTGAGGAGTAATCTATTGTCTGGCCTGAAGGATGTGTAAGTCTAATTTACTTGGCTTTACAATCAAGAAAAGCATGTTGTCTTGATAACCAATCCATACCAAGGATGACATCAATGTCTGAAGACTTGAGGGCTATGAGTGAAATAAGGAATACTAAACCCTCAATTGCAATTTGATTGCCATGGCTTACTCTATTAGTTTGCCACTTGGAACCAGGAGTTTGAATAATCATTGGGGTGAACATTTAATCAAAGGATATCTCATGCCGAAGTACATAACTCTCCGACATGAATGAGTGAGATGCTCCTGGATCGAAAAGGACAGAAGTGGGAACAAAATTGACTGGGAGCGTACCAAGAATGACGTCAGAAGTACCATCAGTTCCCTCAGCTGAGATTTGGTTCACACGTCCAAGATTTGCGGAAGTGAAAGGCTTGGCGGTGGGAACCTTCGGGGGTGGCTTGGCACGAACATTGGGGTTTCCTTTGGCATGGGGTGGAGCATTTTGATTGACGGGGCACTCACGAGAAAAGTGACCAGGCTGGCCACATCTAAACCAGGCTCCAAAGATAGTGCGGGGAGCTGGGTTGTTTGGTGGAGCTGGTGGACGAGGTGGCACAAGCGATGGCCTCGGTGGGTTGTTTTGTTGGATCAAACTATTAGGAATCCAGATCATGCGCTTCTGAGGGCGTGAACTGGAAGAAGGGGCAAGCTCAAGAGCATGCTTGCGAGACTTCTCAAAAACATAATTGCCATGCTCAGCTCTGACGGATCTGTTGACTAAATCCTCAAAGGTGGAAAACTCAAGGAGGTTGAGATCATGACGAAGGATGGGGCTAAGTCCCTTGCGGAACCTTGCCTGCTTTTTGGCATCGGTGGTGATCTCATCTTGGGCATAACGAGCAAGACGTTTGAACTCCCTCACATACTCATGAATGCACATCTCTCCTTGATTTAGATTGCAGAACTCTTCCTTCTTGCGCTCCATCAACTCATCCAGAATGTGGTACCCTCGGAAGGCAACACAGAACTCTTGCCAAGTCACTACGTTACCATCTGGTTGCATTGCAACATAGTTCTCCCACCACTAAAGAGCAGCACCTTCCAAGAAGTATACCGCGAAAATAACTCGGTCAACGGGAGAAACATGTGCTGTATCAAGCTTACGCTCGATGGAACGGAGCCAATCATCAGCTTCGAGGGGCTCAGAAGAACATCGGAATACCGGTGGCTTGAGGAAGATGAAGTCCTGAATGCTGACCACCACATTACGATGGTGGGAGATATTCTGCTCGATGAGCTCCAGAAGGCGTGTTTGATCACGTCTATTCCACTCAGCTCCCATCATGATTTCCGCCGCAGAAGGCGGTGGTGGAGGTTCATCATCATTTCGATTCCAATCACGGTCTCGAGTCCGAAGAACAACACTACGAGTTCCACCTGACATCCTGTGTGATAAAAAAAAAATCAGAACAGGTTGTACGATGGAGGCAAGGATAAAAGGATATGATTTAAGGAGGAGAAGACTATAATGCAAAGGCAATGATTCAAAGAAATACGGGATAATTCCAGCAGCATAACGGCTACACCGGGATGGAAAACAAGACAACCTCGAGGAGATTGGATAGAACTTCCTCAAGGAACTCAAAACACGGAGACTCTGGACAACCACAACCGTCCTACGGCTATAAGGAGGCAATCAACGAGATGTCCTAGTAAGACATAGATGAGCCTAGTCCTATCATCCCGTAGAAAAGATAAGGGTGACTCAGAACTCAGATCGATGAGGGTAAGGAGAAAAAAAAGCCTTACGTTGTTCCCTTATATACCCAGAGTAACTATATAACTATAGAAAGCTAGACTCGACTTCGGCCAAGGCTGATAATCCTACAGTCAGTCCTGCTCTGATACCAAGTCTGTCGGGACCCGGGGATAGCGTACGCAAGAATCGCTACAACACAATCATATGGAGAGCCGAGAACCGTAAGCACTTGTCTAAGCAGACAAGGCCAAGCACAGAACGTTCTCGGAAAGCATCTAACGTGAGGGGCATCCCATCCAGACCGGATGATCAACTGAAATGGGTCCTCATCGTCCGCACACAAGTCTAAATGATATGGGTGGTGAACTCCCATACTCATAGACAAGTCGCCTCAACCATACTATCGATTGTATTATAACCCTTACACAAACTTACTCCAGCCCGATCACTTAGTCGGGGTCTAGGGCGGGCTCGATCATACATCAAAGTGTGCACCAGACAGAGTCTCGAACAATCGCATCGCGATGCCCCAAGCTGCGCACATCTAAGGGCCACTTGGTGTATAAAAGACCGCTAGCCAGATCACAACTAAGGTCTCGAAAACCCATACAAAGGCATGCATGTTATAAACATACACATAGCACACATTCCTTGTATGAACAGCAGGTATCATTGCAATTCTCTACAAAGTATACCACTTTATTGATAACTCTTACAGAGTGCACACAGAGATCACAAGTCTGTGATCCAACATTACATCAAACATGTCGAAGAAAAGTAGGTCTGAGTACAGACAAGTTTAACAAATGGCTTAGAGAAGCCTTATCTATAAACAAGCCCTTCCACGAGGGAACAGTCTTCTGACTGGGACTACACTAGCTTGGTCATGGTCTGAGTCTTCATTCTTTGAGCTTCAGGTAGAAGCCACCATCGGGGTCGGTGGGCTCATCTAAAACATAGAATAAGCAAACGTGAGTACAAATTCGTACTCAGCAAGAATTACGTAGGAACTATACTACTCATGCACATGTATCAAGGAAAAAGGAGGTGGGGTTTCACTTGCAGAAGTGCCAGCTTTGACTTGGCTAGTCCTGAACTACGAGTACCAGACTTGAGGTAAGAAGCGTACACGAGTCCACTACATCTCCAACCAATACACCACTATGGTTACTTCCTCGACTTCCCCACAAGGAGCACACCATAGCACTCACGCTTATCTTGCGAGTTTTAGAAGTATCCAGTTCAAGTTGTCTAATAATTGAGCACAACTCACCAAGTAGTCCCTTACCGCGGACGCGGCTATTCGAATAGTTTATTAACCCTGTAGGGGTGTACTGCTACACACATGAAACTATCAGTTACCGCCTTTGTACTCGACACCGTTCAAGAGGTGCTGGCGAGGATAATTCCCACAACTTTTACCTCACAGCCAACTCAAATCCAATGGAGACTCCTATCTGGGCTGGAATCCACATCGTGAACCCGGCCGGTGTACCGATGTGGTCCCAGAAGATGTGTGCAGGGTACCAAGCCGGTCTGAATATCCGTTCTTCCACTTCCCAGACCGTGCCACAGACCTACCAGAACTCCGAACTAATGCGACTCATTGAACTGAGAAGGGGTGAGTTAGTAGGTTCAGCGGGGGTCCATGTGCCCAACATGTGGTAGTACTCTTCGTCTTGGATCACCACACAAGAACGCGGGCTTAAGGCGGTGTTCAACGAGACAACCCACTGTGTACTCCTACACAGCCTCTCATCGTTCACCTTGTATTAGGGTAGATTCACCAACACAGTTTCACTTTCATCAACACCATGTTCACTATCATCCCGACTCACATCAAAAACTTCCTCATTGAAAACTCTAAGCATGCAATAAGCAGTAATAGTTGCAGGGGCCACATGACATCAGTCAACTCCTATGTCAACTAGGATTGTGGTTTTCTTACTACTGTGACAAGATGATAGGTCATGCATTGGATATGGGTTCAACTATGCGGTAGAATCAATACAAGGTGATCTCCTAAACATGCATAAGCGAGACTGAGAGGGAATTGGGATTTTATAGACATGATCAATGGGGGGGTTGCTTGCCTTGCTGACGAGGTTCAGTCACGGGGTCTTCAACGAAGGAGGTGATCTCGGGTTCCAGCTCCGCTTCTATCAGCAACATGACAATCATATGATCAACATAATGTACAATGCACAATCACATGAATAAGATTGTAATGGTGTTGTTCATGGTTGCATTGTGTGGAAAATTCTTTTGAAAAGGAGTATATTGCAATTGAATTGCAAATTCAAACTCCATTTGATTTATCGATGAATTTGAAATGCATTTGAATGCATGAATGTTTAGTTGAAAAGTATGAGCATGAAGTGATGTTGTAAAGGTGAGGTAAAGCCTCTGATGTGTGGATGAATCCATCTAAAATAAGTGTGTTGCAAAGTCATTTGCAAATTCACTCCAAATTTGAATTTGAAAAGGATCCATATGCATGTTTGCTACTGTTCACCCATTTGAAAATGGTCAAACATAGAAACAAGTTGTATATTCATAATCGTTGTATTTTTCTGATAATTTTAGACATATTATTTGTCCAATTTGGAGTTAATATGAATTAGTTATTGAATTTCAAAGTTTAAAGCATTTTCTGTAATTTTCTGATTTCTTTTAATTTGGAAAAATGTTTATTGCGTTAGCATGAGGTCATGCTGACGTGGGGGGGGGTCTGACTGGTGGGGTCGTATATTGCAATTGAATTGCAAATTCAAACTCCATTTGATTTATCGATGAATTTGAAATGCATTTGAATGCATGAATGTTTAGTTGAAAAGTATGAGCATGAAGTGATGTTGTAAAGGTGAGGTAAAGCCTCTGATGTGTGGATGAATCCATCTAAAATAAGTGTGTTGCAAAGTCATTTGCAAATTCACTCCAAATTTGAATTTGAAAAGGATCCATATGCATGTTTGCTACTGTTCACCCATTTGAAAATGGTCAAACATAGAAACAAGTTGTATATTCATAATCGTTGTATTTTTCTGATAATTTTAGACATATTATTTGTCCAATTTGGAGTTAATATGAATTAGTTATTGAATTTCAAAGTTTAAAGCATTTTCTGTAATTTTCTGATTTCTTTTAATTTGGAAAAATGTTTATTGCGTTAGCATGAGGTCATGCTGACGTGGGGGGGGGTCTGACTGGTGGGGTCGTATATTGCAATTGAATTGCAAATTCAAACTCCATTTGATTTATCGATGAATTTGAAATGCATTTGAATGCATGAATGTTTAGTTGAAAAGTATGAGCATGAAGTGATGTTGTAAAGGTGAGGTAAAGCCTCTGATGTGTGGATGAATCCATCTAAAATAAGTGTGTTGCAAAGTCATTTGCAAATTCACTCCAAATTTGAATTTGAAAAGGATCCATATGCATGTTTGCTACTGTTCACCCATTTGAAAATGGTCAAACATAGAAACAAGTTGTATATTCATAATCGTTGTATTTTTCTGATAATTTTAGACATATTATTTGTCCAATTTGGAGTTAATATGAATTAGTTATTGAATTTCAAAGTTTAAAGCATTTTCTGTAATTTTCTGATTTCTTTTAATTTGGAAAAATGTTTATTGCGTTAGCATGAGGTCATGCTGACGTGGGGGGGGGGTCTGACTGGTGGGGTCGTATATTGCAATTGAATTGCAAATTCAAACTCCATTTGATTTATCGATGAATTTGAAATGCATTTGAATGCATGAATGTTTAGTTGAAAAGTATGAGCATGAAGTGATGTTGTAAAGGTGAGGTAAAGCCTCTGATGTGTGGATGAATCCATCTAAAATAAGTGTGTTGCAAAGTCATTTGCAAATTCACTCCAAATTTGAATTTGAAAAGGATCCATATGCATGTTTGCTACTGTTCACCCATTTGAAAATGGTCAAACATAGAAACAAGTTGTATATTCATAATCGTTGTATTTTTCTGATAATTTTAGACATATTATTTGTCCAATTTGGAGTTAATATGAATTAGTTATTGAATTTCAAAGTTTAAAGCATTTTCTGTAATTTTCTGATTTCTTTTAATTTGGAAAAATGTTTATTGCGTCAGCATGAGGTCATGCTGACGTGGGGGGGGGTCTGACTGGTGGGGTCGTCCTGTCAGTCTCAGTGGGATTAAAACCCTGTTAGTTTAAACTAACAGTGGGTTAGTTAGGCTAGGGCCCACTAGTCAGTGGGGTTAGGGGGGTGATTAGGGTGGGTTTAGGCTCGGGTTATGGTTCTAATGGCGCCGGCTTGACGCCGGTGGCTCTGCCACGGCGGCGCCCTCGCCGGAATCGGCTACGGTCCACGGGAAGGGGAACGGAGGGCACGGGCGAGCTCCTGGAGGTCGTCCGCGTCGAATGGTGGCATCAGGGGGTCACGGGGTTCACCGGAGCGTCGCCGGCGTCAAAGACGGCGGAGGCAGTGGCTCGGGCTTCGTCAAACTCGCGCTCTGGAGCGCCGTTTTGACCGTGGCCTTGTGCAACAGATTGCTGGGAGCACCAGGAGGGTGATGGGTTAGTCGGGCGAGAGGCTAGCGCACGGGGGCTAGAGCTCCAACAACCATGGCGGCGACCTTGCTCGGCTTCCATGGCAAACGACAACAGAGGGCAAGAGGGGACGGGCTAAGTTAGGGGAACCACTCACCCAGACGCAGTGAGTGCAGCGGCGCAGTCGATGGAGGCGGGGAGGGCTTGACGTCGACGAATTCGGCGATGAGTTCTTGCGGGTCCGGCTGCGTCTCGGTGAAGAATCCGGCGACTAGAAGGCGATTCAGCTCTTGATCCGTTGCAGGCTGGGGAAGACGAAGGCGGGGATCCCACTGGACAAACTCGTGCGGCGGATGTCTGCCGTTGGCCACGCGTTCTCCTCGTCGGCGCTCCGGCGTGGTCTCGGGTGACGGCGAAAACGAATGGAGCAGTGGGGGAAAGAGGTTGCGAGGAGAGGGAAAGGAAGAACGACGCTTAGGCGGTCTCCACGGAGGGAGGATAAGCCTCGGGGTCGCCTGGAAGGCCCTCGGCGTCGAGGTGGCGTCCACGGCGCGCCCTGGCTCGCCACGGAGCTGCTTGAGGAAGACGACAGAGGGGGATGGCGGGCTGGGCTGGCTGGGGGATGAGTTGGGCCGAATGCCAGGTAAGCCTTTTTTTCCTTTTCTTTTCTGTTTCTTTTTCTGTCTTTTGTTTTGTCTTGCTAAAAAAAATAGCTAGACATTTTCTAAAATGCTACAAATTTTTATGTGGCCTCACAATATATTAGGCTAGCCACTTATAAAATTTGAACATTTTTAAAATTCAAAACATTTGAATTTTAAATCAACTAGAGGTTTTTGATTAATTCCAAGGTCTTATTTGAATATTTGAAAAATCCATGAGCATGGGGTTGGTCCCACATCACTTGATATGTGATCCCACTCATTTATGAGACTTTTAAAAAATGCAAAAAGAATTTTTGGAGCAACTTTTTATCTGGCCATTTGAATTAAATTCATTTGGGGGGTTTTTCTCTCCCATTTCAATTTCTTTTGAAATTTTTAACATGAATGCAAAGGAGCACTTGATCCTAGCACATACGTAACTTGGGGTTGTGACAGGGACGGTGCTCACCGGCGCCTGAATGTACTCGCCGTTTCCTGAATGTGCTCGCTGGCGCCTGCATGCCGCCCCCTGCGCTCGGATGTTGCTCCCTTCGTCCTGCATGCCACCCTTCTGTGCCCGGATGCTCCTCCCTTCCTCCTGCATGTCGCGCTTCATCACCCGGATGGTTCGCGCCTCCGCCTGCATTGCACGCGCCTCTGACTGGAGGGTCCGCGCCTCACCCCTGATGGTGCCCGCCGACGCTAGTATGGCAACGCGCGTTGTGCGACTGGCGTTACGGGAGAAAGGGTTGATGTGTGCGTACCGTCGGGGAGTGCGGCTCGCCCGAGGTACCAGTAAAGGTATTGGATCTAGCAAGTTGTCCGCCACTGCCGGCAGAGCTGCCGATGGAGTCACTACCTCACAATCTATTGTGGTATGGCGCACCGAACCCATTGTTGATCAGTGGGAAGAGAGGGAAAAAGAACGGGATGTGAATGCGGCTCCTGTGACCCCGAGATGACACCCTTTATGGCCCGCATCGGGGGTTTTTTGTCTACGGCGAGAAGCTTGCACGCTTGTGCACGGGAGGTTGCGCGGTTGCGCGCGTGACCTTATGCATGCTCAGCTGAATTGCGAGCGTATGCGTGGCCATCGTAAACGATCAAGCGTTGTTTGATCTGTTTGATTAGAAGTCGCCGCGGGTACAAGCCGAACCGACGCCCAGGAAGACGGGCGACTGACGCGTGGCGGTTGTATTAAACCAATCTCATGTGATGCTTCTATATCGCAAGGTTCTCGTTACTCTTTCATTCAATTTTTTTAAAAAGTGTGCACGGTATCACACACGGGTTGTGTGTAAATAGTCTATAATTATAATCGTATTGTTGGCAGAGCAGAAATTTCTTCTCTGCACAGAAACATTTGTGTTTTCATGATATCTCAAACAGGTTGCAGTCGCGGAATGTGTGCCTACAAAGCAGACATTTTCGAAAACTTTCCTGTTTGTGTTACATCATATCATCGCACACAATTTTTTAGTTCAGAACATCTGTGAAGAGAAACTAGAATTTTTTGAAATAACTAGAAAATACATAGAAGAAGCTAGCGGTTCTTTTCAAGCAATTGTCGGTGTTATTAGCTGTAAGCACACACAGTTGATTGTATGAACTGTGTGTCGTCGAACACCAACACTTTGATTTTCATAAGCGTTTCTGATAAAGCACATATCCCACACATTTCAGTAACCACAACCGAATTCAACAAGGGATAGTGGTTCAATGTTTGTGACCGTGGGTATTCTGAAAATTTATGCGGACGGTTGCTTGGTCAAATCGTCAGCTTTGTTCCTACCAACAACAGGATTTTTCAGAAACATGCCCGATATATTAGGTATCCGAAACATTCGAGGAAATATTAACGATTGTGATAAAGTGCTAGAGGTCGATTGTTTGCAACCGTGAGCTTTCACTCTAGGTATCCTAGATGAATTTTCGAAGACATAAACCTTGGTATTTTCACTGAGGGAAATTTTCTTCTAGCTACATCTCAACCTTCCACTTCGAGTAGCCAACGAGGAGCACTACTTCAGTGCCATCAAGCATAATTTCTGGTGCCGTTTTCGCGGACTCCAATCTTCAAGATAGGGGAGTTGCACACTATATTTTATCTTTGCTTTTTAGTCTTGTTAGTTTACCTTCTAGTTTTTATGTTAGTGTCTTTTATCAACAACCACAAAAAAATTACTTGCTCTATTCTTGCTTCCTGCTGTTACTACGGGTTCCACTGAAAACACTAAGTTGTGTGACTTCACTATTCACCAAAACAATGACTTTATCATCACTCCTATTGCTCCACCTTCCACTTCAGCACCTTCTTATGAAATTATACCTGCTTTGCTAAACCTTGTTACGAAAGATCAATTCTATCGTGCTAGAGATGATGATTTTTTGCATTTAAATAATTTTGTTCAGCTTTGTGAGATGCAAAAGTACAAAGAAGTAGATGGCGATATTGTTAAGATTAAGCTTCTTCCTTTCTCCTTGAGTGGAGGAGCTAAATTGTGGCTTCAATCATTGCCTAGGAATAGCATAGATTCTTGGGATAAGTGCAAGGATGCTTTTATTGGGAAGTACTACCAACATGCTAAGATTACCCAGTTGAGAAGTAACATTATGAATTTTAAGCAATTAGATAATGAACACGTTGCCCAAGCTTGGGAACGCATGAAATCTATTTTTAAGAATGGCCCTACACATGGTTTGACTACTTGGATGGTTATCCAGACTTTCTATGCAGGATTAAACTTTACCTTGCGGAATCTGTTAGACTCGGCCGCGGTAGGAACCTTTATGTCAACTAAACTTGGTGCTGCCATGATGCTATTGGACGAGATGATGACAAACTATTCTCAATGGCACACCAAGAGAGATCCAAAAAGGAGGGAGGTAACTCTGTTGAGGAGATCTCCTCTTTAAATGAAAAGGTTGACATGATTATGTCCTTACTTACTAAGAAAGATCATATTGATCCGCATGATGTTCCTTTAAATTCTTTGGTTGCTCAAGAAAGAGAGCAAGTTGATGTTAATTTTATTTCTAGGAACAACTTTAATAATAATGCTTATAGGAGTAATTTTGGTAGCAACAATCCTAGACCGTTCCCATCCAACAACTACAGGAACAACAACACTTATCCTAGCACCAAAAACCCCAATTCTGAATTAGAGAGCATACTTAAGGACTTTATCACTTCTCAAAAAGCCTTCAATAAGAGTGTTGAAGAGAAATTAGAAAAACTAGATAGTCTCTCTTTGAAGGTACACAATATAGCTCGTGATGTAGAGATGCTTAAAATTAGAACCTCTCCTCTTGAGGAAAGGAAAACTACACCCTTGAATGCTATTGACGTGCAAATTAATCAGAACATGAGAATGCTAGCCAAACTTAAGGATAGATGGGCTAGAGAAAAAGAAGAGGAAGATAGGATTAATAGCCTTCCTAAACACACTACTATTTCCACTATACAAGTTTCTAAGGATATCTAAACTTTTAGCACCTAACACATCGCTAGTCCCAATGGACCTATTAATGGTGATGCTAATACCTCAACTTTAGGACCAGAAGGTCGCATGAACTTAGAGACTAGCAAGATAATGACCTTAGATGTCATCACCACCACTTTAGTTAATGGTAGTGATCTTGATTTTGATAATTGTAGTATTTCTGAAGTTATCACTTTTTTCCAAAGAATGGCTAAAGATCCCCACACTAGCACACACAACATAGCCTTCATCGAGCATATTACCAATGCTCTTATCAAAGCTAGGGAGGAGAAGCTCAAGCTGGAGACTTCTATTCCTAGAAATCTAGAAGATGGTTGGGATCCTATAGTCAAAATTAAATTGATAAATTTATAATTCTTTGCTTTATGTGATGTTGGAGCTAGTGCCTCCGTTATGCCCAAAAGAATGTATGTAATGGTTAACTTGAAAACTTTTGATACAAGATTTTTTGGTGTTCATCTAGTTGATTCTTTTGTAAAGAAACCTTTGGGGAGGATTGATGATGTTCTTATTATTGTCGATGATAGTTATGTTCCCGTTGATTTTCTTGTCATGGACATTGAGTGTGATCCCTCATGTCCAATCATTTTGGGACGTCCTTTTCTTCGCACCGTTGGTGCTATCATTGACATGAAAAAAGGAACAATTGGATTACAGTTCCCCCTCAAAAAGGGAATGGAATAGTTCCCTCGAAAGAATATTAAGTTACCTTATGAGTCCGTTACACGGCCAAGCTATTCTTTTGAAGTTGATAAAACTTGATCTTTTTGCATCATGCCTAGCTAAAATGCATAAAAGAAAGTGCTTATTCATAGGCAACCCAAAATGTTTTTAATTTCCGATTTAGTGGTCTTGATGCTTGTTACCACTGTAGGAACAACATTGTATCTTTATTTTCAAGCTTTGTTCCAAGTTTTAGCCTCCGATTGCAAGAAGTTCAAAAGTTGAGACATGCTGTCCAGAAATAGATTATGTCTGGTTGACGGACAAATTCACGATAAATCACCAGATCATCTTTCTGATGTGAATTATTTTACAGTATGCTATATACAATTAGCTTTCAGATGTCTGTTTTTAGTGTTTTATATGAGTTGCAGAAGTACCCCGAAAAAATTATTTACTAAATGCTGATATGTTTTTCACAAATTCTGCCACGTTTTCCGTTTTCATAGTTTTTCCAATCTTAAGATTGCTTTTTCTTTGCAAAAAGTTTTTGGTAATTATGAGAAATAGTACCTCTTCATTAAAATATTTATTTCCAATGGAGAAAAAATATTTTATTATTAGTACGAACCACTCTAATCAGCTTATGATGAGTTTCGTATGAAGGGAGTTTTGAAGTATGCGACGGAAGATGATGAAAGAAGATTCGGGAGTGTCAAGAGCTCAAGATTGGGGATGCCCCCATGCACCCCAAGAAATATCCAAGGAGACTCATGTTTCTAAGCTTGGGGATGCCCCCATGCAACCCATTCTCCATCAACAATCATCAGTTCGTCCTTCTCCATGCTATATTTTTATCTCTTCATGTGTTATATGCTAAACTTGGAGCGTCTTGCTCTTTACTTTTTAGTTTTTTTAGTTTTTCTCACTATTCATAACAAGTTGGATCCTAGGCTTCATTGTTTGGGAGAGAAACACGCTCCACTCCACCCTAGAACACAACATAGGCTTGCATTCTTATCTTTCTTCTTGTGTGTGTTCTTTATCTTTTCATAGCTGCTGTCATGCTTAGCTATTAGTTTTCATGCTTATATTTTTAAGAGATTTTATTTAGGTTGATTTAGGAACTCTCTTGAGTTATAATTCTTATCTTTTTTAGAGAGTTGGCTTGTTGCACTCAGCTATGTGTCTTGCATGAGTAGGTAATGAAGGTTGCTATTACAAAGGTAGTAGTAACTCACAATAGTTTTGAGGTATTGATTTGAGTAATGTTTGGACTTTTGGTTCCAAGAGCTTGAGCCTATTAGTGATAGGTGTCATATTTTGTGAAATTCGTGCTTATTTTCAAAAACTACAAAAATTAGTTGAGAACTCTAGCTACTAGATGGATCGCTAACCTATGGAGGGGTTGGAATATATAGAGTACCCTCACGTAACATGGGTCGAGGATGCGCAAGGATAACCAAACCACCATACACTCCTCCTCGGGGTACTTGTCCCTTTGTGAACCTCTTGATTAGATAGAGAGTTACCGATACTAAGTGCATGAGTTCTTCAGACTAATGCGAGTATTCGATTGTTGGCACTTCCACCTTCCATATTTTCCTAGCCTCTTCGGTACCATGCATTGTCTTTTCTCATTTTGAGAGTTGGTGCATACTTCACTGGTGCATGCAAACCCTTGCATGATACACTCTGTCATCATAAACCTCCTTATATCTTCCACGAAACAGCCACCATACCTACCTATCAAGGAATGTCCATAGCCTTTCCGAGATACATTGCCATGCAACATCGACCATCACATGAATTTATCTTCATGTCATACATACTTTTGCTTGATCGAGGAGCCGAATGATATTTGGGACTTGCCCTTATCAGCATATTGGAATATAGGATATTTCATGCCATAGTCATTGTCAGTAGGTAAGTTGATTTCACAATTCTGCCATGCATGATTAACAATGGATTGAAGGAGATCAAAAGTGAGGACATATAGAAGTGGTGAAAGAGGATCTCCTTGTCTGACTCCTCTTTTACATTAGATATTTTTCACATGTACTCCATTAAGAGGACAAAGGTGGATGCAGAGTATAGAATTTTCTCTACCCATGAGATCCATCTAGGGCCAAATCCTTTTTCTCTCAACATATCAATAATTTCACTATATTCAACTTTGTCAAAAGATATCTCAAAATCAAGTTTGAGAATGATTATAGGCTTTTTTCATTTATGGCAGATGTGCAGATATTCAAAAGCAAATCCAAAACAATCCTGGAAGTTCTTCCCTTTTATAAATCCATATTGATTTTGATGGAGGATAGGAATAATGTTTTTTTGCAGTCTATTGTCCAAAAGTTTAGTGGTGAATTTGAGTGGCAAACTAAAAAATCATATGGGCCTCAAATCATTCATATGAATGGGGGATGGAACCTTGGGGATTAATGTGATAAAAGAAATATTAATGCTGTGAATTTGTTGGCTCCCTTCAAAAGAACTCACATATTAGTGTGTAGAAATCCTCTTTGATGATAGGCCAACATTTTTCCAGAAAATTTCCATTGAAACCATCAGGCCCTGGTGCTCTGTCTATGGGAATTTCTTTCATCACCAAATCCATTTCATCCATTGTGAATGGCTCCTCAAGATTATTCAAATTATGTTGCTCAATAATTTCAAAGAGATTGAATTCCATGCTGGGATCAATGGAGGTGCCAAGTCTGTCTTTATATGAATGCCATATAATGGCCGCCTTCTGATCATGTGTGCTAATAGACTCATTATTAGCATTTAATAAGCTTGTGATATAATTCCTCCTGTAGTTGATGGTGGCCATGGTATGGAAGAATTTGGTATTGTCATCACCTTGTAGAATGGAGTTTCTTTTGTATCTTCTCTTCCATTATATCCTCTTTGCTTCCAGTAGTTTTATAATATGCACTTTCAAGATTTTTCTGAAATTGGTTTCCATCAGGGTTAATTGTCTTTGTTCTTCAATGCCATCCATCATAGTCAATACATATCTGCAATTTGCAATGTTAGCATTTAATTTGGACAATTTTCTACTCCATACTTTGAGCCCGCGTTTGAGGTTTTTGAATCTGGCTGTGATATCTTTAGACGCATTTCCACTAAGGTAAACTGAGTTCCAGCATTCTTGAAAAATACTGTAGAATCCATCAAATTCCAACCAGTAGTCTTCAATCTGAATATAGCTGCCTTTGGGATATCAATTCCAATGGATAAATGTATGGGAACATGATTAGAACGAACTCTGGTAAGTGGCGATGCAGTGGTGTTGGGGAAATTGGTAGTCCATTCTGATGATGTGAATACGAAATCTAGTTTTTCCAGAAGTGGATCATCTTGCATGTTGCTCCATGTAAATCTGATATCCTGTAATGTAATTTCAACAAGATTCAAGTATTGAATTACACTGTTAAATAATGACATATTGTTAGCATCACCACCAGGTTTATTTCTATCAGATGGACTGCGAATAAGTTTGAAGTCCCCAATCAAGACCCAGTTTTCGTAATCTGTATAGTCCAATTCATTCACCCATTGAAAAAAATCAGTCCTTTCTATATTTTTACCGGGTCCATAAATATTGGAGATATATATAGTGCAACCTATAAAGTTGCAAACCAGTTTGTTGGTAATTTGATATCTGCTTTCTCCAATGGTGGTACCTTGAAACTTGTTTCCATTCCATATAGTTATGATCCCACCAGAATTACCAATGGAAGGAATAAATGCAAATTGGTTGAATTTTCTAATACTAAATTTCCTCAAGTATGCAATATCAAAATCCTCCCTTTTTGTTTCTTACAAATAGATAATATCACATTGGCTTTCCTCAATTCTATCTCCGATATCATCCCATCTGGTTTGTGAATTAATGCCCCTCACATTCCAATTTAGAATATTCCATTTTCTATTCATAGATAACAAGTTGTGAAAATAGACATGTGGGAGTATGTGACATAATCACAATCATAATCAGATCCAGATCATTACATGAATACCAGCAGAACCAGAAAACTAGCAGCATATAGATGGGCATCAATTCACTTGAATATATATAACAGGTCCAAATAAATATATGATAATAGTAATAAAACAGATCATAGTCCTCTAGATAATGATAAAGATCTGATAAACTACTGATATTATTACAGGGCAAATGCCCATACTCATCACAGATGAATTCATGGGAAACTTGTGGACCAGAGTGCATCTTGAGTCACCTCACTAGGAGGGGTCTGGCATTGCTTGGTAGTAATAGCTTGAATTTTGTGCAGTGGAAGTGCAGGTGGAGGAGTGGAATTTTGGTCCATGATCACATATTAAAATTCTGGCACCAAATCCTTTGGGGACAATTCTGAAACATCCATCTGCTTCTTCTTCTTTCTGGCCATGTTAGCAGCATCTTCGTTGATGAATCCTGTAGATAGACCAGCAATTCGACGACTACGTCTAACTTCATTCACACAAAAAGGCACCTTGCTTTTTTTCTTGTTGATTTTTTGTTGCACCTGGTTGTTTGGTGTCATGAAGTCATCCATCAAAGTGTCTTCCATGGTTCTGTTGTCCTCCAGGTTGGCTTCATGGCTGGGCAGAGCAGGCTCTTTAATTTCAGATATCTAAACATATGACTGGCTTTTGAAAATAGGTGCAGTAGTGACAATCATAAGCCCTTTCCTCACAGGTCCAAATTCATCATCCACATCCATGTTCTTATATTTCACACTTTTGACAGAGTAACCTTCCAGTTTGTGCAACAAGGAAGGTGCAGAGGATGTGATATTGTTAATCAAAAGTTGCAGAGCAACAAAGCAGTCTGTGGCCTCCATAGAAGCATTGAGTTGAGAAGCAGGTGCACCATATGAATGCATTGGACCAGTATCTATGTGATGTCTTCTCTCCAAACTTGTGCTTCAATTCTTAGCCCTTGTGAGCTTCCGTAGATGATCAAGGCATCTGTAACAGCCCAGTTTTCACAAAAATTAAAAAATTTGTTTTCGGTGTGAATTTTTTGATTGTCTGATTTGTTTGCGGTGTTTGCATCCCCGATTTATCGATCGGCGATTATTTTTTCCCCCTCTTATCTCGTATCGGAAGGAGTCCGACCCTTGCCACTCTAACACTCGACCTTGGCGACACCGGGTTTCACCCGATCACGGTCGCGGAAATCGCACGAGACCAGCCGCAGCCAACGGAACGAAGAACCCCGTTTAATAATTAAACGGGATATTTTTATAGCGCGCCAGGAAGTGTTCTCGGAACGGTTCCAACGCGAGGTGAACGTCTCCGGCTCGACGCGCTGATCGCGCAGTTCGAAGTTTTACCCGAATCAGAGGTACTGCGGACCCCCGGCGGTCAGAAACGTGAGCACCGCGCGCGCGAGAGAAAAACCGGGGATGTTTTTGAAAACTGCCAGCCACCTGGGCTATATAAAGACCACCACACTCCCACTCATTTCTAGGGTTTCCCAAGCCAAAAAAATTCAGCCACCCCCCCTGGAAAACCCCAGATCCGCCCCCTAGCCCAACAAAATTCAGAAACCCTAGCTCCCAATTAATCCTGGCCGTCAGATATAGGGATCAATGGCCCAGATGGAAGCCACATCACCCCTAGCCGTCTTCCTCCCCAGTTCGGTCCCCGCAGGGGTCCTCTCCGTGCCGTTGGGCCCGCCCGGGCCCGTTTGGAGCCGCTGCCGCGCCACCCGACGACGGCTGCCTCGCCAAGCCTGACGCCGGCGAGCCTCCGCAGCCACCAGGTCCGCCGCTCCATCGCGCGCCCCCTCTCCTCGTCCTCTCCTCCCCTGACCTCCCTCTCTCTCTGTCCCGAGCAAGGAGGACGCCGCCGCCATGGATCTCGAGGCCGAGCTCGAGCTCGCGCCTCCGACCTCGCCTCGCCGCGGGCTGACGCCTGCACCTTGCCGGCGACCAGGGCCAGGCCGTCTCGCCCCGCTCCGGCAATCTCCACCGCCTGGCGCCGCCTTTCCTCCTCGTCTCTCGCCGCCGGTGGCCGGTGCAGCCGCCGCCGCTCGGGAGGAGGCCGAGCGGGACGAGCCCCGATGCAGCGCCCCCGATGACCAGCTGCAGGTGGGCTGGCCTGCAGCGGCCCATCCAGCACGCGCCCGCCAGCCGGCCGGCCTCCCACCGCTGCAGATGGGCCGAGCCCACTAGGTGAGGCCAGGCCGCCACCTTTTTTATTTTTTTCCCTGCTGTTTTTTTTTCTTTTTCTTTTCTAAGTTTGGAAAAAAACTGTGTGCTGATTTAATTTTTGCGGTGCCTGTATCTTTTAAACCGTAGCTCCGATCGCGACGCATAAAATATGTAAGTTGCTTAGTTTTTCGTGTAGTTTAATAAAATGTTTCTTGTTGCCATGTTTGACTTTATTTACATGTTGTTGGCCTACTAATTACAACTGCTTGCCACTGCTAACTGTAACTGCCATAACTTTTTAACCATTGCTCTGTTTAAAATGTTTCTTATATGTAACTTGACTAGAATTGCATGTAGATTGTGTTTTTTCTGCTCTTGTCTGCTAATAAAAATAATAAAATATGTTTAGGGGCAGAACAGTACCAAATCCTTTAATTGTTGTGGGGCAAGTAGTGCTATGCATGTTTATTGGTTGCCTCACTTAAAATGACTAGCCTAGGTAGTTTACTTGGTGCTTAACCTTTTGCCATGTTTGTGTGCTAGGCCATGCTTGAGTGAGATGCCATGTTAATAACCGTTGGTTGATCACCTGTAGCTAAGAACCTTGAACCACCGTAAACGTGCGGTATTCGTCATGTGTGACCGATACCCCACTTAAACTGTTAGTAACCGTTCTCGACGATAGATCCGTATCGCGTTGCCGTGTCGTGTGCTGTCTTCTTGATCTGGTGTTGCCCCGTTGTAATAGAGTGCTTGCTCGTTGATTGCTTTCCAGTTTTTATCGTCTTGTTTGCTTCCGCGGGTACCTTCGGAGACGATGCGAGCTTACAATCAACTACACCTTCGGAACCCGGCTTATCAACAGGCAAGGACTATACATTACTTATGATCCATTCTATTTCAACCAGCGGTTTTCATGCTAGTCTAGGATAGGTTCGATGTTTGATCCTACCAAATGTTTACAGCCTCTTTCAAACTGATACAGCCATGTCCCTTCCCAGCAAACCATGTACTGCTATGTTACTATTGCTTGTTTCTCAGCCCCTGCTTAGTATGCATGCTTAGGATGCTGTGATGTTACCCTGTTACTCCTTGGTTTTGGGATATCACATTATTATATTGTTTTTGATGATATGATTATTATAATGTTGACTATATTCGACGAAGGATGGAAGGTCTAGGATATCCCGCCCCGACGCTTTGTTCCATTCGAGTCACCTAGGATCCGAGATCCGGGTATTGGTTTTAAGACTAAGCGTGTCTAACGGCGTGTGGGATTTTATGGGGTACCCTTTTCTTACCTACCTAGCTTCAAGTGTTTCTAGTGGTGGCCCAAGCTGATTTACCATTTGAAACCATGTGTGTGCTGGTAGTTTTTGAACCAACCCGGACCAGTGAGGACATAGTTCCCTTGCTGGCCCATCATAACCTGCTTAGGACCCGGTTTTCCCATGTGTGATTAACCGGCAATCGAAACCTGGAGTCATACGGTAGAGACAAGATCGAGAGCGCGGCCGTCTCCTGAGGTGGATGTCGACTCACCGGGGGCCACCCGGATTTGTTCGTCATTAGCTAGAGGGACCTGTCGTTTCGGATCTCTTGGAACTAAATCATAAAATGGTTTCCTGTGATGGGTAGCAACTGAGAGAGATGGGCGTGCGTGCGGAGCCTTGTAATGGGCAATTGGTACACCCCTGCAGGGTTAAATCTTTTTGAGAAGCCGTGTCCACGGTTATGGACGACTTGAGACCTACTCCTTGTTCATAGACAACAACAGCTGAGATAATGTTAATATAACTTGATCAATGTGTGTGTGCCTTGACTGCTTCTTCTTCGTCGGGATGCAAAGAGGAGGACAAGGATAGGATAGGTGTTATGTTTGCGTAGTAGGTGGATAGCAGACTTGTTGGAGGTGATTCCTCATCGAATGCTTGGCTTCTCATCTTACTCTCTAGATCATTACCCACTTCATAAATGCTAGTGAGGAAGCAACCTCACCACTTACCCCTTCCTTACCGTAAACTACTAGTTGTCCTAGAATGACGAGTGATGAAGTCCTTGCTGGGTCAGATGACCACTACAGTTGGATGCTGAGTACTTCCGTACACATGATACTACCCCCAAACTATTTTCAGGGTTCTTGATTGACAACAGGTACGGTGATCGACGTTTCACGTGGAGACTCGACGATGACTAGTTAGGCGGATCCCGGCGGAGGGCCTGGACCCGTGTGGTTATGGGGATCGATGTTTTTCTCTTTTCCAGTAGGCATTTTTTTGTAGTCTGTACTCAGACATATACCTTCCGCTGTTGTATTGTATTTGCGGCAGTTGTATGACGATTGTATGAGATGTTGTATCCTTGTATCTGGAATGTTGTGATATCATGTTGGAAATCCGGGGCCTATGATTCCGTCATATGTCGCGGTGGGACCGATCTGGAAGGAAACATCTAGATCTGGAACAGTACCGCATATCGGGCCTTACAATTTAGTATCAGAGCTTTACCGACCGTAGGATCCCTTCTCTGGCCGAAGTCGAGTCTAAACAAAACTATTTTAAAGTTACTAAGTTAGTTATCGGAGAGTAGAAATCTTTTTACTCCTTACCCTTGCTCTGGTCAGGACAAGTGTCGTAAGTGTTTTAATTCTGGACTTATCCCCTTCAAACTATAGGATCTCGTGTCGGGACCCGGGGTTAGCGTATGCAAGCCTCGCTACAACACAATCATATGGAGAGCCGAGAACCGTACCCACTTGTCTAAGCAGACAAGGCCAAGCACAGAACGTTCTCGGAAAGCATTGAACGTGAGGGGCATCCCATCCAGGCCGGATGATCAACTGAAATGGGTCCTCGTCGTTCGCACACAAGCCTAAATGATATGGGTGGTGAACTCCCATACTCATAGACAAGTCGCCTCAACCATACTATCGATTGAATTATAACCCTTACATAGACTTGCTCCAGCCCGATCACTTAGTCGGGGTCTAGGGAGGGCTCAATCCTACATCAAAGTGTGCACGAGACAGAGTCTCGAGCAATCGCATCGCGATTCCCCAAGCTGCGCACATCTAAGGGCCACTTGGTGTATAAAAGACCGCCAGCCAGATCACAACTAAGGTCTCGAAAACCCATACAAAGACATGCATGTTATAAACATACACGCAGCACACATGCCTTGTATGAACAGCAGGTATCATTGCAATTCTCTACCAAGTATACATCTTTATTGATAACTCTTACAGAGTGCACACAGAGATCACAAGCATGTGATCCAACATTACAACAGACAAGCAGAAGCAAAGTAGGTCTGAGTACAGACAAGTTTAACAAATGGCTTAGAGAAGCCTTATCTAAAAACAAGCCCTCCACGAGGGAAACAGTCGTCTGACTGGGACTACACTAGCTTGGTCTTGCTCTGAGTCTTCAATGTTCGAGCTTCGGGTAGAAGCCACCATCGGGGTCGGTGGGTTCATCTAAAACATAGAATAAGAAAACGTGAGTACAAAGTCGTACTCAGCAAGACTTACATAAGAACTATACTACTCATGCACATGTATCAAGGTAAAGGGAGGTGGGGTTTCACTTGCAGAAGTGCCAGCTTTGACTTGGCTAGTCCTGAACTACGAGTACCATACTTGAGGTAAGAAGCGTACACGAGTCCACTACATCTCTTCAACCAATTACACCACTATGGTTACTTCCTCGACTTCCCCACGAGGAGCACGCCATAGCACTCACGCTTATCTTGGTGTGTTTTAGAAGTATCCAGTTCAAGTTGTCTAATAATCAAGCTAAGCTTTCCAAGCAGTCCTTAACCGCGGACGCAGCTATTCGAATAGTTTTGTTAACCCTGCAGGGGTGTACTACTACACACACATGACCATCAGTTACCGCCTTTGGCCTCGACACCATTCAAGGGGTGTCGGCGAGGATGTTCACAACAACACTTCGGCCACAGCTCCGTTCTAGTCCAGAGAGTCGCCTATCTGAGGGGGATCCGTATGGAAGTCCGACCGAGGTTCCAGTACAGCCTCATACGATGTGTGCAGGGTCCCAAGCTGGTCTTGAAAAGCCGTTCATCCACTTCGCAGACCGTGCCACAGCCCTACCAGAACTCCGAACTACTGCGACTCTTGGGGTTCGAACGAGGTGAGGTACTAGGATGAGAGGGGTCAGTGAGCCCAATGTGTGGTTGTACTCTTCTTCTTGGATCACCACACAAGAACTCGGACTTAAGGCGGTGTTCAATGAGACAACCCATTGTGTACTCATACACAACCTCTCATCGTTCACCTTGTATTAGGGTGGATTCACCAACACATTTCAATTTCATCAACACCATGTTCACCATCATCCCGACTCACATCAAAAGCAACCTCATTGTACCACTAAGCATGCAATAAGCAGTAACAGTTGCAGTGGCCACATGATATCAACCAACTCCTACATCTGCTAGGATTGTGGTTTGCTTACTACTGTGACAAGATGATAGGTCATCCAAAGGATATGGGTTCAACTATGCGGTAGAAACGTTATCATGGTGATCATCCTAAACAATGCATAAGCGAGACATGAGAGGGAAGTGGGATTTTATCGACATGATCAATGGGGGTTTGCTTGCCTTGCTGACGAGGTTTCGATAACGGTGTCTTCAACGAAGGGGGTGGCCTCCGATTCCGGTTGCACGTCTATCAGCAACATGACAATCATAGGATCAACATAATGTACAATGCACAATCACATGAATAAGATTGTAATGGTGATGTTCATGGTTGCATTGTGTGGACAATTCTATTTAAAAGGAGTATATTGCCTTTGAAATGCAAATTCAAACTCCATTTGATTTATCGATGATTTTCAAATGCATTTGAAATCATGAAAGTTCATTTGAAAAGGTTTAGCATGAAGTGATGTGGTATAGTTGAGATAAAGCTTCTGATGTGTGGATGAATCCATCTAAATTAAATGTGTTGCAAAGTTATTTGCAAATTCACTCCAAATTTGAATTTGAAAAGGATCCATATGCATGTTTGCTACTGTTCACCCATTTTAAAATGGTCAAACATAGAAACAAGTTGCATAGTCATAATCCTTGTATTTTTTTGATAATTTTAGACATATTATTTGTCCAATTTGGAGTTAAAATGAATTAGTTATGATTTTCTAAAGATTTGGCTATTTTCTGGATTTTTAATTCTCTGGAAATTGGTTTATTGCGTCAGCATGAGCTCATGCTGACGTGTGGGGGGGGGGGGCTCTGACGGTTGGGTCTGGCTTGTCAGTGAGAGGGGAATTAATCCCTCTCTGTTTAAACTAACAGAGGGATTAGGGGGCCCGGGGGCCCAGTGTTAGTGGCTGGGTGGGCTGATTAGTGGTTAACTTAACCACGACAACGTCACCCGCCGGCGGCTCAACGCCGGTGCCCACTGGACACGGCGGAGTCCGCTCGGGACGGCGGCGCAGTGTGCTAGAAGACGAGCCGAGGCCATCTACATGCTCCTGGGGTTCGTCCGCGTCGAGTGGTGGCATCAGGGGCTCGGGGGAGGGTCTAGAGCGACGGCCGCGATGAGCTTGGCGGCGACAGAACCACGGCGAGCTCGGGCGCGGGGTTGTGGTGCATGGCTTGGGCCACCTAGTGGCGCGTTCGAAAGATGACGAAGCCAGGGTCCAAATGCGCGCACTGGGGCAACGCCAGGGGCAGCAGAGCTTGCGCTGCGTCGACCATGGCGGCGGTGCTCCTCGGCTTTCATGGCGAACGGCGACAGAGAGCGAGGGGGTGGCCAGGGAATAGCTAGGGTGAAGCAGAAGTTCACCAAGAATGCAACGGAGGCGTCGGAGCGGTCGGGGATGCTTCACGGCGGCCGGAATTGAACAGCGACAGGCGGCGGCCGGAGGTGAAGACGAAGAAGGGGGCGGCGATCCTAGAGCGTCCCTGTTCCATTCCTTCTGCTTCTTGGCGTAGACGACGACGGCGAAGACGATGGACAAGTTCTCGGCGGCTATCTCGAGCTCGGGCTACGAGTTGCCATGGCCATGGCCGGCGATGCTCTCGGGAGTCTTCGCGGGCGAGCTAGGGAGAGACGCAGAGGGGTTGGGAGGAGGGGGAAAGGACGTGCAGCTCGTCCAGCAGCGGCGTGGCGCATCTAGGAGCTTCAGGAGAGCAGGTAAAGGCTGGGGAGAGCAAGGCGTGCTCGGCTGGCTCGGTGGCATTCCACCGAGCAGCTTGGAGGCGCGGGGAGGTAGAAGACAAGGGAGGAGTCCAGGTGGGCTATACTGGGCCAGAAGAGGTGGGCCTCGCCTAGGCGCCAGGTAAGTTTGCTGTTCTTTTCTTTTCTGTTTTCTTTTCTGTCTTTTGTTTTTTCTTGCTAAAAAAATAGCTAGACATTTTCTAAAATGCTGGAAATTTTTATGTGGCCTCACAATATATTAGGTTAGCCACTTATAAAATTTGAATACTTTTAAAATTCAAATACTTTTAACTTTAAATCAAATAGGGGTTTAAATTTAAATCCATGCTCCTGTTTGAATATTTGAAAAATCCATGAGCCTGGGATTGCTACCACATCATTTTATATATGATCCCACTCATTTATAAGACTTTTAAAAAATGCAAAAGGAATTTTTCGAGCAACTTTTTATCTGTCCTTTTGAATTAAATTCTTTAGGGCTTTTCTTTTCCCCATTTTTGAATTTCTTTTGAAAATTTTAAAATGATGCAAAGGCCTAAGCTTACCCTAGCACATACCTAACTTGGGGTTGTGACATCTCGAGTGTGTGGAGTTTCGGAACCGTTACAATGCCTTGCTTGTAGCGTATTGTCTCGATTCCGATCTCAGGTTTGGAAAATCTTGTAGTACCTTTAATTCTTCCGACTCTGGGTAAACATCTTTGTCTTCTGTTGACTTCAGTTCCCTTGCCGAGTATCCTCACGATTTCAGTGAGAATGCTTCCCTTGATCGTCGCTTTGAATTGTCGTTCTTCCTTTTGACACTGATGGTTTCGTTTTCCGACGTTGCCGACTCTCTGCGGAAATTTATCTCGACAGAAGTTCGACGTCGACATGGAGCAGAGTCCCTTGTTGGTGGTGCTGAAGATTGTCGACTGTCTTTTCTCTCCCCCCTTCCCCTCTCCCCCGGATCGTCCAGGATCTCGGGACAAGATCCCTTGTTGGTGGTGTTGTATTGTAGCAGCCAAGTTTTCACAAAAATTAAAAAAATTGTTTTCGGTGTGAATTGTTTGACTGTCTGATTTGTTTGCGGTGTTTGCATCCCCGATTTATCGATCGGCGATTATTTTTTCCCCCTCTTATCTCGTATCGGACGGAGACCGGCCCTTTCCACTCTGATACTCGACCTTTGCGACACCGGGTATCACCCGATTAACGTCGCGGAAATCGCACGAGACCAGCCGCACCCAACGGAACGAAGAACCCCGTTTAGTAATTAAACGGGATATTTTTATAGCATGCAGGGAAGTGTTCTCGGAACGGTTCCAACGGGAGGTGAACGTCTCCGGCTTGACGCGCTGATCGCGCAGTTTGAAGTTTTACCCGAATCGGAGGTACTGCGGACCCCCGGCGGTTAGAAACGTGAGCACCGCGCGCCCGAGAGAAAACCGGGGATGTTTTTGCAAACTGCCAGCCACCTGGGCTATATAAATACCACCACACTCCCACTCATTTCTAGGGTTTCCCTAGCCACAAATTTGCAGCCACCCCCCTGGAAAACCCCAGATCAGCCCCCTAGGCGTCCAAAATTCTGAAACCCTAGCTCCCAATTAATCTTGGCCGTCAAATATGGGGATCAATGGCCCAGATGGAAGCCACGTCACCCCTAGCCGTCTTCCTCCCCAGTTCGGGCCCCGCACGGCTCCTCTCCGCGCCGTCGGGCCCGCCCGGGCCCGTTCGGAGCCGCTGCCGCGCCACCCGACGACGACTGCCTCGCCAAGCCTGACACTGGCGAGCCTTCGCAGCCACCAGGTCCGCCGCTCCATCCCGTGCCCCCTCTCCTCATCCTCTCCTCCCCTGACCTCCCTCTCTCTCTGTCCCGAGCAAGGAGGACGCCGCCGCCATGGATCTCGAGGCCGAGCTCGAGCTCGCGCCTCCGACCTCGCCTCGCCGCGGGCTGATGCCTGCACCTTGCCGGCGACCAGGGCCAGGCCGTCTCGCCCCGTTCCGGCAACCTCCACCACCTGGCGCCGCCTTTCCTCCTCGTCTCTCGCCGCCGGTGGCCGGCGCAACCGCCGCCGCTCGGGAGGAGGCCGAGCGGGACGAGCCCCGATCCAGCGCCCCCGTTGACCAGATGTAGGTGGGCTGGCCTGCAACGGCCCAGCCAGCACGCGCCCGCCAGCCGGCCGACCTCCCACCGCTGCAGATGGGCCGAGCCCACTAGGTGAGGCCAGGCCGCCCCCTTTTTTTATTTTTTCCCTGCTATTTTTTTTATTTTTCTTTTCTAAGTTTGGAAAAAAAACTATGTGCTGATTTAATTTTTGCGGTGCGCGTATCTTTTAAACCGTAGCTCCGATTGCGACGCGTAAAATATGTAAGTTGACTTTGTTTACATGTTGTTGGCCTGCTAATTACAACTACTTGCCACTGCTAACTGTAACTGCCATAACTTTTTAACCGTTGCTCTGTTTAAAATGTTTCTTATAATTGACTAGAATTGCATGTAGATTGTGTTTTTGCTGCTCTTGTCTGCTAATAAAAATAATAAAATATGTTTACGGGTAGAACAGTACCAAATCCTTTCATTGTTGTGGGGCAAGTAGTGCTATGCATGTTTAGGGGTTGCCTCACTTAAAATGACTAGCCTAGGTAGTTTACTTGGTGCTTAACCTTTCGCCATGTTTGTGTGCTATGTCGTGCTTGAGTGAGATGCCATGTTAATAACCGTTGGTTGATCACCTATATCTAAGCAAGTTGAACCCTGTATTCGTCGTGTGTGACCGATACCCCACTTAAACTGTTAGTAACCGTTCTCAACGATAGATCCGTATCGCGTTGCCGTGTCGTGTGCTGTCTTCTTGATCTGGTGTTGCCCCGTAGTAATAGAGTGCTTGCTCGTTGATTGCTTTCCAGTGTTTATCGTCTTGTGTGCTTCCGCGGGTACCTTCGGAGATGATGCGAGCTTACGATCAACTACATCTTCGGAACCCGGCTTATCAACAGGCAAGGACTATAAATTACTTATGATCCATTCTATTGCAACCAGCGGTTTGCATGCTAGTCTAGAATAGGTTCGATGTTTGATCCTACCACATGTTTACAGCCTCTTTCAAACCGATACAACCATGTCCCTTCCCAGCAAACCATGTACTTCTATGTTACTATTGCTCGTTGCTCAACCCCTGCTTAGTATGCATGCTTAGGATGCTACGATGTTACCCTGTTACTCCTTGGTTTTGGGGTATCACATTATTATATTGTTTGGATGATATGATTATTATAATGTTGACTATATTCGACGAAGGATGGAAGGTCTAGGCTATCCCGCCCCGACGCTTTGTTCCATTTGAGTCACCTAGGATCCGAGTTCCGGGTATTGGTTTTAAGACTGAGCGTGCCTAACCGCGTGCGGGATTTTATGGGGTCCCCTTTTCTTACCTACCTAGCTTCAAGTGTTTCTAGTGGTGCCCCAAGCTGATTTACCATTTGAAACCGTGTGTGTGCTGGTCAGCTGCCAGTAGTTTTTGAACCAACCCGGACCAGTGAGGACATAGTTCCCTTGCTGGCCTATCATGACTGGCTAAGGAGCCGGTTTTCCCATGTGTGATTAACCTACAATCCAAACCTGGAGTCATACAGTAGAGGCCAGATCGAGAGCGTGGCCGGCTCCTGAGCTGGATGTCGACTCACCGGGGGCCACCCGGATTTGTTCGTTGTTAGCTAGAGGGACCTGTCATTTCGGATCTCTTGGAACTAAATCATAAAATGGTTGCCTCTGATGGGTAGCAACTGAGAGAGATGGGCGTGCGTGCGTTGCCTTGTAATGGGCAGTTGGTACACCCCTGTAGGGTTAAATCTTTTCGAGAAGTCGTGTCCACGGTTATGGACTACTTGAGACCTACTCCTTGTTCATAGACAACAACAGCTGAGATAATCTTAATATAACTTGATCAATGTGTGTGTGCCTTGACTGCTTCTTCTTCGTCGGGATGCGAAGAGGAGGACAAGGATAGGATAGGTGATATGTTTGCGTAGTAGGTGGATAGCAGACTTGTTGGAGGCGATTCCTCATCGAATGCTTGGCTTCTCATCTTACTCTCTAGATCGTTAGCCACTTCATAAACGCTAGTGCGGCAGCAACCTCACCACTTACCCCTTACTTACCGTAAACTACTAGTTGTCCTAGAATGACGAGTGATGAAGTAATTGCTGGGTTAGATGACCACTACAGTTGGATGCTGAGTACTTCTGTACTCATGATACTACCCCCAAACTCTTTTCAGGGTTCTTCATCGACAACAGGTACGGTGATCGACGAGGACTAGTTAGGAGGATCCTGGCGGAGGGCTGGACCCGTGTGGTTATGGGGATCGCTTTTTTTCTCTTTGCCAGTAGGAATTTGTTTGTAGTCTGTACTCAGACATATACCTTCTGCTGTTGTATTGTATTTGAGTTAGTTGTATGCCGATTGTATGAGATGTTGTATCCTTGTATCTGGAATGTTGTGATATCATGTTGGAAATCCGGGGCATATGATTCCGTCATATGTCACGATGGGACCGATATGTGCTTCGTCCCCGGATCTGGATGGAAACATCTAGATCTGGAACAGTACCGCATATCGGGCCTTACAGCATCTTTGTAATTCTCTCTACTGTTGCTATGCTGTGTTTGTTGGGATCCGATGGATTATGAGATTATGTTTAGATTTTGATGAGTTATATATTTGGTTCTCCTTTTATATTTTTTTCTTGAGTAATTCTTGCATGTTCTCCGTGCTTTTTATTGCTTTGGCCAAGTAGTAGATAGTAACTCCAAGAGGGAGCGTTATGCTTGATTGTGGTTCATGCCCCCCCCAATGTCTAGCTTGAGTCACAGAAATATGAGACTAGGTGTAACATCCTCACTGTCATGTAACAGTAATCACTTTTGCTAATGAAAATTACAGTTGCTAATCATGCCTTGATCATCTTTGCATTTGATCCTCTCAATAATCCCCTTTGGTTGTTATTAAAAACAATGTGGCACATAAAATCTTGTCCAAAAATTGTCCAACCAATATATTTAAATACCTAAAAATCAGTGGACCTTGTTAAATTAAAATTGGGTATTTATTAAAATGGTTCCATATAATAAACAATTCCAACCAGTGCCAACACAGCCCCAAACCTTCTAAATTAATTTCTAAATTAATTTCTTTTGCACCCAAACCTTTTGTGGAAATTCTATATAGTGTGACATTAATTTAGGAACACTTGGCAACTTTTGTAAAAATAATATACTAGCTAAACAAATAAAATAGAAAGCAAAAGAAAGAAAAGAAAAACAAAAAAATGAAAATCCCTATCCATCCCACCTCCCCCTGTGCGAAGCCCAGCCCAACCCCCACCTCCTCCCTCCTTCCCCTTTTCACCCATGGCGTGGATGCCATCCAGGCCGGCCACGCCACGGCCGTCGCCGTGGCACCCATTCCGCGGCCGCCGGCGGGGTTAATACCCCGAGCCTCCCCACGCCCTGTGCCCCCTCTGGAACCCTAGCGTCGCCTCCCACACCATTCCCCGCGTGCCTCCCTCTCAGGCCGAGCTCGTTGCGCGCCCGCCGCGGTCATGTCGTAACCGACGACACGACCAGAGGCCTCGCCGGACCACGCCACCTTGTCCTCGAGCCTCCTCGATGTCGACTTCATCACCTCGCGCGAGCAATTGCTCCGGGACGGCTTGACAACGCCGCCCCCCTCTTCTCCTTCGCCGCCGGCCGCCGCCCTTCCGCCGCTGGATTCGCGCGTCCCCGGCCACCTTCATGTTTGAGTTGTGATTGCCCCAAGCCGCCTCCGAGCTTCCCAATGAGCTCAGACCTCCCCTCCCCTTCATGTTTGAGTTGTGATTGCCCCTAGCGGCAGGCCGCCGAAGCCGTGGCTGCGGCTGCCGCTAATGGCACCCCCACCGCTCGTGCCCTCCTCCCCCGCGGCCTTCCGTCGATCTAAACGGATGTGCACGAATGCCAGCGGCACCTAGTGCCCACCCACGCTCGCTTCCGTCACCGGAGTCGCCCGATTGGAGGGCCTCGCCGTGCCCCTGTTACCCATCGCCGGCGTGCCCCCGTGCGGTACAGTGGGGTTGATCCACTGGCAAGTGGGGCCGGTCCATAGGGGGCCTAATCCCCTATTAAACTACCCCCCCCCTTCATGTGTTTCTATGATAGTGGGCCCTAGGCCATTTGATTAAGTTTAATAATACTATTAGATTAAATCCCCCCCCATAGACAATGACATGTGGGGCCAAGAACTTAAGCTAATCCCCCTGTTTAGTTTAATAAGTTAATTAAAATCTGTTAGTAAGACAGCTTGGCCCCACCTGTCAGTTTTATAAACAAAATCGATTTAGTATTAATCCAGTGGGTGACATGTGGGACCCCACTGGCTTTTTAATAAATTTAATTGATTTAAATTACTTCTATGAATGACATATGGTCCACCCTGTCAGCACAATTTTGGGTAAGGTTTTGGATAATGTTGCATTTTAGTAATAAAGAAAATCTAGAAAACTATTTAAAATTGATTTAAACTTAAAAAATCAATATCTTTTAAACCGTAACTCTGATGGAAAAAAAATTTACATGAAAATTCATCAAAAAAATACAACGAATAATAATACGCTATCCATACCCAACCACACCCCTCAAACATAACGCACATGAGATATTCCCCCTCCGGTTGCATTGTTCGGTAATCACCCGGAGCCGGTTAAATTCCCGTTTCGTCTGCAACGTATAGCACCGCATTAGTTCAACCCTAACACTGGGTTTGCCATGTCTATTATTTGTATTGCGTTTATTGCCATGTATTTATTGTTTCTTCCCCCTCTCTTATTGTCAGGTAGTCTCGACGACCATTGCCGATGCCCCTGTGATCGACTACGTCGACGATGATCGTACCCCTACCGTCGAGCTTCCAGGAAACTAGAGTCATTTTCCTTCCCCAGATATCGTCTATATTTTCCGTACAATTCTTGCACTAGGAATTACTACTGCCAAAGGACCCTACCATGACTCTGCTGAGCCGCATCAAGTGTGATCTATCGAGGAGTAATCCTTGTACTCCACTCGTTGCTGACTCTGTATAGCCGCCCTAGGGTCCTGAACAACGGTTGTCCTTAAAGGTAAGAGTCGGGCGACCCAACGGTGCCCGCGAGTGGTATTGTGACGGGACGACAAGGATGGTACGACCGACGTACTTGCATACTTGGACTCTGATCGTCGACCGCGAGAGTTACCAAACCACGAAAGTCAAGCTCCTCCAGGAGCACACGCGAGAAAAGGTAATGAGTTGGTTTACCTTGTTGGTAACCGTAGAGTTTTGACGGGACGATAGGGCAGGCACCAACGCACTGGTGGTCCTGGCTGTTGTTCATTGTCCGTTGTGTTGACTATTCGGGCAACGATAATGGTTGTCCGCGAGATAATAATAAAATGACTAATGGTTCATTTGGATGACTTGAGAGGCCGCAAAGGCCTGTACGCACTACCTTCACGAGGGATTACGGTGTGGGCCCTCCGCGCTGTGGTCTCATTCGAAAGCTCTAAAGGACGTCCAGTTCAGCATTGTGGCAGGGGCGTATAGCGCTGCGGCTTTGGAATTCACCCTCCTCACACCGACCCGGAGAGCGAGGGGAGACGACCCAAGACCCCCATGCGCTTAGGACTTTAGACCGGCGGGGACCTCACTGATGAGCCGTAGGATGGGCCTCGGCGTGTCGGATAGCCTCGGTGGGGCATTCCCTAACAAGGTGTACGCCACCCTGGAGATCCGAGCATGCAGGCTGAACAGTAGTGCACCCCTACAGGAAAGATGATCTATTCGAATAGTCGTGTCCACGGTAACAGGACACTTTATGCTGAAGCCAGAGCCTACTACTACAAACTATTACTATTGTACTGTTGGTTCTAGTTTCTCTTCCTTGCAGGGAGTCAAGGAAGGGAACTCGTAGGCATTTTTAATTGTTAATAATTACAACTTACTATTATACAATGCTGCAGCAACTTCTGTTGCATTGTTACTTTATGCTTGATATGAACTGTTGGGTATTCTCTTCTTGTGCTTCAAGACTCGTCGGAAGATGCTAGTCTTTGATAGGCCTAGCTTCTCATCCTTATTCTACCTTCTACCATTTAGTCCACTATATATAGCCTCCCCTTTCCATTTGATACAAATGCATAAATGCTTAGTAGCGGACGTAAGACTCGCGGGTATGCTAGATACTCACCCTTGCTTTATTTCCCCCTATGTTTTATGTACCCGACCGGTTGCTTCCATCAGACATTGGAGCCAGGAGCAGGAGATTCTAGGAGGAGCCTACTACGACGTCGAGTTCCCGTCGACCAGGAGTAGTTCGGAGGATCCCAGGCAAAAGGCCTCGCCTTTTTGACCTGTATCTCTGATGTTATTTTTGCTCGCTTTCTTAAGGAAAAACTTTTTTTTACACTTAAAAACAACAGGAAAGGCTCCTATGTTGCTTAATTAAAAATAACCAATAGTTACATTTACATGATCCCAGGGGATCTAAGTGTAAAAATATTGATGTAGGCTACTAGCTAGGGAAGTTACAAAGGGTACAGATTGGGTTTTAACTCTCAAAGAGAGATCCCTTAAATCAGCTTGGAGGATTCTGGACCAGCTACCTAAAGATGGCTCGATCCCTTCAAAGAACAGGTTGTTTCTATCCTTCCAAATGTTCTAGGAGGCCAGGATGATGCTTTCTCTAAACAAGGGCCGGTTCCAGTGAGAGGCCGATTCCTCCAGCATGACACTTAAAGGTTGTGATGTGTTCCAACGAATGTTTAGAGTAGTCCAACAAGCATTGTGGAAGGTACATTCAAAGAACAAATGTCTGGAGGTTTCCATTTGTTGAGAATCACATAGCATATAATAGTAGCTATTCCTCTCCAATGTTCCAGTGTCGCCTAGGAAGGATATCCCTGGTATTAATTCTGTCCATGAAGATCAACCAAGCAAACACCATGTGTTTGAGGATGCATTTGGATTTCCACAGGATGAAAATGTGAGGAGGGGCCTGGAGGTCTTTGAAGCAGAAGTTGTAGAACTTTCTGGCAGTGAACTTGACCTCTCCCCGACAGGGAATCCATTCATCAGTGCACCATTCTTCTAGATTGGTGTGCCTTCTGATAGAATCGAGCTGAGCTAGCTCCCCATTGGCTTCCTCGAAAAGGGGCAGATGAAACCATACTGATGGACCAGGATTGTTACAATATTGGGCCATAGAGATGTCCTCTTGATTCACATAGGAAAATAGTCTTGGAAACTGGATCTGCAGGGTATCATTTCCTATCCATTCATCTTTCCAAAGGTGAACTGAATCTCCAGCTGTGATAATACAAGTAGTGATTCCTCTATATATTGCAAGCAGTTCATAAAGGTCTCTCCACCAGAAGGAACCACAAGGAGGCAGAGCTTGGGGTGGAGAAGAATGGTAATATTTATTCCAAACCAGCATAACCAAGGGAGTGTCATGTTGGTGCATAAATTTGTGCCAGAATTTGAGTAGTAGAGCAGTATTTTGAACTTTCAAGTTGAGAGTTCCCAGCCCCCCTTTGTTCTTAGGTTTGAAAACCAGGTGCCAAGAGCCAGGGAGTGTGCATGAGTGTTTTTGTCCTGGAATTTTCTCCAACGGCAACGCCCATCCTGGCTCTATCAAAGAGTGTGATAATCTTATTGGGAAGTTTAAGTACACACATGGCATAGTAGAGTAGAGATGATAAAGCAGAGTTCACCAATTGGAGTCGACCACCAGCAGATAACCACATAGAGGTGCTAGTTAACTTCCTTTCCACCCTATCAACCAGGGGCACGAGCTCAGTGACAGTGGGTCAAGTGGTTCCCATGGCGAGGCCAAGGTATGTAAAGGGCATGGATCCAACTTGACAGCCAAACACATTAGCAATCTCAGTGCATTCAGACCCAGATAAGTTTATGGGAATTATTTGAGATTTTCCATAGTTGATTTTCAAACCAGTAGCCTTGGCATATGTATCAAGGGTCTGTTTCATCATGGTAAGATCAGGGATGGAGTCTGGCAGCACCACAATGGTGTCATCGGCATACTGGATGATAGGAAAGTCCTCAGAAGCAGGATGGTCTATGTGGATAGACAAGCAACCCTCTCTCCAAGCTTTGTTCACCATGGACTGGAGGAGATCAACAGTTAAGAAAAAGAGAAGTGGAGAGAGAGGGCCCCCTTGCTTGACCCCGCTATAACATTTGAAACTGGTGCAAGGTACTCCTAAGCAGGATAGATGATGAGCCAGAAGCAAGGATCTGTCTGATCCACATAATCCACCTGTTATCAAAACCTTTGCATTCTAGGATCTTGATGATAAATGAGTGCTCCATTGTGTCAAAGGACTTTTTAAGCTTTAAAACTGAAGGGTAAAGCACCCCCAGCACTTTATTACTTTAGCCACAATATTTACAAATGTACAACAAAAGCTTCAAAAAATACATTTTCAAGGGGGCAGAAAGTCTATCCATCTAAGTAACGCATCCTTAAACCTAGGCTTAATTTTGTAACTAAGCAGAGTGAGGTCATGGATGAAGCCCAATCTCCATTTGGCAAAAGATTACCTTTCATGCTTGAAGCATTTGGCATTCTGCACTAGCCAGATCTTCCACCAAGCAGTAAACACAACTTCAGCGAAGAAGGTCTTATGAAAGGATTCCTTGGCCTCCTTGGCAACCTATACCATGTCTGTTCCAGTTGTCCAGTAAATTTGAAGATATGCCCATACTCTAGCACTAAAATTGCACTGGAAGAACAAGTGATCTCTGGTCTCAAGGTGTTGAGTGGGACATAACACACATTTAGGACCATCCTCAATATGCCAATGTCTTATGAGAATCATATCTTTGGTATTGAGACGATCCATGATCATCAGCCAGGCAAAAACCATGATCTTGAGAATGCAACAAGATTTCTAAATCCAATTTAAGAGAGGAATTGATTGAATAGGAGCATGCACCATGGTGTAAAATTTCTTAGGAGTGTACTGTCCCTTGTTTCCCAGCCTCCAGGTCCACCAGTCCTTGATTTCATCAGATCTGTTATTCTCAAGAATATCTGGAAGTTCATTTAACTACTGAAAAGCCTGTGTAGAGAGTGGTAAGTTGAAGAGCACAGTGAGGTCTGTAGAAGCTAGGGCCTCTTGCACAAAGATGAGGGATCCTAAACTTCTATGCCAGAGCAACATTTGTGTGATCAATCCATAAGTCATTCCACAGCAGCACAGTCTCCCCAGAGAGAATTTTAATCTTGCAAATAGCTACAACGCTATCCATATTCTTGGCCACATCTTTCCACCAAAATGAGCCACGGAGTTCAGTAGCATGAGGCACTCTTTGATGGTAGTAGGTGTTCCAGATCAGTGAGACCCAAGGCACATCTTCTTTGTTATAAAACTTGTTTAGATGCTTCATCAGAAGGGATTGATTATGGAGCTGTAGGTTGAGAATGCCCAATCCACCTTTATTCTTGGGTTGGCAAACTAGCTCCCAAGCAGCTAGAGATTTACCTGAGTCTTGTCCATACTTTCTCCAAAGGCACTATCACCGAATCCTTTCTAGCTGTTTGATAATACCAGCAGGGATGTGCAAGGAACAGAGAAAGTAAATGGGCACGGAGGAGTGTGTCAAAGGCCTTTGCAAAGTCCAGTTTCAGAATAACAGCTTTATTTCCAGAAGCTTTGCACTGATGGATAAATTCAAAACCCCAAGCTAGGAAGATTATAATAGTCCTTGTTTTGATAAATCCATACTGGTTCCGATGTACAAGCTTCAGAATCCAGTTTTTCAATCTGTCGGCCAACAGCTTAGTGAGAATTTTGAGAACACTATCAAGTAAAAAGATGGGTCTAAAGTCAATTACACTTTGGGGCATTAACACATTAGGAATGAGGGTTATCAAAGATGTATTTAAACATTCTAAATTGATTTTCCCCTCCCAGAAATCCTCACAAAGCTTGTAAAAGTCAGGAGCAATGATGTCCCAGTAGACCTTGAGAAAATGCCCATTAAATCCATCGGGGCCTGGAGCCTTGTCAGCAGGTAGCATCTTAATGACATTGCTAATCTCCTCAATGTAAAAAGGGGCAGAGAGTTTTTGTAAGCCAGGGACCTTCTCGATTAGTTGTTCAACCTGAAAATCAAAGTGTTCATTGCCTTGGACTCCCAATCTTTCCTTAAAGCATTGGAAGAAAGCAGTCGCTTTTTCCTCATGAGTTCCAGCCATAGAACCATCATTCAGGGTGAGAGATGCAATCGAGTTTCTCCTATATCTTTCAGTGGCCTTGGCATGAAAGTATTTTGTATTTTCCTCACCAAGTGTCACCTCTCTGAAGGTACATCTCTTTTTCCAATAGGCATTCTTATATCGTAGAAATCTGAGGATGTGCTTTTTCAGGATTTTTCTGAAGTTGCTCTCTGGAACAGTGAGGTCCCTCAATTCCTCAATGCTATCAATTTTGTGCAGGGTTGCATTAGAGTTCTCAATTATAATACTAAGATGAGGGAGGGATTTGCTCCACTTCTTGAGGGCATACCTTAATCTTTTGAACTTCCTAGAGATCTCATTCGAAATGCAAGTGGCCGATATTGCAGCATACCAAGAGGAAATCATAGTCTGTCTAAAACCAGGGTGGTCGGTCCAAAAGCTCTCAAATCTGAATATCTTGGCCTTAGGTATGAAGGTATCAATGGATACCAGGTAGGGCACATGATCAGACACTGGTTTATCCAAAGTTTTAATAGATGTATTAGGAAATTGAGAAATCCACTCAGTCGATGTGAGCACCAAGTCCAGTTGCTCTAAAAGTGCGCGCTCCTGCATATTACTCCACGTATATACTTGCCCTTTCAAAGGGACCTCAAGAAGATATAGACCACTGATGATTTCATTAAAAACAATCATATCGGCCGTGTTATCTCCAGGAAGACTTCTGTTATCCAGTGACCTCATCATATTAAAATCCCCCATTAAAATCCAAAGTTCCTCAGGCTCCAAGTATAGATTGTTTAACCAGTTGGTGAAAAAGCTCTTTTCTGGCTCCTGACAGGGACCACAAACATTTGAGAACTTCCAAGTTTTATTGATTTGGAGAGGTTGTATTTGAAGAATAAGTATAAATGATTCTTGGTGCACTAAAGATACAGAAAACAGAGCACTACTCCAAATGGTGAGGAATCCACCAGACGCACCAGCCGAGGGAAAAAATCAAATTTATCAAAACGTTTGGAGCAAATTTTCCGAATAAAGGCTTGATCCGCCAATGCCATTTTAGTTTCCTGGATGCAAACCATGGAGCAACCAGTTTCCTGTATCTTATTTTTCAGAGCTATTTTCTTATCACCCGAGTTAAGACCCGGCATATTCCAGCATAAAATATTCCAATTAGCAGTCATAAATAAAAGATAACCAAGTAAAAGCCAGACATCAGCTAGGTCCAGGGTACATCAAACATAACAAATATAAAGGAAGCATAGCTCATAAAAGATAGCATTAAATTTCTTCTTCAGTAGCAGCCCGTGCAGGCCCTGGCTTGGAGAGAATGTCGGCGGAGAGCTCCTCCAAAGGAATGCCGCAGTCCTGACATCCCCAGCGCTGAAGTGTGGCAATGCCAGTTGGAGGAGGTGGAACGTCAAACATGGCTCCAAGGGTGCCTTCATGAGAAGAGATCCTAGGCACAATACGAGCTTGAACATGGGACATCTTCTTCCTGGTGTCAATGACAGTGGGATCCTTGAAGCCTTGGTACCTGTTGGCGCGGGCACTTCTGCGCACCGCAGTAGTGACCAGTGGTGCAGTAGTGCGACGCTTCTTACGGGCAGAGGTGACCTCCTGCATATCGGGCTCAGAGCTGGTGCCATTGTTGGGGTGTGACATAATAACTTGCCCAGAAAACTGACTGACAGAGGATTGAGAAGTGAATTCAGAAACAAAGGTCTTCAAAGCCAGAACGGCTCTCCCTGGCAGTTGTTGTGGGAGACAGATGTCCAAGTGTCTCATGAGGGACTCAGCCATTTCTGTGGGAATGAAAATGCATGCTTCACTATGACGGAAAGGGCTGAAAGGGATCCAAGAAAAATTCGCCACACCAATCCGTTCCACAAGCCTATTCTGAAAAAAGTTCAGACATTTCTGTCTCAGCTGGGATTCAGAGACGTGGAACCAATGCCCTAGTCGTGGTTGTCTCACACGGAAATGCATGAGCACTAGGAAGCAGACCATCTGTGAGGAGAGAGGTATAGACACTTCAAAGTTTTCTCCACATGCAGGAAAAAAGTAGAACTCAGGATTGTGGATGCCAAGCACCACATTTTCAGCAGTTTCCTCAACCATAGCAATATACTCATTCCAGAATCTCAGGCCATCATCAGATATATCACTTTGCTCAATGCCATCCATCAGGTTGGGCCCTTCATATTCCAGAACTTCCCTTAGATTAATACCACGATACTCATTGTCCACAGGATCGGCTGGCCATTTGCCCCAATCATCCTGCTGTTGTGCAGGTGCTGGAGCAGCATTGTCGCATGCCACAGCAGCATTTTTCATTTTCCAAACGTTTGCATTGTGCTGAGCTTGCTGGAGGGCATTGAGGAATGGCAGTTGTTTTTGGTGGGGTGTAACTCCAAGAGGTGGGAGAGGATCTTAATTGCCATTCATACCAACACTAGGGTTGCGGTCATTCAAGATGTACACAGGTATAGTCCAAGATTGTCCATGACCACTAAGATCAGAAATTATGTTTGTATGACTTTGTTATTCGGGTCCGTGCGACCCCCTTTCTTGTAATATATTGGTTTATCCTTATGTGTTTAGTGTTGTGTTGTGATATTCGCACCGTGCCACCTTGATCTCCATCATGTACCCTGCGTGTATGATTACTGTACACGATCGTAAATCGAGGGCGTCACACTAGGGGATGTGCTATTGCCACCAGGGAGAAAACAACGGTGCTTGTAACCGCGGTTGCAAGGATTGTTTAACTTACCCAAAGTTTGTTAATGAATTTGAATGTTGCTTTGAGTTTACACTTTGGGTGGGGCTCGCAAGTGAATACCAACGAGATGTACTGGATAGATATCTCAAGGTGGATAATTAGTGAGTAGATGCGATTGGATTTCGGTCTACTTGTCTTAGCGTACTGCCCATACTTTTGAGACTCTAACTTTCTTTGCAGCATAATTAGCATTGTGGTGTCTTTATAATTCTATCAATTGCCCAGCTGTAAATTTTTTACCCAGCTTAGCTATTTTATCGTATTTTGCGAGAGAGACATCACTAGTGAACATCATGGGACCCCGGTCCATATTTCCACCACTGTTTACACCTCCACTTTATTTTCTGTTTTTACTTTCCGTTGCACTTATCATTATCATTATCCCTTGCGTTTGATCCTTTGTAAACAACAAGAACGGAGGGATTGACAACCCCTATGTACTCGTTGGGAACAAAGTTACTTGTCGTGTGTGAAGCTCCAGGTACGGTAAGCAACCTTCGGTTGTGAACGGCGCTATTGTTCCCCTTACCACCTACTTGTCATCCTTGGAGTCAGACGGAGACATAAACCTTGGTATCTTTACTGAGGGAAATTTGCTGCTAGCTACATCTCAACCTTCCACTTGGGGTATCCAACGAGGAGCACTACATATCAAGGGGGAGTATATGATCTATCTTAGCTCTGACTTTTCATCGTAATACAAAACCTTTCAATTATTTTTTGATGCGTGTTTTGTCAACAATCATCCAAAAAGGGGGAGATTGTAAGAGAAAGTTTTGCCCTTAGGTTTTGGAGATTGTTGGACAAAGCAGTAGAGGAACTATTGTGGTTTCGAGTATAAAAAGACATCGAGGTCGTGAAGAATGGAGTTTGCAAGTAGAAGATCGAAGGAGTACAACTAACTGCAGCGAAGCTGTAGTCAAAACCCGAAGCCTTTAATGGAGGACGTCCCCTAAAATTTTCGTCGAAAAATAAGGTTTTCTCGAGAAGAATCGCAACGAGGAGAAAGCTGAAGCTGGAAGAAGACTTAGTCTTTTTGCTAGTTTCTCTTTTACCTTCTTGATTCGTAGGAAAAACCGTACTATCAAGAGGGGTTTGCTAGTTGAAATTTTAGTCAAAGGGAATTTGCTCTACTCAACTAAAAACCCAGAGAGATAGTCTACCGACAGAAATCTCACTGAGTCGAGTAATATCTCAAAGGCAAAGTCATCGCACTTTGTGCCTCCGAGAGAGAACTCGTTCGGTGAGTCATCTTTCTTGCACCGCAAAGAAATTTGCGCATTGATTGGAAATCCGACCATTGTGGACACACGTCGAGCTGTCACATCGGGTCACTTCAGTCATTTCTCCATTAGGATCGCCACCTATAAATACCCTGCACACGCCCGCCATTTGCGGTTGGCTGGTCCACTAAATATTCCAAGACATAAGTGTGGTGAGCATCCCAAGGAAGATCTCGAGAGAAAACCAACCCAAGTCCCAAACTGAGCTTAGGTTGATATTATAGCCGAACTTTTTTTTATCTTCGAGATCTGCAAGTCTCCTAGATGGTTAGGCATCGCCTGTCAAGAGTAATTGTCACTGTTGAAGGAAGTTTGTAAAGGTTTTAGAGATGTCCTGAATAGTCTAACCCGAGTAAGAACTGGACAAGATCGAGGAGTTTGTTGAAGTGGAGAATAGGACGGAGAGAGTTTTGCTCCAGGTGTTCAATCACCAGTCCCTCCAACCAGACGTAGCTCTTTCCAAGGTGTGAACTGGTTCACCAAAAATCGATGTGTCAGGCTCGTTTTCTTACTCGTATTTACATGCAGTATTTACTCTGTAACCTGTTTTCCTTCGATGTTTCCTTTTGTCCCATTTACTTTTGGCATGAGCATGTCTTTTGATCGTGCAATTACTTCGTGTTACACTTAGTTGTTTGTCGGTTATCTGTTTTACTTCTAAGGTTCGTAGAAACTTTAGAAGTGATAATTCACCCCCTCCCCCTCCGATCATTCATGAGCTTTCAAGGAGGAAGCAAGGGGCAACAGAGGAGGTGGAGCTTGCCTCTTCCGTTTCTGACCCCCTCAATTAAATACTACAAGGAAGCAATAAGGGAGTTTTTTTTTCTACCCTTTTAAGAAAAATTGATTCCCGAGGTCATGTCACTGCGCCTCCTCGAGTCTTACCCCTTTTGCAGGTTATCATCATTCTCATCCGTCGGGTAATCACCCGACAAATCCAACTAGCAGCCTGGCACGTGGCAGGGCCAACGTTGTCCCGGTGACGAGACAACCGTCGAACAGATTACCACGCCTTCTCGGAGGACTCGACTCCGACTATTGGGAAGCCAACCGTACAAGTCGAGCCCGAGGGCTACTATCGGTAATCGGGAGCCAAGGTTTCCCGCTTACCAATTAATGGAGGAACCTTTCCGGATCACCTCTTTGGATAGATAGGGGGCCCTCCTATCCTTTATCCAACGAGGACCACAAGATATGAAACTCATGTAGATTACATCAAGTTTCACAAGAAGAGCAATTACCGGCATGTGCTGCTTTGTCCCACGATGCATCACGTCCGGAAGAGCAACGAAAATAGTAAACTGGAAGCATAATTTCCCAGGAGCGGCACTTGCCTCCCGGAGGAACGTCCCATCTCAGCGTCAAGATAGTGGAGTCCAAGCTAGCATCCACCGCCCGACCAAGCGAATAGAGCATTTAATGTAGAAGAGGTCAACGACCACCTCGCGGCACGAGAGCCGAGATACATGGGGCAAACCTCCATGGAAACTCAGTGCACACATTGCATAGTTGTCGCCGCGCCACCGCTGAAGCTTCTCGAAAGATTTTGAGACCCTCCACGCAAGCATGCATGCCAATATTATAACCGCAATCTCTGTGGAAAATAGTGGCACCTTGACTATACCCTTGAGCTATAAAACGGAGGTGCCGGCCACGGAAGAGAGGGGAGATCGGGCGCTAGCCCATTCCAACTAGCCATACAAAACCATAACTGGACAATGTTGTGTAGGATATTCTTCCCAGATGATCATCTTGTACTATACTTCTCTACGAAGAAAGATCTGACATGCATGAGTAGGATGTTACTGATACGTCCAAAACGTATCTATAATTTCTGCTTGCTCCATGCCTCTTTTGTGTGATATTGCTATGATATTGATGAACTTCCATAAACTTTTGATCATATTTGGACTAACCTATTAACTCAGTGCACCCAAGTCCCAGTTCCTGTTTTCTGCTGTTTTTCTATTTCAGGTTTCCCCCATATTAAAAGTGCTCCAAAAATTCGGGAAAAATCCAATAAAAAATCAGCGTACAGGAAGCTTCGGGAATCACCGAGGAGGGGCCAGAGGGGACCCACCAGGGCCCAGGCGCCCTCTCGGCGCGCCCTAGGGTGGGGTCACGCCAGGGGGCCGCCTGGACCCCTGGTGGGCCCCCTGGCTGCCCCCCCTTCACCTATTTATTCCCCGTGATGCAAAACCCCCGAGACGGGAACCCTTTTTCACGATATCTCCTCTGTTCCGCCGCCGCCGAGCTTCCAAGATCGGGAGCACCAGAAGACCTCTTCCCGGCACCCTGCCGGAGGGAGGAACCACCGCCGGGAGCTTCTCCACCACCATGGACACTTCCTAGATGAACCGTGAGTAGTCCACCTTGGACCATGGGTCTATGATCAGTAGCTATGTGATTTTCCTCTTTTATATTTATGTTCTTAAGTAATTCTTGCATGTTCTCCGTTGATGTTTATTGCTTTGACCAAGTACTAGGTAGTGACTCCAAGAGGGAGTGTTATGCATGATTGTGGGTTCATGCCCCCTGATGACTACCTTGAGTGCCGTTAACATGAGTCTAGGGGATGTGCTGTTGCCACAAGGGGGAAAACGAAGGTCCTTGTACTTGCGGGTGCAAGGATTGTTTACTTTACGCAACGTTCTTTAATGCAGTTGTTTGTTGCTTTGAGTTTACGCTTTGGGTGGGATTCGCAATTTTATACAAACGAGATGTTCTGGATAGATATCTCAAGGTGGATGATTAGTAGGTAGATGCAGATGGATTTCGGTCTACTTTTCTTGGCGTACCGCCCATGCTTTTGAGCCTCTTCATTTCTTTATAGCATAATTAGCATTGGTTTGCGCACATAATCCAGTCAATTGCCTAGCTGTAATTTGTTTACCCTGCATGGCTATTTTATCGTCTTTTTGAGAGAGACATCACTAGTGAACATCATAGGACCCCGGTCCATATTTCACCAATGTTTACACCCACTCTCAATTTATTGCTTTATTTACTTTTCCGTTGCTATCATTATCATTATTATCCCGTGCGTTTTATCCTTTGTAAACCACAATGCCGGAGGGATTGACAACTTCTCTATACTCGTTGGGAGCAAAGTTATCTATTGTGTGTGCAGGTCCACGCCAACCGCTAATCTCTGGCGCCGTTGTCACCTTCCTTTCGTTGTTTGAGTCCTACTGGAGACAAACTTGCTGCTGTCTACATCTCAACCTTCCACTTTGGCTAACCAATGAGGGGGCGTTAATTCGTACCATCAAAAGCAATTTCTGGCGCTGTTACCGGGGACTCTGCTTTTCAAGATAGGGGAGTTGCACACTATCTTTTATCTTTTCTTTTTAGTCTTGTTAGTTTACCTTTCAATTTTTTCTTTAGTGTCCTTTATCAAAAATCAGAAAAATACTTATCTTGCTTGCTGCTACTATGGGTTCCTCTGAGAACACCAAGTTGTGTGACTTTACTAGTCACAACAACAGTGACTTTTTCTGCACTCCTATTTCTACACCTGCTACTTCAGCACCTTCCTATGAGATTAAACCTGCTTTGCTGAACCTTGTTATGAAAGATCAATTCTTCGGTGCTAGAGATGATGCTGCTTTGCACTTAAATAATTTTATTGAGCTTTGTGATATGCAAAAGTACAAAGAAGTAGATGGTGATATTGTTAAGCTTAAGCTTTTTCCTTTCTCCTTGAGAGATGAAGCTAAAATCTGGTTTTAATCCTTGCCTAGGAATAGCATAAATTCTTGGGGTAAGTGCAAGGATGCTTTTATTGGGAAGTACTACCCCCCTTCTAAGATTATCCAATTGAGGAGTTTTATTATGAATTTTAAAAAATTGGATAACGAACAAGTTGTCCAAGCTTGGGAACGCATGAAATCTCTTGTTAAGAATTGCCCTACGCACGGTTTGACTACTTGGATGGTTATCCAAACTTTTTATGTAGGCTTGAACTTTACCTCGCGCAACTTGCTAGATTCGGCCGCGGGAGGAACCTTTATGTCAACTACACTTGGTGCTGCCACAAAACTTCTCGATGAGATGATGACCAACTATTCCCAACGGCACACCGAAAGAGCTCCAACAGGTAGGAAGGTAAACTCTGTCGAGGAGATCTCCTCCCTAAATGAAAAAGTTGACTTGATTATGTCTCTACTTACCAAGCAATCTCCTATTGATCCTCAAGATGTTCCTTTAAATTCTTTGATTATTCAAGATCAAGTAGATGTGAACTTTATCTCTAGAAACAACTTCAACAACAATGCTTATAGGACTAAGTTTGGTAGCAATCCTAGACCGTTCCCCTCCAACTACGGGAACAACAACACTTATCCTAGCACCAAAAACTCCACTTCTGAATTAGAGAGTATGCTTAAAGACTTCATCACTACCCAAAAAGCCTTTAACAAGAGTGTAGAGGAAAAACTAGAAAAATTAGATAACCTCTCGTCGAAGGTAGAAAATTTAGCCCATGAAGTAGAATTGCTTAAAATTACAACTTCTCCCCTTGAGGAGAGGAAGGTCACTCCTATGAGTGCTATACAAGTGCAAATTAATGAAAACATTAGGATGATGGCTAAACTTAAAGAGAGATGGGCTAGAGAAAAGGAGGAAGAAGATAGAACTAAGAGCCTTCCTACACACCATACTGTTGCTACTATCCAAGTACTTGAGGATATCCAAGCTCTTAGCACCCAATGCACCCCTAGTCCCATAGGTCATATTAGTGGTGATGCTATGACCTCAACCGTAGAAGAAGAAATTCCTATGACTATAGAAGCTACCAAACAAGTGAGCCTAAAGGACACCACTACCACTTTACTTGATAGTAGTGACCTTGATTTTGAATTGCACCCTTTCTGAAGTTATTTGGTTCCTTCACAAGATGTCTAGAGACCCCCACACTAGCACACTTAATCTTGCTTTCACGGAGCATATCACTAATGCTCTCATCAAAGCTAGGGAGGAGAAGGTTAGGGTAGAAGCCTCAATACCTAGAAAGCTAGAAGATGGTTGGGATCCTACGATTCAAATTAAGTTGAATAACATTTCTTGCTATGCTTTATGTGATTTTGGAGCTAGTACCTCTGTTATGCCCAAAAGAATGTATGATATATTTGAATAGAAACCTTTTGATCCTTGTTCTTTTGGTGTTTGTCTCGTCGATTCATCCGTAAAGAAACCTTTGGGGAAGATAGATGATGTTCTTATCATTATCAATGAAAATTATGTTCTCGTTGATTTTACTATTATAGACATTGAATGTGAACCTTCTTGTCCAATTATTTTGGGACGTCCTTTCCTTCGCACCGTGGGTGCTGTTATTGATATGAAAGAAGGAATTATAAAATTACAATTCCCACTCAAGAAAGGGATGGAACACTTCCCTAGGAAAAAGATTAAGTTGCCTTTTGAGTCCATCACATGTGCTAGTTATTTTCTTGAAAAGACTTGATCTATTTGCATTAAGCCTAGATAATGACTTTAAAGAAGCGCTTTTGGGCTGTCCAGAAAACATATTCTGTCCTCGTGACTAGAAAAATCACAGAAAAATATCAGTTCATCTTTTTAGCTGAATTTTTTACACAGCATGCTCTATACAATTACGAAACTTTCGTATGATCTGAGTTTTTTTATTTGAGTTGCAGAAGTATCCAAAAAAATCTTTACTACCTCCTGGTCTTTTTTTCACAGATTCTATCCTGTTTTGCCTTTTCTTCGTTTTGCAAACCTTAAGCTTGCTTTTTCTTTGCAATTTTTTTTGGCAATATTGAGAAACAGTAGCTCTTCAAGAATATCCTTATTTCCAGTAGATAATTTTTTTATTATGGGTATTAACCTCGCTAATCATATTATGATGAGTTATGTATGAAGGGAGTTTTCAAGTGTGCGAGGGAAGATGATGAAAGAAGATTAAGAAGTGTCAAGCGCTCAAGCTTGGGGATTCCCCCATGCATCCCCAAGAAATATTCAAGGAGACACAAGCGTTTAAGCTTGGGGATGCCCCCGTGCATCCCCTTCTCCATCAACAATTATCAGTTCATCTCTCGTTTCACTATATTTTTATGACTTCACGCATTATGTTCTATGCTTGCAGCGTCTCGCTCTTAGGTTTTATTTTATTTTTCTTTAGCTTTTCTTGCTGTTCATAAAAAGTTAGAACCCCACTTTCTTTGTGTGGGAGAGAAACACACTTCACTTCCAAAATCTAGAACACAACATAGGATTTTTCATGCTTATATTTGTTGTGTTTGTTCTTTATTATTTTTCATAGCTACTATCATGTTTAGCTCTTAGTTTTCATGTTTATCTTTTAAAAGAGATTTCTTTTAGTTTGTTCCTGGATCTCTCTTGAGTTTTCATGTTTATCTTGTTTAGAGAGTTTTCCTGTTGCACTGAGTTTTGTGTCTTGACTTGAAGTAGGTAATTGAGGTTGCTATTCTTTTGTAGTAGTAACTTGCAATAGTTTTGAGGTATTGTTTTGAGTAATGTTTGGACTTTTGGTGTCAAGAGCTTTAGCCTATGAGTGATAGATATCGTATTTTTGGAAATCCATGTTTATTTTAAAAACATACAAAATTAGTTGAGAACTTTAGCTACTAGATGGATCACTACTTTTCTGAGGGGTCGAATATTAGAGTACACTCACGTACCATGAGTCGAGGATGCGCAAGGATAACCAAACCCCCATACACTCCTCCTCGGGGTACATGTCTCTTTGTGAACCTCCTTATTAGATTGAGATTTACCGATAATAAGTGCATGAGTTCTTCGGACTAATGTGAGTATTCGAAAGTTGACACTTCCACCGTCCCATATTTTTCAAGCCTCTCCCGTGCTGTGCATTGCTTTCTTCTCACTCTGAGAGTTGGCGTCCACCTTCGCCGGTACATCAAAACCCTTGGCATGATACGCTCTGTTATCATAAACCTCCTTATATCCTTCCTCAAAACAGCCACCATACCTAACTACCAAGGCATTTCCATAGCCTTTCCGAGATACATTGCCATGCAACATCCATCTTCTCATGACTTGATCTTCATGTCATACATGCTACTTGCTTGATTGATGAGCCGCATGCTAGTTGAGCTCTGCCCTAATCATTTCTACATGATGCGCTAGTATCATTGCATATCCTGCTACACTGGCAGAGGCATACATTTGCATACATCATGATAGTTACATCTTCTTTATGATTTGAGTACTTTGTAAAGTGTGAAAGATCTTCTATACTCCTTGTAATATATAGAGTGTTGCCCCTAAAGTGAGGAAAAGATCCCAAAGTGGACAAAATTAAAAGATCCCAAAGAGGACGAATTAAAAGATCCCAAAGAGGAAAAATGAGAGAAATAGAAAGAGCCATTGAGGCCACCAAAACAAATACAAAAAAATAGAAAAAATAGAAAAAGAAATAAAAAGAGAGAAGGGGGCACACTACTATTCCTTTTGAGCAATCCACACTCGTACTCCCTCTTATATCTTGGACTCCATAGAGATTATCATTTATGCATGTTGCTATGTGGGGACCTTCACACTATAGAACTTGGCTTGTATATTCCAATGATGAGCCTCCTCAAATGAGCTCTAGGTCTTCTTGAGCAAGCAAGTTGGAGGCACCCCCACTAGTTCCGTTGGAGAGCTTACCTTAGCTCATATGTGCATCCATTCCATGGCAATCCCTACTCCTCACATCATATCAATCATTTGGCTTTCTCTCGCCTATGATTGTCGTCATTGATGTGAGCCTTTCACACCTTTTTGTCTTCCTCCTCCACCATATTCTCTCTTTGCCATCCTAAGTGTCAACTTTATTTCTTACGCTCATCCATTGCATGAGTGCTTAAAATGTCGAAAAGGAGTGGATCATTTTGACTTGTACTTGGCTAGTGGTCTGGGGATGAGTCAAGATAAGATTCCAAACAAGACCAAGTGTGAAACTTTAATAGATTAAGTTCTCAACACAAAAATACGTATTTCTCGTATAACCCTACCCCCTTTCTTGCACGCAAACACCATTTGGAGACATTCGAGTCACGGACAGTGAGAGCTCTTGCACCTTTATGTTCTTATGTTGCTTATTTCAATGCTAAATATAGACTCTTTCCTGTTATGACTTAAATTGAATTACATGCCTTGATTGCTTTACTTAAAAGTTCTTATATGGTTGTTAGCATGTCACCACAGAAATTATTCTTTTACCATTTACCTACTCGAGGACGAGCATGAATTAAGCTTGGGGATGTTGTGTGATATTGCTATGATATTGATGAACTTCCATACACTTTTGATCATATTTGGACTAACCTATTAACTCAGTGCATCCCCGTGCCAGTTCCTGTTTTCTGCTATTTTTCTATTTTAGGTTTCCCCCATATTAAAAGTGCTCCAAAAATTCGAGAAAAATACAAAAAAAATCAGCGTACAGGAAGCTTCGGGAATCACCGAGGGGGGGGCAGAGGGGACCGACCAGGGCCCCAGGCGCCCTCCCGGCGCGCCCTAGGGTGGGGACGCGCCAGGGGGGCCGCCTGGACCCCTAGTGGCCCCCATGGCTGCCCCCCTTCGCCTATTTATTCCCTGTGACGCAAAAACCCCGAGACGGGAACCCTTTTTCGCGATCTCTCCTCTGTTCCGCCGCCGCTGCGCTTCCAAGATCGGGAGCACGAGAAGACCTCTTCCCGGCACCCTATCGGAGGGAGGAACCACCTCCGGGAGCTTCTCCACCACCATGGACGTTTCCTGGAGGAACCGTGAGTAGTCCACCTTGGACCATGGGTCTATGATCAGTAGCTATGTGATGTTCTCCTCCCCTCTTTGTTTTTCATGGATTAGACCTCGTGAGCTGCCCAACATGATCGAGGCACATATGTAATATTTCTGCTGTTGCTATGCTGAGTTTGCTGGGATCCGATGGATTATGAGATTATGTTCAGATTGTGTTTGAGTAATATATTTGATTCTCCTCTTTTATATTTACGTTCTTATGTAATTCTTGCATGTTCTCCGTTGTTGTTTATTGCTTTGGCCAAGTAGTAGGTAGTGACTCCAAGAGGGAGCGTTATGGGTTCATGCCCCCTGATGACTAGCTTGAGTGACAGAAACATGAGTCTAGGGGATGTGTTGTTGCAACAAGGGGGAAAACAACGGTGCTTGTACTTGCGGGGTGCAAGGATTGTTTACTTTATGCAAAGTTCTTTAATGCAGTTGTGTGTTGCTTTGAGTTTACACTTTGAGTGGGATTCACAACTTAATACCAGCGAGATGTTCTGGATAGATATCTCAAGGTGGATGATTAGTAGGTAGATGCAGATGGATTTTGGTCTACTTGTCTTGGCGTACCGCCCATGCTTTTGAGCCTATTCCTTTCTTTATAGCATAATTAGCATTGGTTTGCGCACATAATCCTGTCAACTGCCCAGCTGTAATTTGTTTACCTCACATGGATATTTTATCGTCTTTTGGGAGAGAGACATCACTAGTGAACATCATAGGACCCCGGTCCATATTTCACCACTGTTTACACCCACTATCAATTTACTTCTTTATTTACTTTTCCGTTTCTATCATTATCATTATTATCCCGTGAGTTTTATCCTTTGTAAACAACAAGGCCGGAGGGATTGACAACCTCTCTCTACTCGTTGGGAGCAAAGTTATCTGTTGTGTGTGCAGGTCCACGCCAGCCGCTAATCTCTGGCGCCGTTGTCACCTTCCTGTCGTTGTCGGAGTCCTACTGGAGACAACCCTTCGTATCTTCACCGAGGGAAATTTTCTGCTTTCTACATCTCAACCTTCCACTTTGGGTAACCAACGAGGGGGCGTTAGTTCGTACCATCAGTTACGTCTTCGGACGGTGCGAACCTGGGTAAACCCATGTGTTTTCTCGAGCCACTTTATCAGTACCTATGCCATTTCGAAGGTCAATTGAAGACCTCCAACCCCGAGGAGTTGGTGTGGCCCTGGCTGCACCTTTCGGGACCAAGAAAGAGGGGCGTCCCCCCGGGTCCGCCCCGACGACAAAACGTGTGGATTGGAATTCATAAAATCCACAAGCCCCTTCATGTTAAATTTTCTATAGAAATACTAAGATAAGATCCAAGGAATTGGATGTAGTCCATGATCAAGGTAACCAGCATACTTATATTAGCGTAGATGGATCATGGGAAAACTCAATCCTTGTAGCGAAATCACATCATGACGTCGAGAAAAGAAAAGTCACATGACAGGGAAGCAAACAAGAAAATAAATGCCTCATATCAACATATGATCTAGACCTAAACATGCATCTACTCATAGATCGCTCATGATACCACTGTTGGGAAACGTAGTAGAAAACAGAAACTGGCACTAGGCACTGAATTAGTAGGTTAGTCAAAAATATGTTGTAACATATAAAAGTGCACCAAAACATATAGCAATATCACAAAAATAAGCATGGAGCAACTAGAAATTATAGATACGTTTGGGATGTATCACCATCCTCTAGCCGCGTTAGGTAGCTTATGGCACTGAAGTAGTTCTCCTCGTTGGCTACCCCAAGTGGAAGGTTGAGATGTAGCTAGTAGCAAATTTCCCTCGGTGAAGATACCAAGGTTTTTCTCCAGTAGGAATCCGACAACAAGTAGGTGAAAACAACGTTAGAAATTACTTGCTAGCACGAGAGTTGACGTGGACCTGCACAAAGATAAAAATAACTTTCTTCCCAACGAGTACAGAGGGGTTGTCAATCCCTCCGGCCTTGTCGTTTACAAAGGGTCAAACACAAGAGATAAAAGTAATGATAATTGCAACTAGAAAGTAAAACAGGAAGTAAATTGAGGGTGTAAACAGTGATGGAAATATGGACCAGGGTCCCATGAGGTTCACTAGTGATGTCTCTCTCCCAAAAGACGATAAATAGCTATGCGAGGTGAACGAATTACAGCTGGGCAATTGACATGATTAAAAATGCACCACAATGCTAACTATGCTACAAAAGAAAGGAAGAGGCTCAAAAGCATGGGCAGTACGCCAAGACAAGTAGACCGAAATCCATCTGCGTCTACTCACTAATCATCCACCTTGAGATATCTATCCAGAACATCTCTCTGATATTTAGTTGCGAGCCCGACCCAAAGTGTAAACCCAAAGCAACAGACAACTGCATTAAAATAACTTTGCGTAAATTAAACAATCCTTGCACCCGCAAGTACAAGAATCATTATTTTCCCCCTTGTTGCAACAACACATCCCCTAGACTCATGTTTCCATCACTCAAGTCAGTCATTGGGGGGCATGAACCCACAATCATGCATAGCGCTCCCTCTTGGAGTTACGATCCATCACTTGGCCAAAGTAATAAAAAGCAACGGAGAACATGCAAGAATTACTCAAGAACATAAATATAAAAGGAGAATAACCAAATATATTACTCATGACAATCTGATCATAATCTCATAATCCATCAGATCCCAGTAAACTCAATATAGCAACAACAGGAAAATTACATATGTGCCTTGATCATGTAGGCAGCTCACAAGGTCTAATCAATGAAGAACAAAGGTGGAGTGAAGACATCACATAGCTACTGATCATGGACTATTGTTCCAAGGTGGACTACTCATGGCACATCCAGGAAGCGTAAATGATGGTGGAGAATCTCCCGGAGGTCAACCCTCCCTCCGGCAGGGTGCCGGGACAGGGTCTCCTGGCATCCCCAATCTTGGAAGCGTGGCGGCGGCGGAACAGAGGGGAGGTCACAAAAACTGGTTCTGTCCTTAGGGGTTTCGGGACGAGAGGTAAATATAGGCGAAGGGGGGAAGCCAGGGGGCCACCAGGGTGTCCAGGTGGCCTACCTGCGCGGCCTAGGGTGGGGACGCGTGTCACAACCCCAACTTAGGTATGTGCGAGGAGTAGCAAGTCACTTTGCATCATGCTAAAAATTTCAAAAGAAATTGAATTGGGGAAAAGAAAATCCCCAAATGAATTTAATTCAAATGGCCAGACAAAAAGTGCTTCCTAAAATTCCTCTAGTATTTTTGAGAAGTCCTATAAATGAGCATGATCACATATAAACAGAAGTGGGTCCCACTGCATGCTCCAAGATTTTCAAAAAAACCCATAAAGGGCTTGGAAATTAAATAAAAACCCTATTTCAATTGAAATTCAAATAATTTGAATTTCAAAAATCTCCAAAACTTGGGAGTGGCTATTAGTTTGTCACATAAGGCCATATTAAAGTTTTGGGATTTTATAAAAAGGCTTTGCTATTTTATTCAAAGCAAAACAAAAGGACAGAAAAAGAAAACAGAAAGAAATAAAGAAAAGGGGCCTTACCTGTTTTTGGCCCAACTCATCCCCCATGGCCCATTTGGCTAGCCTAGCCCAGACCTCCAGCTTTTCGACTTATTCAAGCACCTCAGTGGCGAGCTGGGAGCGCTCGGCCAACGGCCACCTCGACGCCGAGGCCCTTCTAGGCCTCCACGACCCCTATCTCCTCGCCACGACGATGACCAGAGCATGCACTCACCTTTCCCCCTCTCCCTGCTCCCTCAATCCCTCTCCCTCAACGGAATCACGCTGCCACCAGAAAGCAACCGGAGCACGCCGCCGTGCTCCTTTGTGGCCACAGGACAACACCCGCCGCGCCGCCTTGTCCTAGGAGCTCGACGTGCTCGACTCCGTCACCGCTCGGAAGAAATCGAGCACGTTGGCCCCGTAGATGTCTCCTGCGTCAACCTCCTCCGCCACGGACGCCGCTTGTCAACGAGCAATTCCGCCGCAGCCACAGCTCCTTCGGCCTCCCTGTCCTCTCCATTGCATCCAGGGTGAGCTCCTCTCCCCGTGCTCCATCCCGTGCACCAAATCCCCGTCGCCACTTTTCCAGAGCTCCGTCCGCCGTGCAGCTTGACGCCGGCGAGGCTTCGATGCTCCCCAGCCTTCCCTGTGGGCACGAGGTGATGCGGGTGAGCACGAGGAGCACGCATGTGCCTCGGCTTGGCCATTCGTGCCTTGCGCCACCGTGACTGTGTGCGCCGCCGTCTAGGGTTGCCACCGGCGACTCGCCGCTGGCGAGGCCGATGTGGACACCATGATTAGCACTAACCACCCCCCCAGTGTCAATGACGCGTGGGCCCCGCGGCCTAAACTAATTCAACAAATTTAATTAAAACGGGTTTTAACCCCACTGACACTAAAAAGGGGCCCCCACTGGTTAGAGCGCCCCCACATCATGCTGACGGCAGCATGACGTAGTAATTCCTTTTCTTTTTTAAAATAATAATTAGAAAATTCCAGAAAATTGAATAAACTTTGAAATTCAATAACTTTTAAACCATAAATCCAAATTTAATAAATAATATATGAAAAATGATGAGAAAAACGCAATGAATATGAATATTCAATTTGTTTTCATGTTTGATCATTTTAAAATGGGTGAAAAGTGACCGATGCATATGTACCCTTTTTGAATTCAAATTTCGACTTGTTTTGCAAATCTTTTTGCAATGCACTTCTTTTAAATGAAATTGTCAAGACATCAGCACCAAGAACATCACATTATACCACCTTTTCATGTGATTGAGCATTGCATTAATATTGAATGCTACATTATGCTTTGTGTGCTATCGATAGCAACTGAACCAGAAACGGAGGTCACCCCCTAAGCAGAAGAGGAGTGTCAGTACGATCCCCGTCAGCAAGGCAAGCAAAACCCCATTGATTATGTCGATAAAAACCCAGTTCCCTCTCATTCTCGCTTATGCATTGTTTAGGATGTTACCATGATGCGTTTCTACCGCATAGTTGAACCCATTCCTCTGCATGACCTATCATTTTGTCATAGTAGTAAGCAAACCACAATCCTAGAAGATTTAGGAGTTGTATGTTGATCATGTGGCCCCTGCAACTGTTACTGCTTATTGCATGCTTAGTGTTACAATGAGGTTACTCTTATGTGAGTCGGGATGGTAGTGCTGATGTGATGATGGTGTTAACATGTTGGTGAATTTGACCTAAACAAGGTGAACGATGACAGACTGTGTAGGAGTACATAGTGGGTTGTCTCGTTGAAAACTTCCTAAATCCCGAGTTCTTGTATGGTAATCCAAGACAAATAGTACAACCACACATTGGGCTCACGGACCCCTCTCGGCCTAGTACCTCAATCCGTGTTGACGTCCAGGAGTCACATTAGTTCGGGCTTTCCGTTTGGAAAATTCATAGAAAAAGAATGGATGAAAGGTTGCATCATATAGATATGTGGGTGGATCTGTGAGACAGTGAATCCATCTTCTCGGATGACGTCTCGGTTGCCTACATTGTCTGAGTCCGTAACGTTGATCCGGCCGGACTCTCGAGCGGGATCTGCCTCAGATAGTCGACTCCTGGAATAGACCAGTTGTGAGTGAAGGGTCGTGGTGAACATCCTCGTCGACACCCCTTGAATGGTGACGAGTACTTGGCGGTACCTGATGTTCATGTGTGTTTGGTTTGCACCCTTGCAAGGTAAACAAAACTATTCGAACCGCCGCGTCCGCGGTCTTGGACTACTTGGATACCTATGCTTGATTATTAGACAACTTCAATGGTTACTCTAAAACTTGCCAAGATAAGTGTGAGTGTTATGGTTTGCTTTCACGTGGGAAGTGGAGGAAGGATCCATAGTGGTGTATTGTTTGGGAGACTTGGATAGATGGACTTGAGTACGTTTCTTACTTCATTCTGGTATTCGTAGTATAGGACTAGCCAAGTCAAAGCTGGCACTTCTGCATTGAAACCCCACCTCCTTTTTCATTGAAACTTGAGAATGAGTAGTATAGATCTGATGAAAGTCTTGCTGAGTATGACTTTTTACTCACATTGCCATATTTTATGTTTTAGATGAAACCCCCTGACCCCGATGGAGGCTTCTTCGTGGACCTCGACGTTGACTAGGTCGTATAGTTCCAGATAGCAGTCTGGTCCCTTTTGGAGGGCTATGTATGTTTGAACAAGGATTCTCTAAGCCATTTGTTAAGCTTGTCTGTACTCAAACCTAATTTTCTTCCAATGTTTGATGTAATGTTGGATCACAAACTTGTGATCTCTTTGTGTACTCTATATAACTCAATAAAGATTTACTCCCTCCGATCCATGATAAGTGTCGCTCCTCTAGTACAAAGTTTGTACTAGCTTAGTACAAAATGAGCGACACTTATTATGGATCGGAGGGAGTACTTTTTAGAGTTCATGTGATGAGTACATGTTGTTTACACTAGATATGTATGTTGCGTGTATGGTTATAATGTGCATGTCTTAGTGTTGGGTTCGATAGCTTAGTTGTGTTCTCGCCGGCGCTCTTTCATAGACCAAGTGGCCCTTAGATGTGCACAGCTTGGGGCATCGCGGTGCGATTGCTCGTGACTCTTTCATGTGGCACACTTTGTTGTATGATTGAGCCCGCCCAAGACCCCAACTAAGTGATCGGGAAGGATTCTATTTATGTAAGTGTTATAATTCAATCGATAATATGGTTGAGGCTACTTGTCTATGAGTATGGGATTTCACCACCCATAATCATTTAGAGTTGTGAGCGGACGATGAGGGCCCATCTCAGTTGATCATCCGGGCCTAGATGGCAAGCCCCTCACGTTCGAGCTTTCCGAGAGTGTCTTGTGCTTGTCCTTGTCGGCTTAGAAAAGTGGGTACGGCTCTCGGCTCTCCATATGATTGAGTTGTGACTGGAATTACATATGCATATTCCGGGTCCCGACAAACTTGGTATCAGAGAAGGACTGTATGTAGGACTATCAAACCTTGGTCGATGTCGAGTCTAGCATTCTATAGTTATATAGTTACTTGGGTATATGGGAACAACATAAGACTTCTTTTTTCTCCTTACCCTCATGGATCTGAGTTCTGATTCACCCTCATCTTTTCTACGGGAAGATAGGACTAGGCTCATCTATGTCTTTAGTAGAACATCTCGTTGATTGCTTCTTTATAGCCGTAGGACTATTGTGGTCTTCCGAGTCATCATTCCCTAGTGTTTCTTAGGAAGTGATGACTGTTATCTTGGAGGTTTTCTCATTTTTCATCCCAGTGTAGCCGTTATCTTGGAGGTTTTCTCTCTATTTTGGTTGTCTTTCCATAAGATTTGTTAGGTGGCATACCCGACAGTTCCATAGAGTTTGTTGTAGGTTTTATTCTAGAAACCTATATTGATGCATTTTCAGTTATTCCTCCCACTTTAGATGTCTTATAGCCAGAATAACCACACTAACCATCATGTTGGGGTAATTTGCTACTCTGACATATTTTTTGTAGCCCCTAGTAAGCCATGGTCATCCTCTAGGAAACTACCCAGTAATCCAGCTCCTTAAATCTAGTCACCCGACAAATGTGTAGAATTCATCGTAGATCTTATGCCAGGAACCGCCCCAATTTCCAGACGCCCATACAAAATGGCCCCACGTGAGTTAGCTTAAAATCCAACTTGAAGCTTTGTTGGAAAAAGGCTTCATTCTCCCTAGCTCATCGCCATGGGGTTGCCCCGTTCTGTTTGTAACGAAGAAAGATGGAACATAAAGGATGTGCGTAGATTATCGCCCGCTTAATCTAGCAACGATAAAGAACAAGTACCCACTTCCCAGGATCAATGATCTTTATGATCAACTTGATGGATCCTCTGTCTTATCCAAAATGGACTTGAGATTAGTCGATCATCAAATCAAAATCTGAAACGAGGACATTCCCAAAACGGCTTTCACTACTCGTTATGGTCTTTATGAGTATACCATCATGTCCTTTGGTTTAACCAATGCCCCCGCCACTTTCTCGCGCATGATGAATTCGATCTTCATGGAGTACTTGGATAAATTTGTTGTAGTTTATCTTGATGACATTCTCATCTACTCAAAGAATGAAGAAGAGCACGTAGAACATCTTAGGCTGGTATTGATGAAACTTCGAGAGCATCGCCTTTATGCCAAGTTCTCTAAGTGCGAATTTTGGCTACCAGAAGTGACCTACTTAAGCCACGTGATTTCTGCCAAAGGCATTGCTGTGAATCCTGAGAGTGTTTAGGCTGTCATTGATTGGACTCCACCTGAATCGGTTAAGCAAGTTAAGAGTTTTCTTGGCTTAGCAAGCTATTGTCGCCTCTTCGTTGAGAACTTCTCCAAAGTTGCAAAGCCTCCAACTGAACTCCTCAATAAAAATAAGAAATTTGAATGGACTCCCTAGTGCGAGGAAAGCTTTCGAGAGCTAAAGAGAAGATTGACTTCTGCACCCGTACTTGCACCTCCAGACACCAAAAAGGATTTCGAGATCTATTGTGACGCTTCACGGCAAGGGTTAGGATGCATACTTACGCAAGATCGACACGTGGTAGCATATGCTTCACGGCAGTTGCGTCCACATGAAGAGAACTAGCCCACCCATGATCTTGAACTCGATGTCGCAGTTCATGCCTTGAAGACTTGGCGACATTACCTCCTTCGTAATCGTTGTGAGATCTCTTCCGACCACCAAAGCCTCAAATAGATATTCACCCAACCAGATATTAATCTCAGGCAAAGACGCTAGATAGAGTTAATAAAAGATTATGACTTAGGAGTCTCATTCAGCACAGGAAAAGCCAACGTCATGGCTGACGCATTAAGTCGTAAGTCGTATTGTAACAACCTCATATTACAACAGTATCAACCACTTCTTCATGAGAAATTTCGAAAGATCAACCTCGAGATTGTTCCTCGTGGATCTCATTTCAACTTGGTGGCAAAACCAACCCTTGAGGATCAAATCATAGTTGCCCAAAGGCGTGCACGAGGTTTTCGCCGGATCAAGGAGAACATTGCTAGCGCAACTGCTAAATGTTTCTCCACAGATAGTAAAGGAACGATATTCTTTGAAAATCGTTTGGTAGTACCTAAGAATAGGGATATAAGGAAACTAATCCTTAAATAAGACCATGACACTCCCCTCTCAATTCATCCTGGTAGCACAAAAATGTACCGAGATCTACGCCAGAGATTTTGGTGGACTAGGATAAAGCGAGACATTGCTCGTTATATTGTTGAATGTGATGTTTGTCGTTGCATTAAGGCAGAACACCAAAGACCTGCTGGCACTCTTAAACCTTTGCCTATTCGTGAGTGGAAATGGGACAAAGTCAGTATGGACTTCATCACTGGATTTCCAAAAACCCAGAAAGGAAATTATGCCACCTTCGTTGTCATTGATAGACTTTCCAAAGTAGCTCACTTCTTTCCCGTTCGCGAGTCTATTACTGCTAGCCAGTTAGTGGACTTGTATGTCTCTAGGATTGTGTCTCTTCATGGTGTTCCTTTGGAAATCAATTCGGATCGTGGTAGCCTTTTCCCCTCTAGATTTTGCGGAAGTTTTCATAATGCTATGGGAACTCATCTCTCCTTTAGTAAAGCTATCCATCCCCAGTCTAGCGGTGAAGTTGAAAGGGTTAACCAAATTATCGAAGACATTCTCAGAGCTTATGTTATCTCATTCGGAAATAATTCGGAGAAGTTTCTTCCATTCGCTGAATTTTCTTATAACAATAGTTTCCAATCTAATCTGAACATGGCTCCTTTTGAATTTCTCTATGGACGAAGATGTCGAACACCCCTAAACTAGTCAGAAACTGGTGAAAGACAACTATTTTGACCGGATATGATCAAGGAACCAGAAGAACAAGTTTGCATTGTTCGTGGTCAATTGAAAGCCGCCCAATCTTGTCAGGAAAGATACTATGATCGTCATCATAGGCAAGAAAGCTACAATCAGGATGAGAAGGCTTACCTTCGGGTTACTCCTCTGAAGGGAACCCAACGATTCGATATCAAAGGCAAGTTGACCCCACTTTACATTGGACCTTTCCGCATTCTTGATAAACGTGGAGAAGTCTACCAACTTGAAATACCCCCGCACCTTTCCTGAGTACATGATGTATTCCATGTGTCACAACTCAGGCATTTCTTCAAGGACCCCATCGGCGAAGTCGACCATGAAACACTTGATCTCCAAGATAAACTTTCACATCGAGAGCACCCCGTTCGTATTCTTGATTCAGCAGAGCATAGCACTCGCCATCATAAAATCAAGTTTTTGAAAGTGCAATGGTCACGCCACTCCGAAAAAGAAGCCATGTGGGAAAGAGAAGACCGCCTATGTGCCGAGTACACCACCTTTCTCCCAAAAACTCCTGAATCTCGGGACGATATTCTTTTGAGTGGGGGCGAGTTGTCACAACCCCAACTTAGGTATGTGCTAGGAGTAGCAAGTCACTTTGCATCATGCTAAAAATTTCAAAATAAATTGAATTGGGGAAAAGAAAAGCCTCAAATGAATTTAATTCAAATGGCCAGACGAAAAGTACTTCCAAAAATTCCTCTGGTATTTTTGAAAAGTCCTATAAATGAGCAGGATCACATATAAAGAGAAGTGGGTCCCACTGCATGCTCCAAGATTTTTCAAAAAAAAATCCAAAAGGGCTTGGAAATTAAATAAAAATCATATTTGAATTAAATTTCAAAAATCTCCAGAACTTGAGACTGGCTATTAGTATGTCACATAAGGCCATATTAAAGTTTTGGGATTTTATAAAAATGCTTTGCTATTTTATTCAAAGAAAAACAAAATGACAGAAAAAGAAAACAGAAAGAAATAAAGAAAAGGGGGCCTTACCTATTTTGGGCCCAACTCATCCCCCTGGCCCATTTGGTTGGCCCAGCCTAGCCCTACAGCTTGTCGTCTTCTTCAAGCACCTCGGTGGCGAGCTGGGAGCACTCGTTCGACAGCCACCTCGACGCCGAGGCCCTTCCAGGCCTCCATGACCCCTATCTCCTCGCCACGACGATGCCTAGAGCACGCCCTCACCTTTCCCCCTCTCCCTGCTCCCTCAATCCATCTCCCTCACCGGAATCTCGCCGCCACCAAAAAGCAATCGGAGAGCGCTGTCGTTCTCCTCCGAGGCCACAGGACAACACCCGCCGCGCCACCTTGTCCTCGGAGCTCGCCGTGATCGACTCCGTCACCGCTAGCAAGAAATTGGGGCCCGTACACGTCGCCTGCGTCAACCTCCACTGCCACGGCCGCCGCTCGTCAGCGAGCAATTCCGCCTCAGCTCCTTCGGCCTCCCCGTCCTCTCCATTGCATCCAGGGTGAGCTCCGTCGTCGAACTCCTCTCCCCGAACTCCATCCCGTGCACCAAATCATCGTCGCCTCTTTTACAGAGCTCCGACCGCCGCGTAGCTTGACACCGGCGAGGCTTCGGTGCTCCCCATCCTTCCCCATTGGCACGAGGTGATGCGGGCGAGCACGATGAGCACGCCCATGCCCTCGGCTTGGCAAGACGTGCCCTGCACCGCTGTGCCCGTGTGCGCCGCCGTATTGGGTGGCCACCGGCGACTCGCCGCCGGCGAGGCCGACGTGGCCACCGTGATTAGCACTAACCACCCCCCCAGTGTCACTAACGCGTGGGCCCCGTGGCCTAAACTAATTCAACATATTTAATTAAAATGGGTTTGAACCCCACTAATACTGATAAGGGGACCCCACGGGTCAGAGCCCCCCCCCCCCCCGCCATGTCATGCTGACACCAGCATGACGCTGTAATTCCTTTTCTTTTTAAAAATAATAATCAGAAAATTCCAGAAAAATGAATAAACTTTGAAATTCAATAACTTTTAAACCATAACTCCAAATTTAAAAAATAATATATGAAAAATGATCGGAAAAATGCAAGGAATACGAATATGCACTTTTTTCATGTTTGACTATTTTAAAATGGGTGATCAGTGACAAAGATGCATATGGACCCTTTTTTAATTCAAATTTGGAGTTGTTTTCCAAATCTTTTTGCAATGCACTTCTTGTAAATAAAAATTTCGAGACATCAACACCAAGCACATCACATTATACCACCTTTTCATGTGACTGAGCATTGCATTCATATTGACTGCTACATTATGCTTTGTGTGCTATCGATAGCAACTAAACCGGAAACGGAGGCACCACCGAAGCAGAAGAAGAGTGTTAGTACGATCCCCGTCAGCAAGGCAATCAAAACCCCATTGATCATGTCAATAAAAACCCAGTTCCCTATCATTCTCGCTTATGCATTGTTTAGGATGTTACCATGATGCGTTTCTAACGCATAGTTGAACCCATTCCTCTGCATGACCTATCATTTTGACAAAGTAGTAAGGAAACCACAATCCTAGCAGATTTAGTAGTTGTATGTTGATCACGTGGCCCCTGCAACTGTTACTGCTTATTGCGTGCTTAGTTTTACAATGGGGTTACTCTTATGTGAGTTGAGATTGTAGTGATGATTTGAGGATGGTGTTAACATGTTGCTGAATTTGACCTAAACAAGGTGATGGATGAGAGACTGTGTAGGAGTACACAGTGAGTTATCTCTTTGAACACTGCCTAAATCCCGAGTTCTTGTATGTAATCCAAGACAAAGAGTACAACCAGACATTGGGCTCACTGACCCCTCTCGGCCTAGTACCTCAATCCGTGTTGACGTCCAGGAGTCACATTAGTTCAGGATTTCCATTTGGCATATGCATAGAAAAATCATGTATGAAATCTTGCATCACATAGGTATGTGGGTGGATCACTGACCCCTCTCGGATGGAGTCTCGGTTGCCTACATTGTTTGAGTCAATAACGGTTATCCGGCAGGACTCTCGAGAGTGATCTACCTCAGATAATCGACTCCTGGAATAGACCGTTCGTGAGCGAAGTGTCGTGGTGAACATCCTCGCCGGCACCCCTTGAATGGTTTCGAGTACTTGGCGGTAACTGATGGTCATGTGTGGGTAGTTTACACCTGATACGTCCAAAACGTATCTATAATTTCTTCTTGCTCCATGCATGTTTTGTGTGATATTGCTATGATCTATATACACTTTCATACACTTTTGATCATATTTGGACTAACCTATTAACTCAGTGCACCCCAGTGCCAGTTCCTGTTTTCTGCTGTTTTTCTATTTCAGTTTTCCCCCATATAAAAAGTCCTAGAAAAATTGCGGGAAAAATACAGGAAAAATCAGCGTACAGGAAGCTTCGAGAAGAGCCCGGGAGGGGCCAGAGGGGATCCTGGGGGGGCCTAGGCGGCCACCCGGCGGGGCCCCACCCATGCCCGCGCCAGGGGGGCGCCTAGGGCCCCTGGTCCACCTCTGGCTGCCCCCCTTCGCCTATTTATTCTCCGTCACGGGAAAACTCCAGAAGAAGAACACTATTCCGCAAACTCGCCTGTGTTCCGCCGCCACCGCGCTTCCGAGATCGGGAGCACCAGAAGACCTCTTCCCGGCACCTTGCCGGAGGGAGGTTTGACCTCCGGGAGTCTCCTCTCCACCATGGATGCTCCCCGGATGTCTCGTGAGTAGTTTTCCTTGGACCATGGGTCCGTGATCAGTAGCTATGTGATGTTCTCCTCCCCTCTTTGATCTTCATTGTTTAGACCTCGTGAGCTGCCCTACATGATCGAGGCACCTTTGTAATATTTATAATGTTGCTATGCTGAGTTTGATGGGATCTGATGGATTATGAGATTATGCTCATATTGTGATAGAGTAATATATTTGGTTTTTATCTCTTATATTTTTGTTCCTAAGTAATTCTTGCATGTTCTCCGTTGCTGTTTATTGCTTTGGCCAAGTAGTAGGTAGTGACTCCAAGAGGGAACGTTGTGCTAGATTGTGGGTTCATGCCCCCCGATGACACGATTGAGTGACAGAAACATGAGTCTAGGGGATGTGATGTTGCCACAAGGGGGAAAACAACGGTGCTTGTAACCGCGGTTGCAAGGATTGTTTACTTTACGCAAAGTTCTTTTTATTGCAGTTGTCTGTTGCTTTGGGTTTAGACTTTGGGTGCGGCTCGCAACTTAATACCAGCGAGATGTTCTGGATAGATATCTCAAGGTGGATGATTAGAAGTAGATGAAGATGGATTTCGGTCTACTTATTTTGGCGTACTTCCCGTGCTTTTGAGCCTCTTCCTTTCTTTTGTAGCATAGTTAGCATTGCGGTGCGTTCATAATCCTGTCAATTGCCCTTCTGTAAGTTGTTTACCTCGCATAGAAGTTTTATCGTCTTTTGGGAGAGAGACATCACTAGTGAACATCACGTATCCCGGTCCATATCCTCATTATTATTTCCCAGCTATATTTACTTTACTGCTTTTACTTGCTATCATTATCCCTTGCGTTTTATCCTTTGTGAACAACAAGACCGGAGAGATTGACAACCTCTCTGAACTTCGTTGCGAACAAAGTTATCTGTGTCTGTGTGCAGGTGCACGTCAGTTGCGCCGCTGACACCTACTTATCATCTCTAGAGTCCTACTAGAGACAAACCTTGGTATCTTCACCGAGGGAAAACTGCTGCTGCACTACATCTCAAACCTTCCACTTGGGGTAACCAACGAAGGGCGAGAAGCCATCAACACCCTTTCAAGGTTAACAAAACTATTCGAATAGCCGCGTCCGCGGTCATGGATGGAGACCTATGCTTCATTATTAGACAACTTCAATGGTTACGCTAAAACTTGCGAAGATAAGTGTGAGTGCTATGGTTTGCTTTCTCGTGGGAAGTCGAGGAAGGATCCATAGTGGTGTATTGTTTGGGAGACATGGATAGATTGACTTGAGTACGTTCGTTACCTCATTCTGGTATTCTTACTACATGACTAGCCAAGTCAAAGCTGGCACTTCTGCATTGAAACCCCACCTCCCTTTTCCTTGAAACTTGAGCATGAGTAGTAAAGATCTGATGTAAGTCTTGCTGAGTACGACTTTGTACTCACGTTTGCTTATTTTATGGTTTAGACGAAAACACCTGACCCCGATGGAGGCTTCTTCGTGGATCTCGACGTTGACTAAGTCGTATAGTTCTAGACAGCAGTCTGGTCCCTTGTGGAGGGCTATGTATGTTTGAGCAAGGCTTATCTAAGCCATTTGTTAAGCTTGTCTCTACTCAGACCTAATTTGCTTCCGTTGTTTGATCTAATGTTGGATCATAGACTCGTGATCTCTTTGTGTACTCTATATAAGTAAATAAAGATTTACTTTGTAGAGTTCATGTGATGAGTACCTGTTGTTTACACTAGACATGTATGCTGCGTGTATGGTTATAACGTGCATGTCTTAGTGTGGGGTGCGATAGCTTTGTTATGTTCTCGCCGGCGGTCTTTCATACACCAAGTGGCCCTTAGATGTGCGCATCTTGAGGCATATCGATGGGATTGCTCGTGACTCTGTCACGTGGCACACTTTTTTGTATGATTGAGCCCGCACGAGACCCCGATTAATGATCGGGCTAGAGTCTGTTTATGTAAGTGTTATAATTCAATCGATAATATGGTTGAGGCGACTTGTCTATGAGTATGGGATTTCACCACCCATAATAATTTAGACTTGTGAGCGGACGATGAGGACTAATCTCAGTTGATCATCCGGGCCTGGATGGGATGTCCCTCACGTTTGAGCTCTCCATATGATTGAGTTGTGACTGGAACTACATAAGCATATTCCAGGTCCCGACAACGCGCCCCCTGGCCGCTAGGTGGGGCCCCCCTTGGGCATCTGGAAGCTTTTGTAAGGCTGATTTTTTATATATTTTTCCCAGAATTCTTTAGACACTTTAAGTAATGGAAAGACCTGAAATATAAAAACACCAGAAAACAGAAACTGGCACTAGGGTGCACTGAATTAATAGGTTTGTCCAAATATGATCAAAAGTGTATGAAAGTGCATCAAAAGCATAGCAATATCACCAAAACATGCATGGATCAAGCAGAAATTATTGATACGTTTGGGACATATCACCATCCCCAAGCTTGTCCTCGAGTAGTTAAATGATAACAAGCATAATTTCTGTGGTGACATGCTACCAATCATATAAGAACTTTTAAGTAAGGCAAGCAAGGCATGTAATTCAATTCAAGTCATAACAAGCAAGAGTCTATATTAGCATTGAAACAAGCAACATAAGAACATAAAGGTGCAAGAGATCTCGTTGTCCGTGACTCGAATGTCTCCAAATGGTGTTTGTGTGCAAGAAGAGGGAGATGGTATTACAAGAGATAAAAAGCATACTATTTATTTTAGTTGAGAACTCAATCTAATAAAGTTTGACACTTGGTATTCTTTGGAATCTTATTTTTACTCGTCCCCAGGCCACTATCTTGGTACAAGTCAAACCGATCCACTCCCTTTTGACTTTTTGAGATCTCATGCAATGGATGAGCGTAAGCAAGAAATTTTACAATTAGGATGGCAAAGAGATAAATGATGGAGGAGGAAGGCATAAAGGTGTGAAAGGATCACATCAATGAGGACAATCATAGGTGAGAGAAAGCCAAATGATAGATATGATGTGAGGAGTAGGGATTGCCACGCAACGGATGCACATATGAGCTATGGAAAGCTCTCTAAAGGAACTAGTGGGGGTGCATCCATCTTTCTTGCTCATGAAGACCTAGAGCTCATTTGAGGAGGCTCATCATTGGAATATACAAGCCAGGTTCTATAGTGTAAAAGTACCCACATAGATATATGCATGTATGGTGATCTCTACGGAATACAAGATATAAGAGGGAGTACGAGTGTGGATCTCTCAAAAGGAATAGTAGTGTGCCCCCTTCTCTCTTTTATTTCTTTTTTTCTCTTTTTTGTATTTTTTTTGCCTCAATGGCTCTTTCTACTTACCTCTCATTTGTCCTCTTTGGGATATTTTAATTTGTCCTATTTGGATTCTTTTCCTCACTTTAGGGGCAACACTTTATATATTACAAGAAGTATAGAAGATCTTTCACACTTTACAAAAGTACTCAGCATAAAGAAGATGAAGCTATCATGATGTATGCAAATGTATGTCTCTGCCAGTGTAGCGGGATATGCAATGATACTAGCGCGTCATATAGGAATGATTAGGGCAAGGCCCAACTAGCATGCGGCCTATTGATCAAGCAAAAGCATGTATGACATGAAGATCAAGTAATGAGATGATGGGTGTTACATGGCAATATATCTCGGAAAGGCTATGGAAATGCCTTGATAGGTAGGTATGGTGGCTGCTTTGACGAAGGATATAAGGAGGTTTATGATGATAGAGCGTACAATGCCAAGGGTTTGGACGCACTAGCGAAGTATGCGCCAACTCTCGAGGTGTGAAAAGGGCAATGCACGGTACCAAAGAGGCTAGAAAAATATGGGTGGCAGAAGTGTCAACTTTCGAATACTTATATTAGTCCGAAGAACTCATGCACTTATTATTGGTAACTCTCAATCTAATCAGGAGGTGCACAAAGAGACAAGTACCTCGAGGAGGAGTGTATGGGGGTTTGGTTATCCTTGCGCATCCTCGAGTCATGGTACGTGAGTGTACTTTAATATCTGATCCCTCCAAAGATTAGTGATCCATCTAGTAGCTAGAGTTGTCAACGTGTTTTTTAGTTTTTCGAAAATAAACACGGATTACCCAAAATACAACATCTATCACTAATAGGCTAAAGCTCTTGACACCAAAATTCAAACATTACTCAAAACAATACCTCAAAACTATTGCAAGTTACTACTACAATTGAATAGCAACCTCAATTAACTACTTCAAGTCAGGACACACAACTCAGTGCAACAGCCAACACTCTAAGAAAGATAACCATGAAGACTCAAGAGAGTTCCAGCAACAACTTGAACAAAATCGCTTAAAAAGATAAGCATGAAAACTAAGAGCTAAGCATGACAGCAGCTATGAAAAGATAAAGAACACACACAGCAAAGATAAGCAGGAAAATCCTATGATGTGTTCTAGATTGAAGTGGAGCGTGTTTCTCTCCAACACAAAGAAATCTGGGTTCTAACTTGTTATGAACAAAAAACAAAGCTAAAGAAAACTAAAAAGTAAAGAGCAAGACTCTCCAAGCATAGAACATAACGCATGAAGTCATAAACATATAGTGGAACGAAGGACGAACTGATAATTGTTGATGGAGAAGGGGATGCGCAATGGCATCCCCAAGCTTAGATGCTTGTGTCTCCTTGGATATTTCTTGGGGGTGCATGGGGGCATCCCCAATGTTGAGCGTTTGACACTCCCGGATCTTCTTTCATCTTCTTCCTTCTCACACTTGAAAACTCCCTTCATACATAACTCATCATAAGCTGATTAGAGAGGTTAGTACCCATAATAAAATAATTTTCCTCTACTGGAAATTCAGATATTCTGGAACAGCTACTGTTTCTCAAGATTCCCCAAAAGTTTTTGAAAAGAAAAAACTAGCGCAAGATTTGCAAAACTGGGAAAAGGCAAAACAGGGCAGAATCTGTGAAAAACAGACCAGTAGGTATTAAATAATTTTTTGGGGTACTTCTGCAACTCAAATAAAAAAACTCAGAACAGATGAACGAAAGCTAATTGTATAGCGCACGCTTTCAAAACAATTCAGATAAAAAAGATGATCTGGTGATTTTAGCCGATTTTTTACGTCAAGGGACAATTTTTTTCTTTTCTGGACAACATGTCACATCTTTTGAACTTTCTTGCAATCAGAGGCTAAACTTGGCACAAAGATTGAAAATAAAGATACAATGGTGTTTCTACAGTAGTAACAATCATCAAGACCACTAAAAACAGAAGGAAAAACATCTTGGGTTGCCTCCCAACAAGCGATTTCTTTTACGCCTTTGAGCTTGGAACGAAGGAAAAAGATCAAGTGTTATCAAGTGTAAGAGAATAGCTAGCCCATGTAACGGACTCAAAAGGTAACATAATATTATTTATAGGGAAGTGTTACATGCCCTTCCGGAGAGTGCATTGGAATTTTATATTCCCCTCTTTCATATCAATGACAGCACCGACGGTGCGAAGAAAAGGACGTCGCAAAATAATTGGACATGAGGGTTCACACTCAATTTCCATTATAGTAACATCGACGGGAACATAATTATCATTGACAATAATAAGAACATCGTCAATCTTCCACAATTGTTTCTCTATGGAAGAATCAACAAGACGAGCACCAAAAGAACAAGGATCAAAAGGTTTCAATTCAAACATATCATACATTCTTTTTTGCACAGCAGAGTTAGTAGCTCCAACATCACATAAAGCATAGCAAGAGAAGTTATTCAATTTAATTTTGATCATAGGATCCCAACCATTTTCTAGCTTTCTAGGCACGGAGGCTTCTAACCTAAGCTTCCCCTGCCTAGCTTTAATGAGAGCATTGGTGATATGCTCCGTGAAGGCAAGATTTAGTGTGCTAGTGTGGGTGTCTCTAGACATTTTGTGTAGTAAATTAATAACTTCAGAAAGAGTACAAATATCAAAATCAAGGTCACTACTATCAAGTAAGGTGGTAGTGATGTCATTGAGGCTTACTTGTTTGATAGCCTCTATGTTTGTAAGACCCGATATGCGGTACTATTTCAGATCTGGATGTTTTCGTCCAAACCCGAGGACGAAGCACATATCGGACCCACCGCAAGCTATGACGAATTCATATGTCTCATATTTCAACATGTTATCACAACATTACATCTACAGGAATACAACATCTCATACAATCGGCATACAGCTGCCTTAATACAATACATCAGCAGAAGATATATGTCTGAGTACATACTACAATCAAATGCCTAGTGGCAAAGGTAAAACCCACCATTCCCACGTCCACACGGGTCCAGGCTCTCCGCCGGGATCCGCCTAACTAGTCGTCGTCGTGCCTCCACAAAGGCGTCCAAAAGAAGGGTCGTCGAGCTTCTCTTTAGTCCATAATCGTTTGCATAACATACATAAAAGAGAGAAGAAGGGGGTGAGCTATATCAACAAGTCTTGTAACTAACTTCTCACGGTAAGATGAGGGTAGTGGTTGAGGTTGCAGCCGCACTAACATTATATAAGTTGCTAACGATCTATTTAGAGTAAGATGAGAACCAAGCATTCAATGAGGAATCGCCTCCAACAAGTCTTGCTATCAGCTACTTACGCAAATATAACAGCTAACCTATCCTTGTCCTCCCCTTTGCATCCCGACGAAGAAGAAGCTGTCAATGCACTCACACGTTGATCAACTTATTAAGATTATTTTAGTTGTTGTTGTCTATGAACAAGGAGTAGGTCTAAAGTCGTCCATGACCATGGACACGGCTTCTCAAAAATATTTAACCCTGCAAGGGTGTACCAGCTGCCCTTTATAAGCTCCGCATGTACGTCGCCTTTCTCAGTCAGGCCCGTTAAATACACTCATTGAAGAGTTGTCTCGAGAGATCCGGACATCATAGCCCTTTAACTAACAACGAAAAAATCCGGGTGGCCCTCGGTAGAGTCAACACCCAACTCAAGAGTCGGCCATGTCTCAAATTGGCCTCTTCAATCTCACGTGAGGTTGGAATGACATCTGCAAAGAAGGTAGGCATCCCGCGCTCCGCAATGTTTTGTACCAACAGGATATACCATCCCACTGGCGCGCCTGAACCTATTCTGAGAACCTGCAGGCCCCTGCCCGCCTCTCCTACTATGAAAATGATAAACCGTCTTGGGCCACCACTAGAAATGTTTGGAGCTAGATAGGTAAGAAAAGGTGACCCCATAGAATCCCACACGCGGTTAGGCACGCTCGTCAAGAGACACAATACCCGGAACTCGGGTCCTAGGTGACTCAAATGGAACAAAGCATCGAGGCGGGATAGCCTAGACCTTCCATCCTTCGTCGAATATAGTCAACATTATAATAATAATATATTCCACAACAATACAATAATGTGATAGCCCAATCCAAGGAGTGACAGGATATTAGTTGTAGCATCCTAAGCATGCATACTAAGCAGTGGTCAAGAAAGAAAGGTACATGGCCAAACAAAGGTTTGATGGGATGTGGAGGAACATGGTTGTTTGGGTTTTAATATGGAGGCTTAAATGTAAGGTGGTAGGATCAAGAAATCGTTCTATCCTATACCTAGGCAAGTGAGATGAAAGTTATAAGCATGATATATGCTCCCCCTTACCTGATGAGAAGACGATTCTGAAGGTGTAGTCGATCACAATCTCGCAACGTGGAGTAACCGCGACAGAACACAAGAAGTAAACACTGGAAAGACAATCAACGAGCAAACATCTATTACTATGGAGCAATCACCATCAAGCAAGAACATGAACGCAACACAAGACAACGCAATACGATATCACATCTATCGTCGAGAGCGGTTACTAACTGGTTAAGTGGATTATCTGTCACACACGACGATACCGCGCATTTATCATTGATTCAAGTTGTTTAGCTACACAACATGAGCAAGGTTGTTAACATGGAATATCATACATGCATGACACGAGGTGAAGCATAAATAAACTATCTAATCTAGTCACTTTAAGTGGTGGGTAAAACAATTATGGACACCACGATAATTATTGCATTTGGTACTAATCTGCACTAAACATAATTTTATTATTTTTATAAGCAAGCAAGAGCAGAATATTGATGATCTAAACGAAATTCTATTCAAGTTACACGTAAGAAACATTTTATTCGGAGTTACGGTTGTTAAGTCATCAAATAAACCATTTATGGTGGCATGCGATGTAATTAGCAGGTAACAATATGTAGACAAGTTCAAAGATGGAAAAGGACCATATTTTATTAATTTGCGCAAAAAATGGAGCAACTTTCATGTAGAAAGTGTCTCCATCCAAGCTACCAGTGAAAAGATACGTGCATCGCAAAATTACAACACAATATGCCATTAATCTTATAAAAAATAAATAAAAGGTCTACGGGCCGAAAGTACTGGTACTGGGCTAAACAGGGGCGAGAGAAAATAACTATACAACGCACGGAGCGCAACAGAGCAACAACTTAACTGGGCCAATCCCACTACTTCGCAAGAAAATAAAATGCTAGGGGCGCTCACCTCTGGGTCGAGGCCCAGCTGCATGATGTAAAAGGAAAGTCGATGCGCCCCCTGAGGCTCAAGGTCGCGCTGAGCCGGGGGCGTTGCTGGGTCGTGCTGGGCTATGTTGCTGGGCGCGCCGGCAAAACTGACGGGGGGCGTTGGAGGATCCCGACCCCGACCTCACGGGTCGTGCCGCCGGTGGCCGTCTCCGGCGAGGTGAAGGCGAGGGGGCGTGGGCTTGGCGTGGAGGAGGAGGGACGCAGACGGCGACGGAACCAGTCGGCTCTGGCCGACGGGGCGGCTCAAGGCCGGGCGGCGCGGGCGAGCTTGGGTCGCCGGCTCCCATGGAGGCTTGGCGGCGGTGCTCGGCGCTGCGAGGAGAGGAGCAGCGTGAGGACAGGAGAGGAGAGGGAAGGAGAGGAGGTGGAAACCTGGAAGCAGGGAGGTGCGGCTCGCCAGGGTGCTGCAGCGGCGGCTGCCCATGGCCGGCGGCAGAAGGCGAGGACGGTGGCTCAGGCGCCAGATCGGGCCCAGACGGCACCGATGCGGGATGGGGTGGGCCCTACGGGCCTCAGACTGGTTGGTGGAGGCTGGGAGGTAACGTGGCGAGCCTGCAACCACTCATATCGAGATCCACCGGCTGAGATGAGGGCTGGTTACGGTTTCTTGGTGGAGGGGATTTGGGGCAATTTTTAGAGGGGGGTGGCTACAAAATGGACTAAGGGAAACCATAGAAAGGCTATGAGAGAGTGGTGGTCTATTTATAGGATGGCCTGGCTCGCAAGTTTACGCAAACGCCCCCGGGTTTCTCTCTCTCGCGTCCGGCGATTACGTTTTGGACCGCCAGGAGTCCATACAACCCCCGATTGGGACGAAACCTCGAACCACACGCTCAGCGCGACGACCCGAACACTTCTACCTCACTTAAATACCGTTCCGAAAACATCTTCCGGCACCCAATAAAATAATCCATTTCTTAAATAAACGGGATTTTCGTTCAGATGGCGATGGCCGGTCTTGTGCAGGAAGTTGTGACGGTGCTCGGGCGAAACACGGTGTCGCGAAGGTCGTGTGCCATGGTTCAGTCACGCTTGACGATAACAGAAGGAGGGGGGAAATAATCACCAATTAATAAATTGGAGAAACAAATACTACAAACAACTCTAGCAATCAACAAAATAAAGCAACAAACAAAATTTTAATTAGGGTGGAATGTCCAGGCTGTTACAATACACCATCACCAACAAGGGATCTCGTCTCGTGATCCTGGACGATCCGGGGGAGAGGATTGGAGAGAAAAGATATTCGACAATTTTCAACACCACCAACAAGGGACTCTGCTCCATGTCGAGGAAGAACTTCCATCGAGATAAATTTCCAGAGAGAGATGACAACGTCGGAGAACGAAACCATCAGGTGACGAAGAGGAAGAACGACAAAGGGAAATGATGATCAAGAGAAGAATTCTCACTAAATCGTGAGGATACTAGGCAGAAGGACCGAAGTCAACGAACGACCAAGATGTTAACCGAAGTCGGAGACGCTAAAGGTACTACATGAATTCCCAAACCTGAGATCGGAATCGAGACAATACACTGCCAGTAAGGCATTGTAACGGTTCCGAACTCCACACTCTCGAGATCCTAAAGTTTGGAAGGGATAAGGCGAGAGTAAAACACTTCCGGCACTTGTCCTGACCAGAGAAATAGTAAGGAGTAAAAAGATTCCTACTCTCCGATAACTAACTTAGTAACTACAAAATAGTTTTTGTCTAGACTCGACTTCGGCCATAGAAGGGATCCTACAGTCGGTAAGGCTCTGATACCAAGTTGTACGACCCGATATGCGGTACTGTTTTAGATCTGGACGTTTCCGTCCAAACCTGAGGACGAAGCACATATCGGACCCACCACGACATATGACGAAGCCATATGTCTCGGATTTCAACATGATATCACAACATTACAGCTACAGGGATACAACATCTCATACAATCGGCATACAACTGCCTTAATACAATACATCAGCAGAACATATATGTCTGAGTACAGACTACAATAAAATGCCTAGTGGCAAAGGTAAACCACACCATTACCACGTCCACACGAGTCTAGGCTCTCCGCCGGGATCCGCCTAACTAGTCGTCGTCGAGTCTCCCTGAAGGCGTCCAAAAGAAGGGTCGTCAAGCTCCTCTGTAGTCCATGATCGTTTGCATAACGTACATAAAAGAGAGAAGAAGGGGTGAGCTATATCAACAAGTCTTGTAACTAACTTCTCACGGTAAGATGGGGGTAGTGGTTGAGGTTGCAGACTCACTAGCATTATATAAGTGGCTAGCGATCTATTTAGCGTAAGATGAGAGCCAAGAATTCAATGAGGAATCGCCTCCAACAAGTCTTGCTATCAGCTACTTACGCAAACATAACACCTAACCTATTCTTGTCCTCCCCTTCGCATCCCGACGAAGAAGAAGCAGTCAAGGCACTCACACGTTGATCAAGTTATTAAGATTATCTCAGTTGTTGTTGTCTATTGGAACGCCCCCGGATATTGTCACTGTCATTAAGCTAACTAGATTGTCTTGTCCTCATAACCATTCTCATTAAAATTTTAATTAGGCAATAATTCCCCTCCAATGCATTTTAAAAAGGCAAGTCAACATGAAACTTTTCAAAAGTGGTTAAACACAAAGGTTCATGACTTTGTAAATAACCCATAAGCACTTATAGCATTTTAATCACTATTTTGGAATTATTAAATTGCCCTTGGAATTTCAATAAACAAAGTTGAAATTAAACTTGAATCAAAAGTTGTGCAACCAATTTTGTTAAATGCCTAAAAATCAGTGGACCATGTTAGAACAACAATGGGAATTTAGTATATCATTTAACTATTTGAAACAATTAAAAATCAGTGGCAAAACAACCCTATCTAATCCTTTTAAATATGACAAAAACTCAAATGATTTTATTATGTCACCAAACTTTTTGTGGCACTACAATATCATGTGGCATTAATAAATAAACTAGTTTCACTCTTTGCAAAAATAAAATACTAGCTAAACAAAATAGAAATAGAAAGAAAAGTTTAATAGAAAAGCAGAAAAGGAGAAAGCTCTATTTCTCGCCTAGTGCAAAAACCAGCCGGCCCACCTGGCCCGGCCCACTCCTCCTCCCCATTCTTCTTCTTCTCATAGTTTCCCTGTCTTGGACGCCATGTCGACCGAGGCCCGCCACGTCCTGCGCCGCTACAGTGCCCCATCCTCGTGGACAAGAATTGACCCACGCCCTACCCTTGTAGCCCTAGGTCACGATCCCCCACTCCACTGATCACCATCGTCGCCACGAGACTACCCGGAAGCCGCCATCAGCAAGGTCGCGGTCAGTGAGCTTCCCATGCCCCGCCAGCTTGTCCTGCGGATGTGTCGTCATCGTCTTCATCATCTAACGCGTGGAATCGATCCGAGGACTTCACCAGCGAGCAAACCGCCTCTGTTCCCCTTCGCAGCCCTGCCGCACGTCGTCGTCGATTCCGCCCAACTCGAGCCTTCCCCGGGCAGGCTTTGCGCGGCCACACCTCCACGGTGAGCTCCTCGCCGTTTTCCCATTTTGTGTGTGCGCTTTCGTGCTCCACAGCGCCATCCCCATCATGGCGTGCTCCGGCCGACGCGGGTGCTGGTCGTGGCCACGACCTGAGTTCCTTTCGCCACGGGCTTGGCCGCACCCGCGTGCTTCTGCTGCTTTCGTGCGCGCCCCTGCTTGATGCGTTCCGCGCCTACTCGTCGCTCGCCTCTGCTGCTTTTCTGGTCACCGCTGTGGGCACGGCTGCCATTGCCGGGGACCCCCCCCTGCTGCGCACCTTATCGCGCCCCGTGCGCGCCCTCTGCCGTGCTCATGCGGGGCCAAACCCCCACCGCAGCCCTCCACCCCTTTCGGCCTTGCCGCCGTGCCCCTGGCCGCCAGCGTGGGCACGTCAGTGGGGTAAGCCCCCCCCCTCACTGACCGGTGGGCCATGGCTAATTAGATTAGCCAACCCCCCCCCCCCTTGTTAAGCCTAAAACCCCCTCTGTGTCTACGGCAGTGGGCCCTAGGCCATTAGGGTTAAGTTTAAAAAACTGTTAAGATAAATAACCCCAGTGAGACTTACTTGTGGGGCCCATCCCCACTTAACCCCCTATTAGATTAAACTAACTATTATAATAAATATGACCCTATGACACATGGGCCCCACTGTTAATTAACTTAATTAAAATGTTTTATAAAATTCTAGTGATCATGACATGTGGGTCCTCTGTTAATTTAGATTTAATAAATAAATTAAATTGGCACTCTCTATGACATGTGGGTCCCTCTTGTCAGTGCACTGTTCTGGATAAGCTTTTGGATAATGTTGATTTAATAATAATAAAGAAATCCAGAAATTATTTTAAATGATTTAAAACTTTAAAAATCAATATCTATTAATCCGTAACTCGGATGGAAAAACTTTGTACATCAAACTTGATCAGAAAAATGCCACGGATAAGAATACTTCACCTGTACAGCCACCACACCCCTCTAACATACAGAATGTGGAACCTTTCCCCTCCGGTTTATCTGTCTGTCAGACGACCGGAGCCGGTAAAAATTTCCGGATGAAAATGTTCTGACCATGAAAGTTATTCAGAATGAATCAACGAGCACGGATACACTATCCACATGTATGTCAGATGTCTCTAAAACTGCAGACACGAAACCTTCCCCTCTGGATCATCTGTCCGATAATAAACCGGTACTGATGAGTCATCCCCGGATAAATTCCCGCTCCTCCTAAAAGTACTTAACAAAGTTAGAAGACCCCCAACAATGTGTTTGCCATGTATTGAATTTGTATTGCTATTATTGTTGTATATTTATTGTTTGCCCCCCCTTTATTTTCTAGTAGACCTCTACACTGCCGCCGACGACACCGTTGCCGAGTATGACTACTTCGTCGACGACCGTACCCCTAACATCGAGCTTCCATGCAAGCAGAGCCATTTTCCTTCCCCATATGTCTCCTATATTTCTGTACATTTCTCGCACTAGGCATTCTTGCTGCTGCTACGATGCTTACCTATTCAATTGCATAACCTGTCATTGTCTCCCCTTGATGTACCTTCCTTATCCTATGCTGCCTATTAAATATATATGTTATATCCCGCAGTGAACCCTGCGCATTGCTATTCAACTAGGATTAGATAGCGGGCCGTGAACACTCAGGGAATGACACGGATACAATTATTATAACTGCAACAGGTATGTTCCAGAGCAGACGCCCAAGGGAACCTACAACGGACACGATTTTAATGGAAACAACCATCATAGTGGTTTTGGTAGAAGGTGGGGATGAAAATGTATATGTAAGTAGAAATGTTTGCTGAATCCAACAGAATTTGTAATGGTTATTAAAATGCAGCATTTCTACTTGCGAGCACACATGATCTTGGTATATGGGCGGTTGAGTTGGCTTTGGTGATGCAAGGCATATAAGAAGAGCCAGAGACACGAGCAGTGGAAAATATGCGAAGGGATAAAATGTACACTGGGATGTGGGCTGGGGGAAAGACAGAGGAGTCGTGCCGGTTGACAGCAGATGTCCAAGTCGTGGATCTAGACGTCCTTCATTTTCCGGACCAGTGGACTAGGAAAGTTGCTGAAAGGGCATTTATCGCCTAAAGTGTTTTCCGTTGATGACAATGCACATTTGTAGTCTAATGGTGTGCATTAGCTACACATGTATATCTAAGTGGCACAAGACGGTTAGTTTCCCCTCTAAAATAAAAACGAAAAATATGATTTCAGACGCATTTCTTTCTCTGAGTGTTGGAATACCGCACTATCGACAGGGGTTCTGCGAGAAGAGTTGGGTGTCTGCATCATTGATACGTCTCAAACGTATCCATAATTTTTTCTTCTTCCGTGCTCATTTTGTGTCATTGCTACATATTTTTCCATGCTTTTGAATCATTTATTATAATGGCCTACTAATACAGAGCCGAGTTCCAGTTATTGTCTGTTTTGTTGTTGCAATGCAGAAAAAGTCCAAAAATGAAGTTGCTTAGAAAATTTCGAAAAATTACCAAAATTGTAGTCCGAAAATTACCGAAATCCCTCTATGTAGCCATAAGGCGCGCACAGGAGGGACCCGCGCCACCTGGCCACCTGGCGGCCTGGGCCACGGGGTCACCCCTCGGACTCCCCGTTCGCTATATTTTTACTCTCTGAACACAAAAACCCGATATATCTAGTCATATTTCCCGGAAGTGATTCTGATCTCCGCCGCCATCGAAACTTAGCTTTAGGGGTCACCAGGTTCCTGTTCCGGCACCCTGCCAGAGACTTCCTTTGCCCCCTGGGTCATCTTCCTCAACCCTTCTTCACCCCCTGATGGATCTTGAGTAGTTCCTCCTTGGACTACGGGTTCTTGACAGTAGGTATGTGGTATCCTCTACCCCTAGATCTTCAATACAAAATTCTCATGAGCTGCCCTACATGATTGAGATCCATATGATGTAATTGGTGTTGTGTTTGTTGGGATCCAATGAATTTTTAAATTTTTCATTCCTAAGAAGTTTATGAATTATTGTTGTTGTAGTTTGTTGTTCTTAATGCTTGTTACTAGTGCACGAGTAGCATGATTTCATATCTGAGCACTTTATGATTGTAAGATTATAATTGTTTTTCTATATCTTATCTACGGATGTATGCACTAGTTATAGTCCAGAACCGGCGATCTCAATGGTGACATCTTGGGACACCAAAGGGGATGGGCTATAATTTTAAGATTACATGTGTTCATAGGGTGTTAATGCTTTATTTCGGTTCTCTTTGATAGGAGCGCCTTAATCTCCATAAGATCCTTATTTGGTCCCGCTGACAACGGGATGGTAGGACAAAAGATGTTGTGCAAGTTCTAGTGTCAAGCAAGTACAACTACATACGGAATACATGCCTACGTATGGTTCTTAGACTAGGATGCTCTAGTTTGTTCTTTGGCTAGAGTTAGTGCAATTTTTTCAATTTCCCAACTTTAATTTGTTCACCAAACAATCGTATTTTTTCTTGGAGAGTTACCACTAGTCTACAAAGGTTACACCCGTCAACACATCAAGACTATTTTCCATCATCGTTGCTACTAAATATCTTTTCTATTTCTTTTTCAGGTGTGGTTGAATTGACAACTCAACCACTAAAAAATTGGTGATATTTTTTGACAAAAACCCTCGTGACAGAGGGATAAACGTCACCAAAGTATGTTTTTCTTTGATGGATACCGTCAGTAGGTAATCACGCTGCCGTCCCAGCGCCAGGGCCAATTTTGGTTACAGTCCCGCTTGATTTTAGAGGACGTATTTGGACGTCACCGGGCCTTCTTATTTTCTGCGACAGTTATACGTGTCACAAAACATGGTTTAACTCATCAACACGATTGTATTTCGATTCTCGGCAAATAAAAAAATGTCTTAGCAGTCCAAAATAAGTATGTTCGTCGGTTGAAGATAGGAAAATTAAATAAGAAATAGTAGAAAATAACAGTCTTCGAGATTCGAACCCTGGAATCTCACACTTTCATACGCATTTTCCTTGGTAATTTACATGTAGGCTACTATTCGAGTTGTGAATCTTTTAAGTAGGACAGTTATTTTCCAGTGTATGTAACAATCGTTTTCGTATGATTTATCCCAATGGCTCCACCAATTAAATAACAATACATGCTCACATATTAGTACATAACCACCATGCATTTGTACATAAACACAACACTTTGTTTATGCATACAACTATTAAATACAAAAACTTATTGTTCTACATAATTTAGTAATACAATGCATACAACATGAATGATTTAATACGGTCCTTGTAATAACATAGGACGTCTCAATCTAGCAATTCACCATCGTTAGATGTTCCCCTTATGGCGCTTCCAGCAGCTCGAAGTTCCCTCGTCTTTCTTCTCGTGGGGGCAGAGCCGTTGGCTTAATTCTGATGGTTCGAGAAGGTGACGTAGACCATTCTTAACGATTAGGATCCTACGGTACAACTCGTAGCTCACATACCCGTCTTTTGATGCGTATTCGAGGTGCAGTAGGGATAGCGGCTTCCACTCCCAGTATTCGTGCTTCTCCTTTGGGAATGATGTCTTCATGGTCTTGTAAGAAGGGTCGATGATGGCTTCTACAAGGTCGGCCATGGAGTCCCTTTTACCGTTACCTTTGATACGGAACTCCCTTTGGATGTCGACGTGGTGCTCATCTAGAATTAGGATCCATTCATTGCCGAAATGGTTTTGTCTCTCCTGGTGTCCACACTAGAAAACGTTATCCCTTTGTGTTGCAGGAAATGATCCAACGCCTAGCACCGCTCCGACCTGCAGAAGTGGTACACGAGGACGTGATTGCGCATGGCGAGTTGAAGGATGACGACTCATTGTGGTTTGTAAGAGACCCAACGGGTGTACTCGATGTCGAGGCCCACGAACTTGTACTTCTCCTTCTTGAGCCATTTCTCATACATGGCGATGATTCGCTCCACGGTCTCCGCCATGTTGGTGTACACCACCTCCAGCACGGTGGTGCCATGGGCAGTGATTTTGTGGGTCTCCATTATCAGTTTCTTGTCATCCATGGCTTGCAATGAGGGAACGGGCCCGACGAAAAGGAAAGAGCGAGGAAGAAGAGAGAAATGGGTGTCCAAGAATGTGATCGATATTTTGTGCTTCACAATAAAGAAACCACAATGAAATCAAGTTACCACGAAGGTCTTGCGGTTCCAGGAATCAGGCGCCTGTTTGTTTTTTTGGCGGTTCCACGAATCAGGCGCCTGATTTTTTTGTTTTTAATTATAGTTTCCTCAGTGTTGAACGAAGAAAAATGTGGTAACTTTTTTCTTGCATAGAACTTAGGACTTTTCTTGCATAGATCTTCAGTGTTGAACTTAGGACCCGCAAAACCAATGAAACGCTTATTGTCGACGACATTACCGTCAACGAAAACACACTACCATGAAGGGGGGAAGCATCACTACTAGGAATACCCTTATGGTGGCGCCCTTTTTTTGAGTTTAGTGGCGCATTAGGGATGCGCCACTAGCTACAAGCCACTAATAAGGGCTTAGAGGTTGGCACATTCTGGATGCGCCACCCCTAAGGCCCTTAGGCGTGGCGCATCTCAGAATGCGCCACCTCTAAGCTCTTAGGGGTGGAGCATTCTGGTATGCACCACGCCTAAGGGCCTTAGGGGTAGCGCATTTGCAGTGCGCCACTAAATCCTGACAATATGCGCCACTAAATAATTACAGAAAACAAAAAAAAGAATTACATAAAAGAATAAAAGCATTACATATATTTTTATTATATTACAGAAATGCAAAATACAATATAACAATGAGGCCAACAATTATTGATACAAAATAATTGCAATATAATTTTTATTACAAAGGTTTAGAGGCCAACAAGATTCACAAGATTACATCCATCACAAAATTACAATGAGGCCAACAATTATTGAAAATCGAAAGCTACTTTCGTCATCATATCTTGTTTGCTCTTCAACCTGCACAAAACAAAACTTTAGAGGTCACATCCATATGAATCATACCAAAGGAGAACAAAGCAATCTAGCATCTATTCTTATCAACAACTTAAAGCAAGTCGATCAATGGTGAGAAGCATGCACATATGCATAAAAATGCATATGCAGTGACCTTTATACACAAAGAGCACCAAGAATATTTGACACTACCATCTACTACACAAAGAGTACATCCAAATTACACAAAGAGTACATTCAATTGTTCTGACTCGGCTCGGGGAATGGGCGGCATCCTTCTTTCGTCATGAAAGGCCTTGTGTCACGCAGGGCCTTTAGGCGGACTTCTACCTCCCCATTGGATGGTGCAATGTTGGAGTGGAAGATCGCCCCCTTCATTTGTACTTCATGACGGATGATAGTCGCCATCTGCGCTTGGATGTGAAAGAACACCTCCTTCAGATTTGCATCGGCGATTTCCGCCTTCCTTTCGGCCCACGCTCTGAGATGACTTGGCAGTGTAAGGTTGCGTTGTTCCTATACAATTGCCCTCATGTGATGAAGGGCGTAGTACGCATCCCTCACACCGCCAGCCGGCTTCTTGACGCACGGGGACTGTGTTACGTGGTTGAACACGTTCACGCCAGGCTGATTTTTCCTGAACTTGTGCTTCATGATTTTTCCTCCGGCTTTTATGTAGCCGACGAGAGCATCATCCAAAACTCTCATGATATACTTGTAATCTTTATTCTTCACACTCCCCGAGTCTAAATACACGGCATGCGAGTGTTGCGGTGAAAAGCAGATGAGCACGCAGTCTGGATCCTCACTGCATAATTAAAACAATTCAAAAGGAATGTTGGAAGAGGACAATGGAAAGATAAGAAAGCATATATGCTACGGAGGCGAGCGAATGACTTACTTGGGAGAGTAGGTCATAAGAAATGAATCTTTGTCAGCGTTCCGTAGCATGAAGTCTGTGATGTACCCCGCCGCGAGAGCCGCGTCCCCGTCGTCCATCAAGATGCTTTCACGCATGTAGAAGGGGTCCAATATCGCGACGCTCGGGGTCTTATCTCTCCTGATACTCATAGAAAGGCTGAGCGAGAACAGACGGATAAGGCTATGCTCCATCCGGTTAAGATGGTACAAATTGAAGATCTCCGAAAATCGCAGGATTATCATATCCGCGGGGATAGTGTTGATGAAGCCCATGTTGAGTGGCACCTTGGCCATGAAAACCGGGTACGAGGGATTCTCTTCTCGAAGAAGAATCTTCTCTAATGCCATAATACTATGATGCACACTCTGCATATCCGAAGTTGCAAGGTCCATCATGTCCTTAGGTAGCATCGCCCTACCAGCCACTATGATTTCAAACGAGAGATCCTTGGGTCTTGGTGGCCCGTCCTGAGCCCGGATCGGCATCGAAGGTTGGCTACTAGAAGTGATGCTCTTCTTTCTTTTCCGTCCCTTCTTATTTTCTGATTTTGAGCAGTCACCGGCCTTTATCTTCTCAGTGGCCGCCTTATGGAGTGTGGACGGGCTGAGAATAGATCTTGTGCCATCTGCTTGAGGCTCGGTGAAGGCGCAAGCTGCTGGAGACATGTCCTGAGAAGCAGCGAAGAGACGCGTGGAGCAAGCAGGCTTCGCCGCAGGATCAGCTGGACCGCGAGCTTCCTCGTCATACTGATAGGCTCCTTCAGTAGGAGGCATGAATAAGTCATCAGCATCATACAAAGTATTGATGAACTGGTCGGCGCTGATATCATCCTCAAGATCATCGTCTTCTTGTTGTGCGCCGATGGGATCATGTGGCGCCGACATAATGACTAGCGGTGTTGTCCTAGGTGTGGTGCCCCTTTCCCCCGTCAATAAACGCATTTGGCTCTTCGGCCATAGGTATATTTGGTTGAAACAGTCACTGAGTACTGCCGGCTCGTCCTCATCGTATACGGGGGGTTGAATGGGAGGTTCAACTCTCTGGTAGCCGGAAATCACGAGAGAGATTTGAAACCTATGCATCTCCGGTGCCATTGGCATATTGTGCATGATTAGATTTTGTGGTTGAATGATTTTACCTTTGGCAACATCCTTCAACTCGCCGTCCACGACTTGTAATAGAATGCATGGAGTGTCCTCCTGCGAAAGAGATATATATATGCATGTACGGAATCAGAGAGATTCCACTAAAAAAGGCAAGGAGATGAAGTCCTCTTTTGAGTTGCAGACGCTTATAGTTACCTTGAGGGCGTCGAGGTCGGCTAGTTAAGAGACCCCGCCGATGACGGCGCGCATGCAAGAGACGGAGGGCGCTGCCTCCCGTGGCGTCGGTCGCCCTATTTGCGCTGCCGCCGGGTGCATTATTGTTATGCCCCGGTTCCTCGATCGTGGCCGGAGGATTTACCATTACTGTATCATGTCTGGAAGGAGAGCGTTCATCGTCTTTGCCACTTCGTCCTGGACAAGCTGCGGAAGCATGTTCACCTTCTCCTCCAGTCCACGAACATAAGCGGCATCTTCTTCGGTCTTCTCGCCTTGCGCCCCCTCGAACCGGACTGCTCCGCCGATTTTCCATAATATTCGGACCAATTTAGGTCCGCACCAAAGCCGACCACACGGCCAGCTGACGATGGCTTCGCCGTCACGTCATCAACCTTCTTGACCTTGTTCAACGCCCTGTTAAAGGCATTGTCCCACGGGCCGGCCGGCTTAACCAACGACTCCTGCGATGAGGCGATTTTCATTTCCGCTTGCTGCAAAAAGAATGTGAAACGTTAAGAAATTGTGAACTTCACTCGAGAATTCAATCGACAAGGTCGCGTGGTAAACTACTTACCACGGCAGTCGTAAAGTCCTGAATCTTAGGATCGATAATTATTTTCGAGGTTGCTTTGTCCTTATAGCTCCGGGCCCTCACAAAGAATTCGGTCTGCGGATCATCTTTGTATTGCTGGAAGGGGTTAGGTATGCCCGCAGCGGCGTACTCGGCATCCTCCTTGTCCCATTTAGGCTTGGAACTTTTGTAACCACCGGCTCCGAGACGGTGGTCACCTATGACCTGCGACCGCATGGCCTTGCCCTTTGCACTCGCGGCCTTGGCTTGCTCGGACTCACACCTAGCCTTGAAAAGGTTGTAGGTAGCTTCGTCGATCAACGTCTCTTTCTCCTTGAGCTCCTCCCAGGTTTTTTTCTTTTCAAAAATTGCCCTCTTCACCGAGGTTTTCCAACTGGACAAGGCCTTGCTCATCTTCCTGAGGGCCCATGTGTTTACTTTGTTCCCTCTGAGTTTGGTGTTATCGTACGGCTCCGGAAACTTGCATTGTCCGTGCAGCTTGTTGATAAGAAGCTGACAATAATGAATATTCTCACGACTCCTGAGGTTAATCGTGGTGATCGGCACGGTGTTGCGGAGGATCGCCGCGACTTGACGGTCGTACCCTTCCGAAAAACGTTCGGGCTCTTTAGGAATCCCGACGGCGGTCACAACAGTAAACTCTTTCCTGATGACGCCGACCTTGGTCGGTTTCTGATTCCTCTTCTTCGACTGGGTCCCATCTGTGTTGGAGCCACCGGTCCCATCATCCTCGCCGATGTTCCTCTCGCCGTCTGCCGTACCGGCCTCCTCCTCCAAGTCATCATCCGATGAGTCGGACTCCGACTCTATCTCCTCCTCATACTCCTCCTCGCCCGGAGGTACTTCCTCTTCTCTCTTCTCCTCGACCTCCTCCTGGGAGTATTCCCAAAATTGCTTCCTTTTTTCTCCTGGCTGAGAACAAGGACCGGCGTCGGCTCCGGTCGACATGTTTGCACTAGTACAATATTAAGAAATGCAACTACTTAATTAATTAGCACAATAAATAAATGCAAATACTCTCATGTTAAAAAAAATAGCAAAGGTCATGCACGAATTCACATGAGAGTGCCCCATTCTCAACCGAAACGGAAGTTAATCAACATTTCGGGAGAAAGGGGATAATAATGTGTACCTGCACAACATATATATAGGCTATACATGAGACAATAACCAGCAACATAGCATTTGTTCTTATCAGATTTCATAAACAGAGTCACCAAATATCAAGTAAAACAGTGGATTGATATATGCTTAACAACATCTATATGACAAGTGCTGGATTTTTATAAGAACAAATGATATAGCTACTTCATCATTGTCCTAAAATTCTAGTAAAACTAGTACATAACCCATGTGTTGCATTTTTTTTAAAGAGATCCAAGGAATGACCAAAGCTAGTAGCATGACCACTATCTTTTCAGACTTTATTTAATTATCAGCATATCAATAAGAAACCTATTAACTACTTAGTTCTTTTTTTAGGATTAACTCTTTAATTCAATTATGCATGGAGTCAACTTTAGCTACTTTAGCTACAAAATTTCCCTAGCTACTTTAGAAAATTACCTAGCTACAAGACACACACACACACACACACATCACACACACAACACACACACACAGGACACACACACAAAGACACAGAGGACACACACACCTCACACACACACACACACACACACACACACACACACACAGGACACACACACCTCACACACACACACACAGGACACACACACCTCACAAACTTTTAATTTCATGAAACTGTAACTTATAGCCTGTTTTTACTACTTAGTAAATTTAAAACTCATCTTATATGCATCAGATTGAACTTTTCTGATAAACCAATTAAGAGGTTCTCTGTCCAAGTATAGCATCTGTAAAATTTGATAAAACTTGTAACTTTTCTTAGCTAGGACCCAACCTAAAACCTAAGTAAAATCTAAGCCAAGTATATCATCTGTTCTTCAAAACCCAACTGTTTTTGTTTCTATCATGATTAAACATAACCAACAACTGTAATTTGGCTAAGTTCCAGGACAAAAACCTACGCAGGCTAACAATTTCTCTCTGCATAATTATGAACAAAACATCTAAAGCTCAATTAATCACAGGAAAAATGGAGGGGAGGGGGAGTAGGGGGGCGCAGGGGAGGGGGGAGTACCTGGGCTCCGGTTGCGGGACGACGGGGAGGGGTCTCTGGACGATGGACGGCGGCGATGGCTCGAACGGCGGGGGCGGGGGCAGATCCGGTGTGGTGCGGCTCCGGTCGTCAGTGAGGAGAGGGGGGCCTCCTCCGGTGGCGCGGGGCGGCTCCGGTCGTCAGTGAGGAGAGGGGGGCCTCCTCCGGTGGCGCGCGAGGGGGGGGGTGCTGCAGTGCGGCGGCGGCGGCTCCGGTGTGGTGCGGCTCGATCGAGTGGGGAATGGACTGTGCACGAGCAAGGGGAGGGGGCCGTTGGAGGTTAAGGCCTAGGGGTGGCGCATTTTGCCAAAATGCGCCACCAAGAGGTTACTTATGCGTGGCGCATTCCGGCAGAATGCGCCACGCATAAGGAACCCCTTGGTGGCGCATTCTGGCAAAATGCGCCACCCCTAAGAACACTTAGTCACGCATTTAGGCTGAATGCGCCACCCCTAAGCAGCATTTCATTTTTTTAATTAAAGTTTAACCATTTCATTATATTTGTTTAACCATTTCATTTTTTTAATTAAAGTTTAACCATTTAATTAAAGTTCAACCATTTCATTATATTTCTATAAAAGTGGTCAAACTTTATTAAGATTGACTTTGACCAAATCTTATATGCGGAGTAAAAAGAAACGGAGGGAGTACTTGCTCTAACCGACCTTGTGAATGGTGCTTCGATTGTGTATCGTCGATGTTCATACACTTCAAACTATGATCCAAACATAAGAATGTGATCATATCGATCCACGTACCAAGCCTTAACCGTGTCGTAGCCGAACCAAGATCCACAAACACAAGGTGTAGCGGCATTTGGATATTAAATCCATGCATAGACAAAGTGATCATGAATTACAAAATATTTTTCTTAAATTTGGAGCTAGCTATCTAGCTATCGTTTCCTCACGATCTTCTTCTTGCCCTTCTTTGTCGTGGTTGAATAATTTAGGCCCGGGACGCCTTCACTTTTCCTCTTGAACGGGAGGAGACCTTTCTTCGGTAGGGTTGTGTTGTATGTATCCTGAGCGGCGTAGTCCTCCTCCATCTTCGGGTCGCCGTACTTGTCAAAGTCTTGCTCGTTGGCGACTCCATCCATTCCGATGATGTTTCTTTTGCCTCTCCTCACTACAACGCGGCTCGGCTTTGATGGGTCGGTAATGAAGAAGCATTGGTCCACTTGGCTAGCCAGTACCCATGGCTCATTTTTCGTGGTGACGTTTGCGCCCGCAGACTTGGATTTGGATTCGGGTATAACCATGGTGGTGAAGTACCGGTCTTCTTTTACGACGCTCTTGGCCCATCTCACACGGAACATTGGCACCTTCTCTCCACAGTAGTCGAGCTCCCATATGTCCTCGATCCTTCAATAGAATCTTCCCTTGACGTCATCGGTGTAGAATATCCCCGTTACCCCTGAGTTCTGGTAATCGCAGTTATTGTCCTTTTCCTCCGTGTAAAATGTGTAGCCGTTGATATCATACGCTTGATAGGTCATCAGGTTGCGTGCGGCACCCTGTGACAAGGTGAATATCATCTTTTCGTCCTCGGAAGCGTTCCTTCGCGGGGGATTAGCACGAAGCTCGTTCCTGAACCAAGTCATGAAACCGGAGTTGTGCTCTTTGATTAGCCGTGGATCTCGGTCCGTTATCTGCAGGCCCTGGTCACTGTACTTCTTCCTGATTAAATCCTTGTGCTTTACTATCCAAGGATCGACCAGCTGGATGTGTTGTAGCGCGACTAGGCTTGCTCTTTCAAAGTCGATGTCTCGACCGTCAAAGTTGACATGCATTGCGCGGCTTCCCTCGTGGTGACCACACCCATCGGTCCTGCCAAAGTGCTTGTTGACGGCCAGACCAACAGGGTTCTCGGTGTTGAGATAATTCGTGCAAAAAGAGATGCACTCTTCAGTTAGAAAGCCCTTCGCTATGCTTGCATCTGGACGTGACCTGTTACGAACGTATTTTTTGATGTGCCCATTCATCCTTTCCAACGGCATCATGCTGCGCAGAAACGCAGGCCCGAGTTGGACGATATCCTCCACGACGTGGATTAGCAGATGCACCATAATGTCGAAGAACGCGGGCGGGAAATAGATCTCAAGCTCGCATAGTATGAGCACGATCTCCTCCTGTAGCCTTTTGAGTTGCGTAGTGCAAATCGACTTCCGGGAGATGACGTCAAAAAAGTTGCAAAGGCCAAACAATGTTTTACGGACGTGCTCGTCCATTATCCCTCGCATCGCAACCGGGAGAATCTGCGTCATCAGCACGAAACAGTCGTGAGATTTCATCCCGCTGAAACGCTGTTTTGCCTCGTCTAGGTATCTGCTTATCTTCCCCACATAGTCGTTCGGAAATTTTACTCCTAGGAGGCAGTGGATAAACCGCTTGATCTCCTCCCCGCACAGAGTGAAGATGCCGGGGGGCAGTGATCAATACCGGTCTTCTTCTTGGTCGTCCTTTTTCGTTTGCGACAGTTTTGCGTTTCCGTATCCTCTTCCTCCTCCGGCTCATCATCGTCGTCACTAGGGGGTGAAGTTACCTCCTGATGCCCATAAATTTCAAGTCATTCCTTGCTTTTGGCCCGTCTTTAGTCTTCTCCGGCATGTTGAGCAGCGTACCAAACAAGCTCTCGCACACGTTCTTTGTGATATGCATTAGATCAAGGCTATGAGGACTGCAGAGTAGACTCCAGTATTGCAAATCCCAGAAAACAGACCTCGCTTTCCATACCCTCGTCAACGGCTGAGTCTTCTTTTTTTTCTTTCCCGGCGCGGGGCACTCTTTCCAAGTTTTCAGCAAATTGTCGATTTCTTTGCCGCTCCTTTGAGCTGGGGGTGCTCGGAGCTCCTCGCTTCCATCGAACAGATGTCCCTGTTTTCTCCACGCGTGTTTCATGGGAAGCCACCTCCGAGACCCCTGGAACAAGGTTTTTGAAGATCCGGGATCTTTTGGTAGTTGGCGGTACGTTGTATTATCCATGCACCTAACGCATGCACAGAATCCTTGGACCACCTGCCCTGAGAAATATCTGTATCTGAGATAGTCGTGCACCGTCGTGATCACCGCGGCTTTCATTGGGAAATTTTCTATTGCCGCGGCGTCCCACGTATTGACTCCGTCTTTCGATAACGTTTCTAGCTCCTCTTTCAACAGCTGCAGATATAGATTGAGATCCGTACCTGGTTGTTTCGGCCCTTGAACTAGCATACACATTGTTATGTACTTTTTCTTCATGCACTTCCAGGGGGGAAGGTTGTATATGCATACAAACACGGGCCAGGTACTGTGTGTGCTGCTCTGGCCGCCAAACAGATTGACTCCATCGGCGCTCACACCAATCCTGAGGTTCCTTGGTTCTTTCCCAAAATCTGGGTATTCGAGGTCCAACGCAGTCCATTGGCTACCATCTGAATTGTGCCTCAGCATGTCCTCCTTTTCCGGATCCGGGTTCGGGTCATCCTCTTTTAGCTTCTTTCTATCCGCGTGCCAGGTCACGAGCTTTGTGTAACACCCTCAGAATTAGTAACAGTAATCCCTACAGTGATACCACTGTTAGTGATCATTACTGTTGATGATCAAGCCATGATCACCTTGATCATAGCTCTGTCAATTTCAAACCCAGATAAATTTTTCAAATTGGGTAAATTATAAAACTTTTCTTCAAGAATTGTGGATGCCAGTCAATCAACATGATCATGGTTAAACCAAGTCACCCTTAGTCCTTAGAATAATCACTAGTATGTGTTGATTGTGAAACCAATCTTGTGGTGTCATCAAAAAGTATTTTGAAAGTTAATATAAAAATGAAATCATAGTTAAACCAAATGATGGAATCTATTTATAAAATGCCTAGCAATCATTAGGCCATGATTAAAATAGCAATGGGTATTCTATTAAAGTGTATAGAAAGTATTATGAAATAGAAACAATAGCTTTGGGAATTATTAAATTGCCATGTAATAAAATAAACAAGTGCAAATTTTAAATGTACTAAAAATTGGTGAACAGCAGCCAAACAATGCCAATTAATATCTTTGTAAATAAAACAAAATGCAAATGAATTTAATTAATGCGCAAACTTATTGTGGCATCACTTTACGGTTTAACACAATTATTGGGACTGTTGTCGCATTTTTCTAAAAACATTTGATACCCAGAAATAATAAAACAGAAAATAAACAAAGGAAAAGAAAAACAAAACAAAAAAAACTAAACTACGCCGGAGGCGAGGCCCACCCCGGGCGCAGCCCCCCTTCCTCTCTCCTCCTTCTCCCTCCCACCAACCCTCCCTGCCCCCATCCCCCGTTGTAGCCATGGACGGGGGGCACGCACGCCATGCCCCCCACCTCACCTGCTCCCTCCCCCCCTCTACCCACACCTGCCCCCCTCCTCCACCTGCCCCCCCTTGGATAAGACCTCCCCTGTGGCCAGCTCGACCCGGCCCAAGATCTTTTCCCCCCTCCCACTCTTCTTTCTTCTTCCCTGGAGCCGACCGAGCCCGTCGTCGCCGCTGTCGCTCTCCATCGTGGTCAACGGTGACAAGGAGGCGCGCCACCATGTCCACGAGCACACCAGGCCTCCTCTGGTTCGTCCTCGTCCGCCAGCTCGAGCCTCCGCCCTACAGCTCACCAAAATCGAGCCGATCCCCGTCGCCGGCCGCTCCATCATCGTTGACGAATTCCCCTGCCTCCGGTGCTTCCCCGAGCTCATTGCCCTCCTCTGCTCGTTCCTGGTGAGCATATCACCCGCCGCCAACTACTCGAAGCCTCCCTCTAAGTCCCCACCGAGTTCCCCTCTCCGTCGTGTCCTGTCCGCCGCCATGGCCGGCAAAGCTCGCGCTCCTGAGCGTCCCAGCTCGCACCTGTGGCACGCACATGATTTTGGTGGTCCGCTGCCCCCGCCTAACCATCACATGCTCGCGGAATCGCATTGGAATCGAGTTCCCGTCGACGTCGGAAAACGACAGCCACCCCGGCTCGCCGTTACGTCGCTCCGGTGCAAACTCCGGCCACCCGCGACCACCGCTCGATGCGCGGCGGCGTATGCTTTCGATTTCCCCTGTCTCGCGCGCGATTTGGTTGTGGGGCTCGCGCGCTAGGCCGACATCGCCGCCACGCCGTGGTTCGCCGCCGGCTGGCTCGGCTGGTTTCAGCCGCGGGCTAAGCCCCTAACCCCCCCTAATTAACTTAGTACCCCCCCTTAATGAAAACTGTTTTGAGGTAACCCCCTGTTAAAAGAATTGGATACCCCCTGTGAGACTTATAGCTGGACCCCACTGGATATTTAGCTTAATTGAAATTGTTTTAAATACAAACAGTGTATGACAGGTGGGCCATGTGCAATTTATATAGGTAAATTGATTTATTAAATGCCACTGTCTATGACATATGGGACCCACTGGTCAGTTGACCAGTCAAAGGCCCAGCCTATGACATGTGGTTCCCCTCTGTCAGGTTGACTGGGTCAGACCTACTGTTATGAATAATGTTTCTATTTAAATAATAAACGAAATTCAGAAATTGAATTAAACTTTGAAATTTAATATCTTTTAATCCGTAACTCCGACAGAAAAACTTTATACGTCAAAATTGATCAGAAAAATATAACGAATACAGATACGCTATCCGTATGTCTACCACCCCCCTCTAACGTACCGAACATCGACATTCCCCCCCTTCGGGTCATCTGTCAATAATTCCCGGTACCGATATACGTTGCCCGGATGTAAAACTTTTGTATACGAAAGTTACTCAGAACGGATCCACGATTATGAATACGTTACTCATACTCCCACCACACCCCTGTAACATACCGAACACGAGACATTCCCCCTTCAGTTGCACTGTCCGGTAATCACCCGGTGCCGGTAAAACTTTCCGGATGAAAATGTTCTGAACATGAAAGTTGTTCAGAATGGATCAATGAGCACGGATACTCTATCCACATGTCAGTCAGATGTCTCTAACACTGCAGACATGGAACCTTCCCCTCCGGATCATCTGTCCGGTAATCAATCGGTACTGATGAGTCATCCCCGGATAAATTCCCGCTTCGACTAAAATACTTAGCACTGCGTAAGAGCCCCGTTGCTGTATATCTGCTATGTCATACAATTGTATTGCTATTATTGTTGTGTATTTATTGTTTCTCCCCCCCTTTTATTCTTCGATCGACCTCGTTGCTGCCGCCGGCTACATCGATGCCGAGTACAACTACTTCGTCGATGACCGTACCCCTACCGTCGAGCTTCCAGGCAAGCAGAGCCATTCTTTTCCCTAGATATCGCCTATCTTTCCGTACATTTCTTGCACTAGGCATTGTTACTGCTGCTGCTACGATTACAATCCTATTCAATTGCATAGCTTGTTTTTGTCGCCCCTTGATGTACCTTCCTTTAATCCTATGCTGCCTATTATTACTTATGCATTATTCAGCAGTAAACCCTGCGCATTGTTAGCTAGGTTTAGGATAGAGGGTCGTGATCACTCTGGGAGTGATCGCGGGAACGATATATTACAACTGAAACAGGTACGGATCAATGCAGACACCATAGGGAACCTACAACGGCGAGACTCTGCCGAGTCGCTTCGAGTTTGACTTACGAGTGGAATGGACTCGTATTTCACTCTCGTCGGCTCAGTAGCGTAGCATCACCGGGATGATAAGAGGTTTACCTCTTTAGTTCATTCCGCCGATGTCTCTGTCAAACCTCTTTAAGTGTGCCATCGAGGGTGATACCTCCTGGTTTCACTTAATGGTAGGAACTCGAACCAACTGGTGTACAACGGTACCCGCGAGAGGTATTGCGATGGGACGACAGGGAGGGTATGACCAGTGTACCGGTGTGCTTGGCCCCTGATCGTTGGCCGCGAGAGTTACCAAACTACGAAAGTCGAGCTCCTCCAGGAGCACACGCGAGACAAGGTAAGGAGTCGGTTCACCTTGTTGGTAACCGCAGTGACTTGGTGGGACGACGGGGCAGGCACCGATGTACTGGTGGTCCTAGCTGCTGTCGTTGTCCGCGGGTCAGTTAAGTCGAGGCAACGATAACGGTTGTCACGCAGGTTAATAAAATGCTAAATGGTTCAGTGAATGTCTTGAGTTGGCTATATGCCATGTACGCACTACCTACCCGTGGGAATTACGAGTTATGGGCTCCTCTGCTTCGTAGTGTTGTCCGAGGACTCTTCAGACGTCAGCAGTACCGCGGGCTGATTGCCGGGAAGTGCGTTGTCTTCTTGGCTCGAGCTGTGTTGTTTTTGTTACGGCTTCCCGACCACCCACGCACTGTGCAGGAGTACGTCAGGGTTGGGGTCCAAGGCCATGAGTACTTAGTATTTAGACCGGCGGATGGCCTCTCTGTTGAGTTTGAAAGATGGGCTAGGAAGTGTCGGATAGCCTCAGTGGAGCGTTCCCTAACAAGGTTCCCGCCACCCTGGAGATCCGTGCGTGTAGCGTAACACAAGTGCACCTCTGCAGGGAAGATTAATCTATTCGGATAGCCGTGTCCACGGTAACAGGACGCTTTATGCTGAAGCTGGATCTTACCACTACAAACTATTATTATTAAACTGTATGGTTCCGGGTTTTCTTCCTCGCGGGGATGTCGAGGAGGTGAACTCGGAGGCATTGTTAATTATTACAACTTATTATTATACAATGCTGCAGCAACTTCTGCTGCATTGTTACTTTATGCTTTATATAAACTGTTGGCTGATTCTTACCTCATGCTGCAAGACTCGTTGGAAGTTTGTAGTCTTCGATAGGCCTAGCTTCTTACCCTTATTCTGGTTTCTATCTTGCAGTCCACTATATACAGCCTCTTCTTTCCGTAGCATAATGCTTAGTAGCGGACGTAAGACTCGCGGGTATGCTAGATACTCACCTGCTTTATTTTTCCCCTTTTATTGTTTTGCCTGATCGGCCGCTACAGTCGACGTTGGAGCCTTGGAGTCCAGGAGTAGGAGATCCCCGATGTCGACCACCGCAACGTGAAGATCCCCGATGCCTTCTACGACGTCGAGTTCCCCGTTGACCAGGAGTAGCTTGGAGGTTCCCAGGCAGGAGGCCTCGCCTTTTCGATCGTTGTTGATATTTGTGCTAGCCTTCTTAAGGCAACCTTGTATTTTGTGTCTGTACTCAGATACTATTGCTTCCGCTAACTTTGTGCTTTCGAGCTGTTATATTCGAGCCCTCGTGGCCCCTGGCTTGTATTAAACAGCTTCTATTATTTTATTTGTAGAGTTGTGTTGTGATATCTCCCCGTGAGTCCCTGATCTCCATCGTGTACCTTGCGTGTATGATTACTGTACACGGCTTTATTTTGTGGGCGTCACACTTTGCTTCCTCGGGATCTACGAAATACCTCTGCAGACGAGGAGTGATCGGAAAGTACCATACCACTTTTCTAGGAACTTTCTTCCCTCTCTTGTATCGACTAACACCGCACACCGAACATGTGGTTTTATCTTTTTCGTCACCCATTAGATCATGCAATCATTTATGCAGACGTGGTATGTAACGTGCGGAAGATCGAGAGGGAAAAGGACTTTCTTGGCCTCAGCGATACTAGTTGGGCACGTGTTGCCCTTCGGAAGACGATCGTGCCAGAATGTCATGTTATCATCGAAGCTTTCGTCGGTCCATTTGTGTTTTGCCTTCATCTCCATAGCCCAAAGTGTTACATTCAAGCGGGTATCCCCGTCGTTGCATCCTTCGTACAACTTCGTAATCGCGTCTTTCTCGAGTTGCGCCATCTTGGCTTTCTCTCTAGCTGCACCTCTTGCGTTCAACGCCTCTTTGACAAGCAGCTCTTGAACATGAGGGTCCCGCACCCAGCTTGAATCCTCATTATGTCCGACATCTTGATCTTCATGTTCGGCATCTTGATCTACATGATCCGCTTCAGCATCTTCTTCATGATCATGTACGGGATGCTCTTCGTCATCTCGCCCGCCGCTGTTTTCTGGTTTCCCTTCCTCATTTACTGGCGCCCCACCATTGACGTCCTCCTCCTCACCAACTTCATCACTTATCCATCGTGTGTAGCCATCCATCAAACCATTACGCTTCAGGTGTCTTTGCAATATTCCGGAATTAGGCTCGGTCACGCACTGCAGTTTGCATCTCCGACACGGACATCTTATATCCGACCTATTATTCCTTAGCATGTCGTTTGTCACACATTGCATCCACCTAGCCACGGTGATATCGCTCAGCATCTCGCGGACCATGGTCGATCACCTGCGTGCACGGAGAGAGCAACACAATTATATATCATAGTCGTCGCCGGAAAAATTCTTAGGGGTGGCGCATATTGCTAGATGCGCCACGTATAAAATCATCTAGGCTGGCCCACTCTTAGGGGTGTTGCACTGGAAAATAATGTGCCACCCATAAGGTCTTATGGGTGGCGCATTATTTTCCAGTGTGCCACCCCTAACAGATGATGGCGCATGGCTTTCTATATGCGCAACTAATAAGCTTTCCACGTATAACTATTTCCCTAGTAGTGCATAGTAGGTTACAAGTTTACCACGTCATTGAATATTAACATTGTTGACGAATTGGATAACGACACCTAAAAAACGATCTTAGACAACGAAAAAAATGGTATCGTCGATATTTACATTTTTTTACGGCGCGTCTGTCACAGGATTTACGGAGCCAAACCGTCGTTAGCGTATCATTATTGACGAAAAATGCTTTACCGTGACATAAAGGATTCTAAGTATTCTTTGAATGCCCTTGTGTCGAATGACTAAATTGGGTTACACTACCCCTCGAAGACTATCGCGATCCCCTAAACTTGTGGTTCAACAATATATTTTTTGGCGCTGTTGGCGGAGAGCATAGCTCTACTTACAAGTTCACTTGATAAGTACACTTTTGCTTATTACTTTGTTTGCTTCCGATGGTTACTTTTTATGAAACTAGATCTTATTGGCAAGGTGGATTCACGGAGGATCAACAAAAATATTATAAGGAATACCGCATGTCTGGATAATGGTTATTTATATGAAAACTAATACCTCAACTCGATAGATGTGCTATAAAATTATGCTTTGATTATGATAATTCTTTTTACTGTGATGAATCTTATTGTTGCATGATGTTTAAACACATTCCTTTCCAATGTTGATGTAATGATAATGAAACCTTGGCTTCTTATACTAAGTGACATTATCATTTCTTTGATGTAGAACAATTAGAAAAATTGATTTTTTTAAGGGTGCCTATGAAATTTCTTCCTTTGTTGAGAATATTGATAAGGCTCCTTAAAAATTTAGGAGTCTTTATATACTTAAATATTTCTTTCAGAATTTTAATTATAATTCTTATATTACTGACTATCTCAAAGGGTTCTCTCCCCCCAAAGGATAAGATTAATGCTTTCAGGACTCTATGGAAGAAGAAATTGCTGAAACTAAAAGCTCATTGGATGAAAAAGAGGAGGAAAGTGACAAACAAAGGAAGGGAAAATGAGTAGCTACCCATGTCTAACTATTAATGGGAGTAACTCTTTGACTCTTACTTTATATGATTGCCTTACATGCTTACCAAAGGAGGATGAATGTTATATTTATTGCTATGATCATATGGATTCTTTTGAAATATCCCTTTTTGATGAAACTGATGCTTGTGGCCATGATGCCCTTATGAATGAAACTTGGAAGGATTATTTTGCTAGTACTATTTATGATAACCCTTTCTTTTTTGATAAGTCTTATGATAACCCTCTATTTTTGCCAACTATGGATGTTCATGATGACTAGGAGTTTTGCTTAGAAAGTTTATATGATAATGCTCTAGATGTTGGTCCTATGTTCCTTGATGATATAAATGGGATTGGAGAGGTATTTAATTTAGCTAGAAGGAGTCCCATACATTTGGAGAGTGATCAGTCATCTTGTTACTATATTGTCAAAAGTGGGTTTGGCGAGGTCATGACTTTAATTAATGTTTACCCCACTATTTTGGACCTTGTTATGAATTATGTGTTTGTAGATCATGAAAAGCATGCTTTGTGTGATGGTTATATTGTTGAGTTTGTTCATGATGCTACTAAACATTATTATGAGAGAGGTAAATATGGTTATAGAAATTTTCATGTTAGGAAAACATCTCTCTCTATGTTGAAAATCTTGAAGGTGGTCTTGCTTTAATTTCCTATGCTTGATACTTAGTGATTTTTTAATTTTTTTGCTTAGAAGATTCCCACGCAAAGCTACCTTCATACCTAGATAATGGCTTTAAAGAAGCACTTATTGGGAGGCGGCCCAAAACGGATTAGTTTTCTAATACGTCCTAAATAAATCACTATTTTATATAGTATATCTTTCCTATTCATTGATATATTTCATGTTATGATGTTATTCTTGTGTTGTTTTGGCTTATTTTACACAGATTGTAACTTTCCGATGCCGAAGCAGCGAACGCAAGATTCAGCGGTAAAAAGTGGACGCTGAGTTGCCGAAGCAGAAGACCTACAAATTACCTCAAAATCGACGGAGGGCATTTTCCAGAAGGATGACGAAGATACGCAAAAGAGGGGCCGGAGGGGGGCACAGGGTGCCCAGGCGGCCACCTGGCGCGGCCCCCACCCTGCCCGCGCGGGGATGGCGCCTGGACCCTTGGGGCCACTCCCGGCTCCCCCCTTTGGCCAATATATCACTCGTCGTCCGAAAACCCTAAAAAGAGAAGAGTTTCGCGAGTTCCGCCGCCGCTCTATGGTGGAAATCTACAGAGGAGAAAAGACATCTCCGATGGGAAGATTCCGGCGGGGAGAACACCTCCCGGAAGGGGAGATCATCGTCTTCATCATCACCATCGTCACGGGCATCATCGAGATCATCATCAACATCATCCCCAGCATCAGCACCATCTCCACCACCATCCAATCTCACCTCACAAGTTCAAATTGTGTTGTAATCAGTACTATTTATCCTCTCTACTCTACCGGTGTTGATTGCTACCGTATGATGAATGCTATTGAGTTTTTTTGGAGAAATATCATTGTGTCCAGATTGTTTATCATCTATTTATCCCCACTGATCATGATCTCTTTTATGTCTTGTGAGTAGTTACTTTAGTTCTTGAGGACATGGGAGAAGTCTAGTTGTTAGAAGTCATATGATGTTGAAGTAATATGTGTCGTTTGATATTTAAGTTGTGTTGTTATTTTCCTAGTGGTGTTGTGTGAGTCGAACACTCAACACTTCTCCTTATTAAGGAACTAGGGGAATGCATTGTGTATAAATAATGCTTACGGTGGGTTGCCGGAGTGACAGAAACCGGAACCCCAGTTCGCACGCTTTTGCACAAGGGAACAATGGATCATCGATCGTATTGCTATGGTTAGGCTTTTTCCTTAATTACTATATTTATTTGCGGATGCTTGCAAGATTTTTAACCATAAGAGTGCACTTATCTTAGTCTAGATGGTGTACTAGCATAGATCCACCCACTCAACACTTATCAACACATCACGTACTACCGATGCGGAATATGGCGAAAGCACGCGACTATTTCTCCCGTGCGTCCTCAAGAACGCTATAGCCTTTATAAGTTCAGTTGCTAGGCCTATCCTTTGCTCAAAAGGATTGGGCCACTTTTTACTCCGCAGTGCCTTTTACTCTGCTCGCTTTTACCTTCTTGTTGCTTATACCGAAAACCCCTAAAAAGCTATCTTTCAGTTCCTGCAGCTATTTCTTTACCAAAGTCACTTACCAATACCTTCTGGTCCTCGTTGGGTTGGACACTCTTATTTATCGAATACTCTACAGTTGAGGGTCATCAGTTTCTCTTTGCTTTTGTTGTGTCTTGGATGTTGTTACTACTTTAGCAACATCATTATATCTTTTGTTTCAAGTTTTGTGCCAAGTTTTAGCCTCTAATGACGGGGAAAGCAAAAGTTGTGACATGCTATCCAGAAAAAAGATTTTGTTTTCTTCATTACAAAAATCTTTAAAATCCACCAGCTCATCTTTTTAGCTGAATTTTTACACAGCATGCTCTATACAATTGCTAAACTTTCATAAACTTTTATTTTTCTTATTTGAGCTACATAAGTGCAACTGAAAAATCAACCTTTACAATCTTCCTTGTTTTGGCAGACTAACTAAAAGTGTACTACCCGCTCTAATTAGTTTATGAGAAGTTTTCTGTGAAGCAAAACCAGAGGAAAAGCTCATGCTTGGGGAAGCCCCGGCACCCCCAACAAAGTATTCGAGGAGACTCAAGAATCTAAGATTGGGGATGCCCCCGTGCATCCCCTTCTTCATCAAACAATTATTAGGTCATCTCTCTCGATAGTATAATTTTATTACTTCGCATGATCTGTGCTATTCTTGGAGCGTCATTGCATTTATTTTTGTTTTGTTTTGTTTGTTGGTCATTACAATGTTGGACCCTAGCATGTTTGATTGGGATAGATACAAGCTCTGCTTTATCATAGAGCACACTAGATCTTCACTTATATATGTTGAGTGTTCGATTTATCTACTTCATGTTTGTTAGCTCTTGTTCTTCACTTAGATCTTGTTTGAGAGCAATTAATTTCTTTTGTAGAAAGGTTAGAACTTTCATGTGTAACATCCCAAAATTCTCCGAATTTTGGAATGTTAATAAAATTAAATAGATAATGATTATTTTCTTGATGTGTTTGATTTTTTCTGAGATTTAAAACTTTTTGGAGTTTATTGAATATTAAAACGAGAGGGAATAAAATGACTTTCCCTAATATTCACCGTTGGTGTTTTGGAATTTATTATTTAAAAACAAAACCAACAAAATAAAATGAGAGAAGGTAATATGACTCCTTCAACTTATTAAAAGTTTGGAAAAGGTTTTTAAATTTTTATTAGACTTCTTTTGAATGTTCGAAACATTTTTCAACACATGGCAGTTCGCTGGAGAGGATATAAAAGGACTTATCCCCATTTTTAAATTGTTGGAAAATAGTTTAAAATATTTTTGGGAGACCTTTTAATTTTACTTTGGAGTTATAAATATTTTGTAAAAATTATTTTTGGAATTTATTTAGGCTCTGGAAAAGTTTTTAAATCAATTTTCGGAGTTTTCGGTATTTTTAAAATGCTAGAAAAGTATTGAAAAATATTTAAAAATAAGTTGCAAAATTTTATTTTATTTTTTTATTTTGGTCAAGCCAAAAATTCTATTTTATTATTTTAAAAATATTGGCGAAGACGGAATTTTAAAATAAATTTCCGTGATTTTTCTAATATTGTTTTGGGCCTAACGGGCCTGCTCTGTTTTTTTTTCCCGCAGACCGATTTTGTATTTATCTTGGATTTACAAAAAAAAAGAGGATTAGGGGCTGGCTATAAATAGCCCCGATTAGGGCTAAATTATTTTCTCTTAGCGTTTTAGGGTTAGCCCTAAACTAATCCGCGGGACCCGCCGCCGCCGACATCATCGCCGGAATCTCGCCGGAGTTTCGTTGGAACATCGCCGGAGTTCGCCGGAGTTGCGTTTTTTTTTCGCCGTTTCGAGGTATTTTCTCCGGAACTGCCGTGTGCCGCCGACCCCGCACGCCCGGCTGGCCGAGCCGCCGCGCCACGGCCTGGCCCGCGCCTGGCCGCCCGGCCGCGCCCGCCTGCGCCTGCACCCGCGCCTCTGCCGCGCGCCGCCGCTCGCCCCTGGGCCCGCCCCGCCGCCCCTGGCCGCCGGCCCTCGCCAGAGAGCCCCGCTGCTCCATCGCCGAAGCCATGGCCTCCCGTGTGGCCGCGTGCGTGATGAAGAAGAGGATGGAAAAAAAAGTCAAAAAAAAAAACGTTTCAAAAAAAAAATTCCAGATCTGGATTTAAACCGCCCGGGGACCCGATCACGTTTTTCGTAAAAAATTTATTTACGTACGGATCCTTTTTACAATAGAACACCCCGGTACCCCCGTTTTTCACCCGATACCGTTTTCGCGACTACTTTTTAACCGTAACTCGGAATTGGGCGATTCCAGTTGCGTTGCGACCGTGTAGAAATTCTCTAGCCAGTAGACCTAGTGTTACAGAAGTTTGAAGTTTTTAAATTTGGATCCCAAGCTGATCCAAATTTGAACTTCCGGCAGCCGTAACTTTTTACCGGTGCGCCCGTTTGCGCCGTCTCTTTCTTCGTTGGATCACTCGTTTCCTGTACCTTCTGTTTATATCATGTGTACACAAAGATTCACAAGTTTATTGATCTTTTCAAATTCAAATTCAACTCAATTTTGCACCTGCTATGACCTGTGTTGTAGTATTCCGTTTCACGTGATTCTTTTTGCATATTGGATCATATGAGACATCTTATCGGCAATATTCACATACCATTTATATTGCTATGATCTTTACTTTGATTTCATAATGCCTTGATCATACTTTTGTACCAACAATTCCTTATCCGTTGACTCTCTCGAGTTCACGTTCCACCGATCACCTTCGAACACATCCACACCTTTGCACGTCAAAACCTTTTGTTTTGCTGCTAAAACTTTAGTGATTGTTTTGTTGATCTTATGTTTTGTCCTTGTGGTGTGATTTCTTATTTGAGTTCTTTCGTTGACAATAGATTGCTCGGAGTGTGACGAGTAGAGTTGACTGGAACGTGAGAGCGAAGATCTTCATCGAATGTATAAGGCAAGTGATGCTTTGACCATACTCATACCTATATTTTCTATATGCATTATGTTAAGGAATATCACTCTATTGCATGATAGGTAGTTTATTTTACTGTTGCTGCAAAACCAGTTAGGATAGCCATATGTCTTGACTTGTCTACCGTAGATCAACCTAGCCGTGTTGTTACTTTATTGCTATGCTTTGTAGACGAGGTTGGGTTGTGAGAATTCATGGAGTGCATGTGAGCTATTTAATAAACCGTGTAGCAACTTTATAATAAATAGAAATCACTTCTGGACGGGCAGGTTGCATCCCGGTAGTTGTGCCTTGTCTAAGGACAGTGCCAGGGTTAAATGCACCCAATGGTTGTTTTGGTGGTGAACCGGGTGCGTCATGGCGAGTACTCTCTGACGCAGTGGGCGCCGTCCAGGCTCAAAAAGATCAGACAGGAAATATTACTAGTAGCTTCCGTGTACAGCCACTGGTTATATGGGCTCTGGCTTAGCACGAGTACGTTGTGGGGAACCTGGCCCTGGTAGCTAGCTGATGTATATGTGTGGTTAGGTGTACCGGCTACCAAAGGGTGGAGGCAACCTCTTCAGAAAGTCTTTGTCTCAATCTTCGGGTTGAGTCCAGTGGGGAACGTGTACAACCTCTGCAGAGCGTATAAACTGATCATGATTAGCCGTGTCCACGGTTATGGACGAACTTTGAGCAACTAGTCAGTACTGTTGATGAATGATCTTGACAGATGAACACTTAATAATAATTTGGTTGGAACAAGTGTAGCATGGGTTGCTGTGTGTTTCAGGTAGAATTCAACTCAAAACTTTGACTAGTTTAGTTCAGGAGAAATTTGGCTTTCTGCAAAACTAAACCATAAGCCTTTCCTTTGACTTACCTTGCATGTAGTTGTAGGTCCTTTATATAAACCTTTTCCGTGTCACTTGCCGTACAAATCAGATGTACTGACCCGTTGTCGGGCTGTAACCTTAGGTGTTGCAGGTTTTTCAGACGATCAGTAAGGTGCGTTTAGGGGTTGCGAGTCTACACTCAGCATGTTCGCATGTGGTTGTTGATGGGACTCCACGTTATTTGTTTTTGCTTCCGCTATATTTATATTGAATAAGCTAGCCTTGAGCTATGCAACTTGTTATTTTTTTTACTCTGGATCATACGTTGTAATAATGATGCACTTGTACTTTGATATACATCTATTATACTGTGTGTGCCAGCGAGTTCGATCCAGGGACTGGCACTTGAGCACAGAGACTTCAATTCTGTGTGAATTGGGTCGTTACATCATGCTTCTCTTATATTTGTTTAGAGCGTTTTTTCTATTGCAATGGTTTATATGTATCATGGTATGATTTATTTGTGGTTTATAGGTAATCCTGATCACTAGATCTATTTTGGGATATCTTTCAATAGTGTTGAGGTGTTGATTGAGTAAAGATTAATGTTTATGCAATTGATCTTGCGCCCATTAGTGATAGGTGTTGTTTCTTGGCTCAACGTGCATTATTTTCGAAAAGTACAAAATAAATTAGTTGAGAACTCTAGCTACTAAATGGATCACTAAATTTTGTGGGGTACTAAAAGAGTACCCTCACGTATCATGGGTCGAGGATGCGCAAGGATAACAAAACCCCCAAATAATCCTCTTAGGGTGATAGACTCTTTTTGAATCTCCTGACTAGATTGAGAGTGACCGTTAATAAGTGAATGAGTTCCTTTGAATAATGCAAGTATTTGATTTTTGGCACTTCGCGAGCCTATATTTTGCTAGCCTCTTCGGTATCGTGCATTGCCCTTTCTCAACTCGAGAGTTGGCACAAACTTCATCGGTGCATCCAAATACATGGCATGGTACGCTTTGTCATACATAAGCCTCATTATATCTTCCTCAAAACAGCCACCATACCTACCTATCATGGCATTTACATAGCCATTCAGAAATATATTGCCATGGAACATCCATCGTTCTTAATGTTCATATGACTTATCCTTCATTGTCATATTGCCTTGCATGATTTCATAGCCTGCATGTAGTTGGGATTTTCCCGCTATTCATATTTTTGTTGCATGTTGTGCTTGATCATTGCACATACGTCATCATTACTGTGAGACTTTCTCACTTTTTGACTTCATATTCCCATCATTATTCTCTTCACCATCCTAAGTGTCAACTAATTTTGGTTGCACTCATTCATTGCATGAGTGGTCAAAAATCAAAAGGGAGAGGATCGGATTGTCTCGTACCTGACCGATGGTTTGGGGATGGGTCATAATAAGATTCCAAAAGGACAATGTGTGAAAATTAGTAGAGAAAGTTCTCAACAACTATTCGGTATTTTTATTGTCTAAACCTCCCCCACTCATGGCACGAGAACTCTGACTGGAGACATTTGATTCACGGAAAGAAAGAGCTCAGTTGTCTATTTATTCTTTCATTGCTTGCATTAGTATCAACTATAGACTATTTCTTTATATCACTTTGTCTTGGGATTATGTATCTTCAATACATTAGATAGATTGCCTTTAATCCTAGTAGCGTGTCACATCTACCTACTCGAGGACGAGCAGGAATTAAGCTAGGGGATGTTGGTACGTCTCAAATGTATCCATAACTTTTGCTTGTTCCATGCTCATTTTGTGTCATTGCTACATCTTTTTTCCATGCTTTTGAATCGATTATTAGACTAACCTAGAAATACAGAGCCCAGTACCAGTTTCCGTCTGTTTTATCGTTGCAATGCAGAAAAGGTCCAAAAACGAAGTTTCTCATAAAATTCCCAAAATTTTACCAACATTCTTATTCATCAAAAGAGTCCTCCAGCTAGAGGAGGAGCCCTACGGGAGGCCCATCACCTAGCTTCATGGTCCAGGGGCTCACCCCTCGGACTCCCCTTTGGCCTATATTTACTCTCGGGACGCAAAAACCTGAGATATCCAATAATATTTTCCAAAAGCGATCCCGATCTCCGCCGCCATCGAAACCTAGCTTCGGGGTTCACCAGGTTCCCATTCCGGCACCCTGCCGGTGAGGGCCTTGGCCTGCGGGGTCATCTTCATCAAATCTTCTTCACCCCATTCTGGATCTTGAGTAGTTCCTCCCTGGACTACGGGTTCTTGGCAGTAGCTAGGTGGTATCTTCTCCTCCTAGATCTTCAATACAAAGTTCTCATGAGCTGCCCTACATAATTGAGATGCATATGATGTAATAGGTGTTGTGTTTGTTGGGATCCAATGAATTGTAACATTGTTCATTCCTAAGAAGTTTATGAATTATTTTTGTTGTAATTTTTGTTCTTAATGCTTGTTACTAGTGCACGAGTAGATGATTTTAGATCTGAGAACTTTATGGTTGCATGATTATAATTGTTGTTCTAGGTCTTATCTACGGTTGTATGCACCTATTTTAGTCCAGAACTGGCGATCTCAATGGTGTAAGCTTGGGACACCAAAGGGGACGGGCTATAATTTGAGGATTACACGTGTTCATAGAGTATTAATGCTTTGTTCCGGTGCTCTTTGATAGGAGCACCTTAATCTCCAAAAGTTCCTTATTTGGCCCCACTGACAACGGGATGGTAGGACAAAAGATGTTGTGCAAGTTCTTATGGCAAGCTCGTAGTACACACAGAATACATACCTACGTATGGTTCTTGGACTAGGATGCTCTAGTTTGTTCTTTGGCTAGAGTTAGTGCAATTTTTTCAATTTCCCAACTGTAATGTGTTCACCCAACACTTGTCTTATTTCTTGGAGAGTTACCACTAGTGAAACCTTGAACACCTGTCCATCTTTCATCATTATTGCCTTCTGTGTTACTATTGCTCTCATTACTGCTGCTACTACTTTGTGGTATTGGTGATTGGGGGAGTCTACAAGGTTACACCCGTCAACACATCAAGACTAATTTCTTTCACCGTTGCTACTAAATACCTTTTCTAGTGCATTTTCAGGTGTGGTTGAATTGAAAACTCAACTGCTAAGGCTTATAAGTATTCTTTGTCTCCCCTTGTGTCGAATCAATAAATTGAGTTAGACTACCCTCGAAGACTATAATGATCCCTACACTTGTGGGACATCAATCATCAAGCTCAAATTTTTATTTGCCAAGATATCTTTCATGGTTGTGGTATGGAGAGAAGGATTTAACCAGGTTGGGCATGATACGGTCTGATCGGTAGTATTGATCTGGTAGCGTGGTTGTATCGCTCTACTTGCCAGGTGTGCACAGCTGGTGCTGAGGTCGTTGTACCAACCACTAGACAGTAGTACTACTTCCTTTTAGGGAGAAATACTACCATGCGTGTACTGGCGGGACCGCCGGGTTTGCCTAAGATGCATTTGGGTTGTCGGGACCCGGAATATGCGTATGTAATTCCAGTCAGGATACAATCACATGGAGAGCCGAGAACCGTACCCACTTGTCTAAGCAAACAAGGCCAAGCACAGAACGTTCTCGGTAAGCATCGAACGTGAGGGGCATCCCATTCAGGCCGGATGATCAACTGAGATGGGTCCTCAACGTCCGCTCACAAGTCTAAATGCTTATGGGTGGTGAATCCCATATTCATAGACAAGTCGCCTCAACCATGTTATTGATTGAATCCTAACTCTTACATAGACTTACTCCAGCCCGATCACTTAGTCGGTGTCTAGGGCGGGCTCGATCATACAACAAAGTGTGCACGTGACAGAGTCACGAGCAATCACATCGCGATGCCCCAAGCTGCGCACATCTAAGGGCCACTTGGTGTATAAAGGACCGCCAGCCAGATCACAACTAAGGTCTCGAAAACCCATACTAAGACATGCATGTTATAAACATACACGCAGCACACATGCCTAGTATGAACAGCAGGTATCATCACATAACTCTACAAAGTACTTCTTTATTGACTTACACATAGAGTATACAAAGATCACATGTATGTGATCAACATTACATCATACAACGGAAGCAAATTAGGTCTAAGTACAGACAAGTTTAACAAATGGCTTAGAGAAGCCTTGTAAACAAACATGCCCTTCCACGAGGGACCAGACTGCTGTCTGGGACTATGCTAACTTAGTCAACGTCGAGCTTCACGAATGTGACTCCATCGGGGTCCGGGTTTTCATCTAAAACATAGAATAAGCAAACGTGAGTACAAAGTCGTACTCAGCAAGACTTACATCAGAACTACACTACTCATGCTCAAGTATGAAGGTAAATGGAGGTGGGGTTTCATTATGCAGAAGTGCCAGCTTTGACTTGGCTAGTCCTGAACTACGATTACCAGACTTGAGGTAAGAAGCGTACACGAGTCCACTATCCAAGTCTCCAACCAATACACCACTATGGTTACTTCCTCGACTTCCCCACGAGGAGCACACCATAGCACTCACTCTTATCTCGCGAGTTTTAAAAGTATCCATTCAAGTTGTCTAATAATCAGGTACAGGTTCCAAGTAGTCCTTAACTGCGGACGTGGCTATTCGAATAGTTTTGTTAACCTTGCAAAGGTGTAAGCTACACACACATGACCACCGGTTACCGCCAGGTCTCGCCACCGTTCAAGAGGTGACAGCGAGGATGTTCACCACGACACTTTGCTGACAACCGGTCTATTCCAGGAGTCGACTATCTGAGTTTGCCTCCGCTCGAGAGCCCGGCCGGATCAACGAAACAGACTCAAACAATGTAAGTGACCGAGACGCCACCTCTGGCAGATGGTTTTCCTGCCTCACAGGTGCACCCACATATCTATATGATGCAACCAGTTCCCTCGTTCTTTTTTTATGCACATGTCAAATGGAAAGCCCGAACTAATGTGACTCCTGGACGTCGACACGGATCAAGGTACTAAGCCGAGAGGGGTCCGTGAGCCCAATGTGTGGTTGTACTCTTTGTCTTGGATTACCATACAAGAACTCGGTGCTTAAGGCGGTGTTCAACGAGACAACCCACTGTGTACTCCTACACAGCCTCTCATCGTTCACCTTGTATTAGGGTGGATTCACCAACACAATTTCACTTTCATCAACACCATGTTCACTATCACCCCGACTCACATCAAAAGCAACCTCATTGTACCACTAAGCATGCAATAAGCATTAACAGTTGCAGTGGCCACATGATATCAATCAACTCCTATGTCAGCTAGGATTGTGGTTTTCTTACTACTGTGACAAGATGATAGGTCATGCATCGGATATGGGTTCAACTATGCGGTAGAATCGATACAAGGTGATCTCCTAAACATGCATAAGCGAGAATGAGAGGGAATTGGGATTTTATAGACATGATCAATGGGGTTTGCTTGCCTTGCTGACGATACACGGGTTTTATCAAACTTCTTCTCCTTCGGGGGTGATCACCCTCTCGGATCGTCTGTCACCGGAACAATCAATCAACAAAGGGGGGCAACACAAATAAAGTACAATGCTCAAGCACATGTTAATTTTGTGACATGAGGTATATGGTACTGGTTTGTGGCACATTCCATTTAATTGAAGTGTATTGCAAAGAATTTGCAAATTCAAACTCCAAATTCAAATTCAAATTAAGCCACATGCACATTTGCTACTGTTTCCCCATTTTAAATTTGTCAAACATCAAAACAAATTGCATATTCTTAATCCTTGCATTTTTCTGATAATTTTTCATATATTATATGTTTACTTTGGAGTTAATATGAATTTTCTATGAATTCCAAAGTTTATATGATTTTCTGCAATTTCTGTAATTTCTCTGGAATTGTTTTATTTCTGGAAAATCTTTTATTGCGTCATGCTGATGTGGGGGTGATGTCACACGGGGGGGCTGACAACAGGGGCCCACCTGTAAGTGTCTAGGGGGTTAATCCCCTGTTAGTTATAAACTAACAGTGGTTAGTTAAGGGCCTGGGGCCCACTGTTAGTGGCCTAGGGAGGTGGTTAACGCGGGATTAGGGGGGCCTAATGGCTAGTCAACACCGGCGACCACTGTGCTCGTCGGAGCACCTCCGGGTTTGCTAAACAGGGCACGGGGAGGGGCGTTCGGGGCACGGGCGAGTTGCTCTTCGCCTCGCGCGTCTGCAGGGGCCAACGGGGGGTCACGGCGGGCTCTGTGGCGACGGTGGCGTCGGCCATGGCGGCGGCCGGATCTCTGGCTTCGACGGCGAGGAGAAAAACCGCGCGGAAGGAGCAAAGGAAAGGGGTAATCGATCTGCATGCTCATCGTGGACGCAGCGGCGGGGTCGAGGACGCCGGAGGAGCACCGGATGGAGGGAGATTGCTCTCCAGAGTTCGAGGACAGCGGCGGAAGGATTCGAGGCAGGCGTCGCGCACAGAGCTTTCCCACTCGAATCGAAGGGCCGGGGTGACGCAGACCTTCACAGCGGTCGTCGTGGACAACGTGGTGCGGCGGGAGCAGGCCGTTGGCCACGCGGGCGCACGTCAGCGGCGAGATGAGCTCCTCGGGCTTGCGCGGAACAGACGAGAGAGAGGAGGGAAGAAGAGCTAGCGAAGGGGGAGATGGACCTGGGGGTCTCCAGGTGCCTCAGGGTGGGCTAGGTGGCCAGGGGAGCAAGCTGGAGGTGGCACGGCGTCGAGGCATGCCCTCCACGCAGCTCCCTGTGTGCTGCTGGCCGGCGAGGTAGAAGACAAGACGCTGGAGTGGGCCGGGCCAGATGGGCTGTCGCCCTGGGCGTAAGGTAACGTTGCCCTCCCTTCTGTTTTCTCTTTTTCTTTTTATTTGTTTCGCCCCAAATAAAAATAGCAGAGCATTTTTAAAATTACCCAAAACTTTTATGTGGGCTTAGGTTTCAAGCCACTAGCCACTCATAAGTTTTGGTGACTTTTGAAATTCAAACAATTTGAATTTAAATTCAAATTGGAGTTTAATTTAATTTCCAAGCCCTGTTTGGAATATTTGAAAAATTGTGGTGCATGCAGTGGGACCCACTTCACTTTATATGTGATCATGCATATTTATAAGACTTTTCGAAAATACTAGAGGAATTTTTGGAACAAATTTTTGTCTGGCCATTTAATTCAATTTTCAGGGCTTTTCTTTTCCCCATTTTTGGATTTCATTTGAATTTTTACATGATGCAAAGGGCACAATCAAACCCTAGCACTTACCCTAGTTGGGGTTCAGACAAATCGCCCCCACTCGAAAGAATCTCATCCCGAGATTCAGAAGTCGTCGGGAGGAAGGAGGGGTACTCGGCACGGAGGCGGTCTTCTCTTTCCCACGTAGCTTCTTTCTCGGAGTGATGTGACTATTGCACTTTCAGGAACTTGATCTTCTGACGACGAGTGACACGCTCTGCGGAATCAAGAATACGAACAGGGTACTCTCGATAAGAAAGGTAATCTTGGAGATCAAGCATTTCATGGTCGACTTCGCGGATGGGGTCCTTGAAGCAACGGTTGAGTTGTGACACATGGAATACATCATGTACTCGGGAAAGGTGAGGGGGTAGTTCAAGTTGGTAGGCAACTTCTCCACGTTTAGCGAGAATGCGGAAAGGTCCGATGTAACGTGGGGCCAACATGCCTTTGATACCGAATCATTGGGTTCCCTTCAGAGGAGTAACCCGAAGGTTAGCCTTCTCATCTAGATTGTAGCTTTCTTGCCTATGATGACGATCATAGTAGCTTTTCTGACGAGACTGGGCGGCTTTCAATCGATCACGAACAATGCGAACTTGCTCTTCTGCTTCCTTGATCATATCCGGTCCAAAGAGTTATCTTTCACCGGTTTCTGACTAGTTCAAGGGTGTTCGACATCGTCGTCCATATAGGAGTTCAAAAGGAGCCATGTTCAGACTAGATTGGAAACTGTTGTTATAAGAAAATTCGGCAAATGGAAGAGATTTCTCCCAATTCTTTCCGAATGAGATAACACAAGCTCTGAGCATGTCTTCAAGAATTTGGTTAACCCTTTCGACTTGACCGCTAGACTGAGGATGGAAAGCTGTACTAAAGGATAGATGAGTTCCCATAGCATTCTGAAAGCTTCCCCAGAATCTAGGGGTGAAAAGGCTACCTCGATCAGAATTGATTACCAAAGGAACACCGTGAAGAGACACAATTCTAGAGACATACAAGTCAGCCAACTGACTAGCAGTTATAGACTCGCGAACGGGAAGGAAGTGAGCAACTTTGGACAGCCTATCTATGACAACAAAGATGGCCTCGTTTCCTTTCTGGGTTTTTGGACAGCCGGTTATGAAGTCCATACCGACTTTGTCACATTTCCACTCGAGAATAGGCAAAGGTTGAAGTGTACCAGCAGGTCTTTGGTGTTCGGCCTTAATGCGACAACAAACATCACATTCAGCAACAAATCGAGCAATGTCTCTCTTCATCCTGGTCCACCAAAATCTCTGGCGTAGATCTCGGTACATTTTTGTGCTACCGGGATGAATTGAGAGGGGTGTATCATGGGCTGCGTTGAGGATGAGTTGCCGTAGATCCTTATTCTTAGGTACTACCAAACGATTTTCAAATAATACCATTCCTTTACTATCTGTGGAGAAACATTTAGCAACTCCGCTAGCAATGTTCTCCTTGATCCGGCGAACACCTCGTGCACACCTTTGGGAAACTCCGATTTGATCCTCAAGGGTTGGTTTCGCCACCAAGTTGAAAAGAGATCCACGAGGAACAATCTCGAGATTGAGTTTTTGAAATTCCTCATGAAGAAGTGGTTGATACTGTTGTAACATGAGGTTGTTACAATACGACTTACGACTTAGTGCATCAGCCATGACATTGGCTTTGCCTGGGGTGTAAGAAATTCCTAAGTCATAATCTTTTATCAACTCTATCCAGCGTCTTTGCCTGAGGTTAAGATCTGGCTGGGTGAATATGTATTTGAGGCTTTGGTGATCAGAATAAATCTCACAACGATTACCAAGGAGGTAATGTCGCCAAGTCTTCAGGGCATGAACTACGGCAGCGAGTTCAAGATCATGGGTAGGATAGTTCTCTTCATGTGGCCGCAACTGGCGTGAAGCATAAGCTACCACATGTCTATCTTGCATAAGTATGCATCCTAACCCTTGCCGTGAAGCATCACAATAGATCTCGAAATCCCTTTTGGTGTCTGGAGGTGCAAGTACGGGTGCAGAAGTCAATCTTCTTTTTAGCTCTTGAAAGCTTTCCTCGCACTTGGGGGTCCATTGGAATTTCTTATCTTTTTTGAGGAGTTTAGTTAGAGGCTTTGCAACTTTAGAAAAGTTCTCAACGAAACGGAAGCAATAGCTTGCTAAGCCAAGAAAACTCCTAACTTGCTTAACCGATTGAGGTGGAGTCCAGTCAAGGACGGCCTGAACTCTCTCGGGATTGACAGCAATGCCTTTTGCAAAAATCACGTGGCCTAAATAGGTCACTTCTGGTAGCCAAAATTCACACTTGGAGAACTTGGCATAAAGGCGATGCTCTCTAAGTTTCATCAATACCAACCTAAGGTGTTCTGCGTGCTCTTCTACGTTCTTCGAGTAGATGAGAATGTCATCAAGATAAACTACAACAAATTTATCTAGGTACTCCATGAAGATCGAATTCATCAAGCGCGAGAATGTGGCGGGGGCATTGGTTAAACCGAAGGACATGACGGTGTACTCGTAAAGACCATAACGAGTAGTGAAAGCCGTCTTGGGAATGTCCTCATTTCGGATTTTGATTTGATGATAGCCTAATCTCAAATCCATCTTGGAGAAGACAGAGGATCCTGCAAGTTGATCATAAAGATCATTGATCCTAGGCAGTGGGTACTTGTTCTTTATCGTCGCTAGATTTAGCGGGCGATAGTCTACGCACATCCTTTCTGTTCCATCTTTCTTTGTTACGAACAGAACGGGGCAACCCCATGGCGATGATCTAGGGCGGATGAAGCCTTTTGCCAATGAAGCATCAAGTTGGGTTTTTAGCTCAGCTAACTCATGTGGGGCCATTCTATATGGACGTCTGGAAATTGGGGCTGTGCCTGGAATAAGATCCACTATAAATTCTACACACCTGTCGGGTGGCATTCCCGGCAGCTCTTCAGGAAAGACATCCGGGAAGTCACAAACCACCGGAATATCTTCAAGGTCTGGAAGGGGAAGCACATTCAAAGTATGCATCTGGATTCTAGAGCTGGGTGATGTGTAGTCAATGGTCTGTCCTGAAGGATGGGTAAGTTTGACCGATTTGGCTTTACAATCAAGGAAAGTATTCTGCCTTGATAACCAATCCATTCCTAGGATGGCATCAATGTCTGATGACTTGAGGGCTATAAGAGAAGCAAGGAATACTAAACCCTCAATTGCAATTTGATTGCCATGGCTTACTCTATTAGTTTGCCACTTTGAACCAGGAGTTTGAATGATCATTGGAGAAAACATTTCTTCAAAAGGGAATTCATGACGAAGTGCATAACTCTCCGACATGAATGAATGAGAAGCTCCTGGATCGAAAAGAACGGAGGCGGAGACTTGATTGACTCGGAGTGTTCCAAGAATGACGTCAGAAGCATCAGTGGTTTCGTCAACGGAGATTTGGTTCACACAACCACTACTAGTGGATGAAGGCTTTGCTGGAAAGGCTTTGGTGGTTGATTTCTTTGGAGGCTTGGGTCGAGAATGACGTGGTGCCATCAAGACCTGAGGGAATTGACAATAGTAATGGCCTGGAAGACCACACTTAAAGCATACCCTGTCTGAATTGCTAGGAGTGGGATTACTTGGCTGCACATCATCATTCCGGGGTGGAATAATGTATTGGGGTGGATGGAATATATTGGAGGTTGGTCTCTGCAGAATGTTTTGAGGTATGGCTCTGGTTGGAATCCAAATTTGGCGTTTCTGAGGGGCTGAACTTGAAGAAGAAGCAAGCTCAAGAGCATGCTTGCGAGACTCTTCGAACACTTCATTGCCATGCTCAGCTCTAAAGGATCTATTGACTAAATCCTCAAAGGTGGCAAATTCAAGGAGGTTGAGATCATGACGAAGGATGGGGCTAAGTCCCTTACGGAACCTTGCCTGCTTCCTGGCATCGGTGGTGATCTCATCTTGGGCATAACGAGCAAGACGGTTGAACTCTCTCACATACTCATGCATGTACATCTCTCCTTGAGTCAGATTGCAGAACTCTTCCTTCTTGCGCTCCATTAACTCATCTAGAAGGTGGTACCCTCGAAAGGCAACACAGAACTCTTGCCAAGTCACTAGGTGACCATCAGGCTGCATCGCAACATAGTTCTCCCACCATTCAGCAGCAGCACCTTCTAGAAAGTATGCCGCGAATATAACTCGATCATCGGGAGCAACATGTGCAGTGTGAAGCTTACGCTCGATTGAACGGAGCCAATCATCAGCTTCAAGGGGCTCAGAAGAACATCGGAATACCGGTGGCTTGAGGAGGATGAAGTCCTGAATGCTCACAACCACATTGCACTGACGAGCGGTATTCTGCTCGATGAGCTCCAGAAGGCGTGTTTGATCACGTCGATTCTTCTCAGCTTCCATCATGATTTCCGCCGCAGAAGGCGGTCGTAGAGGTTCATCATCATTTCCATTCCGAACACGGTCTCGATTCCGACGAACAGCACTACGAGTTCCACCTGACATCCTGTGTGATAAAAATCAACAATCAGAACAGGTTGAATGATGGATTCAAGGATAACAAGACATGATGAAGGCGGAAAGATTATAATGCGAAGGCAAAGATCCACAGAAACTCGGAATAAATCCGGTAGCATAACGGCTACACCGGGATGGAAAACAAGACAACCTCGAGGAGATTGAAAAGAACTTCCTCAAGGAACTCAAAACACGAAGACTCTGGACGACCACAACTGTCCTACGGCTACGAGGAGGCAAACAACGAGATGTTCTAGTAAAGACATAGATGAGCCTAGTCCTATCATCCCATAGAAAAGATAAGGGTGACTCAGAACTCTGATCGATGAGGATAAGGAGAAAAAGAAGCCTTACGTTGTTCCCTTATACCCAGAGTAACTATATAACTATAGAATGCTAGACTCGACTTCGACCAAGGGTTTCATAATCCTACAGACAGTCCTGCTGTGATACCAAGTCTGTCGGGAACCGGAATATGCGTATGTAATTCCAGTCACGACACAATCACATGGAGAGACGAGAACCGTACCCACTTGTCTAAGCAGACAAGGCCAAGCACAGAACGTTCTCGGTAAGCATCGAACGTGAGGGGCATCCCATTCCGGCCGGATGATCAACTGAGATGGGTCCTCAACGTCCGCTCACAAGTCTAAATGCTTATGGGTGGTGAATCCCATATTCATAGACAAGTCGCCTCAACCATGTTATTAATTTAATCCTAACTTTTACATAGACTTACTCCAGCCCGATCACTTAGTCGGGGTCTAGGGCGAGCTCAATCATACAACAAAGTGTGCACGTGACAGAGTCACGAGCAATCGCATCACGATGCCCCAAGCTGCGCACATCTAAGGGCCACTTGGTGTATAAAGGACCGCCAGCCAGATCACAACTAAGGTCTCGAAAACCCATACTAAGACATGCATGTTATAAACATACACGCAGCACACATGCCTAGTATGAACAGCAGGTATCATCACATAACTCTACAAAGTACTTCTTTATTGACTTACACATAGAGTATACAAAGATCACATGTATGTGATCAACATTACATCATACAACGGAAGCAAATTAGGTCTAAGTACAGACAAGTTTAACAAATGGCTTAGAGAAGCCTTGTAAACAAACATGCCCTTCCACGAGGGAACAGACTGCTGTCTGGGACTATGCTAACTTAGTCAACGTCGAGCTTCACGAATGTAACTCCATCGGGGTCCGGGTTTTCATCTAAAACATAGAATAAGCAAACGTGAGTACAAAGTCGTACTCAGCAAGACTTACATCAGAACTACAATACTCATGCTCAAGTATGAAGGTAAATGGAGGTGGGGTTTCATTATGCAGAAGTGCCAGCTTTGACTTGGCTAGTCCTGAACTACGATTACCAGACTTGAGGTAAGAAGCGTACACGAGTCCACTATCCAAGTCTCCAACCAATACACCACTATGGTTACTTCCTCGACTTCCCACGAGGAGCACACCATAGCACTCACGCTTATCTCGCGAGTTTTGAAAGTATCCATTCAAGTTGTCTAATAATCAGGTACAGGTTCCAAGTAGTCCTTAACCGCGGACGTGGCTATTCGAATAGTTTTGTTAACCTTGCAAGGGTGTAAGCTACACACACATGACCACCAGTTACCGCCAGGTCTCGCCACCGTTCAAGAGGTGACAGCGAGGATGTTCACCACGACACTTCTCTCACAACCGGTCTATTCCAAGAGTCGACTATCTGAGTTTGCCTCCGCTCGAGAGCCCGGCCGGATCAACGAAATGGACTCAAAGAATGTAAGTGACCGAGACGCCACCTCTGGCAGATGGTTTTCCTGCCTCACAGGTGCACCCACATATCTATATGATGCAACCAGTTCCTTCGTTCTTTTTCTATGCACATGTCAAATGGAAATCCCGAACTAATGTGACTCCTCGACGTCGACACGGATCAAGGTACTAAGACGAGAGGGGTCAGTGAGCCCAATGTGTGGTTGTACTCTTTATCTTGGATTACCATACAAGAACTCGGTGCTTAAGGCGGTGTTCAACGAGACAACCCACTGTGTACTCCTACACAGCCTCTCATCGTTCACCTTGTATTAGGGTGGACTCACCAACAAAATTTCACTTTCATCAACACCATGTTCACTATCATCCCGACTCACATCAAAAGCAACCTCATTGTACCACTAAGCATGCAATAAGCATTAACAGTTGCAGTGGCCACATGATATCAATCAACTCCTATGTCAGCTAGGATTGTGGTTTGCTTACTACTGTGACAAGATGATAGGTCATGCATCGGATATGGGTTCAACTATGCGTTAGTGTCGATACAAGGTGATCTCCTAAACATGCATACGCGAGACTGAGAGGGAATTGGGATTTTATAGACATGATCAATGGGGTTTGCTTGCCTTGCTGACGATACACGGGTTTTATCAAACTTCTTCTCCTTCGGGGGTGATCACCGTCTCGGATTGTCTGTAATCGGAACAATCAATCAACAAAGGGGGGCAACACAAATAAAGTATAATGCTCAAGCACATGTTAATGTTGTGACATGAGGTATAGGGTACTGGTTTGTGGCACATTCCATTTAATTTAAGTGTGTTGCAAAGAATTTGCAAATTCAAACTCCAAATTCAAATTCAAATTAAGACATATGCACATTTGCTACTTTTGCCCCATTTTAAAATGGTCAAACATCAAAACAAATTGCATATTCTTAATACTTGAATTTTTCTGATAATTTTTCATATATTATATGTTTAATTTGGAGTTAATATGAATTTTCTATGAATTTCCAAAGTTTATATGATTTTCTGCAATTTCTGTAATTTCTCCAGAATTGTTTTATTTCTGGAAAATCATTTATTGCGTCATGCTGATGTGGGGGTGATGTCACACGGGGGGGCTGACAACAGGAGCCCACCTGTAAGTGTCTAGGGGGTTAATCCCCTGTTAGTTATAAACTAACAGTGGTTAGTTAAGGGCCTGGGGCCCACTGTCAGTGGCCCAGGGAGGTGGTTAGCGCGGAATTAGGGGGGCCTAATGGCTAGTCAACACCGGCGACCACTGTGCTCGCCGGAGCACCACAGGGTTTGCTAAATAGGGCACGGGGAGGGGCGTTGGGGGCACGGGCGAGTTGCTCTTCGCCTCGCGCGTATGCAGGGGCCAACGGGGGGTCACGGCGGGCTCTGTGGCGATGGTGGCGTCGGCCATGGCGGCGGCCGGACCTCTGGCTTTGACGGTGAGGAGAAAAACGGTGCGGAAGGAGCAAAGGAAAGGGGTAATCGATCCGCAAGATCACCATGGACGCAGCGGCGGGGTCGAGGACGCCGGAGGAGCACCGGATGGAGGGAGATTGCTCGCGAGAGTTCGAGGACAGCGGCGTAAGGATTCGAGGCAGGCGTCGCGCACAGAGCTTTCCCACTCGAATCGAAGGGCCGGGGTGACGCAGACCTTCACAGCGGTCGTCGTGGACAACGTGGTGCGACGGGAGCAGGCCGGTGGCCACGCGGGCGCACGTTGGCGGCGAGATGAGCTCCTCGGGCTTGCGCGGAACAGACGAGAGAGAGGGGGGAAGACGAGCTAGCGAAGGGGGAGATGGACCTGGGGGTCTCCAAGCGCCTCAGGGTGGGCTAGGTGGCCAAGGGAGCAAGCTGGAGGTGGCACGGCGTCGAGGCATGCCCTCCACGCAGCTCCCTGTGTGCTGCTGGCCGGCGAGGTAGAAGACAAGACGCTAGAGTGGGCCGGGCCAGATGGTCTGTCGCCCTGGGCGTAAGGTAAGGTTGCCCTCCCTTCTGTTTTCTCTTTTTCTTTTTATTTGTTTTGCCCCAAATAAAAATAGCAGAGAATTTTTAAAATTCCCCAAAACTTTTATGTGGGCTTAGGGTTCAAGCCACTAGCCACTCATAAGTTTTGGTGACTTTTGAAATTCAAACAATTTGAATTTAAATTCAAATTGGAGTTTAATTTAATTTCCAAGCCCTGTTTGGAATATTTGAAAAATCTTGGTGCATGCAGTGGGACCCACTTCACTTTATATGTGATCATGCATATTTATAAGACTTTTCGAAAATACTAGAGGAATCTTTGGAACAAATTTTTGTCTGGCCATTTAATTAAATTTTCAGGGCTTTTCTTTTCCCCATTTTTGGATTTCATTTGAATTTTTACATGATGCAAAGGGCACAATCAAACCCTAGCACTTACCCTAGTTGGGGTTCTGACATGGGTATCCCAACGGTGGTAGGGTGGTAGTAGACCAGTTGTTCCGGTCTAATTAATTTTAATTAGACCGATAATACTGGTGGGTATTGAGCGGTAGTACTGCTCGTGCCTGATAGCTGCATGAGCCCTAGAGTTCCCCTATTATCCCTGGCTTTACCTATAGACCGTTTTTACTGGTCGGGTACACCGGTAGTACCTGCTATGTGCAAATATACACATAACAGTTGGATTTGTGAGAGGTACTATATAAGGAGGCTTCTTCCTTCTTGTGCCTCACCTCTTGCCTGTCCCTCCCCTACATTGATACGAAATCTTAAACTTGCCCGATCAACTTTATTAGCCAAACAAACTTGTTGATTTGGTAGGGATTGAGGGAGGAGACCTACATCTACACTTCTATTCAAAGGAAATTAATTTGTCCCCCCATCCATATTGTATTGGCACTACTAGAAACTGCTTATAAATAGGAATGCATTCTTTGTTGCACTTAAAAGGGGTTCTCCACAGGAAAAAAAATCTGTGGCGCATTGTTTTGCATGTGCCATAGAAATTTGGAATTCTGTGGCGCACGAAAACCAAATGTGTCACAAAAATGTGGCTTTCTGTGGCGCATGTTGAATGTGCGCCATAGAAATGTGGCTTTGTATGGCGCATGTATTATGTGCGCCACACAAATGTGCCTTTCTGTTGCGCATGTAGGATGTGCGCCACAGAAATGTAGCTTTTTGTGGCGCATGTTGTATATGCGCCAAAAAAGTTTCAAAAAAGTCGAAAAAATAAAAAAAAACTAAAAATAAAATCCCCAAAACTCAACAACGTAAAAAAATATTTTTCTAAGAACAAGTTTTTTTCAAATTTTTTTGAAAATTTTGAACTTTTAGTTTTTTTATATTTTAGAAAAAATCTTAGTTTTCAAATAACTTTTGCCTTTTTGGAATTTTACTTGAATTATATACATATTTTTAAAGTTTTTATTTTTTTACGTAATTTTAAAATTTTACATTATTTATTTATTTTTTGAATTTTTTGGATTTGTTGATTTTTTTGGATTTTTTTGAAATTTTTGGTATTTTTTATTTTTTGGATTTTTTTGAAACTTTTGGATTCTACTTTTGAAACTGTTGAAGTTTTTGATTTTTTCGAAATTTAAAAAAACACACATATTTAACTCTTAAAAGACCCTAGCCAGGCAGTTTCCAGGAATCTCCTCCGGGGGCACTCTTCGTTGGCCATCTGATCTGTCCGTGCTCGTTCGGCGCCGTTGGATGTTGGTGTCCATGCTCATATATATAACTGCGGTAAATGTTTTCTGAACCGTACCCGCCATTCCCCCGCCCGACGCCCATCCGCCTCTCCTTCCAACGCCTCAACCGCCTCCTCTCCCTCTCCCTCTCCGTCTAGCCGCCTCCCTCCCTCTCACCTCGCGCTGCCCTTTCGCTCGACCAGAGCAGGACAACTGGCGTGCCTCCTCTTCTTCCCACTGGACCTCGGCGCCGCTCGTCTACGCCTCCGTACAGGATAGAGAGAAGACCAAGGGGAGAGAGGTAAGGAAGGAGAGGAGGGGGAAAGGAGGTAAGGGCGAGCGAGGTCAACGGCAAGAGGAGAAGGGTGCCGCTCCACGCAAGCGTCCGTCATCTCCATGCAAGGGCGAGCAAGGCCAGCGGCAGGAGGAGAAGGGCGATGCACCACGCGCTTCCACCTCAGCCTTGGCCGCTAACTTCTTCGGGTGGACACGGCGAGGTTGGGGGTGTATTTTTCTCATGAATGGCCTTCATAAAGAGCCCATAGAAAACATGGTTTGGATTTCATTCTATTGGTCAGTTCTATTCATGTCAATTGTTATCAAATCTGTAAATGTGGGGCTCTCAATAACAAATAGTGGGACACGTATTATGCTCGAGGTAATTAACCTTACTTTGCACAATAAGATATATAGATTATTTTTATGCAAAGTTTTCTAGCTAAACTAATGGAAATGTGTTAAAGATAGGGAGATTGGATTTTTTAGTTAATCTACTTAACTCTGTTTAATGTCACTACCCGGATATATGTTTTGTTCGCCCACATACACAATATGAATTGAGTTTCAGAATAGGAACATTTAATAATGGTTGGCCTGTACTAAGTGCATGTAATCTTGTCCCATTATGCAATTGATTGCTTCTGGAAGAATCTGCCATATGAGACATGTTTAATTTTTGATGAGATATCTTCTGAAATTTACAGTTACTACAGATCTGAAGGTTCTCATAGACATTTTTAACAGTTTACAGGTGAAGAAGAAGCAGTTCTTATGGAATTTCATGAAAATAACGTTATTTGGCGCCGTTAGCATGATGATTCCGTTCTTCACAATATCTCTCGATTTTTCTAGCGTGTTATGCATGCAGAGGTAACTATAGTAATGTACAAACAGGGTTGTCCTCCTTTAGTATTTTTAAAATGTACTATCTTCTGTGAACAGGCTAAAGTTTGTTTGTGAAAGATAATATATACAGGCGACATGGAAAAGTTACTTAAAACTATATAAATGTTAGATATCTAGGAATGTTGTGATGTTCGATTGTTTATACACTAGATAAAATTATCCATCCCAGTTTTTGTTTTAAATGGCAATCGAGGCACATTTTTCACTCTGTTCTAAAAGGTATGCCCAAGGTAATTTGTTGTAACCACAAACTATAATATGGACCTAACTTTTGTTCCTAAAAGAGAGCATATATTGTTTTCTGCTCATATTATTGTTTGCACTTCCTTGATTCACCATATATAGTGTGACGCCCCAAAAATCAGACCGTGTACAGTAATCATACACGCAAGGTACACGATCGAGTTTAGGGACTCACGGTGAGATATCACAACACAACTCTACAAATAAAATAATATTAGCTGTTTAATACAAGCCAGGGGCCACGAGGGCTCGAATACAAGAGCTCGAAAGCACAAAGTTAGGGGAAGCTACAGTATCTGAGTACAGACACAAGAATACAAGGTTGCCTTAAGAAGGCTAGCATAAATAACAACAGATCGAAAAGGTGAGGCCTCCTGCCTGGGAACCTCCAAACTACTCCTGGTCAACGGGGAACTCTACGTCGTAGAAGGCATCGGGGATCTTCACGTGGCGGTGGTCGACATCGGGGATCTCTTGCTCCTGGACTCCAAGGATCCAACGTCGACTGCAGCGGCCGATCAGGCAAAACAAAAAGGGGGAAATAAAGCAAAGGTAAGTATCTAGCATACTTGTGTTACACTACACACACGGATCTCCAGGGTGGCGTACACCTTGCTAGGGAATGCCCCACCGAGGCTATCCGACACTCCGTAGCCCCTCTTTCAAACTCAACAGAGAGGTTATCCGCCAGACTATATCCTATGTACGCGGGGCTGTGGACCGTAACCCCAACGTACTCCTGCATGGTGCGAGGCTGGCCGGTGAAGTTAAAGCAAATCCAAATAAGACACCACCGCGCGAGCAAACAATACAACACCACTTCCCGCTGCAGGCCGCGGTACTGCTGACGTCTGAAGAGTCCTCGGACGACACTACGAAGCAGAGGAGCCCATAACTCGTAATTCCGTGTAGGCAGCGCGTATAAGCCAAAAGGCTACTCAAGTCATACGCCGAACCATTAGTCATTTTATTAACTTGCGGGACAACCGTTATCGTTGCCTCGACTTAACTGACCCGCGGAAAACTACAAAGTCCGGACCACCATGTAACGACCCGATTCACTAAGAATCCAAGTCTCTGTGCATTCTGTGCTAGTCCCTGGATCAATAGCTAGCACACACAGTCGATGATGTAATATCAAGAATAAACCACATGTCATATATAATACATCGAAGATCCAGTATTACAATATAGCATACCTGCATAGTTCAACGCTAGCATACAAATAGAATACAGCGGAAATAGTAAAAGCTTCGTGGCGTCCATCAACTCCACCGGCATAGTTGAGTATAGACATCGTAAACCTACATCGCATCACTTACTCGTCATATACAATCCTACAACACCGAAGGTTACAGCCCAACAACAGGTCAGTACATCTGATTTGTACGGCAAGTCACACGAAAAAGGATATAACAGACCTACTTCAACATGCAAGGATAAGTCAAAGGAAAGGCTTATGGTTTTACTTTGCAGAAAGCTGATTTTTCCCTCACATACTACAACTAATCAAATTTTAATTTATCTTGCTAGTCCTAAGTATGGCTGAATCGGGCTACACAAATTCCAACCATCCCTTTATTAAAAGTTCCCACTCAAATTCTTATTAAGGTGAAATATCTGTCAAGACCATCCAACAACAATAATGCCCAGTTGCTCAAAGTTGTCCTTAACCGTGGACACGGCTAATCATGATCAGTTTTTACACTCTGCAGAGGTTTGTACACTTTCCCCACTGGACTCAACCCGAAGATTGAGACATAGTCTTTCAGAAGAGGTTGCCTCCACACTTTGGTAGCCGGTACACCTATCATATCTACATCAGCTAGCTACCAGGGCCAGGTTCCCCACAACTTACTCATCTAAGCCAGAGCCCATATAGCAAGAGGTTGTACATGGAAGCTACTATTCACACTGTCTGTCCGATCTTTTTGAGCATCGCCCACTGCGTTCAGAGGGTAGACACCATGTCTCACCCGGTTTCCCACCAAAACAACCATTCGGGAAGCACTTAGCCCTGGTCCCTCCTTATCCAAGGCACGAGCCCCAGGATGCATTCCCTGGCCGTCCAGAGATGATTTCTATTTAAGTTTTCTAGTCAAGTCATTAATCCTCACATAGCTCAATGATAACTCAACCAATCCTCGTCTACAAAGCAATAGCAGTATATAACAACCACGATCCTAGGGCGACAATGAAATACAAGGTCAAAACATATGGCTATCCTACTAGGTTTAGATCATAACTAATATATAATCCTACACATGCATAAAGTGATAATTTGATACATGGAAAATAGAAAATATAGGTTGAGGAATGGTCAAAATGTAACTTGCCTTTTACATTCGATAAAGTTCTTCGCTCTCGCGGTCCAGTCAACTCTACTCGTCACACTCCGAGCAAATCTATCGCAAACGAAGGAACTCGAATAAGCAATCACATCACAACGAGACAAACAAAAGATCAACAAACAAACACAAAGGTCTTAGCAACAAAACAAAAGGCTTTGAAGTGCAGAGGTGTCGATGTGCTCGAAGGTGATCGGTGGAAGTGAACTCGAGAGAGTCAACAGATAAAGATTCATCGGTAAGTAGTTGTGACCATGGACATTTATGAATTCAAGGTGAATATCATGCCCACATGAAAAGTGTATGAATCTTATCGACAACATGTCTCACATGATCCGATATGCCAAAAGAGTCACGTGAAACGGAATACTACAACGCATGTCATAGAAAGTGCAAAATTGTATTGAATTTGAATTTAAACAGATCAACAAACATTTGAATTTTTTTGTACACATGATATAGACAGAAAGTACATGGAACGAGTGATCCAACGCAAAAAGAATCACTCGATTTGGATCAACGGTTTACAAGATATGGCCTCCGGGATTTGAATTTGAATTTCAAATAAATTCAAATTCAAAAGTGTGCAAAAATTTATACCATGCTAAAGTACAGAACAACATGAGCGCTTAGCAAAAAGTTTCACCTCGATCCGACTTACGGTGTAGAAGATATTGCGGGCGCGAGATTAGGGGGTTTTCTGCCAAAAGGACTTGTTCGCGAATATAAATTTTCTGAAAAAGCAATCGCGTCCCTGCGGGGCAGTTGACCAGATCTGGCCGGTTTGACTCCAGCGAAGTCTGCTTCTCCGGCGACTCCAAGGCGGTCGGCGAGGTGAGGTGGAGGTGGGGCGACGAGGCGGCTCCGGCGTGCATGTGCACGACGGCCCGAGGTGTGGTGGCGCAAGGCGACCGCGCTCCGGCGTGCGGGCGGCAGGGCCGTGGTGATGGCCGGCGGCGTGGCCACGTGGGCGGCGGCTTGGCCGCGTCGGCTCGGCCGTTACCTCGGCGGCGGAGGCAGACAACGGTGGCGCGCGGCTGGGAGCGGGCTCGGCGGCTGCTGACCTCAAGGGAGGAGGCGGCGCTCCGGGAGGCGCGGAGGGGGGCGCTCCGGCGAGGTCGCGTAGCGGCGGCGGCGACTGGCCCGCGGGTCTCGCGCTAGGGTTTTTTTTTGTTTGACGAAAAAAGAAAAAGAGGAAAAATATTTCCTAACCTTCTATATATAGGCAGACGGGGAAAATGAAATAGGGTCTGACTCAGACTCTATCGCGCTCGTGGGAGGAGATAAACTACCGGGCCGGGCTACGGATTTCCTTTTTCTTTAAAAACCGAAACTTCAAACAATTGTGGAAAAATAAATACTCATCGGAAAAATATGAAATAAATTTCTAAATTCATCAAATAATACAAAGAAATTTATTTAATGAATACATTTTCCAAAAAGGAAAATAAAAATAAAAACATTTTCTAAATACTTTATTTAAATATGAAATACTTTTCATAAATCAAATAAAATCCAATAAATTATTAAAAACATTTTTATTTGGTCAAAAGCATTGACAAACCATTTCTAAATAATAAAATATAAATTTTAAAATTGTCACACCAATAAATAATTTGGTAAAATAAAAATATCCCATTGGAATATTCTTTCAACTCTTTTTAAATATTTAATAAATCAGTTCAATGGAATAAAAACTCTCTTAGCATTATAAAATCCCAAAAATAATTTTAGAGTTAATAAAAATACGCATAATAAATTTTAAAAACTTTGTAGTAATATTCTAAATATTTTACAACTTTATTAAAAAGGGGATAAGTCATTTTATATCCTCTCAAATGAATTTCCTTGAGTTGAAAAATGTTTTGAATATTCAGAAGAATTCTAAGAATGATTTAAAACCTTTTCCAACCTTTTAATATGTTGAAGGAGTCATATTACCTTCTCTCATTTTGTTTTGTTGGTTTTGTTTTAAGTAATAAATTCCAAAACACAAATTATGAATATTAGGGAAAGTCCTTTTATTCCCTCTCTTTTTAATATTCAATAAACTCCAAAAAGTTTTAAATCCCAGAGAAAATCAAACACATCAAGCAAACAATCATTATCTATTTAATTTTATTAACATTCCATAATTCGGAGAATTTTGGTATGTTACACACTACCACCCTTAAAATGAATCTCGTCCTCAAAATTCGAGAAGGCTAGAAATAAAGGCTAGGGTTCGGGTCTTCTCGACAATCCTTTGATCCTCCGAAGGACTAGGGTACTACCACCCTTAAAAGGAAAGCGACATGGTCTTCAAAATCTTACTCCATCGATAACCTCCTTCAAAGAGATTCACCTCCTCCTATCTGGTCTTGAATCCTTAGAAAAAGAGGAGTCTTCCGTATATTGAACCTTCATGTTTGAGAGGTCAGGCGCCAATACTAAGCAACTACCGATTCTTCTCATGGTGGTCATCAAGGATACTTTTATGGGATACCTGCAGGAATGGTCTTGGCCTATACTCACTGTGTAACACAAACGGTAATCTCCTACAGGGTCACACATCGTACCATTCTATGGCTCAGGTTTTAACATCGTCGTCTCTCTGCTATAGGTAAGTCACTCAAGATTTACTATCACGCATAGCAAGAGCGAATAATAAGAGTAGTCGGCATAGTGATCAATCCATCCCGCACCCAAATCATTACCTTGAACATGGTTTAGTGAATCTCGCAGTCTAACACTCAGTCATCCTCACAAGCATTGCAGAAGGTCCTCTTAATCATGATCTGGGTTCAGATAATCCTTTGTTCTGCAAGCCAAACAACATCTATCGTTCCATCACCACTCTCAGGTTTACGCAAATTAATATAAACGTGCAGTAGTGAGCTACAACTCCCTCCAGGGTTCTTCCTTCACAGCAAGATTATGCTTGCTTGTTGTAAGATCCTGCCACATGAGGTTAACTTGGAACTCATCATCGGTTGCATCCATCTTTATTCCAGCTTTGACATTAGCAGCCATTGTAGTAGCTTCTTCAGTTTAGGGATGAGGGGGAATAGAATGTAGATAGCGAGATAGAGAGAGAGGGATAGCGAGAGATACCCATACAAACATCACACTAGTTTTGAAATCATAAATTTTGATGTGTAGCTGTCGGTAAAAACAAGAAAGGACAGCTCACAGAACGATCTAACGGTAGAAACTCGAATCTTCAAGGTCTTCAAGTCTTCAATGACGGTAGCTTCAGCTTCGCATTGTCGAAGCAATCTTCATATACTGTTTTCACTTGTCGAGTTATTCTCCCTGTTGATGTGTCTTCTTCAGTCTTGAAGCATACTAAATAGATGAGGGGCCTAATGAAACATAAACTTATTCTACTCGCATAGAAGAATGCACGCAAAACACACAACGTCAATCAAATACATATCAAGGTCAAAGGGCACAAGGAAAAACTTAACAAAACAAATCATGACATAACACATCTAGTTAATCAATAGAAAAACATGCATCGGTCCACATCTTGAACTAACATTAAAAGGTACCACCGTACACGTAGTACACACCACGAATATTCTATTCTCCAATTGCAAAACATAAGCTTCGATATGTCGACGTCTTTGCTCCCATGTTCACATCTTCTTTCTCTTCAATCCTGGACACATGTTGGCGTAGTGTCCCTTGTTCCTGCACCGGTAGCACTCAACTTGGCTAAGGTCCTTCTTTTTCTTCTTAATGGGTGCTTCCTTCATCTCTTGGATAATTTTCTCCATTCCTTCTTTTTGATGTTGAAACACTTGTTGTGTCAGGATGAAAAATTTACACTGAGCGGGGTAATGATCAGTTCCTTCACACATAAAACATGTGACTTGAGCAGTGGGACATTCTCCTCCCAAGTGAATTTCTTCACAATAGAAGATGAATAATAGATGATAAATACTAGTGAAGAGAGTAAGTAATCAAAGAGTGATAAAATATTTTTGTTCTTATGGCTTTTTCTATCCATTTTCTAGGGTCACGACCTACAGTCAACATGGGCTCTGATACCATCGGTAACGACTTGATTCACTAAGAATCCAAGTCTATGTGCATTCTGTGCTAGTCCCTGGATCAATAGCTAGCACACAAAGTACACGATGTCATATAAGGAATAAACCACATGTCATATATATTACATCGAAGATACATTATTACAATATAGCATACCTGCATAGCACAAGGCTAGCTTACAAGTAGAATACAGCGGAAATAGTAAAAGCTTCGTGGCGTCCATCAATTCCACCGGCATAGTTGAGTATATACATCGTAAACCTACATCACATCACTTACTCGTCGTATACAATCCTGCAACACCGAAGGATACAGCCCGGCAACGGGTCAGTACATCTGATTTGTACGGCAAGTCACACGAAAAAGGATATAACAGACCTACTTCTACATGCAAGGATAAGTCAAAGGAAAGGCTCATGGCTTTACTTTGAAGAAAGCTGTTTTTTCCCTCACATACTACAACTAATCAAATTTTAATTTATCTTCCTAGCCCTAAGTATGGCTGAATCGGGCTACACCAATTCCAACCATTCCTTTATTAAAAGTTCCCACTCAAATTCTTATTAAGGTTAAATATCTGTCAAGACCATCCAACAACAATAATGCCCAGTTGCTCAAAGTTGTCCGTAACCGTGGACACGGCTAATCATGATCAGTTTTTACACTCTGCAGAGGTTTGTACACTTTCCCCACGGGACTCAACCCAAAGATTGAGACATAGTCTTTCAGAAGAGATTGCCTCCACCCTTTGGTAGCCGGTACACCTATCATATCTACATCAGCTAGCTACCACGGCCAGGTTCCCCACAACTTACTAATCTAAGCTAGAGCCCATATAGCCAGTGGTTGTACATGGAAGCTACTAGTCACACTGTCTGTCTGATCTTTTTGAGCCTGGCCGGCGCCCACTGCGTTCAGAGGGTAGACACCATGTCACACCCGGTTTCCCACCAAAGCAACCATTCGGGAAGTATTTAGCCCTGGTCCCTCCTTATCCAAGGCACGAGCCCCAGGATGCATTCCCTTCCCGTCCAGAGATGATTTCTATTTAAGTTTTCTAGTCAAGTAATTAATCCTCACATAGCTCAATGATAACTCAACCAATCCTCGTCTACAAAGCAATAGCAGTATATAACAACCACGATCCTAGGGCGACAATGAGATACAAGGTCAGAACATATAGCTATCCTACTAGGTTAAGATCATAAATAATATATAATCCTACACATGCATAAAGTGATAATTTTCTACATGCATAATAGAAAATATAGGTTGAGCTATGGTCAAAGTGTAACTTGCCTTCGATGAAGTTCTTCGCTCTCGCGGTTCAGTCAACTCTACTCGTCACACTCCGAGAAAATCTATCGCAAACTGTCGGGACCCGGGGTTAGCGTATGCAAGTCCAGCTAAGACATAGTCATAAGGAGATCCGAGAACCGTACCCACTTGTCTAAGCAGACAAGGCCAAGCACAGAACGTTCTCGGAAAGCATCGTACGTGAGGGGCATCCCATCCAGGTCGGATGATCAACTGAGATGGGTCCTCATCGTCTGCACACAAGTCTAATGATATGGGTGGTGAACTCCCATATTCAAAGACAAGTCGCCTCAACCATACTATCGACTATCTCATAACTCTTACATAGAATTACTCCATCCCGATCACTTAGACGGGATCTAGGGCGGGCTCGATCATACCACAAAGTGTGCACGAGACGAAGTCTCGAACAATCGCATCGCGATGCCCCAAGATGCGCACATCTAAGGGCCACTTGGTGTATGAAAGACCGCCAGCCAGATCACAACTAAGGTCTCGAAAACCCATACAAAGACATGCATGTTATAAACATACACGCAACACACATGCCTTGTATGAACAGCAGGTATCATTGCAATTCTCGACAAAGTATAAATTTTATTGATAACTCTTATAGAGTGCAAACAAAGATCACAAACATGTGATCCAATATTACAACACAAGCGGAAGAAAATTATGTCTGAGTACAGACAAGTTTAACAAATGGCTTAAGAAGCCTTATTTAAACACAAGCCCTCCACGAGGGAACCAGTTGTCTGACTGGGACTAGACTAGTTGATCTTCAGTCGTCCAGCTCGATGAAGAAGCCACCTTCGGGGTCAGTGGCATCATCTAAAACATAGATTAAGCAAACGTGAGTACAAAGTCGTACTCAGCAAGACTTACATAGGAGATATACTACTCATGCACATGTATCAAGGTAAAGGGAGGTGGGGTTCACTTGCAGAAGTGCCAGCTTTGACTTGGCTAGTCCTGAACTACGAGTACCAGACTTTGAGGTAAGAAGCGTACACGAGTCCACTACTTTCTCCAACCAATTACACCACTATGGTGCCTTCCTCGACTTCCCCACGAGAAAGTACGCCTTAGCACTCACACTTATCTTGGTGTGTTTTAGAAGTATCCAGTTCAAGTTATCTAATAATCAAGCTAAGCTTTCCAAGCAGTCCATAACCGCGGACGCGGCTATTCGAATAGTTTTGTTAACCCTGCAGGGGTGTACCGCTACACACACATGATCATCATTTACCGCCTTTGATCTCGACACCGTTCAAGAGGTGTCGGTGAGGATGCTCACCACAACTGTTACCTCATAGCCGATCTAGTCCGAGAAAGCCGCCTACTTGGGTAGGCTACCACTATCGTGAACCCGGCCGGTTTACCGAAGTGGACCCAAGTGATGTGTGCGTGGTGCATAAGCCGGTCTCGGATGAGCCGTTCTCTCACTTAGCATCCAGGCCACAAGCCTACCAGAACTCCGAACTATTGCGACATCTGGACATCGAAAGGGATGAGTTAGTAATTTGAGAGGGGTCAGTGAGCCCAATGTGTGGTTGTACTCTTCATCTTGGATCACCACACAAGAACTCGGACTTAGGGCGGTGTTCAACGAGACAACCCACCGTGTACTCCTACACAGCCTCTCATCGTTCACCTTGTATTAGGGCCGATTGACCAACACTTTTCTACCAACACCAACATGATCACTACCATCCCGACTCACATCACAGTAACAACATGGTATCATACTAAGCATGCAATAAGCGATAACATTTGCAGGGGCCACATGATATCAAACAACTCCTACATTTGCTAGAATTGTGGTTTGCTTACTACTGTGCCAAAATGATAGGTCATGCAAAGGAATGGGTTCATCTATGCGGTAGAAACGAATCATGGTGATCATCCTAAACAATGCATAAGCGAGACATGAGAGGGAAGTGGGATTTTATCGACATGATCAATGGGTGTTTGCTTGCCTTGCTGACGAGGTTCGGGTTCTGGGTCTTCAACGAAGGGGGCAGCCTCCTGCTCCGGTTCCACCTCTACTCGACAAACAACAAGCAAAGTAGCAAAGTAAATACAATGCACAATCACATGATGGAAGGTTGGAACTTGATGTAAATGCTTTGATGTGTGAAGCAATTCCAATTAAATGGAGTATATTGCAAATTGAACTGCAAATTCAAACTCCAATTTGAATTCAAACTTAGTCAAGTTATATGTGACATGGTTTGATCAATTTGAATCATCTTCAAATGTGTATGATATGCCTCTGATGTGTGGTTGAAATGTACCATAATTCCATGGTCCAAGTTGAAAAAGCATTTGATTTGAATTTGAATTAATTAGAAATAATTCAAATGACATATGCTACTGGTACCATTTTAAAATAAACTCAAACATAGTTGAAAGTTGCATATTTGGAAAGATAATTTTCTCCTGATCATTTTTCATATATTATTTGTCCAATTTGGAGTTAATATGAATTTTCTATGAATTTCCAAAATTTGGGGTAATTTCTGGAATTTCTTTAATTCAATTTGATTTTCTGGAAATTCATTTAATCGATTTATTGCGCCAGGCTGACGTCAGGGGGGGGGCTGACAAGGGGGTCCCACCTGTCAGTGGCTGGTTGAATTAAATCCGCTGGGTTAACTTATCCAGTGGCTTAATTAAGCCACTGGGCCCACTTGTCATTGGCTCAGGGGGTCATTAGGGGGGTGGTTAACGTTTAAACACGCCGGCCACGTGGACTTCACCGGCGGCAAGTCGCCGGCGACCATCCGACGCGGCGGCGACGCACGGGACGGCGGCTCCGGCCACCATTTGGTGCGCTGAGACCACCAAACGGAAGCCCGAGCTCATCCGCATCACCTAGAGCACAGTAACGCCACCGGGGGGCACCGGAGTGATGCCGGCGACGAACCCTAGCTGCAGCCGTGGCACGGGCTCGGGGTGGATCTCGCTGCAGAGCACCATTGGAGCCACCGTTGGGCGCGTTCGAAGCAGCAGTCCACAGCGGAGGTGATGGACAAGACGGCGAGGACGATTGCCTAACAGATGCACGCCGACGACGATCGTGGCGGCTCGGTACTCCGGCGACCAAGGCAAGCAGTGACAGAGGAAGAAATTGAAGGGGAGAGGTTAGGGGTTTAGACCGTGAGCTCACCAGGAACTCAACGGAGGTGGTGGCGATGGCTGGGGTGGCTCGACGGCGATGTAATCGACGAAGTTGCGCGGCGGCCGTAGATGAAGACGACGACGCGATTCGGCAGCTCTAGGGGGTTTCAGCTCCTCCTATTCCGCTTGAAGACGAAGACGACTGCGGTGAAGACGATGAACAGGATCCGGGGGCTTCTCGGCGTCGATGGCTACGCGGGGGCTCGACGGTACTCCGGCGTTCTTCTCGGGCGTCGACGAAACGGGCGAGAGAGGAGGGGAGGTGGTTCTGGAGGGAGGGGAGTGTAGCGGTGCGTCTCCAGGACGAGGAGATAAGGCTTGGGAAGGCCTGGAAGCTCGAAGGCGTCGAGGTGGCGCCCAGGCCGCGCTCTGCCCTCCAGCGAGCTGCTTGGCAGCGCGGGGAAGAAGACGACAAGCGTGTCGTGGGTTGGGCCGGCTGAGGTAAGCGGGCCTTCGCCCATAGGCGTCTAGTAAGCTTCCTTCTTCTTTTTCTTATTTCCTTTTTCTGTTTTCTTCTGACATTTGTTCTGTTTAGCTAAATAAAATAGCTAAAATTTTTATTTAATGCTGAAAATTTTTATATGGCTTCATAATAATATAGACTAGCCACTTATAAAGTTTCAACATTTTTAAAATTCAAATGATTTGAATTTTAAATCAAATAGGGGTATTTCTTTAAATCAAAGGCACTGTTTGAATATTTGAAAAATATATGAGCATGGGGTGGGTCCCACATCACTTGATATGTGATCACACTCATTTATAAGACTTTTCAAAAATCTAACATGAATTTTTGGAGAAGATTTTTATCTGGCCTTTTGAATTAATTCATCTAGGGGGGGTTCCTTCTCCCATTTGCTTTTGAATTTTGATTTCAAGGATTTCTTTTGAAATTTTGACATGATGCAAGAGTACTTTGATCCTAGCACATTACCTAACAGAGGGTTCTGACACAAACGAAGGAACTCGAATAAGCAATCACATCACAACGAGACAAACAAAAGATCAACAAACAAACACAAAGGTTTTAGCAACAAAACAAAAGGCTTTGAAGTGCAGAGGTGTCGATGTGCTCAAAGGTGATCGGTGGAAGTGAACTCGAGAGAGCCAACAGATAAAGATTCATCGGTAAGTAGTTGTGACCATGGACATTTATGAATTCAAGGTGAATATCATGCCCACATGAAAAGTGTATGAATCTTACCGACAACATGTCTCACATGATCCGATATGCCAAAAGAGTCACGTGAAACGGAATACTACAACGCAGGTCATAGCAAGTGCAAAATTGAATTGAATTTGAATTGAAACAGATCAAGAAACATTTGAATTTTTGTGTACACATTATATAGACAGAAAGTACATGGAACGAGTGATCCAACGCAAAAAGAATCACTCGATTTGGATCAACGGTTTACAAGATATAGCCTCCGAGATTTGAATTTGAATTTGAAATAAATTCAAATTCAAAAGTGTGCAAAGTTTGCAAAACTATATACCATGCTAAAGTACATAACAACATGAGAGCGTAGGAAAAAGTTTCACCTAGATCCGACTAACAGTGTAGAAGATATTGCGGGCGCGAGATTAGGGGGTTTTCTGCCAAAAGGACTTGTTCGCGAATATAAATTTTCTGAAAAAGCAATCGGGTCCCTGCGGGGCAGTTGACCAAATCTGGCTGGTTTGACTCCGGCGAAGTCGTCTTCTCCGGCGAGGCGGCTCGGCTCCGGCGACTCCAAGGCGGCCGCCGAGGTGAGGTGGTGGTGGGGCCACGCGGCGGCTCCAGCGTGCCTGTGCACGGCGGCCCGAGGCGTGGTGGCGCAAGGCGGTCGCGCTCCGACGTGCGGGCGGCAGGGCCGTGGTGATGGCCGGCGGCTTGGCCGCGTCGGCTCGGCCGGCACCTCGGCGGAGGAGGCGGACAGCGGTGGCGCGCGCGGCTGGGAGCGGGCTCGGCGGCTGCTGACCTCGAGGGAGGAGGCGGCGCTCCGGGAGGCGCGGAGGCGGGCGCTTCGGCGAGGTCGCGCAGCGGCATCGGCCGGATTCCGGCGAGGGCGGGGCCCGGCGGCGGCGGCTGGCCCGCGGGTCCCGCGCTATGGTTTTTTTTGTTTGACGAAAAAAGAAAAAGAGGAAAAAGATTTCCTAACCTTCTATATATAGGCAGAGGGGAAAAAGTAAAAAAAATGAAATAGGGTCTGACTCGGACTCTATTGCGCTCGTGGGCGGAGACAAACTACTGGGCCGGGCTACGAATTTTCTTTTTCTTTAAAAACCAAAATTTCAAACAATTGTGGAAAAATAAATACTCGACGGAAAAATATGAAATAAATTTCTACATTCATCAAATAATACAAAGAAATTTATTTAATGAATACATTTTCCAAAAAGGAAAATAAAAAAAAATTCTAAATACTTTACTTAAATATAAAATACTTTTCATAAATCAAATAAAATCCAATAAATTATTAAAAACATTTTTATTTTGTCAAAAGCATTGACAAACCATTTCTAAATAATAAAATATAAATTTCAAAATTGTCACACCAATAAATAATTTGGTAAAATATAAATATCCCATTGGAATATTCTTTCAACTCTTTTAAAATATTTAATAAATCAGTTCAATGAAATAAAAACTCTCTTAGCATTATAAAATCCCAAAAATAATTTTAGAGTTATTTATAGTACTCATAATAAATTTTAAAAACTTTATAGTAATATTCTAAATATTTTCCAACTTTATTAAAAAGGGGATAAGTCATTTTATATCCTCTCAAATGAATTTCCTTGAGTTGAAAAATGTTTTGAATATTCAAAAGAATTCTAATAATGATTTAAAACCTTGTCCAACCTTTTAATATGTTGAAGTAGTCATATTATCTTCTCTCATTTTTTAGTTGGTTTTTTTTAAGTAATAAATTCCGAAACACCAATTATGAATATTAGGGAAAGTCCTTTTATTCCCTCTATTTTTAATATTCAATAAACTCCAAAAAGTTTTAAATCCCAGAGAAAATCAAACACATCAAGCAAACAATCATTATCTATTTAATTTTATTAACTCTGAATTTTGGGATGTTACACACCAGTACATCGGTGCCTGCCCTGTCGTCCGACCAAGTCTCTGCGGTTACCAACAAGGTGAACGTCTCCTTACCTTGTCTCGCGTGTGCTCCTAGAGAAGCTCGACTTTAGTGGTTTGGTAACTCTCGCGGGCAACGATCAGGGGCCAAGCACACTGGTACACTGGTCGTACCCTCCCTGCCGTCCCGTTGCAATACCACTCGCGGGCACCGTTGGGTCGCCCGACTTCTTACCTGAAGGACAACCGTTGCTCAGGTACCTAGAGTGGCTACACAGAGTCAGCAACGAGTGGGGTACAAGGATCACTCCTCGATAGCCCACACTTGATGGTGGCTCGGCAGAGCCGAGGTAGGGGGCCTGAGGCGGTGTCTGCATTGTACCGTACCTGTGCAGTTATAATATTTGTATCTGCATTCACTCCCCTGAGTGATCACGGCCCGCTATCTAATCGTAGCTAACAATGCGCAGGGTTCACTGCTGAATAATGCATAATAATAATAAAACGCAGCATAGGATAAAGGAGGTACATCAAGGGGCGACAAAAACAGGCCATGCAATTGAATAGGATTGTAACGTAGCACCAGCAGTAACAATGCCTAGTGCAAGAAATTTACGGAATAGATAGGTGATATCTAGGGAAGAGAATGGCTCTGCTTGCCTGGAAGCTCGACGGTAGGGGTAGGGTCATCGATGAAGTAGTCAATCACAGGGGGCATCGACATCGGTGTCGTCGGCGGCAGCAACGGGGTCTACCGGAGAATAAGGGGGGAGAAACAATAAATACACAACAATAATAGCAATACAAATACAAGACATGGCAAACGCTGTGTTGTCGGTGTTCTAACGCAGTGTTAAGTATTTAGTCAGAGCGGAAATTTATCCGGGGTTGAGTCATCGGTACCGGTTGATTACCGGACCGATGATCCGGAGGGGGAAGGTTCCATGTTTGCAGTGTTAGAGACATCTGACAGACATGTGGATAGTGTATCCGTGCTCGTTGATCCATTCTGGACAACTTTCATGTTCAGAACAATTTCATCCGGCAAAGTTTACCGGTACCGGAAAATTACCAGACAAGTGCAACCGGAGGGGGAATGTATCGTGTTTGGTATGTTAAAGGGGGTGGTGGGTGTACGGGTGGCGTATCCGTATTCGTTATTTTTTCTGATCCATTTATATGTATAAAATATTTCCATCGGAGTTACGGATTAAAAGATATTGATTTTCAAAGTTTTATTCAATTTAAAAGAATTTATGGATTTCTTTTATTAATAAACTCAACATTATCCAGAAGATTGTCCAAAACAGTGAGTTTGACTGGTCAACTGACAGAGTGGACCCACATGTCAGCCTCTGAATATTAAAGCAATTCATTCTATTAATTCACTAGCAGTGGGGACTAGGTGTAAGTGACACATGTTTATTATTAATAATTTCATTTAATCTAACCAGAGCCTAGGGCCCAGCTGTCATAGAGTCAAATTATTCCAACAGTTATTTCAATCTAATAGGGGTTACTTAAGTGGATGGACCCACATGTAAGTCACAGAGGGGTCTTTCCATTTGTTGTAACTAGAGACTAATAGGGGGCGCTGTTAGGGAGTGCATTAGCGCTAATTAAAAACCTGACAAGGGGCCACCTGCCAGTGATTGAGGTGCACGCCGGCGAGGACAAGGGGCGCCGGCGGCGAGCTAGCGTTCGATTCAGGGGGCCATTTCGTGCGTGACTGTTTCCATTTGATCGAGCACTGCGCCGCGAGTCGATCTGAGCTGGTGGTGCAAGCTGGGAGGCACGGAGGTGAGCGCATTCCTAACAATGGCGGAGGTGAGATCGGCCGTCAATGGCACCTCGCGATATGCAACGCCATCGTCCAAACTATCGCGCCAAATCGAACGAAAGGTCTACCAGGAGCACGTTGGTGCCCAAACGCGCACTAGAGGGGCACTGGAACTCTTGAAATGCTTGTCGTGGCGGCGGCCAGAACACGGCCAAGGGGGGGAATTCAAGCGGGGCTTAACAGGATGCTACGGGCAGTTGGCGAACGGTGAGAAGCTCACCAGGAACCAGTCAAGGAGGGCAACAGGCTCGGGGAGGGGCTGGTGCAGACGGAGTCGAACCGCGATCTCGGTGGCTGGAGCTTGAAGACGACGGCTATTGCGAGGGATGCAGGGCGCTCCGGCTCGATTCCGTTTGCAGGGTGGCGAAGACGACGACGGATATTATGGTGGACACGGCTTCTCGGGCTAGTTCGGCGAGTGGCCGCGCCGGAGCGAGAAGGCGGGATCGGGCCAGTTTTCCCCTGACGATGGCGAGGCGAGGAGGGAGGGGGAATGAACCTGGGGGTGTCTACGGGGTAGGGGGGTTCAGCCTTATCCCCAGCGTCGACGGGAGGGGCAGGTGAGGGCTGGGCCAGCCTGGCAGCGGCGTCGACGCGCTCTGGTGCCGTGCGGGGCAGGTGGGGGTGGTTGGGGAAGAAGACTAGGGGGAAGGGGAGTGGGCCGTGTGGGCCTTTTCCCATATGCGCGGGATAAGGTTTTTCCAAATTTCTTTTCTGTTTCTTTTTTTAATTCGTGTTTGTGATTAGTTTTTCCTTCAAATGATTTTTGTAAAATAGCTGAGCAACTCTAATATTATTGTTACACAATATAGAGACGCCAAAAAAAGTTTGGGCACACAATAAATTGTTTTATCTTTGGTTATTTGTTTTAAAGCACTAAATGGTGCTTTTTAGCCATTATTTTCATTCCTTTTACAGGTTTAACATTTTATTAAATGTTCATTTCAACTTTTGTGATGACCTACTATTTATTAGCTATTTAACAAAAGTGGTTGTTCTATTTTTGGTGGTACTATAATTTTCAGTTTCATTTTAATTTCCATGGCAATTATAATAACCCAACAGTATTGGTTACATATTTATTATTATTGTCTTGGGATTATTTTATGGACTAAGAATGACTTGGTTTAAATACTTGCAAGATGATTAATATTCTCCCTCAATTCTTGGAGCAAATTTATAATCCACATTTATTTTGAAATTTTATCTGGGTGGGAATGGGAATGAAATATGATCAAAGGTGATCATGGCTTGATTAGCAACAGTAATGATCGTTAACAAGAGGATCACTGTAGTGCTTACTATTACTGGCACTGGGGTGTTACAAATCGCCCCCACTACAAGAATTCTTGTCCCGAGAATTAAAAGGTAGTGGTAGGGTTAGAGTTTCGGTTTCGTATTCTAACGAATCTTCTGCTGCTTGTTTTCCTTCTCAAAGCAGTTAATCCTTCTCGTTGATGTCTTCATTTCTTTGCATCATTGCATCTCGACGAGCTGTCATCCTTCCTTCGGTGCTTCATCGTACCTACGAATAGGTTAGGGGGAAAACTTTAGGGGGGCCGGATCGGTACAAGGTTAATCACCGAGATGGTCCAAGGAGGTACAAAGTATCTCGCGAGTTAAACTCAGGGAGATACATCGAGAGAAACAAAAGAAGGCATGAGAAGTTTTCAAGCGGATATGAGTGCATTCGACGATGATAACGGAGGATGAACAGGGGGTCCAAGTATCAGGCATAAGCACTGAGTCTGATATCAAACTGAATATCACAAGTTAGAGGACTCTTGAATTGCATATGAGGTCAAGCAAGAGGAATAACCTCGGGAACGGGGTACAAAACAGTCAGGTTTCGATCCTGGGGAACTGTGGGTTATGGGGCCCACATTAAATAAGGAGGGTGGTGACAAACAATGTGATCAAGTTTCAAGGTAAGTCAGAGAACAACTTGTTAGCTAAGTCGGCAACAACGTCGATGCCAAGGACGAGGGACGAAGTTAACCATTTTCCTGCTCGTTACGACGAGGCGGACCAATTGGCAAGGTTCTTGTCCATCGGTGTCACCAAAAGTCATCAACAACCGTAACAGGTTGTACGGACAAAGTAGTACACTGAAACGTTTACATAAGCGGAGAATTATCACTTCTCAGATAAGATAAATTACAAGAAAGGTTAAACAGACCAATGAAAAGGAAATTGCGATGATACACCAGTATCCAGAGTATATCTTTCCCAAGGGAAAGCAGAGCAAGATATACATGACCAAGTTTGTATTGGCAAGGAGCTAAAGGAGGTTGTTGATGATAACACAAATCATCGAGGGGGTAGGGATGGTATTTCTCAACATTAATTCAATTGACACTTGGGAGTAGTCAAAATGTTGATGATGATCACGACACATTATGTCGAGAGGTTCAGAGAGAAAGCAATCGAATAGAAACATCACAAAACAAAAGGGGTGGTGGAGCAAAAGGTAAGCGGTGTTCTCAGTTGACGACAACCCAGAACCCATGGGGTGGTTACGACGGGGAAAGGTATTGTTTCATCAAAATTCTTAAGATGTAGTGCAAAGGCATGATATCCTTGAGATACCAGGAATAATTCTCGATGGTAGAATGGTGGATCATAGGTATAGAAGAATTTATACCAAGGGGGTTAATTATCTTTACGAGAAGCTTTCCTGATAAGTTCTGCATAGTATCCATGGGCATGAACACAAAGGTTCAGGGTCGACTCCCACTTCTTCAATGCATAGCCTTTCATTCACTTCTCGCCGTCGATGAATTTTTAGCGTTCAAAAATTTATCTGTCATAACACTAGTAGAGTAAGACCCGTAGAATTTTGGGTTCATACGGATTAGGGGAAGCATAGGGTTAACCCATCGGGGCATTTTAAACCCATGCAACAAACATCATAAGCGAGGGATACCAGTTCGAAAGGAGAAGGCTAACGACACCGAGTAGATGATATCATTCGCGAGAGGCATCTGATATCAGGGAAAATTTATGAATGACTTAGGGCACAAGGGGATGGTAGGTAGTAATCCACCAAAAGGCTAGGCGGGGTACAGAGAGTCTGGTGTGAGTATCGGTACTCAACCATAAAAATAAATAATGCAAAGACATCGGAGACAGAAGCATCTGAATAGTTCGACGCTGGAGTACAAGGTATTATGATGTCCACACGACGGACAATCAAGGAAGGCTTGACTCACCGAGATCCAGCTCATGTCCGGAATGACGTCTGAGCCGAAAGAATGATTTCATAGGGTTAACCGATGACTGCGTGCAATAGCGCACAAGATGATTCAACAGATCGGAATGGCAATGCCAACGGAGGGAATCGAAGATCACAAGACAAACAAGATTAATCATAGTGAAAGAAGGTAAGAAGAATCTCCAAAGCAGTAGGCTGCCGAGGATTGTCGAGATCGAACAGTATTTCAAAGTATTTCTCGATAAATGTGAGGAATTATCCACAGGGTGAAAAGAAGCTGCAAGGCTGTAGGAACAAACGATTTTTGAAACAACTGAGAATATTATGGGGTATCTTGTATTAGCAAGAGTAATTGGTACCGAATGGCCAAACAGTAGGCGTATATATTTATCCACACTAACTTATCGGTGGTGGGGAATCGCAAAGCAGTGGGTATAAGGGTCTCGGGAATTTATCGGAGAGTATCTTCGACATCTTCTGCTGAATCAGCTGATCATCTGGAATGAGGGGCTCTCCGGGAGGATGTGATCACGAGAACCTAGAGTTAGTGTCAGCAAAAATCTTTAACCCGAAAGAGAAGAGAGATCAGAGTCCCAGAGTAAAGATGCGGAGAAAAAGATCCTAACTCCACCAAGTTTTGCGATGTGGGCCGATCAGCCACACGACACTGTTAGTAAAGTAGTTTTGCAAAGACTAGACTCGAATTCAACCAAGGAGTTGGAAGGGGTGGTCCTACAGGCAGTCGGCTCTGATAGCAACTTGTGACTCCCCAAAATCAGACCGTGTATAGTAATCATACACGCAAGGTACACGATCGAGTTTAGGGACTCACGGTGAGATATCACAACACAACTCTACAAATAAAATAATACAAGCTATTTGATACAAGCCAGGGGCCACTAGGACTCGAATACAACAGCTCGAAAGCACAAAGTTAGCGGAAGCAACAGTATCTGAGTACAGACTCAAGAATACTAGGTTGCCTTAAGAAGGCTAGCATAAATAACAACAGATCGAAAAGGGGAGGCCTCCTGCCTGGGAACCTCCAAACTACTCCTAGTCAACGGGGAACTGTATGTCGTAGAAGGCATCGGGGATCTTCACGTGGCGGTGGTCGACATCGTGGATCTCCTGCTCCTGGACTCCAAGGATCCAACGTCGACTGCAGCGGCCGATTAGGCAAAACAAAAATGGGGAAATAAAGCAAAGGTGAGTATCTAGCATACCCGCGAGTCTTACGTCCACTACTAACCATTTATGCATTTGTATCAAATGGAAAGGGGAGGTTGTATATAGTGGACTGCAAGATAGAAAGTCAGAGAAAGGGTAAGAAGCTAGGCTTAACGAAGACTAGCATCTTCCAATGAGTCTTGCAGCATGAGGAGAGAATAGCCAATAGTTTATATACAGCATAAAGTAACAGTGCAGCAGAAGTTGCTGCAGCATTGTATAATAGTAAGTTGTAATAATTAGCAATGCCTCCGAGATCACCTCCTCGACATCCCAGCGAGGAAGAAAACCCGAAACCATACAGTTTAATAATAATAGTTTGTAGTGGTAAGATACAGCTTCAGCATAAAGCGGCCTGTTACCGTGGACATGGCTATTCGAATAGATTAATCTTCCCTGCAGGGGTGCACTTGTGTTACACTATACGCACGGATCTCCAGGGTGGCGTACACCTTCCTAGGGAATGCCCCACCGAGTCTATCCAACACTCCATAGCCCATCTTTAAAACTCAACAGAGAGGTCATCCGCCGGACTATATCCTATGTACGTGGGGCTTTGGACCCTAACCCCAACGTAGTCCTGCACGGTGCGAGGTTGGCCGGTGAAGTTAAAGCAAATCCAAATAATACACCAGCGTGTGAGCAAATAAGACAACACCACTTCCCGGCGCAGGCCGCGGTACTGCTGAAGTCTAATGAGTCCTCGGACGACACTACGAAGCAGAGGAGCCCATAACTCATAATTCACACGTGTAGGCAGCGCGTATAAGCCAAAAGGCTACTCAAGTCATACGCCGAACAATTAGTCATTTTATTAACTTGCAGGACAACCGTTATCGTTGCCTCGACTTAACTGAACCGTGGACAACGACAGCAGTCAGGACCACCAGTACATCGGTGCCTGCCCTGTCGTCCCACCAAGTCTCTGCGGTTACCAACAAGGTGAACTGTCTCCTTACCTTGTCTGGCGTGTGCTCCTGGAGGAGCTCGACTATCGTGGTTTGGTAAATCTCGCGGCCAACAATCAGGGGCGAAGTACACCGGTAAACTAGTCGTACACTCCCTGCCGTCCCGTCGCAATACCACTCGCGGGCACCGTTGGGTCGCCCGATTTCTTACCTGAAGGACAACCGTTTCTCAGGTACCTAGAGCGGCTATACATAGTCAGCAACAAGTGGGGTACAAGGATCACTCCTCGATAGCCCACACTTGATGATGGCTCGGCAGAGCCGAGGTAGGGGGCCTGAGGCGGTGTCTGCATTGTACCGTACCTGTGCAGTTATAATATTTGTATCCGCGTTCACTCCCCTGAGTCATCATGGCCCTCTATCTAAACCTAGCTAACAATGCGCAGGGCTCACTGATGACTAATGCATAATAATAATAGGCAGCATAGGATAAAGGAGGTACATGAAGGGGCGACAAAAACAAGCCATGCAATTGAATAGGATTGCAACGTAGCAGCAGCAGTAACAATGCCTAGAGCAAGAAATGTACGGAATAGATAGGTGATATCTGGGGAAGAGAATGGCCCTGCTTGCCTGGAAGCTCGACGGTAGGGCTAGGGTCGTCGACGAAGTAGTCGATCACAGGGGGCATCGGCATCGGTGTCGGCGGCGGCAACAACGAGGTCTACCGGAGATTAAGGGGGGAGAAAAAATAAATACACAACAATAATAGCGATACAAATACATGACATGGAAAACACAGTGTTGGCGGTGTTCTAACGCAGTGTTAAGTATTTAGTCGGAGCGGAAATTTATCCGGGGTTGACTCATCGGTACCGGTTGATTACCGGACCGATGATCCGGAGGGGATGGTTCCATGTTTGTAGTGTTAGAGACATCTGACAGACATGTGGATAGTGTATCCGTGCTCGTTGATCCATTCTGGACAACTTTCATGTTCAGAACAATTTCATCCGGCAAGTTTTACCGGCACCGGAAAATTACCGGACAGGTGCAACCGGAGGGGGAATGTGTCGTGTTTGGTATGTTAGAGGGGGTGGTGGGTGTACGGGTGGCGTATCCGTATTCGTTATATTTTTATGATCCATTTTTATGTATAAAATATTTCCATCAGAGTCACAGATTAAAAGATATTGATTTTCAAAGTTTTATTCAATTTAAAAGAATTTCTGGATTTCTTTTATTAATAAACTCAACATTATCCAGAAGATTATCCAAAACAGTGAGTTTGACTGGTCAACTGACAGAGGGGACCCACATGTCAGCCTCTGAATATTAAAGCAATTCATTTTATTAATTCACTGACAGTGGGGCCTAGGTGTAAGTGATACATGTTTATTATTAATCATTTCATTTAATCTAACCAGGGCCTAGGGACCAGCTGTCATAGAGTCAAATTATTCCAACAATTATTTTAATCTAATAGGGGTTACTTAAGTGGATGGACCCACATGTAAGTCACAGAGGGGTCTTTCCATTTGCTTTAACGAGAGACTAATAGGGGCGCTGTTAGGGAGTGCATTAGCGCTAATTATAAACCTGATAGGGGGGCACCTGCCAGTGATAGAGGTGCACGCCGGCGAGGAGAGGGGGCGCCGGCGGCGAGCTAGCGTTCGATTGAGGGGGGCCATTTCGTGCGCGAATGGTTCAATTTGATCGAGCACTGCGCCGTGAGTCGATCTAAGGTGGTGGTGCAAGCAGGGAGGCACGGAGGTGAGCGCATGCTTAACAATGGCGGAGGTGAGCTCGACCGTCAATGGCACATCGCGATATGCAACGCCATTGTCCAAACTATCACGCCAAATCGAACAAAAGGTCTACCAGGAGCACGTTGGTGCCCAAACGCGCACTAGAGGGGCACTAGAGGTGCCAGAACACGGCCAAGGGGGGAATTCCAGTGGGGATTAACGGGCTGCTATGGGAAGTTGGCGAACGGTGAGAAGCTCACCGGTAACCTGTCGAGGAGGGCAACGGGCCCGCGGAGGGGCTGGTGCAGACGGAGTCGAACCGCGATCTTGGTGGCTGGAGCTTGAAGACGACGGCGATTGCGGGGGATGCAGGGCGCCCCGGCTCGATTCCGTTTGCAGTGTGGCGAAGACGACGACGAAGAGTATGGTGGACACGGCGTCTCGGGCTAGTTCGGCGAGTGGCCGCGCCGGAACGCGACGGCGGGCTCGGGCCAGTTTTCCCCTGACGATGGCGAGGCGAGGAGGGAGGGGGAATGAACCTGGGGGCATCTACGGGGTAGGGGGTTTCAGCCTTATCCCCAGCGTCGACGGGAGGGGCAGGTGAGGGCGGGGCCGGCCTGGCAGCGACATCGACGCGCTCTGCCGCCGTGCGGGACAGGTGGGGGTGGTTGGGGAAGAAGACTAGGGGGAAGGGGAGTGGGCCGTGTGGGCCTTTTCCCATAGGCGCGGGATAAGATTTTTCCTAATTCCTTTTCTGTTTCTTTTTGTAATTCGTGTTTGTGATTAGTTTTGCCTTCAAATGATTTTTGTAAAATAGCTGACCAACTCTAATATTATTGTTACACAATATAGAGACGCCACAAAAAATTTGGGCACACAATAAATTCTTTTACCTATGGTTATTTGTTTTAAAGCACTAAATGGTGCTTATTAGCCATTGTTTTATTTCCTTTTATAGGTTTAACATTTTATTAATTGTTCATTTCAACTTTTGTTATGACCTACTGATTATTAGCTATTTAACAAAAGTGGTTGTTCTATTTTTGGTGGTACTATAATTTTCAGATTCATTTTAATTTCCATGTCAATTATAATAACCCAACAGTATTGGTTTCATATTTATTATTATTGTCTTGGGATTATTTTATGGACTAAGAATGACTTGGTTTAAATATTTGCAAGATGATTAATATTCTCCCACAATTCTTGGAGCAAATTTATAATCCACATTTATTTTGAAATTTTATGTGGGTTGGAATTGGAATGAACTATGATCAAAGGTGATTATGGCTTGATTAGCAACAGTAATGATCATTAACAAGAGGATCACTGTAGTGCTTACTATTACTGGCACTGGGGGTGTTATATATAGTGAGGCACCGTAGTCATATTTACATGTCCTGAAAGCATGGGCTCGAACATAAATATCTGGAGCGCGAAGCATGCAAGTGTTCTTACACAAAATCAGTATACCGATGTCGTAGTACTACACAGTCTAATACCTATACAATTAAATAGTGAAGAAAATCATTGTGGCGTGAATCACATATAACATGCAAAATTAAGTAAGTGATAATTAAGGTGTAAATGCAGGCACATGCCTCTGCTTATAGAAGTGTATCTTACAGTATTGTATTCGATATCTTCATTACGGATTTTAGCCTGTGTGTATCATGCACCTAAGAGTCATACATGGCAATGATGAGCATCAGTATATTAGGAAATATATTCCTTAAATTCAAAGGTAGTAAAAAGAGAACACTCATTCAGTTGCCAATTCTAAACTTTACACTTTCTCCATACTTCTTATAGAACGGAGGGAGTAGGAAAGATTTATTTAGATCTTATTCAAAATTTGAAATCATGAGTTGCCTAGGAGGATTTCAAGCTATACAGAACTCAAATCATATTGCCAATTTATCATGTAAGTTCGTACTCTTGACCCCATCGCTCCTCTCCTCTCCACCAACCGCTCCTCTCCTCTCCATATGCTCTTTGCTGAAAGACTTCTCGACGGCGGCCCCCTCCCCTATGCTCCCTCTGCCGGTGTAGCTGGCCGGAGTGGAGTGGGGGGCGGATGTGCTCGCGTGTAGGTAGATTTTATTTCCAGTCTAGCTTTCTCCCACTGTTGGCGAGCGGTGGCGGGGTGGAACTGATGCGGTTCTTCTGCCGGTGTCCATGGTGGGCGGTGGCATGGATCTGGTCGGCGCCAAGCTTCTTCAATAAGCTCGCCCTATCTTCCTAGAGGTGGGTTGCTTTGATGCGTCTTCCCCATCTTCTGCTCCCGTTTAGCCATCATGGAGATGGAAGAAAAGGATTTTTGGATGTGTGCTGTGCCGGAGCTCCTCCCAGATCTGCTGTTGCGTTTTCTTTGTGCTCATTCTCGAAGGCGTGTTGTTGGCCTAGGGCTGGCCCGCAGTCGACTCTCCTGGACGAAAGGCGGTCACATGGTGCTCCATCGACTCCGGCAGCGAGCCGGCGTCCGTTCTCCACAAACCTCCCGGCCGACGAGCCTAAGGGGAGGCCTTACAGCCCCGCAAGCACGGCATTCTTCGGCATCTTGGTCCCAAGTGGTTTCGTCCCCGGCGACCTTGCTGTTGGCCTTGACCGTCGGCGGAATAGACGCGTTCTTAGTGGTCAGGGACCCAATTGCTTTTTCCCAAAAAGTTTTAGGGTCCTCTTTGTTAGTTGTAAACCCCAATCTGTAATTTCCTATTTTCAGAGGGGCTGGACTGTAATCTGTACCACTGAAATTATTTAATGCATCAGGGGGTCTTCAAGACCCTCTTATTTTATGTTAAAAAAATGTATCATGTAAATGGGGCATGGCATTTTGTTCCCAGCAAATTAAATTTCATATTTACATTTCTATACATTGGTTATTCTGCAAAAATACTCCTTTTCATATGCATCATATATTCCTGGTATACTAATTAATATGCGGAAAGTGGGCAGTTGGGTTAAGCTTGTATGCTATCGTCAACATTCATTTTCCTCGCATCTTATCTCAAACTTGAAATTTACACTGTTGGTTTTCTTCTGCTTGTACTTTTAATTCTTTGCATGGTATTGATGCTTCTGATTCTTTAGATATATGTTTGGTTTTGTATGTTATATACTCATTTTTTTATTTTTGGGTTGTTTTCACCTGCAGGGTTAATGTTTAATATGATCTCGCATTCTCGCTTTTTCAGTTCCTTCTGCTCAGTTTAGAGGGTCCATTTCAGAGTAACAAAGGAGAGAAGGGAGAAAGAGAGAGGAAAGAGGTGATGGACGTGCGGTGTCAGAACAGATCCTCCTTCATCTTCTCCTGGCGGCTGTGGGTCTGGCAAGGCTGCAAGGTGACATGCTAAGGTGGCGGTGCAGGAATCCGGTCGATTTGCTGTCACAGCTACAAGCAGACGGAGATGAACTTGGGTCGAGGTGGCAACATCGTCGGTGGTGCCTAGGTGAGTTTCTCTGAAACTCTTCTCCCCCATTCACTCCTTGTCTCTATCACTCTCTCGCTTCCAAGATCGGGAGCAGCAGAAGACTTCTTCCTGGCACCTGTCGGAGGGAAGAAGGATCACCGGGAGCTTCCCCACCACCATGGAAGCTTCTCGGATATGTCGTGAGTAGTCCACCTTGGACCATGGGTCCATGAGCAGTAGCTATGTGATGTCTTCTATCCAATCTTGTGCTTCAAGTCTTAGCCCTTGTGAGATGCCCTACATGATCAAGGCATCTATGTATATCTTTCTGCTGTTGCTATGCTGTGTTTGTTGGGATACGATGGATTATGAGATTATGTTCAAATCGTGATGAGTTATATATTTGGTTTACCTTTTATATTTTTCTCTTGAGTAATTATTGCATGTTCTCCGATACTTTTTATTTCTTTGGACAAGTAGTATATAGTAACTCCAAGAGGGAGCGTTTATATATGCATGATTGTGTGTTTATGCCCCCTTATGTCTAGCTTGAGTAACAGAAACATGAGACTAGGGGATGTGTTGTTGCCACCAGGGAGAAAACAATGATGCTTGTAACCGCGGTTGCAAGTATTGTTTACCATACGCGTAGATTGTTAATACAATTGTTTGTTGCTTTGAGTTTACACTTTGGGTGGGGCTCGCAACTTAATTCCAGCGAGATGTTCTGTATAGATATCTCAAGGTGGATGATTAGTGAGTATATGCAGATGGATTTCGGTCTACTTGTATTGGCGTACTGCCCATACTCTCAAGCCTCTTAATTTCAACTAACATAATTATCATTGCGGTGCCTTTATAATTCTGTCAATTGCCCAACAATTATTTGTTCACCCAGCTTAGCTATTTTATCGTATTTTTCAAGAGAGACATAACTAGTGAACATCATGGGACCCCGGTCCATATTTCCACCACTGTTTACACCTTCTCTCAATTTAATGCGTTTACTTTCCGTTGCATTTATCACTACTATCTACCCTTGCGTTTAATCCTTTGTAAACAACAAGGCCAGAGATATTTACAACCTCTCTGTACTTATTGGGAGCAAAGTTATTTGTTGTGTGTGCAGGTCCACGTCAACTAGTCTCACTCGGCAACTTATATGGCGCCACTGACACCTACTTGCAGCATTCGGAGTCCGCTGGTTCGATAAAATTGGTATCTTCAGCGATGGAAATTTGCTACTAGCTACATCTCAATGTTCCACTTTGCGTAGCCAACAAGGGGCGCTCTCGCGTGTTATCAGCGATCCCGAGATTGGAATCACGACGGCGGTGGAACAGTAGGTCTTTTCTCCTGGCAGAGTTCTATTTAGGGATTTCTTCGACGAGAGATAAATATTGGCCAAAAGGGGATCTGGGAGGTGCCTCCCTGGCCTAGGAGGCTATGTGGCACGGCCACCCCATTGGCCGCGCCTGGCAGGTGCCTGGGAAGGGGTTGGACCCCCTCTGGCCCTCCGTCGAGCTTCTGGAGTTTTCCGACTTGGATATTTTTTAGGGTTTTTTCAGGATTTTTATGAGCACTTCTACTTTTCACCTTTTTTTGTGATGCAAGGAAAAAAATTAGCACTGGGCACATATTCAGTAGGTTAGTCCAAATAAGTTGTATATGATATGAAAGTGTGTGAAAACATATAGAAATATCACCATATCAAGCATGGAACCAACATAAATTATTGATACGTTTGGGATGTATCAACATCCCCAAGCTTAATTCTGTCTCGTTCTCGAGTAGGTAAATGACAACCAAGATAATTTTTGTGGTGACAAGCTACCAACAAATATTTAAAATTTAAAGTACAACAAGCAAGAGATGCAATTCAAGTCAAGATAATAACAAGCAAGAGGCGATATCTAGTATTGAAACTAGCAAAGTAAGAACATAAAGGCGGAAGAGTTTTTTCTTCCCATGACTCGAAAGTCTCCAATCGGTGTTCCTGTGCAGAAAGTGGAGATGTGTTTAGAGCATAAAAATACTTATTAGTTTTTGAGAACTCAATCTATTAACTTTCACACTTGGTATATTTTGGAATCTTATTATGACTCTTCCCCAGACCGTCAACACAATACAAGTCAATCTGATACTCTCCCTTTCGATTTCGAGCACTCATGCAATGAATGAGTGCGAGCAAGTTTAGTTGGCATAGGATGACGAAGATAATAAATGATGGGGAAGGAAGTGAAAATTATGAAAGTATCACACCAATGAGGACAACCTTAGGCTAGGGTAGGCCTAATGGTAGATATGGTGTGATTAGGGATTTCCATGCAACGGATACACAATGAGCTATGAGTATATGAAAGCTCTCCAATGGAACTAGTGGGGGTGCATCCAACTCGCTTGCTCATGAAGACCTAGAGCTATTTTGAGGAGGCTCATCATTGGAATATACAAGCCAAGTTCTATAATATGAAGGTCCCCACTTAGTTATGCATGAATTATATCAAAACTCTTTATGAAGTACAAGTGCTAGATTGAAGCACAAGTGTGGATCTTTTAAAAGGAATAGTAGTGTTGCCCCTTGTTGGATATGTGCCCTAGAGAAAAATTAATAAATATATTTTTCACATATCCGTTTTATTCATAATACGTTTTATACTGTGCTATAACTGTATTACTTGGAAATACTAATACATGTGTAGTATAAAACATAGGTCCGTAGTTTAACTCGGGTAAACTATCTCATTAGGAAATTGATTGATCAAGCTTTCCTGATCATGGCGACACTTAAGTCCATTGACAATGAGGTCATGTCATTAGGGAATGATGTGATGGACATACACCCACCTAAAGTATTGCAATGTGATCGAGTGACATAGTTCAGCGTTGCAATGACTTTGTAACGTATGGATTAGTTCTTAGACCGTATTGATCATACGTAATTGTCATCTATGAGGAGACTTTGATTTGTATCCCACCACTCGACTGAAATAGGCTGGCTATAACGGTGCACTTTGGGTATTCCGAAATAGATGGTTGATGAGTATGTTAATAGAACAGAGCGGGATTTGTCAATCCTTGTAACTGGACAGGTACTCTGGGCCCACTCTGTGATATTGCATCAATAGCTTGCAAGCATGTGACTAGGTCACGGGAGATGCAATAGGCACGGACGAGTAAACTTGTTTGTCATGAACGAGATGTGAACACGGTATGTGGGATACCGACGATTGAACCTCGGACAAATAAAGTAGCGTAGCACAAAGGGATTACGTCGTATCGTTAACGTTTTCAAAAAGCGATTGAAGTTCATTTGATGGAAGCGCAGGGGCTGTCAAGGATTGTAGCCAGGTCCAACTGACTAGTCATTGGTCAATGAGAAGAGGCTCGACCATGTCTTCTATTTCCCGGACCGTTAAGGTGTTACACTTAAGGGCAATCAATGCATAGGACAGTTTCGGGATTAATCGGTGAAATAGGAGAAATCACTGGAATAGTTCCGGAGGAGGACGGAAGTTGTTCCGGACATTTTGAATAGTTCAAAATAAAGTTTAATTTGTTTTAATAATGTTTTATTGTTTAATTATCTGAATTAAATATTTAAACGTATTAAAATAATTAAAAAATGGAAAAAGGCTATATGGGCCTATGGGGCCCATTAGGGGAGGAGGGGGTTTTCCCCCTTGGGCTTGGCGCCAAGGGTGGGGCCCATCCCCCCCTAGGCCGGAGCACTCCCCCCCCCATGGGAGTTTATTCCAACATGGGGGAGGGGAGGAGGATGGCACCCCCCTTGGCCTATATAAGGAGGGGTACGCCCTCCCCCCTTTTTTCCAACACACAATAATTCCTCTCTCTCTCTCCTTCTCCTTCTTGGAAGTGGACTCCACTTGTTTGGAGTCTGCACCTGGACTGGAGTTCTCCACCAAAAGGCAGGTCGTCGCTCTGCTGGAGTCGGGATCCGAATCCGTCTTTCTTCTGCTGCTCGCCTGGTTCGGGGCCCGGGAGGAACATCGATTGTACCGTACATGTATAATCTCTTCGAGGCAGTACACCTGTGGTTCTACTTCATCGCTGGAGGTCAACCGGGAGTCATCCTCACCGGTGATTTACTACACGACAGGGAGGTCGTAGTTCCGAGTCTACGCCAGCCACATTCGCAAGAACGTTCCCCTCTTTCGGTCTTCCAAGGTATGAACACCGATTCCCTCCATTACTTTACATCGCCATAGCATAGATCTTGGGTTCGGGTACCAAAGGTATGAAAAATTTGTGTTTTCTGCCCCGTATCCCAAATTGGTATCATGAGCTAGCTATGCGTAGATGTATTGTACGGGTAGAACACATCTAGGATTTGGTCATTGAATCTTCATTCGTTACCCTCCCACGTGTACTCATTTAGCATTGCGGCAATGTTTGATGAAGCGGCCCCCGACCGACCTTACGCGTTTACGTGAGACTGGTTCCATGCTTGACATATGGCTTGTACCATATAAAGTGGCTGGAGGGTGTCTGTCTCTCTGCATTAGAGATGCGAAGATCTTTGCAACGGAGGGCCCCGACATGGGTGTAATAGAGACGGATGGGAGACGGTGTTGTGGCATGTTTTTCGCAGGATAGCAACAGTTCTCTCTCTCAAAACCCCTAGCAGCCACGTAAAACTTGCACAAGCTAAAGTAGAAAGGCGTTTGACTTTGCTTTGCATGAAGGGGGATCATAGTTTGTATGATTTATAGTTTTACTTCCTGTTTATGCTATTATGCTAGATATGATGACGGTAGCACAAATAGGACCATCTCTCACAATACCAACATTGTGTTCTCCCTTGGTGGGCACCGCCTGGAAGGTTCTCCCATATGGCCGACATTCCGTACATACCGGGTGTCACACATATTAACGGTGTTCGCATGACATTGGGTTCGGCAAGCCTGTCATATGCAGATGTGGCCTTTCTGAACCGCTAACATCAAGGTTCGATTGGAAGGCTTGACGTATGTAGATGCAGGCCTGGAACACAGTAAATCGAAAGATCGAGCATGAGTCACATACCTGATGTGATTGGCTTAGAGTCCTACCTGGGTCGCATACTGATGGGTGTGACGATCGGGGGAGGTATGGGGTCTAGGATTGTGTAATCACTTAGTTAAATTGAGAGGTGTTTATCTAAGTGGGAGTTTTTCTAGAATTTTGAAGATTAAATTGAAAAACTCCACATTACCAACAAAAGTCTAAATATGTATCCTTGTGAATCAAACTTTGTAAATGGCAGCACCACGCCCCTCGTTCAACTTAGGATCGTTCCTAGAGAAAGACAAACTGAAAACTGATGGGTCAAACTTCACCAACTGGTTCCGCACCCTGAGGATTCTCCTCGTTCCCCTCAAAATGGCATACATAATAGAGGGCGCGTTAGGTGACGCACCAACAGATGATGCCAGTCGGGATGAGAAGAATGTTTATCTCTCCAAGATTAATGATTACAACCTTGTCCAGAGTGGCATGCTCTACTCCATGGAGGCTGAGCTGCAGAAAAGATTTTAGAGGATGGGTGCATATGAGATTATCACCGACCTAAAGGCGGTCTTTGCACCTCAAGCCAGGGCTGAACGGTATGAGGCTTCTGAATCCTTCTTCTCAGCAAAGATGGACGAGCACGGCAGCGTGAGTGAGCATGTGGTCAAGATGTCTGGCTATGTTCAACGCTTGAATGCTCTGGAATGTCAGATTCCAGATGAACTTGTTGTTGATAGGGTGTTGCAGTCGCTTCCCCCTAGCTACAAAGGCTTTGTGCTTAACTACAACATGCAGGGGATGACCAAAACCCCTTCTGAGTTGCTCGCCATGCTGAAGAGTGCCGAGGTTGAGATCAAGAAGGAGCACGCTGTCTTCATGGTCAACAAGACCACTGAGTTTAAGAAGTCATATATATTTCTAATTCCGTTCAGGGACTAAGGAATAAGAGACGCTTGCTGAAAGATGAAGTGACGATGTGCGTGGGGAGTGGCTGTCAAATTGATGTGTTGGCGGTCGACACGAAGCATCTTAGTCTCCCTTCGGGATTAGTTTTGGTTCTGAATAAATGCTACTATGTACATGCATTGAGTGTGAACATCGTTAGTGGCTCTTGCTTGAAGCGAGACCACTATTCTTTTAAGTCTGATACAATTGGTTGTTCGATTTATAAGGATGAAGTGTTTTATATTCACGCACCAAAGCAACGTGGTTTATTCGTACTTGATCTCGATGGTGACGTGTTTCACATTAACAATATAGAGGCCAAAAGATTAATGAATAGTGATGAAGAGCACATGATGATGTGGCATTTCCGACTTGGTCATATTCGTATAAAGCGCATGGAGAGGCTCCATAAGGATGGACTTCTTGATTCATTGGATTTTGTATCCCTTGATACATGTGAACCATGCCTCATGGGCAAAATGACAAGTACTCCATTCAATGGGATAATGGAGCCTGCGGATGACTTATTAGGGATCATACATACAGATGTATGTGGACCCATGAACGTCCCCACACACAATGGTCTTCGTTACTTCGTGACCTTTACTGATGACTTGAGTAGATATGGGTATATTTACTTGATGAAGCATAAGTCTGAAACCTTTGAAAAGTTCAAGGAATTTCAGAATGAGGTCAAGAATACTCGGAAAGAAAATCAAGCACCTTCGATCGGATCGAGGTGGCGAGTATTTAAGTCACGAGTTTGTAAATCATCTGAAGTCTTGTGGCATAGCACCACAACTTACGCCGGAAGGCACACCTCAGAGAAACGGTGTGTCTGAACAACGTAATTGAACCCTATTGGATAGTGTACGATCGATGATGTCTCATACTAATTTGCCTTTGTCATTCTGGGGGTATGCATTAGAAATTGCCGCTTACGTTCTAAATAGGGAACCATCCAAATCCGTAAAGACAACACCATTTGAAGAATGGCATGGCACGAAACCTGAGTTGTCTCACCTGAAGATTTGGGGTTGTTAGGCTTATCTTAGGAAACTACAGCCTGACAAACTTCAATCCAAGGCGGATAAGTGCATCTTTGTGGGCTATCCCAAGGAAACTTGTGGATACACCTTCTACAATCAGTCTGAGAGATAAAAGTTTGTTGCCAAGTGACGAGGATCAACCCCGGAAAATCCCATGGTCAGGGACCCTGGGTTAGTCATGAGAGGCACAGGTTGGACGATAGCTCGTCGGCAAACACGAAGGCACGCCCCTGCTCGATATTATTGATGGGGGAGATGCGATTACAGGGGATGCCAAGGCTGGAGCGCTCAAGGCTAGGGTTACATATGATATTGATTGTCCTTTTCGTCGCCCCTCCTAGCCCTTATATACTGGGCTAGGTCTCGGGGAGTTCATCTACGTTTACATGTAAGCTTTCCTAACCCTAGCTTGCTCCGTACGGCAGGTTCTCGCACCTTCCTTGTGAGTCACAGACTCCTACGTCGGTGCCAATTAGCGGGCCGAGGATGTATCTTCATGGGCCTTCTGTCTTCAGGGACACCAGGTAGGCTTATCCATAGGAGTCGTGGGGTCACCCCTCGTCACCAAGACTGAACACTTTCTTGAGAAAGAGTTTCTCTCGAAAGAGTTGAGTGGGAGGGAAATAGACCTCGATGAAGTGACTGACCAGTCACTCCAATTGGAAGAAACGACCACATAAGTTGTTTTGCAACCTTCTTCCATAGTGGGAGCTGAAGAGAATGGCCAGAACGACATTCATAACGATCATGACATACATGATGATCATGATGAGAATGAAGAGGAATCTATTATGCCCCGTAGGTCATCAAGAGTCCTTCAAGCTACTGAGTTTTACAGATAGCTTGTGAATGCAATCTCGGCTGATGTGTCAGATGAACCTACGAGTTACAAAGAAGCAATGGAGGGACCCGAGTCCAAGAAATGGCTTGAAGCCATGAAATCCGAAATAGACTCCATGTACACCAACAAAGTTTGGACTTTTGTGGATATTCTCGAGGATCGCAAGGCCGTCGAGAATAAATGGATTTTCAAGAAAAAGACGGACACAGACGGAAACGTATCTGTCTACAAAGCTCGACTTGTCGCGAAGGGGTTCCGACAAATTCAAGGAGTTGACTACGAGGAGACGTTCTCTCCTGTAGCGATGATAAAGTCTATTTGGATCCTACTAGCAATAGCTGCATATCATGATTACGAGATATGGCAGATGGATGTGAAAACTGCATTCCTAAATGGCAACATTGAGGAAGAGTTGTATATGATGCAACCAGAGGTGTTTATCAATCCAAGGAATGCTGGTAAGGTGTGCAAGCTTCAATGGTCCATCTAGGGGTTGAAGAAAGCATCTCGGAGCTGGAATCTTGGATTTGATGAGGTCATTAAAGCTTTTGGATTTGTCCAAAACGTCGAAGAGTTCTACGTCTATAAGAAACTGAGTGGAAGCTCTGTAGCATTCCTTGTGTTATATGTAGATGACATATTGCTAATAGGGAATGATAAGAAATTCTTAGCAGAAGTGAAGGAATATCTGAATGGAAAATTTTCCATGAAGGACCTTGGTGAAGCTGCATACATATTATGGATTAAGATCTATAGAGATAGACCTAATCGACTATTGGCTTTGAGTCAGAGCACTTATATTGATAAGATATTGAAAAGGTTCAGTATGGATAACTTCAAGAGAGGCCTCTTGCCGGTTATAAAAGGTGTCAAGTTAAGCGTGACTTATTGCCCGACCACAACAAAAGAGAAGGAGGAAATGTCCTCAAAACCCTATGCCTCAGCCAGAGGTTCTCTCATGTATGCTATGTTATGTACCCGGCCGGATCTAGCGCTGGCTATTACTATGACTAATCGCTACTAGAGTAATCCGGGAATGGCTCACTGGACCGCAGTAAAGAATATCCTAAAGTACTTGAGAAGAACAAAGGATATCTTTCTCGTTTATGGAGGAGTTGATGAGGAGCTCACCGTAAAGGGTAACGTTGACGCAAGCCTCGGCTCAGACCTAGATGATTCGAAGTCCTAGACGGGATATGTTTTCATTTTGAACGGTGGCGCAATTAGCTGGAGGAGCGGAAAACAGTCAGTCGTCGCCCAATCTACAATGGAATCGAAGTATATTGCCGCTTGCGAAGTGTCAAACGAGGCGATGTGGCTGAAGAAGTTCGTGATAGAGCTTGGCGTCTTTCCCAGCTGCACAGACCCTGTGGGAATCTTCTGCGACAACACGGGTGCCATTGCTAACGCGAAGGATCCAAGAACTCACTCTACAGCCAAGCACATTCTCCGAAAGTTCCATGTGACATGAGACTACGTCCGGGATGGAAACACTAGCATTCAAAAGATACATATGGATCTGAACGAAGCAGACCCGATGATTAAACCTCTTCCACAGGGCAAGTTTGAAGAACACCGAGAGACTATTGGTGTTAGATACATACCTGATGTAAACTAGTGTAATTTGTACTCTAGTGCAAGTGGGAGACTGTTGGATATGTGCCCTAGAGACAAATTAATAAAGATATTTGTCATATATCCGTTTTGTTCATAATACGTTTTAGAATGTGCTATAACTGTATTACTTGGAAATACTAATACATGTGTAGTATAAAACATATGTCCGTAGTTTAACTCGGGTAAACTATCTCATTGGGCAATTGATTGATCAAGCTTTCCTGATCATGGCGACACTTAAGTCCATTGACAATGAGGTCATGTCATTAGGGAATGATGTGATGGACATACACCCACCTAAAGTATTGCAATGTGATCGAGTCACATAGTTCAGCGTTGCGATGACTTTGTAACGTATGGCTTAGTCCTTAGACCGTAATGATCAAACATAATTGTCATCTATGAGGAGACTTTGATTTGTATCCCACCGCCTTACTGAAATATGCTGGCTATAACGGTGCACTTTGGGTATTCCGAAATTCATGTTTGATGAGTATGTTAATAGATGAGAGCGGGATTTGTTAGTCCTTGTAACAGGACAGGTACTCTGGGCCCACTCGGTGATATTGCATCAATAGCTTGCAAGAAGGTGACTAGGTCACGGGAGATGCAATAGGCATGGACGAGTAAACTTGTTTGTTGTGAACGAGATGTGAACACGGTATGTGGGATACCAACGATCGAACCTCGGACAAACAAAGTACCGCAGCACAAAGGGATTACGTCGTATCGTTAACGATTTCCAAAAGCGATTGAAGTTCATTTGATGGAAGCGCAGGGGCTGTCAAGGATTTTAACCAGGTCCAACTGACTACTCATTGGTCAATGAGAAGAGTCTCGACCATGTCTACTGTTTCCCGGACCCTTAGGGTGTTACACTTAAGGGCAATCGATGCATAGGACAGTTTCGGGATCAATCGGTATAATAGGAGAAATCACCGGAATACTTCCGGAGGAGGACGGAAGTTGTTCTGGACATTTTGAATGGTTCAAAATAAAGTATAATTTGTTTTAATAACGTGTTATTATTTAATTATCTGAATTAAATATTTAAACATATTAAAATAATTTAAAAAATGGAAAAAGGCTATATGGGCCTATGGGGCCCATTAGGGGAGGAGGGGGTTTCCCCCCTTTGGCTTGGCGCCAACGGTGGGGCCCATCCCCCCCCCCCTAGGCGGGCGCACTCCCCTCCCTTGGGAGTTTAGTCCCACATGGGGGAGGGGAGGAGGATGGCACCCCCCTTGGCCTATATAAGAAGGGGTACACCCCCCTTTTTTCCAACACACAATTATTCCTCTCTCTCTCCTTCTCCTTCCTGGAAGTGGACTCCCCTTGTTTGGAGTCTGCAAATGGACTGGAGTTCTCCACCATAAGGCAGGGCATCGCTTTGCTGGAGTCGGGATGCGAATCCGTCTTTCTTCCGTTGCTCGCCTGGTTCGGGGCCTGGGAGGAACATCGATTGTACCGTACGTGTATAATCTCTTCGAGGCACTACACCTGTGGTGCTACTTCATCGCTAGCGGTCAACCGGGAGTCATCCTCACCGGTGGTCTACTACACGATAGGGAGGTCGTAGTTCTGAGTCTACGCGGGCCACGTTCGCAAGAACGTTTACCTCTTTCGTTCTTCAAAGGTATGAACACCGATTCCCTCCGTTACTTTACATCGCCATAGCAAAGATCTTGGGTTCGGGTACCGTAGGTATGAAAAAATTGTGTTTTCTGCCCCGTATCCCAACACCCCTTCTGTCTTTTTATTTTCTTTTTTCTCTTTGCTCTTTTTTTATTTTATTATTTTTTGTGGCCTCTTTGGCTCTTTCTAATTATCTCCCATTTTCCCTCTTTGGGATCTTTTCATTTGTCCTCTTTTGTTATCTTTTATTTGCGTTATCTTTGGGATCTTTTCCTCAGTTTAAGGGAAACACTCTATATATTACAAGGATGAAAAAGATCAACACACTTTTACAAGGTACTCACAATAATACTGAAACTATATCATGATGTATGCAAATGTATGCCTCTGCCAGTGTAGCAGGATATGCAATGATACTAGTGCGTCATGTAGAAATTATAAGGGCAAAGCCCAACTATCATGCAGCTCTACGATCAAGGAAAAGCATGTATGACAAAGAAAGATCAAGTCATGAGAAGATGTATGTGGCGTCGCAATATATCTCAGAAAGGCAATGGAAATGCCTTGATAGGTAGGTATGTGATACGTCCAAACGAATCTATATTTTTTTCTTGTTGCATGCTTTTTTGGTGATAATGCTATATGTTTTTATGCACTTTCATATCAGTTACAACTTATTTGGACTAACCTACTAACTCAGTGCCCAATGCCAGTTTCTATCTATTTTTATCCGTGCATTGCAGAAAAGCGTGAAAAATAAAAGTGCTCGGAAAAATTCAGAAAAAATCGTAAAAAATATACAAGTCAGAAGAGCCCCGGAGCCATAAGAAGGACCGAAGGGGGGCAACCCCTTTCCCAGGAGCCTTCCTTGCACGGCCAAGGGGGCGCGCCCTCTGGTCGCCTGGACCAGGGGGCCACCTCCCGGCGTCCCCGTTGGCCTATATTTATCTCTCGTTTGCGAAATCCTGAGAGAAAACTCGGCCACGTGAAAAACACTACGGTTCCGGTCTCAGGATCGCTAGAAGAACCCGTTCCGGCACCCTGCCGGACGGAGGATTGACCTCCGAATGCCTCTCCATCACCATACTCACCTCCGTGATGCGTCGTTGATGGCGCGAGAGTTGACGGGTGTAGTCTTTTCTCCCTTCGTTGGTGAGCCCCAAGTGGAAGACGTGATGTAGCATAGAAGCAAATTTCCCTCAGTAAAGATACCAAGGTTTGTCTCCAGTAGGACTCCAGAGATGATAAGTAGGTGTCAGCGGCGCAACTGACGCGGACCTGCACACAGACACAAATAACTTTGTTCCCAACGAAGTTCAGAGAGGTTGACAATCTCTCCGGTCTTGTTGTTCACAAAGGATCAAACACAAGGGATAATGATAGCAACTGAAAGTAAAAGCAGAAAAGTAAATGAGCATGGAAACAGTAATGAGGATATGGCCCGGGATACGTGATGTTCACTAGTGATGTCTCTCTCCCAAAAGATGATAAAACTGCTATGCGAGGTAAACAAATTACAGAAGGGCAATTGACAGGATTATGAACGCACCGCAATGCTAACTATGCTACAAAAGAAAGGAAGAGGCTCAAAAGCACGGGCAGTACGCCAAAATAAGTAGACCGAAATCCAACTACATCTACTACTAATCATCCACCTTGAGATATCTATCCAGAATATCTCGCTGGTATTAAGTTGCGAGCCCCACCCAAAGTGTAAACCCAAAGCAACAGACAACTGCATTAAAAAGCACTTTGCGTAAAGTAAACAATCCTTGAAACCGCGGTTACAAGCACCGTTGTTTTCCCCCTTGTGGCAACATCACATTCCCTAGACTCATGTTTCTGTCACTCAAGCGTGTCATCGGGGGGCATGAACCCACAATCGCGCATAACGTTCCCTCTTGGGGTTACTACCTACTACTTGGCCAAAGCAATAAACAGCAACGGAGAACATGCAAGAATTACTTAGGAACAAAAATATAAGAGATAAAAACCAAATATATTACTCAATCACAATCTGAACATAATCTCATAATCCATCAGATCCCATCAAACTCATCATAGCAACAGCAGAAAGATTACAAAAGTGCCTCGATCATGTAGGGCATCTCACGAGGTCTAAACCATGAAGAACAAAGAGGGGAGGAGAACTTCACATAGCTACTGATGACGGACCCATGGTCCAAGGAAAACTACTCACGAGACATCCGGGGAGCATCCATGGTGGAGAGGAGACTCCCGGAGGTCGGCCCTCCCTCCTGCAGGGTGCCGGGAAGAGGTCTTCTGGTGCTCCCGATCTCGGAAGCGCGGAGGCGGCGGAACAGAGGAGAGATCGCGAAAAAGGGTTCTCGCTTCGGAAGTTTCCCGTGACGGAGAATATATAGGCGAAGGGGGGCAGCCAGAGGTGGACCAGGGCCCCCAGGCGCCCCCCTAGTGCGGCCAGGGGTGGGGCCGCGCCGGGTGGCCGCCTGAGCCACCCCTGGCTCCCCTCTGGCCCCACTCGGGCTCTTCGCGAAGCTTCCTGTACGCTGATTTTTCCTATATTTTTCCCGGAATTTTTCTGGCACTTTTTATATGGGGGAAAACAGAAATAGAAAAACAGCAGAAAACAGGAACTGGCACTGTGGTGCACTGAGTTAATAGGTTAGTCCAAATATGATCAAAAGTGTATGAAAGTGTATCTAGATCATAGCAATATCACACAAAACATGCATGGAGCAAGCAAAAATTATAGATACGTTTTGGACGTATCAACATCCCCAAGCTTAATTCCTGCTCGTCCTCGAGTAGGTAAATGATAACGACATAATTTCTGTGGTGACATGCTAGCAACCATATAAGAACTTTGAAAAGTAAAGCCATCAAGGTTAGAAACTCAATTCAAGTAATAACATGCAAGAGTCTATATTAACATTGAAACAAGTAACAAAAGAACATTAGGTGCAAGAGCTCTTGCTGTCCGTGACTCGAATGTCTCCAAATGGTATTTGCGTGCAAGAAGGGGGATAGGGAATACGAGAAAAACAATTAATTTGTTGAGCACTCAATCTACTAAAGTTTCACACTCGGTCTTTTTCTTGAATCTTATCTTGACTCGTCCCCAGACCACTGGCCAGGTACAAGTCAATTTGGTCCACTCCTTTTTCAATATGTTGAGCACTCATGCAATGGATGAGCGTAAGCACGAGAGTTGACACTTAGGATGGAAAAGAGAGGAGTACGGAGGAGGAAGACAAAAAAAGATGAGAAAGGCTCACATCAACGAGGACAACCATAGGCAAGAGATGCCAAATGATAGATATGATGTGAGGAGTAGGGATTGCCATGCAATACGATCTAGGAAGCTCTCCAATGGAACTAGTGGGGGTGCATCTAACTTGCTCGCTCATGATGACCTAGAGCTCTTTTGAGGAGGCTCATCCTTGGAATATGCAAGCCAAGTTCTATAGTGTGAAGGTCCCCACATAACTATATGCATAATGATCATCTCTATGGAGTACAAGGATATAAAGGGAGTACTAGTGTGGATCTCTCAAAAGGATAGTAGTGTTGCCCCTTTCTCTCTTTTTATTTCTTTTTCTCTTTTTTCTATTTTTGTATTTTTTTGTGTCCTCAATGGCTCTTTCTATATAACTCTCATTTGTCCTCTTTGGGATCTTTTATTGTGTCCACATTGGGATCTTTTCCTCACTTAAGGGCAACACTCTATTTTACAAGAAGTTAAAGGAGATATTTCACACTTTACATTGTACTCAAAATCATAAAGAAGATGTAACTATCATGATGTATGCAATGTATGTCGCTGCCAGTGTAGCAGAAACATGTATGACATGAAGATCAAGTCATGAAGAGGTGGATGTTGCATGGAAATATATCTCAGAAAGGCTATGGAAATGCCTTGATAGGTAGGTATGGTGGGTGTTTTGAGGAAAGATATAAGGAGGTTTATGATGACAGAGCGTATCATGCCAAGGGTTTGGATGTACCGGCGAAGGTGGACACCAACTCTCGGAGTGAGAAGAAGGCAATGCACGGCACGGGAGAGGCTAGCAAAATATGGGAAGGTGGAAGTGTCAACTTTCAATACTTACATTAGTCCGAAGAACTCATGCATTTATTATCGGTAAATCTCAATCTAAAAAGGAGGTTCACAAAGAGACAAGTACCCCGAGGAGGATTGTATGGGGGTTTGGTTATCCTTGCGCATCCTCGACTCATGGTACATGAGTGTTCTCTAATATTCGATCCCTCCAAAGATTAGTGATCCATCTAGTAGCTAGAGTTCTCAACTAGTTTTGTAGGTTTTGAAAATACACACGGATTGCCCAAAATACGACACCTATCACTAATATTCTAGAGCTCTTGACACCAAAATTTCAAACATTACTCACAACAATACCTCAAAACTATTGGCAAGTTACTACTAAAATTAAATAGCAACCTCAATTACCTACTTTCAAGACAAGACACAACTCAGTGCAACAACCAACTCTCTTTAACAAGATAAACATGAAAACTAAAAAGAGTTCCAGCAACAAAATAAACAAAAGCCAAGTCTCTTTCTAAAGACAAGCTAAGACTAAAACTAAACATGGCAGTAGCTACGAAAAGATAAAGAACACACAACGGCAAAAAGATAGGCAGGAAAAATCCTATGATGTGTTCTAGATTTTGAAAGTGGAGCGTGTTTCTCTCCCACACAAAGTAAGACGGGATCTAACTTATTATGAACAGCAAGAAAAGCTAAAGAAAACTAAAAATAAAACCTAAGAGCGAGACGCTCCAAGCATAGCACATAACGCAGGAAGTGATAAAAATATAGTGAGACGAAGGACGAACTGATGATTGTTGATGGAGAAGGGGATGCACGGGGGCATCCCCAAGCTTAGATGCTTGAGTCTCCTTGAATATTTATTGGGGATACATGGGGGCATCCCCAAGCTTGAGCTCTTGACACTTCTGGATCTTCTTTCATCATCTTCCATCGCACACTTGAAAACTTTCTTCATACATAACTCATCATAAGCTGATTAGAGAGGTTAGTACCCTTAATAAAATAATTTTTCCCCACTGGAAATAAAGATATTCTTGAAGATCTACTGTTTCTCAAGAGTGCCAAAAAAATTTTGCAAAGAAAAAGCAAGCTTAAGGTTTGCAAAAGTTAGGAGAGACAAAATGTGGCAGAATCTATGAAAAGCAGAACAGCAGGTAGTAAAGATATTTTTAGGGGCACTTCTGCAACTCTAATAAAAAAACTCAGAACATACGGAAGTTTCAAAATTGTATAGAGCACGCTGTCAAAACAATTCAGATCAAAAAGATGATCTGGTGATTTTATTCGACTTTTTCTGTCATGGGACAAAATCTGTTTTCTGGACAGCACGTCACTACTTTTGCTTCCCTTATCGTAAGATAGATGCAACCCATCACGTTGAGCCTTGATAAGAGAAAAATTCTCCGGAATAGTTGGAGATTTCAAAAGGATAATAGGGCAATAAAGTGTGGGTGCAAAACCAATAATTTCATGCTTAACATAAGGAACTATAGCAAGTTCATCTTTGTAGGCATCATCCATAGTGGCATCATGGCCGTCAACAAAGCAAGTATCAAAATCATCAGAAAGGGAAGTATCAAGTGAGTCCTCGGAATCATAAGATTCCTCTTCATAGCAATCATTAGCCTCTTCTTGGGAAGCAAGCATTTTATTTTTAAAATCCTCAATATAAGCATTGGAAGTATAATTCTCAAAGCAATAAGCAAGAATAGTAAAGTTTTCAGACTCGAAAATAGTATCGTGATACTTTTCAATTAAAGAAGCAATCTCATATGCACCTTTAAAAGCAACAAACTCTTCAATCTTTTCAACATCAAAGTAATCATAAACACCTTTAGCATAAGAAGATAATATCTCACTTTCATTAATCTCACATTGGAAAGGAAGGTGTTTATGATCTATATTAGAATAGCAAGTAAAATCATAAATGTGGCACAAAAGTTTAGCATGGCAATAAGAAACATGTATTTTATCCCATAAGTGTTTCCCTTTCTGAGATAGGTGGTGCCACGTATAATGAGCATGCTCATCCAATGATTTTCCCTCAACCAAGTCGGTTGGGTTTTTAGCGCGAGCACAAATTGATCGAAGACGAGCCAAGTGAAACATGTCCATCCTACCATATTTGGGTGGTTCCACACCCATGGTGAAGATATCATTAGTAGGTATTTTTGGTATTTTTGATTAAGGACACTAAAGTAAAAACTGAAAGGTAAACTAACAAGACTAAAAAGCAAAGGTAAAAGGGTAGTGTGCAACTACCCTATCTTAGCACTCGGAGTCCCCGGCAACGGCGCCAGAAACATTCTTGATGGCGCGAGAGTTGACGGGTGTAGTCTTCTCGCCCTTCGTTGGTGAGCCCCAAGTGGAAGGCGTGATGTAGCAAAACAGCAAATTTCCCTCAGTAAAGATACCAAGGTTTGTCTCCAATAGGACTCCAGAGATGATAAGTAGGTGTCAGCGGCGCAAGTGACGCGGACCTGCACACAGACACAAATAACTTTGTTCCCAACGAAGTTCAGAGAGGTTGTCAATCTCTCCGGTCTTGCTGTTCACAAAGGATCAAACACAAGGGATAATGATAGCAATTGAAAGTAAAAGCAGAAAAGTAAATGAGTGTGGAAACAGTAATGAGGATATGGTCCGGGATACGTGATGTTCACTAGTGATGTCTCTCTCCCAAAAGACGACAAAACTACTATGCGAGGTAAACAAATTACAGAAGGGAAATTGATAGGATTATGAACGCACCGCAATGCTAACTATGCTACAAAAGAAAGGAAGAGGCTCAAAAGCACGGGCAGTACGCCAAAATAAGTAGACCGAATGTCGGGACCCGGGGTTAGCGTATGTAATTCCAGTCACGATACAATCACATGGAGAGCCGAGAGCCGTTCCCACTTTTCTAAGCAGACAAGGCCAAGCACAGAACGCTCTCGGAAAGCATGAAACGTGAGGGGCATCCCATCCAGGCCGGATGATCAGCTGAGATGGGTCCTCAACGTCCGCTCACAAGTCTAAATGCTTATGGGTGGTGAATCCCATACTCATAGACAAGTCGCCTCAACCATGTTATGGATTGGATCCTAACTCTTACATAGACTTACTCCAGCCCGATCACTTAGTCGGGGTCTAGGGCGGGCTCGATCATACAACAAAGTGTGCATGTGACAGAGTCACGAGCAATCACATCGCGATGCCCCAAGCTGCGCACATCTAAGGGCCACTTGGTGTATAAAAGACCGCCAGCCAGATCACAACTAAGGTCTCGAAAACCCATACTAAGACATGCATGTTATAAACATACACGCATCACACATGTCTAGTATGAACAACAGGTATCATCACATAACTCTACAAAGTACTCTTTAATGATATACACATAGAGCATACAAAGATCACATGTCTGTGATCAACATTACATCATACAACGGAAGAAAATTAGGTCTGAGTACAGACAAGTTTAACAAATGGCTTAGAGAAGCCTTGTAAACATACATGCCCTTCTACGAGGGACCAGACTGCTGTCTGGGACTATGCTAACTTAGTCAACGTCGAGCTTCAGGTCGGTGACTCCATCGGGGTTTGAGTTCTCATCTATAACATAGAATAAGCAAACGTGAGTACAAAGTCGTACTCAGCAAGACTTACATCAGATCTACACTACTCATGCTCAAGTATCAAGGTAAAGGAGGTGGGGTTTCATCATGCAGAAGTGCCACCTTTGACTTGGCTAGTTCTATGCTACGAGTACCAGACTTGAGGTAAGAAGCGTACATGACTCCACTACATCTCCAACCAATTACACCACTATGGTGCCTTCCTCGACTTCCCCACGAGAAAGCACGCCATAGCACTCACAGTTATCTTGGTGTATTTTAGAAGTATCCAGTTCAAGTTTTCTAATAATCAGGTATAGGTTCCAAGTAGTCCATAACCGCGGACGCGGCTATTCGAATAGTTTTGTTAACCTTGCAAGGGTGTAAGCCACACACACATGACCATCGGTTACCGCCAGGTCTCGCCACCGTTCAAGAGGTGACAACGAGGATGTTCACCACGACACTTCGCTCACAACCGGTCTATTCCAGGAGTCGACTATCTGAGTTTTCCTCCGCTCGAGAGTCTGGCAGGATCAACGAAAAGGACTCAAACAATGTAGGTGACCGAGACGCCACCTCTGGCAGATGGTTTTCCTGCCTCACAGGTGCACCCACATATCTATATGATGCAACCATTCCTTGTTTCTTTTTCTATGCAGATGTCAAATGGAAAGCCCGAACTAATGTGACTCCTGGACGTTGACACGGATCAAGGTACTTAAGGCGGTGTTCAATGAGACAACCCACTGTGTACTCCTACACAGCCTCTCATCGTTCACCTTGTATTAGGGTGGATTCACCGACACAGTTTCACTTTCATCAACACCATGTTCACTATCATCCCGACTCACATCAAAAGCAACCTCACTATATGACTAAGCATGCAATAAGCTGTAACAGTTGCAGGGGCCACATGATATCAAACAAATCTTATGTCAGCTAGGATTGTGGTTTGCTTACTACTGTGACAAGATGATAGGTCATGCAAAGGATATGGGTTCAACTATGCGGTAGAATCGATACAAAGTGATCTCCTAAACATGCATAAGCGAGACTGAGAGGGAATTGGGATTTTATAGACATGATCAATGGGGTTTGCTTGCCTTGCTGATGATACACTGGGTTTAACGGTGGTCTTCTCCTTCGGGGGTGATCACCGTCTCGGCAAAGCTGTTACCGGCACAATCATCAACAAAGGGGGACACAAATAAAGTACAATGCTCAAGCACATGTTAAGTTGTGACATGAAGTATAGGGTACTGATTTGTGGCAAATTCAATTTAATTGAAGTATATTGCATTTGGAATGCAAATTCAAACTTCAAATTTTAATTCAAATTAATCCATATGCACATTTGCTACTGTTGCCCCATTTTAAAATGGTCAAACATAAAAACAAATTGCATATTCTTAATCCTTGCATTTTTCCGATAATTTTTCATATATTATACGTTTAATTTGGAGTTAATATGAATTTTCTATGAATTTCCAAAGTTTATATGATTTTCTGCAATTTCTGTAAATTCTCTGGAATTGTTTTATTTCTAGGGGGTTAATCCCCTCTCTGTTTAAACTAAACAGAGGGGTTAGGGGCCAGGGGGGCCATCTGTCAGTGGGTGCGGGGGGTGATTAGCGGGGCTAATCATACTGCCCACCGGCGTTTAGCCGGCGGCGATCTCAGCGCACGGAGGCGCCCGCACAGAGGGCACGGCAGCGGGAGCTGGGGGTTCCAAACGGAAGCCCTCGCTCGACCACATCTAATAGAGCCCTCAGGGCACTCAAGGGAGGCCTGATGCCTCGCCGGCGTCAAGGTCCGCGGCGGCCGGAGCAGCAGCACGTCGTCCACGGCGATTGGGGGCAAGGAAAGGAGCGCGGAGGGGCTGTCTAGGGAGGCTGGGGAGGTCGGCTGACGTAGTATTTGAAGACGACCTCCACGGCGGCCGGCGGGAAGACGATGACCCTGGAGTCACGGTTGGAGCTGTTAGGGCTCGATTAACCGGGGGATCCGACAAAGACGGCGTTCCTTGACCTTCTGGACATCACAGCGAGGAGGAAGGAGGCCAGTGGCCGCTTGGATAGCTCGGGGCCGCTCCGGCGTGCTCTCGGCGGCGGCCAAATTCACAAAGCAGCGAAGGGGAATGGAGCTGGAGGAGGGGGGAAAGGAATGGGGGCGTCCAGGGCGTTGCGTGGCGTCCTGGGGGAGAAAGGGAGGGCCTGAAAGCTCCTCGGTGGCCTACGCGGCGGTGAGCGCGCCACCGAGCTGCTTCGGGCGCCGGGGAGGAAGACGACACCGGGGCAGGTGGGCTGGGCCAGGGGAAGTTGAGTTGGGCCCAAGGCCAGAGGGGGTGGGCTGGCTTTTGTTTTTCTTTTTCTCTGTGTTTTTGTTTCTGTTTTCCTTTTCTGTTATTTGTTTTGCCCCGAATAAAAATAGCAGAGCATTTTTAAAAATCATGAAAACTTTTATGTGGGATTATAACATATATAGCTAGCCACTCATAAGTTTTGGTGACTTTTGAAAATCAAGAAATTTGAATTTAAATTCAAATTGGAGTTCAGTTTAATTTTCAAGGCACCTTTTGAATTTTTGAATATTCCATGGGCATGGGAAAATACCCAAACCAATTTTAAAATGATCACCATCATTTATAGAAATTTTTCAAATGTTCAAAAGATTTTTGGAAAAAGATTTTTATCTGGCCATTTGAATTAATTTCTCAGGGCTTTTCTTTTCCCCAATTTTGGATTTCATTTGAATTTTTACATGATGCAAAGGGATCAAATAACCCTAGCACTTACCCTAGTTGGGGTTCGGACAACTCGCCCCATTCAAAAGAATCTCGTCCCGAGTTTCAGAAGTCGTCGGGAGGAATGAGGGGTACTCGACACGGAGGCGGTCTTCTCTTTCCCAGGTTGCTTCTTTCTCGGAGTGATGTGAGCATCGAACTTTAAGGAACTTGATCTTCGGACGGCGAGTGACACGCTCAGCTGAATCAAGAATACGAACAGGGTACTCTCGATAAGAAAGGTCATCTTGGAGATCAAGCGTTTCATGGTCGACTTCGCGGATGGGGTCCTTGAAGCAACGCCTGAGTTGTGACACATGGAATACATCATGTACTCGGGAAAGGTGAGGGGGTAGTTCAAGTTGGTAGGCAACTTCTCCACGTTTAGCGAGAATGCGGAAAGGTCCGATGTAACGTGGGGCCAACTTTCCTTTGATACCGAATCGTTGGGTTCCCTTCAGAGGAGTAACCCGAAGGTAAGCGTTCTCATCCAGATTGTAGCTTTCTTGCCTATGATGACGAGCATAGTAGCTTTTCTGACGAGACTGGGCGGCTTTCAATCGATCACGAACAATGCGAACTTGCTCTTCTGCTTCCTTGATCATATCCGGTCCAAAGAGTTGTCTTTCCCCGGTTTCTGACCAGTTTAAGGGTGTTCGACATCGTCGTCCATAGAGGAGTTCAAAAGGAGCCATGTTCAGACTAGATTGATAGCTATTGTTATAAGCAAATTCAGCGAAGGGAAGAGATTTCTCCCAATTCTTTACGAAAGAGATAACACAAGCTCTGAGCATGTCTTGCAAGATTTGATTAACCCTTTCGACTTGACCGCTAGACTGAGGATGGAAAGCTGTACTAAAGGATAGATGAGTTCCCATAGCACTCTGAAAGCTTCCCCAGAATCTAGAGGTGAAAAGGCTACCACGATCAGAATTGATCACCAAAGGAACACCGTGAAGAGACACAATTCTAGAGACGTACAAGTCTGCCAACTGACTAGCAGTTATAGACTCGCGAACGGGAAGGAAGTGAGCAACTTTGGAAAGTCTATCAATGACCACGAAGATGTCATCATTTCCTTTCTGGGTTTTTGGAAAGCCGGTGATGAAGTCCATACCGACTTTGTCCCATTTCCACTCGGGAATAGGCAAAGGTTGAAGTGTGCCAGCAGGTCTTTGGTGTTCTGCCTTAATGAGACGACAAACATCACATTCAGCAACAAATCGAGCAATGTCTCTCTTCATCCTGGTCCACCAAAATCTCTGGCGTACATCTCGGTACATTTTTGTGCTACCGGGATGAATCGAGAGGGGTGTGTCATGGGCTTCTTTGAGGATGAGTTGCCTTAGATCCCTATTCTTAGGTACTACCAAACGATTTTTAAAGAATACCGTTCCTTTATTATCTCTGGAGAAACATTTAGCAACTTCGCTAGCAATATTCTCCTTGATCCGGCGTACACCTCGTGCACGTCTTTGGGCAACTATGATTTTATCCTCAAGGGTTGGTTTCGCCACCAAGTTGAAAAGAGATCCACGAGGAACAATCTCGAGATTGAGTTTTCGAAATTCCTCATGAAGAAGTGGTTGATACTGTTGTAACATGTGGTTGTTACAATACGACTTACGACTTAGTGCATCAGCCATGACATTGGCTTTGCCTGGGGTGTAAGAAATTCCTAAGTCATAATCTTTTATCAACTCTATCCAGCGTCTTTGCCTGAGATTAAGATCTGGCTAGGTGAAAATATATTTGAGGCTTTGGTGGTCGGAATAGATCTCACAACGATTACCAAGGAGGTAATGTCGCCAAGTCTTCAGGGCATGAACTACGGCAGCGAGTTCAAGATTATGGGTAGGATAGTTCTCTTCATGTGGCCACAACTGGCGTGAAGCATAAGCTACCACATGTCTATCTTGCATAAGTATGCATCCTAACCCTTGCCGTGAAGCATCACAATAGATCTCGAAATCCCTTTTGGTGTCTGGAGGTGCAAGTACGAGTGCAGAAGTCAATCTTCTTTTTAGCTCTTGAAAGCTTTCCTCGCACTTGGAAGTCCATTGGAATTTCTTATCTTTCTTGAGGAGTTCAGTAAGAGGCTTTGCAACTTTGGAGAAGTTCTCAACGAAGCGACGACAATAGCTTGCTAGGCCGAGAAAACTCCTAACTTGCTTAACCGATTCAGGTGGAGTCCAGTCGAGGACGGCCTGAACTCTCTCGGGATTGACTGCAACACGTTTCGCAGAAATCACGTGGCCTAAGTAGGTCACTTCTGGTAGCCAAAATTCACACTTGGAGAATTTAGCATACAGGCGATGCTCTCGAAGTTTCATCAATACCAGCCTGAGATGTTCGGCATGTTCTTCTTCGTTCTTCGAGTAGATGAGAATGTCATCAATATAAACTACAACAAATTTATCTAAGTACTCCATGAAGATCGAATTCATCATGCGTGAGAAAGTGGCGGGGGCATTGGTTAAACCGAAGGACATGACGGTGTACTCGTAAAGACCATAATGAGTAGTGAAAGCCGTTTTGGGAATGTCCTTGTTCCGGATTTTGATTTGATGATAACCTAATCTCAAATCCATCTTGGAGAAGACAGAGGATCCAGCAAGTTGATCATAAAGATCATTGATCCTGGGCAGTGGGTACTTGTTCTTTATCGTCGCTAGATTTAGCGGGCGATAGTCTACGCACATCCTTTCTGTTCGATCTTTCTTCGTTACAAACAGAACAGGGCAACCCCATGGCGATGAGCTAGGGCGGATGAAGCCTTTTGCCAACGAAGCATCAAGTTGGGTTTTTAGCTCAGCTAACTCATGTGGGGCCATTCTATATGGGCGTCTGGAAATTGGGGCTGTGCCTGGTATAAGATCCACTATGAATTCTACACACCTGTCGGGTGGCATTCCCGGCAGCTCTTCAGGAAAGACATCCGGGAAGTCACGAACCACCGGAATATCTTCAAGCTTTGGAAGGGGAAGCACATTCAAAGTATGCATCTGGATTCTAGAGCTGGGTGATGTGTAGTCAATGGTCTGGCCTGAAGAATGGGTGAGTTTAACTGATTTAGCTTTACAATCAAGGAAAGCATTCTTCCTTGATAACCAATCCATTCCTAGGATAACATCAATGTCCGAAGACTTGAGGGCTATAAGTGAAGCAAGGAATACTAAACCCTCAATTGCAATTTGATTGCCATGGCTTACTCTATTAGTTTTCCACTTTGAACCAGGAGTTTGAATGATCATTGGAGAAAACATTTCTTCAAAAGGGAATTCATGACGAAGTGCATAACTCTCCGACATGAATGAATGAGAAGCTCCTAGATCGAAAAGAACGGAGGCGGGGACATGATTGACTGGGAGTGTGCCAAGAATGACGTCAGAAGCATTAGTGGTGTCCTCAACTGAGATTTGGTTCACATATGCACTACTTGGGACTGGAAGCTTTGCTGGGAAGGTCTTGGTGGTTGGTATCTTTGGAGGCTTAGGTCGAGAATGACGTGGTGCCCTCAAGACCTGAGGGCATTGATGATAGTAATGGCCTGGAAGACCACACTTAAAGCATACCCTGTCTGAATTGCTGGGGGTGGGATTACTTGGCTGCACACCATCAATCCGGGGAGGAACAATTTGTTGAGGTGGATGGCATATATTGGATGGTGGCCTGTGAAGAAAGTTTTTAGGTATGGCACTAGTTGGAATCCAAATTCGGCGTTTCTGAGGGGCTGAACTAGAAGAAGGGGCAAGCTCAAGAGCATGCTTGCGAGACTCTTCGAACACTTCATTGCCATGCTCAGCTCTAAAGGATCTGTTGACTAAATCCTCAAAGGTGGAAAATTCGATGAGGTTGAGATCATGACGAAGGATGGGGCTAAGTCCCTTACGGAACCTTGCCTGCTTTCTGGCATCGGTGGTGATCTCATCTTGGGCATAACGAGCAAGACGGTTGAACTCTCTCACATACTCATGAATGGACATCTTTCCTTGAGTCAGATTGCAGAACTCTTCCTTCTTGCGCTCCATCAACTCATCCAAAAGGTGGTACCCTCGAAAGGCAACACAGAACTCATGCCAAGTCACTAGGTGACCATCTGGCTGCATAGCAACATAGTTCTCCCACCATTGAATAGCAGCACCTTCCAGGAAGTATACCGCGAAAATAACTCGGTCATCGGGAGCAACATGTGCCGTATCAAGCTTACGCTCGATGGAACGGAGCCAATCATCAGCTTCAAGGGGCTCAGAAGAACATCGAAATACCGGTGGCTTGAGGAGGATGAAGTCCTGAATGCTCACAACCACATTGCAATGACGTGAGGTATTCTGCTCGGTGAGCTCCAGAAGGCGTGTTTGATCACGTTGATTCTTCTCAGCTTCCATCATGATTTCCGCCGCAGAAGGCGATGGTACAGGTTCATCATCATTTCGATTCCGAACACGGTCTCGATTCCGACGAACAGCACTACGAGTTCCACCTAACATCCTGTGTGATAAAAATCAACAATCAGAACTAGTTGAAGGATGGATTCAAGGATAACAAGACATGATGAAGGCGGAAAGGATTATAATGCGAAGGCCATGATCCACAGAAACACGGGATAAATCCGGAAGCATAACGGCTACACCGGGATGGAAAACAAGACAAACTCGAGGATATTGAACAGAACTTCCTCAAGGAACTCAAAACATGAAGACTCTGGATGACCACAACAATCCTACGGCTACAAGGCAGCACTCAACGAGATGTTCTAGTAAGACATAGATGAGCCTAGTCCTATCATCCCGTAGAAAAGATAAGGGTGACCCAGAACTCAGATCGATGAGGGTAAGGAGAAAAATAAGCCTTACGTTGTTCCCTTATACCCAGAGTAACTATATAACTATAGAGTGCTAGACTCGACTTCGACCAAGGTTTAAATAATCCTACAGACAGTCCTGCTCTGATACCAAGTCTGTCGGGACCGGGGGTTAGCGTATGTAATTCCAGTCATGATACAATCACATGGAGAGCCGAGAGCCGTACCCACTTGTCTAAGCAGACAAGGCCAAGCACGGAACGCTCTCGGAAAGCATCAAACGTGAGGGGCATCCCATCCAGGCCGGATGATCAACTGAGATGGGTCCTCAACGTCCGCTCACAAGTCTAAATGTTTATGGGTGGTGAATCCCATACTCATAGACAAGTCGCCTCAACCATGTTATCGATTGGATCCTAACTCTTACATAGACTTACTCCAGCTTGATCACTTAGTCAGGGTCTAGGGCGGGCTCGATCATACAACAAAGTGTGCATGTGACAAAGTCACGAGCAATCGCATCGCGATGCCCCAAGCTGCGCACATCTAAGGGCCACTTGGTGTATAAAAGACCGCCAGCCAGATCACAACTAAGGTCTCGAAAACCCATACTAAGACTTGCATGTTATAAACATACACGCATCACACATGTCTAGTATGAACAGCAGGTATCATCACATAACTCTACAAAGTACTCTTTATTGATATACACATAGAGCATACAAAGATCACATGTCTGTGATCAACATTACATCATACAACGGAAGCAAATTAGGTCTGAGTACAGACAATTTTAACAAATGGCTTAGAGAAACCTTGTAAACGTACATGCCCTTCCACGAGGGACCAGACTGCTGTCTGGGACTATGCTAACTTAGTCAACGTCGAGCTTCAGGTCAGTGACTCCATCGGGGTTCGGGTTCTCATTTAAAACATAGAATAAGCAAACGTGAGTACAAAGTCGTACTCAGCAAGACTTACATCAGATCTACACTACTCATGCTCAAGTATCAAGGTAAAGGAGGTGGGGTTTCATCATGAAAAAGTGACAACTTTGACTTGGCTAGTTCTATGCTACGAGTACCAGACTTGAGGTAAGAAGCGTACACGACTCCACTACATCTCCAACCAATTACACCACTATGGTGCCTTCCTCGACTTCCCCACGAGAAAGCACGCCATAGCACTCACACTTATCTTGGTGTATTGTAGAAGTATCCAGTTCAAGTTGTCTAATAATCAGGTACAGGTTCCAAGTAGTCCATAACCGCGGACGCGGCTATTCGAATAGTTTTGTTAACCTTGCAAGGGTGTAAGCTACACACACATGACCATCGGTTACCGCCAGGTCTCGCCACCGTTCAAGAGGTGACAACGAGGATGTTCACCACGATACTTCGCTTACAACCGGTCTATTCCAGGAGTCGACTATCTGAGTTTTCCTCCGCTCGAGAGTCCAGCAGGATCAACGAAACGGACTCAAAAAATGTAGGTGACCGAGACGCCACCTCTGGCAGATGGTTTTCCTGCCTCACATGTGCACCCACATATCTATATGATTCAACCATTCCTTCATTCTTTTTCTATGCAGATGTCAAATGGAAAGCCCGAACTAATGTGACTCCTGGACGTCGACACGGATCATGGTACTAGGCCGAGAGGGGTCAGTGAGCCCAATGTGTGGTTGTACTCTTTGCCTTGGATTACCATACAAGAACTTGGTGCTTAATGCGGTGTTCAACGAGACAACCCACTGTGTACTCCTACACAGCCTCTCATCGTTCACCTTGTATTAGGGTGGATTCACCGACACAGTTTCTCTTTCATCAACACCATGTTCACTATCATCCCGACTCACATCAAAAGCAACCTCACTATAACACTAAGAATGCAATAAGCTGTAACAGTTGCAGGGGCCACATGATATCAAACAACTCCTATGTCAGCTAGGATTGTGGTTTGCTTACTACTGTGACAAGATGATAGGTCATGCAAAGGATATGGGTTCAACTATGCGGTAGAATCGATACAAAGTGATCTCCTAAACATGCATAAGCGAGACTGAGAGGGAATTGGGATTTTATAGACATGATCAATGGGGTTTGCTTGCCTTGCTGACGATACACTGGGTTTAACGGTGGTCTTCTCCTTCGGGGGTGATCACCGTCTCGGCAAAGCCGTTACCGGCACAATCATCAACAAAGGGGGACACAAATAAAGTACAATGCTCAAGCACATGTTAAGTTGTGACATGAAGTATAGGGTACTTATTTGTGGCAAATTCAATTTAATTGAAATATATTGCATTTGGAATGCAAATTTTAATTCAAATTAAGCCATATGCACATTTGCTACTGTTGCCCCATTTTAAAATGGTCAAACATGAAAACAAATTGCATATTCTTAATCCTTGCATTTTTCGATAATTTTTCATATATTATATGTTTAATTTGGAGTTAATATGAATTTTCTATGAATTTCCAAAGTTTATATGATTTTCTGCAATTTCTGTAAATTCTCTGGAATTGTTTTATTTCTGGAAAATCTTTTATTGCGTCATGCTGATGTGGGGGTGATGTCAAAGGGGGGGCTGACAACAGGGGCCCACCAGTAAGTGTCTAGGGGGTTAATCCCCTCTCTGTTTAAACTAAACAGAGGGGTTAGGGGCCAGGTGGCCCATCTGTCAGTGGGTGCGGGGGGTGATTAGCGGGGCTAATCATAATACCCACCGGCGTTTAGCCGGCGGCAACCTCAGCGCATGGCGGCGCCCGCACAGAGGGCACGGGAGCGGGAGCTGGGGGTTCCAAACGGAAGCCCTCGCTCGACCACATCTAATAGAGCCCTCAGGGCACTCAAGGGAGGCCTGAGGCCTCGCCGGCGTCAAGGTCCGCGGCGGCCGGAGCAGCAGCACGTCGTCCACGGCGATTGGGGGCAAGGAAAGGAGCGCGGAGGGGCTGGGGAGAAGGGGAAGCTCACTAGGAGCTCGAAGACGTTGGCTAGGGAGGCTGGGGAGGTCGGCTGACGGAGTATTTGAAGACGACCTCCACGGCGGCCGGCGGGAAGACGATGACCCTGGCGTCATGGTTGGAGCTGTTTGGGCTCGATTAGCCGTGGGATCCGATGAAGACGGCGTTCCTCGACCTTCTGGACATCACAGCGAGGAGGAAGGAGGCCAGTGGCCGCGTGGTTAGCTCGGGAACGCTCCGGCGTGCTCTCGGCGGCGGCCAAATTCGCAAAGCAGAGAAGGGGAATGGAGCTGGAGGAGGGTGGAAAGGAATGGGGGCGTCCAGGGCGTTGTGTGGCGTCCTGGGGGAGAAAGGGAGGGCCTGGAAGCTCCTCGGTGGCCTGCGCGGCGGTGAGCGCGCCACCGAGCTGCTTCGGGCGCCGGACAGGAAGACGACACCGGGGCAGGTGGGCTGGGCCAGGGGAAATTGAGTTGGGCCCAAGGCCAGAGGGGGTGGGCTGGCTTTTGTTTTTCTTTTTCTCTGTGTTTTTGTTTTTGTTTTCCTTTTCTGTTATTTGTTTTGCCCCAAATAAAAATAGCAGAGCATTTTTAAAAATCATGAAAACTTTTATGTGCGCTTATAACATATATAGCTAGCCACTCATATGTTTTGGTGACTTTTGAAAATCAAACAAGTTGAATTTAAATTCAAATTGGAGTTCAGTTTAATTTCCAAGGCACCTTTTGAATTTTTGAATATTCCATGGGCATGGGAAAATACCCAAACCACTTTTAAAATGATCACCATCATTTCTAGAAAATTTTCAAATGTTCAAAAGATTTTTGGAAAAAGATTTTTATCTAGCCATTTGAATTAATTTCTCAGGGCTTTTCTTTTCCCCAATTTTGGATTTCATTTGAATTTTTACATGATGCAAAGGGATCAAACAACCCTAGCACTTACCCTAGTTGGGGTTCTGACACCGAAATCCAACTGCATCTACTACTAATCATCCACCAAGAGATATCTATCCAGAACATCTCGCTGGTATTAAGTTGCGAGCCCCACGCAAAGTGTAAACCCAAAGCAACAGACAACTGCATTAAAAAGAACTTTGCGTAAAGTAAACAATCCTTGCAACCGCGGTTACAAGACCCGTTGTCTTCCCCCTTGTGGCAACAGAACATCCCCTAGACTCATGTTTCTGTCACTCAAGCGTGTCATCGGGGGGCATGAACCCACAATCGAGCATAACGTTCCCTCTTGGGGTTACTACCTACTACTTGGCCAAAGCAATAAACAGCAACGGAGAACATGCAAGAATTACTTAGGAACAAAAATATAAGAGATAAAAACCAAATATATTACTCAATCAACATCTGAAAATAATCTCATAATCCATCAGATCCCATCAAACTCAGCATAGTAACAGCAGAAAGATTACAAAAGTGCCTCGATCATGTAGGGCAGCTCACGAGCTCTAAACCATGCAGAACAAAGAGGGGTGGAGAACATCACATAGCTACTGATCACGGACCCATGGTCCAAGGAAAACTACTCACGAGACATCCGGGGAGCATCCATGGTGGAGAGGAGACTCCCGGAGGTCGGCCCTCCCTCCGGCAGGGTGCCGGGAAGAGGTCTTCTGGTGCTCCCGATCTCGGAAGCGCGGTGGTGGCGGAACAGAGGAGAGATCGCGAAAAAGGGTTCTCGCTTCGGAAGTTTCCCGTGACGGAGAATATATAGGCGAAGGGGGGCAGCCAGAGGTGGACCAGGGGCCCCAGGCGCCCCCCTGGTGCGGCCAGGGGTGGGGCCGCGCCGGGTGGCCGCCAGGGCCACCCCTGGCTCCCCTCTGGCCCCACTCGGGCTCTTCGCGAAGCTTCCTGTACGCTGATTTTTCCTATATTTTTCCCCGAATTTTTCTGGAACTTTTTATATGGGGGAAAACTGAAATAGAAAAACAAAAAAAAAATAGGAACTGGCACTGTGGTGCACTGAGTTAATTGGTAGTTCAAATATGATCAAAAGTGTATGAAAGTGTATCTAGATCATAGCAATATCACACAAAACATGCATGGAGCAAGAAAAAATTATAGATACGTTTTGGACGTATCAGTCGTGGGTAGTTTCCCTTGGACCATGGGTCCATGATAAGTAGCTAGATGATGTATTATCTCCAATCGTACGGTTCATTCTTTAGCCCTTCTGAGCTGCCTATCATGATCAAGGCACCTATGTACTAATTCCTGCTTTGCTATGTTGTGTTTGCTGGGATCCGATGGATTATGAGATTATGTTCAGATTGTTATGAGTAATATATTTTGTTTACCTTTTTATAGTTCTTGAGTAGTCTTTCATGTTCTCCGTTGTGTTTTATTGCTTTGGCCAAGTAGAATATTTCTACTCCAAGAGGGAGCGGTATGCTAGATGGTGGGTTCATGCCTCCCGATGTCCGGCTTGATTGACAGAAACATGGGACTAGGGAATGTGTTGTTGCCAATAGGGGTAAAACAGTGATGCTTATGACTGCGCGTCATAAGGATTGCTTACATTATTCATAGAGTGTTAAGGAAGTTATTTGTTGCTTTGAACTTACAATTTGGTTGGGGTTCGCAACTTAATGCCAGGGAGATGTTCTGGAGAGATATCTCAAGGTAGATGATTAGTGAGTAGATGCTGATGAATAAATGGTCTACTCGTCTTAGCATAATGCCCATACGATTGACCCTCTTTGCTTTCAAGTAGCATAATTAGCATCGCGTTCCGTTCATAATTCTATCAATTTCCCTGCTGTAATTAGTTCACCAGCATAGTTATTTGATGTCTTTTGGGAGAGAGGCGTCACTAGTGAAAGTCATGGCACCCTGGTCCATATTTCCACCATAGTTTACACCCTGTCTTTTACTACTTTATTTCCTTTCAGTCGCACCACTATTATTTTCCCGTTGTGTATAATCCTTTGTAAACAGCAAAGTCGGGGAGATTGACAACCTCTCTGAACTCGTTGGGAGCAAAGTTTTTTGCGTTCTTGTGTGCTGGTCCATGTCAACTTAGGCAATAGTTAAATTTCTGGCGCCGTTGCCACCTTCTTGCGATCTTCGGAATCCTACTGGAGACAAACCTTGGTATCTTCACCGAGGTAAATTTACCGATGTCTGCATCATAACATTCCACTTGGGGTAACCAACAAGGAGGTGTTATCTGTACCCATCAAGATAAATTTCTGGCGCTGTTGTGGGGATTCTGAAGATCAACAAATGCTTGGACCCATGAACTCTCACGCTAAAATATAAATTTCTGGCGCCGTTGCCGAGGATTCCAATTATCAAGATAGGGGATATGCGCACTACCTTTAATCTTTTCTTTTTAGTATTGTTAGTTTACTTTCTAGTTTTTTTTCTTTGCTTGTAGCTTATACCAAAAAAATTACCAAAAAATTTGTTACTTTGTTTCTAGCTTGCTTCAAGTAGTAGTCAGTATGTCTAGCTCTTTTTCTTTTGAAACTTTGCGTGAAGATGAAGTATTAAACTTGAAACAAAGAGATGGAGAAAATTTTAAAAAGCCCTTATATAGACTTTCTGAAGCCCATAAAAGAATTCTGCTTTGGATACCTATGCAAATTGTGACTAGATATTTTTATGATGGTATCTATAAGTGGTGCAAACACTCTCTTGATTTATTGGCTAAAGGGAACTTTATAGAGTGTGATTAGACTAAAGCTCTTGATATTATAAATGGTTTATCTAGCTTCTTTGTTTATGATCATGGAGTTGAGGCTATTATAGATAGACTTGATACTATTGAGGAGAAAATTGTTGCTTTAGACTTGAAAGAAGTAGATAAACCCACAGTAATTAGAGAAGAGGTTTTGCAGATATAGGATGATTGGGAACCTTTATTGGAATTAGAAAATTCTACCAAATCTTTCTTTCTTATTGTGATATTGGATCCATGGTTTTTACCATGCCCAAAACTGTTAATGATTCTATAAAGCTTGAGAGTATGGTTGAATGATCTTTCTATCATTTACATGCGAATGGGGATGTCTCTAAGGTTAAGGGAAAAGATGAAAATATCCAAGTTCACTTAAGGAATAGAGATGAAACCGTTGAATTCATGATTTTGGAGTCAACACGTGAAGGAAATTTAGTTCTTGGAAGATCCTTTCTTAAAGCTATGTGATGCTATATTGATGTAAGAAAAGGACAAATACGCTTTCGTGGGAAAGCTAAAGGTATGTATGATTTACCTAGAAGAAAAAAGAGGAGATCATTGAAGAGCCATTTGAAAATTTTGATGATCCTTATGATGATGCATTTTATGAACCTTGATCTTGTTGCATCATGCCTAGCTAAAGGCATAAAAGAAAGCGCTTACTGGGAGGCAACCCAAAATGTTTTTACTTTCAGGTTTAGTGGTCTTGGTGCTTTGTTAGTACTGTATCAACATCATTGTATCTTTATTTTCAAGATTTGTGCCAAGTTTTAGCCTCTGGTGACAAGTGAATCAAAAGTTGTGACATGTTGTTCAGAAAACAGATTCTGTCTACTCAATGGAAAAAATCGTATGAAGTCACTAGCTCATATTTTTTATATGAATTTTTTTACAGTATGCTCTATACAATCTTAAAACTTCCACCTGTTCTGAGTATTTTTATTTGAGCTATAGCAGTGCCCCACAAAAGTTAATTAATACATGTTCTTTTGTTTTTCCCAGATTCTGCCATGTTTGTGCTTCTTGAGCTTAGCATTTCTTGCGCATGCTTTTTATTTGCCAAAATCTTTTGGCAATCCTTATAAACAGTAGCCACTATTGAAAGTCTATGTTTCCAACAAAGGCTAATTAGAATTAATTTATTAATAGAACTAATCGCTCTAATCAATTTATGATGTGTTTCCTATGAAGGGAGGTCTCAAGTGTGCGAAGGGACATCATGAAAGAAGATTCAGGAGTGCCAAGAGCTTAAGCTTGGGGATGCCCCTCGCACCCCCAAGAAATATTCAAGGACACTCAAGCGTCTAAGCTTGGGGATGCCCCCCGTGCATCCCCTTCTTCATCAACAATTATCAGTTCGTACACTATATTTTTATCGCTTCATATGTTATGTCCTTGCTTGGAGCGTCTTGCTCTTAACTTTTCAGTTTCTCTTAGTTTAGTTTTGTTTTGTTTGCTGGTCATAACAATTTTGATCCTAGCATGCCTTGTTTGGTAGAGAAACACACTCCACTTTTTCCTAGAATTCTCATAGTTTTCACTCCAATCTTTGTTGAGTGTTCTTTCTTTGTTCTAGCTGTTGTCATGTTTAGCTTTTGCCTTTCCTGTTTATTTATTTTCTAAGACCTGAGAATTAGAATTTTTTTAGGACTCTCTTGTGTTGCATGTTTATCTTGTTTACAGATTTGGACTATTGCATTGAGTGTGTGTCTTACTTTGAGTAGGTAATCAAGGTAACTATGCTAAGTTTAGTGGTAACTTGCAATAGTTTTGAGGTGTTGTTTCAGGTAATGTTTGGAATTTTGTGTGTCAAGAGCTCAAGCCTATTAGTGATAGGTGCCGTATTTTGGTTCAACGTGCTTATTTTCAAAAACTACAAAAATTAGTTGAGAACTTTAGCTACTAGAAAGATCACTAACCTCTGCGGGGTTGTAAAAGAGTACCCTCATGTATCATGGATCGAGGATGTGCAACGATAACCAAGCCCCCAAACACTCCTCTTATGGTGCTTGTCTCTTTGTGAATATCCTCATTAGATAGAGAGTTACCGATAATAAGTGGGACAGTTCCTTTGACTAATGCGAGTATTCGATTCTTGGCACTTCCACCAGCCATATTTTGCTAACCTCTTTGGTATCGTGCATTACCCTTTCTCACCTCAAGAGTCGATGCAAACTTTGTCGATGCATCCAAATCCTTGGCATGATACCCTCTGTCATCATAATCCTTATTATATCTTCCATAAAATAGCCACCATATCTACCTATCAAGGAATTTCCATAGCCTTTCCGAGATACATTGTCATGCAACATCCATCTACTCATGACTTGATCATTCATTGTCATACATGCTTTTGCTTGACTGAGGAGTCGCATGCTAGTTGGGCCTTTCCCTGATACACTTTTGATCATATTTGGACTAACGTATTAACTTAGTGCACCCCAGTGCTAGTTTCTGTTTTCTGCTGTGTTTTTATTTCAGGTTTTTCCATTAAGTAAAATGCCAGAATTTTTTTGGGAAAAATATATAAAAAATCAGCGCAACGGAAGCTTCTAGAGTCCTGAAGCGGGGGCAGAGGGGACCCACAAGGGCTCCAGGCGCCCTGTGGGCGCGGCCTAGTGTGGGCCGCGCCAGGGGGCCGCCTGGACCCCTGGTGCCCCCCTGGCTTCCCCCCCCCCCTTCGCTTATATATTTCCTTCGTCCTAAAACCCCCAAAGAGAGAACCCTTTTCCACGATCTCTCCTCTGTTCCGCCGCCGCTTCGCTTCGAAGATCAGGAGCACCAGAAGACCTCTTCCCGGCACCCTGCCGGAGGGAGGATTGACCTCCGAGAGCTACTCCACCACCATGGACGCTTCCTGGATGATCTGTGAGTAGTCCACATTGGACCATGGGTCCATGATCAGTAGCTATGTGATGTCCTCTCCCCCTCTTTGTTCTTCATGGATTAGACCTTGTGACATGCCCTACATGATCAAGGCACATATATAATTCTTTCTGCTATTTCTATGTTGAGTTTGGTGGGATCTGATGGATTATGAGACTATGTTTAGATTGTGATGAGTAGTATATTTGGTTCTTCTCTTTTATATTTGTGTTGAGTAATTCTTGCATGTTCTCCGTTGCTATTTATTTCTTTGGACAAGTAGTAGGTAGTGACTCCAAGAGGGAGTGTTATGCAATTGTGGGTTCATGCCCCCTGATAACTAGCTTGTGTGACAGAAACATGAGTCTAGGGGATATGATGTTGCCACAAGGGGGAAAACAATGGTGCTTGTAACCATGGTTGCAAGGATTGTTTACTTTACGCAAAGTTCTTTTAATAAATGTGTTTGTTGCTTTGGGTTTACACTTTGGGTGGGGCTCGCAAATTAATACCAGCGAGATGTTCTGGATAGATATCTCAAGGTGGATGATTAGTAGTAGATGAAGATGAATTTCGTTCTACTTATCTTGGCTTACTTCCCATGCTTTTGAGCCTCTTCCTTTATTTTGTAGCATAGTTAGCATTGGTTTGCGCCCGTAATACTGTCAATTTCCCAGCTGTAATTTGTTTACCTTTCATAGTTGTTTATCGTCTTTTGGGAGAGAGACATCACTAGTGAACATCATGGGACCCCGGTCCATATTTCCACCACTGTTTACACCCTTAATTTACCTCTTTCTTTTACTTTCTAGTTGTAGTTATCACTATCTATTATCTGTTGCGTTGATCCTTTGTAAACAGCCTCTCTGTAATCGTTGGGAGAAAAGTTATTTGTTGATGTGTGCCAAGGGAAATTTTCTGCTACACTACATCTCAACCTTACACTTGGGGTAACCAACGATGGGCGAGAAGTATTTCCTCTCTAGAATCAAGTAAATTTCTGGCGCCGTTTCCAGGGACTCCACTCTACAAGATAGGGGAGTTGCACGCTATCTTTTATATTTGTTTTTTTAAGCTTTAAAACTGAAGGGTATCACACCCCCAGCATTTTATTAAAGGCCCACAATATTTACAGAATTTACAACAAAGCTTCAAAAAAATATGCCCTCAAGGTGGCAAAAAGTCAATCCATCTAAGTAGCTCCTCTTTAAACCTAGGTTTGATCCTGTAACTAAGCAAGGTGAGATCAAGGATGAAGCCCATTTTCCACTTTGCAAAGGATGGCCTCTCATGTTTGAAGCATTTGGCATTCCTGACCATCCAAATATTCCACCAGGCAATGAACACAACCTCAGCAAAGAAAGGTTTCTGAAACGCCTCTCTAGCTTGTGTTGCAACCTACACCATATCAGTCCCCAAAGACCAATCAATTTGAAGATATGTCCATATCCGAGCACTGAAGTTACAATGAAAGAAAAGGTGGTCTCGGGTCTCCAGGTGTTGAGTGGGGCATAACACACATTCTGGCCCATCCTCAATATGCCATGGTCTTCTAATGATCATGTCCTTGGTGTTTAGACGATCCATAATCACTAGCCATGCAAAGACCTTAGTTTTGAGGATGCAACAAGATTTCCAGATCCAATTTAGCAGAGGGTTGGATTGCATAGGAGCATGAACCACGGTATAAAATTTTTAGTCTTGTTAGTTTACCTTTCAGTTATTGCTTTAGTCTCCTTTATCAAAAATCACAAAAGAATTTCTTATCCTGCTTGCTGCTACCATGGGTACCACTGAAAAAACTAAGTTGTGTGACTTCACTAGTCACAACAACAATGATTATATCTGCACTCCTATTGCTACTCCTGCTAATTCAGGAGTCTCTTATGCAATTAAACCAGCTTTGCTGAACCTTGTTATGAGAGATCAATTCTCCGGTGTTGGAGATGATGCTGCTTTACACTTACATAATTTTGTTGAGCTTCGTGATATGAAAAACTATAAATAAGTAGAAGGTGATATTGTTAAGCTTAAGATTTTTCATGTCTCCTTGATGGAAGGAGCTAAAATTTGGTTTCAATCCTTCCCTAGGAATAGCATAGATTCTCGGGATAAGTGCAAGGATGATTTTATTGGCAAGTACTACCCACCTGCTAAACTTATCCAATTGAGGATTAACATTATGAATTTAAAGAAATTGGATAATGAACATGTTGCCCAAGCTTGGGAACGTATGAAATCTCTTATTAAGAAATGCCCTACACATGGTTTGACTACTTGGATGGTTATCAAGACTTTTTATGCAGGCTTGAACTTTACGTCTTTAGCTCGCGGAACCTGTTAGATTCATCCGCGGGAGGAACCTTTATGTCAAAAACACTTCGTGCTTCCACAAAACTACTAGATGATATGATGACCAAATATTCCCAGTGGCACACCGAGAGAGCTCCTACAGGTAGGAAGGTAAACTTTTTCGAGGAGATCTCCTCCCTAAATGAAAAAGTTGACTTGATTATGTATCTAGTTACCAAGCAAGCTCCTACTGATCCTCATGATCTTCCTTTAAATTCCTTGGTTTCTCAAGAACAAGTAGATTTGAACTTTATCTCTAGAAACAACTTCAACAACAATGCTTATAGGAGTAACTTTGCTAGCAATCCTAGACCGTTCCCATCCAACAACTATGGGAACAACAACACCTATCCTAGCAATAAGAACTCCACTTCTGAATTAGAGAACATGCTTAAGAAATTTATCACTACCTAAAAGGCCTTCAATAATAGTGTAGAGGAAAAATGAGACAAATTAGATAATCTCTCTTTGAAGGTAGATAACTTAGACCTTGATGTTGAGATGCTTAAAATTAGAACTTCTCTCCTCGAGGAGAGGAAGGCCACTCCTATTAATGCTATTCAAGTGCAAATTAATGAAAACATTAGGATGATGGCTAAACTGAAAGAATGATGGGCTAGAGAAAAGGAGGAATAAGATAGAATTAAGAGCCTTCCTACACACCACACCGTTGCTACTATCCAAGTTGTTGAGGATCCCCAAAATTTTAGCACCCAACACACTCCTAGTCCCATTGGACCTATTAATGGTGATGCTATTACCTCAACCGTAGTAGAAGAAACTCCTATGAACATAAAAGCTTTCAAACAAGTGAGCCTAGATGACACCGCTACCACCTTTGATAGTAGTGACAATGATTTTTATAGTTGCACCCTTTCTGAAGTTATTATCTTACTACACAAAATGTCTAGAGACCCCCACACTAGCACACTAAATCTTACCTTCACGGAGCATATCACCAATGCTCTCATTAAAGCTAGGGAGGAGAAGCTTAGGGTAGAAGCCTCCTTACCTAGGAAGCTAAAAGATGGTTCGGGTCCTACGATAAAAATTAAATTGAATGACTTCTCTTGCCATGCTTTATGTGATGTTGGAGCTAGTACCTACGTTATGCCCAAAAGAATGTATGATATGTTTGAATTGAAACCTTTTTATCCTTGTTCTTTTGGTGTTCATCTTGTTGATTCTTCCATAAAGAAATCTTTGGGGAATATTTACAATGTTCTTATCATTTTCAATGACAACTATGTTCCCGTCGATTTTACTATTATGGACATTGAGTGTGAACCTTTTTGTCCAACTATTTTGGGACTTCCTTTTCTTCGCACCGTTGGTGCGGTCATTGATATTAAAGAGGATAATATAAAATTTCAATTCCCTCTCAAAAAGGGGATGGAACACTTCCCTAGAAATAAAATCAAGTTACCTTTTGAGTCTGTTACACGGGCTAGCTATTCTCTTTCACTTGATAAAACTTGATTCTTATTATTGCTTTGTGCCTAGCTCAAAGGCGTAAAAGAAAGCGCTTGTTGGGAGGCAACCCAAGATGTTTTTACTTCTACTTTTAGTGGTCTTGATGATTATTACTTATGTAGCAACATCATTGTATATTTATTTTCAAGCTTTGTGCCAAGTTCAAACTCCGATTGCAAGAAAGTTCAAAAGTTGTGACATGCTGTCCAGAAAAAAGATTTTTTCCTTGCACGGAAAAATTCACGATAGATCACCAGATCATCTTTTTTCTGAATATTTTTGACAGAATGCTCCATATAATTAGCTTTCGAGCGTCTGTTCTGAGTTTTTTGATTTGAGATGCAGAAGTACCCTATACTACCTGATGGTCTGTTTTTCACAGGTTCTGCCACGTTTTTCCTTAACTCGGTTTTGCAAGTCTTGCGCTAGCTTTTTCTTTGCAAAAACTTTTTGGTGGTCTTTAGAAACAATAGACCTTCAATAAAATCTTTATTTCCAGTAGAGGAAAATTGCTTTATTATGGGTACTAACCTCTCTAATCAGCTTATGATGGGTTATGTATGAAGGAAGTTTCCAAGTGTGCAAGGGAAGATGATGAAAGAAGATCCGGGAGTGTCAAACGCTCAAGCTTGGCGATGCCCCCATGCATCCCCAAGAAATATTCAAGGAGACTCAAGCGTATAAGCTTGGGGATGCCCCTATGCACCCCCTTCTTCATCAACAATTATCAGTTCGCCTTCGTTCCACTATATTTTTATCACTTCATGCGTTATGCGTTATGCTTGGAGCGTCTTGCTCTTTACTTTCTTTTTAGTTTTCTGTAGCTTTGTTTGCTGTTCATAACAAGTTAGAACCCAGTTTTCTTTTTGTGGGAGAGAAACGCGCTCCACTTAAACTAGAACACATCATAGGATTTTCATGCTTATCTTTCTTTTGTTGTGTGCTATTTATCTTTTTGTAGCTTTTGTCATGTTTAGTTCTTAGTTTTCATGCTTATCTTTTTAAGAGCTTTTATTAGTTTGTTGTTGGAACTCTCTTGAGTTTTCATTTTTATCTTATTTAGAAAGTTGGCTCATTGCACTGAGTTGTGTGTCTTGACTTGAAGTAGGTAATTGAGGTTGCTATTCAATTGTAGTAGTAACTTGCAATAGTTTTGAGGTATTGTTTTGAGTAATGATTGAACTTTTGGTGTCAAGAACTTTAGACTATTAATGATAGATGTCATATTTTGGGCAATCCGTGTTTATTTTCAAAAACTACAAAAACTAGTTGAGAACTCTAGCTACTAGATGGATCACTAATCTTTGGAGGGATCAGATATTAGAGTACACTCACGTAACATGAGTCGAGGATGCACAAGGATAACCAAACCCCCATACACTCTTCCTCGGGGTACTTGTCTCTTTGTGAACCTCCTGATTAGATCGATAGTTACCGATAATAACTGCATGAGTTCTTCGGACTAATGTAAGTATTGAAAGTTGACAGTTCCACCTTCCCACATTTGCTAGCCTCTGCGGTCCCGTGCATTTCCCTCTTCTCACCTCGAGAGTTGGCGTCTACCTTTCCGGTGCATCCAAACCCTTCGGATGATACGATCTGTCATCATAAACCTCCTTATATCTTCCCTCTAAACAGCCACCATACCTACCTATCAACGAATTTCCATAGCCTTTCCGAGATATATTGCCATGCAACATCCACCTTCTCATGACTTGATCTTCATGTCATACATGTTCCTGCTACACTGGCAGAGGCATACATTTGTATACATCATGATAGCTACATCTTCTTTATGTTGAGTACTTTTGTAAAGTGTGAAGATCTTCTATACTCCTTGTAAAATAGAGTATTGCCCCTAGTGAGGAAAAGATCCCAAAGAGGAAAAAATTATTAGATCCCAAAGAGGAAAAATGAGAGTTAAATATAAAGAGCCATGGAGGCCACCAAAAAACTACAAAAAATAAATAGAAAAAAGAGAAAAATAAAATAAAAAGAGAGAAGGGGGCACACTATTATTCCTTTTGAAAGATACACACTCGTACTCCCTCCTATATCTTGTGCTCCATAGAGATGATCATATATGCATATAGCTATGTGGGTACCTTCACACTATAGAACTTCTCTTGTATATTACAACGATGAGCCTCCTCAAATGAGTTATAGGTCTTCTTGAGCAAGAAAGTTGGATGCACCCCCACTAGTTCCATTGGAGGGCTTTCCATAACTCAATGTGCATCTGTTGCATGGCAATCCGTACTCCTCACATCGTACCTATCATTTGGATTTCTCTCGCCTATGATTGTGCTCCTTGATGTGAGCCTTTCACACCTTTTTTTCTTCCTCCTCCACCATCTCTCTCTCTTTTCCATCCTAAGTGTCAATTTTCTTGCTTATGCTCATCCATTGCATGAGTGCTCAAAATGTCGAAGGGGAGTGGATCAAGTTGACTTGTACCTGGCTAGTGGTCTGGGATGAGTCAAGATAATATTCCAAAGAAGACTAAGTGTGAAACTTTAGTAGATTGATTTCTCAACAAATAAATATTTTTCTCTCTCGTATTCCCATCCCTCACTTCTTGCAGGCAAACACCATTTGGAGGCATTCGAGTCATGGAGAGAGAGAGATCTTGCACCTTTATGTTCTTATGTTGCTTGTTTCAATGCTAATATAGACTCTTTCTTGTTATGACTTGAATTGAATTACATGCCTTTATTGCTTTACTTAAAAGTTAATTTTATGGTTGGTATCATGTCACCACAAAAATTATGCTTGTATCATTTACCTACTCGAGGATGAGCAGGAATTAACCTTGGGGATGTTGATACATCCCAAACGTATATATAATTTATGCTTGATCCATGCATGTTTTGGGTGATATTTCTATGCTTTTGATACACTTTCATACACTTTTCATCATATTTGGACTAACCTATTAACTCAGTGCACCCCAATGCCAGTTTCTGTTTTCAGATGTCTTCTTATTTCAGTTTTTCCCATTACGTAAAATGCTAGAAACATTCTAGGGAAAAATATAAAAAATCAGCGCAACGGAAGCTTCCAGAGTCCCGAAGGGGGCCAGAGGCGACCCACCAGGGCTATAGGCACCCCGCGGGCGCGGCCTAGGTTCAGGCCGCGCTAGGGGGCGCCTGGACCCCTAGTGGCCCCCCCTGGCTGCCCCGCTTCGCCTATATATTTCCTTCGGCCTGAAACCCCCGAAGAGAGAACCCTTTTTCGCGATATCGCCTTTTTTCCACTGCCTCTGCGCTTTCAATATCGGGAGCCCCAGAAGACCTCTTCCCGGCACCCTACCGGAGGGAGGATTGACCTCCAGGACCTTCTCAACCACCATGGACGCTTCCTGGATGATCTGTGAGTATTCCACCTTGGACCATGGGTCCATGATCAGTAGCTATGTGATGTCCACTCCCCGTCTTTGTTCTTCATGGATTAGACCTTGTGAGTTGCCCTACATGATCAAGGCACATATGTAATTCTTTCTGTTGTTGCTATGTTGAGTTTGCTGGGATTAGATGGATTATTAGACTATGTTCAGATTGTGATGAGTAATATATTTGGTTCTTCTCTTTTATATTTATGTTCTTCATTAATTCTTGCATCTCCTTCATTGTTGTTTATTTCTTTGGCCAAGTAGTAGGTAGTGACTCCAAGAGGGAGCGTTATGCATGATTGTGGGTTCATACCCACTGATGACTAGCTTGAGTGACAGAAACATGATTTTAGGGGATGTGATGTTGCCACAAGGGGGAAAACAATGGTTCTTGTAACTACAATTGCAAGGATTGTTTACTTTACGCAAAGTTCTTTTAATGCAGTTGTATGTTTCTTTGGGTTTACACTTTGGGTGGGGCTCGCAACTTAATACCAGCGAGATGTTCTGGATAGATATCTCAAGGTGGATGATTAGTAGTAGATGCAGATGGATTTCGGTCTACTTATCTTGGCGTACTGCCCATGCTTTTGATCCTCTTCCTTTTTTGTAGCATAGTTAGCATCATTGCTACATGATGCACTAGTATCATTGCATATCCTGCTACACTGGCAGAGGCATACATTTTCATACATCATGATAGTTTTCATTTTACTTTATGTTGTGTACTTCTTATAAAGTGTGAAAATCTTCTTTATATTCTTCTAAAATATAGAGTGTTGCCCTTAAGTGAGGAAAAAAATCCCAAAGAGGACAAATTAAAAGATCCCAAAAGGGGACAAATTAAAACATCCTAAAGAGGACAAATTAGAGATACATAGAAAGAACGAGAGAGACCACAAAAATACAAAAAAATAGAAAAAAGAGAAAGAGAAAAAAGAAATAAAAAGATAGAAGGGGGAAACACTACTATTCCTTTTGAAAGATCCACACCGTAACTCCATTGCTATATTTGTAATCCATAGAGATTATCATTCATGCATAACTATGTGGGGACCCTAACACTATAGAACTTTTCTTGCATATTCCAAGGATGAGCCCCTTAAAATGATCTCTAGGTCTTCATGAGCAATAAAGTTGGTTACACCCCCACTAGTTCCATTGGAGGAGCTTACCTTAGCTCATATGTGCATCTATTGCATGGCAATGCCTACTCCTCACATCATATCTATCATTTGGCCTTCTCTCTCCTACGATTGTCCTCATTGATGTGAGCCCTTCACTCCTTTTTGTCTTCCTTCCTCATCATTTCTCTCTTTTCCATCCTAAGTACCAACATATCTTGCTCGCACTCATCCATTGCATGAGTGCTCAAAGTCGAAAGGGAGAGGATCAGTTTGACTTGTAGCTGACTAGTGATCTGGGTATGAGTCAAAATAAGACCCCGAAGGAGACCAAGTGTGAAACTTTAGTAGATTGAGTTCTCAATTAAACTATATATATTTTTATTATCTAATTACATCTCCCATTGCTTGCACGCAAACATCATTTGGAGACATTCGAGTCACGGACTGCGAGAGCTCTTGCACCTTTATGTTTATACTTTGCTAGAATTAATACTAAGACTCTTGATTATTATTGTCTTGACTTGAATTGCACATCTTACTTTCTTTACTTTGAAGTTATTATATGTGTGTTAGCATGTCACCATAGAAATTATCTGTGTTATCATTGACCTACTCGAGGACGAGAAGGAATTAAGCTTGGGGATATTAATACGTCCAAAACGTATCTATAATTTATGCTTGTTCCATGCACTTTTATGTGACATTGCTACATGTTTTGCTATACTTTCATATCATTTTACACATATTTGGACTAACCTACTAACTCAGTGCACCCAGTGCCAGTTTATGTCTGCTGATGTCTTTCGTTGCAGTGATTTTTCCCCAATTTAAAATGCTCCAAAAAATCCAGAAAAAACAGAATAAAATCAGCGTGACAGAAGCTTCCGGAACCCTGAAGGAGGGCGCCTGGGAGCCCCAGGTGGCCCCTGGCTCCCCCCTTTGGCCTATATTATCTCTTCGTCGGAGAAACCCTCGAGGAGAACCCCGCATCGCGAAATACCTCTCAATTCTGCCGCCGTCGTGCTTCCAAGATTGGGAGCACCAAAAGACCTTTTCCTGGCACCCTGCCAGAGGGACGATTGACCTCCGGGAGCTTCTCCACCACCATGGACGCTTCTCGGATGTTTCTTGAGTAGTACCACTTGGACCATGGGTCCATGACCAGTAGCTATGTGATGTCTTCTCTCCAATCTTGTTCTTCAATGTTTTGCCCTTGTGAGCTGCCTTACATGATCAAGGCACCTATGTAATTTTCCTGTTGTTGCTATGCTGTGTTTGCTGGGATCCGATGGATGATGAGAATATATTTAGATCGTGATGAGTTATATATTTGGTTTAGCTTTTATATTTTGTTCTTGATTAATTCTTGCATATTCTCCGTTGCTTTTTATTCCTTTGGCCAAGTAGTAGATAGTAACTCCAAGAGGGAGCATTATGCATGATTGTGGGTTCATGCCCCCCTATGTCTAGCTTGAGTGACAGAAACATGAGACTAGGGGATGTGTTATTGCCACCAGGGAGAAAACAACGGTGCTTGTAACCGCGGTTGCAAGGATTGTTTACCTTACGCATAGATTGTTAATGCAATTGTCTGTTGCTTTGAGTTTACACTTTGGGTGGGGCTCGCAACTTAATACCAGCGAGATGTTCTGGATATATATCTCAAGGTGGATAATTAGTGAGTAAATGCAGATACATTTCGGTCTACTTGTCTTGGCGTACTGCCCATACTTTTGAGCCTGTTACTTTCAAGTAGCATTGTGGTGTGTTTATAATTCTGTCAATTGCCTAGCTGTAATTTGTTCACCCAGCTTAGGTGTTGTATCGTCTTTTGGGAGAGAGACATCACTGGTGAACATCATGGGAAACCGGTCTGTATTCCACCGTTGTTTACACCTAAACTTTATTTACTGCTTTTACTTTTGGTTGCAATTATAACTACCACTACCATTATCCCCTTAAGTTTAATCCTTTGTAAACAACAAGGACGGAGGGATTTACAACCTCTTTGTACTCGTTGGGAGCAAAGCTATCTGTTGTGTGTGCAGGTCCAGGTAAAGCTAGTGATTATATTCAAGAAGCGCCTCACATGCCGAACCACCTACTTGTCGTACTTGGAGTCCTCCTGGATTAGATAAACCTTACAGTCCTCATGTAAGGGAAATTTGCTACTACTACATCCACACCTTCCACTTGGGGTAACAAACCAGGAGCACTACTTCAGTGCCATCAAGCGAATTTCTGGCGCTGTTTCCGGGGACTCCAATCTTCAAGATAGGGGAATTGCACACTATCTTTTATCTTTGCTTTTTAGCCTTGTTAGTTTACCTTTCAGTTTTTATCTTAGTATCTTTTATCAAAAATCGCAAAAAAATTGTTTTCCTTGTTCTTGTTTGCTGCTGCTACTATGGGTTCCACTGAAAACACTAAGTTGTGTGACTTCACTAGTCACGACAATAATGAATTTATCAGCACTCCTATTGTTCCACCTGCCACTTCAGCACCTTCTTCTGAAATTAAACCTGCTCTGCTGAATCTTGTTATGAAAGATCAATTCTCCGGTGCTGGAGATGATGTTGGTTTACACTTGAATAATTTTGTTGAGCTTTGTTATATGCAAAAGTATAAATAAGTAGATGGTGATATTGTTAATCTTAAGCTTTTTCATCTCTCCTTGAGAGGGGGATCTAAAATTTAGTTTCAATCCTTGCCTAGGAATAGCATAGATTCTTGGGATAAGTGCAAGGATGCTTTTAGTGGTAAGTAATACCCACCTGCTAAAATTATCCACTTGAGGATCAATATTATGGATTTTAAGAAATTGGATAATGAACACGTTTCCCAAGCTTGGGAACGCATGCAATCTCTTGTTAAGAATTTCCCTACACATGGTTTGACTACTTGGATGGTTATCCAAACTTTTTATGCAGGCTTGAACTTTACCTCGCGGAATCTGTTAGACTCGGCCGTGGGGGGAACTTTTATGTCAACTACACTTGGTGCTGCCACAAAGCAATTAGATGAGATGATGACAAACTATTCTCAATGGCACACCGAAAGAGCTCCAACGGGTAGGACGGTAAACTCTGTCGAGGAAAGCTCCTCCCTAAATGAAAAAGTTGACTTGATCATTTTTTTACTTACTAAGCAAGTTCCTATTGATCCTCATGATGTTCCTTTGATTTCTTTGGTTGATCAAGAGAAAGTTGATGTTAATTTCATTTCTAGGAACAACTTTAATAATAAAGCTTATAGGAGTAATTTTGGTAGCAATCCTAGACCGTTCCCATCCAACAACTATGGGAACAACAACACTTATCCTAGCACCAAAAACTCCACTTCTGAATATTTGAGCATGCTTATGGACTTTATCACTTCTCAAAAAGCCTTCAACAAGAGTGTAGAAGATAAATTATAAAAACTAGATAGCCTCTCTTTGAAGGTTGACAATATAGCTCATGAGGTAGAAGTAATTAATATTAGAACTTCTCTCCTTGAGGAGAGAAAAACCACACCCACGAATGGTATCCAAGTTCAAATTAATGAGAATATTAGAATGCTAGCCAAACTTAAGGATAGATGGGCTAGAGAAAAGGAAGAGGAAGATAGAATTAAGAGCCTTCCTACACATACTACTGTCTCCACTATACAAGTTATTGAGGATATCAAAACTTTTAGCACCCAACACATCCCTAGTCCCACTGGACCTATTAATGGTGATGCTAATACCTCAACCTTAGGACAAGAAGTTCCTATCAATATAGAGACTACCAAGAGAATGAGCTTAGATGACATCTCCACCACTATGATTAATGGTAGTGAACTCTATTTTGATAATTGTAGTCTTTCTGGAGTTATCACCTTTTTGCAAAGAATGGCTAAAGAACCCCACACTAGCACACTTAACATTGCCTTTACCGATCATATTACCAATGCTCTTATCAAAGCTATGGAGGAGAAGCTCAAGCTTGAGACTTCCATCCCTAGGAAGCTATAATTTTGTTGGGATCCCATAGTTAATATTAAATTGAATAATTTCTCTTGCTATGCTTTATGTGATGTTGGAGATAGTGCCTCCGATATGCCCAAAAGGATGTATGGTATGCTTAATTTGAAACCTTTTGATACATGTTATTTTGGTGTTCGTCTTGTTGATTCTTCCGTAAAGAAACCTTTAGGAGGGATTGATGATGTGCTTATTATTGTCAATGATAATTATGTTCCCGTTGATTTTCTTGTCTTGGACATTGAGTGTGATCCCTCATGTCCAATTATTTTGGGACATCCTTTTCTTCACACCGTAGGTGCTATCATTGACATAAAAGAGGAGACCATTAGATTTTAGTTCCCCGTCAAAGAGGGAATGTAACACTTCCCTCAGAAGAAAATCAAGTTACCTTATGAGTCCATTACACGGGCAAGCTATTCTTTTGATATTGGTAAAACTTGATTTTCTTGTATCATGCCTAGCTAAAAGGCATAAAAGAAAGCGCTTGTTGGGAGGCAACCAAAGATGATTTTACTTTCAGTTTTAGTGGTCTTTGATGCTTGTTAGTACTGTAGCAACATCATCGTATCTTTATTTTCAAGCTTTGTGCCAAGTTTTAGCCTCCGATTGCAAGAAAGTTCAAAACTTGTGACATGTTGTCCACAAACAGATCATGTCCCCTTGACGGAAAAATTGGCTATAAATCACTAGATCATATTTTGATCTGAATTTTTTAAAGCATGCCCCATAAAATTGGCTTTCGTGCACTTGTTCTGAGTTTTTTGATATGAGTTGCAGAAGCACCCCAAAAAAATTATTTACTACCTGCTGGTATGTTTTTCACGGATTCTACCACGTTTTGCGTTTTCTTCGTTTTGCAAACATTAAGATTTCTTTTTCTTTGCAAAAACTTTTTGGAAATCTTGAGAAACAGTATCTCTTCAAGAATCTCTATATTTCCAGTAGAGAAAATTTATTTTATCATGGGAACTAACCACTCTAATCATCTTATGATGAATTTCGTATGAAGGGAGTTTTAAGTATTCGAAGGAAGATGATGAAAGAAGATTCAGGATTGTCAAGCAATCAAGCTTGGGGATGGCCCCATGCACCCCCCCAAGAAATATCCAAGGTGTAGGGACCCGGGGTTAGCGTATGCAAGACTCGCTACAACACAATCATATGGAGAGCCGAGAACCGTACCCACTTGTCTAAGCAGACAAGGCCAAGCACAGAACGTTCTCGGGAAGCATCGAACGTGAGGGGCATCCCATCCAGGCCGGATGATCAACTGAGATGGGTCCTCATCGTTCGCACACAAGTCTAAATGATATGGGTGGTGAACTCCCATACTCGTAGACAAGTCGCCTCAGCCATACTATCAATTGTATTATAACCCTTACATAGACTTACTCCAGCCCGATCACTTAGTCGGGGTCTAGGGCGGGCTCGATCATACAACAAAGTGTGCACGTGACCGAGTCACGAGCAATCGCATCGCGATGCCCCAACCTGCGCACATCTAAGGGCCACTTGGTGTATAAAAGACCTCCAGCCAAATCACAACTAAGGTCTCGAAAACCCATACTAAGACATGCATGTTATAATCATACACGCAGCACACATGTATAGTATGAACAACAGGTATCATTGCAATTCTCTACAAAGTGTACAACTTTATTGATAACTCTTACAGAGTGCACACAGAGATCACGAGACCGTGATCCAACATTACAACAAGCATGCGGAAGAAAATTATGTCTAGGTACAGACAAGTTTAACAAATGGCTTAAGAAGCCTTATTTAAACACAAGCCCTCCACGAGGGAACAAGTCTTCAGTCGTCGAGCTCGAGCAAGAATCCACCTTCGAGGTCAGTGGGTTCATCTAAAACATAGAATAAGCAAACGTGAGTACAAAGTCGTACTCATCAAGACTTGCGTAGGAGCTATACTACTCATGCACATGTATCAAGACAAAGGGAGGTGGGGTTCATAAGCAGAAGTGCCAGCTTTGACTTAGCTAGTCCTGAACTACGAGTACCAGACTTGAGATAAGAAGCTTACACGAGTCCACTACATGTCTCCAACCAATTACACCACTATGGTGCCTTCCTCGACTTCCCCACGAGGAGGCACGTCATAGCACTCACGCTTATCTTGGCAACTTTTATAAGTATCCAGTTCAAGTTGTCTAATAATCAAGCTAAGCTTTCCAAGTAGTCCCTTACCGCGGACGTGGCTATTCGAATAGTTTTGTTTACCCTGCAGGGGTGTACCTCTACACACACATGTCATCGCTTACCGCCTTTTGCGTGTCACCGTTCAAGAGGCGACATCGAGGATGCCACCACAACTGTTACCTCATAGCCGATCTAGTCCAAGAAAGCCGCCTACCTGGGTTGGCTACCAATATCGTGTACCCGGCCGGTTTACCGAAGTGGACCCAGATGATGTGTGCGTGGTGCATAAGCCGGTCTCGGCTGAGCCGTTCTCTCACTTAGCAGCCAGGCCACAAACCTACCAGAACTCCGAACTACTGCAACATCTGTACATCGAAAGGGATGAGTTAGTAGGTTGAGAGGGGTCAGCGAGCCCAATGTGTGGTTGTACTCTTCATCTTGGATCACCACACAAGAACTCGGACTTAGGGCGGTGTTCAACGAGACAACCCACTGTGTACTCCTACACAGCCTCTCATCGTTCACCTTGTATTAGGTTAGATTCACCAACACATTTCCACCATCATCAACATGATTGCTACCATCCCGACTCACATAACAGTATCAACATTGTATCACTCTAAGCATGCAATAAGCAGTAACATTTGCAGGGGCCACATGATATCAATCAACTCCTACATTTGCTAGGATTGTGGTTTGCTTACTACTGTGACAAAAGATAGGTCATGCAAAGGAATGGGTTCGTCTATGCGGTAGAAACGTAGCATGGTAATCATCCAAAACAATGCATAAGCGAGATTGAGAGGGAAGTAGGATTTTATCGAGATGATCAATGGGGGTTTGCTTGCCTTGCTGACGAGGTTCAGTCACGGGGTCTTCAACGAAGGGGGTGCCTTCCGGTTCTGGTTCCACTTCTAAGAACAACATGGCAATCATCGGATCAACATAAAGTACAATGCACAATCACATGTATAAGGTTGCAATGGTGATGTTCATGGTTGCAATGTGGGCACAATTACATTTAAAAGAAGTGGAATGCAAAGTCATTTGCAAATTCACTCCAAATTTGAATTCAAATTAAATGCATATGGATGTCTGCCACTGTTCACCCAATTTTAATTGGTAAAACATGAAAACAGAGCCCATGTGCACAATCCTTGTATTTCTCTGACAATTTTCGATATATTATATGCCTCATTTGGAGTTAAAATGAATTAGTTATGATTTTCTAGAGTTTAATTCATTTTCTGGAATTTCTGAATTATTCTTTAAATATAAATTCGAATTATGGCGTCATAGTAAGGTCATGCTGACATAGGGGGTGCTCTGACGTGTGAGTTCAGCATGTCAGTGGGGTTAGTTAATTAAACTGGTTTGATTAAATTAACCAGAAGTTAATTAGTGGCCTGGGCCCACATGTCAGTGGCTGGTGGGGATGGTTAGTGGTTTAAACTAAGCACGGACATGTCACCTTGCCGGAGGCTCAACGCCGGTGACCACCCAGCACGGCGGAGTCCCACGGGACGGCGGCGCGGGGCATGATTCGCAGCGCCAAAGGCACTAGAGTGCAGCCCATGCACTCGCGCGTCGCATGGAAGCCCCGGCACGGCCAAGGGGTGACGGAGGCGACGGCGGGGACCTCACCGGCGGCAACAGAGGCACGGCCGTGAGGCAAACGTCGTCAAAGTGCATCAATTGAACCCCGGATGGGTGCGTTCGACGCGCAAGGAAACAGGGAAGAAGATGGACACGGTCTGGGGCTTTCTTGGTTCCCGGTTGCACGCCGTCGAGAACTGCGGCGACCATGTGCTCCGGTGTCCATGGCGGATCGAAATAGGGATCGAATGGGGAGGCGCCAGGTTAGGGGAAAAGTTCAGGAGCTCACCGCGCACTCAACGGAGCAGACGGAAAGCTCGGGGGTGTCCTGGTGGTGGAGAATCCGGCGATGGCGCGAGGCGGCCGTAGTTGAAGAAGATGACTCGATTCCCTGGCTCTAGGGGCTCGCGCTCCTGATTTCTTGCAGGGTGACAAAGACGAAGACGGCGAGGAGGATGGAAAAGCTCAGGGGACCTAGCTCTGGCTTGGGCTGCGAGTCGCCATGGCCATGGCCTACGGCTGCTCTCGGGGAAGCTCGCGGGAGGGAAGGAGAGGGGTGGATAGGCACTGGAGACGGGGGGAAATGGTGCACGACTGCGAGGCGATTCTCCAGGACACGAAGAAAGGGCTCGGGGCGGCCTGGAAGTCCCTGGGCGTCGACCACGCCCACGGCTCGACAGCGAGCTGCTTCTGGACGCGGGGAGGAAAGCGACAGAGGACTTGGTGGGCTGGGCCGAGGCAGAGAAGGAGTGGGCCTCGGCCAGGCGAGAGGTAAGGTTTTTGTTTTCTTTTTCTGTTTAATCTTTCCTTTCTTTATTTCTTTTCTGTAATTTGTTTTGCCCGTTAAATAAAATAGCTAGGAATTTTTATAAATGCTCAAAATTTATATAGGGACTTACATGACCAGTAGCTAGTCATTCCCAAGTTTTGAACATTTTTGAAATTCAACTTATTTGAATTCAAATTCAAATAGGGGTATTTGATTAATTCCAAGGTCCTGTTTGAATATTTGAAAAATCCATGAGCATGGGATTGCTACCACATCACCTGATATGTGATCACACTCATTTATGTGACTTCTCAAAAATGCAAAGGGAATTTTTGGAGCAACTTTTTATCTGGCCATTTGAATTAAATTCATCTGGGTGGTGTTCCTTCTCCCATTTGAGTTTGAATTTGAATTCCATTTGATTTTCTTTGATGAATGCAAGGTGACTTTGATCCTAGCACATTACCTAACAGAGGGTTCTGACAACTCGTCCCCACTCAAAAGAATCTCGTCCCGAGATTCAGAAGTCTGCGGGAGGAAGGTGGGGTACTCGGCACAGAGACGGTCTTCTCTTTCCCACGTGGCTTCTCTCTCAGAGTGTTGTGACCATTGCACTTTCAGAAACTTAATCTTCTGATGACGAGTGAAACGCTCTGCTGAATCAAGAATACGAACGGGGTATTCTCGATAAGAAAGGTCATCATGGAGATCAAGCGTTTCATGGTCGACTTCGCGGATGGGGTCCTTGAAGCAACGCCTGAGTTGTGACACATGGAATACATCATGTACTCGGGAAAGGTGCGGGGGGTAGTTCAAGTTGGTAGGCAACTTCTCCACGTTTAGCAATAATGCTGAAAGGTCCAATGTAACGTGGGGCCAACTTTCCTTTGATACCGAAGCGTTGAGTTCCCTTCAGAGGGGTAACCCGAAGGTAGGCCTTCTCATCCAGATTGTAGCTTTCTTGCCTATGATGACGATCATAGTAGCTTTTCTGACGAGACTAGGCTGCTTTCAATTGATCACGAACAATGCGAACTTGCTCTTCTGCTTCCTTGATCAAATCCGATCCAAAGAATTGTCTTTCACCGGTTTCTGACCAGTTTAGGGGTGTTCGACATCTTCGTCCATAGAGGAGTTCAAAAGGAGCCATGTTCAGACTAGATTGGAAACTGTTGTTATAAGCAAATTCGGCAAATGGAAGAGACTTCTCCCAATTCTTTCTGAATGAGATAACACAAGCTCTGAGCATGTCTTCAAGAATTTGGTTAACCCTTTCGACTTGACCACTAGACTGAGGATGGAAAGCTGTACTAAAGGAGAGATGAGTTCCCATAGCATTCTGGAAGCTTCCCCAAAATCTAGAGGTGAAAAGGCTACCACGATCAGAATTGATTTCCAAAGGAACACCATGAAGAGACACAATTCTAGAGACATACAAGTCCGGTAACTGGCTCGCAGTTATAGACTCGCGAACGGGCAGGAAGTGTGCAACTTTGGAAAGTCTATACACAATAACGAAGATGGCATCATTTCGTTTCTGGGTTTTCGGAAAGCCAGTGATGAAATCCATACTGACTTTGTCCCATTTCCATTCGGGAATAGGAAAAGGTTGAAGTGTACCAGCAGGTCTTTGATGTTCTGCCTTAATGCCACGACAAACATCACATTCGGCAACAAATCAAGCAATGTCTCTTTTCATCCTAGTCCACCAAAATCTCTGGCGTAGATCTTGGAACATTTTTGTGCTACCGGAATGAATTGAGAGGGGTGTATCATGGGCTTCTTTGAGGATGAGTTGTCTTAGTTCCCTATTCTTAGGTACTACCAAACGATTTCCAAAGAATACCGTTCCTTTACTATCTGTGGAGAAACATTTAGCAACTCCGCTAGCAATGTTCTCCTTGATCCGGCGAACACCTCGTGCACGCCTTTGGGCAACTATGATTTGATCCTCAAGAGTTGGTTTCGCCACCAAGGTAGAAAGATAGCCATGAGGAAAAATTTCAAGATTGAGCTTGCAAAATTCCTCATGGAGAAGTGGTTGACACTGTTGTAACATGAGGTTGTTACAATACGACTTACGACTTAGTGCATCAGCCATAACATTGGCTTTTCCTGGGGTGTAAGAAATTCCTATGTCGTAATCTTTTATCAACTCAATCCAGCGTCTTTGCCTAAGATTAAGATCTGGCTGGGTGAATATGTATTTGAGGCTTTGGTGATCGGAATAGATCTCGCAACGATTACCAAGGAGGTAATGTCGCCAAGTTGTCAGGGCATGAACTACGGCAGCGAGTTCAAGATCATGGGTAGGATAGTTCTCTTCATGTGGACGCAACTGGCGTGAAGCATACGCTACCACTTGTCTATCTTGCATAAGTATGCATCCTAACCCTTGCCGTGAGGCGTCACAAAAGATCTCGAAATCCTTTTTGGTGTCTGGAGGCGCAAGTACGGGTGCAGAAGTCAATCTTCTTTTTAGCTCTTGAAAGCTTTCCTCGCACTTGGGAGTCCATAGGAATTTCTTATCTTTCTTGAGGAGTTGAGTTAGGGGCTTTGCAACTTTAGAAAAGTTCTCGACGAAGTGGCGGCAATAGCTTGCTAGGCCAAGAAAACTCCTAACTTGCTTAACCGATTCAGGTGCAGTCCCGTCAAGGACGGCCTGAACTCTCTCGGGTTTCACGGCAATGCCTTTTGCAGAAATCATGTGGCCTAAGTAGGTCACTTCTGGTAGCCAAAATTCACACTTGGAGAATTTAGCATACAGGCGATGCTCTCGAAGTTTCATCAATACCAGCCTGAGATGTTCGGCATGTTCTTCTTCGTTCTTCGAGTAGATGAGAATGTCATCAATATAAACTACAACAAATTTATCTAAGTACTCCATGAAGATCGAATTCATCATGCGTGAGAAAGTGGCGGGGGCATTGGTTAAACCGAAGGACATGACGGTGTACTCGTAAAGACCATAACGAGTAGTGAAAGCCGTTTTGGGAATGTCCTTGTTCCGGATTTTGATTTGATGATAACCTAATCTCAAATCCATCTTGGAGAAGACAGAGGATCCAACAAGTTGATCAAAAAGATCATTGATCCTGGGCAGTGGGTACTTGTTCTTTATCGTCGCTAGATTTAGCGGGCGATAGTCTACGCACATCCTTTTTATTCCATCTTTCTTCGTTACGAACAGAACGGGGCAACCCCATGGCGACGAGCTAGGGCGGATGAAGCCTTTTGCCAACAAAGTTTCAAGTTGGATGTTCAGCTCAGCTAGCTCACGTGGGGCCATTTTGTATGGGCGTCTAGAAATTAGTGCGGTTCCTGGCATAAGATCCACTATGAACTCTACACATCTGTCGGGTGGCATGCCCGGAAGCTCTTCAGGAAAGACATCCGGGAAGTCACGAACCTCCAGAATATCTTCAAGGTCGGGAAGGGGAAGCACATTAAAAGAATGCATCTGGGTTCTTGTTCTTGGTGAGGAATAATCTATTGTCTGGCCTGAAGGATTTGTAAGTCTAACTGACTTGGCTTTACAATCAAGAAAAGCATTTTGTCTCGATAACCAATCCATACCAAGGATGACATCAATGTCTGAAGATTTGAGGTCTATAAGTGAAGCAAGGAATACTAAACCCTCAATTGCAATTTGATTACCATGGCTTACTCTATTAGTTTGCCAACTTGACCCTGGAGTTTGAATTATCATTGGGGTGGACATTTCAACAAAAGACAACTCATGACGAAGTGCATAACTTTCCGACATGAATGAATGAGATGCTCCTGGGTCGAAAAGAACGGAAGTAGGAACATAATTGACTGGGAGCGTACCAAGAATGACGTCAGAAGTGTCGTCAGTCTCTTCAGCTGATATCTGGTTCACACGTCCACGAGTGGCGGGAGGAGCGGGTTTGGTGGTGAAGACCTTTGGGGGTGGCTTGCACGACCATTGTTGTTACCTCCGGCACGGGGTGGAGCATTATGATTCTGGAGCTGGTTCTGGGGACACTCGCGGGAGTAGTGGCCTACCTGACCACACTTGTAGCAGGCTCCAAAGACAGTGAGGGGAACTGGGTTGTTTGGTGGAGCGGGGTGGAATGAAGCTGGTGGACGAGGTGCCACATAGGATGGCCTCGATGGGTTGTTCTGGTGAAACATGTTGTTGGGGATCCAGATATTGCGCTTCTGAGAGCCTGAGCTGGATGAACCATCGTCTCTAGGGTGTTTGCAGAAGTCATTGGGGGTGTTCATGTCCTCCGCCTTGATGGCCTTGTTGACAAGGACCTGGAAGGTGGCGAAGTCATGCAGGTTGAGCTCACGACGGAGTCCAGAATTGAGTCCATGGCGGAACCTCTCTTGCTTCTTGTCGTCGGTGGATACCTCTACAGTAGCATAACGAGCAAGTCGGTTGAACTCACGACTAAACTCGTCAACAGTCCTTCTGCCTTGGGTGAGGTTGCAGAACTCCTCACGCTTGCGGTCCATAAGATCCTTTGGAATGTGGTGCTCACGGAATGAAGTGCAGAACTCATCCCAAGTTGTGGGTGGTCCAACGGGACGCATGTTCAGGAAATTCTCCCACCAAGAGCTAGCTGCACCCTCTAGGTGGTAAGTGGCATAGCTGAACCTTTCACCATCTGCAACATGGCCTGCCTGGAGCTTCCTTTCGATGCTGTGAAGCCAGTCATCAGCGTCAAGGGGCTCGGTGGAGTAGCTGAAGACCGGGGGATGAAGCCGGATGAAATCATTCAAGGACACCAACTCGTTGCGCTGCTGAGTGGTGTTGCGGGCAATGACCTCCAGCAACTGGTGATATTCTCGGAAGTTCCTCTCAACCTCCATCAGAACCTGAGCCATCGTGGGTAGGGGTGGAAGATTGGCTTCCTCCGGATCATTCCCACGACCATGGGCACGACCAAGCTGGCCACGGGTTCCTTCAGACGTCCTGAAGGTGAAAACCAAAGTCAAACAGAGTTGATTGGAAGAGTCTAAACAAGGTATTGAAGGTACTAGAATAATCACAGAGCAAAGGAAGTAATTATCTTGACAACATGGTGATAAAAGCATACAAGCCATATATTCACAAGCTGTCATACAAACCATACATCGTTTTAGTACAAGCGCCAAGCTAATACAAACGTGATGAAGATGATAAATCCTTCAAGGCACTCTGACTTCCTATACATTATTTTTCTAAGCCTCTGTAACTTAGAACACCTTGCGTACAATATACTAAGATACTACTACATCCTAACTAAAGTAAGACCACAGGCGGTCTCACTCATCTCCATCTCCATAGTAATCCTCGTAAAAGTTACCCGCGTAACCCGGTAGATGAAGGTGACCATCGGAAAACGCGGAGGCCTATGGACCCTGATATCCAATTGGGCAAGGATGGGGCCTAGGTCCAGCGTAGGGTGGAAGAAGAGGACCACGGGATGGAAAAATGCCTCCAATCTCGGGCCAAGCAACTCAAGAAGGCATCTGTGTCCTGACTGGGTAGATAGCATCATACTCCATTGATCCAACACTCACAAAAGGAGCCAGGAGTGTAAGTGCTCGATACAGACGGACACGGGTGGCGTAAAGCTCAAAACGAAGGGCATGTGCATCGCGTTCTCTATCACAAGCGTGCCGAGAGGTGATCTGAAGAAAAGGATCCTCCAAAGAGTGATCTGTGTACAATCCGGTGTAATATCCCTCTTCTCCTGGAAGTGCAGCAGGGATATACCGGAAAGATGTGCCTCCAAGCATAGCGTGCTCCTCTCTCAGCCGAGTAATACATGAGTATGCAGCATCCTGCACAGCCATGTTCTCAGTCATGCCAATGCCATGTCCAAAGTGGATAGTCTGAATGACTCCAGTGTGGTGCGGGTAGATCCTGACAATGCAGTGGAACTGGGTCTGGTCGAAGTCAAGGAAATTCTCCTCAATGGTGTACTCAGGATACCATCGATAGCCAATGAAGGACATCATCTCGATCAGCATGGCGGGATGGCCACGCACACCGAGGCACCTAGTCAAACGAGCAATCTGCCGAGGGGGAAGATCTTCCATCCGAAACAGAAAGAAGGAGTTTGCAAATGCATCAGATTATGAAGAAACTTGAATGACTCGGACAGCATAACGGCTGCAATTGCAAGAAAAGACAATTTCTTACAACATGAAAACAACACTTACATACGATGTAAGAAATCAGGAAGCACAACAACTCTAGCAAGACGAACACAACTTTCCTACGGCTACAAGGAAGCAAACAGCGAGATGTTCTAGTAAGACATAGATGAGCCTAGTCCTATCTTCCCATAGAACAAGATGAGGGTGGCTCAGAACTCAGAACGATGGGGGTAAGGAGAAAAAATAAGCCTTACGTTGTTCCCTTATATACCCAGAGTAACTATATAACTATAGCAAGCTAGACTCGACTTCGGCCAAGGCTGATAATCCTACAGTCAGTCCTGCTCTGATACCAAGTCTGTCGGGACCCGGGGTTAGCATACGCAAGACTCGCTACAACACAATCATATGGAGAGCCGAGAACCGTACCCACTTATCTAAGCAGACAAGGCCAAGCACAAAACGTTCTCGGGAAGAATCGAACGTGAGGGGCATCCCATCCAGGCCGGATGATCAACTGAGATGGGTCCTCCTCGTCCGCACACAAGTCTAAATGATATGGGTGGTGAACTCCCATACTCGTAGACAAGTCGCCTCAGCCATACTATCGATTGTATTATAACCCTTACATAGACTTACTCCAGCCCGATCACTTAGTCGGGGTCTAGGGCGGGCTCGATCATACAACAAAGTGTGCACGTGACAGAGTCACGAGCAATCGCATTGCGATGCCCCAACCTGCGCACATCTAAGGGCCACTTGGTGTATAAAAGACCGCCAGCCAGATCACAACTAAGGTCTCGAAATCCCATACTAAGCCTTGCATGCTATAATCATACACGCAGCACACATGTCTAGTATGAACAGCAGGTATCATTGCAATTCTCCACAAAGTGTACAACTTTATTGATAACTCTTACAGAGTGCACACAGAGATCACGAGACCGTGATCCAACAATACAACAAGCATGTGGAAGAAAATTATGTCTGGGTACAGACAAGTTTAACAATTGGCTTAAGAAGCCTTATTTAAACACAAGCCCTCCACGAGGGAACCAGTCTGCTGACTGGGACTACACTAGCTTGGTCTTCAGTCGTCGAGCTCGAGGAAGAATCCACCTTCGGGGTCATTGGGTTCATCTAAAACATAGAATAAGAAAACGTGAGTACGAAGTCGTACTCAGCAAGACTTAAGTAGGAGCTATACTACTCATGCACATGTATCAAGGCAAAGGGAGGTGGGGTTCATAAGCAGAAGTGCCAGCTTTGACTTAGCTAGTCCTGAACTACGAGTACCAGACTTGAGATAAGAAGCTTACACGAGTCCACTACATGTCTCCAACCAATTACACCACTATGGTGCCTTCCTCGACTTCCCCACGAGGAGGCACGCCATAGCACTCACGCTTATCTTGGCAAGTTTCATAAATATCCAGTTCAAGTTGTCTAATAATCAAGCTAAGCTTTCCAAGTAGTCCGTTACCGCGGACGCGGAAATTCGAAAGTTTTGTTTACCCTGCAGGGGTGTACCGCTACACACACATGTCATCGCTTACCGCCTTTTGCGTGTCACCGTTCAAGAGGCGACAGCGAGGATGCCACCACAACTGTTACCTCATAGCCGATCTAGTCCAAGAAAGCCGCCTACCTGGGTTGGCTACCACTATCGTGAACCCGGCCAGTTTACCTAAGTGGACCCAGATGATGTGTGCGTGGTGCATAAGCCGGTCTCGGCTGAGCCGTTCTCTCACTTAGCAGCCAGGCCACAAACCTACCAGAACTCCGAACTACTGCGACATTTGGACATTGAAAGGGATGAGTTAGTAGGTTGAGAGGGGTCAGCAAGCCCAATGTGTGGTTGTACTCTTCATCTTGGATCACCACACAAGAACTCGGACTTAGGGCGGTGTTCAACGAGACAACCCACTGTGTACTCCTACACAGCCTGTCATCGTTCACCTTGTATTAGGGTAGATTCACCAACACATTTCCACCATCATCAACATGATTGCTACCATCCCGACTCACATAACAGTATCAACATTGTATCACTCTAAGCATGCAATAAGCAGTAACAATTGCAGGGGCCACATGATATCAATCAACTCCTACATTTTCTAGGATTGTGGTTTGCTTAATACTGTGACAAAAGATAGGTCATGCAAAGGAATGGGTTCGTCTGTGCGGTAGAAACGTAGCATGGTAATCATCCAAAACAATGCATAAGCGAGATTGAGAGGGAAGTGGGATTTTATCGACATGATCAATGGGGGTTTGCTTGCCTTGCTGACGAGGTTCAGTCACGGGGTCTTCAACGAAGGGGTGCCTTCCGGTTCCGGTTCCACTTCTAAGAATAACATGGCAATCATAGGATTAACATAAAGTACAATGCACAATCACATGTATAAGGTTCCAATGGTGTTGTTCATGGTTGCAATGTGGGCACAATTCCATTTAAAAGAAGTGGAATGTAAAGTCATTTGCAAATTCACTCCAAATTTGAATTCAAATTGAATGCATATGGATGTTTGCCACTGTTCACCCAATTTTAATTGGTCAAACATGAAAACAGAGCCCATATGCACAATCATTGTATTTTTCTGACAATTTTCAATATATTATATGCCTCATTTGGAGTTAAAATGAATTAGTTATGATTTTCTAGAGTTTAATTCATTTTCTGGAATTTCTGAATTATTCTTTAAATAGAAATTCGAATTATGGCGTCATAGTGAGGTCATGCTGACGTAGGGGGTGCTCTGACGTGTGGGGTCAGCATGTCAGTGGGGTTAGTTAATTAAACTGGTTTGATTAAATTAACCAGAAGTTAATTAGTGGCCTGGGCCCACATGTCAGTGGCTGGTGGGGCTGGTTAGTGGTTTAAACTAACCACGGCCACGTCACCTTCCCGGCGGCTCAACGCCGGCGACCACCCAGCACGGCGGAGTCCCACGGGACGGCGGCGCAGGGCATGATTCGCAGCGCCAAAGGCACTGGAGTGCAGCCCATGCACTTGCGCGTCGCGTGGAAGCCACGACACGGCCAAGGGGTGACGGAGGCGACGGCGGGGACCTCACCGGTGGCAACAGAGGCACGGCCGCGAGGCAAAATTCGCCACATTGCATCAATTGAACCCCGAATGGGTGCTTTCGACGCGCAAGGAAACAGGGAAGAATATGGAAACGGTCTGGGATGGCTTGGTTCGCGGTTGCTCGCCGTCGAGAGCTGCGGCGGCGATGTGCTCCGTTGTCCATGGCAGATCGAAATAGGGATCGAATGGCGAGGCGCCAGGTTAGCGGAAAAGTTCAGGAGCTCACCGCGCACTCAACGGAGCAGACGGAAAGCTCGGGGGTGTCCTGGTGGTGGAGAATCCGGCGATGGCGCGCGGCGGTCGTAGTTGAAGAAGATTACTCGATTCCCTAGCTCCAGGGGCTCCGCGCTCCTGATTTCTTGCAGGGTGACGAAGACGAAGACGGCGAGGAGTATGGACAAGCTCCGGGTACCTAGCTCGGGCTTGGGCTGTGAGTCGCCATGGCCATGGCCTACGACTGCTCTCGGGGAAGCTCGCGGGAGGGAAGGAGAGGGGTGGATAGGCACTAGAGACGGGGGGAAACAGTGCATGGCTGCGAGGCGATTCTCCAGGATACGAAGAAAGGGCTCGGGCCTCCTATAAGTCCCTGGGAATCAAGGTGGCGTCGACCACGCCCATGGCTCGACAGCGAGCTGCTTCTGGGCGCGGGGAGGAAGGCGACAGAGGACTTGTTGGGCTGGGCCGAGACAGAGATGGAGTGGGCCACGCCCAGGCGAGAGGTAAGGTTTTTGTTTTCTTTTTCTGTTTAATCTTTCCTTTCTTTATTTCTTTTGTGTAATTTGTTTTCCCATTAAATTAAATAGTTAGGCATTTTTATAAATGCTCAAAATTTATATAGGGACTTACATGACCAGTAGCTAGTCATTCCCAAGTTTTGAACATTTTTTTAATTCAACTGATTTGAATTCAAATTCAAATAGGGGTATTTGATCAATTCCAAGGCACTGTTTGAATATTTGAAAAATCCATGAGCATGGGATTGCTACCACATCACTTCATATGTGATCACACTCATTTATGTGACTTTTCAAAAATGCAAAAGGAATTTTTGTAGAAACTTTTTATCTGGCCATTTGAATTAAATTCATTTGGGGGTGTTGCTTCTCCCATTTGAGTTTGAATTTGAATTCCATTTGATTTTCTTTGATGAATGCAAGGTGACTTTGATGCTAGCACATTACCTAACAGAGGGTTCTGACACAAGGACACTCAAGCATCTAAGCCATGGGATGCCCCCGTGCATGCCCTTCTCCATCAAGAATCATCAGTTCGTCCTTCTCCATGCTATATTTTTATCGCTTCATATGCTATGTGCTAGACTTGGAGCGTCTCGCTAATTAATTTTTAGTTTGTTTTAGTTTTTCTTCCAGTTCATAACAAGTTGGATCCAAGCCTTCATTGTTTTGGAGAAAAACACGCTCAACTCCACCGTAGAACACAACATAGGCTTGCATGCTTATCTTTCTCTTTGTGTGTGTTCTTTATCTGTTTCGTAGCTGATGTCATTCTTAGCTCTTAGTTTTCATGCTTATATATTTTTAAGAGCTTTTGTTTAGGTTGTTCAAGGAACTCTCTTTAGTCTTCATGTTTATCTTGTTTTAGAGAGTTGGCTTGTTGCACTGACTTGTGTGTCTTGCATGAGTAGGTAAATAATTTGTTATTACAAGTGCAGTAGTAACATGCAATAGTTTTGAGGTATTGATTAGAGTAATGTTTGTACATCAAGGTACCAAGAGCTTGAGCCTATTAGTGATAAGTAACATATTTTGGGCAATCCGTGCTTATTTTCAAAAACTACAAAAAATTAGTTGAGAACTATAGCTACTAGATGGATCGCTAACCTCTTGAAGGGTTGGAATATATAGAGTACCCTCACGTACCATGGGTCGAGGATGCGCAAGGATAACCAGACCCCCATACACTCCTCCTCGGGGTAGTCGTCTCTTTGTGAACCTCCCGACTAGATAGAGACTTACCGATACTAAGTGCATGAGTTCTTCGGACTAATGCGAGTATTCGATTGTTGGCACTTCCACCTTCCCATATTTTGCTAGCCTATTCGGTACCGTGCATTTCCCTTTCTCACATTGAGAGTTGGCGCATACTTCTCCCATGCATCCAAACCCTTGGCATGATACGCTCTATCATCATAAACCTCCTTATATCTTCCTCAAAACAGCCACCATGCCTACCTATCAAGGAATTTCCATAGCCTTTCCGAGATACCTTGCCATGTAACATCCACCATCTCATGACCTAATCTTCATGTCAGACATGCTTTTGCTTGATCGAGGAGCCGCATGCTAGTTGGCCTTGCCCTTATTATTGCTACATGATGCGCTAGTATCATTGCATATCCTGCTACACTGGCAGAGGAATACATTTGCATACATCATGATAGTTTTCATTTTTCTTTATGTTGAGTACTTCTTATAAAGTGTGAAGATCTTCTTTATATTCTTGTAAAATATAGAGTTGCACTTAAGTGAGGAAAATATCCCAAAGAGGACAAATTAAATGATCCCAAAACAAGACAAATTGAAAGATCCTAAAGAGGACAAATAAGAGATAAATAGAAAGAGCCAAAGAGCACACAAAAATACAAAAAAATAGAAAAAAAGAGAAAAAATAAATAAAAAGAGAGAAGGGGGCAACACTACTATTCATTTTGAAAGATCCACACTCGTACTCCATTTCTATATTTGTACTCCATAGAGATTATCATTCATGCATAACTATGTGGGACCCTTACACCATAAAACTTGGCTTGCATATTCCAAGGATAAGCCTCCTCAAATGAGCTCTAGGTCATCATGATCAAGAAATTTGGATGAACCCCCACTAGTTGCATTGGAGAGCTTACCGTAGCTCATATGTGCATCCGTTGCATGGCAATCCCTACTCCTCACATCATATCTATCATTTGCCCTTCTCTCGCCTATGATTTTCCTCATTGATGTGAGCCATTCACACCTTTTTGTCTTCCTTCCCCATCATTTCTCTCTTTACCATCCTAAGTGCCAACATATCTTGCTCGCGCTCATCCATTGCATGAGTGCTCAAAGTCGAAAGGGAGAGGATCAGTTTGACTTGTACGTGACTAGTGGTCTGGGATGAGTCAAAATAAGATCCCAAAGGAGACCAAGTGTGAAACTTTAGTAGATTGAGTTATCAATTAAAAAATTATTTTTTATTCTCTAATCCCATCTCCCATTTCTTGCACGCAAACACCATTAGGAGACATTCGAGTCACGGACAGCGAGAGCTCTTGCACCTTTATGTTTATACTTTGCTAGAATTAATACTAAGACTCTTGGTTGTTATTGTCTTGACTTGAATTGCACATCTTACTTGATTTACTTTGAAGTTCTTATATGTGTGTTAGCATGTCACCATAGAAATTATCTGTGTTATCATTTACCTACTCGAGGACAAGCAGGAATTAAGTTTGGGGATGTTGATACGTCCCAAACGTATCTATAATTTTTGCTTATTCCATGCACTTTTATGTGACATTGCTACATGTTTTCCTACATTTTCATATCATTTTACACATATTTGGACTAACCTACTAACTCAGTGCATCCAGTGCCAATTTCTGTCTGCTAATGTATTTAGTTGCAGTGATTTTCCCCAATTTAAAATGCTCCAAAAATTCCAGAAAAATCAGAATAAAAATCAGTGTGACGGAAACTTCCGGAACCCCGAAGGAGGGCGCCTAGGAGACCCAGGTGGCCCCTAGCTCCCCCTTTGGCCTATATTACCTCTTCGTCTCGGAAACCCTCGAGGAGAACCTTGCATCGCGAAATACCTCTCTATTCCCCTCCGCCACGATTCGAAGATTGGGAGCACCAGAAGACCTCTTCTCGACACCCTGCCAGAGGGAGGATTGACCTCCGGGAGCTTCTCCACCACCATGGACGCTTCCCGGATGTGTCATGAGTAGCCCCCCTTGGACCATGGGTCCATGACTAGTAGCTATGTGATGTTTTGTCTCCAATCTTGTTCTTCAATGTTTAGCCCTTGTGAGCTGCCCTACATGATCAAGGCACCTATGTAATTTTCCTGCTGTTGCTATATTGTGTTTGCTGGGATCCGATGGATTATGAGATTATGTTCAGACCGTGATGAGTTATATATTTGGTTTACCTTTTCTATTTTGTTCTTGAGTAATTCTTGCATGTTCTCCGATGTTTTTTATTGCTTTCGCCAAGTAGTAGATAGTAACTCCAAGAGGGAGCGTTAGGCATGATTGTGGCTTCTTGCCCCCCGATGTCTAGCTTGAGTGACAGAAACATACATGAGACTAGCGGATATGTTGTTGCCACCAGGGATGAAACAACGGTGCTTGTAACCCCGGTTGCAAGGATTGTTTACCTTACGCATAGATTGTTAATGAAATTGTTTGTTGCTTTGAGTTTACACTTTGGGTGGGGCTCAAAACTTAATACTAGCGAGATGTTCAGGATAGATATCTCAAGGTGGATGATTAGTGAGTATATGCAGATGGATTTCGGTCTACTTGTCTTGGCGTACTGCCCATACTTTTGATCCTCTTACTTTCAAGTAGCATAATCAGCATTGTGGTGCAGTTATAATTCTGTCAATTGCCCAGCTGTAATTTGTTCACCCAGCTTAGCTGTTTTATCGTCTTTTGGGAGAGAGACATCACTAGTGAACATCATGGGACCCCGGTCCATATTTCCACCATTGTTCACACCTCCAATTTATTTTCTTCTTTTACTTTTAGTTGCAATTATCACTATCACTACCATTATCCCCTTGCATTTAATCCTTTGTAAACAACAAGGCTGGACGGATTGACAACCCCTTTGTACTCGTTGGGAGCAAAGCTATATTTTGTGTGTCAGGTCCAGGTAAAGCAAGTGATTATCTTCAAATGGCACCTCACTTACCGAACCACCTACTTGTCGTACTTAGAGTCCTCCTGGATTCCATAAACCTTACTGTCATCGTGTAAGGGAAATTTGCTGCTACTATATCCACACCTTCCACTTGGGGTAACCAAGGAGGAGCACTACTTCAGTGCCATCAACAGGAGAATTTTGCACTGACCCTCGAGGTGAGAAAGGGCAATGCCCGGTACCGAAGAGGCTAGCAAACACTACTGCAAAGAGGGGATAACACGACACCCCTTTCCCAGTCCCTCGTACGAAACTGCTTGCGATGCTGTTGATGTGCGAGGTAATGATAGTGATTTCTCTCCCTTCGTTGGTAAACCCCAAGTGGAAGGCGTGATGTAGCACAACAACAAATTTCCCTCAGTAAAGATACCAAGGTTTGTCTCCAGTAGGACTCTAGAGATGATAAGTAGGTGTCAGCCGCGCAACTGACGCGTACCTGCACACAGACACAAATAACTTTGTTCCCAACGAAGTTCAGAGAGGTTGTCAATCTCTCCGGTCTTGTTGTTCACAAAGGATCAAACGCAAGGGATAATGATAGCAACTGAAAGTAAAAGCAGAAAAGTAAATGAGCGTGTAAACAGTAATGAGGATATGGACCGGGATACATGATGTTCACTAGTGATGTCTCTCTCCCAAAAGACGATAAAACTGCTATGCGAGGTGAACAAATTACAGAAGGGCAATTGACAGGATTATGTACGCACCGCAATGCTAACTATGCTACAAAAGAAAGGAAGAGGCTCAAAAGCATGGGCACTACGCCAAAATAAGAAGACCGAAATCCAACTACATCTACTACTAATCATCCACCTTGAGATATCTATCCAGAACATCTCTCTGGTATTAAGTTGCGAGCCCCACCCAAAGTGTCAACCCAAAGCAACAGACAACTGCATTAAAAATCACTTTGCGTAAAGTAAACAATCCTTGCAACCGCGGTTACAAGCACCTTGTGGCAATAGCACATCCCCTAGACTCATGTTTCTGTCACTCAAGTGTGTCATCACTAAAGGTGCAAGAGCTCTTGCTTTCCGTGACTCGAATGTCTCCAAATGGTGTTTGCGTGCAAGAAGGGGGGATAGGGAATACGAGAAAAAACATTTATTTGTTGAGAACTCAATCTGCTAAAGTTTCACACTTGGTCTTTTTCTGGAATCTTATCTTGACTCGTCCCCAGACCACTAGCCAGGTACAAGTCAATTTGATCCACTCCTTTTTCAATATTTTGAGCACTCTTGCAATGGATGAGCGTAAGCACGAGAGTTGACACTTTGGAAGGAAAAGAGGGAAATAGTGTGGAGAAGGAAGACAAAAAAGGTGAGAAAGGCTCACATCAATGAGGACAATCATAGGCAAGAGATGCCAAATGATAGATTTGATGTGAGGAGTAGGGATTGCCATGCAACGGATGCACATACGAGCTAGGAAGCTCTCCAATCGAACTAGTGGGGTGCATCTAACTTGCTCGCTCATGAAGACCTAGAGCTCGTTTGAGGAGGCTCATCCTTGGAATATGCAAGCCAAGTTCTATAGTGTGAAGGTCCCCACATAGCTATATGCATAATGATCATCTCTATGGAGTACAAGGATATAAAGGGAGTACTAGTGTGGATCTCTCAAAAGGATAGTAGTGTTGCCCCTTTCTTTCTTTTTATTTCTTTTTCTCTTTTTTCTATTTTTTCTATTTTTTTGTGTCCTCAATGGCTCTTTCTATATAACTCTCATTTGTCCTCTTTGGGATCTTTTATTGTGTCCACTTTGGGATATTTTCCTCACTTAAGGGCAACACTCTATTTTACAAGAAGGTAAAGGAGATATTTCACACTTTACAAGGTACTCAAAATCATAAAGTAGATGTAACTATCATGATGTATGCAATGTATGTCGCTGCCAGTGTAGCAGGAACATGTATGACATGAAGATCAAGTCATGAAGAGGTGGATGTTGCATGGAAATATATCTCAGAAAGGCTATGGAAATGCCTTGATAGGTAGGTATGGTGGATGTTTTGAGGAAAGATATAAGGAGGTTTATGATGACAGAGCGTATCATGCCAAGGGTTTGGATGTACCGGCGAAGGTGGACACCAACTCTCGGAGTGAGAAGAAGGCAATGCACGGCACGGGAGAGGCTAGCAAAATATGGGAAGGTGGAACTGTCAACTTTCAATACTTACATTAGTCCGAAGAACTCATGCACTTATTATCGGTAACTCTCAATCTAATAAGGAGGTTCACAAAGAGACAAGTACCCCGAGGAGGAGTGTATGGGGGTTTGGTTATCCTTGCGCATCCTCGACTCATGGTACGTGAGTGTTCTCTAATATTCGATCCCTCCAGAGATTAGTGATCCATCTAGTAGCTATAGTTCTCAACTAGTTTTGTAGGTTTTGAAAATACACACGGATTGCCCGAAATACGACACCTATCACTAATAGGCTAGAGCTCTTGACACCAAAAGTTCAAACATTACTCACATCAAAACTTCAAAACTATTGCAAGTTACTACTAGAATTAAATAGCAACCTCAATTACCTACTTCCAAGACAAAACACAACTCAGTGCAACAACCAACTCTCTTTAACAATATAAACATGAAAACTAAAAAGAATTCCAGAAACAGACTAAACAAAATCCAAGGCTCTTGCTAAAGACAAACTAAGACTAAAACTAAACATGGCAGCAGCTATGAAAAGATAAAGAACACACAACAGCAAAAAGATAAGCAGGAAAAATCCTATGATGTGTTCTAGATTTTGAAAGTGGAGCGTGTTTCTCTCCCACACAAAGTAAGACAGGGTCTAACTTGTTATGAACAGCAAGCAAAACTAAAGAAAACTAAAAATAAAACCTAAGAGCGAGACGCTCCAAGCGTAGCACATAACGCATGAAGTGATAAAAATATAGTGAGACGAAGGACGAACTGATGATTGTTGATGGAGAATGGGATGCACGGGGGCATCCCAAAGCTTAGACGCTTTAGTCTCCTTGAATATTTATTGCGGATGCGTGGGGGCATCCCCAAGCTTGAGCTCTTGACACTCCTGGATCTTCTTTCATCATCTTCCATCGCACACTTGAAAACTCCCTTCATACATAACTCATCATAAGCTGATTAGAGAGATTAGTACCCTTAATAAAATAATATTTCCCCACTGGATATAAAGATATTCTTGAAGATCTAATGTTTCTCAAGAGTCCCAAAAAGTTTTTGCAAAGAAAAAGCAAGATTAAGGTTTGCAAAAGTTAGGAGAGACAAAACGTGGCAGAATCTGTGAAAAACAGAACAGCAGGTAGTAAAGAATTTTTTAGGGGCACTTCTGCAACTCAAATCAAAAAACTCAGAACATAAAAAAGTTTCAAAATTGTATAGAGCACGCTTTAAAATATTCAGATCAAAAAGATGATCTGGTGATTTGATTCGAATTTTTCTGTCAAGGGACAGAATCTGTTTTCTGGACAGCATGTCACAACTTTTGCTTCCCTTATCATAAGAGGCTATAACTTGGCACAAAGCTGAAAAATAAAGATACAATGACGTTGCTACAGTAGTAACAAACATCAAGACACAACAAAAGCAAAAAAGAAAAACCTAAATTAGTTGCGGGCTGCCTCCCGAAAGCGCTTTCTTTTATGCCTTTAAGCTAGGCATGATGCAAAAGAAGAATCAAGGGTCTCCAAGATCAGAATCATAAAAACCTTCAAATTGATTTTCAATAAGCTCATTCTTCTTGTTCCTAGGAAAGAGATACTTACCTTTCGCCATACCGCGTAAGCGTATGTGCCCGTTACCAATATCAATGAAGCCTTTCATAGCACGGAGAAAGTCTCTTCCGAGCACAATGTTACTTTGGTTTGGCTCCATGATGAAGAAATCCATTGGTGCAGTCCTATGAAGGAATGCAACTTGGACTTCTTTTACCTTTCCTTTAATCTCTGAAATATCTCCATTAGAATGTTCATGATAAGATGATAATTTATCCATATCTAGCTTCAAAGAATCATAAAATATTTTTGGCATAGTAGAAACTGTGGATCCAATATCACAAAGAGCAAGGAAGCCTTGGTTAGAGATGCTAATCCTAACAAAGGGCTCCCAATCATCATCTATCTCCAACATTTCTTTCTTGTTGGACTTAAGTTCCTCTACTTTCCCCAAGTCTAGAGCATCCAATCTTTTTTCAATAGTGGCAAGTCTATCTATGACAGTATCAATACTACGATCATAAACAAAATAACTAGATAGACTATGCAAAATATCAAGAGCCCTAACTTCATCACACTCTAGAAAATCTCCTTCAACTATAATATCAAGAGAGTGTTTACACCATTTAAAAAGACCATGGTAAAAATTTCTAAGCACAAATTTTATAGGTATCCAAGGCATAATTCTTTTATGTGCTTCAGAGATTCTGTCCCATGCCTTCTTCATATTTTCTCCATCTCTTTGACGGAAATCGAGAACTTCCGATTCCCGCAAAGCACCTAGCCCTAACAAGTTCATCTAAACAAGGAGGACTACTAACAACAAGATAAACAATTAATTTTTTTGATTTTTGATATAAGACACAAAGATAAAAACTGAAAGGTAAACTAACAAGACTAAAAAACAAAGGTAAAGGGTACTGTGCAACTCCCCTATCTTAGCACTCGGAGTCCCCGGCAACGGCACCAGAAATTTGGCTTGATGTGCGAGGTAATGATAGTGATTTGTCGCCCTTCGTTGGTAAACCCCAAGTGGAAGGCGTGATGTAGCACAGCAGCTAATTTCCCTCAGTAAAGATACCAAGGTTTGTCTCCAGTAGGACTCCAGAGATGATAAGTAGGAGTCAGCGGCGCAACTGACGCGGACCTGCACACAGACACAAATAACTTTGTTCCCAACGAAATTCAGAGAGGTTGTCCATCTCTCCGGTCTTTTTGTTCACAAAGGATCAAACGCAAGGGATAATGATAGCAACTGAGAGTAAAAGCAGAAAAGTAAATGAGCGTGTAAACAGTAATGAGGATATGGACCGGGATACGTGATGTTCACTAGTGATGTCGCTCTCCCAAAAGACGATAAAACTGCTATGCGAGGTGAAAAAATTATAGAAGGGCAATTGACAGGATTATGAACGCACCGCAATGCTAACTATGCTACAAAAGAAAGGAAGAGGCTCAAAAGCATGGGCAGTACGCCAAAATAAGTAGACCGAAATCCAACTGCATCTACTACTAATCATCCACCTTGAGATATCTATCCAGAACATCTCGCTGGTATTAAGTTGCGAGCCCCACCCAAAGTGTAAACCCAAAGCAACAGACAACTGCATTAAAAATCACTTTGCGTAAAATAAACAATCCTTGCAACCGCGGATAAAAGCACCGTTGTTTTCCCCCTTGTGGCAATAGCACATCCCCTAGACTCATGTTTCTGTCACTCAAGCGTGTCATCGGGGGGGCATGAACCCACAATTGAGCAAAACGTTCCCTCTTGGGGTTACTACCTACTACTTGGCCAGAGCAATAAATAGCAACGGAGAACATGCAAGAATTACTTAGGAACGAAAATATAAGAGATAAGAACCAAATATATTACTCAATCACAATCTGAACATAATATCATAATCCATTAGATCCCATCAGACTCAGCATAGCAACAGTAGAATGATTACAAAAGTGCCTCGATCATGTAGGGCAGCTCACGAGGTCTAAACCATGAAGAACAAAGAGGGGAGGAGAACATCACATAGCTACTGATCACGGACCCATGGTCCAAGGAAAACTACTCACAAGACATCCGGGAAGCATCCATGGTGGAGAGGAGACTCCAGGAGGTCAACCCTCCCTCCGGCAGGGTGCCGGGAAGAGGTCTTCTGGTGCTCCCGATCTCGGAAGCGCGGCGGCGGCGGAACAGAGGCGAGATCGCGAAAAATGGTTCTGTCCTCGAGGGTTTCATGTCACGGGGAATATATAGGCGAAGGGGGGAAGCCAGAGGTGGACCAGGGGCCCCAGGTGCCCCCCTGGCGCGGCCCAGGGGGTGGCCGAGCCGGGTGGACGCCTGGGCCACCCCTGGCTCCCCTCTGGCCCCACTCGGGCTCTTCGCGAAGCTTCTTGTAACCTGATTTTTCCAATATTTTTCCCAGAATTTTTCTGGCACTTTCTATATGGGGGAAAACTGAAATAGAAAAACAGCAGAAAACAGGAACTGATACTTTGGTGCACTGAGTTAATAGGTTAGTCCAAATATGATCAAAAGTGTATGAAAGTGTATCTAGATCATAGCAATATCACACAAAACATGCATGGAGCAAGCAGAAATTATAGATACGTTTTGGACGTATCAGCTATCAACGCAAACAGTATAAATAAAAATCCGTGTGACCAAAACTGACCCGTCTGGGAAACGTATGCCATCATCCACCATTATAAAAATTATTTCGTGGGCGATGTACGGGTGACGGTTGGTAAAAACAATCGTCCGTTATACATAGAGTGAAAACCCACGGTTGCAAACAATGGACCACTAGCCCTTCTTCGCAATCGTTCAATGTTACTGCAATGTGTGGGATAAGTAATCTATCAGGCCCGCAACTGAAAATCCTTTCATGGGTAGAATAAAGGCTGACGGTTAGCCCAAGCAACCGTCCGTTATGAGCATCGAGAAAACCCACGGTTGCAAACAATGAACCACTAGCAATTCTTCGCAATCGTTCATACTTAGTGAGACATGTGGAATACCTCATCTATCTGGCACGTCTCTAAATTTACTTTCATGGGCGATGTAGGGATGACGCGTAATTCGACTACCGTCCATGATACTGATTTTCAAAACCCACGGTTGGAACCAATGGACAGCTAGCTCTTCTTCGCAATCTTTCATTGTTACTGAAATGTCTGGGATGCAAAATTTATCAGGCACGATTCTGAAAAATCCTTCCATTGGTGCTAGCTAACTCGAACGGACGGGTGACCAAGATTTAATTAGCGTCGCTTCCCTCTCGTTCAGTCCCCTCCGGCGACGCTTCCGAAGTGTCACGCGTAAAGTTTGACGAGCCACTGATTGGGCCCCTTCATGGACGTATGGAATCGTCGTTTGGACCGCCGGATGGATGATGGACGGCCTAGTATCCGTCTACCTCCTAGCATCTTTATTCAATTACCCTCGGCTGGGGCGGCCCAATCAGTTCATGTGCACTCCATTCCACACTAGGCATGCAACTGATCAATATAAGGATCGGTTTATTGCAATTTTCCAGTGAACCGTAGAAATCTAACAATCCCACTAGCATCAACGATGATGCGCACTCCCCCATGCCGCCCCTTCATCTCCATCGTCGGCGCCGAGGGAAGGCAGCCGCTTCCACCACATCCAGACCCGTCGAATGACGTATTTGACCCCCCCCCCCCCCCACGCACACACAATCCCCAATTTTACGACCAGCCTCCTGCCACTGATGAGCCAGCTCCGTCCTCTTCCTCCGCGGCGCCAGGGCAGACACTCGGCTCGAAGAGAAAGCCCGTGATGGACATCGACGGTTCCCCTCCGGCGCAAAGACATCTCCTGGAAGAAATTAGCGATGATACCGTTACAACTATGGTCTCCAACAACAATAGAGCGGACATGTTGAGGGTCACAAGGTTTGAATCATGTGGCCCGGGGGTTATGCGCCTGAGATGAAGTCCATGCTCGGGCTTCCTTGCGTAATGGAGCAAGCTACAGTACATGATATGTGCATCGCATCGGAGCAGGAACAACCATTGAGCGACAAGTGCACCATCACCCCTCTTGATAACTGTAAGACCCGATATGCGATACTGTTTCAGATCTGAACGTTTCCATTTAGACCCGGGGATGAAGCACATATCAGACCCACCGCGACATATCACGAAGCCATATGTCTCAGATTTCAACATGATATCATAACATTACAACTACAAGGATACGACATCTCATACAATCGGCATACAACTGCCTCAATATAACACATCAGCGAAAGATACATGTCTGAGTACAGACTAGAATCAAATGCCTAGTGGCAAAGGTAAAACACACCATTCCCGTAACCACACGGGTCTAGGATCTCCGCGGGGATCCACCTAACTAGTCATCGTCGAGTCTCCGTGAATGCGTCCAGAAGAAGAGTCGTTGATCTCCTATGTAGTCCAAGATCGTTTGCATAATGTGCGTAAAAGAGAGAAGAAAGGGGTGAGCTATATCAACAAGTCTGATAAATAACTTCTCACGGTAAGATGGGGGTAGTGGTTGAGGTTGCAGCCGCACTAGCAATATATGAAGTGGCTAACGATCTATTGAGAGTAAGATGATAACCAAGCATTGGATGAGGAATCGCCTCCAACAAGTCTGCTATCAGCTACTTACGCAAACATAACAACTATCCTATCCTTGTCCTCCCCTTCGCATCCCGACGAAGAAGAAGCAGTCAAGGCACACACATGTTGATAAAGTTATTGAAATTATCTCAGTTGTTGTTGTCTATGAACAAGGAGTAGGTCTCAAGTCATCCATAACCGTGGACACAACTTCTCAAAAAGATTTAACCCTAAAGCGGTGTACCAACTACCCATTATAAGATCCGCATGTACGCTGACTCTCTCCGTCCGGCCCGTTAAAGACACTCATTGAAGAGTTGTTCCGAGAGATTCAAACATCATAATCCCTCTAACTTACAACGAAAAAATACGGGTGGCCCCGGGGAGTCAAACCCCAATCCAAAAGTCGGTCGCGCTCTCGGATCGGACTCGACCATCTCAAATGGGGTTTGGTTACAGTGGCATATTCCATGCCCGGGCCCTCGCCGACTAAGTGTGGACCAATAGGATATACCATCCCACTTGTCCGGTTTGTTTTAAATCCACTAGTTGTGCACCAGTTACGCACACGGTTTTAAAATGGTAAATCATCTTGGGCCACCACTAGAAATGTTTGGATTTAGGTTGGTAAGAAGAGGGGACCCCATAGAACCCCACACGCGGTTAGGCACGCTCGTCAAGAGACACAATACCCAGAACTCGGATCCTAGGTGACTCGAATGGAACAAAGCATCAAGGCAGAATAGCCTAGATCTCCCATCCTTCATCGAATATAGTAAACATTATAATAATCACATCATCAACAATAATATAAAGTATGATAGCCCAATACAAGGAGTAACAGGATAACATAGGATAGCAGCCTAAGAATGCATACTAAGTAGTGGTTAAGGAAGCAAGGTACATGGCCAAACAAGGGTTTGCTAGGATGTGGAGGAACATGGTTGTTTTGGGTTTATTTGAGAGGCATAAATATGAAGTGGTAGGATCAAGCAATTGTTCTTTCCTATACCTAGACAAGTGAGCTGAAAGTTATAAGCATGACATATGCCCACCTTACCTAATGAGACGCGAAGCCAAAGGTGTAGCCGATCGTAAGCTCGCATCGTCTCCGAGAGTAAAAACGGGAGCACACAAGAAGGAAAAACTGGAAAGGAAATCGACGACCAAGCATCTATTACTACAAAGAAATCACCAGCAAGCAACAACAAGAAGGCAACACGAGACAACGCACTTCGATATCGCATCTATCGCCGAGAGCGGTTACTAGAAGGTTAACTGAGGTATCGGTCACACACGACAATACTGCACATTTACGATGGTTCAAATTGTTTAGCTACACAACATGAGCAAAGACTATTAACATGGCATCTCACCCAAGCATGGCATGTCACACAAACATAGCAAGAGGTGAAGCATAAAGTAAACTATCTATGCTTGTCAAATTAAGTGAGCCACAGTCCTAAAGCATTAGGTATTGTTCTGCCCTAAACCATATTTTAGATTGGTTAACAACAGCAAAAAATAGCACAATCACAATCTACATAAAAAATTTAGTCAAGTTACATGTAAGAAAAATAATTATCGAAGAAACGGTTTAAAAGTTATTAAATAAACAATTTAATGTGGCATGAAATGTAAAGAGCAGGTAAACAACACGTAGACAAGTGCAAATATGGCAAATGAGCACATTTTATTAATCTATACAAAAAACTAAGCAAGTTTCATGTCGAAAGTGTCGTGATCCGATCTACGAACTTAAAGATATGGCCATCGCAAAACGGTAATAAATACTGCCAATTAAATGCTCAGAAAAGTAATAAAATAGAGCACGGGCCGAAACAGAGGCTACTGGGCCTACAAGGGGCGCTGGATACTAAAAGACGCACTGGGCGCTACACAGTACTAGGCCAGCCCAACAAACAACATCAATAAAAAAAGGCGAGGCAGCTCACCACGGGCCTCGGCCCGGCATTGAGGCGGGCGAAGGATAGCTACCGCTCGCCTGGGGAGAGGAGTCGTTGCGGGACGAGGTGCTGGGGCACGGCGAGGCACTTCGGTCCACACGAGCGCTAGCGGGCGGCTCGGGGCCTTCGTGCTCCTCCCGTTCGGCACGGGGAGGACGGCCATGGCAGTGTGGCACTGTTGACCGGCCACAGGAGGCCAGGGAAGGGCGAGGTCGATCGGAGGAGGAAAATTCCGCCCGGATCTATGCGCTGGTGTGGTCAGGGAGCCGCCGCAGTTTTCTAGTGAGTAGATCGGGGCGGCGGGAGCTCATGGCAGCGGCAGCAATTCCCTGCTGGAGAAGAGAGCGGACGGTGAGGAGAGGGAAGGAGAGGAGATGTTGATGGTGACCTGGCGGCAGCACAGCGGCGCGGCTGCCGGAGGGCTGCAGCGGTGTCTTCTGGAGACGAGGCGGCGGGGTGTCTTGGGTGGAGGTGGCTGACAGGAGGAGCTCGGGAGGCGGCGGTGACACGGGCTGGCCGCGGCCTGGTTCGGGCCCGGGGCAACCCGCGAAGGATATCCAGGCCCTGCGGGGCCCAGTTCAGTGGAGGGGAGGTTGGAGGCGACATGGCCTGTGAGTCACAGATCTGTTGATCCAATGCCTAGGATTTCTTGGAAGTTAGGGTTTCAGGAGAGAGGCTGGTTTGAGGCCAGATCTAGGATATTTTGAGGGGGTGGCAGCAAAAATGGACTAGGGAGGACCCTAAAATGGGTGGGAGAGAGTGGTGGTCTATTTATAGGCTGGCTAGCTGGCAGGTTTACGCAAACGCACATGGTTTCTCTCTCTCTCTCACGTCTGATCTTTACGTTCCTGATCGCCGGGAGTCCATACGACCTCCGATTCAGACGAAACCTCGAATCACGCGCTCAGCGCGGCGAACCGGTCACGTCTACCTCACTCGGATACCATTCCGAGAACATTTTCCGGCGCCCAATAAATAATCCGTTTATTATATAAAAGGGGTTTTCGTTCCGATGGCGATGGTTGGTCTTGTGCCGAAAGTTGCGACGGTGCTCGGGTGAAACTTGGTGTCGCAAATGTCGTGTGCCATGGTGGAATTTCCGGGTTGTTACAATACAACACCACCAACAAGGGGGAAATATAATCACCGATTAATAAATTGGCGAAGCAAATACTACAAACAACTCTAGCAATCAACAAAATAAAGCAACAAACAAAAAATTTAATTAGGTTGGAATTTCCGGGTTGTTACAATACAACACCACCAACAAGGGATCTCTTCCCAAGATCCAGGACGGTCGTGGGGAGAGGGGAGGGAGAGAAAAGAGATACGAGGTTTCTCAACACCACCAACAAGGTACCAAGCTCCATGTCGAACGATGATCTTCCGTCGAGGAACTTCCGCAGAGAGATGGCAACGTCGGAAAATGAAACCATCAAGTGCCAAGAGGAAGAACGGCAACAAGAAATGACGATCAAGTGAAGCATTCTCACTGAGGTCGGGAGGGTACTAGGAATACGGAAAGAGGGCAAGAAATGACCATGATGTTCACCAGAGTCGGAGAATTTAAAGGTACTATAGGAATTCCCAAACCTAAGATCGGAATCGAGACAATACGCTGCAAGCAAGACATTGTAACAGTTCCGAAACTCCACTTACTCGAGATCCTAGAGTTTGAAGGGGATAAGGCGAGAATTAAAACACTTACGACACTTGTCCTGACCAGAGCAAGGGTAAGGAGTAAAAATAATTCTACTCTCCAATAACTAACTTAGTAACTACAAAATAGTTTTTATCTAGACTCGACTTCGACCAGAGAAGGGATCCTACGGTCGGTAAGGCTCTGATACCAAGTTGTAAGACCCGATATGCGGTACTATTTCAAATCTGGACGTTTCCTTTCAGACCCAAGGATGAAGCACATATCTGACCCACCACGACATATGACGAAGCCATTTGTCCCGGATTTGAACATGATATCACAACATTACAACTACAAGGATACAACATCTCATACAATGGGCATACAACTGCCTTAATACAATACATCAGCGGAAGATACATGTCTGAGTACAGACCGCAATCAACTGCCTAGTGGTAAAGGTAAAACACACCATTCCCGTCACCACACGGGTCTAGGCTCTCCGCCGGGATCCACCTAACTAGTCGTTGTCGAGTCTCCACGAAGGCATCCAGGAGAAGAGTCGTTGAGCTACTCTATAGTCCAAGATCTTTTGCATAACGTGGGTAAAAGAGAGAAGAAAGGGGTGAGCTATATCAACAAGTCAGAAAACTAACTTCTCACGGTAAGATGGGGGTAGTGGTTGAGGTTGCAGCCGCATTAGCAATATATGAAGTGGCTAACGGTCTATTTAAAGTAAGATGAGACATAAGAATTCGATGAGGAAACGCCTCCAACAAGTCTGCTATCAGCTACTTACGCAAACATAACACCTATCCTATCCTTGTCCTCCCCTTTGCATCCCGATGAAGAAGAAGTAGTCAAGGCACACACACGTTGATCAAGTTATTAAGATTATCTCAGTTGTTGTTGTATATGAACAAGGAGTAGGTCTCAAGTAGTCCATAACCGTGGACATGGCTTTCAAAAAGATTTAACCCTGCAGGGGTGTCCCAACTGCCCATTATAAGCTCCGCATGTACGCCGACTCTCTCAGTCGGCCCCATTAAAGACACTCATTGAAGAGTTGTGCCGAGAGATCCGGACGTCATAATCCCTCTAACTAACAACGAAAAAATCTGCGTGCCCCTAGGGAGTCGACACCCTATCCAAAAGCTGGCCGCGCTCTCGTATCGGACTCTACCGTCTCAACTGGGTTTGTGTTACCATGGCATATTCCATGCCCGATCCCTCGCCGTCCAAGTGTGGACAAATAGGATATACCATGCCACTTGTCCGGTTTGTTTTAAATCCACTGGTTGCAGACCAGTTATGCACACGGTTTTCAAATAGTAAATCATCTTGGGCCACTACTAGAAATGTTTGGAGCTAGGTAGGTAAGAAGAGGGGACCCCATAGAATCCCACACGTGGTTAGGCACGCTCGTCAAGAGACACAATACTGAGAGCTCGGATGCTAGGTGGCTCGAATGGAACAAAGCATCAAGGCGGAATAGCCTAGACCTCCCATCCTTCGTCGAATATAGTCAACATTATAATAATCACATCATCCAAAATAATATAAAGTATGATAGTCCAATCCAAGTAGTAAAAGGATAAAATAGATCAAAAGGGAGCCTAGAGCCTTTTATTTTACAACTTGTTGTTTCTGTGGGTTGAACTTTCTTTTGCTTGGTTAAGCCTTGATTCCTCCTCCTCCTCCTCCCCCCCTTAGATTAGCCACTCACCCCCCCCCCCATCTTGATTCTTTATAACATGTATAACTGACTCTTGACAGCTCTTTTTTGATTATATAGGCAGTGGGGGATTCCCCTACTATCATAAACCCCTCAAAAAACATGATAACATAGGATAGAAACCTAAGGAGTGGTTAACAAGGGTTTTCTAGGATTTGGTGGAACATGGATGTTTTGGGTTTATTTGAGAGGCATAAATATGAAGTGGTAGGATCAAGCAATCGTTTTATCCTATACCTAGGAAAGTGAGCTGAAAGTTATAATCATGATATATGCTCCCCTTACCTGATGAGAAGACGAAGCCGAAGGTATAGTCGATCCCAAGCTCGCATCGTCTCCGAGAGTAACCGCAGGAGCACACAAGAAGGAAACACTGGAAAGGCAAACGACAAGCAAGCATCTATTACGATGAAGCAATCACCAGCAATCAACAATAAGAAGGTAACATGAGAAAACGCACTTTGATATCGCATCTACCGTCGTGCGAGGTTACTAGCAGGTTAAGTGAGGTATCGGTCACACACGACGATACTACACATTTATGATGGTTCAGGTTGTTTAGCTACACAACATGAGAACAAAAAATTAACATGGCATCTCACCCAAGCATGGCATGTCACACAAATATGTCAAGAGGTGAATCATAAAGTAAACTATCTATGCTAGTCAACTTAAGTGAGGGACAATCCTAAACATGGCATATCACTAAGTACCCCATGAAAATTAAAGCATTTGGTATTGTTCTTCCCTAAACCATATTTTATATTGGTTAACAATAGAAAACAATAGCACAATCACAATCTACATAAAAATTTAGTCAAGTTACATGTAAGAAACATTTTTATTGGAGCAACGGTTTAAAAGTTATTAAATAAACAGTTTACGGTGGTAGGCAATGTAAATAGCAGGTAAACAACATGTAGAGAAGTGCAAACATGTCAAAGGAGAACATTTTATTAAGCTACACGAAAAACTAAGCAAGTTTCATTTATAAAGTGTCGTGATCCGATCGACGGACTAAAAGGTATGGCCATCGCAAAACGGTAATAAATACAGCCAATTAAATGTTCAAGAAAATAATAAAAAAGGGCATGGGCCAAAACAGAGGCTACTAGGCCTAACAGGGGGCGTTGGATACTAAAAGACGCACTAGGCGCTACACAGTACTGGGCCAGCCCAACAAACGACAAAAATAAAATAAAGGTGAGGCAGCTCACCACAGGCCTCGGCCCAACATTGAGGCGGGCGGAGGGGACGTTGCGGGACGAGGTGCTTGGCCGCGGCGAGGCAATCCGGCCCACGCGAGCACCAACGGGCGGCTCGGGGCCTTCGTGCTCCTCCCGCTCGCCACGGGGAGGACGGCCATGGCGGCATGGTGTTGTTGACCGGTGGTAGGAGGCTGGGGAAGGGCGAGGTCGACCGGAGGAGGAAAATCCTCCTCGATCTGTGCGCTGGTGTGGTCAGGGAGCCGCTGCAATTCTCCAGTGAGTTGATCGGGGCGGCGCGAGCTCATGGCGCCTCCAATGGCAGTCGGCGGCAGCGATTCCCTATTGGAGAAGAGAGACGAGGGTGAGGAGACAGAAGGAGATGAGAGGGGATGGAGATGGTGACCTGGCGGCGGCACAGCAGCGCGGCTGCCGAAGGACTGCAGCGGCGACTTCCGGCAACGAGGCGGTGGGGTGGCTCGGGTGGAGGTGGCTGACGGGAGGAGCTCGGGAGACAGCGGTGACGCGGGCTGGCCATGGCCTGGCTCAGGCCCACGGCGGTCCAGCGGCGGATCCCCAGGCCCTGCGGGGCCCGGATCGGTGGAGGGGAGGTTGGAGGGGACGTGGAGGTCTTTGAGCCATAGATCTGTTAATCCAATGCTAGGATGTCTTAGAGGTTAGGGTTTTGGGAGAGAGGCTGGTTTGAGGCCGGATCTGGAATATTTTTAGGGGGTTGCCGCAAAAATGGACTAGGGTAACCCTAAAATGTGTGGGAGAGAGTGGTGATCTATTTATAGGCTGGCTGGGTGGCAGGTTTACGCAAACGCCCCTAGTTTCTCTCTCTCGCGTCCGATATTTATGTTTCTAACCGTCGAGAGTCCATACGACCTCCGATTCAGACGAAACCTCGAACCACGCGCTCAGTGCGGCGAGCCGGTGACGTCTACCTCACCTCGATACCGTTCCGAGAACATTTTCCGATGCCCAATAAACAATCCTTTTATTAAATAAATGGGATTTTTGTTCTGATGGAGATGATTGGTCTTGTACCGGAAGTTGCGACGGTGCTTGGGTGAAACCCGGTGTCTCAAAGGTCGTGTGCCATGGTGGAATGGTTCAGTCACGCATGCCGATACGAGAAGGAGGGGGAAATATAATCACCGATTAATAAATTGGTGAAGCAAATACTACAAACAATTCTAGCAATCAACAAAATAAAGCAACAAACAAAATTTAATTAGGGTGGAATTTCCGGGCTGTCACAATAACAATCCTTTTCAAACGACGATTCTCTTCGGCCCTTAGTTAGGTGATCGCACATACGTATTTCTTTACAAAATTTCATTTCTCTCAGCCTGTCAAGTTTTTTGACGATCCAAATGCACCACAGGCTTGGGATGGTGCGAAGGGCGACTGGTTGGCCTTGCTTCTAGGAAACGGAGGCGTCCAGTTGCACAACGTGTACACTGGAATGACAGTTTATGTGCCTCCATTCACATCTCTTGGGGTTCATCACGGTGGGGACAGACGTCGATCGAGACGGGTTTCAACTATGATCTCATAGCACTTTCGTTGCTGAAGATAGACATTGTACAACCACCATTCTACCGTGGCACCGAATACTACGATCTCATCGCCGTCTTCGACAAGAGGATTTCCATCACTGGACGAAGCAAGGTTGACAACTCCAGATTAACATGGTACATGCTCGGCTCACCCCCATCAAAGTCCTTGGGAGTTTGAAGATGCCATTTACAGTAGGGGTCGGTACTACGCCATAACGATCCGTGGTACTTGTTACATGTGGGATCCAGCAGATGGAGGTAATAAGTAATTTACATATATGTTATTCGCTTCATTGTTGGTTCTATTCTTTAGTTAGATATTTGAATTGCAGGTTCGATGCAGCCCCCACTTTTAATTCGAGCGACGCATCAATTTAAGGACTATGACCGTCGGATGATCAATTGGTTTAATTGGGATCAGGAATGGTACCTCATTCCTAATGATCTGTTGAAAGAGCATTTACTCCTAAATAGTGTTTTGGTATTATGACAATGTGGTTAGTGGGACTAATGACGGATGTTAAAAAATGTATCTCGGGTCATTGGTCTCGTGAAGGATAATTAATTTGAAGGATGATTGGCCTCACTACAAAAGGATAAAAGACATGATTATCCAGTTTGATTTGAGTCTTAGGAAAAACGCACTATCAAGAGGGGTAAAAAAGGTGTGAGTATGTGTGGTCACACAAGTTTTAGTTCACCAAAGCCATCCACCATACTCCCCGGGAAGATCTTCTATATATACATGTCATGCCCATCTCACAAATGCCCCAGTGCATTTTCCCTAGTTACCCCGTGCACACGGGCTCCCAAGCCCGTGCACACGGGGTAAGGCGCCATTTTTGCGGGCAAGCCTGTGCACAAGGGGTGAAGTGCTCGTGCACACGGTCCTGTTCCATGCACACGGGGTTGGCTGGGCTGAAAAGTGGGGCATTGGCCCGTGCACACGGGGCACTTACCCTGTGCACACGGGAACCAACGGTCACATACCGGACAGTTTTTCCCCTGTTCTATATATAGCCCCCTTCTTCCTCCTCCAACCCTAATCCTTCTCCCCGTGGTTGAGATCCATTGCTAGAATACCATTTTGCTCAATACTCTCAAGTCATCCAACAAAACTTGTTGATCTTTTTGGATTTGAGAGAGCAAGGCCCGATCTACACTTCCACCAAACTGATTTGTGTTCCCCTCAAGATTTCTACTCCGTTGCTTTTGTTACTCTTGGAGCTTTGGCTCCTGGGCGGCTAGGTGTCCGTCTCGGAAGCTTCCTTGCTTGTGGTGTTCTCCGGGAAGTCTGTAAAGGTATGGTGGTCGCCTCCAAGATCAACCCTGAGTGAATCGAGGCTCATCCGTTCGGGGTGACTCGGAAATGGAGAATACGGTGAGCTACGTCGTTGGTAGCGCTCTCAAGGATTGAGCACCGCCCCAACAGAGATTAGCACTCCCTCAAAATAGTGTGAAATTCGGTAAACCAAATCTCCGCGTCTCCTTGTCCCTTGTGGTTTATCCTTTCCGCACATTTACTTGTACTAGATTTGTATGCTTGTTGGCTTGCTATTGTAGTTGTTGCCTAGAATTCGTGTTTACCTTGCTTGCCACATAGGGTCATTCATCTAGAGCACATCTAGAGAATATTATTTATCCTCTTAACCCTAAAAGGTTGTAATTAAAGTTAAATTTGGTAGTCACCTATTCACCCCCCCCTCTAGTTGACCATATCGATTCTTTCAATTGGTATGAGAGTTAGGGCTCTTATTTAGGGATTTACCGCCTAAGAATATATGGCCGACTTAGGGAATCAAGATGAAAACCTTCCCATGGATGGGGAAGCACTTGGTGCACTTGGTGCACCCGTTGTTAACCCATCGATGCCACCAATACCATAAAATATCATCCCTCTCCAAGTAAGTGAAGGAGGTAGCTCTAGCGCCTCCAACTCACCCACTTTGACCGAATTTTCTAAGTTCATGGACTCCTTTCAAAGCTTCATGTAAAATTCGATCAAATACTTGGCAGGGAAAGAAGTTGACAAGAAATTTGCTTCATTCTCGCAAACTCCCTCTAACTCATCAACATTCTGTCCAAACATCACTCTGGATGTTGATGGAGTAAAGGAGACACCCAAACACCTCTCACCCAACACTGCACAATTATACAATGTTGTTGCTCCTTCATATGCTCGTGCTCATGTTCCTATGCCGCATATTAATCATGTTGGGACCCCCCCCCCCTAGTTTGAATCCTGACACGCTTGGTAAATGGAAATTAGCTATGGAGTCACATATTCGGAGTGCATCCACCCAACTATGGTGGATCATCAAGAGAGGTTTTACACAGAAGATCCTTCTAGTCTATCTCCAAGAGAAGAGGTTAATGAACAACTCAATGATACTGCCTGCCCCATGCTCCGGTTGGTCGTGCCAGAGGAGTCCAAAGATCACATTGCTCTTTTGAAGACGGCCAAAGAAATTTGGATTACTCTTGTGTAAATATTTTAAGGAGACATATATGTGCAGAGATCTCGGTTGGCTATTCTCAAGCAAGAATTCAACATGTTTGTTAGGAAGGATGGAGAATCTATGGAACATGTTTATCGTAGACTCAAGTCCATCGTGTTGGATTTGAGGAACTTTGGATGCACTTGGGTGGATGAAAACTTCATCAAGGACAAGTTCATGGGTGCCATGATCCTAACGGATGACACCATGGTCACCATGATACATCAATGTCCAGATTTTGACCAATTGACCCCAAATCAAATTGTGTCATCCTTCACCACCAACTCATTGTTGAAAGCCAAGTCCAAGCAAACCCTTGATCTTGTTCATGGGATAAATAGCTCCAACAATCTTGCTTTGAAAGCCAAGAGGACGGTCTCCCCCTCCAAGGTGGTCGAGGTGGAAGAACTGGAGGAATATTATGAGGATGAAGATGAAGCCTCTTTCCCGGCAAATGACTTTGAAGAAGACTTGGCTCTTTTGGTCAAGAAATACACGGGAACCATGGCTACAAGAGGGAAGAACCTAAAAGAAAAAACCTTTGGAAGAAGAAAGTGCTACAATTGTGATAGTCTAAAGCACTTTGAGGCGGATTCTCCCTATGAGAGAAGAGAAGACAAAACTGAGAACCTTGTATTGAAGAAGAAGAGCTTCAACAAGTTTGCCAAGAGGCGTGGTGACAAGGCCCTTGTTCATGAAGAGTACTTATCCGGGGATGATGAAGATGGTGATGATGAGAACAAAGGCATGGCCGCGATTGCCATGCACTCCAGGTCCTCCTCCACCTCATCAAGCCTCTTCGACTCCCCCAATGAGAACAAGGCCAACTCCCACCTGTGCCTCATGGCTAAAGAGGTAATATCAAAGTCTACTATCCCTACGCCATCATCTCCCACTCCCAACTCTTCGCTTGAGGAGTTGGAGGATGAGTTTGAAGATGAGGAGTTGGTATTGATTGCGGTGAGGAAGCCTCACTGGCCTTGATGAAGACACTTAAGGGAGAATGTGTTTCTCGTTTCCTTAACATGAGGAAGTCACTCACCGAAAGTGATGGCTAAATCGATAATGTGGAAACCCTCCTAATAGAGGAATAGGAGAGAAACGATCTCCTTGTGCAAAATTGTAACACCCCCAGTGTTAGTGCTACAGTAATCACTCTTGTTAAATGCCAAGTCACCAGTTTTAGCAATACTTGATCATGCTCATTCAAATGACAACTCGATTAAACTCCATAAAAATTAAAGTGGAAAATGAAGTTAAACAATAAATGATGCAACCAATTTTATAAAATGGCTAATAATCATTAGGTCATGATAAATTAGCTATGGGAATTTATTACCATATTTAAATAATTTAAAGAAATCAAAGTTGTGGAAAAACAAACAAATTTAATCCATTTTAAATACAACAAAATTCAAATGAATTTATAAAAAGATATACTTTTTGTAGCCTTGTATTAGTATGCCATAGTAATAACGTAGCTAGTCCCACATTTTATAAAATCCATCTGATGTTCAAACAAAATATAAACATAAAAGAAAAACTAAAATAAAACAGAAAAGAATGCAAAAACAATAAATAGCGCCATGGGCAACCCCTCACCTGGCCCAGCCCATCTTCTCGTCCTCTCTTCTTCTACTGTTCCACCGGCTCGGTCGCCATGGCCACCGACTGCAGGCCGTTGCCATAGGACCCAGTGCCCCTCGCGCCGCTACAGGGAATTGCGGCGAGGATAAGACCACCTTGACCCCTCCTCAAACCCTAGCTCCCCCACCTCCTTTCCTCCCTTCGCGCCACCTCGCTACGATCCGCCTCAGCCGAGCTCGTCGTCGCCGCCGTGCTCCATTGACGCGGCCCCGAGGCCACCTGGAGCTCTGAGAGCATGTCCAGGATCCCCCATGGTGCTCGTCCTCGTCTACCACGCACACGAATTTGAGCCGACAGAGCGCGTCGACGCTGGCCCCATCTTCCTCTTCAACCACGGCCGTCCGCGACCTCTGCCCCGATTCGCGCCACCCCGACCTTTTCTGGCTACCCTGAGACCTCCTCGAGCTCCACGGTGAACTCCGGCTCCGATTCCTCCTCTCCCCGGGCTCAATCCGTCTCCGTAGCACCTTCCCTGCCGTCGTGCCCGTGCTTAGGACGCCACCGTCCGTCATGGTCGTGGCACGCACTTACCGGCCCTCAGACCATGCCCTCTGCCCCGTGCACTCCGCCTGCCCTTCCTGGCCTCGCCACGCCCACAGCCGTCCCCTGGCCGCGGCCTGGTGCCCCGGTGCGTGCCCGTGGCCGCATCCCGCCACGGCCGGCCAAGAACCGTTCGCCGCCTGCCTGCGTGACCACACCCCCTCTCGACGCGCCCGCCCACTGGCCTCCAGACCGCGGCCTCACCGAACCATGCGAGTGATAAGTCTCAAACGTATCGATAATTTATGCTCGCTCCATTCATGTTTTGTGTAATATTGCTATGATCTAGATACACTTTCATACACTTTTGATTATATTTTGACTAACCTAATAACTCGGTGCACCCTAGTGCCAGTTCCTGTTTTCTGCTATTTTTCTATTCCATGTTTCCCCCATATTAAAAGTGCTCCAAATATTCGAGAAAAATCGGATAAAAAATCAGCGTAGCGGAGTCTTCCAGAAGCACCCAAGTGGGGCCAGAGGGCCACCACCAGGGGCCCAGGCGGCCACCTGGTGCAGCCAGGGGCCTGGTCGCGCCAGGGGGGCGCCTGGACCCCTGGTGGCCCCCTGGCTGCCCCCCTTCGCCTATTTATTCTCCGTGATGGGGAAACTCCGAAGACAGAACCCTATTTCGCAATCTTGCCTCTGTTCCGCTGCCGCCGCGTTTCCAAGATCTGGAGCACCGTCAGGACCCTTCCTGGTACCCTGCCGGAGGGAGGATCGACCTCCGGGAGCTTCTCCTCCACCATGGACGCTTCCCGAATGTGTCGTGAGTAGTCTACCTTGGACCATGGGTCCGTGATCAGTAGCTATGATATGTTCTCCTCCCCTCTTTGTTCTTCATGGTTTAGACCTCGTGAGCTACCCTACTTGATCGAGGCACATACGTAATTCTTCTGCTGTTGCTATGTTGAGTTTGATGGGATCCGATGGATTATGAAATTATGTTCAGATTGTGATAGAGTAATATATTTGGTTTTGATCCCTTATATTTTTTTTCCTAAGTAATTCTTGCATGTTCTCCGTTTTTTTTATTGCTTTGGCCAAGTGGTGGATAGTAACTCCAAGAGGGAACGTTATGCTCGATTGTGGGTACATGCCCCCTGATGACACGCTTGAGTGACAGAAACATGTGTCTAGGGGATGTGATGTGGCCAAAAGGGGGAAAACAACGGTGCTTGTAACCACGGTTGCGAAGATTGTTTACTTTACGCAAAGTTCTTTTAATGAAGTTATCTTTTGCTTTGGGTTTACACTTTGGGTGGGACTCGCAACTTAATACCGGCGAGATGTTCTAGATAGATATCTCAAGGTGGATGATTAGTAGTAGATGTAGATGGATTTCGGTCTACTTATTTTGGCGTACTGCCCATGCATATGAGCCTCTTCCTTTCTTTTGTAACATAGTTAGCATTGCGGTGTGTTTATAATCCTGTCAATTGCCCATCTGTAATTTGTTTACCTCGCATAGCAGTTTTATCGTCTTTTGGGAGAGAGACATCACTAGTGAACATCACGGGACCCCGGTCCATATTCTCATCACTGTTTACAAGTCTATTTCCTTTTCAGTATTTACTTTCAGTTGCTACCATTATCATTATCATTATCCCTTGTGTGTTTGACCCTTTGTAAACAACAAGACCGGATAGATTGACAACCTCTCTGAACTTCTTTGGGAGCAAAGTTAATTGTATTGTGTGCAGGTCCGCGTCAGGTGCGCCGCTGACACCTAATTATCATCGCCGGAGTCCTACGGGAGACAAACCATATTCTCTACATAGGGGAAATTTGCTGCTATCCTACATCTCACCTTCCACTTGGGGTAACCAACGAAGGGAGAGAAACCATTATCATCATCTCGCACATCAGCGAGTCGCCTGGCAGCGCGCGAGCATGGCCTGTCGCTGCCACTACGGGCTGTTGTCTGCTGCCACGGCTGCTTGCATGTTGCTGAATATTCAGTAGCTACTGCTACTTGTTGTTGTTGGTTCTTTCTTGACCATCCCAAAATACACATGAAACAACTTTTAAAAGGAGTAAAAATTATAGATCCAGGAAATAGACATGCCAAGGATGATTTCATTCTATTGGACCATCTCCAAATTGTGAATAGGTTGATCACAATAAATTTTGCAAAAGGGTACTTTGTGTTAAAACATAAATTCCCAGATTTAGCATTTTTTTTGCTATGTCAGGAACAATACCTTAACCATTTCATGAGCCCAAATATTTGTGTTATTGCTTTTATAAATAATTCAAAAGACATGGCCTTGTTATACACATAACCAACTTCAATTTACCCCACTGGACCACCTCCATTCGATGCATGAATTAATTCCTACGAAAATCACAAAGTGCTATGTTCTGATAATTTTAACAATTTATGGAACTGACATCAAGTAGCACTTTTCGAGGAAAGATTTAATTAGGCAAATGAACTCCAATATCAATGAAATTGTTAGCAATTGGTAGATCATAGAAAATTGCTCAGATTTGATATATGGCACAAATTCATAGGTTGAACAGAACATTAAACCATAGCCCTTTGAAAACAGCTAAATGATGTTGAAAATCAAATCCTCAGACTTAGCCAAATTTAGAGCATTTTAGTAGGTGACAATGACATGTGTGCTCATGTATTGTTTAATTAAACTAAATGAGTTTTATTAATATCCAAAGGCTGACTAGTGGGACCCACTGTTCAGGTTTGACCAGGAAAAATATACTATTGTGGATAATGTTGATTTTATTAATAAAAGAAATATAAAAATCGATTTAAAATGAATTTAACTTTGAAATTCAATATCTTTTAAACCGTAGCTCCGATGAAAATATTTTATATACAAAAGTTGATCAGAAAAATATCACGAATCCGAATGCGCTACCCGTATACCCACCGCACCCCTCTAACCTACCGAACGTGGAACATTTACCCTCCGGTTCATCTGTCAGTCAGACGACCGGAGCGGGTAAAACCTTCCGGACGAAAATGATTTGTATACGAAAGTTATTCAGAATGTATCAACGAGCACGGGTACACTATCCACATGTCTATCAAATGTCTCTAACACTATAGACATGGAACCTTACCCCTCCGGATCACCGGTCCGGTAATCAACCGGTACTGATGAGTCATCCCCGAATAGATTCCTGCTCCGGGAAATCACCGAACACTGCGTTAGAGCCTCGTTGCTTTGTATCTGCTATGGCATACATTTGTATTGCTATTATTTTTGTGTATTTACTGTTTCTCACCCCCCACACACACCCTTATTCTCCGGTAGACCCCGTTGCTGTTGTCGACGACACCGTTGCCGAGTACGACTACTTCGTCGACGATCGTACCCCTACTGTCGAGCTTCCAGGGAAGCAGGGCCATTCTCTTCCCGAGATATCGCCTATCTTTCCGTACTTTTCTTGCACTAGGCATTTGTTTTTGATGCTACGTTACATTCCTATTCAATGCATAGCATGTCATTGTCGCCCCCTGATGTACCTTCCTTTATCCTATGTTGCCTATATAAATATAATATTCAACAGTTAGCCCTGCGCCATGTTAGACTACTAGGATTAGATAGCGGGGCCATGATTACTCTGTTGAGTGAACGTGGATTATAAAATATGATAATTGCAACAGGTACAGATCAAGGCAGACGCCCCAGGGAACCTACAACGGCGAGACTCTTCGAGTCGCTTCAAGTTTGACTTACGAGTGGATGGACTCGTATTTCACTCTCGTCGCCGGCTCGGTAGCGTAGCATCACCGGGGTGATACGAAGATACTCCTCTTTAGTTCATTCCGCTAATGTCTCGGTCAAACCTCTTCAAGTGTACCATCGAGGGTGATTCCTCCTGGTTTCACTTGATGGTAGGTACTCGAATCAACTGGTGTCCTTAAAGGTAAGTAGTCGGGTGACCCAACGGTGCCCGCGAGAGGTATTGTATCGGGACGGCAGGACATGCGGATACCATCGTGGGCCTGGTCCTTTCTCGTTGGCCGTGAGATACCAAACCACGAAAGTCGAGCTCCTATAGGAGCACACGCGAGACAAGGTAAGGAGACAGTTCACCTTGTTGGTAACCGCAGAGCTTTGACGGGACGACAGGGCAGGCACCGACGCACTGGTGGTCCTGGCTATTGTTCGTTATCCAGTGTGTTGTTAATCAGGAAACGATAGCGGTTGTCTGCGAGATAATAATAAAATGACTAATGGTTAAGGTGGATGACTTGAGAGGCCGCAAAGTCTTGTACACACTACCATCACGTGGGATTACGTTGTGGGCCCTCCGCGTTGTGGTCTTGTTCGAAAGCTCTGAAAGACGTCCAGTTTCAGCATTGTGGTTGGGTCGGATCGTGTTGCGGCACTGGATCCACTTGGCGCACTACGACCCAGAGTTCGAGGGGTGATGGCCCATGAAGCTCTTGCGCTTAGGACTCCAGACCGGCGGGGACCTCTGTGATGAGCCGTAGGATGGGCCTCGGCGTGTCGGATAGCCTCGGTTGGGCATTCCCTAACAAGGTGTACGCCACCCTGGAGACCCAAGCGTGCAGGCTGAATAGTAGTGCACCCCTGCAGGGAGTTTGATCTAATCGAATAGCCATGTCCACGGTAACATGACGCTTTATGCTGAAGCCAGAGCCTACTAATACAAACTATTACTATTAAACTATTGGTTCCGGTTTCTCTTCCTCGCAGGGAAGTCGAGGAAGGGAACTCGGAGTCATTTATAATTGTTAAATTACTACAACTTACTATTATACAAGGATGTAGAAACTTCTGATGCATTGTTATTACATTCATGCTATTGAACTGTTGGCCGATTCTCTTCTTGTGATGCAAGACTCGTCGGAAGATGCTAGTTGTCGATAGGCCTAGCTTCTCATTCTTATTCTGAATTTCTACCATTCAGTCCACTATATACAGCCTCCCCTTTCCATTTGATACAACTGCATAAATTCTTAGTAGCGGACGTAAGACTCGCGGGTATGCTAGATACTCACCCTTGCTTTATTTCCCCCTTTTTGTTTTTCCTGATCGGCCACTCAGTCGACGTTGGAGTCCAGGAGCAGGAGATCCCTGATGCCGACCACCGCAACATGAAGATCCCCGATGCCTTCTACGACGTCGAGTTCCCCATCGACCAGGAGTAGTTTGGAGGTTCCCAGGGAGGAGTCCTCGCCTTTTCGATCTATTGTTATTTGTGCTAGACTTCTTAAGGCAGATCATGTGTACCTTGTGTCTATACTCAGATACTATAGCTTCCGCTAACTGTGTGCTCTCGAGCTGTTGTATTCGAGCCCTCGTGGCCCCTGGCTTGTATTAAACAGCTTGTATTATTTTTATTTGTAGAGTTGTGTTGTGATATCTTACCGTGAGTCCCTGATCTCGATTGTGTACCTTGCGTGTATGATTACTGTACACGACTTGATTTTGGGGCGTCACAAAAATCTCCATGAAGTAGAAACCATGAAGGCCTCACTTGAGGAAACCATCACCTCTCATGAGATAGACTTTGTTTAAGTGAATGATGCTCTAGAACTATCTCTTGAAATTAAGCATGATCTATTGGATAAAATTTCCACACTTAAAGTTGTTCATGGTGAACTAGGTGAGGAGTATAAGATCCTTGAAAAGAGCCACAAGCTCATAAAGGGGGAGCTTATAAATCTCACTGAGGCTTAGAATCAACTTAAAGCCTCAACTCTTAAATTTGTTGCTACTTTCTCTCAAAGTGATGCATGTGCTTCTAACTCAATTGATTATGCATTTCTACTTGATGGAAACAAGAAGTTGAAAGATCAATTTGAGAAAGGGCTTGTGTCTTGTATTCAAGGTGAAAAGAACTTGAATGAACTTTTGAGCAATCAAAAGGAATGTGTGGACAAGGAGGGTATTGGGTTTGATCCCTCTCAATATAAGAAAAAAACAAGCACAAGAGAAGAACAAGAAGAAGAAGAAGCACCAAGCTACTCCTCCTCAACAACAAGTTGTATTTGTGCAAGAAGGGCACAAGGAGAAGGAAAAGGGAAAGGACAAAGTTGGAGAGGGAGTCATCACCAAGGAGATGGTTCCCTCCCCTAATTATGTCAACATGAACAATCCATATTATGTCCTTTTGAGAAGGAATAATGGTTATACTTTTGCTAAATTTGTCGGCACTAATTATGATGACTATGCATGGACTATTTTGGTTCCTAAGAACCTTGTTGCTAACTCTCTAGGACCCATTGAAAAATGGGGACTTCAAATCAAAGCTTGATTTTCGTAGGGCTATGGTTCCGGTGGCACTCAATGGGTGATTGATAGTGGATGCACCAATCATATGACCGAAGGCAAGGATATGCTCGTGGATCTCGTCGACTCGCTCAAGTCATCCTCAGACATCTCCTTTGGCGACAATAGCAAGGGAAAGGTACTGGGATTGGGAAAGTTTGTCATCTCGAGTGATTATTAACTCAATAATGTCATGCTTGTCCAATCCCTTCATTACAATCTACTTTCCACTATCCAATTGGCACGCGCCGGTTATGACTCGCTTTTTAGTGAATTTCATGTGACCTTCTTTATAAGGGATACTCTCAAAGTGGTCTTTGTTGGGCATGTTGAAGGCAACATTTATGTGGTTGATTTCTCGAAAGAGAGCACTCACCTGAAAACATGCCTAATTGCCAAGGCCGACGTGGGGTGGCTATGGCATCGTAGGCAAGCCCATGTTGGTATGAGAAATTTACAATCCCTTATAAAGGGGGATCACGTTGTTAGACTAAGCGATGTTTCTTTTGCCAAAGATCGTGTTTGTAGTGATTACATTGCGGGAAATCAACATGAGAAGCAACATAAGGTGAAGACTATCATCACCTCGTCGAGGCCTCTTGAGCTCCTTCATTTGGATCTTTTTGGGCCTCCATCATACGATAGTCTGGGTGGGAGGAGGTAATTCCTTATCATTGTCGACGACTATACAAGATATACATGGGTTTGGATTTTGGTGAAACCTTTGCCCCCATTGCCCATCTTGAGTCCATTCGTATCTTACTTGCTTATGCCTCTCATCATGATTTATTTTAAGTTATATCAAATGGATGTTATGAGTGCATTTCTAAATGGTCAATTGAGTGAGTTAGTGTATGTGAGACAACCTCCCGATTTCGAAGACCCCGAACACCCTAATAACGTTTATCAACTTCATAAGGCTTTGTATGGTCTCAAGCAAGAACCTTGTGCTTGGTATGACCACCATACGACGTTCTATCTCATTCCACTCTTATCCCATAAGACTTTCTTAAATCATTTTATGCAAATGCTCTCCATATAAACCTTTCCGTAGAGTAGGAGTTCTTGTGTGACGTGTGTCAAAAAAATGGTGTTTCCATTTAGGGAAGAGTTAAGGGTGCTATGCAATCCAGTTTCCTACCTCCATGTGAAGTCAGTGCAAATTGGATAAGAACCCCGTGCGCACGGTCGTGTATCGTGCACACGGGCTTATCGCGCTGGAATCCGAGAATGAAGAAGAAGAGGAGTAATCTCCTCCTGTCAGTGAGCAGGCTTCTATCCCCGCTGCTAATCCTCGTGATCGTCCGCTCTCTTAGTGGCCCATGGAGGATGTGTGGACTCTGCAGAGCCGGAGTTGTCCTTATGATCGTGCAACAGGTCATGTCATTGATCCTCGGTTCAAGACAAGTTTTCAGCACAAGATTTTCCATCAGCTTATGAGCACCAAGAAGACCAAGTTTTCTCCTTTCAAGCAGGTTGTTGTGGGACACCTTCAGGAGAATGCTCACATTTATCCAGGGGCATATGATTCTTTGGACAAAATTGGGTTGATTCCTTCTGTCTCTTATGCACACCCATTTAATGATGATCTTGTGATGCAATTCTATGCAACTGTGTACTTCCACAATAATGATGAGCGCACCATGAATTGGATGTCCGGCCCTTGTGAGTGTTCAGTACTATAACAGCCCGGAAATTCCACCCAAATTAAAAAAATTGTTTGTTGCGTTGCTGTGATGATTGCATGTACTGTTTGAAGTGTTTTCTTCACCGATTTATTAATTGGTGAATTTTCTCCCCCTCTTTCTCGTATTGGATGTGTGTCCGGACCCCGACCCCCATGGCACACGACCTTTGCGACACCGGGGTTTCACCCGAGCACCGTCGCGACCTCTGGCACAGGACCAAACATCACAATCGGTGCGAAAACCCCCATTTATATTTAAATGGGTTATTTTATCAGGAGGTGTTCGACGTTCTCTTTTGGGGTTAAACATTATAGACGATGTGCTTACAATGTGGCGATGTTGTGTTTCAAATTTCGCGCGATTCCGAATTCGTCGGGTAGGTGAACGTTCGGATGTGCCATACATAGTAGCCGACGTAATCCGAGGGGCGTATTTACAAAATGCGATGCGCGCTATTAGCTGGACCCCTGAGTCCCTTCTTATCTTTGGATTCTAGCCCACCCGAAAAACCGGACCCGAAACGGGCCATTTGGTGGCCCGAAACCCCTCCTAAATACCCACTTGCTATATATAGCAGTGCTACCCTACCTAAATTGGACAAACCTTAGCTAGCAACCTCTCCTTCCGCGCCCCACCTGTGCTGCGCCGCCACCCAGTCCACCTAGATTTCAGAAGCTAGCCAATCCCCTCCAGATCCAAGCCCCCTCGATCTGGTCTGTCCGATTCGGATCAGACGAACCACAATGCGCCACGTCAGCACACTGATTCCCCACGCCCGAAGCCGCCCGCTCCTTGCCCGAGCTCCTCCCGAGCCCCGGTGGCCGCTCCTCGCTCCGGCGAGGAAAAGCCGCCGCCGCTGCTCCCTCCGGTGAGCCGCGCCTCCGTGCGCCCCCGTTCTTCTCTCCTCTTCCTTCCTCTTTCCCCCTCGTCTCTAACTCCCTCTCTCACCTGTGATTGCGCCATGAACGCCTGCCGCTCGGAGCTCGTCGCTGATGGAAGCTCGCCGCGGCCACCCTGCATGTCCCCAATGGCCAGATCCGGTGAGTCTTCGGCCAGATCTGCCCCTCCGTGCTCCGTCCCCGTCACCCAGCGCCGCCTCCTCGTCGGAAGAGCTCGCCGGAGACCGACGTCGGTGCTGCCTACAGCTCACCAGGACGGGGACGAAGAGCTCGCCCACTCGATCCCCTCGTGCCCACGTGGGGCGCACAACGCCCCAAGGCCCACCTGCTCCCACGCCCCGGCCGACGACGCCCGCAAGCTCCTCTCGCCCGTGGGCGTGACGCAGCTAACCGCCGCCACCCCGGCCAGATGGGCCTTGGCCCATTTTGGTGAGCGCCCCTCTTTTTTATTTTTTTATTTGTTGTTGTTGCAGCGTGTTGGGCTCGGCCAAATAGTGTGTAGCGCCCATGGGCGTTTTTTATTATATTGCCCCTGGTCTGTTTAGGCCCAGTAGCTGCTATTTCGGCCCAGCGCATGTTTTATTTATTTCTGGGCTTAATAAATATTTGTTAATTGTTGCAACTTTGCGGTAGCTATATCTTTTTGACCGTAGCCCCGTTCGCGACGGGTCTTACATGAAAGTTGCTCCGTTTTTCGTGTAGATTAATAAAATGTTTCCTTTTGCCATGTTTGAACTTGTCTTCATGTTGTTTTAATCCTAATTACATCGCATGCCACCGTAAATAGTTTCTTTAATAAATTTTTAACCGTTGCTTTGTTTAAAATGTTCTTTATATGTAACTTGACTAGAATTTCGTGTAGGTTGTGAATATGTTGCTCTTGCTTGATAATAAAAATAATAAAATATGATTTAGGGAAGAACAGTTATAAATGCAATAATTTTTATGGGGTACTTAGCAGTTTACCATGTTTAGGTTGTTACCTCATTTAAATTGACTAGCATAGTTAGTTTACTTTATGCTTCACCTCTTTCCATGATTGTGTGATATGCCATGCTTGAGTGATATGCCATGTTAATAACCTTGGTCATGTTGTGTAGCTAAACAATTTGAACCATTTCTAAATGTGTGGTATCGTCGTGTGTGACGAATACTCCACTTAACCTGTTAGTAACCGCTCTCGACGATAGATGCGATACCGTGCATTGTCTCGTGTTCCCTTCTTGATGTGGTTTGCTGGTGATTGCTTCGTAGTAATAGATGGTTGCTCGCCGATTGCCTTTTCCAGTGTTTACTTCTTGTGTGCTTCCACGGGTACTTCGGAGACGATGCGAGCTTGCGATCGACTACACCTTCGGAATCCGACTTATCAACAGGCAAGGACTATACATTACTTATGATCCATTCTATTATAACCAGCGGTTTGCATGCTAGTCTAGGTTAGGTTCGATGTCTGATCCTACCACATGTTTACACCCTCTCTTAAACCAATACAGCCATGTCCCCTCCTAGCAAACCATGTACTGCTATGTTACTATTGCTCGTTGCTCGGCCCCTGCTTAGTATGCATGCTTAGGATGCTACAAATGTTACCCTGTTACCCCTTGGATTGGGCTATCACACTATTATATTGTTGTGGATGATATGATTATTATAATGTTGACTATATTCGACGAAGAATGGAAGGTCTAGGCTATCCCGCCCCAACGCTTTGTTCCATTCGAGTCACCTAGGACCCGAGTTCAAGGTATTGTGTCTCTTGACGAGCGTGCCTAACCATGTGTGGGATGCTATGGGGTCCCCTCTTCTTACCTACCTAGCTTCAAACATTTCTAGTGGTGTCCCAAGCTGATTTACCATTTGAAACTGCATGCATAATTGGTCTACATCCAGTGGACTTAAAACAAACCGGACCAGTGGGGTGGTATATCCTATTGGTCCACACTTGGCCGGCGAGGGCCCGGGCATGGTTTTTGCCACGGTAACCCAAACCCAGTTGATACGGAAGAGACCAGGACGAGAGCACGGCCGGCTCCTGAACTGGATGTCGACTCCCCGAGGGCCACCCGGATTTGTGCGTTGTTAGTTAGAGGGACATGTCGTTTCGGATCTCTCGGGACTAAATCATAAAATAGCTGCCTGTGATGGGTAGAAACTGAGAGAGATGGGCGTGCGTGCGGAGCCTTGTAATGGGAAGTTGGTACACCCCTGTAGGGTTAAATATTTTTGAGAAGTCGTGTCCACGGTTATGGATGACTTGAGACCTACTCGTTGTTCATAGACAACAACAACTGAGATAATCTTAATATAACTTGATCAAAGTGTGTGTGCCTTGACTACTTCTTCTTCATTGGGATGCGAAGAGGAGGACAAGGATAGGATATGTGTTATGCTTGCGTAAGTAGGTGCATAGCAGACTTGTTTGAGGTGATTCCTCATCGAATGCTTGGCTTCTTATCTTACCCTCTAGATCGTTAGCCACTTCATAAATGCTAGTGCGGCAGCAACCTCACCACTTACCCCATCCTTACCGTAAACTACTAGTTATCCTAGAATGACAAGTGATGAAGTCCTTGCTGGGTCAGTTGACCACTATAGCTGGATGCTGAGTACTTCTGTACTCATGATACTACCCCCAAACTCTTTTCAGGGTTCTTGGTCGACAACAGGTATGGTGATCGATGTTTCACGTGGAGACTCGACGGCAACTAGTTAGGCGGATCCCGGCGGAGGGCCTGGACCCGTGTGGTTACGGGAATGGTGTGTTTTACCTTTTCCACTAGGCATTTGATTGTAGTCTATACTCAGACATGTATCTTCCGTTGATGTAATGTATTTAAGGAAGTTGTATGCTGATTGTATGAGATGTTGTATCCTTGTAGCTGTAATGTTGTGATATCATGTTGGAAATCCGGGGCATATGGCTTCGTCGTATGTCCCGGTGGGACTGATATGTGCTTCGTCCCCAGATCTGGATGGAAACATCTAGATCTAGAACAGTACCGCATATCGGGTCTTACAAGCGCCCTTTATGAAGTTCACTAAGATTATTCCTTATCAGTTCTTCACTGAGGTTCATCCTGACTATGCACGGTTGTCTGGGGTTGATCTCATCAAGGATGTGATAGCTTCTGCATACAAGCCCGAGAGGTCCTTTGTGATTGGTTCTATTGAGGGGATGCTTTCGGTGTATGATACTATGCTCATATTCTTTGGTACTCCATCACTCCTAAGGTGGGTGATTCCAATAATCTGTGGGGCTAAGTGTTTGATCTATTTCTTGTGATCCATGATGAGCAGCAGATTGATGTTCTGGACACTATGTTTTGTGAGTTGAGGGAGTGTGCGTGTCTCCAGAAGTCACTCATATTTGCTCCTCTCATCCAGTCTTTGATTGAGTCAGTGTGCCAGCCCGAGTTTATTGATCGTGTCACCTACCCTTTTGATATGCCGAAGAGGGACCGTGACTACAAGCCTCCTCCTCCTCCTGCATCGTACAAGGCGCCCAAGAAGGGGCGTAATCCAAGGCCAGAGGACCGTTCCAGGTTTACTCCGGGCTGCTCCTCCACTGCTAGGATCCCTCGCTCGAGGGCTCCTCGTGCTGATGATGATGCTCCAGTTGCCTTCACGCGCCATGAGAAGAAGACCTTGTTCAAGACCATCAGCAACCTCTTCAAGATGTGTCAGTCCATCTAGAAGAGGCAGCTCAAAGACGTCAACCGCTCCAAGGCAAGTCACCGTGCCTACAAGGAGAAGTAGGCTGAGAGCAAGCATGAGCAAGTGGTATTTGCCCCTGAGGATCAGGACAGTCAGTGCTCTACCTACTCGTTCCCTATGGAAAACTGGCGGTTTGATGAGGATGATGATGTGGCGAGTGGTCCTCCGGCCGTGTAGCTTCGTTAGCATCGCCTTTTCCCTTTTTGGCGTCTTGATGCCAAAGGGGGAGAAGTGTTCTATTTAGGCTTCGTTTGCTGGTTAGGTTGCAAGCCATTAGTCAAACTCTGTGTGTTCGTGTTTATGTTTGGCTTGTCGTACTTTTTAAGTACTTACCTTTCCGTACTCCCGTGTGGATGTGAGCCAACTTATCTATTATATGTGTGAGACTATGTGTTCTAATGGTTATCTTTGACTTGATGTTCCATATGATTTGCATGTTTTTCTCATCATGTCTTTGTCCATCATAGTCCTGCATAATTATTTTCTCTCATCCTCACTTACCTTCATGTGATAATTTCTTATCATGTTTACCATTCTTTGTATCACATGATAGGTTCTTGTGCAATGATCACTTCAGTTTATATGCTTCACTCATATCATTGCATTTGGCTATTTGCATAGGGGGAGATCTCATGTTGTATGTGTATTGCATTCAAAAGCAATCATCCTATTATATGCATACATCAAGGGGGAGCTCACTATGTTAAATAGTGTGCATGGCATATCTTATTGTATATCTTTTTTCCATGCTCTAACCATGGTGTTTTGGTATTATGACAATGTGGTTAGTGGGACTAGTGACGGGTGTTAAAAATGTATCTCAGGTCATTCGTCTCGTGAAGGATAATTTATTTGAAGGATGATTGGCCTCACTACAAAAGGATAAAAGGCGTGGTTATCCGGAGGTTTGAAAGATTTATTTCTGGTTGATTTGAGTCGTAGGAAAACCGCACTATCAAGAGGGGTCAACGAGGTGTGAGTATGTGTGGGAACACAAGTTTTATTTCACCAAAGCCATCCACCATACTCCCCGGGAAGATCTGCTATATATACGTGGCATGCCCATCTCAAAAATTCCCCAGTGCATTTTCCCTGGTTACCCCGTGCACACGGGCTCCCAAGCCCATGCACACGGGGTAAGGCGTCATTTTGGCGGGCAATCCCGTGCACACGGGGTCAAGTTCCAGTGCACACGGGGTTGGCTGGGATGAAAAGTGGCGCCTTGGCCCGTGCACACGGGGCACTTACCCCATGCACACGGGGTCCAGCGGTCACATACCGGCCAGTTTTTCCCATGTTCTATATATAGCCCCCTTCTTCCTCCTCCAACCCTAATCCTTCTCCCCTTGCTTGCGCTCCATTGCTAAAACACCATTTTTCTCAATAATCTCAATTCCTCCACCAAAACTTGTTGATATTTTTGGATTTGAGAGAGCAAGGCCCGATCTACACTTCCACCAAACCGATTTGTGTTCCCCTCAAGATTTATACTCCGTTGATTTTTTTACTCTTGATGCTTTGGCTCCTAGGAGGCTAGGTGTCCGTCTCGGAAGTTTCCTTTCTTGTGGTGTGCTCCGGGAAGCCTGTAAATGTGTGGTGGTCGCCTCCAAGACAAACCCCGAGTGAATAGAGGCTCATCCGTTGGGGTGACTTGAAAATGGAGAATACAGTGAGCTACTTTGTTGTATCGCTCTAAAGGATTGAGCACCGCTCCGACGGAGATTAGCACTTCCTCAAAAGGGTGTGAGCTGGGCGGACCAGAAAGTAGGTTCGGTAAAACTGCAGCTTATGATAGCGCGGGAGGTGGTTTACCGTCTGGACGTTTCCATGGAATCGCGACCTCTCTCCCAAGATGAGCACGCCCTTCGCGCTAGGCTGAAACAGACTTACCTTGGCCTAGCATCTCTAGAGCGGACGATGGCGCCCAGCGAGCCAAGGTAAGTGGTATGTGTGAGGGTGACGCCAACACGAGCTTTTTTCACCAGCATGCATCGTACCGACGACAGAAGAATGTCGTGCGTAGCCTAAGGGTGGATGACGTTGTCGTGGTTGATCATGCGGCCATGGCGGAGGCCGCCTACCATCACTTTCGCGGCCTGCTAGGGACGGACGCTGGCCGCCGGTTCTCGTTGGACCTGGACTTCCTAGGCTCGGCCTCGGAGGATTTGTCAGAACTGGATGCCCCTTTCTCCGTGGAAGAGGTGTGGGAGGCGGTGCGGCGACTCCCGCATGGGAAGGCGCCGGGCCCGGATGGGTTCACGGCTGAGTTCCTGAAGTGTTGTTGGGAGGTGGTCAAACATGACTTCATGTAAGCATTCCACAAGCTCCACTCTATGAATGGGTGTCGGTTCCAGGGTCTTAATCAAGCTCTGGCCATACTGCTGCCTAAGCACAGTGACGCTGCCGTGTTGGGGGACTACCGCCCGATTTGCCTCATCCACATCTTCGCCAAGTTGGCGGCAAAGGTTTTGGCATTGAGGCTGGCCCCGCGGCTGGGACCTCTGGTCGATCTTAACCATTGTGCCTTCATTAGGAAGCGTTGTATCCATGATAATTTCATGTTGGTGCAGCAGACGGCGCGCCTGCTGCATAGGCAGAAGGAGCCCCGAGTCATGCTTAAGCTGGATATCGCTAAGGCCTTCGACTCGGTGTCTTGGGCATTGTTATTCGAGGTGCTGCAAAAGGTAGGGTTTGGTCCTAGATTCCGCGAGATGGTGGCTATTCTACTTTCCGTGGCTAGCACTCGGGTGATGCTCAATGGCGAGCCAGGCCCACGGTTTGGCACTAGAGGGGCTTGAGACAGGGCGACCCTCTGTCGCCGATGTTGTCCGTGGTCTTAATCGACACGTTGAGCAGGCTGTTGTCTAGAGCTCTTGAGTTCGGTCTGCTGCGGAGGGTGGCCACCCATGACTTGGCGATGACGGTATCCCTATATGCGGATGATGTGGTGATCTTCTGCCACTCTGCTGAGCCGGAGCTGCGTACGGTGCACGCGCGCCTAGACCTCTTTGGGGAGGCCTCGGGACTACGCACTAACTTTGCCAAATGCTCGGTTTCCCCAATCTCTTGCTCGGAAGAGGAGGCTCTGAGGGCGGCGGCGGTTATGGAGTGCCAGGTGGCACCCTTCCCCGTCAAATAGCTTGGGATCCCTCTATCGATACGACGCCTTTCGGCTGCGGCTCTCCATCCCCTGGTGGACAGTATAGCCAACTGGTTGCCGACCTGGAAAACTTCAATGATGACGAAGGCCGGGCGCCTGGCGCTCGTTAAGTCGATGCTTATGGCGATCCCTACACACCAGACCATGGCCTTGGGACTCCGTAAGAGTACGCTTAAGAAGATCCAGAAGATCGTCAGGGGCTTCCTCTGGGCTGGCAGAGTGGACGCTAGCGGTGGGCGCTTTCATGTCAATTTGGAGAGGGTGTGTAGGACTTTACGCTATGGTGGCTTGGGGGTCCAGGACCTCGCTCGTATGGCCCTTAGCCTTCGATCTCGTTGGATTTGGAGGATGCGTACGGACCCGTTGCGTCCTTGGCGTGGCCTTGACGTGCATTTCTCCAAAACCGAGCTGCAGGTCTTTGACGCCTCCACCACGATGGTGGTGGGAGATGGAGCAACAACTCTTTTTTGGACGGACCGTTGGATTGATGGGAAGTCGATCGGGGAGATTGCTCCATGCTTTCTGGCGATAATCCCGAAGCCACTTGGTGTATAAAAGACTCATACAACAAAGTGTGCACGTGATAGAGTCACGAGCAATCGCATCGCGATGCCCCAAGCTGCGCACATCTAAGGGACACTTGGTGTATAAAAGACCGCCAGCCAGATCACAACTACGGTCTCGAAAACCCATACTAAGACGTGCATGTTATAATCATACACGCAGCACACATGTCTAGTATGAACAGCAGGTATCATCACATAACTCTACAAAGTTCTTCTTTATTGACTTACACATAGAGCATACAAAGATCATATGGCTGTGACCAACATTACATCATACAACGGAAGCAAATTAGGTCTGAGTACAGACAAGATTAACAAATGGCTTAGAGAAGCCTTGTACAACAAACATGCCCTTCCACGAGGGACCAGACTGCTGTCTGGAACTATACTACCAAGGTCAACGTCGAGCTTCAGGTCGGTGACTCCATCGGGGTCCGGGTTCTCATCTAAAACATAGAATAGGCAAACGTGAGTACAAAGTCGTACTCAGCAAGACTTACATCAGAACTATACTACTCATGCTCAAGTTTCAAGGTAAAGGGAGGTGGGGTTTCAACATGCAGAAGTGCCAGCTTTGACTTGGATAGTCCTGTACTACAAGTACCAGACTTGAGGTAAGAAGCGTACACGAGTCCACTACCAAGTCTCCAACCAATACACCACTATGGTTACTTCCTCTACTTCCCCACGAGGAGCACACCATAGCACTCACGCTTATCTTGCGAATTTTAGAAGTATCCATTCAAGTTGTCTAATAATCACGTACAGGTTCCAAGTAGTCCTTAACCGCGGACGCGGCTATTCGAATAGTTTTGTTAACCCTGCAGGGGTGTAAACTACACACACATGACCATCAGTTACCGCCAGGTCTCGTCACCATTCAAGGGGTGCCGGCGAGGATGTTCACCACGACACTTCACTCACAACCGGTCTATTCCAGGAGTCGACTATCTGATTTTGTCACCGCTCGAGAGTCCAGCCGGATCAACGATACAGACTTAGACAATGTAGGCAACCGAGACACCACCTCTGACAGATGGTTTCACTGCCTCACAGATCCACCCACATATCTAAGATGATGCAACACTTCACTCACTCTTTTTCTATGCATATGCCAAATGGAAGGCCCGAACTAATGTGACTCCTGGACGTCAACACGGATCAAGGTACTAGGCCGAGAGGGGTCAGTGAGCCCAATGTGTGGTTGTACTCTTCATCTTGGATTACCATACAAGAACTCGGTGCTTAAGGCGGTGTTCAACGAGACAACCCACTTTGTACTCCTACACAGCCTCTCATCGTTCACCTTGTATTAGGGTGGATTCACCAACACAGTTTCACCTTCATAAACACCATGTTCACTATCATCCCGACTCACATCAAAAGTATCCTCATTGTAAACTCTAAGCATGCAATAAGCAGTATCAGTTGCAGGGGCCACATGATAACAATCAACTCCTATGTCAGCTAGGATTGTGGTTTTCTTACTACTGTGACAAGATGATAGGTCATGCATCGGATATGGGTTCAACTATGCGGAAGAACGTATCATGGTGATCTCCTAAACATGCATAAGCGAGACTGAGAGGGAAAAGGGTTTTTATAGATATGATCAATGGGGTTTGCTTGCCTTGCTGACGAGGTTCAAACATAGTGTCTTCAACGAAGGGGATGGCCTCCGGTTCCGGCACCACCTCTATTCGTCAAACAACACAAACATCGAAACAATAATAACACAATGCTCAAACACATGAGTTGAAGGTTGAAACTTGATGTATGTGTCACTGATGTGTGAGTTATTCCAATTAAAAGGAGTATATTACAATTGAGTTGTAAATTCAAACTCCATTTGATTTATCGATGAATTTCAAATGCATTTGAATCAATGAATAAACATTTAAAAAGGTTGAGCATGAAGTGATGTTGTAAAGGTGAGGTAAAGTCTCTGATGTGTGGATGAAACCATTTAAAAGAAGTGTGTTGCAAAGTCATTTGCAAAATCATTCCAAATTTGAATTTGAAAAGGATCCATATGCACATATTCCACTGTTCACCCATTTTAAAATGGTCAAACATGAAAACAAATTCCATATTCACAAACCTTGTATTTTTCTGATAACTTTAGACATATTATTTTCCCAATTTGGAGTTAAAATGAATTAATTATGAATTTCCAACGATTTGGCTATTTTCTGGATTTTCTGGAATTATTTTAATTGATTTAACTGGTTTACTACGTCAGCATGACGTCAGTGTGACGTGGGGGGGGGCTGACGTGTGGGTCCAGCTTGTTAGGGAGGGGGGTTAGTTTAATCTTCTGTCTAAACTAACTGTAATTATTTTAGGAGCCTGGGCCCACTGGTCAGTGGCCCAGGGGGGATTAGGCTCGGGATTAAGCTTAGGGTTAGGGTTATAATGGCGCCGGCGTCTTTGGCTCGCCGGAGCACTCGCCGGAGTTGCGGTTTTGTGCGCGGGAGGGGGAACGGAGAGCACGAGCATGCACGGCGTGAACTCGCGCATCTGCTGGTGCAAACGGGGTTTCAAGGCGTGGCCTGTGGCGACGATGGCATCAATGGAGGCGGCGGCCCGAGCTCGGACCTCGCCGGAATCAAGTTCCAGAGCACGGGAGGAGGAGGGAGTAGGGAAAAAAGAACGAGCTCCTCACCGTGAAGCGAATGGAAAAGACGGAGGGGGCGGGGGATGCTCGAGGTGGCGTATTCGACCGGGTTCTTCTCGGAGGTCGGCAGCGAGGTCTCGAGGCTGGCGTCGTCTCCGGTGGTGCTTGACTCAAATTGACGCCGGGGTTCGGAGGAGTCGTCTTCTGCGGAGCGAAAGGACACGGTGGTTCATGCTATCTCTGCCGGAGGTTTTCTATTTTCTTTCTATTTTGCTTTCTCTTTTCTTTTTCTTCTATTTGTTTTGCTCTAAAAAAATAGCAGAGCATTTTTAATAAATGCCCAAATATTTTTATAAACCCTAGGTGACCATAAGTAAGCCACCCCTAGGTTTTGAGCAATTTTGAAATTCAAACAATTTGAATTTCATTTCAAATTGGGTTATTATTTAATTTCCAGGGCACCTTTTGAATTTTAGAAAATTCCTTGGGCATGGGAATGAACCCAAACCACTTTTAAAATGATCACCATCATTTATAGGAATTTTCCAAATATTCAAAAGGTTTTTGGAAAAAGATTTTTATCTGGCCATTTGAATTAATTTCTCAGGGCTTTCTTTTCCCCATTTTTGATTTTCTTTTGAAATTTTCACATGATGCAAAGGGACAAGCAAGCCCTAGCACTTACCCTAGTTGGGGTTCTGACACTCGCTTAACCTGGACATGCGCATGACACAAGTAACTTTGTTTCCAATGAGTTAAGAGATGTTCTCAATCTCTCCGACCTTGTTGTTTTCAAAGTATCAAACGCACGGTGGAAATAGTGATGGTGATTGCTGAAAGGAAATAAACAGTAAAGAGTTGAGGTGTAAACAATGGTGGAAATATGGATCGGGGTCCCATGATGTTCACTAGTGATGTCTCTCTCCCAAAAGACGATAAGACAAACAAGCTCGGTGAACAAATTACAGTTGGGCAATTGACAGAATTACAAACGCACCGCAATGCTAATTATGCCACAAGAAAGTTAGAGGCTCAAAAGTATGGGCAGTACGCCAAGACAAGTAGATCGTTTATTCATCAGCATCTACTTACTAATCGTCCACCTTGATATATCTATCCAAAACATCTCGCTGGTATTAAGTTGCGAGTCCCAGCAAAATTCTAAACCCAAAGCAACAGACAAGTGCATTAACAAACTTTGCGTAAGGTAAAAAATCCTTGCAACCGCGGTTACAAGCACCGTTGTTTTCTTCCTGGTGGCAACATCACATCCCCTAGTCTCATGTTTTTGTCACTCAACCTAGACATCGGGGGGAGATGAACCCATAATCAAGCATAACGCTCCCTCTTGGAGTTACTATCTACTACTTGGACAAAGAAATAAAAAGCAATGGAGAACATGCAAGAATTACTCAAGAACAAAATATAGAATGAGAAACAAATATATAACTCATCAAAATCTGAAAAAAAATTCATAATCTATTGGATCCCAGCAAACACAACATAGCAACAGCAGGAAAATTACATAGATGCCTTGATCATGTAGGGCACCTCACAAGGGCTAAGAATTGACGCACAAGATTTGAGAGAAGACATCACATAGCCACTGGTCATGGACCCATGTTCCAAGGGGGACTACTCACAGCACATCCGGTAAGCGCTCATGGTGGTGGAGAAGCTCCCGGAGGTCAATCCTCCCTCCGGCAGGGTGCCGGTAAGAGGTCTTCTTATGCTCCCGATCACGATATCGCGGCAGAGGTGGAACAGAGGTGAAAATCGCGATGCGTGGTCTCTTTTCAGGGTTTCTGCATTGGGGTGTAAATATAGGCCGAAGGGAGGCACAAGAGGGGTGCCCACCTCCCAGGCGTCCAGTGGGCGCGGCCCCACCCCTGGCATCGCCAGGAGGCCGCCTGGGAGGGGGTGGCCCCCCTCCGGCTCTCCTTTGGTCTTCCGGAAGCTTCCGTTACGCTGATTGTTTATATATTTTTCTTGGAATTTTTTTGGCTTTGTAAATATGGGTAAAAACCTGCAATTCACAGACATCAGCAGACAGAAATTGGCACTGGGTGCACTGAGTTAGTAGGTTAGTCCAAATATGTGTAAAAAGGTATGAAAGCATAGAAAAACACATAGCAAAGTCACCCAAATGAGCATGGAACAAGCAGAAATTATAGATACGTTTGGGACGTATCAGTTGCTACCAATAATAGCCCATGAAGTAATGAGAAAGGATCTCCCAAGGATGATAGACATGATCCCATCTTTGGGCATTTCCAACACAACAAAGTTCATTAGCATTAAACAATTATCAACTTCAACGGGAACGTCTTCATCAATACTAATAGGACAGTGGTTGACTTGTCATCCATTTGTAAGGAAATATCAGTAGGTATTATCTTATCTAAACACATAAGTCCCTTGCAAAAGAGAGAAAGGCATAACACTCACTCCTGCACCAAGATCACATGAGGCATTTCTGACATAATTATTTTAATGAAGCAAGTAATGGTGGTATACGTGGGTCTCCCAGCTTCTTAGAAATATTACCATGGAAGGAGAAATTAGCAAGCATAGTAGAAATTTCCTCATTAGGAACTTTCCTTTTGTTAGTAACAATATCCTTCATATACTTAGAATAAGGGGGTAAATTAACAGCATCAGTTAATAGAATTTGCAGAAAGAGTGGTTTCATCCACTTGAAAAATTTATTATATTTTTCTTCTTGTTTACTTCTGAAAGACTTGCCTTGAAAGGCATTGGCTTCTATACTCAAGGTTCTCTTTCTTTATTGTGCTTCCTAGAAAAAAAATATTCCTTATTATAATTCTTGTGCTTAGGAAGTTTTTCAGGCTCTTAAATTTCTTCCTCATCGGGAGCATCATTCTTGTCATTCTGATTATCATGTTCATTACCACTTTCAGTCTCAGCATTTATAATAGAAGTCCTATTTGGATCAACAATAGGTTCTTCAACAACTGATACGTCCCAAACGTATTTATACTTTTTTCTTGTTCCATGCTTGTTTTTTGACATTGCTATATATTTTTGCTTCACTTTCATATATTTCACAACATTTTTGGGAACTAACCTATTGCCCGGTGCTAGTTTCTGTTTGTTATTGTCTGCGCATCACAGAGAAAGTTGAAAAGTAAACATGCTTGGAAAATTCTAGAAAATTTTAAGAAATTCTAATATAATGGAATTCATCGGAAACATCGAAAAGGACCAGAGGAGGCTTGTTGTGATTCGGAGTAGAAAACAGAAAATTTTGGCACTACAAAACCAAGTCCCAAGATTGGATCTAGATAGATGCAAATAAGTATAGCGATCTTGTTACATTAACAACTGTTCAACAGTAGTTCTCTCACGGCGGAAGATATTTATGGAGAGCTCGGGAAGATTAAAGTATCACACCCCTAGGAACAGATCTACTCCACGAAGATGCAGAAGTCCCTCGAACAAAGATCGAACATACGATCTCTCTACGGTTAATCCACACATACGGTGCGGTTGATCCAGCAGGGATCCACCGTCCAGAGATCAGCACCACCGGAGTAGAGAGGAGGGAGGAGAAACCCTTTGGCATAAGGTGGAGATTAGATCTAATGGAGAAGAGAGAGAGAAAGGAAGCCCAGAGGCAAGACTATCTTGAAGAATTCACATCTTGGGGGTGCCTATCCTCATCAATTTATAGAGGGGAGGGAGGGGGCATCTTGGAGGAGGGAGGAGCCCCTAGGGTTTCTCTCCCTCTATTGTGTCGGCCAAGGACGGGGGAAGGTTCCTCCCTGATACGTCCAAAATGCATCACTATTTTACATCATAATTTACCTCTATTCATTTATATATATCATGTTATGATGATGTTCTTATAGTGTTTTGGCTTGTTTTACACGGTCTACAATTTCCGGTGCCGAAACAGCAGACACAGGAATCAGCAGGGAAAAGTGCACGAAGAGTGGCCATATCAGCACATCTCCAAATGACCTGAAATTCACGGGGTGTAACTTTCTGAAGATATAACAAAGAGTGGAAAAAGCGCAGCCGGAGGGGGACCACTAGGACTCCAGGCGCCCTGGTGGCGTGCCCCCCTTATGTTGCGCCACCTAGCCGCCTGGGGGGCGGGCCCCACTCCTGGTGCCCCCCTTTGGTCTATATCTCCCTCGTGACCTAAATATCCCGCGATGAGAAGAGTTTCCGGAGTTCCGCCGCTGCTCCGTGGCGGAAACCTACAGAGTAGAAAGACCTATCCAACGGGTAGATTCCGTGGTCTATATCTCCCTCGTCCTCATCGTCATCACCATCGTCACGGGCATCATCGAGATCATCATCACCATCATACCCATCACCAGCACCATCTCCATCTTCATCCCACCTCATCTCTCCATTGTAATCCGAGTTGTAACTTGCACTATTCATCCCCTCTACTTTACTGGTGTTGATTACTCTTTTGTGGTGAATGCTATCAAGTTTTGTTGGAGAACTATTGTTATGACCATATTGTTTATCATATATTTATCACCTCTGATCATGATCTATTTTATGTCTTGTGATTAGTTGATGACCCTCAACTGTAGGGGATCGATTGTATCGTTTTCGATAAATACGAGTGTCGAACCCAAATAGGAGCAGAAGGTATTGATAAGTGACTTTGGTAGAGGAATAGCTGCAAGCACTGAAAGATAGCTTTTTAGGGGTCTTCGGTATAAGCATCGAGATGATAAAAACAAGCAAAGTAAAAGATAGTGAGGAGAAACAAGTGTACAAATCCTTTTGAGCTAAGGATAATCCTAGAAACTTCACTTATAAAGGCTAAGGCGTTCTTGAGGACACACGGGAGAGATAATCACATGATTTTGCCATATTCCGTATCGGTACTATGTTTTGTGTTGATAGGTGTTGAGGGGGGATCTATGCTAGTACACCTTATAGACTAAGATAAGTGCACTCTTATCATTAAACACCTTGCAAGCATCCGCAAATACAAGATAGAAATTAAGGAAAAAGCCTAACCACAGCAATACGATCAAGGTTCCATTATTCCCTTGCGCAAAAGTCTGCAAACTGGGGTTCAGGTTTCTGTCACTCTGGCAACCCACCATAAGCATTCTTTATACACAATGCATTCCCCTAGGTCCTTAAAAGTCGAAGTGTTGAGTGTTCGACTCACACAACACCACTAGGAAAATAACAACACAACTTAAATATCAAACAACACATAGTACTTCAACATCATATGACTACTAAAAACTAGACTTCTCTCATGTCCTCAAGAACTAAAGTAACTACTCAAAAGACATAAAAGAGATCATGATCAGTGCTGATATATAGATGAGAAACAATCTGGACATAATAATATTTCTCCAACAAAACTCAATAGCATTCACCACAAAGTAGTAATCAACACCGGTAGAGTAGAGAGGATAGATAGTACGAATTACAACACAAGTTGCAATTGTGAGATGAGATAGGATGGTGGTGGAGATGGTGCTGATGTTGGGGATGATGTTGATGATGATCTTGATGATGCCCGTGAAGATGGTGATGACGATGGCGATGATCTCCCCTTTCGGGGGGTGTTCTCCACAGCGGAATCTACCCGTCGGAGATGTCTTTTCTTCTCTGTAGATTTCCGCCACGGAGCGGCGGGGGAACTCGCGAAACTCCTCCCTTTTTAGAGTTTTCGGATGAAGGGGGATATATAGGCCAGAGGGGGAGCCAGGAGTGGCCCCAGGGGTCCAGGCGGCCTCCCGGCGCGCCCCTGGTAGGGGCCGCCCCAGGGGGGCGCCTGGGCACCTGGTGGCCCCCCTCTGGCTTCCGTTTTGCGTGCCTCCGTCATTCTTGTGGAAAATAACCTCCGTCAATTTTTCGGGTCATTTGGAGGTCTTCTGATTCAGCAAATATGTGTCCACTTTTTACCGCTGAATCCTACGTCTACTGATTCGGCATCGGAAAGTTGCAAACTGTGTAAAACAAGCCAAAACAACATAAGAATAGCATCATGACATGAAATATATCAATGAATAGGGGTGAATTATAATATAAAATAGTTATGCATTTTGGACGTATCAACTCCCCCACGCTTAGACCTCGCTTGTCCCCAAGAGAATACTGAGCTCAGTAAACCTATGCACAAGTTTAGAGAGTGAAGTGTCGATAAATAGAATACGGTCAAGAAGCATCATGATTTCTTCACCAAACTCAAGCATCCTCAACAACAACCTCAACTCATAAGGCCCTTATGAGAAAGTAATAACAATTATAATCAAAAGTAGGGATAAGGAAACTCATCAAATCATGGCAAACATATCCTTGGTCAAAGGACAACTAACAACTTTTACTTTTGCTCTTTCACTTTATAACGGAACAATTTGAAAGTTTTGAAAGAACATGTTATTAGTCATGAAGTGCAAATGCTAACACAAAGGAAGCTTTACATGTCATAAGCTTTCGCAAACAACTTAGTTATCAAATGATAATGTCAACAAGGATGTGGTATGACAAAACTTAATGCAGCATTATATGAATGGATCCTCGTCAACATCAAGTGTCTGTTCTCTTTGGGAAAAGAAGGAAGTGGGAAAACTAACTCAACATAAAAGTAAAGGACAGGCCCTTGTCAAAGGCAAGTAGGGAAAACTCATGTTCTATCCTTAAATCAAACAGAATGAAAACAAATTTTGGGAGGTACATAGTTTGTCAATGAATGCTAATAGATAGCTCAATTATTTCTCAATATGGACAAATTTCGAGGAACGTCTCCCAAGTGGGGACGAACACATCCCCTTAATCTCCTTTGTTTGTCATTCCCAAAGTTTCTGATTTCTCATAGACCAAGCATGAAGGAGGGTTTGTTTGTTATATTATCTTACAAGTTGGGCACACTCATGCCAGTTCCTCCTCGTATTAAGGGTTTTCAGATTAGACATGCAATCCCGGGGTAAAACTTGTCCGACTTAAGAAGATCATGAATTACCTACTACTTCCTCATGAGCTAAACAAGAGGCAAAAAACAGAAGATTTTGAACATTTAAGGATAACACATGAATTCTATACTTTTAGGAGTGGTAGTGAAATACCACGAATAGGAAGGTATGGTGGACTCATATGGAAGATATTGGTTTCAGGGTATGGATGCACAAGCAGAAATCTGCTTGGCAAAGAGTTTGGCTAGAAAGGCTTTGAGAGAACAGACCATTGATTATGACTTAGATGCAAAGCACATAAATCATAAACACGAAGTTGAGCATAACACATCAAGTTGTCTTCCTTGTCAACATAACACTTCAAGCACAAAAACATAAAGGTTTTGGCTATGTCGCTACTTGAGAAAACATGCATGTTGTTATGACCATAGCTATGTTTGCCAAAATTTAAATAAAGTTTTCAAAGCCATACCTGATATAAAGTCAATACTCCCCATAAGAATCATCGTATAAGGTCGATTGCGTGAAGAGAATACCGAGTGCAGCGAAGGAACCAATAGACTTCTCATTAAAATTCCATCATAGACGACTCCACACTCACGGATACAAGACTCTCCGCAAAGGAGTGATAGACCTCAATGCAAACACCTATTTCATAACATAACTTCCCTAGACATAATACGACTCTACTTGACTCTAAAAGACTAAGATAAAGATAAAGATACTAGGCGCTCCCCAAGATTGGGACAAGCTAAGGGGGTGCCATTACCGAAGGAGATTTTACTCCTCATTCCTATTCTTGTTGATCACGTAGTCCTTGGCGAACAGCTTCCACGGAAGGGGTTCTCTGGTCTCATATGACATGTCAGTCGCCGAGATCCTGCACTCAGCACCAAAAACCATGCGCAAAAACTTTAGTTCATACTCACAGTTCTAGTTCTGGAGATCACAAATCTGCCCTTGGAGCTCAATAATTATTGATCATAAATCTGCCTTTGGAGATCAATAATTATTTCTTCTGATGCGGTGATGCTTGACCACATCTCCTTCATCTCCTTGAAGTAAGTCTTCAGCTTGTTGATGATGTCAAAGTTAGCTTCAACACCACGCTCGACCATCTTATTGTACTTGAAGACTTCTTGCTCCACTTCTTCTAGCCTAGCCTCGATGCTCCCCTCCTTGACAGGTACATTCCGATCTTCTTGATGGAGGACACCATCCTCCACCCGAACGGTTTGAGAGTGCTTCTTCACCTTAGTGAGGTAAGGGTTGATGAAGTTGACGACGAACTTGTCCTTGGAGGAATTTTGGGAAGCCATGGCACCTAGGTCTACATGAAAGTTTTCCTGGCAGAAACAGCTCGAAAAGAAAAAAAAACACGAAATCGCGAGATCTAGTGTCGGGACGATCCGGGCAAATATATAGCAAAAATTCCTGCAACAAAAGGAAGGTAACGAGCCAAAGTGGGGTTGGAGACGGACTCTGGCGTACCCAGGCGGCCTCCCGGCGTGACCAGGAGGTAGGCCGCGCCAGGGGGCGCCTGAGCCCCCTGGAGCTCCCCTCCGGCTCCACTTAGGCCTTGATTTTTCCTAATTTCACATAAACTCGTAATATGAAACTTTTATGGCGGTTCGCGATGTTTCCTTACCGTAATACATACCTTTTCTTATTATGTTCCTGTTGGTGTCTAAAACAAGGCTGCAACATATTCTTCATGAGTTGTTGTGTGTATCAAATTTACATCAACATTGACAGGATCTCCCGCCATGTAATGCTTGATTTTTGCTCATTCACAACTTGAGGTTTGGTGCCATCAAAATTGTTAATCTTGATTGCACCGGACCGGAAGACTTCTTCAATATGAAATGGCCCTTCCCATCTGGAAAGTAATTTACCTGGAGAAAACTTGAAACGAGATCTAGACAACAAAACTTTATCACCAACATTAAATTCACGTTTCAGAATCCTTCTATCATGCCACTTCTTTACCTTTTCCTTGAACATTTTAGCACTCTCGTAAGCCTCACTTCTCCACTCATCTAGAGAAGTCAAGTTCATGAGGCACTTTTCACCAGCTAACTTTGCGTCAGCATTAAGATCTCTACTAGCCCAGAAAGCTTTGTGTTCTAACTCTAATGGCAAATGACAAGCCTTGCCATAGACCATCTTATAGGGAGACATGCCCATGGGGTTTTTGTAAGCAGTTCTATACGCCCACAAAGCATCTCCTAACTTCTTTGACCAGTCCTTCCTAGAACTGTTACCTGTCTTTTGTAAGATCAACTTGATCTCTCTATTGGTGAGCTCAACTTTCCCACTAGTTTGAGGGTGGTACCGTGAAGCAATTCTATGATTGACATCGTACTTGGCTAAAGATTTTCTAAAAGATCAATGCGTGAAGTGTGAACCTCCATCAGTCATGAGGTACCTTGGTACACCAAACCTAGGAAAAATTACATCTTTGATCATTTTCAAAGATGTCTTGTGATCAGCACTCTCAGTGGGTATTGCTTCAACCCACTTGGTCACATAATCAACAGCTACTAAAATGTGAGTATACTTGTGTGAGGGAGGAAAAGGACCCATAAAATCAAAACCCCAGCAATCAAAAGGCTCAATCACTAGAGAGTAATGCATAGGCATCTCATTCCTCCTACTGATATTACCAACTCTCTGACACTTATCACAAGATAAAACATAATTTCTAGCATCCTTAAAGAGAGAGGGCCAATAAAACCTGATTGGAGAACCTTATGTGCGGTCCTCTCACCGGCATGATGTCCTCCATAGGGACTATCATGACATTGTCTGAGAATGTCCTTCTGTTCGTTCTCCGGTATGCATCTTCTCACAATCCCGTCTGGACCTTCCTTGAAAAGATGTGGGTCATCCCAAAAGTAATGCCTCAAATCGTGGAAGAACTTCTTCCTTTGCTGAAATGTTAAACCTGGAGGCATAAACTTTGCAACGATAAAGTTAGCATAATATGCAAACCAAGGGTCGGAAAGAGATTGTACTTTTACAACAGCTAGTTGTTCTTCTGGAAAAATGACGTTGACTGGAATGGGATCATGCGGTATATCTTCCATCCTTGAAAGATTGTCCGCCACCGGATTGTCTACTCCTTTCCTATCAACAATCTATAAATAAAATTCTTGAAGAAGGAGTACCCACCGGATGAGCCTTGGTTTGGCATCTTTCTTCTCCATAAGATACTTAAGGGCAGCATGGTCAGTATGAATAATAACTTTAGAATCAAAAATATAAGGTCTAAGCTTATTACAAGCAAACACTACTGCTAAGAATTCCTTCTCAGTAGTAGCATAATTCTTTTGAGCACTATCAAGGGTTTTGCTAGCATAATGTATAACATTCAATTTCTTATCAACCCTTTGTCCTAAAATAGCTCCAACAGCAAAATCACTAGCATCACACATAATTTCAAAGGGTAATTTCCAATCAGGTGGTTTTACTATAGGAGCGGTTATTAAAGCTTTCTTAAGAACTTCGAAGGATTCCTTACAATATTCATCAAATAAAAAAGGTATATCCTTCTGGAGAACATTAGTGAGGGCTCAGGTGGTTGTACTATAGGAGTGGTTATTAAAGCTTTCTTAAGAACTTTGAAGGCTTCCTTACAATCTTCATCAAATACAAAAGGTATATCCTTCTGGAGAAGATTAGTGAGGGGTCTCGAAGTCTTAGAAAAGTCTTTAATAAATCTTCTATAGAAACCAGCATGACCGAGAAAACTACGAATACCTTTGATGTCCCTTGGATAGGGCATCCTTTCAATAGCTTCAATTTTCGCCTTGTCCACTTCAATTCCCCTCTCGAAAATCTTGTGACCAAGGATGGTCCCTTCGTTAACCATGAAGTGGCACTTTTCCCAATTTAGAACTAAATGTGTGTCCTCACATCTCTGCAAAACTTTATTAAGATTGTGGAGACAATGGTCAAAGGAAGTTCCATAGACGAAGTAATCGTCCATGAAGACTTCCACAATCTCCTCACAGAAACCATGAAAAATAGCAGACATGCATCTCTGAAAAGTAGCAGGTGCATTGCATAAACCAAAAGGCATAAGCCTATAAGCATATTGTAATGCCCTCAGTGTCAAGCAACAGTAATCATTTTTGTTATTGATTAACTCACCATGATTAGCAAGTAATTAGTCACCCTTGATCATGCCAAGTCAAATTCAAATTTAATTGAATTGCCAAAATCAAAAGTGGAAATTATAGTTCAACCAAATTTTGTGCAACCAGTTTTATTAAATAGAAAATAATCATTATATCATAATAAAATAGAAATGGGAATTTATTAAAGTGTTTTAATATTATAAACAAATAAAACAGTAGCCAAAACAGTTTGTGCAGCTGCAGCTTCTAATCATTTATTATTTAGAAAAAAATCATATAATTTTATAAAAAGCTCATAGTTTGTGTAGCTGCAAATTTAGGTGTAACAAAATTTGTGGTGCAAGTATCCCCTATTACAAAAATCTATAGCTAACTAATTAAAATACAAACAGGAAAGAAAAGATAAAAGAAAAAAAAAGCAAGATCTATCTGAAGCCCTAGGCGGATCCCACACCTCCTCTACTACTCACGCCTCCCGTTGTCGACGCCATGGACGACGATTGCCACGCGCCGGCAATCCCAAGGTTCCCGGCGAGTATGAGGTCCTCGTCGTGCCTGGAAAACCCCTGGATGCCCTCACTCCTCTCCTCTATCCCCGTGGACGCGCAAAGATCTTTTCCCCCTCCCCTGTTCGTCCCCCCCCACACACACACACCTGAGCCGCCATGCGCGCGGCTTCTTGAGCTCGCGCGGCCACTGGCCGAAAAAGCCCAGTCCAGCGTGTCCTTGTAGTCCGCCATCGACGACTACGCCTTCCCGCAGAACCAATCGAACCCGGAGCCACCATGACGTGTGAATCAAGCCCGTCTTCCTCTTCTGTCCCGCCGGAGTTCGACTCCGATTCTGGTCGCCAGGTACTCCCCCGACCCCGCTGCCTCCTCGACGTGCTCCACGGTGAGCTGGGCTCCATTTCCCCCATTTCCCGCTAGAGTTGGTGGCCTCTGTCACCGTCTCCGTCACGCCATGGCTCCGGCTGCCGCCGTGCCTACGTGGTCATGCGCCACTCGCCATGGGCCCATGGCCGCTCCCATGCGCGCCTTCTTGCGGCCGCGACCTCACCGCGCCGCCCGCTGCCACACGCTCTGGTCGCGCCCTCTATCTCGCCCCTTCCGTGCACACCCATGGCCACGCCGCGCCCGAGGCGCCCCCTCCCGTGCCCAACTGTGGCTGCTACTCCTCGCAGAGATGCGCCGTTCTGCTACCACTTCTGGCCCTGCACCCTCTCCCTCCATACCATCTTGTTGCCAGCTGTGTCCCTGCCGTGGCCGGCCTCACCGTGGTCTGCCTCACCGGCGGGCACTGTGCTGACGTGGCCTTCATTAGGCCCTAATGATCCTCCATGTGACACTAGCAGGTGGGACCAGCCCCCTGCTAAACCCCTGACATTTAAATTAAATGGGGTAGTCCTCTCTATCACTGACTACTGGGCCCTAGGCCTTTTATTAAATTAAATTTATTTTTAGCACATGTGTCTCTGACTGGAGGACCCCAACTACGAGTTTAATTATTTAAAAGAATTGGTAGAAATTACAGAGTATGACATGTGGACCCTTGGCTATTTAGATATAATAAAGATATACATAAAATTAATTTATAATATTGTGGAGAATGACATATGGGTCCACATGTTCTTAAAATAGATATAATGATTTAATTAGATGACTAGAGGCTGACCAGTGGGACCCACTGGTCAGGTTTGACTAGTCAACCTGCTGACAGGTGGGGCCCCACTATCAGTTGACCAGGTGAAATACACTATTGTGGATAAGGTTGATTATTTAATAAAAGAAATTCAAAAAATGCTTTTCGATTGATTTAAACCTTGAAAATCAATATCTTCTAATCCGTAACTCCGATGAAAATAATTTAAATATGAAACTTGACCAGAAAAATGTAATGAATACGGATACGCTACCCATACCCCCACCACACCCCTCTAACATACCGCACACGGGACATTCCCCCTTCAATTGCACTGTCCGGTAATCAAGCGGTGCCGGTAAAACTTTCCGGATGAAAATGATATGTATAAGAAAGTTATTTAGAATGGATCTTCGAGCACGGATACACTATCCACATGTCTGTCAGATGTCTCTAATAGTGCAGACATGGAACCTTCCCCTCTGGATCATCTGTTCGGTAATCAACCGATACTGATGAGTCAACCCCGGATAAATTCCTGCTCCGAGCAAATCACCGAACACTGCGTTAGAGCCCCATTGCTTTATATCTGCTATGCCATACCTTTGTATTTCTATTATTGTTGTGTATTTACTGTTTCTCCCCCCCCCCCCCTATTCTCCGGTAGACCTCGTTACTGCCACCGACAACACCGTTGCCGAGTACGACTACTACATCGACGTTTGTACCCCTACCGTCGAGCTTCTAGGAAAGCAGAGCCATTTTCCTTCCCCGGATATCGCCAATCTTCCCTACTTTTCTTGCACTAGGCATTTTTACTGCGGCTGCTACGTTTCTTACCTATTCAATTGCATAGCATGTCATTGTCGTCCCTTGATGTACCTTCCTTTATCCTATGCTGCCTATTAAATATATATATTATTTAGTAGTGAGCCATTAGCATTGTTAGTCAACTAGGATTAGATAGCGGGTCGTGGACACTCTGGGGAGTGAACCCGGATACAAATATATATATATATAACTGTACAAGTGCAGTACAATGCAGACACCGCCTAAGGCCCCTACCTCGGCTCTCCTGAGCCACATCAAGTGCGAGCTATCGAGGAGTAATCCTCGTACTCCACTCGTTGTTGACTTTGTATAGCCGCCCTAGGGTCCAGAACCATGGTTGGCCTTAAGGTAAGAAGTCGGGAGACCCAACGGTGCCCGCGAGCGGTATTGCGACGGGAAAGACAGGGAGGGCACGACTGATGTTACTGTCGTGCTTGGCCCCTAATCGTATCTCGCGAGAGTTACCAAACCACGAAAAGTCGAGCTCTACCAAGAGCACACAGGAGACAAGGTAAGGATACGGTTCACCTTGTTGGTAACCACGTGATGACCCTCAACTGTAGGGGATCGATTGTAGTGTTCTCGCGGGTAAGTTAACCCAATTTATTGATTCGACACAAGGGGAGCCAAAGAGTATTTATAAGCTTTAACAGATGAGTTGTCAATTCAAACGCACCTGAAATATACTTGCTCTTGAAAAAAAGTATTAATAGCAACTGTGGTATGATAGTGATAGCAACGGTGATAATTGAAAAAGAAAAACAGCTGAAATAAACTAGTAGTAACTAGAAGGATTAAAAATATTGTAGGCTAGAGAGATAAATGGTTGGGCACTGCATGAATAAGAATGAACATGTAATAGATTCTAACACGTGGCAAGGCACACGAAAAAGTCCACTCGTTGTTGACTTTGTATAGCCGCCCTAGGGTCCAGAACCATGGTTGGCCTTAAGGTAAGAAGTCGGGAGACCCAACGGTGCCCGCGAGCGGTATTGCGACGGGAAAGACAGGGAGGGCACGACTGATGTTACTGTCGTGCTTGGCCCCTAATCGTATCTCGCGAGAGTTACCAAACCACGAAAAGTCGAGCTCTACCAAGAGCACACAGGAGACAAGGTAAGGATACGGTTCACCTTGTTGGTAACCACGTGATGACCCTCAACTGTAGGGGATCGATTGTAGTGTTCTCGCGGGTAAGTTAACCCAATTTATTGATTCGACACAAGGGGAGCCAAAGAGTATTTATAAGCTTTAACAGATGAGTTGTCAATTCAAACGCACCTGAAATATACTTGCTCTTGCAAAAAAGTATTAATAGCAACTGTGGTATGATAGTGATAGCAACGGTGATAATTGAAAAAGAAAAACAGCTGAAATAAACTAGTAGTAACTAGAAGGATTAAAAATATTGTAGGCTAGAGAGATAGATGGTTGGGCACTGCATGAATAAGAATGAACATGTAATAGATTCTAACACGTGGCAAGGCACACGAAAAAGCAATGATCATCTAGGGAAATATCAAACATTAGGCATGTATCACGTAGGTAGTTGTGCGTGCTTGCAATAAGAACATGCACAACATCTTTTGTCCTACCATCCCGCTAAGAACGGGGCCAAAAGGAACTTATGGAGATTAAGGTGTTCCTGTCAAAGAACACCGGAAGAAAGCAATAAACTCAATGGATACATGGAATCCTCAAATTATGGACCGTCCCCTTTGGTGTCCCAAGCTGTCACCTTTGGGATCGCCGGTTCAGGACCATAATAGGTGCATACAAATCATAGATAGGATCTCAAACATAAATATACTCATGAAAACATAAGTGGTTCAGATCTGAAAACATGGCACTCGGGCCCAAAGTGACAAGCATTAAGAGCAACAAGTTGTAGCAAAGATGATAAACACCATATTAGATGATAGGCAACATGCCCCCGACAATTTGACGAACTATTACATGATCAAACTCATCCAATCCCTACCATCCCCTTTGCCTACAGCAGGGAATTACTCACAAATGTGAAGAGAAGTCATGGAGGGAGGATGGATTGGTGATGGGGATGACGATGGCGATGATCTCCCCTCTCCGGAGGCCAAATCAGCCTCCATATTATCCCTCCCGAGGAAGAACAAAGGGTGGCGGCGGCTCCGCGGCGGGTTTTGGAACAGCGACTTCTATTTCGGAGGTTCCTCTTCACGAGAATAAATAGGGGCCAAGGTAGGTCACCAGAGGGGGTGCGACGCACCCAGGCGGACACCCGGCGTGGCCATGGGGGTGGATTTTCTGTATTTTTTCAGTGAATTTTCTGGGTGCATGGATTTTCTGTATTTTTTCAGTGAATTTTCTGAGATGTCCAAAAATCCATTTTCCTGCACACAATAAAACCATATAGGCAGCTCTGCTGCAAACAGCGTCAGTCCGGGTTAGTTTAGTTCAAATCATGCAAGAATGAGGGAAAAACAATAGCAAAAGTGTTTGGAAAAGAAGATAAGTTTGGGACGTATCAACTCCCCCAAGCTTAGCCTATTTCTTGTCCTCAAGCAATTCAGTTCAACGAACTGGACGCGACAAAGAAAACTTTGACAAACTCTTTTGCTTCAAAAGATGTATATAAGACGGTACTACGAAATAGTTTAGCACGTATCAAAACTATGCTATGAGGACAATGCACAAAGCAATCCTTCTTTCAAGTGATCAATCACAAACAACCAAAAGTAAACAATATGCATCCGAAAAACAAGACAGGATCACAATGCACATAGCCTAAACATACTAGAGTGGTATCTCGCTAGCCTCCATGAGTGAACCAAATCATAAATGCAAAAACTCCTCCGGAGTTTTAAAGGAGACTATAACTAAGAATTTCAGACTTGCAATATCACTATCATGCAGAAGACAATGTGGTACTTTGGGACAATGCATGTTACACTAAGAATGACAATTATGCTCTCAATAGTTGGTGCTTTGAAGAAAGAAGGGGAGACTCTAGAACTGTGGATTTTTGATGGCAAGGTTGAAAACCCATGGTTTGAAGCAAAGACTAAACATGTGCCAGAGCTCTTGGTTTTGAAAACAGAGACAAAATTATTTTGAGAAGTGCAACTTTCCATTCAACGGTGAATGGTAAAGGTCTCTCAACATCTCCCATGCCAACCATATTAATGATTTTGCTTACACTTTTGTTCCCTTATCCATCCATCGTTTGACGGTCTATGGAACCTTTTATTTTGCCTCAAGTATGGAAGGAGGTTATCGTTCCATCTATAATTAGCATTATTTGGTCCATTTCATTCCATCATCAAGTATGGGGGAGGTGTAACTCTCTTTTTTTTTAATTTGACTAGTTAAAACTTCCTTCAAAATATTTTTGGCATGGTAGATACTGATTTTCCCTCACCGCACCATGAGCTTGTACGGTTACAAGAGGGAAGCTTTTGAATAAATTTCGAGATGGCACAAGAAAGTCTAAGTTAGGACTGGCCGGTAAATACCACATATTGGAAGGTATGGTGGACTCAAGTGGAATAACTGGTTTGGAAAGGAGTTTGGATACACAAGCAGAATTCCGCGTAGTGCGAGCGAAGGCTAGCAAAAGACTGGGAAGCGACCAACTAGAGAGCAATAATTGTCATAATCACACAGAGCGACAAAGCAACATTGACTCGGGCATGAAAGTGATATAACTATTCTGAAATAAAAAGGTCATCAAGGAATGATAGACATTTTAGTCATAAACATGTGTGAACATGTGCCAAGTCAATCCAAGAATTCTCCGAAGGGAAATACCACTTCAATATGCCAAACCATGAACAATGAAATGCATGTAAATTATTTCAACAACACATTATGCACTCTAGCTATTTGAGATCAGCCACAAAGAAAGCATGAACACTGGGAAAACATTGTAAACATAGCACTATGTCGCTACAACCTGGTCTCTAGACCATAAGTACAGGCATATGTACAAAAGTAGAAACAAGAAGAGTTCATACCGGTTTTCCTTGGTGCTTCCCTTCCATCGATCTTCATCATTAGTACCTCCTCACTTGCACGACCGAACATGGGAAATATATAACCAAATGTCATCACGGACTCGAGCTGAACTCTGAAAACAAAGCAAACTAAAGAGAGAAAGGAAATCTTTTGGGGTTTTTTAAAGGTTTAGCGAAAGAAAAAGAAAAGAGAATCTTTTTGTTGTTTTTGCAAATTAACAGAACAAAGAAGAACAGATAAAAATTTCGAAAAGACCAAAGCGAATAAAAAACGGATAATACAATGGAAAATTGAGAAGGGCACGTACTCCCTCAACCTTAGGCTTTTGGCCTAAGTTGGTAGCAGCTACTGCCCCTAGGAGCCTCCTGCTCCGGGGTGATGGTAAGTTCAAGAGTCGTATGAGCCCTCCGGCGCGTACACCGAAGTCCTCGGGTCCTCCCATGAGGATGGTCTTGTGCTCCAAGCAGAGGAAGACCCCTCACCATACTGAGTGACGGTCTCCCCCTAGAAAGGTGGGAACTCACCATGCTCCTCCTCGTCGGGCAAAACCCCCTCCATGGGCTTATGCAGCTAATACTGGTCCAGGAACTCATCGAACTGGACATCATTGATGGACCATCCGTTCCTGCGGGTGTGATCAAACAAAAGTGGTGCAGGTAGACAGATCTCACGAGTAATGGTCTTTTCAAACCTCAAAATATAAACAAGGTTACCAAACTGGGAAGTCATGGTAACAAACTTATGCCTCTTCATAGCAGCAAGATCAAGAGTTGCGTAAGAAAAGGGAACATGATCAGGATGTGGGGTGTCGTTAAGAGACTCAAGGATAAGTGTGGCATAATCACCACCAAATAAATCACTCTTGTTACTGTTCGTAACAAGGCGTCGAGCAATTAAGGCACCCACATTATAATCATTCCTATCAGAGAGGGCGTTCGCATAGATAGCGAAATCTGGTGCAGAACCGTTGCTCGAGTTGTCACGAGCCAACACCCCTCTAGCAATAAAGTACGCGAAATACCTGATGTGGGGGAATAAAATGCTGGAAATCTTTGTACGCCGAATGTCGCTTTCCTCTTCGCTACAAAGGGAGTTGAAGAGGGTCCTCAACTCGGAGGGCTGAGTGTTCATCCTCGCCGTCTGACCGGCGTTCGGCTCACCTATTATATCACAAATCTGCATTGGCGTAAATCCCATAAAAATCCTCTTTAACCCTTGCAGCTTCAAGAAATTCATCGCATGGATATATCATTGCGCATGTTGGACTCGTGTCTTCCAACAACTCCAAGGGCACATGAGCTTCATTGTTTCTCACCCTAGCAGCTGAGGGTGAAGCTGCAGCTCTAGTAACTCGATAAGAGCGCTCGGGCTTCTTCTTCCCAAGCCACCCCTTTGCTTTTCCTAGCAAACTCATTTCTGAAATTTTTGACAATTCACAAAAACAAGGATTTAAACAAAGTGAGTTGAGGCAAACTAGTCTACTCACATACCTAAGGCATAAACTTGCATCAAAACTTGGAAAATAAATTTCTACACATGCATGCAAGCTCATATAAACAGCACCAAGAACTACTAAATACTCACAAATGAAGCCACCAATCAAAAATCTAATTGGAGGGGTGGAGGAATTACATACTGATACGTCCAAAATGCATCACTATTTTATATAATAATTATTTCTTATTCATTGATATATTTCATGTTATGATGTTGTTCTTATGTTGTTTTGGCTTATTTTACACAGTTTGCAACTTGCCGATGCCGAAGCAGCGGACGCAGGAATCAGCGGTAAAAAGTGGACACTGAGTTGCTGAAGAATAATACCTCCAAATTACCTGAAAATCGACGGAGGGTATTTTTCAGAAGAATGACGAAGACACGCCGAAGAGGGGCCAGAGGGGGGCACAGAGTGCCCAGGCGGCCACCTAGCGCGGCCCCCACCCTGGCCGCGTCGGGAGGGATCTTGGACCCCTGGGGCCACTCCCCCCCCCCTTTACCCTATATATCACTCATATACGAAAAACCCTAAAACAGGGAGAGTTTTCGGAGTTCCGTCGCCGCTCCGTGGCGGAAACCTACAGAGGTGAAAAGACACTCCGGCGGGCAGATTCCGCCGGGGAGAACACCTCCTGGAGGGGGAGATCATCGCCATCGTCATCACCATCGTCACGGGCATCATCGAGATCATCATCAACATCATCCCCAACATCAGCACCATCTCCACCACTATCCAATCTCACCTCACAAGTTTATCTTGTGTTGTAATCCGTACTATCTATCCTCTCTACTCTACCGGTGTTGATTACTATCGTGTGATGAATGTTATTGAGTTTTGTTGGAGAATTATCATTGTGTTCAGATTGTTTATCATATATTTATCCCCACTGATCATGATCTCTTTTATGTCTTGTGAGTAGTTACTTTAGTTCTTGAGGACATGGGAGAAGTTTCGTTGTTAGTAGTCATATGATGTTGAAGTAATATGTGTTGTTTGATATTTAAGTTGTGTTGTTATTTTCCTAGTGGTGTTGTGTGAGTCAAAGACTTAACACTTCGCCTTATTAAGGACCTAGGTGAATACATTGTGTACAAAGTATGCTTACAGTGAGTTGCCGGAGTGACAGAAACCTGAACCCCAGTTCGCACGCTTTTGCACAAGGGAACAATGGATCATCGATCGTATTGCTATGGTTAGGCTTTTTCCTTAATTACTATCTTGTATTTGCGGATGCTTGCAGGGTGTTTAATCATAAGAGTGCACTTATCTTAGTCTAGAGGGTGCACTAGCATAGATCCACCCACTCAACACTTATCAGCACAGCACATAGTACCGATACGGAATATGGCGAAAGCACGTGACTATTTCTCCCGTGTGTCCTCAAGAACGTTTTAGCCTTTATAAGTTCAGTTGCTAGGCCTCTCCTTTTCTCAAAAGGATTGGGCCACTCATTACTCCTCAGTGCTCTTTACTTTTCTTGCTTTTACCTTTTTGTTGCTTATATCGAAAACCCCTAAAAATGTATCTTTCAGTTCCTGCCGGTATTTCTTTGCCAAAGTCACTTACCAATACTTCTGCTCCTCGTTGGGTTTGACAGTCTTATTTATCGAAAACGCTACAAAAGATCCCCTATAGTTGAGGGTCATCAAGTATTGTTTTCTGGCGCCGTTGCCGGGGAGCGTAGTGCTATTAGTAAGTGAAGCTAGTAAGGAAGTCTTTATATTTATGTTTTTATTTTCTGTTGCTACTTTTTGTCCCTATGGACACCTCTATTCTTGGATCTTTATTTATGGGGAAACGCCCCACAATTGTGGTGGTCACTCCTACCCCTACTGAAATTGTGCCTTACAAAATATCATCAGGTATTATCAATTATGTCTTATATAATAATGCAGGAGATAGACATCCAGGTGAACACTTGCTATATTTATCACAACTATGTTCATTATTTAAGCTTGTAGGTGTGTCACTCGAGTTCGTCATGAATAAACTATTCTCCGTATCACTTATAGGTAAAGCTTCAGATTGGTATAAGCTCCTCGATAACTCACATCTACTTAATTGGGAAGAGCTTATGTCTCTCTTTTATACAAAGTTTTACCCTCTTCATGAAATTCATCGAGACAGGAATTACATCTACAACTTTTGGTCTCGCGACGGAGAGAGCATTGCTCAAGCTTGGGGGAAACTTAAATCCCTAATGTTCAAATTCCTATCCATGAACTCCCCAAAAATATTATACTTACAAATTTTTATGCCAGGCTTTCTCGCCAGGATAAGGAGATGTTGGATGCCTCCTCTAGTGGGGTATTCCAAATAAAAAGTGTTGAAGAAATGTGGGATCTCATCGAAAGGATCCAGAAGAATACTGAAGACTGGGAAATCGACAAAGGTATTGAACCTGCTATAGATTATGGGCATGATTACATTGAGAGCTATGTGAAAACTGGTTTCTTTAATACCTTCTGTTCTAAGATTGGTCTTGATTCACAGCTTATGATTGATTTCTGTAAGAACTTTGCCTCTCACATTGACTCTTCGAAAGAAGAGAAGGCTCAGTACCATAAGCCCTTTAAAGAATTACCTGTTGATATTCATGTTGCTGACCCTATTCTGCCTGTAGTTTTCTATGAAAAGCCCCCTTTTCCTACAAGGATGAGGGAGCACTCTTTTGTGTCAGGCATAATAAATAAAAGTGGGAGAAGAACTGACTAACCTGAGGACCTGATCAAGGTCGATCCTCAAGTTGCGATGGTTAAAGATTTACTAACTAATGATGTTTCAGATTCCAAGATAAATTTTTGTGTTGTTTCAACTAACATTGTCATGGCCAAGAATAAGAGCCCAATTTCAGGTAAACCAGTTGTATCTGTCAAAATAGGAGACCACAACTATTACGGGCTTTGCTATCTGGGATCCAGTGCTAGCGCTATTCCTTATTCACTCTATCAGGAGATCATGGGTGAGATTTCACCCTGCGAACTTGAAGAGATCAATGTTACTATTTATCTAACAAACAAAGAAACTATCTCTACCATTGGAATTGTGAGAGATGTTGAAGTCCTATGTGGAAAGCAATATATGGAGGACCACGAGAATGATATGCATATGTAGGAAAGAAATGAGTTGGACGAAATATTCACATGACAAACTGCTATCCTGAAGCACAACCTTCCAGTTGAGCCTTTAGGAATCCTAGCACAACCAAAAGAAGACCCGGTGTTTGACCTCAAACCACTGCCCGATACGCTCAAGTATGCCTATTTAGATGAAAAGAAAATATATCCTGTCATTATCAATGCAAACCTTTTAGGATTTGAAGAAGAGCTATTATTGGAGACATTTCGCAGACACCGTGGTGCCTTGGGCGATATCCTTGATGACCTTAAGGGAATCAGTCCATCGATTTGCCAACACACTATCAATCTCAAGCCCGATGCTAAGCCAGTTGTTGATCATCAATGACGGCTGAACCCAAGGATGAAGGATGTGGTTAGGACGGAGATTCTCAAGCTTCTAGCCGCAGGTATCATCTATCCTATATCTGATAGTAGGTGGGTAAGTCCAGTACATTGTGTTCCTAAGAAAGGAGGTATGACTGTTGTTTCTAATGATAAAAATGAACTAATACCTCAAAGAGTTGTTATTGGATATAGAATGTGTATTGACTACGGGAAGTTGAACAAGGAAACCAGGAAGGATCATTACCCTCTGCCCTTTATTGATCAGATGCTAGAGAGGTTGTCCAAAAACACCCAATTTTGCTATCTTGATGGGTACTCTGGCTTCTCTCAAATTCATCTTTACACTGCCGATCAAGAGAAGACCACTTTCACGTGTCCTTACGGTACTTATTCTTACAGGCGCATGCCTTTTGGTTTATGCAATGCACCTGCTACTTTTCAGAGATGTATGTCTGCAATTTTTCATGGTTTTTGTGAGGAGATTGTGGAAGTCTTCATGGACGACTTCTCCGTCTATGGAACTTCCTTTGACCACTATCTCCACAATATTAATAAAGTTTTGCAGAGATGCGAGGATACAAACTTAGTTCTAAACTGGGGAAAATGCCACTTCATGGTTAACGAAGGTATCGTGCTTGATCACAAGGTTTCCGAGAGGGGAATTGAAGTGGACAAGGCGAAGATTGAAGCTATTGAAAGGATGCCCTATCCAATGGACGTTAAAGGTATTCGTAGTTTTCTCGGTCATGCTGGTTTCTATAGAAGATTTATCAAAGACTTTTCTAAGACCTCGAGACCCCTCACTAATCTTCTCCAGAAGGATGTTCCTTTTGTATTTGATGAAGATTGTAAGGAGGCTTTCGAAGTTCTTAAGAAAGCTTTGATAACCACTCCTATAGTACAACCACCTGACTGGAAATTGCCTTTTGAAACTATGTGTGATGCTAGTGATTTTTCCGTTGGAGCTATTTTAGGACAAAGGGTTGATAAGAAATTGAATGTTATAAATTATTCTAGCAAAACCCTTGATAGTGCTCAAAAGAATTATGCTACTACTAAGAAGGAATTCTTAGCAGTAGTGTTTGCTTGTGACAAGTTTAGTCCTTATATTGTTGATTCAGAAGTTATTATTCATACTGACCATGCTGCTCTTAACTACCGTATGGCGAAGAAGGATGCCAAACCAAGACTCATCATGTGGGTACTCCTTCAAGAATTTGATTTACAGATTGCTGATAGGAAAGGAGCAGATAATCCGGTGGCGGACAATCTTTCAAGGATGGAAGATATACCACACGACCCCATCCCAGTCAACGACAGTTTCCGAGATGAACAACTTGCCGTTGTAAAAGTAAAATCTCTCTCCGATCCTTGGTTTGTAGATTATTGTAATTTTATCGTTGAAAAGTATTTGCCTTCAGGTTTAACATTTCAGCAAAGGAAGAAGTCCTTCCATGATTTGAGGCACTACTTTTGGGACGACCCTCATCTTTTCAAAGAAGGTCCTGACGGTATTGTGAGAAGATGCATACCGGAACATGAGGAGAAGGACATTCTCAAGCAATGTCACGATAGTCCCTATGGAGGACATCACGCCGGTGAGAGGACCGCACACAAGGTTCTCCAATCAGGCTTTTATTGCCTACTCTCTTTAAAGACGCTAGAAATTATGTTTCATCTTGTGATAAGTGTCAGAGAGTTGGTAATATTAGTAGAAGTAATGAGATGCCTATGAATTACTCACTAGTGACTGAGCCATTTGATTGCTGGGGTTTTGATTTTATGGGTCCTTTCCCTACTTCAAACAAGTACACTCACATTTTAGTAGTTGTTGATTGTGACCAAGTGGGTTGAAGCAATCCCCACTTAGAGTGTTGATCACAAGACATCTTTGAAAATTCTCAAATATGTAATTTTACCTAGGTTTGGTGTACCCATGTATCTTATGACTGATGGAGGATCACACTTCACGCATGGAGCTTTTAGAAAAGCTCTAGCCAAGTACGATGTCAATCAGAGAATTGCTTCACCGTACCATCCTCAAACTAGTGGGCAGGTTGAGCTCACCAATAGAGAGATCAAGTTGATCTTGCAAAAGACAGTTAACAGATCTAGAAAGGACTGGTCAAAGAAGTTAGGAGATGCTTTGTGGGTGTATAGAACTGCTTACAAAAACCCCATGGGCATGTCCCCGTATAAGATGGGCTATGGCAAGGCTTGCCATTTGCCATTAGAATTAGAACATAAAGCTTTCTGGGATGTTAGAGAGCTTAATGCTGACCTAAGGTTATCCGGTGAAAAGCGTCTCATGAACTTGACTTCTCTAGATGAGTGGATAAGTGAAGCTTACGAGAGTGCTAAAATGTTCAAGGAAAAGGTAAAGAAGTGGAATGATAGAAGGATTCTGAAACTTGAATTTAATGTTGGTGATAAAGTTTTGTTGTTTAGATCCCGTTTCAGGTTTTCCACAGGTAAATTACTTTCCAGATGGGAAGGTCCATTTAATATCGAAGAAGTCTACCGGTCAGGTGCAATTAAGATTAACAATTTTGATGGCACCAAACCTCAAGTTGTGAATGGGCAAATACTCAAGCATTACATGGCGGGAGATCCCGTCAACGTTGATGTAAATATAATACACACAACAACTCATGAAGATTATGTTGCAGCCCAGTTTCAGACACCAGCAGAAGCAGAATAAGAAAAGGTATGTATTACGGTAAGGAAACATCGCGAACCGCCATAAAAGTTCCAAATTACGCGTTTTTCGCAAAATATAGAAAATTCAGAGCCTAATTGGAGCCGGAGAGGAGCTCCAGGGGCCATAGGCGCCCCCCTGGGGCGACCTACCTCCTGGCCGCGTCGGGACGCCGCCTGGGCACCCCGGAGCCCGTCTCCGACTCCACTTTGGCTCGTTGCCTTCCTATTATTTGCAAAATAATTGCTATATATTTGCCTAGATAGTCCCGGCACCGTATCTCTCGATTTCGCGTGTTTTCTTCTCGAGCTGTTTTTGCCAGGAAATCTTTTAGCTGGACCTAGGTTTCATGGATTCCCCAAGTTCCCCCAAGGACAAGTTCATCGTCCACGTCATCAACCCTTACCTCGCTCAGGTGAAGAACCATCCTCGAACCGTCAAGTTGGAGGATGGTGCCCTTCACCAAGAGGATCTCAAGGAACCTGTAAAGGAGGGAAGCATCGAGGCCAGGCTAGAAGAGATGGAGCAAGAAGTCTTCAAGTACAAGAAGATGGTTGAGCGGGGTGTTGAAACCAACTTCGACATCATCAACGAGCTGAAGATGTTCTACAAGAAGGAGATGAGGGGGATTTGGTCAAGCATCACCGCTGCAGAAGAAAGAATTGATGATCTCCAAGGGCAGATCTATGATCTGCACAACCAGAACTGTGAGTATGAACTAAAGTTTATGCGCATGGGTTTAGGTGCTGGAAGCAGGATCTTGGAGACTGAAACCTCTCATGGGACCGGAGAACCTCTACCATGGAAGCGCTTCGTCCATGACTACATCAACAACAACCACAACAAGAATGAGGAGTAAATCTCCTTGGGTAATAGCATCCCACCAGCTTGTTCCAAGATTTGGGGGAGTGCCCGGTATCTTTATCTTTATCTTAGTTTTTTAGAGTCAAGTAGAGTCGTATCGTGTCTAGGGAAGTTATTATATGAAATAGGTGTTTTCATTGAGGTCTATCACTCCTTCTGTGGAGAGTTTGTATCCATGAGTGTGGAGTGGTCTATATTGGAATATTAATGAGAAGTCTATTGGTTCCTTCGCTACACTCGGTATCCTCTTCACGCAATGGACCTTATATGATGATTCTTATTGACCTTATATCAGGTATGGCTTTGAAAATTTTATTTAATTTTTGCAAACATAGCTTTGGTCTTGACAACATGCATGTTTTCTCAAGTAGCGACATAGCCAAAACCTTTATGTTATTATTCTTGAAGTGTTATGTTGACAAGGAAGACAACTTGATGTGTTATGCTTGCCTTAATGCTTATGCTTTATATGTTTTGCATCTAAGTTAGCATCAATTGCCTGTTCTCTCAAAGCCTTTGCTAGCCAAACTCTTTGCCTAGCAGATTTCTGCTTGTGCATCCATACCCTGAAACCAATATCTTCCATATGAGTCCACCATACCTTCCTATTCGTGGTATTCCCCTACCACTCCTATAAGTATAGAATTTATGTGTTATCCTTAAATGTTCAAAATCTTCTGTTTTGTGCCTCTTGTTTAGCTCATGAGGAAGTAATAGGTAATTTATGATCTTCTTAAGTTGGCCAAGTTTTACCCCGGGATTGCATGTCTAATCTGCAAACCCATAATATGAGGAGGAACTTGCATGAGTGCGCCCAGCTCGAAAGATAATATAACAAACAAACCGTCCTTCACGCTTGGTCTATGAGAAATCAGAAACTTTGGCAGTGATAAACAAAGGAGATTAAGAGGATGTGATCGTCCCCACTTGGGAGCCGTTCCTCGAAACTTGTCCATATTGAGAAGTAATTGAGCTATCTATTAGCATTCGTTGACAAACTATGCACCTCCCAAAATCTATTTTCATTCTGTTTGATTTAAGGATAGCACATAAGTTTTCCCTGCTTACCTTTATCAAGGCCCTTCCTTTACTTTTATGGTGAGTCAGTTTTCCTACTTTTAAGTGTTTCATTATATTTAGAAAGAGCAAAAGTAAAAGTTATTAGTTGTCCTTTGACCAAGGATATGTTTGCCATAAATCGATGAGTTTTCTCAGCCCTACTTTTGATTATAATTGTTACTACTTTCTCATAAGGGCCTTATGAGTTGAGGTTGCTATTGAGGATGCTTGAGTTTGACGAAGAAACTTTGATGCTTCTTGTCCGTATTCTATTTATCGACACTTCACTCTCTAAACTTGTGGACAGGTTTACTGAGCTCAGTATTCGCTTGGGGACAAGCGAGGTCTAAGCTTGGGGGAGTTGATACGTCCAAAATGCATCACTATTTTATATAATAATTCTTTCTCATTCCTTGATATATTTCATGTTATGATGTTGTTCTTATGTTGTTTTGGCTTATTGTACACAGTTTGCAACTTTCCGATGCCGAAGCAGCAGACGCAGGAATCAGCGGTAAAAAGTGGACACCGAGTTGCTGAAGAAGAACACCTCCAAATTACATGAAAATCAACGGAGGGTTTTTTTAGAAGAATGACGAAGACACGCCGAAGAGGAGCCAGAGGGGGCCACAGGGTGCCCAGCCGGCCACCTGGCGCGGCCCCACCCTGTCCGCGCCGGGAGGGCGCCTGGACCCCTGGGGCCACTCCCGGCTCCCCCCTTTGGCCTATCTATCACTCATATACCAAAAATCCTAAAACAGGGAGAGTTTTCGGAGTTCTGCCGCCGCTCCATGGAGGAAACCTACAGAGGAGAAAAGAAATCTCCGGCGGGCAGATTCCACTGGGGAGAACACCTTCTGGAAGGGGAGATCATCGCCATCGTCATCACGATCATCACGGGCATCATCGAGATCATGATCAACATCATCCCCAACTCAGCACCATCTCCACCACCATCCAATCTCACCTCACAAGTTTATCTTTTGTTGTAATCCTTACTATGTATCCTCTCTATTCTACCGGTGTTGATTACTATCATGTGATGAATGCTATGGAATTTTGTTGGATAATTATCATTGTGTCCAGATATTTTGTCATATATTTATCCCCACTGATCATGATCTCTTTTATGTCTTGTGAGTAGTTACTTTAGTTCTTGAGGACATGGGAGAATTCTAGTTGTTAGTAGTCATATGATGTTGAAGTAATATGTGTTGTTTGATATTTAAGTTGTGTTGTTATTTTCCTAGTGGTGTTGTCTGAGTCGAACACTCAACACTTCGCCTTATTAAGGACCTAGGGGAATACATTGTGTACAAAGTATGCTTACGGTGGGTTGCCGGAGTGACAGAAACCTGAACCCTAGTTCGCACTCTTTTGCACAAGGGAACAATGGATCATCGACCGTATTACTATGGTTAGGCTTTTGCCTTAATTACTATCTTGTATTTGCGGATGTTTGCAAGGGGTTTAATCATAAGAGTGCACTTATCTTAGTCTAGAGGGTGCACTAGCATTAGATCCACCCACTCAACACTTATCAGCACAGCACATAGTACCGATACGGAATATGGCGAAAGCACGTGACTATTTCTCCCATGTGTCCTCAAGAACATTTTAGCCTTTATAAGTTCAGTTTCTAGGATCTCCTTTGCTCAAAAGGATTGGGCCACTCAATACACCTCAGTGCTCTTTACTTTTCTTGCTTTTACCTTTTTGTTGCTTATATCGAAAACCCCTAAAAAGTTATCTTTCAGTTCCTGCAGCTATTTCTTTTCCAAAGTCACTTACCAATACCTTCTGCTCCTCGTTGGGTTCGACACTCTTATTTATCGAAAATGATACAAACTGTCCCCTACAGTTGAGGGTCATCACATACCAGGGAGTATTTTCCCAAAATATCATCTCAAACGATGGGTCGTAGAGAGAGATCGAAATTCTGGACGGAGAGCAGCAAGAACGCAAGTTCTAGGTGCAGAACTCGTGTTTTGGGGAAGAAAGGGAGAGATAGGAAGAAGACTCACTTGAAGATGGGGCCTGTGGGCCCGGCCAAGGGGTTGGCCGCACCAGCTGGCCGCATGGGCCACTGGTGGCCCCCCTGGTCAGCCCCAGGTGCCTCCGGGTCACTCCCGGCATGAAAATTTTCATTTTTAATTTTCTACTCCGTCCGATCCAAAAAAAGTGTCGCTCATCTAGTACAAAGTTTGTACTAGCTTAGTACAAAATATGCGACACTTATTATGGATCGGAGGGAGTAGAATTTTTCTAAAACTTCACTGTTGAAAACATTTCGGAGTTCAAAAATCTACGAAACTTTCTGAAAACTGGAAGTAGTGATTAGAATTGTGAAGCTTCAAAAAATATAAACTTGGTACAGCAAAGTGAATAAAAGCTAAATCAAATAAAAACATAACAAGCTCCACTTTTTACCTATATAAAACATGCTCATTAGCAAGGTTGATCAAGTCTTACCAACAAACCGGCGTTATATAGAGCAAAAAGTCTCACCTCTTAAGAAGTGATCATTGCACCTTTACTTTAATGGACATTGTCCCCACCATAATGGTTTTGTATTTGTGGTGCACGTGTAGAGGACAATCCCATTCTCCGATCTTCACGGTCTCGATATTCTCTATAGAATTAAGGCCATGCCATTTGTCGATTTTCTTCGGAAAATACACCGTGTGTTTTTTATCATCTACGTTGAAGGTGACCGCTCCTTTATTGCAATCAATAATGCCACCTGCGGTGGTAATAAAAGGTCTTCCAAGAATAATGGACATGCTCCCTTCCTCGGGCATGTCAAGCACAACAAAATATGTAAGAATCAAACAATTAGCAACTTCAACGGGAACATCCTCACAAATACCTATCGGGCGGCTGTTGACTTGTCAGCCATCTAAAGAGAGATATTTGTAGGGATTATCTTTTCAAAACATAACCTTTTATAAAGAGAAAAAGGCATAACACTCACCCCTGCTCCCAGATCACATAAGGCAGTTTTGACATAATTATTTTTTATGGAGCAAGGAATGGTGGGTATACCTGGATCACCAAGCTTCTCATGAATCTTGCCACTGAAAGAGTAGTTAGCAAGCATAGTAGATATTGCCTCAATAGGGACTTTTCTTTTGTTACTAACAATATCTTTCATATATTTTGAATAAGGAGGTAACTTAGTAGCATCAGTCAAAGGAATCTGAAGAAAAAGAGGTTTCATCCATTCACAAAATTTATTATAATGCTCTTCTTCTTTAGATTTGAGAGACTTGCCTGGAAATGGCATGGGTTTTTGTACCCACGGTTCTCTTTCCTTCCCTTGTCTTCTTGCGATGAAGTCTTCTCTAGTATACTTCTTGCGTGTATCGGGTGCTTCTTCTTCTCGAACCTCGGGAGGATCATCCTTCTCCTAATCCTTTTCTTCGGGCTCGGCACCGTCTTCTGTTTCAGCATTGGAGGTAGATATGCTGTGAGGATCAACAGCAGGTTCTTCACTTGTAATAGGATCATTGGAGTTGTCAGCTTCCTTGTGTTTCTTCTTCTTCTTTTCTTCTTTGGAGAGCTAACAGTCTCATCTTCTACTTGCACTTGAGAATCTTTTTCGGTCCTCTTTGGATGCCCCTCGGGATACAGTGGGTCCTGGGTGTGTGTTCCACCCCTGGTCTTGATGCCATAAGCTTGTATGTCCTGTTTGGCATTGTTAGCAAGCAAATCTTTTTGCACATTAGAAATTTGTTCAAGTTGAGTTTGAACCATATGAAAATTCTTAACAACACATTTAACAGCAGTAACTGTTCTTTCAAGAACACCAACTAAACTTTTGATAGCAAGAGAATTATCTTGCAACTGACTTTGTATCCTCCTATTAAAATGGACTTGCTTAATAATAAAATTATCAAGCTCATCTAAGCATTGGTCGGGAGGCTTACCTTTAGGGATGTCACTTTCAGTAAAGTCTAATAGAGAGTGTACCTCTACCAAGGGAGGGTGAGTAGTAGGCTCACACAACTCCTCGATAGGCGGTAGATTCTTCACATCTTCGGCTTTAATACCTTTCTCATTTATAGACTTATTTTCTTCTTGCATATCTTCGGGGCTCACTACAAGCATGCCCCTCTTATTTGGTGGTGGTGGTGGTTCAGGAACGGACCAATCTTCATGGTTCTTGGAAATTTTGCCCATTAATTCTTCGGCTTCGTCCGGTGTTCTTTCCCTGAAAACACAACCAGCTAGATAGGACCTGGATTCATCGGTTAGACCAGCATAAAATATATCAAGTAATTCATTCTTTAGGACTTCATGTCCCGGCCTAGCCTTAATTAAATCACAATACCTCCCCAAGTTTTAGGGAGGTGCTCATCATGCAATTGTTTGAAGTTATAGATTCTTTGCAAAGCAGCATGTTGCATATGAGCAGGAAAATATTTATCAACAAAGAATTGAACTAAGTCCTGAGGACTCTCAATGGAACCATAGGATAGTGCATCGTACCATGATTTAGCATCTTCCGTCAAGGAAAAGGGAAAAGGCTTGGCCACATAAAAGTTTCGTATCTTTTCATCAGTAGCAAATAAGTCATCTAACTCAGCGAGTTTGGTCAGGTGTGCTATAGCATCATCATTTTCTCTGCCATAAAAAGGGTCATCCTCGACTGTAGATATAAGAGAAAGATCAATAGAGAAATCGTAATCAGGATAAGTGATGCATATAGGAGATGTGGCAAATTTAGGATCAGGAATAATTTTTTTCTTCATAGAATGCTTTTCGAGCAGCTCCTTAAAAGCACCAGGGTCAGAGTCGACACACTCTTTGAGTTCCCTGCAAAAATCATCAACAAGAGTAATATAATCATCATCAAGGATTCTCTCCTTGAGTTCATCTAAGTCTGGGTAACCAAAGGTTTTAAAAGTAGGGATATAGGTAGCAGGAGTCTCGGTCTCGGATTCTGCTACAACCTTAGCAATCTGAGTTTCAATATAGTGACCAAGAAAACTAGTATCATCAAGAGTAGTGGAAGCATCATCAAAAGTATCGGACATAGTAACAGACTCAGTTGAAGTAGCATGTGGTGGTAGTGGTGAAGCAAACTTACTTATAACGGAAGGTGAATCAAGCGTAGCACTGGTACTCAGAACGGTACCTTTTCTTGTAGTGGATGGTAGAATCAGAACCTTGGGGTCTCCTTTCTTACCCATAGAGAATGAAGTGTGGCAGGCATGATACTTCAAGTAGACTTGTAAATATTGCTATGCTCCCCGGCAACGGCGCCAGAAAACAGTACTTGATGACCCTCAACTGTAGGGGATCGATTGTAGTATTCTCGCGGGTAAGTTAACCCAATTTATTGATTCGACACAAGGGGAGCCAATGAGTATTTATAAACTTTGACAGTTGAGTTGTCAATTCAACCACACCTGAAATAAACTTGCTTGCAACAAAGTATTAATAGAAACTGTGGTATGATAGTGGTAGCAACTGTGATAACGGCAAAAGTAAAACAGCAGAATAAACTAGTAGTAACCAGCAGAATTAAAAATATTGTAGGCTAGGGAGCTGGATGGTTGGGCGTTTCATGAATAAGAATGAACATGTAATAGATTCTAACATGGGGCAAGGCACACAGAAAAGCGATGATCATCTAGGCAAATATCAAACATTAGGCACGGATCCCGTAGGTAGTTGTGCGTGCTTGCAATAAGAACTTGCACAACATCTTTTGTCCTACCATCCCGCTACGAACGGGGCCAAAAGGAACTTATGGAGATTACGGTGTTCCTAACAAAGAACACCGGAACAAAGCAATAAACTCAATGGATACAAGGAATCCTCAAATTATGGACCGTACCCTTTGGTGTCCCAAGCTGTCACCTTTGATATCGCCGGTTCCGGACCATAATAGGTGCATACAACTCATAGATAGGATCTCAAACATAAATATACTCATGTAAACATAAGTGGTTCAGATCTGAAAACATGGCACTCGGGCCCAAAGTGACAAGCATTAATAGCAGCAAGTTGTAGCAAAGATGATAAACACCATAGTAGATGATAGGCAACATGCCCCCAACAATCTGACGAACTATTACATGATCAAACTCATCCAATCCCTACCATCCCCTTTTCCTACAGCAGGGAATTACTCACACATGTGAAGAGAAGTCATGGAGGGAGGATGGATTGGTGATGGTGATGATGATGGCGCCGATCTCCCCTCTCCGGAGGCCAAATCAGCCTCCAGATTAGCCCTCCCGAGGAAGAACAGAGGGTGGCGGCGGCTCCGCGACGGGTTCTGGAACAACGACTTCTGTTTTAGAGTTTTCTCGTCACGAGAATAGATAGGGTCCAAGGTAGGTCACCAGAGGGGTGGGACCCACGCAGGAGGCCACCAGGCGCGGCTAGGGGGGTGGCCGCGCAAGCTGCGCGCCTGGGGCCCCCTAGCTCCCCACTGGCCCACCTTCTTGTCCTAGGTCCCTCCGGGTGCGTGGATTTTCTGTATTTTTTCTGGGAATTTTCTGAGATGTCCAAAAATCCATTTTCCTGCACACACTAAAACCATACAGGAAGCTCTGCTGAAAACAGCGTCAGTCCGGGTTAGTTTAGTTCAAATCATGCAAGAATGAGGGAAAAATAATAGCAAAAGTGTCTGGAAAAGTAGATACGTTTGGGACGTATCACCGCGCGCTTTGACGGGACGACAGGGAAGGCCCCAACGTTACTGGTGGACCTTGTTGATGTTCGTTGTCCATTGTGTTGTTAGTCAGACAGCGATAACGGTTGTCTGCGAGATAATAATAAAATGCTAAATGGTTCGATGGATGACTTGAGAGGCCCGTTGGTATATACGCACTACCTTCACGTGGGATAAGGACTTATGGGCTCCCCTGCGTCGTAGTTCATTTGAAAGCTCTTCAAATGTCAGCATTATCGCGGTCTGATTGCCGGGTAGCGGTGTGTCTTCTTTGCTCGAGCTGTGGTATTTGCTTTTGCTTCAACGACCAGCCTCGCACCATGCAGGAGCGTGAAGGGTGAGGGTCCTAGACTTCTGATCGCATAGGATGGCCTCTCTGTTGAGCCTAGGATGGGATGCGGCGTGTCGGATAGCTTTGGTGGAGCGTTCCCTAACAAGGTGCCCGCCACCCTAGAGATACGAGCGTGCAGGCTGAACAGTAGTGCACCCCTGCAGGGAGTTATCTATTCGAATAGCCATGTCCATGGTAACAGGAAGCTTTATGCTGAAGCTGGATCTTACCACTACAAACTACTACTATTAAACTGTATGGTTACGTGTCTTCTTCCTCGCAGGGAAGTCGAGGAAGGGAACTCGGAGGCATTGTGAATTGCTATCTAATACAACTTACTATTATACAATGCTGCACCAAATTCTGTTGCATTGTTACTTTATGCTTTATATAAATTGTTGGCTATTCTCTCCTCATGTTGCAAGACTCGTCGGAAGATGCTAGTCTTCGAATGGCTTAGATTCTCATCGTTATTATGACTTTCTACCTTTCAGTCCACTATATACAGCCTCCCTTTCCATTTGATACAAATGCAAAAATGCTTAGTAGCGGATGTAAGACTCGCGGGTATGATAGATACTCACCCTTGCTTCCCCCCCCCCCACTTTTGTTATGGCCTGATCGGCCGCTGCAGTCGACGTTGGAGCCTTGGAGTCCAGGAACAGGAGATCCCCGACGTCGACCACCGCAACATGAAGAACCTCGATGCCTTCTACGACGTCGAGTTCCCCGTTGACCAGGAGTAGTTTGGAGGTTCCCAGGCAGGAGGCCTTGCCTTTTCGATCGTTGTTGTTTTTGTGCTAGCCTTCTTAAGGCAGATCAAGTGTACCCTATGTCTGTACTCAGATACTATTGCTTCCACTAACTTTGTGCTTTCGAGTTGTTGTATTCGAGACCTCGTGGCCCCTGGCTTGTGTTAAACAGCTTGTATTATTTTTATTTGTACAGTTGTGTTGTGATATCTTATCGTGAGTCCCTGATCTCGTACATGTACCTTGCGTGTATGATTACTTTACATGGCTTGATTTTGTGGGCGTCACAGATAAGTACCGTAAGTACACGTGAAAGTGGTCTTCTCTTGATCGGCAGTATTGACATGAATTTGAGAGAAACCAGAGTACCCGTCGAGATAGAAAAAGTGGGTGTTTTTGGACAACCTCTCTAGCATTTGATCAATGAAGGGCAGCAGGTAATGGTCCTTCCTGGTTTCCTTGTTAAATTTCCTGGAATCAATACACATTCTATATCCAATAACAACTCTTTGAGGTATTAGTTCATTTTTATCATTAGGAACAACAGTCATACCCCCTTTCTTAGGAATACAATGAACTGGACTTGCCCACTTACTATCATCTATAGGATAGATGATACATGCGGCTAGAAGCTTGAGAATTTCAGTCCTAACCACGTCCTTCATCCTCGGGTTCACCCGTCGTTGATGATCAACAACTGGTTTAGCATCGGGCTCGAGATTGATAGTATGTTGGAAAATCGATGGACAAATCCCCTTAAGGTCATCAAGGGTATAGCCAAGGGCACCACGGTTTCTACGAACTGTTTCCAATAACCGCTCTTCTTCAAATCATGAAAGGTTAGCATTGATAATAACAGGATATATTTTCTTTTCATCTAAATAAGCGTACTTGAGCGTATCGGGAAGTGGTTTGAGGTCAAACACCGGGTCTTATTTTGGTGGTGTAGTGCTTCAGGATAGCAGTTTGTCTTGTGAATATTCCATCTAACTCGTTTCTTTCTTGCATATGCATATCATTCTCATGGTCTTCCATATATTGATGCAAAGGATCATTAGGAGGAATAGCAATGGAAGCAATATCTTCAATAATTGTATCATTACTAGGTAAATTAGTACCATGAGGCTGCTTGGAGAACTTAGAAATTTTAAATTCATATGGCTCACCATTGAATTCAACAGAAACTTTACCTTTCCTGCAATCTATTATAGCTCCACAAGTGCTGAGGAAAGGCCTACCAAAGATAATAGGGCAAAAACTATCTTGTACTGAACCAAGTACTAGAAAGTCGGTAGGATACTTTACCTTTCCACATAGGACTTCAACATCTCTCACAATTCCAATGGGAGAGATAGTTTCTTTATTTGCTAGAAAAATAGTAACATCAACCTCTTCAAGTTCACAGGGTGAAATCTCACCCATGATTTCCTAATAGAGTGAAGAAGGAATAGCGCTAGCACTTGATCCCAAATCACATAGCCCGTAATAAATGTGATCTCCTATATTGACGGCTACAACTGGTGTACCTGAAATTGGGATTTTATTCTTGGCTGTAACAATGTTAGTGGAAACAGCACAAAAATTTATATTAGAATCTAAAACATCATTAGTAACTAGATCTTTAACCACCGCAACTTGAGGATCGACCTTGATCTGGTCCTCAGGCACGTCGGTTCTTCTCTCACTTTTATTTATTATGCCTGTCACAAAAGAGTGATCCCTTATCCTTGAGGGAAAAGGGGGTTCTTCATACATAACTGCAGCCAAAAATAGGGTCAGCAACATTAATAGCAACAGGTAATTCTTTAAAGGTTTTATGGTACTGATCCTTCTCCTCCTAAGAAAAATCAATATGAGAGGCAAAATTCTTACAAAAATCAATCATTAGCTGGGAATCAAGACCAATCTTAGAGCAAAAGGTATTGAAGTAATCAGTTTTCACATAGCTGTCAATATAATCATGCTCATAATTTATAACGGGTTCAATACCTTTATCAATTTCCCAGCCTTCAGTATTCTTCTGGATCCTTTCAATGAGATCCCATCTCTCTTCAACGCTTATTGTTTGAAATACCCCACTAGAGGAGGCATCCAACATCTCCTTATCCTGACGAGGAAGCCTGGCATAAAAATTTGTAAGTATAATATCTTTGGGGAGCTCATGAATAGGACCTTTAAGCATTAGGGACCTCAGTCTCCCCCAAGATTGAGCAATGCTTTCTCCGTCGCGAGACCAAAAGTTATAGATGTAATTTGTGCCTCAATGAATTTCATGAAGAGGGTAAAACTTTGTATAAAAGAGAGACATAAGCTCTTGAAAATCAAGCAAATGTGAGTTATCGAGGAGCTTATACAAATCTGACACTTTACCTATAAGTGATACGGATAATAATTTATTCATGACAAACTCCATTGACACACCTGCAAGCTTAAATAATGAACCTAGTAGTGATAAATATAGCAAGTGTTCACCTGGATGTCTGTCTCCTGCATAACGATTAGCCAAGACATAATCGATAATACGAAATGGTATTTTATAAGGCACAATTTTAGTAGGGGTGGGAGCAACCACCATAGTAGTGGGGCTTTTCCCCAAAAGCAACGAACAGAGAGTAGAGGTGTCCATAGGGACAAGGAGTAGCAATAGCAAAATAAAAACAGAAATATAAAAGTTTCCTTACCAGCTTCACTTACTAATAGCGCTACGCTCCCCGGCAACGGTGCCAGAAAACAGTATATGATGAAACTCAACTGTAGGGGACCGATTGTAGCATTTTCGATAAATAAGAGTCTCGAACCCAACGAAGAGCAGAAGGTATTGATAAGTGAATTTGGTAGAGGAATAGTCGCAAGCACTGAAAGATAGATTTTTAGGGGTTTTCAGTATAAGCAACGAGAAGATAAAAACCAGCAAAGTATATGATACTGAGGAGCAACAAGTGGCCCAATCCTTTTAACCAAAGGATAAGCCTAGCAACTTAACTTATAAAGAATAACCTCCATCGATTTTCAAGTAATTTGGAGGTATTCTGATTACGCAACTCTATGTCCACTTTTTACCGTTGAATACTGCGTCTGCTGCTTCGGCATCGGAAAGTTGCAAACTGTGTAAAACAAGCCAAAACAACATAAGAATAGCATCATAATATGAAATATATCAATGAATAGGGGTGAATTATAATATAAAATAGTGATGCATTTTGGACGTATCAGTAGTTCCTTTAGTTCTTGAGGACATGGGCGAAGTCTACTTGTTAGTAGTCATATGATGTTGAAGTGATATGTGTTGTTTGATATTTATGCCGTGGTGTTATTCTTCTAGTGGTTTTATGTGAACATAGACTACATAATACTTCGCATTTTTAATGACCTATGGGAATACTTTGTGTATAAAGTTTTCTTATGGTGGGTTGTCGGAGTGACAAAAACGTGAACCCCAGTTTGCACACTTTTGCGCGAGGGAGTGTTGGATCCTAAAGTTTATTGTAATGGTTATGCTTTTCCTTAATTTCTCTCTTGTATTTGCGAAGGCTTGCAAAAGGTTTAATCATAAGAGTGTACTTATCTTATTCTAGAAAGTGCACTAGCATAGATCTACCCACACAACACTTATCAACACAAAACATAGTACTAGACGGAATATGGCGAAAGCACATGACAATTTCTCCCGTGTGTCCTCAAGAACGTTTTAGCTCTGATAAGTTTGATCCTTCGGCTTATCCTTTGCACAAAGGGATTGGGCCAGTTGTTGCACCCTAGCACAATTTACTTTACTTGATTTTATTTCCTTGTTTCATATACTAGAAAACCCATAAAAAGTTACCTTTCAGTGTCTGCACCTATTCCTATCTCAAGTTCACTTGTCAATACCTTCTGCTCTTCGTTGGATTCGACACTCTTACTTATCCAAAAGGCTACGATAGATCCCGTACACTTGTGGGTCATCCAGACCATTTTCTGGCACCGTTGCCGGGGAGTGTAGCGCTATTCGTAAGTGAAATTGGTAAGGAAACCTTTATATTGTATGTGTTGTTTTTATTTGGCTGTAGGTACTTTCGTCCCTACGGACAACTCTGCTCTTGGTTCTTTTCTTGTGGGCAATCGCCGCACCGCTACTATGGTAGAGATCCAGGCGAACACTTGTTATATCTTTCACAACTATGCTCCTTATTTAAGCTTGCAGGTATATCGATGGACTTTGTTATGAGAAAACTATTCTCTCTATCATTGAAAGATAAGGCTTCGGATTGGTATAGGCTTCTTGATAACTCTCATTTATTAAACCGGTGAGAACTTATGCCTCTCTTTTATGCAAAGTTTTATCCTCTTCATGAAATACATCGAGACAGGAACTATATTTATAACTGTAGGTCTCGTGACGGAGAAAGTATCGCCCAAGCTTGGGGGAGATTGCAGTCCCAAATGCTCAAATGCCCCAATCATTAGCTCCCCAAGGAAATTATTCTTACAAATTTTTATGCAAGGCTTTCTCGCCAAGATAGAGAGATGCTTCATGCCTCTTCTAGTGGGGTATTTTGATCCCGAAGCGTTGAAGAAAGGTGGGATCTTATTGAGAGTATCCAAAAGAACACTGAAGGTTGGGAGATTGATAAGGGTATTGAACCCATTATAAATTATGAGCACGATTACATTGAGAGCTATGTGGAAACTGATTACTTCAATACCTTTTGTGCTAAGATTAGTCTTGATTCCCAACTTCTAATTGATTTTTGCAAAGACTTTGCCTCTCATATTGATTCCTCTAAAAGGAAGGAGGATCAGCATCATAAGCCCTTTAAGGAATTCCCCGTTGATATCCATTTTGATGACCCTATTTTTCCTGCAGCTATATATGAAAATCCCCCTTTTCCCGCAAGGATGAGGGAGCATTCTTTTGTGCAGGTATATTAAATAAAAGTGAGAGAAAGCCTGATGAGCATGATGACCTGATTAAGGTCGATCCTCAAGTTGCATTGGTTAAAGATCTTGTTACTAGTGATATTAGATATTCCAGTATAAATTTTTGTGATGTTTCTACTAACCTTGTTACAGCCAAGAATAAAGGCCCAATTTCAGGTACCCCGGTGGTATCTGTTAAAATAGGAGATAACAATTATTATGGGCTATGCGATTTGGGATCCAGTGCTATTCCTTATTCACTCTATCAAGAAGTCATGAGTGAGATTTCACCTTGTGAACTTGAAGATATTGATGTTACAATTCAACTTGCAAACAGAGAAACTATCTCTCCTATTGGAATTGTCAGAGATATTTTAGTCTTATGTGGAAAGGTAAATTATCCTACCGACTTTCTAGTACTTGGTTTGGTGCAAGATAGTTTTTGTCCTATTATATTTGGTAGACCTTTTATCAAGACTTGTGGAGCTATTATGGATTGCAGGAAAGGAAAAGTATCTGTTGAATTCAATGGTGAGCCATATGAATTTAATTTTTCAAAATTTTCCAAACAAACTCGTCGTACTGATTTGCCTAGTAATGATAAAATTATTGAAGATATTCCCTCTATTGATATTCCTCCTAACGATCCCTTGCAGCTATACATGGAGGACCACAAGAATGGTATTCATATGCAGGAAAGAAATGAACTAGATGAAACCTTCTTGAGACAACCTACTATCCTGAAGCACAACCTTCCAGTTGAACCTTTAGTAATTCTATCACAACCCAAAGAAGACCCGGTTTTGATCTAAAGCATCTTCCTGATACACTCAAGTATGCCTATTTAGATGAAAATAAAATATATCCTGCCATTGAGCGATTATTGTAAACCCTTCATAGACACCGAGGCGCTATTGGATAGACTCTTGATGATCTCAAGGGAATTAGTCCATCTATTTGTCAACATACTATCAATCTTGAGTCCGATGCTAAACCAGTTCTTGATCTTCAATGACAGTTGAACCCGAAGATGATGGATGTGGTGAGGACCGAAATCCTCAAGCTTCTAGCCGCAGGTATTATCTACCCTATAGTCGATAAGAAGTCGGTAAGTCTAGTACAATGTGTTCAAGGAGGCACGACTGTTGTGCCTAATGATAAGAATGAACTAATACCTCAAAGAGTTATTATTGTATATAGAACATGTATTGATTACAGGAAGTTGAACAAGGCAACTAGGAAGGATCACTACTCATTGTCGTTCATCGACCAAATGCTTGAAAGGTTATCCAAAAAGACCCACTTTTGCTATCTTGATGGATATTCTAGCTTCTCTCAAATTCATATTAACATTGTTGATCAAGAGAATACCACTTTTACTTGCCCTTTTGGTACTTATGCTTATAGACGTATGGCTTTCGGTTTATGCAATGTCCTTGGTACTTTTCAAAGGTGTATGTCTCCTATCTTTCATGGCTTTTTTTAGTAAATTGTTGAGGTGTTCATGGAAGATTTCTCCGTCTATGGAACCTCTTTTGACCATTTTCTCCACAACCCTAATAAAGTTTTGCAGAGATGTCAGGAGATAAATTTGATACTCAACTGGGAGAAGTGACACTTCATGGTCAACGATGGAATTTTTCTTGGACACAAGATTTCTGAAAGGGGAATCGAGGTGGACAGGGCCAAGATTGAAGAAATTGAGAGGATACCCTATCCAAGGGACAACAAAGGTATTCGCAGTTTCCTCGGTCATACTAGTTTCTATAGTAGATTTATTAAAGACTTTTATAAGACTTCGAGACCCCTCACTAATATTCTTTACAAGGATATTCCTTTCACGTTTGATGAGGATTGTATGGAAGCCTTCAAAGTTCTTAAGAAAGCTTTGATAACCGCTCCTATAGTCCAACCACCTGATTGGAATTTACCTTCTGAAATCATGTGTGATGCTAGTGACTTTTCTGTTGGAGTTGTGTTAGGACAAAGGGTTGATAAGAAATTGAATGTTATACATTATGCTAGTGTAACACCCTCAGATCCAGTACAGTAATCACTACAGTGATTCCAATGTTAGTGATCATTACTGTTGATGATCAAACCATGATCACCTTTGATCATAGCTCTGTCAATTTCCAACCCGGATAAATTTTTCAAATTGGGTAAATTATAAAACTTTGCTCCAAGTGATCATTACTGTTGTGTATTTATTGTTTCTACCCCCCTTATTCTTCGGTAGACCTCGTTGCTGCCGCCGACGACATCGATGCCGATGCCCCCCTGTGATTGACTACTTCGTCGACGACCGTACGTCTACCGTCGAGCTTCCAGGTAGGCAGAGCCATTCTCTTCCCCAGATATCGCCTATCTTTTCGTACTTTTCTTGCACTAGGCATTGTTACTGTTGCTGCTACGATTACAATCCTATTCAATTGCAAAGCCTGTTTTTTGTCGCCCCTTGATGTACCTTCCTTTAATCCTATGCTGCCTATTTTTACTTATGCATTATTCAGCAGTAAACCCTGCGCATTGTTAGCTAGGTTTAGAATAGAGGGTCGTTATCACTTTGGGAGTGATCGCGGGAACGATATATTACAACTGCAACAGGTACGGATCAATGCAGACGCCCTATGGAACCTACAACGACGAGACTCTGCCAAGTCGCTTCGAGTTTGTCTTACGAGTGCAATGGACTCATATTTCACTCTCGTCGGCTCAGTAGCGTAGCATCACCGGGATGATATGAGGTTTACCTCTTTAGTTCATTCCGCTGATGTCTCTGTCAAACCTCTTTAAGTGTGCCATCGAGGGTGATGCCTCCTGGTTTCACTTAATGGTAGGAACTCGAACCAACTGGTGTCCTTAAAGGTAAGAAGTCGTGCGACCCAACGGTGCCCGCGAGTGGTATTGCGATGGGACGACAAGGAGGGTACAACCAGTGTACCGGTGTGCTTGGCCCCTGATCGTCGGCCGTGAGAGTTACCAAACCATGAAAGTCGATCTCCTCCAAGAGCACACGCGAGAGAAGGTAAGGAGACGGTCCACCTTGTTGGTAACCACAAAGACTTGGTGGGACGACAGGGCAGGCACCAATGTACTGGTGGTCCTGGCTGCTGTCATTGTCCGCGGGTCAGTTAAGTCGAGGCAACGATAACGGTTGTCACGCAAGTTAATAAAATGACTAATGATTCAGAGAATGTCTTGAGTTGGCTATTCGCCATGTACGCACTACCTACCCGTGGGAATTACGAGTTATGGGTTCCTCTTCTTCGTAGTGTCGTCTGAGGACTCTTCAGACGTCAGCAGTACTGCGGGCTGATTGCCGGGAAGTGGTGTTGTCTTATTTTCTCGCGCGGTGGTGTCTTATTTGGATTTTCTTTAACTTCACCGGCCAGCCACGCACCGTGCAGGAGTACATTCGGGTTGGGGTCCAAGGCTCGCCGTACTTAGGATTTAGACCGGCGGATGGCCTCTTTGTTGAGTTTGAAACATGGGCTATGGAGTGTCGGAGAGCCTCGGTGGAGCGTTCCCTAACAAGGTTCCCGCCACCCTGGAGATCCGTGCGTGTAGTGTAACACAAGTGCACCCCTGCAGGGAAGATTAATCTATTCGAATAGCCGTGTCCACGGTAACAGGACGCTTTATGCTGAAGCTGGATCTTACCACTACAAACTATTATTATTAAACTGTATGGTTCCGGGTTTTCTTCCTCGCAGGGATGTCGAGGAGGTGAACTCGGAGGCATTGCTAATTATTACAACTTATTATTATACAATGCTGCAGCAACTTCTGTTGCATTGTTACTTTATGCTTTATATAAACTATTGGCTGATTCTTACCTCATGCTGCAAGACATCGTCGGAAGATGCTAGTCTTCGATAGGCCTAGCTTCTTACCCTTATTCTGATTTCTATCTCGCAGTCCACTATATATAGCCTCTTCTTTCCGTTGATACAATGCATAATGCTTAGTAGCGGACGTAAGACTCGCGGGTATGCTAGATACTCACCTTTGCTTTATTTTCCCCCTTTTTGTTTTGCCTGATCGGCCGCTGCAGCCGACGTTGGAGCCCAGGAGCAGGAGTACCCCGGAGGCGACTACTACGACGTCAAGTTCCCCGTCGACCAGGAGTAGTTCGGTGGATCCCAGGCAGGAGGCCTCGCTTTTTCGATCTGTATCTCTGATGTGATTTGTGCTAGCCTTCTTAAGGCAAAACTTGACTAACTATGTCCGTACTCAGATATTATGGCTTGTATGACTTATGTATTCGGATCCTCGTGATCCCTGGTATTGTAACATATTTGTTTATCCTTTTGTGTTTAGTGTTGTGCTGTGATATTCTCACCGTGGCACCCTAATCTCAGCCGTGTACCCTGCGTGTATGATTACTGTACACGGGTTGATTTTGGGGGCGTCACAGCTAGCAAGACCCTTGATAGTGCTCAAAAGAATTATACTACTACTGAAAAGGAATTTTTAGTTGTGGTGTTTGCTTGTGATAAATTTAGACCTTATATTGTAGATTTTAAAGTCATTATTCATACTGACCATGCTGCTATTAAGTATCTTATGTTGAAGAAGGATGCCAAACCAAGGTTTATCAGATGGGTTCTCCTTCTTCAAGAGTTTGATTTCCAGATTGTTGACAAGAAAGGAGAGGACAATCCTGTAGCGGACAACCTCTCCAGGATAAAGAATATACCACATGATCCTGATGAGCAGTTAGCTGTTTTAGGATACAATATATTTCTGATCCTTGGTTTGCAGATTATGCTAACTTTATTGTTACCAAGTTTTTACCTCCAGTTTTAACATTTCAGAAAAGGAAGAAATTCTTCCACGACTTGAGGTGTTGCTTTCGGGATGACCCACACCTTTTCAGAGAATGCGCGGATGGAATCCTGAGAAGATGCATACCTGATGTCTACGCACGCTTCTATTCTTGTAGACTATGTTGGGCCTCCAAGCGCAGACGTTTGTAGGAAAACCGCAATTTCCCTCAAGTGGATGACCTAAGGTTTATCGAACTCAGGGAAGTAGAGGTTGAAGATGGTCTCTCTCAATCAACCGTGCAATTAAGATATTGTGACACCCTGGATTTTGGAACTTTCTTTTTCCAAAAACTTTTCGGATTTATTTCTGGATTTGCGATTGGATTTGATTTTGATCACCTCGTTGGACTTGAAACTTGAGAATAATTTCTTTCCATGCTCAAGTGGACCTTGATCCAAACCTTTCAAATGCCATTCCATGGACCCATCTCATCCAAGCCACCATTTTATTCTAACCTTATATTCCTTTTTCCAATAAAAGGGATATTCCTATTATTTGAGGTTTGTGAAGCAACCCCTATTTATGTTGATCCATAAATCCCCAAATAATTCCCACATGACATTGACATCATATCTTGCCAATTTCTCCAAAAGAAATTAATAGTCCAAGTGGATTTTTCCACTAGAAAAATTCATTTGTCTGTGGGGGCAGAATGGAGCTTTGTGAAGGGAGTGCTATTTCTATTGATCCATTTCTGGTGAAACTTTTTTTGCAATCTCATATGATCATATGATTGATCTCCACAAAATTCCACTACCATTTTCTTAGCCAAACTCCCACAATAAATTCCCAAAGTTTGGATGCAGCAAGGGGGCATTGTGAAGAAAGTGCATGATAGGGGATCCCATTTGCCATGAAACTTTTTGAGCTTGATCCTACCACCAAATAACTCCACCAAACAAAATTTCAGCCAAATCCAATCACCCATGTGAGTGCATTGTCATGTTGAAGTTTCTGACCAGTGGGCCACACTGTGAAGCAAGTGCTAGCTATGTGTGTCCAATGGCTATGAAATTTTATACACATGTGCACCATGCGAAATAACCAAGCTACACCAATTGTTAGCCAAATCCACCAATCCTATGAGATGCTAGCTTCAACATTGCATTTTTTGTCCAATTGGACATTTGTGAAGGAAGTGCTAGCTAGCCTGATCCAAATGAGATGAAACTTGGTGTACATACTCATCCTAGTGTATGATTGAGCTATGAAAAAGATCATGCCTAGGGGAGCTATGTACAAGCCATGCCACAACACAAACACCTTCTGCAGCATTGCTACATTTACAAAGGATGTACCATGTACATTGATCATTTTGATCCCAAACTTTCCAGATCACTAGTCCTTCATATCCACAACCCATGAGACAACTTGGTCCTATCCAAAGCCACCCCATGTGAGCTAGGCTTCTGCTCCAAGATTGATGTATCCAACTTTGCGATGAGCCAGAGATCACATTGTTCATGCTTCTGGCCATCCAGATGTACCACTGTGGTCTACTCTCGAAGGAGCACATGCTAGACATCTTTGGCCACGACAGAACTTCCCCAGTTTCCCCCTCCCATTTGGTGGCCATGCTCTTGGCCGCATGCGGCGTGCACTGGATGCGCTCCGGGCGTGCCCGAGGATTCCACATCGAGCTGCAGTGTACCACCGTCGTCTTCTCCGTGTCTACGCGCGCCGAACGGCTTTCCCGCATCCCAGTGCAGCACGCCGCCCGTCCAGTCGCTCTCGAGCATCTCCAGCTCACCGCACGCCTCGGCGGCTCGCCATTGTCGTGGCCCGGAGCTCGAATCCGATTTCCCCTATAAAAGGAGGCACCCTCGAGTTCCTTGAAGCACATCCAGCAGCTCCACGGCCTCTCCTTCCCATTTCCCCTCCATCAATTTGACCCCGGAGCCTCGCCATTGCTCCCATGGCCGCCATGGTCGCCGTCGACCTCCTCTGAAAATCGGAGGCACCCGAAGCCTCTCCCTCTCCCTCGACCAGCCCCGGCCCCTCCTCTCACCTCCGCCCTCCTATAAGCCGCCGGAACCGCCTTCCCCGCAGCCCCTACGGCCCGAGGCCGCGCTGCCGCCCACGGCCGCCGCGCCCCGTCCCGTGGAGCCGCCGCAGCTGGCCACCCCACGGCGTCGCGAGCACGGGCGAACCCGCCCCGGAGGCCCGCGCCTGGCCCCGCCCCTGCTCAGCCCGCCGTCGCACCTTTCCTTGCCAGCGCTCCCCGCGGGCCTGCTCTGCCTCGTTGGAGGTTGAAGACAGAAGAGAAGCAGAGGAGGAGAGAGGAAGTCTGACCAGTGGGCCCCGCCTGGAAGTGAGAAGGAACCAAGGCCATTTTGTTTCACTAGAGGCGACTTCTAGAGAATACGTTTTCCCTTCGGGAAAGCGTATTTCCTTTCTCTTCGGGAGAAAGTACGTCTTCAGTCACAGAAGGCGCATTTTCTTCTTCTTCAGCCCAGAGTACGCTTTCTCTGTTTGAAAGCGCATTCCTGCCTAAAACCAGCCCCTGGCACCTTTTCGTTGATATCTCCGCAACCGTAAGTCCAAACGGGTCGATTCTTTTTGCGTTGTCTTCCTATCGAGCTCCTCTTCGTGTTGGCTTAGGTTTCATGCCATGTTTTGGTTTTGTTCTTTTCTGTTCAAGCAAAATACGATGTTTGACTTTTTCGCCGTGTCTCTTTATAAAATGTTTTGCAGGGTTTTGCTTGTGTTGAAGATCCGGGAGTATTTCACACTCCTATGGTGAAAGGCAAGCCACAATACCCTTCGCACCTTTGCAAAGCTTTGACGTGCTTTTAAAATTTCTTTAAAGTGATATGCTTATATCGTTGACTGTGATCATGTTGCCATGCTATGATCGATGTTATCATTGCCATGCTATCCTTGATATGCTACTACTATACTATGTTTTTTCATGTACATCCATGCTATGCTTTGATCATATCATTGACATGTTATGTTCTGCATCATCATAACAACAATATACCAACACCATGTTAAGTTGCTCATGTTACACCTCCTCATGTTATGCCTAAGTTATGCTCAACTGCATTCATAATGTTGCCATGTTAATAACTTAATATTTTTAAAACGGATAAGTTCACCATCTAAAATGTGTTTGATCATATCTGAAACTGTCACGTTAGTATGCCATGCATTGTTATGTTCTGATACTCATGTTGCACCTGATACTTGTGTTCGCTGTTGGAGATATGCTTCGTGACAAGTTGATCAGGTGCCACCGAACCGGACTTATCCGTGTAGCCACATTTGCTTGTATGGGAAGGCCTTGATTCGGTCTACCGGTTGGCGTCTCTTATTTGTATCATCCAAGAGGGGAGACTATGCGTGGCAGTTGCCTTTGGCCGGGTAAACAGCGATAGTCTTGACAGCCCGAGTATGTTTAGCGCGCGGTCCCTGACGGGGGACAAAGTTTAAGAGTGGTTCTGGTGGTAACGAAGGACACCTAACCACAGGTGGTTCTGGTTGTAACGAAGGACACCTAACCATGGGGGCTACCCAAGACGTGATGTCGGTGATACGGTAAGCATGACACTCGGTAGTATCGGTCTTTTTGGAGAAGTCCTAGTCCACTCCTGTGGTACGAGTTCCAAGGATCCTGTGGGACAAGTACCGAGGCGCTGGATGGAGGAAGAACACCATAGTGTGGGTAACGTGCAGAAACTCTGCAGAGTCAAAATATATTCGATGATTTGATCGGAGCAGGAATTTATCCGGGATGACTCATCATTACCAGTTGATTATCGGACAGATGATCCGGAGGGGAAGGTTCCATGTCTGCAGTGTTAGAGACATCTAACAGACATGTGGGTAGTGTATCCGTGCTAGTTGATCCATTCTGAACAACTTTCATATACAAAACATTTTTATCCGGCAAGTTTTACCGGCACCGGGTGATTACCGGATAGTGCAATCGGAGGGGGAATGTCCCTTGTGCGGTATGTTAGAGGGGTGTGGGGGATGTACGGGTAGAGTATCCGTATTTGTTGTATTTTTTTGATCAAGTTTGATATATAAATTATTTTCATCGGAGTTACGGTTTAAAAGATATTCAATTTCAAAGTTTAATTCATCTTTATCATTTCTGGATTTCTTTTAATATTTAAATCAACATTATCCACAACAGTGGCATTGACTGGTCAAACTGGCAGCAGGGACCCACATGTCATAGGCAGAGCTATTAAATTCATTTTAATTAACTAAACAGACCAGAGGCGTCCACATGTAATCCACAATCTATTATCCAATTTCTTTTAAACAACTAAATCTTAAAGTGGGGCCAAGCTGTCATACACAGTGACATTTAAGATTTGTTTTATTTATTTCAAAGGACTAGGGCCTACAAGTCATAGAGCCATGGGTTATCCTCATCTATTTAACCAACTGTTTAACTGGGGCAAGGGGGGCCCATTCGTTAGTGGCCTGGGGGATTATTAGTGCTAATGGGGGGTTAGTCCACGGCTTCCCAGAGAGCACGCCGGCGGCGCGGCTCCGGCACGGCGTCGAAGTTCCGACGAGGGGTAAGGGGCTGCGGCGAGGCGTGGGATAGGGGGTGAGGGCAGGCACGGCACACGCACACAGAGGAGCGCACGGGAGCGACCAAGCCCATGGAGAGAACGACGGCTCCGGCCGTGGCCATGGCGAGCACGGGAACGGCGAGCAGTGGCAGGTGCGGCGCGCAGGGCAGTGGCGCGATGCGGCGGCCGGAGGAATCAAACGGGGGCGACGTCGCCCATCCCATGGTGATCGCGGAGGACACATGGGAGGTCCGCGGCGGCGGCTACGGTGAGCAACCGCGGCGGCCGGAGCTCGCAGCGACGGGGAACAGCGTCTGGGGCACGAAACGAAGGGAAAAAGGGTCGAGCAGAACAGGGAGCTCACAGAGCATCTCGTCGACGTGGTTTGGATGAGCGAGGCGTCCGGTCCGCGACGAATTCGTCGTCGAGGCGTGGCGGCCGTGGCGGGGAAGGGGCTTCGATTCTGGCAAGGTAGCGCGTCCGGACCCAAATTGATACGCGGAGTGGTCGTAGAGAACCTCCGTGGAGCACCAGGAAACGTTGGAGCTGCACGAGGGGGTTGATGGCCGCGTCGACAACGACCTCGCGGCGACGGGGAGCTTGGGGCCGACGAGATATGGCGCGAGGAGAGGGGAGGGAGAGGGGAATGGAGGAGGGGCAGGGGCCGCGGGCCTTGGGGTGATCTTATCCACCCGAGGAGAGGGGGGAGTAGGTAGGGCAGGTGAGGTGGGGGGAACGGCATGGCCACAGTGGCCATGGCCATGCCCCTGCGCGCGTACGGGGGGGGGGGGTGGGGGGGGGAGGGCAGGTGAAGGGGAAGAAGGAGAGAGAGAGGGGGCTGGGGTTGGGCCGTGTGGGCCTTTTGCCCAGGGCGGGATATAGGTCCCTTTTTATTTTTCTTTGTTTTTGTTTCTTTTAAATTTTCTTTTCTGTTTGTATTTAGTTTAGCTAGGTTTTGATTTTTGTAAAATGTTATACTTGCACCTATATTAGTGTTACACTTTAACATGATGCCACAAAAAGTTTGGCCCACAATAAAATTCATCTAGATTTTATTCAATGCACAAAATATTAAATGGAGCTATTTTTGCTACTGTTTATATTTATCTGCATTATTTAAATAAGTTAATAAAATATAATTTATCTTTTTATATGACCTACTAATTATTAGGTATTTAATAAAAATGGTTTCACAATTTTTAGTGCATTTAAAATTCCTACTTGTTTATTAAATTTACCATGGCCATTCAATAATTCCCACGCATTTATTTTTATTTCATATTATTCCTAAAACACTTTAATAAAATATCCATTACTATATTAACATGGCCCTATGATGGCTAGGCAATTCTATTAATAGGTTTCACAACTTTGGGTTGATCTATGATTTTCATTTCCATATTAATTATCAAAACAATTTTGATAACCCCACCACCTTGGGTTCATAATTTCCACTGACTTGTGATTCTTATTGAGACTAGGAGTTTACTTGGTTTAGTAAATGGCAAGATGATTTAATAATCACCCACAACTTCTTGGAGCAATATTATAATCCACAAGTAATTGAAAATTTAATCAGGGTTGTAAATTGACAGAGCTATGATCAAAGGTGATCATGTCTTGATCGTCAACAGTAATGATCACTAACAGTGGAATCACTGTAGTGATTACTGTACAGTATCGTCACTACTATACTATCTTCTGGTTCATGTTGTCCTACTCGAAGAATTTAATCCTTCATGTTGAGGTCTTCATCTCTTTGCATCGGTGCATCTCGATGGGTTTTCATCCTTTCCTCGGGGCTTCATCGCACTCACGAACAGGTTAAGAGGTCAAGCTTAAGGGGGTCGGATCGATACAAGATTAATCAAATGGGGTAGCTCAAGGGTATGGGGTACAAATTCCTTCCGAGTTTAACCTCAGGGAAGTACATCGTGAGAAGTTTTAAGCGGATAGGCACGTATTCGATGCCGATGACGGAAGATGGGAAAGGGGCCCCGATCATCAGACACAATCACTGAGTCTGATATCGGACGGAATATCACAAGGTCGATGACAAGAGTCAGGTTTCGGTCTTGTGGAACTGTGGGTTATGGGCCCACAGAGAATTAGAAGGATGGCGACAAACAATGCGATCAAGTTGCAAGGTAAGTCAGAGAACAGCTTGTCAGCTATATCGGCAACAACATCGGTACCAGGAGCAGTGGACATTGAGAACCATTTTCCTGCTCGTTAATACGAGGCGGACCAATTGGCAAAGTTCTCGTCCCGGTGGCTACTGAAATGTCATCAACAATGGTAACAAGGGGTTCCTGACGAGGTTATACACCGAGGTGTTTACATAAGTAGGGGAATTATCACTGCTTAGGTTATCATGATCGCAATCATGGTTAAACAGACCAATGGAAAGGAAAATGTGATGATACACAGGTATCAGGTGTATATCTTTCCCAAGGGAAAGCAGAGCTCGATATACACGACCAAGTTGTATTGGCAGGGAGTCAAGGGAGGTTGTCGATGATAACACAATTCATCGAGGGGCAGGGATGGTATTTCACATGATGAATCAGATTGACACATGGAAGAAGACATGTAAGATCAGTCGGAAAATAATCCCACCGAAGGTCGGGTGGTTCGCAAAAAAATCTGATGTGAGTATCGGCACTCATCCAAAAGGAGAAAGAATGCAAGGGCATCGGGTGATATAACCATCGGAATTATTTGATGCTTAAGTACAAGGAAATGATGATTCCCAGATCGGGAGGTGGATGTAATTATCCACACGGACTTGTCGATGACAGGGATTGCAACGACGATGAACATGTAGGTTCTCGGGAATTTATCGAAGAGTAATCTTTGGAATCTTCAGGCGTAGCAAGCGATCACCTTGGGTGAAGAGCTCTCCGGGTATATGCGACCACGAGATCCTAATGTCAGAGTTAGCATAATTTCCCGAAAGGATAAGAGAGTAGAATCCCGGCGTAAAGGTACGGAGAAAAAGGATCCTAATACAACCCAATTTGAGACGTGGGCCGATAAGCCACACGACACTGTTTGAAAAGTAGTTTTGCAAAGACTAGACTCGACTTCGACCAAGGAGTTGGAAGGGGGTGTCCTACAGGCAGTCGGATCTGATACCAACTTGTGACGCCCCCAAAATTAGACCGTGCACAGTAATCATACACGCAAGGTACACGATCGAGATCAGGGACTCACGGTGAGATATCACAACACAACTCTACAAATAAAACAATACAACTTGTTTATTACAAGCCAGGGGCCACGAGGGCTCGAATACAACAGCTCGAGAGCACAAGTCAGTGGAAGCAATAGTATCTGAGTACAGACACAAGGATACAAGGTTGCCTTAAGAAGGCTAGCACAAAATCCACACTCAATCAAAAAGGCAAGGCCTCCTGCCTGGGAACCTCCAAACTACTCCTGGTCAAAGGGGAACTCGATGTCGTAGAAAGCATCGGGGATCTTCATGTTGCGGTGGTCGACATCGAGGATCTCCTGCTCCTAGGCTCCAAGGCTCCAACGTCGACTGCAGCGGCCGATCAGGCAAAACAATAAAAGGGGGAAATAAAGCAGGTGAGTATCTAGCATACCCGCGAGTCTTACGTCCGCTACTAAGCAATTATGCATTGTATCAAACGGAAAGGGCAGGCTATATTTAGTGGACTGCAAGATAGAAATCAGAATAAGGGTAAGAAGCTAGGCCTATCGAAGACTAGCATCTTCCGACGAGTCTTGCAGCATGAGGAGAGAATAGCCAACAGTTTATATAAAGCATAAAGTAACAATGCAGCAGAAGGTTTTGCAGCATTGTATAATAATAAGTTGTAATAATTAGCAATGCCTCCGAGTTCACCTCCTCGACATCCCAGCGAGGAAGAAAACCCGGAACCATACAGTTTAATAATAATAGTTTGTAGTGGTAAGATCCAGCTTCAGCATAAAGCGTCCTGTTACCGTGGACACGGCTATTCGAATAGATCAATCTTCCCTGCAGGGGTGCACTTGTATTACACTACACGCAAGGATCTCCAGGGTGGCGGGCACCTTGTTAGGGAACGCTCCACCGAGGCTATCCGACACTCCACAGCCCATCTTTCAAACTCAACAGAGAGGTCATCCGCCGGACTATATCCTATGTACGCGGGGCTTTGGACCCTAACCCCGACGTACTCCTGCACGGTGCGAGGCTGGCCGGTGAAGTTAAAGCAAATCCAAATAAGACACCACCGCGCGAGAAAATAAGACAACACCACTTCCCGGCGCAGACCGCGGTACTGCTGACGTCTGAAGAGTCCTCGGACGACACTATGAAGCAGGGGATCCCATAACTCATAATTCCCACGGGTAGGTAGTGCGTACATGGCATATATCCAACTCAAGACATCCACCGAACAATTAAGCAATTTATTTCTTTTCTGTCGGAACAACCGTTATCGCTGTCCTTATTCAGGTGAGTCGCGGACAATGACAGCAGTCAGGTCCACCAGTAACATCGGTGCCTGCCCTGACGTCCCACCAACTCGTGCGGTTACCAACAAGGTGAACCGTCTCCTTACCTTGTCGACTTTCGTACAACAGGATATCTGTCGGCCACGAACAGTACCAGGCACGCCGCACACCGGTGGAATACACCTGACCTGTCGTTCCGCTAAGATACCCTGCACGGGCACCGTTGGGTCACCCGACTCCTTACCTGTAAGGACACCAGTTGATCCGAGTGCCTACCATCAAGTGGAACCAGGAGGTATCACCCTCGATGGTACACTTGAAGAGGTTCGACAGAGACATCAGCGGAATGAACTAAACAGGAATATTCTCGTATCACCCCGGTGGTGCCGAGACACTAGCGGAATGAACTAAAGAGGAATATTCTCGTATCACCCCGGTGGTGCCAAGACACCAGCGGAATGAACTAAAGAGGAATGCCCTCGTATCATCCCAGTGATGCTACGCTACTGAGCCAACGAGAGTGAAATACGAGTTCGTCCACTCGTAAGTCAAACTCAAAGCGACTCGGCAGAGTCTCGCCGTTGTAGGTTCCCTATGGCGTCTACATTGATCCGCACGTGTTGCAGTTGTAATATATCATTTCCGCGATCACTCCCAGAGTGATCACAGCCCGCTATCTAATCCTAGCTAACAATGCGCAGGGTTCACTGCTGAATAGAATATATATATTTATAGGCAGCATAGGATACGGAAAGGTACATCAAGGGGCGACAATGACAGGCTATGCAATTGAATAGGTAAGCAACGTTGGAGCAGCAGTAACAATGCCTAGTGCGAGAAAAGTACGGAAAGATAGGCGATATCTGGGGAAGAAAATGACTCTGCTTGCCTGGAAGCTCGACGGTAGGGGTAGGGTTGTTGACGAAGTAGTCGTACTCGGCAATGATATAGTCGGCGGCAGCAACGAGGTCTATCAGAGAATAAAGGGGGGAGAAACAATAAATACACAGCAATAATATCAATACAATTGTATGACATAGAAGATATAAAGCAACGGGGCTCTAACGCAGTGTTCGATGATTTGATCAGAGCAGGAATTTATCCGGGGATGACTCATCAGTACCGGTTGATTACCGGACAGATGATCCGGAGGGGAAGGTTCCATGTCTGCAGTGTTAGAGACATCTAACAGACATGTGGGTAGTGTATCCGTGCTAGTTGATCCATTCTGAACAACTTTCATATACAAAACATTTTCATCCGGCAAGTTTTACCGGCACCGGGTGATTACCGGACAGTGCAATCGGAGGGCAAATGTCCCGTGTGAGGTATGTTAGAGGGGTGTGGGGGCTGTACGGGTAGCGTATCCATACTTTTTGTATTTTTCTGATCAAGTTTGATATATAAATTATTTTCATCGGAGTTACGGTTTAAAAGATATTCAATTTCAAAGTTTAATTCATTATTATCATTTCTGGATTTCTTTTAATATTTAAATCAACATTATTCACAACAGTGGCATTGACTGGTCAAACTGACAGCACGGACCTACATGTCATAGGCAGAGCTAGTAGGTTCATTTTAATTAACTAAACAGACCAGAGGGGTCCACATGTCATCCACAATCTATTATCCAATTTCTTTTAAACAACTAAATCTTACAGTGGGGCCAAGCTATCATACACAGTGACATTTAAGATTTTTTTTATTTATTTAAAAGGCCTAGGGCCCACAAGTCAAAGAGGCATGGGTTATCCTCATCTATTTAACCAACTGTTTAACTGGGGAAAGGGGAGCCCATTCGTCAGTGGCCTGGGGGGATTATTAGCGCTAATGGGGGGTTAGTCCACGGCTTCCCAGAGAGCACGCCGGCGGCGCGGCTCCGGCACGGCGGCGAAGTTCCGACGAGGGGGAGGGGCTGCGGTGAGGCGTGGGAGAGGGGGTGAGGGCAGGCGCGGGACACGCACACAGAGGAGCGCACGGGAGAGACCAAGCCCGTGGCGAGAACGACGGCTCCGGCCGTGGCCATGGCGAGCACGGGAACGGCGAGCAGTGGCATGTGCGGCGCGCAGGGCAGTGGCGCGATGCGGCGGCCGGAGGAATCAAACGGGGGCGACGTCGCCCATCCAATGGTGCTCGCGGAGGACACAGGGGAGGTCTGCGGCGGCGGCTACGGTGAGCAACCGCGGTGGCCGGAGCTCGCAGCAACGGGGAACAGTGTCTAGGGCACGAAACGAAGGGAAAAAGGGTCGAGCGGAACAGGGAGCTCACAGAGGATCTCGTCGACGTGGTTTGGATGAGCGAGGCGGCCGGTCCGCGACGAATTCGTCGTCGAGGCGTGGCGGCCGTGGCGGGGAAGGGGCTTCGATTCTGGCAAGGTAGCGCGTCCGGACCCAAATTGATACGCGGAGTCGTCGTAGAGGACCTCCGTGGAGCATCTGGACACGTTGGAGCTGCACGAGGGGGTTGATGGCCGCGACGACGACGACCTCGCGGCGACGGGGACCTCAGGGCCAACGAGAGATGGAGCGAGGAGAGGGGAGGGAGAGGGGAATGGAGGAGGGGCAGGGGGCGCGGGCCTTGGGGTGCTCTTATCCAACCGAGGAGAGGGGGGAGCAGGTAGGGCAGGTGAGGTGGGGGGGAACGGCATGGCCACAGTGGCCATGGTCATGCCCCTGTGCGAGTACGGGGGGGTGGGGGGCAGGTGAAGGGGAAGAAGGAGAGAGAGAGGGGGCTGGGGTTGGGCCCTGTGGGCCTTTTGCCCAGGGCGGGATATAGGTCCCTTTTTATTTTTCTTTGTTTTTGTTTCTTTTAAATTTTCTTTTCTGTTTGTATTTAGTTTAGCTAGGTTTTGATTTTTGTAAAATGTTATACTTGCACCTATATTAGTGTTACACTTTAACATGATGCCACAAAAAGTTTGGCCCACAATAAAATTCATCTAGATTTTATTCAATGCACAAAATATTAAATGGAGCTAGTTTTGCTACTGTTTATATTTATCTGCATTATTTAAATAAGTTAATAAAATATAATTTATCTTTTTATATGACCTACTGATTATTAGGTATTTAATAAAAATGGTTTCACAATTTTTAGTGCATTTAAAATTCCTACTTGTTTATTAAATTTACCATGGCCATTCAATAATTCCCACGCATTTATTTTTATTTCATATTATTCCTAAAACACTTTAATAAAATATCCATTACTATATTAACATGTCCCTATGATGGCTAGGCAATTCTATTAATAGGTTTCACAACTTTGGGTTGATCAATGATTTCCATTTCCATATTAATTTTCAAAACAATTTTGATAACCCCACAACCTTGGGTTCATAATTTCCACTGACTTGTGATTCTTGTTGAGACTAGGAGTTTACTTGGTTTAGTAAATGGCAAGATGATTTAATAATCACCCACAACTTCTTGGAGCAATATTATAATCCACAAGTAATTGAAAATTTAATCAGGGTTGTAAATTGACAGAGTTATGATCAAAGGTGATCATGTCTTGATCGTAAACAGTAATGATCACTAACAGTGGAATCACTGTAATGATTACTGTACTGGATCTGAGGGTGTTACAGCAGCTTCCCGTGTACGACACCCTGCCTTCCTCGTTACGCCACCGGAGCAATCTTCCGGGGTACGGTACCCAACCTTCCCCAGCAAGCTACCCCAAGCTTCGCAGACAAGATACAAGTCTTCCTCGACACGCCATCATACCTACAACAAGATTGTCATAAATCCAGCCATACAGGACAGTGAAGACTTCAGCATCGTCAGGACCCGCATATGGTTATGGGTATTCTTATCAAGTATGAAAGCTACCCCTATGCGGATACCACCATGCTCGTAATCAAGGAACAATTATGCATATGAACGACGGTGAAGAACCACGACTCTCGGGAAACAAGACAGCAGAAGAGGCGGATACACATCTCAGCCTGGAAGAAAGACTGACAAAGTCACCTTGAAGAAAGAAAGAAAGCAAGGAGCATTGGATCCTGCTCCCGTCATGAAGGTCAGCTCCTCACGACCGACAAGGCCCTGAAGCAGAATAATCTGGAGACCTCGTTCATTGCAACCAAGGCTATCCGGATGAAACAAGAGACAAAAGGTGATGGTAACCTTTCCATCTCAAAGATTGCGGCAGAACAATAAGCAGTTGTGCAACAAGGAAAGAACCCTGACCAAAGAAAAGCTAGTACCAGAAAGGTGATTGCCGCAGAGGCAAAGCCCAGGACAAACAAACATGGTAGGTGTCAAACCTTGCTGCAATCTGAGCAAGCGTGGCACCTCGCAAGTTGTCAGAGGTATGCAACTCTCAAGCCCGACGGGTTAGACAGAATGAATCGCATGGACCTCAAGTCAAAGTTGACGCGATCAATTGAAGTCATGCGGCCCACCATGGATGCCGGTAGCAAATAAATCTCATTCCGTATGGGCAAGGTACCGCGTACCCAGCCCATCAGCCCGAGCAATTCCTCAAGTTCAGAATCGTCCGTCTTGCCGAGATACCCCAGTCTGCCTCGTTAAAGGTCACCCGCTCAGATCGGCATTTTAAACACAAGAATCGGATTGAAGCATATCAGGACCTATCGCCACCAAGAATGTGCAACCTGTCAGGCAAATCTCAGCATAAGCAAATGTTCATAATCTGTGCCCAGCCCCGAATCCTTGAGCACGGTGGACAAGCCAAAAGAAATGCGAGGCAACCCCACATGCTGTCAGTCAAGGTCCCGATAGTAATTATTCTGAGATACCAACTACCGATGAAGGCCAACACAAAGATTCAAGACCGTACCACGAGTAAAACCCGAGGTACCCTAGGCACAGTATGGGTATTGTCAGCATTCAGCCTATGACAAGACATCTCATTATCATACAATTCAGAAGATATGAGGATGGAAATCAGCAGGAAAGGATGAGGTATCAAGGAAGAACATTCTGTCAGAACTGTGGACCGGGTGAAGTAAACTCCCTCACCAGAGGTATATTGGATGCTACCATGGGAACAGTATGCGATAAAAAGAAATCCGAGAAGAAGTAAGTTTCCGAAGGACTGCAAGTTTGCGATGGTTCCGTGAGCAACAAAATCTCGAGGACGAGATTTTTTCTAAGGGGGGTAGGTTTGTGACACCTTGGATTTTGGAACTTTCTTTTTCCAAAAACTTTTCAGATTTATTTCTGGATTTGCGATTGGATTTGATTTTGATCACCTCGTTGGACTTGAAACTTGAGCATATTTTCTTTCCATGCTCAAGTGGACCTTGATCCAAACCTTTCCAATGCCATTCCATAGACCCATCTCATCCAAGCCACCATTTTATTCTAACCTTATATTCCTTTTTTCAATAAAAGGGATATTCCTATTATTTGAGGTTTTTGAAGCAACCCCTATTTATGTTGCTCCATAAATCCCCAAATAATTCCCACATGACATTGACATCATATCTTGCCAATTTCTCCAAAAACATTTCATAGTTCAAGTGGATTTTTCCTCTAGAAAAATCAATTTGTCTGTGGGGGCAGAATGGAGCTTTGTGAAGGGAGTGCTATTTCTATTGATCCATTGCTAGTGAAACTTTTTTTGCAATCTCATATGATCAAATGATTTATCTCCACCAAATTCCACCACCATTTGCTTAGCCAAACTACCACAATAAATTCCCAAAGTTTGGATGCAGCAAGGGGGCATTGTGAAGAAAGTGCATGATAGGGGATCCCATTTGCCATGAAACTTTTTGAGCTTGATCCTACCACCAAATAACTCCACCAAACAAAATTTCAGCCAAATCCAATCACCCATGTGAGTGCATTGTCATGTTGAAGTTTCTGACCAGTGGGCCACACTGTGAAGCAAGTGCTAGCTATGTGTGTCCAATGGCTATGAAATTTTATACACATGTGCACCATGCGAAATAACCAAGCTACACCAATTGTTAGCCAAATCCACCAATCCTATGAGATGCTAGCTTCAACATTGCATTTTTTGTCCAATTGGACATTTGTGAAGGAAGTGCTAGCTAGCCTGATCCAAATGAGATGAAACTTGGTGTACATACTCATCCTAGTGTATGATTGAGCTATGAAAAAGATCATGCCTAGGGGAGCTATGTACAAGCCATGCCACAACACAAACACCTTCTGCAGCATTGCTACATTTACAAAGGATGTACCATGTACATTGATCATTTTGGTCCCAAACTTTCCAGATCACTAGTCCTTCCTATCCACAACCCATGAGACAACTTGGTCCTATCCAAATCCACCCCATGTGAGCTAGGCTTCTGCTCCAAGATTGTTGTATCCAACTCTGTGATGAGCCAGAGATCAAACTGTTCATGCTTTTGGCCATCCAGCTGTACCACTGTGGTCTACTCTCGAAGGAGCACATGCTAGACATCTTTGGCCACGACAGAACTTCCCCAGTTGCCCCCTCCCCTTTGGTGGCCACGCTCTTGGCCGCATGCGGCGTGCACTGGACGCGCTCCGGGCGTGCCCGAGAAGTCCACATCGAGCTGCAGTGCGCCACCGTCTTCTGCTCCGTGTCTACGCGTGCCGCACGGCTTTCCCGCATCCCAGTGCAGCACGCCACCCGTCCAGTCGCTCTCGAGCATCTCCATCTCACCGCACGCCTCGGCGGCTCGACATTGTCGCGGCCCGGAGCTCGAATCCGTCTTCCCCTATAAAAGGAGGCACCCCCGAGTCCATTGAAGCACATCCATCAGCTCCACGGCCTCTCCTTCCCATTTCCCCTCCATCAATTTGACCCCGGAGCCTCGCCATTGCTCCCATGGCCGCCATGGTCGCTGCCGGCCTCCTCTGAAAATCGGAGGCACCCGAAGACTCTCCCTCTCCCTCGACCAGCCCCGGCCCCTCCTCTCACCTCCGCCCTCCTAGAAGCCGCCGGAGCCGCCTCCCCCGCAGCCCCTACGGCCCGACGCCGCGCTGCCGCCCACGGCCGCCGCGCCCCGTCCCGTGGAGCCGCCGCAGCTGGCCACCCCACGGCGCCGCGAGCACGGGCGAACCCGCCCCGGAGACCCGCGCCAGGCCCCGCCCCTGCTCAGCCCGCCGCCGCACCTTTCCTTGTCGGCGCGCCCTGCGGGCCTGCTCTGCCTCGTCGGAGGTTGAAGACAGAAGAGAAGAAGAGGAGGAGAGAGGATGTATGACCAGCGGCCCCCGCCTGGAAGTGAGAAGGAACCCAGGTCGTTTTGTTTCACTGGAGCCGACTTCTGGAGAATACGTTTTCCCTTCGGGAAAGCGTATTTCCTTTCTCTTCGGGAGAAAGTACGTCTTCTGTCACAGAAGGCGCATTTTCTTCTTCTTCAGCCCAGAGTACGCTTTCTCTGTTTGAAAGCGCATTCCCACCTAAAACCAGCCCCCGGCACCGTTTCGTTGATATCTCCGCAACCGTAAGTCCAAATGGGTTGATTCTTTTTGTGTTGTCTTCCTATCGAGCTCCTCTTCGTGTTGGCATAGGTTTCATGCCATGTTTTGGTGTTGTTATTTGCTGGTCAAGCAAAATATGATGTTTGACTTTTTCGCCGTGTCTCTTTATAAATGTTTTGCAGGGTTTTGCTTGTGTTGAATATCCGGGAGTATTTCACACTCCTCTGGTGAAAGGCAAGCCACAACACCATGTGCACCTTTTCAAAGCTTTGATGTGCTTTTAAAATTGCTTTACAGTGATATGCTTATATCGTTGACCGTGATCATGTTGCCATGCTATGATCGATGTTATCATTGCCATGCTATCCTTCATATGCTACTACTATACTATGTTTTGTTATGTACATCCATGCTATGCTTTGATCATATCATTGCCATGTTATGTTCTGCATCATCGTCACCACAATATACCAACACCATGTTAAGTTGCTCATGTTACACCTGCTCATGTTATGCCTAAGTTATGCTCAACTGCGTTCATAATGTTGCCATGTTAATAACTTAATATTTGTAACACGGATAAGTTCACCATCTAAAATGTGTTTGATCATATCTGAAACTGGCATGTTAGTATGCCATGCATTGTTATGTTCTGATGCTCATGTTGCACCTGATACTTGTGTTCGCTGTTGGAGATATGCTTCGTGACAAGTTGATCATGTGCCACCGAACCGGACTTATCCGTGCAGCCACATTTGCTTGTATGGGCAGGCCTTGATTCGGTCTACCGGTGGGCGTCTCTTATTTGTATCACCCAAGAGGGAAGACTATGCACGGCAGTTGCCTTTGGCCGGGTAAATGGCGATAGTCTTGACAGCCCGAGTATGTTTTGCGCGCGGTCCCTGACGGGGGAAAAAGTTTAAGAGTGGTTCTGGTGGTAACGAAGGAAACCTAACCACAGGTGGTTCTGGTGGTAATGAAGGACACCTAACCATGGGGGCTACCCAAGACGTGATGTCGGTGATACAGTAAGAGGGAAACTCGGTAGTATCGGTCTCGTTGGAGAAGTCCTAGTCCACTCCTGCGGTACGAGTTCCAAGGATCCTGTGGGACAAGTACCGAGCCGCTGGATGGAGGAAGAACACCATAGTGTGGGTAACGTGCACAAACTCTGCAGAGTCAAAATCTATTCGAATAGCCGAGTCCTCGGTCATGGGACACAGTTCGTACTAGGTCACACCTTATGATCAACATGAGTTCGGTGGTAAGTTTGTGGTAAGTGGATGGTTGTGCGATGAGTGGATTGGTTGGGTGGTAACGAGGGACACCTAACCCGTTGCATGGTCGTGCGATGACTCGTTTGGTCATGCGACGACCCGTGGAAGTGAATGGTCATGAGGTGACCCGGTGATTGAGTCTGTAAGGACTCCGAGGTAAGCCATGTGATCATTCCACGATCATGTGGGGTCCATGTGACCTTAAACGATGATTGATTGTGCATTAGTCTTCATGTCGCTAAAATGCTGATAATATGCTTGCTGAATATCTGTTGCATGATATTGTTGCTCCCCTGTTTAATTCACTAATATACTTTAACCTGTTGCCATGTTATTGTTTTGCCTTGTTGCATGGTTGTTGTGAGCTTGCTAGTACATTCAATGTACAGACCTGGCGTGTTATGCCAGATTTGCAGGCCTTGCTTTGGATGCGTAGGACGACGTTCCCGGTGTTTGCGAGATAGGAGGTGTCCCAGCTAGTGTCCCTATGGATTAGAGTTCTCCATCGCCATTATTGTTCCGCTGCCGTCGATATTCCGCTGCTAGAGTTATGCTGCTGCTTGGTGTAGAGCTGAGGCTAGCCTGAGGAGCAAGTTGTGTCTCCGCTAGCGTTGTAATAAACCTCGTGTGCTCCTATCTTCGGTAATAGAAAGATGTTTAGTTCTATACCAATCAGTGTCGTGTTCCAGAAGACTTGATCTCTGGGCTGGTGCACGGGGCGTTCCGGTCCTCTGAGCCGGGGTGCCACAGATATAAGAAGTCTCTTGTGTCCCCAACACACCTAATAAAACTTAGAGTTGTATAGGTGCACTAGTTCGACGAAGAGATGGTAAAATATAGGTGATGGGTGTGGCAAAACAAAGTAATATAAATCTGTAATAAAAAGGGAAGCAAGCAAACATGTGACAAAAGTGAGCGCAAACGGTGTTAAACTGGTGGAAACAAGTCCTAGGCTTCATACTTTCACTAGTGGCAACTCTCAACAACATTAACATAGTCTAATCACATGATATTTCCCGTAAAACATGCAATGGAGACGCACTCGGAGGTCATTCCTTTGTGGTCAAGAGAGGACGAGAATTATGTAGGGCTACAAAAGCACACCTCAAAGTTCGTCGTTCTCAATCTATGGATTTCCCAATGTCACTGCGATCATCCAAAGAGAGTACCACAATCACCAAAACATATCTCAAGGATAGTCAAAGACAAGCACCAAGAGACTCTCAATCTTCAATCAACACACAAAAGAGGAAATCACTCATGAAAATATTGTTCTAATCTATGTCCAATAGTGTTGGGGTTCGCAGCAGAAAACACAAATTTTTCTAACTAGCGTTCCCATAACCCAAGATCTAGCTAGCCGTATTACCGTAACGGAAAGTAGTGCGGAAATAACATACCTCGGGGTGTAGTCCGTTGCGCGGGAAACGTTCCCGCAAACGTGGTTGATGTAGCCGATCAAGTTTCACAGCCCCCTGGCTGTGTTGAGCACCCGGATGGGTGTACTTCCACACGTGCAGCACCTCGTAGTACTCGCACACATACGAGACTCGATGACGACCTCCGTTCTCTGATCCAGCGGAGGTGGCGGAAGCAGACCTCCGGAACCAGAGTTTCAGCAGCACGACGGCGTGCGTATAGTGGAGACATCCCCAACCTAGTGCAGACTCCAAACAAGGGGAGTCCGCTCATAGGAGGGAGAAATAGGGAGAGAGAGATCTACAGAATTTATCTGTATTTTTTCTGGAATTTTCTGTTTTGAAAAAGGGCTACCCACCACATCTATATATAGGGGAAATCGGGGTGCGCATGCCTGTCAACTAGCGATGTGGTACTAAACTTAGTACCACATGTGCTAGTTGTGCATGTGCCCACGCAAGGGCTGCCCATGGCCGCCGGCCACAAGGGGCTAGGCGCATGTGGCCGTGGTGGCCAATGGGCCCCATGGCCCATGGCGCCACTTGTCCTTTTTTTTTCTTTTTTTCTCTTTTTTTTCTTTCTTCTTTCTCAAAGAAAAAACAAAAAACCAAAAAATAATATTATTCCATAAATTATTTAAATTATATTTTAATATTTAATTCATTAATTAAATAATAAAACATATCTAAATAACTTTCCGAATAATTCGGAACCACGGAACTTTTCCGTCTCCCCTCCGAACCGATTTCGGAGTTCTCTCTTATACTCCGGTAACTCCGATAGTTACGGAAAGGTCTCCGATTTCATCGAGCCCTTAAGTGTGTTACCCTACGGTCCGAGAACACTCCAGTCATGACCTCGCATAGGCTATGTTCAATGATCATCAGCGGGACCTGGATGCCCATAATGACCCCTGTGCATTCCGGATATCAACACCGATTGGACCTTGCGCCGTATAGTATTCCCTTTGTCAGCGATACTGGATTGTTCCGAGATTCGATCAATGACATCCTATGTCTGGTTCAACCTCGTTCCGAACAAATCCTTATTCACTCGTTCCCGTGATATTCATCCCCGTGACCTAGTCACATGCTGCGCAGCTTTATGGATGGAATCTAACCGAGTGGGCCCCGAGTATCTATCCATTATATGGATTGACAAATCCCGCTCTTGTAACAATACTCCTCAACATATCTCCACGGAATACCTAAGATACAACCGTTATGACCCGCATATTTCAGTCAGGTGGTGGGATGTAAGTCAAAGCATCCGGGAAGATAGTGATTATGCACGTACTCACAGTCAAAGGAACGGTCTACCACGTTCTGTAATTACAACACTGAACCTTCATAAGATTTGATCATGCTGTAATGCTTACTTTTGGTAATGTTCACCATGTCACTTAACCAGTGAGGTGACCTCATAGTCAAGAGACTTAATTGTCCATGATCGCGAAACCACGATCATCATGTTGACCATGAACTAGTTATCGATGTAGAGGCTAACTAGGAACTCTGGGGGTTTCTATACCACACCTGCATCATTGTTTCACTGACACAGTTCTAGCACGGTATGAAACTGGTTATGAACTTGCTTAGATATATTGGAATAATCATATATTATTTGCCTCTAGAGCATATATCCAACAGTCTCCCACTTGCACTAGAGTGCTAATAATCTAGCCGCATTTTCCGATCATAATCATCTTATCACATAAGTGTTTCATTGATCATGCATGCTCATGTAGGAGGGTTCGTCAACGAACTGCACCAATTCAGATTCGTATGTTTCCTTTGCAACTGGTATAGGTCAAAAACTCTTTGGACATACCACTCATTATCATATAATGGTTGGATATAAGTTTCGCGGGAGAGTGAGACTATTATTTCACAGTATCCTACAATGATCTCTTGGTTCAGTCTTTAGAAGACTCATCCATAGTCATATATACTGGGAAATACACTCAGCCAAAAGTCCAATACTTCTAACGCTAAACTTATGTCCATACGTCTACTTTCTTAAGTAGTATTATGTTTGTAGTACCGTGAATTTTGCTCACATTTCTTTCATGTCTTTGGTGATGTCTCTAATTCCATATAGACCCATAATATGGCTTGCAATTGTAATCTTGCATTACATTCAAGTCTATTATCCTCTCTATATTTTAGAGTATAGTCCTCAGTATTCCTCATATACTGAAATCATGGACTTTATTCAGATTCTGTGTTTTACTCCTAAAGCACATCGGAATCTGTTCTTCTTCCAAGAACTTTTGAGTCATTTTGTTGTTGGATTCACAATGCATGTTATATGGTAGAATCATATGTCAAGAACATATAAGATCACATGTCCAGTACATGGTGCATCTATATTCTTCCATCAAGACATTGCTTGTGATATTTGGATTTCATCCATTATATAATTTCTAGCCACAAGAACCTGTTTCTTGTCTAGAAGATTATTCCAACCTTCACTTCGTTTCATTATCCGTATCTTAATCTACTCATATAGATTTCAACGTGTAATGTGTTGGTATTTCACATAAAAGGAGATTCTTGCAATCTTGTATTTTATTTGCCTTATGCTCTATATATATCATAATGCACATATGTATATAAGACGATTCTCTATATACACAATCAATGCATATCCATATATATACATATGAGATCATTCTTCACACATATCAATGCATATATGTTTGAGACAATGATCATGTTCCCACTCAAATATATCCATCATATACTCATATATTTGTGGTTCAGCTTTCATCAAGTCATTATATTGTTCACTATGTCTCACATAATGACAAAGCTTCCAAAGCTCCCACTCAGAAAATGCCCTCTGCATTCCAAGTTTCCGGGAAGTCTTCAAAGCTCCCACTCAGTTTCATGAAACTGCAGGCCCACTCAATATTTTGGTCATCACAAAATCACTTGATCAAATCAAGGTTGAGGGTTCCTGTCTTGAGGTACTATAGTCCATCCTTTTAACGAAGTAACCTTCATCATGCCCATTACAATTCTCTTTCAAATCCCAAATTTGACTAAGATGCAATTTCAGGCTATGGTCCATCGTAGTGTAAATGAAATATTTTATTGATTAAAGCATTCCTACGTTTCCGTAGTCAATCACCATTGAACTTTGGTCATAACCAAATAATGCCTTATGCCCATTACATTATTCTCAATAACTCTCTAGTTTGTCGAGAATATGAAATAGCCGATTTATTTCACGGGACGTGAGCCATCCCTAATGTAACTCAATATTATTTCATTTCTCCTCGTGTTCTAGGCTACCATCATTCCTTTGTGTCTTCAAGCAATATTATTCCCTATTGTTTTATTAAGAAGACTCATGATTATTGTTCTGTACAGAACGTATTCATGATAACATTCTATATTCAACAATGGTTTCAACTCATATACCAAGATCAGTCATCTTTGGCATATCCTTCCTTATATAGCGTCATTACAGCGGAACATGCTTCCGTTGCAATACTCTGATATTCTGAAGGCAAGGTCCAATACCCCGGTCAAAGTTTCCATTATCTCCCATTGGATCCGTGTTGAGAGACTTTTCTCGTATTACCAATTAAGCAACACAAATTTTGCTATTCGGGGAGAATATGTAATTTCAATTGCTCGTAGTTTTATTAAAAATAAATTCTTTCTTTTAAGAAACCTTATAACACCATCAGTTATGGAGCTATCATGTCTCGTTAGAATTAGGATGGTTTCCTATTCATGAAGTGGGTGTTTTAACTTAATGAATTAAACAACTTATTCAACAATAACTATAGTGCTAGGGGAAAGAACATTTAGACCATACTACGATTTAGTATGACTACGAATGGTTTAAGTAGTCTAGCACTTTCAACTTCCATCGTAGTTTGTGGTACAACTTCCACAAGTCTCCCATTATGTCAATATCAATACTTATCACTTCGGATCGTAGCGTAGTGATATGTATCCTTGTTTTCTCACTTCTCACTGTGATTCCTGAATCTCAGTTTTATGATCTCAATTGAATACAACTTTCAATTAATCATATGAAGTCTTTAATGATAACTCACGTGCCCATTTAGTACATCATTTATGTATAATGATTGGCACAAGTTCTACTTGCTAGAACCTTGTCATGATTATATTTATTGCAGAGGTTCATAGATCGTGTATCTAATCCATCTCATGCAATCAAGTTATGATTTTCATTCGATAATGAACTCACAAGTTAATAGATCATACATTTAATGATTTCATCCGTTATGAAGTCACCTCATGCAATCAAATCTTTGACTTGTTATAATCAAGACAACTTTATCATTAAACATTGAATATTTCCTTACAATAATAGTAGTATTATAAATGCTTTCTATCATATCATAAATCAAGACGTAATCAAAGTATAAGCACACTTTTATTCATAAAGATGGAACAACTGACTTGTCTCATTACATGAATAACTTTGTCTCGCGAGATGCAAGACACACAACTAAGTGTTCATACTATAATGATTACATAAGATTTATCTAATACTCTAAGTATCTCCTATGATAGATGTCTCGGTGTAATCCATGCTGGCCATCAACTGACTTGATATCCATCAATCCTCGATTTCACCTCTTCCCGTCCATGCAACGGCAGGTCCTGTTTTCATAAAACAGAATAAGTATCAGATACTCATTTACTGCAACTGTTGTATAAGGGAATAAACATTTATAAAGTATATCAAGTATATACCTTCTCCATCGACAACTTCTCCTTCAATGGGTTCGACCTCTAGGTACTGAATTCTATCCATGAAGTCAGAGAACTCGAGGCTTTCACCTCTGCCGACATAGCCATGGACATGGTCTGTATAGCTCGGTGGAAGCGAGTGTAACACCGTGTATATCGCAGACTCATGTGTGGTCTCATAGTCAAAGTCATCAACGAGGCTCAGATGTATCTCATGCATCTTGGCCAAGTGTGCCTTCAGGCAAGAGCCTTCTTCCATCTTTGTAGAGAGAAACTCACTTTCTAACTCAAATCTGGCAACTCTAAACTGATGCAAGTTTGATGACTTCAGCTCATCGATCATATCGTATGTATCCAAATCAGCATACTCCTCACGCAAAGGTTGCGGAATGCTGGTTTCTATGATACCCTTAGCCATGGCATATGTCCTTCGACGATATTGATAATCAATCGCCGCTCGTGCATCCATGTCGTTTTCTGGAGGGTTTCCCACGTGCCTTTTAGTTAAGAATGAAAGGTTGATTCTCTTGAGCACGGCTCTAAGGCGTAAGTACCAACTAACGAAGTTTGACCCATTTTCTTTAAGTCTTTCACCATGTAAGAAGGAAACCATTTCAAGGTACTGGGTATTATCCATTTTCTACAAACATAATTGCAAGGAACACGATTAAGACTAGTTCACAACAAATGAGTTCATATCATCATATTATAAATGAGCTCGCACTAAAACAATTCATCCCTAGGAAGTTTTAGTGATTACATGATCCAGATTCACTGCCCGACCTCGAATATCACACGGCCGACGGGTCAGTTTCAAAGGTAGACAATAACTTGTGCGATCACATTATCTTATATGTACTGTGACTCATGCTCGATCTTTCGATCTCTAGTATTCCGCGGCCATATTTGCATATGCTAGGCTCGCCAAATTAACCTCCATGTTATATGCTGCTCAGCAAGGCCATATCTGCATATGCCAGGCTTGCCGAACCCAACCTCATGCGAACTCCATTTAATATGTAGGACAACTCCGGTATGTACGGATCATCAAGCCATATGGGAGAACCTTCCAGGCGGTGCACACTTCGGTAGAATACTTGTGTTTGGCTTTGTTAAGGGATCATCTTATCACATGCTACCGTCGTGTATCCTATACTAGCAAGTTTTAAGATGTCTGGGCTATGGCAACACTAAGTCTAAAGTGTCTCCATTTTAGTTTGTTTTATGATGACGATTACTACTTACTAGTAACACATCGCAAAGCTATCACTACATCACAAACAAACAAACGATAGCCCCCACTTAGCAATACAAGGTTTAGACGTTCTAGTTGTATATTGCAAGTTTTACGTGGCTGCTAGGGCTTTCATAGTTAAACAGGTTTTAACCTACGAGTCAACCACAACGTCAACCATACGATCGTCTCTATTACACCCCGCACGGGGCCCTCCGTTGCAAATGCCACATCCGCTAAAGTAGAGAGACAGACACCCCCAGCCACTTTATACGGTACAAGCCGTATGTCAAGCGTGGAACCAGTCTCGCGTAAGAGTACGCGTAAAGTCGGTCGGGGGCCGCTTCATCAAACGATGTCGCAGATGTGAACAAGTACACGTGGAAGGGTAACAATCATACAATCAACGCCCACATCCCCGATGTGTTCTATCCGTACAGTAATACTAAGCATAGACCTAGCTCTGATACCACTGTTGGGGTTCGCAGCAGAAAACACAAATTTTTCTAACTAGCGTTCCCATAACCCAAGATCTAGCTAGCCGTATTACCGTAACGGAAAGTAGTGCAGAAATAACATACCTCGGGGTGTAGTCCGTTGCGCGGGAAACGTTCCCGCAAACGTGGTTGATGTAGCCGATCAAGTTTCACAGCCCCCTGGCTGTGTTGAGCACCCAGATGGGTGTAGTGCCACACGTGCAGCACCTCGTAGTACTCGCACACATACGAGACTCGATGACGACCTCCGTTCTTCGATCCAGCGGAGGTGGCGGAAGCAGACCTCCGGAACCAGAGTTTCAGCAGCACGACGGCGTGCGTATAGTGGAGACATCCCCAACCTAGTGCAGACTCCAAACAAGGGGAGTCCGCTCATAGGAGGGAGAAATAGGGAGAGAGAGATCTACAGAATTTATGTGTATTTTTTCTGGAATTTTCTGTTTTGAAAAAGGGCTACCCACCACATCTATATATAGGGGAAATCGGGGTGCGCATGCCTGTCAACTAGCGATGTGGTACTAAACTTAGTACCACATGTGCTAGTTGTGCATGTGCCCACGCAAGGGCTGCCCATGGCCGCCGGCCACAAGGGGCTAGGCGCATGTGGCCGTGGTGGCCAATGGGCTCCATGGCCCATGGCGCCACTTGTCCTTTTTTTCTTTTTTTCTCTTTTTTTTCTTTCTTCTTTCTCAAAGAAAAAACAAAAAACCAAAAAAGAATATTATTCCATAAATTATTTAAATTATATTTTAATATTTAATTCATTAATTAAATAATAAAACATATCTAAATAACTTTCCGAACAATTCGGAACCACGGAACTTTTCCGTCTCCCCTCCGAACCGATTTCGGAGTTCTCTCTTATACTCCGGTAACTCCGATAGTTCCGAAAAGGTCTCCGATTTCATCGAGCCCTTAAGTGTGTTACCCTACGGTCCGAGAACACTCCAGTCATGACCTCGCAGAGGCTATGGTCAATGATCATCAGCGGGACCTGGATGCCCATAATGACCCCTATGCATTCCGGATATCAACACCGATTGGACCTTACGCCGTATAGCATTCCCTTTTTCAGCGATACTGGATTGTTCCGAGATTCGATCAATGACATCCTATGTCTGGTTCAACCTCGTTCCGAACAAATCCTTATTCACTCGTTCCCGTGATATTCATCCCCGTGACCTAGTCACATGCTGCGCAGCTTTATGGATGGAACCTCACCGAGTGTGCCCCGAGTATCTATCCATTATATGGATTGACAAATCCCGCTCTTGTAACAATAATCCTCAACATATCTCCACGGAATACCTAAGATACAACCGTTATGACCCGCATATTTCAGTCAGGTGGTGGGATGTAAGTCAAAGCATCCGGGAAGATAGTGATTATGCACGTACTCACAGTCAAAGGAACGGTCTACCACGTTCTGTAATTACAACACTGAACCTTCATAAGATTTGATCATGCTATAATGCTTACTTTGGGTAATGTTCACCACGTCACTTAACCAGTGAGGTGACCTCATAGTCAAGAGACTTAATTATCCATGATCGCGAAACCACGATCATCATGTTGACAATGAACTAGTTATCGATGTAGAGGCTAACTAGGAACTCTGGGGGTTTCTATACCACACCTGCATCATTGTTTCACTGACACGGTTCTAGCACGGTATGAAACTGGTTATGAACTTTCTTAGATATATTGGAATAATCATATATTATTTGCCTCTAGAGCATATATCCAACAAATAGACCGCTGTCACATGGTCTCAGAAATTATAGTAGATAAGATCAAGTGAGTACATCAAACCCAATACATAGAGTAAGGGGAAATATCATGGGATCACCCTAGATTAACATAGCCTATGATCACAACGAAGATCACATCATGGGAGAGAGAATTGGCCACATAGCTACTGGTAGAAACCTCAGCCCCGAGGAGGGACTACTCCCGCATCATGGAGGGAGGAAGCAACGTCGATGGATATGAATCCGGGGGCACTTCCCCGTCCCAGCAGGGTGCTGGCACAGGAATTCTGGTCCCCCGAAGCTTTTTGGCGATGGCGGCGGAGATCGGAATTGCTTCTCGAGAAAAGGGGTCTGGAATCAGGGTTTTTGCGATGAGAGAATAAATAGGAGCCAAAGGGGGCACCGGGGGGCACCAGACGCCCACGAGGCCACCCGGCGCGGTCAAGTCCTGGGTCGCGCCCATTGGCCGCCTGGGCACCAGGTGGGGCCCCTCTGGCCCTTCTTCGATGAATCCGGAAGCTTCCGGAACGCTGATTTTTTATCTGATTTTTCCCGAATTTTTGGAGCACTTTTAATATGGGGGAAACCTGAAATGGAAAAACAGCATAAAAGAGGAACTGGTACTGGGGTGCACTGAGTTAATAAGTTAGTCCAAATATGATCAAAACTATATGAAAGTGTATCTAGATCATAGAAATATTACACAAAACATGCATGGAGCAAGCAGAAATTATAGATACGTTTGGGACGTATCAACATTCCCAAGATTAATTCCTGCTCGTCCTCGAGTAGGTAAATAATAACAAGCATAATTTCTGTGGTGACATGCTAGCAACCATATAAGAACTTTGAAATTAAAGCAATCAAGGTATGTCATTCAATTAAGGTCATAACATGCAAGAGTATATATTAGCATTGAAACAAGCAACGAAAGAACATTAGGTTCAAGAGCTCTCGCTGTCCGTGACTCGAATGTCTCCAAATGGTGTTTGCATGCAGGAAGGGGGATAGGGAATACGAGAAGAAAAAAGTATTTTTTGTTGAGAACTCAATCTACTAAAGTTTCACACTTGATCTTCTTTGGAATCTTATCTTGACTCGTCCCCAGACCACTAGCCAGGTACAAGTCAATTTCATCCACTCCTTTTCGATATTTTGAGCACTCATGCAATGGATGAGCGTAAGCACGAGAGTTGAAACTTAGGATGGCAAAGAGAGAAATATGGTGGAGGAGGAAGACAAAAAGGATGAGAAGGGCTCACATCAATGAGGACAATCATAGGCGAGAGGGCCAAATGATAAATATGATGTGAGGAGTAGGGATTGCTATGCAACGGATGCACGTATGAGCTAAGAAAAGCTCTCCAATGGAACTAGTGGGGTGCATCTAACTTGATCGCTCATGAAGACCTAGAGCTCTTTTGAGGAGGCTCATCCTTGGAATATGCAAGCCAAGTTCTATAGTGTGAAGGTCCCCACATAGCTATATGCATGTATGATCATCTCTATGGAGTACAAGGATAAGAGGGAGTGCTAGTGTGGATCTTTCAAAAGGATAGTAGTTTTGCCCCTTTCTCTCTTTTTATTTTTTATTTCTCTTTTTACTATTTTTTTGTATTTTTTGGTGGCCTCAATGGCTCTTTCTATTTAACTCTCATTTGTCCTCTTTGGAATCTTTTAAATCTGTCCTCTTTGGGATCTTTTCCTCACTTAAGGGAAACACTCTATTTTACAAGAAGGTATAGAAGATCTTCACACTTTACAAGGTACTCAAACATAAAGAATATGTAGCTATCATGATGTATGCAAATGTATGCCTCTACCAGTGTAGCAGGAACATGTATGAAATGAAGATCAAGTCATGAAGAGGTGGATGTTGCATGGAAATATATCTTGGAAAGGCTATGGAAATGCCTTGATAGGTAGGTATGGTGGCCGTTTTGAGGAAAGATATAAGGGAGGTTTATGATGACAGAGCTTATCATGCCAAGGGTTTGGATGTACCGGCGAAGGTGGACGCCAACTCTCGGAGTGAGAAGAAGGCAATGCACGGCATAGGAAAGGCTAGCAAATATGAGGAGGTGGAAGTGTCAACTTTCAATACTTACATTAGTACGAAGAACTCATGCACTTATTACGGTAACTCTCAATCTAATAAGGAGGTTCACAAAGAGACAAGTACCCCGAGGAGGAGTGTATGGGGGTTTGGTTATCCTTGCGCATCCTCGACTCATGGTACGTGAGTGTACTCTAATATCCGATCCCTCCAAAGATTAGCGATCCATCTAGTAGCTAGAGTTCTCAACTAGTTTGTATGTTTTTGAAAATAGACACGGATTGCCCAAAATACGACACCTATCACTAATAGTCTAGAGCTCTTGACACCAAAAGTTCAAACATTACTCACATCAATACCTCAAAACTATTGCAAGTTACTACTAAAATTAAATAGCAGCCTCAATTACCTACTCTCAAGACAAGACATAACTCAGTGCAACACCAACTCTCTTAACAAGATAAACATGAAAACTGAAGAGAGTTACAGCATCAAACTAAACAAAAGCCAAGGCTCTTGCTAAAGACAAACTAAGACTAAAACTAGACATGGCAGTAGCTACGAAAAGATAAAGAACACACAATAGCAAAAAGATAGGCATGAAGAATCCTATGATGTGTTCTGGATTTTGAAAGTGGAGCGTGTTTCTCTCCCACACAAAGTAAGACGGGATCTAACTTGTTATGAACAGCAAGCAAAGATAAAGAAAACTAAAAATAAAACCTAAGAGCGAGACGCTCCAAGCATAGCACATAACGCATGAAGTGATAAAAATATAGTGAGACGAAGGACGAAATGATGACTATTTGTGGAGAAGGAGATGCACGGGGGCATCCCCAAGCTTAGACGCTTGAGTCTCCTTGAATATTTGTTGGGGATGCATGGGGGCATCCTCAAGCTTTAGCGCTTGACACTCCCGAATCTTTTTTCATCATCTTCCATCGCACACTTGAAAACTCCCTTCATACATAACTCATCATAAGCTGATTAGAGAGGTTAGTACCCTTAATAAATAATTTTTCCCTACTGGATATAAAGATATTCTTGAAGAGCTACTGTTTCTCAAGATTTCTAAAAGGTTTTTTCAAAGAAAAAGCAAGCTTAAGGTTTGCAAAAGTTAGGAGAGACAAAACGTGGAAGAATCTGTGAAAAACAGAACAGCAGGTAGTAAAGAATCTTCTAGGGGTACTTCTGCAACTCAAATCAAAAAACTCAGAACATACGAAAGTTCCGTGATTGTATAGAGCACGCTGTGTAAAAATTTCAGCTCAAAAAGATGAACTGGTGATTTAATCTGAGTTTTCTCTCTTGACAGCATGTCAGAACTTTCCCTTCCCTTGTCATATGAGGCTATAACTTGGCACAAATATTGAAAAGAAAGATACAATGATGTTGCTACAGTAGTAACAATCATCAAGACCACTAAAAATAGAAGTAAAAACATATTGGGTTGCCTCCCAACAATCGCTTTCTTTTACGCCTTTAAGCTAGGCATGAAGATTATAGAAGATGCTCTCACAAGAATAAGAATTGAAGCACAAAAGAGAAAATAAATAAGCAAATACCAAACACATTTAAGTCTAACATGCTTCCTATGCAAAGGGATCTTGTAGATAAATAACTCATTGAAGCATAAATATATTAGCATAGGAAGGCAAAATAAGTGCAACTTCAAAACCTTCAACATAAAGAGAGGGAACTTGATATTATTGAAATATCTATAAGCATATGTTCCCCTCTCATAATATTTTCAGTGGGATCATGAATAAACTCAATAATATAAGTATCACACAAAAAATTCTTATCATGATCCACAAGCATAGAAAATTTATTACTCTCCACATAAGCAAAATCCTTCTCATTAGTAATAGTGGGAGCGAACTCAAGAAAATAGCTATCACATGAATCATTCTTATAATGATACACTTGCAAATATTTATTCTTTATAGCATAAGTGTCATCACAATAATCATCATAGATAGGAGGCAAAGTATCATCAAAGTAAATTTCCTCATCAAAACTTGGGGGGCTAAAAAGTTCATCTTCATAAAACATAGCATCCCCAAGATTATAGCTTTGCATATCATTAGGATCAAAGGTATTCAAAGAAGACATACTAATAACATTGCTACTATCATGAGTGTTATGCAAATAGTAAAGCTCCATAGGCTTTTTGATTTTCTCTTCAAACACTTCATGTCCCAACTCAAGGTAGAGCTCATAAAGCTCTCTCATAATATTTTTGTTGTTTTCCTTAATCCTAACTAGTGAAAATAAAAAAAAGAAACAAAAAGAATTAATTGCAAGATCTAATGATATACCTTCAACTCTTACCTCCTCGGCAACGGTGCTAGAAATAGCTTGATGTCTACGCACGCTTCTTTTCTTGTAGACTATGTTGGGCCTCCAAGCGCAGAGGTTTGTAGGACAGCAACAATTTCCCTCAAGTGGATGACCTAAGGTTTATCGAACTCAGGGGAGTAGAGGTTGAATATGGTCTCTCTCAAGCAACCCTGAAATTAAGATATAAGAAGTCTCTTGTGTCCCCAACACACCTAATACAACTAAGAGTTGTATAGGTGCACTAGTTCGGCGAAGAGATGGTAAAATATAGGTGATAGGTGTGGCAAAACAAAGTAATATAAATCTTTAATAAAAAGTGCAGCAAGCAAACATGTGAAAAAAGTGAGCGCAAACGGTGTAACAATGGTGGAAACAAGGCCTAGGCTTCATACTTTCACTAGTGGAAACTCTCAACAACATTAGCATAGTCTAATCACATCATATTTCCCATAAAACATGCAATGGAGACGCACTCGGAGGTCATTCCTTTGTGGTCAAGAGAGGACGAGAATTATGTAGGGCTACAAAAGCACTCCTCAAAGTTCGTAGTTCTCAATCTATGGATTTCCCAATGTCACCGCGGCCATCCAAAGAGAGTACCACAATAACCACAACATATCTCAAGGATAGTCAAAGACAAGCACCAAGAGACTCTCAATCTTCAATCAACACACAAAAGACAAAATCACTAATGGAAATATTGTTCTAATCTATGTCCAATAGGCCGCTGTCAACTTGGTCTCAGAGATTATACTAGATAAGATCAAGTGAGTAGATCAAATCGAATACATAGAGGAAGGGGAAATATCATGGGATCACCCTAGATTAACATAGCCTAAGATCACAACGAAGATCACATCATGGGAGAGAGAATTGACCCCATAGCTACTGGTAGAAACCTCAGCCCCGAGGAGGGACTACTCCCACATCATGGAGGGAGGAAGCAACGTCGATGGAGATGAATCCGGGCGCACTTCCCCGTCCCGGTAGGGTGCCAGCACAAGAATTCTGGTCCCCCGAAGCTTGTTGGCGATGGCGGCGGAGATCGGAATTGCTTCTCGATAAAAGGGGTCTGGAATCAGGATTTTTGTGATGGGAGAATAAATAGGAGCCAAAGGGGGCCCCGGGGGGGGCACCAGTCGCGTCCAAGACCTGGGTCGCGCTCACTGGCCGCCTGGGCACCAGGTGGGGCCCCTCTGGCCCTTCTTCGGTGAATCCGGAAGCTTCTAGAACGCTGATTTTTTATCTGATTTTTCCCGAATTTTTGGAGCACTTGTAATATGGGGGAAACCTGAAATAGAAAAACTGCAGAAAACAGGAACTGGCACTGGGGTGCACTGAGTTAATAAGTTAGTCCAAATATGATCAAAAGTGTATGAAAGTGTATCTAGATCATAGCAATATTACACAAAACATGCATGGAGCAAGCAGAAATTATAGATACGTTTGGGACGTATCAATACCGGAGCATGACTAGAAGCATATCTTGAGAGACTGTCATGATAGTCCCTATGGAGGGCATCATGCCGGTGAGAGGACCACACATAAGGTTCTCCAATCAGGGGGTTTTTTGTCCTACTCTCTTTAAAGATCCTAGAAAGTTTGTTTTATATTGTGATAAGTGTCAGAGAGTTGGTAACATTAGTAGGAGAAATGAGATTCCTATGAATTACTCTCTAGTTACTGAGCCTTTTGATTGCTGGGGTTTTGATTTTATGGGTCCTTTTCCTCCTTCGCGCAAGTACACTCACATTTTAGTAGTTGTTGATTATGTAACCAAGTGGGTTGAGGCAATACCCACTGAGAGTGTTGATCATAAGACATCTTTGAAAATACTTAAACATGTGATCTTTCCTAGGTTTGGTGTACCAAGGTACCTCATGACCGACGGAGGATCACATTTTACACATGGTGCTTTTAGAAAAGATTTAGCAAAGAATGATGTCAACCATAGGATTGCTTCACCTTACCACCCTCAAACGAGTGGGAAAGTTGAGCTCACAAATAGGGAGATCAAGTTGATCTTACAAAAGACAGTGAACAGTTCTAGGAAGGACTGGTCCAAAAAATTAGGAGATGCCTTGTGGGCATATAGAACTTCTTACAAAAATCCCATAGGCATGTCTCATTATAAGATGGTCTACGGCAAAGCTTGTCATTTGCCTTTAGAATTAGAGCACAAAGCTTTCTGGGCTGTTAGGGAGCTTAATGTTGACCCTAAACCTTCTGGAGAAAAGCATCTCATGAACTTGACTTCGCTATATGAGTGGAGAAGTGAAGCTTACAAGAGCGCAAGAATGTTTAAAAAGAAGGTAAAGAAGTGGCATGACAGGAGAATTTTGAAACGCGAATTTAATGTTGGTGATAAAGTTTTGTTGTTTAGATCTCGTTTCAGGTTTTCTCCACGCAAATTACTTTCCATATGGGAAGGACCATTCCACATTGAAGAAGTCTACCGGCCCGGTGCAATCAAGATTAACAATTTTGAAGGAACCTAACCTCAAGTTTTGAATGGGAGAATACTCAAGCATTACATGACGGGAGTCCCTGTCAATGTAATGTGGATACAATACGAACAACCACTCATCAACGTCATCAACCCTTACCTCGCAGAGGTGAAGAGGCATCCTCAAACACTTTGGGTGGAGGATGGTGTCCTTCACAAAGTAGATCTGAAGGGAACGGTCAAGGAGGGGAGCACCAAGGCCAGGCTTGAAGAAGTGGATCAAGAAGTCTTCAAGTACAAGTTGACGATCGAGCGTGGTGTTGAGGCCAACATCGGCATCATCACCGAGCTGAAGAAGCAACATGAGGAGGAGATGAAGGAAGTGCATTCAAGCATATCCACACTAGATACCAAAGTGTTCGAGTTTCAAGGACACATCTTTGACCTCGAAAACTAGAACTGTGAGTATGAACTAAATTTTTTGCGCATGGGCCTAGCTGTCGACTACAGGATTCGGGTAACTGAAGAATCATGTGTGGAAGGAGGACCTTTGCCATGGAAGCGTTTTTCTAAGACTTACCTGTTATACAAGAACAGAGATCAAGAGTGAAATCTTCATGGGTAATGGCATCCCCTTAGCTTGTTCCAAGCTTGGGGGATGTCGGGACCCGGGGTTAGCGTATGCAAGTCCCGCTACGACATAGTCATAGGGAGAGCCGAGAACCGTACCCACTTGTCTAAGCAGACAAGGCCAAGCACAGAACGTTCTCGGAAATCATCGTACGTGAGGGGCATCCCATCCAGGACGGATGATCAACTGAGATGGGTCCTCATCGTCCACACACAAGTCTAATAATATGGGTGATGAACTTCCATATTCACAGACAAGTCGCCTCAACCATACTATCGACTATCTCATAACTCTTACATAGACTTACTCCAGCCCGATCACTTAGTAGGGGTCTAGGGCGGGCTCGATCATACCACAAAGTGTGCACGAGATAGAGTCTCGAGCAATCGCATCGCGATGCCCCAAGCTGCGCACATCTAAGGGCCACTTGGTGTATAAAAGACCGCCAGCCAGATCACAACTAAGGTCTCGAAAACCCATACTAAGACATGCATGTTATAATCATACACGCAGCACACATTCTAGTATGAACAGCAGGTATCATTGCAATTCTCTACAAGGTAGTATTGCAATTCGCTACACACACGTGTCATCAGTTACTGCCTTTTGCGTGTCACCGTTCAAGAGGTGATAGCGAGGATGCCACCACAATACTTCGCCCACAGCTCCGTTCTAGTCCAGAGAGTCGCCTATCTGAGGGGGATCCGTATGGAAGTCCGGCCGAGGTTCCAGTACAGCCTCAAACGATGTGTGCAGGGTCCCAAGCCGGTCTTGAAAAGCCGTTCATCCACTTCGCAGACCGTGCCACAGCCCTACCAGAACTTCGAACTACTGCGACTTCTGGGGTTCGAACGAGGTGAGGTACTAGGATGAGAGGGGTCAGTGAGCCCAATGTGTGGTTGTACTCTTCTTCTTGGATCACCACACAAGAACTCGGACTTAAGGCGGTGTTCAACGAGACAACCCACTGTGTACTCCTACACAGCCTCTCATCGTTCACCTTGTATTACGGTTGATTCACCAACACATTTCCACCATCATCAACATGATCACTACCATCCCGACTCACAAAAGAGTAACCTCATTGTAACTCTAAGCATGCAATAAAAAGTAACAGTTGCAGGGGTCACATGATATCAACCAACTCCTACATCTGCTAGGATTGTGGTTTGCTTACTACTGTGACAAGATGATAGGTCATGCAAAGGATATGGGTTCAACTATGCGGTAGAAACGTTATCATGGTAATCATCCTAAACAATGCATAAGAGAGACTGAGAGGGAATTGGGATTTTATCGACATGATCAATGGGGGTTTGCTTGCCTTGCTGACGAGGTTCAGTCTCGGGGTCTTCAACGAAGGGGGTGATCTCAGGTTCCGGCTCCACTTCTATCAGCAACATGACAATCATAGGATCAACATAAAGTACAATGCACAATCACATGAATAAGATTGTAATGGTGATGTTCATGGTTGCATTGTGTGGACAATTCCATTTAAAAGGAGTATATTGCGATTGAATTGCAAATTCAAACTCCATATGATTTATCGATGAATATCAAATGCATTTGAATGCATGGAAGTTCATTTGAAAAGGTTGAGCATGAAGTGATGTGGTATAGTTAAGGTAATGTCTCTGATGTGGGGATGAAACCATTTAAAAGAAGTGTGTTGCAAAATCATTTGCAAATTCACTCCAAATTTGAATTCAAATTAAAGCCATATGGACATATTCCACTGTTCACCCAATTTAAATTGGTCAAACATGAAAAAAAAAGTCCATATTCAGAATCCTTGTATTTTTCTGATAATTTTAGACATATTATTTGTCCAATTTGGAGTTAAAATGAATTAGTTATGATTTTCTAAAGATTTGGCTATTTTCTGGAATTATATTAAATCATTTAACGATTTATTGCGTCAGCACCACGTCAGCATGACGTGGGGGGGCTGACCAGTCAACCCTGCCAGTGGGTCCCTACTGTCATTGAGAGGGGGGTTAATCCCGTGGTTAAAATAAACTGCGCTTAATTAGAGGGCCCTGGGCCCACCTATCATGGACACAGGGGGGATTAGGATGGGGATTAAGCTCATGAAGAGCTCACCGGCGCCGGAGTTCCTGTAGTCGCCGGAGTGGCGTCGGCTTTGCGATTCAGAGCACGGGGAGGGGAGTTGGAGGCACGGGCGAGTAGCTAGCGCTCGTCCGCGTCTGCTAGGGCTAGCTAGGGCTCGCAGGGACGTCCCGGGGCACGTCTACGACGACAACGCGGCGGCTGGAGCTTCGGCCCTCGATGAGCACGGCAATTTACGGCGCGAGAGGAGGCCCGGGAAGGTGCGGGAGCACCGTGAGCTCACCGTGAATGCGAGGGAGAACACGGCGGGGTCGGGGAGGTCCTGGCGGCGGAGGAATCGCTCGTCGGAGCTCTTTGCGGCCGGCGGTGGCTCGAGGAAGCAAGCGGCGTCTCCGGTGAGGCTCGGGCTCAGTTGATGTGGGGGATCGACGTAGACGTCACCTGCGGAGCGGAAGGACAAGGTGGCGGCAAGAGGGGCACAGTGGCCGCGTGGGGGCACGACGGCGGCGAGGTGGCCGTCTCGGGCATGCACTGGATCTCGCGGGAGAGAGGAGGACGACGAGTCCAGAGGGGGGGAAGGTGTGCGACGAGTGTGAGCTCATCGTGGCGCAGAGAGAGGCGAGGGCGAGGCCTAGAAGCCTCAGGGCGTCGAGGTGTCGTCGCCGTGGCCTCCCTGCCTCCAGCGACCTGCTTGGATACGCGGGGAGGTAGAAGACAAGCGCCCCGGGTGGGCTGGGCCGAGGCAGAGGGAAGGTGGGCCTCGCCCCTGGGCGTTAGGTAAGTGTCTCTGCTCTTTTTATTTTTTTATTTTTTCTGCAATATGTTTGACCTAGCTAATAAAAATAGCTAGGCATTTTATTAAATGCCAATATTTTTTATATGGCCTCATTAAATATAGAGCTAGCCACTTATAAAATTTGAGCACTTTTAAAATTCAAAATATTTGAACTTTAATTCAAATAGGGGTTTAAATTTAAATCCATGCTCCTGTTTGAATATTTGAAAAATCTATGAGCATGGGTTTGAATCCAAATCACTTTATATGTGATCACACTCATTTATAAGACTTCTCAAAAATGAAAAATGAATTTTTGGAGCAAATTTTTATCTGGCCATTTGAATTAAATTCATCTGGGGGTTTTCTCTCCCATTTCAATTTCTTTTGATTTTTTTTATCATGATGCAAAGTGACTTCCTATTCTAGCACATACCTAACTTGGGGTTGTGACAGGGGAATGTAAGGCCCGATATGCGGTACTGTTCAAGATTCAGATGGTTCCATCCAGATCTGGGGACGAAGCACATATCGGTCCCACTGTGACATATGACAATTCCATATGCCCCGGATTTCCAACATGATATCACAACATTACAGCTACAAGGATACAACATCTCATACAATCGGCATACAATTGCCTTAATTACATTACATCAGCGGAAGATACATGTCTGAGTACAGACTACAATCAAATGCCTAGTGGCAAAGGTAAAACACAACATTCCCGTAACCACACGGGTCCAGGCTCTCCGCCGGGATCCACCTAACTAGTCATCGTCGAGTCTCCGCGAAGGCGTCCTGAAGAAGGGTCGTCGAGCTCCTCTGAAGTTAAAGATCTTTTGCATAACATGCGTAAAAGAGAAAAGAAGGGGTGATCTATATCAACAAGTCTTGTAACTAACTTCTCATGGTAAGATGGGGGTAGTGGTTGAGGTTGCAGCCGCACTAGCAATATATGAGTGGCTAACGGTCTATTTTAGAATAAGATGAGAACCAAGCATTCAATGAGGAATCGCCTCGAACAAGTCTTGCTATCAGCTACTTACGCAAACATAACACCTATCATATCCTTGTCCTCCTCTTTCGTCACCCGCTGAAGAAGAAGCAGTCAAGGCACACACACATTGATCAAGTTATAGTTATGATTCAGTTGATGTTATCTATGAACAAGATGTAGGTTCCAAGTCATCCATAACCGTGGACACGGCTTCTCGAAAAGATTTAACCCTGTAGGGGTGTACCAACTGCCCATTACAAGGCTCCGCACGCACGCCCATCTCTCTCAATTGCTACCCATCACAGGCAACCATTTTATGATTTGGTTCTGAGAGATCCGAAATGACAGGTCCCTCTAGGTAACAATGAACAAATCCGGGTGGCCCTCGGTGAGTCGACATCCAACTCAAAAGCCGGTCGCGCTCTTGAATCGGCCTCTACCATCTGGACGAGGTCTGGGTAACTAAACCAAACCATGTGGGCATCCCCCTAGCTTCCAGGTGTGGACCAACTGAGAAACCATGTCTCCGCTGGCCCAAGTTATTTTAAAGAATATCTGCTAGGAGCGACCCGACAGACACACGCATGGTTTTCAAATGGTAAAATCAGCTTGGGCCACCACTAGAAATGTTTGAAGCTAGGTAGGTAAGAAAATGGGACCCCATAGCATCCCACACGCAGTTAGGCGCGCTCAGTCTTAGAACCAATACCCGGAACTCGGATCCTAGGTGACTCGAATGGAACAAAGCGTCGGGGCGGGATAGCCTAGACCTTCCATCCTTCGTCGAGTATAGTCAACATTACAATAATCATATCATCCACAGCAATATAATAAAGTGATAGTCCAATCCAAGTAGTAACAGGGGAACAGTTGATAGCATCCTAACATGCATACTAAGTAGTGGTTGAGAAGTGAGGAATACATAGCCGAACAAGGTTTGCTGGGATGGTGGAGGACATGGCTGTTTTGGTTTATTTGAGAGGCATGAATATGAAGTGGTAGGATCAAGCAATCGTTCTATCCTACACCTAGACGCGAATGAGATGAAAGTTATAAGCATGATATATTCTCCCCCTTACCTGATGAGAAGAGGAAACCGAAGGTGTAGTCGATCGCAAGCTCGCAACATCTCCGAGAATAACCGCGGGAGCACACAAGAAGGAAACACTGGAAAAGGCAATCGACGAGCAAGAATATATTACTAAGAAGCAATCACGAGCAAGCATCAATAATAAGACAACACGAGACAACGCACTACGGCATCGCATCTATCGTCGAGAGCGGTTACTAACAGGTTAACTGGAGTATCGTTACACACGACGATACCGCACATTTATAAAGGTTCAAGTTGTTTAGCTACACAACATGAGCAAAGGTTGTTAACATGGCATGTCACTCAAGAATGGAATAGCACACAAACATGAAAAGAGGTGAAGCATAAGATAAACTATCTATGCTAGTCAATTTAAGTGAGGCACAACCTAAACATGGAATTCCACTAAGGACCCCACGATGATTAAAGCATTTGGTACTGTTATGTCCTAAACCATATTTTAGGTAGGTTAACAACAACAAACAAGAGCATAGACACAAAGTACATGAAATTCTAGTCAAATTACATGTAAAGAACAACCCAAACGGAGTTACGGTTAAAAATATATAAGCAATACAAGTTACAAACACATGATGTTAACATCAGGTAGCACACTTGAGAGGAATGAACCAACATGCTACAGCTTGCAAACATGCATCAAAATTATGTGGATTAAAAGTAGACATGACAATAAGGCATGGCAACAAAGTTTCATGTATATGAGCATCAGGAATAAGTAATTGTAGCTCATGCAAAATGCAAGAAAATACTACTGGTTTAGGGACTTAGTGAAAATCAGGACATGTGACAGCAAACAGCAGGGTTGCACTTTGGAAGCTCAAAAACTATATGAACAGCAACCATATCATGGTAAATAAAAGCATGGCATCAAAGTGGACATAACAAGGAGAAAATAATTACATTGGAGCTACTACATATCACTACTAGGAAACTGGCTATCTGTGGCGCACCTAATTTCACATTCTGTGGCGCATATGGGGGTGCGCCACAGAATCCTCGCCACTAAAATTTTATTTCTGTGGCCCACGGAGCCATGCGCCACGGAAATATGAGGTTTCTATGACGCACCACAGCTTGGTGCGCCACTGAAATATTTCTGTGGCACACCACGCTGTGGTGCGCCACAGAAAAAATTTTGAAATTAAAAAAAAAGGGCGGCCAGTCGGAATTTTTTCGGATTTTTTTAAAAAAGGGTGGGGTGATGTCGTCGGAGGTGGGTGGGTGGGTGGGTGGAGGAGGAGGAGGAGTAGGCCGTCGAAGGTGGGTGGAGGGGCTCGCCGGAGAAGGTCTCCGGAGGTGGGTAGAGGGGTTCGCCGGAGAAGGTCGACGGAGGTGGAGAAGTGTAACATCCCAAATTTCATAAATTTGGAATGTTAATAATTTAAATAATTTTTAATTAAAAAATTGTTGGTGTTGCTTGTGTTATTGTAACTTTCACTAGGATCTGAAACTTTGGAGTTTAAAATTATTTTTGGAATTACTTATAACCTTAAATTAATTTTAGGGATTATTTATTAGGCCCAATATAATATTATAAAAGTATTTTGTTTGGAATTAATTTATTTGGTATTAAGAATAAGTGTTTTCGTGCTATATGTTATTGATAATAATTTTCTTTATGCATTGGTAATTTTAGAAGTCTCCCTTATATTTGGTTTAGCCAAATTTATTTTCTTTAGAAAAAAAAATGAAATCTGCAGCAAGCCAGCGAAACAGCTTTTTTCTTTTCTTTCTCTCACTCACGAGTGCGCGCGCTCGCACAGAAGCAGCAACAAGCAGCCACCAGTAGGCCGGCCCAAATACCAGCCAGGCCAGTTTGTTTTTCTGCTCCTCTTTCTGTACGTGCGTGTCCTATTAGAACACGGCTTAGAACCGATTTCATTAAAATCTAAACCAACACAAGATCGATCAATTTGATCTATTCCCTTGTTTATTCTTGTCCTCTCCCATAATAGCTCTATACCGCAGCCCCTAAAACCCTTTTCCTTCTTTTCCCTCAAGCAAAGTCGACGCCGCCGAGCTTTGGATCTTGTCGTCGAGCCCCAAGGACTGTCGCCTTTGCTCATCGTTTGCGTCCTCATCGGTATGTCCCAGTCAATTCCGTTATGTCCTCTGAAACCTCGACCCAAGTGAAAATCCGATTGACATGGTTTCGCGACAAAGTTTGCAGTTTTGCACGCTCTGCGGGTGAGTCGTTGTCATCGGAGAGCACGTGAAGTTCACCGGGAGCACCCAGTTGACATCGTCACTGCAGTCAGTCAAAGACTCCTCCCTCGATTCTAACAGCACCATCGCGTTACTCTCCTTATGCTGTACCCAACGGACACCTTCTTTTCGCTGGGGACACGCCATAGACACTGCTCCATCGAAGTCCATAGCTGATGCGTCCCTGTTCTGGCTATTAGTTCAGGTACAGCCGTGCTCTTCTTATTTTGGCACTCATCCATCACTTAAATCAACCACGGCTGGTTATTTCCTGGTTATTTCCCAGCGAAGAGAGACTGCCCAGTAGCTTTTATTGTTTTGAGCAGGTTTTGATTCAATTTTAGATGTGCTATAATCTTTTAACCATAGACCGAATTTAGGTGATATTTTTTTATATGCTCATATTAATCTGTAGATTAGTGTAAAATTAATTTTGTACACTTTTGCACTATGTAAGTTTGAATTTATCTTGATTAAAATTCAACTATCTCTTAAAGCGTTGACATGTTTTAGTTATACAAGAAATTGTGTTGCAATCCTACTAGCATGTGGATGATATATATCTACTGTTATGACTAGTACGTAGTTTCTTTTATGTGTTTCTTAGTTGTTGATTTTATTTTTGTTGTTATGCGAGTACGGGTTATTTATCGATGCTTTGGTTGAACGCGATAGATTATCCGGAGTGTTAAGAGTATCGTTAACGGGATTGTGATTGCGAATAACTTCATCAACTATTTAAGGCAAGTTACACTTTTGGTTATGCTCATCTTGTCTTTATGCATGTATACGATAATTGTGTTATGTTGAAACCTGGTAGGATAGCCATATGGTTAATCTTATGATGCTATTCATTGTTCCCATATATATGTGTGCACTGTTCTTATTCATTAATTGCATGTTGAGCCTTATTGTGGTAGACGATGGGAGAATTATCTGTCTCAATTCAGTAAGGTGTTGAGAGTATCTTATATCCGTAGGCTTCGGGACTTTTTATCAGTGAACGTGTCCTTGATAGAGCTCTCTATTGTCCCTAGAGAATGCATCATTGACAGAGCACACTTGAGGTGGAGAAGTAGTTTCGGGACTTAAATCAGGTGAATGTGTCCTTGATAGAAGCGTTCTAGAGTCCCTAGAGAATGCATCACTGACAGAGCGCACTTGAGACTTCTGAAGTTCTTATCATGACAACATAGGATGCTTGGGGTTCTCATGGGTGATAAACTGGACGCAATCTATACTTGAGTAAACCTTGACCAACTAGTGGAGGTAGGTGGAGACATTCTTCTATAAGCCAAACTTGAGTGTTCTGTTTGTCATACCTTGCTTGTAGATGTTGCTTGCTATGTCACTTGTGTTACTTGCCGTACATTGAATGTACTGACCCGTTGTTGGGTTGTAACCTTCGTGTTGCAGGTTTCTCAGAAGATTAGTGAGGTGTGATAGGTTGCGAGTCTGCACTCAACATGTCGCCAGTGGGCATTGATGCGACTCACCGTTATTTTTCTACTTCCGCTATATTTATATTGAATAAGCTAGCCTTGAGCTATGCAAATTTTTTATTTATTTGAATTCTGGATCATACGATGTAATAATGATGCACTTGTACTTTGATATACATCTATTACTGTGTGTGCTAGCGAGTTCGATCCAGGGACTAGCACTTGAGCACAGAGACTTCGATTCTTATCGAATCAGGTCGTCACAGATGGTATCAGAGCAGTGTGTTGACTGTAGGTCGTGACCCTAGAAAATGGAATAGAAAAGCCATAGGAGTGAAAATTTTATTTTTCAACTTTGCCTACTTATTAGTCCTTACTCTCGTATTCATATCTTTATTCATTATTGACTCCCTTCTCTTTTCAAATATAGATGACCCGTGTAGTTACATTAACTTTATCTGAGAAATATTACTTGGCAGACCATCATTTTATAATGTTATCGTCATGCGTTTATATAGTTGATAGATCATACATACCTTTTTGATATGATTCTATCTTAGGATTGTTTGTGCATGTGTGTCTTGAGTGTTTTGGTGGAGTTTGATTGGTATTGTGTGCTTATGGGTAGTGATTCCCTTAGATCTAATTCTATCTAAACCTTACCTCTGATCACCCACCAGATGCCGCCGAGACGTGATCTTAGGAGAAGTGGTTCAAGAAATAATGAGAACAACAACAATGAAATACCAGCATACATGCAGCAGTTGCTTCAGGGGAAGACTCGGTTGATCCAATTGCTTGCTCAGAACATGGGAAACAACCATAATAATCCAACACCACCACCTGTGGACATGCTTACTAGGTTCTTGAAGTTGAATCCTTAGAGGTTCTCCAGCACCCCTGAACCTATTGTAGCCGATCATTGGCTTCGTTCAGTAACAGGAACTTGGAGACTGTAGGTTGTACTGATGTAGAGAGAGTGAGGTTTGCCTCACACATGCTGGAGGGACCTGCTGCAGCTTGGTTGGATAATTATTTGGTAACTTATCCTATTGCCACCATCACCTGGGCGCAGTTTGAGGCTGCATTTCGCGCCGCTCATGTTTTTGCGGGTGCTATGAGTTTGAAGAAGAAGGAGTTTCGCAGCTTGTTCCAGGGAAATCGCACGGTTCCTCAGTATGTGGAGGAGTTCAACAAGCTAGCACGTTATGCTCCTAATGATGTTAACACCGATGAAGCTAGGCAAGAGAAATTCCGGGAAGGTCTAAATGATGAGCTAGGTGTTCAGTTGACAGTGGCAACATTCAACAACTGTCAGAAGCTTATTGATAAGGCAATTGTACTTGAAGGCAAGCATTTGGAGGTGGAGAGTGATGGCGGAGAAGTTAATAGGTTTAGTTCGGTTGCCTACCCTGCTAACCGCGCCAATAAACTATTCTTGATAACCCACAAGTCTAGGGGATCAATTTTAGCTTTTCGATAAATAAGAGTATCGATCCCACGAGGAGCAGAAGGTGTTGATAAGTGACATTGGATAAGGAAAGGGTTGCAAACACTCAAAGGTAAATATTTAGGGGTTTTTGGTTTAAGCAACAGAAAAGTAAAAGACAGGCAAAGTAAACAGGGTAACTGAGGAGTAGCAAGTGGCCCAATCCATTAACAAGGATAAGCCTAGGAAATGAACTTATAAAAGCTAAAGCGTTCTCGAGAAAACACGGGAGAGAAAGTCAAGTCACTTTCACCATACTCCGCCAAGTAATATGTATCGTGTTGATAAGTGTCGGTGGGTGGATCAATGCTAGTACACCTTCTAGACTAAGATAAGTGTACTCTTATGATTACACACCTTGCAAGCATCCGCAAATACAAGGTAGTAATTAAGGCATAAGCCTAATCACAGCATTACGATCAAGGATCCATAACTCCCTTGTGCGAAAGTCTACGAACTGGGGTTCAGGTTTCTGTCACTCCGGCAACCCACCATAAGAATCCTTTGTGCACAATGTATTACTCTAGGCCCATGAAAGGTGAAGTGTTATGAGTTCGACTCACATAACACCACTAGAGAAATAACAACACAACTTAAGTATCAAACAACACATAATACCTCAACATCATATGACTACTAACAACTAGACTTCTCCCATGTTCTCAAGAACTAAAGTAACTACTCACAAGACATAAAAGAGATCATGATCAGAGGTGATATATGGGTGATAAACAATCTGTACACAATGATATTTCTCCAACAAAACTCAATAGCATTCACCACAAAGTAGTAATCAACACCAACAGAGTAGAGAGGATGGATAGTACGGATTACAACACAAGTTGCAATTGTGAGATGAGATGGGATGGAGATGGAGATGGTGCTGATGTTGGGGATGATGTTGATGATGATCTCGATGATGCTCGTGACGATGATGATGATGATGGAGACGATCTCCCCTTCCGAGAGGTGATCTCCCCGGCGGAATCTGCCCGCCAGAGATGGCTTTTCTCCTCTGTAGGTTTCCGCCCCGTGGTGGCGGCGAAACACGGAAACGACTCTTGTTTAGGGGTTTCCACCCAGGGGGTTTATATAGGCAAAAGGGGGCACCAAGGGGGGCCACCAGGCACCCAGGAGGGTGCCTGGCGTGGCCAGGAGGGGGGCCGCGCCAGGCACCCTTCTGGCTGCCTGGTGGGTCCCCTCACCTCCTCCTTCGATGATCCCTAGTCAATCTTCATAAAAATGCTCCCCGTAAAATTTCATCGCATTTGGACTTGATCTGATTAAGCAACTTGGTATCCACTTTTTACCGCTGAATTCTGGTTCTGCTGCTTCGGCACCGGAAAGTTGTAAACTGTGTAAAATAAGCCAAAACAATATAAGAACAATACTTTAAAGTGGAATATATCAATGAATAGGGTGAAATCACAATATAAAATAGTGATGCTTTTTGGACGTATCAGAGAGTCGCAAAAGGAAGGAAAATGACATCGACCGCCGCCTTTGCTCATCGTTTGCGTCGTCATCAGTATGTCCCAGTCAATTACGTTATGTCCTTTGAAACCTCGACCCAAGTGAGAATCCGATTGACATGGTTTCGCGACAAAGTTTGCAGTTTTGCACGCTCTACGGGTGAGTCGTTGTCATCGAAGAGCACGTGGAGTTCACCGGGAGCACCCAGTTGACATCGTCACTGCCGTCAGTCAAAGACTCCTTCTCGATTCTGACAGCACCATCGCGTTACTCTCCTTACGTTGTACCCAACGGACACCTTCTTTTCGCTGGGGACACACCATAGACACTGCTCCATCGACGTCCATAGCTTTTGCGTCCCTGTTCTGGCTATTAGTTCAGGTACAGTCGTGCTCTTCTTATTTTTATTTTCGCACTCATCCATCTCCGCTTAAATCAACCACGCTGGTTATTTCCTGGTTATTTCCCAGCGAAGAGAGACTGTCCAGTAGCTTTTATTGTTTTGAGCAGGTTTTGATTCAATTTTAGATGTGCTATAATCTTTTAACCATAGACTGAATTTAGGTGATACTTTTTTATATGCTCATATTAATCTGTAGATTAGTGTAAAATTAATTTTGTACACTTTTGCACTATGGAAGTTTGAATTTATCTTGATTAAAATTCAACTATCTCTTAAAGCGTTGACCTATTTTAGTTATACAAGAAATTGTGTTGCAATCCTACAAGCATGTGGATGATATATATCTACTATTATGACTAGTACGTAGTTTCTTTTATGTGTTTCTTAGTTTTTGATTTTATTTTTGTTGTTATGCGAGTACGGGTTATTTATCGATGCTTTGGTTGAACACGATAGATTATTCGGAGTGTTAAGAGTATCGTTAACGGGATTGTGATTGCGAATAACTTCATCAACTATTTAAGGCAAGTTACACTTTTGGTTATGCTCATCTTGTCTTTATGCATGTGTACGATAATTGTGTTATGTTGAAACCTGGTAGGATAGCCATATGTTTAATCTTATGATGCTATTCATTGTTGCCATATATATGTGTGCACTGTTATTATTCATTAATTGCATGTTGAGCCTTATTGTGGTAGACGATGGGAGAATTATCTGTCTCAATTCAGTAAGGTGTTGAGAGTATCTTATAACCATAGGCTTCGGGACTTTTTATCATTGAACGCGTCCTTGATAGAGCTCTCTATTGTCCCTAGAGAATGCATCATTGAGAGAGCACACTTGAGGTGGAGAAGTAGTTTCGTGACTTAAATCAGGTGAATCCGTCCTTGATAGAAGCGCTCTAGAGTCCCTAGAGAATGCATCACTGACAGAGCGCACTTGAGACTTCTGAAGTTCTTATCATGACAACATAGGATGCATGGAGTTCTCATGGGTGATAAACTGGATGCAATCTATACTTAAGTAAACCTTACCAACTAGTGGAGGTAGGTGGAGACATTCTTCTATAAGCCAAACTTGAGTGTTCTGTTTTTCATACCTTGCTCGTAGATGTTGCTTGCTATGTCACTTGTGTTACTTGCCGTACATTCAATGTATTGACCCGTTGTCGGGCTATAACCTTCGTGTTGAAGGTTTCTCAGAAGATTAGTGAGGTGTGATAGGGTTGCGAGTCTGCACTCAACATGTCGCCAGTGGGCATTGATGTGACTCACCGTTATTTTTCTACTTCCTCTATATTTATATTGAATAAGCTAGCCTTGAGCTATTCAAATTGTTTATTTATTTGAATTCTGGATCATATGATGTAATAATGATGCACTTGTACTTTGATATACATCTATTACTGTGTGTGCTAGCGAGTTCGATCCAGGGACTAGCACTTGAGCACAGAAAATTCGATTCTTATCGAATCAGGTCGTCATAGATGGTATCAGAGCAGTGTGTTGACTGTAGGTCGTGACCCTAGAAAATGGAATAGAAAAGCCATAGGAGTGAAAATTTTATTTTTCAACTTTGCCTACTTATTAGTCCTTACTCTCGTATTCATATCTTTATTCATTATTGACTCCCTTCTCTTTTCAAATATAGATGACCCTTGTAGTTACATTAACTTTATCTGAGAAATATTACTTGGCAGACCATCATTTTATAATGTTATCGTCATGCGTTTATATAGTTGATAGATCATACATACCTTTTTGATATGATTCTATCTTAGGATTGTTTGTGCATGTGTGTCTTGAGTGTTTTGGTGGAGTTTGATTGGTATTGTGTGCTTATGGGTAGTGATTCCCTTAGATCTAATTCTATCTAAACCTTACCTCTGATCACCCACCAGATGCCGCCGAGACGTGATCTTAGGAGAAGTGGTTCAAGAAATAATGAGAACAACAACAATGAAATACCAGCATACATGCAGCAGTTGCTTCAGGGGCAGACTCAGTTGATCCAATTGCTTGCTCAAAACATGGGAAACAACCATAACAATCCACCACACCACCTGTGGACATGCTTACTAGGTTCTTGAAGTTGAATCCTCAGAGGTTCTCCAGCACCCCTAAACCTATTGTAGCCGATGATTGGCTTCGTTCAGTTAACAGGAACTTGGAGACTTGGAGCGGCGGCGGCTCACCAGAGGGAGCGTGGCGGCGGCCGTCAACGAGCAGAACGGCGGCGCTCGGGCTGTGGAGGCGATGCACGATGGTGGCGGCATCCAGATGGGTCGCAGCGGGCCCGCGGCGGCAGCGTGCCTTCCCAGTGGGGCCCGGATCTGGTATGTGCTGGCTGGGGGCTACGTGGCAGCATCTGGACCCTCTGTTGGTCAAATCTGAGGGCTGAGATTGAGAGAGAGCTAGGGTTTCGGATTTGGGGCTAAACTAGGTAGATCTGGGTATTTGGAGGGGGGTGGCTGCAAATTTGTGTTAGGGGAAACCCTAGAAGGGCTAGGGAGTGTGGTACTCTTTCTATAGGCTGGCCTGGATGGCAGGTTTACACAAACACCCTCGGGTTTTCTCTCTCGCGTCCGGTACTCCACGTTTCTAACCGCCGGAAGTCCATACGACCTCCGATTCGGACGAAATCTCGAACCACGCGCTCAGAGCGGTGAGCCCGTCAGTTCTACCTCACTTCGATGACGTTTGGAGAACATTTTTCCGGTGCCCAATAAAATAGTTCGTTTATTAAATAAACGGGGTCTTCGTTCCGGTGGCGACGGATGGTCTTGTGCCGGTTGTGACGGTGCTCGGGTGAAACCCGGTGTCGCAATTGTCGTGTGCCATGGTGGAAAAGGGTCGGTCTCGCATCCGTTATGAGAAGTAGGGGGAATATTCACCGATTAATAATTCGGCGAAGCAAACACTGCAAACAACACAGGCAAGTCAACAAAATAAAGCAACAAACAAAAATTTTAATTTTGGTGAAAATCCCAGGCTCTTACAGGGAGTGTCTGGTATCTTTATCTTTATCTTTGTCTTTTGTGGTCAAGTTTAGTATCGTATCTAGAGAATTTGTCTTATAAAATAGGTGTTTGCATTGAGGTCTATCACTCCTTGATGGAGAGTCTTGTATCTGTGAGTGTGCAGTGTCTATGATGGAATATTAATGAGAAGTCTATTGGTTTCTTCGCTGCACTTGGTATTCTCTTCACGCAATCGACCTTATGTGTTGATTCTTATGGGAGTATTGATCTTATATATCAGGTATGGCTTCGAAAACTTTATTTAATCTTGGCAAACATAGCTTTGGTCATAAAAACAAGCACGATTTTTTCTAGTAGCGACTTAGCCAAAACCTTTATGTTCTTATGCTTGAAGTGTTATGCTGACAAGGAAGACAACTTGGTGTTTCATGTCAATTCTTAACGTAGACTTTATATTGTTTTGCATCCAAGTCAACATCATTTTTCTACTTTTAAAAGCCTTTGCTAGCCAAACCATGTACTAAGCAGGAATACTGCTTGTGCACCCATACCTTGCAGCCTCAACCTTCCAAAGAGTCCACCATACCTTTCCTTTTTGTGGTATTTCACCGCCACTCCTAAAGTATATTATTCATGTGCTATCTTTAAACCTGCAAAATAGTATTACTCCTTGTTTTGTGCCTCTGTTTTAGCTCATGAGGAAGTAGTAGATAATTCATGATCTTCTTATGTTGGACAAGCTTTATCTTGGGATTGCATGTCTAATATGCAAACCCCTAATACGAAGAGGGACTGACATGAGTGTGCCCAGCTCGCAAAAGAGAATAGTAACAAACAAACCCTCCTTCACACTTTGTTCACGAGAAACCAGAAAACTTTGGCAGTGATAAACAAATGAGACTAAGGGGATGTGATCGTCCCCACCTTGGGAGTCGTTCCTCGAAACTTGTCCAGCATGAGAAGTATTGGGCTATCTACTAGCATTCGTTGACGAATTATGCACCTCCAAAAAGCTTATTTTATAATCTTATTGATTTCAAAACCTCTAAAAGCTCTAGCACATGAGTTTTCCCTACTTCCCTCTGTGAAGTGCTAAGCCTTTACTTTTATGTTGAGTCTGTAAACCCACTTATTTTCTATCCCACAAAGATCAGACACCTTATGTTGACAAAGATGCATGCATTTATATTGTCTCATTGAGAATTGTCATATTACATCTTTGTTGACATTATCATTAATATAAGCAAGTTGTTTGTTTAGCCTTGCTACATCAAACATCTTCCTTTGTGTTAACATTTTCACTTCTTGACTAATAACATGTTCTTTCAACAGCTTCAAATGATCTCATCAAAACATAAAGGAAGGAACAATAGTTAAAAGTTATTAGTTGTTCTTTGACCAAGGACATGTTTTCCATGGCTTGATGAGTTTCCTTAGCCCTACTTTTAATTGTAATTGATATTACTCTTTCATAAGGTCCATATGAGTTGAGATTGTTGTTGAGGATTCTTGAATTTAGTAGAAGAAGTTATGATACTTCCAGTCTGTATTATTATTATCGACACTCCACTCTCTAAACTTGTGGGAAGGTTTACCGAGCTCAGTATTCTCTTGGGGACAAGCGAGGTCTAAGCTTGGGGGAGTTAATACGTCCAAAATGCATCACTATTTTACATCATAATTTACCTCTATTCATGGATATATTTCATGTTATGGTGATGTTCTTATAGTGTTTTAGCTTGTTTTACACACTTTACAATTTTCCGGTGCCGAAACAGCAGACGCAGAAATCAGCGGGGAAAAGTGCACGAAGAGCGGCCATATCACCACATCTACAAATGACTTGAAATTCATGGGGCATAACTTTCTGAAGATATAACAAAGAGTGGCCAAAGGGAAGCCGGAAGGGGCCACCAGGGCTCCAGGCGCCCTGGTGGCGCACCCCCCTTAGGCTGCGCCACCTGGCCGCCTAGGGGGTGGGGCCCACTCCTGATGCCCTCCTTTGGACTACATCTCCCTCGTGACCTAAAAATCCCGGGACAAGAAGAGTTTCTGGAGTTCCGACACAGCTCCGTGGCGGAAACCTACAAAGAAGAAACGACCTTTCCGGCGGGAAGATTCCTCCGAGGAGAACTCCTCTCGGAGGGGGAGATCGTCCTCATCGTCATCACCATCATCCTCATCACCAGCACCATCTCCATCATCAGCCCACCTCATCTCGTTTGGGTCATCACTTGTAACACCCGATATGCGGTACTGTTTCAGATATGGACGTTTCCGTCCAGACCCGAGGACGAAGCGCATATCGGATTCACCGCGACATATGACATATGTCTCGGATTCCAACATGATTTCACAACATTAAAACAATAAGGATACAACATCTCATACAATCGGCATACAACTGCCTTAATACAATACATCAGCGGAATATATACGTCTGGGTGCAGACTACAATCTAATGCCTAGTGGCAAAGGTAAAACATACCATTTCCGCGTCCACACGGGTCCAGGATCTCCGCCGGGATCCTCCTAACTAGTCATCGTCGAGTCTCCGCGAAGGTGTCCAGAATAAGAGTCGTCGAGCTCCTCTATAGTCCAAGATCGTTTGCATAACGTGCGATGTTTACGTTTCTGACCGCCGGGAGTCCATACGACCTCCGATTCGGACGAAACCTCGAACCACTCGCTCAGCGGGGCGAGCCGGTCACTTCTACCTCAGTTCGATACCGTTCTGAGAACATTTTCCGGCGCCCAATAAAATAATCCGTTTATTAAATAAAAATGGTTTTCGTTCCGATGGCGATGGTTGGTCTTGTGCCGGAAGTTGCGACGGTGCTCGGGTGAAATCCGGTGTTGCAAAGGTCGTGTGCGATGGTGGAATGGTTCAGTCACGCATGACGGTACGATAAGGAGGGGGAAATATAATCACCAATTAATAAATCGGCGAAGAAAATACTACAAACAATTCTAGCAATCAACAAAAATAAAGCAACAAACAATTTTTTTAATTCAGGTGAAAATCCCGGGTTGTTACAGTACAACACTACCAACAAGGGATCCCGTCCTGAGATCCTGGACAAACCGGGGGAGAGTAGGGGAGAGAAAAGAGAGTCGGCGTTCCTCAACACCACCAACAAGGGACTCTGATCCATGTCGTATGATGACCTGTCGTTGAGAAAACTTTTCGTAGAGAGTTGGCGACGTCGCAGAAGGAAACCATCGAGAGATCAAGAGTAAGAACGATAGTTCAAAGAGGCGATCAAGGAAGCATTCTCACTCAAATCGTTAGGATACTAGGCAAGAGGAACGAAGTCAATGGAAGACCAAGATGTTATCTGGAGTCGAAGAAGCTAAGGGTACTACATGAATTCCCAACCTGAGATCGGAATCGAGACAGTACGCTGCGAGCAAGGCATTGTAAATATTCTGAAACTCCGCTTACTCGAGATCCTAGAGTTTGAAGAGGATAAGGCGAGAATAAAACACTTACGATACTTGTCCTGGCCAGAGCAAGGATAAGGAGGAAAAAGAATCCTACTCTCCGATAACTAACTTAGTAACTACAAAATAGTTTTTTTGTCTAGGCTCGACTTCGGCCAGTAAAGGGATCCTACGGTCGGTAAGGCTCTGATACCAAGTTGTAAGATCCGATATGTGGCACTGTTTCAGATCTAGACGTTTCCGTTTAGACCCGAGGACGAAGCGCATATCGGACCCACCGCGACATATGACGAAGCCATATGTCTCAGATTTCAACATGATATCACAACATTACAGCTACAAGGATACAACATCTCATACAATCGGCATACAACTGTCTCAATACAATACATCAGTGGAAGATATACGTCTGAGTACAAACTACAATCAAATTCCTAGTTGCAAAGGTAAAACACACCATTCCCACGTCCACATGGGGCCAGGCTCTCCACCGGGATTCCCCTAACTAGTCGTCGTCGAGTCTCCGAGAAGGCGACCCTAAGAAGAGTCGTCGAGCTCCTCTGTTGTCAGAACCCTCTGTTAGGTAATGTGCTAGGATCAAATTCATCTTGCATCATGTTAAAAATTTCAAAAGAAGCCATTGAAATCAAATTCAAAAGCAAAATGGGAGAAGGAACCCCCCAGATGAATTAATTCAAAAGGCCAGAAATAAATCTTCTCCAAAAATTCATGTTAGATTTTTGAAAAGTCTTATAAATGAGTGTGATCACATATCAAGTGATGTGGGACCCACCCCATGCTCATGGATTTTTCAAATATTCAAACAGTGCCTTGGAATTAATCAAAAACCCCTATTTGAATTAAAGTTCAAATAATTTGAATTTTAAAAAGTGTCAAACTTTATAAATGGCTAGTCTATATTATTATAATGCCAGATAAAAAGTTTTAGCATTTAATAAAATGGTTTGCTAATTTTTTTAGCTAGCCAAAACAAATGTCAGAAGAAAACTGAAAAGAAAAATAAGAAAAAGGCAGAGAACACTTACCTGGCGCCGAGGCGAGAGCAGCCCAGCCGGCCCACCAGGGGCAGCAGGGTCTTCTTCCCCATCCCGTGCACCCAAGCTGCTCGGTGTAAAGCCACCAAGCCAGCCGTGGACGCCACGTCGCCGCCGAGAGCCTTCCAGGCCTCCCCGTGCCTCCTTCCTTCGCCTGGAGACACCCTGGAGCACTTATCCTCCATTCCCCCCCTCCTGGCTCGCTCTCCACTTCCCCCTCGCCGATTTCTTCCTCCACCCGAGCGCCGCCTTCGCCATGCCGTGAAGAACTCGTGGCCACCGTCGTCCCCGAGCCACGCCAAGGTGTCCATCGCCTCCGTCGTCCCCGACTACGTCACCGTGCACAAGGAATCGTCCCGAGGAGCTCCAGAGCCGCGGCCCCCTTCGTCGTCTTCAACTCCGGCCACCGCGAGTCGCCTTCAAAATCTGGCAGCTCCAGTTCCTCCCCAAGCACGCCGTCTGCTCCATCGCCTTCCTGGTGAGCAGCTGCATCTTTTGCCTATCCTCGCGCCCCCTAACTCCTCCTCTGTGTCATTCCGCCATGGGAGCCGAGCACAACCTCCGCCATGGACGAGCTCGAGCTCACTCCCGTGCTCCTTCGCCTGCACCGGGTTGCCCGTCGTCTTCCCCGTGCTCTTACGCGTCGTTTGCGCCCACTGCTGCTTCTCCTCATGCCCCGAATCGATGACTGCGTCTAGCCAGTGGCTCCGCCGCCGCTAGGGCTCGACGCCGGCGTCTCTACGGTGCACCCCAGCACCCGTAGCTTGGTCCTTTCGAAGCGCGAGGTCAAAGGCTCCATTTTGGGACTCGCAGCGCGTCAAATGGCCTCTGGATACGCTGTCCCCGCGGACTCCGCCGTGCTGGTTGGTCGCCGGAGTCTCGCCGGCGGCAAGGTCCACGTGGCCAGGGTACTTAGCCCCTAATCCAACCCCCTCAGCCACTGCCAGGTGGGCCCTAGGCCCCCTAATCCCCTCTGTAAAGCTTAATTAAACCGGGTTTTAAACAGAGCCAATGACAGGTGGGTCCCCATGTCAGTTTGACCGGGGTCAAAAACCCCTGACGTCATGCTGACGCAACAGTGACACAGTAAATCGAATAAGTGATTTATATAATTCCAGAAAATCCAGAAAAGGGCTGAAACTTTGGAAATTCATAGAAAATTCATATTAACTCCAAATTTAACAAATAATATATGAAAAATGATCAGGAGAAAATAAGCTATCCAAATATCCAAATTTAAACTATGTTTGAGTTGAATTTAAAATGTGACCAGTAGCATTTGCTATTTGGGTTAAATGGAATTAAATCAAATTCTTTTCAAATGCTTTTGCAACTTGAACCATAGAAACATACTACATTTCAATTACACATCAGAGGCATATCATACACATTTCAAAATGGGTTAACTTGATCCAACAATGTCATACGCAACTTGGCTAAATTGGAAATCATATGTGGAGTTTAAATTTGCAAATTCAATTGCAAATACCCCACTTAAGTGGAATTGCTTCACACATCAAAGCATATACATCAAGTTTCAACCTTCAACCATGTGATTGTGCATTGTATTTACTTTGCTACCTTTTTTGTTGTTTGTCGAGTAGATGTGGAACCGGAACAGGAGGCTGCCCCCTTCGTTGAAGACCCTGAACCCGAATCTCGTCAGCAAGGCAAGCAAACCCCCATTGATCATGTCGATAAAATCCCAATTCCCTCTCATGTCTCGCTTATGCATTGTATAGGATGATTACCATGCTACGTTTCTACCGCATAGATGAACCCATTCCTTTGCATGACCTATCATTTGTCACAGTAGTAGGCAAACCATAATCCTAGCAAATGTAGGAGTTGACTGATATCATGTGGCCCCTGCAATTTTTACTGCTTATTGCATGCTTAGAGTGACACAATGATGTTATTGTTATGTGAGTCGGGATGGTAGTGATCATGATGATGTTGGTGGAAAGGTGTTGGTGAATCTACCCTAATACAAGGTCAACGATGAGAGGCTGTGTAGGAGTACACGGTGGGTTGTCTCGTTGAACACCGCCCTAAGTCTGAGTTCTTGTGTGATGATCCAAGATGAAGAGTACAACCACACATTGGGCTCACTGACCCCTATCAACCTATTAACTCCTCCCTTTCGATGTCCAGATGTCGCAGTAGTTCGGAGTTCTGGTAGGCTTGTGGCCTGGATGCTAAGTGAGAGAACGGCTCAACCGAGACCGGCTTATGCACCACGCACACATCACTTGGGTCCACTTCGGTAAACCGGACGGGTTCACGATAGTGGTAGCCAACCAAGGTAGGCGGCTTTCTTGGACTAGATAGGCTATGAGGTAACAGTTGTGGTGAGCATCCTCGCTGACACCCCTTGAATGGTGTCGAGATCAAAGGCGGTAACTGATGATCATGTGTGTGTAGCGGTACACCCCTGCAGGGTTAACAAAACTATTCGAATAGCCGCGTCCGCGGTTAAGGACTGCTTGGAAAGCTTAGCTTGATTATTAGACAACTTGAACTGGATAATTCTAAAATACACCAAGATAAGTGTGAGTGCTATGGCGTGCTTTCTCGTGGGGAAGTCGAGGAAGGCACCATAGTGGTGTAATTGGTTGGAGAAAGTAGTGGACTCGCGTACGCTTCTTACCTCAAGTATGGTACTCGTAGTTCAGGACTAGCCAAGTCAAAGCTGGCACTTCTGCAAGTGAAACCCCACCTCCCTTTACCTTGATACATGTGCATGAGTAGTATAGCTCCTATGTAAGTCTTGTTGAGTACGACTTTGTACTCACGTTTGCTTATTCTATGTTTTAGATGAACCCACTGACCCCGAAGGTGGCTTCTTCATCGAGCTCGACGACTGAAGACCAAGCTAGTCTAGTCCCAGTCAGACGACTGGTTCCCTCGTGGAGGGCTTGTGTTTAAATAAGGCTTCTTAAGCCATTTGTTAAACTTGTCTGTACTCACACATACTTTGCTTCCGCTTGTTTGTTGTAATGTTGGATCACATGCTTGTGATCTCTGTGTGCACTCTGTGAGAGTTATCAATAAAATGTATACTTTGTAGAGAATTTCAATGATACATGCTGTTCATACAAGGCATGTGTGCTGCGTGTATGTTTATAACATGCATGTCTTTGTACGGGTTTTCGAGACCTTAGTTGTGATCTGGCTGGCGGTCTTTTATACACCAAGTGGCCCTTAGATGTGCGCAGCTTGGGGCATCGCGATGCGATTGTTCGAGACCCTGTCTCGAGCACACTTTGATGTATGATCGAGCCCGCCCTAGACCCCGACTAAGTGATCGGGCTGGAGTAAGTCTATCTAAGAGTTATGAGATAGTCGATAGTATGGCTGAGGCGACTTGTCTTTGAATATGTAAGTTCATCACCCATATCATTAGACTTGTGTGCGGACGATGAGGACCCATCTCAGTTGATCATCCGGCCTGGATGGGATGCCCCTCACGTACGATGCTTTCCGAGAACGTTCTGTGCTTGGCCTTGTCTGCTTAGACAAGTGGGTACGGTTCTCGGCTCTCCATATGACTATGTCGTAGCGGGACTTGCATACGCTAACCCCGGGTCCCGACATCTGTAGTCCAAGATCGTTTGCATAACGTGCGATGTTTACGTTTCTGACCGTCGGGAGTCCATACGACCTCCGATTGAACGAAACCTCGAACCACGCGCTCAGCACGGCGAGCCGGTCACTTCTACCTCACTTCGATACCGTTCCGAGTACATTTTCCGGCGCCCAGTAAAATAATCCATTTATTGATTAAAGGGGGTTTTTCGTTCCAATGGTGATGGTTGGTCTTGTGCCGGAAGTTGTGACGATGCTCGGGTGAAATCCAGTGTCGCAAAGGTCGTGGGCCATGGTGGAATGGTTCAGTCACGCATGCCGGTATGAGAAGGAGGGGGGAATATAATCACCAATTAATAAATCAGCGAAGCAAATACTACAAACAATTCTAGCAATCGCCAAAAATAAAGCAACAAACAAAATTTTAATTTGGTTGAAAACCCCGGGCTGTTACATCACTCCCCTAGGAGGAAGCTTCCTCCTAGGCGCCATCCCCACATGGGCCTCCTTGGTCCAAGTGTTCCCTCCCACTTGGGCCTTCCAAGTGAGAGGGGGCCATTGATATTAAACCTATTTTTATTAATTCCAAAAAATATTGGGAATTCACAATAAATAAATATTAAACATATTTAGACCATCCCGGAACTTTTCCGGACCTTCAGTTTTACCCAGTTTTCTCAAAACTCTTCCTGGTACTTTACAGGTGCCCCGAAATGATTTCGCTTTTCTCTCCAATTAAATCTCAATCACTACGAAACTTTTCCGATGTGTTATACTTGTGCTCATATCACTCTAATACTCAACAAATCTACCACCCTTAATTTTGTGACCCCATAGGTTCGGTAGAATACGGACATGAACCAGAAACTGACTTCCTTCGGATCAATAACCAACAGCGGAGCCATGGACACCCATAATGGTTCCCGCACCTATACGAATATGAATTCGAGTGAACCTCTGGTTGACATGTCAATCCCTTTGCTTCGTGATACTTTACAAAACATGTGGTGATATTATATAGGTATCCGCATGATCAACTCATTAATCATTATACCAATTATCCTCATAACGGGGTTTTTTTCTTTTCCTCGTTTACGTATTTCGTATCCCATGTGATCTATTCACAAAGTATCTGCCGGATGTTTGGTGGATACGTAATACCGAGAGGGCCCAAAGAATATATCTCCTGAATAGGAGGAGCAAATCCCAACTTGAATCGTTAATGTCTCTTGACATACTTTCAGGTGTGAGTGATCAAAGCCATTATAGCCATGCCTGTTACGAGTGTTGTTTGGACAGAGTCAAAACCCACCCTCCGGTATGAAGCTACAAAACATTCACATGGACTATAAGGATACATGCAAATGTAAACTCATCTGATGATTTAACTCATAATACAATGATGATGAAATCTCAAAGCAAATCATACAATTGGGTCGGTTCAGCACCCTTATTCTGGAAACAATGTGCTCCCATGTATTACCGGCATATTCAATGCCCTATGTCAGGAAAACATGGCATCTATAATACACATGTTAGTCCTAGAGGCAGACTAAGAACACTTTGTTTTTATACTCCACACCTGCATATGGGTTTCCTCCGAAGGCAGTTAACATGCACTGGGAAAACCTCCGCATAAGCCACTGCAGTTATAGCATAGACATATAAACATTAATAATGAACCTGGAATTATAATAATACATTTTATTATTGCCTCTAGGGCATAATTCCAACAAGCCTTCCGTTGGCCAAGCGCCCTAGGGGCGCGACAAGGGCTGGGCCACATCCCTAGCTGCCCTCTTTCGCCTATATATCCCCTGAAACCCGAAAACCTTCAGGGTGGAGCTTTTGATCCAGTACCTTTCATCATTTCCCCGGCACCATGATTCTCAGATCGGGATCCCCTGTTGTTCTGTCCCGGCACCCTACCGGAGGGGGAAATCATCCCCAGAGGCATCTTCAACAATCGTTCCTACTTCGCGGATGATGTGTGAATAATTTCACCTTGGACCTAGGGTCCATGGCAGTAGCTAGATGATGATCTCTCTCCAATCTTGTGCTTCACTAATTAGCCCTTGTTCTTCATCTTCGTTGATGAAGGCATCTATGTTGTAGTTGTTATGTTGTGTTTTCTGGGATCAGATGGATTTTCAGATTATGTTCATATTGTGGATGAAATATATTTGATCTCTCTTATACTGTGTTCTTGAGTTTTCTTGCTTGCTCTCCGTTAGATTTTTTCCTTTTCCTAAGTAGTATTTTGTAACTACAAGAGGGAGCGTTGTGCTCGATAGTAGGTTCATGCCTCCTTGCAAGATGGGGATATGTTGTGCTCGATAGCGTTGTGCGCTTGAGTGATAGAAACATGCAAGACGGGGATGTGTTGTTGCTCGTAAGGGTAAAACAATGGTGCTTATGGCTATTTTGCTAACAAGTTTTGCTTTATGCATTGAGTTTATAGAATCTGTCTATTTCTTTGAGTTTTCAGGTTTTGGTTATTGCTCGCAACTTAATACCAGCGAGATGTTCTAGATTAGATATCTCAAGGTGGATATTCAGTAGTATATGCTTTGGATTGATGTCTACTTGCTTTGGTGTAATGCCTACATGATTGAACCTTGCACTCTCTGCTAGCATAATTAGTATTGCGGTGCGTTCATAATTCTGTCGATTGCCCAGCTGCAATTATTTCCTTTTCCTTCACTTTTGATGTTGCAACCGCCATATATGTTTAAACTTTCGTAAACAACAAGAAGGGAATATTGACAACCTTTCTTGCTAGTTGGGGCGAGAGTATTTGTGCTCTTGTGTGCATGTCCATGTTTACCTGCAATCATTTATCAAGTAATTCGGCGACGTTGCTGCTAAACATCTCCTTAAAGAAGTTGAAGTCCTACTGGAGACACAAACCTTAGTATTTCAAAGAGGGGATTTTACTGCTTACTACATCACCACCTTTCACTGTGGGTTCCCCAACGAGTATGCGTGATCCACACCATCACCCCACTAGTTCCATTGTAGCTTTCATACACTTGTAGCTCTATGCGCATCTGTCGCATGAAAATCCCTACTCATCACACCATATCTATCATAAGACTTTCTCTTGCCTAATGGTTGTCCTCAATGGTGTGAGCCTTTCTCACTTTGAATTCCTAGCCCATCATTATTTTCTTTGCCATTTAGTTGACATCTATCTTGCTTGCACTCATTCATTGCATGAGTTGCTCGAAAGTCAAAACGGAGATAATCAAATAGCCATGTATCTGACCGATGCTCTGGGATAGTGTTATGGTAAGGCTCCAAAAGACTATGAGAGACGCGAAGGTTGATTATGAGTTCTCAATATAATATTATTTTTCTTCTAAACCTTCCTCACTCATGGCATGGGAACACCGATTGGAGACATTCGATTCACATAAATCAAGAGCTCATATAGATTTTATGTTCTTTCATTGATTATTTCAATACTAGATATAAACTCTTGCTTTATATTACTTTGTCTCAGGTTATACATATTGATTACATACTTGATTGTTCTTGATGATGTGGGTAGCATGTTATCTACAAAATTATCTTTGTTATCATTTATCTACTCAAGGACGAGCAAGAATTAAGCTTGGGATGTTGATACGTCCAAACATATCTATAGCTTTTGCTTGTTTCATGACATTGCTACATTCCGTTGTTAAAATTTCATATACTTTTAGAGTGTTTTCTGGAACTAACCTATTAACCCGGTATCCAGTGCTAGTTTTTGTCTGCTTTGTGTGTGCATTGCAGAAATAGGTCAAAAATCAAAGTGCTCAGAAAAATGAAAAATAAACCTAAAATTCTTATTCAGTGGAGGACTCCCGAAGCCAGGAGGGTTGGCCGAGGGGCCACACAGCCCCCAGGTGTCATGGTGGCGCGGCTTGGCCCTAATCGCACCCCTAGCCGTCTGGTAGTTGTGGGCCACCTCTCGGGGCCTCCTTTGGACTATATTTACCTCGCGATGCAAAAACCCAGACGGTTTTTTAAAAGCAATTTTGATCTCCACCGCCATCGAAACCAAGCTAAGGGGGGGCAGAAGTTCCTGTTCCGGCACCCTGCCGGGACGGGAATTCACCCCGGATCCATCCTCATCGATGTTGCTTCCTCCCATGATGATGCGGGGGTAGTTCCTCCTTGGGGTTGAGGTTTGCACCAATAGCTATGTGGTTATCTCTCTCCCATGATGTGATCTTGATTGTTATCATGCACTATTTTAATCTAGTTGAATCCCATTGTGTTTCCCCTCTATTTCCTTTATGTATTGGATATGATGTGCTCACTTGATGATATCTAATATAATCTCCGGAGACCTAATACGTCCAAAATGCATCACTATTTTGTATCATAATTTACCTCTCTTCATTGACATATTTCATATTATGATGCTTTTCTTACAGTGATTTGGCTTGTTTTACATAGTTTATAACTTTCCGATGCCGAAACAGCAGACGCAAAAATCAGCAGGGAAAAGTGCACATAGAATGGGCATATCAGCACATCTCCAAATGACCAAAAAATTACAGGGAAGAACTTTCTGAAGAAATCACGAAGACACGCAAAAGTGGATCCAAAGGTGGCCCACCAGGCTCCTAAGGGGTCTGATGGCGAGGCCACCCCTTAGGCCACGCAAGTGGCCACTTGGGAGGGGGTCCCACCCCAAAGGTCTCCTTTGGCATATATGTCTCTCGTGACCTAAAAACTCAAGAACAGAAATTGGATCGAGAGTTCCGCCACCTCTCCGTGGTGGAAACCTAAAGAGAAGAAAAGACCTTTTCGGCGGGCAGATTCTGCAACACCCCAGATTTCTATCAAACCCGGCAATGCTACCACAAGTTTCGGCAAGACTTCCTTTGCTTTTTGGACATCCACGACACACAAGTAATAATGTTCAATAGGAAACATGTTATATGATTCACAAATTCATCTAAACAGATATACAGAATATTACCGACCAAAGGATCAAGCTAGACACGAGAGTGATAAATATGAAACTAGGTATTCCAACAACTCAATAAGCCTCCAAGGTATTATACGGTTGTTTATTTTCTAAGGAATTATGAATGCCATGACGTGCAAAGTGAAGGTGCACTACTCCCACCCATGCATGCTGCTACTCCAAGCACCTGAAAACCAAATAAAAGTAACAAAGCATAAACAAGTGTGAGTAAAGATTTACTCAGCCAAGTGCAATGAAGAGATGAAAGATTAACGCATAACAACGAAAACAGACTCTGATTAGAAAGTTGAATATCTGGGTATACATAATACTTTCACAACTAGGACTCTCCAAAATGGAAACATCCCGTGTCACTCAGCTTCGGAGACTAAAGTAGACATAGTGGACCCTTCACAACGGTGGAGACCGGAAAGGTCGGCGTATGCCTAAACTGAACGCTGAATTACATGGCGAACCCTTCACCACAGCGGTTACCGGAAGAGTCGACCGATGCTCAAACTGAAATATGAATGACGACGGACCCTTCACATAGGCGGTTACCGAAAGAATTTACCAAAGCTCAAACTGAAATTTTTTAAGGCTGAACACACGACTTAGAAAATTGAAACACTCAACTACAGAAACACCGAACGAATCACACCAACCCATAAATAACCAATGATCGCAACAATAATAAGAAAGCACGGCCATGTACTTGCCTTAACCTCGGCGATGGAGCGATGAACCAACCCCAACGACAGAACTCTTCAAACCTGTGATGCAAAACTACTCTTAAGAGCTGGTCCATGTTGACCACAAATCTATTTCATAACTTACTGAGTATTTCCCTCAAACAAAACATAAATAAGTAGTTGCCAATTTAACTGAAACTTCGGTTGTTTTGCTGGATCGCTCGCTGTTCTATCCTTAACATTTAAACCTCTTAACTAAATTCAGCAAATAAACACTTCTCGGATATCTACACAGAATTTTCTACAGATTTAATTAAGGTGACCAGGAAGAAACTAGCTCTACATTGGCTGGACCAAGAAAAACAGATTTTTGTGCAACCTGCTATTACTAAGCAATGGCACTGTTTTGGGGTTAACTCACAAACTACTAGTCAGATTTGAGTAAAACCACTGGAAAGATAGTGACAAGAGCTACAACTTTTGTTTTAGGAGTAAATTGAAATTCCACACACCTTATGCCGGAATTCTGAATGAAACTAACTGCAAAAATAAGCTAACTAGCAGCTATGCAACTGAATATATTTTAGCCTAATATCAACGTTTAATCCAATGTCTGCTACAGGATAAACTAAACACAAATTGTAGCTTGCCGATGTATGTAAGCAAGAAGAACAGAGAAACTTCGAACAGAAAAATACTAGTACACTGATCTCCTTTTCCCAGATTAATTTTTCCTCACACACAACTAGCAACTCCTACGCTCCAACCATCCATCAACTAGTTCTATACTAGCACCTAGTTGTGTCAGCTACTGAAGAAAGGCAAGAATAATCATCTACGTTCTAGGTTCAGCCAACATCTCCGCTGCTACTACTAGTAAAGATGCTGCCCATGAACTAATCCTTGGATGAATAGACTGAGCTGGGGTTTCCATCAGGTACCTGTTCAAGTGGAGGGAGAGCGACTGAAGGCGCCCAGCAAAGCTAATGCATCAGGTGATGGGCTTCTCTGCCGGCTAGCCTAGGTGACAGCCATCACGTTGGATCTGCACCCGGCAGCGGCAGCAGCAGCCCAGCGCCCCCCGGAGGCGGCGGCAGACTAATGCCCAGTGACAATGGCGGACCGGCGCCCACCAGCAGCAGGATCATCAGATGGCAGCAGTGGCAGCAGCAAACCAGCGCCCGGCGACCGGCGCCCATCAGCTGGAAGACGAACCGATGGCGGCGGTGGCGCCCAGACAGGGGCGATTTGATTATTTGCCACCCTTTATTTTGAACTTTGACATTTTGCCACTAGTTAGATTGCAATTGGTCTGATGACACTTATTTCTTTAGACTTTGATCATTTGCCACTTTTCAACACAAAAACAATCTATGGAAATAATAGACAAACTAAATACAAAAAATGGAGAACCATTCTACCCTTATACTTGTTTGACCCAAACAAAACACATACTTAGCCACATAATCACAGCCAGCGGCTGCTCCTTGCTGCCGCTCCTTGCCAGCGGCCAGCGGCTGCTGCTCCTTGCCGCTGCTTGCTGCTGTTTGCCACTGCTTTCTGGTCCTTGCAGCACGGGCAAGCGGTGGCCGGAGCGGCGGCGCACAGAAGGTGGTTGCCGGCGGCGGCGACTACTCACCCTAACCCTAGGTGGGCCGGGGAGAGGAGCGGGAGAGAGGGAGGGAGCGGGAGAGAGGGACTCACCTCCTGGCCGGGATGTAGCCGCCGCCGTTGAGTACCACAAGGGCTGCCGCGTCGAGTACCACCACGGCTGCCGCTGTCCAGTACCACCAGGAACCGCCGCCGTCTCCTGTGCGGGAGAAGGGGATGAGATGAGAACGACGAGTGTTTCCGTGTGCTGGTCAATCGATCGCAAGGGCATTTGCGTCTTTTTTGCAGGGGCCCATTTGCCAGAGGGTAAATTAGCAAAGTGCAAGGTAAAGGGTGTCATCGGGGACGCGGCTATTTGGCTTTGGGGTGCACGCGCTCTCTAATGAATAGTAAAATCAAAACAAATGATAAAAAATTTAAAAAATTCTGAATTTTTTTATGGATGTTCATATTAGTGTGGCATGTGTGCTTGCTAATTTTGATGCCATATGGTGCAGTGGTTCTTCGATGAAAAAAACAAAAGTATGTATGACGCTTTGCTACATTTAAAGGCATCATTTGGCGTTCGATTTGTCTTTTTTTCACAGGCCAAAATACTAAAGCTTTTCACCTGAAATTTTGCATGTGCCATTTGGGTATGACAATGAACACATACAAAAAAAGTTCAAATTTTCTGGCATTGGCAAAATGTATATTTGGCACGCAGGTGCACGTGCACTCCAGAGCCAAAGGGAATATCCCGTGTCATCGGATCAATTATAAATAACTCAGAGCAAATCATCAAAGTACAAACTAAGTGCTGGCAAATAATCAAATTCCCCCCCAGACAGAGTAGGAGGCAGCTAGGTTAGGGTATTGGGTGAGACAAGACTTCCTTCGTACCAGGTCAAGCACCATGGCCTTTTATCAGTTTTCTTTTTTTTCCTTCCTCTACTCTTAGCCAAACTGACTAGTTTTTGTTTTCCAAATTAACCGATGGCGGGGAATAAATGACTCGCTATCAAAATACCTCTAAACTCAGATCTATGAAAACTTATAGCCTATCTTGATCAGTTTGATGAGATGGACGCAACCATGGTCTCAAATTTTCAATCGGACGTAGGGCTAAATTGTCGAGGTTTAGCCAACCTTTCGAACTTGTCTCCAAAATTGATATTTCTAAATTCTGGGGTATTACATTCTCCCCAATTTAAACAGAATTCACCCTCGAATTCTTTACTTCCTATCCTAAAATTTATATCAATATAGCTCATTTTATTCACCTATCATTCGCCTCATCTACTCCATACTCAAACCATAACCCTCACTCATCTTTTGCAAAGCATTTACTGGTATCTTATTTACAAAAAATATGTATTCTTGGTACTCCATCCAATTGTGATGATTGGTAAATACTATGTAAACACCAAGCGAACTATCAGAATCTCTCACGGAAAAGCAACCATAGAACATCCTTGTGTAGTAGCCTTTAAACCGAACATAAGTTCAGCCTCGCCACATCTCCTACACTTGGCAACGATTGAGTGTTCTAAAAGTGAAACGACTTACCATCCTACGACCAAGGCTTGTCAGCGTCGATTCTCTACTAAGGCTAATGGCACAAGGATTTACAACTTCAACATAGTAAGAGAGAATAATAAGAGTAGTCAGTATGGGGGGCCAATCCATCCAGTACTCAAACTATTAACCCCACATGTTGATGGTGGACCATGTAACCAAAAATCTCGAACATCCTCACTCTCATTGTGAAAGGATGTCTTAGGCACGAGAAGAGTTTGGGGTTGACTCCCATTTTCTCTATCCGCAAAGCGACTACAAAATCTAAGCTATAGACCATCCTAATATCGAAATAAATTAAAACTTCTTTGATAAAGAGGGATAGTATATGTCTTGTGGACCAAGAGAACCTGGATCTAAAAACTAGAACTTAGGGTGGATAAAAGAAATGACCAAACTCACGCTTGTAATAGCAAACATAGAATTAAACATGCTAACTGGATAAAAAAAGATTTTACAGGACGGTTCACAAGTTTTCACTACAATCTCCGTCTTCTAAAACCACACAGAAGTTTAACTTGTCCTATAAAAATGTTCAATGTCGCTTTTCAATGAAATGTCTGGATACTTAATAATATGAGATAGCTACCCGAACAAGTGTTAATTAAGTGGATAGAAGGTACATAATGGATCAACATAAGGTTTTAAATCTGAAAATATATTGGTTAACAAGGACATTTGAAGTAAAAGAAAAAGACATCAACAACGAGCTTTGATATTTCCACAGCTGGTAGATGGACATCACACCAAGCCAAGTGCATGCAGTGCACTAGGAAGAACAATCAGGAAATTGATGACATGTATGGACCACAACTCCAACACTATAGGGAGATGGGAGTATCTTATTGCGATCATGGTCGATGTTAACTGAACTTACCACATCAACATTTAACATGATTGAAATGGTGAAATCTAGTTTTCTTATCCATCCCACCCAGGTAAAAAAAAGAACCTTCCCCTATTATATTCCGCATAACCTGATTCACGACCCATTAGGTTGATACTGCAAAAAAAACATGGTCTAACTTAACTTTAACTCCCCAAGGTAAAAATTAAAAGTACAATAAACCATTCTAGTTTTGATCATCACCTCATTGGTTCAATGAAAAAATCATCCATATCTAAATCCACCCATTAGAATAGTTCCATCCCGGTATTCACAACCCTTTTGAGATATATGTAAATGACAATATATTGGCCTTCCAATGCCAACTACGTACACATCAAACAAGAGGTGTAGTTTCAGAAAATAAAATACATTATAGTACCTGTAGGAAAGCACTACCCGACTCCTCTGAAAACAGCATCCCATCGGCACAAAATCATATCAATAATATAAATCAACAATAAGACAATGAAAGCGTGGATGCAATGAACGATCCAAAAACTCATCCTATTGTGCAGTGTGTCAAGTTTTAAGTTATTTGATCCTAAGGCGGGTTTATTTAACAAACCTAGAATTGTTTTAAGTTCTAAACACACTAGCCTAGGCTCTGATACCAACTGTAAAACCCCAGATTTTTATCAAACCCGGCGATGCTACCACACTAGCAATTTTCTAAAATCTCTAGGGAAAATCCAAATTTCGGCAAGACTTCCTTTGCTTTTTGGACATCCACGACACACAAGTAATAATGTTCAATAGGAAATATGTTATATGATTCTCAAATTCATCTAAACAGATATACAGAATATTACTTGAGCGACCAAAGGATCAAGCTAGACACGAGAGTGATAAATATGAAACTAGGTATTCCAACAATTCAATAAGCCTCCAAGGTATTGTACGGTTGTTTATTTTCTAAGGAATTGTGAATGCCATGACGTGCAAAGTGAAGGTGCACTACTCCCATCCATGCATGCCGCTACTCCAAGCACCTGAAAACCAAATAAAAGCAACAAAGCAGAAACAAGTGTAAGTAAAGATTTACTCAGCCAAGTGCAATGAAGAGCTGAAACATTAACGCGTAACAACGAAAAACAGACTCTGATTAGAAAGTTGAATATCTGGGTATACTGAATACTTTCACAACTAGGACTCTCCGGAATGGACACATCCCGTGTCACTCAGCTTCAGAGACTGAAGTAGACATAGCGGACCCTTCACAACGGTGGAGACCGGAAAGGTCGGCGTATGCCTAAACTGAACGCTGAATTACATGGAGAACCCTTCACAACGGCGGTTACCGGAAGAGTCGACCGATGCTCAAACTAAAATATGAATGACGACGGACCCTTCACATAGGCGGGTACCGAAAGAATTTACCAAAGCTCAAACTGAAATTTTTTAAGGCTGAACACGACTTAGAAAATTGAAACACTCAACTGCAGAAACACCGAACGAATCACACCAACCCATAAATAACCAATGATCGCAACAATAATAAGAAAGCCCTGCCATGTACTTGCCTTAACCTCGGCGATGGAGCGATGAACCAACCCCAACGACAGAACTCTTCAAACCTGTGATGCAAAACTACTCTTAAGAGCTAGTCCACGCTGACCACAAATCTATTTCATAACTTACTGAGTATTTCCCTCAAACAAAACATAAATAAGTAGTTCTCAATTTAACTGAAACTTTGGTTGTTTTGCTGGATCGCTCGCTGTTCTATCCTTCACATTTAAACCTCCAAACTAAATTCAGCAAATAAACACTTCTCGGATATCTACACAGAATTTTCTACAGATTTAATTAAGGTGACCAGGAAGAAACTAGCTCTACATTGGCTGGACCAAGAAAAACAGATTTTTGTGCAACCTCGCTGTTACTAAGCAATGGCACTGTTTTGGGGTTGACTCACAAATTACTAGTCAGATTTGAGTAAAACCACTGGAAAGATAGTGACAAGAGCTACAACTTTTGTTTTTAGGAGTAAATTGAAATTCCACACAGCTTATGCCGGAATTCTGAATGAAACTTACTGCTAAAATAAGCTAACTAGAAGCTATGCAACTGAATATATTTTAGCCTAATATCAACGTTTAATCCAATGTCTGCTACAGGATAAACTAAACACAAATTGTAGCTTGCCGATGTATGTAAGCAAGAAGAACAGAGAAACTTCGAACAGAAAAATACTAGTACACTGATCTCCTTTTCCAAGATTAATTTTTCCTCGCACACAACTAGCAACTCCTACGCTCCAACCATCCATCAACTAGTTCTATACTAGCACCTAGTTGTGTCAGCTACTGAAGAAAGGCAAGAATAATCATCTACGTTCTAGGTTCAGCCAACATCTCCGCTGCTACTACTAGTAAAGATGTTGCCCATGAATAGACCGAGCTGGGGTTTCCATCAGGTACCTGTTCAAGTGGATGGAGAGCGACTGAAGGCGCCCAGCAAAGCTGATGCATCAGGTGATGGGCTTCTCTGCCGCAAGCCTAGGTGATAGCCATCACGTTGGATCTGCACCCGGCAGCGGCAGCAGCAGCCCAGCGCCCCGCGGTGGCGGCGGCAGACCAATGCCCAGCGACAACGGCGGCCCGGCGCCCACCAGCAGCAGGATCATCAGATGGCAGCGGTGGCAGCAGCAAACCAGCACCCGGCGACAGCGGCAGTCCGGCGCCCATCAGCTGGAGGACCAACCGATGGCGGCGGACGATGGCGGCGGTGGCGCCCAGGCAGAGTAGGAGGCGGCTAGGTTAGGGTATCGGGCGAGAATATCTAGTGCTCCCACTAGTTTAGGCGCTACCAATGCTACCATTAAAAAAACATTTTTAAAAGTTTCAAAAAATTCAGCGAAAAAGTGTGTCACTATTCATTGACACTATTTATCCTAGATTTGTCTTTTTTATTTCTGAATGCACATTTCGAATTTGGAACTGAAAATTTTTGAACATGCTCAAGCATGTCTTGTGAAGTACCACACTTTTTTGCTGAATTTTTTGAAACTTTAAAAAATGTTTCTTTAAATGGTAGCATTGGTAGCATCTAAACTAGTGGGAGCACTAGATATTTCCTCGTCAAGCACCGTGGCCTTTTATCAGTTTTCTTTTTCTTTTCCTTCCTTTACTCTTAGGAACTGACTTGTTTTTGTTTTCTAAATTTATCGATGATGGGGAATAAATGACTCGCTATCAAAATACCTCTAAACTCGGATCTATGAAAACTTATAGCCTGTCTTGATCAGTTTGATGAGATAGACGCAACCATGGTTTCAAATTTTCAATTGGACGTAGGGCTAAATTGTCGAGGTTTAGCCAACCTTTCGAACTTGTCTTCAAAATTGATATTTCTAAATTCCGGGGTATTACAGATTCCGCCGGGGCGAACTCCTCCCGGAAAGGGATATCGTCCTCATCATCATCACCATCGTCACAGGCATCATTGAGATCATCATCAGCAGCAGCAGCACCATCTCAAAGAGGTGAATTTGTTGCTTACTACATCAACACCTTTCACTGTGGGTTCCCCAACGAGTACACGTGGTCCACATAATCACCTCCCCTAGTTCCATTAGAGCTTCCATGCACTTGTAGCTCTATGCCCATCCGTTGCATGAAAATCCCTACTTATCACACCATATCTATCATAAGACTTTCTCTCGCCTAATGGTTGTCCTCATTGGTGTGAGCCTTTCTCACTTTAAATTCCTACCCCATCATTATTTTCTTTGCCATTTAGTTGCCATCTATCTTGCTTGCACTCATTCATTGCATGAGTTGCTCAAAAGTCAAAAAGGAGATAATCAAATAGTCATGTATCTGACCGACGCTTTGGGTAGTGTTATGGTAAGGCTCCAAAAGACTATGAGAGACGCAATGGTTGATTATGAGCCCGTATTGATCGGTTTGACGATATAGACGCAACCATGTCTTAAATTTTGAATTGGACGTAGGGCTAAATTGTCGAGGTTTAGCCAACCTTTCGAACTTGTCTCCAAAATTGGTATTTCTAAATTCCGGGGTATTACAGATTCCGCCGGGGCGAACTCCTCCCGGAAGGGGATATCGTCCTCATCATCATCACCATCGTCACGGGCATCATAAGATCATCATCACCATCTTCATCTTCATCACATCTCACTCCATCATTGCAATCCGAGTTGTAACTTGCACTATTCATCCCCCCTACTTTACTGGTGTTGATTACTCTTTTGTGGTGAATGTGAAAGTCCAAGTATGTGATCAGAGGGGGGGGGTGAATGATCACTTCAAATTTTCGAGTGAAGCTTTGAAGTGAAGCCTAAACATAACAGAAGGGTATAACAGAAACAAGTAATAGGGAAGCAAAACTACAAGCGAAGCTAAATGCAGCGAATCAAAACAGATTGAAAAACAGCTGGGAAACAAATGCAATGCGGGATTTAAGTACTGAAGTAAAACGAACTGGTGACTCGGCGATGTTTGTTCGACCAGTTCACGCTCTTCAAAACGCTACGTCTGGTTGGAGGGACTAGTGATTGAACACCTGGAGCAAATCTCTCTCCGTCCGTTGCTCCACTGCACCAATCTCCTTGAGCTTGGTCAGTTTTGACTCGGGGTAGATTATCAAGGAAATCTCTGAAACCTTTGATAAACTTGATCTTTGAGGCGACAATAACTCTTCGCTCTCTAAAGTCGACACTCTCACCGTCTAGGAGAATTGCAGTTCTCCAAGATAAAAATGCTAGTAAGCTTTCACCTAAGTCATCTCGAATCTACTCAGATCATTGGGACTTAGGCTTCTGTGTTCTAGGTTTTGGGTTTTTCTTCGGTGGTGTTCTTGGGTTGCTCTATTCAGCCTCTCTTAGGAATAATCTCAGAGTAGCCACCCGCAAATTGAGGAGGGGCGGCGTATTTATAGTTGGCGATCCTGAGGTGCGAAATGACCAATTTGACCCGAAGTGACAGCTCGACACATGTCCACAACGGTCGGATTTGTCATTACTGCGCAACTTTACTTGCGGAACAAGTAAAGCTGACTCACGGACTTAGTTCTCCTTCGGAAGCCAAAGAACGAAGTCTTTGCTACCGAAACTTAACTCAGTGCACATGAGATTTCTTCACTCTGGCTTCTCACTGGGTTTAGATTTGATCTGAGCATTTTCTCAATAACTTCGGTGTCCACAACCTAAAGACCCCTCTTGATAGTACGGTTTGTCCTATGACTCAAAGAACAGAAAAAGAACTACACAAAAACATCTAAGTCTTACGCCGTCTTCTTCATTTCCTTAGATGAGTTGAGCTTCAGGACACCTTCATTTTTGGGGGGGTCATCCTCTGTGATTAAGCTTCACTCAAGGGGTAATTCTTCGATAACTTGAAAACCTTCCTTGAAGCTTTATCACCTAGCTTTTCCTTCAGGAACCTATTCAACTATTTACACTAGAAAACATTATTAGTTCCTCTACTGTCTTGTCCAACAATATCCAAAACACATGGGGGCAAAACTTTGCTCTTACAATCTCCCCCTTTTTGCACTATTGTTGACAAAACAGGCATCGATAAAAGATATTGAAGTTTTTGTGAAGTGATGGGACAAACTCTAAGATATGAAGTTTTTGGATCCCCTTGAATGCAAGCATCGAAGATTTATATAATCAAAGTTAATGCTTGAGAGAAATTTCTTCGGTGGAGAGCAAAACAAATATCTTAGCGAAGACAATTGCATTTAAAGATAGATATCCAGAAATGTGTGCAATTGCTTCCAATGACCTGTGACTTAGAAAATAATAACCACCTACAAGATAGAGGATACGAAGCAATACTTGCGAGCAAAAGGTTATTAAAACGTAAGTGTAGCACAGGAGTAGCATAACCGAATGTAAACTTAAGTTACAACCCAATCGAAGAGAATGGAATGTTTGTTGTAACTTAAACCAAGTGAAGCAAAATGCGAAAAGCAAAAGCCCTTTCCCCGATGCAAATCTAACTCATCGATGCCAACATTCTTCCCCTTTTTGTCAATGATTGGACAAAAGGTTGGGAAGAGGCTCGAGAGATCTACTTCGCGGCATCAGCACCCTTGGAGCCCGACGAAGCTGAACTTGACAATGGCTCATCCGAAGAAGATTGATCTCCTGAAGATTCTTCTTCCGACGCAGGCGAAGGAAGAGCTTCGAGATTCGTCTAGGTGATAAGGTTGATGTCGAGGTTGTTGTCGTCGAGGTCGTCGTCGTCCTTCGAAGTAATAGAGTCTTTCTGGGAGACGGTGTCCGGACGGATGGGATCGAGCTCGTTGACGAAGAAAACTTCATCAATCTTGTGCAGGGTGGGAGCTTTTGATTCGGGCGATCAACAGTATCATCTCGTGAAATGTTTCGCTGGAGGTGCTCGTACTCTTTGTAAATGCGTTCTTTGCGAAGGCCTTTAACTGAGTTGAACTTGCGGAGTCCCTTCCAGGAATGACGCTTGAGAACGCAAAGATACTGATTGTTGTTGAGAGTAATGTTTCCAACGCGATTGATTTCATCAGCAAGGAACTGCATCTGACGTTGATTGGCTTCAATGAAGTTTTCGAGCAATTGTTGCGACCGAAGATTTAATTCAAAGTGATGGCAGTCCTTCTGGAATTTCTTTGAGATGTTGCGCTCATTGACTTCATGGCACACCCCAACATATGTAGCAAGAATGTCGTTGGGTTTCCTCAGCAATTCCAAAGTGTCACGCATTGGAGGTGTGAAGAGCTTCGGATGATGTCTGCCACAAAGTCATCATTTCTGCCATAGTTGCAAACAGGCTGGAGCCAAGGAGCATATGGCTTCAGCGTGAAGGGCGGTTCAACAGCATGCACTAAGTTGCGAAGGAAGCAATCTTCGAAGTCGAATACCAATCCATGGGTAAGCTTCATAATTGCATGCCTTGTCTCAGGATATAGATTTGATTCCTCCGAAGCAGTACTCAATGGAATCAAAGATTTTGACAAGATGTAAAACCAAGTCTTGGAGATGAAGTTCAAATGCTTCGGGCGAATATTTTCAGGAATGTAATCTGTTGTGACTTCAGTATCCAGCAATGTGGCAAATTGTTCTTCAATCAGATCTGGCTCCATATGAATCTTTTCAAGTTCGCCAGTGTGCCTTGGGATATTGACTATTTCCAGGAATTCTGCTGAAGGCATGCGGAAGATTTCTCCTTGGATCATCCATTACAGTATCCATGTGCTGGGTTCATTGGCATCGCCCGAAACATATAATGTAGCATAGAATTGCTTAATGAGTTCAGAATTGAAGGGAGTGCTCAAGGCAAACAACCGAGTCAAGTTCTGATTCTCAATAGTTTCGGTGATTGACGAGGATCAGCATCGCAAATCCCATGGTCAGGGACCCTGGGTTAGTCATAGAGAAGGAACAGGTTGTACGATACTCGTCGGCTAATAGGAGAAGCACTTCCTGCTCGATATTATTGCGTGAGGGGGCGATTATAGGGGGGGCCAAGGCGAGTTCTAGAAAGACCAGGAGAGTAGATTGTGTATTGGATTCATCTAGACGTCGCCCCTCCAGCCTTTATATACTAGGCTAGGTCTCGGGGAGTCCGTACTAGATTACAAAGATAGTTTCCTAGTTCTAGTCTTGCCTTGTACGCCAAGTCGTGCCTTCCATATCGGTTGCGGACTCCTACGTCGGTGCTTGATTGGGCCAGTCGTGGGCCCGTCGAGGCTTTCTAGCGGGCCTCCCGTCTTCATACGCACCAGGTATCCTCACACGCAGGAGTCGTGGGGTCACCCCCTCGTCAGTAGCCCCAGAGTGCCTGTGGGACTCAAAGAGTCGCGCAGGGACTCGAATTCATTAGTGCTTTATTGTTCGTAGGCGCGGCACCGCCGCGGGTCACTGGCAGTTTTGAGCCATGACAATACCTGTTTCGAGGGATTGCTAAGCTGAAAGGGGCCCAAGGAGTCGACTGGTCGAGCCTTGGTGAATTGCGCTAGTGGCAAATACCGCAGTAGCCCAATCAAGCGCACGTCCCTTGACATGAACTTGGAACGACCGGTGTCTAGCAAAGTCATGCCGCAGCAGGTCTTATAGGATCAATTGCTGCCAGTCTAAGAAAATAGCCTGAGCGCATCCGCTCGGCTCTTTCTATCATGCGAGCGCATGGAAAAGGTCGGGAGTGAAATCGCACTGCGACAAGTCCCGTCCCGGCCGTTCTATGCAGCGGGGTCTTACCTACACGCTAAGCTTGCGTGGCATCTGGGTACAGTGTGTCGTAGCCCAGGCATAATTGTTATTTATAGAGGTACGGAGCCTGATTAGCGATGCACCCACTTGGAATAAACAATCAAGTGAGCTATTAGCAGTCACTCGCGGAGCTTGTAGCGCACTCAGGCGAGGAAAGAAAGCACCCACTCGGAAAGTCATCGAGTGCGCGAGTAGATCATATTGCCGAATACTTGTTGAGTCTTTTGCGAGTAGTCACTCAAATGCTTTACTGTCTTCAGGGTGAGGGAGCACCCGAACTCTGAAAGTACATTGTTTTCTGCTGGTGCGAGTGATCACTCGAGCACGTCTTTGCCTTCTGGGTGAGGGAGCACCCGAACTCGGATAAAGGTACTCCCGATGGGAGTAAGAGATTTTAAATCAAAAAATTTGGACATCAAGAAATAGGTAGCTTTTGGAGTCTTTTGTTTTTTCCAATTGCTTTTATCTTGGTCCGTCCATCTTGAGATGTCACGCTGATATGCGTTGTGATGCTGTTTGGTGACCTATGATGATGCTTGCTCTTTGATCCATCGCGTCTTCTGGCCAGTCATAATGATGATTTGGACGCCGTGCTGCCTGGTGCCTGTTGGATTTCCAAGGTGTGTATGGGGAACGGGCGAGATTTGACGTGCCCTTTAAATAGTGCTGACCGTGTGAAGGCATCTTGTCTTGGAATTCGTAACGCCCGTCCCGTTTGGTCTTTGATGTAATGATGGCGCCGCCTAGGCTTCTGCGTGTTTCCCTGGTTTTCCCTTGGATTGTGTTATAAATACCTCCTGTGGTTACCTGCCCTTGGCATCCATTCTTCGCGTCTTTCTCTTCTACTTCTTCTTCATATGGTGCCCAAGCGTGGTGGTGGTGTGACTGGGCGAGGTCGTGGCCGCCGTGGCCGTGGTGGCCGCACGCCTCGTTCTTCGTGCGGTGGACGTCGTGGTGTTGCGTCGACGCCTTCTTCTTCTTCCATGGAAGAGGGTTTTTTGCGCTATGATTTTATTTTGCGTGTTCTTAGCCGGACCGCTGCCCGGATTCCTCTTCCGTTCTCGTTTGCCTCCATTTCTTCTGAGCTTAATTTGAGGGGTCTCTGGCTCCGTCTTCACGGATGCGCTCGGCCTTATTCTTGGGTGGAGTTGGAAGTTGATAATTCGTCCTTGATTTTCCTTGGATCTGGCTGGAGGGCATTTTCTCATCGCTTGAATCTGCGTGATGGAGATAGCCTTTGCTGTCGTTTTGATGGTGAAGATACTCTCACTGTTCGTGCATTTGATGTCGGTGGCAATCATCTGGATCCATACTGGGAGGAAACAAGCAGTGGCAATTCCGGTGGGTCGAGTGGTGGTTCGCCTGCTTCTCCCGTGACTTCATCTTCGGCTGATTCCTCGGTTGATGGTGCTTGCTCTTCTAGTTCTAAAGATGAGCTGGACGTCAAGCCGGTCATCAAGCGGCTACGTCAGTAGGTGAGTCACCTTGTAGAACTGGAGGACGGCGACCTGCTTCTTCGCGGACTGAGTTGCTACTTTGTCTGTGGTGATGCTTGTCAAGTTGTGGTACGAAAGTGCCAATTATCTCACTCAGCATGAGCATACATGTAGAAGTCATAATTCCTTGGGATAATTGTAACCCGTCTTGTAGTTTATCGGGTCCTTCTGTAGCGATAACTGTCTTTTGACTCCTTTGTAATGAAAAAACTGTCCTCGACTCCTTTGTAATGAAAAACTGCCTTCGACTCCTTTGTAATGAAAACTATCTTCGACTTCTTTGTAATGAAAACTATCTTCGACTCCTTTGTAATGAAAACTGTCTTCGACTCCTTTGTAATTAAAACTGTCTTCGACTCCTTTGTAATGGAAATTGTCCTTCAGATGCGCGGCAGCGCTCCCGATGGGAGTAGCCCCCGAGTCTTTAGGTGATCCCTTGCGATCAGGTGAAGACTAGAGAACTTTGCGTTTTTTGATATGATTCTCTTTGAGAAAAACTCTTGGTGAGTCGGAGGGGATCTTGTGTTCTGGTTTCCCGGTTCTTGCGGATGAGGTCGCGTTTTAGCGAGGATAGCGTCTCTCGGGGGGAGTTTTATGCTCGAGCCCCTGAGTATTTTTTTAGTAAAGTCGCATGAGCGAGGATAGCGTCTCTCGGGGGGAGTTTTATGATCGATCCCCCGAGTGCTTTTAAGTATAGTCGCATGTGTGAAGATAGCGTCTCTCGGGGGGAGTTTTATGCTCGAGCCCCCGAGTGCTTTTAAGTATAGTCGCATGTGCGAAGATAGCGTCTCTTGGGGGGAGTTTTATGCTCGAGCCCCCAAGTGCTTTTAAGTATAGTCACATGTGCGAAGATAGCGTCTCTCGGGGGGAGTTTTATGCTTGAGCCCCCGAGTGCTTTTAAGTATAGTCGCATGTGCGAAGATAGCGTCTCTCGGGGGGAGTTTTATGATCGAGCCCCGAGTGCTTTTAAGTATAGTCGCATGTGCGAAGATAGCGTCTCTCGGGGGGAGTTTTATGCTCGAGCCCCCGAGTGCTTTTAAGTATAGTCGCATGAGCGAAGATAGCGTCTCTCGGGGGGAGTTTTATGCTCGAGCCCCCGAGTGATTTTAAGTAAGGTGTTTGGGTGGCACCATTTTATTTCTTCGAATTTTACATGGGTTGCCGATCGGTGCTGCTACCGATGTCTCTGACAATGCCTAGAGGACTATGGGTAGAACAGGCGTAGGTTCGCTACGTTCCATGGATTTCCCACATCCTCATTGGTTTTCGGGTTCTTCAACCTGTATGCGCCTCCTCCTATGACTTCCGAGATTATGAACGACCCCTCCCATTGTGGGGCAAGCTTGTGCACTTTTTCATGTATTAGCCGTAACACGAGGTCTCCTTTGGTGAACGTTCCGGTCCGCAGGCGGCTGCTTTGATATGTGCGCAGTTTGTCCTGGTATCCTTCAGATCTTGTGATGGTTGTGTCCCGTGCTTCGTATGTTGTGTCTTTGTCGGTCTGCAGTGCTTCTTCTGCCTCTTCCTCTTTGTACCCTGAGATTCTGGGAGCTCCGAATTTTAGGTCGTGCGACAGTACTGCTTCTGCCCCGTATACCAAGAAGAAAGGTGTATAATGGGTTGAACTGTTTGGGGGTGGTGTGCAGGCTCCATAGTACTTGCGGGGAGTTCCTCTACCCAGTTGCCTGCGGCTTGTTCTAGTGGTTCTAGGAGTCGTTTCTTTATTCCTCCGCATACTAGGCCGTTTGCTTTCTCCACTTGGTCGTTGGACTGTGGGTGTGCGACTGATGCGTAGTTGATTTTGATGCCTAACTCTTAACAGAAGTTTTGGAATTCTGCTGCTGTGAAGTTTGTACCATTGTCTGTGATGTTGTTGTGTGGTACTCCGAATCTGAAGATGATTGACTTGATGAAGTTAACTGCCGTGAGGGCCGTTGAGCTAGTGATTGGTACTGCTTTGATCCATCTGGTGAACTTGTCAACTGCGACTAGTAGGTGTGTTCGTCCTCCTTTTGAGGATTTCTTGAGTGGGCCTACCATGTCGAGTCCCCATGTGGCAAATGGCCACGACAACGGTATGGTTTTGAACTCTGATGCTGGGGCGTGTGGCCTGCTGGCGAACTTTTGGCAGGCGATGCAACGCCGTACGATATCCTCCGCATTTCTCATAGCTGACGGCCAGTATAAACCTGCTCGAAAGGCCTTGGCCACGAGTGCTCTACTGCTCGCATGATGTTCGCATGTGCCTTCGTGAATCTCGAGCAGTAGGGCTTTGTCGTCTTCTTCATCTATACACTTTTGGAGGACCTGAGAAATGATGCGTTTATAGAGCCGTCTGTTGATTACTGTGAATGCTTTAGATCGTCGACTGATACGTCGGGCTTCTGCAACGTCTTGTGGTAGGGTGCCCTCGATTAGGAATCGAAGGAAAGGTTTTGCCCAGGCTTGGTCGTCGAGTGCTGCTGGTTCTACGGATTCAGCTGCTTGGCTGCTTGTGCCGCCGTTTGTGCTTGTTGCTGCCACCGGTGCTGGTTCGTTTGTGTCGTCTTCCTCTGCGACTACCTTGGGTGTCGCTGGCTTTGCTTTGATTGATCTCTGGTTAATGCTCTCGAGGAAAACACCTGGTGGTATTGGTCCTCGAGTCGATCCGATGTTCGCAAGTTCGTCGGCTTCTGTGTTATTTGCTCTGGGGATGTAGTTGAGTTTGCAGCCATCGAATCCTCCCTCTAGTTTGTTATAGAGCTTATGGTAGGCCGTCATGTTGTCTGCGACTGCGTTACAGTCTCTCATTGCTTGCTGGACGACGAGGTTGGAGTTTCCATAGATCGAGAGGCGAGTGGCGCCGCAAGTTTTTGCCATGCGCATGTCGTGGAGTAGTGCCTTGTATTCTGCTTCGTTGTTGGAGGCATTGCTGAAGTTGATCTGGAGGATGTATTTGAGCTTCGTTCCTTTGGAGGAGACTAGTACGACGCCTGCTCCGGCTCCTTGCTGTCTTTTGGATCCGTCGAAATACGTCGTCCATGAGTTGGATAGGTCTGGGGGACCTGGTGTTTGGATCTCTTTCCACTCGACCAGGAAGTCTGGGAGTACTTTGTAACACCCTCCGTTTCTGTAACAGTAATCACTTTGTGTGTTGAATATTACTGTTGCTAATCCTGGTTACTAATCATGCCTTGATCAAACTTTGCCTCTGATCATATTTAAACCATGATGGTTGATATTCAAAACCATATGCCTAATGCACCTTGATCACTTGGAATCAAATCAAGACCAAAACTCCTTTTGATTGATAATAAAAACAATGTGGTCGATGGAAGTTCATCCAAAAATTATGAAACCAATTTTGTAAAATTCCACAAATCAATAGAACCATGTTGGACCAACTTGGGTATTTTTGTGAGCTATGAATTAATCCAAACAATTCCAACAGTAGCCTAAAATTCTACCTTGAGCATTTATTAAATAAAAGAAATAGCAAATGAATTTATATTGCCCCCAAACTTTTTGTGTCACTATGGTCTAGTGAAACTCAAATTTAGAAATATGTAATATGTTTTACAAAAATGTCTGAGCAACTAAAACAAATACAACAAGCCAAGACAGAAAATTAAAAGGAAAATAAAATACAAAATCCCTAAAACCCGCCCAGGGCGACAGCCCACCCCGGCCCACCTCCCTCTCCTACCAGCCCCCGTCCCCTCCCTCACCTGCTCCGTTGTCGTGGCGAGCTCGCCATGGCCGACGTCTCTCCCGGCCGCCCCCACCTCCACTGTGCCGCGGAGGGAATAAGGCCAAGCCCTAGCCTCCCCCTGGACACGCCCCTCCCCATTTTCCCCTCCTCCTCCTCTCGCAGTCGTCAGGGGAAAATTGTCGAGCGCCGCCGTCGCCATTTCCTTGCCCCAGCGCGGCCAACGTGCTCGCCCCGCCTCGCCTTCTTGTCCACTGTGCTCCTTGTCGACGTCCTCATCGCCCAGCACAAGGAATCGAGCCGGGGCGCTCTACAAGAGGGCAATCGACGCCACCTTCTTCCTCGGGCCGCCGCCGCGCCAAGAAAATTCTGGCGACGCCAGGACTTCCCCGAGCCCACTGCCCGCCCCTACACCCTCCTGGTGAGCATATCCACCGCCGACGAACCCCCATTTAGCCTGCCGTGCCCCGTAGCCCGCGTCGCCATTAGAGCCGTAGCTCGAGGACGCCGACGAGCTCGCCCCCGTGGTGTGGAGCACGCGTTTGACGCGCTCTGAGTTCCATCCCACTCGAGCTGCTCCCAGTAGCTTAACACGCTAGTTCGAGCTCGAGTAAACGCCCCGTAACCTCGTCCCCGTCGACGCTCGTGCTCCAGCCGCCGCCTTCCTTGTCGTCGGCGACGTTTCGGTCGCCCCCAGGCCACGACACCACCACCCATCGACTTGCGGCTCAACGCTCGTTTGAAAGAGCCCAGTCGCACCTCCTCCCATGCCCTGTGGACTGCGCAGGCTCGACCTCGTCGGAGCTCTGCCTCCGGTGAGCTCCCGACGAGCTCCCTCTGCCACTGACCTCTGGGGCCCAGCCAGAGGGATTAACCCCTAACCCCCCTGCTTAATTAAAACTAAGATACCCCCCTAGCCTATGACACCTGGGCCCCATGCCCTTAAGTTAATTAAAAGTGTTTAATTAGAATAGTTAGGCTGACAGGTGGGCCCTCTGTTAAATTAGGTAGTTTAAATAAAATGGAGGTTAAAATGTGAGTATGACATGTGGGCCCTCTCTGTATTAACTATTTAAATAAAATGATTTAAATATCACTGCCACTGACACGTGGGTCCCCCGTGTCAGTGACACTGTTTTGGATAGACTTGTGGATAATGTTGATTTAATAATAAAAAGAAATCCAGAAATTGATTTAAACTTTGAATTTAAATATCTATTAAACCGTAAGTCGGATTGAAAAACTTTATACATAAAAATTGATCAAAAAAAATACATAGTATACAAATACGCTATCCGTTGGTCTACCACCCCCTCTAACATACCGAACATCGAACCGTCCCCCTCCGGACCGACTCTCCGATGATTGCCCGATACCGATAAACTAACCGGATGAATTTATTCTGAACACGAAAGTGATTCAGAATGGATCAACTAACACAGATACAACTTTCACATGTTTGTCGGATGTCCACGACACCTTCGGCATGGTACCTTCCCCCTCCGGTCCGTCTGTCGATAATCACCCGGAGCCGGAATCTCATCTCCGGATAAATTCCCGCTCCGAGCAACGTGCATTGCACTGCGTTAGAACACCGTTAGCACTGCATCTGTCATGTCATGCATCTGTTTGTTTATGATTGCTGTGTATTTATTGTTCCCCCCTTATCTCCGATAGACCCCGTTGCTGTCGACTACACCGCTGCTGGGTACGACTACTACGTCGACGACCCTGCCTCTACTGTCGAGCTTCCAGGCAAGCAGAGCCATTCTCTTCCCCAGATATTGCCTATCTTTCCGTACTTTTCTTGCACTAGGCATTGTTACTTCTGCTGCTACGTTACAATCCTATTCAATTTCATAGCCTGTTTTTGTCGCCCCTTGATGTACCTTCCTTTATCCTATGCTGCCTATATAAATATATATTAAATTCAGCAGTGAGCCCTGCGCATTGTTAGCTAGGATTAGATAGCGGGCCGTGATCACTCAGGGGAGTGACGCGGATACAACTTATTACAACTGCACATGTACAGTACAATGCAGACACCGCCTCAGGCCCCTACCTCGGCTCTGCCGAGCCACCATCAAGTGTGAGCTACCGAGGAGTGATCCTTGTACCCCACTCATTGATGAATCTGTATAGCCGCTCTAGATACCTGAGCAACGGTTGTCCTTCAGGTAAGGAGTTGGGCGACCCAACGGTGCTCGCGAGTGGTATTGCAACGGGACGACAGGGAGGGTACGACCAGTGTACCGGTGTGCTTGGCCCCTGATCGTTGGCCGCGAGAGTTACCAAACCACGAAAGTCGAGCTCCTCCAGGAGCACACACGAGATAAGGTAAGGAGACGGTTCACCTTTTTGGTAACCGCAGAGACTTGGTGGGACGACAGGGCAGGCACCGATGTATTGGTGGTCCTGACTGATGTCGTTGTCCGCGGGTCAGTTAAGTCGAGGCAACGATAACGGTTGTCCCGCAAGTTAATAAAATGACTAATGGTTCGGCGGATGACTTGAGTAGCCTTTTGGCTTATACGCGCTGCCTACACGTGGGAATTACGAGTTATGGGCTCCTCTGCTTCGTAGTGTCGTCCAAGGACTCTTCAGACGTCAGCAGTACCGCGGGCTGATTGCCGGGAAGTGGTGTTGTCTTATTTGCTCGCGCAGTGTTGTCTTATTTGGTTTGCTTATGCTTCACCGGCCAGTCACGCACGGTGCAGGAGTACGTTTGGGTTGGGGTCCAAGGCCCGGCGTACTTAGGATTTAGACCGGCGGATGACCTCTCTGTTGAGTTTGAAAGATGGGCTGTGGAGTGTCGGATAGCCTCGGTGGGGCATTCCCTAACAAGGTGTACGCCACCCTGGAGATCCATGTGTGTAGTGTAACACAAGTGCACCCCTGCAGGGAAGATTAATCTATTCGAATAGCTGTGTCCACGGTAACAGGACGCTTTATGCTGAAGCTGGATCTTACCACTACAAACTATTATTATTAAACTGTATGGTTCCGGGTTTTCTTCCTCGCTGGGATGTCGAGGAGGTGATCTCGGAGGCATTGCTAATTATTACAACTTATTACTATACAATGCTGCAACAACTTCTGCTTCATTGTTACTTTATGATTTATATGAACTGTTGGCTATTCTCTCCTCATGCTGCAAGACTCGTTGGAAGATGCTAGTCTTCGATAGGCCTAGCTTATTACCCTTATTCTGATTTCTATCTTGCAATCCACTATATATAGCCTCCCATTTCCATTTGATACAATGCATAAATGCTTAGTAGCGGACGTAGGACTCGCGGGTATGCTAGATACTCACCTTTGCTTTATTTCCCCCTTTTCGCTTTGCCTGATCGGCCGTTGCAGCCGACGTTGGAGCCCAGGAGCAGGAGTACCCCAGAGGCGACTACTACGACGTCGAGTTCCCCGTTGACCAGGAGTAGTTCGGTGGATCCCAGGACAGGAGGCCTTGCCTTTTCGATCTGTATCTCTGATGTCATTTTTTGCTAGCCTTCTTAAGGAAAAACTTGACTAACTATGTCTGTACTCAGATATTATGGCTTGTATAACTTATGTATTCGGATCCTCGTGATCCTTGGTATTGTAACATATTGGTTTATCCTTTTGTGTTTAGTGTTGTGATATTCTCACCGTGGCACCCTAATCTCAGCCGTGTACCCTGCGTGTATGATTACTGTACACGGATTGATTTTGGGGGCGTCACATACTTGGGATTTGATTGTTGTTGGGTGTTTGAACTGCAGATCTCGCGGGCTGAGCTCCATGTTCCACTCAGCGACTCGGCCGGTAGCTCCGGGGTTGTTGAGGATGTCCGCGAGTGGTGCACTGCTCACGATTGCGATGGAGTGTTCGTCGAAGAAATGCGATACTTTCCTGGAGGTCATGATAATGGCGAGCAGGAGCTTCTGGTAGTGCGGGTACCGTTGCTGTGGTTTTGTGAGCAGCGTGCTGAGGTAGTAGATTGGTCTTTGTATGCTCTGGATTTTTCCTTCTTCTGCGCGCTCGACGACGAGCACCGTGCTCACGACACTGCTGCGCGCTGCTATGTAGAGGTACAACTTCTCCCGTTCTTTGGGCACTGCCAAGATTGGTGGGGTTGAGAGGGTTTTCTTTAGGTCTGCGAATGCATTGCGGGCTTCCTTGGTCCACTCGAATTTTTCTCCTTTTCTCAGCAGTTGGTAGAACGGTAAGGTCCTTTCTCCTAGCCTGCTGATGAAACGGCTCAATGCTGCGAGTTTTCCTGTGAGCTGCTGCACGCCTTTGATGTTGGTTGGCCTTTGCATCTTGGCGATTGCTTGGACCTTTTCGGGGTTTGCTTCGATTCCTCGGGCAGAGACCGATACAAGAAGGTGGTAAAGTGAACAATGGCGCCGAGGTTGCTAACTTCACCTAGACCTTCACACACAATAAGTAGCTTTGCTCCCAACGAGTACATAGGAGTTATGAATTCCTCCGACCTTGCTGTTTACAAAGGATCAACACAAGAGATAATAATAGCAGAAATTGAAAGTGAGAACTGAAAGTAAATTGAAGATGTACCCGAGTAGTTTTCCGACGCTGAACACGCACTTTTTTGGGTTGAGCTTTATTATGTACTGGTTAAGGGCCGCGAATGTTTCACGGAGGTGGTCGAGTAGCGTGTTTGCGCTGTAGGTTTTGATGACAATGTCGTCTACGTAGACCTGGACGTTTCTGCCAATCAGGTCTCTCAAGCATGCTTGCAGCATTCGCTGGTACGTGGCTCCGGCATTTTTTAGGCCAAAGGGCATTGTTTGATAGCAGAATACGCCGTAGGAGGTGATGAACGAGGTGTGCTCTTCGTCTTCTTCCTTCATCCTGATCTGATTGTATCCTGAATATGCGTCGAGGAAGGACAAGAGGTCGCATCCTGCTGTGGAGTCGATTATTTGATCAATTCTCGGCAGGGGGAAGTGGTCTTTTGGGCAGTGCTTGTTGACAGACCCATAGTCGACGCACATCCTCAGTACCTCAGTGTCCTTTTTAGGGACTAGGACTGGGTTTGCTATCCAGGTTGCTTTCTTCGTTTCTCGGATGAACTGTGCGTCAAGTAGTCGGTTGCTTTCTTTGTTTCTCGGATGAACTGTGCGTCAAGTAGTCGGTTGATTTCTTCTCCAATTGCTCTGCGCTTGGATTCTGAGAATCGTCGCAGCGCCTGCTTTACTGGCTTGGTGTTTGGCTTGATGTGGAGCGCGTGTTCTGCAAATTCTCGCGGTACCCTGGGCATGTCGGCTAGGCACCAGGCGAAAATTTTCCACTCTTCGCGAAGGAAGGTTATGAGGGCGGTTGTTTGTTCTTCTGGGAGGTGAGCGTATACGCGGGCCGTCTTCTCTGGGTCTGTTGGGTGGACTTGGTGTGTGATTGTGTCGCTGTCAACGCTGAAATCGCGGCCGAATTCTTTCGACTCGCTTCGGCTTGCCAGCGGAAATATGCTTTTATCCATCACCATGGCTATTTCTTTGATCTGTTGTTGAGCTCCAAACGTGTCGGAGACTTTGTGGAAATCACGGTCGCACTGGTCCGATTTGGTGAAGCTTCCCTTGACTGTGATGATTCCTGTGAGTCGTGGCATCTTGAGCTTGAGATATGCATAGTGCGGAACCGCCATGAATTGTGCGAACGTTGGTCGCCCAAGTATGGCGTGATATTGCGACTGCCAGTCGAGCACTTCAAACTCGAGGACTTGTTTTGCGAAGTTGCGCTTGCTGCCAAAGATCACATCAAGCTCGATTGTTCCGATGGAGGCGACTGCTTCACCCGGAACTACGCCATATATTGTTGTGCCTGACTTCTTCCAAACTGATCGTGGGATTAGCATCTTGTGTAGGGTGCTGGCAAAGATTATGTTTAGGCTGCTGCCTCCATCCATGAAGACTCTGTCCATGTCATAACCTTCGATCTGGGCTTCGAGGACCAGGGGTGCGTGCCCCGGCCTTGGGACTGCGGGCGGGTGGTCGTTCTGAGAGAAGGTGATGCTGGTCTCGGCGCCACATAGTTGGTAGATTTGTGCTATCGTTAGGCCTTCGGCTGCTTCGGCCTGTAGGGTGTAGGCTTGTTCTGCCTCCTCTTTTCTTCGGAGCATCTTGTTCAGCTTCGTTAATGTGGGCAAGAACTGGGGAATCATTACCGAAGCCCAAATCTTCAGACATCCTGTGAGGAAGCATAAGGGAACGAGGGAAAATAGAAAAGTATGGACTGAGCACCAGCAAAACTTTCGACCAAACAAAAGATTTTGACAAGAGATTCTGTGAATATGGGCAACGATCCCGTCATGTTTTGAGCTAGACTTAGCAAATTCAATTTAGTCACAATGAACAACAAACCCTAACACATAACAGAGGTCATCGAAACCCTAATTGCTAACCTAAATCGGAGAGGGAAGCTTTTGCACTAAACAAGTTTCCCACAAGTTCAAAGATCCAACGGATCGAGAAATCCTAGAGAAATCAACAAAAAAACACACTAAGAACAGATCCAATCTGAGTAGGAACGAACAGAGAGGAGAACCAGATTGGATCGAGCCCGACGTACCCTATCTTGGCGACGGAGGGATGCTACGGCGACGGCGAGCGGAGAAAGAGCTCGACGGCGGTGCGAAGTCCACGGCGGCGCGAAGTCTGGCAGTGAAGCGTCGAGAACGACGATGGGGACGAGGAGCATGGCGGCACGTGAGAGAGTTTAGGGTTCCGGAGAGCGAGAGGGCGATTGGAAGTCTTTGGAGTCGCTGGGTGAGGGGTATATATAGGGCTGGCCTGACAGGGGGTGTCAGGTCAGATCGGGCTACCAGCGATCGACCCTCCGGATTCTGCAGTGAGGATTTCGTGGCGTTTCGCGAGAAAATCTCAACGACCCATATTTGATGGGATCTCAATGACCGAAGAAACAGTCTTGGTCTTGAGTAAAAACTTCGATAAATTTGGAAGCATTTGATTCGAAACTCAATGACGTTCGAAGCAAAATACTTTCCGTTTCAAATATGCTCAACCATTTTGGACAAATAGTATAAGAGAGAAAAAGAACAGAGGGGTTAGGGTCCGAAACTTATCACCTCGAAGAAAAACCAATAGCGAAGCTAAAGGTGATAAGCATGGAGGACTAAATCCAATCAACATAAAAGATAGAAACCGAAGCAAAAACAAATAACGAAACCCAAAAAACAAACAACGAAGTAAATGAATATATACATGGAGGTAAAGGTTCGGTCTTACAGTACATTTCGTGAGTCCAAAATATTAAGCTCACATCTTAACGCACAGAACCTTTTCTCATCCAATGGTTTCATGAAAATATCAGCCAGTTGATCTTCAGTTCTGACATGACTGATCACAATATCTTCACGCTGAACATGATCATGAAGAAAATGATGACGAATGTCAATATGCTTCGTGCGAGAGTGCTGCACAGGATTGTGAGCAATTTTGATTGCACTCTCATTATCACATAGAAGAGGAATTTTCTTCACATGAATACCATAATCCTTTAGCGTCTGCTTCAGCCAGAGAATCTGAGTACAGCAAGACCCAGCAACAATATATTCGGCTTTAGTAGTAGATATTGATACATAGTTTTGCTACTTGGAAGCCCAACACACAACTGATCTTCCGAGGAAATGACAAGTGCCTGAAGTAGATTTCCTATCAACACGATCACCAGCCCAGTCTGAATCAGAATATCCAATAAGATCAAACTAAGCTCCCTTGGGATACCACAAACCCAAGGTAGGTGTGTGAGCTAGATACCTAAGAATTCGCTTTACTGCAGTATGATGTGATTCTTTTGGATTTTCCTGAAAACGAGCACAAATACATACTGAAAGCATAATGTCAGGTCTAGATGCACATAAATATAAGAGAGAGCCAATCATAGACCGATATTTCTTTTCATTGAAGGCTTTGCCCTTTTCATCTGCATCAAGGAAGCCATTGGTAGGCGTTGGAGTCTTAAATGTTTTGCAATCAGTAAGTCCAAACTTCTTCAGGCAATCCAAGAGATATTTTTCTTGAGAAATGAAGGTGCCATTCTTCTGTTGACGGATTTGAAGTCCAAGGAAGAACTTCAATTCACCCATCATGGACATCTCATATTTCTTCGACATCATTTTGGCAAATTCTTCGCTGATTTCAGTGTTAGTGCAGCCAAAAATAATATCATCTACATAAATTTGACACACAAACAAGTCACCATTATAAGAACGAGTGAAAATAGTTGGGTCAGTTGTTCCTAGTTTGAAGCCTTTATTCAGAAGGAAGTCCTTCAGGGTGTCGTACCAAGCACGAGGTGCTTGCTTAAGGCCATAAAGAGCTTTGTGCAACCTGTACACCATGTCAGGATTCTTCGAGTCTTCAAAACCTGGAGGCTGCATAACATACACTTATTCTTTGATTTCTCCGTTAATAAAATCACTTTTCACATCCATTTGATAAAGTATGATACCATTGAAATTCGCAAAAGCAAGCATGACACGAATGGATTCGAGACGAGCAACTGGAGCATAAGTTTCACCGAAATCGATACCTTCGATTTGGGTGTACCCTTGTGCTACCGGATTGAATAACACAAGGTAGCTAACCGGGTAATTTCATACGAGGCCAAGCGCAAGGAATAACTTTGAGAACAAAAAGGTACAAGAGAGTCAGGTTTCGATCCTGTGGAATTGTGGGTTATGGGCCCACATTGAATAAGAAGGGTGGTGACAAACAATGCGATCAAGTTGCAAGGTAAGTCAGGGAACAACTTGTCAACTATGTCGGCAACAACATCAGTGCCAAGGGCGAGGTACGAAGAGAACCATTTTCCTGCTCGTTAAGACGAGGCGGACCAATTGGCAAAGTTCTCGTCCATTGGTGGTTACCGAAATGTTATCAACTATAGTAACAGATTGTACGGACAAAGTAGTACACCGAAGTGTTTACATCAGCAGGGAATTATCACTGCTCGGATAATTTATATTCAAAGAAACGTTAAACAGACCAAAGGAAAGGAAATGTGATGATACACAAGTATCAGGTGTATATCTTTCCCAAGAGAAAGCAGAGCAAGATATACATGACCAAGTTTGTATTGGCAGGGAGTCAAAGGGGGTTGTTAATGATGACACAAATCATCGAGGGGCAAGAATGCTATTTCCCACAATGAATTAAATTGACACCTGGAAGAAGGAAAAATGTTGATGATGACCACGACACGTCATGTCAAAAGGTTTCAAGAAAATACAATCGAACAACGGACACATCAAGCAAACATAATGGTGAAGCAAAAGTATTCGGTGTTCTCGGTTGACAACAACCCAGAACCCATAGAGTGGTTACGACAGGGATAAGTATTGTTCCATCAAAATTCATTAGATGTAGTGCAAAGGTATGATATCCTCGAGGTTCCAGGAGGTAATACTCGAAGGTAGAATGGAGGATCATAGGTGCAGCAGAATTTATACCAAGGGTATAATTACCTTTACAAGAAGCTCTCATGATAAGTTCTACATAGTATCCATGGGCATGAACACAAGGTTCAGGGTCGACTCCCACTTCTTCAATGCATAACATGTCAATCTCTTCTCGCTTTCGATGAAGTTGTAGAGTAGGAAATTTATCTGGCATAACACCAGTAGAGTATGACCCGCAGAAGTTTCCGGGGTTCACACAGATGCTTGAAACATAGGTACAACCCATAGGGACATCTTACGAATCTATACGACAAACAACAGAAACAAAAGATACAAGTTTGAAAGCAGAAGGCTGATGACACGGACCAGATGATACCATTCGCCAAAGGCATTTCGTATCAGGGGAAGCTCGTCAATGATTTAGGACACAAGGGGACGGCAGGTAGTAATCCACCAAAAAGGTCGGGCGACGTACAGAGAGTCTGGCGTGACTACCGGTACTCAACCATAAGAAGAAAGAATACAAAGGCATCGGGTGATAGAAGCATCGGAATAATTTGATGCTTAAGTACAAAGGAATTATGACTTCCATATCGGTGTATCAGATTCAGATACATCGATCAACCATGAATAAGTTGAATAGAAGCTTGACGGTTAATCAATTAAGGTTTTATTTACCGATAACCAGCTCATGTCCGGAATGACGTCTGAGCGAGAAGAATGGGTTCATAGGGATCAACTGATGATTTTGTGCACTCGCGCACATGATGATTCAACAGATCAGAATGGCAATGCCAAGGGAGGTCATCAAAGTCTACAAGACAAACGGGATTAAACATAGTGTAAGCAGGCAAGAGGAATCTCCAAATCAGTAGTCTGTCGAGGATTGGAGCGAGATCGGATAGTATTTCAAAGTATTATGGGAATCACATGAACCACCGAGGATGAACGGATCCTCGGTAAATGGGAGGAGTTATCCGCAGGGTGAAAAGAAGCTGCAAGGTAGTAGGCTCAAAGGATTCCCGAAACAACGGAATGTATTACGGTGCATCTTGTGAACACAAGAGCAACTGGGATTGAATGGATGAACGAAACGTGTATGTGGTTATACATACAGATTTATCGGTGGCAGTGAATTGTAAAGGTGATCGACACATATGGTCTCAGGAATTTATCGGAGAGTAATCTTTGGCATCTTCTCGTGAAGCAAGCGATCATCTGTTCTGAAGGGCTCTCCGGGAGGAAGCAGTCACGAGAACCTAATGCCAGAGTTATCAAAATATTTGACCCGAAAGAGAAGAGAGATCAGAGTCCCAGAGTAAAGGTACGGAGTAAAAGATTCTAATACCACCCAGTTTGTGACGTGGGCCGATAAGCCACACGACACTGTTAGTAACGTAGTTTTGCAAAGACTAGACTCGACTTCGACCAAGGAGTTGGAAGGGGGTGTCCTACAGGCAGTCGGCTCTGATACCAACTTGTGACGCCCCCAAAATTAGACCGTGTACAGGAATTAAGCTTGGGGACGTTGATACGTCCAAAACGTATCTATAATTTTTGATTGCTCCATGCTTCTTTTGTGTGATATTGCTATGATATTGATGCACTTCCATACACTTTTGATCTTATTTGGACTAACCTATTAACTCAGTGCACCCCAGTGCCAGTTCCTGTTTTATGCTATTTTTGTATTTCAGGTTTTCCCATTATTTAAAGTGCCAGAAAAATTCGGGAAAATCCAATAAAAAATCAGCGCTTCGGAAGCTTCGGGAATCATCAAGGAGGGGCCAGAGGGGACCCACCAGGGCCCTAGGCGCCCTCCCGGCGCGCCCTAGGGTGGGGCCACGCCAGGGGGGCGCCTGGACCCCTGGTGTCCCCCTGGCTGCCCCCATTCGCCCATATATTCTCCGTGACGCGAAACCCACGAAGACAGAACCATTTTTCGTGATCTCTCCTCTGTTCTGCCGCCGCTGCGCTTCCAAGATCGGGAGCACAAGGAGACCTCTTCCCGACACCCTGCCGAAGGGAGGAACCACCTCCGGGAGCTTCTCCACCACCATGGATGCTTCCCGGATGAACCGTGAGTAGTCCACCTTGGACCCTGGGTCTATGATCAGTAGCTATGTGATGTTCTCCTCCCCTCTTTGTTCTTCATGGTTTATACCTCGTGAGCTGCCCTACATGATCGAGGCACATATGTAATCTTTCTGCTGTTGCTATGTTGAGTTTGCTGGGATCCGATGGATTATGAGACTATGTTCAGATTGTGTTTGAGTAATATATTTGATTCTCCTCTTTTATATTTATGTTCTTGAGTAATTCTTGCATGTTCTCCGTTGCTGTTTATTGCTTTGGCCAAGTAGTAGGTAGTGACTCCAAGAGGGAGCGTTATGCATGATTGTGGGTTCATGCCCCCCGATGACTAGCTTGAGTGACAGAAACATGAGTCTAGGGGATGTGTTGTTGCCACAAGGGAGAAAACAACGGTGCTTGTACTTGCGGGTGCAAGGATTGTTTACTTTACGCAAAGTTCTTTAATGCAATTGTCTGTTGCTTTGAGTTTACACTTTGGGTGGGATTCGCAACGTAATACCAGCGAGATGTTCTGGATAGATACCTCAAGGTGGATGATTAGTAGGTAGATGCAGATGGATTTCGGTCTACTTGTCTTGGCGTACCGCCCATGCTTTTGAGCCTCTTCCTTTCTTATAGCATAGTTAGCATTGGTTTGCGCACATAATTCTGTCAATTGCCCAGCTGTAATTTGTTTACCTCGCATGGCTATTTTATCGTCTTTTGGGAGAGACACATCACTAGCGAACATCATAGGATCCTGGTCCATATTTCCAATACTGTTTACACCCACTATTTATTTTCTTCTTTATTTACTTTTCCGTTGCTATCACTATCATTATTATCTCGTACGTTTGATCCTTTGTAAACAACAAGGCCGGAGAGATTGACAACCTCTCTGAACTCGTTGGGATCAAAGTTATCTGTTGCATGTGCAGGTCCACGTCAACCGCCTAATTGCTGGCGCCGTTTTCACCTTCCTGTCGTTGTTGGAGTCCTACTGGAGACAAACCTTGGTATCTTCACCGAGGGAAATTTGTTGTTGTCTACATCTCAACCTTCCACTTTGGGTAACCAACGAGGGGCGACAAGCCATCAGCAAGGTCACGATCGAGATCAGGGTGCCACGGTGAGATATCATAACACAACTCTACAAATAAAAATAATACAAGCTGTTTAATACAAGCCAGGGGCCACGAGGGCTCGAATACAACAGCTCGAGAACACAAAGTGTCAGAACCCTCTGTTAGGTAATGTGCTAGGATCAAGTAACCTTGCATCATGTCAAACATTTCAAAAAGAAATCTTGGAAATCAATTTCAAAATCAAAATGGGAGAAGGAACACCCCCCATATGAATTAATTCAAAAGGCCAGATAAAAATCTTTTCCAAAAATTCATGTTAGATTTTTGAAAAGTCTTATAAATGAGTGTGATCACATATCAAGTGATGTGGGACCCATCCCATGCTCATAGATTTTTCAAATATTCAAACAGTACCTTGGAATTAAAGAAATACCCCTTTTTGATTTAAAATTCAAATCATTTGAATTTTAAAAATGTTGAAAGTTTATGAGTGGCTACTTTATATTATTATGAGGCCACATAAAAGTTTTCAGCATTTAATAAAATGATTTGGTATTTTTACCAAAGTCAAAACAAATATACAGAAAAACAGAAAGGAAAAATTAAACAGAAAAAGGAAAAGAACTTACCTGTCGCCCAGGGGCGAGGCCCACTCACCTCAACCGGCCCAGCCCAGCCTCCCTGCTTGGCGTCTTCCTCCCCACGCCCCGAAGCTGCTCGGTGGAATGCATGCAGCACTCCACCGACGCCGCCGACGAACAGCAGCCACGCAGCAGCTTCCCTCCGCTACCTCTTCGCGCCTGGAGGCTTCTGGAGGTCCCCGCCGTCGTCTCCGTCAACCCCTGTCCACACCATGGCTTCCACGTGAAGCGCGAGTGCACGGGCTGCACTCCAGTGCCTCCGGCGCTGTGAATCATGCCCCGCACCGCCGTCCCGAGGAGCTCCGCTGTGCTGGATGGTCGCCGGCGTTGAGCCGCCGGCGAGATGACGTGGACGGGCGATTAGCACTAATTAACCACCCCTAGAGTCACTTACAGGTGGGCCCAGAACCCCTCTAATCTCTCTGTTAATTTAAATTAACAGGGATTTATCCCAGAGAGGCTGACAGAGTGACCCCACAGGTCAGTTTGACCAGAGTCAAGGCCCTGATGTCATGCTGATGTAGTGATGACGCAATAATGAATTTCCAGAGATTTTTGAATTAAAAATAATTCTAGAAAATCCAGAAAATACCCCAAACTTTGGAAATTCATAGAAATTTCATATTAACTCCAAATTGGACAAATAATGTATGAAAAATGATCAGGAGAAAATTATCTTTCCAAATATGAAACTTTCAACTCTGTTTGAGTTGAATTTAAAATGTGATCAGTAGCATTTGCTATTTGATTTAAATGGAATTAAATCAAATTCAAATCAAATAATTTTGCAACTTGAACCATGGCAACATGCTACAATTCAATCACACATCAGAGGCATATCTTATACATTTGAAGATAATTCAAAATGATCAAACTATGTCACATACAACTTGGTTAATTTGAATTCAAATGTGGAATTTGAATTTGCATTTTAAATGCAATATATTCCACTTAAATGGAATTGTCTCACACACATCAAAAATTATACTTCAAGTTTCAACATTCATTCATGTGCTTGAGCATTGCATTCATATTGATTGCTATTTCGTGCTTTGTTTGTCGAGTAGAGGTGGAACCGGAGCAAGAGGTCACCCCCTTCGCTGAAGATCCAGAACCCGAACCACGTCAGCAAGGCAAGCAAACCCCCATTGATCATGTCGATAAAATCCCACTTCCCTCTCATGTCTCGCTTATGCATTGTTTAGGATGATCACCATGCTTCGTTTCTACCGCATAGATGAACCCATTCCTTTGCATGACCTATCTTTTTGTCACAGTAGTAAGCAAACCACAATCCTAGCAAATGTAGGAGTTGTTTGATATCATGTGGCCCCTGCAATGTTACTGCTTATTGCATGCTTAGTATGATACCATGTTGTTACTGTGATGTGAGTCGGGATGGGAATGATCATGTTGATGATGGTAGAAAAGTGTTGGTGAATCGACCCTAATACAAGGTGAACGATGAGAGGCTGTGTAGGAGTACACAGTGGGTTGTCTCGTTGAACACCGCCCTAGTACGAGTTCTTGTGTGGTGATCCAAGATGAAGAGTACAACCACACATTGGGCTCACTGACCCCTCTCAACCTATTAACTCATCCCTTTCGATGTCCAGATGTCGCAGTAGTTCGGAGTTCTGGTAGGCTTGTGGCCTGGATGCTAAGTGAGAGAACGGCTCACCCGAGACCGGCTTATGCACCACGCACACATCGCTTGGGTCCACTTCGGTAAACCAGCCGGGTTCACGATAGTGGTAGCCAACCCAAGTAGGCGACTTTCTCGGACTAGATCGGCTATGAGGTAACAATTGTGGTGAGCATCCTCGCCGGCACCCCTTGAATGGTGTCGAGATCAAAGGCGGTAAATGATGGTCATGTGTGTGTAGCGGTACACCCTTGCAAGGTTAACAAAACTATTCGAATAGCCGCGTCCGCGGTTATGGACTGCTTGGAAAGCTTAGCTTGATTATTAGATAACTTGAACCAGATACTTCTAAAACACACCAAGATAAGTGTGAGTGCTATGGCGTGCTTTCTCGTGGGGAAGTCAAGGAAGGCACCATAGTGGAGTATTGGTTGGAGAAAGTAGTGGACTCGTGTATGCTTCTTACCTCAAAGTCTGGTACTCGTAGTTCAGGATTAGCCAAGTCAAAGCTGGCATTTCTGCAAGTGAAACCCCACCTCCCTTTACCTTGATACATGTGCATGAGTAGTATAGTTCCTATGTAAGTCTTGCTGAGTACGCCTTTGTACTCATGTTTGCTTAATCTATGTTTTAGATGACGCCACTGACCCCGAAGATGGCTTCTTCATCGAGCTGGACGACTGAAGTTAAGCTAGTCTAGTCCCAGTCAGCAGACTGGTTCCCTCGTGGAGGGCTTTGTGTTTAAATAAGGCTTCTTAAGCCATTTGTTAAACTTGTCTGTACTCAGACATAATTTGCTTCCGCCTGTGTTGTAATGTTGGATCACATGTATGTGATCTCTGTGTGTACTCTATAAGAGTTATAAATAAAATGTACACTTTGTAGAGAATTGCAATGGTACCTACTGTTCATACAAGGCATGTGTGCTGCGTGTATGTTTATAACATGCATGTCTTTGTATGGGTTTTCGAGACCTTAGTTGTGTTCTGGCTGGCGGTCTTTCATACACCAAGTGGCCCTTAGATGTGCGCAGCTTGGGGCATCGCGATGCGATTGCTCGAGACTCCGTCTCATGCACACTTTGTGGTATGATCGAGCCCGCCCTAGACCCCGACTAAGTGATCGGGCTGGAGTAAGTCTATGTAAGGGTTTTGAGATAGTCGGTAGTATGGTTGAGGCGACTTGTCTTTGAATATGGGAGTTCACCACCCATATCATTTGACTTGTGTGCGGACGATGAGGACCCATCTCAGTTGATCATCCGGCCTGGATGGGATGCCCCTCACGTACGATGCTTTCCGAGAATGTTCAGTGCTTGGCCTTGTCTGCTTAGACAAGTGGGTGCGGTTCTCGGCTCTCCATATGACTATGTCTTAACTGTACTTGCATACGCTAACCCCGGGTCCCGACAGACTTGGTATCAGAGCAGGACTGACTGTAGGACTAGTAGCCTTGACCGAAGTCGAGTCTAGCATTCTATAGTTATATAGTTACTGTGGGTATATAAGGGAACAACGTAAGGCTTCTTTTTTCTCCTTAACCCCTTCGTTCTGAGTTCTGAGTCACCCTCATCTTATTCTACGGGAAGATAGGACTAGGCTCTCCTCTGTCTGATTAGAACATCTCGTTGTTTGCTTCCTTGTAGCCGTAGGAAAGTTGTGATCGGTCTGTTAGAGTGGTTATGCTCCCTGTTTTATTACATCGTATGTAAGTGTTGTTTTCATGTTGTAAGAAATTGTCTTTTTCTTGCAATTACAGCCGTTATGCTGTCCGAGTCATTCCAGGTTTATCTCATAATCTGATGCATTTGCAAACTCCTTTCTGTTTCAGATGGCAGATCTTCCCCCTCGGCAGATTGTTCGTTTGACCAGGTGCCTCGGTGTGCGTGGCCATCCCGCCACGTTGATCGAGATGATGTCCTATGTGGGATATCGATGGTACCCTGAGTACACCATCGAGGAGCAGTTCCACGACTTCAACCAGACCCAGTTCCACTGCATTGTCCGGATCTATCCGCACCACGTTGGAGTCACCCAGCCTATCCACTTTGGACATGGCATTGGCGTTACCGAGAACATGGCTGTGCAGGATGCTGCATATTCATGTATTACACTGCTGAGAGAGGAGCACACCATGCTGAGAGAGACTTCATTCTGCTATATCCCTGCTGCACTCCCAGGAGAAGAGGGATATTACACCGGACTCTACTCAGATCACTCTGCAGAGGATCCAGCACTCCAGGTGACTGCTAGGTTTGCTAGTGACAGAGATCGTGATGCACGCGCTCTCCGTTTTGAGCTCCACGCCACCCGTGTTCGTCTGTATCGAGCACTGACACTTTTGGCACCCTTTGTGAACGTTGGATCAGTTGAGTTTGATGCGATCTACCCAGTGAGGACTCAGATGCCTTCTCGAGTTGCTTGGCCCGAGATTGGAGGCATTTTTCCACCCCGTGGTCCTTTGCTTCCACCCTACACTGGACCTAGGCCCCATCCTTGCCCAAATGGATATCAGGGTCCACAAGCCTCCGTGTTTTCCAATGGTCACCTCCAGCTACCGGGATACGCGGGTAACTTTTATGAGGACTACTATGGAGATGGAGATGAGTGAGACCGCCTGTGGTCTTACTTAGTGAGGATGTAGTAGTATCCTAGTATATTGTAAGCAAGGTGTCTAAGTTCCAGAGGCTTAGATAAATAATGTATAGGAAGTCAGAGTGCCTCTGAAGGATGTATCATCTTCATCACGTTTGTATTAGCTTGGTGCTTGTACTTAAACGATGTATGGTTAGTATGACAGCTTGTGAATATATGGCTTGTATGCTTTTATCACCATGTTGTCAAGATGATTACTTCCTTTGCTCTGTAATCCTTCCAGTACTTCAATACCTTGTTTAGACTCTTCAACTCAACTCTGTTTGACTTTGATTTCACCTTCAGGATGTCTCAAGGAACCCGTGGCCAGGTTGGTCGTAACCAAGGTCGTGGGAATGACCAGGAGGAAGGCAACCTTCCACCCCCACCCACGATGGCACAAGTTCTGATGGAAGTGGAGAGGAACCGCCGTGACTCTCACCACCTGCTGGAAGTCATTGCACGCAACACCACTCAGCAGCGCAATGAGTTGGTGTCCCTGAACGACTTCATCCGACTTCATCCCCCGGTTTTTAGTTACTCCACCGAGCCCCTTGATGCCGATGACTGGCTTCGCAGCATCGAAAGGAAGCTCCAAGCAGGCCGTGTTGCAACTGGTGACAAGGTCAGCTATGCCACCTATCACCTCGAAGGTGCAGCTAGCTCTTGGTGGGAGAACTTTCTGAATATGCGTCCCGTTGGACCACCTGCATCTTGGGAGGAATTCTGCACGTCCTTCCGCGAGCACCACATTCCCAAAGGTCTCATGGACCGCAAGCGTGAGGAATTCTGTAACCTCACTCAAGGCAGAAGAACCGTGGACGAGTTTAGTCGTGAGTTCAACCGACTTGCTCGTTACGCTACCGAAGAAGTTTCCACCGACTCCAAGAAACAAGAGAGGTTCCGTCGTGGCCTCAACTCCGGACTCCGTCGCGAGCTCAACCTTCATGACTTTGCCACATTCCAGGTCCTTGTCAACAAGGCCATCAAAGCAGAGGACATGAACACCCCCAATGATTTCCGCAAACACCCTAGAGATGACAGCTCATCCAGTTCTGGCTCCCAGAAGCGCAAGATCTGGATTCCAAACAGCATGTTCCGCCAGAACAACCCACCGAGGCCATCCTATGTGGCGCCTCGTCCAACCACCCAGTTCCACCCAGCTCCACCAAACAACCCAGCTCCACGCACTGTTTTCGGAGCCTGTTACAAGTGTGGTCAGGCAGGCCATTATTCTCGCGAGTGTCCCCAGAACCAGCTCCAACACCAGAACGTTCCACCCCGTGCCGGAGGCAACAACAACAACAACAATAGTCGTGGCAAGCCACCCCAGAAGGTCTTCACCGCCAAACCCGCTCCTCCCGCCACTCGTGGACGTCTGAACCAGATCGCCGCCGAAGAGACTGACGACACCACTGACGTCATTCTTGGTACGCTCCCAGTCAATTTTGTTCCTACTTCCGTTCTTTTCGACCCAGGAGCATCTCATTCATTCATGTCGGAAAGTTATGCACTTCGTCATGAGTTACCCTTTATTGAATTGTCCACCCCGATGGTTATTCAAACTCCAGGGTCAAGATGGCAAACTAATAGAGTGAGCCATGGTAATCAAATTGCAATTGAGGGTTTAGTATTCCTTGCTTCACTCATAGCCCTCAAGTCTTCAGACATTGATGTCATCCTTGGCATGGATTGGATATCAAGACAGAATACCTACCTGGATTGCAGAAGCAAATCCGTGAAACTCACCCGACACAAAGTTAGCGGAAGCAATAGTATCTGAGTACAGACACAAGGTACACATGATCTGCCTTAAGAAGGCTAGCACAAAAACAACAACGATCGAAAAGGCGAGGCCTCCTGCCTGGGAACCTCCAAACTACACCTGGTCAACGGGGAACTCGATGTCGTAGAAGGCATCGGGGATCTTCATGTTGCAGTGGTCGGCATTGGGGATCTCCTGCTCCTAGACTCCAAGGCTCCAACGATGACTGCAGCGGCCGATCAGGCAAAACAAAAAAGGGGGAAATAAAGCGAGGGTGAGTATCTAGCATACCCGCGAGTCTTACGTCCACTACTAAGCATTTATGTATTGTATCAAATGGAAAGGGGAGGCTATATATAGTGGACTGCAAGGTAGAAATCAGAATAAGGGTAAGTAACTAGGCCTATCGAAGACTATCTGACGTGTCTTGCAGCATGAGAAGAGAAACAGCCAGCAGTTCAATAACAAGAATGTAATAACAATGCAACAGAAGTTGTTGCAGCATTGTATAATAGTAAGTTGTAATAATTAATAATAATAATGCCTCCGAGTTCCCCTCCTCGACTTCCTGGCGAGGAAGAAAACCCGGAACCATACAGTTTAATAGTAGTAGTTTGTGGTGGTAAGATCTAGCTTTAGCATAAAGCGTCCTGTTACCGTGGACACGGCTATTCGAATATATTAATCTTCCCTACAGGGGTGTGATACGTCCAAAACGTATCTATAATTTCTGCTTGCTCCATGCATGTTTTGTGTGATATTGCTATGATCTAGATACACTTTCATACACTTTTGATCATATTTGGACTAACCTATTAACTCAGTGCACCACAGTGCCAGTTCCTGTTTTCTGCTGTTTTTCTATTTCAGTTTTCCCCCATATAAAAAGTGCCAGAAAAATTCCGGGAAAAATATAGGAAAAATTAGCGTACAGGAAGCTTCTCGAAGAGCCTGAGTGGGTCCAGAGGGGAGCCAGGGGTGGCCCAGGCGGCCACCCGGCGCGGCCCCACCCCTGGCCACGCCAGGGGGGCGCCTGGGGCCCCTGGTCCACCTCTGGCTGCCCCCCTTCGCCTATATATTCTCCGTCATGGGAAACTTCCGGGGGGAGAACCCTTTTTCGCGATCTCTCCTCTGTTCCACCGCCGCCGCGCTTCCGAGATCGGGAGCACCAGAAGACCTCTTCCCATCACCCTGCCGGAGGGAGGACCGACCTCCGGGAGTCTCCTCTCCACCATGGATGCTCCCCGGATGTCTCGTGAGTAGTTTTCCTTGGACCATGGGTCTGTGATCAGTAGTTATGTGATGTTCTCCTCCCCTCTTTGTTCTTCATGGTTTAGACCTCGTGAGATGCCCTACATGATCGAGGCACTTTTGTAATCTTTCTGTTGTTGCTATGCTGAGTTTGATGGGATCTGATGGATTATGAGATTATGTTCACATTGTGATTGAGTAATATGTTTGGTTTTTATCTCTTATATTTTTGTTCCTAAGTAATTCTTGCATGTTCTCCGTTGCTGTTTATTGCTTTGGCCAAGTAGTAGGTAGCAACCCCAAGAGGGAACGTTATGCTCGATTGTGTGTTCATGCCCCCCGATGACACGCTTGAGTGACAGAAACATGAGGCTAGGGGATGTGCTGTTGCCACAAGGGGGAAAACAACGGTGCTTGTAACCGCGGTTGCAAGGATTGTTTACTTTACGCAAAGTGCTTTTTAATGCAGTTGTCTGTTGCTTTGGGTTTACACTTTGGGTGGGGCTCGCAACTTAATACCATCGAGATGTTCTGGATAGATATCTCAAGGTGGATGATTAGTAGTAGATGCAGTTGGATTTTGGTCTACTTATTTTGGCGTACTGCCCGTGCTTTTGAGCCTCTTCCTTTCTTTTGTAGCATAGTTAGCATTGTGGTGCGTTCATAATCCTGTCAATTGCCCTTCCGTAATTTGTTTACCTCGCATAGCAGTTTTATCGTCTTTTGGGAGAGAGACATCACTAGTGAACATCACGTATCCCGGTCCATGTCCTCATTACTGTTTCCACGCTCATTTACTTTTCTGCTTTTACTTTCAGTTGCTATCATTATCCCTTGTGTTTGATCCTTTGTGAACAACAAGACCGGAGAGATTGAAAACCTCTCTAAACTTCGTTGGGAACAAAGTTATTTGTGTCTGTGTGTAGGTCCGCGTCAGTTGCGCCGCGGACACCTACTTATCATCTCTGGAGTCCTACTGGAGACAAACCTTGGTATCTTTACTGAGGGAAATTTGCTGCTGTGCTACATCACGCCTTCCACTTGGGGCTCACCAACGAAGGGCGAGAAGACTACACCCGTCAACTCTCGCGCCATCAAGCAAATTTCTGGCGCCGTTGCCGGGGACTCCGAGTGCTAAGATAGGGGAGTTGCACACTACCCTTTACCTTTGTTTTTTGGTCTTATTAGTTTACCTTTCAGTTTTTATCTTTGTGTCTTATTTCAAAAAAATCACAAAAAAATTATTTATCTTACTAGTGGTTGTCATTATGTCTGTCCCTTTTGCCTTTGTTGAGACAGAGGTTCTCACCTTTAAACAAAAAGGTGGTGAAAGTTTAAAAGATGCTTGGTATAGAATTAATGGTTCTCAAAAAAGAGCCACCAAGAAGCAATCCACTACTATCCTGCTTAGAAATTTTTATGTCGGGATTACTCCTTGGAATAGGTTCATATTAGATACTGCTATCAATGGGAATTTCCTAGAAGCCCCGATTTGGGAGTCTCTTAATGTTATTGAAAATCTTGTTGGAAATCTCCCTATTGCTAGCATACAAGAAGATATAACTCTAGCTCACATTATGAAGAAACTTGAAAAGATAGAGTTAGAAATACCAAGTATAACTAGGATAAATGAGTTGGATCGCAAGATTCAAGGGAATTTGAATAGGCTTGATAGAAACATGCTTAAAATTATTAAAACTTTGGAGGTTATCAAATCCCGTGATACGGATCTTTCTAGGATTGATAAAATTGAGGAAATCATTAATACCCTAGGAACTACTTTTACCTCAATCAAACAAAAAAAGGTAGAGACTTCAGCAAGAAGGGAACCTAAGTTCAATTATGTCCCTAGAGTTCCCCGACCTAAAAAGAAACCAACCATTGCTAAAGAAGTTGAAACCGTGAAAACTTTGGAAGAAATACCTCTCTCAGATGATTTTATAAATGAATCTTCCATTGATTTTCCGCCTTTTGGTTCTCTCCCTAGAAGTATCTTCATTAGGCCTTTATTTGAAAGACCTCTCAAGAATAGTTGTACAATTGAAGAGCTTTTTTATGATCTTGATAATGATTCGATTGATACAACTTGATCTTTTGCATCATGCCTAGCTTAAAGGCATAAAAGAAAGCGCTTTCGGGAGGCAGCCCGCAACGAATTTAGGTTTCTTTTTGCTTTTTGTTGTGTCTTGATGTTTGTTACTACTGTAGCAACATCATTGTATCTTTATTTTTCAGCGTTGTGCCAAGTTATAGCCTCTTATGATAAGGGAAGCAAAAGTTGTGACGTGCTGTCCAGAAAACAGATTCTGTCCCTTGACAGAAAAATTCGAATCAAATCACCAGATCATCTTTTAGATCTGAATTTTTTTGACAGGGTGATCTATACAATTGTGAAACTTCCATATGTTCTGAGTTTTTTGATTTGAGTTGCAGAAGTGCCCCTAAAAAATTCTTTACTACCTGATGTTCTGTTTTTCGCAGATTCTGCCACGTTTTGTCTCTCCTAACTTTTGCAAACCTTAAGCTTGCTTTTTCTTTGCAAAAACTTTTTGGCACTCTTGATAAACAGTAGATCTTCAAGAATATCTTTATATCCAGTGGGGAAAAAATTATTTTATTAAGGGTACTAACCTCTCTAGTCAGCTTATGATGAGTTATGTATGAAGGGAGTTTTCAAGTGTGCGATGGAAGATGATGAAAGAAGATCCAAGAGTGTCAAGCGCTCAAGCTTGGGGATTCCCCCATGCATCCCCAATAAATATTCAAGGAGACTCAAGCGTCTAAGCTTGGGGATGCCCCCATGCATCCCCTTCTCCATGAACAATCCTCAGTTCGTCCTTCGTCTCACTATATTTTTATCACTTCATGCGTTATGTGCTATGCTTGGAGCGTCTCGCTCTTAGGTTTTATTTTTAGTTTTCTTTTGCTTTGCTTTCTGTTCATAACAAGTTAGATCCCTTCTTACTTTGTGTGGGAGAGAAACACGCTCCACTTTCAAAATCTAGAACACATCATAGGATTTTTCCTGCCTATCTTTTTGCTGTTGTGTGTTCTTTATCTTTTCGTAGCTACTGCCATGTTTAGTTTTAGTCTTAGTTTTTCTTTAGCAAGAGCCTAGGCATTTGTTTAGTTTGTTGCTGGAACTCTTTTTAGTTTTCATGTTTATCTTGTTAAAGAGAGTTGGTTGTTGCACTGAGTTGTGTCTTGTCTTGAAAGTAGGTAATTGAGGTTGCTATTTAATTCTAGTAGTAACTTGCACTAGTTTTGAGGTATTGTTGTGAGTAATGTTTGAACTTTTGTTGTCAAGAGCTCTAGCCTATTAGTGATAGGTGTCGTATTTTGGGAAATCCGTGTGTATTTTCAAAACCTACAAAACTAGTTGAGAACTCTAGCTACTAGATGGATCACTAATCTTTGGAGGGATCGAATATTAGAGTACACTCACGTACCATGAGTCGAGGATGCGCAAGGATAACCAAACCCCAATACACTCCTCCTCGGGGTACTTGTCTCTTTGTGAACCTCCTTATTAGATTGAGAGTTACCGATAATAAGTGCATGAGTTTTTCGGACTAATGTAAGTATTGAAAGTTGACACTTCCACCTTCCCATATTTTGCTAGCCTCTCCCGTGCCGTGCATTGCCTTCTTCTCACTCCGAGAGTTGGTGTCCACCTTCGCCGGTACATCCAAACCCTTGGCATGATACGCTCTGTCATCATAAACCTCCTTATATCTTTCCTCAAAACAGCCACCATACCTACCTATCAAGGCATTTCCATAGCCTTTCCGAGATATATTGCCATGCAACATCCACCTCTTCATGACTTGATCTTCATGTCATACATGTTCCTGCTACACTGGCAGCGACATACATTGCATACATCATGATAGTTACATCTTCTTTATGATTTTGAGTACCTTGTAAAGTGTGAAAGATCTCCTTTACCTTCTTGTAAAATAGAGTGTTGCCCTTAAGTGAGGAAAAGATCCCAAAGTGGACACAATAAAAGATCCCAAAGAGTACAAATGAGAGTTCAATAGAAAGAGCCATTGAGGCCACAAAAAAATACAAAAAATAGAAAAAAGAGAAAAAATAAATAAAAAGAGAGAAGGGGCAACACTACTATCCTTTTGAGAGATCCACACTAGTACTCCCTTTATATCCTTGTACTCCATAGACATGATCATTATGCATATAGCTATGTGGGGACCTTCACACTATAGAACTTGGCTTGCATATTCCAAGGATGAGCCTCCTCAAACGAGCTCTAGGTCTTCATGAGCGAGCAAGTTAGATGCACCCCCACTAGTTACATTGGAGAGCTTCCTAGCTCGTATGTGCATCTGTTGCATGGAAATCCCTACTCCTCACATCAAATCTATCATTTGGCATCTCTTGCCTATGATTGTCCTCATTGATGTGAGCCTTTCTCATCCTTTTTGTCTTCCTCCTCCGCACTTCTCTCTTTGCTATCCTAAGTGTCAACTCTCGTGCTTACGCTCATCCATTGCATGAGTGCTCAAAATATTGAAAAAGGAGTGGATCAAATTGACTCGTACCTGACTAGTGGTCTGGGGACGAGTCAAGATAAGATTCCAGAAAAAGACTTGGTGTGAAACTTTAGTAGATTGAGTTCTCAACAAATAAATGTTTTTCTCGTATTCCCTATCCCCCTTCTTGCACGCAAACACCATTTGGAGAGATTTGAGTCACGGACAGCGAGAGCTCTTGCACCTAACGTTCTTTTGTTACTTGTTTCAATGCTAATATAGACTCTTGCTTGTTATGACTTGAATTGAGTTTCTAACCTTGATTGCTTTACTTTTCAAAAAGTTCTTATATGGTTGCTAGCATGTCACCACAGAAATTATGCCGTTATCATTTACCTACTCGAGGACGAGCAGGAATTAAGCTCGAGGATGTTGATACGTCCTAAACGTATCTATAATTTATGCTTGCTCCATGCATGTTTTGTGTGATATTGCTATGATCTAGATACACTTTCATACACTTTTGATCATATTTGGACTAACCTATTAACTCAGTGCACCATAGTGCCAGTTCCTGTTTTCTGCTGTTTTTCTATTTCAGTTTTCCCCCATATAAAAAGTGCCAGAAAAATTCTGGGAAAAATATAGGAAAAATCAGCGTACAGGAAGCTTCGCGAAGAGCCCGAGTGGGGCCAGAGGGGAGCCAGGGGTGGCCCAGGCGGCCACCCGGCGCGGCCCCACCCCTGGCCACGCCAGGGGGGGCGCCTGGGGCCCCTGGTCCACCTCTGGCTGCCCCCCTTCGCCTATATATTCTCCGTCACGGGTAACTTCCGGGGGGAGAACCCTTTTTCGCGATCTCTCCTCTGTTCCGCCGCCGCCGCGCTTCCGAGATCGGGAGCACCAGAAGACCTCTTCCCGGCACCCTGCCGGAGGGAGGACCGACCTCCGGGAGTCTCCTCTCCACCATGGATGCTCCCCGGATGTCTCGTGAGTAGTTTTCCTTGGACCATGGGTCCGTGATCAGTAGCTATGTGATGTTCTCCTCCCCTCTTTGTTCTTCATGGTTTAGACCTCGTGAGCCGCCCTACATGATCGAGGCACTTTTGTAATCTTTTTGCTGTTGCTATGCTGAGTTTGATGGGATCTGATGGATTATGAGATTATGTTCAGATTGTGATTGAGCAATATATTTGGTTTTTATCTGTTATATTTTTTTCCTAAGTAATTCTTGCATGTTCTCCGTTGCTGTTTATTGCTTTGGCCAAGTAGTAGGTAGCAACCCCAAGAGGGAACGTTATGCTCGATTGTGGGTTCATGCCCCCCGATGACACGCTTGAGTGAAAGAAACATGAGTCTAGGGGATGTGCTGTTGCCACAAGGGGGAAAACAACGGTGCTTGTAACCGCGGTTGCAAGGATTGTTTACTTTACGCAAAGTGCTTTTTAATGCAGTTGTCTGTTGCTTTGGGTTTACACTTTGGGTGGGGCTCGCAACTTAATACCAGCGAGATGTTCTCGATAGATATCTCAAGGTGGATGATTAGTAGTACATGCAGTTGGATTTCGGTCTACTTATTTTGGCGTACTGCCCGTGCTTTTGAGCCTCTTCCTTTCTTTTGTAGCATAGTTAGCATTGCGGTGCGTTCATAATCCTTTCAATTGCCCTTCTGTAATTTGTTTACCTCGCATAGCAGTTTTATCGTCTTTTGGGAGAGAGACATCACTAGTGAACATCACGTATCCCGGTCCATGTCCTCATTACTGTTTCCACGCTCATTTAATTTTCTGCTTTTACTTTCAGTTGCTATCATTATCCCTTGTGTTTGATCCTTTGTGAACAACAAGACCGGAGAGATTGACAACCTCTCTGAACTTCGTTGGGAACAAAGTTATTTGTGTCTGTGTGGAGGTCCGCATCAGTTGCGCCGCTGACACCTACTTATCATCTCTAGAGTCCTACTGGAGACAAACCTTGGTATCTTTACTGAGGGAAATTTGCTGCTGTGCTACATCATGACTTCCACTTGGGGCTCACCAACGAAGGGCGAGAAGACTACACCCGTCAACCCTCGCACCATCAGGGTGCACTGGCGTTACTCTACGACGCTCGGATCTCCAGGGTGGCGTACACCTTTTTAGGGAACACCCACCGAAGCTATCCGACACAAAGTAGACCATCCTTCGGAAATCAACAGAGAGGTCATCCGCCGGACTATATCCTATGTACGCCGGGCTTTGGACCCTAAACCGAACGTACTCCTGAACGGTGCGTGACTGGCCGGTGAAGCAAAATCAAAGAAAATACAAATACACTGCTCGAGCAAGAGAAGACAACACCACTTCCCGGCAATCAGCCCGTGGTTGTGCTGACGTCTGAAGACCCTCGAACGAGACTACGATGCAGGGGAGCCCACAGTCCTCATCCCACGTGTAGATAGTGCGTACAAGCCAAAAGGCTACTCAAGACATCCGCCGAACCATTTAGCATTTTAATTAACCTGCGTGCCAACTGTTATCGTTGCCTCGACTTAACTAACCCGCGGAGAACGACAACAGTCAGGACCACCAGTACATCGATGCCTGCCCTGTCGTCCCACAAAGTCTCTGCGGTTACAAACAAGGTGAACCGTCTCCTTACCTTGTCTCGCGTGTGCTCTAGGTAGAGCTCGACTTTTCGTGGTTTGGTAACTCTCGCGAGATACGAGCAGGGGCCAAGCACGCCAGTAACGTCGGTCGTACCCTCCCTGTCGTTCCCGACGCAATACCGCTCGTGGGCACCGTTGAGTCGCCCGACTTCTTACCTTAAGGACAACCGTTGCTAAAGGTACCTAGAGCGGCTATACAAAGTCAGCAACGAGTGGAGTACGAGGATTAATCCTCGGTAGCTCCACTTGATGGTGGCTCGGCAGAGCCGAGCTAGGGGGCCTTAGGTGGTGTCTGCATTGTACCGTACCTGTGCAGTTGTATATAAATTCGTATCCGCGTTCACTCCCCTGAGTGGTCACGGCCCGCTATCTAATCCTAGCTAACAATGCGCAGGGCTCACTGCTGAATAAGATATATATATTATAGGCAGCATAGGATAAAGGAAGGTACATCAAGGGGCGACAAAAACAGGCTATGCAATTGAATAGGATTGTAATCGTAGCAGCAACAGTAACAATGCCTAGTGCAAGAAAAGTACGGAAAAGATAGGCGATATCTGGGGAAGAGAATGGCTCTACTTGCCTGGAAGCTCGACGGTAGGGGTAGGGTCATCGACGAAGTAGTCGTACCCGGCAACGGTGTAGTCGGCGGTAGCAGCGGGGTCTACCGGAGAATAAAGGGGGGGGGGAACAGTAAATACAAAGCAAACATATACAAACAGATGCATGACATGACATATGAAATGTTAACGGTGTTCTAACGCAGTGCAATGCACTTTGCTCGGAGCGGGAATTCATCCAGGGATGAAATTCTGGCTCCGGGTGATTATCGACAAACGGCCCGGAGGGGGAAGGTTCCATGTCTGCAGTGTTAGAGACATCTGATAGACATCTGGATAGTGTAACCGTGATCGTTGATCCATTCTGAATAACTTTTATGTTCAGAACATTTCCATCCAGAAAGTTTTACCGGTACCGGGTAATTACCGAACAAACGACTGGGAGGGGGAAGTCTCAGGTTCGGTATGTTAGAGGGGTGCGATGGGTATGCGGGTAGCGTATCCTTATTCGTTATATTTTTCTGATCAATTTTCATGTATAAATTTTTGAATCTGGCTTACGTTTTAAAAGATATTGAATTTCCAAATTTTATTCAATTTAAAGAATTTTGGGATTTTCTATTATTATTTAAAATTCAGAATTATCCACAACCTTATCCAGAACAGTGCTGATAGGGTGGACCCACATGTCATTCACAGAAGTAATATAAATCAATTTAATTTATTAAAAAAGCCAATGGGGTCCACATGTCATACACTACTGAACTAATAAAATCATTTTAATAAAACATTTAGCAATGGGACCCAGGTGTCATTGAGACATTGTTTAATTAACAGTTTAATTAATCCCGGGAAATAGTTAAAGGCTTAGGGCCCACTTGTCATGGGGTTAGGGGTTATCTCTATTTATTTTTAATGTTGATTAGTTAGAAGGGCCTGGCCCACCTGTAAGTGACCGAAAGGGGGGGGGGTTAACTTAGCACTAATAGAGGATTAACAGGGCGGGCCCACGTGCCAGTGAGCCAAGCTCACAACAGAGCACACCGGCGACGACAACAGTGCGGCGGCGAGGTCACCGCGGCACACACCGGCGACCAAGACGAGCACGGGCGGGCGGACAGCCGCGGTTACAGCCAAGCTGCAGCAAGCAGCTGCATCAGCGCGGGGGGTAGGGGCGTAGGGCGCGACGTGGGGTGGCTAGGGGTGCGATGCAGGGGGTGGGAGCGACCGTTGTCGCCGCGGCCACGGCGAGCACGGCGACAGCCGAGCAGGGACATGACGGGGGCACGGACATGGCGTCGATGGGCGTGGCCAGGGCGGCATGGGGTGCACGCGGGAGCAGAGGGCGCGGGTCAGTGGAGCGGCGAGCGCACGCCACAGCGGCGGCTGGAGCACTTGTTGCGCGGGCACGGCAAACGAGCGACAAAACAGAGGGGAAAAGGGGGGCACTGGACGTGGTGGCTCACAATGGGGGCGGGAGAGGGATTGGGGAGGCTGACGGCGGTCGGGGTGGAGATCCACGACAGCAATGGCGTCGGCAGCCGTACGAGAGTTGCCGCTCGATCCGTGCGATGCAGTGCGCCCCGACAACGATTGGGCACATGAGGTGACGTAGACGACCACATGGAAGCAGACAGACAACACGGCGGGAGCTGTGGTCGGCAATGGCCGCGCGGGTTCAAGGTGACGACAACGGCGGGTCTCGGGCGTGTCCGCGGGAGAAGATAGCGAGCAGTGGAGGGGGAAACGGGTGCGGGCTCGATCTAGGGTTCCTCTGCGGCGAGGGGGGCATCCTTATCCATCCGGGTGGCGCTGTAGCGACCGAGAGGGACGAGCAGGTTCGTCGACGTCGGCCACGGTCGCCATGGCCGACCGGGTCGGAGGAGTAGTGGGGGAGGAAGGACGGGGAGAGGTGCTTGGCCACGGGTGGGCTGGGCCGGGAGGGGGTCGCCATGGGAGAGGGATAGCCCTCTCAGTTTTTCCTATTTTCTATGTAGCTTTTCTTTTCTGTTATATTTTCGTTTGGCCATTATTTGGTTTTTGTACAATATTACACCAGCACCAATATTTGTATTACACCTAAATATGTTGGTACAAAAGGTTTGAGCTTTTTACAAATTCATTTGAATTTTTATACAATTACTAAATGATTAAATGGGTTGTTTTAACTATTGCTTGAACTGTTTATTTTATTTAAATATTATAATAAGTTCCCATTTCTGTATTTCTATGGCCTACTAATTATTAGAAATTTAATAAATAATTTTACATAAATTTTGATGCAACTTTTATATTCCACTATCATCTTAATTTTAGAGCAATTTCATATTCCCTGAATTATTGGTTTTATTTTTATTAGTGCCTTGGGGATATTTACAATACTAGGAGCATTTTGTTTAGTCTATTTGAAAAGTAGTAACTTGTCTAGCACCTGCAAAATTTAATTAGAGTTGAATTATTTCCAACTGCAAATTTTTAATGAGGATGATCATGATGCAAATGCAACCCAATTAGCTTAATGACAGGGCTAAGATCTGGGGGTGTTACAAATCTCCCCCACTACAAAGAATTCTCGTCCTGATAACTTAAAGGTAGTGGAAGGGGTAAAGCTTTGGTTTCGTATTCTAACGAATCTTCTGGGTCTTGTAGTCCTTCACGAAGAGGTTTATCCTTCTCGTTGGCGTGTTCATTTCTCTGCATCAGTGCATCTCGACGTGTTGTCATCCTTCCATCGGGGCTTCATCGTACCTACGGATAGGCTAGGAGGGGACACTTAGGGGGTAGAATCGACACAAGGTTAATCAACCGAGGTTGTCCAAGGGAATGTGGCATAGGGTATCTCTCGAGTTGAAACACAGGGAAACACATCGAGAGAATCAAAAGAATGTATGAGAAGTTTCAAGCGGATAGGCATGCATTCGATACCGATGACAGATGATGAAAAGGGGTCCAGGGCATCAGGCATGAGTACTGCGTCTGATACCGGATTGAATAAGACAAGGTAGATAACCGGTGAATTCCATACGAGGCCAAGCGCGTGGAATAACTTTGAAAAAAAAGGTACAAGAGAGTCAGGTTTCGATTCTATGAAACTGTGGGTTATGGGCCCACATTGAATAAGAAGGGTGGTGACAAACAATGCGATCAAGTTGCAAGGTAAGTCAGAGAACAACTTGTCAACTATGTCGGCAACAACATCAGTGCCAAGGGCGAGGGACGAAGAGAACCATTTTCCTGCTCGTTAAGACAAGGCGGACCAATTGGCAAAGTTCTCGTCCATCGGTGGTTACTGATACGTCCCAAACGTATCTATAATTTCTTCTTGCTCCATGCATGTTTTGTGTGACTTTGTCATGTTTTGCTTGAACTTTCATACACTTTTGAACCTATTTGGACTAACCTATTAACTCAGTGCACCCAGTTGCCAATTTCTGTTTTTTTGCTGTTTTTGTATTTCAGGTTTTCCGGCCATTAAAAGTGCTCCAAAAATTCCGGGAAAAAAAAAATCAGCGCAACAGAAGCTTCCGGAATCACCAAGAGAGGGAAGGGGGGCCACCACCAGGCAGCCAGGAGGGCAGGTGGCGCGGCCCCACCCTGGGCCGCGCCAGGGACCCTCCTGACTGCCTCGTGGGTCCCCTCGACGCCCCCCTTCGCTTATATTTACCCCTCGGGGTGGAAACCCCTAATACGGACTCCTTTTTCACAATCTCGCCTTTGTTCCGCCGCCGCCGCTGTTTCTAGATCGGGGCTGCCTGGAGAAGCTGCTCCGGCACCCTGCCGGGAGAAGCTACCCCCTCCGGGAGACCATCCATAGCCATGGACACCTCCCGTATGTACCATGAGTAGTTTCCCTTGGACCATGGGTCCGTGACCAGTAGCTATATGATCTATCTCTCCCCCTTTTGTGCTTCCACTTTCGAGTCCTCGTGAGCTGCCTCACATGATCGAGGCATCTATGTAATTTATGTTGTTGCTATGCTGAGTTTGTTGGGATCTGATGGATTATGAGACTATGTTCAGATTGTGATGAGTAATATATTTGGTTCTTCTCTTTTATATCTTGTTCTTGAGTAAATTCTTGCATGTTCTCCGTTGCGGTATTTGCTTTGGCCAAGTATTTTATTTGCAACTCCAAGAGAGAGCGCTATGCTCGATTGTGGGTTCAGCCCCTTGATGTCTAGCTTGAGTGACAGAAACATGATACTAGGGGATGTGTTGTTGCCACTAGGGATAAAACAACGGTGCTTGTACCTGCGGGTGCAAGGATTGTTTACTTTACACATAGTTATTTTAATGCAGTTGTCTGTTGCTTTGAGTTTACACTTTGGGTGGGATTCACAACTTAATACCAGCGAGATGTTCTGGATAGATATCTCAAGGTGGATGATTCGTAGTAGATGCAGATGGATTTCGGTCTACTTACCTTGGCGTACTGCCCATTGCTTTTGAGCCCTTCCTTTCTTTGCAGCATAGTTAGCATTGCGGTGCCTTCATAATCCTGTCAATTCCCAACTGTGATTTGTTTACCTCGCTAGCAGTTTTATCGTCTTTTGGGAGAGAGACATCACTGGTGAAAATCACGGGGCCTTGGTGCATCTTCACATTATTTTTCACACCCTCAATTTACTTTTAGCTTTTACTTTCCTTTGCACCTTTTATCTCTTGCGTTGATCCTTTGTAAACGACAAGGCCGGAGGAATTGACAACTCCTCTGTACTCGTTAGGAGCAAAGTTATTTGTTGCTGTGTGCAGGTCCACGACAACACCCTAGTCAGGAAGCAATTTCTGGCGACGTTGCCACCTACTTGTATCTCCTGAGTCCTACTGGTTCGATAACCTTGGTATCTTCACCGAGGGAAACTTGTTGCCGCACTGCATCTCAAACCTTCCACTTGGGGTAACCAACGAGGGGCGAGAAGCCATCAAGCAAATTTCTGGTGCCGTTGCCGGGGACTCAAGTCTACAAGATAGGGGAGTTGCACGCTATCTTTTACCTTTGCTTTTTAGTCTTGTTAGTTTACCTTTCAGTTTTTACTTTTGTGTCCTTAATCAAAAATACCAAAAACACCTGTTACCTTGTCAGTAGTTACCACTATGGCTGATCCTTTTGCCTTTGGTGAGGCAGAAGTGCTTACCTTTACTCAAAGAGGTGGTGAAAGTTTGAAAGATGCTTGGTATAGAATTAATGATTCCCAAAAAAGAGCCACCAAGAAGCAATCCACTACTATACTGCTTAGAAATTTTTATGTTGGGATCACTTCTTGGAATAGGTTTCTTTTAGACACTGCTATCAATGGGAACTTCATAGAGGCCCCAGTTTGGGAAGCCCTTAATGTTATTGAAAATCTTGTTGGAAGTCTCCCCATTGTTAGTATTAAGGAGGACATTACTTTAGCTCACATTATGAGAAAACTTGAAAAGATAGAGCTAGAGATTCCAAGTATCGATAGGGTGAATGAGTTGGATCGTAAGATTCAAGGGAATTTGAATAGGCTAGATAATTCCATGCAGAAAATTGTCAAAACTTTGGAGACTATCAAATCCCTTGATGAAAATTCTTCTAGGATAGAAAAGATTGAGGAAGTTATTGAAACTTTAGGAACTACCTTTTCCTCAATCAAAACCAAAAAGGATGAAACTCCAGCAAAGAAGGAACCTAAGTCCGTTTACGTACCCAAGGTTCCCTGAGCTAAAGCTAGCACACCCAGTGCCAAGAGAGTTGAAACGGTGAAAACTTTGGAGGAGACACCTATCTTTAACTTTAATGAAACTCCAATTGATTTCCCTCCTTTTGATTTTATTCCAAGAAGCATTTTCATTCGTCCTTTATTTGAGAAACCCATTAAGACTAGTTGTACTATTGAAGAGTTTTTTGATGATCATGATGATGGTTCAATAGATGCACCTTGATCTTCTGCTTTAAGCCTAGCTAATGGCTCTAAAGAAGCGCTTTCGGGAGGCAGCCCGCAACGAATTTAGGTTTTTCTTTTTGCTTTTCTCTGTTCTTAGTGGTCTTGATGATTGTTACTACTATAGCAACATCATTGTATCTTTCCTTTTCAAGCTTTGTGCCAAGTTTAGCCTCATATGGCAAGGGAAGTAAAAGTTGTGACATGCTGTCCAGAAAACAGATTCTGTCCTCGTGACTAGAAAAATCATAGAAAAATCCCAGTTCATCTTTTTGAGCTGAAATTTTTACACAGCGTGCTATATACAATTACGAAACTTGCGTATGTTCTGAGTTTTTTTATTTGAGTTGCATAAGTATCCCTAAAAAATTATTTTCTATCTGCTGTTCTGTTTTTCACAGATTCTGCCACGTTTTGTCTCTCTTCACTTTTGCAAACCTTAAGCTTGCTTTTTATTTGCAAAAACCTTTTGGAAATCTTGAGAAACAGTAGCTCTTCCTATAAATCTTTATTTGCAGTAGAGGAAAATTATTTTATTAGGGTACAAACCTCTCTAATCAGCCTACAATGAGTTATGTATGAAGGGAGTTTTCAAGTGCGCGATGGAGGAGGATGAAAGAAGATTCAGGAGGGTCAAACGCTCAAGCTTGGGGATGCCCATGTGCACCCCCAATAATTATTCAAGGAGACTCAAGCGTGTAAGCTTGGGGATGCCCCCGTGCATCCCCTTATTCATCAACACTTATCAGTTCGTCTCTCGTTGCACTATATTTTTATCAATTCATGCGTTATGCGCTTTGCTTGGAGCGTCTCGCTCTTTACTTTTCTAGGTTTGTTTTGCTTTGTTTTCTGTAGTAACAAGTTAGACCCCAACTTACTCTTTTGTGTGGGAGAGATTCACACTCCGCTTGAACTAGAACTCCTCATAGGATTTGCATGCTTATTCTTTTAGCCGTGAGCTGTTCTTTTTCTTTTCTTAGCCGTTGTTCTGTTTAGTTGTAGTGCTTTAGTTTTTTCTAGAGCTTTTCTTTTGTCTTAGGTTGAACTTTCTATAGGTTGCATGTTTTATCTTGATAGAGAGTTTTCCTGTTGCACTGAGTTCAGTGTCTTGACTGAAAGTAGGTAGTTAAAGTTGTTGTTCTCTTTGTAGTAGTAACTTGCAATAGTTTTGAGGTATTGACTAGAGTAATGTTTGAACTTATGGTGTCAAGAGCTCTTGCCTATTAGTGATAGATGTCGTATTTTGGGAAATCTGTGTGTTTTTCGAAAACCAAAAAAACCCCTGTTGAGAATTCTAGCTACTAGATGGATCACTAACCTCTGGAGGGTTTGAATATTAGAGTACACTCACGTACCATGAGTCGAGGATGCGCAAGGATAACCAAACCCCCATACACTCCTCCTCGGGGTACCTGTCTCTTTGTGAACCTCCTGATTAGATTGAGAGTTACCGGTAATAAGTGCATGAGTTCTTCGGACTAATGTGAGTATTCGAAAGTTGACACTTCCACCCACCTATACTTTGTCTAGCCTCTTCGGTACCGTGCATTGCCCTTTCTCACCTCGAGAGTTGGCGCATACTTCGCCGGTGCATCCAAACCCTTGGCATGATACGCTCTGTCATCATAAGCCTCCTTATATCTTTCCTCAAAACAGCCACCATACCTACCTACAAGGCATTTCCATAGCCTTTCCGAGATACATTGACATGCAACATCCACCTTCTCATGACTTGATCTTCATGTCATACATGCTACTTTCTTGATCGATGAGCCGCATGCTAGTTGGGCCTTGCCCTAATCATTGCTACATGACGGGCTAGTATCATTGCATATCCTGCTACCCTGGCAGAAGCATACATTTGCATCATGATAGTTACATTTTCTTTATGTGAGTACCTTTGTAAAGTTTGAAAGATCTCCTATATTCTTGTAAAATATAGAGTATTGCCCCTAAAGTGAGGAAAAGATCCCAAAGAGGACAAAATCAAAAGATCCCAAAGAGGACAAAATCAAAAGATCCCAAAGAGGACAAATGAGAGTTAAATAGAAAGAGCCATTGAGGCCACCAAAAAAAGAGAAAAAGAGAAAAAAAAGAGAAAAGGGGGCATACTACTATTCCTTTTGAGAGATCCACACTAGTACTTGATCTCCTATCCCTTGTACTCCATAGAGATCATCATCATGCATATAGCTATGTGGGGACCCTTCACACTATAGAACTTGGCTTGTATATTCCAATGATGAGCCTCCTCAAACGAGCTCTAGGTCTTCTTGAGCAAGCAAGTTAGATGCACCCCCACTTGTTCCCTTGGAGAGCTTTTAGCTCACATGTGCATCCGTTGTATGGCAATCCCTACTCCTCACATCATATCTATCATATGGCCTTCTCTCGCCTATGATTGTCCTCATTGATGTGAGCCTTTCACACCTTTTTGTCTTCCTCCTCCACCTTCTTTCTGTTTCGCCTTTTAGGTGTCAACTTTCTTGCTCACGCTCATCCATTGCATGAGTGCTCAAAATATCGAAAGGGAGTGGATCAGTTTGACTTGTACCTGGTCTGGGGACGAGTGCAGAAAAGAGTCCGAAGGAGACCAAGTGTGAAACTTTAGTAGATAGTTGTTCTCAACAACCTTATTTCTCTCTCTCGTATTTCCCTATCCCTTGCTTGCACGCAAACACCTTCTGGAGACATTCGAGTCACGGACAGCGAGAGCTCTTGCACCTTTTGTTCTTTTGTTGCTTACATCAATGCTAATATAGACTCTTGCTTGTTAAGACTTGAATTGAATTGCGTGCTTTGATTGCTTTACTTAAAAGTCCTTTTATGGCTGTGTGGCATGTCACCACAGAAATTATGCTTGTTATTATTTACTTACTCGAGGACGAGCATGAATTAAGCTTGGGGATGTTGATACGTCCCAAACGTATCTATAATTTCTGCTTGCTCCATGCATGTTTTGTGTGACTTTGCCATGTTTTGCTTGAACTTTCATACACTTTTGAACCTATTTGGACTAACCTATTAACTCAGTGCACCTAGTTGCCAGTTTCTGTTTTTCTGCTATTTTTGTATTTCAGATTTTCCGGCCATTAAAAGTGCTCCAAAAATTCTGGGAAAAATATATAAAAAATCAGAAGCTTCCGAAATCACCAATAGAGGGAAGGGGGGCCACCACCAGGCAGCCAGGAGGGCAGGTGGCGCGACCCCACCCTAGGCCACGCCAGGGACCCTCCTGACTGCCTCGTGGGTCCCCTCGACGCCCCCCTTCGCCTATATTTACCCCTCGGGGTGGAAACCCCTAATACGGACTCCTTTTTCGCGATCTCACCTCTGTTCTGCCACCGCCGCTGTTTCTAGATCGGGGCTGCCTGGAGAAGCTGCTCCGGCACCCTGCCGAGAGAAGCTACCCCCTCCGGGAGACCATCCATAGCCATGGACGCCTCCCGTATGTACCGTGAGTAGTTTCCCTTGGACCATGGGTCCGTGACCAGTAGCTATGTGATCTATCTCTCCCCCTTTTGTGCTTCCACTTTCGAGTCCTCGTGAGCTGCCTCACATGATCGAGGCATCTATGTAATTTCTGTTGTTGCTATGCTGAGTTTGTTGGGATCTGATGGATTATGAGACTATGTTCAGATTGTGATGAGTAATATATTTGGTTCTTCTCTTTTATATTTTGTTCTTGAGTAAATTCTTGCATGTTCTCCGTTGCGGTATTTGCTTTGGCCAAGTATTTTATTTGCAACTCCAAGAGAGAGCGTTATGCTCGATTGTGGGTTCCGCCCCTTGATGTCTAGCTTGAGTGACAGAAACATGAGACTAGGGGATGTGTTGTTGCCACCAGGGATAAAACAACGGTGCTTGTACCTGCGAGTGCAAGGATTGTTTACTTTACGCATAGTTCTTTTAATGCAGTTGTCTGTTGCTTTGAGTTTACACTTTGGGTGGGATTCGCAACTTAATACCAGCGAGATGTTCTGGATAGATATCTCAAGGTGGATGATTCGTAGTAGATGCCTCGCTAGAACTTTTATCGTCTTTTGGGAGAGAGACACCACTAGTGAAAATCACGGGACCCTGGTCCATCTTCACATTATTGTTCACACCCTCAATTTACTTTCAGCTTTTACTTTCCTTTGCACCTTTTATCTCTTGTGTTGATCCTTTGTAAACGACAAGGCCGGAGGAATTGACAACTCCTCTGTACTCGTTGGGAGCAAAGTTATTTTTGTTGTGTGCAGGTCCACGACAACACCCTAGTCAGGAAGCAATTTCTGGCGATGTTGCCACCTACTTGTATCTCCTGAGTCCTACTAGTTCGATAACCTTGGTATCTTCACCTAGGGAAACTTGCTGCTGCACTGCATCTCAAACCTTCCACTTGGGGTAACCAACGAGGGGCGAGAAGCCATCAGTTACTGAAATGTTATCAACAGTAGTAACAGGTTGTACGGACAAAGTACTACACCGAAGTGTTTACATCAGCAGGGAATTATCACTGCTCGGATAATTTATATTCAAAGAAAGGTTAAACAGACCAAAGGAAAGGAAATGTGATGATACACAAGTATCAGGTGTATATCTTTCCCAAGAGAAATCAGAGCAAGATATACATGACCAAGTTTGTATTTGCAGGGAGTCAAAGGGGGTTGTCAATGATGACACAAATCATCGAGGGGCAAGAATGCTATTTCCAACAATGAATTAAATTGACACCTGGAAGAAGGCAAAATGTTGATGATGACCACGACACATCATGTCAAAAGGTTTCAAGAAAATACAATCGAACAACGGACACATCAAGCAAAAGGAATGGTGAAGCAAAAGTATTCGGTGTTCTCGGTTGACAACAACCCAGAACCCATAGAGTGGTTACGACAGGGATAAGTATTTTTCCATCAAAATTAGTTAGATGTAGTGCAAAGGTATGATATCCTCGAGGTTCCAGGAGGTAATACTCGAAGGTAGAATGGAGGATCATAGGTGCAGCAGCATTTATACCAAGGGGATAATTACCTTTACAAGAAGCTCTCATGATAAGTTCTACATAGTATCCATGGGCATGAACACAAGGTTCAGGGTCGACTCCCACTTCTTCAATCATAAAATTTCAATCACTTATCGCTTTCGATGAAGTTGTAGAGTAGGAAATTTATCTGGTGTAACACCAGTAGAGTATGACCCGCAGAAGTTTCCGGGGTTCACATAGATGGTTGAAACATACGTACAACCCATAGGGACATCTTACGAATCTATACGAAAAACAACAGAAACAAGAGATACAAGTTTGAAAGCAGAAGGCTGATGACACGGACCAGATGATACCGTTTGCCAAAGGCATTTCGTATCAGGGGAAGCTCGCCAATGATTTAGGACACAAGGGGGCGGCATGTAGTAATCCTCCAAAAAGGTCAGGCGGCGTACAGAGAGTCTAGCGGTACTCAACCATAAGAAGAAAGAATACAAAGGCATCGGGTGATAGAAGCATCGGAATAATTTGATGCTTAAGTACAAAGGAATTATAACTTACATATCGGTGTATCAGATTCAGATACATCGATCAACCATGAATAAGTTGAATAGAAGCTTGACGGTTATTCAATTAAGGTTTGATTTACCGAGAACCAGCTCATGTCCGGAATGACGTCTGAGCGAGAAGAATGGATTCATAGGGATCAACTGATGATTTTGTGCACTCGCGCACATGATGATTCAACAGATCAGAATGGCAGCCAAGGGAGGTCATCAAAGTCTACAAGACAAACGGGATTAAACATAGTGCAAGCAGGCAAGAGGAATATCCAAAGAAGTAGTCTGCCGAGGATTGGCGCGAGATCGGATAGTATTTTAAAGTATTATGGGAATCACATGAACCACTGAGGATGAACGGATCCTTGATAAATGGGAGGAGTTATCCGCAGGGTGAAAAGAAGCTGCAAGGTAGTAGGCTCAAAGGATTCCCGAAACAACAGAAAGTATTACGATGCATCTTGTGAACACAAGAGCAACTGGGATTGAATGGATGAACGAAACGTGCATGTGATTATACATACGGATTTATCGGTGGCAGTGAATTGTAAAGGTGATCGACACATATGGTCTCAGGAATTTATCGGAGAGTAATCTTCGGCATCTTCTCGTGAAGCAAGTGATCATCTGTTCTGAAGGGCTCTCCGGGAGGAACCAGCCAAGAGAACGTAATGTCAGAGTTATCAAAATATTTAACCCGAAAGAGAAGAGAGATCAGAGTCCCAGAGTAAAGGTACGGAGTAAAAGATCCTAATACCACCCAGTTTGCGACGTGGGCCGATAAGCCACACGACAGTGCTAGTAACGTAGTTTTGCAAAGATTAGACTCGACTTCGACCAAGGAGTTGGAAGGGGGTGTCATACAGGCAGTCGGCTCTGATACCAACTTGTGACGCCCCCAAAATCAGACCGTGTATAGTAATCATACACGCAAGGTACACGATCGAGATCAGGGTGCCACGGTGAGATATCACAACACAACTCTACAAATACAATAATACAAGTTGTTTAATACAAGCCAGGGGCCACGAGGGCTCGAATACAACAGCTCGAGAACACAAAGTTAGCGGAAGCAATAGTATCTGAGTACAGACACAAGGTACACATGATCTGCCTTAAGAAGGCTAGCACAAAAATAACAACTATCGAAAAGGCGAGGCCTCCTGCCTGGGAACCTCCAAACTACTCTTGGTCAACGGGGAACTTGACGCCGTAGAAAGCATCGGGGATCTTCAAGTTGCGGTGGTCGGCATCGGGGATCTCCTGCTCCTAGACTCCAAGGCTCCAACGTTGACTGCAACGGCCAATCAGGCAAAACGAAGAAAAGGGGGAAATAAAGCGAGGGTGAATATCTAGCATACCCTCGAGTCTTACGTCCGCTACTAAGCATTTATGCATTGTATCAACTGGAAAAGGGAGGCTATATATAGTGGACAGCAAGGTAGAAATCAGAATAAGGGTAAGTAACTAGGCCTATCGAAGACTAGCATCTTCTGACGTGTCTTGCATCATGAGAAGAGAAACAACCAGCAGTTCAATAACATGAATGTAATAACAATGCAGCAGAAGTTGCTGCAGCATTGTATAATAGTGAGTTGTAATAATTAATAATAATAATGCCTCTGAGTTCCCCTCCTCGACTTCCCGGCGAGGAAGAAAACCCGGAACCATACAGTTTAATAGTAGTAGTTTGTAGTGGTAAGATCCAGCTTTAGCATAAAGCATCCTGTTACCGTGGACACGGCTATTCGAATAGATTAATCTTCCCTGCAGGGGTGCACTGGCATGACTCTACGACGCTCGGATCTCCACGATGGCGTACACCTTTTTAGGGAACACCCCACCGAAGCTATCCGACACAAAGTAGCCCATCCTTCAGAAATCAACAGAGAGGTCATCCGCCGGACTATATCCTATGTACGCTGGGCTTTGGACCCTAACCCGAACGTACTCCTGAACGGTACGTGACTGGCCCGTGAAGCAAAATAAAAGCAAATACAAATACACTGCTCGAGCAAGAGATGACAACACCACTTCCCGGCAATCAGCCCGCGGTACTGCTGACGTCTGAAGACCCTCGAACGAGACTATGATGCAGGGGAGCCCACACTCGTCATCCCACATTTAGATAGTGCGTACAAGCCAAAAGGCTACTCAAGACATCCGTCGAACCATTTAGCATTTTAATTAACCTGCGTGACAACTGTTATCGTTGCCTCGACTTAACTGACCCGCGGACAACGACAGCAGTCAGGACCACCAGTACATCGGTGCCTGCCATGTCGTCCCACCAAGTCTCTGCGGTTACCAACAAGGTGAACCGTCTCCTTACATTGTCTCGCGTGTGCTCTTGGTAGAGCTCGACTTTTCGTGGTTTGGTAACTCTTGCGAGATACGAGAAGGGGCCAAGCACGCAAGTAACGTCGGTCGTACCCTCCCTGTCGTTCCCGACGCAATACCGCTCGCGGGCACCGTTGGGTCGCCCGACTTCTTACACTAAGGACAACCGTTGCTCAGGTACCTAGAGCGACTATACAGAGTCAACAATGAGTGGAGTACGAGGATTACTCCTCGGTAGCTCCACTTGATGGTGGCTCGGCAAAGCCGAGCTAGGGGGCCTTAGGCGGTGTATGCATTGTACCGTACCTGTGTAGTTGTATATATATTCGTATCCGCGTTCACTCCCCTGAGTGGTCACGGCCCGCTATCTAATCCTAGCTAACAATGTGCATGGCTCACTGCTGAATAAGATATATATATATATATATATATTATAGGCAGCATAGGATAAAGGAAGGTACATCAAGGGGCGACAAAAACAGGCTATGCAATTGAATAGGATTGTAATCGTAGCAGCAGTAGTAACAGTGCCTAGTGAAAGACAAGTACGGAAAAGATAGGCGATATCTGGGGAAGAGAATGGCTCTGCTTGCCTGGAGGCTCGACGATAGGGGTAGGGTCGTCGATGAAGTAGTCTTACCCGGCAACGGTGTAGTCGGCGGTAGCAGCGGGGTCTACCAAAGAATAAAGGGGGGGGGACAGTAAATAGAAAGAAAACATATACAAACAAATGCAGGATATGAAAGATGCAATGTTAACGGTGTTCTAACGCAGTGCAATGCACTTTGCTCGGAGCGGGAATTCATCCGGGGATGAAATTCCGGCTCCGGGTGATTATCGACAGACGGCCCGGAGGGGGAAGGTTCCATGTCTGCTGTGTTAGAGAAATCTGACAGACATGTGGATAGTGTAACCGTGATCGTTGATCCATTCTGAATAACTTTTATGTTCAGAACATTTCCATCCGAAAAGTTTTACCGGTACCGGGTAACTACCGGACAAACGACCAGGAGGGGGAAAGTCTCAGGTTCGGTATGTTAGAGGGGTGCGGTGGGTATGTGGGTAGCGTATTCTTATTCATTATATTTTTCTAATCAATTTTCATGTATAAAGTTTTTGAATCTGACTTACGGTTTAAAAGATATTGAATTTACATATTTTATTCATATTAAAGAATTTCTGGATTTTCTATTATTATTTAAATTCAGCGTTATCCACAACCTTATCCAGAACAGTGCTGACAGGGTGGACCCACATGTCATTCACAGAAGTAATATAAATCAATTTAATTTATTCAAAAGCTAGTGGGGTCCATATGTCATACACTACTGAACAAATAAAAATCATTTTAATTAAACATTTAGCAGTGGGACCCAGGTGTCATTGAGACATTGTTTAATTAACAGTTTAATTAATCCAGGAAAATAGTTAAAGGCTTAGGGCCGACTTGTCATGGGGCTATGGGGTTATCTCTATTTATTTTTAATGTCGATTAGTTAGAAGGGCCTGGCCCACCTGTAAGTGACCTAAGGGGGGGTTAACTTAGCACTAATAGAGGCTTAACAGGGCGGGCCCACGTGCTAGTGAGCCAAGCTCACAACAGAGCACACCGGCGACGACAGCAGTGCGGCGGCGAGGTAACCGCGGCACACACGGGCGACCAAGACGAGCACGGGCGGGCGGACAACCGCGGTTACAGCCAAGCTGCAGCAAGCAGCTGCAGCAGCGCGAGGGGTAGGGGCGCAGGGCGCGGCGTGGGGTGGCTAGGTGCCCGGTGCAGGGGGTGGGCGCGACCGTTGTCGCCGCGGCCATGGCGAGCATGGAGACAACCGAGCAGGGACACGGCGGGGGCACGGACATGGCGTCGATGGGCGTGGCTAGGGCGGCATGGGGTGCACGCGGGAGCAGAGGGCGCGGGTCAGTGGTGCGGCGAGCGCACGCCACGGCGGCGGCCGGAGCACTTGCCGCGCGGGCACGGCGAACGAGCGGGAAAACGGAGGGGAAAATGGGGGGCACTGGACGCAGTGGCTCACATAGGAGGCGGGAGAGGGCTTGGGGAGGCCGACGACGGTCGGGGTGGAGCTCCACGGCAGCAATGGCGTCGGCAGCCGTGCGAGAGTTGTCGCTCGATCCGCGCGATGCAGTGCGCCTCGGCGACGATTGGGCACGCGAGGTGACGTAGACGACCACGGGGAAGCAGACGGACAACACGGCGGGAGTTGTGGTCGGCGATGGCCACGCAGGTTCACGGCGACGACAACGGCGGGTCTCGGACGTGTCCGCGGGAGAAGATAGCGAGCAGTGGAGGGGGAAAACGGGTGCATGTTCGATCTAGGGTTCCTCTGCAGTGAGGGGGGCTCCCTTATCCATCCGGGTGGCGCTGTAGCGACCGAGAGGGGCGAGTAAGTTCGTCGACGTCGGTCAGGGTCGCCATGGCCGACCGGGTCGGAGGAGCAGTGGGGGAGGAAGGACGTGGAGAGGTGCTGGGCCACGGCTGGGCTGGGCCGGGAGGGGGTTGCCATGGGCGCGGGATAGCCCTCTCCATTTTTCCTATTTTCTGTGTAGCTTTTCTTTTCTGTTATATTTTCGTTTGGCCATTATTTGGTTTTTGTAAAATATTAAACCAGCATCAATATTTGTATTACACCTAAATATGTTGGTACAAAAGGTTTGAACTTTTTATAAATTCATTTGAATTTTTATACAATTAATAAATGATTAAATGAGTTGTTTTAACTTGCTTGAACTATTTATTTTATTTAAATATTATAATAAATTCCCATTTCTATATTTCTATGACCTATTGATTATTAGAAATTTTATAAATAATTTTACATAAATTTTGATGCAAATTTATATTCCACTATCATCTTAATTTCAGAGCAATTTAATATTCCCTGAATTATTGGTTTTATTTTTATTAGCGCCTTGGGGATATTTACAATATTAGGAGCATTTTTTTAGTCTATTTGAAAAGTAGTACCTTGTCTAGCACCTGCAAAATTTAATTAGAGTTGAATTATTTCCAACTGCAAATTTTTAATGAGGATGATCATGATGCAAAAGCAACCCAATTAGTTTAATGACAGGGCTAAGATCTGGGGGTGTTACACTGGTTAAGTTCTTCGAGCATAGCAGTTAACCAATCTGGGTCCTTCATGGCTTCATCAAACTTTGACGGTTCTAGCATGGAGACAAACGAAAATTTTCCACAGAAGTTAGCCAAACGAGTACGAGAACGAGTTGTGGGACGACCTGGTTATTGAATTTCTTCAAGAATTGAATCAACATCAACTCTTCTTCGCACTCGAGATAGTGCATTATTATTAGCTTGTGGCTCTGGTTCTTCTTCAGGATCAACATCTCCTTCAGGATTTGCATTTCCTTCAGGATGTGCATTTCCTTCGTTTCTAGGATCTTCTTCGTCCTGTTCATCATTAGCTTCAGGATGTTGATCTCCAGTGCCCCGGGCTAGGTGTGGGAACATTGGATTACCATCATCTTGATTAGCTGTGACGCCCCCAAAATCAATCTGTCTACAATAATCATACACGCAGGGTACACGGCTGAGATTAGGGTGCCACGGTGAGAATATCACAGCACAACACTAAACACAAAAGGATAAACCAATATGTTACAAAAACGAGGGATCACGAGGATCCGAATACATAAGTTATACAAGCCATAATATCTGAGTACAAACATAGTTAGTCAAGTTTGCCTTAAGAAGGCTAGCACAAATATCATCAGAGATACAGATCGAACAGGCGAGGCCTCCTGCCTGGGATCCACCGAACTACTCCTGGTCAACAGGTAACTCGACGTCGTAGTAGTCGCCTCTGGGGTACTCCTGCTCCTGGGCTCCAATGTCAACTGCAGCGGCCGATCAGGCAAAACAAAAAGGGGGAATAAAGCAAAGGTGAGTATCTAGCATACCCGCGAGTCTTACGTCCGCTACTAAGCATTTATGCGTTTGTATCAAATGGAAAGGGGTGGCTGTATATAGTGGACTACAAGGTAGAAATTAGAATAAGGAAGAGAAGCTACGCCTATCGAAGACTAGCATCTTCCAACGAGTCTTGCAGCATGATGAGAGGATAGCCAACAGTTCAATAGCATGAATGTAATAACAATGCAACAGAAGTTGCTGCAACATTGTATAATAGTAAGTTTTATTATATAACAATTATATATGCCTCGGAGATCCCCTCCTCGACTTCCCCGCGAGGAAGAAAACCCGGAACCAATGGTTTAATAGTAGTAGTTTGTAGTAGTAGAGTCTGGCTTCAGCATAAAGCGTCCTGTTACAGTGGACACGGCTATTAGAATATATTATCTTCCCTGCAGAGGCTGCACTAGTGTTACCCTACACGCTCGGATCTCCAGCGTGGCGTACACCTTGTTAGGGAACACCCCACCAAGGCTATCCGACACGCCGAGGCCCATCCTACAGCTCATCAGAGAGGTCCCCGCCGGTTTACAGTCCTAAGCACTCGGGGTCTTGGGTCGTCGCCCCTCGCACTCCGGGTCGTTGCGCGCAGTGGGGATACCAGCACCACCCCCAACTGGGTGGCACGGTCCGCTGCGGCCGCAATGCTTAAATGGATGTCTTTCAGAGCTTTCGAACGAGACCACAACGCGGAGGGCCCACACCGTAATCTCACATATAGGTAGTGCGTACAAGCCAAAAGGCTACTCAAGTCATCCGCCGAACCCATTAAGCATTTTATTATTTTCTGTCGAGACAACCGTTATCGTTGCCCCTTACTGGGTGAGTCGCGGACAATGACAACAGTCAGGACCACCAGTAACATCGGTGCCTGCCCTGTCGTCCCACCAACTCGTGCGGTTACCAACAAGGTGAACCATCTCCTTACCTTGTCTCGCGTTTGCTCCGAAGAGCTCGACTTTCGTACAACAGTATATCTGTCGGCCACGAACAGTACCAGGCCCGCCGCACACCGGTGGAATACACCTGACCTGTCGTTCCGCTAACATACCCTGCGCGGGCATTGTGGGGTCACCCGACTCCTTACCTGTAAGGACAATCGTGGTTCAGTACCCTAGGACGGCTATACAGAGTCAACAACGAGTGGAGTACAAGGATTACTCCTTGATAGCTCACACTTGATGTGGCTCGGCAGAGCCGGGGTAGGGGCCTGAAGCAGTGTCTGCTCTGAACCGTACTTGTAGCAGTTGTAATGTATCGTATCCGCATTCACTCCCGGAGTGAACACGACCCACTATCTAATCCTATTGACTAACAAGGTGCATGCCTAACTGCTGAATAATATATATGAATATAGGCATCATAGGATAAAGGAAGGTACAACAAGGGGTGACAATGACAGGCTATGCAATTGAATAGGATTGTAACGTAGTAGCAGCAGCAATTCCTAGTGCAAGAAAAGTATGGAAAGATAGGCGATATCTGGGGAAGAGAATGGCTCTGCTTGCCTGGAAGCTCGACGGTAGAGGTACGGTCGTCGACGAAGTAGTCGATCACAGGGGCATCAGCAGCGGACGTCGAGACTACCAGACAATAAGAGGGGGAAGAAACAATAAATACACGGCAATAATAGCAATAGAAATACAAGACATGACAAACGTTAGGCAAGAGGTGAACTAACGCGGTGCTACACGTTACAGACGAAACGGGAATTTTAACCGGCAATTTTACTAGCTCCGGGTAATTACCGGACAGACGATCCGGAGGGGGGAAGTCTTGTGTGCGGTATTTTAGAGGGGTGTGGTGAGGGTATGGGTATCTTATTCGTAATCGTTGATCCGTTTTGAGCAACTTTCATATACAAAAGTTTTTCATCTGGACAACTTTTATCTGTACCAGAAATTTACCGGCAGACGGCCCGAAGGGGGGATGTCGATGTTCGTTGTGTTAGGGGGGTGTGGAAGACATAATGATAGCGTATTATTGTTTTACGTATTTTTCTGATCAACTTTGATGTATAAAGTTTTTTCATCTGATTCACGGATTAAAAGATATTGATTTTCTAAGTTTTTAATCATTTTATTGAATTTCTGGAATTTCTTTTAATTGTTTTAACAACATTATCCAGAACAGGAACTTTGACTGGTCAACCCTGACATGAGGGCCCCACATGTCATACACAGTGGCATAATAAATCATTTTTTTATTTATCTAAATAGCAATGGGCCCACCTGTCATTGATCTAGTTATAAAAGATTATTTAATCCAGATTAATTAGAGGTGGGGGCCCACTGGTCATAGGCTGTTAGGAAAAATAATTAACTAACCAACTAAACATTTTCTAGTTAAGCTTTAATCATTATTATTGGGATAAATCTAACATTTTTTTCTTTTATAGGGCCGGAGGTTACTGGTAATCCTTTTTTTCTCAAGGGCGCGGCCATCCTCGGCTTACACAGCCGTGCCCACTGCACGACCTCGCCGCCGACGAGGGCCACGAGGGGGGGGGCATTCCGGCGAGAGGGGGAGGAGCACGACAAAGGGGCGCGGGGGAAGGCACAAGGGGCGCGGCGGGGGGCGTGGCCAGGGGCGGCTGTGTGCCGGTAGAGGCGCCGCGGGCGTGGCCTTCGGCCATGGAGGTCGAGGTCGATGGCGGCGGCTGGAGAGTCCAAATCGACGGGGGGGGGGGGGGGAAGAGAGGAATGGACGCGGCGCTCACAGGGGGGCTGGTGGCGAGCTCGACGACGCCGAGGGTGACCGAGGTGCGCAAATTCGGGCGACGGAGCTCGGGGTTGGAGGTAGAAGATGACCCCGATCTGGCACAGCAGGGGCTTCAAGCTAGGTCTTGTGGGCGAGGAAGAAGCAGCAGTCGATGAAGTCTCCCCCTGGCTTGGCCGCGCGGCGTGGGGACGAGAGTGGCCACGACTATGGTGCGGCCCTGTCCACAGTGGCGACCTCCATGGCGGGAGGAGTAACAGGGGAGAGGGAGAGAGACGACGGGGTGGCGTCTAGGGTTTCAGGGCGAGAGAGTGGGCGCGCGGGGGGGGGGGGGGCTTATCCTCAACAGCGACGGCGCGATGGCCGACACGGAGGCAGTCATGGCCACGAAGGGCCATGGGAGTGACAGCGTGCGTGCTCAGTACATGATGAACAGAGGAAGGGGGAGAAGAGAGGGGGTGGGCTGGGCTGGCCCAGTGGGGGTTTTTGCCCGGGGGCGTTAGATAACATTTTCCATTTTTTGCTTTTCTGTTTCGATTTTTTTGTCACCTTTAGATTTTTGTAACATGTGAGACTTGCTCCATAAGTGATGTTGCACTTTACAAAGGTGCCACAAAAAGTTTGGGTAACTTTTTTGAAAATGCAATGGGTAAATGGTGCTGTTTTGCTACTAGTTTGAATAGTTTGTAATATTTATTTACCGCAATAAATGCCCAAGGTTGGTTGAACATGGTCCACTGATTTTTATGCATTTAACAAAATTGGTTGCACAATTTTTGGACAAGGTTTATTTTCCCCTTTTATTTAATTCCTAGGGAAATTTAATATTCAACCATTATGGGTTTCACTATTTATTATTGACTTGGGACCTCACAAAATGCCAAGAATAATCTATCTAATTATTTGCAAAGGTTTTATCCCGACCTGCCTTTTGAAAAGGACTTGGAGTGGAATTATTTCCTAATGCAAGTTTTTAGGGTGATCATGATGACGAGGCATTTAACAAGGTGATTACTGTAGCGTGACACCCGGGGCGTTAGAAATCTCCCCCACTACAAAGAATTCTCGTCCCGAGAATTAAAGGTAGTGTATGGGGTAGATTTTTGGTTTCGTATCCTAACAATTCTACTGGGTCTTGTTGTCCTTCTTGAAGAAGTTAATCCTTCGCGTTGATGTCTTCATTTCTCTGTGTCGATGCATCTTCACGAGTTGTCATCCTTTTTTCGGGGTCTTCATCGTACTTACGGATAGGCTAGGAGGAAAAACTTAAGGGGGGGGGGGGCGAATCAGTACAAGGTTAATCAACCGAGGTTGTCAAAGGGTATGCGGTACATGGTATCTCTCGAGTTAAAACACAGGGGAATACATCGAGAGAATCAAGGAGGGCATGAGAAGTTTCAGGCGGATATGCAAGCATTCGACGCCGATGAAGGATGACAAAAAGGTGTCCAGAGCATCACGCATAAGTACTGCATCAAAAATCAGACAGAATACCTCAAGGTAGGGGACTCGTGAATTGCATACGAGGCCAAGCATGAGGAATAACCTTGGGAACGGGGATGTACCAAAGAGTCAGGTTTCGATCCTATGGAACTGTGGGTTATGGGCCCACATTGAATAAGAAGGGTTGCGACATCCCATGCGATCGCGATGCAAGGTTTGTCAGAGATTAGATCGTCAGTTATATCGGCAACGACATCCGTACCAAGGGCGAGGAACGAAGAGAATCATTTTCTCGCTCGTTAAAAAGAGGCAGACCAAACGGCAAAGTTCTCGTCCATCGGTGGTCACCAAAAATTCATCAACAATCGTAACAGGTTGTACGAACAAATTAGTACACCGAAGTGTTTACATCAGCAGGGAATTATCACTGCTCAAGTAATTTATATTAAAATAAAGGTTAAACAGACCAATGGAAAGGAAAATGTGATGATACAAGTATCAGGTGTATATCTTTCCCAAGGGAAAGCAGAGCAAGATATACATGACCAAGTTGTATTGGAAGAGAGTCAAGGGAGATAGTCGATGATAACACAAATCATCGAGGGGCAAGGATGGTATTTCACACGATGAATCCAATCGACACATGGAAGAAGCCATGTAAGATTATTCGGATAATAATCCTCCAAAGATCGGGTGGTTCGCAAAGAATACGAGGTGAGTATCGACACTCAACCAGAAGGAGAAATAATGCAAGGTATCGGATGATAGAGGCATCAAAATAATTCGATGATTGAATTCAAAGGGAATATGATTATATGATTTACAGAACGGGAGGTGGATACAATTATCCATACAGACTTATCGGTGGCAGGGGATTGCAAAGGCGAGGAACATGTAGGTTCTTGGGAATGTATCGAAGAGTAATCTTCGGAACCTTCTGCTGAAGCAAGCGATCATCTTGGGTGAAGGGCTCTCTGGGTAAATGCGACCACGAGATCCTAATGTCAAAGTTAGCAAAATTACCCGAAAGAATAAGAGAGTAGAATCCCAGAGTAAAGGTATGGAGAAAAGGATCCTAATACCATAGATATCACGACGAGGTGATATCAATGTGGGCCCGTAAGCCAAACATTAAGTTAGCAAAATAGTTTTTCAAAGTCTAGACTCAACTTCGACCAAGGAGTGGGTGGGTGGCTTCCTACAGGCAGTCGGCTCTGATACCAACTTGTGACGCCCCCAAAATCAATCCGTGTACAGTAATCATACACGCAGGGTCCACGGTTGAGATTAGGGTGCCATGGTGAGAATATCACAGCACAACACTAAACACAAAAGGATAAACCAATATGTTACAAAAACGAGGGATCACGAGGATCCGAATACATAAGTTATACAAGCCATAATATCTAAGTACAGACATAGTTAGTCAAGTTTTCCTTAAGAAGGCTAGCACAAATATCATCAGAGATACAGATCGAACAGGCGAGGCCTCCTGCCTGGGATCCACCGAACTACTCCTGGTCAACGGGGAACTCGACGTCGTAGTAGTCGCCTCCGGGGTACTCCTGCTCCTGGGCTCCAAGGTTGACTACAGCGGTCGATCAGGCAAAACAAAAAGGGGGAAATAAAGCAAAGGTGAGTATCTAGCATACCCGCGAGTCTTACGTTCGCTACTAAGCATTTATGCATTTGTATCAAATGGAAAGGGGAGGCTGTATATAGTGGAGTACAAGGTAGAAATAAGAATAAGGAAGAGAAGCTAGGCATATCAAAGACTAGCATCTTCCAACGAGTCTTGCAGCATGAGAAGAGAATAGCCAACAGTTCAATAGCATGAATGTAATAACACTGCAGCAGAAGTTGCTGCATCATTCTATAATAGTAAGTTGTATTATATAACAATTATATATGCCTCCGAGATCCCCTCCTTGACTTCCCCGCGAGGAAGAAAACCCGGAACCAACAGTTTAATAGTAGTAGTTTGTAGTAGTAGAGTCTGGCTTCAGCATAAAGCGTCCTGTTACCGTGGACACAACTATTCGAATAGATTATCTTCCCTGCAGGGGCTGCACTACTGTTACCCTACACGCTCGGATCTCCAGCGTGGCGTACACCTTGTTAGGGAACACCCCACCGAGGCTATCCGACAAGCCGAGGCCCATCCTACGGCTCATCAGAGAGGTCCCCGTCGGTCTACAGTCCTAAGCGCTCGGGGGTCTTCGGCCGTCGCACCTCGCACTCCGGTTCGTTGGGCGCAGTGGGGATACCAGCACCACCCCCAACTGGGTGGCAGGATCCGCCGCGGCCGCAATGCTGAAATGGACGTCTTTCAGAGCTTTCGAACGAGACCACAACGCGGAGGGCCCACACCGTAATCCCACATATAGGTAGTGCGTACAAGCCAAAAGGCTACTCAAGTCATCCGCCGAACCCATTAAGCATTTTATTATTTTCCGTCGAGATAACCGTTATCGTTGCCCCTTACTGGGTGAGTCGCGGACAACGACATCAGTCAGGACCACCAGTAACATCGGTGCCTGCCCTGTCGTCCCACCAACTCGTGCGGTTACCAACAAGGTGAATCGTCTCCTTACCTTGTCTCTCGTTTGCTCCGAAGAGCTCGACTTTCTTACAACAGTATATCTGTCGGCCACGAACAGTACTAGGCCCGCCGCACACCGGTGGAATACACCTGACCTGTCGTTCCGCTAAGATACTCTGCGCGGGCACCGTGGGGTCACCCGACTCCTTACCTGTAAGGACAACAGTGGTTCAGTACCCTAGGACGGCTATACAGAGTCAGCAACGAGTGGAGTACAAGGATTACTCCTCGATAGCTCACACTTGATGTGGCTCGGCGGAGCCGGGGTAGGGGCCTGAAGCGGTGTCTGCTCTGAACCGTACTTGTAGCAGTTGTAATGTATCGTATACACATTCACTCCCGGAGTGAACACGACCCGCTATCTAATCCTATTGACTAACAAGGCGCAGGGCTAACTGCTGAATAATACATATTAATATAGGCATCATAGGATAAAGGAAGGTACAACAAGGGGTGACAATGACAGGCTATGCAATTGAATAGGATTGCAACGTAGCAGCAACAACAATGCCTAGTGCAAGAAAAGTACGGAAAGATAGGCGATATCTGGGGAAGAGAATGGCTCTGCTTGCCTGGAAGCTCGACGGTAGAGGTACGGTCGTCGACGAAGTAGTCGATCACAGGGGCATCAGCAGCGGACGTCGAGACTACCAGACAATAAGAGAGGGGGAAGAAACAATAAATACACGACAATAATAGCAATACAAATACAAGACATGACAAACCTTAAGCTAGAGGTGGACTAACGCGGTGCTACACGTTGCAAACGAAACAGGAATTTTAACTGGCAATTTTACTGGCTCCGGGTAATTACCGGACAGACGATTCGGAGGGGGGAAGTCTCGTGTGCGGTATTTTAGAGGGGTGTGGTGAGGGTATGGGTATCGTATTTGTAATCGTTGATTCGTTCTGAGCAACTTTCGTATACAAAAGTTTTTCATCTGGACAACTTTTATCGGTACCGGAAATTTATCGGCAGACGACCCGAAGGGGGGATGTCGATGTTCGTTGTGTTAGGGGGGTGTGGTACACACACGGATAGTGTATTATTATTCTATGTATTTTTCTGATCAACTTTGATGTATAAAGTTTTTTCATCTGATTCACGGATTAAAAGATATTGATTTTCTAAGTTTTTAATCATTTTATTGAATTTTTGGAATTTATTTTAATTGTTTAAATTTTTTTATCCAGAACAGGAACTTTGACTGGTCAACCCTGACATGAGGGCCCCACATGTTATACACAGTGGCATAATAAATCATTTTTTATTTATCTAAATAGCAATGGGCCCACCTGTCATTGACCTAGTTATAAAAGATTATTTAATCCAGATTAATTAGAGGTGGGGGCCCACTGGTCATCGGCTGTTAGGAAAAATAATTAACTAACCAACTAAACATTTTCTAGTTAAGCTTTAATCATTATTATTTGGATAAATCTAACATTTTTTCTTTTATAGGGCCGGAGGTTACTGGTAATCCTTTTTTTCTCAAGGGCGCGGCCATCCTCGGCTTACACAGCCGTGCCCACTGCACGACCTCGCCGCCGACGAGGGCCACGAGGGGGGGCCATTCCGGCGAGAGGGGGAGGAGCACGACAAAGGGGCGCGGGGGAAGGCACAGAGGGCGCGGCGGGGGGCGTGGCCAGGGGCGGCCGTGTGCCGGTAGAGGCGTCGCGGGCGTGGCCTTCGGCCATGGAGGCCGAGGTCGATGGCGGAGGCTAGAGAGGCCAAATCGATGGGGGGAAGAGAGGAATGGACGAGGCGCCCACAGGGGGGCTGGTGGCGAGCTCGGCGACGCCGAGGGTGACCGAGGTGCGCGAATTCGGGCCGTGGAGCTCGGGGGGTAGAGTCAGAAGATGACCCCGATCTGGCACAGCAGGGGCTTCAAGCTAGGTCTTGTGGGCGAGGAAGAAGCAGCAGTCGATGAAGTCGCCCCCTGGCTTGGCCGCGCGGCGGGGGGACGAGAGTGGCCACGACTATGGTGCGACCCTGTCCACAGTGGCGACCTCCATGGCGGGAGGAGTAACATGGGAGAGGGAGAGAGACGACGGGGTGGCGTCTAGGGTTTCAGGGCGAGAGAGTGGGCGCGGGGGGGGGGGGACTTATCCTCAAAGGCGACGGCGCGATGGCTGACACGGAGGCAGTGATGGCCACGGACGGCCATGGGAGTGACAACGTGCGTGCTCAGTACATGATGAACACAGGAAGGGGGAGAAGAGAGGGGGTGGGATGGGCTGGCCTAGTGGGGGGGTTTTTCCCGGGGGCGTTAGATAACATTTTCCATTTTTTGCTTTTCTGTTTTTTTTTCTGTCTCTATTTTTTGTCACCTTTAGATTTTTGTAACATGTGAGACTTGCTCCATAAGTGATGTTGCACTTTACAAAGGTGCCACAAAAAGTTTTGGTAACTTATAAAATCATTTAATAATTCTTTTGAAAATGCAATGGGTAAATGGTGTTGTTTCGCTACTAGTTTGAATAGTTTGTAATATTTATTTACTGCAATAAATACCCAAGGTTGGTTTAACATGGTCCACTGATTTTTATGCATTTAACAAAATTGGTTGCACAATGTTTTGACAAGGTTTATTTTCCACTTTTATTTAATTCCTAGGGCAATTTAATATTCAACCATTATGGGTTTCACTATTTATTATTGACTTGGGATCTTACAAAATGCCAAGAATAATCTATCTAATTATTTGCAAAGGATTTATCCCGACCTACCTTTTGAAAAGGACTTGGAGTGAAATTATTTCCTAATGCAAATTTTTTAGGGTGATCATGACGACGAGGCATTTAACAAGGTGATTACTATAGCGTGACACCCGTGGCGTTACATTAGCTTGATGAGCAACAACTTCAATAGGGCGAATCTCTCCAATAGCCATGGACCTGATCACTTCATCAAGAGGAGGTTCATCTAGATCATGAGGCAAATGCTCTTTTTGAGAGCCATTAGTTTCGTCAAACCTCACATTTATAGTTTCCATAACCTTCCCAAAGTGGGAGTTATACACTATGTAAGTGTGGGAGTTTGAGCCATAACCTAGTAGGAAACCTTCATGTGCCTTAGGGGCAAATTTGGAGCTATGATTCATATCTCTAATAAAGCAAGGAGAACCAAATACCCTAAGATACGAAACATTTGGCTTGTTACCAGTGATAAGCTCATGTGAAGTCTTCTTCAGAAATTTGTGAAGGTAAACCTTCTTGATGATGTGACATGCAGTGTTAATTGCTTCAGCCCAGAACCTGATAGGAGTCTTGTATTTAGCAAACATAGTTCTGGCCATTTCAATAAGAGTTGTATTCTTCCTTTCAACTACACCATTTTGTTGAGGTGTATAAGCAGCTGAGAATTCATGAGTAAAACCATGATCATCAAGAAATTCTTCAATATGAGTATTTTTGAATTCAGTTCCATTATCACTTCGGATATGCTTCAGAGATAATTCATATTCTGTTTGAGCTCTCTTGGCAAATGACTTGAAGATTTCAACAACTTTACTCTTGTCATCCAGAAAGAAAACCCAAGTATAACGAGAAAAATCATCAACTATGACGAGACCATATTTGTTTCCTCCTAGACTTGCCTAATTTTGAGGACCAAAAAAGATCCATGTGAAGCAATTCAAGGGGACGAGTAGTAGTCATGATAGTCTTCGCTGAATGATGTTTCTTCGTAATTTTGCCAGCTTCACAAGCACTGCAGAGACGATCCTTATAGAATTTTACTTCACTAAGGCCAATAACATGCTTCTTCTTCACTAGAGTTTGAAGATTTCTCATCCCTGCATGACCAAGTCTTCGATGCCATAACCAACCGGATGAAGCTTTTGCCATAAGGCATGTTGATACAGCAGGGCCCGAAGAAAAATCAACAATATATAAATCTCCATTTCGGTAACCCTCGAAGACAAACGTATAGTCATCCTGTGAAAAGACAACACAGCGCGAAGTAGAAAATAGAACAAGCATACCCATATCGCATAACTTTGAAATAGACATGAGATTATGACCAAGAGATTGAACTAGCATAACCTTGTCAATGTGCTTATCTTTCGATATGGCAACCTTACCCAAACCTAATACTTTACCCTTGTTGTTATCACCGAAGGTAATCTACTTCTGAGAAGATTGAGATAGTTTTTCTTCGGTGAATAACTCCTTCTCTCCGGACATATGATTAGTGCAACCACTGTCCATGACCCATTCGGATCCACCGGAGACATAGCCCTGCAGAAGAATTAGTTCTTCTTAACCACCCACAAACGAGCAGGTGACTGAGAAGGGGTTGAAGCACTTGTTGAAGCAATATCAAATCGAACAGAGTTATATTGCCTAGGGGGACCATCAAGTACACCATAAATATAAGTCCTTTGCGAAGGGTTAGGATATGAATGAGAATATGCAATATTATCATTGTTATCATGGTAACGGTAAGTATAGCGACCAGTGCGATATTATTCCTTTTGAGGAACATTTGATTCAGGCACCAGTGAATCATTTCTCTCCTCAAGAGAATAGAAGTGTTTCGGTGGTACCGAATACTTTCCCTGCATAGAATGTTTAGCAGGCAATTTCTCAACGAGTGACTTGCGCACCCAAATTTTTCTCTTATAGAAACCATTCTTTGGAGGGGCACCAATGTATTCGGCCGAAACCTTCCCTTCCTGGTTCTTGATAAGCTTGTAGTCTGAATCAAGTGATTCATCAACAATAGCCTTATCAATTTTACAGTTGTAACTTGAAATATTAGCAATATCTATAGGCTTATCCTTCGCTAGCACCCATACAGTTTTTGGGTACTCCTCAGGTTCCCAGTAAGTGCCATCAATGTTTAGCTTCCTTTCAAAGCCAACACCTTCATTCCTAGGATTCCTGTGAAGTAGTGCCTTCTTCAGGATGTCACAAAGGTGCTGGTGTCCCTGGACAGTTTTGAACAAACCTGTTTCAAACAAATCTTTCAACCTGAGGAGTTTCTCGGTAACAGCAGAGTTTTCCTCATCTGAGGCGTTAGTATCATCAATAACAATAGGTGCTTTGCCTTTGGAATTAGTTTTGCTTCGCTCCAAGCAAGTTAAGCAAGGTGAGTCAGATTTATGATTTGCTTCAGAACCTTTTTGAGCCATGAGAGTGAGATTGACATTTTCCAACTCTTCATGAGCCTCTTTCAGTTTTTCGAGAGCCATTTTCCTCTGAAGAAATTCATAGATGAGCTTCTCATAATCAACTGAAAGAAGATTATGCCGAGAGGTTAGTTCTTCAAACTTCTCCTTCAGAGCAGCATGCTCATTAGTTACAGTTTGACCTTTCTCAATCTCATCGATCAACAGGGTCTCTGATTTCTTAATGGTTTTGCTTAGCGAATCAAGTTCATCTTGTTGGATTGAAGCAATTATAGCTAGATTAGCATAGCTTATCTTAGAATCACTGTCATATGAAGAACAATCAGAAGTATCATAGGTAACTTTGGATGAAGATACCTTTGCTTTGGCCATGAAGCAGTATGCAGGAGTTTCATCTTCACTGTTGTTGGTGAAGAATGAGCTCGAAGCACCGGCCGAAGCAAATGCCAATCTAGCAACACCATCAGACTCGGAACCAGATGCTGATCTTGATCCTGATTCTGCTTTGGAACCGGAGGCTTCTTCTTCAGAGTTCATCTCTTTACCCAGATAGGCCTTGGGACGGTGGGAATTGCTTCGCCGAGACGAGTGTGTCTTTGATGAAGAACTCTCACGCTTCTTGTGATACTTATTTTTCTTGTCATCATCTGAATCTTTCTTCTTATCTCTTTTGGAACTGGAATCATGTCTCTTTGACTCATAGCTTCTGGAAGATCTGTGAGACTTGCTTGAGGAATCTCTGAGCGAATGCTTTGATTTGTTTTCAGCTTCCGACAATGGGCAGTCAGCAATGTAATGGCCTGGTTTCTTGCACTTGTAGCAACAATTGTCCTTTGATGGAGAGCTTCTTGAGGATGAACGGTGCGAAGAATTACTTGAGTTTCTTGGTGAGTAATTTTTCTTCGGTGATGAAAAACCTTTTCTTTGGAAGCGGTTGAAGCGTCTCATTTTCAATGCCAGGTCTTTCCTAATGCTTGCATGATCATCAGATTCAACACCTGAAGCAGAACTGACTTCGTGGTGAAGAATAGTGTGAAGCTTTTGCTTTTAGAGCATGTGATCTTCTTCGAGAGCCATTTACGTCACACTTCTCATCTTCTTCCAATTAAAAAGTGGTGAGTCTCTCAAGAATATCAGCCCCAACAAGATTTCTGAAGTCAGTCCTTTCCTAGATCATCAACACAATGTGGTCAAAAGAATCACCCAACGAGCGAAACAAAGTTTTTAAAACTGAGTGAGGAGTGATGTCATCAGCACCAAGGGAAATCATCTCATTTGCAAGAGCATTGAGTCTGCTGTAAATGGAGTTGACTTTCTCTCCCTCATGTCTCTTGAAATGATAGAATTTGCTTCGGAGAGTATCAACTCTGGCATCTTTCTGAGTGGAAACTCCTTCTCCAATCTTCTGAAGGTAATCCCAAACTCCTTTGGCGGATGGGATATTCTTCACTTCATGATATTTCTCGGGAGTCACATGATTGGTGATGAAAACCCAGACTTCAGAATCAAGGGATAAGGCTTTGATTTCATCAGTTGTGGGATTTTCTTCGTCCACGAGCTGAACTCCATGATTGACAACATGCCAGGCAGCTGAATTGATAGCAATGATATTCCTCATCATCTTGTCCTTCCAGTACGGGTAGGTCTTCCCATTGAAAACAGGAATAGGTTCGCCGGAGCGAATAGCTGCGAAAGACATACTTGAAGGGAGAGTGTAGGGAGTGACTAGCTCTGATACCAATTGAAAGTCCAAGTATGTGATCAGAGGGGGGGGGTGAATGATCACTTCAAATTTTCGAGTGAAGCTTTGAAGTGAAGCCTAAACATAATAGAAAGGTATAACAGAAACAAATAATAGGGAAGCAAAACTACAAGCGAATCTAAATGCAGCGAATCAAAATAGATTGAAGAACAGCTGGGAAACAAATGCAATGCGGAATTGAAGTACTGAAGTAAAACGAACTGGTGACTCGGCGATGTTTGTTCGACCAGTTCACGCTCTGCAAAGTGCTACGTCTGGTTGGAGGGACTGGTGATTGAACACCTGGAGCAAATCTCTCTCCGTCCGTTGCTCCACTGCACCAATCTCCTTGAGCTTGGTCAGTTTTGACTCGGGGTAGATTATCAAGGAAATCTCTGAAACCTTTGATAAACTTGATCTTTGAGGCGACAATAACTCTTCGCTCTCTAAAGTCGACACTCTAACCGTCTAGGAGAATTGCAGTTCTCCAAGATAAAAATGCTAGTAAGCTTTCATCTAAGTCATCTCGAATCTACTCAAATCAATGGGACTTAGGCTTCAGTGTTCCGGGTTTTGGGTTTTGCTTCGGTGGCGTTCTTGGGTTGCTCTCTTCAGTCTCTCTTAGGAATAATCTCAGAGAAGCCACCCGCAAATAAAGGAGGGGTGGCGTATTTATAGTTGGCGATCCCGAGGTGCGAAATGACCAATTTGACCCGAAGTGACATCTTGACACGTGTCCACAACGGTCGGATTTGTCATTACTGCGCAACCTTACTTGCGGAACAAGTAAAGCTGACTCACGGACTTAGTTCTGCTTCGGAAGCCAAAGACCGTAGTCTTTTCTACCGAAACTTAACTCAGTGCACATGAGATTTCTTCACTCTGGCTTTTCACTTGGTTTAGATTTGATCTGAGCATTTTCTCAATAACTTCGGTGTCCACAAACTAAAGAACCCTCTTGATAGTACGGTTTGTCCTATGACTCAAAGAACAGAAAAAGAACTACACAAAAACATCTAAGTCTTGCGCCGTCTTCTTCATTTCCTTCGATGAGTTGAGCTTCAGGACACCTTCATTTTTGGGGGGTCATCCTCTGTGATTAAGCTTCGCTCAAGGGGTAATTCTTCGATAACTTGAAATCCTTCCTTGAAGCTTTATCACCTAGATTGTCCTTCAGGAACCTATTTAACTGTTTACACTAGAAAACATTGTTAGTTCCTCTACTGTCTTGTCCAACAATATCAAAAACACATGGGGGCAAAACTTTTCTCTTACAGAATGCTATTAAGTTTTGTTGGAAAATTATTGTTATGACCAGATTGTTCATCATATATTCATCACCTCTGATCATGATCTCTTTTATGTCTTGTGAGTAGTTCCTTTAGTTCTTGAGGACATTGGAGAAGTCTCGTTGTTAGTAGTCATATGATGTTGAAGTAATATGTGTTGATTGATATTTAAGTTGTGGTGTTATTATTCTAGTGGTGTTATGTGAACATCGACTACATAACACTTCGCCTTATTAAGGACCTAGGGGAATACATTGTGTATAAAGGATGCTTATGGTGGGTTGCCGGAGTGACAGAAACCTAGACCCCAGTTCTCATACTTTTGCACGAGCGAGTGTTGGATCCTAAAGTTTATTGCTATGGTTAGGCTTTGCTTTAATTTCTCCCTTGTATTTGTGGATGCTTGCAATGGGTTTAATCATAAGAGTATACTTGTATTAGTCTAGGCAGTGCACTAGCATAGGTCCACCCACACAACACTTACCAATACAAAACATAGTAATAGACGAAATATGGCGAAAGCACTTGACTACCTCTCCCGTGTGTCCTCAGGAATGCTTTAGGCTTTATAAGTTTAATCCTATGGCTTACCTTTGTTCAGGGATTGGGCCACTTGCTGCATCTGAGCATCATTTACTTTCCTTGCTTTTATTTCCTTGTTGCTTATACCAGAAAACCCATAAAAATTTACCTTTCATTGCCCGCAGTTATTCCTTTCTCAAGATTAGTTCTCAGTACCTTCTGCTCCTCGTTGGGTTCGACACTCCTACTTATCGAAAAAACTATGATAGATCCCATACACTTGTGGGTCATTAAGACCGCGATTACATTTGGTTTTATCGGACATGGATTAGAAGAATATGATCATGGGATTATTCTTCTTTGTTATGGATTGAATAATATAATTGAGTGCACTTGATGCTTGTGTTTAGTATAATTTCCATAGTGCTTCGATGACAGGATGAACACTTTTTATATTAAAAAAAATACTATTCAAGAGATATGTTGTGGTGTTTGTTAGTACTATCTTTGGATGCTCTCAGTGATATCATGGGGTGTGACGGCCCCAAAATCAGACCATGTACAGTAATCATACACGCAAGGTACACGATCAAGATCAGGGACTCACGATGAGATATCACAACACAACTCTACAAATAAAATAATACAAGCTGTTTAATACAAGCCGGGGGCCACGAGGGCTCGAATACAACAGCTCGAGAGCACAAAGTCAGCGGAAGCAAAAGTATCTGAGTACAGACACAAGGTACACATGATCTGTCTTAAGAAGGCTAGCACAAAAACAACAGATCGAAAAGGCGAGGCCTCCTTCCTGGGAACCTCCAAACTACTCCTGGTCAAAGGGGAACTCGACGTCGTAGAAGGCATCGGGGATCTTCATGTTGTGGTGGTCGGCATCGGGGATCTCCTACTCCTGGACTCCAACGTCGACTACAGCGGCCGATCAGGCAAAACAGTAAAGGAAATAAAGCAGGGTGAGTATCTAGTATACCCGCGAGTCTTACGTCCGCTACTAAGCATTATGCATTGTATCAACGGAAAGAAGAGGCTGTATATAGTGGACTAAAAGACAAAAATCCAGAGAAGGGTAAGAAGCTAGGCCTATCGAAGATTAGCATATTCCGACGATGTCTTGCAGCATGAGGGAAGAATCAGCCAACAGTTTATATAAAGCATAAAGTAACAATGCAGCAGAAGTTGCTGCAGCATTGTATAATAATAAGTTGTAATAATTAGCAATGCCTCTGAGTTCACCTCCTCGACATCCCCGCGAGGAAGAAAACCCGGAACCATACAGTTCAATAATAATAGTTTGTAGTGGTAAGATCCAGCTTCAGCATAAAGCGTCCTGTTACCGTGGACACGGCTATCCGAATAGATTAATCTTCCCTGCAGGGGTGCACTTGTGTTACGCTACACGCACGGATCTCCAGGGTGGCGGGAACCTTGTTAGGGAACGCTCCACCGAGGCTATCCGACACTTCATAGCCCATCTTTCAAACTCAACAGAGAGGCCATCCGCCGGTCTAAATCCTAAGTACGCCGGGCCTTGGACCCCAACCCGAACGTACTCCTGCACGGTGCGTGGCTGGCCGGTGAAGTTGAAGCAAATCCAAATAAGACACCACCGCGCGAGCAAATAAGACAACACCACTTCCCGGCAATCAGCCCGCAGTACTGCTGACGTCTGAAGAGTCCTCGGACGACACTACGAAGCAGAGGAGCCCATAACTCGTAGTTCCCACGGGTAGGTAGTGCGTACATGGCATATAGCCAACTCAAGACATCCACTGAACCATTTAGCATTTTAATTAACCTGTGTGACAACCGTTATCGTTGCCTCGACTTAACCGACCCGCAGACAACGACAGCAGCCAGGACCACCAGTACATCGGTGCCTGCCCTGTCGTCCCACCAAGTCACTGCGGTTACCAACAAGGTGAACCGTCTCCTTACCTTGTCTCGCGTGTGCTCCTGGAGGAGCTCGACTTTCGTAGTTTGGTAACTCTCGCGGCCAACGATCAGGGGCCAAGCACACCGGTACACTGGTCGTACCCTCCCTGTCGTCCCGTCGCAATACCACTCGCGGGCATCGTTGGGTCACCCGACTTCTTAACTTTAAGGACACCGGTTGGTTCGAGTGCCTACCATTAAGTGAAAACCAGGAGGTATCACCCTCGATGGCACACTTAAAGAGGTTTGACAGAGACATCAGCGGAATGAACTAAAGAGGTAAACCTCGTATCATCCCGGTGATGCTACGCTACTGAGTCGACGAGAGTGAAATACGAGTCCATTCCACTCGTAAGCCAAACTCGAAGCGACTCGGCAAAGTCTCGCCGTTGTAGGTTCCCTAGGGCGTCTGCATTGATCCGTACCTGTTGCAGTTGTAATATATCGTTCCCGCGATCACTCCCAAAGTGATCACGACCCTCTATTCTAAACCTAGCTAACAATGCGCAGGGTTTACTGCTGAATAGTGCATAATTAATAATAGGCAGCATAGGATTAAAGGAAGGTACATCAATGGGCGATAAAAACAGGCTATGCAATTGAATAGGTAAGCAACGTAGCAGCAGCAGTAACAATGCCTAGTGCAAGAAATGTAAGGAAAGATAGGCGATATCTGGGGAAGAGAATGGCTCTGCTTGCCTGGAAGCTCGATAGTAGGGGTACGGTCGTCGACGAAGTAGTCGATCACAGGGGCATCAGCAACGGACGTCGAGACTATCGGACAATAAGAGAGGAAGAAGAAACAATAAATACACAACAATAATATCAATACAAATACAAGACATGGCAAACGCAATGTTAACGGTGTTCTAACGCAGTGTTCGGTGATTTGCTCGGAGCAGGAATTTATCCGGTGATGACTCAACAGTACCGGGTGATTACCGGAAAGATGATCCGGAGGGGAAGGTTCCATGTCTGTAGTGTTAGAGACATCTGACAGGCATGTGGACAGTGTATCCGTGTTAGTTGATCCATTCTGAACAACTTTCGTGTTCGGTATAAATTCATCCGGAGAGTTTTACGGTATCGGGCAATTATCGGACAGGCGTTGCCGAAGGGGGACGGTTCGATGTTCGGTACGTTAGAGGGGTGTGGTGAAGGTATGGGTATCGTATTTGTATTCGGTGATCCGTTCTGAATAACTTTCGTATACAAAAGTTTTTCATCTGGACAACTTTTATCGGTACCGGGAATTATCGACAGACGGCCCGAAGGGGGGAATGTCGATGTCCGATAAGTTAGAGGGGGGTGGTTGGTATATGGATGGTGTATTCGTATTCGGTATATTTTTCTGATTAACTTTGATGTATAAAATATTTTCATCTGAGTTACGGATTAAAAGCTATTAATTTCTAAAGTTTAAATCATTTTAATCATTTTCTGGAATTCTTTTATTATTAAAATAGCAACATTATCCACAACTAGTTGACTGGTCAACTGACCAGTGGGACCCCCACTTCATAGGCCCAATTTGATTTCTCTAAAAATTTCTAAGTCTGAGAATCTACTAATATTTAACCCATTTGTGAATTTAATAACTAATTATTTAAGCCACAAACAAATATACAACAATTACATTAGTTGATCTAGGCTAAGTGTACAACATGCCCAGGCCATTTGCATTATTTACAAAAATCATTAACACAAGGTTTTGGGCATATGAAGTGCTTAAGAAAATGTTTCTGACTCAGCAGAAATTTTACTAAGTCTGGGAATTTCTGTTTTAACATTACTTTGCTGTTTTTCAACGGGAATAACTAGAGTCCTATACTTCCTATCACTTTGAGGCTAACATCAACTTTGAGCACTGCTATATGATCTACCAACCTATACAAGTTTTATTCATGTTAGAGTTCGATTGTCGAATTAAATCTTTGCCGAAAAAGTGCTACCCATTGTTAACTACAGGAACATATTAAGTGTAGCAACTTGGTTGATTATTGCCAATTGTTTATAACTCGAATGGAGATATATCCTATAGGTGATTTGTACTACAATAAGAGTACATTCATGTACTGCCCTCAATTGGCATGAAAGATCCCTAAACATTGTGCGTTATCAACTCTAAAGTATCTATGAACTCAATACTGTTTTCTGCCATTTTACTATTAACAAAACTTGCACTTTGTGAATTTCATAGGATTAAATCCTTGCACAATTAGGAGTTGGCCTAATGGAACAATTTGAAGCTTGGTCCTTCTACTATTAGCTCATATTAATTTTAGCCATTTTGAACTTGTTTCTATGCTAATCTATAGCTGTCAAAAGGGGTACACCAGCTTGCAACAACAGGAAAATTCAGTAGCTACAACGTTCAGTAGCAGCACCTAGTAGCGTCGGCTGCAGTTAGCAGCGGCAGCCAACAACAGGGGCAGGTGAGTGGGGGCGCGACCATGGAGCGCTGGGCGCGGCCAGGCACTGCCGGTGGCGAGGCCAGGGGCGGTCGGCTCCGGCGGTCAGGGGGCCGCCAGTGGGCGGGGAACGGCGGAGCTAGCGGCGAGGCATGTCAGCGGGGCGCGCGGGAGGACGTGTGGGCATGGCCACGGGGCGGTGAATCAAGCAGAGGTGAGGGGGAGATGGGCGAGCATCTCACCGCACGCGCGTAGGCGAGGTCAGGAAGCTCGTGGTGGCCGAAGTGCACTGGACTTGACGAAGGGAGGAGGCAGCCGTGCCGGGAAGATGACGACGATGGCACCGCCCAACGCCCTCCCGGCTCGCACTTGAGCATGGAGTCGACCCGGAGCAGCCCCCGCGGATCTCCTAGACACCCACAGAAGGCGCGGGGTGGCCGGCGTCCACGCCGGCTGCGACGCCGCGGCGGCGGCCGTGGTGGCTCCCGCGTGAGGAGAGGGACGAGAGTGAGGGGGAGGCGGCGCGAGGTGGAAGTAGGGGGCGGCTAGGGTTCCAGCGAGGGGAGCGTGGCTCGGGGGGAACTTATCCCCCACCAGCGAGCCGTGGATTGTCGCCACGGCGTGGGCACGCCATGGATGGCTGCCACGCAGGGGATGAACAGGGGGGAGGGAGAAGAGGGTGGTGGGGTGGGCCGGCCCAGGGGGAAGAGGAGTGGGCTTCGCCCCGGGCGTAGATTAGGTCTAGGTTTTTTTTCCTTTTCTTTTCTGTTAATTCTCTTTTGTACTTAATTTATTAGCTTAGGCATATTTGTAAAATGTGTTAGATGACCCACAAATATTGTTACACTACAAGGCAGTGCCACAATAAGTTTGGGCAATTATAAAAGTCAATTAATATTTCTTTTAATTATTAAATGGTTAACTTGGGGTTTTTATCTACTGTTTTGATTTGTTTAGAATTATTTAGAGATTAATAAAATCTCCAACATTGGTGTAACATGGTCCACTGAATATTTGTGATTTTATAAAAGTAGTTCCACAATTTTTGGAGAAAGTTTATTTTGCACTTTGGTTTTAATATTCCACCAAAGGCAATATGAGCATTTGATTTGAATTCAACTCAATGGCAATTGACTTGAGCTTGGAATTGTTTTGATTCATGATGACCAAGATCCATGATCACATTGCATTCAACAATATCAAAAGGAGAAATTGAATTTGAACTGAACCAAGTTGATCAAAACAAAATTTTGATCCAGGCCATTTTGAGCAAGAGAGATTATCAACAGTGATTAGCAACAGTAATCCTGATTACTGTAGCGTGACACCCGGGGTGTTACATGGGGTATCCATTGATGTGAAATACGAACTTTAAGGTGTGCTTTGTAGCCATACGCAATTTTCATCCTCTTTTGATCCATAAAAGAATGATCTCTGAGTAACGTCTTCCTTGCATGCTTTTGAGGGTCTATTATGAGTTTCAATTATGTTAATGTAGTTGAGAGCTTCCACTAGTGAAAGTGTTTCCAACAATTGTTATAACGTTTTTGTCCTTGTTTGCTACTCGTTACCTTGATATATTTTTATTATAGATTTGTATTACTTTGTGTTACCATCCATATTATCCGTGTTTTACCATCTCTTCACCGAACTAATGCACCTATATAATTTACCATCGTATTTGGTGTGTTGAGGATATAAAAGAAACATATAATTGTCATGGTCATGGTACTAAAATTGTCATGGTCGAAATACTAAAATTGCTATGATCAAAATACTAAAATTGCCATGGTCTATAAACTAAATTTGCCATGATGTATTAATGCAAATTACCATGATCCATGAAGTAAAATTGCCATGTTTAATTACTAATATTGCCTTGGTAAATTACAATTTTTTTCCATGGTCAATTACTAAAATTGCCCACGCCGTCGACAACCACTCCGCCCGACTCACATCCCTCCTTCGGCCATCCCACATCGAGATGCGTCGGAGAATCTCCTCAATGCATTAGTATCCCAGGAGCCCGCCATGCCGCGCATCATACTGACCCCCTCTCGCCCGCAAGATATCTGCTCGGAATCCACGGGCCGTAGTCGCACCATGAACCATAAACTAAAGTTATCATGGTGAGTTACTTAAAATTTTCATGACATATAATTTCCGTGGTTATGATACAAAAATTGCCATGGTCAAAGTATTGGGTCGTAGCCGCATCATGAATCAATATGACATCTAGTTTTGAAGATCTCATCGCGATCGATTTAATGATAAAAACAAAATATCATTCTGTTTTTTATTTAAGATTTTTTTAAATTCAATAAACCGTAAAAGATTTAGTTGACGTCATATGTTTTATCTGTTGAACAAGCATGCCTGATGTGGCAAGATGAGTGGTGGTGAGAGCGTCAGGGCCAACTTCCCTAAGCCTGAACGTGCGAGCGTTATCATTTAGATTTATTAAAGGTGAATTTGTTTAGTCTTTATACCTTAGTAAAATAATACATATTATTACATTTATGGAAAAAGCTAAGCAAAACCGCCGCATCAAGCCCATCTCATACAGCGGATGCATGCGAGAAATCCATGCAAGATTGCTATTACCTCATGCTGACATCATCCGCATTAAATGCGTTTTCTGAATTTTTAAAATGATTTATCTTACAAACCATTAATCCGATTTGAGTTCTGTTTTCACCGTTGGGTTTGTTTTTACGAGTGCTTCGAAACAAGATCCCATATTGATATGTTTCAATGATTTATTTTGTCATCGTCAGTTGCCAGATTAGGTCACCCTGGTTGTCATTTTTACCGTGAACTGTTGTCACAAATGTTTTTACAATGTTGCCGGGTGAATAGTTTCGTATACTTAAACTTATGATACAACCTGATAAAATAAAATGGCAACTCAAACTGATAAAACTAACAAAAACAATAAAGCATCATGTCAGTTAGATATAAAGAATATGACAACCGAACATAAGTAACCGATATCAATCGTGCAAGCACAACAAGTCATTATTACATTTGGGTATAAATAACATGACAAGTATGAGTGTTTTTTAGATGATTTTAAATAGAGACACATACAAATACCACAAAACAAGTTTTTCATTTTTGCGTGTTAGTGTACAGTATTTTAACAATCAAGTTGATATAATCTGGCAACTATATAAATAATTATCAGGTAAGTAGAACAGTAATGTGGCAAGTTCGCATGAATTTTTTTACCATATTGATATAATCTGGCAACTATATGAATAATCATCAGGTAAGTAGAACAATAATGTGGCAAGTACTGATGAAAAAAAAGTTTTTCAAAACATATTGACATGGGATCTAGTTTCGAAGATCTCGTCGCGAGAAAGCCAATGGTACAAACGGATCGTCAATTGAGTAAACGGTTTGAGAAATAAAACTAAAAAAAATCAAAATTTTAAAAGGTAACACATTTTTGCTAAAAGATTAAACCGCCACACGGCTGTGCACTAGGTGAGGCGCCGCTACGTAGTGTTATCCTACATTTATATATTACTATAAAGCAGTTTTAGAAAAATCTTACGTACGTGAAAAAAAAAAAGCTTTCCGTTTCAGGTCGGTCCATGTGCCTGGCCGTGTGCACTGCACGAGACGAACTGTGTGTCGGACACGATCATCATCACAGACCAAACACGCGGACTTATCCATCCCCATATATATCAGGCCCGTTCGGCCAGGTTTGGGTCTGCTTAGCTACCGACCGGACCGGACTCGCCGTCTCCAACTTCAAACCTCGCAACCTCTCGGACTCGAAGAAGCAAACCCCCATCTCAAATCACAGCGCACGCCCGGGCCGACAGGATCTTTCGAGAGGTAAGGTTTGCTGCTTCGCGTCCGATCCATGGCGGCCGAGGGCGGCGGAGCCGGGGAGGGGTTCGAGGAGCGGGTGAAGCGGCTCTTCGGGTCGAGTCTCTTCGGCGACCTCCCGACCTCCTCCTTCCCGGCAGCTTCCTGGTCCGTCGCCGCAGGAGAGGTTGAGCGCCAGCGCTGGGCGCGCCCGTCGGAGGCTCGCAACGAGGAGGAGGAGCGCGCCGAAACGCCCTGCGCCTCCGCGTTCTACGATGTTAACCAGCGCCTCCGTGGCCGGAGGCGGCGGTCCAAGCACGATTTCGAGGACGACCCCGACGATGACCCGGAGGACGAGGAGGAGGATGTGAGGGGTGAGGAGGACTCTAGGAAGGAGGAGCAGGACGAGGAAGAGGAGGTTAGGGTTTCCATCGGCCTCGACCCGACTCTGGATCGGGAGGTGAGAAGAATAACTTTCGACTTTATTAAGTACGAGTACTTGTGGAAATTAGGGCGTGGATTAAGATAGTATAGGCAGATTTTTCTTTCTATTACTACTCATACCGTACTGCTTGTTAAAGAAACTTTTGAACTGTATAGTGTATTGCTCTCCAGCCTCCTAACTTGGCAAGAGCCAAGTATGAAGGATTGGAGTATTGTTGTCATCAATTTGCTTACTTCATGTTGTTTTCTTGTTGCCATGTTCACTTATGTGTTTTGCAATGTGCTCTTTTCCGTGAAAATGGAGTCTATTGCACAGTTTTTATAGAACATTAAGGGTTGTTAATTTCTTTTCAAGGTCTTTTGCTTGTGTTAATTACTAGTGCTAAGATAAAACACAGCAAACGTTATAGACTTAAAAAATGACATTAAACTGAAAACGCTAAAATTTTCTAAATCTGGTACTGAAGGAAAGGAGTTTTCACTTTTGTATTTGACAGACCTATCAATTTGCACATTTTGTAGTGTTATATTGCCGTGTCCTGATTGGGTGTGTTATCTTTCAGGAAGAGGAGGACAGATATGATAGAGCCGCATTTGGTAGAGAGGATGCTGCAGAACGTGTGTATATGAGTGAAATCATGGGTGCCAGCAATAATATGAGCATCAATACTGTAGTGCCTGACCTCCTTGATGATACCATTGATGAGATTTGTAGTTTACATAAGGATCCTCGGGCATATCTTGGTGCAGCACCTGCAAGGCTCGGAGAAGACAATGGTTCACTTAAAGTTGGCCTTCATTCTCCAACTCAAACCAACCAGTGTCCAACTGCTGGGATGCAAGCAATGAGAACTCAGGATATCAGTGTGAAACCTATACTGAAGAGAAAGGAGGAGCAAGCTGATTCAAAACCAATGAAACGTGTGAGGTTTAATGCTGATGTTAAAGAACAATCGGTGGAGCACAGTGAGCATGATAAAGATTCTCCCATGGTTCCTCAGTCCATGGATGTTGTCACAACAAAGGATAACTCCTCCATGCCATCTCAGGCTCCTGGGGTTCCTGACTATGTTAAGAACCCGTCAAAGTACACGTGTTACACTCTGGAGACTCCTGAGACTACTGATGAATCTAATAGGAGAGCTCTTGCAGACTTGCACAATCTGTTAGGCAGATCAGATACCAACAAGATGCAACCTGAGACACCTGCTGAGATCCCTAGTTCAGTAACATTCATCCCTAGGAAGAAGTCAGTTGATGCCATGGTGGTGGATGAGGGCCCCAAATTTAGTGATGCAAACCCATCTCTCATTAGTGCGGCAGCAGTAGCCTCTGACGGAACTGATCAGTGTGAGATGGATGAAGATGGCCCTAAAGCATCACCACCACCACCACTTATCCAGACCAACTCTAAAATGAACTCCCGGCGTTACAGGTCAAGTAGACCAGATGATGAGTAAAGCTGATATTCTAGAGCCCTCTATCAATGTATGTTTAAGAAACTTTACAAGTTTAAATTTTCCCGATGATGTTACATGTGTTTATTGGATAATTTGTTGTACCCATGCCTCGGTTTTGTGATCCGAGCTGACGAGCTGTTGTTAACTACAGTGTTATTTATAGTTGTTAAATTCTGGTTGAATTTCTTGTACTGGGAGCTGTGGTTGAGGCAGTTGCAATCCTTAAATTTAAGAACCTACAGTGATAAGATGTGTATATGCGGAACCATCTTTTGTTAACCAGTTTAATTTTCTTTTTTGATTAAAGAGAGGCCTCCCCCTCTGATTTCATTTGTAGAAACCATACCCTTTCATTTATAGGAACCGCACGGTTCAAACTACAAACAAAAACTACTGAAGAAACTAAACATCATCAAGCTAGCAAACTAAACCCTAAAAAGGCAAGAAGCAGCGAACTGAGGCATGATAAGGCCACCATCAAACAACAGCAGCATGAAAATTCCAAGGAGAAGAGAAGCATCCAGAGATGAGGCACCAATCATCAGGATGCCCGATCGCCATCCATGTGATGCTTTGCCACCAAACATCCTAATTTCCTCACATCTCAGCTTGGGACTCATAACTGCAAGTATCCCCAAACATGGTTATCCTGAAGGTAAATCTATCCCAACCTTTTTCAATGGCATCAACTATTGAGATATTGAGAAAAAATAATCACTTTATACAATCTAAAATAAGCATCTTTGTGAGGCTTATCACCTATCCACCAATCGTCCCCAAACCTAGTATTTTTACCACCTCCAATCACTTTTTTAGAATATTGATAGAAAATATTCTTAACTTTGAACGATCTGCTCCAGAATTGGGAATCCCCAGCTTTGGGTTTAATCAGGGAAATGCATTTGCCCCTCAAATATTTATTGAGAAGCACATCTTGCCACAAACCAAATTCAGTCGATAACTTCCCGAACCATTTGTGTAACAAACCCTTATTAATGAATTCCAAATTTAGGATGCCTAAACGGCCTTGATCTCTAGGTTTACAGCAAGTGTTCCAATTCACTAAATGGTATTTCTTCTTATCTTCATTAACTTGCCACACCAACCTTGCTCTAAAGAAATCTGCTATTTTTCTACTCTCAACTGGAATGTGATAGAAGAGCATCATATATAGAGGGATGTTAGTAAGATAGGCTTGCACCAGGTTGATTCTATCAGCAATATTAGCAGTTTTCCTTACAACATCCACACCTTTTCTCAATTATCTTCTACACCCTCTGATGCCTGTTTCTAATTCTAACATTAGAAATATGAATAGCAAGACATCTCAGAGGGAAAGAGCCCAGTTTACAAGTAAAGTCTCTTGATACAAATTAGATTTTCCACTGGCATCTTCAAATAAAAATAGTTCAATTTTTTATGATTTTTTTGTCAAACCTGACATTTGCTCAAAAGCACATAGATAATTTAAAATTCCTAGCACTACTTTCATCATCTTGTAAAAGGAAGATAGTGTCATCAGTATATTGTAATGTGTTAATCCCATTATCCTGAACTCTCCCTAGAACCCCTTTCACAATCCCATTTTCTCTAGCCCTATCCATAATAATAAGAGCTAGAGCATCAACTACCAGATCAAAAATCAAAGGAGAAAGGCCATCCCCTTTGTGTGTTTTGAAATCTGGTCAAATTTTGTTATTCACCTTAATCCCAAGGTGGATGACAAATTGGCCTATTTTGTATATGTGCAATCAATAATCAACTTGGAGAGAAATAGAACATTTCTACAGTCTACAATTAAGCACCAAGATTCCTCAAAAAAAAAGCACCAATATTCCTCCCCAGGATTCAGTTTCACCAGAATACACAAGGTTGACGCTTTTTGGTGTACAAATGTTATTAAGCTTTTGCATCTCCCATGAGGAAAATAGGACATCTTCAGGTTTCCGACTAAATTTCAGAACCAGTCTACAGGAAAAATTGAATGCCGATATACTCTACCAATCTGTACATTTTTAAATTTCATGCTATTCCCCTTCTTATTTGCAGTAATCATTTACTCTGCTCGAGACGTTTACAGAGGCAACTACATCTTGTCAGCGATTCTGTAGAGCGCATCAGCCACCTTGCCAAGCACGCCGAGCAAGCTGCTTACTTGGTCCTTCCTCTGCTCCCTATCCAGTTGGCAGTTGATGTTCTGCGCCTCCAGTTGTGCTGCCACCATCCGACTGCTACGGTCTAGAATCCCAATAAGCTTGCCCTGCAGGTCAGTGGCTTCTTGTGGGGTATCATCGCTGCGCTGCCTCTTCTGACCAACCTGCGATGGTGGTGGCTCAGCAGTGATTTCTTCTTGTCGCTTGCCTTTGGATGTCCCTGCTTTGAGAAATTTAGATTGTTAGGTAGCGCTGTTGTTTGTGTCAGACTGCTTGCACGTCATGCTTAAAATTAGGAGTGGTGTGTTGATTTGGGAAAATGTGGAGTTCAGTTTAAGATCAACTTCATCCTTTTCCGGAAATAAGCTAGTATGATAACTCTTGTTTTTTTTCTGATTCTCATAAGTGACAAGTAAATCTAATTTTTTGCCTGTGTGTTCTTGTGCTTTCTTTTTCTGTCTGAGTTATGTCAGATGATAAGCATATCTCAAAAATCCACATGAAAAATGAGGTACTAGCTTGTTGATTATTTTTTTCTCAGCGAAGGAAAAGAGTAAACTAATGCTGGATTGTCAGTGAAATGAAAAGATCTACACATATTACTTTTGGTCATTTCAGAATCTGTCCAAGACTTCAATAGAAAAGGAGGCTGGTCAATTCTCTCAATCAAATTCCACGTGGATTGACCGTAATATAGTTTAATGACTGGAAGTAGCTAGAAAATATCCATAGTCAACTTATTAACATTATCGACAATGTTTCTGAATTGGCGCTGCCTGAAACGTTACATTGTGGCAAACAATTCTGAATTATAGCTGCCGGAAACTGACATGCTTCTGTGAACATCTTAAACCAGGTGGACTTGATGCCTAAAATACTTTGAGAATGAATTGGTTCGTTTTATTTTATAAATTCAGCTTCAAAACTGTCGCTTCTTAAATGTGTTTTCTGTACTTGTTAACTGAAAAATATTTCACCATATTGTCAACTCAAAACAGGCTGAACAGCTATGGTTGTTGCCTGTGGTCAGTCTTTCTATAGAAAAAAGAAAGAAATGATATGCAATTTTGGTTGTTGCGATTTCTTCTTAATGAAAATAAGGCATCTTTGAGAATAGTTTTAGCAATACGAGTAGCATTTAGCATCTAGCAGATATGAATGACACGGGTAGTGTTTAATATTCTTATTTGCAACATCTCTATGATCAATTCGGTACAGTTTCGGATCTTAGAAAATATGAGTGAGACAAAACTTCAGGTGTATTTAGTGTTTAAGAGTTTTTGTCTGATGAAACCAATGGAAAAGATGTTCTACATAAGTGGGAACAAGTCTAGAATGAGGCCCGTAAGAAACTTGAGCACAACAGTATGGAAGGGAAAATCTCAAACATTTGAATAGGAACCATGTAAAATTCAGTTCCCTTTACCTTGCTCCGAGCTCCCTTGCGTAGGTGCCTCAGTCTTCTTCTCTGCAACCAACCCCACAAGAAGCAAAACTATTTCAGCCAAGCAACCAACCAAACTGACAATATGAGAAGAGTCTGAGCAGTAACACATTTAACTTCAGGAATAAAAAAAAAAAGTTAATTTGCATGCGCTGCCCAATATAATTGAAAAACTAACGGAAAAAGGGAATGTTTTTTCTCTTTAAAAAATGGATGTCAAATCCAAAGAGAACTGAGAAATCGACACAACAACAGAGCAGCTCTTACATTGAGCAGTGAGAATGTAATACAGTTGGCACCCAAAATTCAAGAATTATTCTGCATCCTGAAAAGGATAATAGCAGCAAGTGTTGTGCAGATCAAATTATCACGCACCAAAACCTTTTGTTAAACATGCATCTACATGCGTCTCTTTTGTGTATTAGAAGAAGAACACATCAAGGCTGCCAATCATGCGCCAAATCGAGTTCTTGGATGCAGAAAAGGTCACACCTCCGAGATCAAATTTGTGGAAGAAAAAAAGGAAGACGAAATCTAGTAGTAATACCGATGAAGCTCACGCTTTTACCGCCAACAATCAGCAACAAACCAGCAGCTCAACTGCATCATCAATTCAAAAAGCACACATTTTTGGCATGAAAGAAGAGAGCAGCGCGCTCACCGGGTGCCAGCACAGGCACGGGCACGGCCACCGCCGCGGGTGCCTGAGATGGAGACGGATATGGAGCTCTCGGAAGCAAAAGTACCGGCACCGGCACCGGCGCTGGCGTGGACGTTTCCTCGTCTTCTTCCTCAGACGAGGAGGAGGACGAAAACAGCCCGTCGTCCCCGGCGGCGGATGCGCGGCCACTGTCAAACACCACCTTCTCCTTGCCCTCCTCCTCCTCCTCCTCCTCCACAACATCCGCGAGCACCACGGCCGCATTACTTCCACCGTCACGGACACCGCCGCCGCCGCTGCCGCGGCCCTCGATTATGTCGTACACCTCGCGGTCAAAGAATCCCGGGAGCCTCCTCTCTCGCCGCGCATCGTTTCGCATGGCCCAGAAAGACACCTCCTTGCCCGCTGCGGACGGCAGTGAGCGCTCCCACTCCCTGATCTTCTTGTAGTCGCCGGCGAGGTTGCTCCACCGCTTACGGCACTGCACGGGACCCCGCTCCACGCCGTGCCGCCGGCAGTACTCCGCCACGGCTGCCCACTTAGTCGGCTCCGCGGCCGCACCACCTGCGCCCCTGCCCCTGCCGCGCCCGCGGACCTCCACCACCCGCTTCCCCTCGATGAGGACCAGTATCTCCTGCCGCGTCCACCGCGGCAGCCGCGCCGCGCGCCCAGGCCCTGCGATCCCGCCGCCGGACTCGCCGGCGCTAGACATGCCGCGCGAACGGCACGACAACTCTGACCTTTCCGGGCGCGCGGCGTCTGTCGCCGGTGCAACGGCGAACTAATGAATTGTGGAGAGAAACGGAGGTGTGGGAAGCAAAGCAACGGAGGGGGAGAAGGATGTGTGTCTTAACCCTTAAGCCGCGGATTTCGACAGAGTGGTCTTAATTGGGTGTAGACTAATGATGATTAAGTGGGGGATTATCGGGGTGGATTCTCGAAAGTGGGAGGAAAAAGGAAGAGTTGTTGGAATGATGATTAGAGCAAGATTAATGGAGGACAATTCGTGGGTTACATTATAGAGTGAGAGGGTCCGTTCTGGTTTTCTTCTGCACCCTCCGGTCCAAAATATAAGGTGTATTGTTTTCCGTGCAAGTCAACTATTTGAATGTTTGACCACGATTGTAGAATAAAATATCAATATATTCAATACCTAGTAGATAAAATATGAAACTACTTGCCATGATAAATTGAATGATATAAAATTTTCTTTTGTGGATATTGATATATTTTTAAAAAAACTTGGTCAAAGTTGCATTCGTTTGACTTTTGAAAAAATAAATACACCTTATATAAAGGAACGGAGGGAGTAGATGGTAGGGTGGGATAGATTACTACTGTTGTGATATTCATTCCTATGCTTTTCCTGATGTGATGGAATAATTGGAAGAGTCGTTGTAATACACTCATAGGAGTACTTCCACACGATTGTTTCAGGTAGTTCAGGGTATCTTTAACTCGAATTCTTAAATTGTCACACAAAAGTTCTGCTCAATTCCGGTTTGCCACCTAATATTATCTCGCAATTATCGACATTTGTTTTTAAAGTGGACGCGACTGATTACTCAAACCCAAGAGGCGCATTGACCAAGAGCTTGACTCTCCACACCTGTTAAATATCAGAGGGTTGGTGACGGTGTGCTATACCGGAGGTGGCCCACATAAGGGTTTAGTCGAACTCTATGGCTCAAGGTGTTTCCCACGGTGCGTAAGAGGAGCACAAATGCTCTTTCCCGAAGATCACAACGCTTGACGCACAAGATTTGGACTCCTAGCTATTTTAATAGTTATATGTCGGCTACTTCTTGTAACCTTAGGCCTCGCTACCCTTATAAAAAGCGAGGCCAAGAGAGACTCGAGATGATCTTGTCATCTTGTTATCAATCTCGGCAGAACTAGGCACATTGTAATCCTCTCTTTCGAGGTGATCTACACCATCAATAATTGAAACTAGCATGATTAGAGGTTAGTCTTGTCATGAGGCTTCAAACCTGGGTAAATCCCTCGAATGTTCTCCTATCTAGTACTTTCGACAACACACACCATCCTACCGAAATATCCGTGGATTTCTACTCTGACAGTTGGCGCGCCAGGTAGGGGTGTCGAGCGCCAAAGATCGAATCCAAATTGGATCTTCACCACTTGTCGGCGACTTCACGCCATTACAGGAGTTCATCTTCGGCGACTTCAACTTCATCGCCGACCCCATGGGACGACTCTACAACAACATGACGTTCCCATGTACCGACTCAGCGGGACAACCCTTTAACAACCCGCTGTCCCACTTCGCCGATTCTATCAACTTCGGGACACTCACCTTCTTCACCGAAAATCAAGGCAATCTAAGACTCCATGTTCCTCCTACAACATGGGAAGGAACCAGGGGGGCTCGGAACGATCAAGCACCTATCCCATACACCGATCCTGGATCCATCACTAGCCCCAATCGTATACCACCTACATCAACACCAGGTATTGACGGAGCAGGCACATGCTCCACGACAACATCGCCAGATCCCGTCGAACCATCCAACTCACCGCCATGCTACTAATCAACGACGGAATGAAGCTCTACACCAACATCGCTTCGTCCCTCTCACAACCAGGAAATCAGGCGCCATAAGGAAGCAAGGGTCATCTCTGACTCGAGCCATGCATGCATCAACAACGCCGACTGAAACCACCAAGACACATTTTCTCTCAAAGCATCACGATGACAAAACCCAACTAAGCCAGCCTCACGTACCAAGTAAAACACGGTCGCATTCACCCGCAAAGCAAACATCAGGGGCCAACTTGATTTGTGATCACATGAAATCCCTCCTCATAAGAGCACGCAAGAAAAGTGACCAACATAGTCAGAACGACGCATCACTAGCCCAGTAGAGCTCCCAAAGGCATGAAGGGTTCATCATACATAACGTTTTCATGACAAACACGACCAATGAAACGTGGAATGGATCGGGACCCCCCAACACCGCAGCGACAAACAACGGGGGCCGCCAACAAACAAATGAGAACGGAGAAGCAACAGATGCACCCCTAGCTACGCAACTCCTCTGTCTAAAGAGCAGTTAGCCAACCTCTAAACGCCAATATCAGGAGATGAAGCACCATCCATAGTTCTAGAGATAGCAAGGAAATCACTCCTCGCTCTTGACAAACAACAACAACAAGGAGTATGGCATGATGCCACAATAGTGGAGATGGCCGTCCGACCACGATGACTACGAGTCCAAACCCTCACAAGACTAGCCGCTCTAGGAAGAAACACATGAGCACATTTACCCACGCCCGAAGTATGACCAGAACTCCGGACACCTGCCCGATGCCTACATCTCATAGCGACACTCACCGAACAACTCGGAGACTCCCTAGAAACAACTCGGGTCAAGGCTACTCTCTAACAAGGGATGACACTCCAAGAGGCTGCCGGTGACTCGGAGGATAAGTTGGGAAACACAGAAGATGTGCTCTCCACAGAATAGTGTATGCATCTACAAAAACATTTCTCCAGCGTGATGGGCCACGACCTCACAACTCTGATAAAAAAATTCGCCGCAAGGGCCACAAGCTAGCACCACTACCAATCAAAATACCCATGAGAATGCGACTGGTACATCAACCGGATGTGAGAGGTATTTGATACGCGAGAGATGATAATTTCTTCTCACCCTTCGTTGGTTATCCCAAGTGGAAGGTGAGATGCATCGTAGCGGCAAGTTTCCCTCGGTGAAGATACCGAGGTTTTAAGATTTTCTCCCGTAGGACTCCGGAAATGATAAGTAGGTGGCAAGAAAACAATGGCACCGTTTACGACAAACGTTGCTTCCTTGACCTGGACCTGCACACAACACAAATAATTTTGTTCCCAACGAAGTTCAGAGAGCTTGTCAATCTCTCCGGTCTTGTTGTGTACAAAGGATAAAAAACACAGGATAATGATAATGATAGCAACTGAAAGTAAATACTGAAAAGTAAATGATCTTGTAAACAGTGATGAGAATATGGATCGGGGTCCCGTGATGTTCACTAGTGATGTCTCTCTCCCAAAAGACGATAAAACTTATATGCGAGGTAAAAAAACTTACAGATGGGCAATTGACAGGATTATAATCGCACCGCAATGCTAACTATGTTACAAAAGAAAGGAAGAGGCTCATAAGCATGGGCAGTACGCCAAAATAAGTAGACCGAAATCATCTGCATCTACTACTAATCATCCACCTTGAGATATCTATCCAGAACATCTCGCTGGTATTAAGTTGCGATCCCCAACCAAAGTGTAAACCCAAAGCAATAGACAACTGCATTAAAAAGAACTTTGCATAAAGTAAACAATCCTTGCAACCGCGGTTACATGCACCGTTGTTTTCCCCCTTATGGCCACAACACATCCCAAGACTCATGTTTCTGTCACTCAAGCGTGTCATCAGGGGCATGTACCCACAATCGAGCATAACGTTCCCTCTTGGAGTCACTACCTATTACTTGGACAAAGCAATAAACATCAACGGAGAACATGCAAGAATTACCTAGGAACAAAAGTATTAGAGATAAAAACCAAATATATTACTCTATCACAATCTGAACATAATCTCATAATCCATCAGATCCCATCAAACTCAACATAGAAACAACAGAAGAATTACATATGTGCCTCGATCATGTAGGGCAGCTCACGAGGTCTAAACCATGAAGAACAAAGAGGGGAGGAGAACATCACATAGCTACTGATCACGGACCCATAGTCCAAGGTAGACTACTCACGACACATCCGGGAAGCGTCCATGGTGGAGGAGAAGCTCCCGGAGGTCGATCCTCCCTCCGGCAGGGTGCCGGGAAGGGTCCTGATGGTGCTCCCGATCTTGGAAGCATGGTGGTGGCGGAACAGAGGCAAGTTTGTGAAATAGGGCTCTGTCTTCGGAGGTTTCCCGTGACGGAGATTAAATAGGCAAAGGGGGGGGGGCAGCCAGGGGGGCCACCGGGGGTACATGCGTCCCCTGGCGCGGCCAAGCCCCTGGCCGCGCCAGGTGGCCGCCTAGGCACCTGGTGGTGGCCCCCTGTCCCTCCTTTTGGGCTCTTTAAGCTTTCGACATGCTGATTTTTATCTGTTTTCCCGGATTTTTGGAGTACTTTTTATATGGGGAAAAACTGAAATAGAAAAACAAAAGAAAACAGGAACTGGCACTAGGGTGCACTGAGTTAGTAGGTTAGTCCAAATATGATCAAAAGTGTATGAAATTGTATCTAGATCATAGCAATATCACACAAAACATGCATGGAACGAGCATAAATTATCGATATGTTTGGGACGTATCAACATCCCCAAGCTTAATTTCTGCTCGTCCTCGAGTAGGTAAATGATAATAAACATAATTTCTGTGGTGACATGCTAGCAACCATATGAGAACTTTGAAAAGTAAAGCAATCAAGGTATGTGATTCCATTCAAGTCATAACATGCAAGAGTCTATTTAGCATTGAAACAAGTAACAAAAGAACATTAGGTGCAAGATCTCTCGCTGTCCGTGACTCGAATGTCTCCAAATGGTGTTTGCGTGCAAGAAGGGGGATAAGGAATACGAGAAAAAATTATTTTGTTGAGAACTAAATCTACTAAAGTTTCACACTTGGTACTCTTTGGAATCTTATCTTGACTCGTCCCCAGACCACTAGCCAGGTACAAGTTAATTTGATCCACTCCTTTTCGATATTTTGAGCACTCATGCAATGGATGAGCGTAAGCACGAGAGTTGACACTTAGGATGGCAAAGAGAGAATATGGTGGAGGAGGAAGACAAAAAGGGTGAGAAAGGCTCAAATCAATGAGGACAATCATAGGAGAGAAGGCCAAATGATAGATATGATGTGAGGAGTAGGGATTGCCATGCAACAGATGCACATATGACCTGAAAAGCTCTCCAATGGTACTAGTGGGGGTGCATCTAACTTGCTTGCTCACGAAGACCTAGATCTCTTTTTAGGAGGCTCATCCTTGGAATATGCAAGCCAAGTTCTATAGTTTGAAGGTCCCCACATAGCTATATGCATGATCATATCTATGGAGTACAAGGATAAGAGGGAGTACTAGTGTGGATCTTTCAAAAGGATAGTAGTGTTGCCCCCTTTTTTTTCTTCTCTTTTTTCTATTTTTTTGTATTTTTTTAGTGGCCTCAATGGCTCTTTCTATTTAACTCTCATTTGTCCTCTTTGGGATCTTTTATTTTGTCCACTTTGGGATCTTTTCCCCACTTAAGGGCAACACTCTAATTTACAAGAGGGTATAGAAGATCTTTCACACTTTAAAATCTACTCAAATCATAAAGAAGATGTAGCTATCATGATGTATGCAATGTATGCCGCTGCCAGTGTAGCAGGAACATGTATGACATGAAGATCAAGTCATGAAGAGGTGGATGCTGCATGGAAATATATCTCGGAAAGGCTATGAAAATGCCTTGATAGGTAGGTATGGTGGCTGTTTTGAGGAAAGATATAAGGAGGTTTATGATGACAGAACATGTCATACCAAGGGTTTGGATGTACCGGCGAAGGTGGACGCCAATTCTCGGAGTGAGAAGAAGGCAATGCAAGACACATGAGAGGCTAGCAAATATGAGGAGGTGGAACTGTCAACTTTCAATACTTACATTAGTCCGAAGAACTCATGCACTTATTATCGGTAACTCTCAATCTAATAAGGAGGTTCACAAAGAGACAAGTACCCCGAGGAGGAGTGTATGGGGGTTTGGTTATCCTTGCGCATCCTCGACTCATGGTACGTGAATGTACTCTAATATTCGATCCCTCCAAAGATTAGCGATCCATCTAGTAGCCAGAGTTCTCAACTAGTTTTGTAGGTTTTGAAAATAAACACGGATAGCCCAAAATACGACACCTATCACTAATAGGATAGAGCTCTTGACACCAAAAGTTCAAACATTACTCACATCAATACCTCAAAACTATTGCAAGTTACTACTAAAATTAAATAGCAACCTCAATTACCTACTCTCAAAACAAGACACAACTCAGTGCAACAACCAACTCTCTTAACAAGATAAACATGAAAACTAAAGAGAGTTCCAGCAGAAAACTAAACAAAATCCAAGGCTCTTTCTAAAGACAAACTAAAACTAAACATGGCAGTAGCTATGAAAAGATAAAGAACACACAACAGTAAAAAGATAGGCATGAAAATTCCTATGATGTGTTCTAGATTTTGAAAGTGGAGCGTGTTTCTCTCCCACAAAAAGTAAGACGGGGTCTAACTTGTTATGAACAGCAAGCAAAGCTAAAGAAAACAAAAAGTAAAACCTAAGAGCGGGACGCTCCAAGCATAGCACATAACGCATGAAGTGATAAAAATATAGTGAGACGAAGGACGAACTGATGATTGTTGATGAAGAAGGGGATGCACGGGGGCATCCCCAAGTTTAGACGCTTGATTCTCCTTGAATATTTATTGGGGATGCATGGGGGCATCCCCAAGCTTGAGCGCTTGACTCTCCTGGATCTTCTTTCATCATCTTCCATCGCACACTTGAAAACTCCCTTCATACATAACTCATCATAAGCTGATTAGAGAGGTCAGTACCCTTAATAAAATATTTTTTCCCCACTGGATATAAAGATATTCTTGAATAGCCACTGTTTCTCAAGATTGCCAAAAGGTTTTTTCAAAGAAAAAGCAAGCTAAAGGTTTGCAAAAGATAGGAGAGATAAAACGTGGCAGAATCTGTGAAAAACAGAACAACAAGTAGTAAAGAACTTTTTAGGGGTACTTCTGAACCTCAAATAAAAAAAAACTCAGAACATACGAAAGTTCCGAGATTGTATAGAGCACGCTGTGTAAAAAATTCATTTCAAAAATATGAACTGGTGATTTGATCCGATTTTTCCGCCACGAAGACATAATCTGTTTTCTGGACAACATGTCACAACTTTCGCTTCCCTTGTCATATGAGGCTATAACTTGGCACAGAGCTTGAAAATAAAGATACAATGATGTTGCTATAGTAGTAAAAATCATCAAGACCACTAAAAACAGAAGTAAAAACATCTTGGGTTGCCTTCCAACAAGCACTTTCTTTTACGCCTTTAAGCTAGGCATAAGGCAAAAGAAGAATCAAGTTTTATCAAGAGAAAGAGAATAGCTAGCCCATGTAACGAACTCAAAAGGTAACTTGATCTTCTTTCTAGGGAAGTGTTCCATCCCCTTTGTGAGAGGAATTGAAATTTTATATTCCCCTCTTTCATGTCAATGATAGCACCAACGGTGCGGAGAAAAGGGTGTCCCAAAATAATTGGACATAAAGGTTCACACTCTATATCCATAATAATAAAATCAACGGGAACATAGTTGTCATTGACAATGATAAGAACATCGTTGATCTTCCCCAAAGGTTTCTTTACAGAAGAATCAACGAGACAAACACCAAAAGAACAAGAATCAAAAGGTTTCAATTCAAACATATCATACATTCTTTTGGGCATGACGGAGGTACTAGCTCCAACGTCACATAAAGCATAGAAAGAGAAGTTATTTAATTTAATTTTGATCATAGGGTCCCAACCATCATCTAGCTTCCTAGGTACGGAGGCTTCTATCCTTAGCTTCTCCTCCCTAGCTTTGATGAGACCATTTGTGATATGCTCCGTCAAGGCAAGATTAAGTGTGCTAGTGTGGGGGTCTCTAGACATTTTGTGTAGTAAGCTAATAACTTCTGAGAGGGTGCAACTATCAAAATCAACTAGACGATACCCCGAGCATTGCTGCAGAAGCTTTTAACAAATAATTTGATGTTGTAAAATACGATTTTTAATGAAACTTAGTATAATTTAATTATTAAACCTTTTTTAAATAACTATTGTTTAGTGTGAAAATCTAAGTAAAAATGATGGAAAAACTAAAAATGAGTGTGATTTTTGTTTTATTAATTTATTACCTTTAGAATATAGCGGCGAAATGATATGAGACGAAAACAACGTTGAGTGGAGCCATCACCCTTAGCTAAACCTAGAAGAATGATAGCAACTACATATGTGCATTCATAAAAAAAATCCCATAGAAAATTAAAATGTGAGCCAACTCATAGTTCTACTTTCTATAAAAATATTGTTTCAAAATGGTGAGGCTTAGTGCAGAAATAAATTAATAATTATTTGGGATAGGTTGCATGCACATGCAGGTTTAATGAAGGATGTGCATGAAGAGTGTAAGGCCCGATATGCGGTACTGTTCCAGATCTAGGTGTTACCACCCAGATCCGGGGACGAAGCACATATCGGTCCCACCGCGACATATGACAAAGCCATATGCCCCGAATGTCCAACATGATATCACAACATTACAGATACAAGGATACAACATCTCATACAATCGTCATACAACTGCCTCAATTACAATACAACAGCGGAAGATATATGTCTGAGTACAGACTACAAGAAAATGCCTAGTGGCAAAGATAAAAACATTGATCCCATAACCACACGGGTCCAGGCCCTCCGCCGGGATCCGCCTAACTAGTCGTCGTCGAGTCTCCACGTGAAACGTCGATCACCATACCTGTTGTCGATCAATAAGCCTGAATAGAGTTTGGGGGGTAGTATCATGAGTACAGAGGTACTCAGCATCCAACTGTAGTGGTCATCTGACCCAGCAAGGACTTCATCACTCGTCATTCTAGGACAACTAGTAGTTTACGGTAAGGAAGGGGTAAGTGGTGAGGTTGCTGCCGCACTAGCATTTGATGAAGTGGCTAACGATCTAGAGAGTAAGATAAGAAGCCAAGCATTCGATGAGGAATCGCCTCCAACAAGTCTTTCTATCAACTACTTACGCAATCATAACACCTATCCTATCCTTGTCATCCTCTTCGCATCTCGACGAAGAAGAAGCAGTCAAGGCACACACACACACGTTGATCAAGTTATATTAAGATTATCTCATTTGTTGTTGTCTATGAACAAGGAGTAGGTCTCAAGTCGTCCATAACCGTGGACACGGCTTCTCGAAAAGATTTAACCCTGCAGGGGTGTACCAACTGCCCATTACGAGGCTCCGCACGCATGTCCACCTCTCTCAGTTGCTACCCATCATAGGCAACCATTTTATGATTTAGTTCCAAGAGATCCGAAACGACAGGTCCCTCTAACTAACAACGCACAAATCCGGGTGGCCCCCGGGGAGTCGACACCCAATCCAAAAGCTGGCCACATTCTCGGATCGGACTCTTCCGTAAGGCTAAGGTCGGGGTTAGTCTCGCCTATATAACATGGGACTTCCCTAGCTCACCAAGTGTGGACAACAGAGGAACTAAGTCTTCGCTGGCCCGAGTTGTTTGAAAACTACTGGAAGCTGACCAGCACACACATGGTTTCAAATGGTAAATCAGCTTGGGCCACCTCTAGAAATGTTTGAAGCTAGGTAGGTAAGAAGAGGGGACCCCATAAAATCCCACACGCGATTAGGCACGCTCAGTCTTAAAACCAATACCCGGAACTCGGATCCTAGTTGACTCGAATGGAACAAAGCGTCGGGGCGGGATAGCCTAGACCTTCCATCCTTCGTCGAATATAGTCAACATTATAATAATCATACCATCAACAACAATATAATAACGATAATGTGATATCCCAAACCAAGGAGTAACAGGGTAACATTGTAGCATTCTAAGCATGCATACTAAGCAGGGGCCGAGCAACGAGCAACAGTAACATAGCATTACATGGTTTGGTAGGAAGGGACATGGCTGTATCGGTTTGAAAGAGGCTGTAAACATGTGGTAGGATCAAACATCGAACCTAACCTAGACTAGCATGCAAACCGCTGGTTGAAATAGAATGGATCATAAGTAATGCATAGTCCTTGCCTATTGATAAGTCGGATTCCGAAGGTGTCGTCGATCGCAAGCTCGCATCGTCTCCGAGAGGTACCCGCGGAAGCACACAAGACGATAAACACTGGAAAGCAATCAACGAGCAAGCACTCTATTACTACGGGGAAACACAAGATCAAGAAGACAGCACACGACACGGCAACGCGATATGGATCGATCGTCGAGAACGGTTACTAATAGTTTAAGTGGGGTATCGGTCACACACGACGAATACCGCACGTTTACGGTGGTTCAAGTTGTTTAGATACAGGTGATCAACAAGGTTGTTAACATGGCAACTCAAGCAAGCATGGCATAGCACACAAACATGGCAAGAGGTGAAGCACAAAGTAAACTATCTAATCTAGTCAATTTAAGTGAGGCATAACCTAAACATGGCATACACTAAGTGCCGCACGACAATTAATGTATTTGGTACTGTTCTGTCCTAAACCATATTTTAGGTTGGTTAACAACAGCAAAAAATAACATAAACACAATGTACACGAAAAACTAATCAAGTTACATATAAAGAACACCCCAAACGGAGTTACGGTTAAAAAGATATAAGCAAAACAAGTTACGGGCACAATCTGCCAACATCACGAAGCACACTTTAGTGCAATGCATAAACAACATAATGAATGCAAAGATGCTCACAAATGATATGAAATAAAGTAGACATGACAGGTAAGGAATGGCAAAAAGAATCATGCAAAAAGGCATCACAGATCAAAAGATATTAAGCAAACAACATGGCATCGCAAAGTAACAGACTTAGAGAAAAACAGAGGTGGCTGTCAAAAACAGCAGCATCGCAACCTTGGAGCTAAATAACTATATGACCAGCAAGCATATCATGGCAGTGCAATACATGGGATGAAAGTAGACATGATGCTTAACAATATGCAATTGGAATCACTCAATTCCGATAAACGGTCGCGACACACTCGTCGACCGAAGTTGCAACAAAATAACAGTTTCAGGAACAGCAGCACACTAACATCAGGATCACCACTTTTGAGCAAGACACAATCATTATGCAGCAAGCAATTATGGCATGTGAATGCATGGCACTAAAGTAGAAACAATGCTTAACATGATGCAAAATGAATCAATCAATTCCGTTGAACGGTTGCGAAGCAATCGTCACCCGAAGTTGCAATAAAATAATAACAGCAGCACTTAACAGCAATTAAAAGGAGTTTAACGGCCTGATGCCCACTTCAACACAAAATTAAATTATCTAAACGACCTCAAATGGAAAAACTTTCTGCATACGGACGCTAGAGCACACAAAACTAAGCAACTTTCATTTTGGGGGCACGTTCATCGGAGCTACGGATCAACGGGAAAACGCAGTACAAAACGGGATCAGCAGCAATATATCTCAGACTTAGCAAAATCTGGAAAATGGAAAAAACAACAGAAAAAAAGAAGTCGGGCCTCACCAAGCTGGGCTCGGCCCAAAGCGGCCTGGGAGGCGCTGGAGTGGAGGCCGGCCTGCTGGCGCGCTGGGCGTGGGAGCTGGGCCGGCCCACCTGCGCTGGGAGGCAGCCCAGCCGGCGGTTGGAGGGAGCCGGCTCGATCCCGCCTGGATCGAGACCGACGGCGGTGACTGCAGCCGCTCTCGGCTCGCCGGACGGAGGGGCCCGGCCTGGAGGGCGGCCAGGTGGCGTGTGGCGGCGGGGCACCGGCGGATCTCGCCGGATCCGGCCGGGCGGCGTCGCTGGAGGCGGAGGAGCTGCTCGGGCCGGCGAGCTCGGGCCTCCTCCATGGCGCAGCGGCCACCTGCAGCGAGAGAGGTGAGGGAGGAGGTTAGGGAGAGGGAGAGAAGAGAGGGAAAGAGAAGGAGAGAGGAGAGGGCCTGGCCGGGAGAAGGGGTCGGCCGGCTGGGGCCTTGCCGGCGGATGGCCAGAGTTGCGGCGGCGCGGTGGTGCCCTCGGGCAGGGTGGCTCGGTTGGTGAGGAGAGAGGTAGGTCAGTGGACGGTTCCTGGCCGTCAGATCGGAAGATCTGATGGTCCAGATCGCTCAGGAGAGAAATTCCAGATCTGAGGGGCTAGGTTGCGAAAATTGGGGCTATGTTTGAGGGGGTGGCTGCAATTTGTGGCTAGGGAAACCCTAGAAATGGGTGGGAGTGTGGTGGTCGTTATATAGCCCCGGTGGCTGGCAGTTTGCAAAAACATCCCTGGTTTTTCTATCGCGCGCGTGGTGCTCACGTTTCTGACCGCCGGGGGTCCGCAGTACCTCCGTGTCGGGAATCGGGGTTAGCGCATGCAAGTCCCGCTACGACATAGTCATATGGAGAGCCGAGAACCGTACCCACTTGTCTAAGTAGACAAGGCCAAGCACAGAACATTCTCGGAAAGCATCGTACGTGAGGGGAATCCCATCCAGGCCGGATGATCAACTGAGATGGGTCCTCATCGTCCGCACACAAGTCTAATGATATGGGTGATGAACTCCCATATTCAAAGACAAGTCGCCTCAACCATACTATCGACTATCTCATAACTCTTACATAGACTTACTCCAGCCCGATCACTTAGTCGGGGTCTAGGGCGGGCTCAATCATACCACAAAGTGTGCACGAGACGGAGTCTCGAGCAATCGCATCGCGATGCCCCAAGATGCGCACATCTAAGGGCCACTTGGTGTATGAAAGACCGCCAGCCAGATCACAACTAAGGTCTCGAAAACCCATACAAAGACATGCATGTTATAAACATACACGCAGCACACATGCCTTGTATGAACAGCAGGTATCATTGCAATTCTCTACAAAGTATACATTTTATTGATAACTCTTACAAAGTGCACACAGAGATCACAAGTATGTGATCCAACATTACAACAGACAAGCGGAAGCAAAGTATGTCTGAGTACAGACAAGTTTAGCAAATGGCTTAAGAAGCCTTATTTAAGCCCTCCACGAGGGAACCAGTCGTCTGACTGGGACTAGACTAGCTTGATCTTCAGTCGTCGAGCTTGATGAAGAAGCCACCTTCGGGGTTAGTGGGTTCATCTAAAACATAGAATGAGCAAACGTGAGTACAAAGTCGTACTCAGCAAGACTCACATAGGAGCTACACTACTCATTCACATGTATCAAGGTAAAGGGAGGTGGGGTTTCACTTGCAGAAGTGCCAGCTTTGACTTGGCTAATCCTGAACTACGAGTACCAGACTTGAGGTAAGGAGCGTACACGAGTCCACTACTTTCTCCAACCAATTACACCACTATGGTGCCTTCCTCGATTTCCCCATGAAAAAGCACGCCATAACACTCACACTTATCTTGGTGTGTTTTAGAAGTATCTAGTTCAAGTTGTATAATAATCAAGCTAAGCTTTCCAAGCAGTCATTTACCGTGGACGCGACTATTCGAATAGTTTTGTTAACCCTGCAGGGGTGTACCGCTACACACACATGATCATCGGTTACCGCATTTGTACTCGACACCGTTCAAGAAGTGTCGGCGAGGATGCTCACCACAATTGTTACCTCATAACCTATCTAGTCCAAGAAAGCCGCCTACCTGGGTTGGCTACCACTATCGTGAACCCGGCCGGTTTACCGAAGTGGACCCAGATGATGTGTGCGTGGTGCATAAGCCGGTCTCGGGTGAGCCGTTTTCTCACTTAGCAGCCAGGCCACAGACCTATCAGAACTCCGAACTATTGCGACATCTGGACATCGAAAGGGATGAGTTAGTAAGCTGAGAGGGGTCAGTGAGCCCAATGTGTGGTTGTACTCTTCATCTTGGATCACCACACAAGAACTCGGACTTAGGGCGGTGTTCAACGAGACAACCCACTGTGTACTCCTACACAGCCTCTCATCGTTCACCTTGTATTAGGGTAGATTCACCAACACCTTTCCACCAACATCATCATGATCACTACCATCCCGATTCACATAACAGTATCAACATGGTGTCACTCTAAGCATGCAATAAGCAATAACAATTGCAGGGCCACATGATATCAATCAACTCCTACATTTTCTAGGATTGTGGTTTGCTTACTACTGTGACAAATGATAGGTCATGCAAAGGAATGGTTTCATTTATGCGGTAGAAACGTAGCATGGTAATCATCCTAAACAATGCATAAGAGAGACATGAGAGGGAAGTGGGATTTTATCGACATGATCAATGGGTGTTTGCTTGCCTTGATGACGAGGTTCGGGTTCGGGGTCTTCAACGAAGGGGGCAGCCTCTTGTTCCGGTTCCACCTCTACTCGACAAACAACAAACAAGGTAGCAAAGTAAATACAATGCACGATCACATGGTTGAAGGTTGAAACTTGATGTATATGCTTTGATGTGTGAAGCAATTCCACTTAAATGGGGTATTTGCTAATGAATTTGCAAATTTAAACTCCACATATGATTTCGAATTTAGCCAAGTTTCATATGACATTGTTTGATCAAGTTAAACCATTTTGAAATGTGTATGATATGCCTCTGAAGTTCAAGTATAATGTGGTATGTTGATATGGTTCAAATTGCAAAAGCATTTGAAATGACTTTGATTTAATTCCATTTAAATCAAATAGCAAAAGCTACTGATCTCATTTTAAATTCAACTCAAACATGGTTGAAAGTTGGATATTTGGATAGCTTATTTCCTCCTGATCATTTTTCATATATTATTTGTTAAATTTGGAATTGATATGAATTTTCTATGAATTTCCAAAGTTTCAGCCTTTTTCTGGAATTTCTGTAATTATATAAATCATTTATTCGAATTACTGCGTCAGGCTTGCGCAAGGGTGACGTCAGGGGGGGTCTGACGTGTGGGGCCAGCATGCCAGTGGGTTAGTTAACTAACCCGGTTAGTTTAAACTAACCAGGGATTAGTTAGCGGCCTGGGCCCACTGGTCAGTGGCCCAGGGGGGTGGTTAGTGAGGTCATTAGCCTCAAGATAACTCCAGCCACTGGCGGCTAACCGGCGGCGACTACAAGGGACGGAGGTGTCTCGCCGGAATGGGATCCCGGCCACGGCTTGGCATGGGGAGGCCACGGGGACGCACCTCGCGCTCGTCTGCGTCTAGTGGTGCACACGGGAGGGCAAGGGGGTGGCCGGAGCCTCGCCGGCGTTGAGGTTCGGCGGCGGCCGTGGCTCGGTTTAGAAGTAGACGTCGACTCCGTGCACCCAAACGACCGGGAAGTAGTGCGTTGCAACGCTGGGGTGGAGGGGAACACAACGCGCGCCCTGGCTGAGACGGAGGAGCATAGGGGCGACCTCGAGCTCACCCATGGCGGAGGCCGTGCTCGGCTCCCATGGCGAATCGCAAAGGAGAGGGAGAGAAACTCCGGGGTTGGTCGGGGAGGATGAAGAATCTCACCCTGATGCTAGCAGAGTGGCCAGGGAGGTCGGGGAGGTCGTGGTGGCGGCGAATTCGACGACGGCGATTTGCGGGTCCGGCGAGTCCTCGATCAAGCGTGCGTCGTCCACGAGCTCGATTAAGGGGCCATCTTCTCCAGATCGGGGTGGTCGACGGTGCTGCGCAGGATGGACAAGGTCTCCGGGCTCCTCTCCGTCGTTGGCCGCGGGTTTCGTCGACGGCGAACGGCGGCTGCTCTCGGGGAAGAAGGGGAAAACGAGGAGAAGGCGCGAGACGAAGTGGCGATGGGGGGAAGTGGTTCACGGTGTCGTTCTTGTCTCCGTGGCACAAGGAAGGAGGCTGGGAGGGCCTCCAGGAAGGCAAGCAGGTGGCGCCGGCGTCGGCATGCCGGGCACGCAGCTGGCTGCTCGTGCCCGGGGAAGAAGACAAAAGCCAAGGTGGGCCTGGGCTGCGGTTAGGTTAGTTGGGCCTAGGGTCCAAGGTAAGTGGGCTACTTTCTGTTTTTCTAATTTCCTTTCTGTTTTATTTCTGCCATTTGTTTTGGCTAGCCAAAAAAATAGCAAACCATTTTATTAAATGCTCATAATTTTTATATGGCCTCACGAAATAATATACTAGCCACTTATAAATTTTGAACATTTTTAAAATTCAAATAATTTGAATCTTAACTCAAATAGGGGTTTTTGATTAATTCCAAGGCACTGTTTGAATATTTCAAAAATCCATGAGCATGGGGTGGGTCCCACATCACTTGATATGTGATCACACTCATTTATAAGACTTTTCAAAAATCTAACATGAATTTTTGGAGAAGATTTTTATCTGTCCTTTTGAAATAATTCATCTGGGGGGGGGGGGTTCCTTCTCCCATTTTGCTTTGGAAATTGATTTCAATGATTTCTTTTGAAATTTTTAACATGATGCAAGTGACTTGCTAACCTTAGCACATTACCTAACAGAGGGTTCTGACACTCCGATTCGGGTAGAACTTCGAACTGCACGATCAACGCGTCGAGCCAGCGGCGTTCACCTCGCGTTGGAACCGTTCCGAGAACATTTTCCGGCGCGTTGTAAAAATATCCCGTTTACTTATTAAACGGGGTTTTCGTTCCGTTGGCTGCGGCTGGTCTCGTGCGGTTTTCGCGACGGTGATCGGGCGGAAACCGGTGTCGCAAAGGTCATGTGCCGTGGTGGAAAGGGGTCGGTCACGCATCCGATACGAGAATAGGGGGAGAAATATTCACCGATTATTATTTCGGCGAAGCAAACACTGCAAACAATACAGAAAATCAAACAATTCACACCGAAAACAAAATTTTTATTTTTTGCAAAATCTGGGCTGTTACAATACAACACCACCAACAAGGGATCTCATCCCGAGATCCTGGACGATCCGGGTGAGAGGGGAAGGGGGAAAGAAGAGAGAGTCGACGATTCTTCAACACCACCAACAAGGGACTGCTCCATGTCGACGTTGAACTTCTGTCGAGATAAATTTTCCGAAGAGAGACGACATCGTCGGAATAACGAAAACGTCAGTGATAAGAGGAAGAACGATCGCGAAAACCAGATCAAGGGATAGTGATTTTCGACGCAAGTCGTAAAAACACCGATAAAAGGAGGGAGGGCAAAGGACGACCTAGATGATATCCGAAACCGGAGAAGCTAAAGGTACTACAGGAATTCCCACCTGAGCTCGGAATCGAGACAATACGCTGCAATCAAGGCATTGTAACTATTCCGAAACTCAACTCACTCGAGATCCTAAAGTTTGAAAAGGGATAAGTCAAGAGTTAAAACACTTACGACACTTTTCCTGACCAGAGCAACGGTAAGGAGTAAAAAGATTCCTAATCTCCGATAACTAACTTAGTAACTACAAAATAGTTTTTGTCTAGACTCGACTTCGGCCAGAGAAGGGATCCTACGGTCGGTAAGGCTCTGATACCAAGTTGTAAGGCCCTATATGCGGTACTGTTCCAGATCTAGGTGTTTCCACCCAGATCCGGGGACGAAGCACATATCGGTCCCACCGCGACATATGACAAAGCCATATGCCCCGGATTTCCAACATGATATCACAACATTACAGATACAAGGATATAGCATCTCATACAATCGGCATACATCTGCCTCAAATACAATACAACAGCGGAAGATATATGTCTGAGTATAGACTACAAGCAAATGCCTAGTGGCAAAGAGAAAAACATCGATCCCATAACCACACGGGTCCAGGCCCTCCGTCGGGATCCTCCTAACTAGTCGTCGTCGAGTCTCCACGTGAAACGTCGATCACCATACCTGTTGTCGATCAAGAAGCCTGAAAAGAGTTTGGGGGGTAGTATCATGAGTACAGAGGTACTCAGCATCCAACTATAGTGGTCATCTGACCCAGCAAGGACTTCATCACTCGTCATTCTAGGACAACTAGTAGTTTACGGTAAGGAAGGGGTAAGTGGTGAGGTTGCTGCCGCACTAGCATTTGATGAAGTGGCTAACGATCTAGAGAGTAAGATAAGAAGCCAAGCATTCGATGAGGAATCGCCTCCAATAAGTCTTGCTATCAACTACTTACGCAATCATAACACCTATCCTATCCTTGTCCTCCTCTTCGCATCCCGACGAAGAAGAAGCAGTCAAGGCACACACACACGTTGATCAAGTTATATTAAGATTATCTCAGTTGTTGTTGTCTATGAACAAGGAGTAGGTCTCAAGTTGTCCATAACCGTGGACACGACTTCTCGAAAAGATTTAAACCTGCAGGGGTGTACCAACTTCCCATTACGAGGCTCCGCACGCACGTCCATCTCTCTCAGTTGCTACCCATCATAGGCAACAATTTTATGATTTAGTTCCAAGAGATCCGAAACGACAGGTCCCTCTAACTAACAACGCACAAATCTGGGCGGCCCCCGGGGAGTCGACACCCAATTCAAAAGCTGGCCACGCTCTCAGATCGGACTCTTCTGTAAGGCTAAGGTCGGGGTTAGTCTCGCCTATATAACAGGGTACTTCCCTAGCTCACCAAGTGTGGACCAACAGAGGAACTAAGTCTCCGCTGACCCGAGTTGTTTGAAAACTACTGGCAGCTGACCAGCACACACAAGGTTTCAAATGGTAAATCAGCTTAGGCCACCTCTAGAAATGTTTGAAGCTAGGTAGGTAAGAAGAGGGGACCCCATAAAATCGCACACTCGATTAGGCACGCTCAGTCTTAAAACCAATACCCGGAACTCGGATCTTAGGTGACTCGAATGGAACAAAGCGTCGGGGTAGGATAGCCTAGACCTTCCATCCTTCGTCGAATATAGTCAACATTATAATAATCATACCATCAACAACAATATAATAACGATAATGTGATATCCCAAACCAAGGAGTAACAGGGTAACATCGTAGCATCCTAAGCATGCATACTAAGCAGGGGCTGAGCAACGAGCAACAGTAACATAGAAGTACATGGTTTGCTAGGAAGGGACATGGCTGTATCAGTTTGAAAGAGGCTGTAAACATGTGGTAGGATCAAACATCGAACCTAACCTAGACTAGCATGCAAACCGCTGGTTGAAATAGAATGGATCATAAGTAATGCATACTCCTTGCCTGTTGATAAGTCGGGTTCCGAAGGTGTCGTCGATCGCAAGCTCGCATCGTCTCCGAGAGGTACCCGCGGAAGCACACAAGACGATAAACACTGGAAAGCAATCAACGAGAAAGCACTCTATTACTACGGGGCAACACAAGATCAATAAGACAGCACACGACACGGCAACGCGATACGGATCGATCGTCGAGAACGGTTACTAACAGTTTAAGTGGGGTATCGGTCACACACGACGAATACCGCACGTTTACGGTGGTTCAAGTTGTTTAGCTACAGGTGATCAACAAGGTTGTTAACATGGAAACTCAAACAAGCATGGCATAGCGCACAAAATGGCAAGAGGTGAAGCACAAAGTAAACTATCTAATCTAGTCAATTTAAGTGAGGCACAACCTAAACAAGGCATACACTAAGTGCCGCACGACAATTAAAGGATTTGGTACTGTTCTGTCCTAAACCATATTTTAGGTTGGTGAACAATAGCAAACAATAACATAAACACAAAGTACACGAAAAACTAATCAAGTTACATATAAAGAACAACCCAAACGGAGTTACGGTTAAAAGGATATAAGCAAAACAAGTTACGGGCACAATCTGCCAACATCACGAAGCACACTTTAGAGCAATGCATAAACAACATAATGAATGCAAACATGCTCACAAATGATATGCAATAAAGTAGACATGACAGGTAAGGCATGGCAAAAAGAATCATGCAAAAAGGTATCACAGATCAAAAGATATTAAGCAAACAACAAGGCATCGCAAAGTAATAGACTTAGAGAAAAACAGAGGTGGCTGTCAAAAACAGAAGCATAGCAACCTTGGAGATAAATAACTATATGACCAGCAAGCATATCATGGCAGTGCAATACATGGGATGAAAGTAGACATGATGCTTAACAATATGCAATTGGAATCACTCAATTCCGATAAACGGTCGCGGCACACTCGTCGACCGAAGTTGCAACAAAATAACAGTTTCAGCAACAGCAGCACACTAACATCAGGATCACCACTTTGGAGCAAGATACAATCATGATGCAGCAAGCAATTATGGCATGTGAATGCATGGAACTGAAGTAGAAACAATGCTTAACAGGATGCAAAAGGAATCAATCAATTCCGATGAATGGTTGCGAAGCAATCGTCACCCGAAGTTGCAATAAAATAATAACAGCAGCACTTAACAACAATTAAAAGCAGTTTAACGGCCTGATGCCCACTTCAACACAGAATTAAATTATCTAAACGGCCTCAAACGGAAAAACTTTCTACATACGAATGCTAGAGCACGCAAAACTGAGCAACTTTCATTTTGGGGGCACGTTCATCGGAGCTACGGATCAACGGGAAAACGCAGTACAAAACGGGATCAACAGCAATATATCTCAGAATTTGCAAAATCTAGAAAATGGAAAAAACAACAGAAAAAAAAGAAGTCGGGCCTCACCCAGCTGGGCTCGGCCCAAAGCGGCCTGGGAGGCGCTGGAGTGGAGGACGGCATGCTGGCGCGCTGGGCCTGGGAGCTGGGCCGGCCCACCTGCGCTGGGAGGCAGCCCAGCCGGCGGTTGGAGGGAGCCGGCTCGATCCCGCCTGGATCGAGACCGACGGCGGCGGCTGCAGCCGCTCTCGGCTCGCCGGCCTGGAGGGCGGCCAGGTGGCGTGTGGCGGCGGGGCACCGGCGGATCTCGCCGGATCCGGCCGGGCGGCGGCGCTGGATGCGGAGGAGCTGCTCGGGCCGGCGTGCTCGGGCCTCCTCCATGGCGCGGCGGCCACCTGCAGCGAGAGAGGTGAGGGAGGAGGTTAGGGAGATGGAGAGAAGAGAGGGAAAGAGAAGGAGAGAGGAGAGGGCCTGGCCGGGAGAAGGGGTCGGCCGGCTGGGGCCTTGCTGGCGGATGGCCGGAGTTGCGGTGGCGCGGTGGTGCCCTCGGGCAGGGTGGCTCAGTTCGTGAGGAGAGAGGTAGGTCAGTGGAGGGTTCCTGGCCGTCAGATCGGAAGATCTGACGGTCTAGATCGCTCAGGAGAGAAATTCCAGATCTGAGGGGCTAGGTTGCGAAAATTGGGGCTATGTTTGAGGGGTGGCTTCAATTTTGTGGCTAGGGAAACCCTAGAAATGGGTGGGAGTGTGGTTGTCTTTATATAGCCCCGGTGGCTGGCAGTTTGCAAAAACATCCCCGTTTTTTCTCTCGCGCGCTCGGTGCTCACGTTTCTGACCGCCGGGGGTCCGCAGTACCTCCGATTCGGATAAAACTTCGAACTGCGCGATCAGCGCGTCGAGCCAGCGGCGTTGACCTTGCGGTGGAACCGTTCCGAGAACATTTTCCGACGCGCTATAAAAATATCCCGTTTACTTATTAAACGGGGTTCTCGTTCCGTTGGCTGCGGCTGGTCTCGTGCGGTTTTCGCGACGGTGATCGGGCGGAAACCGGTGTCTCAAAGGTCGTGTGCCGTTGTGGAAAGGGGTCGGTCACGCATGCGATAGGAGAATAGGGGGAGAAATATTCACCGATTATTATTTCGGCGAAGCAAACACTGCAAACAATACAGACAATCAAACAATTCACACCGAAAACAATTTTTTTTTTGCAAAATCTGGGCTGTTTCAAAGAGTTAGTGGAAAATAGGTGGACCTACTTGATGATGTGGATAGCATGCATGTCAAGAAAAATAGCTTAGTGGGGATGAACTATTTAGGTATTATAGATATCACTACTATCAAATGTGGTAGTAGTGTCATCTAGACTCACTTGTTTGAAACCATCTATGTTCATAGGGGTTTCTTCTTCTACAGTTGAGGTATTAGCATCACCATTAATAGGTCCAATGGGACCAGTAGTGCATTGGGTGCTAATAGTTTGAGTTTCCTCAACAATTTGGATAGTGGCAACTGTGTGGTGCGTAGGAAGGCTCTAAATTCTATCCTCTTCCTCTTTTTCTCTAGCCCATCTTTCTTTAAGTTTAGCCATCTTCCTAATATTTTATTAATTTGTAACTGGATAGCATTAATAGGGGTGGCCTTGCTCTCCTCAAGGGGAGAGGTTCTAATTTTTAACATCTCAACATCAAGGGCTAAGCTGTCTACCTTCAAACAAAGATTATCTAATTTAGCTAGCTTTTCTTCCACATTCTTGTTGAAGGCTTTTTCGGTAGTGATAAAGTCTCTAAGCATGTTTTCTAATTCAGAAGTGGGGTTCTTGTTGCTAGGGTAAGTGTTGTTGTTCCCATAAATGGATGGAAAAGGTCTAGGATTACGAGCAAAGTTGCCCAATAAGCATTATTATTAAAGTTGTTTCTAGCAATGAAGTTCACATCTACTTGTTCCTGAGCAACCAAAGAATTTAAAGGAACATTATGAGGATAAATAGAGGGTTGCTTGGTAAGTACAGACATAATTAAATCAACTTTATCATTTAGGGAGGTAATTTCCTCAACATAATTTACCTTCCTACCTATTGGAGCGCGTTCGGTGTGCCATTGGGAATAGTTGGTCATCATCTCATCGAGGAGTTTTGTGGCAGAATCGAGTGTAGTTGACATAAAGGTTCCTCCCGCGGCCGAATCTAACAGGTTCCGCGAGGTAAAGTTCAATCCTGCATAAAAAGTCTGGATAACCATCCAGGTAGTCAAACCATGCGTAGGGCATTTCTTAACAAGAGATTTCATATGTTCCCAAGCTTGGGCAACGTGTTCATTATCCAATTGCCTAAATTTTATAATGTTACTCCTCAATTGGATAATTTTAGCAGGTGGGTAGTATTTCCCAATAAAAGCATCTTTGCACTTATCCCAAGAATCTATGCTATTCCGAGGCAAAGATTGAAACCAGATTTTAGCTCCGTCCCTTAAAGAGAAAGGAAAAAGCTTGAGCTTAACAACATCACCTTCTACTTCTTTATACCTTTTCATATCACATAATTCAACAAAATTATTCAAGTGTAAAGCAGCATCATCTCCATCACCAGAGAATTGATCTCTCATAACAAGGTGTAGCAAAGCAGGTTTAATTTCATAAGAGGTAGATGACGTGGCAGGTATGGCAATAGGAGTGCAGATAAAGTCTTTGTTGTTGTGACTGGTGAAGTCACACAACTTTGTGTTTTTAGTGGAACCCATAGCAGCAGCAAGTGTGGCAGATTTTTTTGTAATTTTTGATATAAGACACAAAGATAAAAACAGAAAAGTAGACTAACAAGACTAAAAAGTAAAGGTAAAAGGTAGTGGGCAACTCCCCTATCTTATCACCCGGAATCCCCAGCAACGGCGCCAGAAATTTTCTTGATACACGAGAGATGATAATTGCTTCTCGCCCTTCGTTGGTTACCTCAAGTGGAAGGTGAGATGCACCGTAGCGGCAAGTTTCCCTCGGTGAAGATACCGAGATTTTAAGATTGTCTCTCGTAGGACTCCGACCATGATAAGTAGGTGGAAAGAAAACAAAGGCACCGTTTACGACAAACGTTGCTTCCTTGACCTGGACCTGCACACAACACAAATAACTTTGCTCCCAACGAAGTTCAGAGAGGTTGACAATCTCTCCGGTCTTGTTGTTTACAAAGGATCGAAAACACAGGATAATGATAATGATAGCAACTGAAAGTAAATACCCTAGACTAATGTGGCATTGCGGTTACAAGCACCGTTGTTTTCCCCCTTGTGGCCACGCCACATCCCCTAGACTCATGTTTCTGTCACTCAAGCGTGTCATCAGGGGGCATGTACCCACAATCGAGCATAACGTTCCCTCTTGGAGTCACTACCTATTACTTGGCCAAAGCAATAAACAGCAACGGAGAACATGCAAGAAATACCGAGGAACAAAAATATAAGAGATAAAAACCAAATATATTACTCTATCACAATGTGAACATAATCTCATAATCCATCAGATCCCATCAAACTCAGCATAGCAACAGCAGAAGAATTACATATGTGCCTCGATCATGTAGGGAAGCTCACGAGGTCTAAACCATGAAGAACAAAGAGGGGAGGAGAACATCACATAGCTACTAATCACAGAACCATGGTCCAAGGTAGACTACTCACGGCACATCCGGGAAGCGTCCATGGCGGAGGAGAATCTGCCGGAGGTCGATCCTCCCTCCGGTAGGGTGCCGAGAAGGGTCCTGACGGTGATCCCGATCTTGGAAGTGCGGCGGCGGCGGAACAGAGGCGAGTTTGCGAAATAGGGTTCTTTCTTTGGAGGTTTCCCGTGACGGAGATTAAATAGGCAAAGGGGGGCAGCCAGGGGGACCACCAGGGGTCCAGGCGCCTCCCATGGCGCGGCTAGACCCTGGCCGCGCTAGGTGGCCGCCTGGGCACCTGGTGGTGCCTGTTGGATATGTGCCCTAGAGACAAATTAATAAAGATATTTGTCACATATCCGTTTTGTTCATAATACGTTTTATACTGTGCTATAACTGTATTACATGGAAATACTAATACAGGTGTAGTATAAAACATGGTCCGTAGTTTAACTCGGGTAAACTATCTCATTGGGCAACTGATTGATCAAGCTTTCCTGATCATGGCGACACTTAAGTCCATTGACAATGAGGTCATATCATTAGGGGAATGATGTGATGGACAGACACCCACCTAAAAGTAATGCAATGTGATCGAGTCACATAGTTTAGCGTTGCTATGACTTTGTAACGTATGCCTTAGTCCTTAGACCGTAATGATCATACGTAATCACGATCTATGAGGAGACTTTGATTTGTATTCCACCGCCTGACTGAAATATGCTGGCTATAACAGTGCACTTTGGGTATTCCGAAATAGATGGTTGATGAGTATGTTAATAGATCAAAGCGGGATTTGTCAGTCCTTATGACAGGACAGGTACTCTGGGCCCACTCGGTGATATTGCATCAACCCCTTGCAAGGACGTGACTAGGTCACAAAGAGATGCAATGATCATGGACGAGAGAAGTTGTTTTTCATGAACGAGATGTGAACACGGTATGTGGGATACCGACGATCAAACCTCGGACAAACAAGGTACCGCAGAACAAAGGGATTACGTCGTATCGTTAACGGTTTCCAAAAGCGATCGAAGCTCATTCGATGGAAGCGCAGGGGCTGTCAAGGATTGTAACCAGGTCCAACTGACTAGTCATTGGTCAATGAGAAGAGTCTCGACCATGTCTGCTGTTTCCCGGACCGTTAGGGTGTTACACTTAAGGGCAATCGATGCATAGGACAGTTACGGGATCAATCGGTGAAATAGGAGAAATCACCGGAATAGTTCCGGAGGAGGACGGAATGGTTTCCGGACATTTTGAATAGTTCAAAATAAAGTTTAATTGTTTTAATAATGTTTTTTATTATTTAATTATCTGAATTAAATATTTAAAACTTATTAAATAATTAAAATAATGGAAAAATGGCTATATGGGCCTTAGAGGCCCATTAGGGGAGGAGGGGGTTCCCCCCCTTGGGCTTGGCGCCAAGGGGTGGGGCCCAACCCCCCCTTGGCCGGCGCACCCCTCCCCCCTTGGGGGTTTAGTCCCACATGGGGGAGGGAAGAGGGATCACACCCCCCCTTGGCCTTTATATAGAGGGGTAGACCCCCCTTTTTCCATACAACAATTGATCTCCTTCTTCTTCCTTCTCCATTTCCGGAAGTGGACTCCCCTTGTTTGGAGTCTGCACCAGGATTGGAGTTCTCCACCATAAGGCAGGCCGTCGCTCTGCCGGAGTCGGGATCCGTAGCCGTCTTCTTTCCGCTGCTCGCCTGGTTCGGAGCCCGGGAGGAACATCGATTGTGCCGTACGTGTATAATCTCTTCGAGGCACTACACCTGTGCTGCTGCTTCGTCGAAGGAGGTTTACCGGGAGTCATCCTCGCCGGTGGTGGTCTTCTACACGACAGGGAGGTCGTAGTTCTGAGTCTACGCCAACCACGTTCGTAAGAACGTTTCCCGCTTTCGGTCTTCAAAGGTATGAACACCGATTCCCTCCGTTACTTTACATCGCCATAGCATAGATCTTGGGTTCGGGTACCGTAGGTGTGAAAAATTTGTGTTTTCTGCCCCGTATCCCAACAGTGGTATCAGAGCTAGCTATGCGTAGATGTATTGTACGGATAGAACACATCTAGGATGTGGGCATCGAATCTTCATTCGTTACCCTCCCACGTGTACTCATTGGAGCATTGCGGCAATGTTTGATGAAGCGGCCCCCGACCGACCTTACGCGTTTACGCGAGACTGGTTCCACGCTTGACATATGGCCTGTACCATATAAAGTGGCTGGGGGGGTGTCTGTCTCTCTGCATTAGCGATGCGAAGATGTTTGCAACGGAGGGCCCCGACAGGGGTGTAATAGAGACGGATAAGAGACGGTGTTGTGGCATGTTTTTCGCAGGATAGAAATCGGTTCTCTCTCTCGAAACCCCTAGCAGCCACGTAAAACTTGCACAAGCTAAAGTAGAAAGACATTTTAACTTTGCTTTGCATGAAGGGGGATCATAGGTAGTATGATTTAAAGTTTTACTTCCTGTTTTATGCTAGTATGCTAGATATATCGACGGTAGCACGAAACATGACCATCTCTCACAATACCAACATTGTGTTCTCCCTTCTGATGGGCACCACCTGGAAGGTTCTCCCATATGGCCTGACGCTCCGTACATACCGGAGTTGTCCTACATATTCAACGGAGCTCGCATGAGGTTGGGTTCGGAGAGCCTGGCATATGCAGATATGGCCTTGCCTGAACAGCTAACATCAAGGTTCGATTGGCAGGCTTGACGTATGTAGATGCGGGCCTGGAACACAGAAGACCGAAAGGTCGAGCACGAGTCACATGCCTGATGTGATTGGCTTAGAGGCCTACCTGGTTCGCATACTGGGCCGTACATATCGGGGAAGGTATGGGGGCTGGGATTGTGTAATCACTTAGTTAAATTGAGAGGTGTTTATCTAAGTGGGAGCTTTCTAGAATTTTAAGATTAAATTGAAACTCCACATTATGAACAAAAGTCTAAATTGTATCATTGTGAATCCAACCTTGTAGATGGCAGCACCTCGCCCCTCGTTCAACCTTGCATTTAAGATACAAGAAGTCTCTTGTGTCCCCAACACACCTAATACAATGGCAAATTGGATAGGTGCACTAGTTCGGCGAAGAGATGGTAGAATATTCGTGATAGGTCTGGCAAAGCAAGCTAATATAAATCTGTAAAAAATAAAAACAACAACGTAGCAAGTGACAAAAGTGAGCACAAACGATATTGCAATGGTGAAAAACAAGGACTAGGCTTCATACTTTCACTAGTGGAAACTCCCAACAACATTAACATTGTTGAATCACATGATATTTCCTCGAAAAAACATGCAAGGAAGACGTAACTCAGAGATTATTATTTTGTGGTAAAAATAGGACGAGAATTGCGTAGGGATACAAGAGCACACCTTAGAGTTTGTGTTCGGCATCTATGGATTCCCCACGCTATCGCTGAGAGCCTCCAAAGATAGTACTAACAAACACAACAACATATCTCAAGAATAGTCTTTTTCTAATATGAAAAAGCACCCATTCTGTCAAGCACTATGAAAACTATACTCAACACAAGCATCAAGAGACTCTCAAATCCTTAATCAATCCACAACAAGAAGAATGAACTCATGACAATATTCTTCCAATCCATGTCCAATAGACACAATGTCACCGTGATCTCGGAGATTATACTAGATATTATCAAGTGGGCACATCAAATCCAATACATAGAAGAAGGGGAAACATCATGGGAGACAACTAGATTAACATAGCCAATGATCGCAATCAAGATCACGTCATGGGAGAGAGAGATAACCACATAGCTATTGGTAGAAAACCTCAGCCCCAAAGAGGAACTACTCCCGCGTCATGCAGGGGGGAAGCAACGTCGATGGAGATGAATCCGAGGCACTTCCCCGTCCCGGCAGGGTGCCAGAACATGAATTTTTGGTCCCCCAAAGCTTGCTGGAGATGGAAGCGAAGATCGGAAACCCTTCTGGAAAAAGCGACTGGATATTCAGGGTTTTTGCATTCCGAGGAATAAACAGGAACAAAGTAGGATACAATAGGTGGGGATAATCACCCAGGCGACCAGGCCAAGAGGGTAGGCCCTGGCCGCGCCCTCTGGTCACCTGACCGACTGGTGCCCCCCCTCCGGGAAATCTTCTGGCTCCTAGGGTCTTCTGGTGAATAAGATTTTAGGATTTTTTCTGAATTTTTCTGAGCACTTTGATTTTCACCCTTTTCTTCTGTGATGCACAGGCAAAACAGACAAAAACTGGCACTAGGCACTAGGTTAATACGTTAGTTCCCAAATATAAAAGACATGAAAGTGCGTCAAAACATGTAACAATGTCAACCAAATACGCATGGAACAAGCAAAAAATATAGATATATTTGGGGCGTAACACCCACTCCAAATATATGGGTATCTCTATGAGTCACCACCAACATCATCACCTCTATCGGCCAACATAGCTCTGCCTTGTGTCACCTATAAAGTCATAAAAACATGAATTCCCGCGTCTATTTATTGTCAGAGGGATCAAGAAGTATGACGGGTCCGATAAACCAGATCATCGGTTGAGCGATTACCTAACGAATGTAGAGATGGCAGGGGGAAATATTGGAAATGCCCTACGATACGTACCATTGTGCCTGGCGGTTTTTTTAGAACCTAGTTCAGCGGGCTCCTCGCTAAAACTATCAACCGCTAGGAGCACCTTTTTGAAGCCTTTATGAACAACTTCGAGGGAACCTACCAGAGTCCTGGCATCTCCTATGATTTACACCACCTTGTTTGGGTATGTGGCACGGTACGCTAGCGCAAAATTAAAATTTCCTACCGCGCACAACCAAGATCTTGCCGCTGGAGAAGAACTACGTGATAAGGAATTACCACTAGACGCGCAGTCACGACAGCAGAAGGAGATTTGGCGATGCGCGTCGACGGCTGCTCCTCGAATCTCTCGAACTGATCCCATGTACTGATCCCACGAAGGGAGTCCCGCGTTCTGATCCCGCGAACAGTTTGTCTGAGAGACACAGGTGCAGCGCCTCCAAGGGATGCGCACATACAAGGAGGAGCATCGGGCGGCAGAATGCTAGGTCCACTGGCTCGACCTGGAGGTGGAGTGGTGGCGGCTAGGGTTGTGGACTGACCCGTACCCATTCAGGGTTTGCCCCAGCCCTTATATAGGCGTACGTGGAGTGGCCTCAACCCTTGAGATAATCCGGACCCTCCATCCATAATCCATTCAGACCACATCCGAATGGGCCCCTTTCCCCTTAAGCGTGCGACCCTATAGGTTCACGTACACATGTACACGACTCGGATCACATCCAGTTCGATAGTCGGTAGCGGTTCCTAGAAAAACATGCCAGCTCCCACATATGTGTAAAGTCATAAAACGAATCATTATAAAGTGTCATATGCAACATTCCTTTTTCCTCATGATATATGTTGTCAAGCTCAAGTCGAGTACTTCTCACCCTTGTGATAGCTTGACCTCTCTTCTCGAAACTATGATACAGATTCCTGAACCGGGTTAACACTTAACCCATGTCGCATGGCCATGCTTTCTGAATCTTATCACTCGAGAGGGCCCAGAGAATATCACTCCATGGTGGAGGGGAAAATCCCATCTTGATCAACCATGTCTCGCGGCATGTATCATGACTCACCCGTAAGCTACCTTTATAACTACCCAGTTACGGTGTAGCGTTTGATAGACCCTAAGGGATTCATTCCTCATCCCTAGAACATGCGAGGACCTCAGGTCTAGGACATTGCATAAACATTGTATTGAGACTAATAGATGACAGTACCTCGCCGAGGAGGAGGCTGAAAATATTAGGATGAACTCCTACCCCCTGTCGCCCCCGCGTCGCCGACTACCTCGCCGCCCCCTCCTCCCACCTCGCGGCCCCCGCCCAGCTCTCCGCCCGCATCCAGCCGCAGCCTCCCTAGCATATCCTCACGCCCACCGCTGCATCGACATGTCGCCACCCCCGCTTCTGCAGGCCTCCGGATCGCGATTGAGGGGGCGAGCAGATCGAGGTCGCCAAAGAAGGATCAAATCTCCCAAGCAGAGCTAGAGGAGATCATGTGCGAGATGTGGAGGTCGAGATGCGACAGTATCAGAGCTGGGGCATGCCACTAGATGGGGGTGTTTCAGAGTCTTGTAGCGGAGCAGCAGGTATGAAATCAGCGTCCAAATCTGAGATCCAGGTAGAATAGGGCGGCTGTCGAAGAGCAGGAGAGGGAGATTCAGGACTTGCAGCTGGAGCTCAACCAAGCAGTGGAGATTTTGGAAGAGGACATAGCGTTGGAAGCCAACCTCGAGAAGAAGGTGAGGATGGTACAACTATGGTGCCAACACCCCGAGATGGTGATCAAGTGGGCGATTGCAGAGGCGAAATCGCCAAACCCGCAGCAACGACGGAGATGGATCTGCGTCCTGGGTGGGAGTCCGAGTGGCCCGTCATGACCGCCCCCGGGAGCTGATCACCTCCGACACGAGGGACATGACCGATTTTTTCTGCGCACCCACACCTAAGGAGGATTTCTTCTTCGATTGGGGTGTGTGGGCGTACTTGGAGACCACTGGAACTCCTCCATTTACACTGCCGTCCCATGTGCTCGAGCAACATCGAGGTATGGCGAGCAGCAGAAATCAGTGCCTGGGAAGAACAAAGAGCCAGATTGAGATCTCTCCTCCGCTTCCCGAGCGAGGGGAAGGAATCCCTCCAGAAATTAGCAACCAAGGTGCGTGTCTCAGCATCAGAAGAGGAAATCAGGCGGATTGCGCCCAATCAGTCGACAAATTTCAGAGAGGTTGTGGCGTGGACGTTAGTGGTGCGAGATTCTCCGCTGCTTAACTGTCAAGAAAAATGGCTAGCGTTATGGGATCTTCAACCATAAGAACCGATGAGAATCGGAACGGATCTAGGCCTATAAATTACATTAGTCCTAGAGTTGTGTATGGAGAGAATTTGGAGCAAATTCTGAATTCGAATAGGGAAGATGATCTGGCAGGAGCTGAGTTTGGCAGCTTCCATGGTGAGCTAGAAAGCAGTTTCAACCCCCAACCTTGACCCCATAGAGCTCTTCTTCTGCCAGTTGTGGGGCGTGGAGGATATAAAGGGAGGTTGGATTCCTAGGGTTTCTACAAGCGATCCCATCCTCCCCATCACTCCAGTCCCACCCCACGCCGCCGCCGAAGAAGAAGCTGTGAGCATGGAAGATGGAGGCCATAGAACAGGTAGGGGCAGAGGGAAGTTCAACGGGGTTAGGCAAGGCAGCAGTAGCAACTCCTGGCGCCCTGAATCCAACAACCAGATGCAGCAGCAGAAGCTAAGTGACCCCCTCCACCACAATTCTTTGGGTATGGGTTTCAAGGGCAAGCACCACCTCCATGGGCATTTGCTGGACAGTTCAACCCCCAATTCCCACAGCAGCAACCTCCCTGGGCTAACATGCCTCCATAATGGTATGGAGCCCCACCTCCTATCTATCAACAATCAAGCTACTGGATGACAAAGCAGTGAGAGTACTGGGCTGGGAAAGGCTACTAGCAAGGGGGCTGTGAAGAAGAAAGGGGAACAAGCTCTTAGGAATTCCAGTGATAGTTCTAGCCTCATGTCCTATGCTAAAGTTAGTTGATTCAACTGTGGGGAGCCTGGCCATCATATGGATGGCTGTGACAAGCAAAAGACATGCTTCATATGCAAGGCGGTGAATCATAAGGTTGATGATTGCCCTATCAAGAAGAGACCTCACACCTATGCCAAGTTTGTGGGGAGTGTTGCATAAGGGCTAGGTTTCTATAGTGTAGATGTTCCTGATATCAACTCACATCATGCTGGGGGCAAGAAGAATGTTGGCCTGGTATTTGTAGAATCTGGGGATATCTCAAAGCAAGAGCTCGTTAAAGAATTCTCTGAAATCTACAAGACCAATTGGCCATGGCCTATCAACAGTTTGGACGACTGGTCATTTTTGGTGAAATTTCCACCAGCTATCCCAGTTGAGCCAGTGGCAGGTTACCCATGCTTTGAACTTAAGAAGGAGAATGTAACAGTGAATGTGGCAGTGTGTAAAGGAAAAATTGACTCTGAAGCACCACTGTAAGAAGTGTGGGTGAAGATTAGGAAGCTGAATCCTAAATGGTGTGACTGGCGGGTGTATGACCAGATCACATCTGCTTTTGGGATGCTGGTAGATGTTGACTGGCAGCATAACTTCCAGTATTTCTATGAGGTAGTTAGACTCAAGGTAGCATGTAAAGACCCCACTAAAATTCCAACATAGAGAGTTTTTTTGCATCCATGGAGAGCTCTATAGAATCTTCATAGAGGTAGAGCCCCACCATGACACTTAGGATGCTGAGGGGGATGATCCACCTCCACCTGGGGATGCTAACAGTACCATTGGGTCCGGCTTGGCAAGTGCCGAAATCACTGAGGAAACCAGTTCCCAGAGGAGCTCAAGGACCAGCTCTGACCAAGGGTCTGTGGCACTGTCTAGTGCTACCACAAGACAACATGCTATGAGTTACTTGCAGGTGATTTTTGATGGAGTGACTGAAACCCACTCTCCCACCTCTCTGCTTAAGACCACAATTCCCAGGGTGGATGATCTAGAAATTGGACCTGCGGAGAACATGGATGAGAGCCAGTGTTTCAATATCCTCAGAGAAATGGAATTGGTGGATGATGATGAAGATGAGGAAGCAAAGATGAATGAGGGAGATGATCTGGATAATTTCACTAAAGAGAATTTTGAAGACTCATTTCCTTCCTTGGCTGAGGTGATGGCCAAGAACAAATAGGGTCCAACTCAAGCAGCAAGGACAAGTTCCAGGGTGGTCAATAACCAAGTTCACGTGCTTCTCAAAGCTCAGCAGCTCAAGAGGGTGCACAACCTGGAGGTCCCAAGGGAAATAGGTATAAACAACCTTCCTTTCTCCTTATTCAATAACCCTTCTTGTATATCTATAGACAATAAAGTAGGTGTTGATGTTACAACCCCTCACAGGCTAGAAAATACCATCGGGGGTAGTGATGCTTGCTTAAACAACACTGTTGGTGCTTGTGCAAGTCCTAGAACCCCAATCTTAGTCTCTAACAACCATTTTGTTGCTGATAGAAGTATTGATGAACTAGATAGTGACAGGGAACCTGGTGTTTGGACCAAAGTGTGTAAAAATAGGCGGGGCAATCACCCCAGGAAAAATGGGTCCATATGAATTGCATGTTTTGGAATGTGAGGGGTATTAATGCCCCTGGTAGGAAAACATTGATTCTAGACACAATAAATAGGGTCTATCCTCCTGTAATTGGGTTTCAGGAAACCAAGAAGGAAAGGTTTGCTGAGTCATATCTTAAATCTTTATTTGGCCCCAGGAACTTTTCTTGGCACCACCTACCTTAAAATGACACTGCTGGTGCAATTTTGATGGGGATTGACTTAGATGTTTTTGATTTGATTAGCTAGAGTAATCTAGAATAGTCAATTAGTTTCTCTCTTAGAAGGAAAGGCAAGGAGGAGGATTTTAGGATTATCATTGTGTATGGACCTTCTTATGAAGATAAGAAAGATGCTTTCTTATCTGAACTTAATAAAATCTTTCTTGATAATTCCATCCCAACCCTCATTGGAGGTGACTTTAATCTAGTTAGATTCTCTACTAACGAAAACAATGGAAATATTAGTAGGAAGTGGAGTGAAAACTTCAATTCTTCGGTATAGATTTGGAGTTTATTAGAAATTAAACTAGCAAGTACAAAGTACACCTGGGCTATCAACCAGGCGGACCTCATCATGTCTACTATTGATAGAGTTTTTTGCTCTACTGAGCTAGATAGTATGTTCCCCCTGGCTTTTATTTCTGCATTACCTAGATGTGGTAGTGATCACACCCCATTAGTGCGGGACTCTGGTCTACAGAAAACACCAAAATCCAGTAGCTACAAATGGAGAAGTGGTGGCTGTTAAGATAAGATCTCAAAGACCTCATCTCCAAAATATAGAATGAGAGAACTAGGGCTAGGAACCCTTTAGATAGGTGGCAGGAAAAATATAGGAAAGTTAGGAAAATTACTAAAGGTTGGAGCTCCAATGAGGAAGTTGCTATTAAAAGGTATAAAAAAATCCTTCTAGAGGAATTTATCAGTTTAGATGTTAAGTCTGAAACTTCTGCTTTGAGTGGTGAGGAGCTTGCTAGATCAAACTTCATCAACTTAGAATTGCAGAAAATTTGGCTGCAAGAGGAAGTCAAAGCAAAGCAGAGATCTAGAGATAGAGATATTAAGGAGGGAGATAGAAACACTTCTTATTTTCATGCTGTAGCCAATCAGAGAAACAGGAAAACAACCATCCATTCACTAGATGGACCTGATGGGCCTGTCTATGACACTAAAGGCATGTTAGGAATTGCTTGTGATTTTTATAAAGATCTGTTTAAATATGATCCTAGAAGTGGTTTTAAGTTGAATGACACTTTCTTCAATGATAGTGAGAAAGTTAGTGATCCTGAAAATGCTATGTTAGAAGCCGCCTTTACTGACGCTAGAATTAAGAGAGATGTTTTGACTCTTATGCTGACGGAGCACTAGGACCTGATGGGATCCCTTTTTACTTCTACCACCATTTTTGGCATATAATTAAAGATGACTTGGTAGCTATGTTCAATGACTTCCACAGGGAAGAGCTTGAAATTAGCAGGCTCAACTATGCCATTCTTACTCTTATCCCTAAAGAACCAGATGCTACCCCTATTAGGAAATACAGACATATAAGTCTTCTTAATTGTAGTTATAAGATTTTTACTAAGGTACTTACCAATAGAATCATCATTATTCTCCAGAGGCCGATTGGTAGTAATCAATCTGCTTTCTTGAAAGGAAGATTTATTTTAGAGAGTGTGTTTACTGCCCATGAGTTCTTGCATTCAGTGCACTCTGCTAACCAGAAAGGACTTTTACTAAAATTAGATTATGAAAAATCCTTTGACAAAGACAACTTGGAATTTCTTGCTGAGCTTTTAAAAGCTAGAGGTTTTGGCAGTAAATGGTTGTCTTGGATGCATACCATCACTCATGGGGGGTCTGTTGATGTAAAGACCAATACTACTGAAAGTAGTTTTTTTACCACTGGTAAAGGTTTAAGACAAGGTGATTCCTTGTCTCCTTTGCTTTTCAACATTGTGGTAGATGCTCTAACCGGGATGCTGGCCAAAGCTGCTGATCAGTAACTCATTAGTGGCCTTTGTCCTGGGGGGATCATCTGCCTCCAATATGCAGATGATACAATACTATTTTTGGATAATAATTTAGAACATGCTAATAACCTGAAGACTGTGCTTAGTTGTTTTGAGCAACTGTTAGGCATGAGAATTAACTACAGCAAGAGTGAGCTCATCCCTATTAATTTAGAGGGGGATGAACTATCCCATTTTTTTAGTAGTTTAGGATGTAGCCAGGGATGCTTCCCTATTAAATATCTTGGGATCCCACTTCATTATGAAAAGCTTAGTAAGGAAGACATCCAACCCCTTATAGACAAAATTCTGAACAGAAATGTAGGCTGGAGAGGGAAGCTTTTTTCATATAGAGGGAGGCTTATCCTGATCCAAGCATGCTTAGCCAGTATCCCGATCTATCTTCTTTCCTTTTTTAAATTCCCAAAATGGCCCGTAGAAATGATAAATACCCAAATGGCTAACTGTTTGTGGAATGATTTTGAAGGTAATAGGAAGATCCACCTAGACAATTGGAAACTAGTGTGTATGAAAAAAGAGTTTGGGGGTTTGGGTATTCCAAATCTCCAAGAAGTCAATCTGTGCCTGCTGGGCTCATGGATTAAAAGGTAATAGAGGGGGATGGCAAAATCTGGAAGTCATTTATAGATAAAATTACTTTTCCCATAGGAAACCCAACATTTTTGTACCTACATCCAGTCCTAGAACCTCTAGATTCAGGAAGGGGGTTAGATCCATTATAAAAGCCTTGAAATTTTGATACAGATGGAATGCGGGTAATGGGAAGAAAATCAGACTGTGGGAGGACACATGGTTTGGATCCTCACCTTTGTCTATCCAGTTTTGGCCCATCTATACCATTTGTAACCAGCAAAACATTACTTTGGCTGATGCATGGGATAGTGTAAATATTAAGATCACATTTAGGAGAACTTTCTCTGGTAGGCTAATGGAACAGTGGTTCCAATTTGAGGAGATAGTTAAATCAACTACTTTGTCTGCTGAGCCTGACACTCTAGTCTGGCAGCTAGAGAACAAAGGCAATGTTCCACTCGCTCCCCTTACCATGTGATTAATTTTAGGGGGGTTCAACCTATATATCCACCAACTTTGTGTAAGGTTAGAGTTCCCCCCAAAATCCATGTTTTCTTGTGGCTACATTCTAATAACAAGATCATGACCAGAGATAATGTAAAGAAGAGACACATTGTCAAACCTTTAGACTGTGTGTACTGCTGTGAAAATGAATCTGTTCACCATTTGTTTTTGATTGCATAGTGGCCAAAAACATCTGGGAAGTAGTTAGCAATTTTTTAACAAGATAATTGGAGATTGCTTTTAATTTAGTCTCTCCTGCTGTCATGTGGAGTTTGTGGAAACACATAAACTCTATGATTTTTTAAAATGTAGTTTGGAACTCCATAATCCAGGTGTGGAGAGAGATCCTGAGAACAATCATGTACTGGATGGTGTTGTCCAAAGAGATCTGCAAGGAGAGGTTGGAGAGCTTCTCAAAATGGGGGAGGCCCTCATCAGACAACCTTTGTTGATCCTGGGTGGCTTAATGATAGCCTGAAAGAAACGCTGGGCTCCTGGTGCTGTTTCAACTCTCCAGTTAAGCTGGGGACTGCCAAGATGGACATGGCTAGTCCAGTGTTACCCCTGGAGGGATGCTGGTCTCCCATGGAAACTAAAGCTGGGCCTCCGATGAGTACCTTGAGGATCCCAAAGGCTGCTGAGTTGACTGCTACCTGTGGAGCAAGACATGACTGATAGTGGTTTGCTGTGGTCTTTAGAGGCAGTTAGCTTCAAATCCTGGACAAAATGTTTTTCATTTTGGCTTGCAATAAATTTGTCTGCTAGTACTCTTCCTAGCTTGAGACCAGTGAACCTTGTGGGCGGTTTGCTTGGTTTGATTTCTATGAAATGAAACTGGGGACAGGGTGCCTGTTTATCTTAAAAAAGTATCTCGCTGCGTCTCATAGTGGGTCTCTGTCCAACTCAGTGATCCTATCACTGAGTCCATACTATCGGGTAGCATCTCTATGCCCATGACTTGTGAAACATAGTCATCATCCAAATCATATACTAGTCAAGGATATGTGTCCGCATAACCTTATCAACTATGGACCATTAGAACAATCATCATAGAATATATAGTCTCACAAACAAGTCACATACTTATTGATACATATCAGCGATGATGTTCAAGGACAATACAAATAACTCATGAATACATAAGGAGATAACATCATAACATGATTGACTCTAGGTCATATCTCCAACACACCTAATACAAGAAGACAAGGATCTCGTACGTGACTACCAAGCGAAATGGCTCAAAAAACACAACATAATTACTAGTGTCTCCAACGAGAAAGCGATTATGGCGTTCATGACAAGCATTTAGGAGCCTGGCCTCCGCCACGAACTCGGCGTAAAACAAGAAAAGGGCACCCTCAAATCCATGGTGGACCTCATGAAGATTGCAAACAAATATGCTACTGGCCAAGAAATGAAAAGGGTATCACGCAAATTCATGACAGACCTAGTGGATGGAGGGGAAGAGAATACCAATAACACCCGCCAAGATCATAATCTTTATAGAAACAAAGAATGCAAGTGGCCTTTGTTGGAGCCCGATTCTGATTTAGTCACAATTTCCAGGAACCCGGTCCTGAGCTAGGATAATGGTAAAAAGAAGCAATGGGACAACCAAATCAGAAGGCCGCAACACACATATGAAGAGATCATGAACGGGCGTTGCCAATATCATAGCCATGGGTCTTACCAATCAAGACACAGAACAAAGGATTGTAACCTCAAAATCGCCTACCCAAGGAGAAGAATATGGTTCTCGATCATAGCCTTTGTGCTAGGGAGGACAGTCCTCTCCCGGTCTCCAACAGGGGAAGCAACAATGATGCGGCCACCAAGAAACTCCTCCCCAAAGACATCAAAAGAGTAAGATGATATTTTGTGGAATGGAATCTAGGAGGGCACACGCAAAGACATATAAACAAGTATACGCAGTCACCCCTGGTATGCCACAATACCTCAACTAGTCAGATGTATCGATCTGCTTTGACAGGTCGGAACATCCGGAGTATACACCATACCAGGGAATGTTAGCCTTGGTCCTCGATCCAATAATTGGAGGGTGTCATCTTTCCAGGGTTCTCATGGATGGAGGGAGCGAAATTAACATCCTCTACTCCGAAGCAATCAAGAAAATGAACCCCCAATTATAAATATTATGACCATCCACTATGCATTTTCATGGGATAATACTAGGAAAGAAAGTGGAACCCATTGGAAAAATTACACTCGCAAAGTTATTTATGGGTATTTACCATGATGAAAATTTTGTTGACCATCATGATCATCATTAAATTTATCCATCATTATGGATATCATAAATTTATACATTATGGATATTATTATACATTAAATTTATCCATTAATTATAATTTATAAATTAAATGTATCCATCATTATGGCTATCATAAATTTATCGTCATGATGCATCTATTAAAGTTGACATTGATACGTCCCAAACGTATCTATAGATTCTGCTTTCTCCATGAATGTTTTGTGTGATATTGCTATGATCTAGATACACTTTCATACACTTTTGATCATATTTGGACTAAATTATTAACTCAGTGCACCATAGTGCCAGTACCTGTTTTCTATTTCAGGTTTCCCCATATTAAAAGTGCTCAAAAAATTCGGGAAAAATCAGATAAAAAATCAGCGTGAAGGAACCTTCTGAAATCACCTGGGTGGGGCCAGAGGGCCACCACCAGAGACCCAGGAGGCCACCTGGCGCGGCCTAGGGTCTGGCCGCGCCGGGGGGGGGGGGGGCGCTTGGACCCCTGGTGCCCCCCTGGCTGCCCGCTTCGCCTATATATTCTCCGTGACGCGAAACCTCCGAAGACAGAACCCTTTTTTGCGATCTCGCTTCTATTCCATCGCCGCCGCGCTTCCAAGATCGGGAGCGCCAGCAGACCTCTTCCCGGCACCCTACCGGAGGGAGGATTAACCTCTTGGAGCTTCCCCTCCATCATGGACGCTTCCCAGATGTGCCGTGAGTAGTTTCCCTTGAACCATGGGTCCGTGATCAGTAGCTATGTGATCTTCTCCTCCCCTCTTTGTTCTTCATGGTTTAGTCCTCGTGAACTGCCCTACATGATCAAGGCACATATGTAATTTTCTGCTGTTTCTATGCCGAGTTTGCTGGGATCTGATGGATTATGAGATTCTATTCAGATTGTGATTGAGTAATATATTTGGTTCTTATCTCTTATATTTTTGTTCTTAAGTAATTCTTGCATGTTCTCCGTTGTTGTTTATTTCTTTGGCCAAGTAGTACGCAGTGACTCCAAGAGGGAACGTTATGCTCGATTGTGGGTTCATGCCCCCCGATGACACGCTTGAGTGACAGAAACATGAGTCTAGGGGATGTGCTGTTGCCACAAGGGGGAAACAACGGTGCTTGTAACCGCGGTTGCAAGGATTGTTTACTTTACGCAAAGTTCTTTTTAATGCTGTTTTCTGTTGCTTTGGGTTTACACTTTAGGTGGGGCTCGCAAATTAATAACAGCGAGATGTTCTGGGTATATATCTCAAGGTGGATGATTAGTAGTAGATGCAGTTGGATTTCGGTCTACTTATTTTGGCGTACCGCCCATGCTTTTGAGCCTCGTCCTTTCTTTGTAGCATAGTTAGCATTGCGGTGCGTTTTTAATCCTGTCAATTGCCCACCTGTAATTTGTTTACCTCGCATAGCAGTTTTATCGTCTTTTGGGAGAAAGACATCACTAGTGAACATCACGGGACCCCGGTCCATATCCTCATCACTGTTTACACGCTTATTTATTTTCCTGCTTTTACTTTCTAGGTGCTATCATTATCATTGTTATCTGTTGCGTTGATCCTTTGTGAACAACAAGGTCGGAGAGATTGACAACCTCTCTGTACTCGTTGGGAAGCAAAGTTCCTTGTGTTGTGTGCAGGTCCACGTAAATTGTGTCGTTGGCACCTACTTATCATATCCGGAGTCCTACTGGAGACAAACCTTGGTATCTTCACCGAGGGAAATTTGTCTCTACACTTCATCTCACCTTCCACTTGGGGTAACCAACGAGGAGAGATATCAAGAAAATTTCTGGCGCCATTGCCGGGGACTCCAAGTGCTAAGATAGGGGAGTTCCCCACTACCTTTTACCTTTGCTTTTTAGTCTTGTTAGTTTACCTTTCAATTTTTATCTTTGTGTCTTATATCAAAAATTACAAAATAATCTGCCACACTTGCTGCTACTATGGGTTCCACTGAAAACACCAAGTTGTGTGACTTCACTAGTCACAACAACAAAGACTTTATCTGCACTCCTATTTCCACACCTGCCACTTCAGCTACCTCTTATGAAATTAAAACTGCTTTGCTAAACCTTGTTATGAGAGATCAATTCTCTGGTGCTGGAGATGATGCTTCTTTACACTTAAATAATTTTGTTGAGTTATGTGATATGCAAAAGTATAAAGAAGTAGAAGGTGATGTTGTTAAGCTCAAGATTTTTCCTTTCTCTTCAAGGGAAGGAGCTAATATTTGGTTTCAATCTTTTACTAGGAATAGGATAGATTATTGGGATAAGTGCAAAGATGCTTTTATTGGGAAGTATTACCCACCTCCTAAAATTATCCAATTGAGGAGTAACATTATGAATTTTAAGCAATAGGATAATGAACACGCTGTCCAGGCTTGGGAACGTATGAAATCTCTTGTTAAGAAATGCCCTACACATGGTTTGACTACTTGGATGGTTATCCAGACTTTTTATGCAGGCTTGAACTTTACCTCACGGAACCTGTTAGATTCGGCCGCGGGAGGAACCTTTATGTCAACTACACTTGGTGTTGCCAAAAAGCTTCTGGATGAGATGATGACCAACTATTCCCAATGGCACAACGAACGCGCTCCAACAGGTAGGAAGGTAAACTCTGTCGAGGAGATTACCTCCCTCAATGAAAAAGTTGACTTAATTATGTCTCTACTTACCAAGCAACCCTCTGTTGATCCTCATGATGTCCCTTTAAATCCTTTGTTTGCTCAAGAACAAGTAGATGTGAACTTCATTGCTAGAAACAACTTCAACAACAATGCTTATATATAGGGGCTATTTTGCTAGCAATCCTAGCCTGTTTCCATTCAATTATGGGAACAACAACACTTACCCTAGCAACAACTCCTATCATCCTATTTACAAGGAAAGAGACCTACCTAGCTATGAGAAGTTGATGGAATAGAGAAGGCTACTAAGAATTATATGCATACCCAGTTTGAACAAAACAAAGCCTTCTCTAAGAAAACAGGCGAGCACACTACCATTCTGCAAAACATTAGTGAACAACTTGAGAGCCCGAACAGTGAGATCTCTAATCCCCAAACTGTACTTACCGCCACTGAAACCATTGTTTCGAATATGTCCCACACCCAATCTACTTTGATAAATCAAATGGCAGACAAACCAGAAGTTATCCATATGGAAGAGGATAGAATTATGAGCCTTCCTATACAACACACAGTTGCCACTATCCAAATTGTTGAGGATACTCAACCGTAGAAGAAGAAACTCCTATGAACCTAGAGGGTTTCAAACAAGTGAGCCTAGATGACACTACTACCACCTTTGATAGTAGTGATATTGATTTTGATATTTGCACCCTCTCAGAAGTTATTAGCTTACTACACAAAATGTCTAGAGACCCCCACACTAGCACACTTAATCTTGCCTTCACGGAGCATATCACAAATGCTCTTATCGAAGATAGGGAGGAGTAGCTTAGGATAGAAGCCTCTATACCTAGGAAGCTAGATGATGGTTGGGACCCTATGATCAAAATTAAATTAAATAACTTCTCTTGCTATGCTTTATGTGACGTTGGAGCTAGTACCTCCGTCATGCCAAAAAGAATGTATGATATGTTTGAATTGAAACCTTTTGATTCTTGTTCTTTTGGTGTTCGTCTTGTCAATTATTCCGTAAAGAAACCTTTGGGGAAGATCGATGATGTTCTTATCATTTTCAATGACAACTATGTTCCCGTTGATTTTATTATCATGGATATAGAGTGTGAACCTTTATGTCCGATTATTTTGGGACGTCCTTTTCTTCGCACCGTCGGTGCCATCATTGACATGAAAGAGGGGAATATAAAATTTCAATTCCCTCTCAAAAATGGGATGGAACACTTCCCTAGAAAGAAAATCAAGTTAACCTTTTGAGTCCGTTACACGGGCTAGCTATTCTCTTTGTCTTGATAAAACTTGATTCTTCTTTTGCCTTATGCCTAGCTTAAAGACGTAAAAGAAAGCGCTTGTTGGGAGGCACACCAAGATGTTTTTACTTCTGTTTTTAGTGGTCTTGATGATTTTTACTACTGTAGCAACATCATTGTATCTTTATTTTCAAGCTTTGTGCCAAGTTATAGCCTCATATGACAAGGGAAGCGAAAGTTGTGACATGCTGTCCAAAAAACAGATTCTGTCTTCGTGACGGGAAAAATCGGATCAAATCACTAGTTCATGCTTTTGAGCTGAAGTTTTTACGCAGCATGATCTATACAATCGCGGAACTTTCGTATGTTCTGAGTTTTTTGATTTGAGTTGCAGAAGTACCCCTAAAAAATTCTTTACTACATGCTGTTCTGTTTTTCACAGATTCTGCCACGTTTTGTCTCTCCTTACTTTTGCAAACCTTAAGCTTTCCTTTTCTTTGCAAAAACCTTTTGGAAATCTTGAGAAACAGTAGTTCTTCAAGAATATCTTTATATCCAATGGGGAAAAATTATTTTATTAAGGGTACTAACCTCTCTAATTAGCTTATGATGAGTTATGTATGAAGGGAGTTTTTAAGTGTGCGATGGAAGATGATGAAAGAAGATTCGAGAGTGTCAAGAGCTCAAGCTTGGGGATGCCCCCATGCATCCCCAATAAATATTCAAGGAGACTCAAGCGTATAAGTTTGGGGATGCCCCCGTGCATCCCCTTCTCCATCAACAATCATCAGTTCGTCCTTTGTCTCACTATATTTTTATCACTTCATGCGTTATGTGCTATGCTTGAGGCGTCTCGCTCTTAGGTTTTATTTTTAGTTTTCTTTAGCTTTGCTTTCTGTTCATAGCAAGTCAGACCCCGTCTTACTTTGTGTGGGAGAGAAACACGCTCCACTTTCAAAATCTAGAACACTTCATAGGATTTTTCATGCCTATCTTTTTGCTGTTGTGTGTTCTTCATCTTTTCGTAGCTACTGCCATGTTTAGTTTTAGTTTTAGTTTGTGTTTAGCAAGAGCCTTGGATTTTTTTAGTTGTTGCTGGAACTCTCTTTAGTTTTCATGTTTATCTTGTTAAGAGAGTTGGTTGTTGCACTAAGTTGTGTCTTGTCTTGAAAGTAGGTAGTTGAGGTTGCTATTTAATTTTAGTAGTAACTTGCAATAGTTTTGAGGTATTGATGTGAGTAATATTTGAACTTTTGGTGCCAAGAGCTCTAGCCTAGTAGTGATAGGTGTCGTATTTTGGGAAATCCGTGTCTATTTTAAAAATCTACAAAACTAGTTGAGAACTCTAGCTACTAGATGGATCGCTAATCGTTGGAGGGATCGAATATTAGAGTAGACTCACGTACCATGAGTCGAGGATGCGGAAGGATAACTAAACCCCCACACACACCTCCTCGGGGTACTTGTCTCTTTGTAAACCTCCTTATTAGATTGAGAGTTACAGATAATAAGTGCATGAGTTCTTCGGACTAATGTAAGTATTGAAAGTTGACATTCCACCTCCTCATATTTGCTAGCCTCTCCTGTGCCGTTCATTGCCTTCTTCTCAATCCGAGAGTTGGCGTCCACCTTCGCCGGTACATCCGAACCCTTGGCATGATACGCTCTGTCATCATAAATCTCCTTATATCTTTCCTCAAAACAGCCACCATACCTACCTATCAAGGCATTTCCATAGCCTTTCCGAGATATATTGCCATGCAACATCCACCTCTTCATGACTTTATTTTCATGTCATACATGTTCCTGCTACACTGGCAGCGGCATACATTGCATACATCATGATAGCTACATCTTCTTTATGATTTGACTACCTTGTAAAGTGTGAAAGATCTTCTATACCCTCTTGTAAATTAGAGTGTTGCCCTTAAGTGAGGAAAAGATCCCAAAGTGGACAAAATAAAAGATCCCAAAGAGGACAAATGAGAGTTAAATAGAAAGAGCCATTGAGGACACAAAAAAAATACAAAAAATAGAAAAGAGAGAGAAAGGGGCCACACTACTATCCTTTTGAAAGATCCACACAAGTACTCCCTCTTATCCTTGTACTCCATAGAGATGATCATTCATGCATATAGCTATGTGGGGACCTTCACACTATAGAACTTGGCTTGCATATTCCAAGGATGAGCCTCCTCAAAAGAGCTCTAGGTCTTCATGAGCGAGCAAGTTAGATGCACCCCCACTAGTTCCATTGGATAGCTTTTCAGCTCATATGTGCATCCGTTGCCGGGAAATCCCTACTCCTCACATCATATCTATCATTTGGCCTTCTCGCCTATGATTGTCCTCATTGATGTGAGCCTTTCTCACCTTTTTGTTGTCTTCGTCCTCCACCATATTTCTCCTTTTGCCATCCTAAGTGTCAACTCTCGTGCTTATGCTCATCCATTGCATGAGTGCTCAAAATACCGAAAAGGAGTGGATAAAATTGGCTTGTACCTGGCTAGTGGTCTAGGGACGAGTCAAGATAAGATTCCAAAGAATACCAAGTGATAAACCTAGTAGATTGAGTTCTCAACACAAAAAAAACTTTTTTTCTCGTATCCCCTATCCCTCTTCTTGCACACAAACACCATTTGGAGACATTCGAGTCACGGACAACGAGAGCTCTTGCACCTAATGTTCTTTTGTTGCTTGTTTCAAAGCTAATATAGACTCTTGCATGTTATACCTTGAATTGAATCACATACCTTAATTGCTTTACTTTTCAAAGTTCTTATATGATTTTTAGCATGTCACCACAGAAATTATGCTTGTTATCATTTACCTACTCGAGGACGAGAAGGAATTAAGCTTGGGGATGTTGATACATCCCAAACGTATCAATAATTTCTGCTTGCTCCATGCATGTTTTGTGTGATATTGCTATGATCCATATACACTTTCATAAACTTTTGATCATATTTGGACTAACCTATTAAGTCAGTGCACCCCAGTGCCAGTTTTTGTTTTCTGCTGTTTTTCTATTTCAGTTTTCCCCCATATAAAAAGTGCTCCAATAATCCGGGAAAAATCAGATATAATATTAGCGTGAAGGAAGCTTCCAGAGCCCCGAAGGATGGCCAGGGGGCCACCACCAGGTACCCAGGTGGCCACCAGGCGTGGCCAGGGGCCTGGCCGCGCCAGGGGGGCACCTGGACCCCTGGTGGCCCCCCTGGCTGCCCCTTTCGCCTATTTATTCTCCACCATGGGAAACTTCCGAAGACAGAACCCTATTTCGCAATGCCGCCTCTGTTCCGCCGCCGCCGCGCTTCCAAGATCGGGAGCACCGTCGGGATCCTTCCCGGCACCCTGCCGGAGGGAGGATCGACCTCCGGGAGCTTCCCCTCCACCATGGATTCTTCCCGGATGTGCCGTGAGTAGTTTCCTTTGGACCATGGGTCCGTGATCAGTAGCTATGTGATGTTCTCCTACCCTCTTTGTTCTTCATGGTTTAGACCTCGTGAGCTGCCCTACATGATCGAGGCACATATGTAATCTTTCTGATTTTGTTATGCTGAGTTTGATGGGATCTGATGGATTATGAGATTATGTTCAGATTGTGATAGAGTAATATATTTGGTTTTTATCTCTTATATTTTTGTTCCTAAGTAATTCTTGCTTGTTCTCCGTTGTTGTTTATTGCTTTGGCCAAGTAGTAGGTAGTGACTCCAAGAGGGAACGTTATGCTCGATTGTGGGTACATGCCCCCTGATGACACGCTTGAGTGACAGAAACATGAGTCTAGGGGATGTGCTGTGGCCACAAGGGGGAAAACAACGGTGCTCGTAACTGCGGTTGCAAGGATTGTTTACTTTACGCAAAGTTCTTTTTAATGCAGTTGTCTGTTGCTTCGAGTTTACACTTTGGGTGGGGCTCGCAACTTAATACCAGCGAGATGTTCTGGATAGATATCTCAACGTAAATGATTAGTAGTAGATGCAGATGGATTTCGGTCTACTTATTTTGGCGTATAGCCCATGCTTATGAGCCTCTTCCTTTATTTTGTAGCATAGTTAGCATTGCGGTTCGTTTATAATCCTGCGAATTGCCCATCTGTAATTTGTTTACCTCGCATAGCAGTCTTATCGTCTTTTGGGAGAGAGACATCACTAGTGAACAACACGGGACCCCGGTCCATATTCTCATCATTGTTTACAAGCCTATTTAATTTTCAGTCTTTACTTTCAGTTGCTATCATTATCATTACCCCTTGTGTTTGATCCTTTGTAAACAACAAGACCGGAGAGATTGACAACCTCTCTGAACTTCGTTGGGAGAAAAGTTATTAGTGTCTGTGTGCAGGTCCAGGTGAAGTAAGCAACCTCCATTGTGAATGGTGTCGTTGTTCACTTGACAACCTACTTATCATTGCCGGAGTCCTACGGGAGACAATCTTAAAACCTTGGTATCTTCACCAAGGGGAAACTTGCCGCTACGCTACATCTCAACTTCCAATTGGGGTAACCAACGATGGGCGAGAAGCAATTATCATCTCTCGCGTATCAACTCCTCCTCGGGGTACTTGTATCTTTGTGAACCTCCTCATTAGATTGAGAGTTACCGATAATAAGTGCATGAGTTCTTCGGACTAATGTAAGTATTGAAAGTTGACAGTTCCACCTCCTCATATTTGCTAGCCTCTCATGTGTCTTGCATTGCCTTCTTCTCACTCCGAGAATTGGCGTCCACCTTCGCCGGTACATCCAAACCCTTGGTATGACATGTTCTGTCATCATAAACCTCCTTATATCTTTCCTCAAAACAGCCACCATACCTACCTATCAAGGCATTTTCATAGCCTTTCCGAGATATATTTCCATGCAGCATCCACCTCTTCATGACTTGATCTTCATGTCATACATGTTCCTGCTACACTGGCAGCGGCATACATTGCATACATCATGATAGCTACATCTTCTTTATGATTTGAGTAGATTTTAAAGTGTGAAAGATCTTCTATACCCTCTTGTAAATTAGAGTGTTGCCCTTAAGTGGGGAAAAGATCCCAAAGTGGACAAAATAAAAGATCCCAAAGAGGACAAATGAGAGTTAAATAGAAAGAGCCATTGAGGCCACTAAAAAAATACAAAAAAATAGAAAAAAGAGAAGAAAAAAAAGGGGGCAACACTACTATCCTTTTGAAAGATCCACACTAGTACTCCCTCTTATCCTTGTACTCCATAGATATGATCATGCATATAGCTATGTGGGGACCTTCAAACTATAGAACTTGGCTTGCATATTCCAAGGATGAGCCTCCTAAAAAGAGATCTAGGTCTTCGTGAGCAAGCAAGTTAGATGCACCCCCACTAGTACCATTGGAGAGCTTTTCAGGTCATATGTGCATCTGTTGCATGGCAATCCCTACTCCTCACATCATATCTATCATTTGGCCTTCTCTCCTATGATTGTCCTCATTGATTTGAGCCTTTCTCACCCTTTTTGTCTTCCTCCTCCACCATATTCTCTCTTTGCCATCCTAAGTGTCAACTCTCGTGCTTACGCTCATCCATTGCATGAGTGCTCAAAATATCGAAAAGGAGTGGATCAAATTAACTTGTACCTGGCTAGTGGTCTGGGGACGAGTCAAGATAAGATTCCAAAGAGTACCAAGTGTGAAACTTTAGTAGATTTAGTTCTCAACAAAATAATTTTTTCTCGTATTCCTTATCCCCCTTCTTGCACGCAAACACCATTTGGAGACATTCGAGTCACGGACAGCGAGAGATCTTGCACCTAATGTTCTTTTGTTACTTGTTTCAATGCTAAATAGACTCTTGCATGTTATGACTTGAATTGAATCACATACCTTGATTGCTTTACTTTTCAAAGTTCTCATATGGTTGCTAGCATGTCACCACAGAAATTATGTTTATTATCATTTACCTACTCGAGGACGAGCAGAAATTAAGCTTGGGGATGTTGATACGTCCCAAACATATCGATAATTTATGCTCGTTCCATGCATGTTTTGTGTGATATTGCTATGATCTAGATACATTTTCATACACTTTTGATCATATTTGGACTAACTTATTAACTCAGTGCACCACAGTGCCAGTTCCTGTTTTCTGCTGTTTTCTATTTCAGGTTTCCCCCATATTAAAAGTGCTCCAAAATTTTGGGAAAAATCAGATAAAATATCAGCGTGAAGGAACCTGGCGTGGCCTAGAGTCTGGCCGCGCGCGCGGGGGGGGGGGGGGGGGGAGGCTGGACCCCTGGCTGCCCCCCTTCGCCTATATAATCTCCGTGACGCGAAACCTCCAAAGACAGAACCTTTTTGGCGATCTCGCCTCTGTTCCGCCGCCACGCTTCCAAGATCGGGAGCGCCAACAGACCTCTTCCTGGCACCCTTCTGTTGGGAGGATTGACCTCCGGGAGCTTCCCCTCCACCATGGACGCTTCCAGGATGTGCCGTGAGTAGTTTCCCTTGGACCATGGGTCCGTGATCAGTATCTATGTGATGTTATCCTCCCCTCTTTGTTCTTCATGGTTTAGTCATAGTGAGCTGCTCTACATGATCGAGGCACATATGTAATTTTCTATTGTTGCTATGCCGAGTTTGCTGGGATCTGATGGATTATGCGATTATGTTCTGATTGTGATTGAGTAATATATTTGGTTCGTATCTCTTATATTTTTGTTCTTAAGTAATTCTTGCATGTTCTCCTTTGTTGTTTATTGCTTTGGCCAAGTAGTAGGTAGTGACTCCAAGAGGGAACATTATGCTCGATTGTGGGTTCATGCCCCCCGATGACACGCTTGAGTGACAGAAACATGAGTCTAGGGGATGTGCTGTTGCCACAAGGGGGAAAACAACGGTGCTTGTAACCGCGGTTGCAAGGATTGTTTACTTTACGCAAAGTGCTTTTTAATGCAGTTGTCTGTTGCTTTGGGTCTACACTTTGGGTGGGTTACGCAACTTAAACCAGCGAGATGTTCTGGGTAGATATCTCAAGGTGGATGATTAGTAGTAGATGTAGTTAGATTTCGGTCTACTTATTTTGGCATACTGCCCATGCTTTTGAGCCTCGTCCTTCTTTTACTTTCTAGCTTCTATCATTATCATTGTTATCTGTTGCGTTGATCCTTTGTGAACAACAAGGCCAGAGAGATTGACAACCTCTCTGTACTCGTTGGGAAGCAAAGTTACTTGTGTTGTGTGCAGGTCCACGTCAATTGCGCCGTTGACACCTAATTATCATCTTCGGAGTCCTACTGGAGACAAACGTTGGTATCTTCACCGAGGGAAATTTTCCGCTACACTACATCTCACCTTCCACTTGGGGTAACCAACGAGGAGAGATATCAAGCATCAACAAATTTATCATCATGATGGATAATAGTTATTACCATGATAAAATATTCATTTTCATGGGATAATACCAGGAAAGAAAACGGAACCCATTGGAAAAATTACACTCCTAGTGATCTTTGGAACGGAGGAAAACTTTGTGTGCGAAAATGTTGGGATGCGGGGCAAAAAACAATAATTTTTAATACCTACGATACCCGAACCCAAGATCTATGCTATGGCGATGTAAAGCAACGGAGCGAGTCGGTGTTCATATCTTTGAAGACAGAAAGAGGGAAACGTTCTACAAACGTGGTTGGTGTAGACTCTGAACCTACAACGAAGAAGACTCGTGGAGACCTGGGGTGATGAAGTAGCTCCACAAGTGTAGTGCCGCAAGGAGATTACACACGTATAGTGCAACCGATGTTCCCTCCGGGCTCCGAACCAGGAGGGCAGCGAAAAGAAGACGGATTGGGATCCCGACTCTGGCAGAGCGACGACGTGCTTTGGTGGAGAACCCCCAACCAGGTGCAAACTCCAAACAAGGGGAGTTCGCTCGAGGTAGGAGAAAGAGAGAGAGAGATTAAACTCAATGTTGTATGGAAAAAGGGGGGGTCTTTTCGGGGGGATGAAGCACGCCCATAACCCTGCATTAGGATCCCTGGGCCGACTCACATATAGAAGGCCCACGAGAGAAGACCCGGCTACGGGGCGGCTGCGCCAAGCATGCTGATCGAAGCCATAGAAGGAATTTGAGTTACCTTGTATAGCATATAGTATATTTGTAAAGTATAATAAAGATTCCAACTCGTGTTAGAGTCGGACTCACGGAATCCCAGGACCCGACGCCTTTATAATCCGAGGCTCATGGGATCCAGAGTGAGAACAATCATAATTGGCAATAGGACTAGACACTTTCTGGCGTGACCTAGATCTCCTCGAGACTAAGGTTACGATCCGGCTCTCTTGTAATCGATCAACTGACTCTTCTATTCAGGAGAGTCGGCACCCATAATAATAATAAGCAGGAGTAGGCTTTTACCTCGAGACAAAGAGGGGCTGAAACCTAGGTAAATCGCCGAGTCTCTTGTCCATGTCGACTCTCTCCATGAAATCGCCTCGCAGCAAAGGTCCCATGTTGAGTTCGACTCTTCGAACATCTTCCATGACTTTCCCACGACAGTTGCCGCCCACCGTGGGACCTGTGCTTGCAGGTGTTCAGATTCTGGAGGGAGCTCTTCAAGGCATGGAGGGATTCATCGCTGGAAGGATCACCAGAAGACGACGCGGGAAGCTCTGCATCGAAGATTCAACCTGGGGCCCTGAAGCCGATTCCGTCGAATCAGGATATCTTGTCCCGATCGGGTCCATCCACATCTTCATCGGCAGGACGGACGGATCTGAGCCAGAGCCAGATCCCGAAGTTCCCATCGAAACTTCAAGTCGACGACATGCCGGTTCCAAAAGCACTTTTGTCGGGTTCATTGGTGAGACTCCAGAGTCGGAGCGCTCTATCGAGTCCCTGATGTACGACGCCTCAGGGGAACTAACTGAGGCCGACTCATATCCAAGTGAAGGAAGCTTCTCAAATGAGGGGTCCATCCGATCCGTGGGGAATAACAGACTCGGCACCGGTGTGCCAGAGTATAACCCAGAATACCCTCACTTTGAACCTCCATATTGTGCCACGGTGTTCATGGCTGACATTTGAGGACTGGAGAGTCAGGAGACCCAAAATCAAGGCGTAGAGTCGACAGCCACCGCGACTCCTAATGCCAATAGGGACCCGGCAGCCCGCTCGTCAACACAAGTCCCCACCAGAGCCGAGTCCCTCGAAGAGGCCCTAAAATCCCTTGACGAAACCTTGGCCATGATGGCGACAACGGAGAATCTGGAGGCATGGAAGACAAGGGTCAACGAACTCAAGGAACAGATAGTGAACCTGCGAAGAGAATTCAACATCGAAAAAGAGCAGATGGTTGAAAGAGAAGCCCGACTCATTCAGGAAGTCGCGCGTCTCCGGGGAGAGTCAGATCTGATAGACGCTCAGCGATTGAGCCTCGCTCATACACGCTCGCCGAGACTCATGCATTTGTTCTTGAGGACTAGGCTTGGTGCATAACCAAGATTAAAATCCTAGTACTCATGCCTAAAAGGCTGTGTGCATCCCTAGTTGGTGCAGAGGCCGGGGAAGTGAAATTCTCCCCCAAATTTGGGTTTTACGATAGAAGGGTGTGAAAGATGACCGTTAGAGAGGCGATTGCGGCGGAGTCCGCGGTGGCGCCCGCGGCGGCGCTCACAGCCACAACGGACGTGACTCCATATGCTACGGCGAAGGAGGAGACCGCGGTGGTGAAGGAGCAGCCTACAACGTCTACTACGGTGGCGAGCAACACATCATCAGCGGAGACCGCGAAGGCATGCTCATATCCAGTGTCAACAACGACGAGTTCTTCTACGACGACGTCTGCGAAGGCGAGTCGTTCGCCGGCGGCGAGTGGAAGGGGGCCACGTTTGTCACCATCAAAGGAGCTGTCTACCCCTATCGGTGGACGCTTATGGGTTCTAGCGGCGGACTCGGAGGATGAAGCAAGCGACCGCGACGGGGATGGCCAGGACAAAGATCGAGAATTCGAAGCGATCTGCAGGACACCAGCGTCGGCTTCAACGAGATCAATCGGAAGTTCCTCTTCACGTGTGGGAAAGCAAATGCGGAAGAGAGAACAACAGAGGTATGCATCGAAAACTTTGAATGTCTTGGATTATGATCAGTTTTCGTTGCCCACACCGGCGAAGCGACGGACGAACTTTCGAAAAATCCCGAACATGGCACCTTTGGTGTTTGTGGAAGACACTGACACAGGTGGTTGGGTCACCGTCGGAGCTCGGCGATGACCGTCACCACCGGTGAGATCTCGACCTTGGTCTGGATCCCGAATTCGAAATTCAAAAACCATCGCTGATTTAGGAAAGCGTATCCCGAGAATTCCGTATCGGAGCCCTGGAGCCGTGGGTCCGCCCAGGCCCGAACAACTTGACTTGCATGAGAGCCCAACCCATCGTCTGGGCAAGGGGCTGGATCGATCAAATCTTCGTATCTGTAACGTCAAGACATTGTGTCTTGGACTCAGACACGTTCTAGGGTTTACCTGGAAGCGAGCCGACGTCTCGTGTTAGCTCGCCATGGCGTACCGCGGTGGAGGGCGAGGGTTTGGAGGCTCTGGACATGGTGCGAACAACGGCGCGTCGCGCTTCAATAACTTTGAGGTTGGATGGCCAAGTGGTACTGCTGCAAATCGGGAAGAGCAAAACCTTGGCGGCTACGGCCAATTCAATCATGGCGTCGCTGGAGGGCCACCGGGGAACTTCCATGCCGGCAATGGTTTCAATGCCTATGGTCGACGTGGAGGCTACCGCGGCTACGCTGGAGGACGTGCCTATCGGGGACGCGGCCGAGGAGGCTATGGCCGGGCCGATGGACGCACTTCTGGTAATGTTGGCAACAATGAAGGGGGAAGAGCTATGGCTGCGTGAGGCATGCGTGGACGCGACGCCGACGTTGGTCAGCATGCTGGTGCTGGACATGGAGGTACCGCAGCGACTGGAGTAGGGCGGGTCGCTGCTAATGCCAGGACCGCTGCAGCCGGTCATCCACCAACTGTGGCCGCTCCTCAGGTGGAAGTTGTGCTGCCAAATGTGCCGATGGGGGAGCAGCGACCAGCGGCAGCGCCGGCTCTCGGACTTGGAAAGATCGTGGCTCCGGTGGTTGTAGCGCCGATGGTGTCTGCGGATAAGCTGGCCTTGGCAGTCTCAAATGTAGCACCAAAGAAAGAAAAACACTGTTTCTGGTGTGGGGGTCGAGCTGGACATCTCATGGCCGAATGTGAGGTGCCCATTTGCGACATATGTGAGGAACCTGAACACACTAATGGCCCTAGCCCCCTGTTGTCAACTCCTAAACCCATGATCTTAGTATACGGGTATGCTCATGAGGAGCTTCTTTTCTTTGAGACACCTCTGACCGAAACCTATGTTCCAAAGAATGAGAATCTCCGGCTGGGTTCTCTTGTAGTGTCCAATGGAGAGATGCCCATCCCTCAGATAACATCACAATTGCAGCGACTTGTGCCCACAGAAAATTTAAATTGGGAAGTGCATCAAACTGTCCAGGATTCTTATAAAGTTCAATTTCCATCAAGGCCTGATTTGGAAAGGCTGCAGAGATTTGGGACTTGTAAGGTGCCTAATAGTGCGTGTGAGATGACCTTTGATAGCTGGGCTCATGGTCCGGAGCCTATGGAGACACTGCCTGAGATATGGGTGAGAGTTTCGGGAATTCTGTGGATCCATCCTGGTGATTTTCTTGCTTTATGGACAATTGGGGATATGTTTGGGAAAACATTGAAAATTGACATGAAGTTTACTAGGCAACATGGAGTGCTCAGAATTCTAATTGGGTGTCTCAATTGGTCCAAGATACTGTGACGCCCCCAAAATCAATCAGTGTACCATAATCATACACGCATGGTACACGACTGAGATTAGGGTGCCACGGTGAGAATATCACAACACAACACTAAACACAAATAAGATAAATCTGAACACTAAACCAGGGATCACGAGGATCCGAATACATAAGTTATACAAGCCATAATATCTGAGTACAAACATAGTTAGTCAAGTTTTGCCTTAAGAAGGCTAGCACAAATGACATCAGAGATACAGATGGAAAAGGCGAGGCCTCCTGCCTAGGATCAACCGAACTACTCCTGGTCGACGGGGAACTCGATGTCGTAGTAGTCGCCTCCGGGGTACTCCTGCTCCTGGGATCCAACGTCGACTGCAGCGGCCGATCAGGCAAAACAAAAGGGGAAATAAAGCAAGGGTGAGTATCTAGCATACCTGCGAGTCTTACGTCCGCTACTAAGAATTTATGCATTTGTATCAAATGGAAAGGGGAGGCTATATATAGTGGACTGAAAGTCAGAAATCCAGAATAAGGAAGAGAAGCTAGGGCTATCGAAGACTAGCATCTTACGAAGAGTCATGCATCATGAGGAGAGAATAGCCAACAGTTTATATAAAGCATAAGGTAACAATGCAGCAGAAGTTGCTGCAACATTGTATAATAGTAAGTTGTAATAATTAACAATGCCTCCGAGATCACCTCCTCGACTTCCCTGCGAGGAAGCAAACCCGGAACCAAACAGTTTAGTAATAATAGTTCGTAGTAGTAGGATCTGGCTTCAGCATAAAGTGTCCTGTTACCGAGGACACAGCTATTCAAATAGATTAATCTTCCCTGCAGGGGTGGACTTCTGTTAGACTACAACACACGGATCTCCAGGGTGGCGTACACCTTGTTAGGGAATGCCCCATCGAGGCTATCCGACACAAAGTAGCCCATCTTTCAAACTCAACAGAGAGGCCATCCGCCGGTCTAAATCCTAAGTACGCAGGGCCTTGGACCCCAACCCTGACGTACTCCTGCACGGTGCGTGGGCGGCCGAGAAGACACCGCACTTCCCGGCAATCAGCCCGCGGTACTTGATACGTCCAAAACGTATCTATAATTTCTGCTTGCTCCATGCTTCTTTTGTGTGATATTGCTATGATATTGATGCACTTCCATACACTTTTGATCATATTTGGACTAACCTATTAAATCGGTGCACCCCAGTGCCAGTTCCTGTTTTCTGCTGTTTTTGTATTCCAGGTTTTCCCATTATTTAAAGTGCCAGAAAAATTCTGGGAAAAATATAGGAAAAATCAGCGTACGGGAACCTTCCAGAAGAGCCCTAGTGGGGCCAGAGGGGAGCGAGGGGTGGCCCAGGTGGCCACCCCCTAGGCCGCGCCAGGGGGGCGCCTGGGCCCCTGGTCCACCTCTGGCTGCCCCCTTCGCCTATTTATTCCCCGTGATGAGAAACCCTCGGGGATAGAACCCTTTTTGTGATCTCTCCTCTGTTCCGCCGCCGCCGCGCTTCCAAGATCGGGAGCGCCAGGAGCCCTCTTCCCGGCACCCTGCCGGAGGGAGGAACCACCTCCGGGAGATTCTCCACCACCATGGATGCTTCCCGGATGAACCGTGAGTAGTCCACCTTGGAGCATGGGTCTATGATCAATAGATATGTGATGTTCTCCTCCCCTCTTTATTCTTCATGGTTTAGACCTCGTGAGCTTCCCTACATGATCGAGGCACATATGTAATCTTTCTGCTGTTGCTATGCTGAGTTTGCTGGGATCCGATGGATTATGAGACAATGTTCAGATTGTGTTTGAGTAATATATTTGATTCTCCTCTTTTTTATATTTATGTTCGTGAGTAATTCTTGCATGTTCTCTGTTGCTATTTATTGCTTTGGCCAAGTAGTAGGTAGTGACTCCAAGAGGGAGCGTTATACATGATTGTGGGTTCATGCCCCCTGATGACTATCTTCAGTGACAGAAACATGAGTCTAGGGGATGTGCTGTTTCCACAAGGGAGAAAATAACGATGCTTGTACTTGCGGGTACAAGGATTGTTTACTTTACGCAAAGTTCTTTAATGCAGTTGTCTGTTGCTTTGAGTTTACACTTTGGGTGGGATTCACAACTTAATACCAGCGAGATGTTCTGGATAGATATCTCAAGGTGGATGGTTAGTAGGTAGATGCAGATGGATTTCGGTCTACTTCTCTTGGCGTACCGTCCATGCTTTTGAGCCTCTTCCTTTCTTTATAGCATAGTTAGCATTGGTTTGCGCACGTAATCCTGTCAATTTCCCAGATGTAATTTGTTTACCTCGCATTAGTATTTTATCGTATTTTGGGAGAGAGACATCACTAGTGAACATCATTGGATCCCGGTCCATATTTGCAACACTGTTTACACCCACTATTTATTTTCTGCTTTATTTACCTTTCCATTGCTATCACTATCATTATTATCCCGTGCGTTTGATCCTTTGTAAACAACAAGGCCGGAGGGATTGACAACCTCTCTGAACTCGTTGGGAGCAAAGTTATCTGTTGTGTGTGCAGGTCCACGTCAACCGCCTAATTGCTGGCGCCGTTGTCACCTTCCTATCGTTGTTGGAGTCCTACTGGAGACAAACCTTGGTATCTTCACCGAGGGAAATTTTCTGCTGTCTACATCTCAACCTTCCACTTTGGGTAACCAACGAGGGGCGAGAAGCCATCAAAGCTAATTTCTGGCGCCGTTGCCGGGGACTCCGCTCTTCAAGATAGGGGAGTTGCACACTATCTTCTATCTTTGCTTTTCAGTCTTGTTAGTTTACCTTTCAATTTTTGCTTTAGTGTCCTTTATCAAAAATCAAAAAAATAGTTACCTTGATTGCTTCTGCTATGGGTTCCTCCGAGAACACCAAGTTGTGTGACTTCACTAGTCATAACAATAGTGACTTTATCTGCACTCCTATTGCTCCACCTGCCACTTCAGCACGTTCTTATGAGATTAAACCTACTTTGCTGACCCTTGTTATGAAAGATCAATTCTCCGGTGCTGGAGATGATGCTGCTTTGCACTTAAATAATTTTGTTGAGCTCTGTGATATGAAAAAGTACAAAGAAGTAGATGGTGATATTGTTAAGCTTAAGCTTTTTTCCTTTCTCCTTGAGAGGAGGAGCTAAAATCTGGTTTCAATCCTTGCCTAGGTATAACATAGATTCTTGGGATAAGTGCAAGGATGATTTTATTGGAAGTACTACCCCCAGCTAAGATTATCCAATTGAGGAGTAATATTATGAATTTTAAGCAATTGGATAATGAGCACGTTGCCCAAGCTTGGGAACGCATGAAATCTCTTGTTAAGAATTGTCCTATGCATGGTTTGACTACTTGGATGGTTATCCAAACTTTTTATGCAGGCTTGAACTTTACCTCGCGGAACTTGCTAGATTCGGCCGCGGGAGGAACCTTTATGTCAACAACGGTTGGTACTGGCACAAAACTACTCGATGAGATGATGACCAACTATTCCCAATGGCACACCAAAAGAGCTCCAACAGGTAGGAAGGTAAACTCTGTCGAGGAGATCTCCTCCCTAAATGAAAAAGTTGACTTGATTATGTCTCTACTTACCAAGCAATCTCCAATTGATCCTCATTATGTTCCTTTAAATTCTTTGATTGCTCAATATCAAGTAGATGTGAACTTTATCTCTAGAAACAACTTCAATAGCAATGCTTATAGGAGCAATTTTGGTAGCAATCCTAGACCGTTCCCCTCCAACAACTATGGGAACAACAACACTTACCCTAGCACCAAGAACTCCACTTCTGAATTAGAGAGTATGCTTAATGACTTCATCACAACCCAAAAAGCCTTCAACAAGAGTGTAGAGGAAAAACTAGCAAAATTAGATAATCTCTCGTCGAAGGTAGAAAATTTAGCCCATGAAGTAGAATTGCTTAAAATTAGAACTTCTCCTCTTGAGGAGAGGAAGGTCACTCCTATGAACGCTATTCAAGTGCAAATTAATGAAAACATTAGGATTATGGCTAAACTTAAAGAGAGATGGGCTAGAGAAAAGGAGGAAGAAGATAGAATTAAGAGCCTTCCCACACACCATACCATTGCTACTATCCAGGTCGTTGAGGATATTCAAACACTTAGCAACCAATGCACCCCTAGTCCCATAGGAGCTATTAATGGTGATGCTATGACCTCAACCATAGAAGAAGAAAATCCTATGACTATAGAACCCACCAAACAAGTGAGCCTAAAGGACACCACTACCACTTTACCTGATAGTAGTGACCTTGATTTTGATAATTGCACCCTTTCTGAAGTTATTCGTTTCCTTCACAAGATGTCTAGAGACCCCCACACTAGCACACTTAATCTTTCCTTCATTGAGAATATCACTAATGCTCTCATTAAATCTAGGGAGGAGAATCTTAGGGTAGAAGCCTCCATACCTAGAAAGCTAGAAGATGGTTGGGATCCTATGATTAAAATTAAGTTGAATAACTTCTCTTGCTATGCTTTATGTGATGTTGGAGCTAGTACCTCCGTTATGCCCAAAAGAATGCATGATATATTTGAATTGAAACCTTTTGATCCTTGTTATTTTGGTGTTCGTCTTGTTGACCCTTCCGTAAAGAAACCTTTGGGGAAGATCGATGATGTTCTTATCATTGTCAATGACAATTATGTTCCCGTTGAGTTTACTATTATGGACATTGAATGTGAACCTTCTTGTCCAATTATTTTGGGACGTCCTTTGATGAGTTATGTATGAAGGGAGTTTTCAAGTGTGCGAGGGAAGATGATGAAAGAAGATCCAGGAGGAGCAAACGCTCAAGCTTGGGGATGCCCCCGTGCAGCCCCAATAAATATTCAAGGAGACTCAAGCGTCTAAGCTTGGGGATGCCCCCATGAATCCCCTTCTCCATCAACAATTATCATTTCGTCTTTCGTTCCACTATATTTTTATCACTTCATGCGTTATGTGCTATGCTTGGAGCGTCTTGCTCTTTATTTCCTTTTTAGTTTTCTTTAGCTTTTCTTGCTGTTCATCACAAGTTAGAACCCAGCTTTCTTTGTGTGGGAGAGAAACACGCTCCCCTTTCAAAACCTAGAACACATCATAGGATTCTTCATGCTTATCATTGTTGTGTGTGTTCTTTATCTTTTTCATAGCTGCTGTCATGTTTAGCTCTTAGTTTTCATTCTTATCTTTTTAAGAGCCTTTGTTTAGTTTGTTGCTGGAACTCTCTTGAGTTTTCATGTTTATCTTGTTTAGAGAGTTTGCCTGTTGCACTGAGTTGTGTGTCTTGACTTGAAGTAGGTAATTGAGGTTGCTATTCAATTGTAGTAGTAATTTGCAATAGTTTTGAGGAATTGCTATGAGTAATTTTTGGACTTTTGGTGTCAAGAGCTTTAGCCTATTAGTGATAGATGTTGTATTTTGGGCAATCCGTGTTTATTTTCAAAACTTACAAAAGTAGTTGAGAACTTTAGTTACTAGATGGATCACTACTCTTTGGAGGGATCAAATATTAGAGTACACTAACGTACCATGAGTCGAGGATGCGCAAGGATAACCAAACCCCCATACACTCCTCCTCGGGTTACTTGTCTCTTTGTGAACCTCCCTATTAGATTGAGAGTTACCTATAATAAGTGCATGAGTTCTTCGGACTAATGTGAGTATTCGAAAGTTGACACTTCCACCTACGCATATTTTTCTAGCCTCTCCTGTGCCGTGCATTGCCTCCTTCTTACTCCGAGAGTTGGCATCCACCTTCGCCGGTACATCCAAATCCTTGGCACGATACACTCTGTCATCATAGGCCTCATTATATCCTTCCTCAAAACAGCTACCATACCTACCTATCAAGGCATTTCCATAGCCTTTCCGAGATACATTGCCATGCAACATCCACCTTCTCATGACTTGATCTTCATGTCATACATGATTTTGCTTGCTCGATGAGCCGCATGCTAGTTGGGACATGCCCTAATCATTGCTACATGACGCGCTAGTATCATTGCATATCCTGCTACACTGACAGAGGCATACATTTGCATACTTCATGATAGTTTCATTTTCTTTATGTTGAGTACTTTTGTAAAGTGTGAAATATCTTCTATACTTCTTGTAATATATAGAGTGTTGCCACTAAAGTGAGGAAAAGATCCCAAAGAGGACAAAATCAAAAGATCCCAAAGAGGACGAATGAGAGAAATAGAAAGAGCCATTGAGGCCGCCAAAAAAATACAAAAAAGAGAAAAAAGAGAAAAATAAATAAAAAGAGAGAAGGGGGCACACTACTATTCCTAATGAGAGATCCACACTCGTACTCCCTCTTATATCTTGTACTCCATAGAGATTATCATTCATGCATATAGCTATGTGGGGACCTTCACACTATAGAACTTGGCTTGTATATTCCAATGACGAGCCTCCTCAAATGAGCTCTAGGTCTTCTTGAGAAAGCAAGTTGGATGCACCCCCACTAGTTCCATTGGAGATCTTACCTTAGCTCATATGTGCATCTGTTGCATGGCAATCCCTACTCCTCACATCATATCTATCATTTGGATTTCTCTCGCCTATGATTGTCCTCATTGATGTGAGCCTTTCACACCTTTTTGTCTTCCTCCACCACCATTTTTCTCTCTTTGCCATTCTAAGTGTCAACTTTCTTGCTTACGCTCATCCATTGCATGAGTGCTCAGAATATCAAACGGGAGTGGATAATTTTGACTTGTACCTGGCTAGTGGTCTAGGGATGAGTCAAGATAAGATTCCAAATAAGACCAAGTGTGAAACTTTAGTAGATTGAGTTCTCAACAAAAAAATACTTTTTTTCTCTCGTAATCCCTATCCCCTTTCTTGCACGAAAACACAATTTGGAGACATTCGAGTCACGGACAGCGAGAGCTCTTGCACCTTTATGTTCTGATGTTGCTTGTTGCAATGCTAATATAGACTCTTGCCTGTTATGACTTGAATTTAATTATATGCCTTGATTGATTTACTCAAAAGTTCTTATATGTTTGGTAGCATGTCACCACATAAATTATGCTTGTTATCATTTACCTACTCGAGGACGAGGAGGAATTAAGCTTGGGGATGTTGATACGTCTAAAACGTATCTATAATTTCTGCTTGCTCCATGCTTCTTTTGTGTGATATTGCTATGATATTGATGCACTTCCATACACTTTTGATCATATTTGGAATAACCTATTAACTCAGTGCACCCCAGTGCCAGTTCCTGTTTTCTACTGTTTTTGTATTTCAGGTTTTCCCATTATTTAAAGTGCCAGAAAAATTCCGGGAAAAATATAGGAAAAATCAGCGTACCAGAACCTTCCAGAAGAGCCCCAGTGGGGCCAGAGGGGAGCCAGGGTGGCCCAGGCGGCCATCTGGTGCGGCCACCCCCTAGGCCGCGCCAGGGGGGCGCCTGGGGCCCCTGGTCCACCTCTGGCTGTCCCCCCTTCGCCTATTTATTCTCCAAGACGAGAAACCCTTGGGGACAGAACCCTTTTTCGCGATCTCTCCTCTGTTCCGCCGCCGTCACGCTTCCAAGATCGGGAGCACCAGGAGCCCTCTTCCCGGCACCCTGCCGGAGGGAGGAACCACCTCCGGGAGCTTCTCCACCACCATGGATGCTTCCCGGATGAACCGTGAGTAGTCCACCTTGGACCATGGGTCTATGATCAGTAGCTATGTGGTGTTCTCCTCCCCTCTTTGTTCTTCATGGTTTAGACCTCGTGAGCTGCCCTACATGATCGAGGCACATATGTAATCTTTCTGCTGTTGCTATGTTGAGTTTGCTGGGATCTGATGGATTATGAGACTATGTTCAGATTGTGTTTGAGTAATATATTTGATTCTCCTCTTTTATATTTATATTCTTGAGTAGTTCTTTAATGTTCTCCATTGCTGTTTATTGCTTTGGCCAAGTAGTAGGTAGTGAGTCCAAGAGGGAGCGTTATGCATGATTGTGGGTTCATGCCCCCTGATGACTCGCTTGAGTGACAGAAACATGAGTCTAGGGGATGTGTTGTTGCCACAAGGGAGAAAACAACTGTGCTTGTACTTGCGGGTGCAAGGATTGTTTACTTTACGCAAAGTTCTTTAATGCAGTTGTCTGTTGCTTTGAGTTTACACTTTGGGTGGGATTCGCAACTTAATACCAGCGAGATGTTCTGGATAGACATCTCAAGGTGGATGATTAGTAGGTAGGTGCAGATGGATTTCGGTCTACTTGTCTTGGCGTACCGCCCATACTTTTGAGCCTCTTCCTTTCTTTATAGCATAGTTAGCATTGGTTTGCGCACATAATCATGTCAATTGCCCAGCTGTAATTTTTTTACCTCGCATGGATATTTTATCGTCTTTTGGGAGAGAGACATCCCTAGTGAACATCATTGGATCCCGGTCCATATTTCCAACACTGTTTACACCCACTATTTATTTTCTGCTTTATTTACCTTTCCGTTGCTATCACTATCACTATTATCCTGTGCGTTCGATCCTTTGTAAAAAACAAGGCCGGAGGGATTGACAACCTCTCTAAACTTGTTGGGAGCAAAGTTATCTGTTGTGTGTGCAAGTGCACGTCAACCGCCTAATTGCTGGCGCCGTTGTCACTTTCCTGTCGTTGTTGGAGTCCTACTGGAGAGAAACCTTGGTATCTTCACCGAGGGAAATTTGCTGCTGTCTAAATCTCAACCTTAAAATTTGGGTAACGAACGAGGGGCGAGAAGCCATCAGTTCTGCTGACGTCTGAAGAGTCTTCGAACGAGACTACGATGCATAGGAGCCCATAACTCATTATCCCACGTGTAGGCAGCGCGTACAAGCCAAAAGGTACTCAAGTCATCCGCCGAACCCTTAGGCATTTTATTATCTCGCGGACAACCATTGTCGTTTCCCGACTAATTAACACAATGGACAACGAATAGAAGCCAGGACCACCAGTACGTGCTGCCCGCTCTGTCGTCCCGTCAAAGCGCGTGGTTACCAACAAGGTGAACCGTCTCCTTACCTTGTCTCGTGTGTGCTACTGGAGGAGCTTGTATTTTGTAGTTTGGTAACTCTTACGGCCAACGATCAGGGTCCAAGCACACTGGTACACTGGTCGTACCCTCCGTGTCGTCCCGTCGCAATACCACTCGCGGACACCGTTGGGTCACCCGACTTCTTACCTTAAGGACAACCGTTGCTCGGGTACCTAGAACAGCTATACAGAGCCAGTAACGAGTGGAGTACAAGGATTACTCCTTGATAGCTCACACTTGATGGTGGCTCGGCAGAGCCGAGCTAGGAGGACTTAGGCGGTGTCTGTATTGTACCGTACCTGTGTAGTTATAATAAGTTGTACCCGCGTTCACTCCCCTGAGTGATCACGACCCGCTATCTAATCCTAGTTGACTAACAAGGCGCAGGGCTCACTGCTGAATAATATATATATATATATATATATATATAGGCAGCATAGGATAAAGGAAGGTACATCAAGGGGCGACAAAAACATGCCATGCAATTGAATATGATTGTAACGTAGCAGCAGCACTAACAATGCCGAGTGCAAGAAATATACGGAAAGATAGGCGATATCTGGAGAAGAGAATGGCTCTGCTTGCCTGCAAGCTCGGCAGATGAGGCATGGTCGTCGACGTAGTAGTCTTACCCAGCAGCGGTGTAGTCGACAGCAGCGGGGTCTACCGGTGAATAAAACGGGGGGGGGGGGGAGAAACAGTGAATACAAAGCAAACATATACAAACAGATGCAAGACATGATAGATGCAATGTCAACGGTGTTCTAACGTAGTGCAATGCATGTTGCTCGGAGCAGGAATTCATCCGGGGATGAAATATCAGCTCCGGGTGATTATCGACAGACGACCCGGAGGGGGAATGTCTCGTGTTTGTTGTGTTAGAGGGGTGTGGTTGACATACGGATAGCGTATTCGTATTCTTTATATTTTTCTGATCAATTTTTATGTATAAAGTTTTTTCCATCTGATTTACGGTTTAAAAGATATTGATTTTCAAAGTTTAAATCAATTTAAAGGATTTTCTAATTTATTTTTTATTATAATATTAAACATTATCCACAATTAACATTTGACCAGTCAAACCTGACCAGTGGGTCCCACTGGTAAGCCTCACATTATTTATAAAACATTTAATTTAATTTAAATAGCAGTGGGGGCCACATGTCATACACACATTATACTTACTATTTTAATTAATTTAATTAATTTATAGGTGGGCCCTAGGTGTAAGTGACTCAGGGGGTTTAATTAACATGTTTTATTTAATTAAAAGGGCATGGGCCCATATGTTATAGGTCCAGGGGGGTTTTCTTTTAGTTTTCTTTTAAAAGTGCAATTAACAGGGGGGTTATCTCTTACTTAATCTTAACAGGGGGATTAGTGGCTAATCAAACCACTGACGTGGGCCCCCCACCTGGCAGCCGCACCGGAGTGCTCGCCGACGTCTGGGCTCCGATGAGGTCGAGCGTGTGCTCGATTTTGAGCACCGTTCGAGGCCTCGTTTGGCCCAAAGAGATCCCGGCGAAGAGCCGCGTCCACACCATCAAGCCGAACGAGGCGAGGTGGCCGGAGTGGAGCTCTACGTCGACAATGGCGGCGGCGGTTGTACGTGTCAGATAGGAACTATCGTTCCGAGTCGAATTCGAGCGCGCAAATTGCATGAATCGAAGCAACAACTCACGGGGAGCATGCGGGTGCACGCGGCACGGCCAGAACGGCACAGTGGCCACGTCTACGACCAGCTCGGCGGCGGCCGGAGCATGGCGAGCATGGTGCGACGACTACGGCGTCCTACAACACGCGAACTGAGAGGGGAAAAGGGGGAACCGACGAAGCTCACCAAGGGGAGGCCGGTGGTGAGCTCGGGCGAGGTCGGATCGGGCCGGAGGTGACGAATTCGGCGGTGAGGATGACGACGGCTGTCGGCGAGGGGAAGAAGAGGACGTCGCCTACGATGCGCTGCAGTTCGATTCCACACGGGAGGCGATGAAGGCGTCGATGGCGCACCCCCAGGACAGCATGGATTGGCTTGGTTCGCAAGGTGGCCGCGCGAGTTCACGATCCTGCGGCCATGGCGTTTTCTGTCGGGCTCGGGAGGAAGAAGGCGAAACTGGGAGAGGGGGAAAAAGATCCGACGGGCGTCCACAGGGGTAGGGACTCGATCTTATCGCCTCCACGCAGCACTGTAGCGACCGGGGGCGTCGAGCGGGTGCGCGGGCGACTCTGACCGTGGCCACTGGCGCCATGGCCACTGTTGCGGGAGGTAGGAGAAGGGGAAGGTGGGCTGAGGTGGGTCTCGCCCGTGCGAGGCATATTCCTTTTCTATTTTCTTTCCTTTTTTGCTTTCTTTTCTGTTTTCCTTTCTGTTGTAATTGTTTTATTAGATTTTCTATTTTTTTTAAATGTGTAATATTTTCCATAATTAATGTTATACTCCATAACAGTGCTACATAATGTTTGGGGCAATTATAAATTCATTTGCATTTTGTTTTATCCAAAAAGGTATTAAATGCCACTGTTTTGCTACTGTTATGAATTGTTAGCAATATTTATTTATTGGAATAAATGCCCAAAGTTGGTTTAACAAGGTCCATTGATTTTTAGGGATTTAACAAAATTGGTTGCACAAATTTTTGGACAAAGTTTTATTTTTCCCTTTGTTTTCATTACCAATTCAAATGGGTGTTGGACTTTGATTTTCATGATGATGATCAAGGCACACTTGGCACATGGTTTTTAATATCAACTATCATTATTTTGAACATGATCAAATGCAAAGTTTGATCAAGGCATGATGAACAACTGTGATTAGCAACAGTGATAGTGATTACTGTTACAAACTCTGAGGGTGTTACAAATCTCCCCCACTACAAGAATTATCGTCCGAGAATTTAAGTGGTAGCGAGGAAAAGATCGGGGTATTCTTCACGAAGGCGATCTTCGCGTTCCCAAGTGGCTTCATCTTCAGAATGATTCGACCACTGAACTTTGAGGAACTTGGTTGTCTTGTTGCGGGTTCGACGTTCAGACTGATCAAGAATGCGGCTCGGATGTTCTTGATAAGTCAAGTCCTGCTGCAGTTCTATCAGATCATGATCCACCTCTCGAATCGGGTCCTTGAAGCAGCGTCGGAGTTGCGACACATGGAATACATCGTGGACTTGGGAGAGGTTAGATGACAATTCCAATTGGTATGTCACTGGTCCACTCGGGGAAAGAATACGGAACAAGCTAATATAGCGAGGAGCCAACTTGCCTTTGATCCCGAAACGATGAGTGCCCCTCATCGGAGTGACATGGAGGTAAGCTTGTTCGCCGGGTTGATAGACCATTTCCTTGTGCGTGCGGTCATAGTTGCTCTTCTAACGGGACTGAGCAGCCTTCAAGTGTTCTCGGATAACGCGAACCTGATCTTCAGCATGCTGTATAATGTCCGTACCAATGAGAGTTCGTTCCCCAGTTTTGGACCAATTCAGAGGGGTTCGACACTTACGTCCATAAATAACTTCAAAGGGTGTCATCTGCAGACTAGCTTGATAGCTATTGTTGTACGAGAATTCAGCAAATGGAAGAGATTCCTCCCACTTCTTACCGAATGAAATGATACAAGCTTGAAGCATGTCTTCCAGCACTTGATTGACTCGTTCGACTTGTCCTTGCGACTGGGGGTGATAAGCGGTGCTGAAATTCAGGTGAGTGACCATAGCTTCTTGGAAACTATCCCAAAATCTTGAGGTGAAAATGCTGCCACGGTCTGACCTGATCTCCAACAGAATACCTTGGAGGGACACAATTCTAGAAACATACACGTCTGCTAACTGACTAGCAGAGATCATCTCCTTGACTGGCAGAAAGTGGGCAACCTTGGAGAATCGGTCGATGACGACCAAGATAGCATCGTGTCCTTTCTGCAATCTGGGAAAACCAGTGACGAAGTCCATCTCGATCTTGTCCCACTTCCATTCAGGAATAGAAAGTGGTTGCAAAGTTCCAGTAGGTCTTTGATTTTCTACTTTCATGCGACGGCAAACATCACACTCATCAACATAACGAGCGATGTCTTGCTTCATATTAGACCACCAGTATCACTGACGAAGGTCTTGGTACATCTTGGTACTACCAGGGTGAATCGACAAAGGAGTATCATGAGATTCTTTCATGACGCGCGGGGTCAAGTTCAGATTGGGCTTACTTCTAGGGACCACTAAACGATTCTTTAAGTACAACGTACCATCATCAAAAACAGTGAATAATGAGGGCTTTCCTCTAGCGATATACTTCTTAATCTTCTTGACATCAGAGTCACATGTTTGTATCCACTTGATGGTGCCGTCGAGGTCTGGTTCAACAATAAGGTTATTCACATATCCCTGAGGAACAATCTTGAGGTTCAGCTTGCGTAACTCTTCATACAGAAGTGGTTGTTGTACTTGAACTTCAAGTTCACTACAGTAGGCTTTGCGGCTCAAGGCATCGGCCATCACATTAGCTTTTCCAGGGGTGTAATGAATATCCATGTTGAAATCGGCTATTGTCTCGAGCCATCTTTGTTTGCGGAGATTTAGATCTGGTTGAGTAAACAGGTATTTCAGGCTTTGGTTGTCGGTGTAGATCTCGCAACAATTACCGACGAGGTAATGTCGCCACAGGTTCAATGCATAAATCACCGCTGCCAATTCGAGATCATGTGTTGGATAGTTTTCTTCATGAGCACGCAACTGCCGAGAGCCATAAGCATTCACTTTGCGCTCTTGCATTAGGACACAACATAATCCTTGATGAGACGCGTCGCAGTATATCACGAAGTCCTTCCGAGTATCAGGGGGAGAAAGTACCGGAGGAGAAGTTAGCTTGCCCTTGAGAGCTTGGAAACTTTCCTGACATTTGTCTGTCCACTCGAACTTGACACCTTTTTGAAGCAGATTAGTCAGAGGCTTGGCAATCTTGGAGAAGTTCTCGACGAAACGGAGGCAATAGCTAGCGAGTCCGAGGAAACTTCTGACTTGTTTGACAGTCTTGTGGGGAGTCCAATCCAGGATAGCCTGGATACGTTCTAGGTTAACGGCAATTCCATCCTTGGAAATCACGTGACCAAGGTAGGTCACTTCGGGAAGCCAGAACTCACACTTAGAATACTTAGCGTAGAGTTTGTGTTCTCGAAGCTTTTCCAGTATAAGACGGAAATGTTCAGCAATTCCCTTCTTCATTCTTGGAGTATATTAAGATATCATCCAGATAAACCAGGGCAAACTTGTCGAGGTATTCCATGAATATATAGTTCATCAATCGAGAGAAAGTGGCTGGAGCATTGGTTAAGCCAAAGGACATGACGGTGTACTCGTATGAACCATAGCGAGTAATGAAGGTGGTCTTCGGAATGTCCTCCTCACGGACCCGGATCTGATGGTAACCCAACCTCAATTCGAGTTTCGAGAACACCATAGATCCATCAAGTTGATCATATAGATCGTTGATCCGAGGAAGCGAATACTTGTTCTGTATCGTTGCCTGGTTGATAGGTCGGTAGTCTTGGACTAAACGGTTTGTGCCATCGCTTTTCTTGACAAAGAGCGAAGGTGCTCCCCAAGCAGAGGAACTGGGGAAAATGAATCCTTTCTGAAGTGCCTTGTCGATTTCCTCCTTAAGTTCAAGGAGTTCATGTGGCGGCATCTTGTAAGGACGCTTGGCAATAGGAAAAGTGCATCGCTTCTAGTCGATGACGAATTCCACCTCTCTGGTCAAGGGTATTCCCGGCAGTTCTAGTGGGAAGACGTGGGGAAAATCACGAACGACCGGAACATTCTCAATCCCTTCCAGAGGTGAGACATTCAAAGCATTCATCATAAAGATATGCGTTTCAGTATCGCGGGTAATTCGGGTGGTGTGGTTAACAATCTTGTCGGAGGGGTGAAAAAGTTGGACAGAACTGGTCCACAATACAGTGCGGCATCGTGAACTTTCAACCAATCCATGCCTAGAATGAGGTCTATGGTGGAGGTTTTCAGGATGATGGGGGACACAAGGAATATAATCCCTTCGACTTCAATGGTGACACCGTGTACCATCATGGAGGTTTGGCAACGGCTTCCAAGGGTGCGAACAATCGTCGGTGGGTTCATCTTCTCAAACGTACTGTTACGCGATAATGCAAATGCTTTCGACATGAATGAACGCGATGCTCCTGAATCAAATAAAACAGTAGCAGGTGCGGAATTAACGAGAAGGGTACCCATCATGGTAGCGGGTTGTTCCTGAGCTTCTTCAACATTAATGTTGTAGGCATGTCCACGAGCACAAGCAGCAAACCCAATGTTATAGTTGGGGGTCCTGTTGTTGCCACGACCATTTCCGCGGCCAGCAGGGTGAACTACAAGTTTCTTCATTTTCTGGGGGCACTCTCTGCAAAAATGTCCAGGTTGGCGGCACGTGAAGCATAAACCATCCCCAGGACGAAGGGGTGCAACATTGGGTGGTGGAGGTAGAGCTCTTGGCATCTGCGGTAGTTGAGGCAGACGGGGTGCAACATAAGACGGCCTCGGAGTAGGGGTAGGTGGATGGGTCACACTGTGAGGGAGCCAGATGTGACGCTTCTGTGTTGCACTCAAAGATGAGCCAACGTCACGATAGCGTTTCTGCGTGTCCTTGAACTCCATCTGGGCAGTCTCGATGGTGATAGCCTTGTTCACCATGGTGGCGAAGTTGGAAAAATCATGAACGACAAGAGCGATCCTGAGGTCGGCATTGAGTCCACGGCGGAACTTCTGCTGCTAGCGGGCATCAGTGGTGATCTCTTCTTCCGCATAGCGAGAGAGGTTGAGGAACTCGCGCTGATAAGCTTCAACAGTCATGTTGCTCTGAGAGAGGTTGCGGAATTCCTCCCGCTTGCGATCCATGATCCCCTGAGGAATGTAGCGGGCGCGAAAGGAGGACTGAAATTCCTCCCAGGTGTTGACTTCTCCAACTGGCAGTGAACACTTGTGGGTGCTCCACACTGAGCAGCGGCGCCTTTCAGGTGATAGGACGCGAAGTTCACATAGTCGGCTGGATCGACATTAGCAGACTCCAGCTCATCAGTGATGTCGCGAAGCCAGTCATCAGCATCCAACGGCTGAACAGAGTTGCGAAACATAGTGGGGTTGAGGCGGGTGAAATCGTGCAGAGTTACTGCGGCATGCTGACGGTGGTGTCCATGTTAGTTCGGCTGAGGGAACTGAGCCATGAAATTCTGCATGAACTGACGGTTCAGCTCGAACTGTTGCATAATCGCGGCCATGTAATCCGGCGGCGGAGGTGGGTCGTTTGCAGCACGACCACTACCAAGACCACCACGACCAGCCATCCTGCTAGAATTTATCAGGGGTATTTCAGCGATGAAAATTTAACTACATACCGGAATCAAGCATGAAGTAAAACGACACGAAGAGGAGGCGCGGATATATAGGAGTAGTCATATAATACATACACATCCACACACGGATTCAATAAAAAATCGGGCAGCATAACATCGTAGAAATTAAGGAAAAATGACACACTAGGCGGCGCACAGACCATAGTAAGGAATACACGACGCGACATAGCTTCCCGCTAAGTCAATAACGCCGCAAGAAAACTGTTGGCCATAGTAGTTTGTGCTAGAGAAGGCGCGACGTACCCCGAATGAGAAATGGAATCCGCGGTCCGGGACCTGGGTCAGAACTCCTGCGACACGACTCAATCAATGGGTAAGCACCAGAACGTCGGGTGGAATCAAGAGAACGTGATCCTAATGTCAGAGTTAGTAAAACTTACAAGCAAGGATAAGAGAGTAGAGTCCCAGAGCATAGGTACAGAGAAAAGGATCCTAATACCATAGATATCACGACGGGGTGATATCGATGTGGGCCCGTAAGCCAAACACTAAGTTAGCAAAATAGTTTTTCAAAGACTATACTCAACTTCGACCAAGTAGTGGTGGGATGGCTTTCTACATGCAGTCAGCTCTGATACACACTTGTGACACACCCAAAATCAATACGTGTACAGTAATCAAACACGCAGGGTACACGGCTGAGATTAGGGTGCCACGGTGAAAATATCACAGAACAACACTAAATACAAATAAGATAAATCTGATATACAAACCAGGGATCGCGAGGATCCTAATACATAAGTTATAGAAGCCATAATATCTGAGTACAGACATAGTTAGTCAAGTTTTGCCTTAAAAAGGATAACACAAATGACATCAGAGATACAGATCGAAAAGGCGAGGCCTCCTACCTGGGATCCACCGAACTACTCCTGGTCAACGGGGAACTCGACGTCGTATTAGTCGCCTCCGGGGTACTCCTGCTCTTGGGCTCCAATGTCGACTGCAGGGGCCGATCAGGCAAAACAAAAGGGTGAGTATCTAGCATACCCGCGAGTCTTATGTCCGCTACTAAGCATTTCTGGAGTTGTATCAAATGGAAAGGGGAGGCTATATATAGTGGACTGAAAGTCAGAAATCCAGAATAAGGAAGAGAAGCTAGGCCTATCGAAGACTAGCATCTTCCGACGAGTCTTGCAACATCAGGAGAGAATAGCCAACAGTTTATATAAAGCATAAGGTAACAATGTAGCAGAAGTTGCTGCAACATTGTATAATAGTAAGTTGTAATAATTAACAATACCTCCGAGATCACCTCCTCGACTTCCCTGTGAGGAAGCAAACCCAAAACCAAACAGTTTAGTAATAATAGTTCGTAGTAGTAGGATCTGGCTTCAGCATAAAGCATCTTGTTACCGTGGACACGGCTATTCGAATAGATTAATCTTCCCTGCAGGGGTGCACTTCTGTTACACTACAACGAACGGATCTCCAGGGTGGCGTACACCTTGTTAGGGAATGCCCCACCGAGGCTATCCGACACAAAGTAGCCCATATTTCAAACTCAACAAAGAGGCCATCCGCCGGTCTAAATCCTAAGTACGCAGGGCCTTGGACCCGAACCCAGACGTACTCCTGCACGGTGTGTGGGTGGCCAGGAAGCCGTAGCAAAAATAACACAACTCAAGCAAAGAAGACACCGCACTTCCTGGCAATCAGCTCGTGGTATTGCTGACGTCTGAAGAGTCTTCGGACGAGACTACGATGCAGAGGAGCCCATAACTCATTATCCCATGTGTAGGCAGCGCGTCAAGCCAAAAGGCTACTCAAGTCATCCGCCGAACCCTTAGGCATTTTATTATCTCACGGACAACCTTTGTCGTTGCCCGACTAATTAACACAACAGACAATGAACAACAGCCAGGACCACCAGTACATCGGTGCCCGCTCTGTCGTCCTGTCAAAGCGTGCGGTTACCAACAAGGTGAACCGTCTCCTTACCTTGTCTCGCATGTGCTCCTGGAGGAGCTCGACTTTCGTAGTTTCGTAAATCTCGCGGCCAACGATCAGGGTCCAAGCACACCGGTACACTGGTCGTACCCTCCTTGTCGTCCCGTCGCAATACCACTCGTGGGCAATGTTGGGTCACCTGACTTCTTACCTTAATGACAACCGTTACTCAGGTGCCTAGAGCGGCTATACAGAGCCAACAACGAGTGGAGTACAAGGATTAGTTCTTGATAGCTCACACTTGATGGTGGCTCGGTAGAGCCGAGCTAGGAGGCCTTAGGTGGTGTCTACATTGTACCGTACCTGTGTAGTTATAATAAGTTGTACCCGCCTTCTGTCCCCCGAGTGATCACGGCCTGCTATGTAATCCTAGTTGACTAACAAGGCACATGGCTCACTTCTGAATAATATATATATATATAGGCAGCATATGATAAAGGAAGGTACATCAAGGGGCGACAAAAACAGGCTATGCAATTGAATAGGATTGTAACGTAGCAGTAGCAGTAACAATGCCTATTGCATGAAATGTACAGAAATATAGGAGATATCTGGGGAAAAGAATGGCTCTACTTGCCTGGAAGATCGACGGTAGGGGTAGGGTCGTCAACGAAGTAGTCGTACCAGCAGAGCCGTAGTCGACAACAGTGGGGTCTACTTGAGAATAAAAGGGGGGGAGAATCAGTGAATACGAAGCAAACATGTACTAACAGATGCAAGACATGATAGATGCAACGTCAACGGTGTTCTAACACAATGCAATGCACGTTGCTCGGAGCGGGAATTCATCCGGGGATGAAATACCAGCTCCGGGTGATTATCGACAGACGACCCATAGGGGGAATGTCTCGTGTTCGTTGTGTTAGAGGGGTGTGGTAGACATACGGATAGAGTATTCGTATTCGTTGTATTTTTTTGATCAATTTTTATGTATAAAGTTTTTCCATTTGATTTACGGTTTAAAAGATATTGATTTTCAAAGTTTAAATCAATTTAAATGATTTTCTAATTTATTTTTATTATTATATTAAACATTATACGCAATTGAAATTTGACCAGTCAAACCTGACCAGTGGGTCCCACTGGTTAGCCTCACATTATTTATAAAACATTTAATTTAATTTAAATAGCAGTGAGGGCCACATGTCATACACACATTATATTTACTATTTTAATTAAACTAATTAATTTACAGGTGGGCCTAGGTGTAAGTGACATAGGGGGTTTAATTAACATGTTTTATTTAATTAAAATGGCATGGGCCCATATGTCGTAGGTCCAGGGGGGTTTTATTTTAGTTTTCTTTTAACAGTGCTATTAACATGGGGGTTATCTCTAACTTAATCTTAACAGGGGGGATTAGTGGCTAATCAAACCACTTATGTGGGGCCCCCACCTGGCAGCCGCACCGGAGTGCTCGCCGGCGACTGGGCTCCGGCGAGGTCGAGCGTGTGCTCGTTTTTGAGCACCGTTTGAGGCCTCGTTTGGCCCTACGGGATCCTGGCGGCGAGCCGCGTCCACCCTAGCAAGCGGAACGAGGCGAGGTGTCCGGAGTGGAGCTCTACGTCGACAATAGCGGCGGCGGTTGTACGTGTCAGATGGGAACTAGCGTTCCGGGTCTAATTCGAGCGCGCAAATGGCATGAATCGAAGCAACATCTCACGGGGAGCATGCGGGTGCACGACGAGCACGGTGCGACGACTACGGCGGCCTACATCGCGCGAAATGAGAGGGGAAAAGGGGGAACCGACGAAGCTCACCGAGGGGAGGCCGGTGGTGAGCGTGGGCGAGGTTGGGGCGGGGCGGAGGTGACGAATTTGGCGGTGAGGAAGACGGCGGCTGTCGGCGAGGGGAAGAAGAGGATGTCGCCTACGCGGCGCTGGAGTTTGATTCCACACGGGAGGCGATGAAGGCATCGATGGCGCACCCCCAGGACAACATCGCTTGGCTTGGTTCGCAAGGTGGCTGCGCGAGTTCACGATCCCGCGGCCATGGCGTTTTCTGTCGGGCTGGGAGGAAGAAGGCGAAGCTGGGAGAGGGGGAAAAAGATCCGGCAGGCGTCCACGGGGGCAGGGGCTCGATCTTATCGCCTCCACGCAACAATGTAGTGATCGGGGGCATCGAGCGGGTGCGCGGGCGACTCCGACCGTGGCCACTGGCGCCATGGCCACTGTAGCGGGAGGTAGGAGAAGGGGGAGGTGGGATGAGGTGGGCCTCGCCCTGGGCGAGGCATAGGCCTTTTCTATTTTCTTTTCGTTTTTCTTTTCTGTTCTGTTTTCCTTTCTGTTTTAATTGTTTTAATATCTTTTACATTTTTTAAAATGTGTAATATGTTCCATAATTAATATTATACTCCATAACAGTGCTACAAAATGTTTGGGCCAATTATAAATTCATTTGCATTTTGTTTTATCCAAAAAGGTATTAAATGCCACTGTTTTGCTACTGTTATGAATTGTTAGCAATATTTATTTATTGGAATAAATGCCCAAGGTTGGTTTAACAAGGTCCACTGATTTTTAGGGATTTAACAAAATTGGTTGCACAAATTTTTGGACAAAGTTTTATTTTGCCCTTTGTTTTTATTACCAATTCAAATGGGTGTTGGACTTTGAATTGCATGATGATGATCAAGGCACACTTGGCACATGGTTTTTAATATCAACCATCATTATATTGAACATGATCAAATGCAAAGTTTGATCAAGGCATGATGAGCAACAGTGATTAGCAACAGTGATAGTGATTACTGTTTCTAACTCTGAGGGTGTTACAAATACCGAAACATTTTCCTCTCAAAATCAAGGATGGATTTTATGATCTAACTTTCGATGTAGAGGGAGAAGAGAGACTTGAAAGTGAGGATACGGACACTGATGATCAACAGAATCACAAACCTGATTATGATGGAGGTTTAGGTGATGATTTCAAGGAGACGTAGGAGAAACTGGACCAACAAAATAAAGGCGGCATCAGCCAAAGTGTAAATGCAAACCAGGGAGCACCGGAAAATGGAGGGGGGCAGGCGACCGCGTCTCACCCTCAAACGGCACCTTTGACAAGTGTGGTTTTTTCTCCAAGTGTTAGCTGAGCAATACGGGATGCTAAGGAGGTGATGGCTTCTATTGTGAGCCAAAATGCTGCTGGTAAGTGTGAGAAGCCACGAGAGGAGAAGATGATTGGTGAGCTGCAGCAAGGAAACCATATGGGCAGTCATGTATGTAAGCTCTTTGCTGCTCCACTTGACGAGTCTGCTGAAGATCCGGAGACACCGATGGCGTCGACCATGGGCGTTGGTCCAATGGAGTGCTCGGAGGAGGCGACCAAGGAGATGGTGACCTCCTCTTGTGTCAGCTCGCCGATACAACAGGAGGTTGTTTCGGTGGGCGTCGACACTTAGCCTAGCATGGATGGAAGGATGTCTCCTTGCTCTCCGACCAACTTAGGTGTAGTTGACGGATCGAGCGGGGTTGTGACGCCGCCGAGGACACCTGCTCCGTTGCCGTCGTCGCCCCTAGGAGGCGCACCACACATGCTGTCATTGGAGCGGCATGCGGAAGTGAAGGAGTTTGTGGGTGTCGCTGACCCCCTAGCGATGGGCATTCGTTGTAGCGGTCGCATTCGAGCGTAGGCTAATGCGGATGACATTCAGATGGTTAGGGCTATGTACCTGGCTCAGCGTCGGGACTACACTTCGGGTACAAATCTGAACCCCTCTTTTTCTTTGTTGTCTTTTTCCGATGAGCATATTATTGATCAAGCGAATAAACTAGCAGTTTCTTTGGGGGTTTCAAAAGTTGCTATTTCAAATTCAGCTAGGCTAATTAAAGAGTCAGAAGCTAGTAGACAACTTCATATCTTGGAGAATAACTTAAATAGAGGGGTAGATGGAGCAAATGTCCTAGCGAGCTTAGTATTTACTAAGACTTCTTGCTTATCAGAGGACATGGCGGAGGAGGAGATGATAGGGGAGGATGTAGATCATTTTCACTTACTACCCAAGCCGACTAAGACACTTAAAAACGGGCAAAGAAAGTTATCGCTATGTCGGATCGTAGACGTAGTGCAAGACTGAAAAAACAATCCATTATCTAAATGCAAGGTTTGAAAGTTTTTTTTGGAAAAACGAGGGTATGGGGGACCCCGGGAAACATTTTTTAATTAGAGAAAGTATTAGGGATATAAAATTCGACTTCATTGCCTTGTCGGAGACAGGAATGGCCCATTTTTCACAATCCTTTTTAAATCATCTGGCGGCGGGTCATGAGTTTATCTGGTTTTGTCTACCACCACATGGGAGGTCGGGTGGCATGTTAATTGGGATTAATTCGACAACACTCCAAGTTTGAAATGTGGAGGCTGGTGACTTTTGTGTCAAGCTTTCCGTTAGGTCAAAGGGGGACGGCTTCGATTGGGTGTTGGTGTCGGTATATGGGGCAGCACAAGATGCACAAAAACCGACCTTTTTAGCCGAACTTGCAAGGATTTGTGAAAATGAGTCGCTGCCAATGTTGGTTGGTGGTGATTTTAATATGATTCGCAAACCTGAAGAGAAGAATAATAACAACTTTAACCCCTGTTGGTCATTTATGTTTAATGCTATTATTGAAAGCTTACACTAAAAAGAGATCGAACTCACCGACAGACAGTACACATGGGCTAGTAGAAGAGAGACACCAACTTTTGAGAAGTTGGACCGGGTTCTCGTGAGCATAACTGTTGGGAAACGTAGTAGAAAACAAAAAATTTCGGCCTACGAATCAAGAACCCAAGATCATCCAAGAAGATTGCATACAAGGTTTTAGGTCATGGCTCACCAACCGATGTAGCGGAAGTAGAGTTGGTGAAGCTCGTGGACGTAGTGGAAGTAGATCTCGCAAGTTCTCCCACGAACAGTCCATCAATCAATCCCACGAACAAGTCCCGCGATCTAGTCCCACGGATAAGTCCCATGAACAAGCTCCTCGAAGAAGGGTCGAAGGTACGACCCCTCCATTAGTATCCACACATCCCGTAGCAGCAATCCAGCAGCGCTCCGCCGTCCAGAGATGAACGCCACCGAGAAAACTAGAGGGAGAAAACCCTAACGGATTCCAATCTAGAACAACGTCTAAACCGGGGTCTAAAAAGTGGAGCAACGGGGTTTAGAGGAGGGAGGGTGGCGCATAGGCCTTGGGGACAAGTTGTGCTGCGCCCCCCACCCCTCCCCCACATTATATAGGTGGCCAAGAGGCCCTTGGGGCGCAATAAGGGGGGTGGGGAGTCCAACTTGGACTCCCAAACCTCCCAAACCTTCCCACCGGAAACCTGCCATATTGGAGAGTTGGACTTTCCACCTGGAGGGGGATTCCTTCCCCTTGGTGCGCCCCCCACCCCTTGGCCGGCCAGGGCAGCCTAGGTGCCTTGCCCCCCAAGGCTAGGGGCGCAGGGGAGTGGGTGGTACTGCCCGGAACCTTCTGGAACCCTCCATGACCTTCTAGAAGCTTCCAGGACCTTCCGGGACATACCGGGACCGTTTCGGGACATTCCGGACACTTCTGGAGCACTTCCAGGACCTTCCGAGACCTTTCTTGGACGTTCCGGAGCCATCCGGATAGTTTCCAAGACCATCCGAGTTACAGTTTAAGCCACCGGATGACCGCGAAGGTTGTCGGGACGCCCAGCGATTATCCGGAAACTATTCCGGTTGATCCAGGACTTCCCCAGTACCATTCTCATATGTTCCGGAACCACTTGGGACTACTCCAGAGTGATCCGGACATAACCTTAAATACCCAAAACTACTTCTGGTGCCCTTATGAACAATTCCATAAATCTCCGGAACTACTTCCGGTACCCGTATGAACTATTCTGCTTTGCTTCCACTAAACCTTCTACCATACTAGTATTCTAACAGACTACTGCTCGTTAAGTGTGTGACCCAATAGGTTCGGTATAATGCGGACTTGACTCAGAACATCTTCCGAACATAGGCCAACAGCCTTTCTTCAATAGCCAATAATCAACAGCGGAGCCATGGACACCCATGTTGACTCCCGCACATACACGAAGAAACTTCGAGTGAACCATTATGTTTATTCATGTACCATTCCCTTTGCTTCGTGATATATGACAAAGTTAGAGGAGAGATGTTTGGCACCCATGTGTAACAACTTCTTGAACACAAGCCACTCGTTATCCTCTTTGCTCGTTTGTCCCTTTTCTCGTTATCGTATTCCGGTATCCCTGTGACTGAATCACAATGCGTCTGGCCAGACTATAATGGATAACTTCATACCGAGTGGGCCCGAAGTGAATATCTTCTTCATCGTGAAGGAGCAAATCCCATTCTTGAACTATCACAGTCACTAGCCACACCATCTGACATACCCAGAACTTATTTTACTACTTCCCATTTACGGGAGGATTCATCTAAGAACCAAAGCATGTCTTCCTGTGTGAAGCAACTCGATACTCTCATGGTCTAAGGAATTACGTATATGATAACATTTCATGATATGACTTATAACGTTGTTACGATGTGATCTCTAAGTATATCATTCAATATTGGGGTCGGTTCAACATCATTGTTCTGCTAACAATATGTTCCCATTGCTACTGACATCCTTGTTACAAGAACAATGTCCATGATTAAGAAAACGTAATCATCAGTTAGCACATGAGCTGGTCTTAGAGGCTAAACCAGGAACTCTTGGTGTTTACATTTCCACACATGCAAGTGAGTTTTCTTCTGAATCTCATAGTCAGGGTCATTGCAATTATAGCACAGAAATATAAACATTAATTACGAACGTGGAAATATATATAATAACATTTTATTATTGCCTCGAGGGCATATTTCCAACAGTCTCCCACTTGCACTAGAGTCAATAATATTATCAGTGCTTGAGCATTTTACACCTATGGCATACCGGTGTAATACATGCTTCATGTGTGGTATAGACTTCATCATCGGATCTGATGTTTCAGGCCCGTTTGTATCTTGCATATCTTCGCGTTTTCACGCTATCATAAAATTCACTAATTTTATCAGTTTAGCTTTGTATATGTTTGAATCATTTGGCAGGACCTTGGTTCCTTTAGAATAAGTCATGAAATCATTCATAAATGTTCCATGAGCTTTAAGCATCTTGGAAACCATACCATGTTCATAAATGAACTGATGATTCAAAATACCCTCCCTTGTTACTTCTTTAAGCAACAATATACTTAGCCAGTGTTATAGAATTCGCCACAGTATCGAACTTGACAAAGTTCCTTCATACTGCGCCACCCTTACGTGTGAAACACATAATCCCAATTAAAATCGAAAATCGGTCGGAGTAAGTATGAAGAATGAATTGGTGTAACTATTTACATCAAAAATTCAGCTGGTGTAACCCATTACAACGAGCTCTTCATTCTCTCCATTTTCCGAGAAACAAATCTTATCTATCATAAGTTTAACTTTTCATTGTTTGTCCAATGATCAACATATTGATCACTTTGGTATCTTGCTCACAACCTTTTGGAGCGTTGGACATATCTGGTCGTTTTACATATTATGGTGTACATGATTAATCCAAACACACAGGTGAGTGGAATTCAATTCACGTGTTTTTGCTTATCTGTGTTCATGAACACTGATATCTGCAAATAATTTTTCACCGTGACCTCGGCAAGAACATTCTTCGTGGCGTTTTCATACTAAACTACTTTAGTATCATGTCAACATGTCATGTTGGTCTTAGCATGATCAGGCACTTACTATCTACATAGATCATTGTGCTCAATCCTAATGCTATATCAGCCCAAATTCTTCAACTGAAAACTATTTCCAACGAAGTCCTTATTCGTGTCAAGAAATTTATATCATTTCCAATCAACAATATGTCATCTACACAAGGTTTTAGAAATATTATTCAGCTCCCACTTACTTTCTTGAATATTCAAGCATCTTCGTTATTCCTGATGAAAACAAGCTCTTTTCGCAATTTCATCACAACGAAAATTCCAACTCCATTATGCTAGCTTCAGTCCATCACTGGATATCCAAGGCTTGCATCTATTTTAGCATCCTTTGAATCGACAAAACATTCCGGTCGTATCACATATACGTCCTTTGTTATATTTCCGTGTAGGAACTTTGTTTTTGACGTTCATTCTACCATATCCTATAAATGAGATATGTAGTAATTGCTAGTATAACCCGAACTGACTAAAGCATTTCTACGGTCGACACTATTTCGCCGTAGTCAACCTTTGAACTTGCTAGAAAGCAATTTTCCAACGAGTTGAGCTTTATGGATAAAACAATTTCATCCGAATCAATTATAGATCCATATATATATTCTTCAGACTTTTAGTCTTTCGGAGGGTCTACCAAGTTCAAAACTTGACTTACTTCCATGGATACTATCTCGGATTATTTGGCATTTAGCCAAATCCCGGAGTCAGGGCCCATCAACGCTTCTTTGTATATCACAGGTTTATCATTGTCGAACAACAATATCTCGTTTTACATATCATGAATGTTTGTACGAGTTTTGTCTAACCTGTGTGGTTCAGCTGCGCACTTCTCTGAAGATTCAACAATCTTTGACAAGTTGCACTGTCCTCCCACTCACCTTTTTGTAAGAAACTATTTTTCTTCAAAACACATTGTTCTTAACAGCAAACAGTTTTGCTTTTGTGTAGTGATAGAGGAATACCAAAACTTTTGGCATAACCTTAACAAAGTAGCACTTATCTGATTTGGGGTTTTGAGTATGTCAAACATATGCCTCATATACCCAAATTTTAAGAAAAGACAACATGGTTTTAACAGTCCATACCACATCTAATATGGTGTCATTTCAACAGATTTGATGATGCTCTTTTCAGTGTAAAAGCCGTAGTCACTAACGCATAACTTTAATAAGTATAATGGCAAATTGATAAACGTCATATTTGATCTTACCGTGTCATACATGGCTTGATTACATCTCTCGAACTATTTACTCATAGTGGTGTTCCGGGAGACGCAAGTTATGACACTTCTTCACAACTCATCAGATGTTCGCTAAACTTGTAACTCAAATATTACTTTCTACAATCTAATTTGCAGAAGCTTTATTTTTCTCGTTACAATGAATTTCTATTTCACTCTATAATTCCTTGAACATTTCAAAGATTTCAGACGTATGTCTCTATTGAACAGATATCCACATATCTACTTCAACTCATGAGTGAAGATAGGGAATCCACTGCACACATCATCATGTATGATTACCAATGGTTTAGTTGCCCGTTCATGTATGGCCTATCAACGGTGTTTTAGTCACATTACTTCGAGACAAAGATCGCAAGCGTCAAGTGATTCGTAGTCATATGACTCGAAAGTCCATCACTTATGGAAATTCTTCATGCATGTTATGTCACTTGTGATAAACGGCAGTGCCACATCTATGTGGTATTTCTGTCAGTCTTGCGACGTTTAGCGTCAGTGTTATGGATGTTTAGTATTATTATCAAGATTCATAACATACAACCTATTCATAATGGAAGTATGGCCTTTACGTTATTCATAGCTTTGAACAACTCTCTTGCAACAAACATGATTCAAAATGATGTTTTGCAACAAGGCTAAAGTGTAGTAACAATTTACTCAACTCTAAAATGAATTATGAAGATAATCATAGAGTCAACACACGGTATAGTAAACCTTTTACCAAGTTCCCGAGCGTGTCAAAACTCATCATTAGCTAGTCATAAAAGCCATAGTATTTCTTGCATCAACTTGCAACGATATGCAATTGAAGTGATATTACGATGATCAACAGTTTAATCACAATATACAGAATCCACAATTAACTGCTTAATCATGATTCCCAAGAATTACATCTCTTGACCGGCAATGAATTCATCTATAACTCTGTATGACTTTCATTTCTGAGATGGATGTTCCAGTCTTCTTTCGTTTTGCCTTTATACGTATCATAGTTCTATTTCCAATGTCACTCCTACTCACAGAAGATCACACATGATCAAGGGTGGCGCATGCCATGGACTTTCCGGCATGTAAGTCTTACTAACACCCTATGGAACTTCCTTTCCCTTAATCCTCATCATCATAGGATCAGTGTTCTTCTGGATCCCACACTTATCAGTTTCGTTAAGAGAACAGTGAATATTTTCAATAATTCTTACAATCATACATTGTACTAGATATCTTATATCCAACATTAATTGTCTTACCACTGAAAACAATTTTTCAGTTCCATGAATATAACATAACTATCCCAAACTTTTCGAAGTTCGGGTTTCATGGTGGTGAAGACAATGCACTTAGCTGTGGTGGAATTCTAGCATTTTTGGATTATGGACGTAAGTCACATCATCCATAGCATCAGCGGGAGAGCATCAAAAATTTGCGATAGGACATGGTCCTTCTCGGCACTATTGAGGATAGTCCTCACAATACGGTACCAATCGTAAAGTTTTTACCAGATAATACAGTTAATCAAAATCAATTGGGAAGGTGGTAACGCGAGCCATTATTCTACAACGATAATGCAAATACTAAGACTTTGTTCATAATTAAGTTGCACTTGTGATTAATCAATTTAATTACTAAGTGCGCTCCCACTTAGATCAATATCTCTCGTAATTGATGCTGGAGTGATTCAAGATCCGACCCAATCGTCCGCCATTGATGTGACATCACTGATGACTTAGATTGGACCGGTAGGCCAACTTGCCAATCACAACACATGTGATTCTTGTTCATCTTTCGATGGGCGTGTTCCGGTAGAAAACTTTAATCCAAACCGTCAAGACAACCAAGTGTAATGCGCTGTGTGTTCTTTTAACACACCCGCCTTTTATGCGTCACACACGTGTGCACCCATGTGACATGACCTGCTCCGATGTGAAACATAGTATAGACGGTGCTACAGTTGGAAGAACACTATCAACTTGATATTGTTTTGCGAGAGATCACCCTAATAAAACACGACTACCGCGCATCAAACAAGGGTGCATCAAAGGGATAAACATCACAGGCAATTCATAAAATTATGTGATATGATATAGCCCTTTGCTTCGTGAAGTCTTCGTAGTCTTCACGCCGTCGTGGTAGAAGTCACCGCGTCCACCAACTTTCTCCTTGGCGCCGGGAACATCACCACGGCTTCCGGCATGTGCGTCGGGGTCCACCTCCGCATCGTAGATCATCACCTTGCATCTATCTATTGCTTTGCCTCGAGCTAATAAACAGTTCTGGCACGCAGGCCATAATTAAGTGACAATCATATGACTCCAGTCATCATGCCGTACCACGACACGCAGGTCGCGAATAAATATTACATAACATATAGCATCTCATACAAACACATTTCAAATCTTGAAGGCTATACCACATCACATGCATTCTCTGCAAAAACGAGTTAGATCGCTATCTATACGGGTTGTTGAAAATTTTATCGTGGTTGCTAAGCAGGTTTACAAGGCAAACGAGAAACCCTAGACAAAACAAAACACGATACTTCTTTTGTTGCTAGTTTAACATATGGGGTGCGTGTAGCAACTAATGCCACAAGCCAAACTTCATTAAACGCGTGACCCCCGTGTGGATTTGAGTTCATAAAATCCACAAGCCCGTTCATGTAAAATTTTCTATAGCAAGACTAGGATGAGATCCAAGGAATTTGATGTAGTCCATGATCAAGGCAACCAGCATACTAAGAGCAGCATAGAAGGATCATGGTAAAACTCAAACCTTGTAGCAAAATCACATCATGGCGTCGAGCAAAGAAAAGATCACATGATAGGGAAGCAAACAAGAAAATCAATGCCTCATATCAACATATGATCTACCTAAACATGCATCTAATCAAGGATCGCTCATGATACCACTGTTGGGAAACGTAGTAGAAAACAAAAAATTTCGGCCTACGAATCAAGAACCCAAGATCATCCAAGAAGATTGCATACAAGGTTTTAGGTCATGGCTCACCAACCGATGTAGCGGAAGTAGAGTTGGTGAAGCTCGTGGACGTAGTGGAAGTAGATCTCGCAAGTTCTCCCACGAACAGTCCATCAATCAATCCCACGAACAAGTCCCGCGATCTAGTCCCACGGATAAGTCCCATGAACAAGCTCCTCGAAGAAGGGTCGAAGGTACGACCCCTCCATTAGTATCCACACATCCCGTAGCAGCAATCCAGCAGCGCTCCGCCGTCCAGAGATGAACGCCACCGAGAAAACTAGAGGGAGAAAACCCTAACGGATTCCAATCTAGAACAGCGTCTAAACCAGGGTCTAAAAAGTGGAGCAACGGGGTTTAGAGGAGGGAGGGTGGCGCATAGGCCTTGGGGACAAGTTGTGCTGCGCCCCCCACCCCTCCCCCACATTATATAGGTGGCCAAGAGGCCCTTGGGGCGCAATAAGGGGGGTGGGGAGTCCAACTTGGACTCCCAAACCTCCCAAACCTTCCCACCGGAAACCTGCCATATTGGAGAGTTGGACTTTCCACCTGAAGGGGGATTCCTTCCCCTTGGTGCGCCCCCCACCCCTTGGCCGGCCAGGGCAGCCTAGGTGGCTTGCCCCCCAAGGCTAGGGGCGCAGGGGAGTGGGTGGTACTGCCCGGAACCTTCTGGAACCCTCCATGACCTTCTAGAAGCTTCCAGGACCTTCCGGGACATACCGGGACCGTTTCGGGATATTCCGGACACTTCTGGAGCACTTCCAGGACCTTTCGAGACCTTTCTCGGACGTTCCGGAGCCATCCGGATAGTTTCCAAGACCATCCGAGTTACAGTTTAAGCCACCGGATGACCGCGAAGGTTGTCGGGACGCCCAGCGATTATCCGGAAACTATTCCGGTTGATCCAAGACTTCCCCAGTACCATTCTCATATGTTCCGGAACCACCTGGGACTACTCCAGAGTGATCCGGACATAACCTTAAATACCCAGAACTACTTCTGGTGCCCTTATGAACAATTCCATAAATCTCCGGAACTACTTCCGGTACCCGTATGAACTATTGTGCTTTGCTTCCACTAAACCTTCTACCATACTAGTATTCTAACAGACTACTGCTCGTTAAGTGTGTGACCCAATAGGTTCGGTATAATGCGGACATGACTCAGAACATCTTCCGGACATAGGCCAACAGCCTTTCGTCAATAGCCAATAATCAACAGCGGAGCCATGGACACCCATGTTGACTCCCGCACATACACGAAGAAACTTCGAGTGAACCATTATGTTTATTCATGTACCATTCCCTTTGCTTCGTGATATATGACAAAGTTAGAGGAGAGATGTTTGGCACCCATGTGTAACAACTTCTTGAACACAAGCCACTCGTTATCCTCTTTGCTCGTTTGTCCCTTTTCTCGTTATCGTATTCCGGTATCCCTGTGACTGAATCACAATGCGTCTGGCCAGACTATAATGGATAACTTCATACCGAGTGGGCCCGAAGTGAATATCTTCTTCATCGTGAAGGAGCAAATCCCATTCTTGAACTATCACAGTCACTAGCCACACCATCTGACATACCCAGAACTTATTTTACTACTTCCCATTTACGGGAGGATTCATCTAAGAACCAAAGCATGTCTTCCTGTGTGAAGCAACTCGATACTCTCATGGTCTAAGGAATTACGTATATGATAACATTTCATGATATGACTTATAACGTTGTTACGATGTGATCTCTAAGTATATCATTCAATACTGGGGTCGGTTCAACATCATTGTTCTGCTAACAATATGTTCCCATTGCTACTGACATCCTTGTTACAAGAACAATGTCCATGATTAAGAAAACGTAATCATCAGTTAGCACATGAGCTGGTCTTAGAGGCTAAACCAGGAACTCTTGGTGTTTACATTTCCACACATTCAAGTGAGTTTTCTTCTGAATCTCATAGTCAGGGTCATTGCAATTATAGCACAGAAATATAAACATTAATTACGAACGTGGAAATATATATAATAACATTTTATTATTGCCTCTAGGGCATATTTCCAACAGTCTCCCACTTGCACTAGAGTCAATAATATTATCAGTGCTTGAGCATTTTACACCTATGGCATACCGGTGTAATACATGCTTCATGTGTGGTATAGACTTCATCATCGGATCTGATGTTTCAGGCCCGTTTGTATCTTGCATATCTTCGCGTTTTCACGCTATCATAAAATTCACTAATTTTATCAGTTTAGCTTTGTATATGTTTGAATCATTTGGCAGGACCTTGGTTCCTTTAGAATAAGTCATGAAATCATTCATAAATGTTCCATGAGCTTTAAGCATCTTGGAAACCATACCATGTTCATAAGCAGAGTCGCCGACTCCGGCAGCCTCGGGCAGCCAGTGCCACCACAGAGTACCTCTAAACCCTCAGGGGGCGCTAAGAATCATGGACCTACCGGCTCCCAACACTAGCCAACGTGTAGAGCCGGTGGCCCAACTCCCCCCACAGGAACCAAACACCGAGTTCGTCAGAAAATCCGTGGGTAACCGATTTTTAGTATCGGCTCTGAGGAACACACACTTGCCCCCAGATTTCAAGGGACTGCGTAAGATCCCAAACTACACGGCTGGCATGGACCCAACAGCTTGGATCGGAAGCTATGACCTCGCCATGGACATGCTGGAAGCTGGCGATGAGGTTTCTGCCTATTACTTCACAATGATGTTGGAAGGGCCGGCTCCCACATGGTTCAAAAATCTCCAAGAGAACTCCATCACCTCTTGGGTGGATCTCAGAGAGAAGTTCATCAAGAATTTCCAAGGCATCTGTCGGCGAGCCACACAATCGTCGACTTGGAGCACTGCGTCGAGAAAGAAGGAGAGTTGGCCCTAAGCTAGGCACGACGAGTCGCAGATACAGTCCATTCCTCAGACACTATCACTACACAGTCATCATTAATCATCCTGGAGAGAAACTGCAAGTTCGAGCCTCTAATACACAAGCTTGGCCAACTCAGAGGACGGTCAATAACATGGGAGAGCTCATGAACGCGGTCATCAAGTATGCCGAGTCTGACAAAACCAAGGATGCTGATCAGGAAGAGGACAAAGTTTCCCAGAACAAGAAGAATAACGGCAAGGGATCTCAGAGCCAGAACCAACAGACCAAGCGCCGACTTGATCAGAATACTTCTCACTTGGTAGCCAAGACAAATCTCGGCTCCCAAAGACAGAAGCAGGGGGCAACAACTACCGCAAGACGGAGCAAAGTTTTCAACCCCCAGTCACCTTTGAAGAAGCTCTGAAGAGACATTGCCCACAACACAACAAGCCTGGCCGTCCAGCCAGGCACACTTGGAAGACTGCAACTTCATGAAAGAATTCGCTCGTCTTGGAGGTCAGGGCCCTCTAGGGTCAGATGGTGGAGCCGTCCAGAACAACAATAACCAGAATTTTGCCCACCAGGGAGCCGGCACAGCACCGCAATACCAAGGACCACAGGGAGGAGAACAGCAAAACCAATCGGCACTCGCCGGATTCCAATCAAACCCAAAGAAGCTCCAAGACCACTCAACTTATCATGTCTTCACCACCAACAGTTGTCGGAGGGACAAGAAGTTGCAGCAGATAGCCGCCATGTCTGTGGCCACAGAGCCGGCTTGTCCCAGATGGCTTAACAGGTCTGAACCGCCAATCACCTGGACGAGGGATGACCACCCACCAGTGGTAGAAAACCTGGGTTCCCTATCCCTGGTAGTTTCTCCACAAATACGGTGCTACACGCTTGATAAAGTACCCATGGACGGAGGAAGCAGTATCAACATCCTTTACTACGAGACCTTTCGCAAGATGGGTTTGACTCACAAGAAGCTGCAAACCTCCAACACCGTGTTCCATGGAATAGTCCCAGGGAAGTCGGCACGCCCAATAGGCAAAATCTACGTGGAGACAGCTTTTGGAACTGCCGAAAACTTTCGCTCTGAAATCATACCCTATGAGTTGGTGAAACTCGATATCCCATATAACGCCATCCTAGGCAGACTGGCTTACGCCAGGCTCATGGCTCGGCCGTGCTATGTTTACCTGAAGCTAAAGATGTTGGGTCCCTTCAGCCCAATCACGGTAGACGGGAGCCGGTCCAGGGCTACGGAATGTAACGAGCAACACGTCAAATTTGCCAACTCAGCATGTGCAAAGGAAGACCTGTCTGCATACCAGGAGAAGGTAGATCCAACCGACTCAACCATCTTGAAGAAACCGACTCCTGACAACAACCCCAAATTTCAATCTGCCCAGGACACGAAGAAAGTCGACTTTGTCCCTGGTGACGCTTCCAAGCAATTCATTATTGGGACAGAGCTCTCCGACAAATAGGAAAACGCGCTCATCGAGTTCCTCCGTGAGAATCAGGAAATTTTTTCATGGAAACCTTCTGACATGCCAGGTGTCCCGAGGGAACTCGCTAAGCACCACCTAAATATCGACTCAAAACAGAAGTCGGTCAAACAATTCCTTCGTCGTTTCAATGATGAAAGGAGGAACGCCATTGGGGAAGAGATAGCTCGGCTCCTTGCCGCCGGGTTCATCATGGAATTTTTTTATCCGGAGCGGCTTGAAAACCTAGTCCTTGTTCTGAAAAAAGGGACTTGGCGTATGTGCATTGATTAAACCGACTTAAACAAGGCTTGCCCGAAGGATCCTTTCGCACTACCTCGCATCGATCAAATCATCGACTCTACTGCAGGATGCGAGCTCCTGTGTTTTCTCGACGCCTACTCTGGCTATCATCAGATCAAAATGGCTCTAGAAGGCCAGGAGAAAACAACCTTTATTACTCCCTTTGGGATATACTGCTACACTTCTATGCCTTTCGGCTTGAAGAATGCAGGGGCTACATATCAGCGAACGGTGCAGAATTGCCTCAAGGAGAAAATTGGGCGCAATGTGCTCGCTTAAGTGGATGACATATTCATCAAATCTCAGGTCGCCGACTCACTCATCAGTGACCTCCAGGAAACCTTCAAGGATCTGCGCAAGTACCGAATGAAGCTAAACCCAGCCAATTGCACCTTTGGAGTCCCTACAGGGAAGCTCCTCGGATACATAGTGTTAGAGAGAGGAATTGAGGCAAACCCGGAGAAAATCAACGCTATTATGGCTCTCCATAAGCCGACCTCGGTGAAAGGAGTCTAACGGCTCACCGGGTGCGTAGATGCTTTGAGTTGGTTCATAAGCCGACTTGGAGAAAAAGCGATCCCACTATACCGACCCTTACGTAAGTCAGAGAAATTCGTATGGGACGATGAAGCAGATCAATCTCTGGAAGCTTTAAATAAACAGTTGTACCAGGCTCCAATCCTGGCGGCTCCTAAGCCAATAAAGCCGATGCTACTCTATATTTCTTCCAACAACCGAGTAGTCAGCGCGGTGATTGTGGTAGAACGTATGGAAGCCGATAAGGAGCACCCTTTGCAGAGACCATTCTATTATGTTAGTGAGGTGTTGACTTCATCAAAGCAACTCTACCCTCAATGGAAGAAACTGGTCCTTGGTGTATTCATGGCGAGTCGGAAACTCAAACATTACTTCCAGGAGCACCCAGTAACTGTAGTCAGCTCAGCACCCCTTGCGGATATCATTCAGAACCGGGAGGCCACGGGAAGGATTGAAAAATGGGCTATAGAGTTGGAGGCTTACCACATCAAATATGAGCCACACACGACCATCAAATCTCAGGCGCTGGTTGACTTCATAAATGATTGGACAGAGATCCAACCACCCCCAAAAAAGCCAATTACCAAATACTGGACAATGCACTTTGATGGGAGTCGGCAGCTCCAAGGGTCGGGAGCCGGCGTGGTCCTCACTTCTTCCAAAGGAGAGCAATTTTGCTATGTCCTGCAATTGCAGTTTACTTGCACCAACAACGCAACAGAATATGAGGCTCTGCTCCATGGGCTACGGCTGACTCGTGAGATGAACATAAGCCGGATCCGATGCTATGGAGATTCCGACCTTGTTTCTCAGCAAGTGTCGGGAAGGTGGAACTCCAAAGATGCCACCATGGCAGCTTATCGATAGGAGGTACAAAAACAAGCCGGTTTCTTTGTTGGGCACCAAGTGGACTACGTGGAGCGCAAGCTAAACGAAGCCGCAGACGATTTATCCCGGCTCGGCTCTCAACGAAAGTCGGTTCCACCAAATGTCTTCCTTGACGTCCTGACAAAGCCATCCGTGCAAATACCAATGGAGCAAGACATAGCAGAGTCGGATCCTGAACCAGCTCTGATGGCCACAACACATGCTACCTCCTTATGGATTGTGCCTTATTTGGATTACAAGACCCATGGAATTCTACCCGCTGATGAGGTGGAGGCCAGACAAATTGTCAGGAGAAGCAAATCTTTTGTACTCATCAACAGTGAGTTAAATCGGCGAAGCCCTGCAGACGTCTTTCAGAGATGTGTGTCACCTAAAGGAGGCAGAGAGATCCTCAATGAGATACACTCTGGAGACTGCGGGCATCATGCCAGCTCTCATTCGTTAGTGGCCAAAGCCTACAGACACGGATTCTACTGGCCCACATCACATGCAGACGTAGATGATATAGTCAAGAAGTGCGACGGATGCCAGCGTTATGCCAAGCAAGCTCATGTGCCGGCTCAAGAGCTCAGGATGATCCCCATCACTTGGACCTTTGCAGTGTGGGGGCTTGACATGGTAGGACCTTTCAAAAGGTCAGCCAACAAGAATACACACTTACTGGTGGCAGTTGATAAGTTCACCAAGTGGGTCGAAGCAGAGCTAGTTAGCAAGTGCGATGCAGCAATGGTGCTGAAATTCTTGAAAAAAATAATATACAGATTCGGCTACCCCCACAACATCATCACTGATAATGGGTTTAACCTATCAGAGGGGGCTATGCAACGATTCTGTCAGAACGAGCTCATCCGACTCAACCTTGCGTCAGTGGTTCACCCACAGACCAATGGACAAGCCGAGAGAGCCAACCAAGAGTTGCTCAGAGGCATCAAACCCAGAATCTTTGTTCCTTTGGAAAGGACGCCGGGTTGCTGGGAGGAAGAATTTCCCTCAATATTGTGGAGTATCAGGACGACTCCTAACAGGTCGACAAGCTACACACCCTTCTTCCTGGTCTATAGAGCAGAAGCCGTTCTCCCAAGTGACATCCGTCACGACTCACCAAGGGTCACAGCTTATGTGGAAGCCGACAACGAAGGAGGAAGGCAGGATGCCTTGGATGTTCTCGATGAAAAACGAGAACTAGCAGCAGCTCAGTCGGCAATCTACCAACAAGATCTGCAACGATATCATAGTCGTCGTATCAGAAGTCGGACTTTCCAGGAAGGTGCGACGAGTGTTGACTTTGTATATATGGCGTTTTTATATATATCATTTGCATGCAGTTCTGTTTATATATATATATATATATATATATATATATATATATATTCGTGATAACTTTTTAACCGTTGGTCGGAATTGAGTGTATGATACACCGTTCGATTCGTCTGGAAAAGGATCATCTTCCGTATGATGAACACTCCCCCCGATTCTTCACGGATTAAGAGCAGTTTCGAAAATGGTGCGGAGACCCACTTTTGCAGCGGGCGTACTTTTGCGATTTCTCTTAAACCGTTCATCGGAATGATGCAAATGATATGCCGTTGGAAATATATCGATCAGGCGCTCCATCCATATGTAGAACACTTTGTCTAATTCGCTACGTATTTGAGATAAATCTTGCCACAAAAAAACGCAGCAACTCTGTTTTTCATTTTCGGATCTTGTAGACTAGAACTTTTTAACCTCTTGTCCGATCAATGCGTATGATACACCGTTGGATTCGTCTGGAGTAGTAGATTAATCCATATGTTGAACACTTTTCCATATTCCACACGGTTTTGAAGTAATTTAAAAAACGGTGTTGCTGCCCTCTTTTGGACATCGGTAGTTTTCACGTAAATTCGTTTGATTTGTTCGTCCGATTGATGCAATTGATACACCATTGGATAGCTATCGTCGAGGCACTCCATTTGTATGTAAAACACATCCTCTAATTCTTTACGGTTTAAAAGTTGTGTCGATTTTAGTAAATCGCAAAACTCCGTTCTTCGCGGACCCAAAATCGATGAAGTGAACTGGATTCGCCGGAAACCGCACCGCATCCGACAGTCAAGCGCACTGCATTATCGCCAGACAGAACGCACGTGTTTTTCGCGGAACAAAAAAATCGGCGAGTGAACTGCATCCGACAAGCGACCATATTGCAACGTGGAACAAACAGAACTGCATGCATTTTTGATTCATTCATCCGAACGTCGCAGTTCATTTCGCGAAAAGTAAAACATGAGACAAATTGAAGTGAACTACATGATTTTTTTTCCTTTTTTGTAAAATGTATATATATATAACAAATTACGAGTGAACTTCATTCGACTATGAACCATACCACAATTTTGCCAAAAAGGATTGCAAGTGTTTTTTACTCATTTTTATTATGTTTTTTAGTTTTTATACATGTATCTAAATGACATGACCAACATCAATGAACTGCACCAGTTTATTACAGTAGAGACAACTATATTTTTCACATTTAATCACATGTGTATCTGAACCACATGATCACATTAATAAATTACATAATGTATTTTTTTAGAATGTATACAATGCACGTTTTTCTCTAGTCTTCTCCTGCAATTAATAGTAAAGGGAACCGCAAGAAAAACAGTGAACAACACTGAAGTGAATTGCACAATACTATCAACGCACAAAGTAAGCTGCACCTCCAAAATCCGAAAGAAATAAAAAAAATGTATCCACTTCAGTGCGCTTTTGGATGCTCCTTTCCTCTGTTTTTACACATGTTATAACCAAGCTGCTACTGACCGAGGAGCCAATTCGTGATGAGGGAGCAACAACTGAAGAACACATCAATCAAAAGCACGGAGGGAAAGCAGTAACTGAACTACACATGCCTAGGACCTCCCGATGGTTTCACAGAACGAACCACTCTTTTTCTTTTACAAGCGAACTGCATTGCACTTTGTTACAGAGAAGCAAAGCTTGTAAAGAATTGGCTGCAGTCCCACCTAAGCAAGAGACGGCGTGTCGTAGTATAACGGGCAGCACGGCCTGAGTAGGAGCAACAGCGATGGAGGGGCAGGAGGACGCCGGCGAGGTTGAGCTTTTTCTCGCGGCCGTAATCATGGCTGCAGGTGCTGAATAGGTAGGCACGCTTCGACACCGATGGCCTAGCCCGCTTCGCCGTTGACGAGCACAACAAGCGCGAGCGTGAGGTGGTGCAGCACGCCGGTGACCGTGTGCTCCTTGGCCTCCACGACCCTAACGAACTCTAGCATCGCGTTCTGCAGCACCACCGCTGCACACAACTCACAAAAATTAGTGCCCCCAATCGTCCGCGCCAGTTCATCACCGCAACAAAAAATAGCAGACCATCCGACGAGAAGAAATAAAGAACAGGGGAACAAAATCGTGGCACCTGGAGGCGCTCGAGGCCGGGGCGAAAGAAGGTGTACCAGGGAGGGCCGCGGCCGCCATACGCCGCCCAGGTTCGGTGGTGGCCGCCGGATCCGCGAGCTTTGATCCGATCTTCCGGTAGTGGCAGAGAGAGAGCCAGGGCGCAATAATGGAGGGGGTGGGGTGGTGCGAGGTGGTGGAGGCCTCGCCGGGCGCCGGATCCGGTGGTGAAGACCTCATCGAGGATCGGCTACGGGTGGATCTGATGGTGGATGGTGGGGCGATGCGTCGCCGGTCCTCTGGAAGAAGGCTGACCAACGAGGGAGGGGCAGGGCGGGTGGATCACGGAAGCGCGGTGTGGGGTGGGGTGTTCCGGCTGCCGACGGTGGGGTGCGGCGTCGATGGGAGGTGAGATGCGGCTGGTGGGGTGTGGCGGCGGAAGAAGCAGCGGGCGTGGGGGGAGAAGCCGGTTCTCGGTGGGTGGGTCGGTTCGGTTAGTTATGGTTCGAGTGGAAAGTGTTGTTAGAACAAGAAGGTGGGTGAGTCTATTCTAAAAACACCCCTTAAGACCTTATTCTAATAACAAAAGCTTATTTCGACAACACCCTATCCCGAACAGTACGGCACAGAAACTACTTAAAATTCGGCAACCCCCGGCCCACCTCCCGATCCACTTAACTTACCCCACCCCATCCACTCCCTCCCACTTGCACACACAGAAAAAACCTGCAGCCGACACCCCTCCTCCCCAACCTTCTTCCCGGCGGCGCCCCCCTCCCCCAACCTCCTTCCCGGCGGCGCCCCCCCTCCACCAACCTCCTACCCGACAGCGCCCACCACCCTCCCTCCTTTCGTCCCGACGGCGCTCGCACACCCAGCTTCTCCCCCGCGGCTCATCTAGATCGAGCGCGACCAGATGGAGAGGGCGTCCGGTGGCCCTCCAGATCTGCGGGCACGGCCGCGCAGGCCTCCAGATGCGCTCGAGGCTCTCATGGAGCCGGCCAGCACGGGTTGTGCCCCCTCCCCCAAGTGGCTGCCGGTGGCGCCCTGCCTCCCCGGCCGCGACGCCCTGCCTCCTCGGCGGTCAACCTCTTCCTGACGCGGTCTCCTCCCCTCGATCCCGGCGAGGCCGAGGTGCTCTACCGCTTTGGTGGCCGCCACGGCTTACCCTCCTCCGGCTAAAATCGAGCGCACCCAGGGGAATCCCCGCTGCTCCGGCCAAGGCGCACGTAGGCGGCGGGGCCCTATATCCCTATCCGATCCCCTTACGCCCCACCCTCTCTATCTCCCTCGGGCGCGACACAGCGTGGTGCGGCGGCCATGGAGGACGTGGTGCCGGGGCTGGAGCTAGGCAAGAGCGGCAAGGACCTCATCGCTCTCCCCCCAACGCATTCAAGAAACCAGTGATGAACTGGATAGACTCCCGCTGCCATGCACCTTCTATGTTGTGGCCGCAACACATTTTCCATGCTGTGGTAACAGCTTCGTTACAGCCCACATCATGGGCGTGTGCAGCTCCCATGGACAGTTTGAAAATTTTCATGATGCTTGTTGTTCGACGGATTTCATTTGCGGGTTGCGATTCTTGTGGCATCGCTGCAGTTTGCGGTTCAGTTCTCCTGCAGTGCGAAAGGCGCGGTTGTTCAATCAGGAGGCATGGCAGGGCTATCAAAAAAATTACCTGATTGTAATTTATTTGTGGTTTGAGTTGTTTGTATTTATTTTTTCAAAGCATGTACCTTTTATCTCGAAGAACTTGTAAATATTTACATTCGCTGTGAGAACAACTGCAGTGCACTTGCGAAAACAACTGCAGTGCGCTTGGTTGTGAGATGGAGCTCATTGCATGTGGTTCCTCTTCGCAGTTCGTATATGTATATATTATAAAATAATTAAAAAAAATATGCAGTTCATTTTAGTGTGTTCTTTGTGGTTAATTTCCCCCCGCACGAACCGTAAAGTTTTGAAGAAAAAACAAAAAAAAATACAGTTCTCTTATGTCGATAAATCCAATCGTTTGCCGCGGATAATGCAGTTCACTTCATCTATTAAGGATCCACGAAAAAAACGTGAAATTCTGTTTGGCGTTAATGCAGTGCGCCTACCCCATGGGATGCGGTGCGGTTGCCCGGCGAATGCAGTTCACTTGGACGATTCCGGGTCCGCGAAGAACATGTGCGCTCTGTTTGGCGATAATGCAGTGCGCTTGACTGTCAGATGCAAACCAATGCAGTTCACTCGCCGATTTTTTGTTCCACGAAATAAAGTATGTCCGCGTTTTAGTAAAATTGACGCTACTTTTAAACCGTAAGGAATTAGAGAATGTGTTTTACATACAAATGGAGCGTCTTGAAGATAGCTATCCAATGGTGTATCAATTGCATTAATCGGATGAACGAATCAAATGAATTTACGAAAAAACTCCCGCTGTCCAAAAGAGGGCAGCAACACCGTTTTTCAAATTACTTCAAAACCGTATAGAATATGGAAAAGTGTTCAACATATGGATTAATCTAGTACTCCAGGCGAAATCAACGGCGTGTCATATGCATCGATCGGACAAGCGGTTAAAAATTTCTACTCTCTACAAGATCCGAAAACGAAAAACAGAGTTGCTGCGTTTTCTTGCGGCTAGATTCCTCTCAAATTCGTAGCGAATTAGACAAAGTGTTCTACATATGGATGGAGCGCCTAATCGATATCTTTCCAACAGTATATCATTTGCATCATTCCGATGAACGGATCAAGAGAAATCGCGAAAAAACTGCAGCTGTGAAAGTGGGTCACCACACCATTTTCGAAACTGTTCTTAATTCGTGAAGAATCGGGGGAAGTGTTCAACATACGGAAGATGCTCCTTTTCTATACGAATCCAACGGTGTATAATACGCTCAATTCCGACAAATGGTTAAAAAGTTGAAGAAAAAACGATGCATGCGGTTCTGTTTTACCCGAACTGCAATGCTCCGAATTCAGCAGTGCGGTTCTCTTTGCGAAAATACTGCAGTTCGAAAAGTTGTCAGAATAGTTATTCTGACATCGATGTCAGAATAGACCGGCTATACATACATATATATTTATTTATTTATTTATTTATATATAAGTCGACATTTGTCGCACCGGCTATCGCCACATAATAAAGTCGATTTACATCGCAACGGGCTTTCGTCACAGTCAGATTAATAAGTCTATCTTAATCGCATTTAGGCAATCGCCATAATTAACATATAATGTCGACTTTCGTCGCAAACAAGCTATCGCCATAAAGTTGATTTTTATCGCACCAGGCTTTCGCCACATCTCAAAGTCGACTTCGTCGCACCGGCTCTCGCCACACTTATGCATAAAATCAACTCTCGTATTGCATAATATTGCATACATATTGTATCATAAGATTACATATTTTTTCACTTTTCTAAGAGACCTGGGGGCTTGATCAACTCTCTATCAGCTTTGAGCATGTATATTGCTTTGATAAGGAAAATCGGGGAGAACAATGATACTCAATGACTCTTACCAGAAAAGCCGGCATATATATGTAAAACTTCACATGTGTATGACTTAATCAGGGGCAGTAGGAGAGTTTGATGGTTCCCATCAACTCTTAAACGAAGAAATCCCGACATATACATGAATTGGCCACCCACGCCGCCCAGCCTATACAACTTAGAGCTTACATAACTAACGCGCAACCGGTTGGTCTAAACTTCGGGATTTACATAAAACGCCCATCGAATTTAGTCCTAAGAGCCGAGCACACAATTCATTGAAAAGCCGGCTCTACAGAGATGTTCTGACTCTTCAACCAATAATCTCTCTCAACGCGAGAAGATGAGGTCTAAGTCGACTTCTATTAACCATTGCATTTCATTCTTGCATATAAAGCATCATGCTCAATTGATAATCACAATTTTTTTCTCACAGATAAAAGTTAGACCTATGTGACTTGGCACAAGCACCCAGGTTCATATACCGACTCATGGGGACTACACTTCAAAAAATCTTCTCAAAGACCCGACACGACACAATGATGTTCGTGCCGACTCTCAAGAAAAGACTCGATATAGCACTCAGAGGCATACGCCGACTCTGGGGGAATAACGCTTAAAAATTCTTCTTATCCAAATATTTGGCACGACGCCACAATGATCATACCAATTCTTGGGGAGTATAACTTCAATTGTTTTTACATATGACCTGGTACATCACACAAATGTGACCACACCAACTCATGGGGGCTACAAGTCGATATATCCTATGAGTCGATCACTGATACACAGATATTCTGAATCGACTCAGGGGGCTACAGATACAGACATCATCAAGGATATCGGCTCTCATGCATTGTGCAAAAAATATTCTAAGTCAGGAATAAAAACCGACTTATAGACTCGATGGGAATTTACAATTTTCATTCATCAAACAGCCGAGTCTTACATCAAAAGGAGGAGACTTACATTGCAGGAAATTAAAGGCCAAAGTCGGCAAAATACTAATAAAGTAAAAAAAAACTACACCTTCAGTCGTCGTCTTCAGAGTCGGCTTCATCTTCAGGGGAAGAGTTCTCGACTTCTTCTTCATTGTTGTTGTAGAACTCTTCTTCACTTCTACTGGAACTCTCCATGCAGCAGCTGACTTGGTCACCATCCGAGTCAAAGATTCTAGCCCACAGGGTGTCACCACCATCATATCTAAAAATAATGGTGTCCTCCCTTGAGATGTTCCTGGAACAAAGGAAAGTTTTCCAACCTTTCTCCAAGAACATGGAGATATGGCTAGAGAAGCTAGTAGCCACCCAAATGGGTCCATGAGGACATCCCTCGGAGCGGAGCCAAAGACCCGAAGGCCTTGAATGAATCACAAGTTGAGTGAAAGACTCATGGAGTTTGATCCAGTGACGAATCATCTCGATATGTATCAAGAACTCACCCCTCTTAGGAGAAGAAGGGGGAGATTCATATGGAGAAGCGGCGCGAACACTTCTTCCCCTACCTCTGCCATGACCACGACCGCGGACAAGACCTCGACCACGAGCATCTGCACTGGAGTCAGGGTCATTTCCCGCCAAAGTAACACGAGCATCTAGCTTGGGAGCCATCACTACTAGGGAAATAGCTATACATGGAAACCTTATTAGTGGCGCATATATTAAGCCATGCGCCACAATCTGTTAGGGGTGGTGGACTGCTCCACCTATAAGGTTCTTAGGGGCGGCGCATTCCCAGTATGCGCCATCCATAAGCTCGTATGGGTGGCACATTTGAAGAATGCGCCACCACTGAGATGCGATATGCGCCACTAAATACCTTGAGCTGCCCTTATCTACTCGACCCCACCTACCACCTCTCATTCACTCCACACACTTCTCAAACTAGATCCACTCTTCTAACCCTAGATCTATTCGGTTTTCTCCTCCTCCCCACCTCATTTCTTCCATTTATCCATCCATACTTGGCATTAAATTTACTTTATTTCATATTAAAGTAAGTGGACCTCCTCCCCAAATGTTTTCTTCCATTTATATATCACCCATATACTTGCCTTTATTAGCTTCGGGTTTGTTGTATATGTGAAGCTTGGGTTTGATGTATATGTGAAGCTTGTGGTGGTTCGATGTATATGTGAAGTGTATACGTGAAGCTTGTGGTGGTTTGATGTATATGTGAAGTGTATATGTGAAGCTTGCACTACTAGGGAATACCCTTATAGTGGCGTCCTTTTTTGTGTTTACTGGTGCATTATGGATGCGCCACTAACTACAAGCCACTAATAAAGGCTTAGAGGTGGCGCATTCTGGATGCGCCACCCCTAAGGCCCTTAGGCGTGGCGCATCTCAGAGTGCGCCACCTATAAGCTCTTAGGGGTGGCACATTCTGAAATGCGCCACGCCTAAGGTTCCTTAGGGGTGGCGCATTCCCAGTGCGCCACTAAAGCCAGACAACATGCACCACTAAGTGGGTTACAGAAAACAAAAAAAAAAGAATTATAGAAAAGAATAAAAACATTACAGATATTTTTATTATATTACAGAAATTCAAAAGACAATATTACAATGAGCCCAACAATTATTGATACAAAATAATTGCATTATAATTCTTATTACAAATATTTACAAGATTACATCCATCATCGTCTAAGGTTTAGAGGCCAACAAGATTCACAAGATTACATCCATCACAATATTACAATGAGTCCAACAATTATAGAAAACAGAAAGCAACTTTTGTCATCATCTCTTGTTTGCTCTTCAACCTGCACAAAACAAAGATTTAGAGTTCACATCGATATGAATTCATAGCAAAGGACAACAACGCAATATAGCATCTATTCTTATCAACAACATAAAGCAAGTCGATCAATGGCCAGGAGCATGCACATATGCATAAAAATGCATATGCAGTGACCTTTATACACAAAGAGCACCAAGAGTATTTGCCACTACCATCTACTACACAAAGAGTACATCCAAATTACATGTAGGGCACACATTCATCAAACGACTGCCATATATAACACAAATTGTTCAATTGTTCTGACTCGGCTCGGGGAATGGGCGGCATCCTTCTTTCGTCATGAAAGGCCTTGTGTCACGCAAGGCCTTTAGGCGGACTTCTATCTCCCCATTGGTTGGTGCAATGTTGGAGTGGAAGATCGCCCCCTTCATTTGTACTTCATGACGGATGATAGTCGCCATCTGCGCTTGGATGTGAAAGAACTCCTCCTTAAGATTTGCATCGGCGATTTCCGCCTTCCTTTCGGCCCACACTTTGAGATGACCTGGCAGCGTAAGGTTGCGTTGTTCCTGTACAATCTCCCTCATGTTATAAAGGGCTTAGTACGCATCCCTCACACTGCCAGCCGGCTGCTTGACGCACGGGAACTGCGTTATGTGGCTGAACACGTTCACGCCAGGCTGATTCTTCCTGAACTTGAGCTTCACGATCTTGCCTCCGGCTTTTATGTAGCCGGCGAGAGCATCATCCAAAACTCTCATGATATACTTGTAATCTTACTTCTTCACACTCCCCGAGTCTAAATACACGGCATGTGAGTGTTGCGGTGAAAAGCAGATGAGCACGCAGTCTTGATCCTCACTGCATAATTAAAACAATCCAAACGGAATGTTGGAAGAGGACAATGGAAAGCTAAGAAAGCATATATGCTATGGCGGCGAGCGAATGACTTACTTGGGAGAGTAGGTCATAAGAAATGAATCTTTGCCGGCGTTCTCTAGCATGAAGTCTCTGATGTACCCCGCCGCGTGAGCCGCGTCCCCGTCGTCCATCAACATGCTTTCACGCATGTAGAAGGGGTCCAATATCGCAACGCTCAGGGTCTTATCTCTCCTGATACTCATAGAAAGGCTGAGCGAGAACAGAAGGATAAGGCTATGGTCCAACCGCTTGACATGGTACAAATTGAAGATCTCCGAAAACCGCAGGATTATCATATCCGCGGGGATAGTGTTGATGAAGCCCATGTTGAGTGAAACCTTGGCGATGAAAACCGGGTACGAGGGATTCTCTTCTCGAAGAAGAATATTCTCTAATGCCATAATACTGTGATGAAAACTCTGCATATCCGAAGTTGCAAGGTCGAGCATGTCCTTAGGTAGCATCGCCCTACCCGCCACATGGATTTCAAACGAGAGATCCTTGGGTCTTGGTGGCCCGTCCAGAGCCCGGATCAGTATCGAAGGTTGGCTGCTCGAAGTGATGCTCTTCTTTCTTTTCCGTCCCTTATTCTTTTCTGATTTCGAGCAGTCATCGGCCTTTATCTACTCAGTGGCCGCCTTATGGAGTGTGGAAGGGCTAAGAATATATCTCCTTGTGGTATCTGCTTGAGGCTCGGTGAAGGCGCAAGGTGCTGGAGACATCTATTGAGAAGCAGAAAAGAGACGCGTGGAGCAAGCAGGTTTCACCGCAGGATCAGCTAGACCGCGAGCTTCCTCGTCATGCTGGTAGGCTCCTTCAACAGGAGGCATGAATAAATCATCACCTTCGAACGAAGTGTTGATGAATTGGTCGGCGTTGATGTCATCATCATCATCATCATCAAGATCATCGTCTTCTTGTTGTGTGCCGATGGGATCATGTGGCGCCGGAACGATGACTACCGGTGTTGTCCTAGGTGTGGTGCCCCTTTCCCCCATCATTAAACGCATTTGGGTCTTCGGCCATAGGCATATTTGGGCAAAACAGTCACTTAAGACTGCCGGCTCGTCCTCATTGTATCCGGGAGGTTGAATGGGAGGTTCAACTCTCTCATAGCCCGAAATCACGAGAGATATTTGAACCCCATGCATCTCCGGTGCCATCGGCATATTGTGCATGATTCAATTTTACCTTTGGCAACATCCTTCAACTCGGCGTCCACGACTTGTATTAGAATGCATGGTGTGTCCTCCAGCGAAAGAGATATATGCATGTAGGGCATCAGAGAGATTCCACTAAAAAAAGCAAGGAGATGAAGTCCTCGTTTGAGTTGCAGATGCTTATAGTTACCTTGAGGGCGTCGAGCTCGGCCAATGAAGAGACCCCGCCGATGACGGAGGGCATGCAAGAGACGGAGGGCGCGCTGCCTCCCGTGGCGTCGGTCTCCCTATTTGCGCTGCCGCCGGGTGCATTATTGTTATGCCCCGGTTGCTCGATCGTGGTTGGAGGAGTTACCATCATGTCCGGCGCCGCCTCCGCGGTGTTGGCGGCCGGAGACACCAATATGCCGGGAGTCGGTGCGGGAGCCACCACTACGGCGAGAGTCGGGACTGCAGGCGCCGCGGTGCCCGAGTTGCTGCCGGCCATGCTGGGCACCGGTATGGGCCCTTGTCCACCACGTGCTTTCCAATTCGCGAGTGACTGCATCATATCTGGAAGGAGGGCGTTCATCGTCTTCGCCACTTCGTCCTGGACAAGCTGCGGAAGCATGTTCACCTTCTCCTTCAGTCCACGAACATAAGCGGCGTCTTCTTTGGTCCTTCTCGCCTTGCGCCCCCTCGAACCGGACTGCTCCGCCGGTTTTCCATAATATTCGGACCAATTTAGGTCCGCACCAAAGCCGGCCACACGGCCGGCTGACGATGGCTTCACCGTCACGTTGTCAACCTTCTTGACCTTGTTCAACGCCCTGTTAAAGGCGTTGTCCCACGGGCCGGCCAGCTTAACCGACGACTCCTGCGATGAGGCGATTTTCATTTCCGCTTGCTGCAGAAAGAATGTGAAGCATTAAGAAATTGTGAACTTAACTGGAGAATTCAATCAACAAGGTCGCGTGGTAAACTACTTACCACGGCAGTCGTAAACTCCTGAATCTTAGGATCGATAACTATTTTCGAGGTTGCTTTGTCCTTATAGCTCCGGGCGCTCACAAAGAATTCGGTCTGAGAATCACCTTTGTATTGCTCGAAGGGGTTAGGTATGCCCGCAGCGGCGTACTCGGCATCCTCCTTGTCCCATTTAGGCTTGGAACTTCTATAACCACCGGCTCTGAGACGGTGGTTACCTATGACTTGCGACCGCATGGCCTTGCCCTTTGCACTCGCGGCCTTGGCTGGCTCGGACTCACACCTAGCCTTGAAAAGGTTGTAGGTAGATTCATCGATCAACGACTCTTTCTCCTTGAGGTCCTCCCAGGTTTTGTTATTTTCAATAATTGTCTCCTTCACCCGGGTTTTCCAACTGGACAAGGCCTTGCTCATCTTCCTGAGGGCCCATGTGTTTACTTTGTTCCCTTTGAGTTTGGTGTTATCGTACGGCTCTGGAAACTTGTATCGTCCGTGCAGCTTGTTGATAAGAAGATGACAATAATGAATATTCTCACGACTCCTGAGGTTAATCGTGGTGATCGGCACGGTGTTGCGGAGGATCGCCGCGACTTGACGGCCGTACCGATTAAGTCGCGACGATCCTCCGCAACACTGTGCCGATCACCACGATTAACCTCAGGAGTCGTGAGAATATCATAATTGTCAGCTTCTTATCAACAAGCTGCACGGACGATACAAGTTCCCGGAGCCGTACGATAACACCAAACTCAAAGGGAACAAAGTAAACACATGGGCCCTCAGGAAGATGATCAAGGCCTTGTCCAGTTGGAAAACCCGGGTGAAGGAGGCAATTATTGAAAAGAACAAAACCTGGGAGGAGCTCAAGGAGAAAGATCTGTTGATCGAAGAAGGTACCTACAACCTTTTCAAGGCTAGGTGTGAGTCCGAGCCAGCCAAGGCCGCGAGTGCAAAGGGAAAGGCCATACGGTCGCAGGTCATAGGTAACCACCGTCTCTGAGCCGGTGATTACAGAAGTTCCAAGCCTAAATGGGACAAGGAGGATGACGAGTACGCTGCTGCGGGCATACCTAACCCCTTCGAGCAATACAAAGGTGATCCGCAGACCGAATTCTTTGTGAGGGCCCGGAGCTATAAGGACAAAGCAACCTCGAAAATAGTTATCGATTCTAAGATTCAGGAGTTTACGACTGTCGTGGTAAGTAGTTTACCACACGACCTTGTCGATTGAATTCTCCAATTAAATTCACAATTTTTTAGTGTTTCACATTATTTCTGCAGCAAGCGGAAATGAAAATCGCCTCATCGCAGGAGTCGTTGGTTAAGACGGCCGGCCCGTGGGACAATGCCTTTAACAGGGCGTTGAACAAGGTCAAGAAGGTTGACGACGTGACGGCGAAACCATCGTCAGCCGGCTGTGTGGTCGGCTTTGGTGCAGACCTAAATTTGTCCGAATATTGTGGAAAACCGGTGGAGCAGTCCGGTTCGAGGGGGCGCAAGGCGATAAGGACCGAAGAAGATGCCGCTTATGTTCGTGGCCTGGAGGAGAAGGTGAGCATGCTTCTTCAGCTTGTCCAGGACGAAGTGGCGAATACGATGAACGCCCTCCTTCCAGATATGATGCAGTCACTCGCGAATTGGCAAGCGCGTGGTGGACAAGGGCCCTTACCGGTCCCCAGCATGGTCGGCAGCAACTCAGGCATCGCGGAGCCTGCAGTCCCGACTCCCGCCGTAGTGGTGTCTCCCGCACCAACTCCCGGGTTATTGGTGACTCCGTCCGCCAACACCGCGGCGGCGGCGTCGGACGTGATGATAACTCCCCCAACCACGATCGAGCAACCGGGGCATGACAATAATGCACCCGGCGGCAGCGCAAATAGGGCGACCGACGCCACGGGAGGCAGCGCTCCCTCCGTATCTTGCATGCCCGCCGTCATCGGTGGGGTCTCTTCATTGGCCGACCTCGACGCCCTCAAGGTAACTATAAGCGTCTGCAACTCAAACGAGGACTACATCTCCTTGCCTTTTTTAATGGAATCTCTCTGATGCCCTACATGCATATATCTCTTTCGCAGGAGGACACTCCATGCATTCTATTACAAGTCGTGGACGGCGAGTTGAAGGATGTTGCCAAAGGTAAAATCCTTCAACCACAAAATTGAATCATGCACAATATGCCGATGGCACCGGAGATGCATAGGGTTCAAATCTCTCTTGTCGGGACCCGGAATATGCGTATGTAATTCCAGTCACAACTCAATCATATGGAGAGCCGAGAGTCGTACCCACTTGTCTAAGCAGACAAGGCCAAGCACAGAACACTCTCGGAAAGCATCGTACGGGAGGGGCATCCCATCCAAGCCGGATGATCAACTGAGATGGGTCCTCATCGCCCGCTCACAAGTGTAAATGATTATGGGTGGTGAAATCCCATACTCATAGACAAGTCGCCTCAACCATATTATTGACTGAATTATAACACTTACATAAACAGACTCCAGACCGATCACCTAGTCGGGATCTCGGGCGGGCTCAATCATACAACAAAGTGTGCCACGTGACAGAGTCACGAGCAATCGCATCGTGATGCCCCAAGCTGCGCACATCTAAGGGCCACTTAGTGTATAAAAGACCGCCGGCAAGAACTCAACTAAGCTATCGAACCCCACACTAAGACATGCACGTTATAAACATACACGCATCATACATGTCTAGTGTAAATAGCAGGTACTCATCACATGAGCTCTACGAAGTATATCTTTATTGACTTACACATAGAGTACACAAATATCATATAACTATGATCCATCATTACATCAAACAACGGAAGAAAATTAGGTCTGAGTACATACAAGATTAACAAATGGCTTAGAGAAGCCTTGTTCAACATACATGCCCTTCCACGAGGGACCAGACTGCTGTCTGGAACTATACTAGCTTAGTCAACGTCGAGCTTCAGGAAGGTGACTCCATCGGGGTCTGGTTTCTCATCTAAAACATAGAATAAGCAAATGTGAGTACAAAGTCGTACTTAGCAAGACTTGCATCAGAACTATACTACTCATGCTCAAGTTTCAAGGTAAAGGGAGGTGGGGTTTCATCATGCAGAAGTGCCAGCTTTGATTTGGCTAGCCTGTACTACGAGTACCAGACTTGAGGTAAGAAGCGTACACGAGTCCACTACCAAGTCTCCAACCAATATTCCACTATGGATACTTCCTCGACTTCCCCAAGAGGAAGCACGCCATAGCACTCACGCTTATCTTGCGAGTTTTATAAGTATCCATTCAAGTTGTCTAATAATTAGGTACAGGTTCCAAGTAGTCCATGACCGCGGACGTGTCTATTCGAATAGTTTGTTAACCCTGCAGGGGTGTACTGCTACACACATGAAACTATCAGTTACCGCCAGGATCTCGTCACCCTTCAAGCGGGTGTCAGCGATGATAATTCCCACAACTTTTACCTCCCGCATATCGGGCCTTACAACTTGGTATCAGAGCCTTACCGACCGTAGGATCCCCTCTCTGGCTGAAGTCGAGTCTAGATAAAAACTATTTTGTAGTTACTAAGTAAGTTATCGGAGAGTAGGATTCTTTTTACTCCTTACCCATGCTCTGGTCAGGAAAAGTGTCGTAAGTGTTTTAAACTCTCGCCTTATCCCCTTTCAAAACTTTAGGATCTCGAGAGTGTGTTGAGTTTCGGAATAGTTACAATGCCTTGCTTGCAGCGTATTGTCTCGATTCCGAGCTCAGGTGGGAATTCCTGTAGTACCTTTAGCTTCTCCAATTTCGGTTATCATCTGCGTCGTTCGTTGCCATCCATCCTTTTGCCCGGTGTTTTTACGACTTGCGTCGAAAAGCACTATCCCTTTCACCAGATTTTCGTGATCGTTCTTCCTCTTGTCACTGACGTTTTCGTTATTCCGACGATGTCGTCTCTCTGCGGAAATTTATCTCAACCGAAGTTCGACATCGACATGGAGCAGAGTCCCTTGTTGGTGGTGTTGAAGATCGTCGACTCCTTTCTCTCCCCCTATCCCCCCGGATCGTCCTGGATCTCGGGACGAGATCCCTTGTTGGTGGTGTTGCCTGTAACAGCCCAGTTTTTGCAAAAATTAAAAATTTTGTTTTCGGTGTGAATTGTTTGATTGTCTGACTTGTTTGCGGTGTTTGCATCCCCGATTTATCGATCGGCGATTATTTTTCCCCCTCTTATCTCGTATCGGACGGAGACCGGACCTTGCCACCCTGACACTCGACCTTTGCGACACCGGGTTTCGCCCGATCCCCGTCGCGAAAACCGCACGAGACCAGCCGCAACCAACGGAACGAAAAACCCCGTTTAATAAGTAAACGGGATATTTTTATAGCGTGCTGGAAAGTGTTTTCGGAATGGTTCCAGCGCCAGGTGAACGCCTCCGGCTTGACGCGCTGATCGCGCAGTTCGAAGTTTTACCCGAATCGGAGGTACTGCGGACCCCCGGCGGTCAGAAACGTGAGCACCGGACGCCCGAGAGAAAAAACGATGATGTTTTTGCAAACTGCCAGCCACCCATGCTATATAAAGACCACCACACTCCCACCCATTTTTAGGGTTTCCCTAGCCACAATTTTGCAGCCACCACCTCAAACATAGCCCCAATTTCGCAACCTAGCCCATCAGATCTGAAAAATCAGTCTCAGGCACTCTGGACCGTCACATCTGGCGATCCGACGGCCCAGAGGCCGCCACGTCGTCACTCCCAACTTCGTCTCCCTCCTCTGCCCGTGGGCAGACCGCCTCCACCAGCCGACCAACCGCCGCGGCCGCGCTCGCCTCCGGCCGTAACCGAGCAGCAGGCCACCCCGGCGAGCTCTCCTCTCCTCCCTCCTTCCTCTTCTTCCCCTGCCCTCCTCTCTCACCCGCGGCTCCCTCCTCCCCGATGCAGGTCGCCGCAGCAAGCCGCCATGGCCATGGATAGTGCGGCCTCGACCTCAGCCGTCACCTCCTGGAGCTAGCCGCCGGCCTCGTCTAGCGCCGGATCCGCCCCGGCCCCTCTGCACCGCGCCCGGTCCGCGCCTCTCCTAGCCTCCTCGCGCCGGTGGCCGGCGCCGCCACCGGGGCTGCTGCCACCGCCGCTGGTGCTCCCGCTCGGGAGGAGCCTGGCAGCCAACCGGGCAGCCCCCAACCGCCACGACAACGTGGGCCAGATGGGCCCAGCCGGCGGCCCATCCAGCAGGCTAGGCGCCAGGCCTCCTCCAGATCCGCCAGGCCATATGGGCCTCGAGGCCCATGGGTGAGCTAGCCCGAGGCGCCCCCACTTTTTTTTTCCTTAAACGTTTTTCTATTTTCTGCTAAGTCCTAGGATTTTGTCTGCTGTTTCAGTTTTGCGAATAGATTTGCGAGCGATCTGTAGCTCTGATGAACGTGCCCCCAAAACGAAAGTTGCTCAGAATTGCGTGTACTTTAATTCATCTTTTGTGAGCATTTGCATTTGAGATCATCTTGATTGTGTAATTGTGTGCTGAACAGGGCATCAGGCCGTTAATTGCATTTATTTCCTGTTATTGTGCTGCTGTTATTATTTTGTTGCAACTTTGCATGATGATAGTAAGAAATCCATGAGTCCTATTGCATTGATTCCTTTTGCGTTGCGTTAAGCAATGTTTCTACTTCAGTTTCATGCATTCACATTCCATATTTGCTTGCTGCATCATGTTTATATCTTGCTCCAAAGTAGCTATCATGATGTTATTGTGCTGCTATTGCTGAAACTGTTATTTTGTTGCAACTTCGGATGACGATTGCTTCGCAACCGTTCATCGGAATTGAGTGATTCCAATCGCATATTGTTAAGCATGATGTCTAATTTCATCCCATGTATGGCTATGTCATGTTGCTGCACTTTTGCATATAGATTTACCCCTGTTTATACAGCATGTGTGCATAAATTGTTTTGCTTGTATGTTTTTAACCGTAACTCCGTTTGGGGTGTTCTTTATATGTAACTTGATTAGTTTTTCGTGTTCTTTGTGTTTATGCTATTGTTTGCTGTTGTTAACCAAGATAAAATATGGTTTAGGACAGAACAGTACCAAATCTTTTAATCATCGTGCGGCACTTAGTGTTATGCCATGTTTAGGTTGTGCCTCACTTAAATTGTCTAGCATAGATAGTTTACTTTGTGCTTCACCTCTTGAAATGTTTGTGTGCTATGCCATGCTTGCTTGCGTTGCCATGTTAATAACCGTTGTCTGGTCACCTGTAGCTAATCAACTTGAACCACCGTAAATGTGCGGTATCGTCGTGTGTGACGAGTACTCCACTTAAATTGTTGGTAACCGCTCTCGACGGTAGGTGCGATGTCTCGTGTTGCTTCTTGTTGATGCTTGCTCGTGTTTGCTCCGTAGTAATAGTGGTGCACCGTTGATTTCTTTCCAGTGTTTACTTCTTGTGTGCTCCCGCGGGTACCTCTCGGAGACGACGCGAGCGTGCGATCGACTACACCTTCGGAACCCGACTTATCAACAGGCAAGGACTATACATTACTTATGATCCATTCTATTTCAACCAGCGGTTTGCATGCTAGTATAGGTTAGGTTCGATCTTTGATCCTACCAGATGTTTACAACCTCTTTCAAACCGATACATCCATGTCCCTTCCCAGCAAACCTTGTACTGCTATGTTACTATTGCTCGTTGCTCAGCCCCTGCTTAGTATGCATGCTTAGGATGCTACGTTGTTACCCTGTTACTCTTTGGGTTGGGATATCACCTGATTATTATATTGTTGTTGATGGTATGATTATTATAATGTTGACTATATTCGACGAAGGATGGAAGGTCTAGGCTATCCCGCCCCGACGCTTTGTTCCATTCGAGTCACCTAGGATCCGAGTTCCGGGTATTGGTTTTGAGACTGAGCGTGCCTAACCGCGTGTGGGATTTTATGGGGTCCCCTCTTCTTACCTACCTAGCTTCAAACATTTCTAGTGGTGGCCCAAGCTGATTTACCATTTGAAAACCGTGTGTGCGTCTGTTGGGTCGCTCCTGGCAGATATTATTTAAAACAACTCGGACCAGTGAGGACATAGTTCCCTTGCTGGCCCATCATGACCGGCTGAGGACCCGGTTATCCCAATGTGTGATGAACCGGCAATCCAAACCTGGAGTCATACGGTAGAGACCAGATCGAGAGCGCGGCCGGCTCCTGAGCTGGGTGTCGTCTCACCGGGGGCCACCCGGATTTGTTCGTTGTTAGCTAGAGGGACCTGTCGTTTCGGATCTCTTGGAACTAAATCATAAAATGGTTGCCTGTGATGGGTAGCAACTGAGAGTGATGGACGTGCGTGCGGAGCCTCGTAATGGGCAGTTGGTACACCCCTGCAGGGTTAAATCTTTTCGAGAAGCCGTGTCCACGGTTATGGACGACTTGAGACCTACGTCCTGTTCATAGACAACAACAACTGAGATAATCTTAGTATAACTTGATCAACGTGTGTGTGCCTTGACTGCTTCTTCTTCGTTGGGATGCGAAGAGGAGGACAAGGATAGGATAGGTGTTATGTTTGCGTATGTAGGTGGATAGCAAGACTTGTTGGAGGCGATTCCTCATCGAATGCTTGGCTTCTTATCTTACTCTCTAGATCGTTAGCCACTTCATAAATGCTAGTGAGCAGCAACCTCACCACTTACCCCTTCCTTACCGTAAACTCCTAGTTGTCCTAGAATGACGAGTGATGAAGTCCTTGCTGGGTCAGATGACCACTACAGTTGGATGCTGAGTACCTCTGTACTCATGATACTACCCCCAAACTCTTTTCAGGGTTCGTGCTCGACAACAGGTATGGTGATCGACGTTTCACGTGGAGACTGGACGACGACTAGTTAGGCGGATCCCGGCGGACGGCCTGGACCCGTGTGGTTATGGGATCGATGCTTTTCTCTTTGCAAGTAGGCATTTGCTTGTAGTCTGTACGCAGACATATATCTTCCGCTGCTGTATTATATTTGAGGCAGTTGTATGCCGATTGTATGAGATGTTGTATCCTGTATCTGTAATGTTGTGATATCATGTTGGAAATCCGGGGCATATGGCTTTGTCATATGTCGCGGTGGGTCCGATATGTGCTTCGTCCTCGGGTTCGGGTGGAAACGTCCGAATCTGAAACAGTACCGCATATCGGGCCTTACAACTTGGTATCAGAGCCTTACCGACCGTAGGATCCCCTCTCTGGCTGAAGTCGAGTCTAGATAAAAACTATTTTGTAGTTACTAAGTTAGTTATCGGAGAGTAGGATTCTTTTTACTCCTTACCCATGCTCTGGTCAGGACAAGTGTCGTAAGTGTTTTAAACTCTCGCCTTATCCCCTTTCAAAACTTTAGGATCTCGAGAGTGTGTTGAGTTTCGGAATAGTTACAATGCCTTGCTTGCAGCGTATTGTCTTGATTCCGAGCTCAGGTGGGAATTCCTGTAGTACCTTTAGCTTCTCCAATTTCGGTTATCATCTGCGTCGTTCGTTGCCATCCATCCTTTTGCCCGGTGTTTTTACGACTTGCGTCGAAAAGCACTATCCCTTTCACCAGATTTTCGTGATCGTTCTTCCTCTTGTCACTGACGTTTTCGTTATTCCGACGATGTCGTTTCTCTGCGGAAATTTATCTCAACCGAAGTTCGACATCGACATGGAGCAGAGTCCCTTGTTGGTGGTGTTGAAGATCGTCGACTCCTTTCTCTCCCCCCTATCCCCCCGGATCGTCCTGGATCTCGGGACGAGATCCCTTGTTGGTGGTGTTGCCTGTAACAGCCCAGTTTTTGCAAAAATTAAAAATTCTATTTTCGGTGTGAATTGTTTGATTGTCTGACTTGTTTGCGGTGTTTGCATCCCCGATTTATCGATCGGCGATTATTTTCCCCCCTCTTATCTCGTATCGGACGGAGACCGAACCTTGCCACCCTGACACTCGACCTTTGCGACACCGGGTTTCGCCCGATCCCCGTCGCGAAAACCGCACGAGACCAGCCGCAGCCAACGGAACGAAAAACCCCGTTTAATAAGTAAACATGATATTTTTATAGCGCGCTGGAAAGTGTTTTCGGAACGGTTCCAGCGCCAGGTGAACGCCTCCGGCTCGACGCGCTGATCGCGCAGTTCGAAGTTTTACCCGAATCGGAGGTACTGCGGACCCCCGGCGGTCAGAAACGTGAGCACCGGACGCCCGAGAGAAAAACCGATGATGTTTTTGCAAACTGCCAGCCACCCATGCTATATAAAGACGACCACACTCCCACCCATTTTTAGGGTTTCCCTAGCCACAATTTTGCAGCCACCACCTCAAACATAGCCCCAATTTCGCAACCTAGCCCATCAGATCTGAAAAATCAGTCTCAGGCACTCTGGACCGTCAGATCTGGCGATCCGACGTCCCAGAGGCCGCCACGTCGTCACTCCCAACTTCGTCTCCCTCCTCTGCCCGTGGGCAGACCGCCTCCACCAGCCGACCAACCGCCACGGCCGCGCTCGCCTCCGGCCGTAACCGAGCAGCAGGCCACCCCGGCGAGCTCTCCTCTCCTCCCTCCTTCCTCTTCTTCCCCCGCCCTCCTCTCTCACCTGCGGCTCCCTCCTCCCCGTTGCAGGTCGCCGCAGCAAGCCTCCATGGCCATGGATAGCGCGGCCTCGACCTCAGCCGTCACCTCCTGGAGCTCGCCGCCGGCCTCGTCTAGCATCGGATCCGCCCCGGCCCCTCTGCACTGCGCCCGATCCGCCCCTCCTCTGGCCTCCTCGCCCTGCGCCGCCTCGCGCCGGTGGCCGGGGCTGCTGCCACCGCCGCTGGTGCTCCCGCTCGGGAGGAGCCGGGCAGCCCCCAACCGCCACGGCCACGTGGGCCAGACGGGCCCAGCCGGCGGCCCATCCAGCAGGCCAGGCGCCAGGCCTCCTCCAGATCCGCCAGGCCATATGGGCCTCGAGGCCCATGGGTGAGCCAGCCCGAGGCGCCCCCACTTTTTTTTTCCTTAAACGTTTTTCTATGTTCTGCTAAGTCCTAGGATTTTGTCTGCTGTTTCAGTTTTGCGAATAGATTTGCGAGCGATCTGTAGCTCCGATGAACGTGCCCCCAAAACGAAAGTTGCTCAGAATTGCGTGTACTTTAATTCATCTTTTGTGAGCATTTGCATTTGAGCTCATCTTGATTGTGTAATTGTGTGCTGAACAGGGCATCAGGCCGTTAATTGCATTTATTTCCTGTTATTGTGCTGCTGTTATTATTTTGTTGCAACTTTGCATGATGATTGTAACAAATCCATGAGGCCTATTGCATTGATTCCTTTTGCGTTGCGTTAAGCAATGTTTAGACTTCAGTTTCATGCATTCACATGCCATATTTGCTTGCTGCATCATGTTTATATCTTGCTCCAAAGTAGCTATCATGATGTTATTGTGCTGCTATTGCTGAAACTGTTATTTTGGTGCAACTTCGGATGACGATTGCTTCGCAACCGTTCATCGGAATTGAGTGATTCCAATCGCATATTGTTAAGCATGATGTCTACTTTCATCCCATGTATGGCTATGTCATGTTGCTGCACTTTTGCATATAGATTTACCCCTGTTTATACAGCATGTGTGCATAAATTGTTTTGCTTGTATCTTTTTAACCGTAACTCCGTTTGGGGTGTTCTTTATATGTAACTTGATTAGTTTTTAGTGTTCTTTGTGTTTATGATATTTTTTGCTGTTGTTAACCAAGATAAAATATGGTTTAGGACAGAACAGTACCAAATCTTTTAATCATCGTGCGGCACTTAGTGTTATGCCATGTTTAGGTTGTGCCTCACTTAAATTGTCTAGCATAGATAGTTTACTTTGTGCTTCACCTCTTGAAATGTTTGTGTGCTATGCCATGCTTGCTTGCGTTGCCATGTTAATAACCGTTTTCTGGTCACCTGTAGCTAATCAACTTGAACCACCGTAAATGTGCGGTATCGTCGTGTGTGACGAGTACTCCACTTAAATTGTTGGTAACCGCTCTCGACGGTAGGTGCGATGTCTCGTGTTGCTTCTTGTTGATGCTTGCTCGTGTTTGCTCCGTAGTAATAGTGGTGCACCGTTGATTGCTTTCCAGTGTTTACTTCTTGTGTGCTCCCGCGGGTACCTCTCGGAGACGACGCGAGCGTGCGATCGACTACACCTTCGGAACCCGACTTATCAACAGGCAAGGACTATACATTACTTATGATCCATTCTATTTCAACCAGCGGTTTGCATGCTAGTATAGGTTAGGTTCGATGTTTGATCCTACCAGATGTTTACAACCTCTTTCAAACCGATACAGCCATGTCCCTTCCCAGCAAACCTTGTACTGCTATGTTACTATTGCTCGTTGCTCAGCCCCTGCTTAGTATGCATGCTTAGGATGCTACGTTGTTACCCTGTTACTCTTTGGGTTGGGATATCACCTGATTATTATATTGTTGTTGATGGTATGATTATTATAATGTTGACTATATTCGACGAAGGATGGAAGGTCTAGGCTATCCCGCCCCGACGCTTTGTTCCATTCGAGTCACCTAGGATCCGAGTTCCGGGTATTGGTTTTGAGACTGAGCGTGCCTAACCGCGTGTGGGATTTTATGGGGTCCCCTCTTCTTACCTACCTAGCTTCAAACATTTCTAGTGGTGGCCCAAGCTGATTTACCATTTGAAAACCGTGTGTGCGTCTGTTGGGTCGCTCCTGGCAGATATTATTTAAAACAACTCGGACCAGTGAGGACATAGTTCCCTTGCTGGCCCATCATGACCGGCTGAGGACCCGGTTATCCCAATGTGTGATGAACCGGCAATCCAAACCTGGAGTCATACGGTAGAGACCAGATCGAGAGCGCGGCCGGCTCCTGAGCTGGGTGTCGTCTCACCGGGGGCCACCCGGATTTGTTCGTTGTTAGCTAGAGGGACCTGTCGTTTCGGATCTCTTGGAACTAAATCATAAAATGGTTGCCTGTGATGGGTAGCAACTGAGAGTGATGGACGTGCGTGCGGAGCCTCGTAATGGGCAGTTGGTACACCCCTGCAGGGTTAAATCTTTTCGAGAAGCCGTGTCCACGGTTATGGACGACTTGAGACCTACGTCCTGTTCATAGACAACAACAACTGAGATAATCTTAGTATAACTTGATCAACGTGTGTGTGCCTTGACTGCTTCTTCTTCGTTGGGATGCGAAGAGGAGGACAAGGATAGGATAGGTGTTATGTTTGCGTATGTAGGTGGATAGCAAGACTTGTTGGAGGCGATTCCTCATCGAATGCTTGGCTTCTTATCTTACTCTCTAGATCGTTAGCCACTTCATAAATGCTAGTGAGCAGCAACCTCACCACTTACCCCTTCCTTACCGTAAACTCCTAGTTGTCCTAGAATGACGAGTGATGAAGTCCTTGCTGGGTCAGATGACCACTACAGTTGGATGCTGAGTACCTCTGTACTCATGATACTACCCCCAAACTCTTTTCAGGGTTCGTGCTCGACAACAGGTATGGTGGTCGACGTTTCACGTGGAGACTGGACGACGACTAGTTAGGCGGATCCCGGCGGACGGCCTGGACCCGTGTGGTTATGGGATCGATGCTTTTCTCTTTGCAAGTAGGCATTTGCTTGTAGTCTGTACGCAGACATATATCTTCCGCTGTTGTATTATATTTGAGGCAGTTGTATGCCGATTGTATGAGATGTTGTATCCTGTATCTGTAATGTTGTGATATCATGTTGGAAATCCGGGGCATATGGCTTTGTCATATGTCGCGGTGGGTCCGATATGTGCTTCGTCCTCGGGTTCGGGTGGAAACGTCCGAATCTGAAACAGTACCGCATATCGGGCCTTACAACTTGGTATCAGAGCCTTACCGACCGTAGGATCCCCTCTCTGGCTGAAGTCGAGTCTAGATAAAAACTATTTTGTAGTTACTAAGTTAGTTATCGGAGAGTAGGATTCTTTTTACTCCTTACCCATGCTCTGGTCAGGACAAGTGTCGTAAGTGTTTTAAACTCTCGCCTTATCCCCTTTCAAAACTTTAGGATCTCGAGAGTGTGTTGAGTTTCGGAATAGTTACAATGCCTTGCTTGCAGCGTATTGTCTTGATTCCGAGCTCAGGTGGGAATTCCTGTAGTACCTTTAGCTTCTCCAATTTCGGTTATCATCTGCGTCGTTCGTTGCCATCCATCCTTTTTCCCGGTGTTTTTACGACTTGCGTCGAAAAGCACTATCCCTTTCACCAGATTTTCGTGATCGTTCTTCCTCTTGTCACTGACGTTTTCGTTATTCCGACGATGTCGTTTCTCTGCGGAAATTTATCTCAACCGAAGTTCGACATCGACATGGAGCAGAGTCCCTTGTTGGTGGTGTTGAAGATCGTCGACTCCTTTCTCTCCCCCCTATCCCCCCGGATCGTCCTGGATCTCGGGACGAGATCCCTTGTTGGTGGTGTTGCCTGTAACAGCCCAGTTTTTGCAAAAATTAAAAATTCTGTTTTCGGTGTGAATTGTTTGATTGTCTGACTTGTTTGCGGTGTTTGCATCCCCGATTTATCGATCGGCGATTATTTTCCCCCCTCTTATCTCGTATCGGACGGAGACCGAACCTTGCCACCCTGACACTCGACCTTTGCGACACCGGGTTTCGCCCGATCCCCGTCGCGAAAACCGCACGAGACCAGCCGCAGCCAACGGAACGAAAAACCCCGTTTAATAAGTAAACATGATATTTTTATAGCGCGCTGGAAAGTGTTTTCGGAACGGTTCCAGCGCCAGGTGAACGCCTCCGGCTCGACGCGCTGATCGCGCAGTTCGAAGTTTTACCCGAATCGGAGGTACTGCGGACCCCCGGCGGTCAGAAACGTGAGCACCGGACGCCCGAGAGAAAAACCGATGATGTTTTTGCAAACTGCCAGCCACCCATGCTATATAAAGACGACCACACTCCCACCCATTTTTAGGGTTTCCCTAGCCACAATTTTGCAGCCACCACCTCAAACATAGCCCCAATTTCGCAACCTAGCCCATCAGATCTGAAAAATCAGTCTCAGCCACTCTGGACCGTCAGATCTGGCGATCCGACGTCCCAGAGGCCGCCACGTCGTCACTCCCAACTTCGTCTCCCTCCTCTGCCCGTGGGCAGACCGCCTCCACCAGCCGACCAACCGCCACGGCCGCGCTCGCCTCCGGCTGTAACCGAGCAGCAGGCCAGCCCGGCGAGCTCTCCTCTCCTCCCTCCTTCCTCTTCTTCCCCCGCCCTCCTCTCTCACCTGCGGCTCCCTCCTCCCCGTTGCAGGTCGCCGCAGCAAGCCTCCATGGCCATGGATAGCGCGGCCTCGACCTCAGCCGTCACCTCCTGGAGCTCGCCGCCGGCCTCGTCTAGCATCGGATCCGCCCCGGCCCCTCTGCACTGCGCCCGATCCGCCCCTCCTCTGGCCTCCTCGCCCTGCGCCGCCTCGCGCCGGTGGCCGGGGCTGCTGCCACCGCCGCTGGTGCTCCCGCTCGGGAGGAGCCGGGCAGCCCCCAACCGCCACGGCCACGTGGGCCAGACGGGCCCAGCCGGCGGCCCATCCAGCAGGCCAGGCGCCAGGCCTCCTCCAGATCCGCCAGGCCATATGGGCCTCGAGGCCCATGGGTGAGCCAGCCCGAGGCGCCCCCACTTTTTTTTTCCTTAAACGTTTTTCTATGTTCTGCTAAGTCCTAGGATTTTGTCTGCTGTTTCAGTTTTGCGAATAGATTTGCGAGCGATCTGTAGCTCCGATGAACGTGCCCCCAAAACGAAAGTTGCTCAGAATTGCGTGTACTTTAATTCATCTTTTGTGAGCATTTGCATTTGAGCTCATCTTGATTGTGTAATTGTGTGCTGAACAGGGCATCAGGCCGTTAATTGCATTTATTTCCTGTTATTGTGCTGCTGTTATTATTTTGTTGCAACTTTGCATGATGATTGTAACAAATCCATGAGGCCTATTGCATTGATTCCTTTTGCGTTGCGTTAAGCAATGTTTAGACTTCAGTTTCATGCATTCACATGCCATATTTGCTTGCTGCATCATGTTTATATCTTGCTCCAAAGTAGCTATCATGATGTTATTGTGCTGCTATTGCTGAAACTGTTATTTTGGTGCAACTTCGGATGACGATTGCTTCGCAACCGTTCATCGGAATTGAGTGATTCCAATCGCATATTGTTAAGCATGATGTCTACTTTCATCCCATGTATGGCTATGTCATGTTGCTGCACTTTTGCATATAGATTTACCCCTGTTTATACAGCATGTGTGCATAAATTGTTTTGCTTGTATCTTTTTAACCGTAACTCCGTTTGGGGTGTTCTTTATATGTAACTTGATTAGTTTTTAGTGTTCTTTGTGTTTATGATATTTTTTGCTGTTGTTAACCAAGATAAAATATGGTTTAGGACAGAACAGTACCAAATCTTTTAATCATCGTGCGGCACTTAGTGTTATGCCATGTTTAGGTTGTGCCTCACTTAAATTGTCTAGCATAGATAGTTTACTTTGTGCTTCACCTCTTGAAATGTTTGTGTGCTATGCCATGCTTGCTTGCGTTGCCATGTTAATAACCGTTTTCTGGTCACCTGTAGCTAATCAACTTGAACCACCGTAAATGTGCGGTATCGTCGTGTGTGACGAGTACTCCACTTAAATTGTTGGTAACCGCTCTCGACGGTAGGTGCGATGTCTCGTGTTGCTTCTTGTTGATGCTTGCTCGTGTTTGCTCCGTAGTAATAGTGGTGCACCGTTGATTGCTTTCCAGTGTTTACTTCTTGTGTGCTCCCGCGGGTACCTCTCGGAGACGACGCGAGCGTGCGATCGACTACACCTTCGGAACCCGACTTATCAACAGGCAAGGACTATACATTACTTATGATCCATTCTATTTCAACCAGCGGTTTGCATGCTAGTATAGGTTAGGTTCGATGTTTGATCCTACCAGATGTTTACAACCTCTTTCAAACCGATACAGCCATGTCCCTTCCCAGCAAACCTTGTACTGCTATGTTACTATTGCTCGTTGCTCAGCCCCTGCTTAGTATGCATGCTTAGGATGCTACGTTGTTACCCTGTTACTCTTTGGGTTGGGATATCACCTGATTATTATATTGTTGTTGATGGTATGATTATTATAATGTTGACTATATTCGACGAAGGATGGAAGGTCTAGGCTATCCCGCCCCGACGCTTTGTTCCATTCGAGTCACCTAGGATCCGAGTTCCGGGTATTGGTTTTGAGACTGAGCGTGCCTAACCGCGTGTGGGATTTTATGGGGTCCCCTCTTCTTACCTACCTAGCTTCAAACATTTCTAGTGGTGGCCCAAGCTGATTTACCATTTGAAAACCGTGTGTGTGTCTGTTGGGTCGCTCCTGGCAGATATTATTTAAAACAACTCGGACCAGTGAGGACATAGTTCCCTTGCTGGCCCATCATGACCGGCTGAGGACCCGGTTATCCCAATGTGTGATGAACCGGCAATCCAAACCTGGAGTCATACGGTAGAGACCAGATCGAGAGCGCGGCCGGCTCCTGAGCTGGGTGTCGTCTCACCGGGGGCCACCCGGATTTGTTCGTTGTTAGCTAGAGGGACCTGTCGTTTCGGATCTCTTGGAACTAAATCATAAAATGGTTGCCTGTGATGGGTAGCAACTGAGAGTGATGGATGTGCGTGCGGAGCCTCGTAATGGGCAGTTGGTACACCCCTGCAGGGTTAAATCTTTTCGAGAAGCCGTGTCCACGGTTATGGACGACTTGAGACCTACGTCCTGTTCATAGACAACAACAACTGAGATAATCTTAGTATAACTTGATCAACGTGTGTGTGCCTTGACTGCTTCTTCTTCGTTGGGATGCGAAGAGGAGGACAAGGATAGGATAGGTGTTATGTTTGCGTATGTAGGTGGATAGCAAGACTTGTTGGAGGCGATTCCTCATCGAATGCTTGGCTTCTTATCTTACTCTCTAGATCGTTAGCCACTTCATAAATGCTAGTGAGCAGCAACCTCACCACTTACCCCTTCCTTACCGTAAACTCCTAGTTGTCCTAGAATGACGAGTGATGAAGTCCTTGCTGGGTCAGATGACCACTACAGTTGGATGCTGAGTACCTCTGTACTCATGATACTACCCCCAAACTCTTTTCAGGGTTCGTGCTCGACAACAGGTATGGTGATCGACGTTTCACGTGGAGACTGGACGACGACTAGTTAGGCGGATCCCGGCGGACGGCCTGGACCCGTGTGGTTATGGGATCGATGCTTTTCTCTTTGCAAGTAGGCATTTGCTTGTAGTCTGTACGCAGACATATATCTTCCGCTGTTGTATTATATTTGAGGCAGTTGTATGCCGATTGTATGAGATGTTGTATCCTGTATCTGTAATGTTGTGATATCATGTTGGAAATCCGGGGCATATGGCTTTGTCATATGTCGCGGTGGGTCCGATATGTGCTTCGTCCTCGGGTTCGGGTGGAAACGTCCGAATCTGAAACAGTACCGCATATCGGGCCTTACAGATTACCACACAAGAACTCGGGGCCTAGGGAAGTGTTCAATGACACAACCCACTATGTACTCCTACACAGCCTCTCATCATTCACCTTTGTTTAGGTCAAATTCACCACATCCCTTTTCATCACAAGTAACATGAACATGACTGCTACCAACATCAATTCATCACCCAATATGGACCAATGCTTCCATAACTCTAAGCATAACATAAGCATAACATGGATGAATGGCCACCTGATGATCACAAGTAATTCCTAGATCTGCTAGGTTGAGGTTAGCTTAATACTGTGGAAGAAATGATAGGTCATGCAAAGGAATGGGTTCAACTAGCGGTAGAACGTATCATGGTGAATTCCTAAACATGCATAAGCGAGAATGATAGGGAATTGGGTTTTTATAGACATGATCAATGGGGTTTGCTTGCCTTGCTGACGATTCATTGGTTTATCGGTCTTCTGCTTCAGGGGTGACCTTCGCCTAGGAAAGTCTGTTACCGGAATAATCATCAACAAAGTGGGGGGCAACATTGAAATAGAACGCACAAGCACATGATATAGTTGTCCATGATATGAATGCTACTGGTTTGTGGCCAATTCATCTTAATTGAAGTGTATTGCATTTGGAATGAAAATTCAAACTTCAAATTCAAATTCAAATTATGCCATGTGCATGTTTGCTACTTTTCACCCATTTTAAAATGGTCAAACATAGAAACAAGTTGCATATTCATAATTCTTGCATTTTTTTGATAATTTTTCATATATTATTTATTAAATTTGGAGTTATTATGAATTTTCTATGAATTTCTAAAGTTTTAGCTATTTTCTGCAATTCCTAGATTTTCTTTAATTCTTTTCTATTTAAATTTAATCAGAGAAACTGATTATTGCATCAGCATGACCTCAGCATGACATCAGCATGGGGCTGACATGTGGGCCATGACTGTCAGTGGCTCTGTTTTAAAATCCTGTTTAATTAGTTTAACATGGGGTTAAGGGGGGACTGGCCCCACCTGGCAGCCACTGTTAGGAGGGGTTAGTGGGTTAATTAGGCCACAGGGTTAGGGTTAATGGCTCCGGTGAGCTCTGGCTAGGGGGCACGGGGAGGGGTTAAGGGGGCACTAGCGAGGGCGCCGTGAGCTCCCGTGTCGTCTGGGGCTAGCTGGGGGTCGCCGGGAGGCCTCTGGACATGGCAATGGTGACGGGCGCGGCGGCCGGAGCCACTGCTTGGGCGAGACGGCGACTCAGAGCGTGAGGATGAGAAAAAAGAAGGGGAAGCTGCGCGTCTGCTCACCCTGAGGCCAACGGCGTCGACGTCGAAGACGGAGGAGGCACGTAGGCGAGGAATTTATCGCCGGGATCCATGGCGGCCGGCGGCGAGGAAGATGAGGCTGGCGTCGTCTTGGAGTCGCCTAGGCTCGATTGGGGGCTCAGCTTGGCGAAGATGGCGGTGAGGACGTCGCTGGACATGATGGTCTTCCGGGAGGTCGCCGTTGGCCACGCTTGTGTTGTACGGTGGCCGGCGGGGAGCTTCTGCTGCGTGCGGGAAAGACGACGAGGAGGAAAGGGGGCGAGCCAGAGGAGGGTGGGAATGGAGGAGGATGGCCTAGGCGTGTACACGACGAGAGGGTAAGGACGGGGAGGCTGCGAGGGACGTGGCCCTCCCCGACGTCGGCATGCTCGCCACCGAGCAGCTTGTCGTCGCCGGGGTAGACGACAAGGGCGCTGGGTGGCCTGGGCCGTGGGGGGGTTTAGTTGGGCCCGAGGCCTATAGGTTTGGGCTGGCTTTTGTTTTTCTTCTTTCCTCTCTGTTTTGTTTCTGTTTTATTTTTCTGCCATTTGTTTTGCCCCAAATAAAATAGCAAGGTAATTTGTAAAATCTTCAAAACTTTTATGTGGGCTTATAATATACATAGCTAACCACTCACAAGTTTTGGAGATTTTTGAAATTCAAACAATCAAATAGGGGTTTAATTTAATTTCCAAGCCCTGTTTGGAATTTTTGAGAAATCTTGGTGCATGCAGTGGGACCCACTTCAATTTATATGTGATCATGCATATTTATAAGAATTTTCAAAAATACCAAAGGAATTTTTGGAAGAAAATTTTATCTGGCCATTTGAATTAAAATCTTTTGGGGCTTTTTGCTTTCCCAATTTTGAATTTCTTTTTAAATTTTCACGTGATGCAAAGGGGCACTCAAACCCTAGCACTTACCCAAGTTGGGGTTCTGACATCTCTCTTGATTTCGGGCTATGAGATAGTTGAACCTCCCATTCAACCCCACGGATACGATGAGGACGAGCCGACAGTCCTCAGTGATTGTTTCGACCAAATATGCCTATGAACAAACACCCAAATGCGTTTAATGACAGGGGAAAGGGGCACCACACCTAGGACAACACCGGTAGTCGTCGTGCCGGCGCCACATGATCCCATCGGCGCACAACAAGAAGACGACGACGATGATGATGATATCAACGCTGACAGGTTCATCAACACTCTTTTTGATGAAGGTAATGATGACTTATTCATGCCTCATGTTGAAGGAGCCTACCAGCATGACGAGGAAGCTCGCGGTCTAGCTGATCCTGCGGCGAAACCTGCGTGCTCCACGCGTCTCTTTGCTGCTTCTCAAGAGATGTCTCCAGCAGCTTGCGCCTTCACTGAGCTTCAAGCAGATTCCACTAGGAGATCTATTCTCAGCCCGTCCACACTCCATAAGGCGGGCACAGAGAAGATAAAGGCCGGTGACTGCTCGAAAGAAGAAAATAAGAAGGGACAGAAAAGAAAGAAGAGCATCACTTCGAGAAGCCAACCTTTGATGCCGATCCGGGCTTAGGACGGGCCACCAAGACCCAAGGATCTCTCGTTTGAAATCCATGTGGCGGGTAGGGCGATGCTGCCTAAGGACATGCTCGACCTTGCAACTTCGGATATGCAGAGTGTGCATCATAGTATTATGGCATTAGAGAAGATGTTTCTTCGAGAAGAGAATCCCTCGTACCCAGTTTCCATGGCCAAGGTGCCACTCAACATGGGCTTCATCAACACTATCCCCGCGGATATGATAATCCCGTTTTCAGAGATCTTCAATTTGTACCATCTCAAGCGGCTAGACCATAGCCTTATCCATCTATTCTCGCTCAGCCTTTCTATGAGTATCAGGAGAGATAAGACCCCAGCGTCGCGATATTGGACCCCTTCTACATGCGTGAAAGAATCTTGATGGATGACGGGGACGCGGCTCTCACGGCGGGGTACATCAGAGACTTCATGCTAGAGAATGCCGGCAAGGATTCATTTCTTATGACCTACTCTCCCAAGTAAGTCATTCGCTCGCCGCCGTAGCATATATGCTTTCTTAGCTTTCCATTGTCCTCTTCCAACATTCCTTTTGGATTGTTTTAATTATTCAGTGAGGATCAAGAATGCGTGCTCATCTTCTTTTCACCGCAACACTCACATGTCGTGTATTTAGACTCGGGGAGTGTGAAGAATAAAGATTACAAGTATGTGATGAGAGTTTTGGATGATGCTCTCGCCGGCTACATAAAAGACGGAGGCAAGATCGTGAAGCACAAGTATAGTAAGAATCAGCCTGGTGTGAGAGTGTTCAACCACGTAACGTAGTTCCCGTGCGTCAAGGAGCCGGCTGGTAGTGTGAGGGATGCGCACTACGCCCTCCATCACATGCGGGCGATTGTACAGGAACAACGCAACCTTACGCTGCCAAGTCATCTCAAAGCATGGGTCGAAAGGAAGGCGGAAATCGCCGATGCAAATCTGAAGGAGGAGTTCTTTAACATCCAAGCGAAGATGGCGACTATCATCCGTCATGAAGTACAAATGAAGGGGTCGATCTTCCACTCCAACATTGCACCATCCAATGGGGAGATAGAAGTCCGCCTAAAGGCCTTGCGTGACACAAGGCCTTTCATGATGAAAGAAGGATGCCGCCCATTCCCCGAGCCGAGTCAGAAAAATTGACCAATTTATGTTATATATGGCATTCGTTTGATGAATGTGTGCCCTACATGTAATTTGGATGTAATCTTTGTGTAGTAGACGGTAGTGTCAAATACTCTTGGTGCTCTTTGTGTATAAAGGTCACTGCATATGCATTTTTACGCATATGTGCATGCTCCTGGCCATTGATCGACTTGCTTTATGTTGTTGATAAGAATAGATGATATATTGCGTTGTTTTCCTTTGCTATGAATTCATATTGATGTGACCTCTAAATCTTTGTTTTGTGCAGGTTTAAGAGAAAACAAGAGATGATGAAGAAAGTAGCTTTCTGTTTTGAATAATTGTTGGACTCATTGTAATATTGTGATGGATGTAATCTTGTGAATCTTGTTGGCCTCTAAACCTTAGACGATGATGGATGTAATCTTGTAAATATTTGTAATAAGAATTATAATGCAATTCTTTTGTATCAATAATTGTTTGGCTCATTGTAATATTGTCTTTTGAATTTCTGTGATATGATAAAAATATCTGTAATGTTTTATTCTTTTCTGTAATTCTTTTTGTTTTTTTTCTGTAACCCATTTAGTGGCGCATTTTGTCTGGCTTTAGTGGCGCACTGGAAATGCGCCCCCCTAAGAGCTTATAGGTGGCGCATTCTAAGATGCGCCATGCCTAAGGGCCTTAGGGGTGGCGCATCCATAATACGCCACCTCTAAGCCCTTATTAGTGGCTTGTAGCTAGCGGTGCATCCATAATGCGCCACTAAACACAAAAAAAGGACGCCACTATAAGGGTACTCCCTAGTAGTGCATGGAGAAAACTGGTAGAGGGAGTAGAGGAAGAAGAGGATACGAGTATTTGGCAAGATAGACTACTTGATGGCTATTTATACCGGATACAAGGAGAAGATCAATCAAATACCATAAAGACGTGGGTGAACTACCCATGGTAGGTGACATTTATGGAAAGACTCCTCGATTCCCACTACAACATCAATGCCTCCAACCGGTGTTTCGGGCAGTGAAATCACAAAGGCAATGAAGCGGATCTTTGACTAAAAAGTGAAAGAAATTTTTGACCAGAAGATGAAACGAAAAGGCCAAAAGGATGGATACCGACTCCATAGAAATCTCAAAAGAGGATATGAGAGTCGATCTATCCAACTAAAGATCCGACAAACAAGATGAAGACGAGAAGATTGCTATGAAGACTAAAGCATCACACCAATCCTGGGGGCTAATATCGGGGGGATGGACCAAGCCCATAACCCGGCATTAGGATCCCTGGGCCGACTCACATATAGAAGGCCCACGAGAGAAGACCCAGCTACGGGTCGGCTGCGCCAAGCATGAAGATCGAAGCCGTAGAAGGAATTTGACTTACCTTGTATAGCATATAGTATATTTTTAAAGTAGAATAAAGATTCCACCTCGTGTCGGAGTCGGACTCGCGGAATTCCAAGACCCGGCGCCTTTATAAGACGAGGCCCATGGGATCCAGAGTCAGAACAATCATAATCGGCAATAGGACTAGACACTTTCCGGCGTGACCTAGATCTCCTCGAGACTAAGGTTACGATCCAGCTCTCTTGTAATCGATCCACCGACTCTTCTATCCAGGAGAGTTGGCCCCATAATAATAAGAAGCGGGAGTAGGCTTTTACTTCGAGACAAAGAGGGGCTGAAACCTGGGTAAATCGCCGAGTCTCTTGTCCATGTCGACTCTCTCCACGAAATTGCCTCGCAGCAAAGGTCCCATGTTAAGTTCGACTCTTCGGACATCTGCCATGACTTTCCCACGACAGGTCTACCCCTCCTTATATAGGCCAAGGGGGGGGGGGTGATCCTCCTCCCCTCCCCCATGTGGGACAAAACCCCCAGGGGGGGATGGGCTCCACCCTTGGCGCCAAGCCCAAGGGGGGAACCCCCTCCTCCCCTAATGGGCCCCATATAGCCCATTAGCCATTTTCCCATTATTTTAATTTATTTAAGTATATTTTAATATTTAATTCAGATAATTAAATAATATAGCATTATTAAATATAATTAAACTTTATTTTGAACCTTTCAAAATATCCAGAACATCTTCCGATAATTCCCAAAACAATTCTGGTGCTCTCTTCTTTTTCACCGATGATCCCGATTCAATCCTAATGCATCGATTACCCCTTAAGTGTGACACCCTATGATCCGGGAAACAACAAACATTATCAAGACCGAACATGCTCAAGAAATTATTTTCGATCAATGACTAATCAATTGGACCTAGTTACAATCCTTGATAGCCCCTGCGCTTCCATCGAATGAACTTCAATCGCTTTTGGAAACCGTTAACGATAAGACATGATCCCTTTGTCCTGCGGTACTTTGTTTGTCCGGGATTTGATCATAGGTATCCTTATACCTTAGTTCATACCTCGTTCTCAGAAAACAAGTTTACTCGTCCATGCCTATTACATCTCTTGTGACCTAGTCACTTGCTTGCAAGTTGTTGATGCAATATCACCGAGCGGGCCCAGAGTACCTTTCCGTCACTCAGAATGAAAAATCCCGCTTTGATCTATTTGCATACTCATCAACATATCTATTTCGGAAAGCCCAAAGTACACCTTTATGGCCAGCATATTTCAGTCAGGCGGTGGATGAAAATCAAAGCTTCCTAATAGATAGCAATTACGTATGACCATTACGGTCTAAGGATTAAGTCATATGTTACAAAGTCATCGACATGCTGAACCATGTGACTTGATCACATCGCAATGCTTTAGGTGGGTGGGTGTCCATCACATCATTCTCCTAATGATATGACCTAATTGTCAATAGGGGGTTCATACCTCATGATCAGGAAACCATGATCATCGATTGCCCAATGAGCTAGTACACCTGAATTTAACTAGGGACGAGTGTTTATACTACACGTGTGTTAGTGTTTCTGAGTAATACAGTTCTAGCATAGTATAAAACATATTATGAACAAAACGAATATGTGACAAATATCTTTATTAATTTGCCTCTAGGGCACATATCCAACAGTCTCCCACTTGCACTAGAGTACAAATTACACTAGTTTACATCAGGCATGTATCTAACACCTATAGTCTCTCGGTGTTCTTAAAACTTGCTTTGTGGAAGAGGTTTAGTCATTGGATCTGCTGCATTCAGATCCGTATGTATCTTGTGAATCTTAGTATGACCATCCTTGACATAGTCTGCGTCACATGGAATCATTGGAGAATATGCTTGGCTGTAGAGTGAGTTCTCGGTTCCTTCGCGTTAGCAATCGCACCCGTGTTGTCGTAGAAAATGCCAACGGGGTCAGTGCAGCTGGGACAAACACCAAGATTGATCACGAACTTCTTCAGCCAATGCGCTTCGTTTGAAGCTTCGCAAGCGGGAATATACTCCGACTCCATTGAAGATTGGGCGACAACTGACCGCTTGCCGCTCCTCCAGCTAATTGCGCGACCATTCAACATGAACACATATCCCGTCCGGGATTTTGAGTCATCTGTGTCAGAGTTAAGGCTAGCATCGATGTAACCTTTTACGGCCAACTCCTCTTCACATCCTCCATAGATGAGAAAGAGATCCTTCGTCCTTCGTAAGTATTTCGGGATGTTCTTCACTGCGGTCCAATGAATCATTCTTGGATTACTCTGGTAGAGATTATTCATACTAATTGCCAGAGCTAAATCCGGCCGAGTACATAGCATAGCATAGCATACATTATAGAACCTATGGTTGAGGCATAGGGCTTTGAGGGAATATCCTCCTTTTATTTTGCTGTTGTTGGACATTGAGTCACACTTAACTTAACACCTTTTATAACTGGCAAGAGACCTCTCTTGGAGTTATTCATACTGAACCTTTGCAATATTTTCTCAAGGTAAGTTTTTCACTCAAGGCCAATAGGCGATTTGGTCTATCCCTATAGATCTTAATGCATAGTATTGTTGGGATTCGGAGTAGAAAACAAAAATTTTCGGCACTACGAAACCAAGTCCCAAGATTGGATCTAGATAGATGCAAACACAGTTAGCGATCTTGTTACCTTAACAACCATTCAAACGGTAGTTCTCTCGCAGCGGAAGAAGTTGATGGAGAGTTGAGGAAGATTGACGCGGTGCAATCCCTATAACAGATCTGATCCATGTGACTCCCCAAGAACAGATCTACTCCACGGAAGAAGATGCAGAAGTCCCTCTAACAAACATCTCTACGGTTGATCCACACGTATGGTGTGGAAGATCCGGCAAGGCTCCGCCATCCAGAGCTCGGCGCCTCTGTAGTAGAGAGGAGGGAGGAGCAGAACTTCGAGGTATGTTGGATATTAGATCTAAGAGAGAAGAGAGAGGGGCAGCCTTACGGAACAATTCTGTGTGTGTCCTTGGGGTTGCCCCCTCATCTATTTATAGTGGGAGGGGAGGGGAGGCCACCTTGGAGGAGGGGGCATCCCTAGGGGTTCCCTCCCCTTAGGGACGGCCAAGGAAGGGGGGGGGGAGGAAGCTTCCTCACCTAGGAGGAAGCTTCCTCCTAGGGCGCCCCCCTTTGGGCCTCTTTGGTCCAAGTGCTCCCTCCCCCACTTGGGCCTTCCAAGTGAGAGAGGGCCCATTGGTATTAAATCTATTTTATTAATTCCAAAACAATTTTGGAATTCACAATAAATAAATATTAAACATATTTAGTCCATCCCGGAACTTTTCCGGCCCTCCGGTTTTACCCGGTTTTCTCAAAACTCTTTCCGGTGCCCCGAAACGATTCTGGTTTTCTCTTCGATTAAATCTCAATTACTCCAAAACTTTTCCGGTGTGTTATAGTCGTGCTCCTATCACTCTAGTACTCAAAAAATCTACCACCCTTAAGTGTGTGACCCCATAGGTTCGGTAGAATACGTACATGAACCGGAAACTGACTTTCTTCGGATCAATAACCAATAGCGGAGCCATGGACACCCATAATGGTTCCCGCACCTACACGAATATGAATTCGAGTGAACCTCTGGTTGACATGCCAATCCCTTTCCTTCGCGATACTTTACAAAACATGAGGTGAGATTAGATAGCTATCCGCATGATCAACTCATTAATCATTATACCAATTATCCTCATATCGGTTTTGTTCTTTTTCTCGTTCACGTATTCCGTATCCCATGTGATCTATTCACAAAGTATCCGGCCGGATGTTGGTGGATACGTAATACCGAGAGGGCCCAAAGAATATCTCTCCTGAGAAGGAGGAGCAAATCCCAACTTGAATCATCAAGTCCCTAGACATACTTTCGAGTCTGTCGGGACCCGGGGTTAGCGTATGCAAGTCCAGCTAGGACATAGTCATATGGAGAGCCGAGAACCGTACCCACTTGTCTAATCAGACAAGGCCAAGCACAGAACATTCTCGTAAAGCATCGTATGTGAGGGGCATCCCATCCAGGCCGGATGATCAACTGAGATGGGTCCTCATCGTCCGCACACAAGTCTAAGGATATGAGTGATGAACTCCCATATTCAAAGACAAGTTGCCTCAACCATACTATCGACTATCTCATAACTCTTACATAGACTTACTCCAGCCCGATCACTTAGTCGGGGTCTAGGGCGGGCTCGATCATACCACAAAGTGTGCACGAGACAGAGTCTCGAACAATCGCATCGCGATGCCCCAAGCTGCGCACATCTAAGGGCCACTTGGTGTATGAAAGACCGCCAGCCAGATCACAACTAAGGTCTCGAAAACCCATACAAAGACATGCATGTTATGACATACACGCAGCACACATGCCTTGTATGAACAGCAGGTATCATTGCAATTTTCTACAAGGTATACATTTTATTGATAACTCTTATAGAGTGCACACAAAGATCACAAACATGTGATCCAACATTACAACACAAGCGGAAGCAAAGTATGTCTGAGTACAGACAAGTTTAACAAATGGCTTAAGAAGCCTTATTTAAACACAAGCCCTCCACGAGGGAACCAGTCGTCTGACTGGGACTAGACTAGCTTGATCTTCAGTCGTCCAGCTCGATGAAGAAGTCACCTTCGGGGTCAGTGGTTTCATCTAAAACATAGAATAAGCAAACGTGAGTACAAAGTCGTACTCAGCAAGACTTACATAGGAGCTATACTACTTATGCATATGTATCAAGGTAAAGGGAAGTGGGGTTTCACTTGCAGAAGTGCCAGCTTTGACTTGGCTAGTCCTGAACTACGAGTACCAGACTTGAGGTAAGAAGCGTACACGAGTCCACTACTTTCTCCAACCAATTACACCACTATGTTGCCTTCCTCGACTTCCCCACGAGAAAGCACGCCATAGCACTCACACTTATCTTGGTGTGTTTTAGAAGTATCCAGTTCAAGTTGTCTAATAATCAAGCTAAGCTTTCCAAGCAGTCCATAACCGCGGACGCGGCTATTCGAATAGTTTTGATAACGCTGCAGGGGTGTACCGCTACACACACATGATCATCAGTTACCGCCTTTGTACTCGACACCGTTCAAGAAGTGTCGGCGAGGATGCTCACCACAACTGTTACCTCATAGCCGATCTAGTCCAAGAAAGCCGCCTACCTGGGTTGGCTACCACAATCGTGAACCCGGCCGGTTTACCGAAGTGGACCCAAGTGATTTGTGTGTGGTGCATAAGCCGGTCTCGGGTGAGCCGTTCTCTCACTTAGCAGCCAGGCCACAGACCTACCAGAACTCCGAACTATTGCGATATCTGGACATCGAAAGGGATGAGTTAATAAGTTGAGAGGGGTCAGTGAGGCCAATGTGTGGTTGTACTCTTCATCTTGGATCACCACACAAGAACTCGAACTTAGGGCGGTGTTCAACGAGACAACCCACCGTGTACTCCTACACAGCCTCTCATCGTTCACCTTGTATTAGGGTAGATTCACCAACGCCTTTGTACCATCATCATCATGATCACTACCATCCCGACTCACATAAAAGTATCATCATGTTATCACTCTAAGCATGCAATAAGCAATAACATTTGCAGGGGCCACATGATATTAATCAACTCCTACATTTGCTAGGATTGTGGTTTTGCCTACTACTGTGACAAATGATAGGTCATGCAAAGGAATGGGTTCATCTATGCGGTAGAAACGTAGCATGGTAATCATCCTATACAATGCATAAGCGAGACATGAGAGGGAAGTGGGATTTTATCGACATGATCAATGGGGGTTTGCTTGCCTTGCTGACGAGGTTCGGGTTCGGGGTCTTCAACGAAGGGGGCAGCCTCCTGCTCCGGTTCCACCTCTACTCGACAAACAACAAACAAGGTAGCAAAGTAAATACAATGCACAATCACATGGTTGAAAGTTGAAACTTGATGTATATGCTTTGATGTGTAAAGCAATTCCATTTAAATGGAGTATATTGCAAATTGAAACTCCAATTTGAATTCAAAATTAGCCAAGTTACATGTGACATTGTTTGATCAATTTGAATCATTTTGAAATGTGTATGATATGCCTCTGATGTGTAAATGAAATGTAGCATGTTGCCATGGTTCAAGTTGCAAAAACTTTTGAATTGAATTTGATTTAATTCCATTTAAATCAAACAGCAATTGCTACTGATCACCTTTTAAATTCAACTCAGACAAATTTAAAAGTTGGATATTTGGATAGATTATTTTCTCCTGATCATTTTTCATATATTATTTCTCCAATTTGGAGTTAATATGAATTTTCTATGAATTTCCAAAGTTTGGGCTATTTTCTGGATTTTCTAGAATTCTTTAAATCATTTCTAATTTTCTAGAGAATCATTTACTGCGTCAGCATGACCTCATGCTGGCATCAGGGGGGGGGCTGACGTGTGGGGCCGAGGTGTCAGCCACTGGGTTAATTAACCCGGTTAGTTTAAACTAACCGGGGGGGGATTAAGGCTCTGGGCCCACTGGTCAGTGACACCAGGGGGATTAAGCACGGGGGTTAGCGCTAATCAAAACGGGCCCTCCGGCGACATGTCGACGGCGACCCAGAGGACGGCGGCGCTGCACGGGGTCACGCTCTGGACGTGCGTTTGGCACGCCAGAGGCACCAAACGACTGCTGGGAGGACGCCGCGTCGACTCGTGGTGGAGGGGGTCACTAGAGTCCACCGGAACGACGCCGGCGTCAAGACCTAGCGGCGGCCGTGGCTCGGGCTCGAGGCAAAGCTCGCTGTGGTGCTCTACTGGAGCCGGTGATGCACGCAAACGACGCAGAGGAGCATGACGAAGACGAAGGACATGCGCTCGAGCTCAAAAGCTTCATGGTTGCACGGCGAGGGACATCCCGGCGGCGAGAAGCTCCGGCTTCCATGGCAAAAGGTTCTAGGGTGCGAGGGTTGGCCTGTGCGATAGCTAGGGTGAACCAGAAGCTCACCGTGAGTCGAACTGAGGCGGTGGCGTGGTCGGAGGAGATCCACAGTGGCCGGAATTGAAGACGACGCGCGGCGGCTACGGCGAGAAGAAAACTTCGATTGCGGCGGCTCCAGTGGCTCCTAGGTCACCATCTTCGAGCTCTTGGCGTGGACGACGACGTAGCGCGAGGGGGACACGGTCTTTTGGCTCTTCTCCGGCGTTGGCCACGGGTTCTTGCGACGGTGAGCGGCGGATGCTCTCGGGGAAGAAGGGGGAAACACGTATGGAGCTCGAGAGGAGGTGGCGATGGGGGAAAGTGAGAGAGGTCGATGCGGACGTCTCCCTGGCGCACTTTGGTGAGCTGGGGAGGCCTGGAACCCCTTGGGCGTCGCGGTGGCGTCCACGGCGTCGGCGCCTCGCCACCGAGCTGCTTGGGCGCGCGGGGAGGAAGACGACATGGGACTTCGGTGGGCTGGGCCGGCCAGGTGGGCTGCGGGGGAGCTAGTCGGGCTGGAAGCCAGGTGAGTTTCCCTTTTTTTCTTTTCTTCTGTTTTTCTTTTCTGCAATTTTGTTTAGCTAGCAAAAATAAATACCTAGCCATTTTCTAAAATGCTGAAACTTTTTGTATGGCCTCATAATAATATAGACTAGCCACTTATAAAGTTGGCACTTTTTAAAATTCAAATAATTTGAATCTTAACTCAAATAGGGGTTTTTGATTAATTCCAAGGCACTGTTTGAATATTTGAAAAATCCATGAGCATGGGGTGGGTCCCACATCACTTGATATGTGATCACACTCATTTATAAGACTTTTCAAAATCTAACATGAATTTTTGGAAAAGATTTTTATCTGGCCTTTTGAATTAATTCATCTGGGGGGGTTCCTTCTCCCATTTTGCTTTTGATTTTGATTTCAAAGATTTCTTTTGAAATTTTAACATGATGCAAGTGACTTGTCAACCCTAGCACATTACCTAACAGAGGGTTCTGACAACTCGCCCCCACTCAACAGAATCTCGTCCCGAGATTCAGAAGTCTGCGGGAGGAAGGTGGGGTACTCGGCACTGAGACGGTCTTCTCTTTCCCAGGTAGCTTCTCTCTTAGAGTGGTGTGACCATTGCACTTTCAGAAACCTAATCTTCTAACGACGAGTGACACGCTCTGCGGAATCAAGAATACGAACGGGGTATTCTCGATAAGAAAGGTCATCTTGGAGATCAAGCGTTTCATGGTCGACTTCGCGGATGGGGTCCTTGAAGCAATGCCTGAGTTGGGACACATGGAATACATCATGTACTCGGGAAAGGTGCGGGGGTAGTTCAAGTTGGTAGGAAACTTCTCCACGTTTGGCAAGAATGCGGAAAGGTCCGATGTAACGTGGGGCCAATTTGCCTTTGATACCGAAACGTTGGGTTCCCTTCAGAGGAGTAACCCGAAGATAAGCCTTCTCATCCAGATTGTAGCTCTCTTGCCTATGATGACGATCATAGTATCTTTTCTGACGAGACTGGGCTGCTTTCAATTGATCACGAACAATGCGAACTTGCTCTTCTGCTTCCTTGATCATATCCGGTCCAAAGAATTGTCTTTCACCGGTTTCTGACCAGTTTAGTGGTGTTCGACATCGTTGTCCATATAGGAGTTCAAAAGGAGCCATGTTCAGACTAGATTGAAAACTATTGTTATAAGCAAATTCGGCGAATGGCAGAGACTTCTCCCAATTCTTTCCGAATGAGATAACACAAGCTCTGAGCATGTCTTGAAGAATTTGGTTAACCCTTTCGACTTGACCGCTAGACTGAGGATGGAAAGCCGTACTAAAGGAGAGATGAGTTCCCATAACATTCTGAAAGCTTCCCCAAAATCTAGAGGTGAAAAGGCTACCGCGATCAGAATTGATTTCCAAAGGAACACCGTGAAGGGACACAATTCTAGAGACGTACAAGTCTGCTAACTGGCTAGCAGTTATAGACTCGCGAACTGGAAGGAAGTGAGAAACTTTGGAAAGCCTATCTATGACAACGAAGATGGCATTGTTTCCTTTCTGGGTTTTTGGAAAGCCAGTGATGAAGTCCATACCGACTTTGTCCCATTTCCACTCTGGAATAGGCAAGGTTGAAGTGTACCAGCAGGTCTTTGATGTTCTGCCTTAATGCGACGACAAACATCACATTCGGCAACAAATTGAGCAATGTCTCTCTTCATCCTGGTCCACCAAAATCTCTGGCGTAGATCTCGGTACATTTTTGTGCTACCGGGATGAAACGAGAGGGGTGTGTCATGGGCTTCCTTGAGGATGAGTTGCCTTAGTTCCCTATTCTTAGGTACTACCAAACGATTTTCAAAGAATACCGTTCCTTTGCTATCTGTGGAGAAACACTTAGCAACTCCGCTAGCAATGTTCTCCTTGATCTGGCGAACACCTCGTGCACGCCTTTGGGCAACTATGATTTGATCCTCAAGAGTTGGTTTCGCCACCAAGGTAGAAAGATAGCCATGAGGAACAATCTCAAGGTTAAGCTTGCGAAATTCCTCATGAAGAAGTGGTTGATACTGTTGTAACATGAGGTTGTTACAATACGACTTACGACTTAGTGCATCAGCCATGACGTTGGCCTTGCCTGGGGTGTAAGAAATTCCTACGTCGTAATCTTTTATCAACTCAATCTAGCGTCTTTGCCTGAGATTAAGATCTGGATGGGTGAAAATGTATTTGAGGCTTTGGTGGTCGGAATAGATCTCACAACGATTACCAAGGAGGTATTGTCGCCAAGTTGTTAGGGCATGAACTACGGCAGCGAGTTCAAGGTCATGGGTAGGATAGTTCTCTTCATGTGGCCGCAACTGGCTTGAAGCATAAGCTACCACATGTCGATCTTGCAGAAGTATGCATCCTAACCCTTGCCGTGATGCGTCACAGTAGATCTCGAAATCCTTTTTGGTGTCTGGAGGTGCAAGTACGGGTGCAGAAGTCAATCTTCTTTTTAGCTCTTGAAATCTTTCCTCGCACTTGGGAGTCCATAGGAATTTCTTATCTTTCTTGAGGAGTTCAGTTAGAGGATTTGCAACTTTAGAAAAGTTCTCGAGAAAGCAACGACAATAGCTGGCTAGGCCAAGAAAACTCCTAACTTGCTTAACCGATTCAGGTGGAGTCCAGTCAAGGACGGCCTGAACTCTCTCGGGATTCACAGCAATGCCTTTTGCAGAAATCACGTGGCCTAAGTAGGTCACTTCTGGTAGCCAAAATTCACACTTGGAGAATTTAGCATACAGGCGATGCTCTCTAAGTTTCATCAATACCAGCCTTAGGTGTTCGGCATGTTCTTCTTCATTCTTCGAGTAGATGAGAATATCATCGAGATAAACCACAACAAATTTATCTAAGTACTCCATGAAGATCGAATTCATCATGTGTGAGAAAGTGGCGGGGGCATTGGTTTAACCAAAGAACATGACGGTGTACTCGTAAAGACCAAAACGAGTAGTAAAAGATGTTTTGGGAATGTCCTCGTTTCGGATTTTGATTTGATGATAACCTAATCTCAAATCCATCTTGGAGAAGACAGAGGATCCTGCAAGTTGATCATAAAGATCATTGATCCTGGGCAATGGGTACTTGTTCTTTATCGTCGCTAAATTTAGCGGGCGATAGTCTACGCACATCCTTTCTGTTCCATCTTTCTTCGTTACGAACAGAACGGGACAACCCCATGGTGATGAGCTAGGGCGGATGAAGCCTTTTTCCAACAAAGCTTCCAGTTGGGTTTTAAGCTCAGCTAACTCACGTGGGGCCATTTTGTATGGGCGTCTAGAAATTGGTGCGGTTCCTGGTACAAGATCCACTATAAACTCTACACATCTGTCGGGTGGCATGCCCGACAGTTCTTCAGGAAAGACATCCGGGAAGTCACGAACCACCGGAATATCTTCAAGTTCGGGAAGGGGAAGTACATTCAAAGAATGCACTTGGTTTCTTGTTCTGGGCGTGGTATAGTTGACGGTCTTGCCTGAGGGGTGGGTTAGTTTCACGAATTTGCCTCTGCAATCAAGGTAGGCATTCTGTCTTGATAGCCAATCCATGCCAAGGATGACATCAATATCTGAAGACTTGAGGTCTATGAGTGAAGCAAGGAATACTAAACCCTCAATTGCAATCTGATTACCATGGCTTACTCTATTAGTTTGCCATCTTGACCCTGGAGTTTGAATAATCATGGGGGTGGATAATTCAACAAAAGATAGCTCATGACGAAGTGCATAACTTTCCGACATGAATGAATGAGATGCTCCTGGGTCGAAAAGAACGGAAGTAGGAACATAATTAACTGGGAGCGTACCAAGAATGACGTCAGTAGTGTCGTCAGTCTCTTCGGCGGCAATCTGGTTCACACGTCCACGAGTGGCGGGAGGAGCGGGTTTGGCGGTGTAGACCTTCTGGGGTGGCTTGCCATGACCATTGTTGTTGCCTCCGGCACGGGGTGGAGCATTCTGATTCTGGAGCTGGTTCTGGGGACACTCACGAGAGTAGTGGCTTGCCTGACCACATTTGTAACAGGCTCCAAAGACAGTGCGTGGAGCTGGGTTGTTTGGTGGAGCTGGGTGGAACTGAGTTGGTGGACGAGGCGCCACATAGGATGGCCTCGGTGGGTCGTTCTGGCGGAACATACTATTTGGGATCCAGATCTTGCGCTTCTGAGAGCCGGAACTGGATGAACCATCGTCTCTAGGGTGTTTGCGGAAGTCGTTGGGGGTGTTCATGTCCTCTGCCTTGATGGCCTTGTTGACAAGGACCTGGAAGGTGGCAAAGTCATGTAGGTTGAGCTCACGGCAGAGTCCGGAATTGAGGCCACGACAGAACCTCTCTTGTTTCTTGGAGTCGGTGGAGACTTCTTCAGTAGCATAACGAGCCAGTCGGTTGAACTCACGACTAAACTTGTCAACGGTCCTTCTGCCTTGGGTGAGGTTGCAGAACTCCTCACGCTTGCGGTCAATAAGACCCTTGGGAATGTGGTGCTCACGGAAGGAAGTGCAGAATTCATCCCAAGATGTGGGCGGTCCAATGGGACGCATGTTCAGGAAGTTCTCCCACCAAGAGCTAGCCGCACCTTCGAGGTGATAGGTGGCATAGCTGACCTTGTCGCCATCTGCAACATGGCCTACCTGGAGCTTCCTCTTGATGCTGCGAAGCCAGTCATCGGCGTCAAGGGGCTCGGTGGAGTAACTGAAAACCGGGGGATGAAGCCGGATGAAGTCGTTTAGGGACACCAACTCGTTGCGCTGCTGAGTGGTGTTGCGGGCAATGACCTCCAGCAAATGGTGAGAGTCTCGGCGGTTCCTCTCAACCTCCATCAGAACCTGAGCCATCGTGGGTGGGGGTGGAAGGTTTCCTTCCTCCTGGTCATTTCCACGACCCTGGTTACGAACAAGCTGGCCACGGGTTCCTTGACACATCCTGAAGGTTAAAAACCAAATTCAAACAGAGTTGATTGAAGAATCTAATCAAGGTATTGAAGTACTAGAAGGATTACGGAGCAAAGGAAGTAATCATCTTGACAACATGGTGATAAAAGCATACAAGCCATATATTCACAAACTGTCATACAAACCATACATCGTTTTAGTACAAGCACCAAGCTAATACAAACGTGATGAAGATGATACATCCTTCAGAGGCACTCTGACTTCCTATACATTATTTATCTAAGCCTCTGGAACTTAGATACCTTGCGTACAATATACTAAGATACTACTACATCCTCACTAAGTAAGACCACAGGCGGTCTCACTCATCTCCATCTCCATAGTAGTCCTCGTAAAAGTTACCCGCGTATCCTGGTAGCTGAAGGTGACCATCGGAAAACACGGAGGCCTGTGGACCCTGATATCCATTTGGGCAAGGATGGGGCCTAGGTCCAGCGTAGGGTGGAAGCAAAGGACCACGGGGTGGAAAAATGCCTCCAATCTCGGGCCAAGCAACTCGAGAAGGCTTCTGAGTCCTCACTGGGTAGATAGCGTCATACTCAACTGATCCAACACTCACGAAGGGTGCCAAGAGTGTCAGTGCTCGATACAAACGAACACAGGTAGCGTGAAGCTCAAAACGGAGAGCGCATGCATCACGATCTCGATCACTAGCAAATCTAGCAGTCATCTGAAGTACTGGATCTTCTGCAGAGTGATCTGAGTAGAGTCCGGTGTAATATCCCTCCTCTCCTGGAAGTGCAGCAGGGATATAGCGGAACGAGGTCTCTCTCAGCATAATGTGCTCCTCTCTCAGCAGGGTAATACATGAGTATGCAGCATCCTGCACATCCATGTTCTCGGTAATGCCGATGCCATGTCCAAAATGGATAGGCTGAGTGACTCCAACGTGGTGCGGGTAGATCCGGACAATGCAGTGGAACTGGGTCTGGTTGAAGTCGTGGAACTGCTCCTCGACGGTATACTCAGGATACCATCGATATCCCACATAGGACATCATCTCGATCAACGTGGCGGGATGGCCACGCACACCAAGGCACCTGGTCAAACGAACAATCTGCCGAGGGGGAAGATCTGCCATCTGAAACAGAAAGAAGGAGTTTGAAAATGCATCAGATTATGAGATAAACCTGGAATGACTCGGGCAGCATAACGGCTGTAATTGTAAGAAATGACAATTTCTTCCAACATGGAAAACAAGACTTACATAATACGATGTAAGAAATCAGCATTACAACAATGCTAGGAAACCGGACACAACTTTCCTACGGCTATAAGGAAGCGAACAACGAGATGTTCTAATCAGACAGAGGATAGCCTAGTCCTATCTTCCCGTAGAATAAGATGAGGGTGACTCGGAACTCAGAACGAAGGGGGTAAGGAGAAAAAAGAAGCCTTACGTTGTTCCCTTATATACCCAGAGTAACTATATAACTATAGCAAGCTAGACTCGACTTCGGCCAAGGCTACTAGTCCTACAGTCAGTCCTGCTCTAATACCAAGTCTGTCGGGACCCGGGGTTAGCGTATGCAAGTCCAGCTAGGACATAGTCATATGGAGAGCCGAGAACCGTACCCACTTGTCTAAGCAGACAAGGCCAAGCACAGAACGTTCTCGGAAAGCATCGTACGTGAGGGGCATCCCATCCAGGCCGGATGATCAACTGAGATGGGTCCTCATCGTCCGCATACAAGTCTAAGGATATGAGTGATGAACTCCCATATTCAAAGACAAGTCGCCTCAACCATACTATCGAATATCTCATAACTCTTACATAGACTTACTCCAGCCCGATCACTTAGTCGGGGTCTAGGGCGGGCTCGATCATACCACAAAGTGTGCACGAGACAGAGTCTCGAACAATCGCATCGCGATGCCCCAAGCTGCGCACATCTAAGGGCCACTTGGTGTATGAAAGACCGCCAGCCAGATCACAACTAAGGTCTCGAAAACCCATACAAAGACATGCATGTTATAACATACACGCAGCACACATGCCTTGTATGAATAGCATGTATCATTGCAATTCTCTACAAGGTATACATTTTATTGATAACTCTTATAGAGTGCACACAGAGATCACAAACATGTGATCCAACATTACAACACAAGCGGAAGCAAAGTATGTCTGAGTACAGACAAGTTTAACAAATGGCTTAAGAAGCCTTATTTAAACACAAGCCCTCCACGAGGGAACCAGTCGTCTGACTGGGACTAGACTAGCTTGATCTTCAGTCGTCTAGCTCGATGAAGAAGCCACCTTCGGGGTCAGTGGTTTCATCTAAAACATAGAATAAGCAAACGTGAGTACAAAGTCGTACTCAGCAAGACTTACATAGGAGCTATACTACTCATGCATATGTATCAAGGTAAAGGGAGGTGGGGTTTCACTTGCAGAAGTGCCAGCTTTGACTTGGCTAGTCCTGAACTACGAGTACCAGACTTGAGGTAAGAAGCGTACACGAGTCCACTACTTTCTCCAACCAATTACACCACTATGGTGCCTTCCTCGACTTCCCCACGAGAAAGCACGCCATAGCACTCACACTTATCTTGGTGTGTTTTAGAAGTATCCAGTTCAAGTTGTCTAATAATCAAGCTAAGCTTTCCAAGCAGTCCATAACCGCGGACGCGGCTATTCGAATAGTTTTGATAACCCTGCAGGGGTGTACCGCTACACACACATGATCATCAGTTACCGCCTTTGTACTCGACACCGTTCAAGAAGTGTCAGCGAGGATGCTCACCACAACTGTTACCTCATAGCCGATCTAGTCCAAGAAAGCGGCCTACCTGGGTTGGCTACCACTATCGTGAACCCGGCCGGTTTACCGAAGTGGACCCAAGTGATGTGTGCGTGGTGCATAAGCCGGTCTCGGGTGAGCCGTTCTCTCACTTAGCAGCCAGGCCATAGACCTACCAGAACTCCGAACTATTGCGACATCTGGACATCGAAAGGGATGAGTTAATAAGTTTAGAGGGGTCAGTGAGCCCAATGTGTGGTTGTACTCTTCATCTTGGATCACCACACAAGAACTCGGACTTAGGGCGGTGTTCAACGAGACAACCCACCGTGTACTCCTACACAACCTCTCATCGTTCACCTTGTATTAGGGTAGATTCACCAACGCCTTTCTACCCTCATCATCATGATCACTACCATCCCGACTCACATAAAAGTATCATCATGGTATCACTCTAAGCATGCAATAAGAAATAACATTTGCAGGGGCCACATGATATTAATCAACTCCTACATTTGCTAGGATTGTGGTTTTGCCTACTACTGTGACAAATGATAGGTCATGCAAAGGAATGGGTTCATCTATGCGGTAGAAACGTAGCATGGTAATCATCCTATACAATGCATAAGCGAGACATGAGAGGGAAGTGGGATTTTATCGACATGATCAATGGGGGTTTGCTTGCCTTGCTGACGAGGTTCGGGTTCGGGGTCTTCAACGAAGGGGGCAGCCTCTTGCTCCGGTTCCACCTCTACTCGACAAACAACAAACAAGGTAGCAAAGTAAATACAATGCACAATCACATGGTTGAAGGTTTAAACTTGATGTATATGCTTTGATGTGTAAAGCAATTCCATTTGAATGGAGTATATTGCAAATTGAATTGCAAATTCAAACTCCAATTTGAATTCAAACTTAGCCAAGTTACATGTGACATTGTTTGATCAATTTGAATCATTTTGAAATGTGTATGATATGCCTCTGATGTGTAAATGAAATGTAGCATGTTGCCATGGTTCAAGTTGCAAAAACTTTTGAATTGAATTTGATTTAATTCCATTTAAATCAAATAGCAATTGCTACTGATTACCTTTTATATTCAACTCAAACAAAGTTGAAAGTTGGATATTTGGATAGCTTATTTTCTCCTGATCATTTTTCATATATTATTTGTCCAATTTGGAGTTAATATGAATTTCCAAAGTTTGGGCTATTTTCTGGATTTTCTGGAATTCTTTAAATCATTTCTAATTTTCTGGAAAATCATTTACTGCGTCAGCATGACCTCATGCTGGCGTCAGGGTGGGGGGGCTGACGTGTGGGGCCGAGGTGTCAGCCACTGGGTTAATTAACCCGGTTAGTTTAAACTAACCGGGGGGGATTAAGGCTCTGGGCCCACTGGTCAGTGACACCAGGGGGGGGATTAAGCACGGGGGTTAGCGCTAATCAAAACGGGCCCGCCGGAGACATGTCGACGGCGACCCAGAGGACGGTGGCGTTGCACGGGGTCACGGTTCGGTCGTGCGTTTGGCACGCCAGAGGAACCAAACGACTGCTGGGAGGACGCCGCGTCGACTCGTGCTGAAGGGGGTCACTGGAGTCCACCGGAACGACGCCGGCATCAAGACCTAGCGGCGGCCGTGGCTCGGGCTCGAGGAAAAGCTCGCTGCGGTGCTCTACTGGAGCCTGTGATGCACGCAAAAAACGCAGAGGAGCATGGCGAATACGAAGGACATGCACTCGAGCTCAAAAGCTTCATGGTTGCACGGCGAGGAACATCCCGGCGGCGAGAAGCTCCGGCTTCCATGGCAAAAGGTGCTAGGGTGCGAGGGTTGGCCTGGCGATAGCTAGGGTGAACCAGAAGCTCACCGTGAGTCGAACTGAGGTGGTGGCGTGGTCGGAGGAGATCCACAGTGGCCGGAATTGAAGACGACGCGCGGCGGCTCCGGCGAGAAGAAAACTTCGATTGCGGCGGCTCCAGTGGCTCCTAGGTCACCATCTTCGAGCTCTTGGCGTGGACGACGACGTAGCGCGAGGGGGACACGGTCTTCTGGCTCTTCTCCGGCGCTGGCCACGGTTTCTTGCGACGGTGAGAGGCGGCTTATCTCGGGGAAGAAGGGGGAAACACGTATGGAGCTCGAGAGGAGGCGGCGATGGGGGAAATTGAGAGAGGTCGATGCGGACGTCTCCCTAGCGCACTTTGGTGAGCTTGGGAGGCCTGGAACCCCTTGGGCGTCGCGGTGGCGTCCACGGCATCGGCGCCTCACCACCGAGCTGCTTGGGCGCGCGGGGAGGAAGACGACAGGGGACTTCGGTGGGCTGGGCCGGCCAAGTGGGCTGCGGGGGAGCTAGTCGGGCTGGAAGCCAGGTGAGTTTCCCTTTTTTTCTTTTCTTCTGTTTTTCTTTTCTGCAATTTTGTTTAGCTAGCAAAAATAAATACCTAGCCATTTTCTAAAATGCTGAAACTTTTTATATGGCCTCATAATAATATAGACTAGCCACTTATAAAGTTTGGCACTTTTTGAAATTCAAATAATTTGAATCTTAACTCAAATAGGGGTTTTGATTAATTCCAAGGCACTGTTTGAATATTTGAAAAATCCATGAGCATGGAGTGGGTCCCACATCACTTGATATGTGATCACACTCATTTATAAGACTTTTCAAAATCTAACATGAATTTTTGGAAAAGATTTTTATCTCGCCTTTAGAATTAATTCATCTGGGGGGGGGGGTTCCCTCTCCCATTTTGCTTTTGATTTTGATTTCAAAGATTTCTTTTGAAATTTTAACATGATGCAAGTGACTTGTCAACCCTAGCACATTACCTAACAGAGGGTTCTGACAGAGTGTGAGTGAGCAAAGCCGTTATAGCCACGCCTGTTACGGGTGGTGTTAGGACAGAGTCAAAACCCACCCTCCGGTATGTAGGTACTTAACATTATCATGGTCTATAAGGATACATGCAAATGTCAACTCATCTGATGATTTAACTCATAATACAATGATGAAGAAATCTCAAAGAAAATCATACAATTGGGTCGGTTCAGCACCCTTGTTCCGGTAACAATGTGCTCCCATGTATTACCGGCATATTCAATGCCCTATGTCAGGAAAACATGACATCCATAATACACAGGTTAGTCCTAGAGGCAGACTAAGAACACTTTTTGTTTATACTCCACAGCTGCATATGGGTTTTCCTCCGAAGGCAGTTAACATGCACTTGGCAAACCTCCGCATAGGCCATTGCAGTTATAGCACAGACATATAAACATTAATAATGAACCTGGAATTATAATAATACATTTTATTATTGCCTCTAGGGCATAATTCCAACAGTCTCCCACTTGCACTAGAGACAATAATCTAGTTGCATGGTTTGCTCAGACCAATGGCACTTTGGTCTTCATGCTCGCTTGTGGTATAGACTTCGTCACTGAGCTTAACGCTTTTAGGCTCGTCTCAATCCAGCGTATCTTAATGTACCCCTTCATCCTTTATGAAGTATTTAATGACATGGAACTATCGTTCAACATATTTGGACTACAGTGAGCTCTTAGCTTACTTTGCTTTGATCATGACGCTCATATCAAAATATGGTTTGTGTAGATCAAGCGTTCAGAACTATGCCAATCACTATGATGGTGTTCCTGATCCAAATACCCTCCTATGCAACTTCCAGAGCTGCCATGTTTCACGTCTACGTTGTAGGAATCCCGCTATGTGCCTTAGCTTGAAAAACAATTTTCAACATCCTATTTTGCTACTTAGCTATAGACCGATTAAAAATATTACAAATCATTATTAAACTTTCTTTCATCTATTTGTAATGAACTCTTTGGTCTTCCTCATAGAACCTTTCTTCATCTGAGGTACTTCAAGAGAACTAATCTACTATTTAGATTTACTTTGGTGCTTGTTGCACTTTCAGGACATCCAATACTTTAGTGCTGTATTTTGCTAAAATATTTATTCTCAATCACTAATATGTTATTCACATATATGATTAGAATCGTGCTCCCACTTAATACAATATCTTATATGATTATTGATGAAATAATAACTCTTATAACTTCATCAAAAAATAAAACTATTACTCCAGCTCTGTGATATTTGCTTCAACTATGGACTAATCTTTGAAGCATTCTCACTTTTACTAATATCGTATAGACCATTAAATCCTTTCAGGTTGTATCATGCATACACCCTTTGTTTAATTTTATCAAAAGAAAAATCCATATGTCATACTTCGGAAGTATGCCGCGATTATCAGTAATTTTCCATATGAACATTTGCATCACTACACATATTGTAGTCAAACTTTTGAACTCTATCGGAAAACTTATTTTGCGATAAGTCGAGCGTTATCAATGATGAAGCTATCGTCTATGTTCATATCTATGATAAACCAATCCACTCTAATGATCGGGTATCCTTAGGAGGGTTTTACCAAGTTCTCAACTTGATTTTGGTGGATGGCTTTCATTTCGTTTTTATGGTGTTTAAGACATATAGTGGAGTTAGTGCCCGTCATGGGGTCTTGTAGTTCACAGGTTTATCACTTCAGAACTACATTGGTTCAATGTGAATTTATAAAGCTCTGTGATACAACATCAGACTTGATCATTTCATCTCTGGAACGCATTTCAGAGTTTCATCATTCCTTTTCATCAGATGTAGGAATTTATGGTTTGGTCACAAAATTTATCTCTAGATCAAATTTCGAGTTCCATTCTGGAGAACCAAATGATTCATTGTAATCATTATCAAGCTATTAGTCCTCCCACTTAATTGTTCCAAGAGAGCTATTTTCTCAAGAAAAAATCCCATGTCCCTCGATAAACAATTTTCTCGGGTATGGTAGTGGAGGTGTTGTTCGTAACATGATGTTTCTACAATACTTATATTTGAGATCGAGTATATTCTAAATATATATCCACGAAATTGTGAAACAACAATTGGATTTCTTATCCATGCCATATTCTTATAGGGCATTGTTTCAACAGTCTTATGACGGCGCTCTATTTAGTTCATAAGTGGTTTCTCTAAAGCGTTAAACAATATAGTGAATGGGTGTGTGGTTTAAGTACATCACCGACCTTACCATGTCATGCTGGAATTCAGGGTAGAAAACAATTTTAATTCCAATACGTCATATAGGGCTTGGTTATGCGTCAAGATACTCCGTAGCTATACGGGGTTTCAGGTGACGCTAGTTTATGAACTGACTTCATACACTCAATGACGTTTGCTTAATTTTAACTCATTTATTTTAAGATCAGATCGTCAAATATTTGATCTATGTGTGATGATGATTCTCTTTGTGTTGAAACAGTTTTGAACATATTCAAAATTTCAGATATTATGTCTTGTCTAAATATCGATATATCTATACAAGTCATTATCACAAAGTTTTATGTAAAGTACTGTTTATTAGTTCTTCACACATCGATATGTGTTATTACCAATAGTTTTCTAAACACTTGAACAATTCATTTAATCAATGATTTTGTCTATTAGAAAAACATAGCATGTGTCAAATGACTCAAAGTCAAGAGATTGAATGACTTCATCGATATGAAGCTTCCGCATGCGCTTTGTTCTAATGCGACTAAGTCATTTATGCTATAACAATTTTAGCATTATCATCACATAAATTAATTTCTTTAGCAATCAAGAAAATAGACATAACATCAAGATTTGAACTTAAGTAATTCACCACGAAGGGTGAAATTCAGAAAGCATTAACTTTGAACAACCATTATTCAAGCCGTGGATAAGGCATCCACTGTGCAGACCACATAATACGATATTAATGTTTTACACAACCTCTGAATCAAATAACTTTTATTTAAACTCTAAGATAAATCTTGATAGACGAACGCCGACGGCCTTGAGTGACTTGGGCACCACTTCCGACGCGGACTTGCACTTCATTCGTTCTTCTCCTTTGAATTCTGAGAATGACCTGTACCGATTTGCGAACCATTAGGAATCAATGTGGTATCAATTATACCTATGAAGGTGAAATAATGAAATTGTCTATTGACTTAGTATAACTTATTTATACCTTTGGTGATCAGACCACTTTTCAGATCTCCAAGATAATTCTTGCAATTCCTCTTCCAGTGCCCCTTGTTCTTGCACTAGTGACACTCAGAATCTTAAATGGGCATTCTTGGTCTTTACCCTAGCTTTGGTCTTACCACCGCTCTTGGCATTTCTGCCTTTGCCCTTCTTCTTGAAACTGGTAGTGTTCATCACAGCCAACACGTGGCTTGGATCCTTCTGCATAGATGCTTCCGCAGTCTTAAGCATAGCGAACAATTCATCTGTGGTCTTCTCTAGCCCATTCATGTTGTAATTCATGATAAAGCCGTTGTAAGACGGGGGGAGTGACTCAAGGAGAATGTCAGTGCCGAGTGACGTAGGGATCAAAAATCCCAGAGCACTCAGCCTCTGCGCGTAACCAACAAGTTTGATCACGTGCTCGGTTATGGAGCTGCCTTCTGCCATCTTGCATTCCCACAGTTGCTTCGTTATTTCGTAATGTTCAGTTCTAGCCTGCTTCAGATATAGAGCGTTCAGTTGTGTCACCATGTCAAAAACTGTGAAGTTCTCAAAACGTTTCTGGAGCTCTGTATCCATGCACGTAAGCATCAAGCATTATACTACGGTGTGGTCATCCACTTTAGTCGCATAGACGTTCTTATCGTCCTGCGATGCATCCTCAGCGGGAGCGACTGGGAGAGCTTCTTTGAGAACATAGTCCTTCTTATTAACTTTGAGGACAAACCCAAGATTACCGAACCAGTCCGCATAGTTGCCCCCATTTGCAGCAAGGTTATCTTTTTCAAGCATCGGTCCTAAGCTAAAAGCATTGTTGTTGCGGGCCATCTCTCTACAACGATATAAACAGATTGATTTAGACATGGTTCATAATTAATTGCATTAATCTTAACAAGTTTAATCTAATTCTCCCACTAAAACCAATATCTCTCTACAATTGATCTTAGGGTAATCAAGATCCGGTTCAATACACCTGCCACCAGTCTAACACTCAGCCATGGAGGAGATCAACCCGGTAGGTCTAACAAAACCAATCATAACCATTTTATGACTCTTGTATTAGTCTTTCGACACTTGTGCTCCGAGCTCAGATCGGATAAGCTAGAACGTCAAGACAACCAAGCGCTATTGCTGTGGAGACAACTCAATCCACCCGTCTCTTTGTTACCTTTCCGTTGGTACTCGTGTGACACGACGCACCGCGGGTGGCGTTTATTACAGACGGTTGCACGGTTGCGAGAGCACGACCTTCTTGATATTTTAAGAGAGATCTACCTATTAAAACACGACTACTTGCGCATTCAAACAGGCAATAAAAAGGAACAACATCACAGGCAATTTAATGCATGTGATATGGTATAGCCCTTTTCTTGAAGAAGCTCCAAGCACCATGATTTTCTTTCTTCATCTTCTTTTGGCAGAGAGCATCACCTCCACGCACGACATGTCGTCAAGCACCATGTCGTATGATCATCATCTTCATGTAGATACTACAACTATTGCTAGCATCTATTCTACTAAAAGAAAATTACATGAAGTTTGGCACGAAGGCCGAATAAATGACAATCATATGGCTCCAGCCATCATGCCGTACCATGACATGCAAGTCATGCAAATTTAACATGTACAAAGTATAATCATCTCATACAACTTTTATCATGACGAATACTATACCACATCACATGTTCCTGCAAAAACAAGTTAGACGTTCTTCTACTCGTTCTTTGCTTCTTTTACGTGGCTACTAGGATTTGCAAGGCAAAACGTTTTGCTAGCTATGTAACCACATAAAGCACAATCTTCAAGTTGCTAGATTAACACTCGGGGCATATCAACCATGAGACTACAATTTAATCTCATGACCCATACTGAACAATCGTCAAATACACGTGATCCCCGTGCTAGATCAACAATCTATCACGCCCCTTTTGTTACACAATTTCTCCACACCAAAAGCAAGACCCAAATCATCTTCGCGCGACCAGCATACTCAGGAGAAGCATAGAAGGACCCCGAGGGGCAAGATGTTTGTAACAAAATCAAGCAATACAGGAGGGATCAACTTGTGCAATTAGAGGGGAAGCAACTAGAAGATTAAGTTTAGATCATTATCAAAAAACCGCGCACAATGAAAATTTTGTGCAATGCCCGTTCATCACTATGAACTCTAGATCAAACCTGCATCTATTACTAGAACTAGCTCATGATACCGCTGTAGGGATTCGGAGTAGAAAACAAAAAATTTCGGCACTACGAAACCAAGTCCCAAGATTGGATCTAGATAGATGCAAACACAGTTAGCGATCTTGTTACCTTTACAACCGTTAAACGGTAGTTCTCTCGCAGAGGAAGAATTTAATGGAGAGTTGGGGAAGATTGACGCGATGCAATGCCTCGAACATATTTGGTCCGTGTGATTCCCCACGAACAGATCTAGAAGTCCCTCGAACGAAGATCGAACGTACGATCTCTCTACGGTTAATCCACACGTACGGTGTAGTAGATCTGTCAGGGCTCCGCCGTCCAGAGCTCGGCACCTCCGGATTAGAGAGGAGGGAGGAACAACACTTCGAGATATGGTGGATATCAAATCTACAAGAGAGGAGAGAGGAGGGGCAGCCCTGAGGGAAAATAACAAATTCTGTGTGTATCCTTGGGGGTTCCCCCTCCTCATCTATTTATAGTGGGAGGAGAGAGGAGGCCACCTTGGAGGAGGGGGCATCCCTAGGGGGCGCCCTAGGGTTTCCCTCCCCTTAGGGCCGGCCAAGGAAGGGGGGGGAGGAAGCTTCCTCCTAGGGCGCCCCCCCTTGGGCCTCTTTGGTCCAAGTGCTCCCTCTCCCACTTGGGCCTTCCAAGTGAGAGAGGGCCCATTGGTATCTATTTTATTAATTCCAAAACAATTTGGGAATTCACAATAAATAAATATTAAACATATTTAGACCATCCCGAAACTTTTCCGGCCCTTCGGTTTTACCCGGTTTTCTCAAAACTCTTCTCGGTGCCCCGAAACGATTCCGGTTTTTCTCTCTGATTAAATCTCAATCACTACGAAACTTTTCCGGTGTGTTATAGTCGTGCTCCTATCACTCTAGTACTCAAAAAATCTACCACCCTTAAGTGTGTGACCCCATAGGTTTGGTAGAATACATACATGAACCGGAAACTGACTTTCTTCAGATCAATAACCAATAGTGGAGCCATGGACACCCATAATGGTTCCCGCACCTACACGAATATGAATTCGAGTGAACCTCTGGTTGACATGCCAATCCCTTTGCTTCCCGATACAATACAAAACATGAGGTGAGATGATATAGGTATCCGCATGATCAACTCATTAATCATTATACCAATTATCCTCATATCGGTTTTGTTCTTTTTCTCGTTCACGTATTCCGTATCCCATGTGATCTATTCACAAAGTATCCGGCTGGATGTTGGTGGATACGTAATACCGAGAGGGCCCAAAGAATATCTCTCCTGAGAAGGAGGAGCAAATCCCAACTTGAATCATCAAGTCCCTAGACATACTTTCGAGTGTGAGTGAGCAAAGCCGTTATAGCCACGCCTGTTACGGGTGGTGTTAGGACAGAGTCAAAACCCACCCTCCGATATGTAGGTACTTAACATTCTCATGGTCTATAAGGATACATGCAAATGTCAACTCATCTGATGATTTAACTCATAATACAATGATGATGAAATCTCAAAGCAAATCAGACAATTGGGTCGGTTCAGCACCCTTGTTCCGGTAACAATGTGCTCCCATGTATTACCGGCATATTCAATGCCCTATGTCAGGAAAACATGACATCCATAATACACAGGTTAGTCCTAGAGGCAGACTAAGAACACTTTTTGTTTATACTCCACACCTTCATATGGGTTTTCCTCCGAAGGCAGTTAACATGCACTTGGAAAACCTCCGCATAGGCCATTGCAGTTATAGCACAGACATATAAACATTAATAATGAACCTGGAATTATAATAATACATTTTATTATTGCCTCTAGGGCATAATTCCAACAGTCTCCCACTTGCACTAGAGACAATAATCTAGTTGCATGGTTTGCTCAGACCAATGGCACTTTGGTCTTCATGCTCGCTTGTGGTATAGACTTCGTCACTGAGCTTAACGCTTTTAGGCTCATCTCAATCCTGCGTATCTTAATGTACCCCTTCATCCTTTATGAAGTATGTAAAGATAGGGCACTATCGTTCAACATATTTGGACTACAGTGAGCTCTTAGCTTACTTTGCTTTGATCATGTTGCTCATATCAAAATATGGTTTGTGTAGATCAAGCGTTCAGAACTATGCCAATCACTATGATGGTGTTCCTGATCCAAATACCCTCCTATGCAACTTCCAGAGTTGCCATGTTTCACGTCTACGTTGTAGGAGTCCCGCTATATGCCTTAGCTTGAAAAACAATTTTCAACATCCTATTTTGCTACTTAGCTATAGACCGATTAAAAATATTACAAATCATTATGAAACTTTCTTTCATCTATTTGTAATGAACTCTTTAGTCTTCCTCATAGAACCTTTCTTCATCTGAGGTACTTCAAGAGAAATAATCTACTATTTAGATTTACTTTGGTGCTTTTTGCACTTTCAGGACATCCAATACTTTAGTGCTTTATTTTTCTAAAATATTTATTCTCAATCACTCATATGTTATTCACATAGATGATTAGAATCGTGCTCCCACTTAATACCATATCTTATATGATTATTGATGAAATAATAACTCTTATAACTTCATCAAAAAATAAAACTATTACTCCAGCTCTATGATATTTGCTTCAACTATGGACTAATCTTTGAAGCATTCTCACTTTTACTAATATCGTATAGATCATTAAATCCTTCCAGGTTGTATCATGCATACACCCTTTGTTTAATTTTCTCAAAAGAAAAATCCATATGTCATACTTCGGAAGTATGCCGCGATTATCAGTAATTTTCCATATGAACATTTGCATCACTACACATATTGTAGTCAACCTTTTGAACTCTATCGGAAAACTTATTTTGCGATAATTCGAGCGTTATCAACGATGAAGCTATCGTCTATGTTCATATCTATGATAAACCAATCCACTCTAATGATCAGGTATCCATAGGAGGGTTTTACCAAGTTCTCAACTTGATTTTGGTGGATGGCTTTCATTTCGTTTTTATGGTGTTTAAGCCATATAGTGGAGTTAGAGCCCGTCATGGGGTCTTGTAGTTCACAGGTTTATCACTTCAGAACTACATTGGTTCAATGTGAATTTATAAAGCTCTGTGATACAACATCAGACTTGATCATTTCATCTCTGGAACGCATTTCAGAGTTTCATCATTCCTTTTCATCAGATGTAGGAATTTATGGTTTGGTCACAGAATTTATCTCTAGATCAAATTTCGAGTTCCATTCTGGAGAACCAAATGATTCATTGTAATCATTATCAAGCTATTAGTCCTCCCACTTAATTGTTCCAAGAGAGCTATTTTCTCAAGAAAAAATCCCATGTCCCTCGATAAACAATTTTCCGGGTATGGTAGTGGAGGTGTTGTTCGTAACATGATGTTTCTACAATACTTATATTTGAGATCGAATATATTCTATATATATATCTCCAAAATTGTTAAACAACAATTGGATTTCTTATCCATGCCATATTCTTATAGGGCATTGTTTCAACAGTCATATGACAGCGCTCTATTTAGTTCATAAGTGGTTTCTCTAAAGCGTTAAACAATATAGTGAATGGGAGTATGGTTTAAGTACATCACCGACCTTACCCTGTCATGCTGGAATTCAGGGTAGAAAACAATTTTAATTCCAATATGTCATATAGGGCTTGGTTATGCGTCAAGATACTCCGTAGCTATACAGGTTTCAGGTGACACTAGTTTATGAACTGACTTCATACACTCAATGATGTTTGCTTAATTTTTAACTCATTTATTTTAAGATCAGATCGTCAAATATTTGATCTATGTGTGATGATGATTCTTTTTGTGTTGAAACAGTTTTGAACATATTCAAAATTTCAGATATTATGTCTTGTCTAAATATCGGTATATCTATACAAGTCATTATCACAAAGTTTTATGTAAAGTACTGTTTATTGGTTCTTCACACATCGATATGTGTTATTACCAATATTTACTAAACACTTGAACAATTCATTTAATCAATGATTTTGTCTATTAGAAAACATAGCATGTGTCAAATGACTCAAAGTCAAGAGATTGAATGACGTCATCGATATGAAGCTTCCGCATGCGCTTTGTTCTAATGCGACTAAGTCATTTATGCTATAATTTTTTTAGCATTATCATCACATAACTTAATTTCTTTAGAAATCAAGAAAATAGACATAACATCAAGATTTCAACTTAAGTAATTCACCACGAAGGGTGAAATTCAGAAAGCATTAACTTTGAACAACCATTATTCAAGCCGTGGATAAGGCATCCACTGTGCAGACGACATAATACGATATTAATGTTTTACACAACCTCTGAATCAAATAAATTTTATTTAATCTCTAAGATAAATCTTGATAGACGAACGCCAACGGCCTTGAGTGACTTGGGCACCACTTCCGACGCGGACTTGCACTTCATTCGTTCTTCTCCTTTGATGTGGTATCAATTATACCTATGAAGGTGAAATAATGAAATTGTCTATTGACTTAGTATAACTTATTTATACCTTTGGTGATCAGACCACTTTTCAGATCTCCCAGATACTTCTTGCAATAACTCTTCCAGTGCCCCTTGTTCTTGCAGTAGTGACACTCAGAATCTTTAGTTGGGCCATTCTAGGTCTTTACCTGAGCTTTGGTCTTACCACCGCTCTTGGAATTTCTGCCTGTGCCCTTCTTCTTGAAACTGGTAGTGTTCATCACAGCCAACACGTGGCTTGGATCCTTCTGCATAGATGCTTCCGTAGTCTTAAGCATAGCGAACAATTCATCTGTGGTCTTCTCTAGCCCATTCATGTTGTAATTCATGATAAAGCCGTTGTAAGATGGGGGGGAGTGACGCAAGGAGAATGTCAGTGCCGAATGTCGTAGGGATCGAAAATCCCAGAGAACTCAGCCTCTGCGCGTAACCAACAAGTTTGATCATGTGCTCGCTTATGGAGCTGCCTTCTGCCATCTTGCATTCCCACAGCTGCTTCGTTATTTCGTAACGTTCAGTTCTAGCCTGCTTCATATACAGAGCATTCAGTTGTGTCACCATGTCAAAAACGGTGAAGTTCTCAAAACGTTTTTGGAGCTCTGTATCCATGCACGTAAGCATCAAGAATTATACTGCGGTGTGGTCATCCACTTTAGTCGCATAGACGTTCTTATCGTCCTGCAATGCATCCTCAGCGGGAGCGGCTGGGAGAGATTCTTTGAGAACATAGTCCTTCTTAGCAACTTTGAGGACAAACCCAAGATTACGGAACCAGTCCGCATAGTTGCCCCCATTTGCAGCAAGCTTCTCTTTTTCAAGCATCTGTCCTAAGCTAAAAGCATTGTTGTTGCGGGCCATCTCTCTACAACGATATAAACAGATTGATTTAGACATGGTTTAAAATTAATTGCATTAATCTTAACAAGTTTAATCTAATGCTCCCACTAAAACCAATATCTCTCAAAATTGATCTTAGGGTAATCAAGATCCGGATCAATACACCTGCCACCGGTGTAACACTCAGCCATGGAGGAGATCAACCCGGTAGGTCTAACAAAACCAATCATGACCATTTAATGACTCTTGTATTAGTCTTTCGACACTTGTGCTCCGAGCTCAGATCGGATAAGCTAGAACGTCAAGACAACCAAGCGCTATTGCTGTGGAGACAACTCAATCCACCCGTCTCTTTGTTACCTTTCCTTTGGTACTCGTGTGACACGACGCACCGCGGGTGGCGTTTATTACAGACGGTTGCACGGTTGGGAGAGCACGAACTTCTTGATATTTTAAGAGAGATCTACCTATTAAAACACGACTACTTGCACATTCAAACAGGCAATGAAAAGGATTAACATCACAGGCAATTTAATGTATGTGATATGGTATAGCCCTTTTCTTCAAGAATCTCCAAGCACCATGCTTTTCTTTCTTCATCTTTTTTTGGCGGAGAGCATCACCTCCACGCACGACATGTCATCAACACCATGACGTATGATCATCATCTTCATGTAGATACTACAACTATTGCTAGCATCTATTCTACTAAAAGAAAATTACATGAAGTTTGGCACGTAGGCCGAATAAATGTCAATCATATGGCTCCAGCCATCATGCCGTACCATGACATGAAAGTCATGCAAATTTAAAATGTACAAAGTATAATCATCTCATACAACTTTTATCATGACGAAGACTATACCACATCACATGTTCCTGCAAAAACAAGTTAGACGTTCTTCTACTCGTTCTTTGCTTCTTTTACGTGGCTACTAGGGTTTGCAGGGCAAAACGTTTTGCTAGCTACGTAACCACATAAAGCACAATCTTCAAGTTGCTAGATTAACACTCAGGGCGTATCAACCATGAGACTACAATTTAATCTCATGACCCATACTGAACAATCGGCAAGACGCATGATCCCCGTGCTAGATCAACAATCAAACACGCCCCTTTTGTTACACAATTTCTCCACACAAAAAGCAAGACCCAAATCATCTTCGTGCGACCAGCATACTCATGAGCAGAATAGTAGGACCCCGAGGGGCAAGATGTTTGTAACAAAATCAAGCAATACAGGAGGGATCAACTTGTGCAATTAGAGGGGAAGCAACTAGAAGATTCAGTTTAGATCTATTATCAAAAACCGCGCACAATAAAATATTTGTGCAATGCCCGTTCATCACTATGAACTCTAGATCGAACCTGCATCTATTACTAGAACTAGCTCAAGATACCGCTGTGAGGATTCGGAGTAGAAAACAAAAAAATAAGGCACTACGAGACCAAGTCCCAAGATTGGATCTAGATAGATGCAAACACAGTTAGCGATCTTGTAACCTTAACAACCGTTCGAACGGTAGTTCTCTCGCAGCGGAAGAAGTTGATGGAGAGTTGAGGAAGATTGACGCGGTGCAATCCCTCGAATAGATCTGATCCATGTGACTCCCCACGAACAGATCTACTCCACGGAAGAAGATGCAGAAGTCCCTCGAACAAAGATCGAACGCACGATCTCTCTACGGTTTATCCACACGTACGGTGTGGAAGACCCGGCGGGGCTTCGCCGTCCGGAGATCGGCGCCTCTGGAGTAGAGAGGAGGGAGGAGCAGCACTTCGAGGTATGGTGGAGATTAGATCTAAGAGAGAAGGGAGAGGGGCAGCCTTACGGAACAATTCTGTGTGTGTCCTTGGGGTTGCCCCCTCCTCATCTATTTATAGTGGGAGGGGAGGGGAGGCCACCTTGGAGGAGGGGGAAGCCCTAGGGGTGGCGCCCTAGGGTTTCCCTCCCCTTAGGGCCGGCCAAGGAAGGGGGGAGGAAGCTTCCTGGGTGCCCCTCCTTTGGGCCTCTTTGGTCCAAGTGCTCCCTCCCCCACTTGGACTTTCCAAGTGAGAGAGGGCCCATTGGTATTAAATCTATTTTATTAATCCTAAAACAATTTGGGAATTCACAATAAATAAATATTAAACATATTTAGATCATCCCGGAACTTTCCCGGCCCTCCGGTTTAACCCGGTTTTCTCAAAACTCTTCCCGGTACTTTACCGGTGCCCCGAAACGATTCCGGTTTTCTCTCCGATTAAATCTCAATCACTCCGAAATTTTCCGGTGTGTTATACTCGTGCTCCTATCACTCTAGTACTCAACGAATCTGCCACCCTTAAGTGTATGACCCCATAGGGTCGGTAGAATACAGACATGAACCGGAAACTGACTTTCTTCGGATCAATAACCAATAGTGGAGCCATGGACACCCATAATGGTTCCCGCACCTACACGAATATGAATTCGAGTGAACCTCTGGTTGAAATTCCAATCACTTTTCTTCGCGATACTTTAAAAAACATGAGGTGAGATTATATAGGTATCCGCATGATCAACTCATTAATCATTATACCAATTATCCTCATATCGGTTTTGTTCTTTTTCTCGTTCACGTATTCCGTATCCCATGTGATCTATTCACAAAGTATCCGGCTGGATGTTGGTGGATACGTAATACCGAGAGGGCCCAAAGAATATCTCTCCTGAGAAGGAGGAGAAAATCCCAACTTGAATCATCAAGTCCCTAGACATACTTTCAAGTGTGAGTGAGCAAAGCCGTTATAGCCACGCCTGTTACGGGTGGTGTTAGGAGAGAGTCAAAACCCACCCTCCGGTATGTAGGTACTTAACATTCTCATGGTCTATAAGGATACATGCAAATGTCAACTCATCTGATGATCTAACTCATAATACACTGATGATGAAATCTCAAAGCAAATCATATAATGTGGTCGGTTCAGGACCCTTGTTCTGGTAACAACGTGCTCCCATGTATTTCCAGCATATTCAATGCCCTATGTCAGGAAAACATGACACCCACAATACACAGGTTAGTCCTAGAGGCAGACTAAGAACACTTTTTGTTTATACTCCACACCTGCATATGGGTTTTCCTCCGAAGGAAGTTAACATGAACTTTGACAACCTCCGCATAGGCCATTCCAGTTATAGCATAGACATATAAACATTAATAATGAACCTGGAATTATAATAATACATTTTATTATTGCCTCTAGGGCATAATTCCAACAAGTATGTACGTAGCTTCACCTAGGTCCTTCATGGAAAATTTCCCATTCAAGTATTCCTTCACTTCTTCTAAGAATTTTGTATCGTTCCCTATCAGTAATATGTCGTCCACATACAACACAAGGAATGCTACAGAGCTCCTACTCAATTTCTTGTAGACATAGAATTCTTCGACGTTTTGGAAAAATCCAAACACTTTGATCACCTCATCAAATCAAAGGTTCCAGCTCCGAGATGCTTGCTTCAACCCATAGATGGACCGTTGAAGTTTGCATACTTTACCATCGTTCTTTGGATCAATGAAACCTTCCGGTTGCACCATGTACAACTCTTCCTCAATGTTACCGTTAAGGAACGCGATTTTCACGTCCATCTGCCATATCTCGTAATCATGGTAGGCAGCTATTGTTAGTAGAATCTGAATAGACTTTATCATCGCTACAGGAGAGAATGTCTCCTCGTAGTCAACTATTTGAATTTGTTGGAACCCTTTCGCGACAAGTCGAGCTTTATACACAAAAACGTTTCCGTCTGCGTTAGTCTTTTTATTGAATATCCATTTATTCTTGACGTCCTTTCAATCCTCGGGAATATCCACCAAAGTTCATACTTTGTTGGTGTACATAGAGTCTATTTCCGATCTCATGGCTTCTAGCCATTTCTCAGACTCGGGTCCTTCCATTACTTCTTTGTAGCTCGTAGGTTCGTCAGGTGCATTTAACATGACTGCATTCACAAGTTGTCCGTAAAACTCAGTAGGTTGATAAATTCTTGATGACCTACGTGGCACAATAGGTTCCTCTTCAATTTCATCATGATCATCATTTATGTCATGATCTTTATGAATGTCGTGTTGACCATTCTCTTCAGATCCCACTGTGGAAGATGGTTACAGAACAATTTCTGTTGCCGTGTCTTCCACTTGGAGTGATTGGTCAGTCAGTTCATCGAGGTCTATTTTCCTCCCACTCAATTCTTTTGAATGAAATTCTTTCTCAAGAAAGCATCCAGTCTTGGCGACAAACGTTTTGCCCTCAGACGGATTGTAGAAGGTGTATCCACAAGTTTCAGAATCATACCAACAAATTCAAGAAGAATAGCTACAAGAAGAAAGGGATACACCAGAAAAAGATAGGAAAACACAATACAAAAGAACAACATGTAGATAGCTAGCGTTGAGCATTCTGTTCTAAAGCTAAACAATGTTCAACTGAATTCTTGTTCTCGCGAGCCAAGTCATTGATGTTGACACCCTGAGAGCGAAGATTTTCCTGGACAGTATCGAGAGAATTCTTAAGAGTGGTAAGTTCATCTTGTAACAACTTTTCATTAAGCTGTTTCGTTGAGCGAACAGACTACAACTCTTTTATTTGCATTTGTTTCACCAGATTAGACTCTTGCAGGGACGCCAATGTTTTCTGCAGATCACCAATCTCTAATTGAGCATCCAGAATTCTTTCCCTGGCTACATCTCTCTCTTTTTCGGCTTCCTCCGGGGGAGCCTTTAATCGCCCAACCTCTTCTGATGTTGTCAATAAAACAAAATCATATGCCGAAAATAACAAGAATACAAGAAAACTACAAACATGGAGCAAGACAATGAAGGCTATTTTTCTCACATATGTGGGGAACCATCAACTCCTTCTGAATAACCTTCAACCGTTGAATTTCATTTTTCAATCGGGAGACTTCCTCCTTCAGCGAGTATCATATGGGTCAGATACCAAGCCCGGTATTAAAACACCTTGTACCATGTCTTGGGGGCTACAATTACCACATTGCAATTAAGAATGTCCCAAAAATACCTTCAAAAAAGTTTCTGCAGTAGTCCAAGCATTTTGCATTATGAAGGAAGATTCAGCCAGTTTTTCCGAAGCCATACCAAACGATTGCATACCAGTCTTATACTGATATATTATCCCTTGAACCAGGCTCTGTGATGGTTTGCTCGTCCCTACAATTGGGATCTCCTAACACCTTCAAGGATGGATGAAAGGCCATTGCTAAAATAGTAAAGCTTGAGACAAAACAACAGAACTAAAAGCAACTAACCTTTTGAGCTCGGGGACAACTCCGGGCTCGCATCAAACCCCTCGAGATTCGGGAAGATAGAAGGTAGCTCGGGGAAACTAAAACTATACAGAATAGAAAGGATTCAATACTAATAAGCAAAATGTACAAATGAAACATTGCACAACAAACACAAAAAGGAATACTTATGAATGTATAACTGGCTTGAAATAGGGTTTCTTTCGTGCAGCAAACCAGAGCCACCGACTTTCCTCTTCACAAAATAAATAGAAATCTCAGGCGAAGAGCGAAAAACCGGTTGTTGAACGACATGATTCGATATACCGGGCCCTTGCACACCACAAGATCTACCTCTCTGACCGAAGGGGTAGGTGACGAGGGGGTGACCCCACGACTCCTACTAATGGGCCTACCCGGTATCATTGAAGGCCCATGGAGCTACCGCCGGATTCACCATGGCCCGCTAGATGGCACCGACATTGGGAGTCCTCGACTGACAAGGAAGGTGCAGGGACTTTCCGTACAAGTTAGGGTTAGATTTCCCGTAATTGTAGATTGATTCCCCGAGACCTGGTCTACTATATAAAGGCCAGGAGGGGTAACGCATAAGGAGGGACATCGCCTGTAACCCTAACCCAGAGCGCATCTGCCTTGGCATCCCTGTAACTTCTCCACAATCAATATATTGAGCAGGAAGTGTATCCTCCTGTTTGCCGACGAGCTTATCGTCCAACCTGTGTCTTCTCCGACTAGCCCAGGGTCCCTAACCATGGGACTTGCCGGGGCCGATCCTCGACAATTGGCGCCGACCGTGGGGACCACACAGGTTGGAATTACGATCTCGGCGGTTCCATCTTCAGCAAATTGCAACTCAAGGGCAAGAGCCAGGCCCAACCCACTCGAAAGATTCAATGTCACGGCAGACATCTTCACCGTCCCAGCAATCTCGATCGAGTCGCAACAGTATCAGACCCAGTACGGTGGAGGAAACCAAACATGGCGTCAGCAACGAAAGAACCGACGATCCAGAAGAGCCGCAAGGAACCCCTACGCAGGAGTCCCACTCGAGGAGGCGCGACGCACAGCAGGAGACCCGCAGGTCTTTCGACGGCCCACCACCACCCGGGCACCCGCCGAGCATAACAACGATGGCTACGAGCCTGACACCAGCAACCAAGAATATCGCCATCAAAGGAGGAATCGACGACCTAGGAGGCGCGCCAGGGAGATCTGCAACAAGGACAAACCCCGCAAGCCGCACGACGCAGTCGAGGAGCCAAGGGCCGTCCGACGCACCGCCACGCGGGCACTCAACGACAGCCAAGACAGCGACTCGGAGACACCGGTCGGCGAATACTACGACCCGGAGCGAAGGCCAGACGAATTCGCCAACCTCATCAAGCATCAGGACACAATTCGAGGAATCAAAACAGACCCTTGATTCTACGAACACCCGGAGGACCACGATCATGTCTTTACAATCTCAAGGAGGAAGAGACACAGCGGATCAAGCAAACTCACGGTCAGAGAACAGCTTGCAGGACCCTGCACAATTCACAACTTTGAAGATGAATGGGGGCGCATCAGAACCAACCACACCCTGGGAGAATGTCGCCTGTTCAACGAGCTGGCCGACGACCTCAGGAACAAAAAACGCAAAGGAGTCAAGCGCGCTCGAGAGCTCGAGAAATCGCCACCACCAAGCCCCGAGGGGTGCCGCAGCCCGCCGCATGGGCAGGTGCTCATGATACAGGAAAGCAGGGTGCCACAAGCGCGGCGTGACGCCTACACCCTGCAGGCTACAACAACCGAGAACATGAAACCAGTGGAAACCTACCAACTGCACGACGCGGAGACCATCATCACGTTCTCGCAGGATGACCACCCGTCAGCCATACCAAGACCAGGACACGCGCCCCTCGTGCTCGACGCACAAATCAGAGGATATGACATGGATAGGGTTTTCATGGACGGAGGCAGCAGCATGAACATCATCTTCGCAAGCACCCTACTTAAAATGCTGACCCCTCAGTCGGTATGGAAGAAGTCAAGCACCGTACTAAACGGCGTAGTACCTGGAGAAGCAGCAACATCACTCGGATCAATCAAGCTTGAAGTTGTCTTTGGCAACCGACGCAATTTCGCCAAGCACGTCCTCGAGTTCGAGGTGCTCGACTGGCCATCTCAATACCACGCCATATTAGGACGACCAGCATTTGCGCAGTTCATGGCAGTACCACACTACGCCTATCTCAAGCTCAAGATGCCAGGCTCAGCAGGAGTCCTCACGGTCAACGGAAGCTTCATCAAGTCAGACCAATGCGATCGCGATTTCCACAAAATCTCCGACACACTAGGGTCGGACCAAGAACTGAGAGAAATGGTCATGGTTGTCGACAAGAAACTCTTCCCATTGACAAGCCGCAGCGAGTCAAAGGAGTATGGTCCTATCTTCAGCATCGACAGCGATACGGTCACGCACCAAGTACACCCGACGGACCCAGGCAAAACAGTCCGCGTGTGCGCCCACCTGCCAGAGGAACAAGCGACTGATCTAGTGGCCCTCCTTCGAGGCGAGTGGAAGATATTCGCCTGGTGCCCAGCCGACATGCCTGGCATTCCACGCGAATTCGCAGAACACACCCTAAACGTCAAACCAAACACGAAGCTAGTGAAGCAAGCTCTGAGACGCTTCTCAGAGCCCAATCGTAGGGCAATCGGAGAAGAAGTCAACCGATTGCTCGACGCCTAGTTCATCCGAGAAACCAAGAAGGCCACTTGGATAGCAAACCCAGTGCTCGTACCCAAGAAAGACACGGACATACTGCGCATGTACGTCGACTACGGGCCAGTGAACAAGCATTGCCCGAAAGACCACTTTCCCCTGCCAAGGATCGACCAAATAATCGATTCGACTGCGGGATGCGATCTGCTTTCCTTTCTGGACGCATATTCAGGATACAACCAGATCAGGATGAAAGAAGAAGACGAAGAGCACACCTCATTCATCACACCTTACGGTGTATTCTGTTACAAGACCATGCCCTTCGGGCTGAAGAACGCAGGTGCCACATACCAGCGGATGATGCAAGCCTGCTTAAAGGAGCAAATCGGGAGGAACATATAGGTGTACGTAGACGATATCGTCATCAAGACCTACAACGCAGACACGCTACTCGACGACCTGCGCGAAACCTTCGCAGCACTCAACAAATACAGGATCAAGCTGAATCCAAAGAAGTGCGCCTTCGGCGTACCGGCCGGGAAACTGCTCGGCTACATGGTCTCCGCCCGAGGAATCGAAGCAAACCCCGAGAAGGTCGAAGCCATTGCCAAGATGCAAGAGCCGACTGACATAAAAGGAGTACAACAGCTAAATGGAAGGCTCGCAGCACTAAGCCGTTTCATCAGCCGGCTAGGGGAACGCACGCTGCCTTTCTACCAACTGCTAAGGAAAAGAGAAAAATTCGAGTGGACAGAGGAAGCCCGCCAAGCGTTCGCGGACCTCAAAAAGACGCTCTCAACTCCACCAGTCCTGGCGGTACCCAGGGACAAAGAGAAACTCTACCTCTACATAGCAGCACGCAGCAGTGTAGTAAGCACGGCACTCGTCGTCGAACGCACGGAAGAAGGCAAGGTCCAAAACATACAGAGGCCAATCTATTACCTCAGCATGCTACTGAACAAGTCCCAGCAACGATATCCACACTACCAGAAGCTACTGCTGGCCGTCATCATGACTGCACGGAAGGTGTCACACTACTTCGACGAGCACCTGATCACCATAGTAAGCAGCGCCCCACTCGCGGACATCCTCAACAACCCAGGAGCAACTGGACGAGTCGCCGAGTGGAATATAGAGCTCAGCCCGCGAGATCTACAGTTCAAGCACCCAACAGCAATCAAAGCCCAAGTACTCCCAGACTTCCTGGTCGAGGGGGCAGAAGTACAAACACCGGGACCCCCGGATCTGTCGAATTCATGGTCAATGTTCTTCGACGGATCGAAAAGACAACAAGGAGAAGGAGCAGGAGTCGTCCTAATCTCCCCCAAAGGAACGAAGCTGAAGTACATCCTCCAGATAAATTTCAGGCACGCATCCAACAACGAAGCAGAGTACGAAGCGCTCCTCCACGGTATGCGCATGGCCAAAACATGCGGAGCCACCCGCCTCATCATCTACGGGGACTCCAATCTCGTCGTCCAGCAAGCGATGAGAAACTACGACGCCCTAGCCGACAACATGGCAGCGTATCAGAAACTCTACAACGAACTCGAAGGGAGTTTCGACGGCTGCGAACTCAACTACATCACCAGGGCCAACAACATGGAGGCGGACGAGCTCGCAAACATCGGATCGACCCGAGGACCAATACCACCCGGAGTTTTCCTGGAAAGCATCAGCCAAAGGTCCATCAAAACACCGGCGGTGGCACTCGAGACAGCCGAGGACGAAGAGGACGCAACAGACCCAGCGTAAGTAGCATCAGCAAGCCCGTCAGAAGGAACCGGCACACCCGACGGCACAGCAGCAGACGAGCTCGACGGACCAGCCTGGGCAAAACCATTCCTTCGGTTCATAATCGAGGGAACGCTACCGCAAGACATGGCCGAAGCACGGCGCATCAGCAGACGCTCCAAAGCGTTCACGGTGATCAACAGACAGTTGTACAAACGTAGCATTGCGCAAATACTCCAAAAGTGCATCGACGAGGAAGACGGCAAAGCCCTACTCCTCGAAATCCACGAGGGCACATGCGGGCACCACGCAAGCAGTCGAGTACAAAAGGAGGAAGGACACACCTACTGGTCGCAGTCGACAAGTTCACCAAGTGGATAGAAGCAGTGCCAATCACTAGTTCCACCGCCCTCACGGCCGTGAACTTCATCAAGTCAATAATCTTCAGATTCGGAGTGCCACACAACATCATCACAGACAATGGCACAAATTTCACAGCTGCCGAATTCCAGAACTTCTGCGAAGAGCTAGGCATTAAAATAAACTACGCATCAGTCGCGCACCCGCAATCCAACGGCCAGGTGGAGAAAGCAAACGGACTCGTATGCGGAGGACTCAAGAAGCGGCTCCTCGAACCACTCGAGCAGGACGCCGGAAACTGGGTAGAAGAGCTCCCCGCAGTACTTTGGAGCCTACGGACCACGCCAAATACTGTGACCCAATTTACACCGTTCTTTATGGTTTACGGGGCCGAAGCAGTACTACCACATGACCTCAAGTTTGGAGCACCTCGGGTCACGGGGTACGAAGAAGAGGAAGCAGAAGAAGCACCCCAAGACGACAAAGACACAGTCGACGAAGCAAAAGACATGGCCCTGTCAAAGTCAGAAGGATACCAGGACAAGCTGCGCACCTACCAAAGAAGTCACCTTCGAACCAGGACCTTCAACAAAGGGGACCTGGTACTACGAATGATACAAGAGAAGGTCCACAAATTAGCCCCCCAATGGGAAGGCCCATTCATAATATCAGAAGTCATCGGAGGCGGCGCTTACAGGCTGAAGAACCCAAAGACGGACGAAGATGTGGGCAATCCATGGAATGTCGCAAACCTGCGACTGTTCTACCCTTAAACATCAATCGGTTGGAACTGACCGGCAACTCATGTAACCATTCAACCGCAAATAAAGCATCTGTTTCCCAAACATTACCAGCTTTCAAAGCACTTGGGGGCTTAAGAAGAATCCCCCCGAGCCCTGCTATCGCCTACGCGATCTTACGCCAAAAAGCACTCGGGGGTTTAAGAAGAATCCCCCCGAGCCCTGCTATCGCCTACGCGATCTTACACCAAATAGCACTCGGGGGCTTAAGAAAAATCCCCCCGAGCCCTGCTATCGCATACGCGAGCTTACACCAAAAAGCACTCGGGGGCTTAAGAAGAATCCCCCCGAGCCCTGCTATCGCCTACGCGATCTTACACCAAACAGCACTCGGGGCCTTAAGAAGAATCCCCCCATGCCCTGCTATCGCCTACGCGATCTTACACCAAACAGCACTCGGGGGCATAAAAAGAATCCCCCCGAGCCCTGCTATCGCCTACGCGATCTTACATCAAAAAGCACTCGGGGGCTTAAGAAGAATCCCCCCGAGCCCTGCTATCGCTTACGCGATCTTACACCAAACAGCACTCGGGGGCTTAAGAAGAATCCCCCCGAGCCCTGCTATCGCCTACGCGATCTTACACCAAACAACACTCGGGGGCTTAAGAAAAATCCCCCCGAGCCCTGCTATCGCATACGCGATCTTACACCAAAAAGCACTCGGGGGCTTAAGAAGAATCCCCCCGAGCCCTGCTATCGCCTACGCGATCTTACACCAAACAGCACTCGGGGGCTTAAGAAGAATCCCCCCGAGCCCTGCTATCGCCTACGCGATCTTACCTCAAAAGCACTCGGGGGCTTAAGAAGAATCCCCCCGAGCCCTGCTATCGCCTACGCGATCTTACACCAAACAGCACTCCAGAGCTTAAGAAGAATCCCCCCGAGCCCTGCTATGGCCTACGCGATCTTACATCAAAAAGCACTCGGGGGCTTAAGAAGAATCCCCCCGAGCCCTGCTATCGCCTACGCGATCTTACACCAAACAGCACTCGGGGGCTTAAGAAGAATCCCCCCGAGCCCTGCTATCGCCTACGCGATCTTACACCAAAAATCACTCGGGGGCTTACGAAAGATCCCCCCGAGCCCTTCTATCGCCTACGCGATCTTACACCAAAAAGCACTCGGGGGCTTAAGAAAGATCCCCCCGAGCCCTGCTATCGCCTGCGCGATCTTGCATCAAACAACACTCGGGGCTTAAAGAGCATAATCCCCACGAGAGATGCTATCGCCTAAAACTCGGGGACCGAGCACAAGAATTCCCCCCAGAGGACGCTACCTTCACCCACGCGACCTCTACATCCGAGCACGCGGGAGCTCGTAGACCATCACCTCCCGAAGGACCGTTCGCGCACTCTGAAGCTTAAAAAAAATGCTCAAGCAAAAACACCCGGCCAACCCCATCTGCCGAAAGCAAGGCTCGAAAACCATGGCAACAATCAGATGGAGCACCAAGTACTCTGAAGAAAACTTTGGAGGAAGCACAGGACACAAGACTCATTTAGTCTTCACCCGATCGCCAACGATCACCTAAAGACTCGGGGGCTACTCCCATCGGGAGCGCTGCCGCACACCCGATAAAAGGACAAAAATCAACGGAAGAACGACAAGGGAAACAAATCTAAAGGCTACGCTTAACTCTGCAATTCAAACGTAGCCTCGGAGGCTACTCCCATTGGGAGCGCTATCGCGCACCCGATAGAACCCACATTGCAAAGTTCGGGCGAAATCGAACACAGCTCTCGACCGCCAAGGACTCGAACACAGCTCCGGAAGGCGTTCGAACACAGTTCTCGGCCGAGCAAAAGCCCAAAGATAAAATTCTGTTGCAAAAGACTCAAGCACAGTTTACATCACAGGAGTCATCTTCAGTACAAAAGGACTCAACTACATTTGGATAGAAGGCAGCTCCTGTTACAAGAGGGAATCACCCAAGGAATTATGACTTCTACATGTGTGCCCATGAGGGGTAACCGACTCTAGTACAAGAGCATTATCAAAGGAGGAGTCGAAGCAGCAAGCTCACGATGTCAATGACATAACAAAAGGTGAAACTCGACTTATTTGCGGAGCCATTGAAGGCGATGCTCCACCAGTTTCTTCTCCAGCTCCTCTAGCTTCTCCTCCAGCTCCGCCCAAGCTGCCGGCGAAGATGACGCCGCTGCCTCCAGTTCTACAAGGTCGCTTGCCGCGCTCGTTTAACCGGTGGCTTGACATCAAGGTCTCCTTCAGAGCCAGAGGGGGAAGCAGTTGAAGACGGCTCACCACCAGCACCAGAAGAGTCCCGGGAGGACGAAGCAGTCGAAGAGACAAGCGAAGGACCCCCCGACCTTGCGGAAACGTCGCCGCTTGACTCCTGAGCTCGAGGGTCCATGCTGTTGCCGCTCGGATCAAAAGCACGGACGGCAACAGTGCTCTCACCATCAAACCGACAGCAAAGAACATCGCCATCGCGAAGACCCAAACGGCGAGAAAACGAACTCCAACCAGAGCCAAGAAAGACCAAGCGGGAACGGTCAAACTCCACATCGACATAGGAGGGAGCTCGATCGCTCCCCTGATGATGCAGAAGCAAGCCATCCAAACCAAGATCGGCCACAACGGCAGAAAAAAAGGAGGAAGAAGAACGCGAGTGGCATTAAGGCCACGAACGCGCAATAAGAAATCATGCCGCCAAAAGCCCTCCACAACAGACGAAGAAGGTGGTAGCGGAGTGCCGTGTCGACCACCGCATCCAGAACGAGGAGCACGCCCACCTCTACCACGACGGACGCGACCACGGCCGGAGCCTCGTTTTGGAGCCATGGAAAGTTAGAAAAAGGGAAATAGAAGAGGAGACAGATGGAGGAAAGCAAACCAGGACGAAGCCAATTTATAGTGCAAGGAAGCCCCGACGCGGCAAGGCCAAGCGATACCCGCACTTAAAGCTATGTCGACGCTTCAGAATCCGAGGCCAAAGATGCTCGCCCACGGGGTGCGCTGTTGATACTACCATCAAATCACGTGCGTTGGAAACGCGCGCCTCGGGAACTTAACCGGCGCTGCTCGCACGCCACCGACCTCATTATCATGACCAGTCAAAATGAAAAGACGGTTCACTGCCAAGCATCTATGACAATAACCACATAGCGACGTGGTTATCCTGACAGGAAAAAAAAGCAGAAGACCAACCAACGTCTCATCACAAGTAAAGTTTATCAGGAACGCCACCGAAACCCAGAAATTTTATCAGATTTTTTTTCCATCAAAGAAAAACCTTCTCACTCCCATCGGGAGGAGCCCATCCCGAGAGTCCCCAGGTGCTCACTCGTCTGAAGCTCAACCAGGTGCTCGAGTGATCACTCGCACGCACTAAAGTTGCAGGTGCTCCCTCACCTGTGGACCCACAAGGTGCTCGAGTAACCACTCGCACCCTTGAGAGTCTCGGGTGCTCCCTCACCTCTGAAAGAAACTCAAACAGCTTTCGAGTAATTACTCGCAGAAGGATTCCTCGTCTGAGCACTCGAAACAAGCTCCGCGAGTGAGATGAGTGAACAACTCACTTGATGATTTGTTCCAAGTGGGTGAAATGCTATAAGGCTCCGCGCCTCAAAAACACACCTATTCCTAGAACCATGTCACACTGTGCCCAGATGCCACACAAGACTAGCGTGTAGGTAAGACCCCGCTGCGAAGTTCGGCCGGGCTGGGACTTGCCGAAGAGAGATTTCACTCCCAACCTTTCCATGCGCTGCGCATGAAGTATAAAGCCGGGCGGACGCGCCTTAAGCTACGCAACCAACTGGCGGCAAATGAACACCGTAAGACCTGAAGTGGCCGGACTTTTGCTATGCTCCAGTATCCCAAGCTCATGTCGAGGGACATGGGTATGATTGGGCGATCGTGGTATTTGCCACTAGCGCAATTCACCAAGGCTCGATCCGTCGACTCCTTGGGCCCTTTCTGCTTAACATCCCTCGAAACAGGTTTTGTCATGGACACCATGCTGCCAGCGATCGCGGGTGCACCGCGCATACAAGCCACGAACGTATGAAGACGAACTCGAGTCCCTGCGCGACTCTTCGAGTCCCCCAGGCACTCGGGGGCTACTGACGAGGGGGTGAGCCCACGACTCCTACTAATGGGCCTACCCGGTATCATTGAAGGCCCATGGAGCTACCGCGGGATTCACCATGGCCCGCTAGATGGCACCGACATTGGGAGTCCTCGACTGACAAGGAAGGTGCAGGGACTTGCCGTACAAGTTAGGGTTAGATTTCCCGTAATTGTAGATTGATTCCCCGAGACCTGGTCTACTATATAAAGGCCAGGAGGGGCAACGCATAAGGAGGGACATCGCCAGTAACCCTAGCCCAGAGCGCATCTGCCTTGGCATCCCTGTAACTTCTCCACAATCAATATATCGAGCAGGAAGTGTATCCTCCTGTTTGCTGACGAGCTTATCGTCCAACCTGTGTCTTCTCCGACTAGCCCAGGGTCCCTAACCATAGGACTTGCCGGGGCCGATCCTCGACAGTAGGTTTATCCTAAAAATAGAAACCAAAAGGGGTATCAAGAACTTGTACGGTTGGGCTTCTCACCTTAAAATGAAGGCGTGTACAAGGGTTCTCCTCAGAGCCCGGATATGCGCTGATTTAATCTCTAGATGGTAAACATGCTGACAAAGTCTTACAATAGCTTGGTTCCGCATCTTCAACGACAAACCGATCAAAGCGCTTAACAATGGCCCTCCTTAGATCTTGGCTATGCGTAGAAAGACTAAAAAGGGTGGACCACACAACCCGGTCACGATCAATATGGAGGCCTGAAGGCACTGAAGTAGTGCTCCTCGTTGCTTAACCCAAGTGGAAGGTTGGGATGTATCCTAACAGCAAATTTCCCCTAACGTAGAGGATAGGGTTTATGTCTCCAGTAGGACTTCGAAGATCAACGAGAAGGGGGTGAAGTAATGGAGGCGCCGTCCGAATAGAATCACTTGCTTAACCTAGACCTGCACATGACACAAGTAAATTTTCTCCCAACAAGTTCAGATAGGTTGTCAATCTCTCCGGTCTTGTTTCTTACAAAGGGCCAAACACATGGTGGAAATAGTGATGGTGATTGCAACTGAAAAGGAAACAAAGCAGTAAAGAGTTGAAGTTTAGACAATGGTGGAAATATGGACCGGGGTCCCATGATGTTCACTAGTGATGTCTCTCTCCCAAAAGACGATAAAATAGTTAAGCCTGGTGAACAAATTACAGCTGGGAAATTGACAGAATAATAAACGCACCGCAATGCTAATGATGCCACAAGAAAGTTAGAGGCTCAAAAGTATGCGCAGTACGCCAAGACAAGTAGACCGTTTATTCATCAACATCTACTCACTAATCATACACCTTGTGATATCTATCCAGAACATCTCGCTGGTATTAAGTTGCAAGCCCCACCCAAAGTGTAAACCCAAGCAACAGACAATTGCATTAACAAACTTTGCGTAAGGTAGACAATCCTTGCAACCGCAGTTACAAGCACTGTTGTTTTCTCCCTATTGGCAACAACACATCCCCTAGTCTCATGTTTCTGTCACTCAAGCTAGACATAAAGGGGCATGAACCCACAATCTAGCATAACGCTCCCTCTTGGAGTTACTATCTACTACTTGGCCAAGCAATAAAAAGCAACGGAGAACATGCAAGACTTACTCAAGAACAAAATATAAAAGGAGAACCAAATATATAACTCATCACAATCTGAACATAATCTCATAATCCATCGGATCCCAGCAAACACAACATAGCAATAGCAGAAAAATTACATAAGTGCCTTTATCATGTAGGGAAGCTCACAAGGTCTAAGAATTGAAGAACAAGATTGAAGAGAAGACATCACATAGCTAGTGGTCGTGGACCCATTGTCCAAGGGGGGATTACTCACGGCACATCGGGTAAGCACTCATGGTGGTGGAGAAGCTCCTGGAGATCAAACCTCCATCCGGCAGGGTGCGGGGATGAGGTCTTTGGGCGGTCCCGATCTCGGGATTGCGGCGGCAGCGGAACAAAGGTGAAAATCGCGCTGCGAGGTCTCTTTTCATGGTTTATGCAACAGGAGGTAAATATAGGCCAAAGGGGGGCACCAGGGGGGCACCTCTCAGGAGGCCTTTGGGCGCGGCCCCACCTCTGGCCGCGCCAGGTGGACGCCTTAGAGGGGGGTGGCCCCTCTCCGGCTGCCCTTTGGTCTTCTGGAAGCTTCTGTTACGCTGTTTTTTATACATTTTTCTTCAAAATATTTGGGCACTGTAAATATGCGTAAAAACCTACAATTCATAGACATCAGCAGAAAGAAACTGGCACTGGGTGCACTGAGTTAGTAGGTTAGTCCAAATATGTGTAAAAAGGTATGAAAATGTAGCAAAACACATAACAATGTCACCCAAATGAGCATGGAACGAGCATAAATTATAGATACGTTTGGGACGTATCAACATCCCCAAGCTTAATTCCTGCTCGTCCCCAAGTAGGTAAATGATCACCGATAATTTCTGTGGTGACATGCTAACACACATATAAGAACTTCAAAGTAAAGCAAGTAAGATATGCAATTCAAGTCAAGACAATAACAAGCAAGATTCTATATCTATTATTGAAACTAGCAAAGTAAGAACATAAAGGTGCAAGAGCTCTCGCTGTCCGTGACTCGAATGTCTCCAAATGGTGTTTGCGTGCAAGAAGTGGGAGATTGGTTTAGAGCATAAAAATACTATATAGTTTAATTGAGAACTCAATCTACTAAAACTTCACACTTGGTCTCCTTCGGAATCTTATTTTGACTCATCCTCAGACCACTAGTCAGGCACAAGTCAAACTGCTCATCTCCCTTTCGACTTTGAGCACTCATACAATGGATGAGCGCAAGCACGATGTGTTGGCACTTAGGATGGCAAAGAGAATAATGATTAGGAATGAAGACCAAAAGGTGTGAAAGGCTTACATAAATGAGAACAATCATAGGCGAGAGAAATCCAAATGATAGATATGATGTGAGGAGTAGGAATTGCCATGCAACATATGAACATATGAGATAAGGTAGGCTCTACAATGGAACTAGTGGGGCTGCATCCGACTTGCTTTCTCATGAAGACCTAGAGCTCTTTTGAGGAGGCTCATCCTTGGAATATCCAAGCCAAGACCTAATGTGTATGGATCTCCACATAGTTATGCATGAATGATATGAAATCTCTATGGGGTACAAATATGACTAATGAGTACGAGTGTGGATTTTTCAAAAGGAATAGTAGTGTTGCCCCCTTCTCTATTTTTATTTCTTATTTCTCATTTTTTTCTTTTTTTTGTATTTTGTGCCCTCATTGGATCTTTCTATTTATCTCTCATTTGTCCTCTTTGGTATCTTTTATTTTGTCCTCTTTTGGGATATTTTATTTTGTCCTCTTTTGGGATATTTTATTTTGTCCTCCTTGGGATCTTTCCTCAATTAAGGGCAACACTCTATGTTTTAAAAGAATATAAAGAAGATCTTCACACTTTACAAGAAGTAATCAACATAAAGAAAACCGAAAAACTATCATGATGTATGCAAATGTATACCTCTGCCAGTGTAATAGGATATGCAGTGATACTAGCGCGTCATGTAGCAATGATTAGTGCAAGGCCCAACTAGCATGCGGCTCGTCGATCAAGCAAAAACATGTATGAAATTAAGATCAAGTCATGAGATGATGGATGTTGCATGGCAATGTATCTCAGAAAGGCTATGGAAATGCCTTGATATGTGGGTATGGTGACTGTTTTGAGGAAGATATAAGGAGGTTTATGATGACAGAGCGTATCATGCCAAGGGTTTGGATGCACCGGAAAAGTTTATACCAACTCTCAAGATGATAAAGGGCAATGCACGGTACCGATGAGGCTAGCAAAATATGGAAGGGCCAACAGTCGAATAGTCGCATTGGTCTGAAGAACTCATGCACTTATTATCGGTAACTCTCTATCTTATAATAGCAATTTGAATTACCTACTCATGCAAGACACACAACTTAGTGCAACAGACCAACTCTCTAAACAAGATAGGCATGAAAACTCAAGAGAGTTCCAAAAGCAAAAATCTAAATAAAAGCTCTAAGAAAGATAAGCATGAAAACAAGAGCTAAGCATGAAAAGATAAAGAACACACACAAGAAGATAAGCATGCAAACCTATGTTGTGTTCTAGGGTGGAGTGGAGCGTGTTTCTCTCCCAAACAATGAAGTCTAGGGTCCAACTTGTTATTAACAGTAAGCAAAAGAAAACATACTAAAAATTAAAGAGGGAGATGCTCCAAGCATAGCACATAACACATGAAGAGATAAAAATAAAGCATGGAGAAGGAAGAACTGATGATTGTTGATGGAGAAGGGGATGCACGGGGCATCCCCGAGCTTAGACGCTTGAGTCTCCTTGGATATTTCTTGGGGGTGCATGGGGGATTCCCCAAGCTTGAGCTTTTGACACTCCCGAAACTTCTTTCATCATATTCCTTCGCATATATAAAGACTCCCTTTATATGAAACTCATCATAAGCTTATTAGAGTGGTTAGTACCCATAAATAAATATTTTTTCTCCACTGGAAATAAAAATTTTCATGAAGAGATACTGTTTCCCAAGATTGCCAAAAAGTTTTTGCAAAGCAAAAGTAAGCTTAAGATTTGCAAAATGGAGAAAACGCAAAACGTGGCAGAATCTGTGAAAACAAACCAACAAGTATTAAATAATATTTTTGGGGTACTTTTGCAACTCAAATCAAAAACTCAGAACAAACGCTAGAAAGTCAATTGTATAGAGCATACTAACAAATCAATTCAGATCAAAAACATGATCTGGTGATTAATGATGAATTTTTCCGTCAAGCAGACAAAATCTGTTTCAGGACATCATGTCACAACTTTTGAACTTTGTTGCAATCGGAGGCTAAAACTTGGCACAAAGCTTGAAAATAAAGATACAATGACGTTTGTACAGTAGTAACAAGCATCAAGACCACTAAAACTGAAAGTAAAAACATTTTGGGTTGCCTCGCAATAAGCGCTTTCTTTTATGCCTTTGAGCTAGGCATGAAGATTTTAAAAGATGCTCATGTCGGAATAAGAGTTGAAGTAAAAGAGAGCATCAAGAGGCAAATATGAACACATTTAAGCCCAACCCACTTCATATGCATGGGAAACCTGAAAACAATAAATCATTAAAGCGCAAAGTAACAAGCATAGGAATATACAAGAAGAACAACTTCAAAACTTTCATCATAAAGAGAGGAGTTTTAGTAACATGTAAGTTTCTACAACCGATCTTTCCTCTCTCAAAATGATTTTCAGTAGCATCATGAACAACATGAAGAATATAACTATCACATGAAGCATGTTTTTCATGACCTACAAGTACACGTGTATAGTTTTGAACACAGTCTTTAGGAGCATAAGATAAATGCAACCCATCACTATGAGCCTTAATAAGACAAAAATTCTCCGGAATATGAGTTGGAAATTTCAAAAGGATAATAGGACAATAAAGTGTGGGTGCAATAGAAACAATTTCATGCTTAACATAAATAACTTGTAACACCCTCAGTGTCTGTAATAGTAATCACTTGTACTGTTGACTAATCACTGTTGCTAATCACTGCTGCTGATCATGCCATGATCATCTTTGCTTCTGATCACATCCCAAAATGCCTTTTGGTTAACATAAAAATTCTTGTGACAATTAAACTTTGTCCTAAAATTATAAAACCACTTTTGTTAAATGCACAATATTCATTGGACCTTTGTAAACTAACTTTGAGTATTTATCATGCCACTGAAAAATTCAAACAATTCAAACTAGTGGCTGAACAGCAACAAGTCTTAGTTGAATATTAAAAAGAAATAATAAATAATTTTCTTTTGCCACAAAACTTTTTGTGGCATTGTTATTCAATGTGACACTAATAATAGAGGAAGTTTTATATTTTATAAAAACCATATGGTGGATAAATAAATAGAACAGAAAAAAGAAAAGGAAAACAAAAGAAAAATAAAAAAATGGGGTTATTCCTTGCCGAGGGCCAAGCCCACCCCCCACTTACCCCCTGGCCAGCCCACCTGGCCTGCCCCGGCCGTCTTCCTCTACTGCTCACACCATGGCATGGAGGCCATCGTATGGAGCCACGCCCGGCGCCGTCGCCGTGTTAACCCATCGACGGTGAGTCTGTTGGGGGGATGGATAAAGCCCATAGACCCGGCATTAGAAACCTCTGGGCCGTCTTACATGTGAAGGCCCACAAAGAAGACCCGACCAGGAGTCTGACGTGCCAAGCATGGAGATTGAAGCCCTAGAAGGAATTCGACTTACCTTGTATAGCACGTAGCAAACTTGTAAAGTAGAATAGAACTCCACATCATGTAGGAGTCGAACTCTCGGAATCCCGGGACCCGACACCTTTTTAAGCCGAGGTCCATGGGAGCCATAGCAAGAACTGACCTGAAGCCAGGACTATACAACTCGCGCTATAAGCTAGATCTCCACGAGACTAAGGTTGCGAAACATCATCACTGTAATCGATAAGATCGACTCTTCCTATTGAGGAGTCGATCCCACAATAGTCAAGAAGCAGGAGTAGGTATTTACCGCATCGACGGGGCCGAACCTTGGTAAATCGCCGAATCCGTCTATGTCGACTCTCTCCTCGAATTCACCTCGCAGCAAAGGTCCCATGATAAGTCCAACTCTACGGACATCTTCCGTGACTTTCCCACGACAGTTGGCGCCCACCGTGTGGCCTGCGCTCGCAGGTGTTGAGATTCTAGGGGAGCTTTGCAAGATATGGAAGGATTTGTTACTGGGCGAATCACCAGAAGCCGGAGCGGCATACTCTGCATCGACGACGCCACCTGGGGTCCCAAAGCTGATTTCATTGAGTCAGGCTATCAGATCCCTGTCGGCTCCATCCACCTCTTCATCGGAGGATTGAATGGGTCGGAGCCGGAGCCGGATCATCATGCCCCTATTGAAGCAGCAAGCCGGATACTTTTCGGCTTCGATCGCGCCTTCATCGGATTGATCAACGAACCCTCGAAACTGGCATGCTCTGTCGAAACCTCGACGGATAATGAGCCGGTGAAGCTCCCTGAACAAGACGAAGTCCATATGGAAACACCGAGGCAGCCACCAATTAGGCTTTACGACCTGAAAAATGCAGCAGGCACCCACCAGCAGGTAGGGAAGATCTACTTCGAGAAAAAGATAAGTCAGAACGCGCATACTTGTGCGACGACGTATTCTTATCTCAGTTAACTGACTCACTTATCAGTGACCTATAAGTCCCTCTCGAAAAGACGAGTCGGCCTGATACTGCCTTCCATCACACTTTCGTCGGGTTTATTGGTGAGTTCCCAGAATGGGAGCACCCTGATGGAACTCCAATCCACGATAAGGATCGTTTCTCCAACGCCGACTCACATCGAGAAGAAGAAAAATACTCAGATAATGGATCAATTCGATCCATCGGGGAAGGCAAACTCGGATCTGATCCAGAAGAATACGACCCAGACATTCCCTACTTCGAAAATTCGACTCATGAGACATGTGGCAATGCCGACACTACCCAAAATCCATAAAAAATGAATACGACTCAGAACCACGAACCACCAATGTGTGGCAGCGACTGGGCCGGAACAGAGCCGACTCTGAATTATAAGAAAACCATAAAAAGGACATGATGCTACAAGAAGAGATAGCCTGGGAACATAAAAGTCTCACAGAACCACAAGATCGACTTCCATAGGAGATACGGTGTGACAGGGCTCAGGAGCCAACAGGCCTCCGGCTTACACCTATAACCAACGCGCTAAGACGCATAAAGGAGGTAGCCGAGGACTTAAAGGGACTCGTGGATGCCGTAGCCAGACATGCCGAGTCTAGTGAATAAAAATATGAGGAGTCCCAATTCAATCTCAGACCCACCACAGAAAACGCAGGTACAGCTCGACCTCGTAGGAATACGGTAGCAACCACTCCCAGAGGCACGGACGGCCACCAAGGAAAAAAAAGGCACCGGGATTGTGACAAAGCTATGAAAGAAGCTTTCCCAAAGCATTCCGGACCGGGTCACCTCGCTAACCACACCTGGGATCAGTTCTACTTCATATAGGAGTACAGACGCCAAATCGAGAAAAACATTCTAGAGGCAAGTCAATACGATGATGGCCCAACCGGCTCACATAGCCGCAAGAGGTCAAGACACTTGGTGATAAGAACATGGACTCGCCCACAATAGAGAGCCGATCCAGGTTATGAAACCTAGGAAACAGGCCAAAGGACGAGACACCCCAACACCTCATTACAGTAAAGAATAGATACTGCTCATTAAAGCCTACCGACTCACGAAGCAAACGAAGAAGCCGTCATCCCATGTACTTATCACCAAGTGAAAGCACATGGGATATCGTCCGACTACGTCCCTACTACTATAGTCGCTCAAAAAAATTATATATATATATATATATATATTTATACACACATAAGTCGACAACCGTCGCACCGGCTCTGGCCCCTACAACAAATATAAGTGGACATTCGACACATTGGCTATCGCCGCACTTAAAAAAAACCCGACTCACGTCGCAATAGGCCATCGCCGTTTACAATATAAGTCGATTCTCATCGCACCGGCTCTCGCCACATACAATGAATAAGTCGATTGCAGATTACATCGGCTGTTGCTACAAGAAATCCTCGTCGTTGACCGCAATCTCAAACGACTCGTGCATGCATTACATCTTATACTTTGCATGCAATTACTTTCTCATCATTTTTGCATCATACATACTTTGCATTATTATATCTCAGAGACCTGGGGGCTTGATCAACCCCTCTATTGGCATTGAGCATGTATATTGCTTATTCAGGGGAATCAGGGAGCTCGATGACAACCATTGACTCTTTATCCGAAAACTCGACATATATATGTAAAAATCACATGTGTATAAGATTATTCAGGGGCAGTAGGGGAGCTCGATGTCACTCATCGACTCTTATCCGAAGAAATCCTGGCATATACATGAACTGGCTAAACACGCCTTGGCCTGTATAGCTTAAACTCGTACAACCTACGTGTACCCGGCTTAGTCTAAATACCTTGAGGGCTTACAGCAATGCCCGCCGAGTCTAGTCTTAAGCACAAGGAACGCTAGTCATATGTTGCTGGCTTACAGAGAAGTGTCGATTCACAGATAACTCAGTAATCTATCTCAACGGGAAGATAAGGCGTGTTAAAACTGGAGTCGACTTCTATATGAGCCTTCATACTTTCTTTTTGCATACATTAGTATCATCACATACTCTTTTCATTTTACATTTCATCCAAAATATGCACCTTGAGCATTAACCTGTGTGACTCGGTATGACACAAAATATGTTCACAATGACTCATGGGGACTACAAATCGAAAATTTTCTCTATGTGATGCAACAGCGTGTCAAGACACACATGACGACTCTAACTTTTACACTACATCTTCTGCATACAAAAAGTCGACTTCGGTCGCGACGGCTCTCGCCATACTTAAAGTCGACTTCAGTCGCAACGGCTCTCGCCATACATAAAGTCGACTTCAGTCGCAACGGCTCTCGCCATACATAAAGTCGACTTCGGTTGCGACGGCTCTCGCCATACATAAAGTCGACTTCAGTCGCGACATCTCTCTCCATACATAAAGTCGACTTCGACAAAACTTCTTCTTTGATAAATCGGCTCAAAACGCCATTATACTAACTCTTGACAAGAAACATTTCTTTCATGACCCGGTACGGCACGCAAACGTGACCACACCATCTCATGAGGACTACAGTTCAAAATATCTCTGTGAGTTGGCATGACGCAATGATGATCATACCGACTCATGAGGATTATACTTTGAAATTATCTATGATTCGACAAAAACTTGTCGATTCACATATAACAAAGGTGGCCAGACTATTCATAAAGTCGGCCTCAGAAAACCTTCCACTACGAAGCCAGCCGACTCTCAGGAGTTCCACAAGTTGGTGAACAGGGTAAAGCCGGAACACGGCCCTCTTCTACAATTCATGTCAGAAGGAAAAGCTTCTTCAAACAAGCAACAAATAAGTCAAAGGCAAAATTCAGATGGCATCACAAAGGTTGGCATTCAAAAAGACAAAAAGGCAAATTTTGGATAAAACGCCATAAACGTATCTGACCACATGCTGGCCACAAGTCAGGGGACATGATTCCCAATATTAAAAACTCGGCACTACGGCCGCACAAATATTATGAAAGTTTTTCTCCCTCCAAGAGGCTTACGATGGGATGTTGGCCTGGCTCTGCGATGAAGACCCGACAACATTCGCTGATGGCAAGATCTCGTTGTGACTTTCCACTAAGTACACATCAGCAATGTCATCCATCATCAAGTCATCCTCTTATCCTCCTAGAAATGGCTCGACAGGATTCACCGGCTCCGAAGAACTCTTTGGCGGAGGAAGAAGAGAGAACTCAACGGGAGTCGGAAGATTGATCCGACGCCTCTTGTTGCTCTCATCATATCCAGTCTCTAACTGTCTTAGCTCGATTTCATCAGCAATCTTGGTGGAAAAAGGACGAGTCTCTTTATGCACCTTAGTGAAATCTTCCTAGGAAAAATTGGACTCATCTGCCTTAAGCTCCGGGAAGCCGGAAGCCAGACGATCCAGCTTCAATCTAGGATGATATGCCTTGGCAAGCTCCAAGCCACGCATCACCCCCATAGAGCAAGCCGATTGCTTCCCCAGCCTTACCCACTCAGGTACAACAAAGAGAAGACCCATTATATCAGTTATCCTCTTCATGCTTGGGGGCTTGGGCCGAGTCGCACATATCGCTTTTCACGCACCCTCAAACAATTGTTTGACCAGGGCAAACGTGCAAGTAAGATTCATAGCAGGCGTCTCACCCAGAATATCATGATCTTTGCCTGTTATAAAGACAAAACAAAGATAAAAGTCAGCAAGAAACAAAGAAAATTGGAACACCCAGATTCAAAAAAGCAACTTTGCTGACTCACCAAAGATGGCTGACACAAGTCGGTGAATACTATCCTTGAGTGTCTCCAGCTTCTTTTGTGCCGACTTTAATTTTTGCTCGGCTATATCACACTGGCCCGCTGCATCATTTATAGCTCTGTTCAGAACATTTGTGGCCTCAGACATCTCAGCTTTGACATCTTGCATTTCTTTTTCCTTTTTTACCAACTCATCACGGAGTCGGCCAATTTCTTCCTCAGCTCCTTTCAACTTTGCCGACTCCGCAGCAAGTCGTTCCTCCATCTGACGTTTGGACTGCCCAGCGTCCATGGCAACAGCCTACAAACAATGAAATATTACTAAGTGTTCACTTAGACCTATTGCCTAAACAATCACTTGGGGGCTAAACCTACAACAAATATACATGACCCGGCAGAACGTAATCACATCCTGCCGGCTCATGGGGGATACAGCTCAAAAAACTATGATGACTCGGCATACCACAAAATTGGTATATCGGCTCATGGGGGCAACAGTTCAAACTTATCATAACTCGGCATACCACAAGATAGGTATACCGACTCAGGGCAAATACAGTTTGTTTTTTATAACCCAACATGGCAATCAATCACCAAGCCAGCTTATGGGGGCTACAGATATATGTCATCAAGGACAGTGCAGGCAAATAAAAATACATACCTCATAACGCCCCTGAAGTTGGAGGAATATGTCATGCTACTCCGAAGAACGGGCTAATGACCGCTTGAACAATTCTTCAAGAAATGTCTTCTCAGATATCGACTCATCAGGTTGACCTACCACCTGACTCTTGTTATCTAAAACCTTCATCACGGTTGTACAAGCAGGTGGGTCACCCTTTTGAGTCTCGGTGATCAAAACTTCATCTTCAACAATTGCCTTTTCCTTGGAAGGAGTCGACACAGATCTTGGAGAAACCTCCACTTTTTCAGAAGGAATTGTCGGCTTATCAAAGCCAGCTTCAGGAGAATTATCCTTGAATATTTCTGATGGGCTTGACTCATTAACACCAGCTTTCTTCAAAGCTTCAGAAACCGAAGTTTCTGGTAATTTTTCCAATATAATAGCCGACTCCTTAGCAAAGGAAGAGCCGGCCAGATCCTTGGGATCAATTCGAGCGCTGCTCAAAGAAAAAAATAGAATTCATCAGCAGATCATGCATATAAAAGACAAGTTACCATCCTAAAGAAAGGAATACTCACCCACGGTTGATTGGGAAGGCCGACATCTGGACAGAAGAACCCTCAGAAGAAGGGGTTCCGGCTCCAGATTCACCACCCTGATGTTGTCCCTCAGAAACCCCTGCCGACTGATGAGAAGGAGTCGCGACTAAAGTTGGCTTCTGTCGGATCTTTCGAGGCTCATCACCAAAAACAGCAAGAGGGTCCGCCGAGTTGGAACTACGGGTATGCCTCTTGCGACTTTGTGCCTATAAACAAAAACATAAGACACGAGCTTGTCTAAAATCATCATGAAGAGCCGGAAAAAACATTACTGGTAAATTGGCGACTTTGCTCTCTTTACGAGAGCCGGTCCTAATAGGGAGAACTTCCTCTTGTTCTTCCTCGTCTTCATCATCATCTTCTTCCGAGTCATCCTACAGGAACAAAAAGGGTAAGAAGAAGATATCAGAAAAGAAGTAATCAGGTGAATCTTATCGAATGACTCGGACTTTTTGCATCAACATCTTCCACAGGGAGGTCTTGACCCACGGTCCACCATGGGTCATTTTCGTGAAAGTAAGAAGGCGGAAGATTAAAATCTTTGAACAAATATTGTGTCAAGGAAAAATGACTTAACAAACATACTGGAAGAGCCGGATTGGCTTTACAAAACGGGAGAAGGCCGACTTTCTTGATGTCTTCTATGCGCTCAGCAAGAAATTTCTTGCAAGTCGACACTAGAACTCCTCCAGAAATCTCCTTCTTCACAAAACACATGGGATCTTCCGGCCCCGAATACTCACACATGAGTCGATCCCTCAAGCTAAGAGGCTGGATTTGCCAACCTATCCAACATTTGATCAGGTCCGTTCCGACAAGAACATGAGCCAACAAGGCCTTTATTCGAGCCATAACCGGCTCATGCTTTTTCTTATGAGCATCTGAAGGAAACAGGTTCAAGCCATCATGAAATTCAAGCCGACTCTCACGAAAGTCGGGCAGAGGATTTTCCTTCTCAGGAGTCACAGCGGTGTAGTAAAAGAAGGATTTTTGCCATGTTTTCACATGGGAGCTCAGCTTGAGTGATGGGTCAATCGACTTGGCGCGCTTCTGGATAGTAACTCCATCGCATTCCAAAGCTGGACCTCCACTATATTCAGTCTGCCTATTGCAGTAATAGAACTCGGAAAATAGAGCCAGAGTCAGCCTAATCTGCAGATAAGCCTCGCAGAAGACTTGAAAATGACAAATATTGAGCACCGAGTTAGCACTTAGATCCTGAGGATGCAATTTATAACAGTGCAACACACTCCTAAAAAACTTAGAGCCGGGAGGACGAAAGGCCCTGGTGATATGATCAGCAAAGACGACGACCTCGCCTGCTTGAGGCTGAGGCAGGGTCTCCTCTCCAGGAGCCCACCATTACATTTCAGATTGGGGAGGAAAAATCCCCTCTGTCTCCATCTCTTTCAAAAAGGCATCCGTAACCCAGCTCTTTGACCAGTTGGCCTCTAGAGTCGGCCTCGGAGCTGGAGGTCTAGCGCTGTCGGCTGTCTTTTTACTCTTTTCCGCAACAACTTCTTTCTTGCCTTTATCGGCAGCGGTTTTCCGACCCATGGTGCATAAGTCAGATCTAGAAAAAAGAAAACTAGAGTCGGTCATAAACCGACTTACAAAGAAACTACACAAACAATTTTCACAAAACATAGCCCGAGAAAGAGGCGAAAAATGATGAAAAGATCTACGACTTGTGAAAAACTGGGAACAGTTGCAAGATAAAAACGGATCTATAAATACGATTGTTCGACGAAGCAATCACTTCCGGAGTTATCCATCACCGATCCTATCCTATCTACCAACATGCATGCTGTATCTCCAGTGGGTCGTATCGATCTACTAATACAGTAGAGCTTGAAGCTCGCGACAATGGAGATGAGAAGCTTACCTTAATGGCATGCGAGAATGGCACGGTCCCGGGCCGTCTTGCGCGAACGATGAAGGAAGAACGGCTCGAAACGAAGATGAAGGTAAAAGCTTCCTGTTCTCCGGTGCGCGAGGAAGAAGAAGAGAAGATGTGGTTGGAGCAATGAGAATGGGTATGGACGGGGGTCTATTTATAAAAGGACCTCTGCTCGAAACCCGAGGCGTCGCTAACCGGCAGCTAAACGGCAAGAAATCCCTCGATTTTTGTGAAAAACCTAGGTAGCATTAATTGTGCCGCCGAAATCGAGGCAGAAAGTTTAAGTTCCTTCAAAGAAACATTTGAAGGTCAGATTCATTACTGTCTACGACGACTCTGGAAATATTAGTCGACTCAACCAGAAGAGTCAACTCCATGGAGATAAAGGAATCGAAGCAAGATTGAAGAGAGACGAATCCGACTCCCAATCAACGCCAAGCATAAAGTCGGCCCTTGATCCATGAAGAGCGGGCAGCAATGAAGAAAATAAAGAAGATTGCTGTGAAGAATAAAGCGTCACAACAATCCTGGGGGCTAATGTTGGGGGGATGGATCAATCCCATTGACCCGACATTACAAACATCTAGGCCGGCTTACATGTGAAGGCACACAAAGAAGACCCGACCATGAGTCTGACGTTCCAAGCGTGGAGATTGAAGCCCTAGAAGGAATTCGACTTACCTTGTATAGCACGTAGCAAACTTGTAAAGTAGAATAGAACTCCACATCATGTAGGAGTCAGACTCTCGGAATCCCGGGACACGGCACCTTTATAAGCCGAGGTCCATGGGAGCCAGAGCCAGAACTGACCTCAAGCCAGGACTAGACAACTCGCGCTATAACGTAGATCTCCACGAGACTAAGGTTGCGAAACATCATCACTGTAATCGATAAGATCGACTCTTCCTATTAAGGAGTCGATCCCACAATAGTCAAGAAGCAGGAGTAGGTCTTTACCGCATCGACGGGGCCGAACCTGGGTAAACCGCCGAGTCCCGTGTCAATGTTGACTCTCTCCTCGAATTCACCTCGCAGCAAAGGTCCCATGATAAGTCCGACTCTACGGACATCTGCCGTGACTTTCCCACGCCAGAGTCGGCGAGGATAAGACCTCGAGCCACCCCGGAGACCCCCCATCCCTAACCCTAGCCTCTCAGGTACGCCGCCCCCTCCATTTTCCCCTCCCTCTCTATCTAGATCAAGCCCGCCCACGCACCCGTGGACGCGCCGTCGTCGCCGGCGCGGCCAACGAGCCCCCTCGCCCGTCCGAGCTATCCGCCACACTCGCCGTCATTGACTTCGTTTACCTGCCGAAGTAATCGAGCTCGGAGCCACGGCACCTAGTGAATCGACCCCGTCTTCGTCCTCTGCCCCGCCGCTCGCCGTTGTAATTCCGGCCACCCCCGCCCTCCCCCGAGCCCACTTTGCACGGCTACACCTCCACGGTGAGCACCTGCGTCGTCCCCAACCTCTGTCTGGTTTTTCCCCTCGCCGTAGCCGTAGCCTCCATGGGTGCTGAACCTCGTCGCCGCCGTTGCACTCGCCGTCGTGGACTAGCGTGTGCGTTTGGCACCCCGTGCGCGTGAGCTTGCTCCCCACTCGCGCAGCAACCGAATGCACATGATCACACCCGGAAACGAGCACCGTGGCGTCATCCTCGTCATGGCCGGGCTCTGGCTGCCGCCACGGCTCGACGCCGACACCTATTCCGACGGCCCCAGGGTCCGTCCCCACCACGAATCGACGCGGCCGGACATGTTAGTTCGAACGAGCCCAGCCTGCTCCCTCCCGTGGACTACGGCGAGCTCATGACCAACCTTGCCGGAGTTCAGCCGCCGACGTGCCCCCCTGTGCGACTGCCTAATGGGCCCCGCTGTCAGGGGCTTAATTAAGCACTGATGTGCCACTGACAGTGGGCCATCCCCCTTGTTAATTAACTTGGGTTTAAACAAAAGAGATAACTGTTAGATTTATTATGTCTCACTGACTGCTCGGCCCAATTTCACTGATAAATAAATATAATGATTTTATTAAAACCAGTGTGTATGACATGTGGGTCCAGTGGATTCTAGAATCAAATTAAGGATTTAATAATATGACTGGAGACTGACATGTGGGACCCACTGGTTAGTTGACCAGTCAACCTTACAGGTGGGTCCCCTCTGTCAGTTTGACCAGTCAACCCACTTTTATGGATAATCTTAGGATTTATTAATAAAATAAAATCCAGAAATTGATTTAAATTGATTTAAACTTTGAATTTAAATATCTTTTAAACCGTAAGTCAGACTCAAAAACTTTATACATCAAAATTGATCAGAAAAAATACAACGAATACGGATACGCTATCCGTATACCCACCACACCCCTCTAACACAACGAACATCGACATCCCCCCTCCGGGTCGTCTGTCGATAATCACCCGGAGCCGGAATTTCATCCCCGGATGAATTCCTGCTCCGAGCAACGTGCATTGCAGTGCGTTAGAACACCGACATCAATGCATATGTTTTTTGATGCGTCTATTTGTTATGATTTCTTTATATTTACTGTTTCTCCCCCCCTCCTTTATTCTCCGGTAGACCCCGCTGCTACCATCGACTACACCGCTGCCGGGTACGACTACTTCGTCGACGACCCTACCCCTACGGTCGAGCTTCTAGGCAAGCATAACCCTTTTATTCCCCAGATATCGCCTATCTTTTCCGTACATTCCTGCACTAGGAATTACTGCTGCTGCTACGATTACAATCCTATTAAATTGCATAACTTGTTTTTGTCGCCCCTTGATGTACCTCCTTTATGCTATGCTGCCTATTATTATTATGCAGTATTCAGCAGTGAGCCCTGCGCTTAGTTAGCTAGGATTTGATAGCGGGTCGTGACCACTCAGGGGAGTGACATAGGTACCCTTTGGTCCAAGATTACCGACCTATCAACCAGGCCACGATATGGAACAAGTACCCCCTCCCTCGGATCAAAGATCTTTATGATCAACTTGCTGGATCCACGGTGTTTTCCAAACTCGACTTAAGGTTGGGTTATCACCAAATCTGAGTCCGTGATGAGGACATCCCGAAGACCGCCTTCATTACTCGCTATGGTTCATACGAGTACACTGTCATGTCATTTGGCTTGACCAAAGCACTAGCCACCTTCTCCCGATTGATGAACTATATATTCATGGAATACCTCGACAAGTTTGTCGTGGTTTATCTGGATGATATATTGATTTACTCCAAGACCGATGTAGAACATGCTGAACATCTTCGCCTTGTGCTGGAAAAGCTTCGAGAAAAAAAACTTTATGCTAAGTATTCTAAGTGTGAGTTCTGGCTTCCCGAAGTAACTTACCATGGTCATGTGATTTCCAAGGATGGCATTCCTGCCAACCCCGAACGTATTCAGGCTATTCTTGACTGGACTCCGCCCAGGAATGTCAAGCAAGTCAGAAGTTTCCTCGGCCTTGCCAGCTATTGCCGCCTTTTTGTTGAGAACTTCTCCAAGATTGCCAAGAATTTGACTAATTTTCTTCACAAAGGCGTCATGTTTGAGTGGACTGATAAATGCCAAGAAAGTTTTCAAGCCCTCAAGGACAAGCTCACTTATCCCCCAGTGCTTGATCCCCCTGATACTCAGAAGGACTTCGTGATATATTGCGACGCGTCTCATCAAGGATTGGGCTGTGTCCTAATGCAAGAGCGCAAAGTGATTTCTTATGGCTCTCGTCAATTGCGTGCTCACGAAGATAAGTATCCAACCCATGATATCGAATTGGCAGCGGTAATTTATGCATTGAAGCTGTGGCGACATTACCTCGTCGGTAATCGTTGCGAGAACTACACCGACCACCAAAGCCTAAAGTACTTCTTTACTTAGCCCGACCTGAATCTCCGCCAGCAGAGATGGCTCGAGACAATAGCCGACTACAACATGGGAATTTCTTACACCCCTGGCAAAGCTAATGTGGTTGCTGATGCCCTGAGCCGCAAAGCCTACTGTAGTGAACTTGAAGTTCAAGTACAAAAACCACTTCTGTATGAAGAGCTTCGCAAGATGAACATCAAAATTGTTCCGCAGGGATATTGAACTCCCTGGTGGTCAAACCAGAGCTCGACTCCCGCATCAAGACGGTACAACATTATGACTCTGACATTTGGAAGATTAAGAGTTGTGTCGCCAGCGGAGAGACCTCATTCTTCACTATTGATGCAAATGATGATAATGCGGTGTACTTCAACGGTCGTTTAGTGGTTCCGGTAGCCAAGACCAACCTGAATTACGCCTCTGATGTCATGAAAGAATCTCATGATAAACCTTTGTCGATCCACCCTGGTAGTACCAAGATGTACCAAGACATTAGTCAGCGGTACTGGTGGTCTAACATGAAGAAAGACATTGCTCGTTATGTTGAAGAATGTGATGTTTTCCGTCGCGTGAAAGCAGAACATCGAAGACCTGCTGGAACTATGCAACCACTCTCTATTACTGAACGGAAATGGGACAAGATTGAAATGGACTTCGTCACCGGTTTTCCGCGATCACAGAAGGGTCATGATGCTATCCTTGTCGTCATCGACCGATTCTCCAATGTTGGCCACTTTCTGCCAGTCAAGGAGACGATCTCTGCTAGTCAGTTAGCAGAATTATATGTTTCCAGAATTGTTTCCCTCCACGGTATTCCGTTGGAGATCAGTTCAGATCGTGGCAGCATTTTCACCTCGAAGTTCTAGGATAGTTTCCACGAAGCTATGGGCACTCACCTAAATTTCAGCACCGCTTATCACCCCCAGTCGCAAGGACAAGTCGAAAGAGTCAACCAAGTGCTTGAAGATATACTTCGAGCTTGTGTCATCTCATTCGGTAAGAAATGGGAGGAATATCTTCCATTTGCTGAATTCTTGTACAACAATAGCTATCAGGCTAGTCTGAAGATGGCACCCTTTGATGTTCTTTATGTACGTAAGTCTCGAACCCCTCTGAATTGGTCAGAAACTGGGGAACGAACTCTCATTGGTTCGGACATTCTAAAACATGCAGAAGATCAGGTTCGCGTTATCCGTGAACATCTGAGAGCTGCTCTGTCCTGTCAGAAAAGAAACTATGACCGCAAGAACAAGGAAATGATCTATCAACCCGGTGAACAAGATTACCTTCGTGTCACTCCCATGAGGGGCACTCATCGTTTCGGGATCAAAGGCAAGTTGGCTCCTCGCTACATTGGCCCGTTCCGTATCCTTTCCAGAAGTGGACCAGTGGCCTATCGTTTGGAGTTTCCGTCAAACCTCTCTCAAGTCCATGATGTCTTCCACCTGTCGCAACTCCGACGCTGCTTCAAGGACCATATTTGTGAAGTGGAACATGATCTGATTGAATTGCAACAGGACTTGACTTATCAAGAACATCCAAGGCGCATTCTCGATCAGTCTGAATGCAAAACCCGCAACAAGACAACCAAGTTCCTCAAAGTTCAGTGGTCAAATCATTCTGAGGACGAGGCCACATGGGAACGCGAAGATCATCTTCGTGAAGAACACCCCGATGTTTTCCCCTCTACCGCTTAAGATTCTCGGGACGAGAATTCCTGTAGTGGGGGAGATTTTTAACACCCTCAGTGTCCGTAACAGTAATCACTTGTACTGTTGACTAATCACTGTTGCTAATCATGCCATGATCATCTTTGCTTTTGATCACATCCCAAAATTCCTTTTGGTTAACATCATAATTCTTGTGACAATTAAACTTTGTCCTAAAATTATAAAACCACTTTTCTTAAATGCACAATATTCATTGGACCTTTGTAAACCACCTTTGAATATTTATCATGCCACTGAAAAATTCAAACAATTCAAACCAGTGGCTGAACAGCAACAATTCTCAGTTCAATATTAAAAAGAAATAATAAATAATTTTCTTTTGCCACAAAACTTTTTGTGGCATTGTTATTCAATGTGACACTAATAATAGAGTAAGTTTCATATTTTAGAAAAATAATCTGGTGGATAAATAAATAGAACAGAAAAAAGAAAAGGAAAACAAAAGAAATAAAAAACGGGGTTATTCCTCACCTAGGGTCAAGCCCACCCCCACTTACCCCCTGTCCAGCCCACCTGGCCCGCCCCGGCCTTCTTCCTCCACTGCTCACACCATGGCGTGGAGGCCATCGCATGGAGCCACACCCGACGCCGTCGCCGTGTCACCCATCGACGATGAGTCGGCGAGGATAAGACCTCGAGCCACCCCGGAGACCCCCCCAGCCCTAACCCTAGCCTCTCAGGTCCGCCGCCACCCTCCATTTCCCCTCCCTCTCTCTCTGGATCAAGCCCGCCCGTGCACTCGTGGATGCGCCGTCGTCGCCGGCGCGGCCAACGAGCCCCCCTCGCCCGTCCGAGCTGTCCTCCACACTCGTCGTCGTCGACTTCGTCTACCTGCCGAATTAATCGTGCTCGGAGCCACGACACACCGTGAATCGACGCCGTCTTCGTCCTCCGCCCCGCCGCTCGCCGTCTCAATTCCGTCCACCCCTGCCGTCCCCCGACCCACTTTGCACGGGTACACCTCCACGGTGAGCTCCTGCGCCATCCCCAACCTCTGTCTGGTTTTTCCCCTCGTCGTAGCCGTAGACGCCATGGGAGCTGAACCTCGTCGCCACCGTTGCACTCGCCGTCGTGGACTAGCGCGTGCGTTTGGCACCCCGTGCGTGCCAGCTTGCTCCCCACTCACGCGGCAATTGAACGCACATGATCACACCCAGAAACGTGCACCGTGGCGTCGTCCTCGTCACGGCCGGGCTCTGGCTGCCGCCACGGCTCGACGCCGACACTGATTTCGGCGGCCCAAGGGTCCGTCCCCACCACGAATCGACGCGGCCGGAGATGCTCGTTCGAACGAGCCCAGGCGTGCTCCCTCCCGTGGACTACGGCGAGCTCACAGCCAACCTCGCCGGAGTTCAGCCGCCGGCGTGCCCCCTATTCCACTGCCTGATGGGCCCCTCTGTCAGGGGCTTAATTAAGCACTGATGTGCCACTGACAGTGGGCCACCCCCCTTGTTAATTAACCTGGGTTTAAAGAAAAGAGATAACTATTAGATTTATTATGTCTCACTAACTTCTGGGCCCAACTTCAGTGATAAATCAATATAATGATTTTATTAAAACCAGTGTGTATGACATGTGGGTCCAGTGGATTTTAGAATATAATTAAGGATTTAATAATATGACTAGAGACTGACATGTGGGACCCATTGGTCAGTTGACCAGTCAACCTTACAGGTGGGCCCCCTCTGTCAGTTTGACCAGTCAACCCACTGTTATGGATAATGTTAGGATTTATTAATAAAAGAAAATCCAGAAATTGATTTAAATTGATTTAAACTTTGAATTTAAATATCTTTGAAACCATAAGTCAGATTCAAAAACTTTATACATTAAAATTGATCAGAAAAATACAACGAATAAAAATACGCTATCCGTATACCCACCACACCCCTCTAACACAACAACATCGGCATCCCCCCTCCGGGTCGTTTGTCGATAATCACCCGGAGCCGAAATTTCATCCCCGGATGAATTCCTGCTTCGAGCAACGTGCATTGCACTTTGTTAGAACACCGATATCAATGCATATGTCTTGTAATTCATCTGTTTGCTATGATTGCTTTATATTTACTGTTTCTGAACCCCTTTATTCTCCCGTAGACCCCGTTGCTAGCGCCGACTACACCGCTGCCGGGTACAACTACTTCGTCGACGACCCTACCCCTACCGTCGAGCTTCCAGGCAAGAAGATCCATTCTCTTCCCCAGATATCTCCTAATTTTTCTGTACATTCTTGCACTAGGCATTACGGTTGCTGCTACGATTACAATCTTATTCAATTGCATAGCCTGTTTTTGTCGCCCCTTGATGTACCTCCTTTATCCTATGCTGCGTATTATTATTATGCATTATTTAGCAGTGAGCCCTGCGATTTGTTAGCTAGGATTAGATAGCGGGTCGTGACCACTCAGGAGAGTGACGCGGATACAATTAATTACAACTGCAACAGGTACGGTACAATGCAGACACCACCTAAGGCCCCTAGCTCGGCTCTGCCGAGCCACCATCAAGTGTGAGCTATCAAGGAGTAATCCTTGTACTCCACTCGTTGCTGGCTCTATATAGATGCTCTAGGTACCTGAGAACGGTTGTACTTAAAGGTAAGAGTCGGTCGACCCAACGGTGCCCGCGAGCGGTATTGCGTCGGGAACGACAAGAAGGGTACGACCGACGTTACTAGCGTGCTTGGCCCCTGCTCGTTTCTCGCGAGAGTTACCAAACCACGAAAAGACGTGCTCTACCAAGAGAATATGCGAGACAAGGTAAGGAGACGGTTCACCTTGTTGGTAACCGCGTGCTTTGACGGGACGACAGGGCAGGCCCCGACGTTACTGGTGGTCCTTGTCGCTGTTCGTTGTCCGTTGTGTTGTTAGTCAGACAGCGATAACGGTTGTCTGCGAGATAATATTAAAATGCTAAATGGTTCGGCGGATGACTTGAGAGACCCGTTGGTCTGTACGCACTACCTACAAGTGGGATTACGGTGTGGGCCCTCCGTGTCGTAGTTCATCCGAAAGATCTTCAGACGTCAGCAGTACTGCGTCCTGATCGCCGGGAAGCGGTGTTGTCTTCTTTGCTTCAGCAAGTGTGTTTGGATTGGCTTTTGCTTCACCGGCCAGACTCGCACTGTGAAGGAGCGTGGAAGGGTGAGGGACCTAGTCCCCTAAGCACATAGGATATAGTCCGGCGGATGGCCTCTCTGCTGAGCCTAGGATGGGATGCGATGTGTCGGATAGCCTCGGTGGGGCATTCCCTAACAAGGTGTACGCCACCCTAGAGATCCGAGTGTGCAGGCTGAACAGTAGTGCACCCCTACAGGGAGTTTAATCTATTCGAATAGCCGTGTCCACGGTAACATGACTCTTTATGCCGAAGATGGACCTTACCACTACAAACTACTACTATTAAACTATATCGTTCCGGGTTTTCTTCCTCGCAGGGAAGTCGAGGAGGGGAACTCGGAGACATATATTATTATTAATTATTATAAATTACTATTATACAATGCTTCAACAACTTCTGCTGCATTGTTATTACATTCATGTTATTGAACTGTTGGCTATTCTCTTCTTGTGCTGCAAGACACGTCAGAAGATGCTAGTCTTCGATAGGCCTAGCTTCTTATCCTTATTTTCATTTCTAACTAGAAGTCCACTATATACAGCCTCCCCTTTCCTTTTGATACAAATGCATAAATTCTTAGTAGCAGACATCAGACTCGCGGGTATACTAGATACTCACCCTTGCTTTATTTCCCCATTATGTTTTTCCTCATCGACCGCTGCAGTCGACCTTGGATCCCAGGAGCAGGAGTACCCCAGAGGCGGCTACTACTACGTCGAAACCCCCGCTGACCAGGACCAGGAGTAGTTTCGGAGGCTCCCAGGCAGGAGGCCTTGCCTTTTCGATCTGTATCTCTGATGTTATTTGTGCTAGCCTTCTTAAGGAAAAACTTGACTAACTATGTCTGTACTCAGATATTATGGATTGTATAACTTATGTATTCGGGTCCGTGTGACCCCCTTATCTTGTAACATATTGGTTTATCCTTTTGTGTTTAGTGTTGTGCTGTTATATTCTCACCGTGGCACCCTAATCTCAGCTGTGTACCCTGCGTGTATGATTACTGTACACGGATTGATTTTGGGGGCGTCACAGAACTATAGCATGTTCATCTTTGTACGCATTATCCATAGTGGCATCTTGGCCATCAACGAGAAAGTATCAAGTGAGTCCTCAGAATCATAAGATTCCTCATCATAGCAATAATTGGCTTCTTCTTGGGGAGCAAACATTTTATTTTTAAAATCCTCAATATAATCATTGCAAACATAATTCTCAAAGCAATATTGAAGCACTAAAAATTTTCCAGACTTGTGAATAGTATCGTAATACTTTTCAACCAAAGAAGCAATCTCATAAGCGGCCTTAAAAGCAACATACTCTTCAATCTTTTCAATATCAAAGTAGTCATTAACACCTTTAGCATAAGAAGATAGGATCTCATTTTCATTAATTTCACATTGGAAGGGAAGGTGATTACGATCTTTTCTAGAACAATAAGTGAAATCATAAATGTAGCATAAACACTGAGCATAGCAATAAGAAGTATGCATTTGATCCAATAAGTGTTTCCCTTTCTGAGATAAGAGATGTCACGTATAATGAGTATGCTCATCCAATTATTTCCCTCAATGAAGTCGGTTGGGTTTTTAGCGCGAGCACAAATTGATCGAAGACGATCCAAGTGAAACATGTCCATCCTACCATATTTGGGTGGTTCCACACCCATGGTAAAGATAGCATCAGTAGGCAGAGAAAGACAAAGACAAAAGGTAGCAACTATTTTTTTGGTTTTTCATATAAGGCACACAAGAAAAAGCAAAAACTGGAAAGTAAACTAAAAATACTAAAAAGCAAAGGTAAAAGATAGTTTGCAACTCCCCTATCTTGAAGATTGGAGTCCCAAAAAGTGGTGCCATAAATTCGCTCGATGGCACTGAAGTAGTGCTCCTCGTTGGTTACCCCAAGTGGAAGGTTGAGATGTAGCCTAGCAGCAAATTTCCCCTAACATAGAGGATATGGTTTATGTCTCCAGTAGGACTCCGAAGATAGACAAGAAGGTGGTGAAGTAAGTGATTCGCCGTTTGAATAGAATCACTTGCTTAACCTGGACCTGCACACGACGCAAGTAACTTTGCTCCCAACGAATTCAGAGATGTTTTCAATCTGTCCGGTCTTGTTGTTTACAAAGGGTCAAACGAACGGTGGAAATAGTGATGGTGGTTACAACTGAAAAGGAAATAAAGAAATAAAGAGTTGAAGTGTAAACAATGGTGGAAATATGGATTGGGGTCCCATGATGTTCACTAGTGATGTTTCTCTCCCAAAGTACGATAAAACAGCTAAGCCGGGTGAACAAATTATAGCTGGGCAATTGACAGAATTATAAACGCACCGCAATGCTAATTATGCCACAAGAAAGTTAGAGGCTCAAAAGCATGGGCAGTACGCCAACAAAAGTAAACGTTATTCATCAGCATCTACTCACTAATAATCCACCTTGAGATATCTATCCTGAACATCTCGCTGATATTAAGTTGCGAGCCCCACCCAAAGTGTAAACCTAAAACAATAGACAACTGCATTAACAAACTTTGTGTAAGGAAAACAATCCTTGCAACCGCGGTTACAAGCATCGTTGTTTTCTCCCTGGTGGCAGATGGCATGGAAGTGATAATGGATTCTCGTCCTTCGTTCGTTACTGCAAGTGGAAGGTGAGATGTAGGATAACATCAAATTTCCCCTATGTAGAGGATAGGGTTTGTCTCCCATAGTATTCCGGAAGTGAGAAGTAGGTGTCAACGGCGCAATTGACGTGGACCTGCACACAATACAAATAACTTTGCTCCCAACGAAGTTCAGAGAGGTTGTCAATCTCTCCGGTCTTGTTGTTCACAAAGGATCAAACACAAGGGATAATGATAATGGTAGCAACTAGAAAGTAAAAGAAGAAAATAAATTGAATGTGTAAACAGTGATGAGAATATGGACCGGGGTCCGGTGATGTTAACTAGTGATGTCTCTCTCCCAAAAGACGATAAAACTCCTATGCGAGGTAAACAAATCACAGCTGGGCAATTGACATGACTAAAAATGCACCACAATGTTAACTATGCTACAAAGAAATGAAGAGGCTCAAAAGCATGGGCGGTATGCCAAAATAAGTAGACCAAAATCCAACTGCATCTACTACTAATCATCCACCTTGAGATATCTATCCAGAACATCTCGCTGGTGTTAAGTTGCGAGCCCCACCCAATTTGTAAACCCAAAGCAACAGAAAACTGCATTACAAGAACTTTGCGTAAAGCAAACAATCCTTGCAACCGCGGTTACAAGCACCATTGTTTTTCCCGTTGTGGCAACAGCACATCCCCTAGAATCATGTTTCTGTCACTCAAGCTAGTCATCAGGGGGCATGAACCCACAATCTAGTAAAATGTTCCCTCTTGGAGTCACTACCTACTAGTTGGCCAAAGCAATAAACAACAACGAGGAACATGAAAGAATTACTCAAGAACATAAATATAAAAGATAAGAACCAAATATATTACTATATCACAAACTGAACATAGTCTCATAATCCATCAGATCCCAGCAACTCATCATAGCAACAGCAGAAAATTACATATGTGCCTCGATCATGTAGGGAAGCTCACGAGGTCTAATCCATGAAGAACAAAGAGGGGAGGAGAACATCACATAACTACTGATCACGGATCCATGGTCTAAGGTAGACTACTCACAAATCATCCGGGAAGCGTTGATACGTCCCAAATGTATCTATAATTTCTTCTTGCTCCATGCATGTTTTGTGTGATATTCCTATGATCTAGATACACTTTCATACACTTTTGATCATATTTGGACTAACTTATTAACTCAGTGCACCCAGTGCCAGTTCCTGTTTTCTGCTATTTTTCTATTTCAGGTTTCCCTCATATTAAAAGTGCTCCAAAAATTCGGGAAAATCACATAAAAAATCAGCGTTCCGGAAGCTTCCAGATTCACCGAAGAAGGGCCAGAGGGTCCCCACCTGGTGCCCAGGCGGCCAGTGGGAGCGGTCCAGGGCTTGGCCGCGCCGGGTTTCCTCGTGGGCGACTGTTGGCCCCCCCGGTGCGCCCCTTTGACTCCTATTTATTCTCCCGTCGCAAAAACCCCGATTCCAGAACCCTTTCCTCCAGAAGGATTCCGATCTCCGCCGCCATCGCCAACAAAGCTTCGGGGGACCAGAATTCCTGTGTCGGCACCCTGCCGGGACGGGGAAGTGCCCCCGGATTCATCTCCATCGTTGTTGCTTCCTCCCTCCATGATGCGGGAGTAGTCCCTCCTCGGGGCTGAGATTGCTAGCAGTAGCTATGCGTTCTTCTCTCTCTCCCGTGATGTGATCTTCGTTGTGATCATAGGCTATGATAATCTAGCGTGATCCCATAATATTTACCCTTCCTCTATGTATTGGATTGATGTACTCACTTGATCTTATCTAGTATAATCCCCGAGACCATGGTGACAGCGATCTATTGGACATGGATTAGAAGAATATTTTCACGAGTGATTTCCTCTTTTGTGTGTTGATTTAAGATTGAGAGTCTCTTGGTGCTTGTCTTTGACTATCCTTGAGATATGTTGTGGTGATTGTGGTACTCTCTTTGGATGGCCGCGGTGACATTGGGAAATCCATAGATTGAGAACTACGAACTTTGAGGTGTGCTTTTGTAGCCCTACATAATTCTCGTCCTCTCTTGACCACAAAGGAATGACCTCCGAGTGCGTCTCCATTGCATGTTTTATGGGAAATATCATGTGATTAGACTATATTAATGTTGTTGGGAGTTGCCACTAGTGAAAGTATGAAACCTAGGCCTTGTTTCTCACCATTGTTACACTGTTTGTGCTCACTTTTGTCACATGTTTGATTGCTGCACTTTTTATTACAGATTTATATTACTTTGTTTTGCCACACCTATCACCCATATTTTACCATCTCTTCGCCGAACTAGTGCACCTATACAACTCCTAGTTGTATTAGGTGTGTTGGGGACACAAGAGACTTATTGTATCTTAATTGCAGGGTTGCTTGAGAGAGACCATCTTCAACCTCGACTTCCCCAAGTTCGATAAACCTTAGGTCATCCACTTGAGGGAAATTGCTGTTGTCCTACAAACCTCTGCGCTTGGAGGCCCAACATAGTCTACAAGAATAGAAGCGTGCGTAGACATCAAGCTATTTCTGGCGCCGTTGCCGGGGAGGTAAGCGTTGAAGGTATATATATTTATATCTTGCAATTAAATCTTTTCATTTCTTGTTTTTATTTTCACTAGTTAGGCTTATGCAAAATAACAAAAATATAATGAGAGAGCTTTATGAGCTCTACCTTGAGTTGGGACATGAAGTGTTTGAAGAGAAAATCAAAAAGCCTATGGAGCTTACTATTTGCACAACACTCATGATAGTAGCAATGTTATTAGTATGTATTATTTGAATACCTTTGATCCTAATGATATGCAAAGCTATAAGCTAGGGGATGCTACGTTTTATGATGATCTTTTTAGCCCCCCAAGTTTTGATGAGGAAATTTATTTTGATGATACTTTGCGTCCTATATATGATGATTATTGTGATGAAACTTATGCTATAAAGAATGAATTCTTGGAAGTGTATCATGATAAGAATGATTCATGTGATAGCTATTTTCTTGAGTTTTCTCCCACTATTACCAAGGAGAAGGATTTTTCTTATGTGGAGAGTAAAAAAAATTCTATGCTTGTGGATCATGATAAGAATTTTTTATGTGATACTTATATTGTTGAGTTTATTCATGATCCCACTGAAAATTATTACGAGAGGGGTAAATATGCTTATAGATATTTCAAAAATATCAAGTTCCCTCTCTTTATGTTGAAGGTTTTGAAGTTGCACTTATTTTGGCTTCCTATGCTAATATCTTTATGCTTCAATGAGTTATTTCTCTACAAGATCCCATTGCATAGGAAGCATGTTAGACTTAAATGTGTTTGATATTTTCTTCTTGATGCTCTCTTTTGTTCTTCAACTCTTATTCCTACGAGAGAATCACTAAAATCTTAAGCCTATCTTTATGGCTATAAAGAAAGAGCTCTAGGGAGACAACCCTTGTTATCTTTACTTTAAGTTTTTAATTTCAGTTTTTAGTGGTCTTGATGATTGTTACTACTGTAGCAACATCATTGTATCTTTATTTTCAAGCTTTGTGCCAAGTTATAGCCTCATATGACAAGGGAATTGAAAGTTGTGACATGCTGCCCAGAAAACAGATTCTGTCCTCGTGACGGGAAAAATCAGATTAAATCACCAGTTCATCTTTTTGAGATGAATTATTTACAAAGCATGCTCTATAGAATCATGGAACTTTCGTATGTTCTGAGTTTTTTGATTTGAGTTGCATAAGTATTCCTAAAAAATTCTTTACTACTTGTTGTTCTATTTTTCACAGATTCTGCCACGTCTTGTCTCTCCTAACTTTTGCGAACCTTAAGCTTGATTTTAATTTGCAAAAACATTTTGTAAGTCTTGAGAAACAGTAGATCTTCAAGAATATCCTTATATCCAGCGGGGAAAAATTATAAATTAAGGGTACTAACCTCTCTAATCAGCTTACGATGAGTTATGTATGAAGGGAGTTTTCAAGTGTGCGATGGAAGATGATGAAAGAAGATTCGGGAGTGTCAAGCTCTCAAGCTTGGGGATGACCCCATGCATCCCCAACAAATATTCAAGGAGACTCAAGCGTCTAAGCTTGGGGATGCCCCCGTGCATCCCTTTCTCCATCAACAATCATCAGTTCGTCCTTCGTCTCACTATATTTTTATCACTTCATGCGTTATGTGCTATGCTTGGAGCGTCTCGCTCTTAGGTTTTATTTTTATTTTTATTTAGCTTCAATTGCTGTTCATAACAATTTAGATCCCGTCTTACTTTGTGTGGGAGAGAAACACGCTCCACTTTCAAAATCTAGAACACATCATAGGATTCTTCATGCCTATCTTTTTGCTGTTGTGTGTTCTTTATCTTTTCATAGCTACTGCCATGTTTATTTTTAGTTTTAGTTTGTCTTCAGCAAGATCCTTAGCTTTTTTTTAGTTTATTGCTAGAACTCTCTTTATTTTTCATGTTTATCATGTTAAGAGAGTTGGTTGTTGCACTGAGTTGTGTCTTGTCTTGAGAGTAGGTAATTGAGGTTGCTATTTAATTTTAGTAGTAACTTGCAATAGTTTTGAGGTATTGATGTGAGTAATGTTTGAACTGTTGGTGTCAAGAGCTCTAGCCTATTAGTGATTGGTGTCATATTTTGGGAAATCCGTGTTTATTTTCAAAGCCTACAAAACTAGTTGAGAACTCTAGCTACAAGATGGATCGCTAATCTTTGGAGGGATCGGATATTAGAGTACACTCACGTACCATGAGTCGAGGATGCGCAAGGATAACCAAACCCCCACACACTCCTCCTCGGGGTACTTGTCTCTTTGTGAACCTCCTTATTAGATTGAGAGTTACCGATAATAAGTTCATGAGTTCTTCAGATTAATGTAAGTATTGAAAGTTGACACTTCCACATCCTCATATTTGCTAGCCTCTCCCGTGTCGTGCATTTCCTTCTTCTCACTCCGAGAGTTGGCTTACACCTTCGCCGGTACATCCAAACCCTTGGCATGATACGCTCTGTCATCATTAACCTCCTTATATCTTTCCTCAAAACAGCCACCATACCTACCTATCAAGGCATTTACACAGCCTTTCTGAGATATATTGCCATGTGATACGCGAGAGAGGATTGATTCTCGCCCTTCGTTGGCTAGACCAAGTTGAAGGTAAGATGCAGTGTAGCAGCAAGTTTCCCTCGGTGAAGATACCGAGGTTGAGTAACGGCCAGTAGGACTCCGACGATGATAAGTAGGTGTCAGTGGACCATCTGACGCGGAATCTACACACAACACAATTAACTTTGCTCCCAACGAAGTTCAGAGAGGTTGTCAATCTCTTCGGTCTTGTTGTTTACAAAGGATAAAAAACACAGGATAATGATAATGATAGAAACTGAAAGTAAAAAGAAAGAAAGTAAATGAGCGTGTAAATAGTTATGAGAATATGGACCGGGGTCCTGTTATGTTCATTAGTGATGTCTCTCTCCCAAAAGACGATAAGACTGCTATGCGAGGTAAAAAATTACAGAAGGGCAATTGACAGAATTATAAACGCACCGCAATGCTAACTATGCTACAAAAGAAAGGAAGAGGCTCAAAACCATGGGCAGTACGCCAAAATAAGTAGACCGAAATCCATCTGCATCTACTACTAATCATCCACCTTGAGATATCTATCCGGGACATCTCGCTGGTATTAAGTTACGAGCCCCACCCAAAGTGTAAACCAAAAGCAACACACAACTGCATTCGAAAGAACTTTGCATAAAGTAAACAATCCTTGTAACCACGGTTACAAGCACCGTTGTTTTCCCCCTTGTGGCCACAGCACATCCCCTAGACTCATGTTTCTGTCACTCAAGCGTGTCATCAGGGGGCATGTACCCACAATCGAGCATAACATTCCCTCTTGGAGTCACTACCTACCACTTGGCCAAAGCAATAAATAGCAACGAAGAACATGCAAGAATTACTTCGGAACAAAAATACAAAAGATAAGAATCAATTATATTACTCTATCAAAATCTGAACATAATCTCATAATCCATCACATCCCATCAAACTCAGCATAGAAAAAGAAGACATAATTACATATGTGCCTCGATCATGTAGGGCATCTCACGAGTTCTAAACCATGAAGACCAAAGAGGGGAGGATAACATCACAAAGTTACTGATCACGGACCCATGGTCCAAGGTAAAAAAATCATAGCTGGGCAATTGACATGATAAAAAATGCACCACAATTGTTACTATGCTACAAAGAAATGAAGAGGCTCAAAAGCATGGGCGGTATGCCAAAATAAGTAGACCGAAATCCAACTGCATCTACTACTAAGCATCCACCTTGAGATATCTATCCAGAACATATCGCTGGTATTAAGATGCGAGCCCCACCCAAAGTGTAAACTCAAAGCAACGGACAACTGCATTAAAAGAACCATGCGTAAAGTAAACAATCCTTGCACCCGCAAGTACAAGCACCGTTGTTTTATCCCTGGTGGCAACAGCACATCCCCTAGTCTCATCTTTCTGTCACTCAAGCTAGACATCTAGGGGATGAACCCACAATCAAGCATAACGCTCCCTCTTGGAGTTGCAACAAATCACTTGGCCAAAGTAAAATACGACAACGGATAACATGCAAGAATTTACTAAAGAACACAAATATAAAAGAGAACCAAATATATTACTCATCACAATCTGAACATAATCTCATAATCCATTAGATACCAGCAAACTCAGCATAGCAACATAGAAAACTACAAAAGTGCCTTGATCATGTGAGGCAGCTCACGAGGTCTCTAAAGTGGAAACACAAATAGGGGAGGAGTACATCACATAGTTACTGTTCACGGACCCATGGTCCAAGGGGGACTACTCACGACACATCCGGGAGGCGTCCATGGCAATGGATGGTCTCCCGGAGGGGATTCCTTCTTCCGGCAAGGTGCCGGGGCAGCTTCTCCTGGCAGCCCCGATCTTGAAACGGCGGTGGCGGCGGAACAAAGAGGAGAACGGGAATAGAAGATCGATATTAGGGGTTTCCGTCATGGGGGGTAAATATAGGCGAAGGGGGGCACCGAGGGGGGCCACCAGGAAGCCAGGAGGCCTCCTAGCGCGGCCTAGGGTGGGGCCACGCCAGGGACCCTCCTGGGCCCCCGGTGGTGGCCCTCCTGCCATATCTTGGTTATTCCGGAAGGTTCCGTGACGCTGATTTTTTATATAATTTTTCCGGGTTTTATTGGGCACTTTTAATGGCCGGAAAACCTGAAATATAAAAACAGCAGAAAAACAGGAACTGGCAACTGGGTGCACTGAGTTAATAGGTTATTCCAAATATGATAAAAAGTGTATGAAATTTCAAGCAAAACATGGCAAAGTCACACAAAACATGCATGGAGCAAGCAGAAATTATAGATACATTTGGGACGTATCAACATCCCCAAGCTTAATTCATGCTCGTCCTCGAGTAGGTAAGTGATAACAAGCATAATTTCTGTGGTCACATGCCACACAACCATATAAAGAATTTTAAGTAGAGCAATCAAAGCATGCAATTCAATTCAAGTCTTAACAAGCAAGAGTCTATATTAGCATTCACACAAGTAACAAAAGAACAAAAGGTGCAAGATCTCTTGCTGTCCGTGACTCGAATGTCTCCAGTTGGTGTTTGCGTCCAAGACAGGGGATAGGGAATACGAGATAAACAATAATTGTTGAGAACCACTATCTACTGAAGTTTCACACATAGTCTCTTTTGGATTCTTATCTGGACTCATCCCCAGACCACTAGTCAGGTACAAATCAATTTGATCCACTCCATTTCCATATTTTGAGCACTCATGCAATGGATGAGCGTGAGAAAGAAATTTTACACCTAAAAGGCGAAACAGAAAGAAGGTGGAGGAGGAAGACAAAAAGGTGTGAAAGGTTCACGTCAATGAGGACAATCATAGGCGAGAGAAGGCCATATGATAGATATGATGTGAGGAGTAGGGATTGCCATGCAACGGATGCACATGTGAGCTAAAAGATCTCCAAGGGAACTAGTGGGGGTGCATCCAACTTGCTTGCTCAAGAAGACCTAGAGCTCTTTTGAGGAGGCTCATCACTGGAATATACAAGCCAAGTTTTATAGTGTGAAGGGTCCCCACATAGCTATATGCATGTATGATAATCTCTATGGAGTACAAGGGATAGAGGATGATGTACTAGTGTGGATCTCTCAAAAGGAATAGTAGTGTGCCCCCTTCTCTCTTTTTATTTTCCTTTTTTTGTTTTTTCTATTTTTTGTATTTTTTTGGTGGCCTCAATGGCTCTTTGTATTTCTCTCATTTTTCCTCTTTGGGATCTTTTAATTTTGTCCTCTTTGGGATCTTTTCCTCACTTTAGGGGAAACACTCTATATTTTACAAGAATATAGGAGATCTTTCACACTTTATAAAGGTTCTCACATAAAGAAAATGTAACTATCATGATGCAAATGTATGCCTCTGCCAGGGTAGCAGGATATGCAATGATACTAGCGCGTCATGTAGCAATGATTAGGGCATGGCCCAACTAGCATGCGGCTCATCGATCAAGCAAGTGTCATGTATGACATGAAAATCAAGTCATGAGAAGATGGATGTTGCATGGCAATGTATCTCGGAAAGGCTATGGAAATGCCTTGATAGGTAGGTATGGTGTCTGTTTTGAGGAAAGATATAAGGAGGTTTATGATGACAGAGCATATCATGCCAAGGGTTTGGATGTACCGGCGAAGGTGGACGCCAACTCTCGGAGTGAGAAGGAGGCAATGCACGACACATGAGAGGCTAGCAAAATATGGGAAGGTGGACGTGTCAACTTTCGAATACTCACATTAGTCCGAAGAAATCATGCACTTATTATCGGTAACTCTCAATCTAATCAGGAGGTTCTAAAAGAGACAAGTACCCTGAGGAAGAGTGTATGGGGGTTTGCTTATCCTTGCGCATCCTCGACTCATGATATGTGAGTGTACTCTAATATTCGAACCCTCCAGAGGTTAGTGATCCATCTAGTAGCTAGAGTTCTCAACAGGGGTTTTGGTTTTCGAAAATAAACACGGATTTCCCAATATATGACATCTATCACTAATAGGCTCGAGATCCTGACACCAAAAGTTCAAACATTACTCTAGTCAATACCTCAAAACTATTGCAAGTTACTACTACAAAGAGAATAGCAACTTCAACTACCTACTTTCTAGTCAAGACACAAAACTCAGTGCAATAGGCAAACTCTCTAACAAGATAAAACATGCAACCTATAGAAAGTTCAACCTGAGACAAAAGAAAAGCTCTAGAAGAAAACTAAAGCACTATAACTAAACAGGCCAGCAGCTAAAAAAAAGAAAAAGAACAACTCACAGCTAAAAGAAATAATCATGGAAATCCTATGAGGAGTTCGAATTCAAGCGAAGCGTGTTTCAATCCCACACAAAATAAAGATGGGTATAACTTGTTATGAATAGCAAACAAAGGAAAAACAAACCTATGAAAAGTAAAGAGCGAGACGCTCCAAGCATAGCACATAATGCATGAAGTGATAAAAATATAGTACAACGAGGGACGAACTGATAATTGTTGATGAAGAAGGGGATGCTTGGGGGTATCCCCAAGCTTAGACGCTTGAGTATCCTTGAATATTTATTGGGAGTGCACATGGGCATCCCCAAGCTTGAGCGTTTGACACTCCAGGATCTTCTTTCATCATCTTCCATCGCACACTTGAAAACTCCCTTCATACATAACTCATGTAAACTGATTAGAGAGGTTAGTACCCTATTAAAATAATTTTCCTCTACTGCAAATAAAGATATTCTTGAATAGCTACTGTTTCTCAAGATTGCCAAAAAGTTTTTGCAAAGAAAAAGCAAGCTTAAGGTTTGCAAAAGTAAAGAGAGACAAAACGTGGAAGAATCTGTGCAAAACAGAACAACAGGTAGTAATGAATTTTTTAGGGATACTTCTGCAACTCAAATAAAAAAACTCAGAACATATGAAAGTTCCGTGATTTTATAGAGCATGATGTGTAAAAAATTCAACTCAAAACGATGAACTGGGATTTTTCTACGATTTTTCCCGTCACGAGGACAGAATCTGTTTTCTGGACAGCATCTCACAACTTTCACTTCCCTTGTCATATGAGGCTATAATTGGCACAAAGCTTGAAAAATAAAGACACAGTGATGTTGCTACAGTAGTAACAATCATCAAGACCACTAAAAACAGAAGAAAAACATCTTGGGTTGGCTCCCAACAAGCGCTTTCTTTTACGCCTTTAAGCTAGTCATGAAGATTTTAAAAGGTGCTCTCATAAGAATAACGATTTGAAGCAAAAGAGAGCATCAAGAAGAAAATATGAAACTCATTTAAGCCTAACCCACTTCCTATGCATAGGCATCTTTTAGGAAAATAAATCAAAGAAACACAAAGTGACATGCATATGAAGGTGGGACAAGAACAACTTCAAAAGTTTCAACTTAGAGAGAGGTGTTTTTGTAACATGGAAGCTTCTAAAACCAAACTTTCCTCTCTCAAAGTAATTTTCAGTAGTATCATGAACAACATCAAGAATATAACTATCATATAAATCATATTTTTCATGATCTACAAGAACATGTGTGTAGTTTACAACACGGTCTTTAGGAATATAAGATAAATGCAACCAATCACATTGAGCCTTGATAAGAGCACAATTCTCCGGAATATGAGTTGGAGATTTCAAAAGGATAATAGGAAAATCAAATGTGGGTGCAATAGAAAAAAATTCATGCTTATCATGAGGAACTATAGCAATTTCACCTCCGTAAGCATCATCCATAGTGGCATCACGGCCATAAGCATAGAAGGCATCAACTTCATCAAAAAGGGATATTTCAAAAGAATCCATAGGATCATAACATTCATATAAGGTAACAGCCAAAGAGTTACTCTCATTGGAAGGTAGACATGGATGGCTCCATTCTTCCTCCTTTTGTTCGTCACTCTCCTCCTCTTTTTCATCCAAGGGGCTTTCGGATTCAGCAATTTCTTCTTCGATAGAGTCCTGCAATTCATTAGTCTGTTCCTTTGGGGGAAATTTCTTGATGCTAGCAAGGAATATACTTCTCTCGCTCCTCGTTGGTTACCCCAAGTGGAAGGTGAGATGTAGCATAGCAACAGAATTTCCCCTATGTAGAGGATAGGGTTTGTCTCCCGTAGGACTCCCAGAGATACAAGAAGGTGGTAAAGTGAACAGTGGCGCCGAGGTTGCTAACTTCGCCTGGACCTACACACACATCAAATAACTTTGTTCCCAACGAGTACAGAGGAGTTGTCAATTCCTTTGGCCTTGCTGTTTAAAAAGGATCAACACAAGAGATAATAATGGTGGAAACTGAAAGTAAGAACTGAAAGTAAATTGAAAGTGTAAACAATGATGTGAATATGGACCGGGGTCTCGTGATGTTCACTAGTGATGTCTCTCTCCCAAAAGAAAATAAAAGTGGTAGCGAGGTAAAAAAATCACAGCTGGGCAATTGGTAGGATTATAAACGCACCGCAATGCTAACTATGCTACAAAAGAAAGAAAGAGGCTCAAAAGCAATGGGCAGTACGCCAAGGTAAGTAGACCGAAATCCATCTGCATCTACTACGAATCATCAACCTTGAGATATCTATCCAGAACATCTCACTGACATTAAGTTGCGAATCCCACCTAAAGTGTAAACTCAAAGCAACAGACAACTTCATTAAAAGAAACATGCATAAAGTAAACAATCCTTGCACCCGCAAGTACAAGCACCATTGTTTTATCCCTGGTGGCAACAACACATCCCCTAGTCTCATGTTTCTGTCACTCAAGATAGACATCAAGGGGCTGAACCCACAATCAAGTATAACGCTCCCTCTTGGAGTTTCAACAAATCACTTGGCCAAAGTAAAATACGGCAACGGAGAACATGCAAGAATTTACTAAAGAATACAAATATAAAAGAGAACACAATATATTACAAATCACAATCTGAACATATTCTCATAATCCATCAGATCCCAGTAAACTCAGCATAGCAACATAGAAAACTACAAAAGTGCCTCAATCATGTGAGGCATCTCACGAGGTCTCGAAAGTGGAAGAACAAAGAGGGGAGGAGCACATCACATAGCTACTGGTCACGGACCCATGGTCCAAGGGGGACTACTCACGGCACATCCGGGAGGCGTCCATGACGATGGATGGTCTCCCGGAGGTGATTTCTCCTTCCGGCAGGGTGCCGGGTCAGCTTCTCCCTGGCAGCCCCGATCTTGAAACTGCGGTGGCGGCGGAATAGAGAGAAGAAGGGGTTTCCGTCACGGGGGTAAATATAGGTGAAGGGGGCACCGAGGGGGCCACCAGGAAGCAAGGAGGCCTCCTGGCGCGGCCTAGAGTGGGGCCGCGCTAGGGACCCTCCTGCCATATCTTGGTTATTCCGGAAGCTTCCGTGACGCTGATTTTTTATATAATTTTTCCGGGATTTATTGGGCACTTTTAATGGCCGGAAAACTTGAAATACAAAAACAGGAACTCGAAACTGGGTGCACTGAGTTAATATGTTAGTCAAAATATGAAAAAAAGTGTATGAAAGTTCAAGCAAAACATGGCAAAGTCACACAAAACATGCATGGATCAAGAAGAAATCATACATACGTTTGGGACATATCAAATGCCCCCGTGCATCCCCTTCTCCATCAACAATCATCATTCGTCCTTCGTCTTACTATATTTTTATCACTTCACGCGTTATGTGCTATGCTTTGAGCGTCTCGCTCTTAGGTTTTATTTTTAGTTTTCTTTAGCTTTGCTTGCTTTTCATAACAAGTTAGATCCCATCTTACTTTGTGTGGGAGAGAAACACACTCCACTTTCAGAATATAGAACACATCATAGGATTCTTCATGCCTATCTTTTTGCTGTTGTGTGTTCTTTATCTTTTCATAGCTACTTCCATGTTTAGTTTTAGTTTTAGTTTGTCTTTAGCAAGAGCCTTGGCTTTTGTTTAGTTTATTGCTAGAACTCTCTTTAGTTTTCATGTGTATGTTGTTAAGAGAGTTGGTTGTTGCACTGAGTTGTGTCTTGTCTTGAGAGTAGGTAATTGAGGTTGCTATTTAATTTTAGTAGTAACTTGCAATAGTTTTGAGGTATTGATGTGAGTAATGTTTGAACTTTTGGTCTCTTTGTGAACCTCCTTATTAGATTGAGATTTACCGATAATAAGTGCATGAGTTCTTCGGACTAATGTAAGTATTGAAAGTTGACACTTCCACCTCCTCATATTTGCTAGCCTCTCCCGTGCCGTGCATTGCCTTCTTCTCAGTCCGAGAGTTGGCGTCCACCTTCGCCGGTACATCCAAACCCTTGGCATGATACGCTCTCTCATCATAAACCTCCTTATATCTTTCCTCAAAACAACCACCATACCTACCTATCAAGTCATTTGCACAGCCTTTCCGAGATATATTGCCATGTGATACACGAGAGAGGATTGCTTCTCGCCCTTCGTTGGTTACCCCAAGTGGAAGGTAAGATGCAGCGTAGCAGCAAGTTTCTCTCGGTGAAGATACCGAGGTTGAGTATCGACCAATAGGCTCCGGCAATGATAAGTAGGTGTCAGCACCGCACCTAACGCAGAACCTTCACACACCACAATTAACTTTTCTCCCAACAAAGTTCAGAGAGTTTGTCAATATCTCCGGTCTATTTGTTTGCAAAGGATCAAAAACACATGATAATGATAATGATAGCAACTAAAAGTAAAAATCAAGAAAGTAAATGAGCGTGTAAACAGTGATGAGAATATGGACCGGGGACCGTGATGTTCACTAGTGATGTTTCTCTCCCAGAAGACGATAAGACTGCTATGCTTGGTAAACAAATTACAGAAGGGCAATTGACAGGATTATAAACGCACCGCAATGCAAACTATGCTACAAAAGAAAGGAAGAGGCTCAAAAGCATGGGTAGTACGCCAAAATATGTAGACCGGAGTCCATCTGCATCTAACACTAATCATCCACCTTGTGATATCTATCCAGAACATCTCACTGGTATTAAGTTGCGAGCCCCACCCAAAGAGTAAACCCAAAGCAACAGGAAACTGCATTAAAAAGAACTTTTCATAAAGTAAACAATCCTTGTAACCGCGGTTACAAGCACCGTTGTTTTCCACCTTGTGGCCACATCACATCCCCTAGACTCATGTTTCTGTCACTCAAGCGTGTTATCAGGGGGCATGTACCCACAATCGAGCATAACGTTCCCTCTTGGAGTCACTACCTACCACTTGGCCAAAGCAATAAATAGCAACAGAGAACATGCAAGAATTACTTCGGAACAAAAATACAAAAGATAAGAACCAATTATATTACTCTATCACAATCTGAACATAATCTCATAATCCATCAGATCCCATCAAAATCAGCATAGCAAAAGCAGAAATAATTACATATGTGCCTCGATCATGTAGGGCATCTCACGAGGTCTAAACCATGAAGCACAAAGAGGGGAGGAGAACATCACATAGCTATTGATCGCGGACCAATGGTCCAAGGTAGACTACTCACGTCACATCCGGGAAGCGTCCATGGTGGAGGAGATGCTCCCGGAGGTCGATCCTCCCTTCGGAAGGGTGCCGGGGAGGGTCCTGACGGTGCTCCCGATCTTGGAAGCATGGCGGCGGCAGAACATAGGAGAATTTGCGAAATAGGGTTCTGTCTTCGGAGTTTCCCCGTGACGGAGAATAAATATGCGAAGGGGGCATCTAGGAGGGCCACCAGGGGCCCAGGCACCACCCTGGCGCGGCCAGGCCCCTGGCCGCGCCAGGTGGCCGCCTGGGTGTCTGGTGGTGGCCCCCTGGCCCTCCTTCGGGCTTCTGGAGTCTTCCTACATGCTGATTTTTTATCTGATTTTTCCTGGATTTTCGGAGCATTTTTTATATGGGGGAAAACTGAAATAGAAAAACAACAGAACATAGGAACTAGCACTGGGGTGCACTAAGTTAGTAGGTTAGTCCAAATATGATCAAAAGTGTATGAAAGTGTATCTAGATCATAGAAATATCACAAAAACATGCATGGAGCGAGCAGAAATTATCGATACGTTTGAGACGTATCAACATCCCCAAGCTTAATTCTTGCTCGTCCTCGAGTAGGTAATTGATAATAGGCATAATTTATGTGGTGACATTCTAGCAACCATATAAGGACTTTGAAAATTAAATCAATCAAGGTATGTAATTCAATTCAAGTCATAACATGCAAGAGTCTATATTAGCATTGAAACAAGCAACGAAAGAACATTAGGTGCAAGTGCTCTCGCTGTCCGTGACTCGAATGTCTCCAAATGGTGTTTGCGTGCAAGAAGGGGGATAGGGAATACGAGAAAAAAAATATTTTTGTTGAGAACTCAATCTACTAAAGTTTCACACTTCGTCTTCCTTGTAATCTTATCTTGACTCGTCCTCAGACCACTGGCCAAGTACAAGTCAATTTAATCCACTCTGTTTTGATATTTTGAGCACTCATTCAATGGATGAGCGTAAGCACGAGAGTTGACACTTAGGATGGAAAAGAGAGAATATGGTGGAGGAGGAAGTCAAAAAGGTGAGAAAGGCTCACATCAATGAGGACAATCATAGGCGAGAAGGAAAAATGATAGAAATGATGTGAGGAGTAGGGATTGCCATGCAACAGATGCACATATGAGCTGAAAAGCTATCCAATGGAACTAGTGGGGGTGCATCTAACTTGCTCGCTCATGAAGACCTAGAGCTCTTTTGAGGAGGCTCATCCTTGGAATATGCAAGCCAAGTTCTACAGTGCGAAGGTCCCCACATAGCTATATGCATGATCATCTCGATGGAGGTTCACAAAGAGACTAGTACCCCGAGGAGGAGTGTATGGGGGTTTGGTTATCCTTGCACATCCTCGACTCATGGTACGTGAGTGTACTCTAATATCCGACCCCTCAAAAGAGTAGTGATCCATCTAGTAGCTAGAGTTCTCAACTAGTTTTGTAGGTTTTTGAAAATACACACGGATTTCCAAAAATACGACACCTATCACTAATAGGCTAGATCTATTGACACCAAAAGTTCAAACATTACTCACATCAATGCCTCAAAACTATTGGAAGTACTACTAAAATTAAATAGCAACCTCAATTACCTACTTTCAAGACAAGACACAACTCAGTGCAACAACCAACTATCTTAAAAAGATAAACATGAAAACTAAAGAGAGTTCTAGCAACAAACTAAACAAAAGCCAAGGTCTTGCTAAAGACAAACTAAGACTAAAACTATACATGGAAGTAGCTACAAAAGATAAAGAACACACAACAGCAAAAATATAGGCATGAAGAATCCTATGATGTGTTCTAGATTTTGAAAGTGGAGCTTGTTTCTCTCCCACAAAAAGTAATACGGGATCTACCTTGTTATGAACAGCAAGCAAAGCTAAAGAAAACTAAAAAAAAAACCTAAGAGCGTGACGCTCCAAGCATAGCACATAACGCATGAAGTGATAAAAATATAGTGAGACGAAGGACGAACTGATGATTGTTGATGGAGAAGGGGATGCTCGGGGGCATCCCCAAGCTTAGACGCTTGAGTCTTCTTTCATCATCTTCCGTCACACACTTGAAAACTCCCTTCATACACAACTCATCATAAGCTGATTAGGGAGGTTAGTACCCTTAATAAATAATTTTTCCCCACTGGGTATAAAGATATTCTTGAAGAGCTACTGTTTCTCAAGATTGCCAAAAGGTTTTTGAAAAGAAAAAGCAAGCTTAAGGTTTGCAAAATTTAGGAGAGACAAAACGTGGCAGAATCTGTGAAAAACAGAACAACAGGTAGTAAAGAATTTTTTAGGGGCACTTCTGCAACTCAATCAGAAAACACAGAACATACGAAAGTTCCATGATTGTGTAGAGCACTCTGTGTAAACAATTCAGCTCAAAATTATGAACTGGTGATTTATTCTGATTTTTCCCGTCACGAAGACAAAATCTGTTTTCTGGATAGCATGTCACAACTTTCACTTCCCTTGTCATATGAGGTTATAACTTGGCACAAAGCTTGAAAATAAAGATACAATGATGTTTCTATAGTAGTAAAAATCATCAAGACCACAAAAAACAGAAGTAAAAACATCTTGGGTTGCCTCCCAACAAGAGCTTTCTTTGAAGCCTTTAAGCTAGGCATACGGATTATAGAAGATGCTCTCACAAGAATAAGACTTTTGAAGAAAAATAGAGGTTGAAGAAGCAAATATGAAACACATTTAAGCCTAACCCACTTCCTATGCATAGGCATCTTGTAAGAAAATAAATCAAAGAAGCACATAGTGACATGCATAGGAAGGTGGAACAAGAATAACTTCAAAACTTTCAACACAAAGAGAGGAGTTTTAGTAATATCGAAGTTTCTACAACCAAACTTCCCTCTCTCAAAATAATTTTCAGTAGTATCATGAAAAACATCAAGAATATCACTATCACATAAATCATGTTGTTCATGACCTGCAAGCACACGTGTATAATTTTCAACACGGTCTTTAGGATCATAAGATAAATGCATCCCAACACATTGAGCCTAAGAGCACAGTTCTCCGAAATATGAGTTGGATATTTCAAAAGGATAATAGGAAAATAAAGTGTGGGTGCAATAGCAAAAATTTCATGCTTAACATGAGGAACTATAGAAAGTTAATCTCCGTAAGCATCATCCATACTGGCATAACGGCCATAAGCATAGAAGGCATCAACTTCATCAAATAGGGATATTTCAAAAGAATCCATGTGATCATAACACTCATGTAAGGTAAGAGTCAAAGATTTACTCTCATTAGTAGGTAGACGTGGATGGCTCCATTCTTCCTCCTCTTGTTCTTCACTCTCCTCCTCTTTTTCATCCAAGGATCTTTCAGGTTCAGCAATTTCTTCTTCCATAGAGTCCTGCAAATCATTAGTCTCTTCCTCTGGGGGATAGATTCTCTCAAGATGATCAGTAATATAATAATTTGCATCGTAATTTTCCAAACAATAGTTAAGTATAGCAAGACTCTCAGATTTGTAAGGGGCATCATCAGTATTTTTAAGAAGAGAAGTAATTTTAGAAGCACCCTTATAAGCAATAAATTATTCTATTTCCTCTGCATCATAAAAATCATAGTTTCTCTTAGCATAAGAAGCTAAGGTTTCATCATCATTGTACTCACATTGGAAAGTAAGGTGTTTGTGCCTCATAAAGGTACAAGATTCATCCCTGCAGAAAGATATATCATATATTGAGCACAAGTTTCTAGCATACTCATACACCTTTTGAGACAAGCGGTGTTCCTTGTACCACTTTTGTTGATCCTCGGTGAATCCTCCATGCCAATAAGATCTGGTTTCAAAGAACTCAGACACTGATTGGCAAGTAAGGAACTAGACATATTTTTTTGAGTTTTGATAAAGGACACTAAAGATAAAAACTGGAAGGTATACTAACAAGACCGAAAAGTAAAGGTAAGAGGTGGTGGGTCACTCCCCTATCTTATCACTCGGAGTCCCCGGCAACAGCGCCCGAAATTCGCTTGATACGCAAGAGAGGATTGCTTCTCGCCCTTCGTTGGTTACCCCAAGTGGAAGGTAAGATGCAACGTAGCATCAAGTTTCCCTCGCTGAAGATACCGAGGTTGAGTATCGACCAGTAGGACTCTGACGATGACAAGTAGGTGTCAGCGGCGCACCTGTCGCGGACCTGCACACAACACAATTAACTTTTCTCCCAACGAAGTTCAGAGAGGTTGTCAATCTCTCCGGTCTTGTTGTTTACAAAGGATCAACAACATAGGATAATGATAATGATAGCAACTGAATGTAAAAAATCAAGAAAGTAAATGAGCGTGTAAACAGTGATGAGAATATGGACCGGGGTCCCGTGATGTTCACTAATAATGTCTCTCTCCAAAAAGACAATAAGACTGCTATGCGAGGTAAAACATTTACAGAAGAGCAATTGACAGGATTATAAATGCACCGCAATGCTAACTATGCTACAAAAGAAAGGAAGTGGCTCAAAAGCATGGGCAGTACGCGAAAATAAGTAGACTGAAATCCATCTGCATCTACTACCAATCATCCACCTTGAGATATCTATCCAGAACATCTCGCTTGTATTAAGTTGCGAGCCCCCCAAAGTGTAAACCCAAAGCAACAGACAATTGCATTAAAAAGAACTTTGCGTACAGTAAACAATCCTTGTAACCGCGGTTACAAGCACCATTGTTTCCCCCTTGTGGCCACAACACATCCCCTAGACTCATGTTTCTGTCACTCAAGCGTGTCATTAGGGGGCATGTACCCACAATCGAGCATAACGTTCCCTCTTGGAGTCACTACCTACCACTTGGAAAAAGCAATAAATAGCAACGGAGAATATGCAAGATTTACTTCGGAAGAAAAATACAAAAGACAAGAACCAATTATATTACTCGATCACAATCTGAACATAATATCATATTCCATCAGATCCCATCAAACTCAGCATAACAAAAGTAGAAAGAATTACATATGTTCCTCGATCATGTAGGGCAGCTCACGAGGTCTAAACCATGAAGAACAAAGAGGGGAGGAGAACATCACATAGCTAATGATCACGGACCCATGGTCCAAGGTAGACTACTCAAGTCACATCCGGGATACGTCCATTATGGAGGAGAAGCTCCCGGAGGTCGATCCTCCCTCCGGCAGGGTGCTGTGGAGGGTCCTGACCGTGCTTCCGATCTTGGAAGCGCAGCGGCGGCGGAACAGAGGAGAATTTGCGAAATAGTGTTCTGTCTTCGGAGTTTCCCCGTGACGGAGAATAAATAGGCGAAGGGGGGCAGCCAAGGGGGCCACCAGGGGCCTATGCGCCCCCTGGTGCGGCCAGGCCCTTGGCCACGCCAGGTGGCCGCCTGGGTGCCTGGTGGTGGCCCCCTGGCCCTCCTTCGGGCTTCTGGAGTCTTCCGACACGCTCATTTTTTATCTGATTTTTCCCTGATTTTTGGAGCATTTTTATATGGGGAAAAACTGAAATAGAAAAACAGCAGAAAACAGGAACTAGCACTGGGGTGCACTGAGTTAGTAGGTTAGTCCAAATATGATAAAAAGTGTATGAAAGTGTATCTAGATAAAAGCAATATCACACAAAACATGCATGGAGAGAGCAGAAATTATCGATACTTTTGAGACGTATCACCCTGCAACATCCACCTCGTCATGACTTGATCTTCATGTCATACATGTTCCTGCTACACTGGCAGCGGCATACATTGCATACATCATGATAGCTACATCTTCTTTATGTTTGAGTACCTTGTAAAGTGTGAATATCTTCTATACCCTCTTGTAAAATAGAGTGTTGCCCTTAAGTGAGGAAAAGATCCCAAAGTGGACAAAATAAAAGATCCCAACGAGGACAAATGAGAGTTAAATATAAAGAGCCATTGAGGCCACCAAAAAATACAAAGAAAGAGAAAAAATAGAAAAATAAATAAAAAGAGAGAAAGGGGCAACACTACTATCCTTTTGAAAGATCCACACTAGTACTCCCTCTTATCCTTGTACTCCATAGAGATGATCATTCATGCATACAGCTATGTGGGGACCTTCACACTGTAGACCTTGGCTTGCATATTCTAAGGATGAGCCTCCTCAAAACAGCTCTAGGTCTTCATGAGAGAGCAGGTTAGATGCACCCCCAATAGTTCCTTTGGAGATCTTTTCAGCTCATATGTGCATCCATTTCATGGAAATCCCTACTCCTCACATCATATCTATCATTTGGCCATCTCGCCTATGATTGTCCTCATTAATGCGAGCCTTTCTCACCTTTTTGTGTTCCTCCACCATATTTCTCTCTTTTCCATCCTAAGTGTCAACTCTCGTGCTTACGCTCATCCATGGCATGAGTGCTCAAAATATCGAAAAGGAGTGGATCAAATTGACTTGTACCCGGCTAGTGGTCTGGGGACGAGTCAAGATAAGATTCCAAAGAAGACCAAGTGTGAAACTTTAGTAGATTGAGTTCTCAACAAAAATAATTTTTCTCGTATTCCCTATCCCCCGTCTTGCACGCAAACACCATTTGGAGACATTCGAGTCACGGACAACGAGAGCTCTTGCACCTAATGTTCTTTCGTTGCTTGTTCCAATGCTAATATAGACTCTTGCATGTTATGACTTGAATTGAATCACATACCTTGATTTATTTACTTTTCAAAGTCTCTATATGATTGCTAGCATGTCACCACAGAAATTATGCCTATTATCATTTACCTACTCGAGGACGAGCAAGAATTAAGCTTGGGGATGTTGATACGTCCCAAACGTATCTATAATTTATGCTTGCTCCATGCATGTTTTGTGTGATATTGCTATGATCTAGATACACTTTCATACACTTTTGATCATATTTGGACTAACTTATTAACTCAGTGCACCCCAGTACCAGTTCCTATCTTCTGCAGTTTTTCTATTTCAGGTTTCCCCCATATTAAAATTTCTCTAAAAATTTGGGAAAAATCACATAAAAAATCAGTGTTCCGGAAGCTTCCTGATTCACCGAAGAAGGGCCAGAGGGGGCCCACCTGGTGCCCAGGCGGCCAGTGGGCGCGGCCCAGGGCTTGGCCGCGCCGGGTGGCCTCGTGGGCGACTAGTGCCCCCCCGGTGCCCCCGTTTGGCTCATATTTATTCTTCCGTCGCAAAAGCACTGATTCCAGAACCCTTTTATCCAAAAGCAATTCCAATCTCCGCCGCCAGCGCCAACAAGCTTTGGGGGACCAGAATTCCTGTGTCGGCACCCTGCCGGGAGGGGGAAGTACCCCCGGGTTCATCTCCATCGTCGTTGCTTCCTCCCTCCATGATGCGGGAGTAGTCCCTCATCTGGGCTAAGGTTTCTACCAGTAGCTATGTGTTCTTCTCTCTCTCCCATGATGTAATCTTTGTTGTGATCATAGGCTATGTTAATATAGGGTGATCCCATGATATTTCCTCTTCCTCTATGTATTGGATTGATTTACTCACTTGATCTTATCTAGTATAATCCCCGAGACCATGGTGACAACGGTCTATTGGACATGGAGTTGCCACTAGTGAAAGTATGAAGCCTAGGCATTGTTTCTCACCATTGTTACACCGTTTGTGCTCACTTTTGTCACATGTTTGCTTGGTGCACTTTTTATTACAGATTTATATTACTTTGCTTTGCCACACCTATCACCCATATTTTACCATCTCTTCGACAAACTAGTGCACCTATACAACTCCTAGTTGTATTAGGTGTGTTGGAGACACAAGAGACTTCTTGTATCTTAATTGCATGCTTGCTTGAGAGAGACCATCTTCAACATCTACTTCCCTGAGTTCGATAAACCTTAGGTCATCCACTTGAGGGAAATTGCTTTTGTCCTACAAACCTCTGCGCTTGGAGGCCCAACATAGTCTACAAGAATAGAAGCGCGGCGGCGGCAGAACGGAGGCGAGATCGCGAAAAAGGGTTCTGTCTTCAGCAGAATCCCGTCACGGAGAATAAATAGGGAAAGGGGGGCAGCCAGGGGGCCCACCAGGTGTCCATGCGGACCCCTGGCGCGGCCAACACCTAGGTCGCGCCACCACGGCGCCTGGACCCCTGGGGGTGGCCCTCTGGCCCCACCCAGGTGATTCCGGAAGGTTCTTCTGCGCTGATTTTTTATCTGATTTTTCCCAAATTTTTGGAGCACTTTTAACATGGGGGAAACATGAAATAGAAAAAATAGCAGAAAACAGGAACTGGCACTGTGGTGCACTGAGTTAATAAGTTAGTCCAAATATGATCAAAATTTTATGAAAGTGTATCTAGATCATAGAAATATCACACAAAACATGCATGGAGCAAGAAGAAATTATAGATACGTTTGGGACGTGTCAACATCCCAAAGCTCAATTCCTGCTCGTTCTCGAGTAGTTAAATGATAACAAGCATAATTTCTTTGATGACATGCTAACAACAATAAGAACTTTGAAAGTAAAGCAATCAAGGTATGTAATTCAATTAAAGTCATAACAGGCAAGAGTCTATATTAGCATTGAAACAAGCAACATAAGAACATAACGGTGCAAGAGATCTCGTTATCCATTACTCGAATGTCTCTAGATGGTGTTTGTGTGCAAGAAGGGGCAGATGGGAATACGAGGAAAAATATATTTGTTCAGAACTCAATCTACTAAAGTTTCACACTTGGCCTTCTTTGGAATCTTATCTTGACTCGTCCCCAGACCACAAGACAGGTACAAGACAATTTGATCCACTCCGTTTCGATATTTTGAGCACTCATGCAATGGAAGAGCGTAAGCACAAGAGTTGACACTTAGGATGGAAAAGAGAGAGATATGGTGGAGGAGGAAGACAAAAAGGGTGAGAAAGTCTCACATCAATGAGGACAATCATAGGCGAGAAAGCCAAATGATAGATATGATGTGAGGAGTAGGGATTGCCATGCAATGGATGCACATATGAGCTAAGAATAGCTTTCCAATGGAACTACTGGGGGTGCACCCAACTTGCTCGCTCATGAATACCTAGAGCTCGTTTGAGGACGCTAATCCTTGGAATATGCAAGCCAAGTTCTATAGTGTGAAGGTCCCCACATAGCTATATGCATAAATGATCATCTCTATGGAGCGCAAGGATAAGAGGGAGTACGAGTGTGGATCTTTCAAAAGGAATAGTAGTGTTGCCCCTTTCTCTCTTTTTATTTCTTTTTCTCTTTTTTCTATTTTATTTTTATTTTTGGTGGCCTCAATGGCTCTTTCTATTTAACTCTCATTTGTCCTCTTTGGGATCTTTTAAATTTGTCCTCTTTGGGATCTTTTGCTCACTTAAGGGGAACACTCTATTTTACAAGAAGGTATAGAAGATCTTCACACTTTACAAGGTCCTCAACATAGATAAGATGCAGCTATCATGATGTATGCAAATGTATGCCCCTGCCAGTGTAGCAGCAACATGTATGACATGACGATCAAGTCATGAGAAGTTGGATGTTGCATGGAAATATATCTTGGAAACGCTATGGAAATACCTTGATCGGTAGGTATGGTGGTTGTTTTGAGGAAAGATATAAGGAGTTTTATGATGATAGAGCGTCTCATGCCAAGGGTTTGGATGCACCGGCGAGGTGGAAGCCAACTCTCGGAATGAGAAGAGGGCAATGCACGGTACCGAAGAGGCTAGCAAATATGAGGCGGTGGAAGTGTCAACTTTCAATACTTACATTACTCCGAAGAACTCATGCACTTATTTTCGGTAACTCTCAATCTAATGAGGAGGTTCACAAAGAGACAAGTACCCCTAGGAGGAGTGTATGGGGGTTTGGTTATCCTTGTGCATCCGCGACTCATGGTACGTGAGGATACTCTAATATCCGATCCCTCCAAAAATTAGTGATCCATCTGGTAGCTAGATTTCTCAACTAGTTTTTGTAGGTTTTGAAAATAAACATGGATTGTCCAAAATACGACACCTATCACTAATAGGCTAGAGATATTGACACCAAAATTTCAAACATGACTCAAAACAATACCTCAAAACTATTGCAAGTTACTACTACAAGTGAATAGCAACCTCAATTACCTACTTGCAAGACAAGACACAACTCAGTGCAACAAACAACTCTCTTAACAATATAAACATGAAAAGTAAAGACAGTTCCAGCAACAAACTAAACTAAACTAAAGCTAAAGCTCTTGAAGAAGATAAACATCAAAACTAAGAGCTAAACATGGCAGCACCTACGAAAAGATAAAGAACACTCACCAGAAAAAAGATAAGCATGAAAATCCTATGATGTGTTCTAGATTGAAGTGGAGTGTGTTTATCTCCCACACAAAGAAAGTTGGATTCTAACTTATTATGAAAATCAAGCAAGGATATAGAAAACTAAAAAGGAAAACTAAGAGCGTGACGCTCCAAGCATAGCACATAACACATGAAGTGATAAAAATATAGTGAGACGAAGGACGAACTGATGATTGTTGATGGAGAAGGGGATGCACGGAGGCATCCCAAAGCTTAGACTCTTGAGTGTCCTTGAATATTTATTGGGGATGAATGGGGGCATCTCCAAGATTGAGCGTTTGACACTCCCGGATCTTCTTTCATCATCTTCCCTCTTACACTTGAAAACTCCCTTCATACATAACTCATCATAAGCTGATTAGAGAGGTTAGTACCCTTAATAAAATAATTTTTCTCCACTGGAAATAAATATATTCTTGAAGAGATACTGTTTCTCAAGATTTCCAAAAAGTTTTTGCAAATAAAAAGCAAGCTTAAGGTTTGCAAAATTAAGGAAAGGCAAAACGTGGCCGAATCTGTGAAAAACAGAACAACAGGTAGTAAATAATTTTGTCGGGACACTTCTGCAACTCAAATAAAAAAACTCAGAACATACGAAAGTTTCAAAATTGTATAGAGCATTATGGTTAAAAAATTCAGCTCAAAAATATGAACTGGTTATTTGTTTTGATTTTTCCCGTCAAGAAGACAAAATCTGTTTTCTGGAAAGCATGTCACAACTTTTGCTTCCCTTATCATAAGAGGCTAGAACTTTGCACAAAGCTTTGAAAATAAAGATACAATGATGTTGCTACAGTAGTAAAAATCGTCAAGGCCACTAAAAATAGAAGTAAAAATATCTTGGGTTGCGTCCCAACAAGCGCTTTCTTTTACGCCTTTAAGCTAGGCATAAAGCAAAAGAAGAATCAAAGGTCCCCGAGATCATCAGAGTCATAAAAACCTTCAAATTGATTTTCAACAAGCTCATTCTTCTTTTTCCTAGGGAAGAGGTACTTACCTTTCTCTTTTCCACGTAAGAGTATGTGGCCCTTACCAATATCAATGAAGCCTTTCATAGCTCGGAGGAAGTCCCTTCCAAGCACGATGTTACTTTTGTTTGGCTCCATGACGAAGAAATCCATCGTTGCAACCCTATTAAGGAATGTGACTTGGAATTCTTTTACTTTTCATTTTACTTCTGAAACATCTCCATTAGCATGTTCATGATAATATGACAATTTATCCATGTTTAGTTTCAAAGAATCATAAACTATTTTTGGCATTGTAGAAACCATGGATCCAATATCACAAAAAGCAAGGAATTCTTGGTTAGAGATGCTAATCCTAACAAAAGGCTCCCAGTCAGCATCTATCTCCAACATTTCTTTCTTGTTGGACTTAAGTTCCTCTACCTTTCTCAAGTCTAGAGCATCCATCCTCTTTTCAATAGTGGAAAGTCTATCTACAATAGTGTCAATGTTGCGATCATAAACAAAATAGCTAGATAGACGATGCAAAATATCAAGAGCTCTAGCTTCATCACACTCTAAAAAGACCATGGTAAAAATTTCTAACACAATTTTTATAGGTATCCAAGGCATAATTCTCTTATGTGCCTCAGAAATTCTGTCCCATGCCTTCTTCATATTTTCTCCATCCCTTTGATGGAAATCTAGAACTTCCGATTCCCTCAAAGCACCAAGTCCTAACATGTTCATCTAAACAAGAAGGACTACTAAAGGAAAGGTAAATATATTTTTTGTGATTTTTGATAAAGGACACTAAGATAAAAACTGAAAGGTAAACTAACAAGAATAAAAAGCAAAGGTAAAAGATAGTGTGCAACTCCCCTATCTTAGCACTCGGAATCCCCGGCAACGACACCAGAAATTTGCTTGATGGCGTGGAAGTGGTAATGGCTTCTCGCCCTTCGTTGGTTACCCCAAGTGGAAGGTGAAAAAATATGCATAAATATGATGAGTCGGCGAGGATAAGACCTCGAGCCACCCCGGAGACCCCCCCAGCCCTAACCCTAGCCTCTCAGGTCCGTTGCCGCCCTCCATTTTCTCCTCCCTCTCTCTGGATCAAACCCGCCCGCGCACTCGTGGATGCGCTGTCGTCGCCGGCGCGGCCAACGAGCCCCCCTCGCCCGTCCGAGCTGTCCTCCACACTCGTCGTCGTCGACTTCGTCTACTTGCCGAATTAATCGTGCTCAGAGCCACGACACACCGTGAATCGACGCTGTCTTCGTCCTCTGCCCCGCCGCCCTAGAGATGGCTTGGATTTGCTTTTGCTTCACCGGCCAGACTCGGACTGTGAAGGAGCTTGGAAGGGTGAGGGACCTAGACCCCTGAGTGCATAGGATATAGTCCGGCGGATGGCTTCTCTGCTGAGCCTAGGATGGGATGCGATGTGTCGGATAGCCTCGGTGGGGCATTCCCTAACAAGGTGTACGCCACCCTAGAGATCCGAGTGTGCAGGCTGAACAGTAGTGCACCCCTGCAGGGAGTTTAATCTATTCGAATAGCCGTGTCCACGGTAACATGACTCTTTATGCCGAAGCTGGGCCTTACCACTACAAACTACTACTATTAAACTATATCGTTCCGGGTTTTCTTCCTTGCAGGGAAGTCGAGGAGGGGAACTCGGAGGCATATATTCTTATTAATTATTATAACTTACTATTATACAATGCTTCAACAAATTCTGCTGCATTATTATTACATTCATGTTATTGAACTGTTGGCTGTTCTCTTCTTGTGCTGCAAGACACGTCAGAAGATGCTGTCTTCGATAGGCCTAGCTTCTTATCCTTATTTTCATTTCTAACTATCAGTCCACTATATACAGCCTCCCCCTTCCTTTTGATACAAATGCATAAAGGCTTAGTAGCAGACATAAGACTCGCGGGTATACTAGATACTCACCCTTGCTTTATTTCCCCCTTTATGTTTTTCCTCATCGTCCGCTGCAGTCGACCTTGGATCCCAGGAGCAGGAGTACCCTAGAGGCGGCTACTACTACGTCGAGACCCCCGCTGACCAGGACCAGGAGTAGTTTCGGAGGCTCCCAGGAAGGAGGCCTTGCCTTTTCGATCTGTATCTCTGATGTTATTTGTGCTAGCCTTCTTAAGGCAAAACTTGACTAACTATGTCTGTACTCAGATATTATGGTTTGTATAACTTATGTATTCGGGTCCGTGTGACCCCCTTATCTTGTAACATATTGGTTTATCCTTTTGTGTTTAGTGTTGTGCTGTGATATTCTCACCGTGGCAGCCTAATCTCAGTTGTGTACCCTGCGTGTATGATTACTGTACACGGATTGATTTTGGGGGCGTCACAGAACTATAGCATGTTCATCTTTGTACGCATTATCCATAGTGGCATCTTGGCCATCAATGAGAAAGTATCAAGTGAGTCCTCAGAATCATAAGATTCCTCATCATAGAAATAATTGGCTTCTTCTTGGGGAGCAAATATTTTATTTTTAAAATCCTCAATATAATCATTTCAAACATAATTCTCAAAGCAATATTGAAGGACTAAAAAATTCCAGACTTGTGAATAGTATCGTAATACTTTTCAACCAAAGAAGCAATCTCATAAGCACCCTTAAAAGCAACATACTCTTCAATCTTTTCAATATCAAAGTAGGCATAAACACCTTTAGCAAAAATAGATAGGATCTCATTTTTATTAATTTCACATTGGAAGGGAAGGTGATTACGATCTTTTCTAGAACAACAAGTGAATCATAAATGTAGCATAAACACTGAGCATAGCAATAAGAAGTATGCATTTGATACAATAAGTGTTTCCCTTTCTGAGATAAGAGATGTCACGTATAATGAGTATGCTCATCCAATTATTTCCCTCAACGAAGTCGGTTGGGTTTTTAGCGCGAGCACAAATTGATCGAAGACGATCCAAGTGAAACATGTCCATCCTACCATATTTGGGTGGTTCCACACCCATGGTAAAGATAGCATCAGTAGGCAGAGAAAGACAAAGACAAAAGGTAGCAACTATTTTTTTGGTTTTTCATATAAGGCACACAAGAAAAAGAAAAAACTGGAAAGTAAACTAAAAATACTAAAAAGCAAAGGTAAAAGATAGTTTTCAACTCCCCTATCTTGAAGATTGGAGTCCCAAACAACGGTGCCATAAATTCGCTTGATGGCACTGAAGTAGTGCTCCTCGTTGGTTACCCCAAGTGGAAGGTTGAGATGTAGCCTAGCAGCAAATTTCCCCTAACATAGAGGATATGGTTTATGTCTCCAGTAGGACTCCGAAGATAGACAAGAAGGTGGTGAAGTAAGTGATTCGCCGTTTGAATAGAATCACTTTCTTAACCTGGACCTGCACACGACACAAGTAACTTTGCTCCCAACGAATTCGGAGATGTTTTCAATCTGTCCGGTCTTGTTGTTTACAAAGGGTCAAACGCACGGTGGAAATAGTGATGGTGATTACAACTGAAAAGGAAATAAAGCAATAAAGAGTTGAAGTGTAAACAATGGTGGAAATATGGATTGGGGTCCCATGATGTTCACTAGTGATGTTTCTCTCCCAAAGTACGATAAAATAGCTAAGCCGGGTGAACAAAGTATAGCTGGGCAATTGACAGAATTATAAACGCACCGCAATGCTAATTATGCCACAAGAAAGTTAGAGGCTCAAAAGTATGGGCAGTACGCCAACAAAAGTAAACGTTATTCATCAGCATCTACTCACTAATAATCCACCTTGAGATATCTATCCTGAACATCTCGCTGATATTAAGTTGCGAGCCCCACCCAAAGTGTAAACCCAAAGCAATAGACAACTGCATTAACAAACTTTGTGTAAGGTAAACAATCCTTGCAACCGCGGTTACAAGCACCGTTGTTTTCTCCCTGGTGGCAGATGGAATGGAAGTGATAATGGATTCTCGTCCTTCGTTCGTTACTGCAAGTGGAAGGTGAGATGTAGGATAACATCAAATTTCCCCTATGTAGAGGATAGGGTTTGTCTCCCGTAGGATTCCGGAAGTGAGAAGTAGGTGTCAACGGCGCAATTGCGGTGGACCTGCACACAATACAAATAACTTTGCTCCCAACGAAGTTCAGAGAGGTTGTCAATCTCTCCGGTCTTGTTGTTCACAAAGGATCAAACACAAGGGATAATGATAATGGTAGCAACTAGAAAGTAAAAGAAGAAAATAAATTGAATGTGTAAACAGTGATGAGAATATGGACCGGGGTCCGGTGATGTTAACTAGTGATGTCTCTCTCCCAAAAGACGATAAAACTGCTATGCGAGGTAAACAAATCACAGGTGGGCAATTGACATGATTAAAAATGCACCACAATGTTAACTATGCTACAAAGAAATGAGGAGGCTCAAAAGCATGGGCGGTATGCCAAAATAAGTAGACCAAAATCCAACTGCATCTACTACTAATCATCCACCATGAGATATCTATCCCGAACATCTCGCTGGTGTTAAGTTCCGATCCCCACCCAATGTGTAAACCCAAAGCAACAGAAAACTGCATTACAAGAACTTTGCGTAAAGCAAACAATCCTTGCAACCGCGGTTACAAGCACTATTGTTTTTCCCCTTTTGGCAACAGCACATCCCCTAGAATCATGTTTCTGTCACTCGAGCTAGTCACCAGGGGCATGAACCCACAATTGAGCAAAACATTCCCTCTTGGAGTCACTACCTACTACTTGGCCAAAGCAATAAACAACAACGGAGAACATTAAACAATTACTCAAGAACATAAATATAAAAGATAAGAACCAAATATATTACTCTATCACAAACTGAACATAGTCTCGTAATCCATAAGATCCCAGCAAACTTAGAATAGCAACAGCAAAAAACTACATATGTGCCTCGATCATGTAGGGCAGCTCACGAGGTCTAATACATGAAGAACAAAGAGGGGAGGAGAACATCACATATCTATTGATCACGGACCCATGGTCCAAGGTAGACTACTCACGGATCATCCAAGGAAGCGTCCAATGTGGAGAAGAGGCTGCCGGTGGTCAATCCTCCCTCCAGCAGGGTGCCGGGAAGAGGTCTGCTGGCAATCCCAATCTTGGAAGTGCGGGGGCGGCGAAACAGAGGCGAGATCGCGAAAAAGGGTTCCGTCTTCGGAAGAATCCCATCACGGAGAATAAATAGGTGAAGGAGTGTCAGAACCCTCTGTTAGGTAATGTGCTAGGATCAAAGTAACCTTGCATCATGTCAAAATTTTCAAAAGGAATCTTTGAAATCAACATCAAAAGAAAATGGGAGAAGGAAACCCCCCAGATGAATTAATTCAAAAGGCCAGATAAAATCTTCTCCAAAATTTCATGTTAGATTTTTGAAAAGTCTTATAAATGAGTGTGATCACATATCAAGTGATGTGGGACCCATCCCATACTCATGGATTTTTCAAATATTCAAACAGTGCCTTGGAATTAGTCAAATAACCCTATTTGAGTTAAGATTCAAATTATTTGAATTTTAAAAATGTTGAAACTTTATGAGTGGCTAGTCTATATTAATATGAGGCCACATAAAAATTTTCAGCATTTAATAAAATGCCTAGCTATTTATTTTAGCTAAGCAAAAAAAATAGCAGAAAAGAAAACAAAGAGAAAAAGGGAAAAAGAACTTACCTGGAAGCAGCCCAACTAGCTCCCCGCAGCCCACCTAGCCGGCCCAGCCCGCGAACCCCCCTTGCCGTCTTCTACCCCGCGCTGCCAAGCAGCTCGGTGGAGAGGCGCCGACGCCGTGGACGCCACCGCGACGCCTTCAAGCTTCCAGGCCTCCCCAGGCCTCATCTCTTCGTCTGGACGCATCCTGGAGCAGCCCCAGTTCATTCCCCTCCCTCCTCGTCGTCTTCCCCTTCCTCTCTCGCCCGATTCGTCGTCGCCCGAGAAGAACGCCGGAGCGCCGTCGAGCCCCCGCGTGGCCACCGTGCTCCTCGCGACGCCTCGAGCTGTCCAGAAGAACCGCAGACGTCGTCTTCGTCTTCCCGTGCGGTGAATCGAGCCAGGAAGCCCCGGAGACTCCACCATCGCCACCAAGTCGCCGCCGGCCACCGTGAAGGACTTCGTCAATTCCGTCGCCGTTGAACCACCCCAGCCTTCGCCACCACCTCTACTGAGTTCCTGGTGAGCTCGGGTTCAAAACCCCTCACTTTCCCCCTTTGATTACTCCCTCTAGCCTTGGCCACCATGAGAGCAGAAGCTCCTCGCCGCCGGGATCCATGGAGACGTTCAACCGCTACGCCATCGAGCCCGCCATGATGTACATCATGTTCCCCGTGCTCCTCCTCGTCGAACCAGCCTAGCCCCGCCTCGATCTGTGCCCTGGAACGAAATCCCGATCACGGCCGTAGCTAGGTCGCCGCAAAGCTTGATGCCGGCGAGCGTACGGTGCACCCCAGCACTTGGTTTCGGTCCCATTCGACGCGCGCGAGTGAGGGATTCAAGTTGATGGTCTCGGCGCTACAAATCGTCGACGGATTCGCCCTCCCCGTGCAGCGCTGCCGCGGTCCAGTCGCCGGCGTGTTAGCCCAAACCCCCTCCCTTAATCACTCGCCTAATGACCCCCTGGGTCACTGACCAGTGGGCGAAGTGGCTTAATTAAGCCACTGGATTAATTAACCCCACGGTTTAATTAAATCCAGCCACTGACAGGTGGGACCCCCTTGTCAGCCCCCCCTGATGCCAGCACTGACGCAATAAATCAATTTAAATGAAATTCTAGAAAATCAAAATGATTTAAAGAATTCCAGAAATTCTAGAAAATACCCCAAACTTTGGAAATTCATAGAAAATTCATATTAACTCCAAATTGGACAAATAATATATGAAAAATGATCAGGAGAAAATTATCTTTCCAAATATGCAACTTTCAACTATGTTTGAGTTGAATTTAAATTGGGACCAGTAGCATATGTAATTTGGTTTATTTGAATTTAATTCAAATTCAAATCAAATGCTATTGCAACTTGGACCTTGGAATTATGCTACAATTCAACCAAACATCAGAGGCATGTTATACACATTTGAAGATGATTCAAAATGATCAAACAAGGTCACATGCAACTTGGTTATTTTGAATTCAAATGTGGAGTTTGAATTTGCAATTCAATTTGCAATATACTCCATTTAAATGGAATTGCTTCACACATCAAAGCATGTACATCAAGATTCAAAATTCCATCATGTGTTTGTGCATTGTATTTACTTTGCTACTTTGCTTGTTGTTTGTCGAGTAGAGGTGGAACCGGAGCAGGAGGCTGTCCCCTTCGTTGAAGACCCAGAACCCGAACCTCGTCAGCAAGGCAAGCAAACCCCCATTGATCATGTCGATAAAATCCCACTTCCCTCTCATGTCTCGCTTATGCATTGTTAAGGATGATCACCATGCTACGTTTCTACCGCATAGATGAACCCATTCCTTTGCATGACCTATCATTTTGTCACAGTAGTAAGAAAACCACAATCCTAGCAAATGTAGGAGTTGTTTGATATCATGTGGCCCCTGCAATGTTATCGCTTAATTCATGCTTAGTATGATACCATGTTGTTACTGTGATGTGAGTCGGGATGGGAATGATCATGTTGATGATGGTAGAAAAGTCTTGGTGAATCGACCCTAATACAAGGTGAACGATGAGAGGTTGTGTAGGAGTACACGGTGGGTTGTCTCGTTGAACACCGCCCTAGTATGAGTTCTTGTGTGGTGATCCAAGATGAAGAGTACAACCACACATTGGGCTCACTGACCCCTCTCAACTTACTAACTCATCCCTTTCGATGTCCAGATGTCGCAATAGTTCGGAGTTCTGGTAGGTCTGTGGCCTGGCTGCTAAGTGAGAGAACGGCTCATCCGAGACCGGCTTATGCACCACGCACACATCACTTGGGTCCACTTCGGTAAACCGGTCGGGTTCACGATAGTGGTAACCAACCCAAGTAGGCGGATTTCTCGGACTAGATCGGCTATGAGGTAACAGTTGTGGTGAGCATCCTCGCTGGCACCCCTTGAATGGTGTCGAGATCAAAGGCGGTAAATGATGATCATGTGTGTGTAGAGGTACACCCCTGCAGGGTTAACAAAACTATTCGAATAGCCGCGTCCGCGGTTATGGACTGCTTGGAAAGCTTAGCTTGATTATTAGACAACTTGAACTGGATACTTCTAAAACACACCAAGATAAGTGTGAGTGCTATGTCGTGCTTTCTCGTGGGGAAGTCGAGGAAGGCACCATAGTGGTGTAATTGGTTGGAGAATGTAGTAGACTCGTGTACGCTTCTTACCTCAAAGTCTGGTACTCGTAGTTCAGGATTAGCCAAGTCAAAGCTGGCACTTCTGCAAGTGAACCCCACCCCCTTTACCTTGATACATGTGCATGAGTAGTATAGCTCCTATGTAAGTCTTGCTGAGTACGACTTTGTACTCACGTTTGCTTACCTCTCAACTTACTAACTCATCCCTTTCGATGTCCAGATGTCGCAATAGTTCGGAGTTCTGGTAGGTCTGTGGCCTGGCTGCTAAGTGAGAGAACGGCTCATCCGAGACCGGCTTATGCACCACGCACACATCACTTGGGTCCACTTCGGTAAACCGGTCGGGTTCACGATAGTGGTAACCAACCCAAGTAGGCGGATTTCTCGGACTAGATCGGCTATGAGGTAACAGTTGTGGTGAGCATCCTCGCTGGCACCCCTTGAATGGTGTCGAGATCAAAGGCGGTAAATGATGATCATGTGTGTGTAGAGGTACACCCCTGCAGGGTTAACAAAACTATTCGAATAGCCGCGTCCGCGGTTATGGACTGCTTGGAAAGCTTAGCTTGATTATTAGACAACTTGAACTGGATACTTCTAAAACACACCAAGATAAGTGTGAGTGCTATGTCGTGCTTTCTCGTGGGGAAGTCGAGGAAGGCACCATAGTGGTGTAATTGGTTGGAGAATGTAGTAGACTCGTGTACGCTTCTTACCTCAAAGTCTGGTACTCGTAGTTCAGGATTAGCCAAGTCAAAGCTGGCACTTCTGCAAGTGAACCCCACCCCCTTTACCTTGATACATGTGCATGAGTAGTATAGCTCCTATGTAAGTCTTGCTGAGTACGACTTTGTACTCACGTTTGCTTAATCTATGTTTTAGATGATGCCACTGACCCCGAAGGTGGCTTCTTCATCGAGCTGGATGACTGAAGACCAACTAGTCTAGTCCCAGTCAGACGACTGGTTCCCTCGTGGAGGGTATGTGTTTAAATAAGGCTTCTTAAGCCATTTGTTAAACTTGTCTGTACTCAGACATAATTTGCTTCCGTTTGTGTTGTAATGTTGGATCACATGTTTGTGATCTCTGTTTGCACTCTATAAGAGTTATCAATAAAATTGTGCACTTTGTAGAGAATTGCAATGGTACATGATGTTCATACAAGGCATGTGTGCTGCGTGTATGTTTATAAAATTCATGTCTTTGTATGGGTTTTCGAGACCTTAGTTGTGTTCTGGCTGGAGGTCTTTCATACACCAAGTGGCCCTTAGATGTGCGCAGCTTGGGGCATCGCGATGCGATTGTTCGAGATTCCGTCTCGTGCACGCTTTGTTGTATGATCGAGCCCGCCCTAGACCCCGACTAAGTGATCGGGCTGGAGTAAGTCTATGTAAGAGTTATGAGATAGTCGATAGTATGGTTGAGGCGACTTGTCTTTGAATATGGGAGTTCACCACCCATATTATTAGACTTGTGTGCGGACGATGAGGACCCATCTGAGTTGAACATCCGGCCTGGATGGGATGCCCCTCACGTACGATGCTTTCCGAGAACGTTCTGTGCTTGGCCTTGTCTACTTAGACAAGTGGGTACGGTTCTCGGCTCTCCATATGACTATGTCTTAGCTGTACTTGCATACGCTAACCCCGGGTCCCGACAAGGAGGGCATACAGGGGGCCCACCAGGTGTCCATGCGCCCCCTGGAGCGGCCAAGCCCTAGGCCGCGCCACCATGGTGCCTGGACCCCTGGTGGTGGCCCTCTGGACCCACCCAGGTAATTCCAGAAGGTTCTTCTGCGCTGATTTTTTATCTGACTTTTCCCAAATTTTCGGAGAACTTTTAATATGGGGGAAACCTGACATAGAAAAACAACAGAAAACAGGAACTGGCACTTTGGTGCACTGAGTTAATAAGTTTGTCCAAGTATGATCAAAAGTGTATGAAAGTGTATCTAGATCATAGCAATATCACACAAAACATGCATGGAGCAAGAAGAAATTATAGATACGTTTGGGACGTATCAGTGGAAACAACACAAACCCTAGTCTCATGTTTCTTCCACTAAAGCTAGACATCGGGGGGCATGAACCCACAATCAAGCATCAACGCTCCCTCTTGGAGTTACTATCTACTAGTTGGCCAAAGCAATATATAAAAAGCAACAAAGAACATGCAAGAATTACTCAAGAACAAAATATAAAAGGAGAACCAAATATATAACTCATCACAATCTAAACATAATCTCATAATCCATCGGATCCCAGCAAACACAGCATAGCAACAACAAGAAAATTACATAGGTGCCTTGACCATGTAGGGCAGCTCACAAGGGCTATGAATTGAAGCACATGATTGGAGAGAAGACATCTCATAGCTGCCTTGGGGCGTGGTCTCCACCCTGGCAGCGCCAGGTGGCCTCCTGAGATGGGGGGTGTCCCCTCTTCGGCTGCCCTTCAGTCTTCTGGAAGCTTCCGTTATGCTGATTTGTTATATATTTTTCTTTGAATTTTTTGGGCACCGTAAATATGGGTAAAAACCTGCAATTCACAAACATCAGCAGACAGAAACTGTCACTGGGTGCATTGAGTAAGTAGGTTAGTTCATATATGTGTAATAAGGTATGGAAGTGTAGCAAAACACATAGCAATGTCACCCAAATGACCATGGAACAAGCAGAAATTATAGATACGTTTGGGACGTATCAAGGCCCAAAACTCTCATACCTAGAGCTCCATATGAAAAGACAAGAAAGATCCCTGGTGAAGGAAGAGTATGGACCTGGCCGAAGAAACAACTTTGAGAGCTCGTTCAAACTTCACACCTTCTAAAGAAAGAAGCTGGGTGCATAGGGAAGGTTGAACTAAAGACAAGATCGGGGGATACTGATGATGTGCTATGCCGGGGGTGGACCACATAAGAGTTTATCCGGTCTCTACGACTGATGGTGTCCCCCATGGTGCATATTGAAGTAGAACTCTAAGAGGAGCACAAATTCTTCTTTCCCAAAGATCGCAAGGCTTGGTGCAGAAGACTAGGACACATAGCTATTTCCATAGTTTTATGTCGGCTATTCCTTGTAACCCTAGGCCTCGCTACCGTTATACTGTATAAAGCAAGGCCAAGAGAGACTCGAGATGATCTTTCCATCAATATTAGTAGAACTAGACACATTGTAACCCCCTCTTTTGAGGTGATTGATGATGTGGATCACACTATCTCGTTGGAAACCCAAGTGGAAGGTGGTGATGTAGATAGTATAAAATTTCCCTTGGCAAAGATACCAAGGTAATCGAACCCAGAAGGACTATGAATACTACATGTAGGTGGGCACCCACAACGGCGCCAGAAATTGCTTGACCTGAACCTACACAAAAGACACAAAATACTCTCGCACCCAACAAGGTAGAGGGCTTGTCAATCCCCTATCTTACTGTGAACAAAAGGTTACCCATATAGGATAGATAAAAGATAGAGTAAAACAAGTAAAGTAAATAAAATAGATAGCGTGTAACGGGTGCAAATTTGTGATGAGGATATGGACCGGGGTGAAATGGCATCGCCAACAACCGCAATGGTCGGATCCAGCAACACTATGGCCCCAACATGCCACACCGGTCATAAGCATCAGCGTATGCCGATTGTTTTGGGAAGGCCTGAACTTTGAGGACTTCAATTATGCTTTGCAAGCACTGGCTGGCCAAGAAGACTAGCTTTGGGCTCAAATTATGATTTGTATGAATTTTTTTTAAAGTTTGTACAAATCTTAAATTTGAAATGAATTTCGAGTTGTTTGATGCATTTGGAATGAAGTGGGGTATTATGATTTGTATCAATTTCGTTTTAATGTGTATAAATCACATTTTAAAGTTGGTTTCTACTTATTTGCACGTATATGACTACAAGAGAAGGAGATAGACAGTTTAAATGAAAAAAATACAAAAAAAAATTAAACATGTATCTAGAATTACTAGTTCCCAACCACGGGTGGAGTGGAACCCAACAAGAAAATCAATACAACTAATCGAATATCATGAACCTAAGAAGACAATACCCAAAGTTTTTATTCAGTCATTTAAATTATAGAAGAATATCTGAACCTAAGAATACAAACAAGTTTCGCTCGTCGAAGAGAGAAGGTTCATATGAATCTATGATTCATTCGATAAGCCTTTTCTCTGGAATATAAGTTAAGAGAGTTTCAGATTGCCTTGTAGTTCATATTTGAGAAGTTCTAATAAAGGATTTCCTTCACAAAAAATTGTAATAAAGAAATGAGAAATTCAGTAGAGTTGCTCTTTAGCCATCATAAATGTAAATCACCCCACCTGAAATGCTCCAAAACAACAGCTCAACGGTTCGACGAGCGTGCCCAACCGAATCCACTAGTCTAAAAACAAAAGAATCCTGCCAACCAGGTCGCATAACCAGTCTCTCGCTGATTGCGCTAAGATCCAACGACTACCATTCAGCACTAAGGTTTCATTCAACCACCATAGTTGTGTGCTAGGGTTTTGAGGCGGCCAACGAGGTTATCCAGGGTTTGACCAACATTCAACTAATGTAGTTTGTGCAAGAAGTGCGTCAAGTTTTTTCATAACCCTCTCAATTTTTTACCATATACTATGTGAATGAAATGATGATACCATGCCAAGTCTCATCCTTTTTAGAGGTCATATTTTCAATTTATTGGTCATTTCCTATAGAATATACCATTAAATGCATTAAAATTAGCAAATGAATTAAAAAATGGTTGAAATTTGACTATGAATGCTTCATGTTGAACACAAAAAAGTTTGAAGTTGAAATAATGTTTAAAAAATGAGTTGTCTTTGTAATGTGGATGTTTTCGATTGAAACCGTGATACCCAGAAAGGAATTAATGGTCCAGTTTGTACACGAAGTGCAAAAAGTTTATTTTTTATATTCCTCTCAATTTTTTACCACATGCTATGTTGGGGAAATGATGATACCATGACAAGTCTCATCCTTTTTAGAGGTCAATTGAATTGATTTTCAATTTGTACGCCATTTTGCTAAACACAAGTCATTAAAAGTATTAAAATTTACAAATGAAGTTAGAAATGATTGTAATTTAAGGATGTAACTATGAATGCTTCGTGTTGAACACATAAAATTTTTGGAGTTGAAATTATTTTAAAATAATGAGTTGTCTTCGTGATCTTGTTGTTTTCGATTGAAACCCTGATACTTCAAAAAGAATGGTCCATTTTGCACATGAAGTGCATCCAATTTTTTTCATGATCTTATAAAATTATTACCACATACTATGTGGGTGAAATGATGACACCATGCCAACTCTCATCCTTTTTAGAGGTCATTGAATATATTTTCAATTTTATGGTCATTTTGCTCAAAAACTTATCATTAAATGCGTTAAAATTAGCAAATGAAGTCAGAAACTGTTGAAATTTTAGGATTTGACTTTGTATGCTTCATGTTGAAGACATAAAAAGTTTGGAGTTGAAAGGATTTTAAATCTAGTTCAGAGAAGGACATAGAATTGACATAACATGTAAAAAGAATTACTTAACAACCATTACATTCACATGCACTTAAGGGTCACTCCATTTAACATACAGTGCTAAACATACAATAGTGAACAAGACGTCTTTGAGGAAAGCGTTGCTTATGATCTTCATGACAGAACATCTTCAATCAACAAGAAAAACCCTTCAGTGCCTTTGTATATCATGAGAAATATGTTGTCTCTAATTTCATTTGTGGACGAATTACCATCACATCATTCCACTTATCAATGTGAATTGTTCCATTTCGTTTTTTGAAGAATTGTTCCATTTCTAGGGGAAAGGTTGTACTTTGACATCACCCTTTTGTTCTGACCAATAGCTAGTGTTACTAGATCAGTAGAGAACATCAATTCAGGAAAAACTAAAGGGGAAATACATGTTACAAAACCAATAAAAATTATAACACTTTATGAAGGTACAGTTTACGAAAACATATATAATGCTATGTACATGGATTTTTTCATTGGTACAATTCATTCTTTTCAAGGTATGCACGAGTGGTACACATAATCCCATTATGAACCTACTATGGAAACACTTAATATATGATTCAAGTCTTCCAATAAATTCTATGAGATGCTCCAAATCTTAACAGTGAAATTTAGATTGAGGACTAATCTTCATGTCTTTAACTATATGTTTAAAAATCTCTACATGAAAATAACGTGCTTGTTTATAATTATTATAAATTTTCTCCTTAAAGAATGATTGATAGGCCAGGACAGATACCTGCAAGACTTGAAAGAATACTAACTTTGATTATTAGTCCAGCAAAATATCTGATTTGGTAACGCTACCTGTATGATAATACTAGGTTGGCTTATATCCACTAACACTTTCGTTGCAGATTTTGGCTCACATAACATGTAGCAAACTTTCTCCACATGCCTTTCTGAAAATACCAGCGACCTTCAACATCGGTATTAAGCCGAACTTTGAACTTATATCCATGTTTTGTCTATAACGTAACCTTAGTTGAGTCTTCATTCAGGTAAATTGAGAACTTATGAGCCAGAGGTGATGTTGCAAAGAAAGGGATGAACTGCAGGAAATATATAGTGAGGATGAGCAACCAAATCACTGAATTTAAATGAGATTTCAATGTAAGTGAGAACCATGCTTGAATTACATCCGGGTAAGAGGGGTGTACAAGAACATACTGTGCTCTTCAAGAAGTCATCTTGGACAGTGATATTAAAAAACTCGTGTGTGAGGTCGAGGATGCACATTCCTCCCTTGTGATGACACTTAGGGCACTGAAATTGAAACCTCAGATGAGACTCAAGAAAAATGCATCCACGGAGATTGAATTTAGGGGGATTATCGGCTAGGTATAGACATTGAATTCGATGTACAAGATACAATGAAGATTCCACTCACCTTCATCTCCATTAGAAATTATCAATATGGTGTGTAGGCGGGCATGACTTCAGGGACTGTGTGTGGGAACGGCTCAGACACGATGACGGTCACGGCGATGCCAACTGTGTGGGGTAATGGATGTGTACGAGCTGTGAAATGGTGTGTGAGAGAGACAACAATGAACTAGGCCCCACCTTTCATATGATGCTTTGGCCCCACATGTCATAAGTTGCCTCAGATGCCTCGACCCCACCTATCAGGATATAGCACGAGGTAACGGTCAAAGGCTTTGACTGGATGCCATTGCTCCATTTGGGCTTGTGTGAGTAGGTGGTGGAGGCGGGAGGGAAAATGTGAGCAAAGTTATTGTGATTGGGAAAAATTGAGCAAAACTAAGGAAAGAATGGCACATGAATAGAAAACCCAAAAAGATATGTGATTGAGATCCTCTGTTGTAATAACATGATTGTTACGGTTATTTTCTTGCGAATTTCAACTGTACACATATATTGTAACGATAGTTTCATCATTGCAAAGGATTCTAACCCTTAGTATCTGTCTTTCTCCCTTTGAGAACTAAGTGACGCCCCACGCATTGTTGCAAATAATCTTAGTAAAAAAGCATATAAATATGTGCTACAAAAACATCTAAAGCTAATGGCAAATAAATGCAAGTTTAACAAATATGAAACATATAAAAATAAAAACAATATTAAAAGAATCTAATTTCTAATAAAATGTGAAAGATGAATTCTAATACAAAAACAACTTGTGACTAACATGCATAAATTGATGATGTGGCATCAGTGCATGCATTGAGTAATGAAAAAATATGTAATTTTCCCCTCCCTCTCTCTCTGGATCAAGCCTCGATCATGTAGGGAAGCTCACGAGGTCTAATCCATGAAGAACAAAGAGGGGAGGAGAACATCACATAACTACTGATCACGGATCAATGGTCTAAGGTAGACAACTCACAAATCATCCGGGAAGCGTTGATACGTCCCAAATGTATCTATAATTTCTTCTTGCTCCATGCATGTTTTGTGTGATATTCCTATGATCTAGATACACTTTCATACACTTTTGATCATATTTGGACTAACTTATTAACTCAGTGCACCCCAGTGCCAGTTCCTTTTTTCTGCTGTTTTTCTATTTCAGGTTTCCCTCATATTAAAAGGGCTCCAAAAATTCGGGAAAAATCAGATAAAAAATCAGCGTTCCGGAAGCTTCCAGATTCACCGAAGAAGGGTCAGAGGGTCCCCACCTGGTGCCCAGGCGGCCAGTGGGAGCGGTCCAGGGCTTGGCCGCGCCGGGTTTCCTCGTGGGCGACTGTTGGCCCCCCCGGTGCGCCCCTTTGACTCCTATTTATTCTCCCGTCGCAAAAACCCCGATTCCAGAACCCTTTCCTCTAGAAGGAATTCCGATCTCCGCCGACATCGCCAACAAGCTTCGGGGGACCAGAATTCCTGTGTCGGCACCCTGCCGGGACGGGGAAGTGCCCCCGGATTCATCTCCATCATTGTTGCTTCCTCCCTCCATGATGCGGGAGTAGTCCCTCCTCGGGGCTGAGATTGCTAGCAGTAGCTATGCGTTCTTCTCTCTCTCCCGTGATGTGATCTTCGTTGTGATCATAGGCTATGATAATCTAGCGTGATCCCATGATATTTACCCTTCCTCTATGTATTGGATTGATGTACTCACTTGATCTTCTCTAGTATAATCCCCGAGACCATGGTGACATCGATCTATTGGACATGGATTAGAAGAATATTTTCACGAGTGATTTCCTCTTGTGTGTTGATTTATGATTGAGAGTCTCTTGGTGCTTGTCTTTGACTATCCTTGAGATATGTTGTGGTGATTGTGGTACTCTCTTGGGATGGCCGCGGTGACATTGGGAAATCCATAGATTGAGAACTACGAACTTTGAGGTGTGCTTTTGTAGCCCTACATAATTCTCGTCCTCTCTTGACCACAAAGGAATGACCTCCGAGTGCGTCTCCATTGCATCTTTTATGGGAAATATCATGTGATTAGACTATATTAATGTTGTTGGGAGTTGCCACTAGTGAAAGTATGAAGCCTAGGCCTTGTTTCTCACCATTGTTACACTGTTTGTGCTCACTTTTGTCACATGTTTGATTGCTGCACTTTTTATTACAGATTTATATTACTTTGTTTTGCCACACCTATCACCCATATTTTACCATCTCTTCGCCGAACTAGTGCACCTATACAACTCCTAGTTGTATTAGGTGTGTTGGGGACACAAGAGACTTATTGTATCTTAATTGCAGGGTTGCTTGAGAGAGACCATCTTCAACCTCGACTTCCCCATGTTTGATAAACCTTAGGTCATCCACTTGAGGGAAATTGCTGTTGTCCTACAAACCTCTGCGCTTGGAGGCCCAACATAGTCTACAAGAATAGAAGCGTGCATAGACATCAAGCTATTTCTGGCGCCGTTGCCGGGGAGGTAAGCGTTGAAGGTATATATATTTATATCTTGCAATTAAATCTTTTCGTTTCTTGTTTTTATTTTCACTAGTTAGGCTTATGTAAAATAACAAAAATATAATGAGAGAGCTTTATGAGCTCTACCTTGAGTTGGGACATGAAGTGTTTGAAGAGAAAATCAAAAAGCCTATGGAGCTTTACTATTTTCACAACACTCATGATATTAGCAATGCTATTAGTATGTATTATTTGAATACCTTTGATCCTAATGATATGCAAAGCTATAAGCTAGGGGATGCTACATTTTATGAATATGATCTTTTTAGCCCCCCAAGTTTTGAGGAGGAAATTTATTTTGATGATACTTTGCGTCCTATATATGATGATTATTGTGATGAAACTTATGCTATAAAGAATGAATTCTTGGAAGTGTATCATGATAAGAATGATTCATGTGATAGCTATTTTCTTGAGTTTTCTCCCGCTATTACTAAGGAGAAGGATTTTTCTTATGTGGAGAGTAAAAAAAAATTCTATGCTTGTGGATCATGATAAGAATTTTTTATGTGATACTTATATTGTTGAGTTTATTCATGATCCCACTGAAAATTATTACGAGAGGGGTAAATATGCTTATAGATATTTCAAAAATATCAAGTTCCCTCTCTTTATGTTGAAGGTTTTGAAGTTGCACTTATTTTGGCTTCCTATGCTAATATCTTTATGATTCAATGAGTTATTTCTCTACAAGATCCCTTTGCATAGGAAGCATGTTAGACTTAAATGTGTTTGATATTTTCTTCTTCATGCTCTCTTTTGTTCTTCAACTCTTATTCCTACGAGAGAATCACTAAAATCTTAAGCCTATCTTTATGGCTATCAAGAAAGAGCTCTAGGGAGACAACCCTCGTTATCTTTACTTTGAGTTTTTCATTTCAGTTTTTAGTGGTCTTGATGATTGTTACTACTGTAGCAACACCATTGTATCTTTATTTTCAAGCTTGGTGCCAAGTTATAGCCTCATATGACAAGGGAATTGAAAGTTGTGACATGCTGCCCAGAAAACAGATTTTGTCCTCGTGACGGGAAAAATCAGATTAAATCACCAGTTCATCTTTTTGAGATGAATTATTTACAAAGCGTGCTCTATAGAATCATGGAACTTTCGTATGTTTTGAGTTTTTTGATTTGAGTTGCATAAGTATCCCTAAAAAATTCTTTACTACTTGTTGTTCTATTTTTCACAGATTCTACCACGTCTTGTCTCTCCTAACTTTTGCGAACCTTAAGCTTGCTTTTAATTTGCAAAAACATTTTGGAAGTCTTGAGAAACAGTAGATCTTCAAGAATATCCTGATATCCAGCGGGGAAAAATTATTAATTAAGGGTACTAACCTCTCTAATCAGCTTACGATGAGTTATGTATGAAGGGAGTTTTCAAGTGTGCGATGGAAGATGATGAAAGAAGATTCGGGAGTGTCAAGCGCTCAAGCTTGGGGATGACCCCATGCATCCCCAACAAATATTCAAGGAGACTCAAGCGTCTAAGCTTGGGGATGCCCCCGTGCATCCCTTTCTCCATCAACAATCATCAGTTCGTCCTTCGTCTCACTATATTTTTATCACTTCATTCGTTATGTGCTATGCTTGGAGCGTCTCGCTCTTAGGTTTTATTTTTATTTTTATTTAGCTTCAATTGCTGTGCATAACAATTTAGATCCCGTCTTACTTTGTGTGGGAGAGAAACACGCTCCACTTTCAAAATCTAGAACACATCATAGGATTCTTCATGCCTATCTTTTTGCTGTTGTGTGTTCTTTATCTTTTCCTAGCTACTGCCATGTTTAGTTTTAGTTTTAGTTTGTCTTGAGCAAGAGCCTTAGCTTTCGTTTAGTTTATTGCTAGAACTCTCTTTATTTTTCATGTTTATCATGTTAAGAGAGTTGGTTGTTGCACTGAGTTGTGTGTTGTCTTGACAGTAGGTAATTGAGGTTGCTATTTAATTTTAGTAGTAACTTGCAATAGTTTTGAGGTATTGATGTGAGTAATGTTTGAACTGTTGGTGTCAAGAGATCTAGCCTATTAGTGATTGGTGTCGTATTTTTGGAAATCCGTGTTTATTTTCAAAGCCTACAAAACTAGTTGAGAACTCTAGCTACAAGATGGATCGCTAATCTTTGGAGGGATCGGATATTAGAGTACACTCACGTACCATGAGTCGAGGATGCGCAAGGATAACCAAACCCCCATACACTCCTCCTCGGGGTACTTGTCTCTTTGTGATCCTCCTTATTAGATTGAGAGTTACCAATAATAAGTTCATGAGTTCTTCGTACTAATGTAAGTATTGAAAGTTGACACTTCCACATCCTCATATTTGCTAGCCTCTCCCGTGTCGTGCATTGCCTTCTTCTCACTCCGAGAGTTGGCTTAAAACTTCGCCGGTACATCCAAACCCTTGGCATGATACGCTCTGTCATCATTAACCTCCTTATATCTTTCCTCAAAACAGCCACCATACCTACCTATCAAGGCATTTCCACAGCCTTTCTGAGATATATTGCCATGTGATACGCGAGAGACGATTTATTCTCGCCTTTCGTTGGCTACACCAAGTTGAAGGTAAGATGCAGTGTAGCAGCAAGTTTCCCTCGGTGAAGATACCGAGGTTGAGTATCGGCCAGTAGGACTCCGACGATGATAAGTAGGTGTCAGTGGACCATCTGACGCGGAATCTACACACAACACAATTAACTTTGCTCCCAACGAAGTTCAGAGAGGTTTTCAATCTCTTCGGTCTTGTTGTTTACAAAGGATAAAAAACACAGGATAATGATAATGATAGAAACTGAAAGTAAAAAGCAAGAAAGTAAATGAGCGTGTAAATAGTGATGAGAATATGGACCGGGGTCTTGTTATGTTCATTAGTGATGTCTCTCTCCCAAAAGACGATAAGACTGCTATGCGAGGTAAACAAATTACAGAAGGGCAATTGACAGAATTACAAACGCACCGCAATGCTAACTATGCTACAAAAGAAAGGAAGAGGCTCAAAAGCATGGGCAGTACGCCAAAATAAGTAGACCGAAATCCATCTGCATGTACTATTAATCATCCACCTTGAGATATCTATCCGGGACATCTCGCTGGTATTAACTTACGAGCCCCACCCAAAGTGTAAACCCAAAGCAACACACAATTGCATTCGAAGGAACTTTGCATAAAGTAAACAATCCTTGTAACCACGGTTACAAGCACCGTTGTTTTCCCCCTTGTGGCCACAGCACATCCCCTAGACTCATGTTTCTGCACTCAAGTGTGTCATCAGGGGGCATGTACCCACAATCGAGCATAACATTCCCTCTTGGAGTCACTACCTACCACTTGGCCAAAGCAATAAATAGCAACGAAGAACATGCAAGAATTACTTCGGAACAAAAATACAAAAGATAAGAATCAATTATATTACTCTATCACAATCTGAACATAATCTCATAATCCATCAGATCCCATCAAACTCAGCATAGAAAAAGCAGACATAATTACATATGTGCCTCGATCATGTAGGGCATCTCACGAGTTCTAAACCATGAAGACCAAAGAGGGGAGGATAACATCACAAAGTTACTGATCACGGACCCATGGTCCGAGGTAAAAAAATCATAGCTGGGCAATTGACATGATAAAAAAATGCACCACAATGCTAACTATGCTACAAAGAAATGAAGAGGCTCAAAAGAATGGGCGGTATGCCAAAATAAGTAGACCGAAATCCAACTGCATCTACTACTAAGCATCCACCTTAAGATATCTATCCAGAACATATCGCTGGTATTAAGATGCGAGCCCCACCCAAAGTGTAAACTCAAAGCAACAGACAACTGCATTAAAAGAACCATGCGTAAAGTAAACAATCCTTGCACCCGCAAGTACAAGCACCGTTGTTTTATCCCTGGTGGCAACAGCACATCCCCTAGTCTCATCTTTATGTCACTCAAGCTAGACATCTAGGGGATGAACCCACAATCAAGCATAACGCTCCCTCTTGGAGTTGCAACAAATCACTTGGCCAAAGTAAAATACGGCAACGGATAACATGCAAGAATTTACTAAAGAACACAAATATAAAAGAGAACCAAATATATTACTCATCACAATCTGAACATAATCTCATAATCCATCAGATCCCAGCAAACTCAGCATAGCAACATAGAAAACTACAAAAGAGCCTTGATCATGTGAGGCAGCTCACGAGGTCTCTAAAGTGGAAGCACAAATAGGGGAGGAGTACATCACATAGCTACTGGTCACGGACCCATGGTCTAATGGGGACTACTCACGGCACATCCGGGAGGCGTCCATGGCAATGGATGGTCTCCCGGAGGGGATTCCTTCTTCCGGCAAGGTGCCGGGGCAGCTTCTCCTGGCAGCCCCGATCTTGAAACGGCGGTGGCGGCGCAACAAAGAGGAGAACGGGAATAGCAAATCGATATTAGGGTTTTCCGTCATGGGGGGTAAATATAGGCGAAGGGGGCACCGAGGGGGGCCACCAGGAAGCCAGGAGGCCTCCTAGCGCGACCTAGGGTGGGGCCACGCAAGGGACCCTCCTGGGCCCCCGGTGGTGGCCCTCCTGCCATATCTTGGTTATTCCGGAAGGTTCCGTCATGCTGATTTTTTATATAATTTTTCCGGGATTTATTGGGCACTTTTAATGGCCGGAAAACCTGAAATACAAAAACAGCAGAAAAACAGGAACTGGCAACTGGGTGCACTGAGTTAATAGGTTATTCCAAATATGATAAAAACTGTATGAAAGTTCAAGCAAAACATGGCAAAGTCACACAAAACATGCATGGAGCAAGCAGAAATTATAGATACGTTCGGGACGTATCAACATCCCCAAGCTTAATTCCTACTCGTCCTCGAGTAGGTAAGTGATAACAAGCATAATTGCTGTGGTGACATGCCACACAGCCATATAAAGAATTTTAAGTAGAGCAATCAAAGCATGCAATTCAATTCAAGTCTTAACAAGCAAGAGTCTATATTAGCATTGACACAAGTAAAAAAAGAACAAAAGGTGCAAGATCTCTCGCTGTCCGTGACTCGAATGTCTCCAGTTGGTGTTTGCGTGCAAGACAGGGGATAGGGAATACGAGATAAACAATAATTGTTGAGAACCACTATCTACTGAAGTTTCACACTTAGTCTCCTTTGGATTATTATCTGGACTCGTCCCCAGACCACTAGTCAGGTACAAGTCAATTTGATCCACTCCATTTCGATATTTTGAGCACTCATGCAATGGATGAGCGTGAGCAAGAAATTTGACACCTAAAAGGCGAAACAGAAAGAAGGTGGAGGAGGAAGACAAAAAGGTGTGAAAGGTTCACGTCAATGAGGACAATCATAGGCGAGAGAAGGCCATATGATAGATATGATGTGAGGAGTAGGGATTTCCATGCAACGGATGCACATGTGAGCTAAAAGCTCTCCAAGGGAACTAGTGGGGGTGCATCCAACTTGCTTGCTCAAGAAGACCTAGAGCTCTTTTGAGGAGGCTCATCACTGGAATATACAAGCCAAGTTTTATAGTGTGAAGGGTCCCCACATAGCTATATGCATGTATGATAATCTCTATGGAGTACAAGGGATAGAGGATGAATTACTAGTGTGGATCTCTCAAAAGGAATAGTAGTGTGCCCCCTTCTCTCTTTTTATTTTCCTTTTTTTTTCTATTTTTTGTATTTTTTTGGTGGCCTCAATGGCTCTTTGTATTTCTCTCATTTGTCCTCTTTGGGATCTTTTAATTTTGTCCTCTTTGGGATCTTTTCCTCAATTAGGGGAAACACTCTATATTTTACAAGAATATAGGAGATCTTTCACACTTTATAAAGGTTCTCACATAAAGAAAATGTAACTATCATGATGCAAATGTATGCCTCTGCCAGGGTAGCAGGATATGCAATGATACTAGCGCGTCATGTAGTAATGATTAGGGCATGGCCCAACTAGCATGCGGCTCATCGATCAAGCAAGTGTCATGTATGACATGAAAATCAAGTCATGAGAAGATGGATGTTGCATGGCAATGTATCTCGGAAAGGCTATGGAAATGCCTTGATAGGTAGGTATGGTGTCTGTTTTGAGGAAAGATATAAGGAGGTTTATGATGACAGAGCATATCATGCCAAGGGTTTGGATGTACCGGCGAAGCTGGACGCCAACTCTCGGAGTGAGAAGGAGGCAATGCACGACACATGAGAGGCTAGAAAAATATGGGAAGGTGGAAGTGTCAACTTTCGAATACTCACATTAGTCCGAAGAAATCATGCACTTATTATCGGTAACTATCAATCTAATCAGGAGGTTCTAAAAGAGACAAGTACCCCGAGGAAGAGTGTATGGGGGTTTGCTTATCCTTGCGCATCCTCGACTCATGGTACGTGAGTGTACTCTAATATTCGAACCCTCCAGAGGTTAGTGATCCATCTAGTAGCTAGAGTTCTCAACAGGGGTTTTGGTTTTCGAAAATAAACATGGATTTCCCAATATATGACATCTATCACTAATAGGCTCGAGCTCCTGACACCAAAAGTTCAAACATTACTCTAGTCAATACCTCAAAACTATTGCAAGTTACTACTACAAAGAGAATAGCAAGTTCAACTACCTACTTTCTAGTCAAGACACAAAACTCAGTGCAATAGGCAAACTCTCTAACAAGATAAAACATGCAACCTATAGAAAGTTCAACCTGAGACAAAAGAGAAGATCTAGAAGAAAACTAAAGCACTATAACTAAACAGGCCAGCAGCTAAAAAAAGAAAAAGAACAACTCACAGCTAAAAGAAATAATCATGGAAATCCTATGAGGAGTTCGAATTCAAGCGAAGCATGTTTCAATCCCACACAAAATAAAGCTGGGTATAACTTGTTATGAATAGCAAACAAAGGAAAAAAAAACCTAAGAAAAGTAAAGAGTGAGACGCTCCAAGCATAGCACATAACGCATGAAGTGATAAAAATATAGTGCAACGAGGGAAGAACTGATAATTGTTGATGAAGAAGGGGATGCTTGGGGGTATCCCCAAGCTTAGACGCTTGAGTCTCCTTGAATATTTATTGGGAGTGCACATGGGCATCCCCAAGCTTGAGCGTTTGACACTCCAGGATCTTCTTTCATCATCTTCCATCGCACACTTGAAAACTCCGTTCATACATAACTCATGTAAACTGATTAGAGAGGTTAGTACCCTATTCAAATAATTTTCCTCTACTGCAAATAAAGATATTCTTGAATAGCTACTGTTTCTCAAGATTGCCAAAATGTTTTTGCAAAGAAAAATAAACCTTAAGGTTTGCAAAAGTAAAGAGAGACAAAACGTGGAAGAATCTGTGAAAAACAGAACAACAGGTAGTAAAGAATTTTTTAGGGATACTTCTGCAACTCAAATCAAAAAACTCAGAACATATGAAAGTTCCATGATTTTATAGAGAACGCTGTGTAAAAAATTCAACTCAAAAGGATGAACTAGGATTTTTCTACGATTTTGCCCGTCACGAGGACAGAATCTGTTTTCTGGACAGCATCTCACAACTTTCACTTCCCTTGTCATATGAGGCTATAATTGGCACAAAGCTTGAAAAATAAAGACACAGTGATGTTGCTACAGTAGTAACAATCATCAAGACCACTAAAAACAGAAGAAAAACATCTTGGGTTGGCTCCCAACAAGCGCTTTCTTCTACGCCTTTAAGCTAATCATGAAGATTTTAAAAGGTGCTCTCATAAGAATAAGGATTTGAAGCAAAAGAGAGCATCAAGAAGAAAATATGAAACTCATTTAAGCCTACCCCACTTCCTATGCATAGGCATATTTTAGGAAAATAAATCAAAGAAACACAAAGTGACATGCATATGAAGGTGGGACAAGAACAACTTCAAAAGTTTCAACTTAGAGAGAGGTGTTTTTGTAACATGGAAGCTTCTAAAACCAAACTTTCCTCTCTCAAAGTAATTTTCAGTAGTATCATGAACAACATCAATAATATAACTATCATATAAATCATATTGTTCATGATCTACAAGAAATTGTGTGTAGTTTACAACACGGTCTTTAGGAATATAAGATAAATGCAACCAATCACATTGAGCCTTGATAACAGCACAATTCTCCGGAATGTGAGTTGGAGATTTCAAAAGGATAATAGGACAATCAAGTGTGGGTGCAATAGCAAAAAATTCATGCTTATCATGAGGAAATATAGCAAGTTCATCTCCGTAAGCATCGTCCATAGTGGCATCACGGCCATAAGCATAGAAGGCATCAACTTCATCAAAAAGGGATATTTCAAAAGAATCCATAGGATCATAACATTCATATAAGGTAATAGTCAAAGAGTTACTCTCATTGGAAGGTAGACATGGATGGCTCCATTCTTCCTCCTTTCGTTCGTCACTCTCCTCCTCTTTTTCATCCAAGGGGCTTTCGGATTCAGCAATTTCTTCTTCCATAGAGTCCTGCAATTCATTAGTCTCTTCCTTTGGGGGAAATTTCTTGATGCTAGCAAGGAATATACTTCTCTCGCTCCTCGTTGGTTACCCCAAGTGGAAGGTGAGATGTAGCATAGCAACAGAATTTCCCCTATGTAGAGGATAGGGTTTGTCTCCCGTAGGACTCCTAGAGATAAAAGAAGGTGGTAAAGTGAACAGTGGCGCCGAGGTTGCTAACTTCGCCTGGACCTACACACACATCAAATAACTTTGCTCCCAACGAGTACAGAGGAGTGGTCAATTCCTTCGGCCTTGCTGTTTAAAAAGGATCAACACAAGAGATAATAATGGTGGAAACTGAAAGTAAGAACTGAAAGTAAATTGAAAGTGTAAACAATGATGTGAATATGGACCGGGGTCTCGTGATGTTCACTAGTGATGTCTCTCTCCCAAAAGACAATAAAAGTGCTAGCGAGGTAAACAAATCACAGCTGGGCAATTGGTAGGATTATAAACGCATCGCAATGCTAACTATGCTACAAAAGAAAGGAAGAGGCTCAAAAGCAATGGGCAGTACGCCAAGGTAAGTAGACCGAAATCCATCTGCATCTACTACGAATCAACAACCTTTAGATATCTATCCAGAACATCTCGCTGACATTAAGTTGTGAATCCCACCTAAAGTGTAAACTCAAGGCAACAGACAACTTCATTAAAAGAACCATGCATAAAGTAAACAATCCTTGCACCCGCAAGTACAAGAACCATTGTTTTATCCCTGGTGGCAACAACACATCCCCTAGTCTCATGTTTCTGTCACTCAAGATAGACAGCAAGGGGCTGAACCCACAATCAAGTATAACGCTCCCTCTTGGAGTTGCAACAAATCACTTGGCCAAAGTAAAATACGGCAACGGAGAACATGCAAGAATTTACTAAAGAATAAAAATATAAAAGAGAACCACATATATTACAAATCACAATCTGAACATATTCTCATAATCCATCAGATCCCAGTAAACTCAGCATAGCAACATAGAAAACTACAAAAGTGCCTCAATCATGTGAGGCATCTCACGAGGTCTCGAAAGTGGAAGAACAAAGCGGGGAGGAGCACATCACATAGCTACTGGTCACGGACCCATGGTCCAAGGGGGACTACTCACGGCACATCTGGGAGGCGTCCATGACGATGGATGGTCTCCCGGAGGTGATTTCTCCTTCCGGCAGGGTGCCGGGTCAGCTTCTCCCTAGCAGCCCCGATCTTGAAACTGCGGTGGCAGCGGAACAGAGAGGAGAAGGGTTTCCGTCACGGGGGTTAATATAGGTGAAGGGGGCACCGAGGGGGCCACCAGGAAGCAAGGAGGCCTCCTGGCGCGGCCTAGGGTGGGGCCGCGCTAGGGACCCTCTTGGGCCCTCGGTGGTGGCCCTCCTGCCATATCTTGGTTATTCCGGAAGCTTCCGTGACGCTGATTTTTTATATAATTTTTCCGGGATTTATTGGGCACTTTTAATGGCCGGAAAACTTGAAATACAAAAACAGGAACTCGCAACTAGGTGCACTGAGTTAATAGGTTAGTCAAAATATGATAAAAAAAAGTGTATGAAAGTTCAAGCAAAATATGGCAAAGTCACACAAAACATGCATGGATCAAGCAGAAATCATAGATACGTTTGGGACGTATCAAATGCCCCCGTGCATCCCCTTCTCCATCAACAATCATCATTCGTCCTTCGTCTTACTATATTTTTATCACTTCATGCGTTATGTGCTATGCTTCGAGCGTCTCGCTCTTAGGTTTTATTTTTAGTTTTCTTTAGCTTTGCTTGCTTTTCATAACAAGTTAGATCCCGTCTTACTTTGTGTGGGAGAGAAACACACTCCACTTCCAAAATATAGAACACATCATAGGATTCTTCATGCCTATCTTTTTGCTGTTGTGTGTTCTTTATCTTTTCATAGCTACTTCCATGTTTAGTTTTAGTTTTAGTTTGTCTTTAGCAAGAGCCTTGGCTTTTGTTTAGTTTATTGCTAGAACTCTCTTTAGTTTTCATGTGTATGTTGTTAAGAGAGTTGGTTGTTGCACTGAGTTGTGTCTTGTCTTGAGAGTAGGTAATTGAGGTTGCTATTTAATTTTAGTAGTAACTTGCAATAGTTTTGAGGTATTGATGTGAGTAATGTTTGAACTTTTGGTGTCAAGAGCTCTAGCCTATTAGTGATTGGTGTCGTATTTTGGGAAATCCTTGTTTATTTTCAAAACCTACAAAACTAGTTGAGAACTCTAGCTACTAGATGGATCGCTAATCTTTGAAGGGATCGGATATTAGAGTACACTCACGTACCATGAGTCGAGGATGCGCAAGGATAACCAAACCCCCATGCACTCCTCCTCGGGGTACTTGTCTCTTTGTGAACCTCCTTATTAGATTGAGAGTTACCGATAATAAGTGCATGAGTTCTTCGGACTAATGTAAGTATTGAAAGTTGACACTTCCACCTCCTCATATTTGCTAGCCTCTCCCGTGCCGTGCATTGCCTTCTTCTCAGTCCGAGAGTTGGCGTCCACCTTCGCCGATACATCCAAACCCTTGGCATGATACGCTCTCTCATCATAAACCTCCTTATATCTTTCCTCAAAACAACCACCATACCTACCTATCAAGTCATTTGCACAGCCTTTCCGAGATATATTGCCATGTGATACACGAGAGAGGATTGCTTCTCGCCCTTCGTTGGTTACCCCAAGTGGAAGGTAAGATGCAGCGTAGCAGCAAGATTCCCTCGGTAAAGATACCGAGGTTGAGTATCAACCAATAGGCTCCGGCAATGATAAGTAGGTGTCAGCGCCGCACCTAACGCAGAACCTTCACACAACACAATTAACTTTGCTCCCAACGAAGTTTAGAGAGTTTGTCAATCTCTCCGGTCTTTTTGTTTGCAAAGGATCAAAAACACAGGATAATGATAATGATAGCAACTAAAAGTAAAAAGCAAGAAAGTAAATGAGCGTGTAAACAGTGATGAGAATATGGACCGGGGACCGTGATGTTCACTAGTGATGTTTCTTTCCCAGAAGACGATAAGACTGCTATGCGAGGTAAAAAAATTACAGAAGGGAAATTGACAGGATTATAAACGCACCGCAATGCAAACTATGCTACAAAAGAAAGGAAGAGGCTCAAAAGCATGGGCAGCACGCCAAAATAAGTAGACCGGAGTCCATCTGCATCTAATACTAATCATCCACCTCGTGATATCTATCCAGAACATCTCGCTGGTATTAAGTTGCGAGCCCTACCCAAAGAGTAAACCCAAAGCAACAGGCAACTGCATTAAAAAGAACTTTGCATAAAGTAAACAATCCTTGTAACCGCGGTTACAAGCACCGTTGTTTTCCACCTTGTGGCCACATCACATCCCCTAGACTCATGTTTCTGTCACTCAAGCGTGTCATCAGGGGGTATGTACCCACAATCGAGAATAACGTTCCCTCTTGGAGTCACTACCTACCACTTGGCCAAAGAAATAAATAGCAACAGAGAACATGCAAGAATTACTTCGGAACAAAAATACAAAAGATAAGAACCAATTATATTACTCTATCACAATCTGAACATAATCTCATAATCCATCAGATCCCATCAAACTCAGCATAGAAAAAGCAGAAATAATTACATATGTGCCTCGATCATGTAGGGCATCTCACGAGGTCTAAACCATGAAGCACAAAGAGGGGAGGAGAACATCACATAGCTATTGATCGCGGACCAATGGTCCAAGGTAGACTACTCACGTCACATCCGGGAAGCGTCCATGGTGGAGGAGATGCTCCCAGAGGTCGATCCTCCCTTCGGAAGGGTGCCGGGGAGGGTCCTGACAGTGCTCCCGATCTTGGAAGCATGGCGGCGGCAGAACATAGGAGAATTTGCGAAATAGGGTTTTGTCTTCGGAGTTTCCCCGTGACGGAGAATAAATATGCGAAGGGGGCATCTAGGAGGGCCACCAGGGGCCCAGGCGCCACCCTGGCGCAACCAGGCCCCTGGCCGCGCCAGGTGGCCGCCTGGGTGTCTGGTGGTGGCCCCCTGGCCCTCCTTCGGGCTTCTGGAGTCTTCCTACACGCTGATTTTTTATCTGATTTTTCCTGGATTTTCGGAGCATTTTTTATATGGGGGAAAACTGAAATAGAAAAACAACAGAAGATAGGAACTAGCACTGGGGTGCACTGAGTTAGTAGGTTAGTCCAAATATGATCAAAATTGTACGAAAGTGTATCTAGATCATAGAAATATCACACAAAACATGCATGGAGCGAGCAGAAATTATCGATACGTTTGAGACGTATCAACATCCCCAAGCTTAATTCTTGCTCGTCCTCGAGTAGGTAATTGATAATAGGCATAATTTATGTGGTGACATTCTAGCAACCATATAAGGACTTTGAAAATTAAATCAATCAAGGTATGTAATTCAATTCAAGTCATAACATGCAAGAGTCTATATTAGCATTGAAACAAGCAACGAAAGAACATTAGGTGCAAGTGCTCTCGCTGTCCGTGACTCGAATGTCTCCAAATGGTGTTTTCGTGCAAGAAGGGGGATAGGGAATACGAGAAAAAGTTATTTTTGTTGAGAATTCAATCTACTAAAGTTTCACACTTGGCCTTCTTTGGAATCTTATCTTGACTCGTACTCAGACCACTAGCCAAGTACAAGTCAATTTAATCCACTTTGTTTGGATATTTTCAGCACTCATTCAATGGATGAGCGTAAGCACGAGAGTTGACACTTAGGATGGCAAAGAGAGAATATGGTGGAGGAGGAAGTCAAAAATGTGAGAAAGGCTCACATCAATGAGGACAATCATAGGCGAGAAGGAAAAATGATAGATATGATGTGAGGAGTAGGGATTGCCATGCAACAGCTGCACATATGAGCTGAAAAGCTATCCAATGGAACTAGTGGGGGTGCATCTAACTTTCTCGCTCATGAAGACCTAGAGCTCTTTTGAGGAGGCTCATCCTTGGAATATGCAAGCCAAGTTCTATAGTGCGAAGGTCTCCACATAGCTATATGCATGATCATCTCTATGGAGGTTCACAAAGAGACTAGTACCCCGAGGAGGAGTGTATGGGGGTTTGGTTATCCTTGCACATCCTCGACTCATGGTACGTGAGTGTACTCTAATATCCGACCCCTCAAAAAAGTAGTGATCCATCTAGTAGCTAGAGTTCTCAACTAGTTTTCTAGGTTTTTGAAAATACACACGGATTTCCAAAAATACGACACCTATCACTAATAGGCTAGATCTCTTGACACCAAAAGTTCAAACATTACTCACATCAATGCCTCAAAACTATTGCAAGTTACTACTAAAATTAAATAGCAACCTCAATTACCTACTTTCAAGACAACACACAACTCAGTGCAACAACCAACTATCTTAAAAAGATAAACATGAAAACTAAAGAGAGTTCCAGCAACAAACTAAACAAAAGCCAAGGCTCTTGCTAAAGACAAACTAAGACTAAAACTATACATGGCAGTAGCTACAAAAGATAAAGAACACACAACAGCAAAAATATAGGCATGAAGAATCCTATGATGTGTTCTAGATTTTGAAAGTGGAGCTTGTTTATCTCCCACACAAAGTAATACGGGATCTACCTTGTTATGAACAGCTAGCAAAGCTAAAGAAAACTAAAAAAAAACCTAAGAGCGAGACGCTCCAAGCATAGCACATAACGCATGAAGTGATAAAAATATAGTGAGACAAAGCACGAACTGATGATTGTTGATGGAGAAGGGGATGCTCGGGGTCATCCCCAAGCTTAGACGCTTGAGTCTTCTTTCATCATCTTGCATCACACACTTGAAAACTCCCTTCATACACAACTCATCATAAGCTGATTAGGGAGGTTAGTACCCTTAATAAATAATTTTTCCCCACTGGGTATAAAGATATTCTTGAAGAGCTACTGTTTCTCAAGATTGCCAAAAGGTTTTTGAAAAGAAAAAGCAAGCTTAAGGTTTGCAAAAGTTAGGAGAGACAAAACGTGGCAGAATCTGTGAAAAACAGAACAACAGGTAGTAAAGAATTTTTTGGGGGCACTTCTGCAACTCAATCAGAAAACTCAGAACATACAACAGTTCCGTGATTGTGTAGAGCACTCTGTGTAAACAATTCAGCTCAAAAATATGAACTGGTGATTTATTCTGATTTTTCCCGTCACGAAGACAAAATCTGTTTTCTGGATAGCATGTCACAACTTTCACTTCCCTTGTCATATGAGGTTATAACTTGGCACAAAGCTTGAAAATAAAGATACAACGATGTTTCTATTGTAGTAAAAATCATCAAGACCACTAAAAACAGAAGTAAAAACATCTTGGGTTGCCTCCCAACAAGAGCTTTCTTTGAAGCCTTTAAGCTAGGCATAAGGATTATAGAAGATGCTCTCACAAGAATAAGACTTTTGAAGAAAAATAGAGGATGAAGAAGCAAATATGAAACACACTTAAGCCTAACCCACTTCCTATGCATAGGCATCTTGTAAGAAAATAAATCAAAGAAGCACATAGTGACATGCATAGGAAGGTGGAACAAGAATAACTTCAAAACTTTCAACACAAAGAGAGGAGTTTTAGTAATATCGAAGTTTCTACAACCAAACTTCCCTCTCTCAAAATAATTTTCAGTAGTATCATGAAAAACATCAAGAATATCACTATCACATAAATCTTGTTGTTCATGACCTACAAGCATACGTGTATAATTTTCAACACGGTCTTTAGGATCATAAGATAAATGCATCCCAACACATTGAGCCTAAGAGCACAGTTCTCCGAAATACGAGTTGGATATTTCAAAAGGATAATAGGAAAATAAAGTGTGGGTGCAATAGCAAAAATTTCATGCTTAACATGAGGAACTATAGCAAGTTAATCTCCGTAAGCATCATCCATAGTGGCATCACGGCCATAAGCATAGAAGGCATCAACTTCATCAAATAGGGATATTTGAAAAGAATCCATGTGATCATAACACTCATATAAGGTAAGAGTCAAAGATTTACTCTCATTAGAAGGTAGACGTGGATTGCTCCATTCTTCCTCCTCTTTTTCTTCACTCTCCTCCTCTTTTTCATCCAAGGATCTTTCAGGTTCAGCAATTTCTTCTTCCATAGAGTCCTGCAAATCATTAGTCTCTTCCTCTGGGGGATAGATTCTCTCAAGATGATCAGTAATATAATAATTTGCATCGTAATTTTCCAAACAATAGTTAAGTATAGCAAGACTCTCAGATTTTTAAGGGGCATCATCAGTATTTTTAAGAAGAGAAGTAATTTTAGAAGCACCCTTATAAGCAACAAATTCTTCTATTTCCTCTGCATCATAAAAATCATAGTTTCTCTTAGCATAAGAAGCTAAGGTTTCATCATCATTGTACTCACATTGGAAAGCAAGGTGTTTGTGCCTCATAAAGGTACAAGATTCATCCCTGCAGAAAGATATATCATATATTGAGCACAAGTTTCTAGCATACTAATACAACTTTTGAGACAAGCGGTGTTCCTTGTACCACTTTTGTTGATCCTCGGTGAATCCTCCATGCCAATAAGATCTGGTTTCAAAGAAGTCAGACACTGATTGGCAAGTAAGGAACTAGACATATTTTTTTGAGTTTTGATAAAGGACAATAAAGATAAAAACTGGAAGGTATACTAACAAGACCAAAAATTAAAGGTAAGAGGTGGTGGGTCACTCCCCTATCTTATCACTCGGAGTCCCCGGCAACGGCGCCAGAAATTCGCTTGATACGCAAGAGAGGATTGCTTCTCGCCCTTCGTTGGTTACCCCAAGTGGAAGGTAAGATGCAACGTAGCAGAAAGTTTCCCTCGGTGAAGATACCGAGGTTGAGTATCGACCAGTAGGACTCCGAAGATGATAAGTAGGTGTCAGCAGCGCACCTGACGCGGACCTGCACACAACACAATTAACTTTTCTCCCAACAAAGTTCAGAGAGGTTGTCAATCTCTCCGGTCTTGTTGTTTACAAAGGATCAACAACATAGGATAATGATAATGATAGCAACTGAATGTAAAAAATCAAGAAAGTAAATGAGCATGTAAACAGTGATGAGAATATGGACCGGGGTCCCGTGATGTTCAGTAGTAATGTCTCTCTCCCAAAAGACAATAACACTGCTATGCGAGGTAAAACATTTACAGAAGAGAAATTGACAGGATTATAAATGCACCGCAATGCTAACTATGCTACAAAAGAAAGGAAGTTTCTCAAAAGCATGGGCAGTACGCGAAAATAAGTAGACTGAAAACCATCTGCATCTACTACCAATCGTCCACCTTGAGATATCTATCCAGAACATCTCGCTTGTATTAAGTTGCGAGCCCCCCAAAGTGTAAACCCAAAGCAACAGACAATTGCATTAAAAAGAAGTTTGCGTAAAGTAAACAATCCTTGTAACCGCGGTTACAAGCACCATTGTTTCCCCCTTGTGGTCACAACACATCCCCTAGACTCATGTTTCTGTCACTCAAGCGTGTCATTAGGGGGCATGTACCCACAATCGAGCATAACGTTCCCTCTTGGAGTCACTACCTACCACTTGGCCAAAGCAATAAATAGCAACAGAGAACATGCAAGAATTACTTCGGAAGAAAAATACAAAAGATAAGAACCAATTATATTACTCGATCACAATCTGAACATAATATCATATTCCATCAGATCCCATCAAACTCAGCATAACAAAAGCAGAAAGAATTACCTATGTTCCTCGATCATGTAGGGCAGCTCACGAGGTCTAAACCATGAAGAACAAAGAGGGGAGGAGAACATCACATAGCTACTGATCACGGACCCATGGTCCAAGGTAGACTACTCAAGTCACATCCGGGATACGTCCATTGTGGAGGAGAAGCTCCCGAAGGTCGATCCTCCCTCCGGCAGGGTGCTGTGGAGGGTCCTGACCGTGCTTCCGATATTGGAAGCGCAGCGGCGGCGGAACAGAGGAGAATTTGCGAAATAGTGTTCTGTCTTCGGAGTTTCCCCGTGACGGAGAATAAATAGGCGAAGGGGGCAGCCAAGGGGGCCACCAGGGGCCTAGGCGCCCACTGGTGCGGCCAGGCTCTTGGCCACGCCAGGTGGCCGCCTGGGTGCCTGGTGGTGGCCCCCTGGCCCTCCTTCGGGCTTCTGGAGTCTTCCGACACGCTAATTTTTTATCTGATTTTTCCCGGATTTTTGGAGCATTTTTATATGGGGAAAAACTGAAATAGAAAAACAGCAGAAAACAGGAACTAGCACTGGGGTGCACTGAGTTAGTAGGTTAGTCCAAATATGATAAAAAGTGTATGAAAGTGTATCTAGATCATAGCAATATCACACAAAACATGCATGGAGAGAGCAGAAATTATCGATACTTTTGAGACGTATCACCCTGCAACATCCACCTCTTCATGACTTGATCTTCATGTCATACATGTTCCTGCTACACTGGCAGCGGCATACATTGCATACATCATGATAGCTACATCTTCTTTATATTTGAGTACCTTGTAAAGTGTGAATATCTTCTATACCCTCTTGTAAAATAGAGTGTTGCCCTTAAGTGAGGAAAAGATCCCAAAGTGGACAAAATAAAAGATCCCAAAGAGGACAAATGAGAGTTAAATATAAAGAGCCATTGAGGCCACCAAAAAATACAAAGAAAGAGAAAAAATAGAAAAATAAATAAAAAGAGAGAAAGGGGCAACAGTACTATCCTTTTGAAAGATCCACACTAGTACTCCCTCTTATCCTTGTACTCCATAGAGATGATCATTCATGCATGCATCTATGTGGGGACCTTCACACTGTAGACCTTGGCTTGCATATTCTAAGGATGAGCCTCCTCAAAAGAGCTCTAGGTCTTCATGAGCGAGCAGGTTAGATGCACCCCCAATAGTTCCTTTGGAGATCTTTTCAGCTCATATGTGCATCCGTTTCATGGAAATCCCTACTCCTCACATCATATCTATCATTTGGCCATCTCGCCTATGATTGTCCTCATTGATGTGAGACTTTCTCACCTTTTTGTCTTCCTCCACCATATTTCTCTCTTTGCCATCCTAAGTGTCAACTCTCATGCTTACGCTCATCCATGGCATGAGTGCTCAAAATATCGAAAAGGGGTGGATCAAATTGACTTGTACCCGGCTAGTGGTCTGGGGACGAGTCAAGATAAGATTCCAAAGAAGACCAAGTGTGAAACTTTAGTAGATTGAGTTATCAACAAAAATATTTTTTCTTGTATTTCCTATCCCCCGTCTTGCACGCAAACACCATTTGGAGACATTCGAGGCACGGACAACGAGAGCTCTTGCACCTAATGTTCTTTCGTTGCTTGTTCCAATGCTAATATAGACTCTTGCATGTTATGACTTGAATTGAATCACATACCTTGATTTATTTAATTTTCAAAGTCTCTATATGATTGCTAGCATGTCACCATAGAAATTATGCCTGTTATCATTTACCTACTCGAGGACGAGCAAGAATTAAGCTTGGGGATGTTGATACGTCCCAAACGTATCTATAATTTATGCTTGCTCCATGCATGTTTTGTGTGATATTGCTATGATCTAGATACACTTTCATACAATTTTGATCATATTTGGACTAACTTATTAACTCAGTGCACCCCAGTACCAGTTCCTATCTTCTGCAGTTTTTCTATTTCAGGTTTCCCCCATATTAAAATTTCTCCCAAAATTTGGGAAAAATCAGATAAAAAATCAGTGTTCTGGAAGCTTCCTGATTCACCGAAGAAGGGCTAGAGGGGGCCCACCTGGTGCCCAGGCGGCCAGTGGGCGCGGCCCAGGGCTTGGCCGCGCCGGGTGGCCTCGTGGGCGACTGGTGCCCCCCCCCCCGGTGCCCCCGTTTGGCTCATATTTATTCTTCCGTCGCAAAAGCCCTGATTCCAGAACCCTTTTATCCAAAAGCAACTCCGATCTCCGCCGCCAGCGCCAACAAGCTTCGGGGGACCAGAATTCCTGTGTCGGCACCCTGCCGGGAGGGGGAAGTACCCCCGGATTCATCTCCATCGTCGTTGCTTCCTCCCTCCATGATGCGGGAGTAGTCCCTCATCTGGGCCAAGGTTTCTACCAGTAGCTATGTGTTCTTCTCTCTCTCCCATGATGTGATCTTTGTTGTGATCATAGGCTATGTTAATATAGGGTGATCCCATGATATTTCCTCTTCCTCTATGTATTGCATTGATTTACTCACTTGATCTTATCTAGTATAATCCCCGAGACCATGGTGACAGCGGTCTATTGGACATGGAGTTGCCACTAGTGAAAGTATGAAGCCTAGGCATTGTTTCTCACCATTGTTACACCTTTTGTGCTCACTTTTTTCACATGTTTGCTTGGTGCACTTTTTATTACAGATTTATATTACTTTGTTTTGCCACACCTATCACCCATATTTTACCATCTCTTCGCCGAACTAGTGCACCTATACAACTCCTAGTTGTATTAGGTGTGTTGGAGACACAAGAGACTTCTTGTATCTTAATTGCATGCTTGCTTGAGAGAGACCATCTTCAACATCTACTTCCCTGAGTTCGATAAACCATAGGTCATCCACTTGAGGGAAATTGCTTTTGTCCTACAGACCTCTGCGCTTGGAGGCCCAACATAGTCTACAAGAATAGAAGCGTGCGTAGAAATCAAGTGTCCAAGGTGGAGGAGAGGCTCCTGGAGGTCAATCCTCCCTCTGGCAGGGTGCCGGGAAGAGGTCTACTGGCGCTCCCGATCTTGGAAGCGCGGCGGCGGCGGAACGGAGGCGAGATCGCGAAAAAGGGTTCTGTCTTGAGAAGAATCCCGTCACGGAGAATAAATAGGGAAAGGGGGGCAGACAGGGGGCCCACCAGGTGTCCATGCGGCCCCCTGGCGCGGCCAACACCTAGGTCGGGCCACCACGGCGCCTGGACCCCTGGTGGTGGCCCTCTGGCCCCACCCAGGTGATTCCGGAAGGTTCTTCTGCGCTGATTTTTTATCTGATTTTTCCCAAATTTTTGGAGCACTTTTAACATGGGGGAAACATGAAATAGAAAAAATAGCAGAAAAAAGAAACTGGCACTGTGGTGCACTGAGTTAATAAGTTAGTCCAAATATGATCAAAATTTTATGAAAGTGTATCTAGATCATAGCAATATCACACAAAACATGCATGGAGAAAGAAGAAATTATAGATACGTTTGGTACGTGTCAACATCCCCAAGCTTAATTCCTGATCGTTCTCGAGTAATTAAATGATAACAAGCATAATTTCTTTGGTGACATGCTAACAACAATAAGAACTTTGAAAGTAAAGCAATCAAGGTATGTAATTCAATTAAAGTCATAACAGGCAAGAGTCTATATTAGCATTGAAACAAGCAACATAAGAACATAACGGTGCAAGAGATCTCGTTGTCCATTACTCAAATGTCTCCAGATGGTGTTTCCGTGCAAGAAGGGGCAGATGGGAATACGAGGAAAAATATATTTGTTCAGAACTCAATCTACTAAAGTTTCACACTTGGCCTTCTTTAGAATCTTCTCTTGACTCGTCCCCAGACCACTAGCCAGGTACAAGACAATTTGATCCACTCTCTTTCGATATTTTGAGCACTCATGCAATGGAAGAGCGTAAGCACGAGAGTTGACACTTAGGATGGAAAAGAGAGAGATATGGTGGAGGAGGAAGACAAAAAGGGTGAGAAAGTCTCACATAAATGAGGACAATCATAGGCGAGAAAGCCAAATGATAGATATGATGTGAGGAGTAGGGATTGCCATGCAATGGATGCACATATGAGCTAAGAAAAACTTTCCAATGGAACTACTGGGGGTGCATCCAACTTGCTCGCTCATGAAGACCTAGATCTCGTTTGAGGACGCTAATCCTTGGAATATGCAAGCCAAGTTCTATAGTGTGAAGGTCCCCACATAGCTATATGCATAAATGATCATCTCTATGGAGCGCAAGGATAAGAGGGAGTACGAGTGTGGATCTTTCAAAAGGAATAGTAGTGTTGCCCCTTTCTCTCTTTTTATTTCTTTTTCTCTTTTTTCTATTTTATTTTTATTTTTGGTGGCCTCAATGGCTCTTTCTATTTAACTCTCATTTGTCCTCTTTGGGATCTTTTAAATTTGTCCTCTTTGGGATCTTTTGCTCACTTAAGGGGAACACTCTATTTTACAAGAATGTATAGAAGATCTTCACACTTTACAAGGTCCTCAACATAGAGAAGATGCAGCTACCATGATGTATGCAAATGGATGCCCCTGCCAGTGTAGCAGCAACATGTATGACATGATGATCAAGTCATGAGAAGTTGGATGTTGCATGGAAATATATCTTGGAAACGGAAATACCTTGATCGCTAGGTATGGTGGTTGTTTTGAGGAAAGATATAAGGAGGTTTATGATGATAGAGCGTCTCATGCCAAGGGTTTGGATGCACCGGAGAGGTGGAAGCCAACTCTCGGAATGAGAAGAGGGCAATGCACGGTAGCGAAGAGGCTAGCAAATATGAGGCTGTGGAAGTGTCAACTTTCAATACTTACATTAGTCCGAAGAACTCATGCAATTATTTTCGGTAACTCTCAATCTAATGAGGAGGTTCACAAAGAGACAAGTACCCCTAGGAGGATTGTATGGGGGTTTGGTTATCCTTGTGCATCCGCGACTCATGGTACGTGAGGATACTCTAATATCCGATCCCTCCAAAAATTAGTGATCCATTTGGTAGCTAGAGTTCTCAACTAGTTTTTTTAGGTTTTGAAAATAAACATGGATTGCCCAAAATACGACACCTATCACTAATAGGCTAGAGATATTGACACCAAAATTTCAAACATGACTCAAAACAATACCTCAAAACTATTGCAAGTTACTACTACAAGTGAATAGCAACCTCAATTACCTACTTGCAAGACAAGACTCAACTCAGTGCAACAAACAACTCTCTTCACAAGATAAACATGAAAAGTAAAGAGAGTTCCAGCAACAAACTAAACTAAACTAAAGCTAAAGCTCTTGAAGAAGATAAACATCAAAACTAAGAGCTAAACATGGCAGCACCTACGAAAAGATAAAGAACACTCACCAGAAAAAAGATAAGCATGAAAATCCTATGATGTGTTCTAGCTTGAAGTGGAGTGTGTTTATCTCCCACACAAAGAAAGTTGGCTTCTAACTTATTATGAAAATCAAGCAAGGCTACAGAAAACTAAAAAGGAAAACTAAGAGCGTGACGCTCCAAGCATAGCACATAACACATGAAGTGATAAAAATATAGTGAGACGAAGGACGAACTCATGATTGTTGATGGAGAAGGGGATGCACTGGGGCATCCCCAAGCTTAGACTCTTGAGTGTCCTTGAATATTTATTGGGGATGAATGGGGGCATCTCCAAGATTGAGCGTTTGACACTCCCGGATCTTCTTTCATCATCTTCCCTCTTACACTTGAAAACTCCCTTCATACATAACTCATCATAAGCTGATTAGAGAGGTTAGTACCCTTAATAAAATAATTTTTCTCCACTGGAAATAAATATATTCTTGAAGAGATACTGTTTCTCAAGATTTCCAAAAAGTTTTTGCAAAGAAAAAGAAAGCTTAAGGTTTGCAAAATTATGGAAAGGAAAAACGTGGCCGAATCTGTGAAAAACAGAACAACAGGTAGTAAATAATTTTGTCGGGACACTTCTGCAACTCAAATCAAAAAACTCAGAACATATGAAAGTTTCAAAATTGTATAGATCATTATGGTTAAAAAATTCAGCTCAAAAATATGAACTGGTGATTTGTTTTGATTTTTTCCGTCAAGAAGACAAAATCTGTTTTCTGGAAAGCATGTCACAACTTTTGCTTCCCTTATCATAAGAGGCTAGAACTTTGCACAAAGCTTTGAAAATAAAGATACAATGATGTTGCTACAGTAGTAAAAATCATCAAGGCCACTAAAAATAGAAGTAAAAACATCTTGGGTTGCGTCCCAACAAGCGCTTTCTTTTACGCCTTTAAGCTAGGCATAAAGCAAAAGAAGAATCAAAGGTCCCCGAGATCATCAGAGTCATAAAAACTTCAAATTGATTTTCAACAAGCCCATTCTTCTTTTTCCTAGGGAAGAGGTACTTACCTTTATCTTTTCCACGTAAACGTATGTGGCCCTTACCAATATCAATGAAGCCTTTCATAGCTCAGAGGAAGTCCCTTCCAAGCACGATGTTACTTTTGTTTGGCTCCATGACGAAGAAATCCATCGTTGCAACCCTATTAAGGAATGTGACTTGGAATTCTTTTACTTTTCATTTAACCTCTGAAACATCTCCATTAGCATGTTCATGATAATATGACAATTTATCCATGTTTAGTTTCAAAGAATCATGTAACACCCTCGGATGCCTGTAACAGTAATCATCATCACTGTTGACTATCACTGTTTGTTAATCACTGTTATCCCCTGTCCTTAATCAAAATTTGCTTCTGCTCTTTTCAAACCATGCTGGTTGGAAAGCAAAACCCAAAGCCAAATGCACCTTACTCATCTAACAAACCAAACCCTAGTTGAAACTACCTTAAATGGAAAATAAAACAAAAGTGCTCAAATAAAGTTGTTCCAAAAATCATGGAACTATTTTTGTAAATTGCCTAAAATCATTACAATCATGTGGGAACAACTTTGGTAATTTTTGAAGTTACAGAAAATTCTAAACAATTCAAACAGTAGGTCAAAACCATTACTTTGGGCATTTAATATTTAAAATAAGTATCTAATGATTTTATTTTGCTGCAAAAACTTTTGTGGCACTGACATATAATGTTATACTAATATTGGGACACCTAACACATTTTACAAAAATGCAAAAGGCACTAAATTGAAATACAAACAAAAGGACAGTAAACAAAACTAGAAAAAATTGGAAAAACACTATAACTCGCCTGGGGCGAGGCCCACCCGGGCCCAGCCCCCTCCTCTCCTCTCTCTTCCCCACCAACTCCCCTCACCCCCCCATGCCGCACGCGCAGGCAGAGAGGCCACGGGCGCCATGGCCCCTCCCCACCTGCTCCCCCTCCTCACCTGCCTCCCATGGAGATAAGGACGACCCCCCCCTCTCTCTGCTCACTCCTCTTCCCCTCCTCTTTTCTCCCTCGGACCCCGTCTCCCCCGTCGTCTCCCTGAGTCGCGCCCGGCCTCCCCCGCATAGGAGCTCCATTGGAGCCGGCGTCGCCGCGACCGCCGCCCAGCCCGCAAGTCCGGCGAACCCCCCCTCCCCCGGGCCACGGCGGACCCCCGTGCGACCTTTTTCCCCCGCTGCTCAAGTGAGTGCCCCCCTTTTCCCCCCTTCCTCGTCGCCTCGGGCCATGGCTCGGAGCTCCGTCGCTCCGCCATGGTGCCCCCTGGCCGCGCACCCGTGCCCCCCCTGCGCAGCAACCGCCGGCCGCACTGCACCTGGCCATGGCCACGCCGGGGTCTTCCTCCCCATCGCCGGTTTTGGCCCAGCCGCCGTGCTCCCCTACCGCCGGCGAGGCCCCTGCCTGGACAAGCCGTGGACTAACCCCTCCCCCCCATTAGCGCTAATAATCCCCCCAGGCCACTGACGAATGGGCCCCATGGCCCTAATTTTAATAGTAGCTAAATTAAGCAATGTTTAATATAATGGAAATAACCCTTTGAGAGGCTGACATGTGGGTCCCAGCCCCACTTAAACCTCTGTGAATTTAAATAACTGTTAAACTGCATATGTGCCACTTACAACTGGGCCCCATCCCATTAAGCTAATTCTCTGGATTAATTAATATGCAATTTGAATAATGTCTCTATGACATGTGGGCCCTCTGATAATTTTGTTCTAATTAAATGATTTATAAATAAAAGAGGCTGACATGTGGGTCCCACATGTCAGCACTGTTCTGGATAATGTTGTGGATAATGTTTTGCATAATGTTTAATAAATAATAACAGAAATCCAGAAAATCATTTAAATTGATTTAAACTTAGAAATTCAATAACTTTTAAACCGTAACTTGGATTCAAAAACTTTATACATGAAAATTGATCAGAAAAATACAACGAATACGGATAAGCTATCCGTATGTCTACCACACCCCTCTAACACAACGAACATCGGACATTCCCCCTCCGGACCGTTTGTCCGATGAACTGTCCGGTACTGTTAGAGTGCCCGGATGAATTTATTCCGAACACGAATGTTTCTCGGAATGGATCAACTAGCACGGATACACCCCCCTTATGTTGTTCCGGTAACCACGACACCTCCGACTTGATCCTTCCCCCTCCGGTCACCCTGTCCGGTAATCACCCGGAGCCGAAAGTTCATCCTCAGATGAATATCCGTTCCGAGCAACGTGCATTGCACTACGTTAGAACACCGTTAACTTTTCATCTATCATGTCATGCATCTGTTTGTATATGATTGCTGTGTATTTACTGTTTCTTCCCCCCTTAATCTTTGGTAGACCCCGCTGCTGCCGTCGACTACACCGCTGCTGAGTACGACTACGTCGTCGACGACCCTACTACTACCGTCGAGCTTGCAGGCAAGCAGAGCCATTCTCTTCCCCAGATATCGCCTATCTTTCCGTACATTTCTTGCATTAGGCATTCTTACTGCTGCTGCTACGATTACAATCCTATGCAATTGCATAGCTTGATTTTGTCGCCCCTTGATGTGCCTTCCTTTATCCTATGCTGCCTATTATTATTATGCATTATTCAGCAATGAGCCCTGCGCTTTGTTAGCTAGGATTAGATAGAGGGCCGTGGTAACTCAGGGGAGTGAACGCGGATACAATTATTATAACTTCACAGGTATGGTACAATGCAGACACCGTCGAAGACCCCTATCTGGGTTATGCCTAGTCACCTCAAGTGTGAGTTATCAAGGAGTAATCTTTGTACTCCACTCGAGGCTGACTTTGTCTTACCGCCATAGGGTCTTGAAAACGGTTGTCCTTCAGGTAAGAAGTCGGGCGACCCAATGGTGCCCGCGAGAGGTATTGCGACGGGACGACAGGGAGGGTACGACCAGTGTACCGGTGTGCTTGGCCCCTGATCGTTGGCCGCGAGAGTTACCAACCCCGAAAGTCGAGATCCTCCAGGAGCACACGCGAGACAAGGTAAGGAGACGGTTCACCTTGTTGGTAACCGCAGTGACTTGGTGGGACGATGGGGCAGGCACCGATGTACTGGTGGTCCTGGCTGCTGTCGTTGTCCGCGGGTCGGTTAAGTCGAGGCAACGATAACGGTTGTCACGCAGGTTAATTAAAATGCTAAATGGTTCAGTGAATGTCTTGAGTTGGCTATATGCCATGTACGCACTACCTACCCGTGGGAACTACGAGTTATGGGCTCCTCCGCTTCTTAGTGTCGTCCGAGGACTCTTCAGACGTCAGCAGTACCGCGGCCTGTGCCGGGAAGTGGTGTTGTCTTATTTGCTCGAGCGGTGTGTCTTATTTGGTTTTGCTTTAACTTCACCGGCCAGCCACGCACCGTGCAGGAGTACGTTCGGGTTGGGGTCCAAAGCTCGTCGTACTTAGGATTTAGACCGGCGGATGACCTCTCTGTTGAGTTTGAAAGATGGGCTATGAAGTGTCGGATAGCCTCGGTGGAGCGTTCCCTAACAAGGTTCCCACCACCCTGGAGATCCGTGCGTGTAGCGTAACACAAGTGCACCCCTGCAGGGAAGAATTGATCTATCGATAGCCGTGTCCATGGTAACAGGACGCTTTATGCTGAAGCTGGATCCTACCACTAGAAACTATTACTATTAAACTGTATGGTTCCGGGTTCTCTTCCTCGCGGGGATGTCGAGGAGGTGAACTCGGAGGCATTGTTAATTATTACAACTTATTATTATTCAATGTTGCAGCAACTTCTGCTTCATTGTTACTTTACTGTTTTATATAAACTGTTGGCTGATTCTTATCTCATGCTGCAAGACACCGTCGGAAGATGCTAGTCTTCGGTAGGCCTAGCTTCTTACCCTTGCTCTGATGTTCTGTCTTCAGTCCACTATATACAGCCTCTTCATTCCGTTGATACAATGCATAATGCTTAGTAGCGGACGTAAGACTCGCGGGTATACTAGATACTCACCTGCTTTATTTCCTTTACTGTTTTGCCTGATCGGCCGCTGCAGCCGACGTTGGAGCCCAGGAGCAGGAGTACCCCGGAGGCGCCTACTACGACGTCGAGTTCCCCGTTGACCAGGAGTAGTTCTGTGGATCCCAGGAAGGAGGCCTCGCCTTTTCGTTCTGTATCTCTGATGTGATTTGTGCTAGCCTTCTTAAGGCAAAACTTGACTAACTATGTCTGTACTCAGATATTATGGCTTGTATGGCTTATATATTCGGGTCCGCGTGACCCCCTCTATTGTAATATATTTGTTTATCCTTTTGTGTTTAGTGTTGTGCTGTGATATTATCACCGTGGCACCCTAATTTCAGTCGTGTACCCTGTGTGTATGATTACTGTACACGGTCTGATTTTGGGGGCGTCACAAGTTGGTATCAGAGCCGACTGCCTGTAGGAAGCCACCCCACCACTACCTGGTCGAAGTTGAGTCTAGACTTTGAAAAACTATTTTTCTAACTTAATATTTGGCTTACGGGCCCACATCGATGTCACTACGTATGACATCTGTGGTATTAGGATCCTTTTCTCCTTACCTATGCTCTGGGAATCTACTCTCTTATCCTTGCTGGTAAGTTTTACAAAAGCTGACATTAGGATCACGTTCTCTTGATTCCACCCGGCGTTTTTCTGGTGCATCCCCCATTGATTGAGTCGTGTTGCAGGCGTCGTACGCCAGATCCCAGACCGCGGATCCCATTCTCATTCTGGGCAGGCCGCGCGTTCTCTGGCATCAACTCCTGTGGCCAACAGTTTTCTTGCGGCGTGATTGACATAGTGGAATCTATGTCGCGTCGTGTAATCCTTACCGCGGTCTGCGCGCCGCCTAGAGAGTCCTTTTTCCTTAATTTCTACGACGTTACGCTGCCCGATTTTCGATTGATTCGGTGTGCGCATGTGTAAGTCTTATATGACTACTCCTTTATATATCTGCGTCTCCTTTACGTTGTCGTTTTACTTCAGGCTTAATTCCGGTATCTCGTTAAATTTTCATCGCTGAAATACCCCTGTTAAATTCTAGCAGGATGGCTGGTCGTGGTGGTCGTGGTCGTGGTCGTGCTGCCAACGACCCACCTCCGCCGCCGGATTACATGGCCGCGATGATGCAGCAGTTCGAGATGAATCGTCAGTTCATGCAGAATATCATGGCTCAGTTCCCCCAGCCGAATCAGAATGGGCACCACCATCAGCATGCCACCGTAACTCTGCACGACTTCACCCGCCTCAACCCCACTATGTTCCGCAACACTGTTCAGCCGCTGGATGCTGATGACTGGCTTCGCGACATCACTCACGAGCTGGAGTCTGCTAACGTCGATCCAACCGACTATGTGAACTTTGCGTCTTATCATCTGAAAGGCGCCGCTGCTCAGTGGTGGAGCACCCACAAGCGTTCCCTGCCAGTCGAAGAAGTCATCACTTGGGATGAATTCCAGTCTTCTTTCCGCGCCCGCTACATTCCTCAGGGGATTATGGATCGTAAGGCGGAAGAATTCCGTAACCTCACTCAGGGCGACATGACTGTTGAAGCCTATCAGCGCGAGTTCCTCAACCTCTCTCGCTATGCGGAAGGAGAGATCACCACTGATGCTCGCAGGCAACAGAAGTTCCGTCGTGGCCTCAACCCAGAACTCAGGCTCGCTCTTGCCGTTCATGATTTCGCCAACTTCGCCACCTTGGTGAACAAGGCTATCACCATCGAGACTGCCCAGATGGAGCACAAGAACTCTCTGAAGCGTTATCATGACGTTGACTCATCTTCGGGCGCAACGCAGAAGCGTCGTATCTGGCTCCCTACCAGTGTGACTCATTCAGCTGTCCCTGCTCCAAGGCCGTCTTATGCTGCACCCCGTCTGCCTCCGCCACCGCAGATGCCAAGAGCTCTGCCTGCACCACCCAATGCTACCCCACTTCGTCCTCAGGATGGATTATGCTTCACGTGCCGCCAACCTGGGCATTTTTCCAGGGAGTGCCCCCAGAAACAGAGGCAACTGGTAGTTCACCCCGCTGGCCGTGGAAATGGTCGTGGCAACAACAGGACCCCCAACTATAATACTGGGTCTGCTGCTTATGCTCGTGGACATGCCAACAATGTCAATGTTGAAGAAGCTCAGCAACAACCCACTACCGTGATGGGTACCCTTCTCGTTAATTCCGTACCTGCTACTGTTTTATTTGATACAGGAGCATCACATTCATTCATGTCGGAAGCATTTGCATTGTCGCATAACTTCGCATTGGAAAAGATGAACCCACCGATGATTGTCCGCACCCCGATAGGCCAATGCCGAACCACCAAGATCGTGCCCGAAACCATCGTTGAAATTGAAGGAGTTGAATTCCATGCTTCCCCCATAATCCTGATGTCTTCCACCATAGACCTAATTCTCGGAATGGACTGGTTGAAATTCCACAATGCCGCACTTTATTGTGGCACCAAGTCGGTCCAACTTTTTCACCCCTCCGGTGGGATTGTTAACCACACCGCCCGAGTTACCCGTAATGCTGAAACACAGATCCTTATGATGAATGCTTTGAATGTCTCACCTTTGGAAGGCATCGAGAACGTTCCGGTCGTTCGCGATTTTCCCGACGTCTTCCCAGAAGGACTGCCGGGAATACCCCCGATAAGAGAAGTTGAATTCGTCATCGACTTGAAGCCAGGCACTGGTCCTATCGCCAAGCGTCCTTACAAGATGCCGCCACATGAACTCCTTGAACTTAAGGAGGAAATCGACAAGGCACTTCAGAAAGGATTCATTCGCCACAGTTCCTCAGCTTGGGGAGCACCTTCGCTCTTTGTCAAGAAGAGCGATGGGACAAACCGATTGGTCCAAGATTATCGGCCCATTAACCAAGCCACCATCCAGAACAAATACCCACTTCCCCGGGTCAATGATCTGTATGATCAACTTGCCGGATCCAAGGTGTTTTCTAAACTCGACTTGAGGTTGGGTTGTCACCAAATCCGAGTCCGTAATGAGGACATTCCGAAGACTGCCTTCATTACTCGCTATGGATCATACGAGTACACCGTCATGTCCTTTGGCTTAACCAATGCTCCAGCCACCTTCTCCAGACTGATGAATTATATTTTCATGGAGTACCTCGACCAGTTAGTCGTGGTTTATCTGCATGATATATTGATATATTCCAAGAATGAAGAAGAACATGCTGAACATCTTCGTCTTATACTGGAGAAGCTTCGAGAACACAAACTCTACGCTAAGTTTTCTAAGTGTGAGTTCTGGCTTCCCGAAGTAACCTACCTTGGACATGTGATTTCCAAGGATGGCATTGCCGTCACCCCAGAGCGTATCCAGGCTATTATTGACTGGACTCCTCCCAAGACCGTCAAGCAAGTCCGCAGTTTCCTCGGGCTCGCTAGTTATTGCCGCCGTTTCGTCGAGAATTTTTCCAAGATTGCCAGGCCTTTGACTAATCTGCTTCACAAAGGCGTCAAGTTTGAGTGGACAGATAAATGTCAAGAAAGTTTTCAAGCACTCAAGGACAAGCTAACTTCTCCCCCGGTGCTCGCTCCCCCTGATACTCAGAAGGACTTCGTGATATATTGCGATGCGTCTCGTCAAGGATTAGGCTGTGTCCTATTGCAAGAACGCAAGGTGATTGCTTATGGCTCTCGTCAGTTGCGTGCTCATGAAGACAAATACCCAACGCATGATCTCGAATTGGCAGCAGTAATTTATGCATTGAAGCTGTGGCGACATTACCTCGTCGGTAATCGTTGCGAGGTCTACACCGACCACCAAAGTCTGAAGTACCTGTTTACTCAGCCAGACCTGAATCTTCGTCAACAACGATGGCTCGAGATAATAGCCGACTTTAACATGGATATTTCGTATACCCCGGGCAAGGCTAATGTGATGGCCGATGCCTTGAGCCGCAAAGCTTACTGCTCTGAACTTGAGGTTCAGGTGCAGCAACCACTTCTGTATGAAGAGTTTCGCAAGTTGAATCTCGAGATTGTTCCTCAAGGTTACGTCAATAACCTAGTTCTCGAGTCAAAACTCGACGCCCTCATCAAGAGTAGACAATCTCTGGCCCCGGACATTGTGAAGATCAAGCAGGACATCGCCGAAGGAAAGCCCTCCTCTTTTACCATTGATGCTAATGATGGTGACACTGTGTACTTCAAGGGCCGCTTAGTAATTCCTGTGAGCCCGCCCCTCATTAACTGTGGCCCGGATATCATGGAAGAAGCCCATAATTCTCCCTTGTCAATCCACCCTGGCAGTACCAAGATGTATAAAGACCTTCGTCAACGGTACTGGTGGCCTTACATGAAACAAGACATCGCCCGCTATGTTTCTCAATGTGACGTTTGCAGTCGCGTCAAAGCCGGACATCAGAAGCCTGCTGGTTGGTTGCGACCACTCCCTCCGCCTGATTGGAAGTGGGACAAAGTCGAAATGCACTTCGTCACCGGTTTTCCTCAGTCATAGAAAGGTAACGATGCCATCTTTGTCATCATCGACCGATTCTCCAAGATTGCACATTTCCTGCTGGTCAAGGAGACGATCACTGCTAGTCAGTTGGCACACTTGTATATATGCCGAATTGTGTCACTCCACGGTATTCCGTTGGAGATCAGTTCAGACCGTGGCAACATTTTCACCTCACGATACTGGAATAGTTTCATGGAAGCTTTCGGGACTCTTCTGAATCTCAGCACCGCTTATCACCCCCAGTCGCAAGGCCAAGTTGAACGAGTTAATCAAGTGCTGGAAGACATGCTTCGCGCTTGTGTCCTTTCTTTCGGCATGAAATGGGAGGATGCCCTCCCGTACGCGGAATTCTCGTACAACAATAGCTATCAGGCTAGCTTGAAGATGGCCCCCTTCGAAGTTCTATACGGACGTAAATGTCGAACCCCCCTGAATTGGTCAGGAACTGGGGAACGACCCTACTTCGGACCGGATCTTGTCCAGAAAGCTGAAGAACAAGTTCGCATTGTGCAAGAAAATCTCAAGGCTGCACAGTCTCGTCAGAAGAGCAACTATGACCGTAAACACCGAGAAATGGAGTATCAACCTAGTGAATACGCTTACCTCCGTGTCACTCCCATGAGGGGCACTCATCGCTTCGGTATCAAGGGCAAGTTGGCTCCTCGCTACATTGGCCCGTTCCGTATCCTTTCCAGGAGTGGACCCGTGGCATATCGGTTGGAATTGCCGCCGAACCTCTCCCAAGTCCACGATGTCTTCCACGTGTCGCAACTCCGTCGCTGTTTCAAGGATCCTATCCGCGAAGTGGAGCATGATATGATCGAGCTGCAACAAGACTTGACTTATCGAGAACATCCGACCCGCATTCTCGATCAGTCTGAACGCCGAACTCGCAACAATACCGTCAAGTTCCTCAAGGTTCAGTGGTCGAATCATTCCGAAGATGAAGCCACGTGGGAACGCGAAGATCGCCTTCGCGATGAATACCCCGATCTTTTCCTCGCTACCACTTAAATTCTCGTGACGAGAATTCTTGTAGTGGGGGAGATTTGTAACACCCTCGGATGCCTGTAACAGTAATCATCATCACTGTTGACTATCACTGTTTGTTAATCACTGTTATCCCCTGTCCTTAATCAAAATTTGCTTCTGCTCTTTTCAAACCATGCTGGTTGGAAAGCAAAACCCAAAGCCAAATGCACCTTACTCATCTAACAAACCAAACCCTAGTTGAAACTACCTTAAATGGAAAATAAAACAAAAGTGCTCAAATAAAGTTGTTCCAAAAATCATGGAACTATTTTTGTAAATTGCCTAAAATCATTACAATCATGTGGGAACAACTTTGGTAATTTTTGAAGTTACAGAAAATTCTAAACAATTCAAACAGTAGGTCAAAACCCTTACTTTGGGCATTTAATATTTAAAATAAGTATCTAATGATTTTATTTTGCTGCAAAAACTTTTGTGGCACTGGCATATAATGTTATACTAATATTGGGACACCTAACACATTTTACAAAAATGCAAAAGGCACTAAATTGAAATACAAACAAAAGGACAGTAAACAAAACCAGAAAAAATTGGAAAAACACTATAACTCGCCTGGGGGGAGGCCCACCCGGGCCCAGCCCCCTCCTCTCCTCTCTCTTCCCCACCAACTCCCCTCACCCCCCCACCATGCCGCACGCGCAGACAGAGAGGCCAAGGGCGCCATCCCCACCTGCTCCCCCTCCTCACCTGCCCCCCATGGAGATAAGGACGACCCCCCCCCTCTCTCTGCTCACTCCTCTTCCCCTCCTCTTTTCTCCCTCGGACCCCGTCTCCCCCGTCGTCTCCCTGAGTCGCGCCCGGCCTCCCCCGCATAGGAGCTCCATTGGAGCCGGCGTCGCCGCCACCGCCGCCCAGCCCGCAAGTCCGGCGAACACCCCCCTCCCCCGGGCCACGGCGGACCCCCGTGCGACCTTTTTCCCCCGCTGCTCAAGTGAGTGCCCCCCTTTAACCCCCTTCCTCGTCGCCTCGGGCCATGGCTCGGAGCTCCGTCGCTCCGCCATGGTGCCCCCTGGCCGCGCACCCGTGCCCCCCCTGCGCAGCAACCGCCGGCCGCACTGCACCTGGACATGGCCACGCCGGGGTCTTCCTCCCCATCGCCGGTTTTGGCCCAGCCGCCGTGCTCCCCTGCCCGCCGGCGAGGCCCCTGCCTGGACAAGCCGTGGACTAACCCCTCCCCCCCATTAGCGCTAATAATCCCCCCAGGCCACTGACGAATGGGCCCCATGGCCCTAATTTTAATAGTAGCTAAATTAAGCAATGTTTAATATAATGGAAATAACCCTTTGAGAGGCTGACATGTGGGTCCCAGCCCCACTTAAACCTCTGTGAATTTAAATAACTGTTAAACTGCATATGTGCCACTTACAACTGGGCCCCATCCCATTAAGCTAATTCTCTGGATTAATTAATATGCAATTTGAATAATGTCTCTATGACATGTGGGCCCTCTGATAATTTTGTTCTAATTAAATGATTTATAAATAAAAGAGGCTGACATGTGGGTCCCACATGTCAGCACTGTTCTGGATAATGTTGTGGATAATGTTTTGGATAATGTTTAATAAATAATAAAAGAAATCCAGAAAATCATTTAAATTGATTTAAACTTAGAAATTCAATAACTTTTAAACCGTAACTCGGATTCAAAAACTTTATACATCAAAATTGATCAGAAAAATACGACGAATACGGATAAGCTATCCGTATGTCTACCACACCCCTCTAACACAACGAACATCGGACATTCCCCCTCCGGACCGTCTGTCCGATGAACTGTCCGGTACTGTTAGAGTGCCCGGATGAATTTATTCCGAACACGAATGTTTCTCGGAATGGATCAACTAGCACGGATACACCCCCCTTATGTTGTTCCGGTAACCACGACACCTCCGGCTTGATCCTTCCCCCTCCGGTCACCCTGTCCGGTAATCACCCGGAGCCGACAGTTCATCCTCAGATGAATTTCCGTTCCGAGCAACATGCATTGCACTACGTTAGAACACCGTTAACTTTTCATCTATCATGTCATGCATCTGTTTGTATATGATTGCTGTGTATTTACTGTTTCTTCCCCCCTTAATCTTTGGTAGACCCCGCTGCTGCCGTCGACTACACCGCTGCTGAGTACGACTACGTCGTCGACGACCCTACTACTACCGTCGAGCTTGCAGGCAAGCAGAGCCATTCTCTTCCCCAGATATCGCCTATCTTTCCGTACATTTCTTGCACTAGGCATTCTTACTGCTGCTGCTACGATTACAATCCTATGCAATTGCATAGCTTGATTTTGTCGCCCCTTGATGTGCCTTCCTTTATCCTATGCTGCCTATTATTATTATTATGCATTATTCAGCAGTGATCCCTGCGCTTTGTTAGCTAGGATTAGATAGAGGGCCGTGGTAACTCAGGGGAGTGAACGCGGATACAATTATTATAACTGCACAGGTACGGTACAATGCAGACACCGTCGAAGATCCCTATCTGGGTTATGCCTAGTCACCTCAAGTGTGAGTTATCAAGGAGTAATCTTTGTACTCCACTCGAGGCTGACTTTGTCTTACCGCCATAGGGTCTTGAAAACGGTTGTCCTTCAGGTAAGAAGTCGGGCGACCCAATGGTGCCCGCGAGAGGTATTGCGACGGGACGACAGGGAGGGTACGACCAGTGTACCGGTGTGCTTGGCCCCTGATCGTTGGCCGCGAGAGTTACCAACCCCGAAAGTCGAGCTCCTCCAGGAGCACACGCGAGACAAGGTAAGGAGACGGTTCACCTTGTTGGTAACCGCAGTGACTTGGTGGGACGATGGGGCAGGCACCGATGTACTGGTGGTCCTGGCTGCTGTCGTTGTCCGCGAGTCGGTTAAGTCGAGGCAACGATAACGGTTGTCACGCAGGTTAATTAAAATGCTAAATGGTTCAGTGAATGTCTTGAGTTGGCTATATGCCATGTACGCACTACCTACCCGTGGGAACTACGAGTTATGGGCTCCTCCGCTTCTTAGTGTCGTCCGAGGACTCTTCAGACGTCAGCAGTACTGCGGCCTGCGCCGGGAAGTGGTGTTGTCTTATTTGCTCGAGCGGTGTGTCTTATTTGGTTTTGCTTTAACTTCACCGGCCAGCCACGCACCGTGCAGGAGTACGTTCGGGTTGGGGTCCAAAGCTCGTCGTACTTAGGATTTAGACCGGCGGATGACCTCTCTGTTGAGTTTGAAAGATGGGCTATGAAGTGTCGGATAGCCTCGGTGGAGCATTCCCTAACAAGGTTCCCGCCACCCTGGAGATCCGTGCGTGTAGCGTAACACAAGTGCACCCCTGCAGGGAAGAATTGATCTATCGATAGCCGTGTCCACGGTAACAGGACGCTTTATGCTGAAGCTGGATCCTACCACTAGAAACTATTACTATTAAACTGTATGGTTCCGGGTTCTCTTCCTCGCGGGGATGTCGAGGAGGTGAACTCGGAGGCATTGTTAATTATTACAACTTATTATTATTCAATGTTGCAGCAACTTCTGCTTCATTGTTACATTACTGTTTTATATAAACTGTTGGCTGATTCTTATCTCATGCTGCAAGACACCGTCGGAAGATGCTAGTCTTCGATAGGCCTAGCTTCTTACCCTTGCTCTGATGTTCTGTCTTCAGTCCACTATATACAGCCTCTTCATTCCGTTGATACAATGCATAATGCTTAGTAGCGGACGTAAGACTCGCGGGTATACTAGATACTCACCTGCTTTATTTCCTTTACTGTTTTGCCTGATCGGCCGCTGCAGCCGACGTTGGAGCCCAGGAGCAGGAGTACCCCGGAGGCGCCTACTACGACGTCGAGTTCCCCGTTGACCAGGAGTAGTTCTGTGGATCCCAGGCAAGAGGCCTCGACTTTTCGTTCTGTATCTCTGATGTGATTTGTGCTAGCCTTCTTAAGGCAAAACTTGACTAACTATGTTTGTACTCAGATATTATGGCTTGTATGGCTTATATATTCGGGTCCTTGTGACCCCCTCTATTGTAATATATTTGTTTATCCTTTTGTGTTTAGTGTTGTGCTGTGATATTATCACCGTGGCACCCTAATTTCAGTCGTGTACCCTGTGTGTATGATTACTGTACACAGTCTGATTTTGGGGGCGTCACAAATCATAAACTATTTTTGGCATTGTAGAAACCATGGATCCAATATCATAAAAAGCAAGGAAGTCTTGGTTAGAGATGCTAATCCTAACAAAAGGCTCCCAGTCAGCATCTATCTCCAACATTTCTTTCTTGTTGGACTTAAGTTCTTCTACCTTTCTCAAGTCTAGAGCATCCATCCTCTTTTCAATAGTGGCAAGTCTATCTACAATAGTGTCAATGTTGCGATCATAAACAAAATAGCTAGATAGACGATGCAAAATATCAAGAGCTCTAGCTTCATCACACTCTAAAAAGACCATGGTAAAAATTTCTAAGCACAATTTTTATAGGTATCCAAGGCATAATTCTCTTATGTGCCTCAGAAATTCTGTCCCATGCCTTCTTCATATTTTCTCCATCCCTTTGACGGAAATCTAGAACTTCCGATTCCCACAAAGCACCAAGTCCTAACATGTTCATCTAAACAAGAAGGACTACTAAAAGCAAGGTAAATAATTTTTTTGTGATTTTTGATAAAGGACACTAAGATAAAAACTGAAAGGTAAACTAACAAGAATAAAAAGCAAAGGTGAAAGATAGTGTGCAACTCCCCTATCTTAGCACTCGGAATCGCCGGCAACGACACCAGAAATTTGCTTGATGGCGTGGAAGTGGTAATGGCTTCTCACCCTTCGTTGGTTACCCCAAGTGGAAGGTGAGATGTAGGATAGCAGCAAATTTCCCCTATGTATAGGATAGGGTTTGTCTCCCGTAGGATTCCGGAAGTGAGAAGTAGGTGTCAACGGCGCAATTGACATGGACCTGCACACAATACAAATAACTTTGCTCCCAACGAAGTTCAGAGAGGTTGTCAATCTCTCTGGTCTTGTTGTTCACAAAGGATCAAACACAAGGGATAATGATAATGGTAGCAACTAGAAAGTAAAAGCAGAAAATAAATTGAACGTGTAAACAGTGATGAGAATATGGACCGGAGTCTCGTGATGTTCACTAGTGATGTCTCTCTCCCAAAAAACGATAAAACTGCTATGCGAGGTAAACAAATCACAGCTGGGCAATTGACAGGATTAAAATGCACCGCAATGCTAACTAAGCTACAAAGAAAGGTAGAGGCTCAAAAGCATGGGCGGTACGCCAAAATAAGTAGACCGAAATCCAACTGCATCTACTACTAATAATCGACCTTGAGATATCTATCCAGAACATCTCGTTCATATTAAGCTGCGAGCCACACCCAAAGTGTAAACCCAAAGCAACAGACAACTGCATTAAAAGAACTTTACGTAAATTAAAAAATCCTTGCAACCGCGGTTACAAGCACCGTTGTTTTCCCCCTTGTGGCAACAAAACATCCCCTAGACTCATGTTTCTGTCACTCGAGCTAGTCACCAGGGGGCATGAACCCACAATCGAGCAAAACGTTCCCTCTTGGAGTCACTACCTACTACTTGGCCAAAGCAATAAACAGCAACGGAGAACATTAAACAATTACTCAAGAACATAAATATAAAAGATAAGAACCAAATATATTACTCTACCACAAACTGAACATAGTCTCGTAATCCATAAGATCCCAGCAAACTTAGAATAGCAACAGCAAAAAACTACATATGTGCCTCGATCATGTAGGGCAGCTCACGAGGTCTAATACATGAAGAACAAAGAGGGGTGGAGAACATCACATATCTATTGATCACGGACCCATGGTCCAAGGTAGACTACTCACGGATCATCCGGGAAGCGTCCAATGTGGAGGAGAGGCTGCCGGAGGTCAATCCTCCCTCCGGCAGGGTGCCGGGAAGAGGTCTGCTGGCAATCCCAATCTTGGAAGTGCGGTGGCGGCGAAACAGAGGCGAGATCGCGAAAAAGGGTTCCGTCTTCGGAAGAATCCCGTCACGGAGAATAAATAGGTGAATGAGGGCATCCAGGGGGCCCACCAGGTGTCCATGCGCCCCTGGAGCGGCCAAGCCCTAGGCCGCGCCACCATGGTGCCTGGACCCCTGGTGGTGGCCCTCTGGACCCACCCAGGTAATTCCAGAAGGTTCTTCTACGCTGATTTTTTATCTGACTTTTCCCGAATTTTCGGAAAACTTTTAATATGGGGGAAACCTGACATAGAAAAACAACAGAAAACAGGAACTGGCACTTTGGTGCACTGAGTTAATAAGTTTGTCCAAGTATGATCAAAAGTGTATGAAAGTGTATCTAGATCATAGCAATTTCACACAAAACATGCATGGAGCAAGAAGAAATTATAGATACGTTTGGGACGTATCAGTGGAAACAACACAAACCCTAGTCTCATGTTTCTTCCACTAAAGCTGGACATCGGGGGGCATGAACCCACAATCAAGCATCAACGCTCCCTCTTGGAGTTACTATCTACTAGTTGGCCAAAGCAATATATAAAAAGCAACAAAGAACATGCAAGAATTACTCAAGAACAAAATATAAAAGGAGAACCAAATATATAACTCATCACAATCTGAACATAATCTCATAATCCATCAGATCCCAGCAAACACAGCATAGCAACAACAAGAAAATTACATAGGTGCCTTGATCATGTAGGGCAGCTCCCAAGGGCTATGAATTGAAGCACATGGTTGGAGAGAAGACATCTCATAGCTGCTGCTCATGGACCCATGGTCCAAGGGGGACTACTCACGGCACATCCGGGAAGCGCTCATGGTGGCGGAGAAGCTCCGAAAGAATTCTCCGTCCGGCAGAGTGCCGGGACGAGGTCTTCTAGCGATCCCGATCTCGGTATTGCGGCGGCGGCAGAACAGAGGTGAAAATCGTGATGCGGGGTCTCTTTTCAGGGTTTCCGCATCGAGGAGGTAATATAGACCGAAGGGGGGCTCCAGGGGAGGGCCCCACCTGTCAGGCAGCCTTGGGGCGTGGTCTCCCCGCTGGCAGCGCCAGGTGGCCTCCTGAGAGGGGGGTGTCCCCTCTTCGGCTGCCCTTCGGTCTTCTGGAAGCTTCCGTTATGCTGATTTGTTATATATTTTTCTTTGAATTTTTTGGGCACCGTAAATATGGGTAAAAACCTGCAATTCACAAACATCAGCAGACAGAAACTGTCACTGGGTGCATTGAGTAAGTAGGTTAGTTCAGACATGTGTAATAAGGTATGGAAGTGTAGCAAAACACATAGCAATGTCACCCAAATGACCATGGAACAAGCAGAAATTATAGATACGTTTGGGACGTATCAAGGCCCAAAACTCTCATACCTAGAGCTCCATATGAAATGACAAGCAAGAGCCCTGGTGAAGGAAGAGTATGGACCTAGCCGAAGAAACAACTCTGAGAGCTCGTTCAAACTTCACACCTTCTAAAGAAAGAAGGTGGCTGCATAGGGAAGGTTGAACTAAAGACAAGATCGGGGGATACTGATGATGTGCTATGCCGGGGGTGGACCACATAAGAGTTTATCCGGTCTCTACGACTGATGGTGTCCCCCATGGTGCGTATTGAAGTAGAACTCTAAGAGGAGAACGAATTCTTCTTTCCCAAAGATCGCAAGGCTTGGTGCAGAAGACTAGGACACATAGCTATTTCCATAGTTTTATGTCGGCTATTCCTTGTAACCCTAGGCCTCTCTACCGTTATACTGTATAAAGCAAGGCCAAGAGAGACTCGAGATGATCTTTCCATCAATATCGGTAGAACTAGACACATTGTAACCCCCTCTTTTGAGGTGATTGATGATGTGGATCACACTATCTCGTTGGAAACCCAAGTGGAAGGTGGTGATGTAGATAGTATAAAATTTCCCTTGGAAAAGATACCAAGGTAATCGAACCCAGAAGGACTATGAATACTACATGTAGGTGGGCACCCACAACGGCGCCAGAAATTTCTTGACCTGAACCTGCAAAAAAGACACAAAATACTCTCGCACCCAACAAGGTAGACGGCTTGTCAATCCCCTATCTTACTATGAACAAAAGGTTACCCATATAGGATAGATAAAAGATAGAGTAAAACAAGTAAAGTAAATAAAATAGATAGCGTGTAACGGGTGCAAATTTGTGATGAGGATATGGACCGGGGTGAAATGGCATCGCCAACAACCGCAATGGTCGGATCTAGCAACACTATGGCCCCAACATGCCACACCGGTCATAAGTATCAGCGTATGCCGATTGTTTTGGGAAGGCCTGAACTTTGAGGACTTTAATTATGCTTTGCAAGCACTGGCTGACCAAGAAGACTAGCTTTGGGCTCAAATTATGATTTGTATGAATTTTTTTGAAAGTTTGTACAAATCTTAAATTTGAAATGAATTTCGAGTTGTTTGGTGCATTTGGAATGAAGTGGGGTATTATGATTTGTATCAATTTCGTTTTAATGTGTACAAATCACATTTAAAGTTAGGTTCTACTTATTTGCACATATATGACTACAAGAGAAGGAGATAGACAGTTTAAATGAAAAAAATACAAAAAAAATTTAAACATGTATCTAGAATTACTAGTTCCCAACCACGGGTGGAGTGGAACCCAACAAGAAAATCAATACAACTAATCGAATATCATGAACCTAAGAACACAATACCCAAAGTTTTTATTCAGTCATTTAAATTATATAAGAATATCTGAACCTAAGAATACAAACAAGTTTCGCTCGTCGAAGAGAGAAGGTTCATATGAATCTATGATTCATTCGATAAGCCTTTTCTCTGGAATATAAGTTAAGAGAGTTTCAGATTGCCTTGTAGTTCATATTTGAGAAGTTCTAATAAAGGATTTCCTTCACAAAAAATGTAATAAAGAAATGAGAAATTCAATAGAGTTGCTCTTTAGCCATCATAAATGTAAATCACCCCACCTGAAATGCTCCAAAACAACGGCTCAACGGTTCGACGCGCATGCCCAACCGAATCCACTAGTCTAAAAACAAAAGTATCCTGCCAACTAGGTCGCATAACCAGTCTCTCGCTGATTGCGCTAAGATCCAACGACTACCATTCAGCACTAAGGTTTCATTCAACGACCATAGTTGTGTGCTAGGGTTTTGAGGCGGACAACGAGGTTATCCAGGGTTTGACCAACATTCAACTAATGTAGTATGTGCAAGAATGCGTCATGTTTTTTCATAACCCTCTCAATTTTTTACCATATACTATGTGAATGAAATGATGATACCATGCCAAGTCTCATCCTTTTTAGAGGTCATATTTTCAATTTATTGGTCATTTCCTATAAAATATACCATTAAATGCATTAAAATTAGAAAATGAATTAAAAAGTGGTTGAAATTTGACTATGAATGCTTCATGTTGAACACAAAAAAGTTTGAAGTTGAAATAATGTTTAAAAAATGAGTTGTCTTTGTAATGTGGATGTTTTCGATTGAAACCGTGATACCCAGAAAGGAATTAATGGTCCAGTTTGTACACGAAGTGCAAAAATTTTATTTTTTATATTCCTCTCAATTTTTTACCACATGCTATGTTGGGGAAATGATGATACCATGACAAGTCTCATCCTTTTTAGAGGTCAATTGAATTGATTTTCAATTTGTACGCCATTTTGCTAAACACAAGTCATTAAAAGTATTAAAATTTACAAATGAAGTTAGAAATGATTGTAATTTAAGGATGTAACTATGAATGCTTCGTGTTGAACACATAAAATTTTTGGATTTGAAATTATTTTAAAATAATGAGTTGTCTTCGTGATCTTGTTGTTTTCGATTGAAACCCTGATACTTCAAAAAGAATGGTCCATTTTGCACATGAAGTGCATCCAATTTTTTTCATGATCTTATAAAATTATTACCACATACTATGTGGGTGAAATGATGACACCATGCCAAGTCTCATCCTTTTTAGAGGTCATTGAATATATTTTCAATTTTATGGTCATTTTTCTCAAAAACTTATCATTAAATGCATTAAAATTAGCAAATGAAGTCAGAAATTGTTGAAATTTTAGGATTTGACTTTGTATGCTTCATGTTGAAGACATAAAAAGTTTAGAGTTGTAAGGATTTTAAATCTAGTTCAGAGAAGGACATAGAATTGACATAACATGTAAAAAGAATTACTTAACAACCATTACATTCACATGCACTTAAGGGTCACTCCATTTAACATATAGTGCTACACATACAATAGTGAACAAGACGTCTTTGAGGAAAGCGTTGCTTATGATCTTCATGACAGAACATCTTCAATCAACAAGAAAAACCCATCAGTGCCTTTGTATATCATGAGCAATATGTTGTCTCTAATTTCATTTGTGGACGAATTACCATCACATCATTCCACTTATCAATGTGAATTGTTCCATTTCGTTTTTTGAAGAATTGTTCCATTTCTAGGGTAAAGGTTGTACTTTGACATCACCCTTCTGTTCTGACCAATAGCTAGTGTTACTAGATCAGTAGAGAACATCAATTCAGGAAAAACTAAAGGGGAAATACATGTTACAAAACCAATAAAAATTATAACACTTTATGAAGGTACAGTTTACGAAAACATATATAATGCTATGTACATGGATTTTTTCATTGGTACAATTCATTCTTTTCAAGGTATGCACGAGTGGTACACATAATCCCATTATGAACCTACTATGGAAACACTTAATATATGATTCAAGTCTTCCAATAAATTCTATGAGATGCTCCAAATCTTAACAGTGAAATTTAGATTGAGGACTAATCTTCATGTCTTTAACTATATGTTTAAAAATCTCTACATGAAAATAACGTGCTTGTCTATAATTATTATAAATTTTCTCCGTAAAGAATGATTGATAGGCCAGGACAGATACCTGCAAGACTTGAAAGAATACTAACTTTGATTATTAGTCCAGCAAAATATCTGATTTGGTAACGCTACCTGTATGATAATACTAGGTTGGCTTATATCCACTAACACTTTCGTTGCCGATTTTGGCTCACATAACATGTAGCAAACTTTCTCCACATGCCTTTCTGAAAATACCAGCGACCTTCAACATCGGTATTAAGCCGAACTTTGAACTTATATCCATGTTTTGTCTATAACGTAACCTTAGTTGAGTCTTCATTCAGGTAAATTGAGAACTTATGTACCAGAGGTGCTGTTGCAAAGAAAGGGATGAACTGCAGGAAATATATAGTGAGGATGAGCAACCAAATCACTGAATTTAAATGAAATTTCAATGTAAGTGAGAACCATGCTTGAATTACATCCGGGTAAGAGGGGTGTACAAGAACATACTTTGCTCTTCAAGAAGTCATCTTGGACAGTGATATTAAAAAACTTGTGTGTGAGGTCGAGGATGCACATTCCTCCCTTGTGATGACACTTAGGGCACTGAAATTGAAACCTCGGATGAGACTCAAGAAAAATGCATCCACGGAGATTGAATTTAGGGGGATTATCGGCTAGGTATAGACATTGAATTCGATGTACAAGATACAATGAAGATTCCACTCACCTTCATCTCCATTAGAAATTCTCAATATGGTGTGTAGGCGGGCATGACTTCAGGGACTGTGTGGGGGAACGGCTCAGACACGATGACGGTCACGGCGATGCCAACTGTGTGGGGGAATGGATGTGTACGAGCTGTGAAATGGTGTGTGAGAGAGACAACAATGAACTAGGCCCCACCTTTCATATGATGCTTTGGCCCCACATGTCATAAGTTGCCTCAGATGCCTCGACCCCACCTATCAGGATATAGCACGAGGTACCGGTCAAAGGCTTTCACTGGATGCCAGTGCTCCATTTGGGCTTGTGTGAGTAGGTGGTGGAGGCGGGAGGGAAAATGTGAGCAAAGTTATTGTGATTGGGAAAAATTGAGCAAAATTAAGGAAAGAATGGCACATGAATAGAAAACCCAAAAAGATATGTGATTGAGATCCTCTGTTGTAATAACATGATTGTTACGGTTATTTTCTTGCGAATTTCAACTGTACACATATATTGTAACGATAGTTTCATCATTGCAAAGGATTCTAACCCTTAGTATCTGTCTTTATCCCTTTTAGAACTAAGTGACGCCCCACGCGTTGTTGCAAATAATCTTAGTAAAAAAGCATATAAATATGTGCTACAAAAACATCTAAAGCTAATGGCAAATAAATGCAAGTTTAACAAATATGAAACATATAAAAGTAAAAACAATATTAAAAGAATCTAATTTCTAATAAAATGTGAAAGATGAATTCTAATACAAAAACAACTTGTGACTAACATGCATAAATTGATGATGTGGCATCAGTGCATGCATTGAGTAATGAAAAAAATATGTAATTTATGACTTTCAATTAAGATTTGCTTATCTAGTATGGCTGCGTGACTAAAAATAGATAACGAATTGAAGTAATTAAAAAAAATAACTGATTAAGCTGCTAGTACGGAAATAGATAAATCAGCTCCATTGCGGGTGCATGCATTTTGGGGATTACTAAAGAAAAATTACTTTACAAAAGATTAGGCTAAAAATTATTTGACGCAAAAAGAGTAAAGGAAAACATAAGGGGATGGACCACTATTGCAAAACAGGTCATTAGATGTCGGGACCCGGGGTTAGCGTATGCAAGTACAGTTAAGACATAGTCATATGGAGAGCCGAGAACCGCACCCACTTGTCTGAGCAGACAAGGCCAAGCACTGAACATTCTCGGAAAGCATCGTACGTGAGGGGCATCCCATCCAGGCCGGATGATCAACTGTAATGGGTCCTCATCGTACGCACACAAGTCTACTGATATGGGTGGTGAACTCCCATATTCAAAGACAAGTCGCCTCAACCATACTATCGACTATCTCGAAACTCTTACATAGACTTACTCCAGCCCGATCACTTAGTCGGGGTCTAGGGCAGGCTCGATCATACCACAAAGTGTGCACGAGACGGAATCTCGAGCAATCGCATCGCGATGCCCCAAGCTGCGCACATCTAAGGGCCACTTGGTGTATGAAAGACCGCCAGCCAGAACACAACTAAGGTCTCGAAAACCCATACAAAGACATGTATGTTATAAACATACACGCAGCACACATGCCTTGTATGAACAGCAGGTACCATTGCAATTCTCTACAAAGTTTACAACTTTATTTATATAACTCTTATAGAGTACACACAGAGATCACATACATGTGATCCAACATTACATCACGAAGCGGAAGCAAATTATGTCTGGGTACAGACAAGTTTAACAAATTGGCTTAAGAAGCCTTATTCAAACATGAAGCCCTCCACGAGGAACCAGTCTGCTGACTGGGACTAGATTAGCTGAACTTCAGTCGTCCAGCTCGATGAAGAAGCCACCTTCGGGGTCAGTGGCGTCATCTAAAACATAGATTAAGCAAACGTGAGTACAAAGGCGTACTCAGCAAGACTTACATAGGATCTAAACTACTCATGCACATGTATCAAGGCAAAGGGAGGTGGGGTTCACTTGCAGAAATGCCAGCTTTGACTTGGCTAATCCTGAACTACGAGTACCAGACTTGAGGTAAGAAGCGTACACGAGTCCACTACTTTCACCAACCAATACACCACTATGGTGCCTTCCTCGACTTCCCCACGAGAAAGCACGCCATAGCACTCACACTTATCTTGGTGTGTTTTAGAAGTATCCGGTTCAAGTTATCTAATAATCGAGCACAGCTCTCCAAGTAGTCCATAACCGCGGACGCGGCTATTCGAATAGTTTTGTTAACCTTGCAAGGGTGTACCGCTACACACACATGATCATCATTTACCGCCTTTGATCTCGACACCATTCAAGGGGTGCCAGCGAGGATGCTCACCACAACTGTTACCTCATAGCCTATCTAGTCCAAGAAAGCCGCCTACTTGGGTTGACTACCACTATCGTGAACCCGGCCGGTTTACCGAAGTGGACCCAAGCGATGTGTGCGTGGTGCATAAGCCGGTCTCGGATGAGCCGTTCTCTCACTTAGCATCCAGGCCACAAGCCTACCAGAACTCCGAACTACTGCGACATCTGGACATCGAAAGGGATGAGTTAATAAGTTGAGAGGGGTCAGTGAGCCCAATGTGTGGTTGTACTCTTCATCTTGGATCACCACACAAGAACCCGGACTTAGGGCGGTGTTCAACGAGACAACCCACCGTGTACTCCTACACAGCCTCTCATCGTTCACCTTGTATTAGGTTCGATTCACCAACACTTTTCTACCAACAACAACGTGATCATTCCCATCCCGACTCACATCACAGTAACAACAAGGTATCATACTAAGCATGCAATAAGCGATAACATTTGCAGAGGCCACATGATATCATTCAACTCCTACAGTTGCTAGGATTGTGGTTTGCTTACTACTGTGACAAAAGATAGGTCATGCAAAGGAATGGGTTCATCTATGCGGTAGAAACGAAGCATGGTGATCATCCTAAACAATGCATAAGCGAAACATGAGAGGGAAGTGGGATTTTATCGACATGATCAATGGCGGTTTGCTTGCCTTGCTGACGAGGTTCGGTTTCTGGATCTTCAGCGAAGGGGGTGACCTCTTGCTCTGGTTCCACCTCTACTCGACAAACAAAGCACGAAGTAGCAATCAAGATGAATGCAATGCTCAAGCACATGATAGAATGTTTAAGCTTGAAGTACAAGTTTGATGTGTGAGGCAATTCCATTTAAGTGGAATATATTACATTTTTAAAATGCAAATTCAAATTCCACATTTGAATTCAACATTAACCAAGTCATACATGATATAGTTTGATCAATTTGAATTAACTTCAAATGTGTATGATATGCCTCTGAAGTGTGGTTGATTTGCATCATAATTCCATGGTCTAAGTGGCAAAATCATTTGGTTTGAATTTGAAATAAATTCAAATAAAGCAAATGATATATGCTACTGGTCCCATTTTAAATTCAACTCAAACAGAGTTGAAAGTTGCATATTTGGAAAGATAATTTTCTCCTGATCATTTTTCATATATTATTTGTCCAATTTGGAGTTAATATGAATTTTCTATGAATTTCCAAAGTTTGGGGTATTTTCTGGAATTTCTGGAATTAATTAAACCATTTTCTTTTCTGGAAATTCATTTACTGCGTCACTGTGACATCAGCATGACGCCAGGGGGTTTGACCCGAGTCAAACTGACAAGGGGTCCCACCTGTCATCCACAGAGGGGGTTAATCCCCTGATTAAAATTAACCCGAGGGATAATTAGTGGCTGGCCCCACCTGTCAGCCACTGGGTTAAGCTTAACAGGGTCATTAGGGGGGGGCTAATGGTGGCTCGCCGTGAAGTCGCCGGAATCCTGCCGGAGTCTCGCCGGAGTTGGTTCCAATGCACGGGGAGGGGTCTGGAGGGCATGGATCTGCTCCTTGAGGTCTTCCGCGTCGTCTGGTGTCATCGGGGGTTCACGGGGATCACCGGAGGTCATCGGCGACGAGCGGCGACGGAAGTCTGCACGGAACTCGTCGGGTTCTTCAATTCGTGCACGGATTTGGACACAGAGAGCATGGGAAAGAAGCTGGGGTGTGTGCGGAGCTAGTGGAGCCATCCAGGGTCAAACGGGGGCTCTGGTGAAAGACTTCGACGACGAGCGGCGGCGCTTGGTCTCGGACCTCGTCGGAACCATGCAAACGGCACGGATTCAAGCGGCAAGATGAGGGGAAAAGCGCGCCTGCTCACCCTGGTTGCAGAGACGGACTCGAGGAAGCCGGAGGAGCTGCGGCTGCGGTGGAATCGATGACTTTCTTCACGGCGGCCGGAGTTGAAGACGACGAAGGGGACGGCGGCTCTGGAGTTCCTCGGGTCGATTCCTTCTGCATGGTGACGTAGTCGAGGACGGCGGAGGCGATGGACACCTTGGCTGGACTCCTTGACGTCGATGGCCACGAGTTCTTGCGACGGTGAACGGCGGCGCTCTCGGGTGGTGACGAAATCGAACACGGGAGGAGGAGGAGGAAGCTCTGGAGGGGGGGAATGGATGCGGACGGAAGAGCGGCGTCTCCAGGCGTGAGAAGATGGCGAGGAGGAAGCAGGAGGTGGCCAGGGCTCGTCGGCAGCGTCGGTGGAGTGCTGCATGCATTCCACCGAGCAGCTTCGGGGCGTGGGGAGGAAGACGACAGGCGCGGGTCCAGGTGGGCTGGGCCGTCCAGGGGAGTTGGGCCTCGCCTAGTGCGAGAGGTAAGCCTTCCTGATTTCTGTTTAATCTTTCCTTTCTGTTTTTCTGTAATTTGTTCTGTTTAGCTAAAATAAATAGCTAAACATTTTATTAAATGCTGAAAACTTTTATGTGGCCTCATAAAAATATGGACTAGCCACTTATAAACTTTCAACATTTTTAAAATTCAAATGATTTGAATTTTAATTCAAATAGGGGGATTTCTTTATTTCCAAGGTACTGTTTGAATATTTGAAAAATCTATGAGCATGGGGTGGGTCCCACATCACTTGATATGTGATCACACTCATTTATAAGACTTTTCAAAACTCTAACATGAATTTTTGGAAATTATTTTTATCTGGCCTTTTGAATTAATTCATCTGGGGGGTGTTCCTTCTCCCATTTTGATTTTGAATTTGATTTCCAAGATTTCTTTTGAAATTTTGACATGATGCAAAGGTACTAGCTAACCCTAGCACATACCTAACAGAGGGATCTGACATTAGAACCGGTTCTGGGAGGCCATTAGAACCGTATTTGGCAACCGGTGCTAAAGGTTCGGTGCTAGAGGGTGAACCCCTTTAGAACCGGTTGCTCACAAACCGGTTCTAAGAGCTGTGCAGCCAGCCACGTGGTGGCAGGTCGGGCGCTAGGGCTCATGAACCTTTAGCACCGGTTTGTAACACAAACCGATTATCAAGGTTTAGAGGTTTAAGTTTTTTTAATTATTTTCTTTTTGGTTTTAATAGTTTAGGGTTTAGGGTTTATTAATTATTTTCTTTTGGGTTTAGGATTACTGTTTATTTTACGCTATTACATAATGTACAATGCATATATATATATACATGTAGAATATCTCGTAGCTAGCTAGAATCATCATATATAGTAGAATTATCGTACCACCAACATATATATACATCATATATAGTACTAGTGCCTCACCACCGCCCCTCTTTGCTTGCCTCGAGCCCACAACAGTGGAGGGCATTTGAATATACATATAGTATACATCATATGGACAACACACCAGTTTCCTATTACATATGGTAAGGGAATTCTACGGTCGACTTATTTATGACTTCACAAAGAATAAATCCCTCTATTTCCTCTTGAAGTGCTCGCATGCGATCATTTATGTCGAGTTTATCCCGCTTCTCCCAAATCTTATTATTTAAAGAAGATGATCAATATATGAATATATTACATATGGTAAGAACAAAGTCTAGATAGTATTTACGTACCATCATTGTTCTTTGAATAATCTTTTCGGTCATATAGCGAATGTTCTCCATTACGATGTAAGCACAAGGTTCAGTCCCCGATGCCTGCCTCATACACTTCACAACAAAATAGAATTCAAACGGATTTAATAATCAAGCATATATATGATAATGGTATATTGAAACTAGAAATATAATTTCGTACATATCATCTTCTTGCTCTCTGCCGCTATTGAACACGTCGTCCATAGCTTAAATAATATCGACGAGATGCAGAAAAAGATAAAACAATTTAGTATAAGAAAATATAGAAAATGACATCTCAAATAATCAAGTTCACAATCAACAATAATATTAGAATAATAATCCAGCTTACATCTCGAATAATCTAGTTCACATATATGCAACACTAATATATATGTCGATCACTAGAGCTAGTACATATATATATAACATATCACTAGCTAAAATAGTAAACGACGTCGGCTCCGGCTGGCGGTGGACACCCAAAGAGAAGGAACCATCACCCACTCGTAGCTAGGGTGAGATCCCTGAAGCACCGTCCATAAACTGTAGTACCCGGCGTCCAACGCCGCCATGTAGCGACGGACGTGGTCGTCCTCCTCCCTGATACGTCGGCGTACAACCTCCTCGGGGGCCGACTCCCTCCGCACCGACTGTGGCCCCCGTGACCGCCACCAAAGAAGATCCGGGTCGACGACAATACCCGGATTTCTCGCTAAGCGACGCACCCCGGAAACCACCTCCCAGTGCCATCCCTGCGGAGCCCAATCCCAGACATTGCGCATCCCGTCAAGAACTCCCGGAGTGCGACGGTAACGAGGATGCGGGCCCGGCATTCTCACTAATGAAACTAATAAAATTACAACTAAAAATATCTCAATATTTGCATGTTAATAGCTATTGATCTATAGCTCAAATTGTAGAACATCTCATATATATATATATACTAATAATATTTAGAACAATATATATACTAATAATATTTATAACAATATATATACTAATATAACAATACTAATAACAATATATAACAATTACCTAGCTAGCTATATTATTAACTAATATGTATATAATAACAATACAACATTATACTAACAATTCTACTAACCTATTATTAACTAATATGTATATACTAACAATACAATATATATACTAACTATAGTATTTGCTAACCTATTATATATACTAACAATTCTACTATATACTAACTATATCTGAAATCCATATTAATTCAATAGTATGTAACAGAAAAATAAACTTATATTTACATGCAATTGAGGGTTTGTTGGCTCATCACATGTAACAGAAAAATTTGTAGCCGAAGCAGCAGCTCGAGGAGATCACCTCGAAGATTTGTAGCCGAAGCAGCAGCTCGAGGAGGTGAAGATTTGTAGCCGAAGCAGGTTGGAGGCCGGAGACGGTGGTGACGTCCCCGAATCCTAGCGCGGCGACGGCGATGACGAGGGGCGAGGGCGTGGCGACGAAGACGGCGAGGAGGGCGCGTGGCGACGGCGACGGCCTGGCGGAGAGGGCTTGGCGGAGACTGGGACGGCGACGGCCTGGCGGCGTGGAGACGATCTGAAGCGGTGGGGGAAACTGCGCTCAGTATCGATATATATAACATGGCACCTTTAGCACCGGTTTCACCCACAAACCGGTGCTAAAGGTCCTTTAGCACCGGTTTCACCCACCAACAGGTGCTAAAGGTCCCCAATTACATCCCGTTTTCGGGAGAAAATATAAGCGGGAAGGGGAGGGACCTTTAGCACCGGTTCTTATAATAAACCGGTTCTTAAGGTTAACTTTTCATATTTGGAGTTTTTTAATAATTCTTTTGAAGTCATTTGGCACAAAATAAATCATTAAATGCATGAAAAATAGCAAATGAAGTCAGAAAGGGTTCAAATTTTAGTATGTGGCTTTGAATGGTGCATATTGAATGCACAAAAAGTCTTGAGTTCAAAAAAGTTTAAAAAAATGAAATTCCTTTGTAACAGATGAGTTTTCGTCTAAAACCCTCACACTTCGAAAGAGATGCTCCAGTTTGTACACGAAGTGCATCCAGTTTTTTTGTAATCCTCTCAACTTTTGCACACATGTTATATGGGTGAAATGATGATACCATGCCAAGTTTCAACCTTTTCTGAGTTCATTTGTAGATGCTTTCCATTTACAGGGCCATTTGGCACAAAATAAACCATTAAATGCATGAAAAATAGCAAATGAAGTCAAAAAGGGTTCAAATTTTCGTATGTGGCTTTGAATGGTGCATATTGAATGAAAAAAAAGTCTTGAGTTCAAAATAGTTTAGAAAAATAAAATGTCTTTGTAACAGATGAGTTTTCGTCTAAAACCCTCACACTTCGAAAGAGATGCTCCAGTTTGTACACGAAGTGCATCTAGTTTTTGTCGTAACTCTCTCAACTTTTGCACACATGTTATATGGGTCAAATGATGATACCATGCCAAGTTTCAACCTTTTCTGAGTTCATTTGTAGATGCTTTCCATTTTCAGGGTCATTTGGCACAAAATAAATCATTAAATGCACTCATTAGCCACCGTCGGGCTGTATGCAGGGGAAACCTTGTGTTTTGTTCTACACATAGAAATCTTTCAGTTCATCGATCGACCGAATACAAATCAATCGGATTCCCTGCATACGTCCGATGGTGCATTGATATGCTTGCACTCATGAGCCATCGTCGGGCCGTATGCAGGGGAAACCTTGTGTTTTGTTCTACACATAGAAATCTTTCAGTTCATCGACCTAATAAAAATCATTCGGATTCCTTGCATACGTCGGATGGTGCATTGCACTCATGAGCCGCCACCGTCAGGCTGTATGCAGGGGAAACCATTTGGCGTTGAAGCCGGATCACATCCTAGAGTGGTACATATAAACTATTTCTTTGCGTGTTTCCCTTTCTTTTTGCATCGTAACCATGGACAATCTTCTTCATTTAACACGATGCTTGGGTCAGTCTTTACTGTGAAGGGAGGAATTTCATGAAACTTTTCATAATCTTCTGACTTGTCTGTCTTGTCCTCCACTCCCACAAGGTTTCTTTTCCCTGAAAGAACTATGTGGCGCTTTGGCTCACCGTATGATGTATTCGCTTCCTTATCTTTCCTTTTTCTCGTTTTTCTAGATGTGTCCTTCACATAGAAAACCTGAGCCACATCATTGGCTAGGACGAATGGTTCCTCTCTGTACCCAAGATTGTTGACATCCACTGTTGTCATTCCATACTGCGGGTGTACCTTTACCCCTGTCAGATTGAACCATTTGCACCAAAACAAAGGGACCTTAAAATCAAGTCCATAGTCAAGTTCCCATATCTCCTCTATGTAACCATAATATGTGACCTTTTGCTTATTGTTGATTGCATCATCAAAGCGGACACCACTGTTTTGGTTGGTGCTCTTTTCATCTTGGGCGATCGTGTAAAATGTATTCCCATTTATCTCGTACACTTTGAAAGTCATTATAGTCAAAGATGGTGTGCCGGACAACAAGTACAACTCCTCTTCAATAGTGTCGTTACCCGTGAGATGGTCTTGCAACCAACCGTTGAAATTCCTATTGTGTTCCTTCTTAATCCAGACTTCAGACTGCTCCGGGTTTTTTAAGCGTAGAATATTCTCGTGTTGATCGATATACGGGGCCACCAAGGCAGAATTATGTAGAACAATATTGTGTACTTTCTTCCAAGATTCTGCGTCCCTACATATTATTGGGCGCGATGCTAGCGTTCCTTTTCCACCTATTCTCCCCTCAAGCCGTGATTCAGGAAGACCAATCGGCTTAAGGTCAGGAATAAAGTCAACACAAAACTCAATGACCTCCTCTGTTTGATGTCCCATGGAGATGCTTCCTTCTGGCCTAGCACGGTTACGAACATATTTCTTTAAGACTCCCATGAACCTCTCAAAGGGGAACATATTGTGTAGAAATACAGGACCCAGAATTGCAATCTCGTCGACTAGGTGAACCAGCACGTGCGTCATAATATTGAAGAAGGATGGTGGGAACACCAACTCAAAACTGAAAAGACATTGGACCAAATCATTTTGTAACCTTGGTAGACTTTCTGGATTGATTACCTTCTGAGAAATTGCATTGAGGAATGCACATAGCTTCACAATGGCTAATCGAACATTTTCTGGTAGAAGGCCCCTCAATGCAACCGGGAGCAGTTGCGTCATAATCACGTGGCAGTCATGAGACTTTAGGTTCTGAAACTTTTTCTCTGTTATATTTATTATTCCCATTATGTTCGACGAGAAGCCAGACGGGACCTTGATACTGAGAAGGCATTCAAAAAAGAATTCCTTCTCTGCTTTGGTAAGAGCGTAGCTGGCTTGACCCTCGTACTGCTTTGGGGGCATGACTTATTTTTGGTTCATATGTTTCTTGTCCTCTCTTTCCTCCGGTGTATCTTTTGTTTTCCCATACACACCCAAGAAGCCTAGAAGGTTCACGCAAAGATTTTTCGTCACGTGCATCACGTCGATTGCAGAGCGGACATCTAGGTGTTTCCAATAGGGTAGGTCCCAAAATATAGATTTCTTCTTCCACATGGGTGTGTGTCCGTCAGCGTCATGCGGAACGGATTTTCCACCAGGACCCTTTCCAAAGACTACTTGCTCTGGTAAATCCTTGACCATATCAAGTATATCATCACCAGTACAGCGGACAGGCTTCTTCCGGTGATCTTCCTCGCCTTTGAAATGCTTGCCATTCTTTCTTAAGGGATGATTGGTCGGAAGAAACTGATGATGTCCCAGGTACACATTCTTATTGCATTTGGGAAAAAATATACTTTCAGTCTCATCTAAACAGTGTGTGCATGCTTGTATCCCTTGTTTGTCTGTCCTGAAAGGTTACTAAGAGCAGGCCAATCATTGATGGTTACAAACAGCAATGCTCGTAGATCAAATTCCTCGTGTTTGTTCTCATCCCACACATGTACACCTGGTTTATCCCACAACAGTAAAAGTTCTTCAACTAATGGCCTTAGGTACACATCAATGTCGTTGCCGGGTTGCTTAGGGCCTTGGATTAGCAATATCGTTGCCGCTTCATGTACTTCCAAGGAGGAAGGTTGTAGATACATAGAGTCATGGTCCATGTGCTATGATGATTGTTGCTCTGCTCCCCAAAAGGTGTCGGGACCCGGGGTTAGCGTATGCAAGAATTGCTACAACACAATCATATGGAGAGCCGAGAACCGTACCCACTTGTCTAAGAAGACAAGGCCAAGCATAGAACGTTCTCGGAAAGCATCGAACGTGAGGGGCATCCCATCCAGGCCGGATGATCAACTGAAATGGGTCGTCATCGTCCGCACACAAGTCTAAATGATATGGGTGGTGAACTCCCATACTCATAGGCAAGTCGCCTCAACCATAGTATCGATTGTATTATAACCCTTACATAGACTTACTCCAGCCCCATCACTTAGTCGGGGTCTACGGCGGGCTCGATCATACATCAAAGTGTGCACGTGACAGAGTCACGAGAAATCGCATCGCGATGCCCCAAGCTGCGCACATCTAAGGGCCACTTGGTGTATAAATGACCGCCAGCCAGATCATAACTAAGGTGTCGAAAACCCATGAAAATACATGCATGTTATAATCATACACACAGCACACATGCCTTGTATGAACAGCAGGTATCATTGCAATTCTCTACAAAGTATACAACTTTATTGATAACTCTTACAGAGTGCACACAGAGATCACGAGACCGTGGTCCAACATTACAACAAGCATGCGAAAGCAAATTATGTATGGGTACAGACAAGTTTAACAAATCTCTTAAGAAGCCTTATTTAAACACAAGCCCTCCACGAGGGAACCAGTCTGCTGACGAGGACTACACTAGCTTGGTCTTCAGTCGTCGAGCTCGAGGAAGAATCCACCTTCGGGGTTAGTGGGTTCATCTAAAACATAGAATAAGCAAACGTGAGTAAAAAGTCGTACTCAGCAAGACTTACGTAGGAACTATACTACTCATGCACATGTATCAAGGCAAAGGGAGGTGGGGTTCATAAGCAGAAGTGCCAGCTTTGACTTGGCTAGTCCTGACTACGAGTACTAGACTTGAGGTAAGAAGCATACACGAGTCTACTACATGTCTCCAACCAATTACACCACTATGGTGCCTTCCTCGACTCCCCACGAGAAAGCACGCCATAGCACTCACGCTTATCCCGATGGGTAAAATGACTGAAGTGACCCGATGCAACCGCTTGACGCGTGTCCACAACGGTCGGATTCTAATCACTGCGCAACTTTACTTGAGGAGCAAGTAAGCTGACTCACCGAACGAGTTCTCTCTCGATGGCACGAAGTGCAATGACTTTGCCTTCGAGCTATTCGCTCGACTCGGTGAGATTTCTCTCGGTAGGCTTTTGTGGGTTTTGGTTGAGCAGAGCAAATTCACTTCGACAAAGATCTCAACTAGCAAACCCCTCTTAATAGTACGGTTTTTCCTACGACTCAAGAAATAAAGAGAAACTAGCAAAAAGACTAAGTCTTCGACCAGCTTCAGCTTTCTCCTCGTTGTGCTTTTACTCGAGAGAGACATCTTCTTCGACGACATTTTTAGGGGTCGTCTTCCTTCAAAAGCTTCGATAGATGATTGCAGCTTTACTGCAGTGAGTTTTCCTTCGACCTTCTACATGCAAACTCCATTCTTTCGGAACCTAAGTATCTGTTTACACTCGAAAACAATATTAGTTCCACTTCTGCTTTGTCCAACAATGTCCAAAACCTTCGGGGGCAAAACTTGCTCTTACAATCTCCCCCTTTTTGGACGATTGTTGACAAAACAGGCATCGATAAATAATTTGAAAAAGTTTGAGTTTTCGATGATAAACTAGTGCTAGGATCGATGAAGTGCTCCCCCTTGATGTATGCACGAAAGATAAAGATTTCCTGTGAAGTGCATATTTGACAAGTAGTGTCGAGGGAAAAACATCAAAAATCTTAGCGAGATAAATTGCATTCCAGATAGTATCCAATGTGATGTATGCAATTTCCTCGAATGACCTGTGAACTTATATGAAAGATAAATTCCTGCAAAAATGGTTAAGTATAGCAAGCAGCAGATAGATATCTTACGAAAATAGTAGCAGTTCACAGTCCTACTTAGAGTTAGTTACAACCAGATCGAATGTGAATCGAAAGTTTGTTGAAACTACTCAGAAACCTCAAAGACAAGATTTTATCGAATGGAAAGCAAAAACCCTTAACCCCGTAGGCAAACTAATTTCTTCGATGCCACTACATCTCCCCCTTTTTGTCACAACGTACAAAAAGATCGAGAGAATAGGGTCGAAAGAAATCCCTACTCGCGAGGTTGGCTCCGGCGACAACGAGAAGATTCGGCGAGCGTTGGAGCACGACGAATTGGACGAGCGCCTGGAGGAGTAATCTTCGTGCGGAATGAATGTTGATCTCCTGAAGATTCCAGCTGCGATTCCGGCGGGGTCCTGGGGCTTCGAGGAAGTGGCGAGAGAACTCTGGGTTGTCGTTGAGGGGCTTCTTCTTGCTCGGAGTCGGAGGAGAAAGTGTCCAAAGTGATATGATAATAATCATCGACACTTAGCGCATCTCTGTTCTTCGGTAGACGAGGGATATTGGGATCCGGTCGATCTACTCGATCATCATTGGTCCAATTCCTGTTCAGATGGGGAGGATATTCTTCGAACCCGCAACGTTGAAGTTGACCGAGGGAATTGAACTTCCGAAGACCTTTCCAATCACGGCGAAGGCATTCACGCAGCATCTGATTGTTGTTCATGGTAATGTTACGCAAGTGATTGATCTCATCCATCAGAGCTTGCTTCTGAAGAAAATCTTGATCGATGTGATGTTGAAGCATTTGCTGGGACCGAAGAGAAACTTCCATATGATGCACTGGCTTGATAAACTTCGAGCGAATATTGCGCTCAGTTAAGTGGGCGCGGATGCCAGTGTGCTCAGCAAAAGGGTCGTTGGGTCGAGCAACAACCTGCAATACTTCACGAACTGGAGGAGTGAAAATCTTCGGGTAAATGGATACGGGGAATGGCACGTCCCGAGAGTAATTGCAGATTGCCATCAGCCATGGTGCATATGGTTTGTGGGAATTTTGGTCATCAGCACAAGACACCAAAGTTCTGAGGAAGTAGTCTTCAAAATCGAAGGGATGACCGTGGACTAGCTTCAACAGAGCAAGTTGCACATCATTTGGAATTGGAAAATTATCGTGCACATCAAGCATTGGCATCAAAGTCTTCGAGAGAATATAAAACCATGCCTTTGCTTCAAATACCAAGTGTCTTGGCTTCGGCTCAGTGGGGTAGTGATCTCCTACGACTTCTGGATCCATCAGCGTAGAGAATTCAGCAGGAGTTGCAGCAGGTAAGTCATGAAGTTTGTGAGGTAATCCTTCGAACCGAGGTAAATTGATTATGGCCAAAAATTGATCGACAGTCATATGAAAAACTTGGCCTTGAATCATATAGTCAAACTTCCATGTCTTCGAGTTCTCAGGATCTCCAGAGACATAAAGTGTTGCATAAAACTGCTTGATAAGCTCGGGGTTGTAACCACAATCGAGAGCAAACATCTTGTGAGCATGCAGGCTATCAATTGTCTCGGCAATGTTCTCGAAACAAGTAGTGGAGTACACCGAAGGCATATCAAGATACTGATGCTGGAAAATTCTTGCCTTGTTGTACAATATACGAGTGTAATAGATAGCTTGCTCTTGAGTCCAAAACCGAAGAGAATAAGCACTTCTGGGCTTCTCGTAGGGATTGGAACCGAAGAAAAATGGCTTATGTTCGCGCCTTTTGAAGATGGGACCTCCACGAGGAACATCTGAGCGGAACAAAGGCAGCATTTCTCTCGGATGCGCAGAGTGAAGCAGCTCATCAATGGGAAAAACCTCAGCAGCATTATCTGGCATCTGGAACTCTGGTTCAGCAGGTCGAGAGATAGATGATGGAATGTTGACAAAATCCTGAGCCGGAGTGACTGCAGGAGCATTCTCCTCGGCCTGAGCTACGACGGCATCTCCTTCGTCGGTTTGAGCATTTTGTGCGGCCTCTTCAATTTCCATGGCCTCCAAGTCTTCATTAAATTGAGCAAACGCATCAACCATTTCTTTGTTCGAAGAACTGGATGAGGAGGATGAAGAATTATTACTTGAACTGTCATTTGCACAACTATTGCTTACGGCAGAATCTCATCGAGAGGAAACTGTCGTGATGTTAACATCAACATCTTCTCCTTCAGGCATAGTCCGGGCAGAAGAGTAATCTTTCTGGACTTGAGTTTCTTGCTCGACACGAGCAAGTTGCTCGGTCTCTGCATGAGCTAGGATCTCAGTGGCGGGGGTGGTCGATGGAATGACATGAGGTGGAGATGGTGGGTTTGGAGGCGGTGGCGAGGCTTTTGGTGGTGAGGGTTGACGGGGTGGATATGGAGGTGGAGGTGGAGGTGTTTGTTGTCGGGGTGGAGGTGTAGGTGTTTGTTGTCGGGGTGGGGGTGTAGGTGTTTGGCGAGGTGGTGGAGTTTTCTTACGGGGAGGAGTGGGTTGCTTGGTGGGGTATGGTTCAGTTTCTTGTCGTTCTGTGGGAGCAACGACCTCGGTGGACTTGGCCTTCTTTGCATTCTTCTCGATCTCTGGCGTCCCATGCTCAGAGGTTGGGGTAGCAGACTTTCTCTTTCGAGATTGTCTTTGGAACAGAGCATCATTATGCTCTTTGCAAACAGCAGACACAACTTGTTTTACCTTGTCAAACACAGCAGTTAAATTTTCTTTCTGAGTCCTCCTGGAAGCTTCAGCAGATGCAATCTTGGACTTGAAAAAATTTCGGGACTCAATGTCCTCGGTTTCCTTTTGGAGTTGCCTGGTGTAAAACCTGACTTGCTCCTTATCCTTTCGATCCTGGGTGATGTAGCCTTCCCAGCGTATCATGTATCGAGCAACTTGCTCTTGGATTTCAGCAGGAACATCATCCTCGGCAGTGACTTTGCCTGGTGTAGTAGCCATCTTCCAGAGAATGTGAGAAATGTGTGCAGCATCCCAAGGAGCATTTGCATTAGATTCTCCTTCATTGGAACTTTCTTCATCGGCACGAGGGCCGGAAACAGCAGGTGCAACCGGGGCAGGAGCTGGTGCAGCTCGAGGAACTGGAGCAGCTTGAGCCTTCTGTCTTGCCTCCTTGGCTTTCTTTTCGGCTTCCTTGGTGGCTTTGGCAGCAGAAATGGGTTTTGAGACCACTGCTTTATCCTTCGAGGCACTAGGGGCCTCAGCATTCTTCTTCGAAGCACTAGGGGCTATAACCTTTTCTTTCGTGACTGTGGGAGTCACAACTTTCTCGGTGACCTTTTCTTTCGGGTCACTAGGGATAGTGCCTGCAGAAACCTGTCGTCGATATTTTTCACTGACCAAGTGAAGAATGCCCAGTTGTTGAGCAACCAGAGCCTTTTTATGCTCGGGCTGACTGTGAAAGTTTAGGAGCTTAGAACTAATCAAGTCTTTTTCTTCTTGTTCCTTTTGCTTGGCCAGTCTTTCCTTTCGCTGAATAAGCGTTTCATCATCTTCACCAACTTGAGCTTGCTTTCCCTTCGATGGAGCCGAAGGTTTTGGTTGGCGAGCAGGAATAGGTGGAGCAGATGAAATAGGTGGATCTGTGACCAAGTTGGTCAAGTCAATATTTCCTCGAATAGCCTGTGGATCTGGCTCCTGGATCCTTATGCCTCTACTGCTCGGCTTTTTCTTCAGAGGTAAGTCTTCGACATCAGCCTCTGTACCAGGGTCTTGATCATCTGAATTAGCTTCTCCGTTGGAGCTTGCATCAGGAGGTGAAACTATTACAACCTTTTTCTGTCTCCTGGCAGACTTCTTGCCACCTTTCGGTTTGGCGCTAGGGCCAACTTCTTCGGCAGCTTTAGCAGCAGCTGCTTCCTTTCGAGCTTTAGCTTCTTTCCTCTTTTGTGCTCGAAGTTCACGTGCTTCAACGAGCTCTTTAAAATCATCAGGAGTTTTGAGAGTTGAAGGGTGAGCATCAGCAGGAGGAGGTGGTCGATTAAATTTCGTCCACTTTGGCCTTAGAGCTTTGACATCAACCCAAGGATTCTTCATAGCAAACAGCCTCTCCCAATGAGGAATAAGAGACTTGTATTCATACCAACGAAGAGCTTGAAGTCTCCGAATCTCTTGCAGACGATTCTCTCTTGTACGATCATCCTCAGAACCTGGCGGCGTTCTCAAGTTCTTCTCAATGATTACTTCCTCAAACAAACCTTCAGAGTTATTGGTGATTCTTGTTCGGCCTCCCACACGCTTGGGAACTCTAATATTTCCTTCGTTATCAGCCATTTTCCTGCGAAAAAGAAGGATACGAGGGAATATAGGAAAGTTGTGAACAAGTACCAACAATTTCGAGGAAGAACATTTTGAATGCAGCAATCTTTTCGAGAGATTTGTCTTATCGCAAGTTTTCATGAAAGTGCTAGGCTAGATTTTCATCGGGTGGAAATCTAACGAAGAACTTGTATGAACAAATTGCACAAGAATAAATCTATCGAAACGATACTGTAGGAATTGCCTAAGTGAGAGAATCCGAGGGATTTCTTACCAAGGACAGATGGGGAATCGACAGAAAAAATAGAAACAGATTTCCCAAGTTTCAAAGATCCAACCGGATCAAACAGACCTAAAAGAAATCAGAGAAAAATCAACACAGAAACTGGAAACGATGAACAGAGCGAGATTGAATCGACTCCAGAGCCACACATACCCTAACTTGGTGATGTGAGGCGACTACGGCGACACGGATGATGATCTTCGTCGACGGGAATGTCTCCGGCGGCTTCCTTTCGGCAGTTAAGCGGCGAGGGAGTCGACGGCGACGAGACAGCACGGCGGCGCGCGAGAGAGAGAGAGCTTCTGCAGGCGAAGAGACGAAGTCGAAGGAATAGCGATATCTAAGCCGGAGGGGTGGATCAGTATTTATAAGGGGAGGTCTAACAGAGTTTTCAGATCTGATCCAACGGCGCAGATTCCGCGTCTCTCCGCATTCAACGGACGGATTTTGTGGCGGTAATCGCGGGAAATCCCAACGAACCGAAAGAATAGTTGCTCCACGTCCGAGACCAAACTCATCGAACATCGAGTATAAAAGTAGATAAACCATCGATAGATTTTCCTTCGGAATCAATGACATTCGAGGGGAATCTTGATCGAGTACAATATATACATGTTCACGAGAGAAAAGCACAGATGGGGTAGGGATAGAATAGAGGGAAAACAGGGTCCGATACTTAGTCAATCCGAGGTTAAAAACAGCGATAAAAGCTCGGAGTGATAAGTGTATAGGACAACACCAAACGAACAAAAATAAACGAAAAGGAAACACGATAGAATATTAACGAAAGTAAATAACAATAATAAGGTATTATACATAGTACCGATAGTTATGATCTTACTGCACATTGCGTGAGTCCAAGATGTTCAACTCACACCTCAGTGTACAGAACCTCTTTTCATCCAAGGGCTTTGTGAATATATCAGCCAATTGTTCTTCGGTGCGAACATGACTGATAACAATATCTTCTCGCTGAACATGATCTCGAAGAAAATGATGACGAATATCAATATGCTTCGTTCGAGAGTGTTGCACTGGATTATGAGCAATTTTGATTGCACTCTCGTTATCACAAAGCAATGGAATTTTCTTCACAAGAATACCATAATCTTTCAGCGTTTTCTTGAGCCACAGAATCTGAGTACAGCATGAACCGGCAGCAATATACTCGGCTTCAGCCGTAGAGATGGATACACAATTCTGTTTCTTCGACGCCCAACAGACAAGAGATCTACCGAGAAAATGACATGTGCCTGAGGTAGATTTCCTGTCGACTCGATCACCAGCCCAGTCAGAATCTGAATAACCAACGAGATCAAACTGGGCACCCTTGGGATACCAAAGACCCAAGGTTGGTGTGTGTGCCAGATATCGAAGGATTCGCTTGACAGCAATATGATGAGATTCCTTCGGATTTTCCTGAAAACGAGCACACATACAAACTGATAGCATAATGTCAGGTCTAGATGCACAAAGGTAAAGAAGCGAACCGATCATCGAGCGATATTTCTTCTGATCGAAAGGTTTGCCCTTCTCATCTGCATCTAGATGAACATTCGTAGGCATTGGAGTCTTGATAGTTTTGCAACCGACAAGATCAAACTTCTTCAGGCAATCTCTGAGATACTTCTCTTGAGAAATGAAAGTACCATTCTTCTGTTGACGGATTTGAAGCCCGAGAAAGAACTTCAATTCACCCATCATAGACATTTCATATTTCTTCGACATCATACGAGCAAATTCTTCGCTAATATCAGGGTTAGTACAGCCAAAGATAATGTCATCGACATAAATTTGACACACAAAAAGATCATTTTTGTATGCACGAGTAAAAAGAGTCGGATCAGTTGTTCCTGGTTTGAAGCCCTTCTTAAGAAGAAAATCCTTCAGCGTTTCATACCAAGCACGAGGTGCTTGCTTTAACCCATATAGGGCCTTGTGCAATCTGTACACCTTATCAGGATTCTTCGGGTCTTCAAAACCTGGTGGCTGCATAACATACACTTCTTCTTCGATCTCACCGTTAAGAAATGCACTTTTGACATCCATTTGATATAGCAATATACCATTGTAATTGGCAAAAGCAAGCATGACACGAATGGATTTAAGACGAGCAATTGGGGCATAAGTCTCACCAAAATCAATACCTTCGATTTGAGTGTAGCCTTGTGCAACCAGTCGAGCTTTATTCCTTACCACTACGCCATCTTCATCTTGCTTGTTGCGAAAAATCCACTTCGTACGAATGATATTATGCTTCGTGGAATCAGGTCTATCGACAAGGGACCAGACTTTATTTCTCTCGAACTGGTTAAGTTCTTCGAGCATAACAGTCATCCAATCTGAGTCCTTCATGGCTTCATCGAATTTTGATGGTTCTAGCATGGATACAAACGAAAAATTTCCACAGAAGTTAGCTAATCGAGTACGAGAACGAGTGGTGGGACGACCTGGTAAACGAATCTCTTCGAGAATTGAGTCGACATCCACTCTTCTTCGAACACGAGGAAAAATTTCTTCATCTTGTGGATCAGGTTGATCTTCGGGATCAACATATTCTTCGTTTATGCGTTCTCCTTCGACCTGTGCATCAATTTCTTCAGGATGTTGATCTCCAGCGCCCCGGGCTATGTGTGGGAACATTGGACCATCATCATCCCTGTTTGCTTGTTGAGCATTTCCTTCGACAGGTCGAATATCTCCAATAGCCATGTACCTGATAACTTCATCCAAAGGAGGTTCATCCAGGTTAAGAGGTAATTGCTCCTTTTGAGAGCCGTTAGTTTCATCAAATCGAACATTTACAGTTTCTACAACTTTGCCAAGATGTGAGTTGTAAACTCTGTAAGTGTGAGAATTTGAACCATAACCGAGAAGAAAACCTTCGTGAGCCTTTGGGGCAAACTTGGAGCTGTGATTCATGTCTCTGATATAACATGGAGCACCAAAAACCCTGAGATAAGACACATTTGGCTTTTTACCAGTGATGAGTTCATGTGAAGTTTTCTTCAGAAACTTATGCAGATAAACCTTGTTGATGATATGACATGCAGTGTTGATAGCTTCTGCCCAGAACCTGATAGGGGTCTTGTATTCAGCAAGCATTGTTCTGGCCATTTCAATAAGTGTTCGATTCTTTCTTTCGACCACACCATTTTGTTGCGGTGTATAAGCAGCCGAGAATTCATGAGTAAAGCCATATTCATCAAGAAAATCTTCGATATGAGTATTTTTGAATTCTGTACCATTATCACTTCTGATATGCTTGAGAGATAATTCATATTCAGTTTGAGCTCTCTTTGCGAAAGTTTTGAAAATTTCAACAACCTTGCTCTTGTCATCTAGAAAGAAAACCCAGGTATATCGAGAGAAATCATCAACAATAACCAGACCATACTTGTTACCTCCAAGACTAGCATAATGTTGAGGACCGAATAAATCCATATGAAGTAATTGAAGAGGACGAGTAGTAGTCATGACGGTTTTTGCAGAGTGATGTTTCTTGGCAATCTTTCCTGCTTCACAGGCACTGCATAGACGATCTTTATCGAATTTTACATTATCAATTCCAACGATGTTCTTCTTCGAGATAAGAGTTTGAAGATTTTTCATCCCTGCATGACCAAGTCTTCGGTGCCATAACCAACCAGAAGTGGCTTTGGCCATTAAACATGTGGACACAGCAGGTCCCGAAGAAAAATCAACGACGTAAAGATCACCCTTGCGATATCCTTCGAACACGAAGGAATAATCATCCTGTGAAAAGACAACACATCGAGACGCAGAAAACAGTACAAGCATACCCATATCACAAAGTTTCGATATAGACATAAGATTATATCCTAGAGATTGTACAAGCAAAACCTTATCAATGTGCTTGTCTTTCGATATAGCAACTTTACCCAAACCAAGTACTTTCCCTTTGTTGTTGTCACCGAAGGTAATATATTTCTGTGAAGATTCAGACAGTTTTTCTTCTGTGAACAAATCTTTGTCTCCGGTCATATGATTTGTACATCCACTATCCATGACCCATTCGGATCCACCGGAGACATAGCCCTGCAGAAGAATTAGTTCTTCTTAACCACCCACAAACGAGCAGGTGACTTAGAAGGCATGGTAGAGCTAGATGGATCAGCAATATTATATCGAACAGGATTGCATTGTCGATCAGGACCATCAAGCACACCATAAATATAATTCCTCGACGAGGGGTTAGAGTAACGATGGGTAATGGCAATTTTGGTACGATTGTCACAATGACGATAAACAGTTCTATCTATACGATAGTAATCCTTCTGGGGAACATTTGAAGCAGGCACCAAGGGTTCATTTCTATCCTCGAGAGAATAGTAGTGATTCGGTGGTACTGTGGGTTTTCCCTGCATTGAATGGTTAGAGGGCAGTTTTTCTACGAGAGATTTGCGAACCCAAATCTGTCGTTTAGAAAAGCCATTCTTTGGAGGAGTACCAACGAACTCAGCCGACACCTTTCCTTCCTGATCTTTGATAAGCTTATAGTTAGAATCAAGTGATTCATCGACAATAGCCTTATCCATTTTGCAACTGAAACCTGAAAGATTAGCAATATCAACAGGCTTTTCCTTCGCAAGAACCCAGACAGTTTTAGGATACTGTTCGGGTTTCCAGTAGGTTCCATCAGGATTGATATTCCTTTCGAAGCCAACTCCTTCGTTTCGAGGATTCCTGTGAAGAAGAGCCTTTCGAAGGATATCACACAGATAATGGTGTCCCTGCACACTTTTGAACATGCCTGTTTCAAACAAATTTCTCAACCTGAGGAGTTCCTCGGTAATGGTTTCCTCGTCCGAGGGGTTAGCATCATCAATAACAATAGGTTCCTTTTCTTTCGATCTCTCATAAATAGAATCAATTTTACTTCGTTCCAAACAAGTCAAGCAAGGTGAAACAGATTCATTTTTATCTTCTGAGCCCTGTTGAGCCATGAGAGTGAGATTTACACTTTCCAACTCTTCATTAGCCCCTCTCAGTTTCTCGAGCGCCATTTTCCTTTGAAGGAATTCGTAGGTTAGCTTCTCGTAGTCCACTGAGAGAAGTTCATGACGAGAGGAAAGTTCATCATACTTTTCCTTCAGAGCAGCATGCTCGTTAGTCAAAGTTTGACCCTTCTCAATCTCATTGATCAACAGAGTCTCAGATTTTTGAATAGTTTCACTTAGAGAATCTAGTTCATCTTCTTGGATAGAAGCAATTTTAGCAAGTTTAGCATAGCTTATCCTAGAGTCACTTTCATAAGCAGATCCATCAGAAGTATCGTAGGATTTATTAGATGAAGATACCTTAGCCTTGGCCATGAAGCAGTAAGCTGGAGATTCATCTTCACTGCTCTGGTTGGAGAAGAATGAACTTGAATTCTTGTTCGAGGCGAATGCTATCCCAGCAACACCATCAGATTCAGAACCAGAACCTGATCTTGACTTTGATCCTGCTTCAGAACCGGATGCTTCTTCTTCAGAGTTCATCTCTTTACCCAGATAGGCTTTGGCTCGGTGCGAATTCTTTCGATGAGAGGAATGAGATTTTGATGAAGAACCCTCTCGATGCTTGTGATACTTCTTTTTCTTGTCATCATCAGAACCATCTTTCTTGTCTTTTCTGGACCTTGAATCATATCTCTTCGAATCGTGATTTTTGCTCGATCTGTAAGACTTGCTCGAAGAGCTGCTGTGAGAGTTCTTTGATTTATGTTCAATTTCCCAGAGAGGACAATCAGCGATGAAGTGACCTGGCTTCTTGCACTTGTAACAACAGTTATCTTTCGCAGATGAGTTTTTGGATGATGACCGATGCTGAGATGAATTTCTAGAATGTCTTGAAGAATAGTTTTTCTTCGGTGAAGAGGAGTTCCTTCTCTGAAGGCGATTGAATCTTCTCATTATCAGTGCAAGATCTTTCCCAATGTTCTCGGGGTCATCAGAGGCACCATCAGATTCACAACTGGCTTCAGGAGAGGAGTGATGTGAAGCTCTGGCCTTTAGTGCATAAGATTTCTTTCGACTCCCATTGACATCACGCTTCTCATTTTCTTCCATCTCGAACGTATTAAGCCTTTCAAGAATATCAGCGGCAACCATATCCTTGAAATCAGTTCTTTCCTTAATCATCAGCACAATGTGATCGAAGGAATCATCAAGAGAACGGAGCAAGGTTCTGACAATAATCCGATTGGTAATGTCATCTGCACCGAGGGAAATCAGTTCATTTGACAGCGCAGTGAGTCTGCTGTATATGGAACAAACTTTTTCTCCCTCGTGCCTCTTGAACCGATAGAACTTGCTTCGAAGGGTGTCAATTCGAGCATCTTTCTGAGTAGAGACACCTTCACCAATCTTCTCGAGATAATCCCAAACACCTTTGGCCGAAGGAATATTCTTGACCTCATGATATTTTTCAGGAATCAGATGATTTGTGATGAATACCCAGACTTCAGCATCAAGGGACAACTTCTTAGCCTCTTCAGGAGTGATGGCATCAGTGTCCTCGACAGTTACACCATTCTTGACAACTTCCCAAGCGGCAGAGTTGATAGCCATGATATTCCTCTTCATTTTATCCTTCCAATAGGGATAGTCCTTCCCATTGAATATAGGGATCGGTTCCCCCGAGCGAACAGCTGCAAACGACATTCTTGACAACACTCCAGGTTGTTAGACCAAAATACGCAGAGCGTAGGGAGTGCCTATCTCTGATACCAATTGAAAGCTCAAGAATGATCAGAGGGGGAGGGGGTGAATGATCACTTCTAAAAATTCTAAGGAACTTAGAAGGAAATCATGCAAACATCGTAGGACTAAAGACATCTCGAAGGAAATACAGTATCGAAAGTAATGCAAGGCTCGAAAGGATTTGGAGCGAAGGAAAACATCGAAGACAAACAGGCTACGAGTAAATACTTGAAGTAAATGCTAGAAGGAAAACGAGCCTGACACAACGATGTTTGGTAAACCAGTTCACACTCTGCAAAGTGCTACGTCTGGTTGGAGGGACTGGTGATTGAACACCTGGAGCAAAACTCTCTCCGTCCTATTCTCCACTGCAACAAACTCCTCGAGCTTGTCCATTTTTCACTCGTGGTAGATGATTTAGGACATCTCCGAGACCTTTACAAACTTCCTTCAGCAGTGACAATTACTCTTCGACTGCTTGACAGGCGACGCCTAACCGTCTAGGAGACTTGCAGTTCTCCAAGATAAAAAGATCGGCTAATCTCGACCTAAGTCATAGTGAATTGCTCAACTCAGTTCAGACTTGGGTGTAGGTTTTCTCTCGATGAATCTCTTCGGGATGCACTCAGACTTCTGTCTTAGAATCTTCAGTGGAGCAGCCAACCCGAAATGGCGGGTGGGTGCGGGGTATTTATAGTTGGCGATCCCGATGGGTAAAATGACTGAAGTGACCCGATGCAACCGCTTGACGCGTGTCCACAACGGTCGGATTCTAATCACTGCGCAACTTTACTTGAGGAACAAGTAAGCTGACTCACCGAACGAGTTCTCTCTCGATGGCACGAAGTGCAATGACTTTGCCTTCGAGCTATTCGCTCGACTCGGTGAGATTTCTCTCGGTAGGCTTTTGTGGGTTTTGGTTGAGCAGAGAAAATTCACTTCGACAAAGATCTCAACTAGCAAACCCCTCTTAATAGTACGGTTTTTCCTACGACTCAAGAAATAAAGAGAAACTAGAAAAAAGACTAAGTCTTCGACCAGCTTCAGCTTTCTCCTCGTTGCGCTTTTACTCGAGAGAGACATCTTCTTCGACGACATTTTTAGGGGTCGTCTTCCTTCAAAAGCTTCGATAGATGACTGCAGCTTTACTGCAGTGAGTTGTCCTTCGACCTTCTACATGCAAACTCCATTCTTTCGGAACCTAAGTATCTGTTTATACTCGAAAACAATATTAGTTCCACTTCTGCTTTGTCCAACAATGTCCAAAACCTTTGGGGGCAAAACTTGCTCTTACAATTGCTACCATCCCGACTCACATAACAGTATCAACATTGTATCACTCTAAGAATGCATTAAGAAGTAATAGTTGCAGGGGCCACATGGTATCAACCAACTCCTACATTTTCTAGGATTGTGGTTTGCTTACTACTGTGACAAATGATAGGTCATGCAAAGGAATTGGTTCATCTATGTGGTTGAAACGTAGCATGGTAATCATTCTAAACAATGCATAAGCGAGACTGAGAGGGAAGTGGGATTTTATCGACATGATCAATGGGGGTCTGCTTGCCTTGCTGACGAGATTCGGTATCGTGGTCTTCAACGAAGGGGGCAGCCTCCTGTTCCGGTTCCACCTCTACTCGACAAACAACAAGAAAAGGAGCAACATAAATACAATGCTCAAGCACATGGTTGAAGGTTGAAACTTTATGTATATGCTTCTGATGTGTGACGGAATTCCTTTTAAAAGGAGTGTATTCCAAATGAATTGCAAATTCAAACTCCAATTTCAATTTCAAAAGAATGCATATGCAATGTTGCCACTGTTCACCCAATTTTATTTGGTCAAACATGAAAACAGATTGCATATTCAGAATCCTTGCATTTTTCTGATAATTTTACATATATTATATGTTTAATTTGGAGTTAAAATGAATTAGTTATGAATTTCCAAAGTTTAATTCATTTTCTGGAATTTCTGGAATATTTTTATATTGGAAAAACCAGTTATTGCGCAGGCATGAGGTCATGCTGGCGTCAGGGGGCCTCTGACCAGTGGGTCCCACATGTAAATGACTTTGTTGTTTAATTACACTGATTAAATTTGATTTAAACTTAACAGGGGATTAGCAGGGGGGCTGGCCCACATGTATGTCTCTCTATAGGTGGGGCCAGGTGGTTAAGCACGGGGGGTTAGAGCTCTAATGGAGGGGGGTCGTCGCCGGCGCCACTGTAGTCGCCGGAATCTCGCCGAAGTTGTGATTTAGGGCTCGGGGTGGGGATTGGATGGCACAGACGGGTTCCTCATTGTCTTCCGCGTCGACTGGGAGTAGCAGGGGGTCACAGGGAGGGCTCTAGCCTCGCCGGCGTCGAAGACGGTGGAGGCAATGGCTCGGACCTTGACGAAGAGCTCGCTGCAGTGCACTAAAAGGAGAAAGAAGTAGCGCGTTGCGTTCCTGGAGCAGACAGTGGTCATACGCGCGCTCTGGGCTAAGCTGGGGAGCAAGGGGGGCATCGTCCATGGCGGCGATCTTCCTCTGCTCTCATGGCAGAACTGGATAGAGGAGGAGCGGGGAGCTGCCAGGGTGGGGGTTCTGCTCACTAGAATATGGCGAACGTGATGGAGTAGGCGACGAGCTCGGGGAGGTCATGGTGGCGCCGGAATTCGAGGTCGACTCGCGGCGGCCGGAGTGGAAGACGATGAAGCGCACGTCGGCTACAAGGCGTCCCGGGGCGATTCCTTCTGCGGCTCGGCGTAGACGACGATGACGAAGACGATGGACACGATGGCGCGGCTCACGGACGATGGTGGCTACGCGTGCTTCAACCCATGGCGACGGCGGCGCTCGCTTCGTCGTCGAACTCGGCGAGAGAGTGAGAGGGAGAGGCTCTGGAGGGGGGAATGGAAGCACGGCTCGTCCAGGATCTCCGAGGCGCGACTAGAAAGCTCCAGAGGGGCAGGTGGCGACTGGGAGAGCGGCGACGTGCTCGGCTGGCTTGGTGGCATTCCACCGAGCATCTTGGGGGCGCGGGGTGGGGAAGAAGACCCCCTTGCCCCTTTGGGCTGGCTGGGCCGGCTGGGCTGGCTTCGCCTAGGCGACAGGTAAGGGTTTTTCTATTTTTATTCTTCGTTTTAATCTTTCCTTTCTTTATTTCTTTTCTGTAAAAAAAATTTCCCAATAAATAAAATAGCTAGGCATTTTTATAAATGCTAATAATTTATATATGGACTTACATGACCAGTAGTTAGTCATTCCCAAGTTTTGAACATTTCTGAAATTCAACTTATTTGAATTCAAATTCAAATAGGGGTATTTGACTAATTCCAAGGTCCTGTTTGAATATTTGAAAAATCCATGAGCATGGGGTTGGTCTCACATCACTTGATATGTGATCACACTCATTTAGGAGACTTTTCAAAAATGCAAAATGAATTTTTGGAGCAACTTTTATTCTGGCCATTTGAATTAAATTCATCTGGGGGGTGTTCTCTCTCCCATTTGGAATTTGATTTTGATTTCTTTGATGAATGCAAGTGAGCCTTCGATCCTAACACATACCTAACTTGGGGTTGTGACAACTCGCCCCCACTCAAGAGAATCTCGTCCCGAGATTCAGAAGTCTGCGGGAGGAAGGAGGGGTACTCGGCACTGAGACGGTCTTCTCTTTCCCACGTGGCTTCTGTCTCAGAGTGATGTGACCATTGCGCTTTCAGAAACTTAATCTTCTGACAACAAGTGACACGCTCTGCTGAATCAAGAATACGAATGGGGTATTCTCGATAAGAAAGGTCATCTTGGAGATCAAGCGTTTCATGGTCGACTTCGCGGATGGGGTCCTTGAAGCAACGCCTGAGTTGTGACACATGGAATGCATCATGTACTCGGGAAAGGTGCGGGGGTAGTTCAAGTTGGTAGGCAACTTATCCACGTTTAGCAAGAATGCGGAAATTTCCAATGTAACGTGGGGCCAACTTGCCTTTGATACCGAATCGTTGGGTTCCCTTCAGAGGAGTAACCCGAAGGTAAGCCTTCTCATCCAGATTGTAGTTCTCTTGCCTATGATGACGAACATAGTAGATTTTCTGACGAGACTGGGCTGCTTTCAATTGATCACGAACAATGCGAACCTGCTCTTCTGCTTCCATGATCATATCCGGTCCAAAGAATTGTCTTTCACCGGTTTCTGACTAGTTAAGGGGTGTTCGACATCGTCGTCCATATAGGAGTTCAAAAGGAGCCATGTTCAGACTAGATTGGAAACTATTGTTATAAGCAAATTCGGCGAATGGAAGAGACTTCTCCCAATTCTTTCCGAATGAGATAACACAAGATCTGAGCATGTCCTCGAGAATTTGGTTAACCCATTCGACTTGACCGCTAGACTGAGGATGGAAAGCTGTACTAAAGGAGAGATGAGTTCCCATAGCATTCTGAAAGCTTCCCCAAAATCTAGAGGTGAAAAGTCTACCACGATCAGAATTGATTTCCAAAGGAACACCATGAAGAGACACAACTCTAGAGACATACAAGTCCGCTAACTGGCTAGCAGTTATAGACTCGCGAATGGGCAAGAAGTGTGCAACTTTGGAAAGTCTATCCACCACAATGAAGATGGCATCATTTCCTTTCTAGGTTTTTGGAAAGGCAGTCATGAAATCCATACTGACTTTGTCCCATTTCCACTCTGGAATAGGAAAAGGTTGAAGAGTGCCAGCAGGTTTTTGATGTTCTGCCTTAATGCGACGACAAACATCACATTCAGCAATGAACTGAGAAATTTTTCGCTTCATCCTAGTCCACCAAAATCTCTGGTGTAGGTCTTGGTACATCTTTGTGCTACCAGGATGAATCGACAGGGTGTGTCATGGGCCTCCTTAATAATTAGCCTCCTAAGATTGTGTTTTTGTGGTACAACCAATCGAGTGCCAAAGAAAACGACACCTTGATCATTTATGGAGAAACATTTAGCAACTCCGCTAGCAATGTTCTTCTTGATCTCTCGAATACGACTATCACATTTCTGGGCGGCTATGATTTTATCCTCAAGGGTTGATTTCGCCACCAAGGTAGAAAGATAGCCATGAGGAACAATCTCAAGATTGAGTTTTCGAAATTCCTCATAAAGAAGTGGTTGATACTGTTGTAACATGAGGTTGTTACAATACGACTTACGACTTAGTGCATATCCCATGACATTGGCTTTGCCTAGGGTGTAAGAAATTCCTACGTCGTAATCTTTTATCAACTCTATCCAGCGTCTTTGCCTGAGATTAAGATCTGGCTGGGTGAATATGTATTTGAGGCTTTGGTGGTCGGAATAGATCTCACAACGATTACCAAGGAGGTAATGTCGCCAAGTTGTCAGGGCATGAACTACGGCAGTGAGTTCAAGATCATGGGTAGGATAGTTCTCTTCATGTGGACGCAACTGGCGTGAAGCATAAGCTACCACATGTCTATCTTGCATAAGTATGCATCCTAACCCTAGCCGTGAGCCGTCACAAAAGATATCGAAATCCTTTTTGGTGTCTGGAGGCGCAAGTACGGGTGCAGAAGTCAATCTTCTTTTTAGCTCTTGAAAACTTTCCTCGCACTTGGGAGTCCATAGGAATTTATTAACTTTCTTGAGGAGTTCAGTTAGAGGCTTTGAAACTATAGAAAAGTTCTCGACGAAGCGGCGGCAATAGCTTGCTAAGCCAAGAAAACTCCTAACTTGCTTACCAATTCAGGTGGTGTCCAGTCAAGTACGGCCTAAATTCTCTCGGGATTCACAACAATGCCTTTTGCAGAAATCACGTGGCCTAAGTAGGTCACTTATGGTAGCCAAAATTCACACTTGGAGAACTTGGCATAAAGGTGGTGCTCTCTAAGTTTCATCAATACAAACCTAAGATGTTCGGCATGTTCTTCTTCGTTCTTCGAGTAGATGAGAATGTCATCAAGATAAACTACAACTAATTTATCTAGGTACTCCATGAAGATCGAATTCATCATGCGCGAGAAAGTGGCGGGGGCATTGGTTAAACCGAAGGACATGACGGTGAACTCTTAAAGACCATAACGAGTAGTGAAAGCCGTTTTTGGAATGTCCTCGTTTCAGATTTTGATTTGATGATGACCTAATATCAAATCCATCTTGGAGAAGACAGAGGATCCAGCAAGTTGATCATAAAGATCATTGATCCTGGGCAGTGGGTACTTGTTCTTTATCGTCTCTAGATTTAGCGGGCGATAGTCTACGCACATCCTTTCTGTTCCATCTTTCTTCGTTACGAACAGAACGGGGCAACCCCATGGCGATGAGCTAGGGCGGATGAAGCCTTTTGCCAACAAAGCTTCAAGTTGGATTTTAAGCTCAGCTAACTCATGTGGGGCCATTTTGTATGGGCGTCTGGAAATTGGTGCGGTTCCTGGCATAAGATCCACTATGAACTCTACACATCTGTCGGGTGGCATGCCCGGCAGCTCTTCAGGAAAGACATCCGGGAAGTCACGAACCACCGGAATATCTTCAAGGTCGGGAAGGGGAAGCACATTCAAAGAATGCATCTGGGTTCTTGTTCTTGGTGAGGAATAATCTATTGTCTGGCCTGAAGGATGTGTAAGTCTAACTGACTTGGCTTTACAATCAAGAAAAGCATGTTGTCTTGATAACCAATCCATACCAAGGATGACATCAATGTCTGAAGACTTGAGGGCTATGAGTGAAGCAAGGAATACTAAACCCTCGATTGCAATTTGATTTCCATGACTTACTCTATTAGTTTTCCATCTTGACCCTGGAGTTTGAATTATCATTGGGGTGGACATTTCAACAAAAGACAACTCATGACGAAGTGCATAAATTTCCGACATGAATGAATGAGATGCTCCTGGGTCGAAAAGAATGGAAGTAGGAACATAATTGAGTGGGAGTGTACAAAGAATGACGTCAGAAGTGTCGTCAGTCTCTTCAGCTGATATCTAGTTCACACGTCCACGATTGGCGGGAGGAGCGGTTTTGGTGGTGTAGACCTTCGGGGGTGGCTTGCCACGACCATTGTTGTTACCTCCGGCACGGGGTGGAGCATTCTGTTTCTGGAGCTGTTTCTGGGGACAGTCGCGGGAGAAGTGACCTGCCTGACCACACTTGTAGAAGGCTCCAAAGACAATGCGGGGAGATGGGTTGTTCGGTGGAGCTGGGTGGAACGAAGTTGGTGGACGATGCGCCACATAGGATGGCCTGGGTGGGTTGTTCTGGCAAAAATGCTGTTGGGGATCCAGATCTTGCGCTTCTGAGAGCCTGAGCTGGATGAACCATCGTCTCTAGGGTGTTTGCGGAAGCCATTGGGGGTGTTCATGTCCTCCGCCTTGATGGCCTTGTTGAAAAGCACATGGAAGGTGGAAAATTCATGCAGGTTGAGCTCACGACGGAGTCCAGAATTGAGTCCACGGCGGAACCTCTCTTGCTTCTTGGCGTCCGTGGATACCTCTTCGGTAGCATAGCGAGCCAATCGGTTGAACTCACGACTAAACTCGTCAACAGTCCTTCTACCTTGGGTGAGGTTGCAGAAATCCTCACGCTTGCGGTCCATAAGACCCTTTGGGATGTGGTGCTCACGGAATGATGTGCATAACTCATCCCAAGTGGTGGGCGGTCCAGCGGGACGCATGTTCAGGAAATTCTCCCACCAAGAGCTAGCTGCACCCTTGAGGTGGTAGGTGGCATAGCTGGCCCTGTCACCATCTGCAACATGGCCTGCCTGGAGCTTCCTCTCGATGCTGCGAAGCCAGACATCGGCGTCAAGGGGCTCGGTGGAGTAGCTGAAAACTGGGGGATGAAGCTGGATGAAGTCATTCAAAGACACCAACTCGTTGCGCTGCTGAGTGGTGTTGCGGGCAATGACCTCCAGCAACTGGTGAGAGTCTCGGCGGTTCCTCTCAACCTCCATCAGAACCTGAGCCATCGTGGGTGGGCGTGGAAGATTGCCTTCCTCCGGATCATTCCCATGACCATGGGCACGACCAAGCTGGCCACGGGTTCCTTGAGACATCCTGAAGGTGAAAACCAAAGTCAAACAGAGTTGATTGGAAGAGTGTAAACAAGGTATTGAAGGTACTGGAAGAATCACAAAGCAAAGGAAGTAACCATCTTGACAACATGGTGATAAAAGCGTACAAGCCATATATTCACAAGCTGTCATACAAAATATACATCATTTTAGTACAAGCGCCAAGCTAATATAAACGTGATGAAGATGATACATCCTTCAGAGGCACTCTGAATTCCTATACATTATTTATCTAAGCCTCTGGAACTTAGAACACCTTGCGTACAATATACTAAGATACTACTACATCCTCACTAAAGTAAGACCACAGGCGGTCTCACTCATCTCCATCTCCATAGTAATCGTCGTAAAAGTTACCCACGTAACCTGGTAGCTGAAGGTGACCATCGGAAAACACGGAGGCCTGTGGACCCTGATATCCATTTGATCAAGGATGGGGCCTAGGTCCAGCGTAGGGTGGAAGCAGAGGACCACGGGGTGGAAAAATGCCTCCAATCTCGGGCCAAGCAACTTCGAGAAGGCATCTGTGTCCTGACTGGGTAGATAGCATCAGACTCCACTGATCCAACACTCACAAAAGGATCCAGGAGTTTAAGTGCTCGATACAGACGGACACGGGTGGTGTGAAGCTCAAAACGAAGGGCACGTGCATCACGATCTCTATCACAAGCGTGCCGAGCAGTGATCTGAAGCAAAGGATCCTCCAAAGAGTGATATGTGTACAGTCCGGTGTAATATCCCTCTTCCCCTGGAAGTGCAGCAGGGATATAGTGGAATGATCTGCCTCCAAGCATAGCGTTCTCCTCTCTCAGCAGGGTAATACATCAGTATGCAGCATCCTGCACAGCCATGTTCTCAGTCACACCAATGCCATGTCCAAAGAGGATAGGCTGAGAGACTCCAATGTGGTGCGGGTAGATCCTGACAGTGCAGTGGAACTGAGTCTGGTTGAAGTCAAGGAACTGCTCCTCAACAGTGTATTCAGGGTACCATCGGTATCCAATGAAGGACATCATCTTGATCAGCATGGCGGGATGGCCACGCACACCGAGGCACCTAGTCAAACGAACAATCTGCTGAGGGGGAAGATCTGCCATCTGAAACAGAAAGAAGGAGTTTGCAAATGCATCAGATTATGAAGAAACTTGGAATGACTCGGACAACATAACGGCTGTAATTGTAAGAAATGTCTTTTCTTGCAATGTAGAAACAACACTTACATACGATGTAAGAAATCAGGAAGCACAACAACTCTAGTAAACCGAACACAACTTTCCTACGGCTACAAGGAAGCAAACAACGAGATGTTCTAGTTAGACATAGATGAGCCTAGTCCTATCTTCCCGTAGAACAAGATGAGGGTGAATCAGAACTCAGAACGATGAGGGTAAGGAGAAAAAAGAAGCATTACGTTGTTCCCTTATATACCCAGAGTAACTATATAACTATAGCAAGGTAGACTCGACTTCGGCCAAGGATGATAATCCTACAGTCAGTCCTGCTCTGATACCAAGTCTGTCGGGACCCGGGGTTAGCGTATGCAAGACTTGCTACAACACAATCATATGGAGAGCCGAGAACCGTACCCACTTGTCTAAGCAGACAAGGCCAAGCACAGAACGTTCTCGGAAAGCATCGAACGTGAGGGGCATCCCATCCAGGCCGGATGATCAACTGAAATGGGTCCTCATCGTCCGCACACAAGTCTAAATGATATGGCTGGTGAACTCCCATACTCATAGGCAAGTCGCCTCAACCATACTATCGATTGTCTTATAACCCTTAGATAGACTTACTACAGCCCGATCACTTAGTCGGGGTCTAGGGCGGGCTCGATCATACATCAAAGTGTGCACGTGATAGTCACGAGCAATCGCATCGCGATGCCCCAAGCTGCGCACATCTAAGGGCCACTTGGTGTATAAAAGACCGCCAGCCAGATCACAACTAATGTCTCGAAAACCCATACAATGACATGCATGTTATAATCATACACGCAGCACACATGCCTTGTATGAACAACAGGTATCATTGCAATTCTCTACAAAGTATACAACTTTATTGATAACTCTTACAGAGTGCACACAGAGATCATGAGACCGTGATCCAACATTACAACAAGCATGCGGAAGCAAATTATGTCTGGGTACAGACAAGTTTAACAAATGGTTTAAGAAGACATATTTAAACACAAGCCCTCCACGAGGGAACCAATCTGCTGACTGGGACTACACTAGCTTGATCTTCAGTCGTCGAGCTCGAGGAAGAATCCACCTTCGGGGTCAGTGCGTTCATCTAAAACATAGAATAAGCAAACGTGAGTACAAAGTCGTACTCAACAAGAGTTATGTAGGAACTATACTACTCATGCACATGTATCAAGGTAAAGGGGGTGGGGTTCATAAGCAGAAGTGCCAGCTTTGACTTGGCTAGTCCTGAACTACGAGTACCAGACTTGAGGTAAGAAGCGTACACGAGTCCACTACATGTCTCCAACCAATTACACCACTATGGTGCCTTCCTCGACTCCCCACGAGAAAGCATGCCATAACACTCACGCTTATCTTGGAAAGTTTTATAAGTATCCAGTTCAAGTTGTCTAATAATCAGGCACAACTTTCCAAGTAGTCCCTTACCGCGGACGCGGCTATTCGAATAGTTTATTAACCCTGCCGGGGTGTACTGCTACACACATGAAACCATCAGTTACCGCCGGGATCTCGTCACCCTTCAAGCGGGTGTCGGCGAGGATAATCTCCACAACTTTTACCTCACAGGCAACTCAAGTTCAATGAAGACGCCTATCTGGGATGGTTTCCACATTTGTAACACAGCCGGTTTACCGAAGTGGTCCCAGAAGATGTGTGCGTGGTGCATAAGCCGGTCTCGGCTGAGCCGTTCTCTCACTTTGTATCCAGGCCACAAACCTACCAGAACTCCGAACTACTCCGACTCATTTAACTAAGAAGGGGTGAGTTAGTAGGTTGAGCGGGGATCCGTTTGCCCAACATGTGGTAGTATTCTTCAGCTTGGATCACCACACAAGAACTCGGGCTTAAGGCGGTGTTCAACGAGACAACCCACTTGGTACTCCTACACAACCTCTCATCGTTCACCTTGTATTAGGGTAGATTCACCCAACACATTTCCACCATCATCAACATGATTGCTACCATCCCGACTCACATAATAGTATCAACATTGTATCACTCTAAGCATGCAGTAAGAAGTAACAGTTTTAGGGGCCACATGGTATCAACCAACTCCTACATTTTCTAGGATTGTGGTTTGCTTACTACTATGTCAAATGATAGGTCATGCAAAGGAATGGGTTCATCTATGCGGTAGAAACGTAGCATGTTAATCATCCTAAACAATGCATAAGAGAGACTGAGAGGGAAGTGTGATTTTATCGACATGATCAATGGGGGTTTGCTTGCCTTGCTGACAAGTTTCGGTATCGTGGTCTTCAACGAAGGGGGCAGTCTCCTGTTCCGGTTCCACCTCTACTCAACAAACAACAAGGAAAGGAGCAACATAAATACAATGCTCAAGCACATGGTTGAAGGTTGAAACTTGACATATATGCTTCTGATGTGTGAGGTAATTCCATTTAAAAGGAGTGTATTGCAAATGAATTGCAAATTCAAACTCCAATTTGAATTTCAAAAGAATGCATATGCAATGTTGCCACAGTTCACCCAATTTTATTTGGTAAAACATGAAAACAGATTTCATATTCAGAATCCTTGCTTTTTCTGATAATTTTAAATATATTATATGTTTAATTTGGAGTTAAAATGAATTAGTTATGAATTTCCAAAGTTTAATTCATTTTCTGGAATTTTTGGAATATTTTTAAATTGGAAAAACCAGTTATTGTGCAAGCATGAGGTCATGCTGGCGTCAGGGGGCCTCTGACCAGTGGGTCCCACATGTAAGTGACTCTGTTGTTTAATTACACTGATTAAATTTGATTTAAACTTAACAGGGGATTAGCAGGGGGCTGGCCCACATGTCTGTCTCTCTGCAGGTGGGGCCAGGTGATTAAGCACGGGGGGTTAGAGCTCTAATGGAGGGGGGTCGTCGCCGGCGCCACTGTAGTCGCCGGAATCTCGCCGGAGTTGTGATTCAGGGCTCACGGTGGGGATTGGATGGCACAGACGGGTTCCTCGTCGTCTTCTGCGTCGACTGGGAGTAGCAGGGGGTCACGGGGAGGGCTCTAGCCTCGCCGGCGTCGAAGACGGCGGAGGCAGTGGCTCGGACCTTGACGAAGAGCTCGCTGCAGTGCACTAAAAGGAGAAAGTAGTAGCGCGTTGCGTTCCTGGAGTAGACAGGGGTCATACGCGCGCTCTGGGCTAAGCTGGGGAGCACGGGAGCAAGGGGGGCATCGTCCATGGAGGCGATCTTCCTCTGCTCTCATGGCAGAACTGGCTAGAGGAGGAGCGGGGAGCTGCCAGGGTGGGAGTTTTGCTCACTAGAATATGGCGAACGCGATGGAGTAGGCGACGAGCTCGGGGAGGTCACGGTGGCGCCGGAATTCGAGGTCGACTCACGGCGTCCGGAGTGGAAGACAATGAAGCGCACGTCGGCTACAAGGCGTCGCGGGGCGATTCCTTCTGCGGCTCAGTGTAGACGACGATGACGAAGACGATGGACACGATGGCGCGGCTCGGGGACGACGGTGGCTACGCGTGCTTGAAACCATGGCGACGGCGGCGCTCGGTTCGTCGTTGAACTCAACGAGAGAGTGAGAGGGAGAGGCTCTGGAGGGGGGGAATGGAAGCACGGCTCGTCCAGGAGCCGCGAGGCGCGACTAGAAGGCTCTAGAGGGGCATGTGGCGATTGGGAGAGCGGCGACGTGCTCGGCTGGCTCGGTGGCATTCCACCGAGCAGCGTGGGGGCGCGGGGTGGGGAAGAAGACCCCCTTGCCCCTTTAATTGGGCTGGCTGGGCCGGCTGGGCTGGCTTCGCCTAGGCGACAGGTAAGGGTTTTTCTATTTTTATTCTTCTGTTTAATATTTCCTTTCTTTATTTCTTTTCTGTAATTTGTTTTGCCCAATAAATAAAATAGCTAGGCATTTTTATAAATGCTGAAGCTTTATATATGGACTTACATGACTAGTAGTTAGTCATTCCCAAGTTTTGAACATTTTTGAAATTCAACTTATTTGAATTCAAATTCAAATAGGGGTATTTGATTAATTCCAAGGTCCTGTTTGAATACTTGAAAAATCCATGAGCATGGGGTTGGTCCCACATCAGTTGATATGTGATCGCACTCATTTATGAGACTTTTCAAAAATGCAAAAGGAATTTTTGGAGAAACTTTTATTCTGGACATTTGAATTAAATTCATCTGGGGGGTGTTCTCTCTCCCATTTGGAATTTGAATTTGATTTCTTTGATGAATGCAAGTGAGCCTTTGATCCTAGCACATACCTAACTTGGGGTTGTGACAAAAGGATTAATGCCATCTGCACTTAAACCAAACCATATGTTCCTCGGGTCCTTTGTAAACTTGTCATTTTCCTTTTCTTCCATTCTCTCGATTTTTCTCCATTGTGACGCATCATCGGGGTGTCTCAAATTCCCGTCTTTCTTACGGTCTTCGTTGTGCCATCGCAACAACTTGGCATGCTCTTTGTTTCTGAACAATTGTTTCAACCGTGGTATTATAGGAGCATACCACATCACCTTGGCAGCAACCCTCTTCCTGGGGCGCTCGCCCTCAACATCACCAGGGTCATCTCGTCTCATCTTATAGCGCAATGCACCGCATACCGGGCATTCATTCAAATTCTCGTACTCACCAAAGTAGAGGATGAAGTCATTAGGGCATGCATGTATCTTCTGCACCTCTAGTCCTAGAGGGCAGACAAGCTTCTTTGCTTCGTAAGTGTTGTCAGGCAATTCGTTATCCTTTGGAAGCCTCTTCTTAAATATTTTCAGTACCTTCCCAAATCCCTTGTCAGGTATACCATACTCTGCCTTCCATTGCAACAATTACAGTGCGGCACCGAGCTTTGTGTTTCCCTCTTCGCAATTTGGGTACAATCCTTTTTTGTGAACCTCTAACATGCGATTGAACTTCAACTTCTCCCTTTCGCTTTCGCATCCTCTCTGTGCATCAACAATGACACGGCGAAGCTCATCATCGGGCTCATGTGATACCTTTTCTTCACCTTCTTTTTCTTTCTCTTGTTCTTCATTTTGTTCCCCCATTGTACCACCGTATTCAGGCAGGAACCCAGGATACCTGTCATCATCCTCATCTTCTTCATTCTCTTCCATCAGAACCCCTCTTTCTCCGTGCTTGGTCCAGCAGTTATAGCCGGACATGAAACCATGCTTAAACAGATGGAGGTGAATATCTTTTGAGTCAGAGTAGCTATTATTATTCTTGCAGACACCACATGGACAACACATAAAACCATCCCGCTTGTTAGCCTCAGCCACTTGCAGAAAACTATGCAAGCCATTAATGAACTCGCCAGAGCGTCGGTCTTCGTACATCCATTGCCGACTCATCTTCATAATGGCACAACATCGAAAAGATAAAATTAATACAAGTAATTCATATACATAAAATTGATCATACATGCATAAAGGTTGTTCATACATAAAGTTGATCATACATAAAGTTCATACACATACTTATTATCATAAAAACAACATAAAACTATCTACCTAAAGCATTTAAATGCAATAATAAATGCGATCAATATCGCAACAAAGGTACCAATTTCCCCAACAGCATAATGATACCAAGCCTCTTTAGTAAGGGCATATTTTCTAATTTTCCTAATCTTCATGTGCATTACATCCATCTTGTTCTTGTGATCACCGACGACATCGGCAACATACAACTCCAATATCATCTTCTCTTCTTCAACTTTTTTCAAATTTTCTTTCGAATACTCGTTTTCTTTTTCAACTAAATTTAACCGCTCAACCAGAGGGCCAGTTTGAATCTCCGGTTCACATACCTCCTAGATAAAAATATCTATGTCAACTTAATTGGTCATCATTGTCAAACACGAAAAATGAATCAAATTAATAGTTATAAAAGATAATATATGTATATACCACATCCGAATCATAGACAGGACGAGGGCCGACATGCGCGGATACCATAACCATCGCACTATGTATAACAAAGAATCATACAAGTAAGAAAATTAGACAAGTATCTATCTAAATCATACAAATAAAATTTCTTATATAAAAAAAATAAGAAACACATATATAGAGGCTCACCAAGGTGGTGCCGATGAAGAGGGACGATGGGGGCGATCGACGGTGGTAGCTATACGTCCGTGTGCGGGAAGGCACTAAGCAATCACTACAAATATGCATACTAATTAACTTGAGCTCAAAGTGCATATAAATCAAATAAACTCCACATATCACTATATAGCTAGCTCCCAAACTAAAGTCCACAAATCTACACATATAGAGCATAGCACAAGCTAATCTAGCAAAAATGACAGAGGACAAAGCTGCTAACCTTTGTGAACACTTGGATGTAGAAGGTTTTCTTCAAATCTTCACAAATGTTGGCCAAAATGGAGGATGAACTCGAGAAAAGAGATAAGTGAGCTTCAAAAACAGAGAAGAGCTTGGCCGGCTCATGTTAGAGGGTATATATAGCTGTATCTTTAGCACCGGTTGGTAGCACCAGCCGGTTCTATAGGTGGGACACTAGAACCGGCTGGTAGCACCAACCGATGCTAAAGGTTCTAGCGGGCCCCCCAGCCCAACGGCAATCTTCCGCCAAACCTTTAGCACCGGTTTGTACTACAAACCGGTTCTACAGGTGTGGTGGCAGGTTGTCGTTGGGCTCGGGCCCACCAAACGAACCGGTTCTAAAGCCCAGCCTCACGAACCAGTGCAATTCGGCCAGTAGAACCGGTTCGTGTTCGGGCCGTGGCCTTTGCTCATATCCAAAGGTCTGTTTTGTACTAGTGGACTAGGTGCAACGGATAAAGAGTTAATTGAACCGATTTTCATTTATTACAGATTAGTGTTAAATGTGGAGCAGGTCGCAATAAATAAGAATACTTTTCATTTGAATTGTTTTTAATAACAAACCTGTCTAGCGCGGCCTAGTGACGGGGAGATGGCCTAGTCAGCAGCCAGCTCGTAGAGTCCAGACCTTAAAAGGCCAATAGCAGACTAGTGTTCACGCCATCTTGGCGCACGCGTCCTCCTAAGCGGCAAGTGTGTATGCTCCTTCCATGATGTTGCCGTGGCGTTTCCTCGCATCACAAATTAATCTAGTAAGCATTTTTTTAAACGAGGAAAAAGCTTTGCCTTTCATTGATATAGAAGAAAAGAGTTGGCCTATTTATGAGGAAAACTGGCCGAAAACCGTTACAACCCAACACCACACGCCAGCCCCAAGGCTGCGCACCACACGGGCTGATGACCAACCAGGCCGACACCACACCTCAACGCAACAGGCGGAGGCGAAAGACCGGAGCTACCGCTTCAACTACCACGCCGGCCCCCGGGGCCACGCCCCGTCTGGCCGAAGACAAACACGCCTCCGCCAAAACCACCCAAGCACTCCACATGGCCCACCGCATCACCACCGCATCCCGAACAACGTCGATTCCTCCGAAGACAGAAGCAACTCCAACAGAAACTTCCTTGCCAATGCACCATCCACCCGGGAAGCAGGGGGTAGATGGAGCAACTTGGTCGATCCCAAGAAAAGCTTCGTCTTGGACTCATCGATGATGTTGAACAGGGAGCTCCAGCCGACGCCGCCGACAGGAAGAACCCCATCGGCCTCCCGAGCCACCTTGCGAGCCACAAGTCCCACTGGGTGGATCGATCTCCAAACGATGCACTCAAGAGGGAATGCGGCGCCAAGCAAAGCTGGACAAGCACCATCATCCGATCTGGTAAACCGGATCTAGGGTTTCCCTCGGAGCAAGTCGGAGAGGTAGACGAAGACTGCTACATCAAAGCCTTCAAGAAGGAGAATGACGCCCGAAGCGCCATCATCGACAACTGCGGTCAACGCCGGAGTGCGGCTTTCACCGGCAGCCCCTCCTCCCAACACCGAGATCCAGCTAGACCCCCCGTTGAACCACCGCCGTGAGCAGCCAATATCAGCCCCACCCGAGCGCGCCTCGCGCCCACCACACACGCACGAGACTGCGCGCAGGGTCCACCGATCGTCGCCCGCACGCACCTCCGCCTCGCGCCCTTAGCCGCAACGCCGCCGAATCCACCAGCACAGGCCGCCGCCGGACCGCTCGCAGCGAGCAGCCACGCCGACCACGGCAAGCAAGCCCCGCCGCGCGCCAAGGCCGACGACCCAGAGCCGCCACGATCACGCCACAGCGAAGCCGCCGCCGACTGCCCACCCAGATCCAATCGCGACCACTGCCACTCCTCTAGCACGCGACAGACGTGAGAGGCAGGGAAAGTGCCCCGCCGCCACCTTCCTCGAAGCACGCGCGACCTTTTCCGCCGGCATCCTCGGGTGGCGGCGAGACGGGGAGGGGAGGACGAGAGGGGACACGGCGGCGCGAGAGGAGGGGTTCCCCGTGTCGCCAGAGGAGGGGCGGCGTGGGGGGGGGGGTATCCCTATCTCTGTAAGGAGTGATTTTTATTCGGATTCTGTCAGTTATTAATCTAGTAAGTACAAAGAACGAAAATCAATATCAATTCTTACAGTTAACTGACGGATAAACACATATTTATCTAGGTAGTACAAAGTGCCGTGAAGCCTCTATATCATTCAAGTTGCGGTACGGGCTGCTTTTCAGCTGAAAGCTCTCCTAAGAAATACTTTTAGTTTTAGGTATACCTTTCTTGAAATGGTAGCAATACTAATTAAACGTGTTTGGGCCACTTTCTTGTAGGTATGTATAAATCTTTTGCTCAACTTGCTTTTCCTAGCGATGAAAAAAAATATAGTTAAAAAATAGTTTTTTTTTGCGGGGATCGTTAAGCAATAGTTGGTGGAGAAGAGACCAGAGGTTTCTGTTTATTTTAGTGGAGCGTATTACACTTCAAAATTCAAAAATTATTGCGAGCAGTTCTACAAGCTTTGTCTCATGTAACAATTGGAAGGAGGACTATAATATGAAGGGGTTTTAGACTTTAATTTAATTGGTGGACAAGCTTTACCCTATGCCTTACGTTTTGTGGGTTTGAACTAGGTAGTCCTACTAATATATTCATGGGACGGCTGATTAAGAAAGGTGCTTAGAGCTATCTTAGTGCCAAGCCTTGTACAGTCCTTACTGGCCACCAGCACCCATACATCTCTAATCACTAATCACGTTGCCTTTCTTCTTCTTCTTCTTCTTGTATATATATGTTCCTTTCACACGATTGGCTCTTCTAGACTTGTTGCTTCGATCTAGTCCAATCAAGTCGCCGGCCAGCTAGGTCCCGTTCAATTTTCTTTTCTGTAGGTAGGATTGTGTGAAGGACGCTCTCTCACTCAAGCGACGATTTAATAGGGGGCTGGTGGGGGCGACGCAAGGGACGTCCAACTCCAACTTTTGGGAGGCGTTGAGAAAGAAATGCATAGGCTCCCCCACTCTTCCAACAATTATATATTCCCTCTTTTTTTGCGTGTGGAATATGTATTTTATCCCCTCTATGTATGCAGTTAGAGGACCTTTTGTGCGCCTTTGTCCCTCTGACTTATCTACTCCGTACATCTTTTTGTAAAAAAGTATGTTTGTTAAAGTTGTTAACCGTTCTCAATTTTGTAGGACAATTTGCATCATTGTTTAGTGTTCAGAGGAGGGCTCACAGCTCGTATATATACTAACTCACTCAATTTCTCACCGAGGATCCCCAGAAACAAAAAACTCATTAAATATACAAGTCAATTATGCTACAGTACGATAAGATACTGACCATCTTGAAAACAAATCTCAACCACCCAAACACATCTGGGTTGGAATATCTATAGATCGATTTATTTATGCCATAAAGTTTACCAGAAAAGAAATTTAAAGAGAACAACCGCGGAGTTGATACACCATATCATCTATAGAAAGATAACTGAAAATGTATAACACTAGGTCTAGTTGGCATAATCATAGAAGGTGTCACTATATGGAAGGTGAGTCCCCCCTCCCTCCAATTTGTTATACCCAAACGATAACGAAATTTTGCTCTTGAGTTCCAATGAGGCGGGTATTTTCAGAAGGTATTTTATCAAGATCATTAATTAGAAGGTATCCTTCGCAAAGGGATAATTTGTACTTTGGTGGTCACAAGTGGTGTAATGCATACGCGCCACTTGATGTAAGTAAAGAGTTTGAGTTGTTTTTTCATCCCATATGTGAGGATTGGAGGTTGGTTGTTTACGTTTTCTTTGTAGATTCGTTTTTACTTGATTTATCCATCAAATTTTACTTCCAAACCATGAACCGTTTTTACTATTGCACTTTCACGTTCAAGTCTTTAAAATTAGATCCCATATTGATAGGTTTTGACAATTTTTTTGGTGAAATCAGTTGCTCAAAAATGTACTAAATCATGCATCAAAGTCATAATAAATTGTGCTCCAAAAACATACTAAACTGTGTTTATTGTGGAGCCACAATTTTGATTCTTGTGGAGCCACTGATTTGTATCTTGTGTAGTCACAAAGTTGCTTCTCGTGGAGTTACGATTTTTGTTTTCAGAAGCATAAATTTCCTAATCGTGGATCCACAGATTTGTTTCTCGTGGACCCACATTTTTTCTAGTAGAGACATAGTGTTTTTCCCTTTTTCATTTTCATGAGTACAATATGTGGCAGCAGCTAGACGCATCGAAAGTTACCTCTACAGGTAGCCCCGAAGGGATACCCATTCATTAGTTGCTCCCTTGTTTAATTATTGCCTGAACATTATGAGAGGAATCCCCACACCTACATGTGGAAAAAAAATAAGGCCCGCATACCTGCAAAAAAATAAAGCCGCATATTTTACTAGTTAATTATATGTATAGAAGAATTATGATATGTTATTAAAAAAAGATAGATACCATCTACCAAATACTCATGCTCTCTTTCTTTATTTTGCTTCATAAATAATGCCCAATGAATCTGTCATCGCATACGTTTCATTTTCTAGCTCACGATTTCATTTTTATAGTTTATGTGATGCTTTTATCACACATGATTCATTCCAGTGATGTGCTATACGTGTATCACCGTTGTGCACAAGTGTAGAGATGTATACTACATCTCTGTAAATTTTCAGAATGAAAATTTTGAAACCATATTTTCAGAATGAAATACCTTTTTATGAAAGTCACATACAAAAGTTAAATCATGTATTTCTAGCACAGGAACTATTCAGTATAAAAGTCTATAATATTTTTTTGTGTGTGTGTGGATCTCACACCAAAGCGTATTTCATTATTAAATTTTACAAAAAATGTTTAAAACTTGAAAAAGTGAATTATAGAGCTCGAGACCTAAAAATCCAATCGTTTTGTAATGCCTAAAAGGGGTGTCCTTGTAGAACTTTTGCATAAGCTCCAAAGGGAGTCTCTGCATGTCAGATGGTCAAACCAGCCTGAACTAGATGGGCTTGTCTTCCCTACAAGCATCTCCAAAAGACTGTTTTTTTTAAATTAGGCGAAGTTTTCAAAAAAGTTCTCCAACAGTATTTCATAAATGCGATTCTTTTTTATGGAAACCCGTATATTCTACTTAACTTCCCTTCCATCTATCTAAAGATGATTCTTTCCTTAAGCACTCCTAAAAGTACCAAATCAGCATGCCTTTCTCGAAACTATACAAACACTCGATAAACTCACTTGTAAGGGATGTTTTTGTTTGCGGGGAATATAAGGGGTGTTTTTATGGGATCTATTGAAGTTCTAACCAGCATCAGATATCCCTTTTTTAATCCCTTGAGTACATACGATTGTATCTTTCTCCTATATATCTATGTGAAGTTTCACGAAAAACAACATTAGTGTTGTGCCGTCAGGAAAATGAATGGATAAATAAGTTCTTTCGCAAAAAAAGGATAAACAAGTTTACAGATCTTAAAAGAAACTTCTTTAGCACTAAACTTGTTCTTTTTTACTCAGGAAAAAAACTGATGTCCTTACAAGTACTCAAGAATTTAGGTGTATAATTTTTTATATTTTTGTGGGAGGATTTATTGTAGAATTGTTGACATTCGAAATAGTTGTTTTCTCTTTCACCCGAACAGACCTGCTCTTGGGTGCACCTTTGAATTGCCCCTCCCTTTTGTGTGAGCAAAGGGCCCACTACCCTTTCAGCCACTTGAAGAGATTGATTACAACCCCGTATGGCCACCATGACCGCAGGTGGATGGATAGATACTTGTTGAGATAACCTGCCTAGCTCAGCTCTCTCATGAGTTGCCCCCCTTGGAGGATCGATGCTGATGGGACCTCATTTTTTCATAGGATGCAATGCATCGATTGTCCACAGGGGGACGATGGCGATACCAGCTTTCTTTCTGGATTTCCTTTAATAGTGTGGCATAGGCGAACAATTTTAATTTTCATTTGATATGGTCGGCGGGATATTTATTTAGTGTTCAGGACATACCTCAACGATTCCACGCATGGTAAGTACTCATATTGCTGATGACGTCTTGATGCATCTGTTGTTTCTCTAAGCACAATCATCAGTGATACCTTATCATTACGATAAGCAAAATATTTGTTCACAACCGTAAAATACATTATCTTTCATCAGTGTGGAATGCAAATTCGCGGATTAGATTGCAATAGGAGGGATTTGATTCCTTGCATGCTCTCGCAAATTAGGATACATATTATCCAAATTCAGTAGGCCCTGTTCGTTTAATCCCTGTCCCCGCCGGGATCGACAGGGTTTTGTCCCAACCCCGTGGTATTAACCCCGGTCGGGGTTGAATCCCGGTCAGCCTTATCTGAGTCTTCGGTTAGACCCGGCCGGGTTTATATCCCTTCCTAATCCGCCCCCAACCACCGGGTTTTGACCGGGTTTTCACCCACGCCTTCCCACATGCGGAACAAACCCACTCGCTCTCAAGTCATCCGTCGAGAAAGAAAAAGGAGAAGGAGAAGGGCCGTTCGTGCCGGCGCAAGATCTCGACGGTGGCGGGGAAGGACTGCTGCCACTAGTAGAAAAAGGCCCATTTATCCCGGTTCCAGAGGCCCATTTGTCCCGGTTCCGGAACTGGGACTAAAGGGTCGTTACTAATGCCCAAAACCTTTAGTCCCGTTTTTCCCACGAACCGGGACAGACGGGCCTCCACGTGGCCGATGTGGCTTGCCCAGGCGGGAGGCCCTTTTGTCCCGGTTGGTGCCACCAACCGGGGCCAAAGGACATCCACGCGGCAGCATTTCAGTGGCTGGGTTTTGTTTTTTTAAAGGGGGCGGGGGGTTTAGGGGGTTTTGCGGGGTTAATTTATGGGTTTCATATATTGTTTTAGCTAGCTAATAAAGAGAGGTGTACTCTCTTATCTTCGTGCTTGGTCGACGCTACGTACTATATGTATAGAGAGGACTCGACACGCTAGCTATTAAGCAAATGAAGAAACCATTAATATAAGTACAGAAGATCGATAATCTTCATGAACATATATATACAAAGAGAAGTGATCGACACCTCTCCTTCCCCGAGAGATTGGTCGAATAACAAGTTTTCGGATATCTATCCCTAGCTAACATCTGAACTCAATTTCCACAACTGAAATTAAGTTCCGTATAGTATTGTCCTTTCTTATAGAGGACGTGCTCAAGAAAGAATCCTGCCAATTCCTCTTGAATTGCTTTTATGCGATCTTCTGAAGCTCCCAAAGCTAATTTAAAGAAGGGGGTCAATACATGCATATTACATGAATGAAACTCAACACAAATTAAAATTGTGAATATAGTGTTTCTTACGCACATCAAAATCTTTATTAGAGTGGCCGCCTTCCTTAGAGAACGTCTCGTTGTAGATGTACTCGCAAATGTAGTATCCACAAAGATTAGTCCCTTCTGGTTGCAACATCCACTTTACGAGAAATAGAGTTCAATTAATCAAACTGATAATCAAGCATTATAAATGGTATTGATGAAACGACTAGCTAGAATCAATGGGAGATGCGCAGAACTAGCTATAGTAGTACTTACTTTCGGGTATGAAATTTTTAGTTCCTTCGGCACTACACTCGGAATTGTTTGGGTGAACTGTTTCCAAACCCTGCCATATAAAAAGAAAATAATTATTACCTGATATCAGGAAATGAACAAAGTTGCCGATATATGATCGATTGAACTTACTTCGGGAGCATTTCAATGATCTCTGCATACTCATTGCGTTCTTTTCGTCTTGAGTCTAAGACGGTTACTATTCCGTTCTCAACATCAATCTCTAGGAGAATATAGTGGAAGCTGTGCACGCATGCATAACTCATCAATTACATTAATATAACCTCGAGTATTAAGGAAAACCGAATATGCACAAGACAGTATAACACTCACTTGAAGTTGTAAGGAAAGAGTATTTTCTGTTTGTTTTGATGTTGAAGCAAAGATTTTAGCAAGTTGGACTCGAGTATTGCGGGTTCATTTATAACCATGAATGGATCAAATATATTTAAGTTAATGAACCCAATATTGTCGATTCCTTTTTTCTTGCATTCGACGATCTTCAATCTGCATGCATGATATAGACGATAAATTGTTTGTACATGATGAAAGAGCTGAGTTGTATATATATAGAGACTTAATTAAAGAAGTAGTAACTTACAGACAGTAGCAAGTGACGATTACTTTATCGATGACCATTGCATTGTAAAGCTGGAATAATTCCTCAAATTGAACAGGCACCAGCCCAATTGCAACGAGGTCGTCCTGATTCTCTTTAACCATAACGAACAAACTATCAAGACCGCCAGACGACTTGCAGCAATCCAGGTATCAATAATGGAGTCTTCACATCATAGTTGTTAGAGGAGTACCCGGTTTGACGAGAGGATGCCCCTACCGTTATGTGTACTGATTCAAACTATATATCAGTGGGCATGTAATCACCAATTTTAGTACCGGCGCCATCCCCTCGACGTCGACGATATCGTCGCTAAACACCTTCAACGGGGCTAACGATTGTTTCTCCTGTTCGCCGAGCTGGGGAACTTTTTTCACTTTTTGTGTTACTCTCCTGCAGTGGTTCTAGTCTTTTGCGCTTCTCTCACTGTCTTTTTAAGATTTCGGACATTGTTGTCATCCAGCGGAGGCACTGGTGGTAGCATCAGGTTATCCACAGTGCGCTTCACTATCTCCAGATCTAACATCATCTTCTTCGGAGGTGCATTTTTTTTATTTAAAAATGCATCTACTTCTCCTTTAATGATCTTCTCGTTTTCCTCCACGCTCCTATCGTATGGCCGCGGTTCAAGAGGCTTGAGAGATGATGGACCGTATTGGTGTTTCCTCCCGGCGGCACTGGATGTACCGCTAGACGTCGGAGCAGCCGGAGCGGCAGCGGTTGTCTTTCTTTGTTTCCTATTACGCGCCGGAGCAGCCGGAGCGGGGGGGGGGGGGGGGCAGCTCTCTTCTGCCCTTGCTGACGTGCCGAAGGAGGCGAAGGAGGCGGAGGAGGAGGCGGGTTGATGGGACGCGCCGGCGCAGGTGAAGGAGGCGCAGGAGGAGGCGGGTTGATGGGACGCGCCGGCGCAGGCGAAGAAGCAAGCGGACTGATGGGACGCACCGGCACAGACGAAGAAGGAGGCGGAGAAGGGGGCGGTACCTGATGATCACGCGTCGTCCAGTTCGGAATCTTGATTAATTCCTTCCTCCATAGACATGTAGTCTTCAGAGCCTGACTCAGGCGACTGTCCCCATCACCGGTAGGGTAGTCAAGCTCGAGCTTGTCATATCCCTCAACTATTTCATCGACCATCACAACGACATAGCCTTGTGGAATCGGACGAGAGTGAAAAGTTCCTCCGCGAGGAGGTAGAACATTGCCGATAGCCGCCTTGGGTGTGAGGTGCGCGAATTTTTCCAGAAGTTGGCAATCTTGAGTCTCCGTGATAGCATCCACGGGGTTGCTGGTGGGAGCCGTCAACTCAGGCTGCGCAACAACAAGCTCGGTGGAAGACATGCTCCTTCTCCGCTGAGATGGCGGGGTAGATTCTTGGGTAGCTTCGTCAATTCGATGCCTCTCCTCTAGCGCTTTTACTCTTGCATTCAGTTACTGCATTTCGCTGAGTTCCTTTTTCCTCTTCCTTTCCCGGCTTTTGTAACCCCCTGCGTCGGGAAATCCATACTTCCACGGAACGGAGCCTGCCGTGCCCCGTGTTCGTCCTGGGTGCTCCGGATTACCGAGGGCCTCTGTGAGCTCGTCGTTCTCTCTGTCGGGAACGAACGTCCCTTTCGCCGATTTGGCGAAATATTCTCAAAGATTTTCTACCGTTGCGTCCAATTTTTTGTCCTTCCAAGCGCACTTCCCTGTTTTGGGGTCCAATGATCCCCCAGCCCCGAAGAACCAAGTATTTGCACGCGGTGACCAGAACCATGTCTCTGGTGTGATCCCTCTTTCAATCAGGTCATGCTCAGCCTTGTCCCACGACGGGAGGGCTTTGAGGTAGCCACCTGACCCCGTGCGATGGTGAAGCTTCTTCTTTGCAGCATTTAGCTTGTTTGTCTCTGACATCTTCTTACTCTTTTCTGATTTCTTGTGGGCCACAAATGCGTCCCAGTGATCTTTCATCTTCTCATATTGACGGGTGAATATTGGAGTCTCATTTTTGTCGACAAACTTTGTTTTCAAGTCATTCTTCCACCTCCTGAATAGTTCTGCCATCTTCTTAAGAGCACAAGTCTTGATCAATGGCTCTATAACTGGCTTTTCCTGATCCTCCTCTGGCGGTAGGATGAAATTTTCCTTCAGCGTGTTCCAAAGTTCATCTTTCTGTCTATCGGTGACAAAAGACACTTCAGGGTCTTCGCTCTTCGGCTTATTCCATTGGTGGATGCTGATCGGGATAAAGTCCCTAACGAGGACCCCCACACTGAGCAGCAAATGCGTCCTTGGTCCGGCTGGGTTCAATCGGTTTTCCATCATTCCTGATCCCAGTGATCGTGAACTTTTCATCTGGGCCCAACCTTTTTTTCGGGCCACGTCTCCTTACCGAACTTTGGCTCGATCCGGATACGGAGGGCTAGAAAATAATAAAGAAGAGAGTTCGAGCCACGTCCCCTCGACGACCCTCGAACCCTATCTGCGAGCCCACGACCCCTCGACGACTCGAGACCTCGATCTCTCGATGATCCTCTCGACCCCTCGACGACCCTCGAACCCTCGACCACTCGACGACCCTCTAACCCTCTGCGACCCCCCGACGACTCGACTCACGACCTCTCTCGGTGATCACCTTGTCAACCCCTCGACGACCCTCGAACCGACGTGTATAGTTCCCGACCCTCGACCCTCGAGCTATAGCGACCTCTCTCGGTGACCCTCGATCGACCGTCTATGTACCGACGAGTATAATTCCCGATCCCCGACCCGCACAGCGATCCTCGATACCCTCTTGTTCTCGATTTTCAAAAAAAGAGGATTCTATTTTTTCTTCTTCTCCTCTTATTTTTTTTCTTCTTCCTCATCTTCTTCTCCTCCTTCCTCTTCTTATTTTTCTTTTTCCCCCTGCTTCTTTTTCATTTTCCTTCTCTTCCTCTTTTCTTATCCAACACTAGAACATCTTAACTTAGTAAAATTAAGACTAATTATAAAACAGAAAAAAATAAGATGAACAAAAAAATTATCCCTCTTCTTCTCCTCTTCTTATTTTTCTTTTTCCCTCTCCTTTTTCTTTTTACTTTTTTCCTTCCATCTTTTTTCTTTCTTCACCCCAACACTAGAACATTTTTAACTTAGTAAAATTGAGACTTATAAAAAAGAAAAAAATTGAGCGGCCAGGAGTGGCGAGGGGCGGCCGACGGTTCCCTCCTAAGCATGGCGGCGCACAGGAGGAGCTCCCCTCTCGGCCATGGCGCGGCGCGGAGGCAGGTTAATTTGGGCGCAATGCAGGAGAGGAGAGGGGGGATGGCGAGACGCTCACAGCGGGGGTGGCGCCGGCGAGGTCGTCGACGTCGTTGGGGGCGGTGCGGCGATGCGCGGCGGTGCGGTGCGGCAGTTGGGCAGCCTGACGGCGTCAGTTTCAATTCCGGCGTCGTAGGGGGCAAATGGCGAGATGAGAACTGAAAAATCCTAAGTGCCAGTTATATACCAGGAACATTGGTCCCGGTTGGTGGCAAAAACCGGTACCAATGCTAACCTTTGGTACCGGTTCGTGTCATCAACCGGTACCAAAGGTCTTTTTCAGCAGCCCAATTGGCGGGAAAGAGAGACCTTTGGTACCGGTTGGTGGCGCGAACCGGAACCAAAGGAGACCTTTAGTACCGGTTGGTGGCACGAACTGGAACCAAAGGTCGCCTTTCGTTCCGGTTCGTGCCACCAACCGGGACAAAACTTGCACTGCCGCGGGGCGGTGGGATGTTTAGTCCCACCTCGCTAGTCGAGGGACAGCCGGAGTGGTTTATAAGGGCTGATGCGCGTACGACTTCGAGCTCCTCTCAACCGCAGGCTTTCGGGCCTACTCTGTTACTGCTTGCCTGTGAGCCTTTTGGGTCTGCTGCGGGCCTGGATCCTGGCCCATTAGTGGGTCTCTAGTCGTATCCAGGCCGTGTCAGCCCAGTACGTGGCATTAATTTTCTCTGAAAAAGGAGCTTTAGTCCCGGTTGGTGCCTCCAACCGGTACTAAAGGCTTCTCCCACCGTAATTAACCACTAACTAACCCTTTAGTACCGGTTGGTGCCTAGAACCGGTACTAAAGGTACCCTGTAACCAACTAAAATTAGTACCACCTTGCTAGCTGAAGTGGAGTTAGACCTGTTTATAAGTACAGGTCCGCGTGGACTTATCGTAGCATAACAAGTTCACTAAAGGCCGTACACGGAGGAATTCATTTGTATCTGGTACTCTGTCAGGGAAAAATGCGGACGGACCTCGGTTGGTTGGCAGATTTGCCAGATGTGTCCACGAGGCGTGGCCCATCTGAGAACCCGTAGGGGAAAAAAATCCCGTACGGGTATTTAAGACGGTCCACGCCTGGTCGGTAGACTTGCAGGATCTGTCAACCAGACGAGGACCGTCTGCAATTCACTTTGATGGTGTACAGGATGTGGAGTATTCTTCCGTTGACGTCCTATAATGAAATTGCTATACTTTTTTGTTTTTGTTTTCCAATCAAACAAAACACAAGGTTTCCCCTGCATACAGTCCGACGGTGGCTCATGAGTGCAAGCATATCAAATGCACCGTCGGACGTATGCAGGGAATCCGAATGATTTGTATTTGGTCGATGAAGTGAAAGATTTCTAACTAGATATATATAAGATCAACAAAACACACGATTTCGCCTGCATAGAGCCCGACGGTGGCTCATGAGTGCAAGCATATCAAATGCACCGTCGAACATATGCAGGCGAATCCGAATGGTTTGTATTCGGCCGATGAACTGAGTGTCGAACATGTCCTAGAGGTGGGCTATATATATAGGCAATGACAAGCCTGATCCAACGGCTCACAAGCCTGATCCAACGACTCACAAGCGCTTGAAAGAAACACGCAATCCGGGTGCTTCTTCTTGATTGGTTGGATCCAACGGCTCAAAAGCCTGATCCAACGACTCACAAGCGTTTGAAAGAAACACGCGATCCGTTTACTTCTTCCTGATTGGTTGGATTCAGAAAAGGTTGAAACTTGGCATGGTATCATCATTTGACCCACATAGCATGTGTGCAAAACTTGAGAGGGTTACGACAAAAGCTGGATGCACTTCGTGTACAAACTGTACCATCTCTTTCAAAGTACGAGGGTTTCAGACGAAAACACATCTGTTTCAAAGACATTTCATTTTTCTAAACTTATTTAAACTCAAGACTTTTTTCCTTCCAACATGCAACATTCAAAGCCACATACTAAAATTTCAACCCTTTCTGACTTCATTTTCTATTTTTCATGCATTTAATAGTTTATTTTGAGCTAAATGACCTTGTAATTGGAAAGCACTACAACTGAACTCAGAAAAAGTTGAAACTTTGCATTGTATCATCATTTGACCCACATAGCATGTGTGCAAAAGTTGAGAGGATTACGGCAAAAGCTGGATGCACTTCATGTACAAACTGGACCATCTCTATCAAAGTACGAGGGTTTCAGACGAAAACACATCTGTTTCAAAGGCATTTCATTTTTCTAAACATATTTCAACTCAATACTTTTTTGCGTCCAACATGCAGCATTCAAAGGCACATACTAAAATTTCAACCCTTTCTCACTTCATTTGCTATTTTTCATGCATTTAATGATTTATCTTGAGCTAAATGACCCTGTAATTGGAAAGCACTACAACTGAACTCAGAAAAAGTTGAAACTTGGCATGCTATCATCATTTGACCTACATAGCATGTGTGGAAAAGTTGAGAGGATTACGGCAAAAACTGGATGCACTTCGTGTATAAACTGGACCATCTCTTTCAAACTATGAGTATTTCAGACGAAAATACATCTGTTTCAAAGGCATTTCATTTTTCTAAACTTATTTCAACTCAAGACTTTTTTTGCATCCAACATGCAACATTCAAATCCACATACTAAAATTTGAACCGTTTCTGACTTCATTTGCTATTTTTCATGCATTTAATAATTTATTTTGAGCTGAATGACCCTGTAATTGGAAAGCACTACAACTGAACTCATAAAAAGTTGAAACTTGGCATGGTATCATCATTTGACCCACATAGCATGTGTGCAAAACTTGAGAGGATTACGGCAAAAACTGGATGCACTTCGTGTACAAACTGGACCATCTCTTTCAAACTACGAGGGTTTCAAACGAAAACACATCTGTTTCAAAGGCATTTCATTTTTTTAAACTTATTTCAACTCAAGCCTTTTTTTTCATCCAACATGCAACATTCAAAGCCACATACTGAAATTTCAACCCTTTCTGACTGCATTTGCTATTTTTCAAGCATTTAATGATTTATTTTGAGCTAAATGACCCTGTAATTGGAAAGCACTACATATGAACTCAGAAAAAGTTGAAACTTGGCATGGTATCATCATTTGACCCACATAGCATATGTGCAAAAGTTGAGAGGATTACGGCAAAAAATGGATGCACTTCGTTTACAAACTGGACCATCTCTTTCAAACTACGAGGGTTTCAGACGAAAACACATCTGTTTCAAAGGCATTTCATTTTTCTAAACTTATTTCAACTCAAGACTTTTTTTGCATCCAATGCAACATTCAAAGCCACATAATAAAATTTCAACCCTTTCTGACTTTAGTTGCTATTTTTCATGCATTTAATGAAAGAAACAAAGCGCTTGAAATACCGGTTTGTGGTTGAAACCGCTGGTAAAGACCTTTCTGACTTCATTTGCTATTTTTTGTACTCAGAAAAGGTTGAAACTTGGCATGGTATCATCATTTTACCATAACATGTGTGCAAAAGTTGAGAGGGTTACGACAAAAATTTGATGCACTTCGTGTACAAACTGGACCATCTCTTTCAAAGTACGAGGGTTTCAGACGAAAACTCATCTGTTTCAAAGGCATTTCATTTTTCTAAACTTATTTCAACTCAAGACTTTTGCTAGATATATAATGAAGTGTGTCAAAAACCATTACAGAACATCATGAATAGATAAGTGACCAAATTAATAGAAGTTCATCATCACAATAAAACCAAAGTACATACATAGTTCTCATTGAACAACATAAAACTCTCCAGAGCATCTAACTAAGCCATACATTGAAACTATGTAAATCATTTCAATGCAACAACAAATGCGATCATAATCGCAACGAAGGTAACAATTGAACCAACAGCATAATGATACCAAGCCTCGGTATCAATTGCATATTTTCTAATTTTCTAATCTTCAAGCGCATTGCATCCATCTTGATCTTGTTATCATTGATGACATCCGCAACATGCAACTCCAATAGCATCTTCTCCTCCTTAATTCTTTTTATTTTTTCCTTGAAGTAATTGTTTTCTTCTTCAACTAAATTTAACCTCTCGACAATAGGGTCGGTAGGAATTTCCGGTTCAACTACCTCCTAGATAAATAAAATCTATGTCAAGTTGGTCGGCATAATTGTCATAAACAATAAATGAACCTAATAGTTATAAAAGATAATATATACCACATCCGAATCATAGATAGGACGAGGGCCTACATGCGCGGGTACCATAACCATCGCACTATATAATAACAAGCAATAATAAAAATAAGGAAATTAGACAAGTATATATCTAATCATAAAAGTAAGAATTATTTTCTTTTAGAAAGAAGATAAGAACAAGAGGCTCACCACGGTGGTGCCGGCGACGAGATTGGCGTGGGCGGTCGACGGCGGTGAAGACGGGGATGGGACGTGACGGACCGCTAAACCTAGACAAATCTTGAGAAAAATGGAGCTTGGAGGTCGAGTTTGGAGAGGAGAAAGCTTAAGTAGTGTGGCTCGGGAGTTTCATCGAACACATCATGTGGATTGGAGGTGAGCTAGAGCACCACCAAGCCCTCCCCTAGCCCTCCACGAAAAAACAGAGCACCAGTGGAGTGCTCTGCTCGCGGGCAAGGGATATAGAGCCAAATCCTTGGTCCCGGTTTGTGGTAGGAACCGGTACTAATGGACAACCTTTCGTCCCGGTTCTAGCCACAAACCGGGGACAATGGTTGTGGGCCAGGGAGCGAGGACATTGGTCCCAGTTCTTGTATGGAACCGGGATATATACCCTCAGACGAACCGGTACCAATGACTCACGAGGCCCGGCCGGCCCCGTGGGCGCACAAACCGGGACGTATGTCACCATGGGTGCCGGTTCGTGGCCGAACCGTGGCTAATGGGCTAGCCAGGCCTGAACCAAAGCCCCTTTTTCTACTAGTGTATGCAAGGTCTCGATGTGGCATTCGAGGCGGCAAGGTCTCCCAGTCCGACTGCTGCGCACCCCCCCTCATCCTTCCTCCCTCCTCCCAGGTCGGCCATTTTCCGGCGTGACCTCGTCGGCGAAAAAAGCCTTCTCCGATGTGCCTCCTCACTGATTCCACCGCTAAGATTCTTCATCCTCCTCCTTCCCTTTCTATCTCTTTATTTTTAGGGTTTGGCTGTGTGTGGATCCAAATTTATAGGGTAAGATTCTTGATTATTCTATATGCAGATTAGTATGTATAGATGGAGCAAAAACATGAAGTCAATTTATGGTTGTAGTAGTCAATTAGATTTTGAGGTGTGGGCAGTACCAAGATTAGAGTTTGAGATGTGGGCAGTAGCAGAGTTTAGAACTGTGCTAAATGTTTTTAGAATTTTGCAGGTTCTGTTGCGTTGCGACTTGATGCTATTGATATGTGTGTTTTTCCTCTAATTTCCTTCTCGCTGTGTTCAGTTAGTTGCTTTGTATGTTATTTATGTTACAGCCGGCGTGGGACAAGGGGTTGTCACCGGTGGTAGAGGATTAATGCTAGAAAGATAAATAGAGAGGTACTAGTTGATGCACTGATTATTGCAATTGCTACTTTCTTCGTTTATTAACATGTATTGACTATTGCTAATTACTAGGTTATTAACTTGCACTGATTATTGCTTAGCATGGACAATCTGTCTGTTTCTTTTATTATACCTTTTGATCCTGTGAATGAATTGTGAATCATGTGATGGAAGTGGGTTGTTGTTGTCCTGACTGATTGAGTCGTTTTAAAACTCATCAACTTCTGCATGGTGTCGAGTACTCATGGCTGCAGGTGCTTCGAGCTAAAGTCCAAGCCTCCTCAACTGCTCAGAAAATTAAATCAAAGCCTCCTAAATTAGTTCGACAATTTGTGGTTGAGGATTAATTAAAATTATCTGAAATATAAAGCTGAGGCCTCCTGATTAAATGGGTCCGAAATACAGAAGTTAACCTCCTGATAAAACTGGTCCAAGATAAACTCAGTACTAACTACTAAGTTGTGTTATTTGGATCGGAACAAAGGAGAAATTCCAGTTTTTTGTAGCCCTGCCAGATAGTTTGTCAAGTACTTTCTCCGTACCAAAATATAGGTCTTCGAAGTATACTAGTTATAGTTTAACTAGGCGATCTTCAACCTGTGTCATTTTTCTTGGGATTTTGCTATGAATTTTAATTTTTAGTTTTTGTAGGATCTGAGATATACGAAGAAACATATGTGAAGTTCCAAGAAACATTTGTGTGCTCGTCTGCCAGCCTTCCACAGCAGCCTAGTCCGGTGTCCCTTCCCAACGTTGCATGGAGTTGCACGGAGGAACCCCGACCATGTAGGAGGAGTGTCCCTTCTTCCACTTCACCATCGAGATATTGGTAGCCAAGGCCGGGGCCCCATGGTCAAGCACTACGATGACGTGCTTGTGCCGTTGCTGGAGCGGCGCACGCTCCGTGAGGTGCTGTGAAGGAAGCTGGCCAGGACGGAAAGTTGCACACTGATTGTGAGAGGGCACACCAAGTTGTCGGCTGATCCGCAAGCTCCACTCCACGATGTCCTGCTCATCACCATCAACGGCGTCGTTGTCGGCATGCGAAACACCGTCTAATCAAAATATTATTGAGCATTATTTGTTGTACTGAGCATTGTGGCTCTGTACCTTGTTCTAATGAAATCAAGTTAGAACTGAAATAACTTTGCATGATTGTTCTCTATATGTTCTTATATTACTGCTCCATGCGCCTGTCATATTCTTGTACATTAATGGTTGGCAAAAAATAGTAGATGTCTTCTACGAGTTAAACTTGATTTACCAGAGCAAACACAAACACGACAGAGGGTTTAACCGAATAGAAAAGTGGCAGGGATTTAACCCCTACGGAGGTCGTACTTTGTCGCAGGGTGATCACCCAATCCCTGCAGGGATAAGTTCCACTAGTGGAACCACTACTGCAGAATAGCCTACCAGTGACGGGCCCAAAAGGCCTACTAGTGACGGGCAAAGCGCCCGTCACTGGTAACTTGTAACTGCTATCTATTCATTAGTGACGGTCACTTATTCATGCCCGTCACTAGTTAGTTTTCACGATAGTTCTTCTTCCTCATTAACACCGACGGATAATTTATTAGTTTGGTAGTTTGCTCGTCACTAGTATATTTTTTTGAAATAAAAATATATATTTTAAAATTTTTTTTTGCATTTGCACATCGATAACACAATATGATCACTGACACTCAAAACTCATAGGTAACAAAATATAATCACAGACACTCATAGTACTACAAAGTGGCATTAACATCGATAACATAATATCCAAAACAATTTGCTGCTGTTTAAGGGCAACCAACACCTCTACTACCTAGAAAAATTGTATCCCAAAGTAACGCTAACATGGAGCAGCCACCGATTTAGGCCGCAAACCAGCAAGTGTTTAGCAGCAGCCAGAGAACACTTCATTTCACAACACAACATGCGCACGACACCACCCAACTTGAGCTTTTTAACATTCATCTGCATGGGGAAAACAATTGAACAGTTAATCAGCAATAGAAAATTTGGTTATTAAACTAAAATCAGAAACTATACTGCCCTAGACCTAAATACCACTTACATGGTGTTTTATTTCTCAGAAGATTTACAGAATTGTGAAAGTGATAAATCTGCGAAGAATAAATGCTACATAGTAAATGTGCTACTGCAAAATTAATAGATAAGGGTATCTAATTTGTGGTACTAGTGTAATTTGTTTTTCTGAATATGTTGATGAAGTGCAATCGAAATACAGATCCTAAAGTGAAAACGTATATTTGATAAAGGCATGATGTACAAGTGAACATATGGTCCTCATAACACTTTGTGGTCCTAGCCAGTTCCCTGGTTGGAACCTGAAGACATGCTACTGAGGTCACTTCTCCAGTAAACAATAGAGAAACAATCTAAGATTAGGTATTGAACTTGCGTGATAACAGCCTAGTACACAAATATGTGACTGTTGCGAATCTGACAGCCTGAAACGCTTACATTTGAGCTTACAAAAAACCATCTATGTAAACAGAACTGCATATATAAATAAGAATAATAATAAAAGATTACTCCATTTGAGCTTACAAAAACCCATATATTTACATGTACATAGATCTGCCTTGGAACTTTTGAAGTAGACAAAACAAATATATATTTACCTGTAGATAGGGCATAAACCATAAAAAATGTCGATCATATCTCACAAACTATGTTATGTATCTCCTGCAGATGTTCACATCTAAGCAGCCCAGCTGGGTGTCCAAAAGTAAGTAATGGAAATCCTCATTGCCTATTTTTTAAAACAACAAGGCCAACATATACATGGTAAATATATTGTCTCGTCAATAGGATGCTTCCTGGGAGCGAAGACCTAGTGAAGCATAACAATACACATAAGTAATTTGTGTTAGTTCTCTTTTTACTAGAAAAGAAGTAATTTTGTACGGTGTACTGATAGCCTAAGAGATTCTAGTAACCCATCAAATGAATAATTTTCCAATGTTATAAAATTGATGGATGAACTCAAGATTAATGTAGTGGAGTTGGATAAAAAATATATGGTACAAATTATCTCAAGCAGAGAATTCAAATATACATGGCCCAACATAATTGCATAAACGGCCAATCTCAGTGAGCTCTTTTACGGTGAAAATTTCTGCACACGGCAAACTGGTTCTCTCTAAATGTGAATGCAAGAAATTGCATTAGTTTCAGAGAACCGAATATCCAACTTTACTTCCATGCTATTCCATAATTTGCGGTTGGGGTAGCAATTATATGACTGAAGCTGTCATTTAAAAAAAGTTCAGTCTTTCATACTACACACATGTCGAACAAAATCACAAGCTTTTGATGAATTGAATTTGACCGTGCTAGCTGAGTGAATGTTTGATCCGTGATTTCTTTGAGATAGCAAAGCATGTATGTATGTGTGATGTGAGATAGCAGAGCAAGTATGTTCGCAAGATCGGATAGCATGTATGTGATAAATTCCTCTGAGTAGTTGAGTTGCTTAGTATGAGTAGCAGCAAGAAAGCAAAGCCAGCAGCGGAAAATTACCTGGCCGATGTGGGGAGGTGGGGTGCTGAGGAGTTGGGCGATCTGAAGGGCAAACTCCCTTGCCAGGTCGCGCGGGCTGGCGCTGCTGCCATTGCCATTGTCTCTCCTCAGTGGCCGGCGCGGTAATGATGAGGAAGGCTGCGGTGTTGGATGCTGGAGTCGGTGCACGCTGGTGGGTGCCGGCTGGATGATGCGCCGCCGCTCGCAGTACACGCCCTCCTCTGGCTGGAGTAGTCGATTCCTGCTATCGAGGGAGGAGATGGCGGAGACGACCAAGGATCGAAATCCCTACGCAGCCTCGACGGATCCAGCCGCTGGCTTGATGGATCCCGCAGGGGAGTGGGGAGCCGTCTTTTTTCTGGACTGGATCTCCGGAGCATGGTTAGCGCCGGAAGGGAGGGGATGAGAGAATATTATGTTGATACTTTCTCGGGAGTTGGGTATGCGGAGACAGCGGCTCGGGGTGGAGGAAGAAAGGAGAGAGAGAGAGGGGTATGCCTGCCGTTGGATCCAGGATATGGATGTTGCAGATATACGATCCGTGGAGCATTGTATCAACCAATCAGAAATCAGTTTTGACACCATGCCGGATAGATGGGAGAATAACATATTAGTGACGGGCATTTTTTTGGAACCGTCGCTGATATTACCAGTGACGGACGACAATACTTGACCGTCACTAGTATGTTTTATAGCCACCAGCCGAGATTTATCAATGAGAGACATAATTTTCTTTCACTGATAACTGTTACCAATTACATGCATATTTTTTCCCGTCACTGCTGTGTTGGTGGCTATAAGCTATTCTGCAGTAGTGAACCAATACCCTACAGCCAAACAAAGCCGTAGGGGTTATCTTTCGGGGTGGTGATAGGCTCCGGTAGACCAGTCCAGTTTTGATAGGTCGCCGCGCTGTTCTCATCCAACTGTTCAGATTATTGTGTACTCCTTCACAAAAAAATATTATTGTTGTTTAAATACGTTGTAAAACACTTGCTTCCATTCACCACATACAGAAGGGCACAATGACAATAACACAAGAGAGACACCAGATATAGAGAGAAAGTTGAGAGCTCTTTATTATTGAATCTTGTATTACAAATCTGATCATCTCATGACTGTCACTAGCTCTCCTCTCATGCCTTCTATTTATAGCCTCACTAAGGAGGGAATTTTAGGTATATATCCCACAAAAATCTGATCACCTTGGCTTGCCATGGAAGGAACTAGTTTGGCTTGCCATGGAAGGAAGCTTGGCATGGAAGAAACTATTTTGGCTTGCCATGGAAGAAACTAGTTTGTCTTGCCTAGCAAGGAGCATGGTTCCTTCCCATGGAAGGAAGCTAGCAAGCTTAATCTTTGGCCTCCACAGATAATGATTAGATATTTCGTAACAATTATGTTATTTTTTCTCAATTTTAGGATCGGTTGTATAAAAAATGGTGACAAATTGTTTTGCATATCATATTTGCCGTCAATTGGTGGCAACAAATTTGATCATCGGTAGTAGCGTTGTTTGCTACTAATTGCAACAAAATTCGCATCCTGTCATCGTTAATCACACTTCATTATTTTCGGTGTGTCAAAATTAAGGGTTAACGGTAGCTTTTCCCGTTGCCCGTTGCAACAAAAAAACGTAGTGCCGGCATCAACGGCTGCACTCTCTACATAGATGCATATAGCACTAAAATTCATGTGGATACATCCGTTCGTGTCGTCGTTTGGTAACGACAGATGCCATGGGATGGCTAAAGTGGGGGGAAGACCGAGGTTGGTGTCGATGGTGCCGGAATCGAGAGTGGGGACAAACATAGTGAAACACCGCGATGTACCCAGGTTTGGGGCTCTCCATAGAGATAACACCCATAGTCCTACTGAGCTAGCTATAAGCAATAACTCTGGCTAGAATGAATGCTCCTTGAGCTATATGAGAGAAAGGAGAAGAGGGCTCTAGGCACAACTCTCTCCTTGCTCTCTCTCTGGTGGGTGAAATGCAATAAGTGCTCCGTCGTCCCTCACGCAGAAGGGGTACCCGGGACTCTTATAGGACGAACCAAGGGCGGAGCCAGGATTTAACCATAGGGGGGGCGAAGAATACTTCGAAACATATAATATCTAGACCCTTCAGTCGGTCGATCGAACAAATCAATAAATCTCATAAACATTGAACTTTGAAGCTATTTCCTTCCCAATGTGTACAATCATGTTATGTCAAAGAAAATCATCGCCCATTTTACTTTGACGACGGCGTCTTGATAAATTTCATTGCTAAGTAGTTTATAAATTTTTAAATATGTAATTTGCTAAGTGCGTACAAACAAAGTAAGTATGTAATTTGTAATTAATGGAAAAGTAACAAAATATATTAAGCACTACAAATTAATTAAAAAAATTATAATTAAATTAATTGTCAAGCGACAACTATAATACAATATGTGCACAATAGTACCTTCATCGTTGAACCTGATTCAATGGATCAAATAGGGAATTCGATGAGGCACCGACTGATTGTAGTCTGTTGTCCGTAGACTCGTAGTCGTGGAATCATTCTTTGCACCAGATTGATCGATGGCATGGAAAGCAACAGACCAGCAGTTTCATTAATCATCAAAATGTGGTGCCCGACGGCTGGCGAGGCGGCGACAACAAAGATAAGAGCAAACCCTAGCGGCAGAGCGAAAAATGAGGAGCAAGCGGCTCAATCTACACGGACTACAGTGTACGGTACGTGATATAATATCCACCAGATATGTAGGTGTAGGCCTAGCTGGACCTTAGTGCGTTTGTTACACGATATTCAGTCTGGGCTTTTGTTAACACTAAGAAGAGTTTAGCCCAATGGCCGGTGATTACGTCTAAATTAATAGGATAATCCCCGTTGAGAGTGATCAAGGGGGCCGAACCATAGGGGGGGGTCTGGCCCCCGCTCGCCACCCCTGTCCCTCCGCCACTGGGTCGGGTTTGGGGTACAAAGGTAAATGTACAATGGGGAGGACCCAGCTGTCAGCCTCAGACGAGTTGGGACCCTCATGACGTGAGCTCTCGGATGTCCCAGAGTAGACTTCCGGCTCTCCATACCGTCGGCTCGTAGGTCTTGCATAGTTAATAGTGCCCCAGCGTATTGAAAGTGACCCGAAGTACTGGAGTAAATAGCAAAAAACTACCAGAATTCGGGTCATCATTCCGGAAAACTACCACTTTTAAAACGTCTCTGATAACTACCATGTCAGAGGTCAAAAATTTCAAACAACACAAATCGCTCTCTGGTGACTTTATAAGCCTGTTTATGACATTTCAGACCCACTTGTTAGATTTAATTATTACAAAAAGGTCCCTGAGAGGAAAATAAAAAAGCAATCAGCCCCGGCCTACTTCTCTTCTCCCCCGTGCGCTACCCTCCTCCTCCTCCAAGGCCCTTCCCGTCCCAACTCCTTGGCCACCCACGCTCCCATGGTCGCCCCACCCTGGCCGAGGTGGCCTCCGCCCGGGGCCGCCACCGCCCAGGTCGCGTCCGCCCAGGGCCGCCTCCGCCCGGGCCCGCCGTCGCCCGGGTCACGGCAGCTGAGTCTGCTTCCTCTCGGGGCCGCCGCCGCCGAGGGTGGATCCGGCCGGGGCCGCCGCGCCTAAGGCCGCCTCTGGCCAGGACGACACGCCCGTGGCCTGGGAGCAGCAGCGGATGACTATGCCCGTCGCCTCTTCCCGGCGCCGCCACGGTGCTCCTCCTCTTGGCGCCTTCCAGCGACACCTCCCCACTGCAGCCCCGCAGCCCCGGCGAGCTCACCGGCCAGATCTGGCGGCCGGCCAGCATAGGGACCTAATTGTTATTATTATCATCTCCAGGGATCTATTTTGTAAAAATCAAATCTGACAAGTGGGACCAATATTTCATAATCATGGTTAAAAGTTGCTAAGATGGTCATCAGAGTTTTTTGAAAATTTTGACCTCTGACATGGTAGTTATCAGAGACATTTTAAAAAGTGGTAGTTTTTTGGAATGACGACCCGAATTCTGGTAGTTTTTTTCTATTTACTCGCAGTACTGAACAGTGAAGCTGGGGGCTCGGTATCGTCGGCCTGTCCGCTTGATCGACGCTGGAGGGGACAGTACTCCCCTAACAGCCCGGATCTCCAGGGATTGCGCATTGATGAGTTTGTACCAGATGTCTGGCCTGGGATTTTTCTCGGATGTTACTTTGTCCTCTTCGACTGAATGAACTTAGGTGAGGCCGATTGCGCTCTCTTGGAGCAACCGACCTCCGACCTAATCAGTTCGTCCTACTGCTTGCTTGGTCTTGATTAAATCGACCATGATCAGTTTGGCGGTCATTAGATCAGTGACCTTTGCTTTGATGTAATGTTTCTCCTGGGTGACCCTTCCGGGGGTCATTCCCACGAAAGTAGCCCCTGAAGCTGCGGAGGTCCCGCCGAACTAAGCGACAGCGTGGCCTGCTCAGGTTCCTCCCATACTTGTCTTAAATCTTGCATCTGTTTTGCTTTTCTGACCGATTGCTCTGAATTGCCCGATTTCTTGCAGTCTGCCGATTGCTCTTGTTCAGTTCGGATGCTTCTCAACCGACCGTTTGCAACTCGTGCTCGGCCGATTGCTCTTGTAATGCTCGCCGATTGCTTCTTCCCCTCAGTCGATCTGGCCAACAGTTTCTTTGACCAGAATGTTGACCGAAACTTGTGGTTTCAAATTCGTCGCGGAATTCGGAGCAACGTGCCACAATGGATTCGACAAGTGATGCGTCGTCTGAAAAGAATCACTTGCTTCTCCTGGACCTGCACATAGAAACAAATAAATTTTCTCCCAAAGAAGTTCAGAGAGGTTGTCAATCTCTCCAGTCTTGTTGTTTACAAAGGATCAAACGCAAGGGATAATGATAATGGTGATGGAAGCTAGAAAGTAAAAGCATGAAAATAAATGAGCGTGTAAACAGTGATGGGAATATGGACCGGGGTCCCGTGATGTTCACTAGTGATGTCTTTCTCCCAAAAGAATATAAAACTGCAATGCGAGGTAAAAAAATTACAGTTGGGCAATTGACAGGATTAATAACGCATCGCAATGCTAACTATGCTACAAAGAAAGGAAGAGGATCAAAAGCATAGGCGGTACGCCAAAATAAGTAGACCGAAATCCAACTGCATCTACTACTAATCATCTACCTGGAGATATCTATCCAGAACATCTCGCTGGTATTAAGTTGCGAGCCCCACCCAAAGTGTAAACCCAAAGCAACAGACAACTGCATTAAAAATCACTTTGCGTAAAGTAAAAAATCCTTGCAACCGCGGTTACAAGCACCATTGTTTTCCCCCTTGTGGAAACAACACAACCCCTAGGCTCATGTTGTTGTCAATCAAGCGCATCATCGGGGGGCATGAACCCACAATCGAGCATAACGTTCCCTCTTGGAGGCACTACCTACTACTTGGCCAAAGCAATAAACATCAATGAAGAACATGCAAGAATTACTTAGCAACAAAAATATAAAAGATAAGAACCAAATATATTACTTAATCACAATATGAACATAGTCTCATAATCCATCAGATCCCATCTAACTCAGCATAGCAACAACCAAAAATTACATATGTGCCTCGATCATGGAGGGAAGCTCACGAGGTCTAAACCATGAAGAACAAAGAGGGGAAGAGAACATCACATTTCTACTGATCATGGACCCATGGTCCAAGGGAAACTACTCACGGATCATCCGGGAAGCGTCCATGGTGGAGGGGAAGTCCCTGAAAGTCAATCCTCCCTCCGGCAGGGTGCCGGGAAGAGGGCTGCTGGCGCTCCCAATCTTGGAAGTGCGTCGGCGGCGGAACAGAGGTGAGATCGCGAAAATGGATTCTGTCCTCGGGGGTTTCGCGACACGGAGAATAAATAGGCGAAGGGGGCAGCCAGGGGGGCCACCAACGGCCAGACCCTAGGCCACACCAGGTGGCCGCCTGGGTCCCTAGTGGTGGCCCTCTGGCCCCACCCAGGTGATTGTGGAAGGTACCTTCACGCTGATTTTTATCTGTTTTTCCCGAATTTTTGGAGCACTTTTAATATGGGGGAAACCTGAAATAGAAAAACTACAGAAAACAGGAACTGGCATTGTGGTGCACTGAGTTAATAAGTTAGTCCAAATATGATCAAATGTGTATGAAAGTGTATCTAGATCATAGCAATATCACACAAAACATGCATGGAGCAAGCAGAAATTATACATACGTTTGGGACGTATCAGGTAGTATGCATTGTTCTTGAGCGCCCGACTGACGATGAATGGACCTTCCCAAGGAGAGGATAACTTGTGCTGGCCCGCCGATTTTTGGATTCGGCGGAGCACCAAGTCACCGGTACGAAAATCTAGGGGACGGATCTTCTTGTTGTGGTACTGGCGTAGCTTCTGCTGATATATTGCCGACCTGGACAGGGCCAGGAGACATGCTTCTTCTCTTAGATCGACGTCGGCCTCTCGAGCTTCCTTGGCTTCTGCCTCCGTGTACATGGCATGACGAGGTGATTCGAACTCAATATATGAGGGGATGATTGCCTCCGTGCCATATACGAGGAAGAAGGGACTGAATCTAGTTGAGCGGTTCGGTGTGGTGCGCAAACTCCGGAGCACGGCTGGCAGCTCATCAATCCATGCTTCGGGTGCTCTCTCAAGTGGCTCGACCAGACTTGGATTGATCCCAGACAAAATGAGGCCATTTGCTCGCTCTGCTTGACCATTTGACTGGGGGTGAGCTACGGATGCTACATCCAGCCGAATGCCCTGTTCGAACGCATACGGAGCTAGCGCCCCTTTTGCAAAGTTTGCCCCATTGTCAGTGATGATGCTGTTTGGCACTCCATTCCTTTTGTAATATCCACAATGAACTTTACCGCAGTCGATCCATCTAGCTTCTTGACTGGCCTTGCCTCAATCCACTTGGAAAACTTGTCCACTGCCACCAACAAATGTGTCATGCCACCTCTGGCTGTCTTGAATGGTCCGACCATATCTAGTTCCCACACTACAAATGGCCACGTGATAGGGATCTTGAGTGCTGAGGCTGGTAGGTGGCTCTTGGATTTGAATCTTTGACACCCATTACAATGCTTTACAAGCTCTTGTGCCGCTGCTTTCGCCGTCGGCCGGTGATACGTATCAAACGTATCGATAATTTCGGATCGCTCCATGCATGTTTCGTGTGATATTACTATGATCTAGATACACTTTCATATACTTTTGATCATATTTGTACTAACCTACTAACTCAGTGCACCCCAGTGCCAGTTCTTGTTTTCTGCTGTTTTTCTATTTCAGTTTTTCCCCATATAAAAAATTCTCCAAAAATCCAGGAAAAATCAGATAAAAAATCAGCATGTCGGAAGACTCCAGAAGCCCAAAGGAGGGCCAGGGGACCACCACCAGGCACCTAGGAGGCCACCTGGCTGCCCCCCTTCGCCTATTTATTCTCCGCACGGGAAAACTCCGAGGATAGAACCCTCTTTCGCAAATTCTCCTCTGTTCCGCTGCCTTCGCGCTTCCAAGATCGGGAGCACCGTCAGGACCCTTCCCGGCACCCTGCCGGAGGGGGGATGGACCTCCGAGAGCTTCTCCTCCACCATGGACGCTTCCCGGTATGCCATGAGTAGTCTACCCTGGACCATGGGTCTGTGATCAGTAGCTATGTGATGTTCTCCTCCCCTCTTTGTTCATCATGGTTTAGACCTCGTGAGCTTCCCTACATGATCGAGGCACATATGTAATTCTTTCTTCTTTTGCTATGCTAAGTTTGATGGGATCTGATGGATTATGAGATTATGTTCAGATTGTGATAGAGTAATATAATTGGTTCTTATCTTTTGTATTTTTGTTCCGAAGTAATTCTTGCATGTCCTCCGTTGCTATTTATTGCCTTGGCCAAGTGGTAGGTAGTGACTCCAAGAGGGAACATTATGCTCAATTGTGGGTACATGCCCCCTAATGACACGCTTGAGTGACAGAAACATGAGTCTAGGGGATGTGCTGTGGCCACGAGGGGGAAAACAACGATGCTTGTAACCGCGGTTACAAGGATTATTTACTTTACGCAAAGTTTTTAATGCAGTTGTCTGTTGCTTTGGGTTTACACTTTTGGTGGGGCTTGCATCTTAATACCAGTGAGATGTTCTGGATAGATATCTCAAGGTGGATGATTAGTAGTAAATGCAGATGGATTTCGGTCTACTTATTTTGGCGTACTGCCCATGCTTTTGAGCCTCTTCCTTTCTTTTGTAGCATAGTTAGCATTGTGGTGCGTCTATAATCCTGTCAATTGCCCTTCTGTAATTTTTTTACCTCGCATAGCAGTCTTATCGTCTTTTGGGAGAGAGACATCACTAGTGAACATCACGGTACCCCGGTCCATATTATCATCACTGTTTACATGCTCATCTACTTTCTTGCTTTTTACTTTCAGTTGCTATCATTATCATTATCCTGTGTTTTTTTATCCTTTGTAAACAACAAGACCGGAGAGATTGACAACCTCTCTGAACTTTGTTGGGAGCACAGTTAATTGTGTTGTGTGCAGATCCGCGTCAGGTGCGCCGCTGACACCTACTTATCATCGCCGGAGTCCTACTGGTCGATACTCAACCTCGGTATCTTCACCGAGGGAATCTTGCTGATACGCTGCATCTTACCTTCCACTTGGGGTAACCAACAAAGGGCGAGAAGCAATCCTCTCTCGCGTATCAAGCGAATTTATGGCGCCGTTGCCGGGGACTCCGAGTGATAAGATAGGGGAGTTGCCCACTACATTTTATCTGTAGTTTTTAGTCTTATTAGTTTACCTTTCTGTTTTTATCTTTGTGTCTTATATCAAAAATCACAAATTTTTTATTTATCTTGCTGTTAGTATTCCTCCTTGTTTAGATGAACATGTTAGGACGCTTTGCGGGAATCGGAAGTTCTCAATTTCCGTCAAAGGGATGGAGATAATATTAGGCATGGGACAGAATTTCTGAAGCACACAAAAGAATCATGCCTTGTATAGCTATAAAAATTGTGCTTAGGAATTTTTACCATGGTCTTTTTAGGTGGTGTAAACACTCTCTTGATATTATAGCTGAAGGAGACTTTTTAGAGTTTGATGAAGCTAGATCTCTTGATATTTTGCATAGTCTATCTAGTTATTTTGTTTATGATCGTAGTATTGATACTGTTATAGATAGACTTGCTACTATTGAAAAGAGGATGGATGCTCTAGGCTTGAGGAAGAAAGAAGAACTTAAATCCAACAAGAAATAAATGTTGGAGATAGATGATGATTGGGAGCACTTTGTTAGGATTAGAATCTCTAACCAAGACTTCCTTGCTTTTTGTGACATTGGATCCATGGTTTCTACTATGCCAAAATTAGTTTATGATTCTTTGAAACTAGATATGGATAAATTGTCGTCTTATCATGAACATGATAATGGAGATATTTCAGAGGTTAAAGGAAAGGTAAAAGAAGTCCAAGTTACATTTCTTCATAGGATTGCACCAATGGATTTCTTCGTCATGGAGCCAAACCAAAGCAACATTGTTCTTGGAAGGAACTTCTCCGAGCCATGAAAGGCTTCATAGACATTGGTAACGGGTTCATACGCTTACGCGTTAAGGCGAAAGTTAAGTACCTCTTTCCTAGGAAGAAGAAGAATGAGCTTATTGAAGATCAATTTGAAGGTATTTATGATTCTGACGATTTTGGAGACCTTTGATTCTTCTTTTGCCTTATGCCTAGCTTAAAGGCGTAAAAGAAAGCGCTTGTTGGGAGGCAACCCAAGATGTTTTTACTTATGTTTTTAGTGGTCTTGATTATTTTTACTACTGTAGAAACATCATTGTATCTTTATTTTCAACCTTTGTGCCAAGTTATAGCCTCATATGACAAGGGAAGTGAAATTTGTGACATGTTGTCCAGAAAACAGATTCTGTCCTCGTGACGGGAAAAATCATAATAAATCACCATTTCATCTTTTTGTGCTGAATTGTTTACACAGCGTGTTGTATACAATCACGGAACTTTCGTATGTTCTGAGTTTTTCTATTTGAGTTGCAGAAGTGCCCCTAAAAAATCCTTTATTACCTGTTGTTCTGTTTTCAAAGATTCTTCCATGTTTTGTCTCTCCTAACTTTTGCTAACCCTAAGCTTTCTTTTTCATTGCAAAAGCCTTTTGTAAATCTTGAGAAACAGTAGCTCCTCAAGAATATCTTTATATCCAGTGGGGAAAAATTATTTATTAAGGGTACTAACCTCTCTAATCAGCTTATGATGAGTTGTGTATGAAGGGAGTTTTCAAGTGTGCGATGGAAGATGATGAAAGAAGATTCGGTAGTGTCAAGCGCTCAAGCTTGGGGATGACCCCAAGAATCCCAAATAAATATTGAAGGAGACTCAAGATTCTAAGCTTGGGGATGACCCCGTGCATCCCCTTCTCCATCAACAATCATCAGTTTGTCCTTCGTCTCAATATATTTTTATCACTTCATGCGTTATGTGCTGTGCTTGGAGTGTCTCGCTCTTAGGTTTTGTTTTTAGTTTTCTTTAGCTTTGCTTGCTGTTCATAACAAGTTAGATCCCGTCTTAATTTGTGTGGGAGAGAAACACGCTCCACTTTCCAAATCTAGAACACATCATAGGATTCTTCATGCCTATCTTTTTACTGTTGTGTGTTCTTTATCTTCTGGTAGCTACTGCCATGTTTAGTTTTAGATTTAGTTTTAGTTTGTCTTTAGCAAGAGCCTTGGTTTTTGTTTAGTTTGTTTCTGGAACTCTCTTTAGTTTTCATGTTTATCTTGTTAAGAGAGTTGGTTGTTGCAATGAGTTGTGTCCTGTCTTGAAAGTAGGTAATTGAGGCTGCTATTTAATTTTAGTAGTAACTTGCAATAGTTTTGAGGTATTCATGTGAGTAATGTTTGAACTGTTGGTGTCAAGAGGTCTAACCTATTAGTGATAGGTGCCGTATTTTTGGAAATCCGTGTGTATTTTCAAAAACGTACAAAACTATTTGAGAACTCTAGCTACTAGATGGATCACTACTCTTCTGAGGGGTCGGATATTAGAGTACACTCACGTACCATGAGTTGAGGATGCGCAAGGATAACCAAACCCCCATGCAATCCTCCTCGGGGTATGACGAGGGGGTGACCTTACGACTCCTACATGTGAGGCTAACCGGTGCGTATAAAGACAGAAGGCCCACTGGGAAGCTATGACAAGCCCACGATTGGCCCAACCAAGCACCGATGTAGGAGTCCGCGACTAACATGGAAGGTGCAACTTGGCGTACAAGGCAGGACTAGGATTAGGAAACTACCTATGTAACCTAGCACGGACTGACCGAGACCTAGCCTATTATATAAAGGCTGGGAGGGGAGACGTATATCTCATCTCAATACACATCTACTCATTTTTAGCCTTGCGAGAACTCGCCTTGGCCTCCACTGTAATCGCCCCCTCACGTAATAATATCGAGCAGGAAGTGCTTCTCCTGTTAGCCGACGAGTATCGTCCAACCTGTGCCATCTCTATGACTAACCCAGGGTCCCTGACCATGGGATTTTCCAGGGTTGATCCCCGTCAATTGGCGCCGTCTGTGGGAACTCCGCAGGTTGGAATCGCGATCTCGGCGGCCTCATCATCGACACTCGTCAAGGCGACGACTTCATCAGCTCTCATCGACCCCACGATCCATGCAGACTCCGATCTGTTCGGATCCCTCGGTTTCATGGCTCACCTCCCGGCCCTTCGACCAGCCTTCGCCGACCTGCGCACTGGAGTCGACCTTATTATCGGAGCATATCAAATCTACATCAACCACTGGGGAGCCCTCCGTCTCACGGATCGCGCTCGAGCACCCGCGACGACAGATCCTACATCAACAATCGAAGCAGCTCCCGCCTGCGTGAAGACTCCGCGAGTCAGCCACGATCCCCAGCCCGACTACTCGGGTGGTCCCTGGAAGAAGCGCATCGCGCTCGCAAGCAAGACGACATTCAAGACGTTGTCCCAAGTATTCATGGAAGACATCCACGAGCCAACCACAGATGGCAAAAACGAAGATGACGACCCGATAAGTCACCGGGACAAAATAGCAAAGACAGTGATCCTGACAACACTGGCCAGGTCACCGTCTCGCTTGGAGAACCATGAACTATACCAAAGAGTGGAGCATAGCAATCGCAGGACCGACGAGCCAGAAAGCAGCAAGCATCAGACCCCAGGAATAGCGAAAGAGGACCACCACGTAGAAAATATCTACTTATCTAAGGAAGCAATCGCCAGAATAAGGGACGCAGTGAAGCGCGGCAAACTACTCCTGGAAAGTGCAACCCGAGACAAGCTCAGAGCATACAACAAGATGGACAGAAGCAAGGAAAGACCACCATTGACTCAAGGAGCAACCGCAGATCACCTCCCAGAAGCGACTCCTCCGACTACGACTCCCCCATCCGAGCCAGGTCCAGATTCAACAATCTGAAACGCACGGACAAGAAGAAGGTGGCCCGTAAGTTAGATGACAACTTCAAGCTAGAAGAGGACAACGAGGAGGAAGAACAACTCACGCCGGCCGAAGCCCTTTTCACTGCCCAAGAGTACCTATCTCGTGCCCAGAAAAGCAAGAAAGGCAGCTTAGATCACAACACGACGATGGCACTCAAAATAATGAAAGACGCCATCTCAGCCCCCAAAAGAGCAGGCGCAAGACGTGCTTCCTGCGAGAAGACCCCGGACAGGGACCCTAGTTCACCCGACGACGATAAAGCGACGACTGGCGCAAGCGCCCAAACAAAAACAAGAACCACAACAGCGACGACAACAACAACAGACGCAACGGCAATCGGCGAGACGCACGCAACGACATAACACAAAGCAACGTCAACTGTGGAAGACGACGGCGAGCAGCCCGCGAAGAGTATTCGGATGATCAAGCTTCCGATGAAAATGTAGAACTATTTGGAGCACTGTGCTTCACACGGTCCATACGGAAAACAAGGATGCAAAAAGATTTCAAGCTAAACTCCACGACGCACAAGTATGATGGGCTGGAAGAACCAGAAGCATGGCTCAATGACTACCTAACGGCAGTAAAACTCCAGCGCGGAACCAATATCACATCAATGCAGTACATTCAACTCATGCTCGAGAGCTCAGCACGACACTGGCTGAAGAACCTACCACGAGGATCAATCGACTCCTGGAGGCAGTTCCGCAGTGCCTTCATCGAGAACTTCAAATCCACCTACAAATGACCGGCATCACTCGAGGAGCTGAGGGCCTGCAGACAAGGCTCAAGAGAATCCCTACGAGCATACATCCAACGATGGACCATACTTAAAAACTCAGCCGAGGACATTTCAGATGAAAGCGCAATCGATGCATTCAGGAGAGGCTTGCAGCGCATCGACTTCAAGGAGCAGCTCAGACAGATGAAAGTCCGAACACTCGCAAGACTGCTCGAGCAAGCCAACAACTGGGCAGATGGAGAAGACTCCGTACGGAACGAATCGGAGATCCAGACAGCGCGCTCAGAACGCGACTACGACTACCATACCAGCGACACAGGACTCGACAGAAGAAGAAAACGCCCGAGGCGCAACTTCTACGACGATAGAGGACCCGACATGGTCGCGGCCGGCTTCCCAGATGACAGAGAAGGCAGACATCGCGACGACAGGAAGATACAGCACAGGGACAACCAAGAAGAAAGGACACAAATCCAAAAACGGGACTGGAGAACAAGGCAGCCACGGGACGACGCCCGGGCATATCGCTCGGCCAAAAAGCAGCTCGACGGACCGTGCACAATACACAGGTTCAGAAACGAGCGCGGAGAGCTCAGATCAGGGCACACCCTCAGGAACTGCAGGCGATTCATCGAACTCTCTGAAGAAAAAGTTCGATCCGCAACAGCAGCATCACAACCTATCGCAAGAGTGGCAGTCGGAACCATCGCCCACGACGCTCCGGCAGCACCTGCCATACTAGCAAGGCAGGTAGCAGTAATCCAAGAACGGGGCACGACACCAGAGGAAGAAAAATACCAGGAAGCACACGGTCGGATCTACATGATACAAGAAGGAAGACCATCAAGCAGGCAGCAGAAGCAGGTTACCAGACAATTTTTCCTCGCAGTCTCTTCGCACCCGGCTGTCCCGGAATAATTGCGCGGATCCGAGACGGAAATCACCTTCTCCCAAGAAGACCACCCGCCAGCCATCCCGCGCCCAGGACATGCCGAACTACTACTCGAAGCACGAATCGGAAACTACGATATGTCACGAGTCTTCATTGACGGCGGCAGCGGAATCAACATCATATTCACCAGAACCATGGAAGAAAAGCTCGTCCAAAACTCAGCACTGAAAACTTCAGGCACAACATTCCACGGAATCGTGCCAGGGAAAGCAGTCTATCCCCTCGGAAAAATAAGTCTTGAGGTGATTTTTGGCAGCACGAGCAACTTCCACAAAGAAACACTGGACTTCGAAGTGGTCTACTGGAAATTACAATACCATGCCATCCTAGGACGCCCAGCCTTCGCACATTTTATGGCAGTGCCACACTATGCCTACCTCAAGATGAAAATGCCAGGCCCGCGAGGAGTAATCACAGTTAGAGGCAGCTTCGTCAGATCTAACCGTTGCAACAAGGAATTCCACAAAATATTAGAAACCTTCGGAGCACACCAAGCCAGCGGAGCCGCAGCACCAGAAGAAGAGGCTCAACCTTAGAAGCAAAAGGGAGCCACAACAGTTTCCCGTTCTTAGGGCTACTAAGCCATCGATCCAAGTAAAGGGGTTGCCTCCAAGCAGCAGCCCCCCCTCGTGTAAGAAAATAAAAAGGGAAAATATTGAAAGTATTCTCCCAAAAATTATTTCTCCACTTTGGCACTCGGGGGCTCGCAGAAGCAGCCACCCCCTGAGGCGTTCTTCGCAAACGCGACTCTATACAAATTGGCACTCGGGGACTCGCCGAAGCAGCCACCCCCCGAGGCGTTCTTCGCAAACGCGACTCTACACAAATTGGCACTCGGGGGCTCGTAGAAGCAGCCACTCCCCGGGACAATCTTCGCAAACATGACTCTAAAAAATTGGCACTCGGGGGCTCGCAGAAGCAGCCACCCCCGAGGCGTTCTTCGCAAATGCGACTCTAAAAAATTGGAACTTGGGGGCTCGCTGAAGCAGCCACCCCCGAGACCTTCTTCGCAAACGCGACTCTATACCAATTGGCACTCGGGGGCTCGCAGAAGCAGCCACCCCCCGAGGCGTTCTTCGCAAACGCGACTCTATAAAAATTGGCACTCGGGGGCTCGCCGAAGCAGCCAGCCCCCAAGGCGTTCTGCGCAAACGCGACTCTACACAAATTGGCACTCGGGGGCTCGCAGAAGCAGCCACCCCCCGGGGCGCTCTTCCCAAACACGACTCTAAAAAATTGGCACTCGAGGGCTCGCAGAAGCAGCCACCCCCCGAGGCGTTCTTCGCAAACGCGACTCTATACAAATTGGCACTCGGGGACTCGCCGAAGCATCCACCCCCCGAGGCGTTCTTTGCAAACGCGACTCTACACAAATTGGCACTCGGGGGCTCGCAGAAGCAGCCACTCCCCGGGACGTTCTTCACAAACACGACTCTAAAAAATTGGCACTCGGGGGCTCGCAGAAGCAGCCACCCCCGAGGCGTTCTTCGGAAACGCGACTCTAAAAAATTGGAACTCGGGGGCTCGCTGAAGCAGCCACCCCTCGAGACGTTCTTCGCAAACGCGACTCTATACCAATAGGCACTCGGGGGCTCGCAGAAGCAGCCACCCCCAGAGGCGTTCTTCGCAAACGCGACTCTATAAAAATTGGCACTCGGGGGATCGCCGAAGCAGCCACCCCCCAAGGCGTTCTTTGCAAACGCGACTCTACACAAATTGGCACTCGGGGGCTCGCAAAAGAAGCCACCCCCGGGGCGCTCTTCGCAAACGCGACTCTAAAAAATTGGCACTCGAGGGCTCGCAGAAGCAGCCACCCCCCGAGGCGTTCTTCGCAAACGCGACTCTAGAAAATAGGCACTCGGGGGCTCGCCGAAGCAGCCACCCCCCGACGCCTTCTTCGCAAACGCGACTCTACACAAATTGGCACTCGGGGGCTTGCAGAAGCAGCCACCACCCGGGGCGTTCTTCGCAAACGCGACTCTAAAAAATTGGCACTCGGGGGCTCGCAGAAGCAGCCACCCCCGAGGCATTCTTCGCAAACGCGACTCTAAAAATTAGGCACTCGAGGGCTCGCCGAAGCATCCACCCCCCGAGACGTTCTTCGCAAACGCGACTCTATACAAATTGGCACTCGGGGGCTTGCCGAAGCAGCCACCCCCCGAGGCGTTCTTCGCAAATGCGACTCTATAAAAACTGGCACTCGGGGGCTCGCCGAAGCAACCATCCCCCGAGGCGTTCTTCACAAAGAAAAGAAAGGGACCCTTCGCCCAAAAACTCTGCAGCCGGCAAGATAAACCTATACCACACAAGCTTGATTTACAAAAGGAGAAGCAACAAATGTTGCTCGGAAAAGGAATAAACGTCAAGCAAAGGCTAATCTCCAGGCTCTGATTTCACTTTGCACTGAGCACCCAAACGACGGACATTATCCTCGACCACCCACTTCACAACTTCACCTGCAGGTTCATCCGCCACGGCGTAATGATCGTCCATCGGCTGAGCTCGACCACCAGGAGGACCTCGAGGTGCCAACATAATATCAACCCCCGACCAATGACTATGGACGAAGGCAAAAGCACAGCGAGCACCTGCATAAATCTGGTGATTAACTACGCGCCAAAGATCCGCAGGCTGGGAGAACATCCGGCAAAGCTTCTCAAGAGACGAAGGGACAGGATCCAAAGGGTAAAATTCAGCAAAAATCCTGCCAAACACTCCGCGGCAGTACTCAAGAGCTCGCGGTACCCTCTCAACCCGCATCCGCAAAATGGCGAACGCCCAAGCACGCACCCTGTCCATCCAGAAAGGATTGTTCGCCTGCACAACCGGGTCCTCCAGCCGCAGCAACTCAGACTGCACTGCCTCCTCCTCCTGGCGAGAACGCCCAGCAAGCACTTCACAACGAAGAACAAAAGGTCAACAACAGATCACAAAGGAAAGAACCCGCGCAGCCAAGCGGTTGAAGAAAAAAGCAAGCTCACCCTTCAGAAAGTCAGACAGCTTCAACATCCAAGCTGCCAGGCCATCCAAGACAGCCTCAACACGCTCGCGTTTCGAGCGATGGACCGCAACAACACCTTTCAGTCGAACGATCTCACGTTCGGCCTCTTTCAGCCTCAAGCAAACGGACTCGGAAGCACCTTCGCGAGCATCCTCCTTCAGGAAATTCCAAGCCCGAGAAATGCCCGGAATGGCCTACCGCAAAGAGAAACAAGTCAAAAAGAAGCAAGGCAGCAAGCAGCACAAGAAAGCAAAGCAAGTCTGTGAATTAAGATCCGCCGTCCCGCAGGAGGCACATTACAACTGAAAGTTTTCAAAACACAAAAAGTACCACACTACTCCTCGACTGCAGAATTGTTTGCCTCTACGACAAGCTGCAGCTGGCGGGCCAGTCGAGTAGCGTGAGCACTCTGCTCGTCCGTGTATCAGGCAAAGTATCCACCATGGAATCCTCAATAGGGAGACCATGGCCCAGAAGAACAACAATAGACGTGGCAAGTCCACCCACCATGTTCTCACGAACAAAGCCCTCCAGCCGACCCCCATCCGGACCGAAAGCAGCAACTAGAGAATCAAGACCCTCAGGACGCTTCTCCGCATCGGGGAATAGGTGCTCATGGATAAGCTTCAGAAGAATGGTAGCCCGATCGCAGACATCCCCAACAGCTACAGCAGCGCCCGAGACAGCATCTACAGAGCCACGGAGAACGCCCGAACCAGCAGCAGCAAAATCCACCGCTCCAATACCCGCGATAACTGGAAGAAGGCCACAGATTAAAATCCCAGCAATCGGAGAGGAAAACAAACCGGAAAAAGATGGAGGACAGGAGGATTCCACTAACCAATTAACGAGCTCGCCAATTCCTGCAGGCGCTCGCACTCAACCCTCTCGGCCTGGAGAAACTGCTCCTCCAACACCGTGTTGCACCTGTAGTTCCTTCTCCTTGGACTCCAGAGCAGCTCGAAGTTGAGCAAGTTCTTACTTTGCAGCCTCCGCCCGCCTGTCAGCACCCTTCTTGCGACCTACGGAAATTACACGAATCAAAACCAATCAGCAAAAGAAACAAAGACCAAGAACCAGAATCTCACGTGTCATAGCAGTTAAGCTCCCCTGACCGAGTCATGAGCACGTCGCCACCGATCAGTCTCAGTCAGCACACGTTCGCACATCCGGAATAAAGGCTGCACCCAAGAAGATACACAAAGTCAAAAGCATAGGAAAGAAGAAAATCAAAGGCTAAAACCAATCACAAATGATTTCTTGCAGCCTCGGGGGCTGCTTCCATTGGGAGCACTGCCGTGCTCCCAATATGTAGCAGACCGACAGAAGGAAGACCGAAATCACAGACTACAACCTTCCACAAGTGACCGTTTGCAGCCTTGGGGGCTACTACAAGCAAAGCACAGAAAGACAGAGAAATCTCTTACCTGCTCCGCCATGCGATCAAAGAACTTCCCTTTATCCTTAGCAGAGAGATCCTTTCTCTCCAGAAATTTCTCCTCAGGGATCATCCAGAGGTAAATCACCCTCAGGAGCAGCAGCAGCCGAAGCAGTCGAAGAGGTTCCCTCCACACCTACAGTCGCAGGGGTCGTCCCCGCACCTGAAGCCACGGGAGTAGCGGAATCGGCCAGTCGACCAGACGCCGCTCCAGAATCAGTGGAAGGAGCAGCGACGGCACCAGCACTCGCAGAAGAAGCAGCCGGAGAAGGAGCAGTCCTACAAAGCGGTTACCTTCAAAACACCACCCAATGCAATGAAAGCCAGAAACGAGAAAGTGGACATGTACACTAACCCAACAGGAGCGGCGCCTGGACGCAGCAATATCCCGAACCTGCGTTTCTTCGAGGCAGTAGGAGGAGGGCACGTCACAACAGGCTGTACGACCGCGGGTAAATCTTCGCCATCACCCGCCGCATCACGACCACTCGCCGGACGTGTGTGTTTGACACAAAGATGACTTGAATCCCCCGAGTCATCCGCAACTGACGGTGGAGCACCCGTGGACTCGACAGCAACAGCACCCGAAGCGCCAGAAGCACCCCCATCACTTGCAAGGACATGATCGACATCAGCTTCACCAGGTTCATCGAGTATATCCTCATCCTCAGGCTGCGGCAGATTGCTCAGCAAAGGAGTGTGATCCTACAGATCAAAGGAGCATCAGCAATCAATAGAAATGAGCCAACAGTTCAAATAAAATTTAAAGATAAGTACCTGAGGAAGAGGCAAGTCAGCAGAATAAGGACGAACAAGACTCTGCTCCCCAATGCTCGTGCACTTTGTGACTTGCTGAACCCGGGCCAAAAGGCCTTCATCGGAAAACTCTTCGGGTGAACACCTGGTCGAGTCATCAGGCCTAGTATATTGACACATGGGACGGACCCAATGCTGAAGCGGCTGCACGCGTCTCTTGACAAACACGGAGATAAGCGGGCCTCCAGTCAATTCATCTTTCAAGGCAGTAATCTTCTGCACGAACGGTTCCACGAGAGACGACTCGCGAGCAGACAAAGGATGCGCCCATGAAGAACGCTTAACAGCCCGCGCAGCAGGGTCGAAAGGAGGCAGACCAAACCGCTGACCCGCAACGCACTGGTCCTTCAGATAAAACCTGCTCCTCCGCCACAAAAAGACGGAGTCCAACTTATCCAGATCAAAATAAGAAGATTTCTCCTTATTGGAGATCCCCACGCCCCCAATGGCGTGTTCAGAATTTTTCCTCTTCACATTGAAGAGACGTTTCCAGAGGCCCCAATGGGGACAAATTCCCAAAAAACCCTCACAGAGCGTAATGAAACATGCAATGTGCAAAATCCCATTGGGGGTTAAATCATGCAATTGCAACTGATAGGCGCAAAGCAACCCCCGGAGGAAAGGGTGAATGGGAAGTGCAAAACCACGGGGGAAGAAACTCTGAAAGCATACCCGCTCATTTGGACGGGGCGCAGGAACCTCCTCATCACCAGGAATCCGGTCGGCATCACGCACCACCACGCCGTCGGCCACCAGTTCATCCAGATCTACAACTCCAAAAACAGAGCGCTCCCATCTACCGGTCATCCTCGCCGACTCCTGCGCTGCACTACGGGGACGCTTGGTCATGGATCTCAACGAGCAAGCTGCACGAAAATACAGGCGGACGGCAAAGAACAATGAAGGAAGAAGAAGGGCAGACAGGACAAGGAAATGGCTGGGTGAAAACCTAAAAACAAACCAGACCCTGGTATTTAACCATCAGCCCGAGAAAACAAATCGTCACCGCTCATCTTGGAATCCAAGAGATGTGGCACGATCCCACGATAGCCGAGGAACATGGAAAACTCAACCGGCGCACTAACCATACCGACCACCACGGGCGAAAAACGAGGACCATCATCACGAAGTGCGAAATTTTCGGGCAAGGGATGTCAAGTCATTCAATTTTCACTTGACGTGACGACCCAACCTGTCAGGCGAACCAGCAAATGTCACACCTCAGCAACGCGTCTCAAACACGCATCTTCGGTCAGCATCCAGCTCTTTACAAACTTTTTTCATATTATTTCAAAGAAAAATTCTTACTCCCATTGGGAGTACCTTTATTCGAGTACGGGTGCTCCCTCCCCCAGAAAGCAAAGATGTGCTCGAGTGATCACTCGCACCAGCAGATAAAAAATATTCTCAGAGTTCGGGTGCTCCCTCACCCCAAAGGCAGAAAAGCTTTCAAGTGGCTACTCGCAAAAAGACTCAGCCAGTCAGCAAACATGACTTACTCGCGCACTGGACGACATTCCGAGTGGGTGCCTTCTTATTTTCCTCGCCTGAGCGCACTACAAGCTCCGCGAGTGACGACTAAAACAGCTCACTTGATTGTTTATTCCAAGTGGGTGCATCGCTAATCAGGCTCCGTGCCTCAACAAAAACAAATTATGCCTGGACTACGACACACTGTACCCAGATGCCACGCAAGCTTAGCGTGTAGGTAAGACCCCACTGCGAAGAACGGCCGGGCCGGGACTTGCCGCAGAGCGATTTCACTCCCGTCCTTTTCCATGCACTCGCATGATAGAGAGAGCCAAGCGGACGCGCTCAGGCTATGTGCTTAGCCTGGCAGCAATTGATCCTATAAGACTTGCAGCGGCATGACTTTGCTTGACACTAGTGTTCCAAGTTCACGTCGAGTGACGTGGGCTTGATTGGGCTACTGTGGTATTTGTCACTAGCACAATTCACGAAGGCTCGACCAGTCGACTCCTTAGGCCCTTTCAGCTTAGCAATCCCTCGAAACAGATATTGTCATGGCTCAAAACTTCCAGCGACCCGTGGTGATACCACGCTTACAAACAATAAGGCACAGATGAATTCGAGTCCCTGCGCGAATCTTCGAGTCCCCGAGGCACTCGGGGTTTACTGACGAGGGGGTGACCCCACGACTCCTACATGTGAGGCTACCCGGTGCGCATAAAGACAGAAAGCCCACTGGGAAGCTACGACAAGCCCACGATTGGCCCAACCAAGAACCGACGTAGGAGTTCGCGACTAACATGGAAGGTGCAACTTGGCGTACAAGGCAGGACTAGGATTAGGAAACTACCTATGTAACCTAGCACGAACTCCCCGAGACCTAGCCTAGTATATAAAGGCTGGGAGGGGAGACGTCTATCTCATCTCAATACGCATCTACTCATCTTAGCTTTGCGAGAACTCGCCTTGGCCTCCAGTGTAATCGCCCCCCTCACGTAATAATATCGAGCAGGAAGTGCTTCTCCTGTTAGCCGACGAGTATCGTCCAACCTGTGCCATCTCTATGACTAACCCAGGGTCCCTGACCATGGGATTTGCCGGGGTTGATCCCCGTCAGGGTACTAGTCTCTTTGTGAACCTCCTCATTAGATTGAGAGTTACTGATAATAAGTGCATGAGTTCTTCGGACTAATGTAAGTATTGAAAGTTGACACTTCCACCTCCTCATATTTGCTAGCCCCTCCTGTGTCGTGCATTGCCTCTTTCTCACTTCGAGAGTTGGCGTCCACCTTCGCCGGTACATCCAAACCCTTTGCATGATACGCTCTATCATCATAAACCTCCTTATATCTTTCCTCAGAACAGCCAGCATACCTACCTATCAAGGCATTTCCATAGCCTTTCCGAGATATATAGCCATGCAACATCCACCTCTTCATAACTTGATCTTCATTTCATACATGTTCCTGCTACACTGGCAGCGACATACATTGTAAAGTGTGAAAGATCTTCTATACCCTCTTGTAAATTAGAGTGTTTCCCTTAAGTGAGGAAAAGATCCCAAAGTGGACAAAACAAAAGATCCCAAACAGGACAAATGAGAGTTAAATAGAAAGATCCATTGAGGCCACCAAAAAATAGAAAAAATAGAAAAAATAGAAAAAAGAGAGAAAGGGGAAAAACTACTATCCTTTTGAAAGATCCACACTAGTACTCCCTCTTGTCCTTGTACTCCATAGAGATGATCATGGATATAGCTATGTGGGGACCTTCACACTATAGAACTTGGCTTGCATATTCCAAAGATGAGCCTCCTCAAAAGAGATCTAGGTCTTCATGAGCGAGCAAGTTAGATGCACCCCCACTAGTTCCATTGGAGAGCTTTTCAACTCATATGTGCATCCGTTGCATGGCAATCCCTACTCTTCACATCATATCTATCATTTAACCTTCTCGTCTATGATTTCCCTCATTGATGTGAGCCTTTCTCACCTTTTTTACTTCCTCCTCCAGCATATTCTCTCTTTGCCATCCTAAGTGTCAACTCTCGTGCTTACGCTCATCCATTGCATGAGTACTCAAAATATCGAAAGGGAGTGGATCAAATTGACTTGTACCTGGCTAGTGGTCTGAGGACGAGTCAAGATAAGATTCCAAAGAAGACCAAGTGTGAAACTTTAGTAGATTGAGTTCTCAACAAAAATACTTTTTTCTCGTATTCCCTACCCCCCTTCTTGCACGCAAACACCATTTGGAGACATTCGAGTCACAGACAGCGAGAGCTCTTGCACCTAATGTTCTTTCGTTGCTTGTTTCAATGCTAATATAGACTCTTGCATCTTATGAATTGAATTGAATTACATACCTTGATTGATTTACTTTTCAAAGTCCTTATATGGTTTCTAGCAGGACGAGCATGTTATGAATTGATTAATTACATACCTTGATTGATTTACAAAAATTATGCCTATTATCATTACCTACTCAAGGACGAGCAGGAATTAAGCTTGGGGATGTTGATACGTCTCAAACGTATCGATAATTTCTGCTCGCTCCATGTATGTTTTGTGTGATATTGCTATGATCTAGATACACTTTCATAAACTTTTGATCATATTTGGACTAACCTACTAACTCAGTGCACCCCAGTGCCAGTTCATGTTTTCCGCTGTTTTTCTATTTTAGTTCTTCCACATATAAAAAATGCTCCAAAAATCTGGGAAAATCAGATAAAAAATCAGCGTATCGGAAGACTCCAGAAGCCCGAAGGAGTGCCAAGGGTCACCACCAGGCATAAAGGTGGCCACTTGGCACAGCCAGGGGCCTGGCCACGCAAGGGGGGCGCCTGGGCCCCTGGTGGCCCCCTGGATGCCCCCTTCGCCTATTTATTCTCTGTCACGGGGAAACACCGAGGACATAACCCTATTTCGCAAATTATCCTCTGTTGCGCCGCCGCCGCGCTTCCAAGATCGGGAGCACTGCCAGGACCCTTCCCGACACCCTTCCGGAGGGGCGATCGACCTCCGGGAGCTTCTCCTCCACCATGGATGTGCCGTGTGTAGTCTACCTTGGACCATGGGTCCGTGATCACTAGCTATGTGATGTTCGCCTCCCCTCTTTGTTCTTCATGGTTTAGACCTTGTGAGCTGCCCTACATGATCGAGACACATATGTAATTCTTTCTGCTTTTGCTATGCTGAGTTTGATGGGATCTGATGGATTATGAGGTGATGTTGAGATTGTGATAGAGTAATATAATTGGTTCTTATCTTTTGTATTTTTGTTCCAATGTAATTCTTGCATGTTCTCCGTTTCTATTTATTGCTTTGGCCAAGTGGTAGGTAGTGACTCCAAGAGGGAACGCTATGCTCGATTGTGGGTACATGCCCCCCTGATGAAACGCTTGAGTGATAGAAACATGAGTCTAGGGGATGTGTTGTGCACACAAGGGGGAAACAACAGTGCTTGTAACCGTAGTTACAAGTGTTGTTTACTTTACGCAAAGTTCTTTTTAATGTAGTTGTCTATTGCTTTGGGTTTACACTTTGGGTGGGGCTCGCAACTTAATACCAGTGAGATGTTCTGGATAGATATCTCAAAGTGGTTGATTAGTAGTAGATGCAGATGAATTTTGGTCTACTTATTTTGGCGTACTGCCCATGCTTTTGAGCCTCTTCCTTTCTTTTGTAGCATAGTTAGCATTGCGGTGCATTTATAATCCTATAAATTGCCCTTCCGTAATTTGTTTACCTCCTATAGGAGTCTTATCGTCTTTAGGGAGAGAGACATCTCTAGTGAACATCACGGGACCCCGGTCCATATTCTCATCACTGTTTACACGCTCATTTAATTTCTTTCTTTTTACTTTCAGTTGCTATCATTATCATTATCCTGTGTTTTTGATCCTTTGTAAACACCAAGACCGGAGAGATTGACAACCTCTCTGAACTTTGTTGGGAGAAAAGTTAATTGTGTTGTGTGTAGGTCTGCGTCAGGTGCGCCGCTGACACCTACTTATCATCGCCAGAGTCCTACTGGTCGGTACTCAACCTCGGTATCTTCACCGAGGGAAACTTGCTGCTATGCTGCATCTTACCTTCCACTTGGGGTAACCAATGAAGGGCGAGAAGCAATACTGATGTAACGGAGGCCCGATCTTTCGATGCGAGTAGAGATAACTATTGATTTGGTTGATTTTGACCTTGACGATCCGGCTATACCGTACCCGAAGATACACCTGGCAATCGCTAAACCAATCTCCGATGGTTATTGATCTTGCCGTAGGCACGATCAACCTGAACAACGAGGTTCGCGTTCCTGCAAGCAACCGAAGAACCAGCAAGAACGAAGATAAATTGCAATCTGAAACTACGGATAATATATGAAGCACACGAACAAATTGGGGTTCCACTGTGGATCTAACAAGGCGGTAGTCCTACACGTCTCGTAGATGCGATTTGTAGCAATGGCTAAACAATACAATAAAACCCGAGTCTAAACCCTAACTTATGCTAGCTATTTATTAAGACCTAGCGGCGGCGGCCTCGTGTACTGATGGCCGGGACGTGCCAAAACCAAACTCCAGAATCAGCAGAAAAATGTGTTGGCTTCGATTGACAAGATATGGTGACCCAGCGTGATGTACTAGTACACCCAAAAGATCTAGTCCCATCAGGTTACAGTAAAATGATTTGGCTCTTGTGGCGTTGGCTTCTTACATCATATTCTTTTAGCTTCATTCTTTAATCCCTTTATTCTTGAATATAATTAAATCAAAACATGAGCGTAGTATAATATTTTTGGGAATTAAACTATGCGTACAGAGAAACGATAGTACCTGGCTAGATATAACGGATGCAAAAGTGGTTATATCCATAGGTATCATGTTCATATAAAATCCTCTCTCGCATGTCTACCGGTAGAAACCATGGCGGAAAGCCTTCACAACTATTCCTGTAGCTCATACGTGATGACCACATTCTCCTTGGTGGATGTCCCGAAGTAGTTCCAGCCCCTTTTCCTCTTGAACGCATCGCTGGAGAACTCCAGTCTCACTGCGATGCACTAGCTCGTTGTTGATGATGGTGAATGCTCCAGATCGGCGCTGGATTTGTCGACTTCCACTTCATCTTGGGGAGTGTTCCGTCCACCAAAAAAATTCTTATTGGTTCTGCCTATGAGGGTGCAACAACAACTACCATTACAACAACTGCCTCTGGTTCTGGTTGTTCGGATTCAACTACTGGCAGCTCGGAGGAGGAGGAGCCGATTGCATCTTGCATGACCGCCTTAGTCCCCGAGCTGACGACAGCAGTCCCTGGTTCGCAATCGGCAGCCCCTGGTGTGGCCGAATTCTCCGCCAGCTTTTGCTTCTTGGCTGATCTTTGTGCTTCGAGTTCTGCCATCTTCAGGTCGGCCGGAATAAAGATGGACTCTGATTCTGGGGAAGGCTTGATAGATGGCTTCTGAATGTTCTCCAAATATACTCCTGCTGGAATTTCATTTCTGGATGATCCCAATTCGGACAGTGCATCTCCTGCCTCATTTTCAGCTTGGGGGGCGTGATGGAATTCGCACCCTTCAAAGAAACCAGAAATTTTCTGCACAAGGAATCTATAGCTTGCCATGTTTGCGTCTTTTTCCTCCCAAGTGCAAGTGCATTGGTGCACCACCAGATCGGAATCTCCATAACACAAAATCCGCCGAATGCCGTTCTCTTTGGCCAATCGGATACCATGGACCAGTGCTTCGTACTCCGCCACGTTGATCGATGCCGCAAAATGGATCTACAACACATATCTAAGCTTGTCACCCTTTGGGGAAGTGAGAACGATGCCAGCCAGTAGTCCGGTCATAATCTTGGAACCATCAAAGTGCATTTGCCAGAACTGGGAATCCGGAAAGGGGGACTCATACTGGGTTTCTGCCCAATCAACAAGGAAATCTGCCAAGGCTTGGGACTTGATTGAAGTGCGCGACTCATACTTGATACCATGATTTGCGATGTCAATGGCCAATTTTCCACCCTGCCAGATTCATCCTGATTCCCTATGATTTCTGCCAGCGGCGCTGAGTTGACAACTATGATTGAATGTGCTTGGAAATAGGGCTTCAGTCTCTTTGTGGCCATGTACACACAATAGCACATCTTCTGGTAGTGGGGGTAGTTTTTCTTGGAGGTCGAGAGCACTTCACTGAAATAGTACACTGTCTTCTAAACCAGCTGTGCTCTGTCCTTTTTAGGACGTTCGACCACCATGACAATGTTGATCACCCGAGTGGTGGCCGCGATGTATAACATCATTGGATTCTTCTCAATCGGAGCTGCTAGCACCTTAGTAGTGGATATCATGCGCTTGAGCTCTTTGAATGCTTCTTCTGCTTTCAGGGTCCACGTGAACTTGTCCGTCTTCTTCATCAGTTGGTACAAGGGAATTTCTTTCTCTCCCAGCCGACTGAGGAATCGGCTGAGCGATGCCAGGCATCCGGTGAACTTCTGGACATCCTTGAGATTTATGGGCTTGTTCATCCACTCGATTGCTGCAATCTTCTCGGGGTTGCACTCAATTCCTCTCTCGGACACCAAGAATCCGAGCAATTTGCCGGCTGGCAAGCCGAACACACACTTATTTGGATTGAGCTTGATCTTGTAAGTGCGCAAATTTGCGAATGTTTCTCGGAGATCGTCCTGTAAGGTTGACCCTTGCATCGACATGACCACAAGGTCATCTACATATACATGAATGTTCCGGCCGAGCTAAGATCAGACACATCGTTGCATAGTACGCTGATAAGTCGCACCGCCATTTTTCAGGCCAAAGGGCATGGTGAGAGAGCAATAATCCCCAAAAGGGGTGATAAATGCAGTCTTTATTTGATATTCTACATCAAGTTTGATCTGGTGATAGCCAGCTGTGGCATCCGGAAAACATAAGAGCTTCCAGCCAGCCGTAGAATCAATCACTTGATCGATACGGGGGAAAGAAAAAGGATCCTTGGGGAAGGAATTATTCAGGCAAGTGTAATCTATACACATGCGCCAAGTTCCATTCTTCTTCATAACCAGAACTGGATTTGCTAACCCGTCTAGATATAACACTTCCATGATGAATCCTGCTGCGAGCAACTTGACGATCTCGTCACCGATTTCTCTTCTATTTTCCTATTAAAAACGCCGAAGTGGCTGGTTGATTGGCTTGGATCCAGGTCGAATGTGTAGCTTGTTCTCGGCAAGTTCCCTCGGTACTCCAGGTGACGAGGGGGTGACCCCACGACTCCTACATATGAGACTACCTGGTGCATATGAAGACAGAAGGCTCGCTGGGAAGCTACGACAGGCCCACGATTGGTCCAACCAAGCACCGACGTAGGAGTCCGCGGCTAACATAGAAGGTGCCACTTGGCGTACAAGGCAAGACTAGAAATAGGAAACTACCTTTGTAACCTAGCACGGACTCCCCAAGACCTAGACTAGTATATAAAGGCTGGGAGGGGAGACGTCGATATTAACTCAATACGCATCTACTCATCCTTGGCTTGCGAGGACTCGCCTTGGCCTCCACTGTAATCGCCCCCTCACGTGATAATATTGAGCAGGAAGTGCGTCTCCTATTAGCCGACGAGCATCGTCCAACCTGTGCCTATCTCTATGACTAACCCAGGGTCCCTGACCATGGGATTTTCCGGGGTTGATCCCCGTCAATTGGTGTCGTCTATGGGAACTTCACAGGTTGGAACCGCGATCTCGGCGGCCTCATCACCGACACTCGTCAAAGCAGCGACTCCATCAGCACTCATCGACTCCATGATCCGAGCAGACTCCGATCTATTTGGATCCCTCGGTTTCATGGCCGACCTCCCGGCCTTTCGACCGGCTTTCGCCGACCTGCGCACTGGCGTCAACCTGATCTTCGGAGCGTATCAAAACAACATCAACCACTAGGGAGTCCTCCGTCTCAAGGATCGCGCTCGAGCACCCGCGACGGCAGATCCTGCATCAGCAACCGAAACAACACTCGCCCGCATGACGACTCCGCGAGTCAGCCACGACCCCCAGCCCGACTACTCGAGTGGTCCATGGAAGAAGCGCAACATGCGCACAAGCAAGACGACATTCAAGACGCTGTCCCAAGTGTTCTTGGCAGACATCCACGAGCCAACCACAGATGACAAAAATCAAGATGACGACCTGAGCAGTCGCTGAGACAACCGCTCGAATAGCAAAGACAGTGATCCTGACACCACCGGCCAGGTCACCGTCACACATGGAGAACCAGGAACCATACCAAAGAAAATATACAAAGGAGTGGAGAATAGAAATCGCAGGAGTGACGAGCCAGAAAGCAGCAAGCATCAGACCCCAGGCATGGCGAAAGGGGACCATCACGTAGAAAAGATCTACCTGTCCAAGGAAGCAATAGCCAGGATAAAGAACGCAGTGAAGCGCGGCAAACTACTCCCGGAGAACGTAACGCGAGACGAGTTCAGAGCATACAACAAGCTGGCGAGTGACGCCACCAATAGAGCAAGACAACAACGTTTAGAACTAGAGAAGCAAGGAAAGACTGCCATCGACTCAAGGAGCAACCACAGATCACCTCCCAGAAGCGACTCCTCCGACTACGACTCCCCCATCCGAGCCAGATCCAGATTTAACAATCTGAAACGCACAGACAAGAAGAAGGTCGCCCGCAAGCTAGATGACGACTTCAAGCTAGAAGCGGACGACGACGAGGAAGAACAACTCACGCCAGCCGAAGCCATTTTCACTGCCCAAGAGTACCTATCTCGTGCTCCGAAAGGCAAGAAAGGCAACTTAGACCACAACACGGCGATGGCACTCAAAATAATGAAAGACGCCATCTCAGCCCCCAAAAGAGCAGGCGCAAGACGAGCTCCCCGCGAGTAGACCCCGGACAGGGACCCCAGTTCACCCGACGACGACAACAGCGACGACTGGCGCAAGCGCCGAAACAAAAAAAAAGAACCACGACAGCGACGACAACAGCAACAGACGCAACAGTAATCGGCGAGACGCACGTGACGACAAAACACAAAGCAAAGTCAACCGTGGAAGACGAAGGCGAGCAGCCCGTGAAGTGTACTCGGATGAGCAAGCTTCCGACGAGAACGTAGAACCATGCGGAGCATTGTGCTTCACACGGTCCATACGGAAAACAAGGATGCCGAAAGGTTTGAAGCTGAACTCCACGACGCACAAGTACGACAGGCTGGAAGAACCAGAAGCATGGCTCGACGACTACCTAACGGCCGTAAAATTCTAGCGCGGAACCAATATCACAGCAATGCAGTACAAACTACTCATGCTCGAGAGCTCAGCACGACACTGGCTGAAGAACCTACCACGCGGGTCAATTGACTCCTCGAGGCAGTTCCGCAGCGCTTTCATCGAGAACTTCAAGTCCACCTACAAACGACCGACATTCAAGGAGCTGAGGGCCTGCAGACAAGGATCAAGAGAATCCCTGCGAGCATATATCCAACGATGGACCATACTCAAAAACTCAGCCGAGGACATCTCAGATGAAAGCGCAATCGATGCATTCAGGAGGGGCTTGCAACGCATCGACTTCAAGGAGCAGCTCGGGAAGATGAAAGTCTGATCACTTGCAAGACTTCTCGAGCAAGCCAACAACTGGGAAGATGGAGAAGACTCTGTACGGAACGAATCGGAGATCCAGAAAGCGCGCTCAGAACGCGACTACGACTACCACACCAGCGACAGAGGATTCGACAGAAGAAGAAAACGCCCGAGGCGCAACTTCTACGACGACAAAGGACCCGACATGGTCGCGGTCGGCTTCCCAGATGACAGAGAAGGAAGACATCGCGATGACAGGAGAATATAGCACAAGGACAACCAGGAAGAAGCACCCCAAATTCAAAAAGGGACTGGAGAACAAGGCAGCCACGGGACGAGACCCGAGCATATCGTTCGGCCAAAGAGCAGCTCGACGGACCGTGCACAATACACGTGTTCAAAAACTAGCGCGGAGAGCTCAGATCAGGGCACACCCTCAGGAACTGCAGGCGATTCATCGAGCTCTCCGAAGAAAAAAGCCGATCTACAACAACAACATCACAGCCTCTCGCAAGCGTAGCAGTCGGAACCATCGCCCACAACGCACCGCCAGCGCCCGAAATACCAACAAGGCAAGTAGCAGTAATGCAAGAACGGAGCACGACACCCGAGGAAGAAAAATACCCAGAAGTTCATGGTCGGATCTACATGATACAAGAAGGAAGACCATCAAACAGGCAGCAGAAGGAGGTCACCAGACAAGTGTTCCTCGCAGGATCCTCGCACCTTGCTGTCCCAGAACACCTGCGCGGGTCCGAGACGGAAATCACATTCTCCCGAGAGGACCACCCGCCGACGATCCCGCGCCCAGGACACGCCGCACTCGTACTCGAAGCAAGAATCCGAAAATACGACATGTCACGTGTCTTCATGGACGGCGGCAGCGGAATCAATATCATATTCACCAGAACCCTGGAAGAAATGCTCATCCAAAACTCAGCACTAAAAACTTTAGGCACAACGTTTCATGGAATCGTGCCAGGAAAAGCAGTATACCCCTTCGGAAAAATAAGTCTCGAGGTGGTTTTTGGTAGCACGAGCAACTTCCGCAAAGAGACATTGGATTTTGAAGTGGTCAACTGGAAATCACAATACCACGCCATCCTAGGACGACCAACCTTCGCGCGTTTCATGGCAGTGCCATACTATGCCTACCTCAAGATGAAAATGCCAGGCCCACGAGGAGTAATCACAGTCAGTGGCTGCTTCATCATATCTGACTGCTGCGACAAAGAGTCCCACAAAATATCAGAGACCTTCGGAGCACACCAAGCCAGCAAAAACACAGCACCAGAAGAAGAGGTCCTACCATAGAAGCAAAGGGAGCCTCAGCAATTTACCGTCCTTAGGGCTGCTAAGCCATCGATCCAAATAAAGGGGCTGTCCCAAATCAAGCAGCCCCCCCTTCGTGTAAGAAACAAAAGGAAAAATATTGAAGTATTCTTCCAAAAAGCTCTTTTCATTGGCACTCGGGGGCTCGGCGCAGCAGCCACCCCCTGAGGCGTTCTTCGCAAACGCGACCTTAAAATTGGCACTCAGGGGCTCGCTGCAGCAGCCACCCCCCGAGGCGTTCTTCGCAAACGCGACCTTAAAATTGGCACTCGGGGGCTCGCCGCAGCAGCCACCCCCCGAGGCGTTCTTCGCAAACGCGACCTTAAAATTGGCACTCGGGGGCTCGCCGCAGTAGCCACCCCCCGAGGCATTCTTCGCAAATGCGACCTTAAAATTGGCACTCGGGGGCTCGTCCGGAGGCTTTCTTCGCAAACGCGACCTTAAAATTGGCACTCGGGGGTTCGCCTCGAGGTGTTCTTCGCAAACGCGACCTTAAAATTTGCACTCGGGGGCTCGATGCAGCAGCCACCCCCCGGGGCGTTCTTCGCAAACGCGATCCTAAATAGCAAGAAGGGACCCCTCGCCCAGCAACTCATCAGCCGACAAAACAAGACCATATTGCAAAAGACTGACTTACAACAGAAGAACAAAGCAAAGTAGAACAACAACACAGCTGTCCAGCAAAGAACCAGCAAACAAGCAAAGGGCCAATCCCCTGGCTCCGACTTCACTTTACACAGAGCACCTAACCGACGGTCATTATCCTCGACCACCCACTTCAAAACTTCATTCGCAGGCTTATCCGCCATGGCATAATGGTCAGTCATCGGCTGAGCTCGACCACCTGGAGGACCTCGAGCTGCCAACATAATGTCGACCACTGGCCAATGACTATGGACAAATGCAAAAGCACAGCGAGCCCCAGCGTAAATCTGGTGATTAACTACACGCCGAAGATCCGCAGGATGGGAGAACACCCGACAAAGCTTCTCAAGGGAAGAAGGGACATGATCTAAAGGATAAAAATCAGAAAAAATCCTGCCCAACACACCGCAGCAGTACTCAAGAGCCCGAGGAACCCTCTCAACCCGCATCCACAGAATAGCGAACACCCGAGCACGTGCCCTATCCATCCAGAAAGGATTGTTCGCCTGCACGACTGGATCCTCCAGCTGCAACAACTCAGACTGCACTGCCTCCTCCTCCTCACGAGAGCACCCAGCAAGCACTTCGCAGCGAAGAACAGGGATCAGCAGCAAAGCATAAAGAAAAAATAACTCACACAATCGAGCAGTCGAAAAATAACAAACTCACCCTTCAGGAGATCATACAGCTTTACCATCCAGGCCGCCAAACCATCCAAGACAGCCTCAGCACGTTCACGCTTTGAACGATGGACTGCAACAACACCTTTCAGTCGGAAGATCTCATGTTCGGCCTCTTTCAACCTCAAGCAAACTGACTCGTAAGCACCTTCGCGAGCGTCCTCCTTCAGCAAATTCCAAGCACGAGAAACGCCCGGGATGGCCTACCGCAAAGGGAAACAAGTCAAAGGAAACAAGACAACAAGCAGCACAAAAGCAAAACAGGTCCATGAACTAAATAAAGATCCGCCGGGAGGCTCATTACATCTGAAAATTCTTAAACAAAAACAGGCTCGCACTACTCCTCGACTGCAGAATTGTTTGCCTCTACGACCAATTGCAGTTGGCGGCCAACCGAGTAGCTCGAGCACTCTTCTCGTCCGTATAATTAGGAAAAGTATCTACCATGGAATCCTCAATAGGAAGAACATGGCCCAGAAGAACAACAATATATGTGGCAAGCCCACTCACCACGTTCTCACGAACCAAACCCTCCAGCTAGTCACCATCGGGACCAAAGGCAGCAACAAGAGAATCAAGATCCTCAGGATGCACCACCGAATCTGGGAACATATGCTCATGGAGAAGCTTCATGAGAGTGGAAGCCCGAGCACAAACATCCCCAACACCTACAGCAGCACCCGAGACAGCATCTACCGAGCCACGGAGAACAGCTGAACCTGCAGCAGCAACCTCCACCACCCCAATACCCGCGGAAGCTAGAAAAAAAAGGGGTTTTTAAATTCCATCAATATCAAAGACAGACAAACCCCAGCAAATGGACGACAAGAAGAATCAGCTAACCAGTCAGGGAGCCCGCCAAGTCCTACAGGCACTCGCACTCAGCCTTCTCGACCTGGAGAAACTGCTCTTCCACTCGCCGCAAACGCTCGAGCTCGCCAAGCTGCGCCTGCAACTCCTTCTCTTTGGACTCCAGAGAAGCCTGAAGCTCAGCAAGCTCTTTTTTGGCAGCCTCCGCCCGCTTGTCAGCACCCTTCTTACGACCTATGGAGCAAAGCATCAGTCAGTCAAAATCAACCAGCCAAAGAAACAAAGACCCAGAACCAGGATCTCACGTGTCATAGCAGTTAAGCTCCCCTGGACCGAGTCATGAGCACGTCGCCACCGATCAGTCTCAGTCAGCACATGTTCACACATCCGGAATAAAGGCTGCACCCAAGCAGATACACCAAGTCAAAAAGCATAGGAAAGAAGAAAATCAAAGACTACAACCAATCACAAATGATTGCTTGCAGCCTCAGGGGCTACTCCCATTGGGAGCACTGCCGTGCTCCCAATATGTATCAGACCGGCAGAAGGAAGACCAAAATCATAGACTACAACTACCCACAAGTGACCGCTTGCAGCCTCGGGGGCTACTATAGCAAAGCACAGAAAGAAAAAGAAATCACATACCTGCTCCGCCATGCGATCAAAGAACTTCGCTTTATCCTTAGCAGAGAGATCCCTCCTCTCCATAAAGTGCTCCTCAGGGATCACTGGTTTGACATCCGAAGGTAAGTCAACCTCAGGAGCAGCAGCAGCTGAAGCAGACCCCCCGACGGAGCTGTCGGAGAAGTCCCCTCCACACCTACAGTCGCAGGGTCTTCCCCGCACCCGAAGCCACGGGAGTAGCGGAACCAGCCAGTCGATCAGACGCCACACCAGAATTAGTCGAAGGAACAGCGACAGCACCAGCACTTGCAGAGGAAGCAGCCAGAGTAGGAGCAGTTCTACAAAACAGTTTACCTTCAAAGCACCAGCCAAGGCAATGAAAACCAGAAACGGCAAAGTGGAAATGTACACTAACCCAGCAGGCGCAGCGCCTGGACGCTTCAATATACTGAAGCTTCGTTTCTTCGAGGAAGCAGGAGGAGAGCACGTCACACAAGGTTGTACGACAGCGGGAAAATCTTCGCCGTCACCCACCGCATCACGACCACTCGCAGGGCGAATGCGTTTGACACGAAGAGGACTCGAATCCCCAGATTCATCCGCAACTAACGGTGGAGCACCCGTGGACTCGACAGCAACAGCACCCGCAGCGCCACAAGCACCCCCATCACCCGCAGGTACATGATCGGCATCAACCTCACCAGGTTCATTGAGTATATCCACATTTTCAGGCTTCGGCGGATTTTTCAACAAAGGAGTGTGACCCTACAGATCAAAACAACATCAGCAACCAATAGGAACGAGTCAGTAGTTCAAATAAAATTTAAAGACAAGTACCTGAGGAAGAGGCAAGTCAACAGAGTAAGGACGAACAAGACTCTGCTAACCAATGCTCATGCACTTTGTGACTTGCTGAACCCGGGCCAAAAGGTCATCATCGGAAAACTCCTCGGGTGAACACCTGGTCGAGTCATCGGGCCCAGTATATTGCCAGATGGGACGCACCCGATGCAGAAGCGGCTGCACACGTCTCTTGAAAAACATGGAGATAAGCTGGCCGCCCATCAATTCATCTTTCAAAGCAATAATCTTCTGCACATACGGTTCCACGAGAGACGACTCGCGAGCAGACAAGGATGCACCCATGAAGAACGCTTAACCGCCCGAGCAGCAGGATCGAAAGAAGGCAGACCAAACCGCTGACCCTCAACGCACTGGTCATTCAGATAAAAACAGCTCCTCTGCCACAAAAAGACGGAGTCCAACTTCTCCAAATAAAAATAAGCATATTTTTCCTTAATGGATATACCCACGCCCCCAATGGCATATTCAGAATTTGTCCTCTTCACATTGAAGAGACACCTCCAAAGACCCCAATGGGGATAGATCCCCAAAAAACACTCACAGAGCGTAATAAAACAGCCAATGTGCAGAATCCCATTGGGAGTCAAATCATGCAGTTGCAGCTGATACACACAAAGCAATCCCTTGAGGAAAGGATGGATGGGAAGCGCAAAACCACGAGGGAAGAAACTCTGAAAGCATACCTGCTCATCTGGATGGGGCGCGGGAACCTCCTCATCGCCAGGAATCCGGGCAGCATCATGAGCCACCACACCATCGGCCACCAGCTCATCCAGATCTGAAGCTCCAAAGGCAGAGCGCTCCAATCTTCCGGTCATCCTCGCCGACTCCTGTGCTGCACTACGGGGGCACTTGGACATGGATCTCAACTAGCAAGCCGCAGGCGGGAGGCAAAGAACAACGAAGGAAGAAGAAAGAGTGGCACGAGAAGGCAATGGATGGGTAAAAACCTAAACGCACCAGACCCCCTGGTATTTAACCAGCAGCCAGAGCAAGAAAATCGTCGCCGCTCATCTTCGAATCCAGCAGACGAGGCACGACCCCACGATTAACGAGAAGCATGGAAAACTCAATCGGCGCACAAACCATACCGCTCACCGCGCACGAAAAACGAGGGCCATCATCACGCAGCATGAAATTTCCGGGCAACATACGTCAAGTCATTTCATTTTCACTTGACATAGCAACCCAACCTGTCAGGCCAAACAGCAAACGTCACACCTCAGCAACGCGTCTCAAGCACGCATCTTCGGTCAGCATTCAACTCTTTACAACCTTTTTTCATATTATTTCACAGAAAAATCTCTTACTCCCGTTGGGAGTACCTTTATTCGAGTTCGGGTGCTCCCTCACCCATACGGCAAGATGTGCTCGAGTGATCACTCGCACCAGCAGAAACAACACACTCTCAGAGTTTGGGAGATCCCTCACCCCAAAGGCAGAAAAGCATTCGAGTGACTACTCAGCCATTCAGCAAACATGACTTACTCGCGCACTCGACGACATTCCGAGTGGGTGATATCTTATTTTCCTCGCCTGAATTCATTACAAGCTCCGCGAGTGACGACTAAAACAGCTCACTTGATTGTTTCATTCCAAGTGGGTGCATTGCTAAATCAGGCTCCGTGCCTCAAACAAAAACTAATTATTCCTAGGCTACGACACATTGTACCTAGATGCCACACAAGCTTAGTGTGTAGGTAAGACCCCGCTGCGCAGAACGGGCGGGCCGGGACTTGCCGCAGAGCGATTTCACTCCCGACCTTTTCCATATGCTCGCATGATAGAAAGAGCCGAGCGGACGCGCTCAGGCTATGTGCTTAGACTGGCAGCAATTGATCCTATAAGACCTGCAGTGGCATGACTTTGCTTAACACCAGTGTTCCAAGTTCACGTCGAGGGACGTGGGCTTGATTGGGCTACTGTGGTATTTGTCACTAGCACAATTCACCAAGGTTCGACCAGTCGACTCCTTGGGCCCTTTCAACTTAGCAATCCCTCGAAACAGATATTGGCATGGCTCAAAACTGCAGCGACCCGTGGCGATGCCACGCTAACAAACAAAAAAGGCGCAGATGAATTCGAGTCCCTGCGCAACTCTTCGAGTCCCCTAGGCACTCGGGGGCTACTGACGAGGGGGTGACCCCATGACTCCTACATATCAGACTACCTGGTGCGTGTGAAGACAGAAGGCCCGCTGGGAAGCTAAGAGAGGCCCACGATTGGCCTAACCAAGCACCAACGTAGGAGTCCGCGGCTAACATAGAAGGTGCGACTTGGCGTACAAGGCAAGACTAGAACTAGGAAACTACCTCTGTAACCTAGCACGGACTCCCCGAGACCTAGCCTAGTATATAAAGGCTAGGAGGGGAGACGTCCAGATTAACTCAATATGCATCTACTCATCCTTGACTTGCGAGAACTCGCCTTGGCCTCCACTGTAATCGCCCCGTCACGTGATAATATCGAGCAGGAAGTGCTTCTCCTGTTAGCCGACGAGCATCGTCCAACCTGTGCCTATCTCTATGACTAACCCAGGGTCCCTAACCATGGGATTTGCCAGGGTTTATGCCTGGTGACAGGGATCAACCCTGGCAAATCCCATGGTCAGGGACCCTGGGTTAGTCATAGAGATAGGCACAGGTTGTTCAGGATTCTTGTGGGCGCCTGTAAGCTCGTCGTTCTCTCTATCGGACTTGAACTTCCCCTTTTTAGCATCATCTAGTGCTTCAAGTAAAGCTTTATCGGCTCCTTTAAGACTTGCCCTTATACTTACTTTCCCCGTCAGTGGGTCAAACTGTCCCCCATGCCCATAAAACCATGTCCTGCACCTGTGTGTCCAACTCATTGTTACTGGAGTGACCCCTACCACCGTCAGCTTCATCTCAAATGCATCCAACTTAGGCTCCGTAGACTTTTAGCCACTTGTCCCCATATTATGGTAAACCTTTTTTTTCAAGCATTCGCCTTGTTTATTTGCGACTGTTTTCTAGCTTCTTCTGATTCTGTATGCTGCACAAATGAGTCCCAGTGATCTTTTACCTTCACTAGTGCTCCACGGAATTCTGGAGTCTTATCGTTTTTGACGTAGTCGGTCCATAAATTTTTCTTCTAGGTCTGGAAAGCTATGGCCATCTTATTAAGAGCATACTTCTTGACTTTCTCCACATCGCGGTCATCAAACTAATCTGGTGCGGTGAAATGTGACACGAGCGTACTCCAAAGCCTGTTTTTTGCTCTATCGTCTACAAAACTAACGTCTCGACCTTCCTTTGGCTGATGCCAATCTTGAATGCTGATCGGGATTTGGTCTCTAACAATTACTCGGATTACACTTCTCCATTTGGACGCATGCTTCGCCGGTTCAGTCGGATCGCCACTCAAACTGAATTCATCGATTTTGAACTTTACACCCTCCGGCGGCATTTTTCCAGGGCCACGTTTTGTCTTGCGTGTAGAAGATTTGATCGATCCGGACGGCTAAAGAAGAAAGATTAATTTGTTAATATGTTAGTGCTAAATCAATTAGTAAATTAAATTACGACCACTAGAGGCCATACATACGAGCTATTATGTTACCAGGAACAAAATGTTATTCTGTTACAAACTTAGAACTGACAGACGCACAGGTTTGAACTGAAGCACGCAAAGGGCGGTACTATGCACCGCTCTAGTTCAAAAAAAAATTACGAATATTTATTTATCAGAACAGGGTGCAAAATATAGCGTTGTAAATCTATGGAAAACGCCATTCGAGTTAATATAGAACTTTTTTGCAAAATCATCACGGTTTTTGAGCAGTTTTCAAAATACGTTTTTTTAATTCAAAAGTGTGAATCGTATTTTTGACGCCATTTTTAAATGGTTTGTCAGAATTGAGAAAATGAGATGGAGTTGGAAAGCTTATGAAATTCCTCTACTTGGTTATATAGAAAGTTTTTTCTAATTTTATACGGTTTAAAAGTAATTTAAAAAAATGGTAAAATTATGGGCAGATTGTAATTTCCCGTTTTTTGGAAACCGTTTGTCGGATTGATGGAAATGATATGGCGTTGGTAAGCTATGAACAGTGCGCAAATTTTTTGTATAGAAAGTTTTTTCGAATTCCGTCCGGTTTAATTTTTTTTGAATACGGTTTAATTTTTTTTGAATACGAAATTTTATATAAGTTTGTCGGAATAGGGCAAATAATATACCGTTGGAAAGAAAGAGAAAAATGTGACACATTCATGTTGAAAGTTTTCTAAAATTCTCAAAGGTTTAAGAGTAATTTGGAACGTGATAAAACAAATCGTGTTGTTTTTCCGTCTGAAAAACAGAGTAGTCGAACTGACTGATCTACGGGTTTGAACTATAATGTTTTACAGTCTGAACTTTACTCTATTTTTTCGGTACTGCTTTAGTTGTAACTTTTCGACCGTTTCTTGGAATTAAGTAAATGATATACCGTTGAAATCCTATTGAGAAAAGTCTAATTTTTTCATGTTGAACATTTTTTTAAATTCTATATTATATAATAACGATTTTGAACATGATGAAATTCTTATTGAACAAAGTGTGTATCATAGTCATACTAATGGTGCGTTCATGTTTGAGTTGATTGTTCCATTGACGTTAGCTCGATTCCAAGGTTTCATGGTGTCGCATGTGGAGGAGAGTTCGAGATTTAACTTTTTGGTTTGGTCTTAGTTTGAACTGATTTCCCCCATCCAAGTTAGGTGTTAGGTGTACTGACGACATAGACGAGCTTATATTGATTATATGGTATGTTGGTGAATCCATAGTCCCCATTTTCTATATATCTTTTTTCATGGGGGAAGTAGAAGTGAACCATTACCGCACCGCTTTTCATAGTTGTACTGATGGTGCGGCGGAGTTTTATCTGATTGCCCCCATCGCATTAGGTCATAGCCGTACTGACGACGCAACCGTGTTTGAGTTAACGGTGCAACCGTGTTTTATTGATGGTGCAACCTTGTGTTGAACTGATTACCCCCAACCGCGTTCATGCGGAGGAGACATCGAGACTTGACTTGTGGGGGTTCTAAATAAAATAACCAGAACCACACTCCGTGTAATAGTCATACTGACGGTGCGACCGTGTTTCAACTGATTGCCCCCATCCGTGTTAGGTCATATCCGTAATGATGGCGCAATTGTGTTCATATTGATGGTGCAGTCGTGTATAAACTTATAGCCTCAGCCACGTGCATGCAAAGGAGAGTCCTATACTTGACTTGGGGGGGGACCTATCCACGTCATCTCATAGTCGTACTGACGGGTCAGTCGTGTTTGTACTGATTGTCCAGTCCATCCACATTTTGTCGTATATGTATTGATGATGCAATCGTGTTTGAATTGGTTGCCCCATTGGCGTTAGGTCATAGTCGGACTGATAGCGCATCGTGTTTGTATTGATGGTGCAATCGTGTTTCAAATTATTGCCCCCATCTGTGTTCATGTTGAGGCGAACCCAAGACTTTACTTGTGCTAGTGGGGAGGGGGGGGGTAAAAAATAACCAGACTCGCATTGTGTGTTATATTTGTACTGACGATGCAACAATGCTTGAATCGATCTCTCTCATCTGCATTATTAGGTCATAACCATACTCACGATGCAACCATGTTTGTATTTATAGTGAAAATTTGTCTGAACTCATTGCTGATACGTCCCAAACGTATCTACTTTTCCAAACACTTTTGCTATTGTTTTTCCCTCATTCTTTCATGATTTGAACTAAACTAACCCGGACTGACGCTATTTTCAGCAGAGCTTCCTGTATGGTTTTATTGTGTGCAGGAAAATGGATTTTTAGGTATCTCAGAAAATTCTAGGAGAATTCATAAAAAATCCACGCACCCGAAGCTTCCATGGACCAGAAGTGGGGCCAGAGGGGGCTACAGGGGCTCCAGGAGGCCTGCTGGTGCGTCCCCACCCCTGGCCGTGCTGGCTGGCCGCCTGGGGGCCTCCCCCCTCCTATGGTGCCCTACCGAGGCCCCTATTTATTCCCGAGACGGGAAAACCCCGAATCAGAAGTCGCTTTTCTAGTTTCCATCGCGGAGCCGCTGCAACCCTCTGTTCTTCCTCGGGAGGGCTAATCTAGAGGCTAATTTGGCCTCCGGAGAGGGGAGATCGTCGCCATCGTCATCACCATCACCAATCCATCCTCCCTCCATGGCTTCTCTTCACGTGTGGAGTAATTCCCTGTTGTAGGCATAGGGGATGGTATGGATTGGATGAGTTTGATCATGTAATAGTTCGTCAGATTGTTGGGGGCATGTTGCCTATCATCTACTATGGTGTTTATCATCTTTGCTACAACTTTTTGCTCTTAATGCTTGTCACTTTGGGACCGAGTGCCATGTTTTCAAATCTGAACCACTTGTGTTTTGTTGAGTATATTTATGTTCTTGATCCTATCTATGAGTTGTATGCACCTATTATGGTCCAAAACCGGTGATCCCAAAGGTGACAGCTTGGGACACCAAAGGGGATGGTTCATAATTTGAGGAATTCATGTATCCATTGAGTTTATTGCTGTGTTCTGGTGCTCTTTTAAAGGAGCACCTTAATCTCCATAAGTTCCCTTGGCCCCGTTCATATTGGGATGGTAGGAGAAAAGATGTTGTGCAAGTTCTTATTGCAAGCAGGCACAACTACATACGGGATACATGCCTAATGTTTGATATTTTCCTAGATGATCCTTTCTTTTCCATGTGCCTTGCCCCATGTTAGAATCTATTACATGTTCGCTCTTATCCAAGAAGCGCCCAACGATCCATCTCCCTAGGCTATAGTGCTTTAATCCTGCTGGTTACTACTAATTTATTTTCGCTTTTTTAATTTTGATGTCACCACTATCACTATCATACCACAGTTTCTATTAATATTTTGTTGCAAGCAAGTATATTTCAGGTGCGGTTGAATTGACAACTCAACTGTCAAAGCTTATAAATACTCTTTGGCTCCCCTTGTGTCGAATCAATAAATTGGGTTAACTTACCCGCGAAGAATATCTCGATCCCCTACAGTTGGGGGTCAGCAATTGCGCCCAACCATGTTCATGCGGAGGCGAGTCAAAGACTTGACTTGTCGATGGATCTAAACAAATAACCAGTTCTGCACCGCATATAGCCGTATTGACGGTGCTGCCATGTATGCAATAATTTCCTCCATATGCATTATGTCATAGACATACTGATTGTGAAACCATGTTTGTATTTACAATGCGGCCGTGTTTGAACTGATTGCCCCTAACTGCGTTCATGCGATGGCAAGTCCAAGACTTGACTTGTGGGGGGATCTAAACAAAATAACTGGGACCACGATGCGTGTTATAGTAGGACTAATGATGCATCCGTATTTAAACTGATTGCCCCCATTGTGTTAGTTTATAGATTTACTGGTATAAGACCCGATATGCGGTACTGTTCTAGATCTAGATCTTTCCATTCAGATCTGGGGACGAAGCACATATCGGTCCCACCACAAAATATGACACTGCCATATGCCCCGGATTTCCAACATGATATCACAATATTTCAGCTACAAGGATACAACATCTCATACAATCGGCATACAATTTCCTTAAATGCGTTACATCAGCGGAAGATACATGTCTGAGTACAGACTACAATCAAATACCTAGTGGAAAAGGTAAAACACACCATTCCCGTAACCACACGGGTCCAAGCTCTCCGTCGGGATCCGCCTAACTAGTCGTCTTCAAGTCTCCTCGAGGCGTCCAGAAGTGATTGAGGTTGTAGCCACACTAGCATTATATAAGTGGATAACGATCTATTTAGAGTAAGATGAGCACCAAGCATTCTATGAGGAATCGCCTCCAACAAGTCTTGCTATCAGCTACTTACGCAAACATAACACTTATCCTATCCTTGTCCTCCCCTTCATCACCCAATGAAGAAGAAGCAGTCAAGGTACACACACATCGATCAAGTTATTAAGATTATCTCAGTTTTTGTTGTCTATGAACAAGGAGTAGGTTTCAAGTCATCCATAACCATGGACACGACTTCTCAAAAAGATTTAACCCTGCAGGGGTGTACCAACTGCCCGTTACAAGGCTCGGCACGCACACCCATCTCTCTTAGTTGCTACCCATCACAGGCAACCATTTTATGATTTAGTTCCGAGAGATCCGATACGACAGGTCCCTCTAACTAACAACGAACAAATCCGGGTGGCCCCCGGTGAGTCAACATCCAACTCAAAAGCCGGTTGCGCTATCGAATCGGTCTCTACCGTCTGTCGCAGGTTTGGATTGCCGGTAAATTCTCACATGAGGCCGGGTCCTCAGCCAGAAAGGTTGGACCAACAAGGAAACCATGTCCCCGCTGACCCAGGTTGTTTTAAAGAATATCTGCCAGGAGCGACCCGACAGACACACACATGATTTCAAATGGTAAATCAGCTTGGGACACCACTAGATATGTTTGAAGCTAGGTGGGTAAGAAAAGGGGACCCCATAGCATCCCACACGCGGTTAGGCACGCTCGTCAAGAGACACAATACCCGGAACTCGGATCCTAGGTGACTCGAATGGAACAAAGCGTCGGGGCGGGATAGCCTAGACCTTCCATCCTTCGTCGAATATAGTCAACATTATAATAATCATATCATCCACAATAATATAGTAATGTGATAACCCAATCAAAGGAGTAACATGATAATAGTTGATAGCATCCTAAGCATGCATACTAAGCAGTGGTTAAGCATGCAAGGTACATGGCCAAACAATGGTTTGCTAGGACGTTGGGGACATGACTGTTTGGGTTTATTTGAGAGGCATAAATAAGAAGTGGTAGGATCAAGCAATCATTCTATCCTATACCTAGGCACAAGTGAGATGAAAGTTATAAGCATGATATACGCTCCCCCTTACCCGATGAAAACACGACACCGAAGGTGTAGTCGATCGCAAGCTCGCAACATGTCCGAGAGTAACCGCGGAAGCACACAAGACGGAATCACTGGAAATGCAATCGACGAGCAAGCATACTACGAAGAAATCACGAGAAAGCATCAACAAGAAGGCAACACGAGACAACGCACCACGGTATCGCATCTATCATCGAGAGCGGTCACTAGCACGTTAAGTGGAGTACTTGTCACACATGCCGATACTGCACATTTAGAATGGTTCAAGTTGTTTAGCTACACGACATGAGAAAAGGTTGTTAACATGCCATCTCACTCAAGCATGGCATATCACACAATCATGGCAAGAGGTGAATCATAAAGAAAACTATCTATGCTAGTCAATTTAAGTGAGGTAAAATCCTAAACATGGCATAACACTAAGTAACCATGATGATTAAAGCATTTGGTACTGTTCTACCCTAAACCATATTTTATTATTTTTATTAGCAATCAAGTGCAGCATAATCACGATCTACACGAAATTCTAGTAAAGTTACATATAAGGAACATTTTAAAAAGAGCAACGGTTAAAAAGTTATCGAATAAACTAGTTACGGTGGCATGCAATATAATTAGCAATGAAACAACATGTAGACAATTTCACACATGGCAAAGGAGCACATTTTTTAATCTACACGAAAAACTAAGCAAGTTTCATGTTTAACGCGTCGCGATCCGAGCAACCGTTAAAAAGATATCGCAATCGCAAAAAAATAATAAATACTGCCAATTTAGATACCCATCGAAAGATAAATCTTGTACCGGGCCAAAATAGAGGGTGCTAGCTTGCTAAACGACGCCTACAGGCGCTAAACAGTGCAAATATACTGGGCCAAGCCCATCTGGCACGCAGGAAAAAAAATAAGGGAGGGGAGGCTCACCGCGCGGGCCAAGCCCAGCTCGGAGGTGGCCAAGGATAGCATGCTGCGCGCCTAGGCGAGAGGAGGAAGTCGTTGAGGGCGTTGAAGAACTGGGGCGCATAGGACGGGGCCACGCGAGTTGGGCCACTGGGCCGCGCGGCTGAGGCAGGCGGGGTGGGCCGCGGTGCCGGGCTACGCCGGCCCAGCTGGCAGCGGCGGCGGGGTCCTTCTTGATCCCGAGCAGAGCGACGCCGGGACGGCGGCTGGCGGCGACCTTGCCGGCGAGGCGAGCGGGCACAGCACGGAGGAGGCGGGAACGGGAAGGGACGACGCAGATCCGGTCGGCCCCGGGCCGGATCTGGTTGGAGTGGGCGTCTGCGTCGAGCTCCACCGCGGCGGTGGTCCATCGCGGCGAGGTGCAGGCCCGACGGCGCTCCGTGGCTGCTACAGCCTGCGAGGGAGGAGAGGGAGGAGGTGAAGGATAGGAGGAGAGAAGAGAGGCACGGGGCAACGCGAGCTCACCGGAGGGGCACGCCCATCGTCTCGCCGGCGACGACTACGATGAACGGAGGCGGAGGAGCTCCTCGAGCGTTGCGGCGGCGCCCGGATGGGCCGCAGCGGGCTCGTAGTGGCGGTTCCAGGCCCTGCGGGGAGGATGTCTATGGTGGAGCTGGGGCTCGATCGGAGCCCTTGATCTCACAGATCAACGGCCGGAAATAATTGGGGATTAGGGTTTTGGGGAGAGGAGGACTAGGGGGAAATTCTGGGTATTTTGGAGGGGGTGGATGCAATTTTTGTTTAGGAAAACCCTAGAAGGGCTAGGAGAGGGTGGTGGTCTATATATAGGTGGTCTGGATGGCAGGTTTACGCAAACGCCCCCGGTCTCTCTCTCGCGCGTCCGGTGAATACGTTTCTGACCGCCGAGAGTCTACGACCTCCGATTCAGACAAAATATCGAACCATGCGCTCTGCGCGACGAGCCCGTCAGTCCTACCTCACTTCAATATCGTTTCGAGAAAATTTTCTGGCGCCCAATAAAATAATCCGTTTATTAAATAAACAGGGTTTTTCGTCTGATGGCGATGGCTGGTTCTGTGCGGGAAGTTGAGGCGGTGCTCGGGTGAAACCCGGTGTCGCAAAAGGTCGTGTGCCATGGTGGAAAGGGTTGGTCACGCATGGAGGTACGAGAAGGAGGGGGAAATATAAGCACTAATTAATAAACCGGCAAAACAAACACGACAAACAATACGGGCAACCAACAGAAATAAAGCAACAAACAAAATTTTCAATTTGGGTGAAAATCCCGGGCTATTACAACTGGTAGCGCAACCGTGTTTGAATTGGTTGCCCCCATCTGTGTTAGGTCATAGTCGTACTGATAGCGCACTTGTGTTTGAACTAATTGCCCTCCATCCGTGTTAGATCGAGGCAAAGACGAGGGGGGCGGCTCAACGAGCATCAGTGAGGCACGGGGAACCCCGACGAGGCTGATCCAGGAACGAGCCAAAGTAGACGATATAAGTTGAAATTTGTATACGAGCAAGTTGTTTTCTAAATAGAATTTAAAAAAAATCTTGGTAGGTCTTGATTTTGTTTTCTCTTATATCTTGGTAGGTCTTGATTTTATTTTCTCTTCTAAGTTCAACCTTCTGAATAAATATTTTGTTTTAATGTTTTTAGTAATTTTCAAAGTTCTGAAGTTACAGCTTTTACGTATTTGAACTTTCAAATTCGAACAATAGTGTTTAGAGTGTCACAACCTTTTCACTAACCAAACCAGTGATTTTAGAAAGATAGTGGTTGAACTTATTTGTTTCTGCTTTTTTGTAGATTATTACGTCAATGGTTCTTGATACATAACAAAAAATAACAAATACAATCATAAATCTTTCTGTACCTTTTTCTTGTTTTGTTCATACATACATTAGTTGGATCATATATACAAGCAGATCACAAAATACAAATAGCACAAAACACTACTGCTTTATCCATGATTATTGTCACAAACAATTGAGAGAGAGGAGTTATATTTTGATTAGAGAAAACATGCGAGGGGCTTCACAAATCCCTACGACTGGTAGTCCTCAAGTCTATTTAGTACTGCAGCAAAATAGATACTTTTCACTTATGTTTTTTCATCTATGCTGCCGTTTTTTCATCTATGCTGACCACTGCAGTATCTCTCTCTTAATGGCTCGATGTGCTGCATCATCTGAACGCCAAATAGCAATAGCAGCCGCTTCATCAGGTAAAATGGCACCGTGTACAATCAGGAACTCGAACTGTTACGGGAGGCTCACCCAACGACAACTCGGACTGACCAAAACAACAATACCAGTTCTTCTCTCTTCATGTGACACAGCAACAAACAAAATTATTTTGCAATAAGCAACTGCGCACTAGCACGCACACACCAGCAGAGTTGGAAAGCTGAGGCGGTGCCGAGCAGTCACAGGGTGTAGCAAAAATCAACAGCAAGGAGGAGGAGCTGCCGCTAGTACAGAACAAGCCTTTAGCACTGGTTCGTGAGAGGCTTTAGTACCGGTTCTGTGAACCGGTACTAAAGAATCGGTACTAAAGGTCCAGACCTTTATTACCGGTTCGTCTAGAACCGATGCTAAAGTGTCTGTCTGTCTGCCACGTGGTGGCGAGGACTGGAGGGTCTTTAGTACCGGTTTGTATCACAAACCGGTACAAAAGGTTTAGTGGTTTAAGGGTTTATTTATTCTTTGCTTTTGGGATTTAGTGGGTTATTGATTAATTGGGTTTAAGATTTACTGGTTTTTTTTACGCTATTACATATTATACAATGCATATACATAGTAGAATTTCTCGTACCAGCAACATATATATATATATATATATAGCATGCATACAGTACACATGTGTATACAATTTGGTATATTACATAGTTTCACCTATACAATTGCATATCATATTTTACCCGCGGCTGTATCGGATGTACGGGAATTCTCCGTTGGTAGGTATGACTTGCTGAAGAAGAAATCCCCCTAATTCCTCTAGAAGTGCTTGAATTTTTTCCTCTATTTAGAGTTGATCCCGCTTCTGCCTTATCTTATTTAAAGAAGAAGATCAATATACTAGCGAATGTTTATTCTAAATAGTGTATCATGGTAAGAACAACGTCTAAATAATATTTACGTACCATCAATGATTTACTAGTAAGCCTTTCGGTCATAAATCGAATGTTCTGCATCACTATGTAAGCACATGGTTCAACCCCCTCTTTCTGTCTCATACACTTCAGATGAATAGAATTCAATCAGATAATAATCAAGCACATGATATTGGTATATTGAAACTAGAATTAAAGAGAATGTTTTCGCACAAATTTATCGTAGCACCATGTCAGCTTCTCCTTCCATAAACCGGGCTCGTCTTGTTTGAACTTTGCCAAAACTCTGTCGTCAAAGAAAATGAATTAAGGAGTTATTAATTACTTGATATATAACAGGAAGTGAACACTAAAGAAGCCTACATGGTGTGATGATGATTAAAATTACCTGTCGAACATATCCTTCACGGATTTGTACTCGCTAATATCTTTACGTAGTGAGTGCATTACAATAACTTTTCCTTCGTCAACTTCAATATCTATCAGGATGAAGTGATAGCTGCGCACACATATGCACATATGTAAAAGTGGGTATGAAACTCATCACTTATAACAATGCAACATCGAGTAAGAAAAACTATAATTTATAGTACAAAATAATGACACTCACTTGAAGTTGTAAGGAAGTAGTATATGTGCATTGGTATGGAGTTCCTTCAAATACTTTAGCACGATCATGTCCGTGTCTTTTTGGTTCCATTCTATTGTCTTTTCATGTACGTTATTTGGCTCAATGAACCCAATGACATAGTATCCATCTCTTTTCATTTCAAAAATCTTCATTCTGCGTTACCACACGAAAAAATATTAGTGAGAATAATTAATTACAGTCAATGACGAACGAGCTGAGCTAAAGACTTAAAATACAGAGAAAGAAATCACTTACAGACAATAGCAACTGATGAGGGATTTGTCGAGTGCTTTTTGATGGAATAACTGAAATAATTCTTCATTTGCAATCCACATTTCAATTCCATGGTGGAAATATTATTTCTTGAATCGGAACATGATGCTCTCCAGATCGAACGGGATAACTTTGCTCTTGTACCACTGATGCAAATTGCACATTTGCGTTTGTAGAAGCTTCTCCTCTTCTTTATTGACCAGAGGCTCCCCTCTTACATATGTCCTTGGTTCTATATCTGGCACAGTGGACAACACCGGCGCATCGCCTGTCTAAATGGATAGATATTGTTCAACACTGATACCCGCCGCTCTAGCAGCCTCTATTTGTTGTTCATCGGTTGGTATCATCTCCTCCTGCTCGGTACTCACCTTGAGAGGGGCTATCGATTGCATTGTCTGTTCTCCGAGATGGGGAACAATTTTCCCGATGTTTCTACGGCCTAAGGAGCTTGACGACACCTTTTGAAATGACTTGAAAATAGAGCGATCATAGTCCGTTAGCGGGGTCTTCTTAGGGGGTGGTTTAAACTGGTTCAAAAAGTGTTCTACTATTACCTCAGGTATTTTCTCCTTCGGTGCCGGTGGAGGTTTCGGTGCGAAGTGCTGTTGCACTTCTCTATCCAATATGGCCTGGTTTTCCTCAGAAGTCCTATTCCAGGGTAACGTCGGCAGACTCTTCTTGGGTTTATCCTTCTTTTCTTTCTTCTTCGGTGGACTTTGCTGACGTGACGGAGGTGGACTTGATCGTCATGTTTTCCTTTCGGGTGGTTGTGTCCTCGGAGGCTCCGTCACGGGGGGAGCTTGTGGCGGACTCGACTGACCTGGCGGACTCGGTTGTGGTGGACTCGTCTAAGTCGCGCTGTGCTCCATCTCTAAGGGGGTGGTGGTTGTGTTGGACTCAGCTGAGTCGCCTTGCGCTCCATCTCCGGGGGTGGTGGTGGTGGTGGACTCGGCTCAGGAAGCGGAGTCGCGCTGCGCTCCATCTCTGAGGGTGGTGGTGGTGAACTCGACGTCAAATGCGTTGGACTTGACACCTTGTCTGCAAATATGATGCCTTGTTTTCTCCATAGATAGATACCAGTTTGTTTGGCTTCTCTGACGGTCTACTGCCTTTCACCTCCAGGAATATTAAGGTTTAGTTGATCATATATCGACACAACTTCATCCACCCCGACACGAGGATAGACAGTTGGAATCGGATTGCCGTTGTAGGTTGCTTTAGGTGGATTCGGTAAAGCATAGCCTTCCGCCACCTTAATGGATATATTTTTCATTTTGAAGACTAGCTCGCAAGTTTTCATCTCTTTGATATCATCCACGGGGTAGTGACCATCATCGAGCCCCGTGGAGCCCACGCTGCTTTTCGGCATAGATGGGACGGTACAATCAAATGCTGGATCTATTGGTGGATCTTGAGTGGACGTCCTTAGCTGCAGTTGCTGGCTAAGTGACTCACACTTCTCCCGCGTCTGCTTGATAGCTTGTGCCATCCTATCAAAACGGTTTGTTACCTGCGCCTTCTTTCTTGAACGGCTTTTGTAACTCTCATTAAACTCTGCAAACCCCTCATACCACGGAACAACGCCTATGCCTCGCATTCGTCCCGGGTGTTCAGGATTCTTGAGTGCGCGTGTAAGCTCGTCGTTCTCTTTGTCGAGCTTGAAAATCCCCTTTCTAGCATCAGCAATTGCTTCCAGTAACTCTTTATCGGCTCCTTTGAGACTTGCCTTTAGAAATACCTTCCCTGTCTCTGGGTCCAACTTTCCACCATGCCCAAAGAACCAAGTCCTGCACCTGGATGGAAAATACATTGTTACTGGAGTGACCCCTGCATCAAGAAGCTTATTCTCCAATGGATCCCACTTAGGCGCCGCGGACTTGTAGCCACGTGTCTCCATGGTATGGAAAATCTATTTTTTCTCAGCATTCTTCTTGTTTAATTTCGACCGATGTTTAGCCTCTTCTGATTCCTTGTACTCCACAAATTTGTCACAATGAGGTTCGTGAAAATTGGAGTCTTCTTATCATTAGCGACGTATTTCTCCCATTTCTTAATCTTCCAACTTTGGAATTGCATGGCCATCTTCCTAAGAGCAGCATGCTTGACTTTGTCCACAGCGTCTGGTGGCATGTCATCTGGTAGGGTGAAACATGATATGACCTTATCCCAAAGCTTGCCTTTTCCTCTATCGCTTACAAAGGTCTTGTTGCCTTCCTTTGGTTGATGCCATTCTTGAATGCTGATCCGGATTTGGTCTCTAACAACTACTCCGCATATAGATGTCCATTTCTTCACGTGAGCTAGAGGAGCAGTCGGCTCGCCAATCGAACTAACCTCATCGATGTTGTACTTTACACCATCCGCGGCAATTTTTCCAGGCCACATTTTGCTTTGCTTGAAGAAGATTTTCTCGATCCTGGTTGCTCAAAGAAGAAAGATCGATTTGTTAATTGATTGGTGACAAATAAATTATTAGTATATTTAATGATCACAAGAGGCCTTATATATTTATATATATACCTCGGTGGACTTTGTGGTTAATTGAAGATCATTTTCTTCGTCTCTTTCCTAGAACATTCCCTCACCGGAATCGTTCAGATATTGTGAGCCATCATCATGAGCATCGGCATCGACGATCATTTCGTACATATCGTCTTCCGCTATTGAACACGTCGTCCATAGCTTGACTAATATCGACGAGATGCATAAAAAGATAAAACAATAATATTAGAATAATAATCCAGTTCAACATATCGAATAATCCAGTTCAACATCTCGAATAAAACAAGATATATATATAGAAAAGTACATCTCAACTAATCAAGTTCTCATGCAACAATAATATTAGAATAATAATCCAGTTTACATCTCGAATAATCCAGTTCACATATTCAACAATAATATATCGATCACTAGCTACTACATATATCTAATACAGTGAACGACGTCGGCTCCGGCTGGAATTGGACACCCAAAGAGAAGGAATCATCACCCACTCGTAGCTAGGGTGAGATCCCTGAAGAACCTGCCACAAACTGGAGTACCCGGTGTCCAACGCCACCATGTAGCGACGGACGTGCTCGTCCTCCTCCCTGACACGCTGGCGTACAACCTCCTCGGGGGCCGGCTCCCTCCGCACCGACTGTGGCCCACGCGACCGCCAACAAAGGAGATCCGGGTCGACGACAAGACCCGAATTCCTCACTAAGCGCCGCACCCCGGAAACCACCTCCCATTGCTAGCCCGGCGGGGCCCAGTCCCGGACATTCCGCATTCCTTCGCGAAGGTAATGAGGATGCGGGCCCGGTACCGTCGCCGAAAACGTATTAATAAAAATGAAAACAATATATACAACATTATATAACCAATATGTACTAACAATACTCACAATATAACAATACATAAGTTTTTTTTGTAAAATACATTTTTGGCGCCTAGCATATATACTTGACTACAAGGCTTACAACACAAAATTTCATCTAGAAAAAATGTTCATCTAGCAAAATTTTCATCTATCAAAATGTTCATCTAGCAAAAATGTTCATCTAGCAAAATGTTCATCTAGCAAAAAATTGTATAGTGCCATATACATCTAGCAACATGTTCATCTAAAAAAAATGTTCATCTAGTAAAATGTTCATCTAGCAAAATGTTCATCTAGAAAAAAATTGCATAGTGGCATATACATCTAGCAAAATGTTCATCTAGCAAAATTGTTCATCTAGAAAAATATTGCATAGTGCCATATACATCGAGCAACATGTTCATCTAGAAAAAATGTTCATCTAGCAAAATATTCATGTAGAAAAAATGTTCATCAAGCAGAAAATTGCATAGTGGCATATACATCTATAGCAACATATTCATCTAGCAGAAATGTTCATCCTAGCAAAAAAATGTTCATCCTAGCTAGGAAAATATGTTCTTCACCATCGCCCTCTCCACCAACGCCTGTGCAGCGGAGACAAAGACGCCGCGGGCGTGCGTCGAACAGAGAGCTGCCAGCGCAGGGCTACGGCCATGTCGGCCCACGGCGGCGCTCGAGGGATTCAGCAGGGAGGTGGGGTCAGGGGAAGAGTGAGAGCTCACCAGAAGGCGTCCGTGGAGAGGGCGACGACGGCGCCGGAGCGCAGCAGCCTGGCGGAGAGGGCGACGACGACGGCGGAGCGCAGCAGCCTGGGGGCGTCAAGTTTCGATCTGGGCAACTATGGTTTGCCCCTGCGAGGAGGTGGGGTTATATAGCAGATACCTTGAGCATCGGTTTGTATCACAAACCAGTACGAAAGACCCTTTAGCACCGGTTCGTAACAAAAACTGGTGCTAAAGGTCTCCAATTTCATCAAATTTTCGGGCAAATTTTCAGTAGGAAGAGTGGAGACTTTAGCACCGGTTGGTATAACAAACCGGTACTACATCTATATATTTTATATTAGTTCATTATTTGTTTTTATATTTTGTCTAGCTATTAGAATAGTTCGAGTTTTTTAATGAATCTTTTTTCTTTAGATTAAAAAATAATTATAAACTTTCTGTTAGTGGCAGTGGTTTTCAAATTTAAATAGTTTCAAGTTGAATTTTTTCAAATACTAGTTTGTGAAATACTTTGTTAAATAGTCAAAATAAATCATTAAATGCATGAAAAATAGCAAATGAATTTAGAAAGCTTTGAAATTTTAGTATGTGGCTTTGAATGGTGCATATTGAACGGAAAAAAGTCTTGAGTTGAAATAATTTAAAAAAGTGAAATGCCTTTGTAACAGATGAGTTTTCGTCTTAAACCCTCGTACTTCAAAAGTGATGGTCCAGTTTGTACACGAAGTGCATCCAGTTTTTACTATAACCCTCTCAACTTTTGCAGACATGTTATGTGGTTCAAATGATGATACCATGACAATTTTCAACCTTTTCTTAGTTCATTTGTAGTGCTTTCCAATTTCAGGGTTATTTAGCTCAAAATAATCATTAAATGCATGAAAAATAGCAAATGAATTTAGAAAGATTTGAAACTTTAGTATGTGGCTTTGAATGGTGCATATTGAATGCACAAAAAGTCTTGAGTTGAAATAAGTTTCAAAAAAATGAAATGCCTTTGTAACAGATGAGTTTTCGTCCAAAACCCTTGTACTTCGAAAGAGATGGTCCAGTTTGTACACGAAGTGCATCCAGTTTTTGCCGTAACCCTCTCAAATTTTGCACACATGTTATGTGGGTCAAATGATGATACCATGCCAAGTTTCAACCTCTTCTGAGTTCATTTGTAGTGCTTTCCAAATTCAGGGTAATTTAGCTCAAAATAAATCATTAAATGCATGGAAAATAGCAAATGAATTTAGAAAGGTTTGAAATTTTAGGATGTGGCTTTGAGAGGTGCATGAATGAAAAATAAAACTAAAAATTATAGCAATTTCATTATAGGACGTCAACGGAAGAATACTCCATATCCTGTACACAGTCAAGGCAAATTTCAGACGGAGCACGCTTGGTTGGCAGATCTGTTAAGTCTACCGACCAGGCGTGGACCGTCTGAAATACCCGTACGGGATTTTCGTCCCATACGGGTTTTTAGATGGGCCACGCCTCGTGGGCACATCTGGCTAATCTGCCAACCAAACGAGCTCTGTCCAAATTTTTTCTGGATAGGGTACAGGATACAGATGAATTTCTCCGTGTACGGACTTTAGTGAACTTGTTATGCTACGATTAGTCCATGCAGACCGTGCTTATAAACAGGTCTAACTTCACTTCGGCTAGCGAGGTGGTACTAATTTTAGCGGTGGAACCATGGTTACAGGGACCTTTAGTACCGGTTCTAGGTACCAACTGGTACTAAAGGGTCACAAAACTTAGTTAGTGGTTAATTACGGAAGGGATAGGTATTTAGTACCGGTTGGAGTTACAAACCGGTACTAAAGGTGCCTACAATTAGTCCCACCTCGCTAGCCGAAGTGGAGTTAGACCTGTTTATAAGCGGCGGCACACGTGCAATTACTATAGCATAGAAAACTTAGTAAAGAGCATAGACGGTGGAATTCATCCTTAGGCGGATATTCAGTCTTGATTATTCGGGAGGTGGAACTTTCTTTGTTAAGGACATCATCTCTGTTTAACAGAAAAATATCTAAACAAATATTCTTAACATAAAAAGGTCCAGCTCCCGAATGCACAAGACAGTATAGAGGCCAGCGGAAAATTCTTTCGTTGACGGTCTATAATGAATTTGCTATTTTTTTTCATATCTTTAGAACCTTTGGCCGTGAAGGTCTCGCGACCAATCAGGAAGAAGCACACGGATCGTGTGTTTCTTTCAAGCGCTTGTGAGTTGTTGGATCAGTTGGATCAGCACTATAACGATGTACTAGTACCGGTTCGTGCTAGCAACCGGGGCTAAAGAGGCACACGAACCCTATATATAGCCCACTTCTCGGACATGTTCGACACTCGGTGTGTACGGATTCAAATCATTCAGATACCCTGCATACAGCCCGACGGTTTATTTGATATGCGGGCACTCACGAGCCATAGTCGGGCTGTATGCAGGAGAACCGTGTGTTTTGTTGATGTGTATCTAGAAATCTTTCAGTTCATCGACCGAATACAAATCATTCGGATTCGCCTGGTTGCGGCCCGAAGGTGCATTTGATATGCGGGCACTCACGAGCCACACCGTCGGGCTGTAAGCTGGCGAAACCGTGTGTTTTGTTGATCTTATAATATATATAGCTAGAAATCTTTCTGTTCGTCGACCGAATACAAATCATGTTGGTGTTGAAACTGGTCACATCCTAGAGAGTGGTATATATAAAACTATTTCTTCGCGTGTTTCCCTTTCTTTTTGCACCGTAACCATGGACAATCTTCATCATTTAACAGGATGCTTGGGTCAGTCTTCACTTTGAAGGGAGTAATTTCATGAAACTTTTATAATCTTCTGACATGTCTGTCTTCTCCTCCACTCCCACGAGGTTTCTTTTCCCTGAAAGAACTATGTGGCACTTTGCCTCACCGTATGATGTATTCGCTTCCTTATCTTTCCTTTTTCTTGTTTTGCTAGACATGCCCTTCACACAGAAAATCTGATCCACATCATTGGCTAGGACGAATGGTTCATATCTGTACCCAAGATTGTTGAGATCCACTATTGTCATTCCGTACTGCGGGTCTACCTTTACCCCTGTGAGATTGAACCATTTGCACCAAAACAAAGGGACCTTAAAATTAGGTCCATAGTCAAGTTCCCATATCTCCTCTATGTAACCATAATAAGTGACCTTTTGATTATTGTTGATTGCGTCAGCAAAGCGGACACCACTGTTTTGGTTGGTGCTCTTTTCATCTTGGGCGATCGTGTAAAATGTATTCACATTTATCTCGTACCCTTTGAAAGTCATTACAGTCAAAGATGGTGTGACGGACATCAAGTACAACTCCTCTTCAAAAGTCTTGTTATCCGTGAGATGATTTTGCAACCAACCTCTGAAAGTACTCATGTGTTCCTTGTTAATCCCGGCTTCAGACTTCTCTGGGTGTTGGAAGCGTAGAATATTCTCGCGTTGATTGTTATATGGGGCCACCAAGTAAGAATTATGTAGATGTCAGAATCCCAACTAGGGTAAGTGCTAGGGCTTGTTGCTCCTTTGCATCATGTGAAAATTTCAAAAAGAAATTCAAAAATGGGGAAAAGAAAAGCCCTAAAGAATTTAATTAAATGGCCAGGTAAAAATCTTTTTCCAAAAAACATTTGAACATTTGGAAGATTCCTAGAATTGTTGCTGGTCATTGCAAAAGTGGTTTGGGATCATCCCCATGCCCACGGAATTTTCTATAATTCAAAATGTGCCTTGGAAATTAAAGTTGACCCCTATTTGAATTGAAATTAAAATTGTTTGAATTTCAAAAATCTTCAAAACTTGGAAGTGGCTAGTTATATGCCATGTAAGTCCATATAAATAATTTGGGGATTTTATAAAATGTTTTGGTATTTTTTTTATATCAAAACAGAACAAATGCCAGAAGAAAAAAAAAGAAAGACAGAAGAATAAAGTTATATGCCGACTCCCCCTTTTGTCTTCTTCCCCAAGCTCTTGGTGGCGAGCTGGGAGCACGCAGCCGACGCCACCACGACGCCGGCGAGGTTCTAGGCCCTCCCCTGGCCTCTAAGCACGCCACGGAGACGGCCCCGTACCCCCCCCCCCCCCCCCGCGTTATCCCCCTCCTCTGGCTCGCTCTCCCGCTCTTACCCTCGTCGTATTCCCCGCCCCCCGTAACTCTCCGTCGCCGCCGCACACGCACACTCGCAACCAACGGCGACGAGAAACCCCACTGTCGTGTCTACTCGCACCGCGGTCAACGTCTTCATCAAGCCGCGCGTCCAATTCAAGCCGGAGCACCAAGGAAACGACGCCAACCCCGAGCTCTTCCGCCAGGGCCAGCGAGCTCCGGTGAGCGATTGCGCTCCGTACAGTCTCTCCCCGGCCATGCCAAGCTCTTCTTAGTGCTCCTGGTGAGCCACATCTTCGATCCCCCCATCTCGTGCGTCTCCCCGTGGTTTCTTTCACCGTCTCCGTTGAGACCAATGGGCGGCCCCCGCGCTCCTCTTTCCCGGCGAGGCTCCGGCCATCTTTGGGCCCTTTTGTGCGCACCGCGTGATGCTGACGTGCCCGGGCATCCTTTTGATGCCGTCCCCGCGCAAAATGGTTGCCGGGAACTCAACTCCGGCGAGCCACCGCCGTCTGTTGAGGCCACCGGCGACTAGCCAGAGAGATTAGACTAACCCCATCCCTAACCACCCACTAACCCTCACTGACACTGGGCCCTAGTTGCTTAATTAAGCCACAGTTAATTTAATTAAATAGGGATTTAACACCCTCAGGCTGACAGCCATAGCCCACTGGTCAGAGCCCCCCCCCCACGTCAGCATGACCTCATGCTGACGCAATAACCCTTTTATCCAATTAAAAGAATTCAGAAAAATCCAGAAAAAGATATAAACTTTGGAAAATCATAGAAAATTCATATTAACTCCAAATTGGACAAATAATATATCAAAAATGATCAGCAGAAAGTAATCTATCCAAATATACAACTTTCAGCTATGTTGGAGTTGTTTTTAATATGGGACCAGTAGCTTTTTCTATTTGGTTTAATTGGAATTAAATCAAATTAAATTCAAATGCTACTCCAACTTCAACCAATGAAATGCAAATATAATCACTTGTACATCAGAGGCATATCACACATATGATCACATGGTTTTCAAAGAACAAACCATAGCAATTGAAATTTTGTTAAATTGAAATTCATATGTGGAGTTTGAATTTGCATTTCAAATGCAATACACTTCATTTAAATCAAATGTACCACAAACCAGCACCATTCACATCATGGACAACATTTTCATGTGATTGTGCATTTAAATTCAATGTTGCCCCCCTCTTGTTGATGATTGTGCCGGTAATAGTGCCTCCGAGACGGTGATCACCCCCGAAGAAGAAGAAGACCACCGTTAAACCAGTGTATCGCAAGCAAGGCAAGCAAACCCCATTGATCATGTCTATAAAATCCCACTTCCCTCTCAGTCTCGCTTATGCATGTTTAGGAGATCACCTTGTATCGATTCTACCTCATAGTTAAACCCATATCCGATGCATGACCTATCATCTTGTCACAGTAGTAGGCAAACCACAATCCTAGCTGACATAGGAGTTGCTTGATATCATGTGGCCCCTACAACTGTTAAAGCTTATTGCATGCTTAGAGTTTACAATGAGGATGCTTTTGATGTGAGTCGGGATGATAGTGAACATGGTGTTGATGAAAGTGAAACTGTGTTGGTGAATCTACCCTAATACAAGGTGAACGATGAGAGGTTGTGTAGGAGTACACAGTGGGTTGTCTCGTTGAACACCGCCTTAAGCACCGAGTTCTTGTATGGTAATCCAAGACAAAGAGTACAACCACACATTGGGCTCACTGGAACCTCTCGGCCTAGTACCTTGATCCCTCTTGACGTCCAGGAGCCACATTAGTTCGGGCTTTCCATTTGGCATATGTAGAAAAAGAATGGATGAAGGGTTGCATCATATAGATATGTGGGTGGATATGTGAGACAGTGAAACCATCTGTCAGAGGTGGCGTCTCGGTTGCCAACATTGTCTGGGTCCGTATCGTTGATCCGGCCGGACTCTCGAGCGGTGACAAACTCAGATAGTGGACTCCTGGAATAGACCGGTTGTGAGCGAAGTGTCGTGGTGAACATCCTCGCTGTCACCTCTTGAACGGTGGCGAGAAAAAGGCTGTAACCGATGGTCATGTGTGTGTAGTTTACACCCTTGCAAGGTTAACAAAACTATTCGAATAGCCGCGTCCGCGGTCATGGACTACTTGGAAAGCTGTGCTTGATTATTAGACAACTTGAATGGATACTCTAAAACTCGCAAGATAAGCGTGAGTGCTATGGTGTGCTCCTCGTGGGGAAGTCGAGGAACTAACCATAGTGGTGTATTGGATGGAGACTTGGTAGTGGACTCGTGTACACTTCTTACCTCAAGTCTGGTACTCGTAGCACAGGACTAGCCCAGTCAAAGCTGGCACTTCTGCATGTTGAAACCACACCTCCCTTTACCTTGATACTTGAGCATGAGTAGTATAGTTCTGATGTAAGTCTTACTGAGTACGACTTTGTACTCACGTTTGCTTATTCTATGTTTTAGATGGAAACCTAGACCCCGATGGAGTCACCTTCCTGAAGCTCGACGTTGACTAAGCTAGTATAATTCTAGATAACAGTCTGGTCCCTCGTGGAAGGGCATGTATGTTTACAAGGCTTTTGTAAGCCATTTGTTAAACTTGTTTGTACTCAGACCTAATTTGCTTCCGTTGTATGATGTAATGTTGATCACAGACATGTGATCTTTGTATACTCTATGTGTAAGTCAATAAAGAAGTACTTTGTAGAGTTATGTGATGATACTTGCTGTTCAAACTAGACATGTGTGTTGCGTGTATGATTATAGCATGCATGTCTTAGTATGGGTTTTCCAGACCTTAGTTGTGATCAGGCTGGCGGTCTTTTATACACCAAGTGGCCCTTAGATGTGCGCATCTTGGGGCATCGCGATGCGATTGCTTGTGACTCTGTCACGTGCACACTTTGTTGTATGATCGAGCCCGCCCTAAACCCCGACTAAGTGATCGGGCTGGAGTCTGTTTATGTAAGGGTTATGATTCAATCAATAACATGGTTGATGTGACTTGTCTATGAGTATGGGATTTCACCACCCATAATCATTTAGACTTGTGAGCGGGCGATGAGGACCCATCGCAGTTGATCATCTGGCCTGGATGGGATGCCCCTCACGTACGATGCTTTCCGAGAGTGTTCTGTGCTTGGCCTTGTCTTCTTAGACAAGTGGGTATGGCTCTCGGCTCTCCATGTGATTGAGTTGTGACTGGAATTACATACACATATTCCGGCTCCCGACAGACTTGGTATCGGAGCAGGACTGTCTGTAGGATTATCAAGCCTTGGTCGAAGTCGAGTCTATCATTCTTTAGTTATATAGTTACTCTGGGTATAAGGGAACAACGTAAGGCTTTATTTTCTCCTTACCTCATCGATCTGAGTTCTGAGTCACCCTTATCTTTTCTACGGGATGATAGGACTAGGCTCATCTATGTCTTACTATAACATCTCGTTGTTTGCTTCCTTGTAGCCGTAGGAAAGTTGTGTTCGGTTGTCTAGAGTTGTTGTGCTTCCTATTTTGAGACTTCCTATGTAAGTGTTGTTGAAATTTTGTGAGGATTTCCATTTCTCTCGCAATTATAGCCGTTATGCTGTCCGAGTCATTCCATGTTTTCCTCATAATCTGATGCATTTGCATAATCCTTCTCTCCATTTCGGTTGTCTTTCCATAAGAATTATTAGGTGGCATGCCCGACAGTTCTCTAGAGTTTGTTGTAGGTTTTCTTCTAGAAACCTATATTGATGCATTTGGAGTTCTTCTTCCCACTTTAGATGTCTTCTAGCAAGAAGAACCACACTAACCATCGTGTTGGGGTACTTTGCTACTCTGACATATCTGTTGCAGCCCCTAGTAAACCTTGGTCTTCCTCTAGGAAGCTATCGAGTAACCCAACCCCTTAAACTATGCCACCCGACAGATGCGTAGAATTCATAGTGGATCTTATACAAGGCACAACCCCAATTTCCAGACGCCCATATAGAATGGCCCCACATGAGCTAGCTGAGCTAAAAACCCAACTTGATGCTTTGTTGGCAAAAGGCTTCATCCGCCCTAGGTCATCGCCATGGGGTTGCCCCATTCTGTTTCGTAACGAAGAAAGATGGAATAAAAAGGATGTTCATAGACTATCGGCCGCTAAATCTAGCGACGATAAAGAACAAGTACCCATTGCCCAGGATCAATGATCTTTATGATCAACTTGCTGGATCCTCTGTCTTCTCCAAGATGGATTTGAGATTAGGCTATCATCAAATCAAAATCAGGAACGAGGACATTCCCAAGATGGCTTTCACTACTAGTTATGGTCTTTACGAGTATACCGTCATGTCCTTCGGTTTAACCAATGCCCCCGCCACATTCTCGTGCTTAATGAATTCGATCTTCATGGAGTACTTGGATAAATTCGTTGTAGTTTATCTTGATGACATTCTCATCTACTCCAAGAACGAAGAAGAGCACGCAGAACATCTTAGGCTGGTATTGATGAAACTTAGAGAGCACCGCCTGTATGCTAAGTTCTGCAAGTGTGAATTTTGGCTACCAAAAGTGACCTACTTAGGCCACGTGATTTCTGAAAAAGGAATTGCTATGAATCCCTAGAGACTTCAGGCCGTCCTTGACTGGACTCCACCTGAATAGGTTAAGCAAGTTAGGAGTTTTCTTGGCTTAGCAAGCTATTTCCGCCGCTTCGTCGAGAACTTTTCTATGGTTGCAAAGCCTCTAACTGAACTCCTCAAGAAAGATAATAAATTCCTATGGACTCCAAAGTGCGAGGAGAGCTTTCAAGAGCTAAAAAGAAGATTGACTTCTGCACCCGTACTTGCGCCTCCAGACACCAAAAAGGATTTCGAGATATTTTGTCATGCCTCACGACAAGGGTTAGGATGAATACTTATGCAAGATAGACACGTGGTAGCTTATGCTTCACGCCAGTTGTGTCCACATGAAGAGAACTATCCTACGCATGATTTTGAACTCGCTGCCATAGTTCATGCCCTGAAGAAATGGCGACATTACCTCCTTGGCTGATGCACTAAGTCGTAAGTTGTATTGTAAAAACCTCATGTTACAACAGTATCAACCACTTCTTCTTGAGGAATTTTGAAAGCTCAACCTCCAGATTTTTCCTCGTGGATCTCTTTTCAACTTGGTGGCGAAACCAACTCTTGAGGATCAAATCATAGTTGCCCAAAGGCGCGCATAAGGTGTTCGCCGGATCAAGGAGAACATTGCTAGCGGAGTTGCTAAACGTTTCTCCACAGATAGTAAAGGAACGGTATTCTTTGGAAATCGTTTGGTAGTACCTACGAATAGGGAACTAAGGCAACTCATCCTCAAAGAATCCCATGACACACCCCTCTTGATTCATCCCGGTAGCACAAAAATGTACCGAGATCTACGCCAGAGATTTTGGTGGACTAGGATGAAGAGAGACATTGCTCGATTTGTTGCCGAATGTGATGTTTGTCGTCACATTAAGGCAGAACACCAAAGACCTGCTAGTACACTTCAACCTTTTCCTATTCGAGAGTGGAAATGGGACAAAGTCAGTATGGATTTCATCACTGGATTTCCAAAAACCCAGAAAGGAAATGATGCCATCTTTGTTGTCATCGATAGACTCTCAAAAGTTGCTCACTTCCTTCCAATCCGCGAGTCTATTACTGCTAGTCAGTTATTGGACTTGTACTTATCTAGAATTTTGTCTCTTCATGGTGTTCCTTTGGAAATCAATTCTGATCGTGGTAGCCTTTTCACCTCTAGATTCTGGGGAACTTTTCAAAATGCTATGGTAACTCATCTCTCCTTTAGTACAACTTTTCATCCTCAGTCTAGCAGTCAAGTTGAAAGGGTTAATAGAATCTTGGAAGAAATTCTCAGAGCTTGTGTTATCTCTTTCGGAAAGAACTGGGAGAAATCTCTTCCATTTGCCGAATTTTCTTATAACAACAGTTTCCAATCTAGTCTGAACATGGCTCCTTTTGAACTTCTTTATGGACGACGATGTCGAACACCCCTTAACTGGTCAGAAACCGGTGAAAGACAATTCTTTGGACCGGATATGATCATGGAAGCAGAACAGCAAGTTCGCATTGTTCGTGATCGTTTGAAAGCCGCCCAGTCTCGTCAGAAAAGCTACTATGATCGTCATCATCGGGAAGAAAGCTACAATCTTGATGAGAAGGCTTACCTTCGGGTTACTCCTCTGAAGGGTACCCAACGATTCAGTATCAAAGGCAAGTTGGCCCCACGTTACATCGGACCTTTCCGCATTCTTGCCAAACATGGAGAAGTTTCCTACCAACATGAACTACCCCCGCTGCTTTCCCGAGTACATGATGTATTCCATGTGTCACAACTCAGGCGTTGCTTCAAGGACCCCATCCGCGAAGTCGACCATGAAACGCTTGATCTCCAAGATGACCTTTCTTATCGAGAATAACCCGTTCGTATTCTTGATTCCACAAAGCGTGTCATTCGTCGTCAGAAGATCAAGTTCCTCAAAGTGCAATGGTCACATCACTCCGAGAAAGAAGCAACCTGGCAAAGAGAAGACCGCCTCCGTGCCGAGTACCCCACCTTCCTCCCGACGACTTCTGAATCTCGGGACGAGATTCTATTGAGTGGGGTCGAGTTGCAAGAACCCCAACTAGGGTAAGTTCTAGGGCTTGTTGCTCCTTTGCATCATGTGAAAATTTCAAAAAGAAATTCAAAAAATGGGGAAAAGAAAAGCCCTAAAGAATTTAATTAAATGGCCAGATAAAAATCTTTTTCCGAAAATCATTTGAACATTTGGAAAATTCCTAGAATTGTTGCTTATCATTGCAAAAGTGGTTTGGGATCATCCCCATGCCCATGGAATTTTCTAAAATTCAAAATGTGCCTTGGAAATTAAAGTTTACCCTTATTTGAATTGAAATTCAAATTGTTTGAATTTAAAAAATCTTCAAAACTTAGGAGGGGCTAGTTATATGCCATGTAAGTCCTATAAATAATTTGGGGATTTTGTAAAATGTTTTGGTATTTTTTATATCAAAACATAACAAATGTCAGAAGAAATAAAAAGAAAAACAGAAGAATAAAGAAAAAGGCCTTACCTGGGATTTCAGCCCAACTCATCCCCTAGGCGGCCCAAGCCCACTCCCCCTTTTGTCTTCATCCCCAAGCTCCTCGGTGGCGAGCTGGGAGCACACACCCGACGCCACCGCGACGACGACGAGGTTCTAGGCCTTCCCCTGGCCTCTAAGCACGCCACGGAGACGGCCCCGTACCACCCCCCCCCCCCCCCCCCCCGCGTTATCCCCCTACCCTGGCTCGCTCTCCCCATCGCCGTATTCCCCGCCACCCGTAGCTCTCCGTCGCCGCCGCACATGCACACTCCCGGCCAACGGCGACGAGAAACCCCACCGTTGTGTCTACTCGCTCCACGGTCGACGTCTTCATCAAGCCGCGCCTCCATTTCAAGCCGGAGCACCACGGAAACGAAGCCAACCCCGAGCTCTTCCTCCACGGCCAGCGAGCTCCAGCGAGCAATTGCGCTCGGTCCAGCCTCTCCCCGGCCATGCCAAGCTCTTCTTAGTGCTCCTGGTGAGCCACATCTTCGATCCCCCCATCTCGTGCGTCTCCCCGTGGTTTCTTTCACCGTCTCCGTTGAGACCACTGGGCGGCCGCCACGCTCCTCTTTCCCGGCGAGGCTCCGACCATGTTTGGGCCCTTCCGTGCGCACCGCATGATGCGGACGTGCACGGGCATCCTTTTGATGCCCTCCCCGCGCCAAATGGTGGTCGGGAGCTCAACTCCGGCGAGCCACCGCCGTCTGTTGAGGCCACCGGCGACTAGACGGAGAGATTAGCCTAACCCCATCCCTAACCACCCACTAACCCTCACTGACACTGGGCCCCAGTGGCTTAATTAAGCCACTGTTAATTTAATTAAATCGGGATTTAACCCCCTGAGCCTGACAGCCATGGCCCACTGGTCAGAGCCCCCCCCACGTCAGCATGACCTCATGCTGACACAATAACCCTTTTATCCAATTAAAACAATTCAGAAAAATGCAGAAAAAGATATAAACTTTGGAAAATCATAGAAAATTCATATCAAATCCAAATTGGACAAATAATATATGAAAAATGATCAGCAGAAAATAATCTATCCAAATATACAACTTTCAGCTATGTTGGAGTTGTTTTTAAAATGAGACCAGTAGCTTTTGTTATTTGGTTTAATTGGAATTAAATCAAATTAAATTCAAATGCTACTCCAACTTCGACCAATTGAATGCAAATATGATCACTTGTATATCAGAGGCATATCACACACATGATCACATGGTTTTCAAAGAACAAACAATAGCAATTGCAATTTGGTTAAATTGAAATTCATATGTGTAGTTTGAATTTGCATTTCAAATGCAATACACTTCATTTAAATCAAATGTACCACAAACCAGCACCATTCACATCATGGACAACATTATCATGTGATTTTGCATTTAAATTCAATGTTGCCCCCCTCTTGTTGATGATTGTGCCGGTAACAGTGCCTCCGAGACGGTGATCACCCCCGAAGAAGAAGAAGACCACCGTTAAACCAGTGTATCGTCGGCAAGGCAAGCAAACCCCATTGATCATGTCTATAAAATCCCACTTCCCTCTCAGTCTCGCTTATGCATGTTTAGGAGATCACCTTGTATCGATTCTACCTCATAGTTGAACCCATATCCGATGCATGACCTATCATCTTGTCACAGTAGTAGGAAAACCACAATCCTAGCTGACATAGGAGTTGCTTGATATCATGTGGCCCCTGCAACTATTAAAGCTTATTGCATGCTTAGAGTTTACAATGAGGATGCTTTTGATGTGAGTCGGGATGATAGTGAACATGGTGTTGATGAAAGTGAAACTGTGTTGGTGAATCTATCCTAATACCAGGTCAACGATGACAGGCTGTGTAGGAGTACACATTGGGTTGTCTTGTTGAACACCGCCTTAAGCACCGATTTCTTGTATGGTAATCCAAGACAAAGAGTACAACCACACATTGGGTTCACTGACCCCTCTCGGCCTAGTACCTTGATCCGTGTTGACGTCCAGGAGTCACATTAGTTCGGGCTTTCCATTTGGCATATGCATAGAAAAAGAATGGATGAAGGGTTGCATCATATAGATATGTGGGTGGATCTGTGAGACAGTGAAACCATCTGTCAAAGGTGGCGTCTCGGTTGCCTACATTGTCTGGGTCCGTATCGTTGATCCGGCCGGACTCTCGAGCGGTGAAAAACTCAGATAGTCGACTCCTGGAATAGACCGGTTGTGAGCCAAGTGTCGTGGTGAACATCCTCGCTGTCACCTCTTGAACGGTGGCAAGAAAAAGGCGGTAACCGATGGTCATGTGTGTGTACTTTACACCCTTGCAAGGTTAACAAAACTATTCGAATAGCCGCGTCCGCGGTCATGGACTACTTGGAAAGCTGTGCTTGATTATTAGACAACTTGAATGGATACTCAAAAACTCGCAAGATAAGCGTGAGTGCTATGGTGTGCTCCTCGTGGGGAAGTCGAGGAAGTAAACATAGTGGTGTATTGGATGGAGACTTGGTAGTGGACTCGTGTACGCTTCTTACCTCAAGTCTGGTACTTGTAGCACAGGACTAGCCCAGTCAAAGCTGGCAATTCTGCATATTGAAACCCCACCTCCCTTTACCTTGATACTTGAGAATGAGTAGTATAGTTCTGATGTATGTCTTCCTGAGTACGACTTTGTACTCACGTTTGCTTATTCTATGTTTTAGATGGAAACCCAGACCCCGATGGAGTCACCTTCCTGAAGCTCGACGTTGACTAAGCTAGTATAATTCCAGACAGCAGTCTGGTCCTTTGTGGTAGGGCATGTATGTTTACAAGGCTTCTCTAAGCCATTTGTTAAACTTGTCTGTACTCAGACCTAATTTGCTTCCGTTGTATGATGTAATGTTGACCACAGACATGTGATCTTTGTATAGTCTATGTGTAAGTCAATAAAGAAGTACTTTGTAGAGTTATGTGATGATACCTGCTGTTAATACTAGACATGTGTGCTGCGTGTATGATTATAACATGCAAGTCTTAATATGGTTTTTCGAGACCTTGGTTGTGATCTGGCTGGCGGTCTTTTATACACCAAGTGGCCCTTAGATGTGTCCAGCTTGGGGCATCGCGATGCGATTGCTCGTGACTCTATCACGTGCACACTTTGTTGTACGATTGAGCCCGCCCTAGACCCCGACTAAGTGATCGGGCTGGAGTCTGTTTATGTAAGGGTTATGATTCAATCGATAACATGGTTGAGGCGACTTGTCTATGAGTATGGTATTTCACCACCCATAATCATTTAGACTTGTGAGCGGGCGATGAGGACCCATCGCAGTTGATCATCCGGCCTGGATGGGATGCCCCTCACGTACGATGCTTTCCGAGAGTATTATGTGCTTGGCCTTGTCTGCTTAGACAAGTGGGTACGGCTCTCGGCTCTCCCTGTGATTGAGTTCTGACTGGAATTACATACTCATATTCCGGGTCCCGAAAGTAGATCAATATTGTGTGCTTTCTTCCAAGAATCGGCGTCCCTACATATTATTGGGTTCGGTCCTAGCGTGACTTTTCCACCCATTCTCCCCTCATTCCGCGATTCAGGAACACTAATCGGCTTAAGGTCAGGAATAAATTCAACCCAAAACTCAATTGTGACGCCCCCAAAATCAGACCGTGTACAGTAATAACCCTAACCTGTAGGGGATCGAGATAGTCTTCGCGGGCAAGATAACCCAATTTATTGATTCGACACTTGGGGACACAAAGAATACGTACATGCTTTGACAATTGAGTTGTCAATTCAACCGCACCTGAAATAAACACTTGCTTGCACAAAGGTATTAGTAGCAACTGTGATATGGTAGTGGTGGTAATGATAATAGTGGTGATAGTGATAGTGGAACAACAAAGGTAAACAACTAGTAACCAGCAGAAGGAAAACACTGTAGGCTAGGGAGATGGATGGTTGGGCGCTGCTTGGATGAGAACGAACATGTAACAAATTCTAACTTGGGAAAGGCTCACAGAAAACAAAGGATCATCTATGCAAATATCAAACATCAGGCATGTATCCCAAGGTAGTTGTACGTGCTTGCAATAAGAACTTTGCACAACATCTTTTTTCCTACCCTCCCGCTACAAACGGGGCCAAAAGGAACTTAGGGAGATTAAGGTACTCCTGTCAAAGAGCACCGGAACAAAGCATTAACACTTCATGGATACACGAAATCCTCAAATCATAGTCCATCCCCTTTGGTGTCCCAAGTTGTCACCATTGGGATCGCCGGTTCCGGACTATAATAGGTGCATACAACTCATAGATAGGATCAAGAACACCACAAATTCAAGAAACAAAAGGGTGATCAGATCTGAAATCATGGCACTCGGGCCCAAAGTGGCAAGCATTAAGAGCAACAAGTTGTAACAGAGATGATAAACACCAAGTAGATGATAGGCAACATGCCCCCAACAATATGATTGAACTATTACATGATCTAACTCATCCAATCCCTACCATCCCCTTTGCCTACAGTAGGGAATTACTCACACATGAGAGGAGAAGTCATGGAGGGGTGATGGAGAGGCGATGATGATGACGATGGCGATGATTAGCCCCTCACCGGAGGCGAATTCAGCCTCCAGATTAGCTCTCCGAGGAAGAACAGAGGGTTGCGGCGGCTCCGCGACGTACATTGGAAAAGCGACTTCTGTTTCGGGGTTTCTGCGTCGGGAGAATAAATAGGGGCCAAGGTAGGTCACCAGGGGGTGTGGGACCCAGCCAGGAGGGCAGGTGGCGCGGCCAGGGGCTGGGCCGCGCCAGGCACCCTCCTGGCTGCCCCCAGGCTTCCCTGTGGCCCCCCTTTGGCCTGGTGGAAGCTTCCGGAACGCTGATTTTTTATATATTTTTTTGGGATTTTTCCAGCGTACCTAAATGTCCAGAAAACTGCACAAAAGAAAATAGCACTGGTAACTCTGCTGAAAACAACGTCAGTCCGGGTTAGTTTCGTTCAAATCATGAAAGAATGAAGGCAAAACAATAGCAAAATTGTTTGGAAAAGTAGATACGTTTAGGACGTATCAACTCCCCCAAGCTTAGCTATTGCTTGTCCTCAAGCAATTCAGTTCAACAAACTGGACGCGACAAAGAAAACTTTGACAAACTCTTTTGCTTCATTAGATGTATATATGCATGTACTACGAAAGAGTTTAGCAAGTTTTGACACCATGCTACAAGGATAATGCATGAAGCAATTCTTCTTTCATGTAATCAGTCACAAACAAACAAAAAGTAAACAATATGCTGCTGAAAATCAATCTAAGATCACAATCACATAGCATGAACATGTCAGAGTGGTATCTCGCTAGCCTCCATGAGTGAAGAAAAACATAAATGCAGAAACTCCTCCGGAGTTTTAAAGGAGACTAGAACTTAGAACTTAAAGTAAGAAACATCACAAGCATGCAGAAGACATTGTGGTACTTTGGGACAATGCATGTTACACTAAGAATGACAATTATGCTCTCATAGTTGATGCTTTGTATAAAGGAAGGTGGAGACTCTCGAACCGTGGCTTTTGATGGCAAGGTTGAAAACCCGTGAAAGGAAGCAAAGACTAAACATGTGCCAGAGCGCTTGGTTTTGAAAACAGAGATAAAACTCTTTTGAGAGGTGCAACTTTCCAGTCAACGGTGAACGGTAAATGTCTCTCAATATCTCCCATGCCAAGCATATTAATGCCTTTTGCTTACACATGTTCCCATATCCATAAATCCTTTGATGGTGTACGGAACTTTTTATTTTGCCTCGAGGATGGAAGGAGGATATCGTTCCATCTATCATAAGCAGCATTTGGTCCATTTCACTCCATCATCAAGTATGGGGGAGATGTAACTCTCATATATTTTTTTATTGACTAGTTAAAACTTCCATCAAAATATTTTTGGCATGAAAGATATTGATTTTCCCTCACCGCACCATGAGCTTGTACGGTTACAAAGGGGAAGCTTTTGAATAAATTTCGAGATGGCACAAGAAAGTCTAAGTTAGAGTGGCCGGTAAATACCACATATAGGTACGTATGGTGGACTCAAATGGAACAACTGGGTTTAGAAAGGTGATTGTGGAAGCACAAGCAGAATTCCTCTTGGTGCTGGAGGAAGGCTAGAAAAAGACGGGGAAGCGACCAACTGGAGAGCATAACAGTCATAATCATGCAGAGCGACAAAGCAACATTGAATCGGGCATGAAAGTGATATAACTCACCCTGAAGTAAAAAGATCATCAAGGCAGAACAGATTTTGTAGTCTTAACATGCGTGAACATGTGGCAAGTCAATCCAATAATCCCCCGGAGGGAAATACCACTTCAATATGCCACACCATGAACAATGCAATGCATGTCAATCATCTCAAGCAACACATTATAAACTCTAGCTATTTGAGACTAACCATAAAGAAAGCATGAACCACTGGGAAAGCATTGTAAACATAGCACTATGTCGCTACAAGCTGGTCTCTAATCATAAGTACAGGCATATGTACAAAAGTAGAAACAAAAAGAGTTCATACCGGCTTTCCTTGTTTCATCCCTTCCGTCGATCTTCGTCATTACTGCGTTTTCACTTCCACGATCGAACGTAGGAAATTATAATCATCACGGACTCGAGATGAACTCTGAAAACAAAGCAAATTAAAGAGCAAAGGAAACATATTTTTGGGTTTTTTAAAGTTTAACGAAAGAAAAAGAAAGTAGAAATCTTTTTGGGTTTTTTGCAAACTAGAAGAACAAAGAAGAACAGACAAAAACTTGCAAAAAGATAAAAGCGAACCAACGGTAGATACAAAGGAAAGGGGAGGAGATCACGTACTCCCCCAAGCTTAGGCTTTGGCTTAAATTGGGCTCTTCTACTGTGGTCCCGCGGAGCTTCCTTCTCCGGGGTAATGGTAATCCCACGGGTTGTATGAGCCCTCCGGTGCGTACACTGAAGTCCTCGGATCCTCCCACGTGGAAGAGGAAGGTCCCGCCCCCCATCCAGAGGAAGACCCTTCACCCCAGGGGGTGACGGTCTCCTCCTGAACTGGTGGATATACCACGTGCTCCTCCTCGTCTGGCTCGACCCCCTCCGTGGGGTCGTGAAACTGGTATCTCCCCGTGATCTCATCAAACTCGGCCACTAAAAAACGAAATCCGTTCCTGCGAGAAAAATCAAACACAAGTGGTGCAGGTAGACGGACAGAGCGTTCCACACCGTATTTAAACCACAAAACATAATCAAGTGCATAGCGGTCAGAGGCCTTAGTAACAAAGAAATGCCTCTTCATGGCAGCCAAGTCAAGGCTAACAAAAGGAAAGACTGTATCATCTGGGCGCGGTTCTACTTGGAGAAACTGCAAAAGTAGTGTGGCATAGACGCCACCAAAGAGGTCCCCCTTGTTACTATTAGTAGCAAGGCGTTTCGCGATAAGAGAACCCACATGATACTCGTGCTTCCCTGAGAGGGCATTCGCCATGATAGCAGTATCAGGCGTAGAAGTTTTGCTCGTGTTGTCTCGAGCCAACACTCCTCCAGCAATATAATAGGCGAAATACCTGAGGTGAGGGAACATAATGTTGGAAATCTTCTGACAGTTGGATGCCCTCACTTTAGTGTTACAGAACGAGTCGAGGAGGGTGTTGAGTGCAACAGTTTGGACATTTTTCCTCTTCTTCTTCTCGAGCAAGCCTGGCAAACCTAAAGCTTCACAAAATGTACTCATAGGCATGGTCAACAACCTTTCATAAAGTCTAAACATCACAGTATCATTGTCAGGATAAAACCTGAAAATGTTAACAAAAATAGCGGTGAGTGTCTCGTACTATGGTACATGGCTCGTAACAAGCCGTGCTAAACCTGCATGGGCACACAGAGAATAGAACTCTTCTCGTATGTCGGCATCCTCCATGAAGTCTTCACATGGAAATGCCATAGCTCTTGCAGGTGACGCGTCCAACATCTCCATGGGTGCGCTATCTTCATTATAGCTCACCCTCGTGGCCGAAGGTGAAGCTGCGGAACGCGTAACACGGCTAGAGCGCTCGGGCTTCTTCTTCCCAAGCCACATTCCTAGCCTCTCCATTTCTGAATTTTTTAACAATTCACAAAAACGAGGATTTAAGCAAAACTAGTTTGGGCAAAACATTCTACTTACTTTACCAAGGCTCAAACTAGCAAAAAAACTTGAAAAATAAATTTCTACACAAACATTTAAGCTCAACTAAACAGCACCAAGAACCACTAAATACTCACTAATGAAGCCACCAACTAGAAAACTAATTGGAGGGGTGAGGGAGTCACATACCAGAGAATATTTGTCCCAAATTTCAGCTCAAATGAGTGGTTGTAGAGGGAGATCGAAGTTCCGTGGTCAAGAACAACAAGAACACAAAACCAGAGCAAGAACACGAGTTTTCGGGGTGAAAGAGAGAGAGAGAGTGGAAGAAAATATGCCAGCAGGGGGTGCCTGTGGGCCCTAGGAGGGTGGGTGGCGCGGCCAGGAGCTGGGCCGTGCCACCTGGCCTCCTGGGCCAGGGGTGGACCCCCTGGCCAGCCACAGGTACTCCCCGATGGCTTTTTACCTGGAAATTTTATTTTGAACTTTCTGGAATTTTCTGGGCAACTTCACTGTAGAGAATTTTTCAAAGTTCCAAAAGCAGCAAAAACTTTCATGAATTTGAGACAAAAGTTAGAACAAGTGAAGTTTTAAACAAATACTTGGGTAGAGCAAGGAGAATAAAAGCTAAAGGAAATGAAAACTTAACAAGCTCAACTTTTTTACTTATATAAAACTTGCTAGTTAGCAAGGTTGATCAAGTCTTACCAACACACCGGTGATATATAGCGCAGAAAGTCTCGCCTCTTATGAAGTGATCATTGCACTCTAACTTTAATGGACATGGTCCCCACCATAATTGTTTTTTATTTGTGGTAAACATGTAGTGGACAATCCCATTCTCCAATCTTCACGGTCTCGATATTCTCAATGGAGTTAAGGCCATGCCTTTTGTCGATTTTCTTCGGAAAATACACCGTGTGTTCTTTGTCATTTACGTTGAAGGTAACCTTCCTTTTATTGCAATCAATAATGGCACCTGCAGTGTTAAGAAAAGGTCTACCAAGGATAATGGACATGCTCCCATCCTCTGGCATGTCAAGCACTATAAAATGAGTAAGTATTAAGCAATTGACAACTTCAACAGGAACATCCTCACAAATACTGATCGGGACGGCCGTGGACTTGTCGGCCATCTGAAGAGAAATATCTGTAGGAATTAGTTTCTCTAAACAAAGCCTTTTGTAGAGAGAGAAGGGCATAACACTCACTCCTGCACCAAGATCACATAAGGAAGTTCTAACATAATTATTCTTTATGGAGCAAGGAATGGTGGGTATACCTGGATCACCGAGCTTCTCAGGAATCTTACCACTGAAAGAGTAGTTACAAGCATAGTAGATATTGCCTCATTAGGGACTTTTCTTTTATTAGTAACAATATCTTTCATATATTTTGAGTAAGGAGGTAATTTAATAGCATCAGTCAAAGGAATTTGAATAAAAAGAGGTTTCATCCACTCACAAAACTTGTTATAGTGCTCTTCTTCTTTGGATTTGACAGACTTTCTTGGGAAAGGCATGGGTTTCTATACCCATGCTTCTCGTTCCTTCCCGTGTCTCCTTGCAAGGAAGTCTTCTCTAGTATACTTCTTGCGCTTATTGGGTGCTTCTTCTTCACGAACCTCGGGTGGATCATTCTTTTCAATATCTTTTTCAGGTTCAGCACCGTCTTCAGTCTCAGCATCGGATGTAGATATGCTGTTTGGATCCACAGCTTGTTCTTCTTCTTCTATAGGATCATTGGAATTGTCAGCTTCCTTGTGTTTCTTTTTCTCCTTCTTCTTCTTTGGGGAGCTAACAATTTCTTATTCCTGCACTTGAGAATCTTTCTCGATCCTCTTTGGATGCCCCTCTGGATAAAGAGGGTCCTGGGTGTGTGTGCCACTCCGGGTCTTTATACCGCAAGCTTGTCAATTTTCCTGTTTGGCAATATTAGCAAGCAAATCTTTTTGCACATTAGAAATTTGTTCAAGTTGAGTTTGAACCATATGAAAATGCTTCACAAGACATTTAACATCATTAACTGTTCTTCCTAGAACATCAAGCAAACTTTTGATAGCAAGAGTATTATCATGCAACTGACCTTGTATCTTCTTATTGAAGTGATTCTGCTTCATAATAAAATTATCAAGATCATCTAAACATTGGTCAGGAGGTTTACCTTTAGGGATTTCACTTGCATTGAAATCTAAAAGAGAGTGTACTTCTACCCTAGGTGGGTGAGTGGTAGGCTCACAAAGCTTCTCAATTGGAGGTAGATTCTTCATGTCGTTAGCTTTAATACCTTTCTCTCTTATGGACTTCTTTGCTTCTTGCATATCTTCCGGGCTTAGGACTAGCATGCCCCTCTTCTTTGGTGGTGGAGGTGGTTCATGCACGGACCAATCTTCATGGTTTTTGGCAATTTTTACCATCAATTCTTCCACATCGTCCGGTGTTCTTTTCCTGAAAACACAACCAGCACAACTATCTAGGTAGGATTTAGACCCATCGGTTAGACCACCATAAAATATATCAAGTAATTCATTTTTAGGGATTTCATGTATCGGTCTAGCCTTTAGCAAACTGCAAAATCTCCCCCAAGCTTTAGGGAGATGCTCATCCTGCAACTGTTTAAAGTTATAAATTCTTTGTAAAGCAGCATGTTGCATATGAGCAGGAAAATACTTATCAATGAAAGATATAGCCATATCTTGAGGACTCTGAATGGAACCACATGGTAGTGAATGGTACCATGCTCTAGCATCTCCTTTCAAGGAAAAAGGAAGAAGCTTGGTCACATAAAAGTTCCGGATCCTTTCATCTGTGGTAAATAAGACGCCTAACTCGGTGAGTTTGGTCAGGTGCCTGATAGCATCATCATTTTCTCTGCCATAAAAGGGATCAACTTCAACTGTGGATATAAGTGAAAGGTCAACAGAGAAATCATAATCAGGATCAGTGATGCATATAGGAGACGTAGAAAAAGTAGGATCAGGAGTAAACTTGTTCTTCAGGGAGTGCTTCGCTAGCAACTTCTTTATGGTAGAAGGGTCGGAATCAGCACATTCATTAAGCTCCCTGCATAAATCATCATCAAGTATAACATAATCGTCCTCAAGGAGTTTCTCCTTAAGGCCAGCAAGGTCATGAATTTTTCCAATAGGTGTTTGGGTAACGGGAATTTCAACACCTGAGAATCGGGCAGCAGCAACAATCTGTTCTTCTATAAAAGAACCAATTGAACCTGTAGTCTCAAAAGTAGTAGAAGCATCATCAAAAGTATCTGACATATTGCCAGACTCAGCAGAAGTAGCATGTAACTGAGGTGAATCAAACTGACTCATAACCGAAGGTGAATCAAGTTTAGCACTAGTACTAAGAGCAGTACCTTGTCTCGTACGGGATGGTAAGATCGGAACTTTAGGGTCTCCCTTCTTACCCATAGTGGATAACGTGCAACAGGTAGGATACTTCGAGTAGACCTTTAAATAAAGCTATGGTCCCCGGCAACAGCGCCAGAAAATAGTACTTGATAACCCTCAACTGTAGGGGATCGAGATAGTCTTCGCGGGCAAGATAACCCAATTTATTGATTCGACACTTGGGGACACAAAGAATACGTACAGGCTTTGACAATTGAGTTCTCAATTCAACCGCACCTGAAATAAACACTTGCTTGCACAAAGGTATTAGTAGCAACTGTGATATGGTAGTGGTGGTAATGATAATAGTGGTGATAGTGATAGTGGAACAACAAAGGTAAACAACTAGTAATCAGCAGAAGGAAAACACTGTAGGCTAGGGAGATGGATGGTTGGGCACTTCTTGGATGAGAACGAACGTGTAACAAATTCTAACTTGGGCAAGGCTCACAGAAAACAAAGGATCATCTAGGAAAATATTAAACATCAGGCATGTATCCCAAGGTAGTTTTACGTGCTTGCAATAAGAACTTTGCACAACATCTTTTGTCCTACCCTCCCTCTACAAACGGGGTCAAATGGAACTTAGGGAGATTAAGGTACTCCTGTCAAAGAGCACCGGAACAAAGCATTAACACTTCATGGATACACGAAATCCTCAAATCATAGTCCATCCCCTTTGGTGTCCCAAGCTGTCACCATTGGGATCGCCGGTTCCGGACTATAATAGGTGCATACAACTCATAGATAGGATCAAGAACACCACAAACTCAAGAAACAAAAGGGTGATCAGATCTGAAATCATGGCACTCGGGCCCAAAGTGGCAAGCATTAAGAGCAACAAGTTGTAACAGAGATGATAAACACCAAGTAGATGATAGGCAACATGCCCCCACAATATGATTGAACTATTACATGATCTAACTCATCCAATCCCTACCATCCCCTTTGCCTACAGCAGGGAATTACTCACACATGAGAGGATAAGTCATGGAGGGGTGATGGAGAGGCGATGATGATGATGATGGCGATGATTAGCCCCTCACCGGAGGACAATTGAGCCTCCAGATTAGCTCTCCGAGGAAGAACAGAGGGTTGCGGCGGCTCCGCAACGTAGATTGGAAAAACGACTTCTGTTTTGGGGTTTCTGCGTCGGGAGAATAAATAGGGGCCAAGGTAGGTCACCAGGGGGTGTGGGACCCAGCCAGGAGGGCAGGTGGCGCGGCCAGGGGCTGGGCCGCGCCAGGCACCCTCCTGGCTGCCCCCTGGCTGCCCTGTGGCCCCCCTTTGGACTGGTGGAAGCTTCCGGAATGCTGATTTTTTATATATTTTTTTGGGATTTTTCAAGCGTACCTAAATTTCCTGAAACCTGCACAAAAGAAAACAGCACTGGTAGCTCGGCTGAAAACCGTGTCAGTCCGGGTTAGTTTCGTTCAAATCATGCAAGAATGAATGAATAACAATAGCAAAAGTGTTTGGACAAGTAGATACGTTTAGGACATATCATACAGTAATCATACACGCAAGGTACACGATCGAGATCAGGGACTCACGGTAAGATATCACAACACAACTCAACAAATAAAATAATACAAGCTGTTTAATACAAGCCAGGGGCCACGAGGGCTCGAATACAACAACTCGAGAGCACAAAGTTAGCGGAAGCAATAGTATCTGAGTACAGACACAAGAATACAAGATGGCCTTAAGAAGGCTAGCACAAATAACAACAGATCGAAAAGGCGAGGCCTCCTGCCTGGCAACCTCCAAACTATTCCTGGTCAACGGGGAACTCGACGTCGTAGAAGGCATCAGGGATCTTCATGTTGCGGTGGTCGGCATCGGGGATCTCCTGCTCCTAGACTCCAAGGCTCCAACGTCGACTGTAGCGGCTGATCAGGCAAAAAAAAGGGGGAAATAAAGCAAGGGTGAGTATCTAGCATACCCGCGAGTCTTACGTCCGCTACTAAGCATTTATGCATTTGTATCAAATGGAAAGGGGAGGCTGTATATAGTGGACTGCAAGGTAGAAATCAGAATAAGGGTTAGGGTATGAAATTAGGACTATCAAAGACTAGCATCTTCTGACGTGTCTTGCAGCATGAGAAGAGAAACATCCAACAGTTCAATAACATGAATGTAATAACAATGTAGCAGAAGTTGCTGCAGCATTGTATAATAGTAAGTTGTAATAATTAATAATAATAATGCCTCCGAGTTCCCTTCCTGGACTCCCTGCGAGGAAGAAGACCCGGAACCATAGAGTTTAATAGTAGTAGTTCGTAGTGGTAAGATCCAGCTTCAACATAAAGTGTCCTGTTACCGTGGACACGACTATTTTAATAGATTAATCTTCCCTGCAGGGGTGCACTGGCGTGAATCTACGACGCTCGGATCTCCAGGGTGGCATACACCTTGTTAGGGAACAACCCACCGAAGCTATCCGACACAAAGTAGCCCATCCTTCGGCAATCAATAGAGAGGTCATCCGCCAGACTATATCCTATGTACGCCGGGCTTTGTACCCTAACCCGAACGTACTCCTGCACGATGCGTGACTGGCCGTTGAAGCAAAATCAAATCAAATAAAAATACACCGCTCGAGCAAGAGAAGACAACACCAGTTCCCGGCAATCATCCCGTGATACTGCTGACGTCTTAAGACCCTCGAACGAGACTACGATGCAGGGGAGCCCACACTCCTCGTCCCACGTGTAGGTAGTGCGTACAAGCCAAAAAGGCTACTCAAGACATCCGTCGAACCATTTAGCATTTTAATTAACCTGTGTGACAAGCGTTATTGTTGCCTCGACTTAAATGACCCGCGGACAACGACAGCAGTCAAGACCACCAGTACATCGGTGCCTGCCCTGTCGTCCCAGCAAGTCTCTGCGGTTACCAACAAGGTGAACCATCTCCTTACCTTATCTCGCGTGTGCTCTTGGTAGATCTCGACTTTCGTGGTTTGGTAACTCCCGCGAGATACGAGCAGGGGCCAAGCACGCCAGTAATGTCGGTCGTACCCTCCCTATCGTTCCCGATGCAATAGCGCTCGCGGTCACCGTTGGGTCGCCCGACTTCTTACCTTAAGGACAACCGGGGATCAGGCTCCTAGGGCGGCTATACGGAGTCAGCAACGAGTGGAGTATGAGGATTACTCCTTGATAGCTCACACTTGAAGGTGGCTCGTCAGAGCCGAGCTAGGGGGCCTTAGGCGGTGTCTGCATTGTACCGTACCTGTGAAGTTTATAATAAGTTATACCCGCGTTCACTCCCCTGAGTGATCACGGCCCGCTATCTAATCCTAGCTAACAATGCGCATGACTCACTGTTGAAAAAAATCATAATTATAATATGCAGCATAGGATAAAGGAAGGTACATAAAGGGTCGACAAAAACAGGCTATGCAATTGAATAGGATTGTAACGTAGCAGCAGCAGTAACAATGCCTAGTGCAAGAAATATACGGAAAGATAGGCGATATCTGGGGAAGAGAATGGCTCTGCTTGCCTAGAAGCTCGGTTGTAGGGGTACGGTCGTCGTCGACGAAGTATTCGTACCCAGCAGTGATGTAGTCGGCGGTAGCAGCGGGGTCTACCGGAGAATAAAGGGGGGAGAAACAATAAATACACAACAATAATAGCAATACAAATACAATACATGGCGAACGCAATTATTAACGGTGTTCTAACGCAGGGCACAGTGTTAGGGTCGAAGCGGGAATTCATCCGGGGATGAAATACCGGCTGTGGGTGATTATATGGCCCGGAGGGGGGAAGGTTCCATCTCTGTAGTGTCGTGAACATCTGACAGACATGTGGAAAGTGTATCTGTGATCATTGATGCATTCCGAATAACTTTTATGTTCAGAACAAATCCATCCGAAAAGTTTTACCGGTACCGGGTAATTACCGGACAGACGGTCCGGAGGGGGAAAGTCTCGGGTTCGGTATGTTAGAGGAGTGCGGTGGGAATGCGGGTAGCTTATTCGGAACGGTTGCATTTTTGTGAGCAACTTTGATGTATAAAGTTTTTCTATCGGAGCTACGGCTTAAAAGATATTGAATTTCAAAGTTTTATTCAATTTAAAAGAATTTCTGGAATTTCTTTTATTATTAAATTATAACATTATCCATAAGTCTGTTGACTTGGTCAATCTGATAGGGGACCCACATGTCAGTCTCACAGTAAATAAAACAATTTATTGAATTTAAATAACAGTGGGGTCCCACATGTCATAGGCACATTGTTATAACTGTAATTTAATTATCTAATTAAACCAGTGGGACCCACCAGTCAGGGAGACATGTACTAATATCCAATTTAATTAACAGTTAAAGGTCCGGGGCCCACTAGTCATTCACATAGGGGGGGTTATATCTCTATTTGTGTTTAATCTAATGTTAATTAGAGGGGCATGGGCCTACTGTCATTGCCTAGGGGGGTTGTTTGATCCTGTTCTTATTAACAGGGGGCGCTAGTCCTGGGGATAACCCAGTCGTGTGCCCGCCGGCGACCACGGCACGACGGTGCTGGCCGTTCCGGCGAGGGTGGGGGATGCGGCTGCGGTGGGGGCCAGCGTGGCGAGGGGCGTTGTGCGTTGGCCAGGGGGCGCGGTGCAGGGGGTGGGTGCTACCGTGGGTGCCGCGGCCATGGTGAGCACGGTGGCGGCTGAGCCGAAGCACAACGAGGCACGGGTGCGGGGATGTCAGGAGATGCAGCGCACAGTGAACGGGCACGCACGAGCGGCATCTACAAGGCGGTTAGAGCGCGCCGGGCACGGGCAGAGGCACGACTAGAGCGTGCCCGGCCATGGCGGCTACGGAGGGGGAACGACTCCACGGGGATGGCCACGACGAGCACCAATTCGAGCGTGGACTGATGAAGAAGGCGTAGGAGCTCACCAAGAGCTTGAGGATGCACTCGAGGAGGCTGGGGGAGCGGCGACAGCGACGCAATCGCCGGCATTTGCCGGAGGCCGGCGATTAGGAGAATCACTCGATTCTCCACAAGCAAGGAGTTCCGCGTCGAATTGCAACTCGTGGGAGATGTGGACGAGGCCGGCGAGGCGGCTAGACAAGGCGGCGCGGCCTGGCATGGACGTTGGCCACGGGGAGGACGACGAAGCGGCCACGGTGGCGCACACGGGCGGCGGCGAGAGAGAACAGAGGGGCGCAAGGGGAAGGAGGGGAAAAGGGCAGGGGGCGGCAAGGTTTCTCGCTGGGGGAGCCGGGGGCTCGAGGCCGTCTTATCCCCGCCGTCGATCGTGGGATCGCCGCCACGGCGGCTCGGTCGGCCATGGAGCCGGGGGATGCTCGCCACGCAAAGGTGGAAGAAGTTGACAACGTGGAGGGGATGGGCTGGGAGGTTGGGCTGGACTCGGCCTAGTGGGTGGGCCTTGCTCTAGGGTGGTAGATAGGAATTTTTCCCATTTAATGCTTTCTTTTCTTTATTATTTTCTGTTTTATTTTTGTTTGGCAACCAAAAGACTTTTGTAAAATATGTGACAAGCTATAGTATTATTGTTACACCAAACTTTGGTGCCACAAAAAGTTTTGCTCACGAATAAATTCATTTGAATATTACTATTTATTTTAAAGTGTTAAATGGTGTTTTCTAGCTATTGTTTTTATTTCTTTATGATATTAAAACATTTAATAAATCCCCATTTCATTTTTGATATGAGATACTGATTATTTGGCATTTAATAAAATTGTTGGCACCATTTTTGGAACAACTTTATTTTCCCACATTGTTTTGAATCTCCAAAAGAGTTTGGATTTGAACCAGACTTGATCAAGGGTGATTATACCTTGCTTAAACATCATGACATGGCAATTATCGAGGTGATTACTGTAGCGTGACACCCAGGGTGTTACATCAATGAACTCCTCTGTTTGATGGCCCATGGAGATGCTTCCTTCTGGCTTAGCACGGTTACGAACATATTTATTTAAGACTCCCATAAACCTCTCAAAGGGGTACATATTGTGTAGAAACACAGGACCCAGAATTGCAATCTCGTCGACTAGGTGAACCAGGACGTGCGTCATAATATTGAAGAAGGATGGTGGGAACACCAACTCAAAACTGACAAGACATTGGACGAAATCATTTTGTAACCTTCGTAGGCTTTCTGGACCGATTACCTTCTGAGAAATTGCATTGAGGAATGCGCATAGCTTCACAATGGCTAATCGAACATTTTCAGGTAGAAGCCCCCTCAATGCAACCGGGAGAAGTTGCGTCATAATCACGTGGCAGTCATGAGACTTTAGGTTCTGAAACTTTTTCTCTGCCATATTTATTATTCCCTTTATATTCGACGAGAAGACATACGGGACCTTGATACTGAGCAGGCATTCAAAAAATATTTCCATCTCTTCTTTGGGAAGAGCATACGGGACCTTGATACTTTCCCTAATATTCGTTGATTGGTGTTTTGGAATTTTATATTTAAAATAAATCCAATAAATTAAAAATGAGAGAAGGTAATATGACTCCTTCATTATAAAAGAAAGTTGGAAATGTTTTAATGTGATTTTATTTTAATTGGAGTTATTTAAATAATTTTTCATTAAAAAATTATAATAACTTGAGGGAAGATAAAATGACTTCTTCAAAAGAAAATGGAGTGGGAATTATTAAAATAATTATTAGAGATTTTTGTTGATTTTTGAAATATTTAATAACTAAATAAAGTCATTGAAAAATGTCTTTATTTTTATTTATCTTTTTGGAAAATATGTTCATTGCATAATTTTCTTTAGATTATTTGATGAATTTAGGAATTTATTTCATATTTTCTGATTTTTGGTTGATTTTTTTTGCCTACAAATAGAATTATAGGATTTTTCTTTTGCCTTTTTTTTGGAAAACCCTAGCGGGACCCGCCGAGTCGCCGCTTCGGACCGCCGCCGCCGGCCAACCCGCAACCGGAGCGCCGCCGCACCACCCGCCGCCAGGTCTTGCGCCTCCCGCCCGCAAAGGAGCTCTGTCGCCAGCCGGCCACGCCGCGCAACCACCTCCGTGCGTAGGTCGCGCCATCCCGCGCAATGCCCCCGCGCCGCCGGAGCCCACGCCGACCATCGCCGGAGCCGCGCCTCCATGCGCCTTCCACCGCCGTGCCCTGGGCCGCCACCTCTAGGACGCGCCGTCCGCTGCCTACCCTGTCACCGGCCGGCCGCGACCTCGCCGGAGCAGGGCCGGAGCGCCGCCGCCGCCATTTTTTTTCCTGGTGAGCACCCTCGGCCATTGGATCTTGATCCTATGGTCCAGATCTGGTCAACCGCCTCTAGGGACCCGATCGCTTTTATGGAAAAACTTTATTTGCGATCGAGTCCTTTCTGCAGAAAACACCCCGGATGCCGTTTCCGCAATATTTCTTAAAACGTGTGAGAATCAGGTGAAACTTTTTCCTACGCACTCGTCTTGTTCTGTAGTTTAGCATGGAATCAACTTTGCACACCTTTGCACACTTTTGAATTTGAATTCATTCAAATTTAAATTCAACTTCCGGAGGCCGTATCTTTTATACCGTTGATCCAATTCAATTGATTCCTTTTGCATAGGATCACTCATGTCATATAATTTTTGTCCAGATCATTTGTACACCATATTCACTACTGGAATTCAGAAGTTTGCCGTCTGCCATGGTTGTCGGCAAACATATACAAAGCGGACGGCAAAGCGTTCGTCAGCCATTTGTTCGGCAAAGAGGTGTTTTGCCGTCTGCTTATAATCGACGGACGGCAAAGACTTTGCCGTCTGGGTTTTTACTGAGGCAGACGACAATGTGTAAATTACACATGTTTATTTGTATGTGGGTCCGATGAACATTAAGCAGACGGCATAAGTTTTTTTAATTAAAAAAAATGTTGCTCGGCTCCGTTTTGGTTCTAGCCCACACCGCCCATTCTGTTATGTTCTGGTTCTGGCCCACAACGTTCGTTCTGTTACGTTCTCGTTCTAGCCCACAACCCCCATTCTAGGCCTGGAGCGTGGCCGGCGAAGGTGAGGCGGTCGGGGAGGCAGCCGGTGGGAGGCGGGTCCAGCATAGCGGCCGATGAGCGCGGAAGGCTAGGGCGGTTGTCGGGAGGCGGGGCCAGCAGCGTGGCCGGCGAGCGCGGAAGGCGAGGCGGAGCTGTTGGGTGGCGGGGAACGACCGTCCAGAGGTGGCGCGTGGCAGATGGAAGGGGCGGCCGGCTGATGGAGCGGCTGGAGCAGCCGGCTGGGGCGGCGGTGTGGCCGGTGCAACTGGAGGGGGAGGGCGGCTGGGGCGGCCAGGGAGGCGGCCGGTGGAGGCGAGGCAGTCGGGGAGGCGGCCAGCGAGAAGGCCATCGAGGTGGGGGCGTTTAGTGTGGGCGAGGCGGCCGATGGGAACGAGGTGGGCGGCCGGTGTGGCGACCGGCCGGTGAGGGGAGGAGGCCGACAAGGTGGGGGAGAGACCAGCGGTTAGTGGGGGGAGGCGGCCAGCGAGGCGGCCGACCGGTGTGGGGCGGAGGAGGCTGGCGTGGGAGCAGGAGGCCGACGAGGGGTGGTGTGGTGTGGTGTGGTGCGGTGGGTGGGTTGTCAGAGGATAAGGGAGAGAGATACAGAGGGGGTGGGGTGGTTTTTTTTAATTAGTTGGTGGGGCTGGTGGGGTGTGGGGTTGGTGGGCTAGTGCCACGTCAGAGATCCGTGTGAGGGCTTTCCAGCCAATAGAAAATCAGTTGTTATTTTTTTGTTTCTTTACCTGATGAAATTTGATATAAATAACTATGTTAATAATTCAAAAAATAAATAAAAAGAATCCACGTTTTATAGGAATCATAAAACAGCACCACACCAAATTTTATATTGTTTCGACATTGTTTGCATTTTCAAAAAAATTAAAAATAATACAATTATTTTCCTTTGAACACAGGGGTTTGCCATGCGTGGAAAAAACCAGACGGCAAAGACCAGCTTTGCCATGCGTGGGAAAAAACCGGACGGCAAAGACCAGCTTTGCCATGCGTGAAAAAAAACCAGACGACAAAGACCCGCTTTGTCATGCGTGGCAAAAAACTAGACAGCAAAGACCCGCTTTGCATTGCGTGAAAAAAAACAGACGGCAAAGTTGGCTTTTCCATCAGCAAAAAATTAGACGGCAAAGACCCTCTTTGCCTTCCGCCCCGATAAAAAGTAGACGGCAAAGAAAAGACACATGGAAATTCAGAGAATTGCAGTAGTGATTCAAATACTTTTTGTTCTGTTTGAATTTAAATTTAATTCAAACTTCAACCAACTATAACCCGTGCTGTAGTATTCCGTTTCACGTGATTCTTTTTGCATATTGGATCACATGTAATATTCTATCCGCAATATCCACGCACCTTTCACATTGGCATGATGTTCACCTTGAATTCATAATGCCTTTGGTCATAACCTTTGATATCAATAATTCTTTTTCCGTTGACTCACTCGAGTTCACGTTCAACTATCACCTTCGAGAACGTCGACACTTATACCGTGTTAAGCCGAGTTGTTATTGTTGCTAAACTTTATTATGTTTGATTTGTTGATCTTTTGGTTCCTTTTGGTGTGATTGTGTTGGTGTTCGGGGCAGTAAACACAAATTTTTCCTTGACCTACGATACCCAATCCCAAGACCTATGCTATGAACGTGGTTGGTGTAGTCGTACAGAAATGGATCACATACCAGTATGTAGTCCGTTAAGAGGGAAACGTTCCCGCATGAACGTGGTTGGTGTAGTCGTACCGGCAATCCCCGATGCCGCGCAGATCCACGATGACTCCTGTAGCCACCCGATCCTTGCGGACCGATGACGGGATTACGTCCCCGTCGGAACGTTGCTGATGAAGACCTCGCGATCCGGCCACGACGATGAAGTAGCACCACAAGTTTAGTGCCTCGCGGGATTATACACATACAGTATACCCGACGTCCCTCCGGGCTCCGAACCAGTAGAGCAGCGGAAAGAAGATGGATTCGGATCCCGATTCCAGCAGCACGACGGCGTGCGTATAGTGGATAAATCCCCAACCCAGAGCAGCCTCCAAACAAGGGGAGTCCGCTCAAAGGAAGGAGAAAGAAGGGAGAGAGATGAGAAACTTTTCTCAAAAATTCATGATTAAAAGGGCACCCCTACCCCTCCTTATATAGGCCAAGGAGGGGTGCCTCCTCCCCTCAACTTCCCATGTGGGACTAATCCCAAGGGGAGGGGGGTGGCGCACCAATAAGGGGGGTGGGCCCCCTCATGGCGCCATGGCCCATGGGGGAAGACTCCCTCTCCCCCTAATGGGCCCTATGAGGCCCATATGCCTTTTAATTCATTTTTAATTATATTTAAATACATTTTAATATTTCATTCAGATAATTAAATAATAAAACATATATTAAACATTATTAAATATATTTTGAACCTTTCAAAATATCCGGAACAACTTCCGGCCTTCATCGGAACAATTCCGGTCATCACCGGAACAATTCCGGTGTTCTCTCCAATTTCTTCGGTGATCCCGAATCAATCCTTACTGCGTCGAGTACCCTTAAGTGTAACACCCTACGGTCCGGGAAACAGCAGACATGATCAAGACAACTCTCATTGATCAATGACTAATCAATTGGACCTGGATACAATCCTTGATAGCCCCTGCGCTTCCATCGAATGAACTTCAATCGCTGTTGGATCCGTTAACCGTGTGCATGTTCCCTTTGTCCCATGGTACTTTTCTTGTCCGAGGTTTGATCATCGGTATCCAATATACCTAGTCCGTCCTCGTTCTCAACAAACAAGTTTACTCGTTCCCGTGATATTACAACTCCGTGACCTAGTCACACGTTTGCAAACTTTATGATGTAACATCACCGAGTGGGCCCAGAGTACCTATCCGTCACACGGTCGGACAAATCCCGCTTTGATCTATTTGCATACTCATCAACCATCTATTTTGGAATACCCAAAGTGCACCGTTATAGCCAGCATATTTCAGTCAGGCGGTGGGATACAAATCAAAGTCTCCTCATAGATGACAATTACGTATGATCATTACGGTCAAAGGATCTGGTCACTACGTTATAGTTATCGCAATGTCGAACTATGTGACTTGATCACATCGCAACACTTCTGGTGGGTGTATTTCCATTATATCATTATCCAATGATACGACTCCATTGTCAACAGACGCCATTGTCTCATGATCAGGAAACCTTGATCATCAATCGCCCAATGGACTAGTATACTAGGGTTTACTAGGGACCTGGTTGTTTGTATACCACACCTGTATTAATGTTTCCGCTTAATACAGTTCTAGCATAGTATCAAACGTATTATGAACTAATGGAATATGCTCGATAAAACATATTTTATTTGCCTCTAGGGCACATTCCCAACAGTCTCCCACTTGCACTAGAGTACAAATAATCTAGTTGCATTTTCTCTGGATCATAACTCCTTATTGATCATGCTTGCCCGTGGAAGAGGTTGTATCAACGGTCTGGGTACCATTCAGAACCGTATGTCCTTTTGCAAATCATAATGTCACCTAATTTGAAATTCCTTCATTATCCACTATAATGATGAGGTATATATATTTGGCGGTGAAATGAGACTTCGTTTGCTGTGTCACAGCAATGACATCCGGTGGGTCACGCGGACTTTCCCATAGTCATGCACACTTGAAACTCACTCAATCAGAAGTCGAACTTCTTAAGCCATAATATAACTCCTGCTACTTCTAAAGCAGCCACATCAATGTAGATTCAATCCTTAGTGCATTGTATGCAACTTTGATGTCGAACCATGTTTCTTTCAACTTAGGCATTCATTAGTATGATATCTCAATTTTCTAGGTTAGTGTCAAAACTTGAACCAGCATAACATTTATGGTCAAGTCCACTATCCTTTACAAATTTGAGATGTATTCTCAGTTCTCTCCAGACACTGAAGGATAAACTTAACTCTTTGTTCAATGATTTACTCATAAATCATATCACAACATGTTCTTACTACTAAGAACTTGGGTCACATTACGTCGAGTACATAACTCTGGTTTTATATGAAAGAACCTATGACAAAGGCATAGAGGATCCAGCACATCCATTTCTTTCATTAACCATTAACCATTGTTCTTGTACTGAGATTAACTCAATACTTCTCTTGGATATACAAGTAAGGACCACTTCTTGACTTGTCCCATTCTGAACTCCTTCAGAATCTTATCCAGGAAAGTATTACGACTCAATGTTATTAAACACATATCTATCTTAATAGATCTTCAATGCTTAATACTTTATTCATCTTCATTTATGAACGATTCAAATAATCATTAACACAAACTGCACCATTCATAATATGTTATCCATATATGAGAATGTTATCATGCTCCCACTCAAATATGTCATGCACATATTAAGTTATAGGATAACACTCATATTGCTCCCACTCAAATATGTCAGCCACATATAAGACAAGGATAACATCCACATGGCTCCAACTTAGATATGTCAGACACATATTAAGTTCAGGATACTAACCACATGGCTCCTACTCAAATATGTCATTTACATATAAGGCTAGGATAATACTCCCATAGCTCCCACTCAAAATATGTCGTCTACATATATCAAGTTTCAGGAAACTATTCAGCTCCCACTCAGTTTCATGCAAATGCATGTTTCCTCGATATTTTGGCTAAGTCCAAAATCCTTTGATCATTCATCAAATCGAGAATTCAGTTTACGAGACACTAGTATTCATATGTTTTTCCAAAACCTTCTGGTTGTACCAATTACAACACTTCTTCAAATACAGGATTTGAGGAAGTCACGGTATTGATAACAATCCTGGATCAATCGTAGTGAATATCCCTTTGACTCAAGCATTGCTACACATTGTAGTCAACCCATTGAATTTGTCAGAAACAATCTTTGTGACAAACCAATCTTGACGTCCCTTTGATGTTCACATTTATTCCTCATAACTCTGAAGTTATTGTGAATATCAAGTAAGCTCCTTACTTGATAAGATTCAAGCAATCTTAAATGTAACTCAACATAGGATTTTATGACTCATAGTCATATCTCGTACTTAGGTCCACCATCGCTTCTTTGTAGTTCGTAGGAATGTCTTGTTCCATTAACATGACAAGTCAATCATGAATATCATTTTTCATCAAGGGCAAATATATATTCTTGAGTCCTACCTTTCTCAGTAAAAGCTCCCATCAGAAAAATCATGATCATTATCATTAGTTTCTCCTCTTATTGTAGAGATTTGCTTCCAGAACATATTCCGTTGCACTACTCTGACATTTGGAGGCAAGGTCAATTACCTTGGTTGAACTTTCACTTTTCTTCCATTACCACATTTATCAAGAACAATTCTTGACAAAAACCAAACATAGCAATACAAGTTTTGCTCCTTTTGGTTCTAGTTGTGGAAGATACATCCATAGTTGTCTAAGGATACACTACAAAGATAATTTATCTTACATAAATCAAGCTTCCTAGAAACCACAATACACCATGACATATATAGTGTTGGTTTCCACGAACTCAGATGGTTCCCTATGCTGAAGTGAGTGTTTGCATATTAAATTAATAACTCTAAACAATAATAACGTAACTTGGTAAGAGATAACTTAGACCATACACTTTTTCATAGAATATGATCACAATGTTCAGGCACGTCAATCATATTGAAGTGTCTCAAGACATTGCAATTTGTGGAACAACTTTCGCACAAGTCTTTATGCCCAAGACTAACTCAAAACATTTGTCACTTTGATCAAATCGTAGAGACTTGTCTTTCTTGTTAATTTAATATCCATCTTTACTCTGAAATTCCTTTTGATCATATCAAACCATTTCAGACCCATGTTTCATTAGTGAATACATATATTCATCTAAGTCCACATATGAAGTTCCCAAAATAATGAAAAATTCACTACATGCTGACATACGATACATCACAATGTATGATACTCACCAATCAGTACACATTCCATTTTACCAGAATGCGAGGTTTTAGTCATCTCACCTCAAAGGCATGGTTTGTATATGTCAAGAGATCAAGTATCTTAAGACATCATCATACCATTCATGACTTAAACTGTAGTGTCATTATTAAGCCTGGATATTTCTTGGCATTACAATATTTCTTATAAATGATCAAACAACTATCATCAATATAAGAATAACTCATTCATAATCGTAATGTGACCATAATAGATATCATTCATAAAAGGGGAACAACTGACTTGTTTCTCACTAATATGAATAATTGTCTTTGCGAGATGCAAGACACACTAATAAAGTCCTCATTCAAACGATCATAAAATTTATTCATATATTAATCAATTGATAGATGTAGAGGGAGAGTGTTGTTGACCATCAACTATCTTGATTGCCGTCAGCACACATTGTCACCTCATCCCTTCCAAGCCACTCTCAAGCAGTAAGTTCAAGCATCGAATACTTAATCAACCGCAATTAGTGTTTCGTGGGAAAGACATTTATAACTCGTATATCAAATATACCTTCTCCGTCAATGACCATTCCTGCATTGGTTCTACTCTTAAAGTTCTTAACTTTAACCATGACCTCATGACAGGTGAACTCCTTCATGACATAGTCCAAACATGGTCTTTGTAACTAGGAGGAAGCGGATGTAACTCCCTAGTTATCGCAAAGTAACCAGTCATTCAGTAGTCCAAGTTACACACAAGGTGTTCCATGTATCTTATACATTTTCCAAGTGACTTTCTCAGCAGGTTGTTCCTTCCACCATAGTTGAAAGAAACCCCGTCCATATACTCATATTCCATTTCTCTGATTTGTGACCAAGTGCTTTCAAGTTCACCTAGCACCTCATACGTGTTGGTTAACATGCATTCACCATTCAGACTCATAGAATGAAGTATGGTGTATTGGATAGTCATTCATAAGTGACGGTGAGTACGATACTCATCATCATCTTCCTTGAATACGGAGTTATCAGGTGTATCTCCTAGCAGTTCTTCGTATTATGTTTAACAAGTCATTACTAACGAGTATGTCTCTAATGGTGTTGGTACACATCAATGAAGTAAGACCCATTTACCTTAAGTTCTATCATACTAAAAGAGCCATAGTTCTAAACATTGGTATGACGTTATCTACAATGATATTTGCTAAGACATGAAGATTAAGTTCATAATATGGAGTTCATGTTTCAAAAAACAATTCTGGAACTCCCACTCAGACAAACATCCCTCATAGTTTATTCCAAGTGATTACACGATCCTTGAAGAACATACCTCCCCCGTGTGACACGACCATCAGTATGTTGTTCAAGGTAGGCCATCATGCCAATCACATCATCCATGTGACTCATGCTCGACCTTTCGGTCTCTTGTGTCCCGAGGCCATGTCTGCACATGCCAGGCTCGCCACAATAACCTTAGTGAGTATATGCTGCGTATGCAAGGCCATGTTTCTGGACATGCTAGGCTTGCTCCACCCATCTCTTGTGAACGTAAAAATGTTTGACACCCGTGTGACACGTGATGCCTCCATAATGAAGAACTTTCCAGATGGTGCTTCACTAAGGAAGGACACTTTGTTGGATTAGTGAGGGATCATCCTATTATGCTACCGTCGTATATCTAACATATTAGCAAAAACAGGATGCAACATAAATCATACATGCTATGATTCCCCCGACATGCAAATTAAAGTTGAAAATGCCTTTCTACTTCATCTTTTGCAAGTTTTACGTGGCTGCTAGGGGTTTCGAGAAAAGAACCGCTTTCTATCCTGCGAAAACAAGCCACAACACCAATCCCGCAATTTTCTCTATTACACCCCTGTCGGGGCCCTCCGTTGCAAATGTTGGGGTTCGCAGCAGAAAACACAAAATTTTCTAACTAGCGTTCCCTTAACCCAAGATCTAGCTAGCCGTATTACCGTAACGGACAGTAGTGCGGAAATAACATACCTCGGGGTGTAGTCCGTTGCGCGGGAAACGTTCCCGCAAACGTGGTTGATGTAGCCGATCAAGTTTCACAGCCCCCTGGCTGTGTTGAGCACCCGGATGGGTGTAGTGCCACACGTGCAGCACCTCGTATTACTCGCACACGTACGAGACTCGATGACGACCTCCGTTCTCCGATCCAGCGGAGGGGGCGGAAGCAGACCTCCGGACGGAGCTTCGGCAGCACGACGGCCTCCGATTCTAGCAGAGAGGTCTCAATTCCACTACAGGCTCACACTAGGGAGCCCACCGTGGAAGAGACCAGAGAGGGGAGGAGACCGGAGAAAACCGATCTCAATTCGGAGTTATATTTATTTTCTCACGAATTTCTGTGTATTAATTATGTGCACCCTGCCTGTCTTTATATAGGCTGGGGATGGGAGTCAACCCACCTCCCCTAGTAATGTGGGACTAAACCCTTTGCAAGGGGGTGGTCGGCCAAGGGGGGAGAGGGGGCGCACCCCTCATGGGCCCTAGGGCCCATGGCGCCTCCCCCCCCTTTTTCTTTTCCTTTTTCTTTTCCCTTTAATTCCTTAATGGGCCTTTTTCTCCACTAAGGCCCATAGCACATATTAATTAGAAATAAAATGATTTTAATTATTAATTCAATTAATTAATAACTAAAACATATTATTCCATCTCCCGGTGCTCCGGAAACACTTCCGTCTCACTCCGAACTTGTTTCGGTTCAATACGGTACTCCTCCGATATTGTCTCATTAATTCTCTGGTTGCTCCGATGGTTCCGAAAAGGTCTCCGATTTCATCGAGCCCTTAAGTGTGTTACCCTACGGTCCGAGAACAATCCAGTCATGACCGAGCAGAGGCAACAGTCAATGATCATCAGCGGGACCTGGATGCCCATAATGACCCCTGTGCATTCCGGATATCAATACCGATTGGACCTTACGCCGTATAGCATTCCCTTTGTCAGCGATACTGGATTGTTCCGAGATTCGATCAATGACATCCTATGTCTGGTTCAACCTCGTTCCGAACTAAATACTTATACACTCGTTCCCGTGATATTCATCCCCGTGACCTAGTCACACGCTGCGCAGCTTTATGGATGGAATCTCACCGAGTGGGCCCTGAGTATCTATCCATTATATGGATTGACAAATCCCGCTCTTGTAAACAATACTCCTCAACGTATCTCCACGGAATACCTAAGATACAACCGTTATGACCCGCATATTTCAGTCAGGTGGTGGGATGTAAGTCAAAGCATCTGGGAAGATAGTGATTATGCACGTACTCACGGTCAAAGGAACGGTCTACCACGTTCTGTAATTACAACACTGAACCTTCATAAGATTTGATCATGCTGTAATGCTTTCTTTGGGTAATGTTCATCACGTCACTTAACCAGTGAGGTGACCTCATAGTCAAGAGACTTAATTGTCCATGATCGCGAAACCACGATCATCATGTTGACCATGAACTAGTTATCGATGTAGAGGCTAACTAGGAACTCTGGGTGTTTCTATACCACACCTGCATCATTGTTTCACTGATGCAGTTCTAGCACGGTATGAAACTGGTTATGAACTTGCTTAGATATATTGGAATAATCATATATTATTTGCCTCTAGAGCATATATCCAACAGTCTCCCACTTACACTAGAGTGCTAATAATCTAGCCGCATTTTCCCGATCATAATCATCTTATCACATAAGTGTTTTATTGATCATGCATGCTCATGGAAGAGGGTTCGTCAACGAACTGCACCAATTCAGATTCGTATGTTTCCTTTGCAACTGGTACAGGTCAAAAGCTCTTTTGACATACCACTCATTATCATATAATGGTTGGATATAAGTTTCGCGGGAGAGTGAGACTATTATTTCACAGTATCCTCCAATGATCTCTTGGTTCAGTCTTTAGAAGACTCATCCATAGTCATATATACTGGGAAATACACTCAGCCAGAAGTCCAATACTTCTAACGCTAAACTTTTATCCATACGTCTACTTTCTCAAGTAGTATTATGTTTGTAGTACCATGAATTTTGCTCACATTTCTTTCATATATTTGGTGATGTCTCTAATTCCATATAGACCCATAATATGGCTTGCAATTGTAATCTTGCATTACATTCAAGTCTATTATCCTTTCTATATTTTAGAGAATAGTCCTCAGTATTCCTCTCTATACTGAATTCATGGACTTTATTCAGATTCTGTGTTTTACTCCTAAAGCACATCGGAATCTGTTCTTCTTTCAAGAACTTTTGAGTCATTCTGTTGTTGGATTCACAATGCATGTTATATGGTAGAATCATATGTCAAGAACATATAAGATCACATGTCCAGTACATGGTGCATCTCTATTCTTCTATCAAGACATTGCTTGTGATATTTGGATTTCATCCATTATATAATTTCTAGCCACAAGAACCTGTTTCTTGTCTAGAAGATTATTCCAACCTTCACTTTGTTTCATTATCCGTATCTTAATCTACTCATATAGATTTCAACGTGTAATGTGTTGGTATTTCATTTAAAAGAAGATTCTTGCAATCTTGTATTTTATTTTCCTTATGCTCTATATATATATCATAATGCACATATGTATATAAGACGATTCTCTATATACACAATCAATGCATATCCATATATATACATATGAGATCATTCTTCACACATATCAATGCATATATGTTTGAGACAACGATCATGCTCCCACTCAAATATATCCATCATATACTCATATATTTGTGGTTCAGCTTTCATCAAGTCATTCTATTGTTCATTATGTCTTACATAATGACAATGCTTCCAAAGCTCCCACTCAGAAAATGCCCTCTGCATTCCAAGTTTCTGGGAAGTTTTTCAAAGCTCCCACTCAGTTTCATGAAACTGCAGGCCCACTTAATATTTTGGTCATCACAAAATCACTTGATCAAATCAAGGTTGAGGGTTCCTGTCTTGAGGTACTATAGTCCATCCTTTTCACGAAGTAACCTTCGTCATTCCCATTGCAATTCTCTTTCAAATCTCAAATTTGAATGAGATGCAATTTCAGGCTATGGTCCGTCGTAGTGTAAATGAAATATTTTATTGATTAAAGCATTCCTACGTTTCCATAGTCAATCGCCATTGAACTTTGGTCATAACCAAATAATGCCTTATGTCCATTACATTATTCTCAATAACTCTCCAGTTTGTTGAGAATATGAAATAACCGATTTATTTCACAGGATGTGAGACATCCTTAATGTAACTCAATATTATTTCATTTCTCCTCGTGTTCTAGGCTACCATCATTCCTTTGTGTCTTCAAGAAATATTATTCCCTATTGTTTTATTAAGAAGACTCATGATTATTGTTCTGTACAGAACGTATTCATGATAACCTTCTAAATTCAACAATGGCTTCAACTCATATACCAAGATCAATCATCTTTGGCATATCCTTCCTTATATAGCGTCATTACAGCGGAACATGCTTCCGTTGCAATACTCTGATATTCTGAAGGCAAGGTCCAATACCCCGGTCAAAGTTTCCATTATCTCCCATTGGATCCGTGTCGAGAGACTTTTCTCGTATTACCAATCAAGCAACACAAATTTTGCTATTCGGGGAGAATATGTAATTTCAATTGCTCGTAGTTTTATTACAAAGAAATTCTTTCTTTTAAGAAACCTTATAACACCATCAGTTATGGGGCTATCATGTCTCGTTAGAATTAGGATGGTTTCCTATTCATGAAGTGGGTGTTTTAACTTAATGAATTAAACAACTTATTCGACAATAACTATAGTGCTAGGGGAAAGAACGTTTAGACCATACTACGGTTTAGTATGACTACGAATGGTTTAAGTAGTCTAGCACTTTCAACTTCCATCGTAGTTTGTGGTACAACTTCCACAAGTCTCCCATTATGTCAATATCAATACTTATCACTTCGGATCGTAGCGTCGTGATATGTATCCTTGTATTCTCACTTCTCACTATGATTCCCGAATCTCAGTTTTATGATCTCAATTGAATACAACTTTCAATTAATCATATGAAGTCTTTAATGATAACTCACATGCCCATTTTACATCATTTATGTAGAATGATTGGCACAAGTTCTACTTGCTAGAACCTTTTCATGATTATATTTATTGCAGAGGTTCATAGATCGTGTATCTAATCCATCTCATGCAATCAAGTTATGATTTTCATTCGATAATGAATTCACAAGTTAATAGATCATACATTTAATGAATTCATCCGTTATGAAGTCACCTCATGCAATCAGATCTTTGACTTGTTATAATCAAGACAACTTTATCATTAAACATTGAATATTTCTTGACAATAATAGTAGTATTATAAATGCTTTCTATCATATCATAAATCAAGACGTAATCAAAGTATAAGCACACTTTTATTCATAAAGATGGAACAACTGACTTGTCTCATTACATGAATAACTTTGTCTCGCGAGATGCAAGACATACAACTAAGTGTTCATACTATAATGATTACATAAGATTTATCTAATACTCTAAGTATCTCCTATGATAGATGTCTCGGTGGAATCCATGCTGGCCATCAACTGACTTGATGTCCATCAATCCTTGATTTCACCTCTTCCCGTCCATGCAACAGCAGGTCCTGTTTTCATAAAACAGAATAAGTATCAAATACTCATTTACTGCACTTGTTGTATAAGGGAGTAAAAATTTATAAAGTATATCAAGTATATACCTTCTCCATCGACAACTTCTCCTTCAATGGGTTCAACCTCCAGGTACTGGAGTCTATCCATGAAGTCAGAGAACTCGAGGCATTCACCTCTGCCGACATAGCCATGGACATGGTCTGTATAGCTCGGTGGAAGCGAGTGTAACACTGTGTATATCGCAGACTCATGTGTGGTATCATAGTCAAAGTCATCTACGAGGCTCAGATGTATCTCATGCATCTTGGCCAAGTGTGCCTTCAGGAAAGAGCCTTCTTCCATCTTTGTAGAGAGAAACTCACTTTCTAACTCAAATCTGGCAACTCTAAACTGATGCAAGTTTGATGACTTCAGCTCATCGATCATATCGTATGTGTCCAAATCAGCATACTCCTCACGCAAATGTTGCGTAATGATGGTTTCTATGATACCCTTGGCTATGGCATATGTCCTACGGCGATAATGATAATCAATCGCCGCTTGTGCATCCATGTCGTTTTCTGGAGGATTTCCCACGTGCCTTTTAGTTAAGAATGAAAGGTTGATTCTCTTGAGCACGGCTCTAAGGCGTAAGTACCAACTAACGAAGTTTGACCCATTTTCTTTAAGTCTTTCACCATGTAAGAAGGAAACCATTTCAAGGTACTTGGTATTATCCATTTTCTACAAACATAATTGCAAGGAACACAATTAAGACTAGTTCACAACAATGAGTTCATATAATCAAATTATCTATGAGCTCACACTAAAACATTTCATCCCTAAGAAGTTTTAGTGATTACATGATCCAGATTCACTGCCCGACCTCGAATATCACACGGCCGACGGGTCAGTTTCAAAGGTAGACAACAACTCGTGCGATCACATTATCTTATATGTACTGTGATTCATGCTCGATCTTTCGATCTCTAGTATTCCGAGGCCATATCTGCATATGCTAGGCTCGCCAAATTAACCTCCATGTTATATGCTGCTCAGCAAGGCCATATTTTCATATGCCAGGCTTGCCGAACCCAACCTCATGCGAACTCCATTGAATATGTAGGAAAACTCCGGTATGTACGGAGCATCAGGCCATATGGGAGAACCTTCCAGGTGGTGCACACTTCGGTAGAATACTTATGTTTGGATTTGTTAAGGGATCATCTTATCACATGCTACCGTCGTGTATCCTATACTAGCAAGTTTTAAGATGTCTGGGCTATGGCAACACTAAGTCTACAGTGTCTCCATTTTAGTTTGTTTTATGATGACGATTACTACTTACTAGTAACACATAGCAAAGCTATCACTACATCACAAACAAACAAACGATAGCCCCCACTTTGCAATACAAGGTTTAGACGGTCTAGTTGTATATTGCAAGTTTTACGTGGCTGCTAGGGCTTTCATAGTTAAACAGGTTTTAACCTACGAGTCAACCACAACGTCAACCATACAATTGTCTCTATTACACCCCGCACAGGGCCCTCCGTTGCAAATGCCACATATGCTAAAGTAGAGAGACAGACACCCCCTAGCCACTTTATACGGTACAAGCCGCATGTCAAGCGTGGAACCAGTCTCGCGTAAGAGTACGCGTAAAGTCGGTCGGGGGCCGCTTCATCAAACAATGCCGCACATGTGAACAAGTACACGTGGGAGGGTAACAATCATACAATCAACGCCCACATCCCTGATGTGTTCTATCCGTACAGTAATACTAAGCATAGACCTAGCTCTGATACCACTGTTGGGGTTCGCAGCAGAAAACACAAATTTTTCTAACTAGCGTTCCCTTAACCCAAGATCTAGCTAGCCGTATTACCGTAACGGACAGTAGTGCGGAAATAACATACCTCGGGGTGTAGTCCGTTGCGCGGGAAACGTTCCCGCAAACGTGGTTGATGTAGCCGATCAAGTTTCACAGCCCCCTGGCTGTGTTGAGCACCCGGATGGGTGTAGTGCCACACGTGCAGCACCTCGTAGTACTCGCACACGTACGAGACTCGATGACGACCTCCGTTCTCCGAACCAGCGGAGGGGGCGGAAGCAGACCTCCGGACGGAGCTTCGGCAACACGACGGCCTCCGATTCTAGCAGAGAGGTCTCAATTCCACTACAGGCTCACACTAGGGAGCCCACCGTGGAAGAGACCAGAGAGGGGAGGAGACCGGAGAAAACCGATCTCAATTCGGAGTTATATTTATTTTCTCACGAATTTCTGTGTATTAATTATGTGCACCCTGCCTGTCTTTATATAGGCTGGGGAAGGGAGTCAACCCACCTCCCCTAGCAATGTGGTACTAAACCCTTTTCTAGGGGGTGGCCGGCCAAGGGGGGAGAGGGGGCGAACCCCTCATGGGCGCCTCCCCCCCTTTTTCTTTTCTTTTTTCTTTTCCCTTTAATTCCTTAATGGGCCTTTTTCTCCACTAAGGCCCATAGCACATATTAATTAGAAATAAAATGATTTTAATTATTAATTCAATTAATTAATAACTAAAACATATTATTCCATCTCCCGGAGCTCCGGAAACACTTCCAGCTCACTCCGAACTTGTTTCGGTTCATTACGGTACTCCTCCGATATTGTCTCCTTAATTCTCTGGTTGCTCCGATGGTTCCGAAAAGGTCTCCGATTTCATCGAGCCCTTAAGTGTGTTACCCTACGGTCCGAGAACACTCCAGTCATGACCGAGCAGAGGCAACAGTCAATGATCATCAGCGGGACCTGGATGCCCATAATGACCCCTGTGCATTCCGGATATCAATACCGATTGGACCTTACGCCGTATAGCATTCCCTTTGTCAGCGATACTGGATTGTTCCGAGATTCGATCAATGACATCCTATGTCTGGTTCAACCTCGTTCCGAACTAAATCCTTATACACTCGTTCCCGTGATATTCATCCCCGTGACCTAGTCACACGCTGCGCAGCTTTATGGATGGAATCTCATCGAGTGGGCCCTGAGTATCTATCCATTATATGGATTGACAAATCCCGCTCTTGTAAACAATACTCATCAACGTATCTCCACGGAATACCTAAGATACAACCGTTATGACCCGCATATTTCAGTCAGGTGGTGGGATGTAAGTCAAAGCATCCGGGAAGATAGTGATTATGCACGTACTCACGGTCAAAGGAACGGTCTACCACGTTCTGTAATTACAACACTGAACCTTCATAAGATTTGATCATGCTGTAATGCTTTCTTTGGGTAATGTTCATCACGTCACTTAACCAGTGAGATGACCTCATAGTCAAGAGACTTAATTGTCCATGATCGCGAAACCACGATCATCATGTTGACCATGAACTAGTTATCGATGTAGAGGCTAACTAGGAACTCTGGGTGTTTCTATACCACACCTGCATCATTGTTTCACTGATGCAGTTCTAGCACGGTATGAAACTGGTTATGAACTTGCTTAGATATATTGGAATAATCATATATTATTTTCCTCTAGAGCATATATCCAACAGCAAACATCTTCGCATCGCTACTGCAGAGAGACAGACACCCCCCCAGCCACTTTATATGGTACAAGCCATATGTCAAGCGTGGAACCAGTCTCGCGTAAACGCGTAAGGTCGGTCGGGGGCCGCTTCATCAAACATTGCCGCAACGCTAAATGAGTACACGTTAGAGGGTAACAATTGAGAATTTATGCCCACATACTAGATGTGTTCTATCCGTACAATACATCTACGCATAGCCTTGCTCATGATACCACTGTTGGTGTTCGGGGCAGAAAACACAAATTTTTCCTTGACCTACGATACCCAATCCCAAGACCTATGCTATGCTGATGCAAGTAACGGACAGAAATAGATCACATACCAGTATGTAGTCCGTTAAGAGGGAAACGTTCCCGCATGAACGTGGTTGGTGTAGTCATACCAGCAATCCCCGATGCCGCGCAGATCCACGATGACTCCTGTAGCCACCCGATCCTTGCGGACCGATGACGGGATTACGTCCCCGTCGGAACGTTGCTGATGAAGATCTCGCGATCCGGCCACGACGATGAAGTAGCACCACAAGTGTAGTGCCTCGCGGTATTATACACATACAGTATACCCGACGTCCCTCCGGGCTCCGAACCAGTAGAGCAGCGGAAAGAAGATGGATTCGGATCCCGATTCCAGCAGCACGACGGCGTGCGTATAGTGGAGAAATCCCCAACCCAGAGCAGCCTCCAAACAAGGGGAGTCCGCTCAAAGGAAGGAGAAAGAAGGGAGAGAGATGAGAAACTTTTCTCAAAAATTCATGATTAAAAGGGCACCCCTACCCCTCCTTATATAGGCCAAGGAGGGGTGCCACCTCCCCTCAACTTCCCATGTGGGACTAATCCCAAGGGGAGGGGGGTGGCGCACCAATAAGGGGGGTGGGCCCCCTCATGGCGCCATGGCCCATGAGGGAAGACTCCCTCTCCCCCTAATGGGCCCTATGAGGCCCATATGCCTTTTAATTCATTTTTTATTATATTTAAATACATTTTAATATTTAATTCAGATAATTAAATAATAAAACATATATTAAACATTATTAAATATATTTTGAACCTTTCAAAATACCCGGAACAACTTCCGGCCTTCATCGGAACAATTCCGGTCTTCACCGGAACAATTCCGGTGTTCTCTCCAATTTCTTCGGTGATCCCGAATCAATCCTTACTGCGTCGAGTACCCTTAAGTGTAACGCCCTACGGTCCGGGAAACAGAAGACATGATCGAGACAACTCTCATTGATCAATGACTAATCAATTGGACCTGGTTACAATCCTTGATAGCCCCTGCGCTTCCATCGAATGAACTTCAATCGCTGTTGGATCCGTTAACCGTGTGCCTGTTCCCTTTGTCCCATGGTACTTTGCTTGTCCGAGGTTTGATCATCGGTAGCCAATATACCTAGTCCGTCCTCGTTCTCAACAAACAAGTTTACTCGTTCCCGTGATATTACAACTCCGTGACCTAGTCACACGTTTGCAAACTTTATGATGTAACATCACCGAGTGGGCCCAGAGTACCTATCCGTCACACGGATGGACAAATCCCGCTTTGATCTATTTGCATACTCATCAACCATCTATTTCGGAATACCCAAAGTGCACCGTTATAGCCAGCATATTTCAGTCAGGCGGTGGGATACAAATCAAAGTCTCCTCATAGATGACAATTACGTATGATCATTTCGGTCAAAGGATCTGGTCACTAAGTTATAGTTATCGCAATGTCGAACTATGTGACTTGATCACATCGCAACACTTCTGGTGGGTGTATGTCCATCATATCATTATCCAATGATACGACTCCATTGTCAACAGACGCCATTGTCTCATGATCAGGAAACCTTGATCATCAATCGCCCAATGGACTAGTATACTAGGGTTTACTAGGGACCTGGTTGTTTGTATACCACACCTGTATTAATGTTTCCGCTTAATACAGTTCTAGCATAGTATCAAACGTATTATGAACTAATGGAATATGATTGATAAAACATATTTTATTTGCCTCTAGGGCACATTCCCAACAGATTGCCTATGTGGTATCTTCCCTTTACGATAGATTGCGCAGAGTGTGACGAGTAGAGTTATCTGGATCGTGAGAGAGAAGAACTTCATCGAATGTATAAGGCAAGTTACACTTTGACAATACCTCAACCTATATTTTTCATTATGCATGTAGTACTTATCAGCCTATGCATGTTTAGGTTTACTATTATATTACTATGCTTGTAGACGGGGATTGGCTCGAGAATACATTGAGTTATTTGAGGATTTAATAACTTGACTTGTAACCTTAAATATAATTCACCTCTGGACGGGCAGGGAGAGCATCCTAGGGCTCGTGCCTTATCTAAGGCGGGACCAGGGCTAAATGCTTCCCGAATGGTGTAATTTGGTGGTATAAATAACGTCATGGTTTCTACCCTCTGAACATATATGGGCGCCGTCCAGGCTCAAAAAGACCAGACATACTTGGTGACCAGTAGCTTCCATGTACAGCCGCTGGCCATATGGGCTCTGACTTAGTTGAGTACGATGTAGGAAGCATCTCCCGTATAAAGCTAGCAGATGTAGATTATGATAGGTGTACCGGCTTGCCGTTGGATGTTGGTGACCTCTTCTGAAAGACTTCGTCTCAATCTTCGGGTTGAGTCTAGCGGGAAAAGTGTACTAACCTCTGCAGAGTAAAAACTAATCATGATTGGCCGTGTCCACGGTTATGGACAACTTTGAGCAACATGGGCATTACTATTATTGGAGGATCTTGACAGATGACCCACCTTAATAAAACTTGAGTGGGAAAGATGTAATAAAGGGTTTGGGTTGGTACTGGTGTAGCCTAGTTTAACCTTAAGTAGTAAGATAAAGTAAAATTTGATTTAGGTAGACTAAGGAAAAATCAACTTTCTACAAAATAAAACCATAAGCCTTCCTTTGACTTACCTTGCATGTAGATGTAAGTCTGTTATATCCTTTTTCGTGTGAATTGCCGTACAAATCAGATGTACTGACCGGTTGTCATGCTGTAACCTTCGGTGTTGCGGGATTGTATACGACGAGTAAGTGATGCAATGTAGGGTTACAATGTCTATACTCAATTGGGCCAGTGGAGTTGATGGACGCCACGAAGCTCTTTATTAGTTTCCGCTATATTCTATTTGTAAGCTAGCCTTGAGCTATGCTGGTATGCTTTGTTGTAATACTGGATGTTCGGTGTAATATATATGACATGTGGTTTATTCTTGGTATTACATCATGTACTGTGTGTGCTAGCTATTGATCCAGGGACTAGCACATAATGCACAGAGACTTGGATTCTTAGCGAATCGGGTCGTTACACTAGTCGTCGTCGAGTCTCCACGTGAAACGTTGATCACCATACCTATTGTCGATCAAGACACCTGAAAAGAGTTTGGGGGTAGTATCATGAATACAGAAGTACTCAACATCCAACTGTAGTGGTCAACTGACCCAACAAGGAATTCATCACTCGTCATTCTAGGATAACTAGTAGTTCACAGTAAGGATGGGGTAAGTGGTGAGGTTGCTGCCGCACTAGCCTTTATGAAGTGGCTAACGACCTAGAGAGTAAGATAAGAAGCCAAGCATTCATTGAGGAATCACCTCCAACAAGTCTTGCTATTAGCTACTTACGCAAACATAACACCTATCCAGTCCTTGTCCTCCCCTTCGCATCCCGACAAAGAAGAAGTATTCAAGGCACACACACGTTGATCAAGTTATTAAGATTATCTCAGTTTTAGTTGTCTATGAACAAGGAGTAGGTCTTAAGTCGTCCATAACCGTGGACACGGCTTCTCGAAAAGATTGAACCCTGCTGGGGTGTCCCAACTGCCCATTACAAGGCTCCGCACGCACGCTCATCGCTCTCAGTTGATACCCATCACAGGAAACCATTTTATGATTTTGTTCCGATAGATCCGAAACGACAGGTCCCTCTAGCTAACAACAAAAAATCCGTGTGGCCCCCGGTGAGTCGACATCCAACTCAAAAGACGGACGGGCTCTCGAACTGGCCTCTATCGTCTGGACGAGGTCGGGTTAGCTACCCAAACTACGTGGGAAGCCCCCTAGCTCCCTGGGGTGGACGAAAAAGAGAAATCATGTCTCCGCTGGCCCAAGTTATTTTAAAGGATACCTACTAGGAGCGACACGACAGACATATATGCATGATTTTTAAATGGTAAATCAGCTTAGTCCACCACTAGAAATGCTTGAAGCTAGGTAGGTAAGAAAAGGGGACCCCATAAAATCCCACATGCGTTTAGGCACGCTCAGTCTTAAAACCAATACCTGGAACTCGGATCCTAGGTGACTCGAATGGAACAAAGCGTCGGGGCGGGATAGCCAAGACCTTCCATCCTTCGTTGAGTATAGTCAACATTATAATAATCATATCATTCATAATAATATAATAATGTGATAGCCCAACCAAGGAGTAACAGGGTAACATTCGTAGCATCCTAAGCATGCATACTAAGCAGGGGCTGAGCAACTAGCAATAGTAACATAGCAGTACATGGTTTGCTGGGAGGGGGATATGGTTGTATCGGATTGAGAGAGGCTGTAAACATGTGGTAGGATCAAACATCGAACCTAAATAGACTAGGATGCAAACCGCTGGTTATAATAGAATGGATCATAAGTAATGTATAGTCCTTGCCTGTTGATAAGTCGGGTTCCGAAGATGTAGGCGATCGCGAGCTCGCATCGACTCCGAGAGTAACTGCGGGAGCACACAAGAAGGAAACACTGGAAAGAAATTGACGAGCAAGCATCTATTACTACGAAGAAATCATGAGCAATCAACAACAAGAAGGCAACACGAGACAACACACTACGGTATCGCATCTATCGTTGAGAGCGGTTACTAACAGGTTAAGTGGAGTACTCATCACACACGACGATACTGCACGTTTACAAGGGTTCAAGTTGTTTAGCTACACAAGATAAGCAAAGCTTGTTAACATGGCATCTCACCTAAGCATGGCATATCACACAATCATGACAAAAGGTGAAGCATAAGATAAACTATCTATGCTAGTCAATTTAAGTGAGGCACAACCTAAACATGGCATTCCACTAATTGCCCCACGATAATTATTGCATTTGGTATTGTTCTTCCCTAAACCATATTTTAGGTTGGTTAACAACAGCCAAAATAGCATAAACACAATCTACACACAATTCAAGTCAAGTTAAATTTTGAGGAACATTTTAATCAGAGGTACGGTTAAAAAGTTATGGAAGATTATATTTACAGTGGCAAGGGTTGTAATTAGCAGTGAAACATCATGTAGATAAGTGCAAACATGGAAAAGGAGCACATTTTATTAATCTACACGAAAAACTAACCATGTTTCATGTAGAATGCATCGCGATCCGAGCTACCGTGAAAAATATACGAGCATCGCCAAAATATAACATAATCTGCAATTTAGATATGCCCAGAAAAATAATAATTCATCCACAGGACGAATCAGCAGCTACTAGGCCTAATGAGACTAGGTGCTGGACAATTATCTACCGCTCACGAGCGGTAAAGAGGGGCGGATCTACTGGGCCAAGCCCAACTAGAACTGTAGCAGCAGTAAAAGAAAAAAAAAGGAGTAGGCTGCTCACCTCTGGGCCGAGGCCTAGCTGCCGGTGTGGGCGTGGGATAGGCGCGGCTCGCCTGGGGCGATAGGAGCGCTGCGGGCCGGCTGCTGGAGGGGAGGCCGGTTGGGCCGCATGTGGGGGCGCTGGGCCGGCCCACCTGGCCAGTCCACGCAGGGGAGAGCGAGCGGGCAGCCGGGACGGCTCGATCCCGAGCACGTATCCACAGCGGCGGCGCCAGCCAACACCGGGTGGCGGCTCGAGGCGTGGCACTGCGGCGGCGTCCGCGTCTGCCGGAGGCGGCGGTGGGACGGCTCCGGGCTGGCGCCCGCATGGGTCTCGGCGGGCCCTGGCAGCGGCGACTCTGGCCCTGCGGGGCCCGGAGTAGGCTGGGAGGCGGTTGGGGCGACGTGGCCTTCTTTGGAGCCATTGATCTCCAGATCCAACGGCCAGAAACGCCTGGAGGCTAGGGTTTCGGGGAAGAGATGGAAAAATGGGGCAAATCTGGTTATTGTGAGGGGGGTGGCTGCAATTTGTGTTAGGGGAAACCCTAGAATGGCTATGGGAGAGAGAGGTGGTATTTATATATGCTGGCCTAGATGGCAGGTTTACGCAAAAGCCCTCGAGTTTTCTCTCTCGTGTCCGATACTCCACGTTTCTGACCGCTAGGGGTCCATACGACCTTCGATTCGGACGAAATCTCAAACCACGAGCTCAGCACGGCGAGCCCATCAGTTCTACCTCACTTCGATGACGTTCCATGAATATTTTCGAGTGCCCAAGAAAATAATCCATTTCATTATTAAATGGGGTTTTCATTCCAGTGGCGATGGCTGGTCTTGCGCCGGTTGCGAAGGTACTCGGGTGAAACCCGGTGTCGCAAAGGTCGTGTGCCGTTGTGTAAAGGCTCGGCCACGCATCCGATATGAGAAATAGGGGGGAAATATTCACCGATTAATAATTCGGCGAAGCAAACACTACAAACAATACAGGCAATAATCACAGCAACACAACAAACAAAATTTTCAATTTGGGTGAAAATCCCTGGCTGTTACAAATACTCCCGCATTGTGAATTACCACTTTGTTTCTCCGCCGCCGCGCTTCAAATATAGGGAGCACCAGAAGACCTCTTCTAGGCACCCTGGCCGGAGGGAGGACTGACCTCCGGGAGCCTCTCGACCACCATGGACGTTTCCCGGACGTGCCGTGAGTAGTCCCCCTTGGACAATGGGTCCGTGATCAGTATCTATGTGATGTATTCTCTCCACCTTTGTTCTTCAATATTTAGACCTTGTGAGATCCCCTACATGATCAAGGCACCTTTGTAATTTTCCCGCTGTTGCTATGCTGTGTTTGCTGGGATCCGATGGATTATGAGATTATGTTCAGATCGTGATGAGTTATGTATTTGGGTTACCCTTTTATATTTTCTTCTTAGTAATTCTTGCATGTTCTCCGTTGATTTTTATTGCTTTGGCTAAGTAGTAGATAGTAACTCTAAGAGGGAGCGTTATGCATGATTGTGGGTTCATGCCCCCCGATGTCTAGCTTGAGTGATAGAAAAATGAGACTAGGGGATGTGCTAGTGCCACCAGGAAAAAAAAACGGTGCTTGTGGCCGCGGTTGCAAGGATTGTTTACCTTACGCATGGATTGTTAATGCAATTGTCTGATGCTTTGATTTTACAGTTTGGGTGGGGCTCGAAACTTAATACGAGCGAGATATTCTGGATAGATATCTCAAGGTGGATGATTAGTGAGTAGATGAAGATGGATTTCGGTCTATTTGTCTTGGCATACTGCCCATAGTTTATAGCACTCTTACTTTCAAGTAGCATAATTAGCATTGCGGTACGTTTATAATTCTGTCAATTGCCCAACTGTAATTTGTTCACCTAGCTTAGTTGTTTATCGTCTTTTGGGAGAGAGACATCAATAGTGAACATCACGGGACCCTGGTCCATATTTCCTACACTTTTTACACCTTCACTTTACTTTATCGCTTTTTCCTTTAATTGCAATTATCACTAGCACTATCATTATCTCTTGCATTTGATCCTTTGTAAACGGCAAGGACGGAGGGATTGAAAACACTTCTGTACTCGTTGGGAGCAAATTTATTTGTTTCTGTGTGCAAGTATAGGCAAAGGAAATGATTATCATAAACGACGCATCACTTGATGAACCACCTACTTATCGTCGTCGGAGTCCGCCGGAGACAAACCTTGGTATCTTCACTGAGGGAAATTACCGCTACGCTACATGTCAACCTTCCACTTGGGGTAGCCAATGATGAGCACTACTACAGTGCCATCAAGCATAATTTCGGACGCCGTTGCCAGGGACTCCAATCTTCAAGATAGGGGAGTTGCACACTATCTTTTATCTTTGCTTATTAGTCTTGTTAGTTTACCTTATCGTTTTTTATCTTAGTGTCCTTTACAAAATATCACAACAAAATTGCTTTTCTTGTTCTTGCTTGATGCTACTATTATGTGTACCATTGAAAACACTAAGTTATGTGACTTCACTAGTCACAACAACAATGACTTTATCTGCACTCCTATTGCTACACCTTCCACTTCAGCATCTTCTTATGAAATTTAACCTGCTTTTCTTACTCTTGTTATGAAAGAACAATTCTCTTGTGCTGGATATGATGCTGATTTACACTTGAATATTTTTTTTGAACTTTGTGATATGCAAAAGTAAAAAGAAGTGGAAGGTGATATTATTAAGCTTAAGCTTTTTCCTTTCTCCTTGAGAGGAGGAGCTAAAATCTGGTTTCAATCCTTGCCTAGGAATAACATAGATTCTTGGGATAAGTGCAAGAATGCTTTTATTGGGAAGTACTACCCACGTGATAAGATTATCCAATTGAGCTATAATATTATGAATTTTAAGAAATTGGATAATGAACATAGTGCCCAAGCTTGGGAACGCATGAAATCTCTTGTTAATATTTTCCCTACACATGGTTTGACTACTTGGATGGTTATCGAGACTTTTTATGCAGGCTTGAACTTTACCTCGTGGGACCTGTTAGATTCGGCCACGGGTGGAGCCTTTATGTCAACAACACTTGGTGCTTCCACAAAACTATTAGATGAGATGATGACAAACTATTCCCAATGGTGTAACAACCCAGTTTTCACAAAAAATAAAAAATTTGTTTCCGGTGTGAATTGTTTGATTGTCTGATTTGGTTGCGGTGTTTGCATCCCGAATTTATCGATCGACGATTATTTTTCCCCCTCTTATCTCGTATCGGACGGAGACCGACCCTTGCCACCCTGACACTCGACCTTTGCGACATTGGGTTTCATCCGATCACCATCGAGAAAACCGCACAAGACCAGCCGCAGCCAACGGAACAAAAAACCCCGTTTAATAATTAAACGGGATATTTTTATAGCGCACCGGAAAGTGTTTTCGGAACGGTTCCAGCGCGAGGTGAACGCCGCCGGCTCGACGCGCTGATCACGCAGTTCGAAGTTTTACCGGAATCGGAGGTACTGCGGACCCCCGGCGGTCAGAAACGTAAACACCGCGCGCGCGAGAGAAAAACCGGGGATGTTTTTGCAAACCGCCAGCCACCTGGGCTATATAAAGACTACCACACTCCCACCTCTTTCTAGGGTTTCCCTAGCAACAAATTGCAGCCACCCCCTCCACTTTGCCCAGTTTTTCCTCCCATATCCCCAGATCCCGAAAATTTTGCCCCTAGTCGCTCTGGACCGTCAGATCTGGTGATCCGACGGCCCAGAGGCCGCCACGTCAGCGCCGTCACCCTCTCTCTCCTCCCACCTCTCCACCAACCTCCGCCCGTAGAGACCCGCACACGCCGCCGCACCTCCCTCCGGCCAGCCGCCGGCACGGCTCCGACGCCGCCCCTCTCCCGGGCACCTCTTCTCCTCCCTCTCTCCCTTCTTCCTTCCCCCTCACCTCCTCCTCTCACCCCTCCCCTCCTCTGTCTTCACAGGACCCGGGCGCCATGAGAGGCCAACCCCGAGCTCGCCGCCGGCCCGGAGGTCCCCTGCCACGCCCTCGTTCGAAGGCCGCCGCCTCCCTCTGGATCCGGCCGGATCCGAGCAGACGCCGGCAGCCGCGCCCCTCCTCTGGCCAGCCCGTGCATGTGGCGCCGCGCACGCGCCGGAGTTCGGCCGCCGCCGCACCTTGCTCGGGATGAGCGGGAGCTCGCGTGGCCTCGCTCCACGGTTGGATGCCCACGTGTGCCGGCCCAGCTCCAGCGGCTCAGATCTGCGCGGCCCAGCTCCCTGCCAGCCCGACCGGCCTCTCCCACCGCTGGTGTTGGGCCGAAGCCCATGGTAGTTTTTTTCCTTTGCTGAGATCTGTAAATTTTGCTAAGTCTTTAATATTTTTGCTGCTGATGTCTTTTTGCAACGTTATTTCCCGTTGATCCGTAGCTCCGATGAACGTGCCCCGAAAATAAAAGTTGCTTAGAATAGCGTGTACTTCAATTCATCTTTTGTGAGCTTTTGCATTTGAGGTCATATTTATTGTGTAATTGTGTGCTAAACAGGGCATCAGATCGTTAATTGCAACTGCTGCTGTTAAACTGTCTGAAAACTGTTGCTTGATTGAAACTTCGGGCGATGGTTGCTTCGCAACTGTACCTCAGAATTGAGTGATTCCTTATGCGTTGCGTTAAGAATTGTTTCTACTTCAGTTTCATGCATTCACATGCCATAATTGCTTGCTGCATCCTGATTGTATCTTTCTCCAAAGTAGCTACCCAGCTGTTAGTGTGCTGCTGTTTATATTTTGTTGCAACTTCGGTCGTCGAGGGTGTCGCGACCGTTTATCGGAATTGAGTGATTTCAATTGCATATTGTTAAGCATCATGTCTACTTCCATTACATGTATTGTATTTCCATGATATGCTTGCTGGTCATATAGATATTTAGCTCCAAAGTTGCTATGCTGCTGTTTTTGACAGCCACCTCTGTTTTTCACTAAGTCTGTTACTTTGCGATGCCATGTTCTTTGCTTAATATATTTTGATCTATGATGCCTATTTGCATGATTCTTTTTTCCATGCCTTCCCTGTCATGTCTAATTTATTTCCATATCATCTGTGAGCATGTTTGCATTGATTATCCTGTTTATGCATTGCTCTAAAGTGTGCTTCCTGATGTTGGCAGATTGTGCCCGTAACTTGTTTTGCTTATATCTTTTTAACCGTAACTCCGTTTGGAGTGTTCTTTATATGTAACTTGATTAGTTTTTCGTGTTCTTTTTGTTTATGCTATTTTTTGCTGTGGTTAACCAACCTAAAATATGGTTTAGGGCAGAACAGTACCAAATGTTTTAATCATCGTGCGGCACTTAGTGTTATGCCATGTTTAGGTTGTGCCTCACTTAAATTGACTAGCATAGATAGTTTATCTTATGCTTAACCTTTTGCAATTTTTGTGCGCTATGTCATGATTGCTTGAGTTGCCATGTTAACAACATTTGTTGATCACATGTAGCTAAGCAACTTGAACCACCGTAAACGTGTCGTATTCGTCGTGTGTGACCGATACCCCACTTAAACTGTTAGTAACCGTTCTCGACAATAGATCCGTATCGCGTTGTCGTGCTATGTGTTGCCTTCTTGATCGTGTTTGCCTCGTAGTAATAGATGCTTGCTCATTGGTTGCTTTCCAGTGTTTCCGTCTTGTGTGCTTCCGCGGGTACCTATCGGAGACGTTGCGAGCGTGCGATCAACTACACCTTCGGAATCCGACTTATCAACAGGCAAGGACTATACATTACTTATGATCCATTCTATTTCAACCAGCGGTTTGCATGATAGTCTAGGCTAGGTTCGATGTTTGATCCTACCACATGTTTATAGCCTCTTTCAAACCGATACAGCCATGTCCCTTCCCAGCAAACCTTGTACTGCTATGTTACTATTGCTCGTTTCTCAGCCCCTGCTTAGTATGCATGCTTAGGATGCTACGATGTTACCCTTTTACTCCTAGGTTTGGGATATCACATTATTATATTGTTATGGATGATAAGATTATTATAAATGTTGACTATATTCGATGAAGGATGGAAGGTCAAGGCTATCCCGCCCCGACGCTTTGTTCCATTCGAGTCACCTAAGACCCGAGTTCCGGGTATTGGTTTTAAGACTGAGCGTGCCTAATCGCGTGTGGGATTTTATGGGGTCCCCTCTTCTTACCTACCTAGCTTCAAACATTTCTAGAGGTGGTCCAAGCTGATTTACCATTTGAAACCGTGTGTGTGCTGGTCAGCTAGTTTTCAAACAACTCAGCCCAGCGGAGACAGAGTTCCTCTGTTGGTCCACACTGGTGAGCTAGGGAAGTCCCCTGTTATATAGGTGAGACTAAACCCGACCTTGGCCATACGGAAGAGTCCAATCCGAGAGCGTGGCCAGCTCACTACTAAAGCTTATTAGTGGCGCATTTTATATGTATTGCGCCACTATGTTGTAAGGGGTGGCGCGCTAGTAAAAAATGTGCCACCCATAAGCTCTTATAGGTGGCGCATTTTCCAAAATGCGCCACCCCTAAGAGTGGGCCAGCCCTGGATCCCCTTATACGTGGCGCATTTGGAGAAATGCGCCACCCCTAAGAACCTTATAGGTGGCGCATTTTGGAAATGCGCCACCCCTAAGAGCTTAGGGGTGGCGCATTCTGGAAATGCGCCACCCATAAGGAATTATTAGTGGCGCATCCAGAATGCGCCACCCATAAGCTCTTAGGGGTGGCGCATTTCCCATATGCGCCACTAATAAGAAAAAACTGCGCGGGAAAATTCCCAAATAACCCCCCCGGTGGAATGCCTTTTCAATTTGAAAAAAAATAAAAGAAAATGATAGAAATGTCAAAAAAATAAAAGAAAATAAGTTTCCCAAATGATATGTGGTCTAGTTGTTAGGAAAATTTACAAATATGGATTTCGAATTTTTTTGCAAAATCTCCCGAGAATTTCGTAAAATGGGCTTAACTTTTGCATACGACCTCCGGTGAAAAAGTTTTTTATATGAAAAATCATCTACTCGAAAGGAACCCGTTGAACATTTTTAGAATCCTCAAAAACCTAACAGAAAAAAGTTACGCGCGTTTGAAGATCTGGAGGCCCAAAAAAAGAGAAAAAATTGAAATTTTTTTTGAACTTCGTAGTGGCGCAGTTTGTGTGAAATGCGCCACTAGTAACAAAAATTTTTTTTGAAAATTTTTAAAAAACTATATTTTTTTATTTTTTTAAAATTCAAAATAGACTAGAGGACAAATCGGGAAGTTAAAAAAAGTTGAAAATTTTAGATAGTCACATTAAAAAAATTTAAAAAATAAAAATAATTAAAAAAATCAAATTTAAAAAAAAATCAATTTTTTTTAAAAAAGTTCAAAATATGCTAATGGTCCCATCGAGAAAGTTTCAAAAAAATGTTGAAAATTTTAACACACCCATGAACATTAACAAGGTCCTAGACATCAACATGGTTTAATACGATTTATATGTTAGATATATCAACAAGTGCCTGCTAGCTGAGCTGGAGTGAGAGTTGAATAGAACCGAGAAGTTAAGCGTGCTGGGGCTGGAGTAGTGCTAGGATGGGTGACTCTCGGGGAAGTTTGACCACCGAGGTTAGTTTGACCTGAGATTAAGCATAGTGACCGGGCATTAAGCATACTAACCTGAGATTAAGAAAAAATAAAAAAATAAAAATAAAAAAATTGTTTTCCAAATCCAGATTCAAAATTTAAAAAAATTAATTGTGGCACATTTTCAGAATGCGCCACCCCTAAGAACTTATAGGTGGCGCACTCTGAGATGCGCCACGCCTAAGGGTCTTAGGGGTGGCGCATCCAGAATGCGCCACCTATAAGCCCTTATTAGTGGCTTGTAGTTAGTGGCGCATCCATAATGCGCCACTAAACAGAAAAAAAGAAAGCCACTAAAAGGGCATTCCCTAGTAGTGGCTTTTGGATTGGGTGTCGACTCCCCGAGGGCCACCCGTATTTTTTCGTTGTTAGTTAGAGGGACCTGTCGTTTCAGATCTCTTGGAACTAAATCATAAAATGGTTGCCTATAATGGGTAGCAACTGAGAGAGATGAGCGAGCATGCGACACCTCGTAATGGGCAGTTGGTACACCCCTGCAGGGTTAAATCTTTTCGAGAAGCCTTGTTCATGGTTATGGATGACTTGAGACCTACTCCTTGTTCATAGACAACAACAACTGAGATAATCTTAATATAACTTGATCAACGTGTGTGTGTTCCTTGACTGCTTCTTCTTCGTCGGGATGCGAAGAGGAGGACAAGGATAGGATAGGTGTTATGTTTGCGCAAGTAGTTGATAGCAAGACTTGTTGGAGGCGATTCCTCATTGAATTTTTGGCTTCTTATCTTACTCTCTAGATCGTTAGACACTTCATAAATGCTAGTGCGGCAGCAACCTCACCACTTACCCCTTCCTTACCGTAAGCTACTAGTTGTCCTAGAATGACGATTGATGAAGTCCTTGCTGGGTCAGATGACCACTACAGTTGGATGCTGAGTACTTCTGTACTCATGATACTACCCCCAAAATCTTTTCAGGGTTCTTGATCGACAACAGGTACGGTGATCGACGTTTCACGTGCAGACTCGACGACGACTAGTTAGGCGGATCCCGGCGGATGGCCTGGACCCGTGTGGTTATGGGATCGATGTTTTCTCTTTGCCGGTAGGCATTTGATTGTAGTCGTAACTCAGACATGTATCTTCCGCTGTTGTACTGTATTTGAGGCAGTTGTATGCCGATTGTATGAGATGTTGTATCCTTGTATCTGTAATGTTGTGATATCATATTGGAAATCCAGGGCATATGGTTTTGTCATATGTCGCGGTGGGACCGATATGTGCCTCGTCCATGGATCTGGGTGGAAACACCTAGATCTGGAACAGTACCGCATATCGGGCCTTACAAATGGCACACCAAAAGAGCTCCAACAGGTAGGAAGGTAAACTTTGTCGAGGAGATCTCCCCCCTAAATGAAAAAGTTGACATGATCATGAATTTACTTACTAAGCAAGCTCCTATTGATCCTCATGATGTTCCCCTGAATTCTTTGGTTGCTCAAGAGCAAGTTATTGTTAATTTATCTCTAGGAACAATTTCAATATCAATGCTTATAGGAGTAATTTTGGTAGCAATCCTAGACCGTTCCCATCCTATATCTATGGGAACAACAACACTTACCCTTGCACCAAAAACTTCACTTCTAAATTAGAGAGCATGCTTACGTACTTTATCACTTCGCAAAAATCCTTCAACAAGAGTGTAGAAGAGAAATTAAAAAACTAGATAGCCTCTCATAGAAGGTTGATCACATAGCTCATGAGGTAGAATTGCTTAAGATTAAGACTTCTCCCCTTGAGGAGATGAAAACCACACCCATGAAAGCTATCCAAGTCCAAATTAATGAGAATATTAAAATGCTAGGCAAACTTAAGGATAGATGGGCTAGAAAAAAAGAAGAGGAAGATAGAATTAAGAGCCTTCCTACACACACTACTGTTTCCACTATACAAGTTGTTGAGGATCTCAAATCTTTTAGCACCCAACACATCCCTAGTCCCATTGGACCTATTAATGGTGATGCTAAAACCTCAACCGTAGAACAAGAAGTTCCTATCACTCTAGAGACTACCAAACCCATGAATTAGATGACATCATCACCACTTTAATTAATGGTAGTGATCTTGATTTTGATAATTGTAGTGTTTCTGAAGTTATCATCTTTTTGCAAAGAATGGCTAAAGACCCACACACTAGCACACTTAACATTTCCTTTACCAAGCATATTACCAATGCTCTTATCAAAGCTAGGGAGGAAAAGCTCAATCTTGAGACTTCCATCCCTAGGAAGCTAGAAGTTGGTTGGGATCCCATAGTCAAAATTAAATTGAATAACTTCTCTTTCTATGCTTTATGTGATGTTGGATCTAGTGCCTCCATTATGCCCAAAAGAATGCATGATATGCTTAATTTGAAACCTTTTGATACTTATTCTTTTGGTGTTCGTCTTGTTGATTCTTCCGTAAAGAAACCCTTAAGAAGGATTGATGGTGTGCTCAATATTGTCAATAATAACTATGTTCCCATTGATTTTCCTGTCTTGGACATTGATTGTGATCCTTCATGTTCAATTATTTTGGGACACCCTTTTTTTTGCACCCTTGGTGCTATCATTGACATGAAAGATGGGACCATTGGATTTCAGTTCCCCCTTGACGAGGACCGGCCTTGGAAAATCCTAGGGTTAGGTACCCTAGGTTTCGTGTAGGAGGAAGGAGAGCGACGAGGTCACGTGTTGGTAGGATTCGGACGGTGGACAAGCGACACATGGGGCACGATTTACCCAGCTTCAGGCCCCCGGAGGGAAAACCCTACATGCTGCTTGTCTGATCTTGTATTGATGATGGTGTACATAGGTGCCGCGAGGGATTCGGAGGAGAGAGATCTGTCTAGTTCTATGTGTGGAGATTGAGTTATCTAGAGAGCTGCCCGTGCCTCGCTTTATATAGATAGTCAGGTAGGGGTTTACCTGAGTCCTAATCGGCTAAAAGTAGGAGTCCTTGTCTTGCGCCTCAATTCTTGGGCTTCATTTCCCATTCCATCATGTGAGTGTCCACGAGTAGGCCTTTGGTCGGCCGCCAGCCATGACACGCAACAGGTACCCTCGCGGAGAGGAGTCGTGGGGTCACCCCCTCGTCAGTAGCCCCCGAGTGCCTGAGGGACTCAAAGAGTCCCGCAGGTACTTAAATCTGAAGTAGATGCAGTAGTGCGTTATGCTTTGTCGAGTGAACACTCGAACCTTTGAGGATCTTCTTTTGAGAATCCATACATTATTTGCTGATGAGCAGTCGAAGTTGTCATGAGTATGCTCCTGATGGGAGTTTGAGTGTCTGGGGGACTCGCAGAGTCACGCATGGGATCAAGTGCGTAATCAATTGTAGTTGTGCGTGTCGCTTTGCTGCGAGTCATCAGCTGTTAGCCACAAAAGATAGTTTATTCGAGGGATGACAAGCTAGAGAGGCCCAAGGTAGTCGACTGTCGAGCCTTAGGGAATCGGTAGAAAACACCTTAAAAACCCAAAATCAAGCCGCGTCCCTCGACACGAACTTGGAAAACAACCGGTGACTAGCAAGTCCATGCCACTACGGTTCTTATATGATCAATGCCGCCGGTATCAGAAAACAGCCTTGACGCGTCCGTCATTGGCTCAACTTACTCATGCGTTGCATTGAAAATATCAGGAGTGAAGTCGCAGCTGTGGGAAGTCCCGGCCCGACCGACTACGCAGTAGGGTCTTACCTACGCGCTAAGCTTACGCGGCATCTGGGGTGCAGTGTATCGCCGCCCAGGCATCATTTTTCTGAGGCGGGGAGCCTATTTTAGACAAGCATCCACCTGGAAAACAAATCAAGTGGACGAATAGTAGTCACTCGCGGAGTATTCACGAACTCAGGCGAGGAGTCGATAAAAACCGCACCCACGCGGATGGTCATCGAGTGGGCTGATCATGTGAGCACCCATACGGCACTTTGAGTGCTTGGGCGGATTGTTCTTTTTTGATGTTTCACCAAGTCTTTGCCTTCTTTTGCGAGTAACCAATCGAGCACTTCGTTATCGTCTAGGTGAGGGAGCACCCGAACTCTGTAGATGTATTTGTTCTTGTCGGTTAGTGCGGGTAGCCACTAGAGCACATCGTCGTCCGCTGAGTGAAGGAGCACCCAAATTTGGAGATGCATTTGCTCTTGTTGGTGCGAGTAACCACTCGAGCACTTCATCATTTGGGTGAGGGAGCACCCGAACTCTGTAGATGTACTTGTTCTTGCTGGTGCGAGTAACCACTCGAGCACTTCGTCACCTGGGCGAGGGAGCACCCGAACTCTATAGGTGTGTTTGTTTTTGTTTGGAGAGGAGTTGGTAGGGAATGCACCCACTCGGAATACCGTCGAGTGGACTAATCGTGTGAGCATCCGCGGAGCGTCTGTGAGCTCAGACGAGGGTCCGTTTGCTCGTTCTTTATGCCTTGTATCATTGTGCGAGTATTCACTCGAGCAATTTTCAGTATGGGCGAGAAAGCACTTGAACCTTCCGAGAGGGCTTCAGGTTTCTTGATACTCCGAGAGTGAGCACCCGATTTTACAGAGAGTGCTTCATGTTGTTTGAGAGTGATCACTCGAATATTCCGAGAGTGCTTCTTTTTTTAAGAGTGATTAATCGAATCTTCCGAGAGCGCTTTTTTTAAAGAGTGATCACTCGAATCTTCCGAGAGCGCTTTGCTTGAGAGTGATCACTCTAATCTTCCGAGAGTGATGCTGCTGAGAGTGATCACTCGAATCTTTCGAGAGTGCTACTGCTTGAGACTCCGAGAGTGCTTTTGCTTGTGAGTGAACACTCGAATCTTCTGAGAGTGATGTTGCTTGAGACTCCGAGAGTGCTTTTTCTTGAGACTCCGAGAGTGCCTTTGCTTGAGAGTGAGCACTCGAATCTTCTAAGAGTGTTGTTTGCTGGAGACTACGAGAGTGCTGCTGCTTGAGACACCGGTATTGAGCACTCAAATTTTTCCAGAGTGCTTCAGGTTTTTTGATCTGCCTCTGCTCGAGTCACCGATGTGTCGAGATCTGATGAAGTGGTCGCCGGGTTGTTGGTGATGGAAAACACAGAGGTATTGTCCCCTCGGCAATACGTCCAGTTCTTCTTTTCATAGTACGAGCGAGTGCTTCGTCGGGTGCGCGCCAGCGCTCCCGATGGGAGTAGCCCCCGAGGCTATTTTCGACTCATAGCGTCGGGCATAGTCTTGAGTTGTTTGTTAAGCTCACCCCGTCTTCTTGCTTGGTCGACGTGATGAAGTTCTTCGGGGTGCGCGGCAGTGTTCTCGATGGGAGTAGCCCCTAAGGCTATGTGCGACTTGTAGAGTCGGGCATAGGCTCAAGTTTTTCTAAAGATAACCCCGTCCTCTTGTTTGATCTGCGTGATGAAATTCGTCGGGTGCGCGGCAGCGCTCCCGATGGGAGTAGCCCCAAGGCTATGTGCGACTTGTAGAGTCGGGCATAGGCTCGAGTTGTTCCCGATGTATGGTGCAGCCTCCGAGTGTTGGGTGCATGGCGTGCGGTCGGAAAGGACTCAACGCACTGGGCCGAGTCGTCTTGACGTAGTTGCGGCGTGTGGCCGAGAAGCAGTTGATGAAGATTTTTTTGACTTGTCTTTAATTTCCTGCAAAAATCGGTGTGTGTGCATCCCCCGAGTCTTTTGGCTGTCTTGGGGGTCTGGCGAAACGCTTTTCTGCAGGCATATGTGAGATATCTGACGGGTGGCGAGTGCGACCGGAGCAAGTTAAAAATATGAGAAACATAAAGTTTGGACTCGTAGTAGAGAGACTTAGCGATTTGTAATCCTTCCTAGGTGTTGTGCGAGTGTAGTTGGTGCACCGGACAGAGTCGATTCCACGACCATAGTCGATGTACTGGACGGAGTAGACGCCGCGGCCATGGTCGATGCCGTGCTCGGAGTCGATGTAGAGGACGGAGTCGATGTTGCGGCCGTGGTCGATGTAGTGGACGGAGTCGATGTAGACGCCGGAGTCGACCCCGTGGTCGATGTAGTGTCCATGGTCGATGTGATGGCGGCTGCAATGTTCAGCCCCCGAGTCCACTAGCTCTCGGGTGTTGAAGCGGCGGGGTTGCGCGGCAGAGTTGTCGTGATGAAGTTGGCCAGGGAGTGACGAGAGGACTCGACGCATTGTGCGGATTCGATGTATGTTGATTTAGATTGATCGGTAGGAGAGCGAGCAGTGTGGTAGCGCCTGTGCGATGGAGCTCGGCACGGGATATTTTTTTGTCGTTGAAGTGTTATCCCCCGAGTGTTGAAGGTGGTGGGGTCACGCGGCATGATGAAGGTACACGACGAGGTGCCGAAGGGACTCGACGCGAAGGTACCTGCACGATGGAGCTCGGTACGGGGGAGCCCATACAAAGGAGCTCGGCGCAGGATAATTTGTGTGATTGTCGTCGACGGTGCGGCGAGTGACCGAGAAGTACTTGACGCGTCGGGAGGAGTCGACATGACAAAGGTTCGCGGCGTGTATCCGCACTGGAGCCAATGAAGTTGATGTCGTTGTTGATATCGTGAAAACGCCATCCCCCAAGCATCAAGTGCACGTCGTGATTCATCCGCTCCATGCGGGATCAGTCGATTGTTCAATGTATGATGTCGTTGTAGTGGCGCGAGTCGATGTTGTGGCTAGAGTTGATGTCATGGACGTATTCGATGTAGAGGACATAGTCGATGTCGAGACCGGAGTTGATGTCGTGGCCGTAGTTGATGCCTTTCCCGTGGTGGATGTAGAGGACGGAGTCGACGCCGCGGTCGTGGTAGATGTCGTGCCCGGTTTGATGTAGAGGACGGAGTCGATGTGATGGCGACTGCAACGTTTAGCTCCCGAGTCTGCGAGCCCCCGTGACGAGGGGGTGACCCCACGATTCTTACAGATGAGGGTGTCTGGTGCGTATCAAGCTAGAGGCCCCATTGAAAGCCTCGACCGGCCCACACATGGCCCACTCGAGGCAACCTCCATAAGGAGTCCTCGACGATCATGGAAACCGCGACTTGGAGTCCAAGATTAAAGATAGATTACGAAACCCTCTCTGTAAACTTAGACAGACTCCTTGCGACCCAACCTAGTATATAAAGGCTGGGAGAGGGGACGTCTAGGGCATCGAATCTTATAGGTACACCTCCGGTCCTGAGCGATTGATACGTCCCAAAAGTATCTATAATTTATGCTTGCTCCATGCATGTTTTGTGTGATATTGCTATGTTCTAGATACACTTTCATACAATTTTGATCATATTTGTACTAACCTATTAACTCAGTGCACCTCAGTGCCAGTTCTTGTTTTCTGCTGTTTTTCTATTTCAGGTTTCCCCCGTATTCAAAATGCTCCAAATATTCCGAGAAAATACAATAAAAAATCAGCTTTTCGGAAGCTTCCAGAATCACCGAAGAGGGTCCAGAGGGGACCCACCAGGGCCCCAGGCGCCCTTCCTGCGTGACTAGGAGTGGGGCCGCGCCAGGGGGCCACCTAGAACCCTGGTGGCCCCCTGGCTGCCCCCTTCGCCTAATTATTCTCCGTCCTCCAAAACCCTCGAATACAGAACCCCTTTTCGCGATCTCGCCTCTGTTCCGCCGCTGCCGCACTTCCAAGATCGGGAGCGTTAGTAGACCTCTTCCCGACATCCTACCAGAGGGAGGATTGACCTCCAGGAGCTTCTCCACCACCATGGACGCTTCCCGGATGATCCGTGAGTAGTCCACCTTGGACCATGGGTCCATGATCAGTAGCTATGTGATGTTCTCCTCCCCTCTTTTTTCTTCGTGGATTAGACCTGGTGAGCTGCCCTACATGATCAAGGCACATATGTAATTTTTTCTGTTGTTGCTATGCTGAGTTTGGTGGGATCTGATGGACTATGAGACTATGTTCAGATTGTGATTGATTAATTATTTGGTTCTTATCTTTTATATTTTTGTTCTTGAGTAATTCTTGCATGTTCTCCGTTGTTGTTTATTGCTTTGGCCAAGTAGTAGGTAGTGACTCCAAGAGGGAGCGTTATGCTTGATTGAGGGTGCATGCCCGCTGATGACTAGCTTGAGTGACAGAAACATGAGTCTAGGGGATGTGCTATTTCCACAAGGGAAAAAACAACGGTGCTTGTAACCGCGGTTGCAAGGATTGTTTACTTTACGGAAAGGTATTTTAATGCAGTGGTCTGTTGCTTTGGGTTTACACTTTGTGTGGGGTTCGCAACTTAATACGAGCGAGATGTTATGGGTAGATTTCTCAAGGTGGTTGATTACTAGTAGATCCAAATGGTTTTCGGTCTACTTATTTTGGCGTATCGCCTATGCTTTGAGCCTCTTCTTTTCGTTGTAGCATAGTTAGCATTGCGGTGCGTTTTTAATCCTATCAATTGCCCAGCTGTAATTTGTTTACCTCGCATAGCAGTTTTATCGTCTTTTCGGAGAGAGACATCACTAGTGAACATCATGGGACCCCGCTCCATATTTCCACCACTGTTTACACACTCAATTTATTTCCTCCTTTTACTTTTCAGTAGAAATTATCACTACCCTATTATCTGTTGCGTCGATCCTTTGTAAATGGCAAGGCCAGAGAGATTGACAACCTCTTTGTACTCGTTGGGAGCAAAGTTATTTGTTGTGTTTATAGGTCCATGCAAAGCAAGTGACTCTTTTTAGACGGTGCATCACTTGCTGAACCACCTACTTGAAGCTATCGGAGTGCTACTGGGGACAATCTTAAAACCTTGGTATCTTTGCCAAGGGAAATCTTGCTGCTAGGCTACAGCCAACCTTCCACTTGGGGTAACCAACGAGGAATTAACATCAAGCAATTTCTGGCGCCGTTGCCGGGGACTCCAATCTTCAAGATAGGGAAGTTGCATGCTATCTTTTACCTTTGCTTTTTAGTCTTGTTAGTTTACTTTTTAGTTTTTATCTTCGTGGCCTTTATCAAAAATGACAAAAAAATTGTTTCTCACACTTGCGGCTACTATGGGTTCCACTGAAAACACCAAGTTGTGTGACTTCACTAGTCACAACAACAATGATTTTATCTGCACTCCTATTGCTACACCTGCTACTTCAGCTACCTTTTATGAAATTAAACCTGCCTTGCTGAACCTTGTTATGAGAGATCAATTCTCCGGTGTTGGAGATGATGATGCTTTACTTTTAAATGATTTTGTTGAACTCTGTGATATGCAAAAGTATAAAGAAGTAGAAGGTGATAAGTTAGGATTCGGTGTAGAAAACAAAAAAAATTCGGCACAACGAAACCAAGTACCAAGATTGGATCTAGATAGATGCAAACACAGTTAGCAATCTAGTTACCTTAACAACCGTTCAAACGTTAGTTCTCTCGCAGTGGAAGAAGTTGATGGAGAGTTGGGGAAGATTGACGCGGTGCAATACCTCGAACAGATATGATCCGTGTGACGCCCTACGAACAGATCTAGAAGTCCCTCGAACAAAGATCGAACGTACGATGTCTCTACGGTTGATCCACACGTACGGTGTAGTAGATCCGGAAGGGCTCCGCCGTCCAAAGCTCGGCGCCTCCGGAGTAGAGAGGAGGGAGGAGCAGAACTTCGAGATATGGTGGAGATCGGATCTACAAGAGAGGACAGAGGAGGGGCAGCCCTGAGGTAAAAGAACAAATCTGTGTATCCTTGGGGGTGCCCCCTCCTAATCTATTTATAGAGGGAGGGGAGGGGAGGCCACCTTGGAAGAGGGGGCAGCCCTAGGGGGCGCCCTAGGGTTTCCTCCACCTGGTGGGGCGCCAAGGAAGGGGGGAGGAAGCTTCCTCCCTTCCTCCTAGGCGCCTTCCCCACATGGGCCTCCTTCGTCCAAGTGCTCCCTCCCCACTTGGGCCTTCCAAGTGTGAAGGGGACCATTGATATTTAATCCCTTTTATTAATTCTAAAAAAATTCTATAATTCACAAGAAAAAATATGAAACATATTTAGACCATCCCGGAACTTTTCCGGCCCTCCCGTTTTACCCGGTTTTCTCAAAACTCTTTCCAGTACTTTACCGGTGCCCCGAAACGATTCCGGTTTTCTCTCCGATTAAATCTCAATCACTCCGAAACTTTTTTGGTGTGTTAAACTCGTGCTCCTATCACTCTAGTACTCAAGAAATCTACCACCCTTAAGTGTGTGACCCCATAGGTTCGGTAGAATACGGACATGAACCGGAAACTGACTTTCCTCGGATCAATAACCAATAGCGGAGCCATGGACACCCATAATGGTTCCCGCACCTACACGAATATGAATTCGAGTGAACCTCTGGTTGACATGCCAATTCCTTTGCTTCGCGATAATTTACAAAACATGAGGTGATATTATATAGGTATCCACATGATCAACTCATTAATCATTATACCAATTATCCTCATATCGGTTTTGTTCTTTTTCTCGTTCACGTATTCTGTATCCCATGTGATCTATTCACAAAGTATCCGGCCGGATATTGGTGGATACGTAATATCGAGAGGGCCCAAATAATATCACTCCTGAGAAGGAGGAGAAAATCCCAACTTGAATCATCAAGTCCCTAGACATACTGTCGAGTGTGAGTGAGCAAAGCCGTTATAGCCACGCCCGTTAAGGGTGGGGTTAGGACAGAGTAAAAACCCACCCTCCGGTATGTAGGTACTTAACATTCTCATGGTCTATAAGGATATATGCAAATGTCAACTCATCTGATGATTTAACTCATAATACAATGATGATGAAATCTCAAAGAAAATCATACAATTGGGTCGGTTCAGCACCCTTGTTCTGGTAACAATGTGCTCCCATGTATTACCGGCATATTCAATGCCCTATGTCAGTAAAACATCACATCCATAAGACACAGGTTAGTCCTAGAGGAAGACTAAGAACACTTTGTGTTTATACTCCGCACCTGCATATGGGTTTTCATCCGAAGGATGTTAAAATGCACTTGGCAAACCTCCGCATAGGGCATTGCAGTTATAGCACAGACATATAAACATTAATAATGAACCCGGAATTATAATAATACATTTTATTATTGCCTCTAGGGCATAATTCCAACAGTCTCCCACTTGCACTAGAGACAATAATCTAGTTGGATGGTTTGCTCAGACCGATGGCACTTTGGTCTTCATGCTCTCTTGTGTTATAGACTTCGTCATTGAGCTTAACGCTTTTAGGCTCATCTCAATCCTGCATATCTTAATGTACCCCTTCATCCTTTTTGAAGTATTTAAAGATAGGGAACTATCGCTCAAAATGTTTGGACTTCAGTGAGCTCTTAGCTTACTTTACTTTGATCATGATTCTCATATCAAAATATGGTTTGTGTAGATCAAGCATTCAGAACTATGCCAATCACTATGATGGTGTTCTTGATCCAAATACCCTCCTATGCAACTTCCAGAGTTGCCATGTTTCACGTCTATGTTGTAGGAATCCCGCTATGTGCCTTAGCTTAAAAAACAATTTTCAAGATCCTATTTTGCTACTTAGCTATAGACCGATTAAAAAAAATTACAAATCATTATGAAACTTTCTTTCATCTATTTGTAATGAACTCTTTAGTCTTCCTCATAGAACCTTTCTTCATCTGAGGTACTTCAAGAGAACTAATCTACTATTTAGATTTAGTTTGGTGCTTGTTGCACTTTCAGGACGTCCAATACCTTAGTGCTTTATTTTTCTAAAATATTTATTCTCAATCACTCATATGTTATTCACCTATATGATTAGAATCGTGCTCCCACTTAATTCCATATCTTATATGATTATTGGTGAAATAATAAATTTTATAACTTCACCAAAAACTATTACTCCAGCTCAGTGATAGTTGCTTCAACTGTGGACTAATCTTTGAAGCATTCTCACTTTTACTGATATCGTATAGATCATTAATTATTTCTGGTTGTATCATGCATACACCCTTTGTTTAATTTTCTCAGAAGAAAATCCATATGTCATACTTCGGAAGTATACCGCGATTATCAGTAATTTTCCATATGAACATTTGCATCACTACACATATTGTAGTCAACCTTTTGAACTCTATCAGAAAACTTATTTTGCGATAAGTCGAGCGTTATCAACGATTAAGCTATCGTCTATGTTCATATCTATGATAAACCAATCCACTCTAATGATCAGGTATCCTTAGGAGGGTTTTACCAAGTTCTCAACTTGATTTTGGTGGATGGCTTTCATTTCGTTTTTATGGTGTTTAAGCCATATAGTGGAGTTAGTGCCCGTCATGGGGTCTTGTAGTTCACAAGTTGATCATACTTCAGAACTACATTGGTTCAATGTGAATTTATAAAGCTGTGTGATACAACATCAGACTTGATCACTTCATCTCTGGAACGCATTTCAGAGTTTCATCATTCCTTTTCATCAGATGTAGGAATTTCTGGTTTGGTCACAGAATTTATCTCTAGATTAAATTTCGAGTTCCATTCTGTTGAACCAAATGATTCATTGTAATCATTATCAAGCTATTAGTCCTCCCACTTAATTGTTCCAAGAGAGCTATTTTCTCAAGGAAAAAGCCCATGTCCCTCGATAAACAATTTTCTCGGGTATGGTAGTGGAGGTGTTGTTCGTAACATGATGTTTCTACAAAACTTATATTTGAGATCGAGAATATTCTAAATACATATCTCCGAAATTATGAAACAAAAATTGGATTTATTATCCATGCCATATTCTTATGGGACATTGTGTCAACAGTCATAAGACGGCGCTCTATTTAGATTGTAAGTGGTTTCTCTAAAGCGTTAAGCAGTATAGTGAATGGGAGTGTGGTTTAAGTACATCACTGACCTCACCATGTCATGCTGGAATTCAGGGCAGAAAACAATTTTACTTCCAATATGTCATATAGGGCTTGGTTATGCGTCAAGATACTCCGTAGCTATACGGGGTTTCAGGTGACGCTATTTTATGAACTGACTTCATACACTCAATGATGTTTGCTAAATTCTTTAACTCATTTGTTTTACGATCAGATCGTCAAATATTTGATCTATGTGTGATGATGATTCTCTTTGTGTTGAAACAGTTTTGAACATGTTCAAAATTTCAGATATTATGTCTTTTCTAAATATCGGTATATCTATACAAGTCATTATCACAAAGTTTTATGTAAAGTACCGTTTATTGGTTCTTCACACATCGATATGTGTTATTACCAATAGTTTACTAAACACTTAAACAATTAATTTAATATATGATTTTGTCTATTAGAAAAACATTGCATGTGTCAAATGACTCAAAGTCAAGAGATTGAGTGACTTCATCAATATGAAGCTTCCGCATGTGCTTTGTTCTAATGTGACTAAGTCATTTATGCTATAAAATTTTTAGCATTATCATCACATAACTTAATTTATTTAGAAATCAAGAAAATAGACATAACATCAAGATTTCTACTTAAGTTATTCACCACGAAGGGTGAAATTTAGAAAGCATTAACTTTGAACAACCATTATTCAAGCCGTGGATAAGGCATCCACTGTGCAGACGACATAATACGATATTAATGTTTTACACAACCTCTGAATCAAATAACTTTTATTTAAACTCGACGAACGCCGACGGCCTTGGGTGACTTGGGCACCACTTCCGACGCGGACTTGCACTTCATTCGTTCTTCTCCTTTGAATTCTTAGTATTCCCTGTACCGATTTGCGAACCATTAGCAATCGATATGGTGTCAATTATACCTATGAAGGTGAAATAATGAAATTGTCTATTAACTTAGTATAACTTATTTATACCTTTGGTGATCAGACCACTTTTCAGATCTCCAGATACTTTTTGCAATTCCTCTTCCAGTGCCCCTTGTTCTTGCAGTAGTGACACTCAGAATCTTTAGTTGGGCCATTATTGGTCTTTACCTGAGCTTTGGTCTTACCACCGCTCTTGCCATTTCTTCCTTTGCCCTTCTTGAAACTGGTAGTGTTCATCACAGCCAAAACGTGGCTTGGATCCTTCTGCATAGATGCTTGTCTTAAGCATAGCGAACAATTCATCTGTGTTCTTGTCAAGCCCATTCATGTTGTAATTCATGATAAAGTCGTTGTAAGACGGGGGGAGTGACGCAAGGAGAATGTTAGTTCCGAGCGTCGTAGGGATCGCAAATCCCAGAGCACTTAGCCTCTGCGTGTAACCAACAAGTTTGATCACGTGCTCGCTTATGGAGCTACCTTCTTCCATCTTGCATTCCCACAACTGCTTCGTTATCTCGTAACGTTCAGTTCGAGCCTGCTTCAGATACAGAGCGTTCAGTTGTGTCACCATGTCAAAAACGGTGAAGTTCTCAAAACGTTTCTGGAGCTCTGTATCCATGGACGTAAGCATCAAGCATTGTACTGCGGTGTGGTCATCCACTTTAGTCGCATAGACGTTCTTATCGTCATGCGATGCATCCTGAACGGGAGCGGCTGGGAGAGCTTCTTCGAGAACATAGTCCTTCTTAGCAACTTTGAGGACAAACCCAAGATTACGTAACCAGTCCGCATAGTTGCCCCCATTTGCAGCAAGCTTCTCTTTTTCAAGCATTGGTCGTAAGCTAAAATCATTGTTGTTGCGGGCCATCTCTCTACAATGATATAAACAGATTGATTTAGACGTGGTTCAAAATTAATTGCATTAATCTTAATAAGTTTAACCTAATACTCCCACTAAAACCAATATCTCTCAAAATTGATCTTAGGGTAATCAAGATCCGGATAAATAAACCTGCCACCAGTGTAACACTCAGCCATGGAGGAGATCAACCCGGTAGGTCTAACAAAACCAATCATAACCATTTTATGACTCTTGTATTAGTCTTTCGACACTTGTGCTCCGAGCTTAGATCGGATAAGCTAGAACGTCAAGACAACCCAGCGCTATTGCTATGGAGACAACTCAATCCACCCATCTCTTTGTTACCTTTCCATTGGTACTCGTGTGACACGACGCACCGCGGGTGGCGTTTATTACAGACGGTTGCACGGTTGGGAGAGCACGAACTTCTTGATATTTTAAGAGAGATCTACCTATTAAAACACGACTACTTGCGCATTCAAACAGGCAATGAAAAGGATTAACATCATAGGCAATTTAATGTATGTGATATGGTATAGACCTTTTCTTCAAGAAGATCCAAGAACCATGCTTTTATTTCTTCATCTTCTTTTGATGGAGAGAGTCACCTCCACGCATGACATGTCGTCAACACCATGACATATGATCATCATCTTCATGTAGATACTACAACTATTGCTAGAATCTATTATACTAAAAGAAAATTACATGAAGTTTGGCACGCAGGCCGAATAAAGGACAATCATATGGCTCCAGCCATCATGCCGTACCATGACATGCAAGTCATGCAAATTTAACATGTACAAAGTATAATCATCTCATACAACTTTTATCATGACGAAGACTATACCACATCACATGTTCCTGCAAAAACAAGTTAGACGTTCTTCTACTCGTTCTTTGATTCTTTTACGTGGCTACTAGGGTTTGCAAGGCAAAACGTTTTTCTAGCTACGAAACCACATAAAGCACAATCTTCAAGTTGCTAGATTAACACTCGGGGTGTATCAACCATGAGACTACAATTTAATCTCATGACCCATACTGACCAATCATCAATACGCGTGATCCCCGCGCTAGATCAACAATCTAACACGCCCCTTTTGTTACACAATTTCTCCACACCAAAAGCAAGACCCAAATCATCTTCACGAGGGGCAAGATGTTTGTAACAAAATCAAGCAATACAGGTGGGATCAACTTGTGCAATTAGAGGAGAAGCAACTAGAAGATTCAGTTTAGATCTATTATCAAAAAACCGCGCACACTGGAAATTTTGTGCAATGCCCGTTCATCACTATGAACTCTAGATCGAACCTGCATCTATTACTAGAACTAGCTCTGATACCACTGTTAGGATTCGGAGTAGAAAACAAAAAAATATCGGCACTACGAAACCAAGTCCCAAGATTGGATCTAGATAGGTGCAAACAAAGCTAGCAATCTTGTTACCTTAACAACCGTTCAAACGGTAGTTCTCTCGCAGCGGAAGAAGTTGATGGAGAGTTGAGGAAGATGTATCAGCCCAGATTTCACAAAAAATAAAATTTTTGTTTTCGGTGTGAATTGTTTGATAGCCTGATTTTTTTGCGGTGTTTGCATCCCCGATTTATCGATCGACGATTATTTTCCCCCCTCTTATCTCGTACCGGAAGGAGACCGACCCTTGCCACCCTGACACTCGACCTTTGCGACACCGGGTTTCACCCGATCATCGTCGCGAAAACCGCACGAGAGCAGCCGCAGCCAATGGAACGAAAAACCTCGTTCAATAATTAAACGGGATATTTTTATAGCACGTCGGAAAGTGTTCTCGGAACGGTTCCAGTGCGAGGTGAACACCGCCGGCTCGACGTGTTGATCGCGCAGTTCGAAGTTTTACCCGAATCAGAGGTCCTACAGACCCCCGGCAGTCAGAAACGTAAACACCACGCGCGTGAGAGAAAAACCGGGGATGTTTTTACAAACTGCCATCCACCAAGGCTATATAAAGACCACCACATTCCCACACCTTTCTAGGGTTTCCCTAGCCAAAAATTGCAGCCACACACCCCAGATCTGCTCCAATTTTCGCACAAAACACCCCCAGATTTGAAACCCTAATCTCAGGAAATTTTCAGCCATCAGATATGAAATATGTGGCTCAAATCGCGCCACACCGCCCCTAGCCAGCTCCTCCACCAAAAACCAGCCGCCGGGCCCCGCAGGGCCCAAGAACCGCCGTCCCCGCCGCCGCGGGCCCGATAGGCCCAGATCCCACCGCCGCTGTCATGTCCGAGCACCTCTCCACCACGCCAGCTCCGGCCGACAGCCGCCGGCGAGCATGGTGAGGCCACGGCCGCCCCTCTCCCTTCTCCTCCCCGTGCCCCTCTTCCTTCTCCTCCCCGTGCGCCTCCTCGCCGCGCGCCATGGGCGCCGCCGCCCGTGCTCGGAGCACCGCACCGCCACGGCTCCTCCCCGTCCAGACCGCGCCGCCGTGCGCCTTCCTCGCCACCGGACCGCGATCCACGCCCCTAGTACCGCACGCGTGCCTTGCTTCGCCGAGCACTCGCCGGAGCGGCCACCGTAGCGCCGCCGGCAGCCGGCACAAGCCGCCGCCCTATCCCGATCTGGATCGGGACGGGGCGCCTCCACCACGCCGACATGAGCGGGCCAGGCTCACGGCATAGCACCTGGCCAGGCTGCCAGCCGTCTTCTACCTCTTGGGACGAGCCCAATAGAGGGGTGAGGCCTTTTTTTTTCTTCTTCTGTTTTTTTTCTAAGTCTGTGATTTTTGCCAAGTCTTGGAATTATGTGCTGCTTTTTCAGTTTCGCGCGTAGAATTGCTAGAAAACCGTAGCCCGGATCGCGTTGCGCCCAAAAGGAATTTTTTTTAGAAATGTTTTGTACTTCAATTCATCTTTTGTGAACATTTTGATTTGAGGCCATCTTGATGTTGATAATCTGTGTTGAAGTGGGCATCATGCTGTTAACTGCTACTTTTTCCTGTTAAGTGTTGCTGATATTATTTTACTGCAACTTTGATTGATGATTGTGACAAATCCATGAGGCCTATTGCATTGATTCTTTTTCCTATGTGTAAAAATCATGTGTAATTCATTCCCATGCTTTAACTTGTCATCTTTGGGTGCTTTGGCTATATTAAATCTTGCTCTAAAGTGTGCTTCGTGATGTTGGCAGATTGTGCCCGTAACTTGTTTTGCTTATATCTTTTTAACCGTAACTCCGTTTGGAGTGTTCTTTATATGTAACTTAATTTGTTTTTCGTGTACTTTGTGTTTATGATATTGTTTGCCATTGTTAACCAACATAAAATATGGTTTAGGGCAGAATAGTACCAAATCCTTTAATTGTCGTGCAGCACTTAGTGGATGCCATGTTGAGGTTGTGCCTCACTTAAATTGACTAGCATAGATAGTGGCTGACGGGTGGGGTGGAGTGGTTCGGAGAGGCTGGAGTGGCTGACGGGTGGGGTCAAGGTGTCAGGTCGAAATAAAAAGAGAGGGAGACAGAGGCCGCGGCTTTGGCGATGGTGGTTCGCCGGCGAAGAGGCCTCGGAGGTGAACTAGGGCTAGGGGAGGAGACGCAGGGGATCATGGCGAGCTTCCACGTACCCGAAATCCTGCAACGGTGGCCGGACGGCGTCGCTAAGTTCTTCTCCAGCTACGGTGGCGGCGGCGCCGCGATGTGATCTCCGACCAGGGGCTTCCCCGGCCGGCTTCCTCCTTGAGTGCGCCTTCTGCGAGTGGAGTGGGGGTGTGTGGTGGTGGCTACGAGCAGGGGAGGGGCCAATTTATAGCCACGACGTCAATTCCCCTCCGGGTGTCGCCGGACAGAAGACGACGGCGCCGTGCTCGCGTGCGGGTGAGCTCTAGGAGGTTCTACTGATGGTGTAGCACGCATGCGTGCGTCCCCCAATGGACTGCGTCGACGGGAAGCACGGGGCGGCAGCAGCCATGGCACTGCGGCGGCCTGAGTCGGCGAAAGGGGTGGCAGGCGGCGCGGCTTTGAGGGGAAGGTGGCGCACAGGGGATGCGGTGACGCTAGGGACGCGCAGATGCACCCACGGGCCAATTGGTGGCGTGCTGGCCAAAGTGGTCGTCTCGTGTGTCTTCTGGAGCAATCATGGCGACGACGGCGAGGTCCCCGGCGGGAGGCAGGGCTTTTGGGTGAGTCAGGTGAAGCACGGATGTGCCACGATGGCTACGGACACACGCAAGCGGCCGCGGGTGCTCGGGGTGCCGCGTGCCCGTGATGGCGACCTCACGGCCACGGCCATAGCACGCCTGTGGCCGGCAGTGCGCGTGCTCACCCCTGGCACGCGTGCACTGAGCGCGTCCAGGGTGTGCGCACTGTGTCCTTGGCGTGTATACATCGTCCAGTAGCATGGGTGAGGGGTTGGGAGGCTTGCAGCTGGGCTCAAACACTTGGTAGCTTCAAAAACATTTTTCTGCAGGAAACTTTGAAAATTTCTCTAGAGAGTTTGGCTAGGTTTTTGGAGCTGAAACTTGGTGTGCATGGGTTATCTAGGAAGGCGCTTATGTGGTACAAATTTCAAGGCAAATGGATAAGTCTACAGGGTACTTGCTTCACAAAGTGCCTCTCTGGTCAGAAATGGAAATGAATTTCTAGAGGGGAAACTTTGTACTAAGCTTGTCCATGTTTTTGCATAGAATCATGAGGCATGTCCCCCTTGCTTAGCAGAAAAAGTTTCCGGCCAAAAGGAGGAGCAGAAGTGAGGCAAGCTTCAAAAATGAGAGGGAAAAGATCAATTTCCTTTAGTGAAAAGGGGTTTTTATGAGAAATAAAAATAGGGCATGGGCTATTTTGATCAAAGCTTGATCATGGCCATAGGGGAGAAGGTTTTAGGGGTCACTTGGCCTAGGGAAAAATTAGGCCCAAGTGATCAACGCTATCTGAGTTGAGAAAATCCAAGCAAATAATTTCAAACCCCAGAAAATCAGCAAATAAAGTTGCAAATAAAAAGGGGCCAAAAACCAGGGTGTCACAACTTTCTCCTGTTAGCCGACGAGTATCGCCAACCTGCACATAACCTCTATGATCTAACCCAGAGTTCCCAACTATGGGATTTGCCGAGGTCAATCCTCGTCATTCCGGGTCCGCGAGCCCTCGAGTGTTGAGGCGATGGAGTCGATGTGGCGGAGTCGATGATGCGGCGAGTGACCTCGATGCGTTGGGCGGGGTCGACTTTTCGAAGTTGCATGCCGTGTAGCCCTTGTTTTACTGGTGCGAGTCGATGTAGAAGTCTTGGCGAGTCGTCCATGGCATGACGAGTTGAAGTAGAAGCCTTGCGGGGCAAGATTGAACCCGAATTCTCGATTGGAAATTCATGATCTCGCGTAGATCCAAAAACGTGTTGTAGTGCAAGAGGCACCGACGGATATCTAACCGTTGGAATGTTCTGAAATGTTTTTTTCTAATGAGGGATTGAATCCCGCAAGACTTAACCGGAAGGATCTTCAAGTTGATGTCCGAGCCAATGTCGGGAATTTTTGTGTCGGAGTTCCATCAGATCCCAAGAGTGCTTCAGTGCGAGGGTCGCCGAGGGAGATCCAGCCGTTGGGATTTTCTGAAATTTTCACATATTTTCGAAAATTGAATTTTGCATCTTTCCACCGAAGGGATCATCGATATGAGTTTCGAGTCTTCGTCGCGAGCGCCCGCAACACAGACGTTTTTCTTTCTTGTAGGCTGCGCGTGAGCGCTTTTGTTGTGGTCGATCTTCGAGTGACGCGCTCGAAAATTTTCTTTTTTTCTCCGTGAGCTCGATGTAGATTTTGTTGTAGTTGTTGAAGAAGCCGAGATTGCGATGAACCCAACTTGGATCGGGTCCTTTTCGAGTCGATGGATCGTCGATTGTCGATGTAGATTGGAGCCGCCGAATCCGTGATTCCAATGCGCATGTCCTTCCCACAGACGGTGGCAGTTGACGAAGATCGGCCTCGGCAAATCCTAGGGTTAGGTACACTATGTTTCATGTACGAGGAAGGAGAGCGACGTGGTCACACGTTGGTAGGATTCGTACTGTGGAAAAGCGACACATGGGGCACGATTTACCTAGCTTCGGGCCCCCGGAGGGAAAATCCTACATGCTGCTTGTCTGATCTTGTATTGATGATGGTGTATAGGGGTGCCGCAATGGATTTGGCGGAGAGAGATCTGTCTAGTTCTATGCTTGGAGATTGAGTTGTCTAGATTGGTGCCCCTGCCTCGCTTTATATAGATAGCCATGTAGGGGTTTACATGAGTCCTAGTCGACTACAAGTAGGAGTCCTTGTCTTGGGCCTCAAGTCTTGGGCTTCATGTCCTATTCAATCATGTAGGTGTCCACGAGTGGGCCTCTAGTGTGCCGCCAGCCATGACATGCACCAGGTACCCTCGCGGAGAGGAGTCATGGGGTCACCGCCTCGTCACCCCTAAAAAAGGGAACAAAACACTTCCCTCGAAAGAAAATCAAGTTATCTTATGAGTCCGTTACACGGGCAAGCTATTCTTTAATATTGATAAAACCTTATTTTCTTGTATCATGCTTAGCTAAAAGGCATAAAAGAAATCGATTGTTGGGAGGAAACCCAAGATGTATTTAATTTCAGTTTCAGTGGTCTTGAGTTTTTTACTACTGTAGCAACATCATTGTACCTTTATTTTTCAAGCTTGTGCTAAGTTTTAGCCTCCGATTGCAAGAAGTTCAAAAGTTGTGACATGCTGTCCAGAAACAGATTATGTCACTTGACGTAATAATTCGGCTAAAATCACTAGATCATCTTTTTGATCTGAATTGTTTTTACAGCATGCTCTATACAATTTTCTTTCATGCGTCTGTTCTGAGTTTTTTGGTTTGAGTTGCAGAACTGCCCCGAAAAAATTATCTACTACCTGCTGGTATATTTTTCACAGATTGTAGCATGTTTTTCCTTTTCTTCATTTTGAAAACCTTAGGCTTTCTTTTTCTTTGCAATTTTTTTTTGGCAATCTTGAGAAACAATAGCTCTTCAATAATATATTTATTTCTAGTGGAGAAAATTTATTTTCTCATGGGTACTAAACACTCTAATCAGCTTATGATGAGTTTCATATGAATGGATTTTTCAAGTATGGGAAGGAAGATGATGAAAGAATATTCGGGAGTGTCAAGCGCTCAAGCTTGGGGATGCCCCCATGCACCCCCAAGAAATATCCAAGGATACTCAAGAAAATAAGCTTGGGGATGCCCCTATTCATCCCCTTCTCCATCAACAATCATCAGTTTATCCTTCTCCATGCTATATTTTTATCACTTCATATGTTATGTGCTAAACTTGGAGCATCTCGCTCTTTACTTTTTAGTTTGTTTTAGTTTTGCTTCATGTTCATAACAATTTGTATCCTAGACTTCATTGTTCGGGAGAGAAGCACGCTCCACTCCACCGTAGAACACAACATAGGCTTGCATGTTTATCTTTCTTTTTGTGTGTGTTCTATGTCTTTTCATAGCTGTTGTCATGCTTAGCTCTTAGTTTTCATGCTTATCTTTCTAAGAGATTTTGTCTAGGTTGTTCTAGAAACTCTCTTGATTCTTAATGTTTATCTTGTTTAGAGAGTTAGCTTGTTGCACTGAGTCGTGTGTCTTGCATGAGGAGGTAATTAAGGTTGCTATTACAAGTTTAGTAGTAACATGAAATAGTCTTGAGGGATACATTATAGTAATGTTTGGACATCAAGATGCCAATAGCTGGAGCCTATTAGTGATAGGTGTCGTATTTTGGGTAATTGTAAGGCCCGATATGCGGTACTGTTCCAGATCTAGATGTTTCCATCCAGATCCGAGGACGAAGCACATATCGGTCCCACCGCGACATATGACGAAGTCATATGACCCAGATTTCCAACATGATATCACAACATTACAGATACAAGGATACAACATCTCATACAATTAGCATACAACTGCCTTAATATAATACAACAGCGGAAGATACATGTCTGGGTACAGACTACAATCAAATGCCTAGTGGCAAAGAGAAAAGCATCGATCCCCATAACCACACGGGTCCAGGCCCTCCGCCAGGATCCTCCTAACTAGTCGTCGTCGAGTCTCCACGTGAAACGTCGATCACCGTACCTGTTGTCGATCAAGAACCCTGAAAAGAGTTTGGGGGTAGTATCATGAGTACAGAGGTACTCAGCATCCAACTGTAGTGGTCAAGTGACCCAGCAAGGACTTCATCACTCGTCATTCTACGACAACTAGTAGTTTACGGTAAGGAAGGGGTAAGTGGTGAGGTTGCTGCCGCACTAGCATTTATGAAGTGGCTAACGATCTAGAGAGTAAGATAAGAAGCCAAGCATTCAATGAGGAATCGCCTCCAAAAGTCTTGTTATAAACTACTACGCAAACATAACACCTATCCTATCCTTGTCCTCCTCTTCGCATCCCGATGAAGAAGAAGAAGTCAAGGCACACACACACGTTGATCAAGTTATATTAAGATTATCTCAGTTGTTGTTGTCTATGAACAAGGAGTAGGTCTCAAGTCGTCCATAACCGTGGACACGGCTTCTCGAAAAGATTTAAACCTGCAGGGGTGTACCAACTGCCCATTACGAGGCTCGCATGCTTGCCCATCTCTCTCAGTTGCTACCCATTATAGGCAACCATTTTATGATTTAGTTCCAAGAGATCCGAAACGACAGGTCCCACTAACTAACAACGAACAAATCCGGGTGGCCCCCGGGGAGTCGACACCCAATCCAAAAGCTGGCCACGCTCTCGGATCGGACTCTTCCATATGGCCAAGGTCGGGTTTAGTCTCACCTATATAATAGGGGACTTCCCTAGCTCACCAGTGTGGACCAACAAAGAAACTCTGTCTCTGCTGGCCCGAGTTGTTTTAAAACCACTGGCTGCAGACCAGTTATGCATGCGGGTTTCAAATGGTAAATCAGCTCGGACCACCTCTAGAAATGTTTGAATCTAGGTAGGTAAGAAGAGGGGACCCCATAAAATCCCACACGCGATTAGGCACGCTCAGTCTTAAAACCAATACTCGGAACTCGGGTCCTAGGTGACTCGAATGGAACAAAGCGTCGAGGCAGGATAGCCTAGACCTTCCATCCTTCGTCGAATATAATCAACATTATAATAATCATATCATCCACAACAATAATAATAATGTGATATCCCAAACCAAGGAGTAACAGGGTAACATTATAGCATCCTAAGCATGCATACTAAGCAGGGGCTGAGCAACGTGCAATAGTAACATAGCAGTACATGGTTTGCTGGGAGGGGACATGGCTGTATCGGTTTGGAAGAGGTTGTAAACATGTGGTAGGATCAAACATTGAACCTAACCTATACTAGCAAGCAAACCGCTGGTTGAAATAGAATGGATCATAAGTAATGTATAGTCCTTGCCTGTTGATAAGTCGGGTTCCGAAGGTGTAGTCGATCGCACGCTCGCATCGTCTCCAAGAGGTAGCCGCGGAAGCACACAAGGCGGTAAACACTGGAAAGCAATCAAAGAGCAAACATCTATTACTACGAGGCAAACACGAGCAAGCATCAACAAGAAGCAACACGAGACATCGCACCTACCGTCGAGAGCGGTTACTAACAGGTTAAGTGGAGTACTCGTCACACACGACGATACCGCACATTTACGGTGGTTCAAGTTGCTTAGCTACAGGTGATCAACCAACGGTTATTAACATGGAAAGGCACCAAAGCATGGCATGTCACACAATCATGGCAAAAGGTTAAGCACAAATTAAACTACCTATATTAGTCAAGTTAAGCGAGGCAACACCCTAAACATGGCATAACACTAAGTGCCTCACGATGATTAAAGGATTTGGTACTGTTCTGTCCTAAACCATATCTTAGGTTGGTTAACAGCAGCACACAATAGCATAAACACAAAGTAAACGAAAAACTAATCAAGTTACATATAAAGAACACTCCGAACCGAGTTACGGTTAAAAAGATACAAGAAAAACAAGTTACGGGCACAAGCTGTATAAACAGGGGCAAATATATATGCAAAAGTGCAGCAACATGACATAGCAATACATGGGCATGAAGTAGACATGATGCTTAACAATATTAAATTGGAATCACTCAATTCTGATATACGGTCGCGACACACTCGTCGACCGAAGTTGCAACAAAATATAAACAGTAGCACACTAACAGCAGGGTAGCTACTTTGGAGCAAGATGCAATCATGATGCAGCAAGAAAATATGGCATGTGAAGGAATTGAACTGAAGTAGAAAAAATTCTTAACAGGATGCAAAAGGAATCAATCAATTCTCACGAACGGTTGCGAAGCAATCGTCGCCCGAAATTGCATTAAAATAACAGTTTTCAGCACAGCAGCGCATTAACGATCTAGTACCCACTTCGACGCAGAATTAAATTATCTAGACAGCTTCAAACGGAAAAACTTTCTACATACGAATGCTAGAGCACGCAAAACTGAGCAACTTTCATTTTGGAGGCACGTTCATCGGAGCTATGGATCAACGGGAAAATTCGTTGCAAAAATAAATCAGCAGCACAATACTTCACACTTAGCAAAATTCACAGAGGATAATCAACAGAAAAAAAAGAGACCTCACCCCCACAACATAACCAACAAGGGATCTCGTCCCGAGATCCTGCACGATCCGGGGGAGAGGGGAAGGGGGAAAGAAAAGAGAGTCGACGATTTTCAACACCACCAACAAGGGACTCTGCTCCATGTCGACGTCGAGCTCCGGTCGAGATAGATTTCCGCAGAGAGACGACATCGTCGGAAAAACGAAATCGTCAGTGTCAAGAGGAGGAACGACAACTGAAAGAGAAGATCAAAGGAAGCATTCTCACGCCAATCGCGGGGATGCCGGACAAGAGAACTGAAGTCAACAGACGACCAACATGTTTACCCAGAGTCGGAAGAACTAAAGGCACTACAGGAATTCCCAAACCTGAGATCGGAATCGAGACAATGCTGCAAGCAAGGCATTGTAACGGTTTCGATACTCCACACACTCGAGATCCTAGAGTTTTGAACGGGATAAGATGAGAATAAAACACTTACGACACTTGTCCTGACCAGAGCAAAGGTAAGGAGTAAAAATAACCCTACTCTTCGATAACTAACTTAGTAACTACAAAATAGTTTTTGTCTAGACTCGACTTCGGCCAGAAAAGGGATCCTACAGTCGGTAAGGCTCTGATACCAAGTAGTAAGGCCCGATATGCGGTACTGTTCCAGATCTAGGTGTTTCCACCCAGATCCTGGGACGAAGCACATATCGGTCCCACCGCGACATATGACAAAGCCATATGCCCCGGATTTCCAACATGATATCACAACATTACAGATACAGGATACAACATCTCATACAATCGGCATACAACTGCCTTAATACATTACAACCGCGGAAGATACATGTATGAGTACAGACTACAAGCAAATGCCTAGTGGCAAAGAGAAAAACATCGATCCCATAACCACACGGGTCCAGGCCCTCCGCCGGGATCCGCTTAACTAGTCGTCATCGAGTCTCCACGTGAAACGTCGATGACCATACCTGTTGTCAATCAAGAACCCTGAAAAGAGTTTGGGGGTAGTATCATGAGTACAGAGGAACTCAGCATCCAACTGTAGTGGTCATCTGACCCAGCAAGGACTTCATCACTCGTCATTCTAGGACAACTAGTAGTTTACGGTAAGGAATGGGTAAGTTGTGAGGTTGCTGCCGCACTAGCATTTATGAAGTGGCTAACGATCTAGAGAGTAAGATAAGAAGCCAAGCATTCGATGAGGAATCGCCTCCAATAAGTCTTGCTATCATCTACTTATGCAAGCATAACACCTATCCTATCGTTGTCCTCCTCTTCGCATCCCGACGAAGAAGAAGTAGTCAAGGCACACACACACGATTATCAAGTTGTTAAGATTATCTCAGTTGTTGTTGTCTATGAACAAGGAGTAGGTCTCAAGTCGTCCATAACCGTGGACACGACTTCTCGAAAAGATTTAACCCTGCAGGGGTGTACCAACTGCCCATTACGAGGCTCCGCACGCACGTCCATCTCTCTCAGTTGCTACCCATCACAGGCAACCATTTTATGATTTAGTTCCAAGAGATCCGAAACGACAGGTCCCTCTAGCTAACAACGAACAAATCCGGGTGGCCCCCGGTGAGTCAACATCCATCTCAGGAGCCGGCCGCGCTCTCGATCTGGTCTCAACCGTCTGTCGCAGGTTTGGATAGCCGGTTAATCACACATGGGACACCGGGTCCTCAGCCGGAAAAGGTGGGCCAGCAAGGGAACCAAGTCCTCACTGGTCCAGGTTGGTTTGTAAACAATTGGCGGCCGACCAGCACACACACGGTTTCAAATGGTAAATCAGCTTGGGCCACCACTAGAAATGTTTGAAGCTAGGTAGGTAAGAAAAGGAGACCTCATAAAATCCCACACGCGGTTAGGCACGCTCGATCTTAAAACCAATACCCGGAACTCGGATCCTAGGTGACTCGAATGGAACAAAGCGTCGGGGCGGGATAGCCTGGACCTTCCATCCTTCGTCGAATATAGTCAACATTAATAATAATAATATCATCAACAACAATAATAATAATGTGATATTCCAAACCCAGGGAGTAACAGGGTAACAACGTAGCATCCTAAGCATGCATACTAAGCAGGGGCTGAGCAACGAGCAAAAGTAACATAGCAGTACAAGGTTTGCTAGGAGGGGACATGGCTGTATCGGTTTGAAAGAGGCTGTAAACATGTGGTAGGATCAAACATCGAATCTATCGTAGACTAGCTTGCAAACCGCTGGTTGAAATAGAATGGATCGTAAGTAATGTATAGTCCTTGCCTGTTGATAAGTCGGGTTCCGAAAGTGTAGTTGATCGCAAGCTCGCTTCATCTCCGAGAGGTACCCGCGAAACACACAAGACGATAAACACTGGAAAGCAATCAACGAGCAAGCACTCTATTACTACGATGCAAACACGAGCAAGCATCAACAAGAAGGCAACACGAGACATCGCACCTACCGTAGAGAGCGGTTACTAACAGGTTAAGTGGAGTATCGGTCACACACGACGAATACCGCACGTTTAAGATGGTTCAAGTTTTTTAGCTACAGCTGATCAACAAAGGTTGTTAACATGGCACAACACAGAAGCATGGCATAGTACTCAAACATGGCAAGAGGTGAAGCATAAATAAACTACCTAAGCTAGTCAATTTAAGTGGGGGTAAAACCTATACATGGCAAACTATTGCGGACCCCATGATATTTATTGCATTTGGTACTGTTTTGCCCTGAAAAATATTTTATTGTTTTTATTAGCAAGAAAGAATAGAAAAAACACAATCTACATGCAATTCTAGTCAAGTTACATATAAAGAACATTTTAAACAGAGCAGCAGTTAAAAAGTTATAGCAGCTACAGTTACAGTGGCAGGCAGTTGTAATTAGCAGGTCAACAACAAGTAACCAAGCTCAAACATGGCAACAAGCAACATTTTAATAATCTACGCGCAAAACAGAGAAAATTTCATGTAGAAAGCGTCTCCATCGGAGCTACCGGCGAAAAGTTACGGGCACCGCAATAAAACAACTAAATCTGCCTAAATAAATAAACTAGCAGCACAAAAAAAACTAAATGGGCCAAAACAGACTACTGGGCCCAACTAGCACAGCAAGTAAATAAAAAAAAAGGTTGGGCGCCTCACCAGTGGGCCTCGGCCCAAGTGGCCTGGGAGCCCTGGCGGCTTGCTGCTGGGCCCGGGGCGTGGAGGCGCGTTGGGCCGCCTGGAGGGGCGCTGGGGAGGCCCAGCCGGCGGTTCCTCGCTCGCGGCTCCGTCCGCTCGAGCAAAGCAACGCAGCGGCGGCTGCCTCCTGCCGGCGACAAACTTCGGCAGCACGCGGCTCCGACGAGGCATGGAGAAGCGCGGGAGGATGGGGGAACAGCGCAGCAGGGGGGTGCGGCAGCAGGATCCGAGCGGCGGGGTCCCTCAGGTAGAGCTGGGCGGCGGCGCGAGCTCCTGCCTCGGGACGCGACCTCCCATGGCGCGCCGGCCATGGCAGCTGGACCTTGCTGCGAGGGAGAGAGAGAGATATGAGGGGGACAGAGGGAAGGAGAAGGAGGAGGGGCACGGCTGGAGGAGGGGACCTACGGGGACGGCGGCAACACGGCCATGGATTTCTCGGGCAGGGAGAAGCCTTCTTGGGAGGAGCTCCATGGGATCCATTCCGGGCGGCATGGCGGGATCTCGTGCGTCCCTCTTCGGATCTAACGGCTGCAACGCGTCCAGACCTAGGGTTTCGGGAATTGGGGCAAAAATGGAGCAGATCTGGACATTGTGAGGGGGGTGGCTGCAAAATTGGACTAGGGAAACCCTAGAAATGGGTGGGAGTGTGCTGGTCTTTATATAGCACAGGTGGCTGGCAGTTTGCAAAAACATCTCCGGTTTTTCTCTCGCGCGCGCAGTGCTCACGTGTCTGACCGCCGGGGGTCCGCAAGACCTCCGATTCGGGTAAAACTTCGAACTGCGCGATCAGCGCGTCGAGCCGGCGGCGTTCGCCTCGCGCTGGAACCGTTCCGAAAACACTTTCCGGCGCGCTATAAAATGACCCGTTTAATTATTAAACGGGGTTTTCGTCCCGTTGTCTGCGGCTGGTCTCGTGCGGTTTTCGCGACGGTCATCGGGTGAAACCCGGTGTCGCAAAGGTCGAGTGTCAGGGTGGCAAGGGTCGATCTCCGTCCGGTACGAGATAAGAGGGGGAAAAATAATCACCGATCGATAAATCGGGGATGCAAACACCGCAAACAAATCAGGCAATCAAACAATTCACACCGAAAACATTTTTTTTAATTTTTGTGAAAACAGGGCTGTTGCACCAGTTTACGCAAACGCCCTCGGTACCCCTCTCGCGCGTCCGGTGATCGCGTTCGTGACCGCCGAGACTCCGTACGGACTCCGACTCCGACGAAATCTCGAACCACGCGCTCAGTGCGTCGAGCCCGTCGATCGTACCTCACTGCGGTGACATTCCGACAACATTTTTCGGCGCCCCAATAAAATAATCCGTTTATTAAATAAACGGGGTTTTTGTTCCGGTGGCGATGGCTGGACTTGTGCCGGTTGCGACGGTGCTCGGGTGAAACCCGGTGTCGCATAGGTCAAGTGTTAGAGTGGCAATGGTCGGTCTCCGTCCGGTACGAGATAAGAGGGGGGAAAATAATCGTCGATCGATAAATCGGGGATGCAAACACCGCAAAGAAATCAGGCAATCAAACAATTCACACCGAGAAAGTATTTTTAATTTTTGTGAAAACTGGGCTGTTACAGTAATTCGTGCTTATTTTAAAGAACTACAAAAATTAGTTGAGAACTCTAGCTACTAGATGGATCTCTAACCTTTGGAAGGTTTGGAATATAGAGTACCCTCACGGCCCATGGGTCAAGGATGCGCAAGGATAACCAAACGCCCATACACTCCTCCTCAGGGTACTCGTCTCTTTCTGAACTTCCTGATTAGATAGAGAGTTACCGATAATAAGTGCATGAGTTCTTCGGACTAATGCGAGTATTCGATTGTTGGCACTTCCACATTCCCATATTTTTCTAGTCTCTTCGGTACCGTGCATTGAACTTTCTCACCTCGAGAGTTGGCGCATACTTCGTCGGTGCATCCAAAACCTTGGCACGATACGCTCTGTCATCATAAACCTCCTTATATCTTCCTCAAAACACCCACCATACCTATCTATGAAGGCATTTCGATAGCCTTTCCCAGATACATTGCGATGCAACATCCACCATCTCATGACTTGATCTTCATGTCATACATGCTTTTGCTTGATCGAGGAGCTACATGATAGTTGGGCTTTGCCCTTATTATTGCTACATGACGCGCTAGTATCATTGCATATCCTGCTACACTGGCAGAGGCATACATTTTCATACATCATGATAGTTTTCATTCTTCTTTATGTTTGAGTACTACTTGTAAAGTGTGAAGATCTTCTATATTCTTGTAAAATATAGACTGTTGCCCTTAAGTGAGGAAAATATCCCAAAGAGGACAAATTAAAATATCCCAAAGAGGACAAATGAGAGATAAATAGAAAGAGCCAAAGAGGCCACAAAAATAGAAAAAATAGAAAAATAAAAATAAATAGAGAAGGGGGCAACACTACTATTCCTTTTGAAAGATCCACACTCGTACTCCATTGCTATACTTGTACTCCATAGAGATTATCATTCATGCATAACTATGTGGGGACCCTCACACTATAGAACTTTGCTTGCATATTCCAAGGATGAGCCTCCTCCAATGAGCTCTAGTTCTTCATGAGCAAGCAAGTTGGTTGCACCCCACTAGTTCCATTGGCGAGCTTACCTTAGATGATATGTGCATCCGTTGGATGGCAATCCCAACCCCTCACATCATATCTATCATTTGGCCTTCTTCTGCCTATGCTTGTCCTCATTGATATCAGCCTTTCACACTTTTTTTGTCTTCCTTCCCCAACATTTCTCTCTTTTCCATCCTAAGTGCTAACGTATATTGCTCGCGCTCATCCATTGCATGAGTGCTCAAAGTCGAAAGGGAGAAGATCAGTTTGACTTGTACCTGACTAGTGGTCTGGGGATGAGTCAAAATAAGATCCTGAATGAGACCAAGTGTGAACCTTTAGTAGATTGAGTTCTCAATTAAATAATATATATTTTTATTCTCTTAATCCCATCTCCCATTGCTTGCACGCAAAAACAATTTGGATACATTCGAGTCACGGACTGCGAGAGCTCTTGCACCTTTATGTTTATACTCTGCTAGAATTAATGCTAAGAATGTTGCTAGTTGTATTGACTTCAATTGCATATCTTACATGATTTACCACAGGAAGTCTCACTTTGCATCATGTTAAAAAAATCAAAATGAAATTGAATTGGGACAGAGAACACCCCCAGATGAATTTAATTCAAATGGCCACAATAAAAGTTGCTCCAAAATTTCCTTTTGCATTTTTGAAAAGTCTCATAAATGAGTGTGATCACACATCAAGTGATTTGGAACCAATCCCATGCTCATGGATTTTTCATATATTCAAACAGGAGCTTGGAATTAATTCAAAACCGCTATTTGAATTAAAGTTCAAATTATTTGAATTTTAAAAATGCCCAAACTTTATAAGTGGCTAGCAATATGCATTAGAAGTCCATATAAAAATTTGGGGCATTTTATAAAATGCCTAGCTATTTTATCTAGCAGGCCAAACAAATTACATAAAGAAAATAAAAACAGAAAAGAAATAAAATAGATAAGGGCCTTACGAGGGTTTTTGGCCCAACTCATCACACCCCGGCCGAATCCCACCTCCCAGCCCTTGTCGTCTACCCCAGGTAGGCCAGCACGCAGGTGCATGGCGACTATGCCATGGCCGTCGACTCCACCTCGGTGAGCTTCCTGCTTCCCCGCCGTCTTCCGCGTGTCCAGGAGAAGCCCCTGGACGTCCTCGTCACTCTCCCCCTCTCGCCGCTGCCTCTCTCGCGCTCTACGCGTTTCCCCCAAATCATCCGAGCGCCGTCGGAGTTCATCGCCTTGAGAAGCCGTAGCCACCGTGGACGAGAAGGCCAGCCACCATGTCCCCCGTGCGCAGCGTCGTGGGTCTTCGTCGATCTGGAGAAGATGGCGCCCATATTTGAACCGAAGCTGTCGCAATCATCGCCATCGTCTCGCCGGAGCCGCCGCGCGCTTTCTTCATTTCCGTCAACTGTGAAGGTCCTCTGACCGCGCCACCGTCTCCATTGAGTTCACGGTGAGCTACTAGTTCACTCGAGCTATGAGAGAAGAGGAGCACCGCCGTCATGAACGTCGTCGCCAAAGCTCCAGTGCAGCTCTGACTCTCCCGTGATGTCCATCGTCTTCCTGGTGCTCCCAGCGTCCCAAAATTCTAGCGCTAGCCCAAGCTCTCCCTCTGCAGCGAACTTTCCGACGAGCCCGAGCCACGGCCGCCGCTAGGGCACGTCGCCGGCGTCGCTACGGTGCACCCCAGCACCCGTAGCTTGGTCCATTCGAAGCACGAGGTCAAGGGCTCCATTTTGGTACTCGCAGCGCGTCAAATGACGCCTGGAATCGCCGTCCCCGCGAACTCCGCGTTGCTGGATGGTCGCCGGAGTCTCGCCGGTGGCGAGGTCCACGTGGCCAGGGTGATTAGCCCTTAATCCCACCCCCCTCTGACACTGACCGGTGGGCCCAAGGCCACTTAATACTCATGATTAATTTAAATCGCTGGATTATTTAAACAGAGACACTGACTGAGAGGCCCCACATGTCAGCACCCCCCCACATCACCTTGACGTCATGCTGGCGCAATAAAGGATTTTCTATTTAAAAGAAAATCAGGAAAATCCAGAAAAAGGAATAAACTTTGAAAATTCATAACTAATTCATTTTGACTCCAAATTGGACAAATAATATATGTTAAATTATCAGAAAAATGCAAGGATTCTGAATATGAATTTTTTTTTAATGGTTGACCTATTTAAATTTGGTGAAAAGAAGCAAATGTGCATATGGAGTCCTTTAATTTAAATTTGAAGTGATTTTGCAAATGACTTTGCAATGCACTTCTATTAAATGGAATTGTCCACGCAATGCAACCATGAACATCATATTGCAATATTGCTCATGTGTTTGATCATTGCATTTATATTTATCCCTTGATTTCCATGTTGATAATAGAAGTGGAACCGGAACCGGAGGCCACCCCCTTCGTTGAAGACACTATGTTTGAACCTCGTCATCAAGGCAAGCAAACCCCCATTGATCATGTCGATAAAACCCCACTTCCCTCTCAGTCTGGCTTATGCATTGTTTAGGATGATTACCATGATACGTTTCTACCGTATAGATGAATCCATTCCTTTGCATGACCTATCATTTGTCACAGTAGTAAGCAAACCACAATCCTAGCAGATGTAGGAGTTGATTGATATCATGTGGCCCCTTCAACTGTTACTACTTATTGCATGCTTAGAGTTAAAATGAGGTTATTATTTTGTGAATCGGGATGGTAGAGATCATGTTGATGTTGGTGGAAATGTGATGGTGAATTTGACCTAAACAAGGTGAACGATGAGAGGCTGTGTAGGAGTACATAGTGGGTTGTCTCGTTGAACACCGCCTTAAGCCCGAGTTATTTTGTGGTGATCCAAGACAAAGAGTAATACCACATGTTGGGCACATGGACCCCCGCTCAACCTACTAACTCACCCCTTCTCGGTTCAATGAGTCGCAGTAGTTCGAAGTTCTGGTAGGTCTATGACATGGTCTGCGAAGTGGAAGAACGTCTATTCAGACCGGCTTGGGACCGTGCACACATATTCTAGGACCACATCGGTAAACCGGCCGGGTTCACGATGTGGAATGCAGCAAAGATAGGCGTCTCGTTTGGACATTGAGTTGGTTGTGAGGTAAAAGTTGTGGAAGTTATCCTCGCCGACACCCGCTAGAAGGGTGACGAGATCCCGGCGGTAACTGATAGTTTCATGTGTGTAGAAGTACACCCTACAGGATTAATAAACTATTCGAATAGTCGCGTCCGCGGTAAGGGTTTACTTGGAAAGTTGTGCTCGATTATTAGACAACTTCAATGGATACTTATAAAACTTGCCAAGATAAGTGTGAGTGCTATGGCGTGCTTTCTCGTGGGAAGTCGAGGAAGGATCCATAGTGGTGTAATTGTTTGAGAGACTTGGATAGTGGACTCGTGTATGCTTCTTACCTCATTCTGTTATTAGTAGTACAGGACTAGCCATGTCAAAGCTGGCACTTCTGCTTTTGAACCCCACCATCCTTTACCTTGATACATGTGCATGAGTAGTATAGTTCCTACGTATGTCTTGCTGAGTACGACTTTGTACTCACCTTTGCTTATTCTATCTTTTAGATGAACCCACTAACCCCGAAGGTGGATTCTTCCTGGAACTTGACGAGTGAAGACCAAGCTAGTGTAGTCCTAGTCAGCAGACTGGTTCCCTTGTGGAGGGCTTGTGTTTAAATAAGGCTTCTTAAGCCATTTGTTAAACTTGTCTGTACTCAGACCTACTTTGCTTTCATGCTTGATGTAATGTTGGATCACGGTCACGTGACCTCTGTGTGCACTATGTAAGAGTTATCAATAAAGTTGTAAACTTTGTAGAGAATTGCAATGATACCTGCTGTTCATACTAGACATTTGTGCTGCGTGTATGATTATAACATGCATGTCTTAGTATGGGTTTTCGAGACCTTAGTTGTGATCTGGCTGGCGGTATTTTATACACCAAGTGGCCCTTAGATGTCCGCAGCTTAGGGCATCGCGATGCGATTGATCGTGACTCTGTCACGTGCACACTTTGTTGTATGATCGAGCCCTCCCTAGACCCCGACTAAGTGATCGGGCTGGAGTAAGTCTATCTAAGTGTTATAATACAATCGACAGTATGGTTGAGGCGACTTGTTTATGAGTATGGGATTTCACCACCCATATCATTTAGACTTGTGTGCGGACGATGAGGACCCATCTCAGTTGATCATCCGGCCTGGATGGGAGGCCCCTCTCGTTCGATGCTTTCCGAGAACGTTCTGTGCTTGGCCTTGTCTGCTTAGACAAGTGGGTACGGTTCTCGATTCTCCATATGATTGTGTTGTAGAGGGACTTGCATACGCTAACCCCGGGTCCCGACAGACTTGGTATCAGAGAAGGACTGACTATAGCATTATCGGCCTTGGTCGAATTCGAAGCTAGCCTTCTATAGTTATATAGTTACTCTGGGTATATAAGGGAACAACGTAAGGCTTATTTTTTCTCCTTACCCTCATCGTTCTGAGTTCTGAGTCACCCTCATTTTGTTCTACGGGAAGATAGGACTAGGATCATCCATGTTATATCAGAACATCTTGTTGTTTGCTTCCTTGTAGCCGTAGGAATGTTGTGTTCGGTGTGCTAGAATTGTTGTGCTTCCTGATTTCTTACATCGTATGTAAGTGTTGTTTCTATGTTGTAAGAAAATTTTATTTTCTTGTGATTACAGCCGGTATGCTGTCCGAGTCATTCCAGCTATCTTCATAATCTCATGCATTTTAAAAATCATTCAACTCTGTTTGACATTGATCTTATCGTTCAGGATATCTCAAGGAACCCGTGGCCACCTTGGTCGTGCCCAAGCTCATGGGAATGATCCGGAGGAAGGCAATCTTCCACCGTCACCCATGATGGCTCAAGTTCTCATGGAGGTTGAAAGAAACCGAAGGGATTCTCATGATTTGTTGCGAGTCATTGCTCGAAACACTTCCCAACAGCGGAATGAGCTTGTGTCATTGAATGACTTCATCCAGCTTCATCCCCCAGTTTTCAGCTATTCCACTGAGCCCCTTGACACCGATGAATGGCTTTGCAGCATCGAGAGAAAGCTCCATTCTGGACATGTTGCAAATTGTGACAGAGTCAACTATGCCACCTACCACCTCGAGGGTGTAGCTAGCTCTTGGTGGGAGAACTTTCCAAACCTGCGTACAGCTGGACAGTTGACATGTTGGTATGAGTTCTGTGACGCTTTTCGCGAGCATCACATTCCTAAGAAACTCATGGATCGCAAGAGAGAAGAGTTCTGCAATCTCACCCAAGGAAGAAGGTCTGTTGATGAGTTTAGTCGGGAGTTCAATCGTCTTGCCCGCTATGCTCCCGAGGAGGTCTCCACCGACTCCATGAAGGAAGAGAGGTTCCGCAAGGGACTCAATTCTGGACATCGTTGCGAGTTGAATTTCCATGACTTCGCCACATTCCAGATCCTTCTCAACAAGGCCATCAAGGCGGAGGATATGATCACTCCTGAGGACTCCCGCAAGCATGCTAGAGATGCTGGTTCATCCAGATCAGGCCCTCAGAAGCGCAGAATCTGGATCCCCAATAGTATGTTCCGCCAGAACAACTGACCGAGGCCATCCTTGGTGGCGCCTCGCCCGCCAGCTTCATTTCCCACTGCTCCACCTAGCAACCCAGCTGCCTGCCATATCTTCGGAGCTTGTTTCAGATGTGGCCAGCCAGGTCACTATTCTCGTGAGTACCCCATTAATCAGAATGCTCCACCCCATGCCAAAGGAAACCCCAATATTCGTGCCAAGCCACCCCCGAAGGTCTCCACCGCCAAGCCATCTACTTCCGCAAATCTTGGACGTGTGAACCAAATCTCAGCTGAAGAGACTGATGGTACTTCTGATGTCATTCTTGGTACGCTCCCAGTCAATTATGTTCCTACTTCTGTCCTTTTTGATCCAGAAGCATCTCACTCATTCATGTCGGAGAGTTATGCACTTCAGCATGAGATATCCTTTGATGAAATGTTCACCCCAATGATTATTCAAACTCATGGTTCCAAGTGGAAAACTAATAGAGTAAGCCATGACAATCAAATTGCAATTGAGGGTTTAGTATTCCTTGCTTCTCTTATAGCCCTCAATTCTTCAGACATTGATGCCATCCTTGGTATGGATTGGTTATCAAGGCAGAATGCTTTTCTTGATTGTAAATCCAAGTCAGTTAGACTTACCATCCTTCAGGCCAGACAATAGAATATTCCTCACCAAGATCGAGAACCCAGATACATTATTTGAATGTGCTTCCCCATACCGACCTTGAAGATATTCCGGTGGTTCGTGACTTCCCGGATGTCTTTCCTGAAGAGTTTCCGGGCATGCCACCCGACAGATGTGTAGAATTCATTATCGATCTTATGCCAGGAACTACACCAATTTCCAGACGCCCATCCAACTTGAAGTTTTGTTGGCAAAAGGATTCATGCGCCCTAGCTCATCTCCATGGGGTTGCCCCGTTCTGTTCGTAACAAAGAAAGATGGAAAAGAAAGGATGTGCGTATACTATCGCCCGCTAAATTTAGCGACGATAAAGAACAAGTACCCACTTCCGAGGATCAATGATCTTTATGATCAACTTGCTGGATCCTCTGTCTTCTCCAAGATGGATTTGAGATTAGGCTATCATCAAATCAAAATCCGAAACGAGGACGTTACCAAGACAGCTCTCACTACTCGTTGTGGTCTTTATGAGTACACCGTTATGACCTTCGGTTTAACCAATGCCCCTGCCACCTTATCGCACTTGATAAATTTTTTGTAGTTTATCTTGATGACATTCTCATATACTCGATGAACGAAGAAGAACATGCCGAGCATTTTAGGCTTGTATTGATGAAACTTCGAGAGCATCGCCTTTATGCCAAGTTCTCCAAGTGCGAATTTTGGCTACCAGAAGTGACCTACTTAGGCCACGTGATTTCTGCAAAAGGCATTGCTGTGAATCCCGAGAGAGTTCAGGTTGTCCTTGACTGGACTCCACCTGAATCGGTTAAGCAAGATAGGAGTTTTATTGTCTTAGGAAGCTATTGTCGCCGCTTCGTTGAGAACTTCTCCAAAGTTGCAAAGCCTCTAACTGAACTCCTCAAGAAAGATAAGAAATTCCAATGGACTCCCAAGTGCAAGGAAAGCTTTGAAGAGCTAAAAAGAAGATTGACTTATGCCCCCGTACTTGCGCCTCCAGACACAAAAAAGGATTTCGAGATCTATTGTGACGCCTCACGTCAAGGGTTAGGATGCATACTTATGCAAGATCGACATGTGGTAGCTTATGTTTCACGCCAGTTGCGTCCACATGAAGACAACTATCCTACCCATGATCTTGAACTCGCTGCCGTAGTTCATGCCCTCAAAACTTGGCGACATTACCTCCATGGTAATTGTTGTGAGATCTATTCCGACCACCAAAGCCTCTAATACATATTCACCCAGCCAAATCTTAATCTCAGGCAAAGATTCTAGATAGAGTTGATAAAAGATTATGACTTAGGAATTTCTTTCACCCCAGGCAAAGCCAATGTCATGGCTGATACACTAAGTATTAAGTTGTATTGTAATAACCTCATGTTAAAACAGTGTCAACCACTTCTTCATGATGAATTTTGAAAGCTCAATCTCGAGATTGTTCCTCATGGCTTTCTTTCTACCTTGGTGGTGAAACCAACCCTTGAGGATAAAATCATAGCCGCTCAGAAATGTGATAGTGGTATTCGAGAGATCAAGAAGAAAATTGCTAGCGGAGTTGCTAAATGTTTCTCCATAAATGATCAAGTCGTTTTCTTTGGCACTCGATTGGTGTTGCCACGAAAACACAATCTTAGGAGGCTAATTCTTAAGGAGGCTCATGACACTCCCCTTTCTATTCATCCTGGTAGCACAAAGATGTACCAAGACCTATGCCAGAGATTTTGGTGGACTATGATGAAGCGACAAATTGCTCAGTTCATTGCTGAATGTGATGTTTGTCGTCGCATTAAGGCAGAACATCAAAGACCTGCTGGTAGTCTTCAACCATTGCCTATTCCCGAGAGGAAATGGGACAAAGTCAGTATGGATTTCATCACTGTTTTTCCAAAAACCCAGAAAGGAAATGATGCCATCTTCGTTGTCGTTGATAGACTTTCCAAAGTTGCTCACTTCCTTCCCGTTCGCGAGTCCATAACTGCGAGCCAGTTAGCGGACTTGTATGTCTCTAGAATTGTGTCTCTTCATGGTGTTCCTTTGGAAATAAATTATGATTGTGGTATCCTTTTCACCTCTAGATTCTGGCAATGCTTTCAGAATGCTATGGCCGGGAACTCATCTCTCCTTTAGTACAACTTTCCACCCTCAGTCTAGCGGTCAAGTTGAAAGGGTTAACAAAATTCTCGAAGACATGCTAAGAGCTTGAGTTATCTCATTCAGAAAGAATTGGGAGAAGTCTCTTCCATTTGCCGAATTTTCTTATAACAATAGTTTCCAATCTTGTCTGAACATGGCTCCTTTTGAACTCCTCTATGGAAGACGATGTCGAACACCCCTTAACTGGTCAGAAACCGGTGAAAGACAATTCTTCGGACCGGATATGATCAAGAAAGCAGAAGAGCAAGTTCGCATTGTTCGCGATCAATTGAAAGCAGCCCAGTCTCGTCAGAAAAGCTACTATGATCGTCATCATAGGCAACAAAGCTACAATCTGGACGAGAAGGCTTACCTTCGGGTTAATCCTCTGAAGGGAACCCAACGCTTCGGTATCCAAGGCAAGTTGGCCCCACATTACATCGGACATTTCCGCATTCTTGCTAAATGTGGAGAAGTTGCCTACCAACTTGGACTAGCTCCGCACCTTTCCCGAGTACATGATGTATTCCATGTGTCACAACTCAGGCATTGCTTCAAGGACCCCATCCGCGAAGTCGGTCATGAAACGCTTGATCTCGAAGATGACCTTGCCTATCGAGAATACCCTGTTCATATTCTTGATTCTGCAGAGTGTGTCACTCGTTGTCAGAAGATTATGTTTCTGAAAGTGCAATGGTCACACCACTCTGAGAAAGAAGCCACGTGGGAAAGAGAAGACCGTCTCAGTGCCGAGTACCCCACCTTCCTCCCGATGACTACTGAATCTCGGGACGAGATTCTTTTGAGTGGGGGCGAGTTTTCAGAACCCTCTGTTAGCTATGTGCTAGGATCAAGTCTCACTTTGCATCATATTAAGAAAATTCAAAATGAAATTGAAATGGGAGAGAGAACACCCCCTAGATGAATTTAATTCAAATGGCCACAATAAAATTTGCTCCAAAATTTCCTTTTGCATTTTTGAAAAGTCTCATAAATGATTGTGATCACATATCAAGATATTTGGAACCAATCCCATCCTCATGGATTTTTCAAATATTCAAACAGGAGCTTGTAATTAATTCAAAACCCCTATTTGAATTAAAGTTGAAATTATTTGATTTAAAAATTCCCAAACTTTATAAGTGGTTAGCAATATGCATTAGAAGTCCATATAAAAATTTGGGGCATTTTATAAAATGCCTAGCTATTTTATCTAGCAGGCCAAACAAATTACAGAAAGAAAAGAAAAACAGAAAAGAAATAAAATAGAAAAGAGACTTACCAGGGTTTTCGGCCCAACTCATCGCACCCCGGCCCAAGCCCACCTCCCAGCCCTTGTCGTCTACCCCAGGAAGGCCAGCACACACGTGCGTGGTGTGACATCCTGGATTTTGGAACTTTCTTTTTCCAAAAACTTTTCTGATATATTTCTGGATTTTCTATTGGATTTGATTTTGAGAACCTCTTTGGACTTGAAACTTGAGCATATTTTCTTTCCATGCTCAAGTGGAACTTGAATCCAAGCCTCTCCCATGTCATTCCATGGATCCATCCCATCGAAGCCACCATTTTTATTCAAACCATATATTCCTTTTCCAATAAAAGGGATATTCCTATTATTTGAGGTTGGTGAAGCAACACATATTTCTATTACTCCATAAATCCCCAAATAATTCCCACATTCTATTGACATCATATCTTAAAAAATTCTCCAAAAACATTTTTTGGCCCAAGTGGATTTTTCCTCTAGAAAAATTCATTTGCCTATGGGGGCAGATTGGAGCTTTGTGAAGGGATTGCCATTTCTCTTGATCCATTGCTGGTGAAACTTTTTGTGCAATCTCATATGATGATATCATTAGCCTACACCAAATTCCACCATCAATTTCTTAGCCAAACTCCCACAATAAATTCCCTAAATTTGGATGCAGCAAGGGGGCATTGTGAAGCAAGTGCATGATAGGGGAGCCCGTTTACCTTGAAACTTTTTGTGCCTATTCCCACACCCAAATGACTACACCAACCTAAGTTTGAGCCTAATCCAACTACCCAAGTGAGTGCATCATCATGTGGAAGTTTCTGGTCAGCAGGACACCTTGTGAAACAAATGCTAGCTAGGCTTGTCCAATAGCCATGCAATTTTACACACATGAGAATACCGCCAAATAACCCCACTCCACCAATTTTCAGCCAATTACACCAATCCTATGAGATGCTAGCTTTTACTTTGCATTCTGGCCTATTTGGACATTTGCAAAGAAAGTACTAGCTACATTGCTCCATTTGAGGTGAAACTTGGTACATATACATACCCAAATAAATGATTAAGCTCGGACAAAAATCAAGCTTAGGGGAACCATGTGCTAGCCACACCACAGTACAAACACTTTCAGCCTCCATGCCACATTTGCAAAGGAAGTACCATGTGTATTTACCCATTTGACCCCAAACTCCACAGAACTATAGTCCGTCCAACCCTAACCCATTGGGAAAACCTGGAACCACCCCAAACCCCACCATGTGAGCCATGCTTCTGCTCCAAGTTTGCTGCATCAGACTTTCCAGAGGATTCCAGCTCACCACATCCATCCATTTGGCCAGCCAGGCATACCACTGTGACCAGCACTAGAAGGACCCTCCCCTAGACAACTTTGGCCATGAAGAAACCCTCCCCAGATAAACCTCCCTTTTGGTGGCCACGCTCTTCGCCGCGTGCGGCGTGCACTGGAAGCGCTCTGGGCATGCCCGAGGCGTCCACATCGCGCGGCAGTGCTCCCCCGTCGTCTTCCCGTTGTCTAGCCACGCCGCCAGACTTTGCGCAGGCCGCGTGCTCCACACCGCCCCGTCCCATAGCCCTCGACCACCAGTGCGGTGATCAGATCGCCGCCGTGGCCTCTCTTATCCGTGCCCTCGCCATGGCTATGAATAGCTTGCCCCCGAGGACTCCAGCAGCACCCAGCAGCCTCCCCACATCCTCCTAGACTGCTCCCCCTTCCCAATTTGGTCCCAGAGCCCCACCATTTCTCCCATGGCCACCATGGCCGCAAGCTCCCTCCGACCAAAATTCGCGTCAACGAGGTCTCCACTCTTCCTCTGCCCGTGCCCGAGCTCTCCTCCTGCCTCCCACGATCCCCTCCTTACCCCTGGAGCCGCTGCCTCGCGGCCTAGCCTCGCCCGGGCCCACGGCCTCCTGGCGCGTCACGCCCAGCCATGGAGGGTGGTGCCGCCGGCCAGCTCCCCCGCGGCTTCGCGGTTTTCGGCAGCCTCACCCTTGCCCGCCGCGCTGGACGACCCCACCGGAGGGCTCGCCCCTACCCCTCCCCTCGCCAGCTCCCCGCGTGGCCTGGCCTCTTCTCTGTTCTACGTCGGGAGGAGGAAGAAACAGAGGAGGTGAGAGGTGGGTTGACGTGTGGGCCCCGCTGTCAGCTAGAGGCCGCGGGTCGTTTTTATAAGTGGAGGCGCTCTCCTTCGAATACGCCTTCCTTCTGGAGAAGCGCACTTCTCTCTGCTTCTGCCCGAAATACCCCTTCCCACGCCGAAAGCGTATATTTTCTCCTTCATCAGCCCGAAGTACGCTTTCTCCACACAGAAAGCGTATTCCACCCAAAAATCAGCCCCCAATCTTCTCCCGCTCATATCTCCGCAACCGTAAGTCCAAGTGGGGCGATTCTTTTTGCGTTGGTTTTCTTTTGATCTCCTCTTCATGTTGGCATAGGTTTCATTCCATGTTTTGATGTTGTTCTTTGCTGGTCAAACAAAAGATGGTGTTTGACTTTTTCTCTCTTGCTTTATTTCAAAATATTTTGCAGGGTTTTGGTGACGTCGAAGACCGGGAGTATTTAACACTCCTCTGGTGAAAGGCAAGCCACAATACCCTTTGCACCTTTGCAAAGCTTTGGCGAGATTCTAAAATTACTTTTCGATCATATGGTTATATCGGTGACCGTGATAATGTTGCCATTTTCTGATTGATGTTATCACTGCCATGCTATCCTTGAATATGCTACTACTATGCTATGTTTTTCCATGTTACATACATGCTATACTTTGATTATGTCATTTCCATTTTATGTCCTGAATAATCGTAACCACAACATACCAACACCATGTTAAGTTTCTCATGTTATCTCTATGCTAGTTCATGCTATGCCTAAGTTATGCTCAACTGCATTCATAATGTTGCCATGTTAATAACTTAATCTTTTTAACACGGATAAGTTCACCATCTAATATGTGTTTGATCATATCTGAAATTATTATGCTAGTATGCTCTGCATTGTTATGATCTGATGCTACTCATGTTGCACCTGATACTTGTGTTTGCTGTTGGAGACATGCTTCATGACAAGTTGATCAGGTGCAACCGAACCAAACTTATCCGTGCAGCCACATTTTCCTGGATGGGGAGGCCTTGATTCGGTCTACCGGTGGGTTCTCTTATGCGTATCACCAAAGAGGGAAGGCTATGCGTGGCAGGTGCCTTGGCCGGGTAAACGGCGATAGTCTTGAGAGCTGGTTTTGTTTTGGGACCCTGTCCCTGCGAGGGACAAGTTTATGGACCATGCGATGTTCAGGGCCATGCGATGGAAGGTGTCTGGAGGACACAGGGGCTACCCAAGGCATGACTTGCGAAGCATGTCGGTGATGTGGTAAGAGGGACACGCGGTAGAACGGTCTCGTTGGAGAAGTCCTAGTCCACTCCTGCAGTACGAGTTCCAAGGATCCTGTGGGACAAGTTCCGGAGTATTGGACGGAGGAAGAAATCCATAGTGTGGGTAATGTGCACAAACTCTGCAGAGTCACAAAAATCTATTCGAATAGCCGCGTCCACGGTAATGGACACAGTTCGTACTAGGTCACACCATGAACATGAGTTCGGTGGTATGTCTGTGGTAAGTGATTGTTCATGTGATGACCCGTTTAGTCGTGCGACGACCCGTGGAAGAGGTTTGGTCACGAGGTGACCCGGTGCTTGAGTCTGTAAGGAATCCGAGGTAAGCCACGTGATCATGCGATGATCTTGTGGGGTCCATGTGACTTTAAATGATGATTGTGTGTGCATTAGTCTTAATGCGGATAATATGCTTGCTGATTATCTGTTTGCATGCTATCGTTGTTCACTTGTTTAAGTCACTAAGATACTTGAACCTGCTCATTCCATGTTATTGCTTTTCCTTGATGCATGGTTTTTGTGAGCTTCCAAGTACATTCGATGTACTGACCTGGCGTGTCATGCCAGATTTGCAGGCCACGTGTTGGATGCGTAGGACGACGTTCCCGGTGTTTGCGAGCTAGATGGTGTCCCAGCCAGTGTACCTGTGGATTGGAGTTCATCACCGCCGCCGTTGTTCCGCTGCCGAGTTATTTCCGCTGCTAGAGAGTTATTTTGCTGCTTGATGTAGATCCGTGGCGAGCTTGAGGAGCAAGCTTGTTCTCCGTCTCGCTCCGCCAACGTTGTAATAAAACCCCTTGTACCCGTATATTTGTTAATAGAAAGTTGTTCAGTTCTATATCAAGCAGTGCTGTGTTCCAGAAGACTTGATCTCTGGGCTGGAGCACGGGGCGTTCCGGTCCTCTGAGCCGGGGTGCCACAACGCTTGGTATCATAGAAGGATTGGCTGTAGGACCCGCTAGCCCACGCGAACGTTAGAAGTACGTTAGATTAACGTTAGAGCTTGATTTATAGCTTGCTTGTGTGATGCATTTGATTGCTGCATTGGTTTGCTGCATGAGTAGTAGTAGCCTTGCATGTTGCTTGTTGCATGTTGGCTAATGTGGTGCGTAGTAATAAGATGTGATCTCATTTGTGCGTGATCTCGATGAACTTTCAGTGCTATTAATCTTCGCTTCGTCGAATTTCTTCGTTGATCTCTCATTTGGTTCTTCGGTGTTTAACGAATATGTTTTGCAGGTAGTGCATAACTCTGACGGACCCTTGCTCGCTTTCTTTTGGATATGGCACCACGCCTGGTTCTGAGCTGATTCATTGTCGGCCGTCTGGGCTGGATACCTAATTTTCATTTCTCTTTTCAACAACCGTCCCGTGTTCTGAGTTGTTTTCTCGGCCGTCTCGGGTAGTTGTTGATTTTTTTTTCCGCAGTGGCGACCCTATGTTCTGAGCTGTTTTCTCGGCTGTCTTAGGGGACCTCTGCATGCTTTTTATCAACGTTGACTCATGCTCTGAGCTGATTCTTGGTCGGCCGTCTTGAGCAACGCTTGAGCTATTCCATTAAACGTCCCAGATCTTAGTTGCAAAAACCGATCTGGAGGCTCCTGGGTTATTTTCCGGTTTCATGCAAGAGATTCAGATGGTCATCGACTACCGATGAAGTTTTTAAAGTGATTCTTCTATCGATCGTTGTCGATCTTCGATCCATTGGTTTTCATTCGGTTCTTTGTTTAGTTCTTTGGTGTCACCTTATCCACCCCGATGAAAAGTTGCTCACAACCCCTGCATACCTTGAAGACCGAGTGATAGATCGAAGAGCATCATGAAGGGACCAAATCAATAAGGATTCACACAGAATGCATTGGGAACATTGAGATCCAGTACAAGTTCTGCCTGGATAAACTCTCGAATCAAGACAACATCATTCCGGTAACCGTTATGACCATGAAGATTCCATCAGTGAAAGGCCGAAATGAATTGGGAAATCAGCAAATCAGAAGGGACTCATACCCAACTGCATTGAACTATGTGGCTCACGTATGGATGCAACCAAGCCCTCATGTGAATCAAGTCGGCGTCAACTACGGCAGCCGCAAAAATTCAAGCAAAGGAAAGTGTAATTGTCCGAGGCACAACATACACCAGCGACAATCCTATCCGATGCAAGATATTTCAGTATATTCTGGAAGACAGTCAAAATGTATCATGAACTCCATATCCAGCAAAGGAAGGATTGGCAGAATGTTTCCCTCTAACAAGCCAACAGTCAGTAATTTGGAAGACACCGAGTTCAGATTTTTCCCCATGTCAGGATGGGAAAGTTTCAGCCGTTAGGAACCTCACCCTTCCGCAACAAGATACCCGGCACGGCCGACATGTACATTGTATCAATCTTCCTCAATACGTTATTCAGACATTTTCTCGGCCAAGACAGTCAGTCTTCTACCACAAGTCACAGAGTGAAGCTGACGGTGCAAGACAACCAGTCGTGCTCAGTACGTCATGGATAAATTCCAGCACAAGTCACCCATCTTCCTACAGTGACCGTCCGAACAAACTTTCAATACAAGGAACCGGTATCCCCTCAGCGCAAAGAGGCAAACTTCAGGGACAAGATAATCTATCATCTTCAGTAAGCTATCAGGAAAGCTTCCGAGGCAAGGCAACTCATTCTTCTTTAGCAAGGTATCAAGGCATCTTCCCGTGTATGACACCACGCCTTCCTTGATGCACCACCGGAGAAAGCTTTTGAGATACGACACCCAGTTTTTGCCCAGCAAGCTGGCACCGCCAAGGTCCAAAGACAAGCTACCCAGTCTGCCTCGACACGTCATCATGCCAACAGCGGTGTGTCAGGAATCCAGTTGTTTAGAAGCAGTAAAGGCTTTAGTATCGTCAGGGCCCGCACATTTTATGGACACTTCTCCTCAAGGATCCAGCTACCCCGGTGCGGAAACAGCCATGCTCGTAATCAAGAAAGAGTCAGGTGGACCGCAACTCTCAGAAGACAAGCGAGCAGAAAAATCAGATGCGCACCTCAGCCTGGAAGAAAGAGTGGCAAATTCATGAAGGCAAACCCTAAGGAAAGGAAGCAAGGAATCATTGGATCTTGCCCCAATCACGAGGGTCAGCTCCTCGAGTCCGACAAGGCCCCGTAGAAGGATAATTTTGAGACCCCAATCATTGCCACCAAGATTATCATGATGAGCCAAAAGACAAAAGGTGAAGGCAACCCGTCTGTCTCAGAGGAAGATGCCGATAGAACAATAAACTGTTATGCAAGCAGTACAAAGGAAAGAATGTTGACGAAGGTAAAGACAATACAATAAGATGATTGCCAAAATAGCAGGACCCAGGACAGACAGACATGGCCCATGTCGAATCTGGCTGCAATATATGCTGTAAGAATAAGCATTGCACCTCGCGGGCTGTCAAAAGTATGCAACTCTTGCGAGCCCGGCGAGTACGGCAAAAGGATGAATTGTATGGACCTCAGGATCAAATTTTTGCCTCGATCAGTTGAAGTCATATGGACCACTAGAGGCGTCTACAGCGAAGAAACCTCACTCTGCGGGCAAAAGACCGCGTAACCAGCCCGTCAACTCAAGCAGTTACTCAAGTTCGGAATTGTCGGTTCTGCCGAGATAACCCAGTCTGCTTCACCAAAGATCACCTATCCAACTCAGCATTTTGACTATAAGGACCGTGTCAGAGCGTAACACAGTCTATCGCCACCTATGGAAATGGAAGCATGACAGATGAATCTCAGCATGAGGAAACATTCAGAATTTGTGCCCCATCCAAGATTCATACTCAAGGTGGACGGGCCAAAAGCAAAGCGGTGCAACCTTAGGTATAGGCCTTCCAAGTCCCGCACAATGGAGCACCACGATGGTAATCAGCCTGAGATAGCAGTTACCTGTGAAGGCCAAGCTCTTTTTCTCAAAGAGGCCAACTCAAACGATTTAGGACCGTGTCGCAGATAAGGCCCAAGACACCCTGAGAACAGTATGGTATCGTCAATAGTTAGTCTATGACAAGAGATCTCCATATCATAAAAGTCAGCAGCCACGAGGATGAAAGTCAGGAGGAAAGGATTTGATATGGCTAGGAAGAACGTTCAGTCAAATATATGGATTGAGTGAAGCAAGCCCCCTGAGCCAAATATATTGGATGCTACTGAGGGAACAGTATGCAGAAAAAAGGAAATCCGAGAAGCAATGAGTTCCCTAAGGACGATAAGTTTGCAATGGTTCCTTGAGCAACCAAATCTCGAGGACGAGATTTTTCTAAGGGGGGTAGGGTTGTGACATCCTGCATTTTGGAACTTTCTTTTCCAAAAACTTTTCTGATTTATTTCTCGATTTGCTATTGGATTTGATTTTGAGCACCTCTTTGGACTTGAAAATTGAGCATATTCTCTTTCCATGCTCAAGTGGACCTTGAATCCAAGCCTCTCCCATGTCATTCCATGGATCCATCCCGCCGAAGCCACCATTTTTATTCAAACCATATATTCCTTTTCCAATAAAAGGGACATTCCTATTATTTGAGGTTTGTGAAGCAACCCATATTTCTATTGCTCCATAAATCCCCAAATAATTCCCACATTATCTTGACATCTTATCTTGCCAAATTCTCGAAAAAAATTTCATAGGCCAAGTGGATTTTTCCTCTAGAAAAATTCATTTGCCTGTGGGGGCAGATTGGAGCTTTGTGAAGGGAGTGCCATTTCTCTTGACCTATTGCTGGTGAAACTTTTTGTGCAATCTCATATGATGATATCATTGTTCTAAACCAAATTGCACCCTCGATTTCCTAGCCAAACTCCCACAATAAATTCCATAAATTTGGATGCAGCAAGGGGGCATTGTGACGCAAGTGCATGATAGGGGATCCCATTTGCCTTGAAACTTTTTGTGCCTATTCCCACACCCAAATGACTCCACCAACCCAAGTTTGAGCCTAATCCAACTAACCAAGTGAGTGCATCATCATGTGGAAGTTTCTGGTTAGCAGGACACCTTGTGAAGAAAATTCTAGCTAGGCTTGTCCAATGGCCATGAAATTCTACACACATGCGCACACCACCAAATAACCCCACTCCACCAATTTTCAGCCAATTCCACCAATCCTATGAGATGCTAGCTTCTACTTTACATTCTGGCCTATTTGGACATTTGGAAAGGAACTACTAGGTACATTGCTCCATTTGAGGTGAAACTTGGTACATATACTTACCCTAATGAATGATTAAGCTCAGCCAAAAAGCATGCTTAGGGGAGCCATGTGCTAGCCACACCACAGTACAAACACTTTCAGGCCCCATACCACATTTGCAAAGGAAGTACCTTGTGTATTTACCCATTTGACCCCAAACTCCACATAATTATAGTCCTTCCAACTCTAAGTGATTGGGACAACCTGGAACCACCCCAAACCCCACCATGTGAGCCATGATTCTGCTCCAAGTTTGCTGCATCAGACTTTCCAGAGGATTCCAGCTCACCATATCCATCCATTTGGCCAGCCAGGCATACCAGTGTGATCAACACTCGAAGGACCCTCCCCTAGACAACTTTCTCCAAGAAGAAACCCTCCCCAAATAAACCTCCCATTTGGTGGCAACGCTCTTGGCCGCGTGCGGCGTGCACTGGACGCGCTCCGGGCATGCCCGAGGCGTCCACATCGCGCTGTAGTGCTCCCCAGTCCTCTTCCTATTGTCTAGCCGCGCCGCCAGGCTTTGCGCAGGCCGCATGCTCCACGCTGCCCCGTCCCGTCGCCCTCGAGCACCAGTGCGGTGATAAGATCACCGCCGTGGCCGCTCTTATCTGTGCCCTCGCCATGGCTATAAATAGCCTGCCCCGGGCACTCCAGCAGCACCCAGCAGCCTCCCCACATCCTCCTAGCCTGCTCCCCCTTCCCAATTTGGTCCCGGAGCCCCACCATTGCTGCCATGGCCACCACGGCCGCAAGCTCCCTCCGACCAAAATTCGCTTCAACGATGTCTCCACTCTGCCTCTGCCCGTTTCTGAGATCTCCTCCTTCCTGCCACGATCCCCTCCTTACCCCTAGAGCCGCCGCCCCACGGCCTAGCCTTGCCCCGGGTCACGGCCTCCCGGCTCGTCGCGCCCAGCCATGGAGGGTGGTGCCACCGGCCACCTCCCGCGCGGCCTCCCGGTTTTCGGCAGCATCACCCCTGCCCGCCGCGCTCGACGACCCCACCGGAGGGCTCGCCCCTTCCCCTCCCCTCGCTGGCGCCCCGCGTGGCCTGGCCTCTCCTCTGTTCCACGTCGGGAGGAGGAAGAAACATAGGAGGTGACACTAGTAGAAAACTGGGCTGTTGTTCAGGCCTCTCCAGCCCATTCGTCTTTGTTGTGCCACGAACCGGGACCCATGGTGGTCATATGTCCCGGTTCGTGCACCCGGGGGGGGGGGGGGCTTGTGGGACATTGGTCCCGGTTCGTCTGGGGGCATATGTCCCAGTTCCAGACAAGAAACGGGACCAATGGTCCTCGCTCCTGTCCCACAACCACTAGTCCCGGTTTGTGGATCAACCCGGGACGAAAGACTGTCCATTAGTATCGGTTCCTTCCACTAACCGGGACTAACCATTTGGCTATATATAGCCCTCGCCTTCGAGCAGAGCACTCCACTGGTGCTCTATTTTTTCGAGGAGGGCAAGGGAGGGCGTTCTGTTGCTCTAGCTCACCTCCAATGCACATGATGTGTTCGATGAAATGCCCGAGCCACACTACTTAAGCTTTCTCCTCTCCAAACTCGACCTCCAAGCTCCATTTTCCTCAAGATTTGTCTAGGTTTAGCGATTTATCACGTCTCGTACCCGTCTTCACCACCGTCGATCGCCCACGCCAATCTCGTTGCCGGCACCACCGTGGTGAACCTCTTGTTCTTATTTTCTTTCTAAAAGAAAGTAATTCTTACTTTTATGATTAGATATATACTTGTCTAATTTTCTTATTGCTTTTTATTATTGCTTTTTATTATATAGTGTGATGGTTGTGGTACCTGCACATGTCGGCCCTCGTCCTGTCTATGATTCCGATGTGGTATATATTATCTTTTATAACTATTTGGTTCATTTTTTGTTTATCACAATTATGCCGACCAACGTGACATATTTATTTATATAGGAGGTAGTTGAACCGGAAATTCCTACCGACCCTATTGTCGAGAGGTTAAATTTAGTTGAAGAAGAAAACAATAACTTGAATGAAAAAATAAAAATAATTGAGGAGGAGAAGATGCTATTGGAGTTACATGTTGCGGATGTCATCAATTATAACAAGATCAAGATGGATGCAATGAAGAATAGAAAGATTAGAAAATATGCAATTGATACCGAGGCTTGGTATCATTATGTCGTTGGTTCAATTGTTACCTTCGTTGCGATTATGATCGCATTTGTTGTTGCATTGAAATGTTTTACATAGTTTCAATGTATGCCTTAGTTAGATGCTCTGGGGAGCTGTATGTTGTTCAATGAGAACTATTTATGTACTTTGGTTTTACTGTGATGATGAACTTCTATTAATTTGGTCACTTATCTATTCATGATGTTGTATATATAATGGTTTTTGACACACTTAATTATATGAACCGGCAATGGATGTACAGTGACAGACACACCTCCCAGTACATTAAGGGCGTGCATGAGTTTCTCGAACTGGCTGAGGCAAACAAGAAGAATGGTTTTATGTGTTTTCCATGCCCTACATGTGGGCATACGAAGTCTTTCTCTAACCTGCAAACCAATCACACCCGCCTGCTTTATAAGGGATTCATGCCACACTATAATGTTTGGACCAAGCACGGAGAAAGGGGGGTTATGATGGAAGACGGCGAAGAAGAAGAGTACGATGACAACTATGTGCCCCCTGAATACGGTGATGCTGCAACGGGGGAAGCGGACGAAGTCCCGATGAAGATCAAGAGGAACCAGACGATGTGCCTGATGATGATCTCCGCCGGGTCATTGTTGATGCAAGGATACAGTGTGAAAGTGAAAAGGAGAAGCTGAAGTTCGATCGCATGTTAGAGGATAAAAAAAAAGGGTTGTGCCCCAATTGCGAAGAGGGCATCACAAAGCTCGGTACCGTACTGGAATTGTTGCAGTGGAAGGCAGACAATGCTGTGCCTGAAAATGGATTTGAGCAGGCACTGAAAATATTTAAGAAGAATCTTCCAAAGGATAACTAATTACCCGACACTACGTACGCAGCAAAGAAGGTCGTATGCCCTCTAGGATTGGAGGTGCAGAAGATACATGCATGCCCTAATGACTGCATCCTCTACCGCGGTGCGTACGAGGATTCGAACGCATGCCCGGTATGCGGTGCATTGCGGTATAAGATCAGACGAGATGACCCTGGTGATGTTGACGGCGAGCCCCCCCAGGAAGAGGGTTCCTTCCAAGGTGATGTGGTATGCTCCTATAATACCATGGTTGAAACGTCTGTTCAGAAATGAAGAGCATGCCAAGTTGATGCAATGGCACAGAGAGGACCGTAAGAAAGACTGAATTTGATACACCCCGCTGATGGTTCACAATGGAGAAAATTTGAGAGAAAGTACCGGGCTGAGTTTGGAGGTGACCCAAGGAACGTATGGTTTGGTTTAAACGCGGATGGCATTAATCCTTTCGGGGAGAAGACGAGCAATCATAGCACCTGGCCCGTGGCTCTATGTATGTATAACCTTCCTCCTTGGAAGTGCATGAAGAGGAAGTTCATTATGATGCCAGTTCTCATCCAAGGCCCTAAGCAACCCGGCAACGACATTGATGTGTACCTAAGGCAATTAGTTGAAGAACATTTACAACTGTGGAATGCAAACGGTGTACGTGTGTGGGATGAGCACAGAAAGGAGGAATTTGACCAGCATGCCTTGCTTTTTGTAACCATCAATGATTGGCCTGCTCTCAGTAACCTTTCAGGACAGACAAACAAGGGATACCACGCATGCAACCACTGTTTAGCTGACACCAAAAGTATATACCTGGACAACTGCAGGAAGAATCTGTACATGGGGCATCGTCAATTTCTTCCGACCAACCATCAATGTCGTAATAAAGGCAAGCATTTCAAAGGCGAGGCATATCACCGGAAGAAGCCCGCCATGCGTACCGGTGATCATGTACTTGCTATGGTCAATGATTTACACCTAATATTCTGAAAGGGTCCCGGTGGAGTATCTGTTCCGAATGACGACGAGGGACGCGCACCCATGTATAATTTGGGACCTACGCTATTGGAAAGACCTAGAGGTCTGCTCTTCGATCGACGTGATGCACGTGACGAAGAAACTTTGTGTGAACCTGCTAGGCTTCTTGGGCGTGTATGGGAAGACAAAAGATACACCGGAGGCACGGGAGGACCTGCAACGATTGCACGAAAAAGACGGCGTGCCTCCAATGCAGTTTGAAGGTCCTGCCAGCTACGATCCTACCAAAGAAGAGATGGAAATCTTCTTTGAATGCCTGCTCAGTATGACGGTCCCTTCTGGATTCTCGTTGAATATAAGGGGAATAATTAATATGGCTGAGAAAAAGTTTCAGAACCTAAAGTCTCATGACTGCCACGTGATTATGACGCAACTGCTTCTGGTTGCATTGAGGGGGCTTCTACCGGAAAACGTTCGATTTTCCATTGTGAAGCTATGTGCATTCCTCAATGCAATATCTCAGAAGGTGATCGATCCAGAAATCCTACCAAGGCTAAGGACTGATGTGGCGCAATGTCTAGTCAGTTTCGAGCTGATTTTCCCACCATCCTTCTTCAATATCATGACGCACGTCGTTGTTCATCTAGTCGACGAGATTTTCATTCTGAGCCCCGTATTTCTACACAACATGTTCCCCTTTGAAAGGTTCATGGGAGTCCTAAAGAAATATGTCTGTAACCGTGCTAGGCCAGAAGGAAGCATTTCCATGGGCCATCAAACAGAGGATGTCATTGGGTTTTGTGTTGACTTCATTCCTGGCCTTAAGAAGATTGGTCTCCCTCAATCGCGGTATGAGGGGAGACTGACTGGAAAAGGCACGCTTGTAAAGGGCTCAATAATACGGAGGGACGAGCATTCTTGGTCTAATGCACACTACACAGTTCTACAGAACTCTATCTTGGTGGCCCCGTATGTCAATGAACACACGAACAGTCTCTGCTCCACACAACCAGAAGACTCGATTACACGTGAACACATCAGTACTTTCGGAAGTTGGTTGGGATCACGTCTCAGAGGTGACAACACTGTTTCTGATGAGCTGTACTCGTTGTCCAAGAAACCATCTTCGACTGTATTGACTTACAAAGGATACGAGATAAATAGGAATACATTTTACACGATCGACCAAGATCAAAAGAGCACCAACCAAAACAGCGGTGTCCACTTTGATGCAGCATCCAAGAGCGGAAAGGACACATATTATGGTTACATAGTAGACATATGGGAACATGACTACGGAGATGATTTTAAGATCCCTTTGTTTCAGTGCAAATGGGTCAATATGTCAGGGGTACAAGTAGACCCACTGTACGGAATGACAACAATGGATCTGAACAATCTTGGGTACCCAGACGAACCAATCATCCTAGCCAATGATGTGGCGCAGATTTTCTATGTGAAAGACATGTCTACCAAACCGAGAAAAAGAAAAGATAAGCAAGCAAATACGTCATACTATGTGCCAAAGCGCCACAAAGTTATTTCAGGAAAAAAAGACATCCTTGGATTGGAGGGCAAGACAGACAAGTCTGAAGATTATGAAAAGTTTCATGAAATTCCTAACTTCAAAGTCAAGGCAGATCCAAGCATCTTGTTAAGAGATGAAGACTATCCATGGTTACGGCGCAATAAGCAAAAAGGAGGAATTTGACCAGCATGCCTTGCTTTTTGTAAGCATCAATGATTGGCCTGCTCTCAGTAACCTTTCAGGACTGACAAACATGGGATACCACGCATGCACACACTGTTTAGCTGACACCGAAAGTATATACCTGGACAACTGCAGGAAGAATGTGTACATGGGGCATCGTCGATTTCTTTCGACCAACCATCAATGTTGTAATAAAGGCAAGCATTTCAAAGGCGAGGCATATCACCAGAAGAAGCCCTCCATGCTTACCGGTGATCATGTACTTGCTATGGTCAATCATTTACACGTAATATTTGGAAAGGGTCCCGGTGGAGTATCTGTTCCAAATGACGATGAGGTACGCGCACCCATGTATATTTTGGGACCTACCCTATTGGAAAGACCTAGAGGTCCGCTCTTTGATCGACGTGATGCACGTGACGAAGAACCTTTGTGTGAACCTGCTAGGCTTCTTGGGCGTGTATGGGAAGACAAAAGATACACCGGAGGCACGGGAGGACCTGCAACGATTGCACGAAAAAGACGGCGTGCCTCCAATGCAGTTTGAAGGTCCTGCCAGCTACGCTCTTACCAAAGAAGAGAAGGAAATATTCTTTGAATGCCTGCTCAGTATGAAGGTCCCTTTTGGCTTCTCGTCGAATATAAAGGGAATAATTAATATGGCTGAGAAAAAGTTTCAGAACCTAAAGTCTCATGACTTCCACATGATTATGATGCAACTTCTTCCGGTTGCATTGAGGGGGCTTCCACCGGAAAACGTTCGATTAGCCATTGTGAAGCTATGTGCATTCCTCAATGCAATCTCTTAGAAGGTGATCGATCCAGAAATCCTACCAAGGCTAAGGAATGATGTGGCGCAATGTCTAGTCAGTTTCGAGCTGATTTTCCCACCATCCTTCTTCAATATCGTGACGCACGTCCTTGTTCATCTAGTCGACGAGATTTTCATTCTGGGCCCCGTATTTCTACACAACATGTTCCCCATTGAAAGATTCATGGGAGTCCTAAAGAAATATGTCCGTAACCGTGCTAGGCCAGAAGGAAGCATTTCCATGGGCCATCAAACAGAGGATGTCATTGGGTTTTGTGTCGACTTCATTCCTGGCCTTAAGAAGATTGGTCTCCCTCAATCGCGGTATGAGGGGAGACTGACTGGAAAAGGCACGCTTGTAAAGGGCTCAATAATATGCAGGGACGGGCATTCTTGGTCTAATGCACACTACATAGTTCTACAGAACTCTACCTTGGTGGCCCCGTATGTCGATGAACACACGAACAGTCTCCGCTCCACACACCCAGAGCAGTCTGAAAACTCGATTACACGTGAACACATCAGGACTTTTGGAAGTTGGTTGGAATCACGTCTCAGAGGTGACAACACTGTTTCTGATGAGTTGTACTCGTTGTCCAAGAAACCATCTTCGACTGTATTGACTTACAAAGGATACGAGATAAATGGGAATACATTTTACATGATCGACCAAGATCAAAAGAGAACCAACCAAAACAGCGGTGTCCGCGTTGATGCAGCATCCAAGAGCGGAAAGGACACATATTATGGTTACATAGTAGACATATGGGAACTTGACTACGGAGATGATTTTAAGATCCCTTTGTTTAAGTGCAAATGGGTCAATATGTCAGGGGTACAAGTAGACCCACAGTACGGAATGAAAACAGTGGATCTGAACAATCTTGGGTACGAAGAAGAACCATTCGTCCTAGCCAAAGATGTGGCGCAAATTTTCTATGTGAAGGACATGTCTACCAAACCGAGAAAAAGAAAAGATAAGAAAGCAAATACGTCGTACGATGAGCCAAAGCTCCACATAGTTATTTCAGGAAAAAAAGACATCCTTGGATTGGAGGGAAAGACAGAGAAGTCTAAAGATTATGAAAAGTTTCATGAAATTCCTCCCTTCAAAGTCAAGGCTGATCCAAGCATCTTGTTAAGAGATGAAGACTATCCATGGTTACGGCGCAATAAGCAAAAAAGGGGAATTTGACCAGCATGCCTTGCTTTTTGTAACCATCAATGATTCGCCTGCTCTCAGTAACCTTTCAGGACAGAAAAACAAGGGATACCACACATGCACACAATGTTTAGCTGACACCGAAAGTATATACCTGGACAACTGCAGGAAGAATGTGTACATGGGGCATCGTCGATTTCTTCCGACCAACCATCAATGTCGTAATAAAGGCAAGAATTTCAAAGGCGAGGCATATCACCGGAAGAAGCCCGCCATGCGTACCGGTGATCATGTACTTGCTATGGTCAATGATTTACACGTAATATTTGGAAAGGGTCCCGGTGGAGTATCTGTTTCGAATGACGATGAGGGACGCGCACCCATGTATATTTTGGGACCTACCCTATTGGAAATACCTAGAGGTCCGCTCTTCGATCGACGTGATGCACGTGACGAAGAACCTTTGTGTGAACCTGCTAGGCTTCTTGGGCGTGTATGGGAAGACAAAAGATACACCGGAGGCACGGGAGGACCTGCAACGATTGCACGAAAAAGACGGCGTGCCTCCAATGCAGTTTGAAGGTCCTGCCAGCTACGCTCTTCTCAAAGAAGGGAAGGAAATCTTCTTTGAATGCCTGCTCAGTATGAAGGTCCCTTCTGGCTTCTCGTCGAATATAAAGGGAATAATTAATATGGCTGAGAAAAAGTTTCAGAACCTAAAGTCTCATGACTGCCACATGATTATGACGCAACTGCTTCCGGTTGCATTGAGGGGGCTTCTACCGGAAAACGTTCGATTAGACATTGTGAAGCTATGTGCATTCCTCAATGCAATCTCTCAGAAGGTGATCGATGCAAAAATCCTACCAAGGCTAAGGACTGATGTGGCGCAATGTCTAGTTAGTTTCAAGCTGATTTTCCCACCATCCTTCTTCAATATCATGACACACCTCCTTGTTCATCTAGTCGACGAGATTTTCATTCTGGGCCCCGTATTTCTACACAACATGTTCCCCTTTGAAAGGTTCATGGGAGTCCTAAAGAAATATGTCCGTAAGCGTGCTAGGCCAGAAGGAAGCATTTCCATGGGCCATCAAACAGAGGATGTCATTGGGATTTGTGTCGACTTCATTCCTGGCCTTAAGAAGATTAGTCTCCCTCAATCGCGGTATGAGGGGAGACTGACTGGAAAAGGCACGCTTGTAAAGGGCTCAATAATATGCAGGGACGGGCATTCTTGGTCTAATGCACACTACATAGTTCTACAGAACTCTACCTTGGTGGCCCCGTATGTCGATGAACACACGAACAGTCTCCGCTCCACACACCCAGAGCAGTCTGAAAACTCGATTACACGTGAACACATCAGGACTTTTGGAAGTTCGTTGGAATCACGTCTCAGAGGTGACAACATTGTTTCTGATGAGTTGTACTCGTTGTCCAAGAAACCATCTTCGACTGTATTGACTTACAAAGGATACGAGATAAATGGGAATACATTTTACATGATCGACCAAGATCAAAAGAGCACCAACCAAGACAACGGTGTCCTCTTTGATGCAGCATCCAAGAGCGGAAAGGACACATATTATGGTTACATAGTAGACATATGGGAACTTGACTACGGAGATGATTTTAAGATCCCTTTGTTTAAGTGCAAATGGGTCAATATGTCAGGGGTACAGGTAGACCCACAGTACGGAATGACAACAGTGGATCTGAACAATCTTGGGTACCCAGACGAACCATTCGTCCTAGCCAAAGATGTGGCGCAAATTTTCTATGTGAAGGACATGTCTACCAAACCGAGAAAAAGAAAAGATAAGAAAGCAAATACGTCGTACGATGAGCCAAAGCTCCAAATAGTTATTTCAGGAAAAAAAGACATCCTTGGATTGGAGGGAAAGACAGACAAGTCTAAAGATTATGAAAAGTTTCATGAAATTCCTCCCTTCAAAGTCAAGGCTGATCCAAGCATCTTGTTAAGAGATGAAGACTATCCATGGTTACGGCGCAATAAGCAAAAAGGAGGAATTTGACCAGCATGCCTTGCTTTTTTTAACCATCAATGATTCGCCTGCTCTCAGTAACCTTTCAGGACAGAAAAACAAGGGATACCACACATGCACACAATGTTTAGCTGACACCGAAAGTATATACCTGGACAACTGCAGGAAGAATGTGTACATGGGGCATCGTCGATTTCTTCCGACCAACCATCAATGTCGTAATAAAGGCAAGAATTTCAAAGGCGAGGCATATCACCGGAAGAAGCCCGCCATGCGTACCGGTGACCATGTACTTGCTATGGTCAATGATTTACACGTAATATTTGGAAAGGGTCCCGGTGGAGTATCTGTTTCGAATGACGATGAGGGACGCGCACCCATGTATATTTTGGGACCTACCCTATTGGAAATACCTAGAGGTCCGCTCTTCGATCGACGTGATGCACGTGACGAAGAACCTTTGTGTGAACCTGCTAGGCTTCTTGGGCGTGTATGGGAAGACAAAAGATACACCGGAGGCATGGGAGGACCTGCAACGATTGCACGAAAAAGACGGCGTGCCTCCAATGCAGTTTGAAGGTCCTGCCAGCTACGCTCTTCTCAAAGAAGGGAAGGAAATCTTCTTTGAATGCCTGCTCAGTATGAATGTCCCTTCTGGCTTCTCGTCGAATATAAAGGGAATAATTAATATGGCTGAGAAAAAGTTTCAGAACCTAAAGTCTCATGACTGCCACGTGATTATGACGCAACTGCTTCCGGTTGCATTGAGGGGGCTTCTACCGGAAAACGTTCGATTAGACATTGTGAAGCTATGTGCATTCCTCAATGCAATCTCTCAGGAGGTGATCGATGCAAAAATCCTACCAAGGCTAAGGACTGATGTGGCGCAATGTCTAGTTAGTTTCAAGCTGATTTTCCCACCATCCTTCTTCAATATCATGACACACCTCCTTGTTCATCTAGTCGACGAGATTTTCATTCTGGGCCCCGTATTTCTACACAACATGTTCCCCTTTGAAAGGTTCATGGGAGTCCTAAAGAAATATGTCCGTAAGCGTGCTAGGCCAGAAGGAAGCATTTCCATGGGCCATCAAACAGAGGATGTCATTGGGATTTGTGTCGACTTCATTCCTGGCCTTAAGAAGATTGGTCTCCCTCAATCGCGGTATGAGGGGAGACTGACTGGAAAAGGCACGCTTGTAAAGGGCTCAATAATATGCAGGGACGGGCATTCTTGGTCTAATGCACACTACATAGTTCTACAGAACTCTACCTTGGTGGCCCCGTATGTCGATGAACACACGAACAGTCTCCGCTCCACACACCCAGAGCAGTCTGAAAACTCGATTACACGTGAACACATCAGGACTTTTGGAAGTTCGTTGGAATCACGTCTTAGAGGTGACAACACTGTTTCTGATGAGTTGTACTCGTTGTCCAAGAAACCATCTTCGACTGTATTGACTTACAAAGGATACGAGATAAATGGGAATACATTTTACATGATCGACCAAGATCAAAAGAGCACCAACCAAGACAACGGTGTCCTCTTTGATGCAGCATCCAAGAGCGGAAAGGACACATATTATGGTTACATAGTAGACATATGGGAACTTGACTACGGAGATGATTTTAAGATCCCTTTGTTTAAGTGCAAATGGGTCAATATGTCAGGGGTACAGGTAGACCCACAGTACGGAATGACAACAGTGGATCTGAACAATCTTGGGTACCCAGACGAACCATTCGTCCTAGCCAATGATGTGGCGCAGATTTTCTATGTGAAGGACATGTCTACCAAAACGAGAAAAAGAAAAGATAAGCAAGCCAATACGTCATACGATGAGCCAAAGCATCACATAGTTATTTCAGGAAAAAAATACATCCTTGGATTGGAGGGCAAGGCAGACAAGTCTGAAGATTATGAAAAGTTTCATGAAATTCGTCCCTTCAAAGTCAAGGCTGATCCAAGCATCTTGTTAAGACATGAAGACTATCCATGGTTACGGCGCAATAAGTAAAGCACACAAGTGAAGAAAAAGTGAATGGTGCTTATTGAAAATTCATGTAATGGTGCATATTGTAATGTCTTTGTAACAGATGAGTTTTCGTTTGAAACCCTGTTACTTTGAAAGAGATGGTCCAGTTTGTACACGAAGTGCATCCAGTTTTTGTCGTAATCCTCTCAACTTTTGCACACATGTTATGTGGGTCAAATGATGACACCATGCCAAGTTTCAACCTTTTCTGGGTTCAGTTGTAGTGCTTTCTAATTTCAAGGTCATTTAGCTCAAAATAAATCATTAAATGCATGAAAAATAGCTAATGAAGTCAGAAAGGGTTGAAATTTTAGTATGTGGCTTTGAATGGTGCATATTGAATGCAAAAAAAATTCTTGGGTTGAAATAAGTTTAGAAAAATGAAATGTCTTTGTAACAGATGAGTTTTCATGTGAAACCCTTGTACTTTGAAAGAGATGGTCCAGTTTGTACACGAAGTGCATCCAGTTTTTGCTGTAATCCTCTCAACTTTTGCACACATGTTATGTGGTTCAAATGATGACACCATGCCAAGTATCAACCTTTTCTGAGTTCAGTTGTAGTGCTTTCTAATTTCAAGGTCATTTAGCTCAAAAATTATCATTAAATGCATGAAAAATAGAAAATGTAGTCAGAAAGGGTTGAAATTTTAGTATGTGGCTTTGAATGGTGCATATTGAATGCAAAAAAAGTCTTGGGTTGAAAGAAGTTTAGAAAAATGAAATGTCATTGTAACAGATGAGTTTTCATCTAAAACCCTTGTACTTTGAAAGAGATGGTCCAGTTTGTACACGAAGTGCGTCCAGTCTTTGCCGTAATCCTCTCAATTTTTGCACACATGTTATGTGGGTAAAATTATGACACCATGCCAAGTTTCAACCTTTTCTGAGTTCAATTGTAGTGCTTTCTAATTTCAACGTCATTTAGCTCAAAATAAATCATTAAATGCGTGAAAAATAGCAAATGAAGTCAGAAAAGGTTGATATTTTAGTATGTGTCTTTGAATGGTGCATATTGAATGGAAAAAAAGTCTTGGGTTGAAATAAGTTTAGAAAAATGAAATTTCTTTGTAACAGATGAGTTTTCGTCTAAAACCCTTGTACTTTGAAAGAGATGGTCCAGTTTGTACACGAAGTGCCTCCTGTTTTTGCCGTAATCCTCTCAACTTTTGCACACATGTTATGTGGGTCAAATGATGACACCATGCCAAGTTTCAACCTTTTCTGAGTTCAGTTGTAGTGCTTTCTAATTTCAATGTCATTTAGCTCAAAATAAAGCATTAAATGCAAATTTTAGTATGTGGCTTTGAATGGTGCATATTGAATGCAAAAAAAGTCTTGGGTTGAAATAAGTTTAGAAAAATGAAATGTATAGAAAAAACAAAAAAAAACAAAAACAAATAGCATTTGATATGCTTGTACTCATGAGCCACCGTTTGATTGTGTCTTGTGTTTTGTTTGATTGGAAAGTAAAAACAAAAAAGTATAGCAAGTTCATTATAGGGCGTCAACAGAAGAATACTCCATATCCTTTACTCTGTCATGACGAATTGCAGACGGTCCCCGTCTGGTTGACAGATCCGGAAAATCTGCCAACCAACCGAGGACCGTCCGAATTTCTCCCGGATAGAGTACCGGATACAGATGAATTTCTCCGTGTACAGCCTTTAGTGAACTTGGTATGCTACGATAAGTCCACGCGTATCTGTGCTGATAAACAGGTCTAACTCCACTTTGGCTAGCGAGGTGGTACTAATTTTAGTGGTTAATTACGGACTAAACATCCCACCGCACTGCGGCGCAAGGCCTTTGGTTCCGGTTGGTGGCAAAAACCGGTACCAATGCACCCCTTTAGTTCCGGTTGGTGCCACGAACCGGTACCAATGGCCTCTTTTTCCCGCCCTTTCGGCTGCTGAAAAAGGAACATTGGTCCCGGTTCTTGGCATCAACCGGTACCAATGCACACCTTTAGTACCGGTTGATGCCACCAACCGGGACCAGTGTTCTGGGTATATAATCCCCCTCCTTCGAGCCCTCCGTTCCCATCTCGCCCTTTGCAGGCTAGCAGCTCAAGACGACGCCGACGCCGACACCGACGCCGTCAGGCTGCAGGATTTCGCCCCCGCCGTCGCCGACGACTTCACCGCTCCGTTCCTTCACCGACGCCGCCGCACCGTTCCTCCGCCGCCCCGTTTCCTCCACCGACGCCGCCGCCGCCCGGCTCGCCCGGCCGGCCGGCCCCTTTCTCCTCTCCACCGACGCCGCCGCCCCCACATTCCTCCACGACGCCGGCCGCGCCCCGCTCCTCGATCTACGTCGTCGGCGCCTCTCGCCCACTGGTGAGTCGAGATCTTGTGCAGTAGATATTGCTAGATAGATAGATAGATAGAGAAGTAGAATCTGTGCAAAATCGATAGATAAATAGATAGATAAATAGATATATATATAATTAAATATAGATATATATAGCTAATAATAAATAGATATATATATATATATATATATAATTGATAGAGTAGAATCTGTGTATAATAGATATAGATAGATAGCTAGATAGATATATAGATAGATATATAATTTGTAAGACAAAAATTTATTTAATAGATAGATAGATGTGTATAATACTTTGTATAATAGATATAGATAGTTAGCTAGTATATATAGATAGATAGACAGCCTTGACGTATTCGCTAAGTATTTTTTTTCTTATTTTTTTAATTTGTTAGTTAGCTAGTATAAATTTTTCACTCGTTCATGTTAATAAAAATTTTCATATATTAAATAAGTTCTCGGCAAGGATGCCTGGCCCGCATCCCCGTCGTCGCCGCGTCGCACTACAAGAAATATGCTAATAGACGACGCTATATTTTCGTCGCTACATCATCACAGTTTTTAATTTACGACGATGTTACGACGAAAAACCAAGCGTCGAAAACGAGGCGTCAAAAACTGAAAGCAATGATGTTTTGGTCGAAATCGTCGTATGTTTCACGACGATTTTTGAATTGTCGTAACCTTTACGACGGTTCTAAATCGTCGTTGGAAATCTAACCCAATCCTACGTGGCAGTCCTACGTTGCAAAATTGCGACAAAATCAGAGTGTCGTGGCTGAAATCAGCCCAACCCATCTCAATTGATCACATGGGCTGGTTTTGAATTCTTGGGCTTTTTTTATTGGGCTTCTTTTGGAGCCTTCGCATATTTTTTTTTCGAATTTCTTTTGATCATTATAATTTGGGCCCTGGCCTTTTGGTGCCCAAATACATTTAGGCCAATTTAGTTTTGGCCTTTTTTATTTTTGAATTCAGCAACTTTTTTTCTTTTTTCAACATTATATTTTGATATTGGTCGCACTAGTCAGATGAGTCCACTTGTCAAGTTCATCCCATAAAGTGGTCCCACACGTTAGAAAGGTTCATATTTGCAAGATTATTTTACAAGCTAGCCTACTGATAAGGTTTGCATTTTACATCTTTTCAAATCGCATACACAATCGTTATTTCAAACACGAAAGAATTAACACATGAACTTCATCCAAAATAATAGTAAATTAGCCCAGCAGCTCGCCACACCCATCACATCTTTATGATTTATTACAATCCAGCAGATCACCACACCCAGCAACTCCTACTCACCAAACTCCTCTTTCGTGTGAAGCCCCTCCTCCCAGGCACCGGCTCCAATTCCCTGCTCCCAGGTGTTGCTACTTCTCCTCAGCCTAGAGCCGTGATGTAGATCCACCGCTCCTCTGATCCATATCACACCCCAGCTCAGACAGTGCTAATCCAGATCCATCGCTCCTCTTATACTTTAGATCCAATTAAGAGGCAACATCAATAATTTGAGAAACTACAAGTGTCCAATTCAGAAATAGCAAGTGTCCAATTCAGAAACTGGAAGTGTCCATTTGAGAAACTGGAAGCACAACAAGCTACTCCAGGCATGATAACATCAGCAAACTGGAAGAACAACAAGATAGTCTAAAGCAGCACAACAAGCTACTCCAGGGAGGACAACAGAAGCACATCAAGCTACTGCAGGTAGGACAACAGCACCACAACAAGATACTTCAGCCAGGACACAACATCAACACTATAAGCTACTCCAGGACAACATGAACACATTAAGATACTCTAGGAAGGACACAACAGCAGCACAACAAGTTGGGTGAAGCACATACATCATTATTATTGAGAGAGAAATATTAACTTCATATATTAACTATGAAAAGATATAATGCATGTGCACTGCTGACCCAAACTACAAATTTAGAGCATGTTTGGACTGGAATAATTATTAGGAGCTCGCCAGCAACAAAAAGTCAGGAGCAAAAAGCTAAAATGCATTGAGTCAGAGAGACCACCAAGGAGTAGGAGCGACAAATTTTTTTCAGTATAATTCAGTAAACTGTTTTACTGTAACAGGTTCAGTAAACTATATTCCAAAACAAGCAGACTAGCATCCCAATCATGGCGTTTAAAATGCACATAACAGTTGACGTGGCATGAGCATTACGTAACCATAGTTACCAACCCAGCAAAGGTTGGGGAGAAACGAGATTACATGGCTGCTGACCTACTTGATATCCATGCAGCAAGTTGCCAGCGTCCTTTCCAGCAAGAGAAAAAGCAGAGGAGGGAGGTCCATGGCGTCCCTCCCGAACAACAGCACAACTCAGCACGCCTTCCTCTACCATGGCGTTGTCCTGGTCGGAAAGAGAGACGGGAAGGGGGTCAGAGATTGAGCAGAAGACGCATACACAATCAGTAACATGATTACTGAAGGCCATGGGAGAGCACAATAAGTAAGAATTTCATACAACACAAAGAAATAACAATGATGTGTGTTGACGCTGACTTGTTGACAATTATTTAAAGCAAACATTAAAAAATGAAACTTCAAAATAAGAAGGATGTTGTCCAGGAACTATGTTTAACAGATATGGGCACTAATGTGACATGGTATATTGTAATTCATGTGAGCACACACAAAATATCAGGAATTAATAATCACATGTCAGTTCACCACCTTTTCCTACAACAGCAAACCACTATTCACATTAGCCTAACATGAATGGAACCATTACTGAATATTTCTCGTTTTTAAAAACACATGCCAGACAACCTAACTAGATACAAAAACCAAGCATTTAGGCATAGTTCAATTTGGGAGTGCAGGAATTAAACAAAACTGATCCAAAAAAGTAACACTTACTTGCAAAATAGTAAATATGGCAACCAAAATCAAACAAAATATACACTAGAATTGATGATTCTTCAAACATGAAAATATATATGATTTGAAAAATATTGGGGTCTTTTCATCCTTATTATAGCTGACCAATTATAGCTGAACATGCGGACTGGCCCTATTACAGTCCACGATTGAAATATATGCTCAAACAGAAATCCACCAAAGCCCTTTAACATATCCAAACTGCTAGCTAATCACCCCAAATGTGTCTCAACCTCTTACTGGCAAAGTTTGCAGAGCATCGACAACATGGCTAACTAAAATTAGATGCCCTTGGTCGGTCAGAAACACAGATTTTGCATGCAGATAAGCAGGAAATCACGCATCTGGTGAAGAGGGATAGAGACAGGGGGTTACCATCTGGAGATCCAGGCACCCAGATAGGCTCTCCAAAAGGTTGGGTCGCGTGCGTACATCATAGATGATCGGCCTCTAGAACCACAGGATGATGATGTGAGTCCCCCTCGGGGTAGACCTGCACAAAGGGGACCAGATATCAAATGCGGAATGAACTCGACCAATGGCCTTGCATCAGTGCTCAATATATAAGAAATCATACAGTCCCAATGGATTCAGCATAATTATACTTATATCCTTATTTTATAAACTAGTTTGTTGCAATTAAAGTTCATTCAGTACGCATAATTCGTTTGTTAAGTGATGGCATAAAGATATAGCATCCTCTACGGCAAGAAGAAAACTCCACTAGTACAAGAACAACACTCATTAGGAGTAGATAATTAAGCCACTCACAAAGGTTTAGCTAATATTTCTAAGCTTATTGATGTACATGACTAGAAATGCATAAATAGCAAACAGTAAATTTGCAAAAAAAATACAGGATAGGCAGGCTGAGAACCATAATTCCTAGATCTCACTTCAAGTAGTAAACCTACTTTGCCTCTGTTGCTAAATACACAATTTTGTTTTAATTGGCTTGCACACTGACTAGAAGTTTTGTGTTTGTTCCGGACAGTCTAATGAATAATTGTCAGGCAATGATTATGTCCAAAAGAAATTATTCTCCAGTCAACTACCTAGACAATCAGGACAAATAATGAAATACTGAAACAATATAGATTGCATATGGTCCTCCTTTACAAGCAATACAACCAATAGGAACTAACCACTAGTCCATGCTTCCTAAATCAAACACACCATGTGGGGATACTTCTCTTGATCGACGACCCGTGAGTTCTCAAGCAGTATGTGCATCCACCAATTCCGTGCCACACTAGCAATACGTTTGGGGTGGGGTTGAGCTTGTGCAAGACTGATGGCTAGCACGCAGCTATAGTCACACTTTGTATAACTGGCGAGACCTGTGTGTAGAAAGCTCTTTCAGTCAAGAAAATCGCTGTAGCAAATGGCAAATATATAAACTACAACAACTATTATCAAGTACACTACAACCCTTGATTTGTTCATCATGGAGCAAGGTTTTGTTAAACTAGTCACCTAACTGCTTTGGGTAATTACAAATTCTGAAGTTATTCAATACTGTGAAAGGTAACCTTAGAAAACTTCACCAAAGAGGGTCTTAAAAGTCACTACTTGAACATGTGTCTTCAGTTATTTACAAAGATATAAAAATATAGATGTCTTGTTAAAACTACTAGGGTTACAGTATTTAGTAATGCCATTGTCAACGATAGGAGTAGATCTATTTTCACAAGACGACGTTGTACCAAATAAAATAAGATTGCCAATAATGTAGGAATTGTTCAACAAGGTCGTGTAAAAACAATCATCCAACTTTTGAACAAGGTTTCAAGTAGCTATTCGAGTTGATTGAGGTACTGATACACCAACTGGAGCCTGCCGCGGATGGCCAGATCGATCTTGAGATGCACCGTCCCCTCCTTCCCCGCGAGCTCCTTGAAGTAGGAGAAGAACAACTGTACGCACAAGAACAAAAAAGCATCAGATCCGTGACGTCCCTGCTGTGACAAGACGGAAGTGGATGGACAGAAGGATCTGGGGAGCATGGGGATGGGGAAGACGACCCCTGCCACATCCCACTAGAACCCTAGGCTGCGTGGGTGATAGGGCCGTGGCCGTACGACCCCGCATCGCCGCTTCCTCTCCGCCATGACCCGCGCAGGGCTCATCTGCTCCGCTGTTCGACGCTTCGGCTCCCTCCAGGCCATCTCCAACGCCGTCGTCGAAGGCGCCGCGCACTGACTCAACGCATAGGAAGGCCATGCCGCCGCGGTGGAGTGGCGTTGGCTGTCGGGTGGGGGCTCGAGATCTCGTCACGACCACTCGCGGACTCAGGATTCCCCGTGGCGGAGGCGGGCTTTGGGGGTGAGGGGGAAACTGAGGTGTGACGGCGCGGGGGTGAGGAAGAATGAGGAAGAGAGGATGGCTGCAGGTAAAGAGGGACTAGGGTTCGGGGTTAGTTGGGCTGCGGCTGGGGCCTTGGGCCAGCCCAATTCGGCTGCCTCCCCTATTTTTTTCTGTTAAAACGTTTTTAAATACAAATTTCCTAGTAAATCGTTAGAAAAAAATATATAAGAAACTATTTACTACTAAGTTTGGTATGGTGATAATTTATCCTCGATGACTCCAGAACCATCAAATCAAAAGCTTTCTATCCACAATGATGCCTAAGAAATCCCCGCAAAAAAATATAATGCATAAGAAAGTTTTTCTTATCTTTGTGCGAAATATTATTTTTCATTTTTTAAAGTGCCAAAAGAGGTTGTTTTTTATGAAGAACATACAAAATATTAGTTGTGTAATTGAATCACACCAACATTCGTGGCATAGTTTTTAAAAATGATCCCATATTTCGAAAAATATTCGTATTGGAATTGCAAACAATGTTTCATAAAAATGTTTCCATTTTTTTACAAATTTTTTTTAAGTACTTAAACAGGGTTTTTTTGTGGAAAAACTACCGAATATATATTAAAAAAATGTACCTAACTATTTTAAAAAATATCATATCATATTTTATGTAAAATTAACAAAATAGTTGGATGTAAAATATTTTTCATACATCTCTCAAAAAAGGCAAATCTCTGCCAATTCAGCTGAAACTAGGTCAAATTTGAACTATAGATGCTTCATTGTTTCCTCAATATTTTTTCCAAAAATCATTTTTAGGTAACTGAGTAGTTATTTTATCAGAGATTCTCCAAGAATTTCCAAGATTCCACCCGTAGCTAATAACATCCATACCCACCGTTTTGACCGTATTTTGAAAAGGACATACAAAATAAAAAAATAAAAAAATAGAAAACCTTCGTGTTGCGTCATTTTATGTGACCTAGAATCCAAGTAAAACAACTAATCTAGAATGCATAAAATTACGTAAAAAAAAATTCACATAAATGGGCTATCATGAACAAAGAAGCGTGGTTTTCAAGCCAAATGACCAATGTTATGGCCATACTCGTGGCATAGTTTGTTGAAATGTGCCCATATTATGCATATATGTGTAGCTTGGGATAGTGAACAATGTTGTTTAAGAAAGATTTCATTTTATTTGCACAAAAAAATCATATTTTTTTTGAGTATGGAAAACATGGTTTTTTGTGAACAAACTACCAATTATATGTTAACAAATTGTACCTAAATATTTTTGAGAAATATTAGACCACATTTTAAGTAAAATTGACCAAATATTTGCATATAAAATGATTTTCATACACCTCTCGTCAAATTGATAAATTTCACCGAGTCAAATTTGAACTTCAGGTGCTTAATATTTTGCTCGTTATTTAAAAAATAATATATTTATGAGTACAATAGTACATATTTAATCAGAGATATTACACAAGTTTTTGCTAAATTCCACCTACATCAATGAACGGTCATACCCACCTTCGAGCCAAATAATCAATGTTATGGATACATTCCACACATAGTTTGTTCACATGATCCCATATTTTTGCACAAATGTTATGGCTATTTTCTTATGAAGAACCTACCAAATAGTTTTTTGCAAAATTGTACCAACCCATTTTACAAAAACATTAAATCACATTTCATGTATAATTAATGAGATAGTTGCATGTAATTTTTTTTATACACCTCCCATAAAAAATACTCAATTTCACTAATTCGGCTGGAACTGGGTCAAATTTACACTGCATGTGCTAGATAGCTTGCTATTTATTGTTCCAAAAAATCATTTCTAGGAAAAAAAATAGCTATTTCATCATAAATCCACCGAAAGTTTGTCAAGAATAAACACCTAACAACGAACGCTCAATAAATGGATGAGGTGGGATCGAATAGACCCCACGAGTGACATGTAAGCATAGTTACAATAGGTTAAGACGTTATTATAATCGTCATAAATGTTATGACGATCTAAAAAAGTCGTAATCGACTAAAAATAACATTGTAAGTTGTGTGGATCAGTTTACGGCGATTTCATTTTACGCGATTATGACTTTCTTGACTCACATCGTCGTAATTTTATAGGGATTTGACCCCTCTTAGATGGTTTACGACCATCTTGTATTAAATCGTCATAGATTTATGACGAATTCATCCACGACCACTGAGAGAACGTCATGTATGAGCATATTTCTTGTAGTGTCGGAGAGCACCCGTTTGATGGGATGGGCGATGTTCCGGACTGGCTCCCCCGGGCTGGCACTGGGAGGTGATCTCCGAGGCGCGCCGCTTAGTGAGGAATACGGGTCCTGTCGTCAACTCGGATCTTCTTTGGTGGCGGTCTCATGGGCCACAGTTGGTGCAGAGACAGCCAACCCCCGAGTGGATTGTACGCCGACGTGTCAGGGAGTAGGACGACCACGTCCGTCACTGCTTGGTGGCGTTGGACGTCGGGTCATCGAGGACCTGGAAGGTTCTTCAAGGATCTCATCCGAGCTACGAGTTCATGGTGGTTCCTTCTCTTTGGGTGGCCACCTTCCACCGCACCCGACGTTGTTTACTGTATTAGTCATGTTGTTTACCGTTGTATTCCTTATGAGGAACTATGCAACCTTGTTTTAAAATATTATTGCTGCATTTTTATTCGAGTTCATAATTTTGTGTGTGTATTAACTTTGAACCAACCGGGACCTATTCTCTTGGTATATAATCCCCCGCCTTCCAGTCGTCGTTCCCATCTCGCCATTTGGCTCAAGACGACGCCGACGACGACACCGAACTAATCTTTATATATGAACACAAAAAATGGCTGACGATGAACAACTCGTCCGGTGCTCCTATTGTGATGATAACTCGGGTCGGTGCGACAGCAGGTATCCAAAGTTGGATGGGGATGAACAAAGATATTTCTCCCTCACGCTTAGGCGTGACTTCATAAAAATAACGGTATATATATACAACTTCTGCGTCGACATCATCCTTTTTATTTAAGAATGCTTCGCACTTAAATTTTTGTTTTGACATGTAATTTTTTTATAATCAACTAGCTCATCCCATGCTATGCAAGACGCCAAGTATGTGACTTTGTTAAATTCAATGATTGGCAAGATAATGAAACAAAGGAAGTCAAAATAAAGACGACGAAACATGGTATAACTTTGAGCATTGATGTCGCTAATTAATGTTGGTGCACTTATTTTGCTTGTCCAAATTGGCATGCATTGTGCAATTCATATGCATTACAAGAGGGTATACAAATAACCTTTGATCTTGGACCTCGCCGAGATTTATTTAAAAATAAGGATATTTGGATGCTAGTGGATGACAAGAAGCTAGTTCTATCTCAACGTGAGTTTCTTAACCAAATTTCTTTGCTTCCCAAGTTGACAACTTTGTTATAATTGCTAGTTTATCTCTATGCTCCGATAGATGTACGCAAGATATTTGATAATTCTTTCTATAATGGTGGCGTTGAGGAGCTAACTATGGATGAACAAGATGATTACATCTCCTTTCTTGAAGATGTAAATGGCTTTGCAAGAAAATCTTATACTCCATATGTTCTATTTGTTCTCGAGTTGTTGCCGGTATATGTATCAAACTATATCATGGTGAGAGTTTTTACTGTTCTGTCAGTACTTCATCATTTTCAGAAATCTTTTGCCCTAAGATTAACTATACCACATTACTAAGTATTTTACTCATATGTTTTCAACCGAAAATCCCGAAAAAATGTGTGCCTAGATGGATGCCTTCTATAGGCGAGCTTACAGTTGTGGCTTACAGTTGTGGCTGCCGGCGGTCATGGGAAGAACTCTTCAAGACTGACTACTACACTGAAAGTGAACGTGATGGTGGCTCCTTAAGAATAAAAAATTGGAAACGGATAGTGATTCGGAAGAATATAAAACATTGGGACAAGGTCTTCTCCATATTACATTATGGAAATGAAGGTGCCTTTTGTTTTTTTTATATTTACCCTTGTGAGGATGAGCAGTCTCATAGGTGATATGTATGAGGAGTCGAGGTATAATATTATGAAAATGGAACTTTGTGTTTGATATTAACGAAGTTAAACTAGCAAAGGACCTTTGTGTGTTGGATATTAATTATGATCATGATGATATATATGAGATGAATCCTTTCTCTCCTAGATGGTGATAAGAGAGTACACAACTCTTTTTATTAGCTAGCTAAAACAATATATGAAACCCATAAATTAACGCCTGCAAAACCCCTAAACCCCCCACCATTTAAAAAAAAACTACCCGTCCCGGTTGGTGGCACCAACCGGGACAAAAGGCCCTCCCGCCTGGGCAAGGCACAACGGCCACGTGGAGGCCCGTCTGTCCCGGTTCGTGGCCCAACCGGGACTAAAGGTTTTGGCATTAGTAACGACCCTTTAGTCCCGGTTCCAGAACAGGGACAAATGGGCCTCTGGAACCGGGACAAATGGGCCTTTTTCTACTAGTGTGAGAGGTGGGTTGACGTGTGGGCCCCGCTGTCAGCTAGAGGCCGCGGGCCGTTTTTTAAGTGGAGGCGCTCTCCTTCGAATACGCCTTCCTTCAGGAGAAGCGCACTTCTCTCTACTTAGGCCCGAAATACGCCTTCCCACTCCGAAAGCGTATTTTTTCTCCTTCATCAGCCCGAAGTACGCTTTCTCCACACAGAAAGCGTATTCCACCCAAAAATCAGCCCCCGATCTTCTCCCGCTCATATTTCCGCAACCGTAAGTCCAAATGGGGCGATTCTTTTTGCGTTGGTTTTCTTTTGATCTCCTCTTCATGTTGGCATAGGTTTCAGGCCATGTTTTTATGTTGTTATTTTCTGGACAAACAAAAGATTGTGTTTGACTTTTTCTTCGTTGCTTTATTTCAAAATATTTTGCAAGGTCTTGGTGACGTCGAAGATCGGGAGTATTTAACACTCCTCTTGTGAAAGGCAAGCCACAATACCCTTTGCACATTTTCAAAGCTTTGACGTGCTTCTAAAATTACTTTTTGATGATATGCTTATATCGGTGACCGTGATCATGTTGCCATTTTATGATTGATGTTATCACTGCCATGCTATCCTTGAATAGGCTACTACTATGCTATGTTTTTCCATGTTACACAACTGCTATACTTTGATTATGTCATTGCCATTTTATGTCCTGACTCATCATAACCACAACATACACCATGTTAAGTTGCTCATGTTATCTCTATGCTAGTTCATGCTATGCCTAAGTTATGCTCAACTGCATTCATAATGTTGCCATGTTAATAACTTAATCTTTGTAACATGGATAAGTTCACCATCTAATATGTGTTTGATCATATCTGAAATTATTATGCTAGTATGCTATGCATTGTTATGATCTGATGCTACTCATATTGCACCTGATACTTGTGTATTCTGTTGGAGACATGCTTCATGACAAGTTAATCAGGTGCCACCGAACCTAACTTATGCGTGCAACCACATTTGCCTGGATGGGGAGGCCTTGATTTGGTCTACCAGTGGGTTCTCTTATGCGTATCACCAAAGAGGGAAGGCTATGCGTGGAAGTTTCCTTGGCCGGGTAAACGGCGATAGTCTTGAGAGCTGGTTTTGTTTTGGGATCCCGTCCCTGTGAGGGACAAGTTTATGGACCATGCGATGGTCAGGGCCATGCGATGGTAGGTGTCTGGAGGACATATGGGCTACCCAAGGCATGACTTGCGAAGCATGTTGGTGATGCGGTTAGAGGGACACGCGGTAGAACGGTCTCGTTGGATAAGTCCTAGTCCACTCCTGCGGTACGAGTTCCAAGGATCCTGTATGACATGTTCCGGGGTACTGGACGGAGGAAGAACTCCGTAGTGTGGGTAACATGCAAAAACTCTGCAGAGTCACACAAATCTATTCGAAGAGCCGCGTCCACGGTGATGGACATAGTTCGTACTAGGTCACACCATGAGATCAACATGAGTTCGGTGGTATGTATGTGGTAAATGATTGGTCATTCGATGACCCGTTTGGTCGTGCAATGACCCGTGGAAGTGGTTTGGTCACGAGGTGACCCGGTTCTTGAGTCTGTAAGGACTCCGAGGTAAGCCACGTGATCATGCGATGATCATGTGTGGTCCATGTGACTTTAAATGATATTGTGTGTGCATTAGTCTTAATGCGGATAATATGCTTACTGATTATCTGTTTGCATGATATCGTTGTTCACCTGTTTAACTCACAAAGATACTTGAACCTTCTCATGCCATGTTGTTGTTTTGCCTTGATGCATGGTTGTTGTGAGCTTGCAAGTACATTCGATGTACTGACCTAGCGTGTCATGCTAGATTTGCAGACCATGCGTTGGATGCGTAGGACGACGTTCCCGGTGTTTGCGAGCAAGATAGTGTCCCAGCCAGTGTCCCTGTGTATTGGAGTTCATCACCGTCGGCGTTGTTCCGCTGCCGAGTTATATTCCGCTGCTAGAGAGTTAGTTTGCTGCTTGATGTAGATCCGTGGCGAGCTTGAGTAGCAAGCTTGTTCTCCGTCTCGCTCCGCCAACGTTGTAATAAACAGCCTTGTACCCGTATATTTGTTAATAGAAAGTTGTTCAGTTCTATATCAAGCAGTGTCGTGTTCCAGAAGACTTGATCTCTGGTCTGGAGCACGGGACGTTCCGGTCCTTTGAGCTGGGGTGCCACACATGGCGACCATGCCGTGGCCGCCGACGCCATCCCGGCGAGCTGCCTGCTTCCCCTCCGTCTTCCGCGTGTCCAGGAGAATCCCCTGGACGTCCTCTTCACTCTCCCCCTCTCGCCGCTGCCTCTCTCGCGCTCTACGCGTTTCCCCCAAATCATCCAAGCGCCGCCGGATTTCATCGCCGTGAGAAGCCGCAGCCACCGTCGACGAGAAGGCCAGCCACCATGTCCCCCGTGCGTAGCGTTGTCGTCTTGGTCGATCTGGAGAAGCTGGCTCCCTAATTTGAACCGAAGTTGTCGCAATCATCGCCATCGTCTCGCCGGAGCCGCCGCGCGCCTTCTTCAATTCCGGCCACTGTGAAACCCATCCTACCACACCACCATCTCCATTGAGTTCACGGTGAGCTAATAGTTTGCCCGAGCTATTCCGTTGTCTCCCTCCCGCACTATATCGCTGATTGCCATGAGAGCAGAGGAGCACCGCCGCCATGAACGTCGTCGCCAAAGCTCCAGTGCACCTCTAACTCTCCCGTGATGTCCATAGTCTTCGTGGTGCTCCCAGCGTCCTAAAATTCTAGTGCTAGCCCAAGCTCTACCTCTGCAGCGACCTTTCCGACGAGCCCGAGCCACGGCCGCCGCTAGGGCACGTCGCCGGCATCGCTATGGTGCACCCCAGCAACCGTAGCTTGGTCTATTCGAAGCGCGAGGTCAAGGGCTCCATTTTGGTACTCGCAGCGCGTCAAATGTCCCCTGGTATCGCCGTTCCCGCAGACTCCGTCGTGCTGGATGGTCGTCGGAGTCTCGCCGGCCGCGAGGTCCACGTGGCCAGGGTGATTAGCCCTTAATCCCACCCCCTGTGACACTGACCAGTGGGCCCAAGGCCACTTAATCCTCATGATTAATTTAAATCACTGGATTATTTAAACAGAGACACTGATAGAGAGGCCCACATGTCAGCACCCCCCCCCACGTCACCTTGACGTCATGGTGGCGCAATAAAGGATTTTCTATTTAAAAGAAAATCAGGAAAAACCAGAAAAAGGAATAAACTTTGAAAATTCATAACTAATTCATTATAACTCCAAATTGGACAAATAATATATGTAAAATTATCAGAAAAATGCAACGATTATGAATATGGACATTTTTCATGTTTGACCAATTTAAATTGGGTGAACAGAAGCAAATGTGCTTATGGATTTATTTTAAATTAAAATTTGAAGTTATTTTGCAAATGACTTTGCAATGCACTTCTATTAAATTCAAATTCTTTACTACCTGCTGGTCTGTTTATCACAGATTCCGTCCTATTTTGCCTTTTCTTCGTTTTGCAAACCTTAAGCTTGCTTTTTCTTTGCAAAAACTTTTTGGCGATCTTGAGAAATAGTAGCTCTTCAAGAATATCCCTATTTCCAGTAGAAAAAAATTATTTTATTGTGGGTACTAACCTTGCTAATCACATTATGATGAGTTATGTATGAATGGAGTTTTCAAGTGTGCGAGGGAAGATGATAGAAGAAGATTCAGGAGGGTCAAACGCTCAAGCTTCGGGATGCCCCCATGCATCCCCTTCTCCATCAACAATTATTAGTTCGTCTTTCGTTCCGCTATATTTTTATCACTTCATGCGTTATGTGCTATGCTTGGAGTGTCATGCTCTTTATTTCGTTTTTAGATTTCTTTAGCTTAGCTTGTTTTTCATAACAAGTTAGAACCCAGCTTTCTTTGTGTGGGAGAAAAACACGCTCCACTTCACCCTAGAACACAATATAGGATTTTCATGCTTATCTTTGCTATGTGTGTTCTTTATCTTTTTCGTAGCTGCTGTCATGTTTAGCTCTTAGTTTTCATGCTTATCTTTTTAAGAGCTTTTGTTTAGTTTGTTGCTGGAACTCTCTTGAGTTTTCACGTTAATCGTGTTTAGAGAGTTTGCCTGTTGCACTGAGTTTTGTGTCTTGACTTGGAGTAGGTAATTGAGGTTGCTATTCAATTGTAGTAGTAACTTGCAATAGTCTTTAGGTAATTGAGGTTGCTATTCAATTTTGTAGTAATGTTTGAAATTTTAGTGTCAAGAGCTATAGCCTATTAGTGATAGATGTCGTATTTTGGGAAATCCGTGTTTATTTTTGAAATACCTACAAAATTAGTTGAGAACTTTAGCTACTAGATGGATCACTAATCTTTGGAGGGATCGAATATTAGAGTACACTCATGTACCATGAGTCGAGGATGCGCAAGGATAACCAAACCCCCATACACTCCTCCTCGGGGTACTTGTCTCTTTGAGAACCTCCTAATTAGATTGAGAGTTACCGATAATAAGTGTATGAGTTGTTCTGACTAATGTGAGTATTCGAAAGTTGACACTTCCACCCAGCCATATTTTTCTAGCCTCTTCGGTGCCGTGCATTTCCCTTTCTCACCTCGAGAGTTGGCGCATACTTCGCCGGTGCATCCAAATCCTTGGCATGATACGCTTTGTCATCATAAGCCTCATTATATCCTTCCTCAAAACAGCCACCATACCTACCTATCAAGGCATTTCCATAGCCTTTCCGAGATTCATTTCCATGCAACATCCACCTTCTCATGACTTGATCTTCATGTCATACATGATTTTTCTTAATCAATGAGCCGCATGCTAGTTGGTCCTTGCCCTAATCATTGCTACACTACTAGGGAATAGCCTTATAGTGGCGCACTGTTTTTGCGTTTAGTGGCGCATTTCAAATGCGCCACTAACGACAAGCCACTAATAAGGCCTTAATAGTGGCGCATTTCAAATGCGCCACCCCTAAGAATCTTATGCGTGGCGCATTTCGAAATGCGCCACCTATAAGCCCAAATGCGCCACCCATAAGAGCTTATGGGTGGCGCATTCTGGATGCGCCACTAATAATTCCTTAGGGGTGGCGCATTCTGAGAATGCGCCACTATTAAATTTTGAATTTTGAATCTGGATCTGGATCTGGAAAACAAATTTTTTTATTTTTTTTATTTTTTTATTTTTTATTTTTTCTTAATCTCAGGTTAGTATGCTTAATGCCCGATCACTATGCTTAATCTCTGGTCAAACTAACCTCCGTGGTCAAACTTCCCCGAGGGTCACCCATCCTAGCACTACTCCAGCCCCAGCACGCTTAACTTCTCAGTTCTATTCAACTCTCACTCCAGCTCACCTAGTAGGCACTTATTGATATATCTAACATATAAATCCTATTAAACCATGTTGATGTCTAGGACCTTGTTAATGTTCATGGGTGTGCTAAAATTTTCAACATTTTTTTGAATCTTTCTCGATAGGACCATTAGCATATTTTGAACTTTTTTAAAAAATTTGATTTTTTTTAAATTTTTTTTAATGTTACTATCTAAAATTTTCAACTTTTTTTAACTTCCCGATTTGTCCTCTAGCCTATTTTGAATTTTAAAAAGAATAAAAAAAATAATTTTTAAATTTTTATTTAAAAAAAAATCTTAGTAGTGGCGCAACTAAGTTCAAAAAAAAATTAAATTTTTTCTCTATTTTTGGGCCTCCAGATCTTCAAACGCCCGTAACTTTTTTTCTGTTAGGTTTTTGAGGATTCTAAAAATGTTCAACGGGTTACACCCTGTTGAATTTGGATCCACTAATAATTCCTTAGGGGTGGCGCATTTCCAGAATGCGCCAACCCTAAGCTCTTAGGGGTGGCGCATTTCCAAAATGCGCCACCTATAAGGTTCTTAGGGGTGGTGCATTTCTCCAAATGCGCAACGTATAAGGGGTTCCAGGGCTGGCCCACTCTTAGGGGTGGCGCATTTTGGAAAATGCGCCACCTATAAGGGCTTATAGGTGGCGCATTTTTTACCAGTGCGCCACCCCTTACAACATAGTGGCGCATTACATATAAAATGCGCCACTAATAAGATTTCCATGTATAGCTATTTCCCTAGTAGTGCTACATGAGGCGCTAGTATCATTGCATATCCCGCTACACTGGCAGAGGCATACATTTGCATTCTTCATGATAGTTTCATTTTCTTTATGTTGAGTACTTTTGTAAAGTGTGAAAGATCTTCTATACTTCTTGTAATATATAGAGTGTTTCCCCTAAAGTGAGGAAAAGATCCCAAAGAGGACAAAATCAAAAGATCCCAAAGAGGAAAATTATCAAAAGATCCCAAAGAGGAAAAATAAGTGAAATAGAAAGAGCCATTGAGGCCACCAAAAAAATAAAAAAAATAGAAAAAAGAGAAAAAGAAATAAAAAGAGAGAAGTGGGCACACTACTATTCCTTTTGAGAGATCCACACTCGTACTCCATCTTATATCTTGTACTCAATAGAGATTATCATTCATGCATATAGCTATGTGGGGACCTTCACACTATAGAATTTTGCTTGTATATTCCAATCATGAGCCTCCTCAAATGAGCTCTAGGTCTTCTTGAGCGAGAAAGTTGGATGCACCCCCACAAGTTCCATTGGAGAGCTTACCTTAGCTCATATGTGCATCCGTTGCATGGCAATCCCTACTCCTCACATCGTATCTATCATTTGGCTTTCTCTCGCCTATGATTGTCCTCATTGATGTGAGCCTTTCACACCTTTTTTGTCTTCCTCCCCCATCATTTTTCTCTCTTTGCCATCCTAAGTGTCAACTTTCTTTCTTATGCTCATCCATTGCATGAGTGCTCAAAATATCGAATGGGAGTGGATCATTTTTACTTGTACCTGGCTAGTGGTCTGGAGATGAGTCAAGATAAGATTCCAAAGAAGACCAAGTGTAAAACTTTAGTAGATTAAGTTCTCAACAATAAAAACTATGTATTACTCTCTCGTATATCCCTATCCCCTTTCTTGCACGCAAACACCATTTGGGTACATTCGAGTCACGGACAGCGAGAGCTCTTGCACCTTTATGTTCTTATGTTGCTTGTTTCAATGCTTATATATACTCTTGCCTGTTATGACTTGAATTGAATTACATGCCGTGATTGCTTTACTTAAAAGTTCTTATATGGGTTGTAGAATGTCACCACAGAAATTATGCTTGTTATCATTTACCTACTCGAGGACGAGCAGGAATTAAGCTTGGGGATGTTGATACGTCCAAAACGTATCTATAATTTCTGCTTGCTCCATCCATATTTTGTGTGATATTGCTATGATATTGATGCACTTACATACACTTTTGATCATATTTGGACTAACCTATTAACTCAGTGCACCCCAGTGCCAGTTCCTGTTTTCTGCTGTTTTTGTATTCAGGTTTTCCCATTACTTAAAGTGCCAGAAAAAATCCGGGAAAAATATAGGAAAAATAAGCGTACAAGAAGCTTCGGGAAGAGCCCAAGTGGGGCCAGGGGGCGCCTGGGGCCCCTGTTCCACTTCTGGCTGCCCCCCTTCGCCTATATATCCCTCCCTTCCCGAAACCCTAGAGGACAGAACCCTTTTTCGCGATCTCTCCTCTGTTCCGCCGCCGCCGCGCTTCCAAGATCGGGAGCTCCTGGAGCCCTCTTCCCGGCACCCTGTCAGAGGGAGGAACCACCTCCGGGAGGTTCTCCACCACCATGGATGCTTCCCGGATGAACCGTGAGTACTCCACCTTGGACCATGAGTCCATGATCAGTAGCCATGTGATATTCTCCTCCCCTCTTTATTCATCATGGTTTAGACCTCGTGAGCTGCCCTACATGATCGAGGGACATATGTAATCTTTCTACTGTTGCTATGCTGAGTTTGCTAGGATTTGATGGATTATGAGACTATATTCAGATTGTGTTTGATTAATATATTTGATTCTCCTCTTTTATATTTATGGTCTTGAGTAATTCTTGCATGTTCTCCATTGATGTTTATTGCTTTGGCCAGGTAGTAGGTAGTGACTCCAAGAGGGAGCGTTATGCATGATTGTGGGTTCATGCCCCCTGATGACTAGCTTGAGTGACAGAAACATGAGTCTAGGGGATGTGTTGTTGCAACAAGGGAGAAAACAACGGTTCTTGTACTTGCGGGTGCAAGGATTGTTTACTTTACGCAAAGTTCTTTAATGCAGTTGTCTGTTGCTTTGAGTTTTACACTTTGGGTGGGATTCGCAACTTAATACCAACGAGATGTTCTGGATAGATATCTCAAGGTGGATGATGAGTAGGTAGATGCAGATGGATTTCGGTCTACTTGTCTTGCCGTACCACCCATGCTTTTGAGCCTCTTCCTTTCTTTATAGCATAGTTAGCATTGGTTTGCGCACATAATCCTGTCAATTGACCAGCTGTAATTTGTTTACCTCGCATGGCTATTTTATCGTCTTTTGGGAGAGAGACATCACTAGTGAACATCATGGGACCCCGGGCCATATTTCCACACTGTTTACACCCACTATTTATTTCCTTTTCTGTTGCTATTGCTATCATTATTATCCCGTGCGTTTGATCCTTTGTAAAAAACAAGGCCAGAGTGATTGACAACCTCTCTGAATTCGTTGGGAACAAAGTTATCTGTTGTGGGTGCAGGTCCGCTTCAACCACCTAATTTCTGGCACCGTTGTCACCTTCCTGTCATTGTCGGAGTCCTACTTGAGACAAACCTTGGTATCTTCACTGAGGGAAATTTGTTGTTGTCTACATCTCAACCTTCCACTTTCGGTAACCAACGAGGGGCGATAAGTCATCAGTCATCTCGTCTGATCTTATAGCACAATGCACCGCATACCGGACATTCATTCAAATTATCATACTCCTCACCGTGGTACAGGATGCATTCATTAGGGCATGCATGTATTTTCTTCACCTCTAGTCCTAGAGGGAAGAAAAGCTTCTTTTCTTCATAAGTACTATCACGCAATTAGTTATCCTTTGGAACCCTCTTCTTAAATATTTTCAGTACCTTCCCAAATCCCTTTTCAGGTATACCATACTCTGCCTTCCATTGCAACAATTCCAGTGCGACACCAAGCTTTGTGTTTCCCTCTTTGCAATTTGGGTATAACCCTTTTCTGTGATCCTCTAACATGCGATCGAACTTCAACTTCTCCCTTTCACTTTCGCATCCTCTCTGTGCATCAACAATGACCCAGCGAAGATCATCATCGGGCACATGTGATGCCTCTTCTTCAGCTTCTTGTTCTTCATTCTCTTGCCACTGTAGTATCATCGTATTCATGGAACCCAGGATAGTTTTCATCATCCTCTTCTTATTCATTATCTTCCATTAGAACCCCTCTTTCTCCGTGCTTGGTCCAATAGTTATAGCCGGACATGAAACCGGACTTAAACAGATGGACGTGAATTTTCTTGAGTTAGAGTAGGTATTATTATTCTTGCAGACACTACATGGACAAGATATAAAACCACCCCGCTTGTTTGCCTCAGCCGCTTCAAGGAAACTATGAATGCCCTTAATGAACTGGGCAGAGCATCGGTCTTCGTACATCCATTGCCGACTCATCTTCATCATCATAGAACACCGAAAAGACAAAATTAATACAAGTTCATACATAAAGTTGATCATACATAAAGTTCATACACACTTATTCTCATAATAAAAACAACATATAACTATCTACCTAAAGCATTTAAATGCAACAAAAAATTCGGTCAAAATCGCAACAAAGGTAAAAATTGCTCCAACAACATAATGATACCAAGCCTCTTTATTAACGACATATTTTCTAATTTTCCTAAACTTCACGCGCATTGCAACCATCTTGATCTTGTGATCATCTACGACATCGGCAACATACAATTGCAATTTCATCTTCTCTTCTTCAACTCTTTTAAGTTTTTCTTTAAAATACTCATTTTCTTTTCAACTAAATTTAACTTCTCAACAAGAGGGTCGGTTTCAATCTCTGGTTCACATACCTCTTAGATAAATATATATATATATATATATCTACTTGATGGCATCATATAATGTCAAACACAAAATGCAACAAAATAGTTATAAAAGAGAATATATACCACATGTGAATCATAAACCAGACGAGGGCCGACGGGCAGAGATATCAAAACCATGGCACTATGTATAACATACAATCATACAAGTAAAAAATTATATAAATAACTATGTAAATCATATAAATAATTATGTAGATCCCAAGAGGCTTACCAAGGTGGTGTCGGCGAAGGGACGATGCGAGCGATCGACACTGGTTACTACCGGGACGGGAAGGCACAAAGTAATCACTACACATATGCAAACTAGGAAATTAATTGGAGCTCAAATTGCATATAAATCAAATAAACTCCACATTATTACTCAAACTAAAACCCTCAAATATCACTATACATATAGAGCATTGCACAAGCTAATCTAGCAATGGGAGATGAGAGGACAAAGTTGCTAACCGGTACAAAATAACTCGCGGGGCCTGTCATGGGAAAGTCACGGCTGATGTCCGAATAGTCGAACTTAACATGGGACCTTTGCTACGAGGAGATTTCGTGGAGAGAGTCGAGATTGACAAGAGACTCGGAGATTTACCCTGGTTTCAGTCCCTCTTTGTCTCGAGGTAAAAGCCTACTCCTGCTTGCTATTATTATGGGTTCCGACTCTCGAAAGAAGAGTCGGTTGGCCAATTACAAGAGAGTCGGCTCATAAACTTAGACTCGATGAGATCTAGGTTACGCCGACATGTGTCTAGTCCTATCTTAGGTTGAGATTGTTCTATGGAACTGGATCCCATGGACTTCGGCCAGATCCTGGGATTCCGCGAGTCTGACTCCGACATGAGGTGGAGTCCTATTCTACTTTTACAAATATGTTATATGCTATACAAGGCAAGTCGAATTCCTTCTACGGCTTCGATCTTCTTTCCTTGGCGCAGCCGGCCCGTGTCCAGGTCTTTTTTGTGGGCCTTCCTTAGGTGAGTCGGCCCGTAAACCAAATGCCGGTTTATGGGCTTTGTCCATCCCCCGACATTAGTCCCCAAGATTGTTGTGATGCTTTAGTCTTCGCAGCAATCTTCTTGTCATCATCGTGGTAGCCGACTCCCTAGTTCAGATAGACCGACTCTCACCTCTTTTGAGTTTTTAGAAAGATTCGGTTTCTATTTTCTCTTCATCTCTTCATTTCAGCCTCCAAATTTTAAAATTTTATTTTGACTTTTTGAGTCAAAGATCCATTATGGTATTTATAGTCACACTGCCCAAAACGCCGGCTGGAGGCATTGTTGTTGTAGTGGGAATCGAGGTGTGTTTGCATAAATCTTATCTACCATGGGTAGTTCACCTATGGTATTTATGTATGGATTGATCTTCTCCCCGAATCTACTATAAATTTCCATCGGGTAGCTTTATCTTTCAAGTGCCCACATCTTCTTCTTCCTCTTCTCCTTCTACCAGTTTTCCCCATGGCACCCAAGCTAGAAGCTCATGCTTTTTCGGCAGCCGACGAGCCTGGATCTAGTGAAGGTTCTCATGGTCATGGCCGTGGACGAGGTCGTGGCCGTGGTAGAGGTAGGGGAAGAAGTGTTCGTGCTGCCTCTCCATCTGAATCTCCCCCTTCTTCTCCTGAGAGGGGTGAGTTCTTGATTCACATCCGAACGATTCGTCGTTGGATCAAGCTTCCTGAGTCTTTTTATCAGCTTGTGATTGACTCAAGGCCTTATGGTCTTTGGCTTCGCTCTAAGGGATGTCCTCATGGGCCTGTCTGGGTGGATTCTAGATTTTCTTGCCATGACACTATGTTCTTTGAGAAAGGTTGGAAAACTTTTCTTCGCTCCAGGAACATCTCAAGACGAGACACCATTGTCTTCAGATTTGATGGTGAAGATACCTTGTGGGCTAGGATCTTTGTCTCGGATGGTGACCAAGCCTGTTGTTGCATGGAGAATTCCAGCAGCAGTGATGAAGAACTCCTCGATGAAAAAGAAGTTCATATTTCTTCAACTGAAGATGAAGCCGCCTCTTAAGATAATGACTGAAGCTATAGATTTTTCCTAGTAGTATTTTGCCGAGTTTGGCATTTACATTTCTGTAAGGTTGTCTCTTTTGATGTAAGACTCGGTTGTTTTGATGAATGAAAATTATGAATTTCCATCGTGTCCATAAGTCGGTTTTATTCCTGACTTTGAATGTTTTTTGCATAATGTATGAGAATTGATATTTTATGATAATGTCTGTATTTGCATCCCCTTGAGTCGATTCAGAATAGCTGTGTATCAGTAATCGACTCATAGGATAGATCGACTTGTAGCCCCCATGAGTTGTGTGGTCACGCTTGCGTGTCGTACCGGGTCATATATATTTTTTGAAGTGTTACTCCACAAGGGTTGGTATGATCATCATGGCATTGAGCCAAATCTTCGAAGAAGAAATTGTCGAAGAGTTACTCCCAAGAGTCGGTGTTTGCATCTGGGTGCTGTACCGAGTTTTTGCTTCAGAAGAAAACTTTCAAAGTGTAGTCCCCAAGAGCCAGCATGAACATCATTGCGTCATGTCGGGTCTTGGAGAAGAGGTTTTTTCTAAGTGTAGTCCCCATGAGTCGGTATGTGCACCTGAGTGCTTGTGCCGAGTCACATAGGTCTAACTTTATTTGTGAGAATTTTTTTGTGATTATGCATGATGCTGTAAATGCAAGAATGTAATGCAAAGCCTAGTAGAAGTCGACTTATACCTCATCTTCTCGCGTTGAGAGAGATTATTGGTTAAAAAAGTCGAAACATCTCTGTAGAGCCGGCTTTCCAGTAACTAGTGTGCCCGGTTCTTAGTACTAAATTCGACAGATGGTTTATGTAAACATCGAAGATTAGACCTACCGGTTGCGCGTTAGTTATGGAAGCTCTAAACTGTACATGCCGGACGGCGTGGCTAATTCATGTGTATGCCAGGATATCTTCGGTTTTTAAGAGTCGATGGGAACCATCAAACCCCCCATTTATCCCTTATAAAAAAAACACATGTGAAGTTTTTACATGTATATGCCGGCTTTTTCTGGTAGGAGTCGATGAGTGTCATCAAGCTCCCCCACTTTCACCTTATAAAAGGAATATACATGCTCAAAGCTGATAGAGGGTTGTTCAAGCCCCCAGGTCTATGATAATTATGCAATTTATGATGCAATATGCAATGCGATGTAATATGATGTAATTTGCATGAAAGATTGTGCAATATGAAAAATTATTTTATGCATAAGCGTGGCGAGAGCCTGTGCGACGAAGTCGACTTTATGGCGATATCCTGTTTGCGGCCAAAGTCGATTTTAATTATGGTGATGGCCTAATGCGATTTTAAGATCGACTTTATTAATTTGACTGAGAGTCGGTTGCGATGAAAATTGACATTATTATGTGGCGCTGCCGGTTGCGACAAATGTCGACTTATACACATATATGGCGAAAGCCAGTGCGACGAGTGTTGACTTTCTACAATAGTTTCCTACTCTACTCAGGTGTAATATGGACGGAGTTGTGAGATGTTCCATGGCCTGGGAGTCTCCTCCATCGAGGTGCGTGATTTTTCCTTCTTGCGTACATCTACCAAGTAGTAGGATCCATTGTATAGGTTCTTGCTGACCACAAATGGTCCTTCCCATGAATAAGACAACTTGTGCATTCCATCCTTCTTCTGGATCAGGCGGAGCACCAAGTCACCTTCCTGGAAAGTCCGACTTTTAATGCGATGGCTATGATATCGTCACAAATCTTGTTGGTAGATAGATGATTGAGCTGCAGCTACTTTTCACTTCTCATCGAGGACATCTAAGGTGTCCTTCCTGGCTTTCTCATTATCGGCTTCCACATAAGATGTGACTCATGGTGAGTCATGACGAATGTCACTTGGGACAACGGCTTCGGATCCATAGACCAGGAAGAAGGGTGTATAGCCTGTTGACCTATTAGGAGTCGTCTTGATGCTCGACAATACTGAGGGTAATTCTTCCTCCCAGCAACCCGGTGTCCTCTCCAAAAGAACGAAGAGTCGGGGTTTGATGCCTCGAAGTAACTCTTGGTTGGTTCTTTCGGCTTGTCCGTTGGTTTGTGTGTGAGCCACTGACGCAAGGTCGATTCAGATGTGTTCTTTTTGACAGAATCACTGCATAACCCCCTCTGACAGGTTAGACCCGTTTTCTGTGATGATGTTGTGGGGGTAGCCGAATCTTTATATTATCTTTTTCAGGAATTTCAGTGTCGTCTCTGCATCGCACTTGCTAACCGGCTTTGCCTCGACCCACTTGGTGAATTTGTCGTCTACGACCAGCAAATGTGTATTCTTGTTGGGTGACCTTTTGAAAGGTCCCATCATATCAAGCCCCCACACCGCAAAGGGCCAAGTGATTGGGATCATCCTGAGTTCTTGATTTGCGTAGAATTGGCATCCATCACACTTCCTGACTATATCCTCTGCATCTGCATGAGCTGTGGGCCAGTAGAATCCGTGTCTTTAGGCTTTAGCCACCAGCGAACGAGAGCCGGGATGATGCGCAGTCTCTAGAGTGTATCTCATTGAGTATTTCTTTGCCTTCTTCTGGTGACACAAATCTCTGAAAGACGTCTGCAGGGCTTCGCCGATGTAACACACCGTTGATGAGTACAAAAGATTTCTTCTCCTGATGATTTGCCTGGCCTCTACCTCGTCAGCCGGTAGGATTCCTCGGGTGTTGAAGTCCAAATATGGCACAACCCATGAGGGGGTAGCATGTATTGCAGCCACCAGATCCGGTTCTGGATCCGGCTCCGCTATGTCTTGCTCTGTTGGTATTTGCACGGACGATTTTGTTAGGACGTCGAGGAAGACATTTGGTGGAACCGGCCTTCGTTGAGAGCCGAGCCGGGACAGAGAATCCGCAGCTTCCATTAACTTTTGTTCCACATAGTCCACTTGGTACCCAACAAAGAAACTGGCTTGTTTTTCCACCTCACGCCGATAGCCTCCCATGGTAGAATCTTTGGAGTTCCACCTTCCTAACACTTGCTAAGAAACAACGTCGGAACCTCCATAGGATCGTACTCGGCTTATGTTCATCTCGCGGGCCAACCGAAGTCCATGGAGTAGAGCCTTGTATTCTGCTGCGTTGTTGGTGCAAGTGAACAGCAGCTGCAAGACATAGCAGAATTGTTCTCCTTTGGGGGAGGTGACGACCACGCATGCTCCTCATCCTTGGAGCTGCTGACTCCCATCGAAGTGCATCGTCCAGTATTAGGTTATCGGCTTCTCTGGAAGTCTTTGAATTTCGGTCCAGTCCTTGATGAAGTCGACTAGCGCTTGTTACTTGATGGCCGTGTGTGGTTCATATTTAATGTGATAAGCCCCCAACTCTATAGCCCACTTTGCAATCCTTCCAATGGCCTCACGATTTTGGATGATATCTGCAAGCGGTGTTGAGCTTACCACAGTTATGGGGTGCTCCTGGAAGTAATGCTTGAGCTTCCAGCTCGCCATGAATACACCAAGAACTAGCTTCTGCCAATGAGGGTAGCGTTGCTTCGGTGAAGTCAAGACCTCACTAACATAGTATACTGGTCTTTGCAAAGGCTGCTCTTTGCCGGCTTCCATACGTTCAACCACAACTACGGCGCTGACTGCTCGGTTGTTGGATGAAATATAGAGTAGAATCGGCTCTTTTGTCTTGGGAGCCGCCAAGAGGGCCTGGGACAATTTCTTCTTTAGTGCTTCCAGGGCTTGACTGGCTTCATCATCCCCGAAGAATTTTTCCGACTTTCGCAAGAGTCGGTACAGGGGGATTGCTTTCTCCCCAAGTCGGCTGATAAACCGACTTAGGGAAGCTACACATCCTGTGAGTCGTTAGACTTCCTTCACGGAGGCTGGCTTCTGGAGAGCCATGATGGCATTGATCTTCTCCGGGTTTGCCTCAATTCCTCTTTTTGATACTATGTACCCGACGAGCTTTCCTGCAGGAACCCCGAAGGTGCACTTGGTCGGGTTTAACTTCATCTGGTACTTGCATAGATTTTTCAAGGTCTCTTGGAGGTCACTGATGAGTGAGTCGGCCACTTGTGACTTGATGACTATGTCGTCTACGTAGGTGTGCACGTTGCGCCCAATTTTCTCCTTAAGGAAACTCTGCACCGTTCGCTGATATGTGGCCCCTGCATTGTTTAAGCTGAAAGGCATAGAAGTGTAGCAGTATATCCCAAATGGAATGATGAAAGCCGTTTTCTCCTGGTCCTCTAGAGCCATCTTGATCTGATGATAACCATAGTAGGCATCGAGAAAGCACAGGAGCTCGCATCCCGTAGTAGAGTCGATGATTTGATCAATGCGAGGTAGCGCGAAGGGGTCCTTTGGGCAGGCTTTGTTCAAGTCGGTGTAGTCAATGCACATATGCCAGGTCCCATTCTTTTTCAAAATGGCGACCGGGTTTGCAAGCCACTCCGGATAGAAAACATCCATGATGAACCCGATGGCGAGGATCCGGGATATCTCTTCCCCAATGGAGTTCCTCCTTTCATTATTGAAGCGACGAAGGAATTTCTTGAACGGATTTAGTTTAGGATCAATATTTAGGTGGTGCTAAGCGAGTTCCCTCGAGACACCTGGCATGTCAGAAGGTTTCCATGCAAAGATGTCCCGATTCTCACGAAGGAACTCGATGAGTGCGCTTTCCTATTTGTCAGATAGCTCTTTCCCAATGATGAACAGCTTGGACGTGTCACCATGGACAAAGTCGACCTCCTTCGTGTCCTGAGGCGGTTGGAACTTGGGGTTGTTGTCAGGAGTCGGTTTCTTCAGGATGGTGGTGTCTGCCGGGTCTACCTTCTCCTGGAATTCTGATAGGTTCTCTTTGGCGCAGGCCGACTTTGCAAATTAAACGTGCTGCTCGTCACACTCTGTAGCTCTGGACAGGCTTCCTTCCACTGTGATAGGGCCGTAAGGACCCGACAGTTTCAGTTTTAGGTAGACATAGCATGGCCGAGCCATGCACCTGGCGTAAGCCGGTCTGCCTAAGATGGCGTGATATGGGCTCTCGAGTTTCACCACCTCAGAGGGTATGATTTCAGTGATTTTCTTTTCAGGAGTTCCATATGCTCTTTCCATATAGATTTTTCCTATCGGTCGTGCCGACTTCCCTCAGACTATTCCATGGAACACAGTTTTGGAGGTTTGCAGTTGTTTGTGGGTCAATCCCATTCTACGAAAGGTCTCGTAATAAAGGATGTTGATGCTACTTCCCCCGTACATGAGGACTTTGTCCAGTGTGTAGCATCCGACCTGTGGAGAAACTACCAGGGCTAGAAAACCCAGGTTGTCTGCGATAGGGGGGTGATCGTCCCTTGTCCAGGTGATCAGCTACTCAGACCAATTAAGCCACCTGGGGCAAGCCGGCTCTGTGGCCACAGACATGGCGGCTCTCTGTTGCAATTTTCTGTCCCTTCGGCATCCGCTGGTGGTGAAGACGTGAAAAGAAGAATGATCCTGGAGTTGTTTAGGGTTTGATTGCTATCCAGCGCGCCCCGATTGGTTTTTCTGTCCTCTTCCCTAGGATCCTTGGTCTATGGTGCTGCACCGGCTCCCTGCTGACCGAAGTTTTGGTTGTTATTTTTTTGACCAGCTCCACCACCTGACCCAGGAGGTCCCTGGCCTCCACGCCTTTGGAATTCCTTCATGAAGTTGCATTGTTCGAAAGTACGACTGGCTCGATGGTCGGGTTTGCTGTGCAACGGGCAAGGTCTTTTCACAGCTTCTTCAAAATTGACTGGGGGTTGGAAATTTCTTTCCTGTTTGCTACGGTAGTTGTTGCGCCCTACTTCTTCCTTTGGGGGCCTCCACTTGTGTTGGCTACCAAGTCGGAAGTATTCTGATTGAGCCGTCGTTTTCCTGGTTGATTCTGGTTTTGTGACCCCTTTCCATTACTCTTTTTGCTCTAGGCGGCTTTATCTTCTTCCGGATAGGCATCCTTTGTTTTGTCACACTCGACATACTTCATGACCGCATTCATGAGCTCTCCTATGTTGTTGACCGTCCTCTTGAGTCGGCCGAGCTTGTGTACCAGGGGCTCGAACTTGCAGTTTCTTTCTAGGACAATTACTGTTATTTGCGCAGTAATAGTGTTCGAGGAATGGATTATATATGTGACTCGTCGCGCCAACTCTCCTTCTTTCTGGATGCAGTGCTCCAAGTCAACTATTGTTGTGGCTCGACGGAAGGTCCCCTGGAATTTTTTGTTGAACTTCTCTCTGATATCTATCCAAGAGGTGATCGAATTCTTTGGCAGATTTTAGAACCATGTGCGAGCCGGTCTTCCAAGATCATCGTGAAGTATCGGGCGCATACCTCTTCGCCAACGTGAAGCATATCCATGGCGAGGTCATAGGTTTCGATACAAGCCGCCGGGTCAATGTCAGCCGTGTAGTTTGGGATTTTACGCGGCCCTTTGAAGTTTGGGGGTAAGCGTGTGTTCCTCAAAGCCGGTATTAGACAAAAATTACCCACAGAATTGGGAAAACGACTTCTCTTCTGGTGTTTTTGCGTCACGGGAATACATAAGGGTGCTGGTAGGGCACCAGAGGAAGTGGGAGCCCCCCAGGCGGCCTCCCGGCGCGGCCAGGGGTGGGGCCGCGCTAGCAGGGCGCCTAGGGCCCCTCTGGGCCCCTTTGGCCCCACTTCTGGCACAATGGTTCATCGGGTGCGTGGATTTTCTGTGAATTTTCATGGAATTTTCTGAGACACCTAAAAATCCATTTTCCTGCACATAATAAAACCATACAGACAGCTCTGCTGAAAACATTGTTAGTCCAGGTTAGTTTCCTCCAAATCATGCAAGAATGAGGGCAAAACAATAGCAAAAGTGTTTGGAAAAGTAGATACGTTTGAGACGTATCAACTCCCCCAAGCTTAGCATATTGCTTGTCCTCAAGCAATTCATTTCGATGAACTGAACGCGACAAAGAAAACTTTGACAAACTCTTTTGCTTCATTAGATGTATATAAGCATGTACTATGAAAAGATTCTAGAAGGTATTGAAACAATGCTATAAGAACAAAGCACGAAGAAATCCTTCTTTGATGTGAACAATTACAAACAACTAAAAGTAAATAATATGCTACTGAAAATCAAGACAAGATTACAATGCACAAAGCTTGAACATAACAGAGTGGTATCTCGCTAGACTCCAAGAGTGAAGCAAAACATAAATGCAGAAACTCCTCTAGAGTTTTAAAGGAGACTAGAACAATGAACTTCATAATAAGTAATACCACAATCATGCATAAGACATTGTAGTACTTTGGGACAATGCACATTACACTCAGAATGACAATTATGCTCTCATAGTTGGTTCTTTGAAGAAAGAAGGTGTAGACTCTCGGACCGTGGATTTTGATGGCAAGGTTGAAAACCCGTGGCTGGAAGCAAATACTAAACATGTACCAGAGCTCTTGGTTTGAAAACAGAGATAAAAATGTTTTTGGGAGGTGCATGATTCGTCAACGAATGCTAGTAGACAACCCAATCACCTCTTACGCTAGACATGTTTTGAGGAACGGCTCCCAAGATGGGGACGATCACATCCCCTTAATCTCCTTTGTTTATCACTACCAAAGTTTTCTGATTTCTCATAAACAAAGTGTGAAGGAGGGTTTGTCGGTTGTGATTATCTTTAGTGAGCTGGGCGCACTCATGCCAGCCCCTCATCGTATTAGGGGTTTGCATATTAGACATGCAATCCCGGGATAAAACATGTCTAACATTAGAATCTCATGAATTACCTACTACTTCCTCATGAGCTGAAACAGAGGCACAACACATGAGTGTTTTTGAATAATTTCGAGATGGTACAAGAAAGTCTTCGTTAGGATGGCCGATAAATACCACATAGGAAGGTATGGTGGACTCATATGGAATAACTGGTTTCAAGGATTTTGGATGCACAAGAAGAATTCCGCTTAGTGCGAGCGAAGGCTAGCAAAAGACTGGGAAGCGACCAACTTGAAAGCAATAACAGTCATAATCATGCAGAGCGACCAAGTAACATTGAATTGGGCATGAAAGTGATATAAATATTCTGAAATTCAAAGATCATCAAGGCATAGCAGACTTTTTAGTCTTTAACATGTGTAAGCATGTGCCAAGTCTATCCAAGAATTCTCCAAAGGGAAATACCACTTCAGTATGCCAAACCATGAACAATGCAATGCATGTAAATCATTTCAACAACACATTATGTACTCTAGCTATTTGAGATTAGCCACAAGGAAAGCATGAACCACTAGGAAAGCATTGTAAACATAGCATTATGTGGCTACAAGCTGGTCTCTAAATCATAACTACAAGCATATGTAAAAAAGTAGAAACAAAAAGAGTTCATACAGGTTTTCCTTGTTGCATCCCTTTCATTTATCTTCGTCATCACTGCCTCGTCGCTTGCACGATCGAACGTAGGAAAATATAATCAAGTGAAAATGCCATCACGGACTCGAGCTGAACTCTGCAACAAAGCAAACTAAAGAGAAAATAAAATCTTTTTGGGTTTTTCAAATATTAAACGAAAGAAAAAGAAATAGAAAATATTTTTGTTGTTTTTGCAAAGAAAGAATCAAAGAAGAACAGGCAAAAACATCGAAAAGATCAAAACGAACAATCATAAAATGGATAATACAATGGAAAGAGTGAGAAGGACACGTACTCCCCCAAGCTTATGCTTTTGGCCAAAGTTGGTATCTGCTACTGTGGTCCCAAGGAGCCTCCAGCTCCAGGGTAGTACTGGTGTGTCCATGGGTCATAAGGGGCTTCAGGTGCATAGACCGAAGTCCTGGGATGCTCCCAAGAAGAAGTCACCACGCTCCAAGCGGAAGAAGATCCTTCACCCCACTGGGTAACGGGCTCCTCCTCCTCATCATGCACAACCCCCTCCATGGGGTTATGGAACTGCTGCTGGTCCACGAACTCATCGAACTTGGTGCCGTTCAAGGACCATCCGTTCCTGCGAGTAGAATCAAACCAAAAAGGAGCAGGTAGACGGATCTCCCGAATATCGATTAGTCCAAACCTCAGAATATAAATAAGGTTACCAAACTCGGAAGTCCTGGTAACAAACTCATGCCTCTTCATAGCAGCAAGGTCAAAGCTTATAAAAGGAAAAGGCTCATCATCAGGATGTGGAGTGCGCCCAAGAGACTCAAGAATAAGTGTGGCATAAACGCCACCAAAGAGATCTCCCTTGTTGCCATTAAAGGCAAGTCGGCGAGCAATGAAGGCACCCACATTATACGTATTTTCCCCTTACAGGGAATTTGTCAGGATAGCAATATCCGGCGCAGAAATGTTGCTCGTGTTTTCACGACCTAGTACCCCTCTAGCAATATAATATGAAAAACACCTAAGCTGAGGAAACAAGATGCTGGAAATTTTTGAATGTCGGATATCCCTTGTATCCTGACTGCAAAGAGAGTTGAAGAGCTTTCTCAGCTCGGTGGGATGAGTGTTCATCTTTGCCGTCCGTCCAACGTTCGGCACACTTATTATTTCACAAAATCTTTCCAAAGATACGGTCAAAGGATCATTGTAAATTTTAAACTCAATAAGACCAGCATCATGGTTATATCCAAAACTGTTAATAAAACAGGAGGTAAGTTTACGGTATTGAGTAACACGGCATGTTGCAAGCCGTGTCAAACCTTCATTAGCAATAAGGTTATCAAACTCCTCCTTAATACCTGCCACTTCAAGGAAATTGTTGCACGGAAACATCATTGCCCGTGCTGGACTTGTATCTTCCAGCAACTCCAGGGGCACAACATCTTCATTGTAGCTCACCCTAGCAGTTGAGGATGAAGCTGCAGCTCTAGTTACTCTATCAGTGTGCTCGGGCTTCTTCTTCCGAAACTATCCTTTTGCTTTTCCAAAGAAACTCATTTCTGAAATTTTTGATAATTCACAAAAACAAGAATTTATGAAAAATGAGTTGGGGCAAACTACTCTACTCACTTCCCTAAGTCATAAACTTGCATCAAAACTTGGAAAATAAATTTATACACATGCTTGCAAGCTCATATGAACAGTGAACAGCACCAAGGGCTACTAAATACTCACTAATGCAGCCACCAATCAAATATCTAATTGGAGGGGTGGAGGAGTCACATACCATGGATTATTTGCTCAAAATCTCAGCTCGAATGATGGGCTGTGGAGAGAGATCGAAAATCGCCTCCAAGAACAGCAAGAACGCAAGAACAAGTGCAGAACTCGTGTTTTTGGGGAGAGAGAGAGAGAGAGAGAGAGAGGAAGAAGACTCACCTGGAAATGGGGCCTGTGGGCCCCAGGCGCCCTGTGGGCACGGCCAGGGGGCAGGCCGCGCCAGCTGGCCGCCACTGGTGGCCCCCCCTGGTCGGCACCAGGTTCCTCTGGGTCACTCCCGGCATGGAAATTTTTATTTTTCTGGAATTTTTCTGACAACTTCACTGTTGAAAAAAATTCGAGGTTCAAAAAGCTGCAAAACTTTCTGAGAACTTGAAATAGTGGTTAGCTATGTGAAGCTTCAAAAGTATAAAACTTTGGACCAGCAAGAAAGAAAAAGCTAAAAGAAATGCAAACATAACAACCTCTACTTTTTACTTATATAAAACTCATTTAATAGCAAGGTTGATCAAGTCCTACTACAAAACTAGCAATACATAGAGAAAAAAAGTTTCACTTACTATGAAGCATTCATGGTAACTTCACTTTAATGGATGTTGTCCCCACCATAATGGTTTTGTATTTGTGGTGCACATGTAGAGGACAATCCCAATCACCAATATTCACGGTCTCGATATTCTCTATAGAGTTGAGGCCATGCCTTTTGTCAATCTTCTTCGGAAAATACACCGTGTGTTCTTTATCATTCACATTAAAAGTGACCTTTCCTTTATTGCAATCAATAATGGAACCTGCGGTGTTAGGAAAAGGTCTACCAAGAATAATGGACATGCTCCCATCCTCGGGCATGTCAAGCACAACAAAATCAGTAAGGATCAAATAATTAGCAACTTCAACGGGAACATCCTCACAAATACCTATGGGTACGGCTGTTGACTTCTCAGCCATCTGAAGAGAGATATATGTAGGGAATAGTTTTTCTAAACAAATCCTCTTATAAAGAGAGAAAGGCATAACACTCACTCCTTCTCCAAGATCACATAAAGCAGTCTTGACATAATTATTCTTTATGGAGCAATGAATGGTGGGTATACTTGGATCACCAAGCTTCTCAGGGATCTTGCCGCTAAAAGAGTAGTTAGTAAGCATAGTAGATATTGCTTCATTAGGAACTTTTCTTTTATTAGTAATAATATCCTTCATATATCTCGAATAGGGAGGTAACTTAATAGCATCAGTAAAAAGAATTTGAAGAAAAAGAGGTTTCATCCACTCACAAAACTTATTGTAATGCTCTTCTTCTTTAGTTTTGAGAGACTTACCTAGAAAGGGCATGGGTTTCTGTACCCATGGTTCTCGTTCCTTCCCATGTCTTCTTGCGATGAAGTCTTCTCTAGTGTATTTATTGCGTTTGTCGGGTGCTTCTTCTTCTCGAACTTCGGGTGGATCATTATTTTCACCATCCTTTTCAGGCTCAGCACTGTCTTCAGTCTCAGCATCGGGGGTAGATATACAATTTGGATCAATAACAAGTTCTTCACTTGCAACTGGATCATTGGATTTATCAGCTTCTTTGTGCTTCTTCTTATTCTTCGGAGAACTAACAATTTCTTCTTCTTGCATTTGAGAATCTTGCTCGATCCTCTTCGGATGCCCTTCTGGATAGAGAGGTTCTTGAGTGCTAGTTCCTCCTCGGGTTTTAATCCCGAAGGCCTGTATATCCTGTTTGGCATTGTTAGCAAGCAAATATTTTTGCACATTAGAAATTTGTTCAAGATGAGTTTGAACCATATGAAAATGCTTCACAAGACATTTAACATCATTAATTGTTCTACCTAGAACATCAAGCAAGCTTTTGATAGCAAGGGAATTATCATGCAACTGACTTTGTATCCTCTCATTAAAGTGACTTTGCTTCATAATAAAATTATCAAGCTCATCTAAACATTGATCAGGAGGCTTACCATAAGGGATGTCACTTGCATTGAAATCTAAAAGAGAGTGTACCTCTACCATAGGAGGTTGAGTGGTAGGCTCACACAACTTCCCAATAGGGGGTACATTCTTCACGTCTTCAGTTTTAATACCCTTCTATTTAATAGACTTCTTCGCTTCTTGCATATATTTGGGGCTTAGGGTGAGCATGCCCCTCTTTTTTGGTGGTGAAGGTGGTTCAGGGACAGACCAGTCTTCGTGGGACTTGGAAATCTTGCCCATTAATTCTTCCTCATCGTCCGGTGTTCTTTTCCTGAAAACACAACCAACACAACTGTCCAAATAGGATCTGTATTCATCAGTTAGACCAACATAGAATATATCAATTAATTCATTCTTAGGGACTCCATGTACCGGTCTAGCATGGATCAGACTGCAATACCTCCCCCAACCTTTAGGGAGGTGTTCATCCTGCAACTGTTTAAAGTTATAAATTCTTTGTCAAGCAACATGTTGCATATGAGCAGGAAAGTACTTATCAACGAAAGAGTGAACTAAGTCTTGAGGAATCTTAATGGAACCATATGGTAGTGCATCATACCATGCTTTAGCACCTTCCTTCAAAGAGAAAGGAAGAAGCTTAGTAACATGAAAGTTTCGTATCTTTTCATCCGTAGTAAACAAGCCACCCAACTCAGAGTTTGGTCAGGTGTGCAATAGCATCATCATTTTCTCTGCCATAAAAGGGATCAACTTCAACTTTGGATATAAGTGAAAGGTCAACAGAGAAATCATAATCAAGATCATTGATGCATATAGGAGACGTAGCAAAAGTAGGATCAGGAGTAAATTTGTTCTTCAAGGAGTTCTTTGCTAGCAGCTTCTTTGTAGTAGCAGGGTCGGAATCAGCACATTCATTAAGCTTCCTGCATAAATCATCATCAAGTATAACATAATCGTCCTCAAGGAGTTTCTTCTTAAGGCCAGCAAAATCATGAGTTTTTCAAATAGGGGTTTTGGTAACAGGAATTTCAACTCCCGAGAATCGGGCAACAACAGCAATCTGTTCTTCAAAAAAAGAACCAAGTGAACCAGTAGTTTCAAAGGTAGTAGAAGCATCATGAAAAGTGTCGGACTTAGTAGCAGATTCAGTAGAAGCATCATGTGGTGGAGGCGAAGTGTAACAGCCCACATGTAACAAGTGCAAACACCATGTATTTTACTTTCTCTGTTGGACTTATAAATTGGCATGGAGATTGGAGTCATGTTGGGTTGGTTTCTTTTGCATCCAAAGTGGTTCAAGAGGGGCAGTCATGGAATTTTCCTTGCCACATGCTCACTCCTATTGATCCCAAACTTGGCCTAGCCATTTCATTTCATATGGCAAGGGTTTTAAATGTAGGAGATATGCCCTAGAGGCAGTAATAATAGTTATTTTGTATCTCCAAGTTTGTAATTAAAGTTTATGTTCCATGCTATAACTGCAATGATTCTCGAGTCTTCCATAACCACGAAGCTTAGAGGGAAACTCATTTGCACGTGTGGTATATTAAGCAGTAAAATGTGTTCCTAGTCATGCCTCTATGACTGGCTTAAGTGTTGCATGATGGTCCTGTTTTCCTGATCATGGGCATGAGTATGTCGGCAACTTTATGGGCACAATGTTAGAAGAACACTTGTGTTGAATCGACCCGAATTGATGTTATGCTATGAGATACATTCGTCACAAGTAAATGGTTAATAACACAAAGAAAGATAATGTGTGCATAATTCCTTAGACCATGAGAGCATCGAGTTCCTTCATTCTTGCTTCGTGAACTTTGGGGTTTGTTAAACGTCATCCGTAACTGGGTGGCTATTACGGCGGCTTACGGGTTCACGGAAAAGTATGACAAGGAACGAGATAGCTCAAGATTGGGATTTTCTCATCCGACGATGGATAGATATTCTTTGGGCCCTCTCGATGTTACGGTATCCATCATCGTCTGGCCAGACACAATGTGATTTGATCACAGGGATGCCGTAACACGGAAACGAGAAAAGAGAACAAAACTGGTAACGAGGTAACTGGCATAGTGGACAAGATTGTTGATTCACGGGGATGCTGATAAGTCTCACCTCGGGTATTTGTAACATATCGCGAAGCAACAAGAATAGCACACGGCAACTACAGGTTCACTCGAATATTCATTCGTATGGGTATAGGGATCAATATGGATGTCCACGGTTCCGCTATTGATCATTGATCGGAAAGTGTTCTGGGTCATGTCTATACTTCATCGAACCTACAGGGTCACACGCTTAAGGGTCATCTATCTGTTGAATACTAGATAGGGAGTCTGAGATAAAGTCACAGAAAAAGTTTCGAAGACGGCGGAAAAGTTCCGAGAGAGAGAAAGCCGAAAAGTTGTTTCGGAGCTGCCGGAAATGCGTTGGTTACTTTTCGCTGATGAAAATCCTTGATCCGGAAATGTTTCGGAACACGTCCAAAATTATTCTGGGGGGTGCTGGAAATGTTCTGGGCCTAAAGAAATTTTTTCGGGTTTTTCGGACGCGAAAATAATTGGTTTCATGAATAGTGGAAACACTATTTGGTTGCTTTTTGGAAAGCCACCTTTTGGGGCTTTTCCCAAAAGATCTAGGAGATGACATGGAAGGGTGGGAACCCCTTTTTTGGGGGTCCCACAAGGGGTGGCCGGCCAAGGAGAGCTCCTCCATGGAGCTCCACTTACCTCCCCATTTTGCCCTTTATGTGAGACATAAAGCTTGGACATTTTGGGTTTTTCAAGTGGCACCCTACCCCTTGCCTTTTCCTATAAATAGAGGTGGAGAGGGGCTCTCCACACTAGATCTAACTCTCATAAAAATGCCATGCATGATCTGGCTTTCTTATCTCCCTCCCACGAAATAGTTTCGTAGAGCCGAAAGGCTGTCTGGGTTCCGGCAGGAACTAGTTCTGGACGGCGAAGCCCTGCCGGATAGCTGACACCGTATGTGTGCAACCTGGTAGAGAGGTCGTAGTTTCGATCTTAGTTCAGGTGTGCCTCGCGAAGGGCTGTCCGAGTGATTGTCCAAGATTCTGAGTGTGCCTCCCGAAGGGCTGTCCGTGACACCGTCCGAGGGACTGTCCGACCGCCTCCCGGAGGGCTGTCCGGGGAGCATACGGAGGGGAACATCCTCGCGGTTGGGAGGTTGTAAATCCTAGCTGCGGGGGTCTGCACCGCCGATCTTCATCGACTCTACTTCCGCTGCGTTACGAGTCGGTAATGATCAGATCAAAAACCTTGTATGCATCTCCATAGTGATCCTGGGCGTGTTCGTAGTGCGGAAAATTTTCGTTTTCTGTCTCGTTACCCAACAGTGGCATCAAGAGCCGTGCTATGCGTAGATGCAGGTCACGATCTAGAATACATAAGAGATGTATGGGTATTGCCTAATATAATTTTGTAGTAGATGAGATCTATTGCTAATAATTATTTATGCGAGTAGCAGATGAAATCTGTTACCCGATGTTCTTGTTGCTTCCCTGGAATTTGCGTATTTCTGATCTTGATTAACGGCATGGTGTAGTTTCAAAGTTCTGGCAATCCGCGATCCTGATTGATCAACGAAGTGCTATCAGTTCATTGAATTCCACCATAGTTAAAGAAAGATGAAATTTCACAGACTAAAGGGCAATGCAGATATGATCTGCACGGGGGTCACGCGTATGACGAAGTTCAGTATGAGGTTCGAGATTTTATTATCTCGTTCTTCATACACCCCGCAAAGTTAATCTAGCGACTTGAATAATCATACTTGAAAATAAACGTTGGTATCTGCAGTTTAAGACAAACCTTAGAAGCCACGTAAAATAAAATCTTGCATAAACCGATTAGAGGCGTCTAACTTGGTTTTGCAGGATGGCATGTGATGTGGTATAGCAGTTCTCATATTAATTTGATTATGTATGAGATGACTATATAATGTAAATTAATTAACATGACCTGCGTGTCATGATTCAGCATGATGGCTGGAGCCATATGATTGCCATTTTAATGACCTGCGTGTCAACCTTATATAATGCACTAATTTTATTAGCTATAGAGATAGCAATATTATCTGGTACATCGACAAGGTGGTGGAAATCTTCGGAAGGTGAACACCGACACAAATGCTGAAGACGAAGAAATAAAAGAATTCTCCGTCAGAAAGGGCTATACCATATCATGCTATTATGAATTGCCTGAGTTGTTTATCCCTTATGATGCACCCTTTTTGATTGCGCGGTAGTCGCTATTTATCAGGGTGATCTCTCACTTAAAAATATCAAGTAGTTTGTGTTCTCCCAAGTGTAGCACCGTCTACAACACGTATCTTTTCGGGGTGCGCCATGTACACATGAGCACGAACGATTTGAGAGGTGTAAGGCGGGTGAAGGTCAGACCTCACTGCAAGATCACTTGGTTGACTTGACGTTCAGGCAGGACAGTCCTGAGCTCGGAACACATGCATCGAAAGATGGACAAAAGTCACATAGAGATGTGATTGGCAAGTTGGCCTACCGATTGAAAATGACGTCATCAGTGATGAACCCGTCAATGACGTCAAATTGAAATACGGATCTTGAATCACTCACAATCAATTATGAGAGATATTGATTTGAGTGGGAGCGCACCTTAGAATAAAATTGTTTATTCTCTAGTGCAAATTAATTATGAACAAAATCTAAATGAAACTTGTGTTTACCGTTGTAGATCTCATGGCTCGCAACACACCGTTCAGCTTAGGCCCAATGTTAGAGAAAGAGAAGTTAGCTGCAAATGGAAACAACTATGCGGACTGGGTCCGTACCCTGAGGATTGTCCTCAGGAGCGCTAAGAAAGTGTATGTGCTTGACACGACTCTTCCAGCTAAACCGGTGGAGACTGCCCCGGAAGATGAACAAAATGTCTGGGCCACTAAGGAAGATGACTACAACTTAGTGCAGTGCCTCATGCTAGCTTGCATGAGTCCAGGGCTTCAAAAACGTTTTGAATTCCATGACGCCCGTAATATGATCCGGGAATTGGATGCTCTGTACAAGCAAAATGCACGGTCTGAACGTTATGATATAACAAAGACCATGATGGATTGCAAGATGGCTGAGGGCAGTTCAGTTGGCGAACACGTGGTCAATATGATTGGCTACGCTGAAAGGCTTAAAACCCTGGAATTTCCAATTCCACCAGCCCATATGATGGACATGTTGCTTGCTTCACTCCCCCCGTCTTACGACGGTTTTATCATGAACTACAACATGAATGGGATGGAGAAGACACCGAATGAGGTGCTCGCCATGCTGAAAACTGCGGAAGGAGGACTGCGGAAAAATCGCAAGCAAGTGTTGCTTGTGAATAAAACCGCCAGTTTCAAAAAGAAAGGCAAGTCCAAGAAGGGCAAGGGCGCCGGTAAGACCGTCTCCCAAAGCAACTCTAAGGGCGGAGCCAAGACTGAAACTGAGTGCTTCTACTGCAAGGGCACAGGACACTGGAAGAGAAACTGCAAGAAGTACCTGGCAGATAAGAAGTCCGGAAACACCGGAAAAGGTATAACTGTAATACATGTTAATGTCATTGACGTTTTGCTTGCTAGCGAAAATTCTAAGTCTTGGGTATTTGATACCGGATCGGTTGCTCACATTTGCAACTCGATACAGGGGCTTCAGAAGGTCCGCAAGCTAGCAAAGAATGAAGTCATCATGCGCGTCGGCAACGGCGCTGGGATCGCAGCTCAAGCCGTCGGCATGATGCCTCTACGTCTCCCTTCAGGATTTATCTTAGAACTAAGTAACTGTTATTTTGTTCCGGCATTGTGTAGAAACATTATCTCTGGATCATGTTTGGTACACGATGGGTATTCCTACAAGTCTGAGAACAATGGTTGTTCACTTTATTGTATGGATATGTTTTATGGATTTGCACCCATTGTTGGGGGCCTTTTCATACTAAATCTTGAATGTGGAAAAGATGTCTTTAACGTAAATGCTAAACGCCTTAAGAAGGCTGAAACCACCACCACTTATTTGTGGCACTGTCGTCTTGGCCACATCGGAAAGAAACGCATGCAAAGACTCCACAAAGATGGAGTTTTACCATCATTTGATTTTGAATCATTTGACACATGTGAGGCTTGCTTAATGGGGAAAATGACCAAGACGCCGTTCATGGGTCATCCTGAACGGGCGAATGAATTGTTGGAAATAATACATAGTGATGTATGTGGTCCAATGAGCACAACCGCACGGGGTGGGTATTTCTACTTCGTGACTTTTACTGACGATTTAAGTAGGTATGGATATATCTACTTGATGAAGCATAAGTCAGAAACCTTTGAAAAGTTCAAAGAATTTCAGAATGAGGTAGAAAATCATCGTAACAAAAGGATTAAGTTTCTGCGATCAGATCGTGGGGGCGAATACCTTAGTCATGAGTTTAGCCAACATCTGAGTGACCGTGGAATCGTTTCACAGCTTACGCCTCCCGGAACTCCACAGCGAAATGGAGTGTCGGAACGACGTAACCGAACCCTGTTAGACATGGTAAGGTCGATGATGTCTCTTACAGATCTGCCGATATCCTTTTGGGGTCACGCACTAGAAACTGCCGCTTACACATTAAATAGAGCACCGTCTAAGTCTGTTGAGACGACACCATACGAGTTATGGCACGGGAAGAAACCCGGTTTGTCGCATCTCAGGATTTGGGGTTGTGAGGTATACGTGAAACGTTTACAACCTACCAAACTCGATCCCAGATCAGACAAATGTTACTTTGTAAGTTATCCAATAAAAACAATTGGGTATTCCTTCTACCACCCGTCCGATAACAAAGTGTTTGTTGCCAGAAATGGAAAATTTCTTGAAAAAGAGTTTCTCACTAAAGAGGTGAGTGGAAGGACAGTACTACTTGATGAGATTATTGAATCTTCGGCAACCGTTAATATGGCCAAGGAACCGGAAGAAATTCCGCAAATTATCCATACAACCGAGCCGGCAGTTGTTGCATGTGATGCGGAAACTTCAGACAAGTATGTGACTGAACCGCGCAGATCAGGTAGGACCATCGTGCCACCTGAGTGGTTTCATAACGAAATCTTCATCCTTGAAGACGATGAACCTGTGCACTACAAGGAAGCAATGGCGGGGCCCAACTCGAGGGAATGGCATAAAGCCATGAAATCCGAAATGGAATCCATGTACGAAAATCAAGTTTGGAACTTGGTAGAACTTCCAGAAGGCGTGAAGCCCATTGGTTGTAAATGGATTTTCAAAAGAAAGTCAGACGCGGATGGTAACATTACTATCCATAAAGCTAGACTTGTCGCGAAAGGATTCACGCAAGTTCCAGGAGTGGACTATGACGAGACTTTCTCGCCCGTAGCTATGCTTAAGTCTGTACGGATATTACTAGCAATTGCTGCTTATTTCGATTATGAAATATGGCAGATGGATGTCAAAACGGCTTTCCTAAATGGAAATCTCAAAGAAGATGTATACATGATACAGCCTGAAGGTTTTGTCATTTCTAAGGATGCTGGAAAGGTATGCAAACTTCAGAAGGCCATTTATGGTCTGAAGCAAGCATCAAGGAGTTGGAACATTCGTTTTGATGAAGTGGTCAAAGAGTTTGGCTTCATCAGGAATGATGAAGAATCTTGTGTTTACAAGAAGTTTAGTGGGAGCGCAAAAGCATTTCTAATCTTATATGTGGATGACATATTGTTGATTGGAAATAACGTGAATTTCCTTAGCGAAATAAAAGACTCATTGAAGAAGAGTTTTTCAATGAAAGACTTAGGCGAAGCGGCATACGTATTGGGCATCAGAATCTATAGAGATAGATCAAAACGCCTAATAGCGCTTAGCCAAAGCACATACATTGACAAGGTGTTGAAAAGGTTCAACATGGAGAACTCCAAGAAAGGCCTACTCCCCATGTCACCTGGCACAGTACTGAGCAAGAATCAGTGTCCTCGGACTCTCGATGAGCGAGTACAAATGAATGATGTTCCATATGCTTCGGCAGTTGGTTCAATTATGTATGCCATGCTATGTACAAGACCAGATGTTTCCTATGCGCTAAGTGTTAGCAGCAGGTACCAAAGTGATCCAGGATTGGAACACTGGGCCGCAGTCAAAAATATTCTTAAGTACCTCAGAAGGACCAAGGACTTGCTCCTTGTGTACGGAGGTGATGAAGAGCTCATTGTAAGTGGTTACACTGATGCTGGCTTCATGACTGACCCAGATGACTTCAAATCTCAATCAGGCTATGTTTTCATATTGAACGGTGGCGCAGTTGACTGGAAAAGTTCCAAACAAAAGACTGTGGCGGATTCTACGACAGAGGCGGAATATGTTGCAGCTTCAGAAGCCTCCAAGGAGGCAGTATGGATCAAGCAGTTTCTTGAAGACCTTGGTGTGGTTCCAAGTGCTCTGGACCCGGTGGAAATCTATTGTGATAATAGTGGCGCCGTGGCTCAGGCAAGGGAGCCATGTTCTCACCATAAGACAAGACATATTGAACGCAAATATAAACTCATTCGATATCATGTCGAAGAGGGTTTAGTGAAAGTACGCAAAGTTCACACGGATCTGAATGTGTCAGACCCGATGACAAAGCCTCTACCACGAGCAAAGCATGAGCAACACCGAATAGCCATTGGTGTTAGGGAAGCCATGTAACTAGATTATGACTCTAGTGCAAGTGGGAGTCTGTAGGAGATATGCCCTAGAGGCAGTAATAATAGTTATTTTGTATCTCCAAGTTTGTAATTAAAGTTTATGTTCCATGCTATAACTGCAATGATTCTCGAGTCTTCCATAACCACGAAGCTTAGAGGGAAACTCATTTGCACGTGTGGTATATTAAGCAGTAAAATGTGTTCCTAGTCATGCCTCTATGACTGGCTTAAGTGTTGCATGATGGTCCTGTTTTCCTGATCATGGGCATGAGTATGTCGGCAACTTTATGGGCACAATGTTAGAAGAACACTTGTGTTGAATCGACCCGAATTGATGTTATGCTATGAGATACATTCGTCACAAGTAAATGGTTAATAACACAAAGAAAGATAATGTGTGCATAATTCCTTAGACCATGAGAGCATCGAGTTCCTTCATTCTTGCTTCGTGAACTTTGGGGTTTGTTAAACGTCATCCGTAACTGGGTGGCTATTACGGCGGCTTACGGGTTCACGGAAAAGTATGACAAGGAACGAGATAGCTCAAGATTGGGATTTGCTCATCCGACGATGGATAGATATTCTTTGGGCCCTCTCGATGTTACGGTATCCATCATCGTCTGGCCAGACACAATGTGATTTGATCACAGGGATGCCGTAACACGGAAACGAGAAAAGAGAACAAAACTGGTAACGAGGTAACTGGCATAGTGGACAAGATTGTTGATTCACGGGGATGCTGATAAGTCTCACCTCGGGTATTTGTAACATATCGCGAAGCAACAAGAATAGCACACGGCAACTACAGGTTCACTCGAATATTCATTCGTATGGGTATAGGGATCAATATGGATGTCCACGGTTCCGCTATTGATCATTGATCGGAAAGTGTTCTGGGTCATGTCTATACTTCATCGAACCTACAGGGTCACACGCTTAAGGGTCATCTATCTGTTGAATACTAGATAGGGAGTCTGAGATAAAGTCACAGAAAAAGTTTCCAAGACGGCGGAAAAGTTCCGAGAGAGAGAAAGCCGAAAAGTTGTTTCGGAGCTGCCGGAAATGCGTTGGTTACTTTTCGCTGATGAAAATCCTTGATCCGGAAATGTTTCGGAACACGTCCAAAATTATTCTGGGGGGTGCTGGAAATGTTCTGGGCCTAAAGAAATTTTTTCGGGTTTTTCGGACGCGAAAATAATTGGTTTCATGAATAGTGGAAACACTATTTGGTTGCTTTTTGGAAAGCCACCTTTTGGGGCTTTTCCCAAAAGATCTAGGAGATGACATGGAAGGGTGGGAACCCCTTTTTTGGGGGTCCCACAAGGGGTGGCCGGCCAAGGAGAGCTCCTCCATGGAGCTCCACTTACCTCCCCATTTTGCCCTTTATGTGAGACATAAAGCTTGGACATTTTGGGTTTTTCAAGTGGCACCCTACCCCTTGCCTTTTCCTATAAATAGAGGTGGAGAGGGGCTCTCCACACTAGATCTAACTCTCATAAAAATGCCATGCATGATCTGGCTTTCTTATCTCCCTCCCACGAAATAGTTTCGTAGAGCCGAAAGGCTGTCTGGGTTCCGGCAGGAACTAGTTCTGGACGGCGAAGCCCTGCCGGATAGCTGACACCGTATGTGTGCAACCTGGTAGAGAGGTCGTAGTTTCGATCTTAGTTCAGGTGTGCCTCGCGAAGGGCTGTCCGAGTGATTGTCCAAGATTCTGAGTGTGCCTCCCGAAGGGCTGTCCGTGACACCGTCCGAGGGACTGTCCGACCGCCTCCCGGAGGGCTGTCCGGGGAGCATACGGAGGGGAACATCCTCGCGGTTGGGAGGTTGTAAATCCTAGCTGCGGGGGTCTGCACCGCCGATCTTCATCGACTCTACTTCCGCTGCGTTACGAGTCGGTAATGATCAGATCAAAAACCTTGTATGCATCTCCATAGTGATCCTGGGCGTGTTCGTAGTGCGGAAAATTTTCGTTTTCTGTCTCGTTACCCAACAGTGGCATCAAGAGCCGTGCTATGCGTAGATGCAGGTCACGATCTAGAATACATAAGAGATGTATGGGTATTGCCTAATATAATTTTGTAGTAGATGAGATCTATTGCTAATAATTATTTATGCGAGTAGCAGATGAAATCTGTTACCCGATGTTCTTGTTGCTTCCCTGGAATTTGCGTATTTCTGATCTTGATTAACGGCATGGTGTAGTTTCAAAGTTCTGGCAATCCGCGATCCTGATTGATCAACGAAGTGCTATCAGTTCATTGAATTCCACCATAGTTAAAGAAAGATGAAATTTCACAGACTAAAGGGCAATGCAGATATGATCTGCACGGGGGTCACGCGTATGACGAAGTTCAGTATGAGGTTCGAGATTTTATTATCTCGTTCTTCATACACCCCGCAAAGTTAATCTAGCGACTTGAATAATCATACTTGAAAATAAACGTTGGTATCTGCAGTTTAAGACAAACCTTAGAAGCCACGTAAAATAAAATCTTGCATAAACCGATTAGAGGCGTCTAACTTGGTTTTGCAGGATGGCATGTGATGTGGTATAGCAGTTCTCATATTAATTTGATTATGTATGAGATGACTATATAATGTAAATTAATTAACATGACCTGCGTGTCATGATTCAGCATGATGGCTGGAGCCATATGATTGCCATTTTAATGACCTGCGTGTCAACCTTATATAATGCACTAATTTTATTAGCTATAGAGATAGCAATATTATCTGGTACATCGACAAGGTGGTGGAAATCTTCGGAAGGTGAACACCGACACAAATGCTGAAGACGAAGAAATAAAAGAATTCTCCGTCAGAAAGGGCTATACCATATCATGCTATTATGAATTGCCTGAGTTGTTTATCCCTTATGATGCACCCTTTTTGATTGCGCGGTAGTCGCTATTTATCAGGGTGATCTCTCACTTAAAAATATCAAGTAGTTTGTGTTCTCCCAAGTGTAGCACCGTCTACAACACGTATCTTTTCGGGGTGCGCCATGTACACATGAGCACGAACGATTTGAGAGGTGTAAGGCGGGTGAAGGTCAGACCTCACTGCAAGATCACTTGGTTGACTTGACGTTCAGGCAGGACAGTCCTGAGCTCGGAACACATGCATCGAAAGATGGACAAAAGTCACATAGAGATGTGATTGGCAAGTTGGCCTACCGATTGAAAATGACGTCATCAGTGATGAACCCGTCAATGACGTCAAATTGAAATACGGATCTTGAATCACTCACAATCAATTATGAGAGATATTGATTTGAGTGGGAGCGCACCTTAGAATAAAATTGTTTATTCTCTAGTGCAAATTAATTATGAACAAAATCTAAATGAAACTTGTGTTTACCGTTGTAGATCTCATGGCTCGCAACACACCGTTCAGCTTAGGCCCAATGTTAGAGAAAGAGAAGTTAGCTGCAAATGGAAACAACTATGCGGACTGGGTCCGTACCCTGAGGATTGTCCTCAGGAGCGCTAAGAAAGTGTATGTGCTTGACACGACTCTTCCAGCTAAACCGGTGGAGACTGCCCCGGAAGATGAACAAAATGTCTGGGCCACTAAGGAAGATGACTACAACTTAGTGCAGTGCCTCATGCTAGCTTGCAATAGTCCAGGGCTTCAAAAACGTTTTGAATTCCATGACGCCCGTAATATGATCCGGGAATTGGATGCTCTGTACAAGCAAAATGCACGGTCTGAACGTTATGATATAACAAAGACCATGATGGATTGCAAGATGGCTGAGGGCAGTTCAGTTGGCGAACACGTGGTCAATATGATTGGCTACGCTGAAAGGCTTAAAACCCTGGAATTTCCAATTCCACCAGCCCATATGATGGACATGTTGCTTGCTTCACTCCCCCCGTCTTACGACGGTTTTATCATGAACTACAACATGAATGGGATGGAGAAGACACCGAATGAGGTGCTCGCCATGCTGAAAACTGCGGAAGGAGGACTGCGGAAAAATCGCAAGCAAGTGTTGCTTGTGAATAAAACCGCCAGTTTCAAAAAGAAAGGCAAGTCCAAGAAGGGCAAGGGCGCCGGTAAGACCGTCTCCCAAAGCAACTCTAAGGGCGGAGCCAAGACTGAAACTGAGTGCTTCTACTGCAAGGGCACAGGACACTGGAAGAGAAACTGCAAGAAGTACCTGGCAGATAAGAAGTCCGGAAACACCGGAAAAGGTATAACTGTAATACATGTTAATGTCATTGACGTTTTGCTTGCTAGCGAAAATTCTAAGTCTTGGGTATTTGATACCGGATCGGTTGCTCACATTTGCAACTCGATACAGGGGCTTCAGAAGGTCCGCAAGCTAGCAAAGAATGAAGTCATCATGCGCGTCGGCAACGGCGCTGGGATCGCAGCTCAAGCCGTCGGCATGATGCCTCTACGTCTCCCTTCAGGATTTATCTTAGAACTAAGTAACTGTTATTTTGTTCCGGCATTGTGTAGAAACATTATCTCTGGATCATGTTTGGTACACGATGGGTATTCCTACAAGTCTGAGAACAATGGTTGTTCACTTTATTGTATGGATATGTTTTATGGATTTGCACCCATTGTTGGGGGCCTTTTCATACTAAATCTTGAATGTGGAAAAGATGTCTTTAACGTAAATGCTAAACGCCTTAAGAAGGCTGAAACCACCACCACTTATTTGTGGCACTGTCGTCTTGGCCACATCGGAAAGAAACGCATGCAAAGACTCCACAAAGATGGAGTTTTACCATCATTTGATTTTGAATCATTTGACACATGTGAGGCTTGCTTAATGGGGAAAATGACCAAGACGCCGTTCATGGGTCATCCTGAACGGGCGAATGAATTGTTGGAAATAATACATAGTGATGTATGTGGTCCAATGAGCACAACCGCACGGGGTGGGTATTTCTACTTCGTGACTTTTACTGACGATTTAAGTAGGTATGGATATATCTACTTGATGAAGCATAAGTCAGAAACCTTTGAAAAGTTCAAAGAATTTCAGAATGAGGTAGAAAATCATCGTAACAAAAGGATTAAGTTTCTGCGATCAGATCGTGGGGGCGAATACCTTAGTCATGAGTTTAGCCAACATCTGAGTGACCGTGGAATCGTTTCACAGCTTACGCCTCCCGGAACTCCACAGCGAAATGGAGTGTCGGAACGACGTAACCGAACCCTGTTAGACATGGTAAGGTCGATGATGTCTCTTACAGATCTGCCGATATCCTTTTGGGGTCACGCACTAGAAACTGCCGCTTACACATTAAATAGAGCACCGTCTAAGTCTGTTGAGACGACACCATACGAGTTATGGCACGGGAAGAAACCCGGTTTGTCGCATCTCAGGATTTGGGGTTGTGAGGTATACGTGAAACGTTTACAACCTACCAAACTCGATCCCAGATCAGACAAATGTTACTTTGTAAGTTATCCAATAAAAACAATTGGGTATTCCTTCTACCACCCGTCCGATAACAAAGTGTTTGTTGCCAGAAATGGAAAATTTCTTGAAAAAGAGTTTCTCACTAAAGAGGTGAGTGGAAGGACAGTACTACTTGATGAGATTATTGAATCTTCGGCAACCGTTAATATGGCCAAGGAACCGGAAGAAATTCCGCAAATTATCCATACAACCGAGCCGGCAGTTGTTGCATGTGATGCGGAAACTTCAGACAAGTATGTGACTGAACCGCGCAGATCAGGTAGGACCATCGTGCCACCTGAGTGGTTTCATAACGAAATCTTCATCCTTGAAGACGATGAACCTGTGCACTACAAGGAAGCAATGGCGGGGCCCAACTCGAGGGAATGGCATAAAGCCATGAAATCCGAAATGGAATCCATGTACGAAAATCAAGTTTGGAACTTGGTAGAACTTCCAGAAGGCGTGAAGCCCATTGGTTGTAAATGGATTTTCAAAAGAAAGTCAGACGCGGATGGTAACATTACTATCCATAAAGCTAGACTTGTCGCGAAAGGATTCACGCAAGTTCCAGGAGTGGACTATGACGAGACTTTCTCGCCCGTAGCTATGCTTAAGTCTGTACGGATATTACTAGCAATTGCTGCTTATTTCGATTATGAAATATGGCAGATGGATGTCAAAACGGCTTTCCTAAATGGAAATCTCAAAGAAGATGTATACATGATACAGCCTGAAGGTTTTGTCATTTCTAAGGATGCTGGAAAGGTATGCAAACTTCAGAAGGCCATTTATGGTCTGAAGCAAGCATCAAGGAGTTGGAACATTCGTTTTGATGAAGTGGTCAAAGAGTTTGGCTTCATCAGGAATGATGAAGAATCTTGTGTTTACAAGAAGTTTAGTGGGAGCGCAAAAGCATTTCTAATCTTATATGTGGATGACATATTGTTGATTGGAAATAACGTGAATTTCCTTAGCGAAATAAAAGACTCATTGAAGAAGAGTTTTTCAATGAAAGACTTAGGCGAAGCGGCATACGTATTGGGCATCAGAATCTATAGAGATAGATCAAAACGCCTAATAGCGCTTAGCCAAAGCACATACATTGACAAGGTGTTGAAAAGGTTCAACATGGAGAACTCCAAGAAAGGCCTACTCCCCATGTCACCTGGCACAGTACTGAGCAAGAATCAGTGTCCTCGGACTCTCGATGAGCGAGTACAAATGAATGATGTTCCATATGCTTCGGCAGTTGGTTCAATTATGTATGCCATGCTATGTACAAGACCAGATGTTTCCTATGCGCTAAGTGTTAGCAGCAGGTACCAAAGTGATCCAGGATTGGAACACTGGGCCGCAGTCAAAAATATTCTTAAGTACCTCAGAAGGACCAAGGACTTGCTCCTTGTGTACGGAGGTGATGAAGAGCTCATTGTAAGTGGTTACACTGATGCTGGCTTCATGACTGACCCAGATGACTTCAAATCTCAATCAGGCTATGTTTTCATATTGAACGGTGGCGCAGTTGACTGGAAAAGTTCCAAACAAAAGACTGTGGCGGATTCTACGACAGAGGCGGAATATGTTGCAGCTTCAGAAGCCTCCAAGGAGGCAGTATGGATCAAGCAGTTTCTTGAAGACCTTGGTGTGGTTCCAAGTGCTCTGGACCCGGTGGAAATCTATTGTGATAATAGTGGCGCCGTGGCTCAGGCAAGGGAGCCATGTTCTCACCATAAGACAAGACATATTGAACGCAAATATAAACTCATTCGATATCATGTCGAAGAGGGTTTAGTGAAAGTACGCAAAGTTCACACGGATCTGAATGTGTCAGACCCGATGACAAAGCCTCTACCACGAGCAAAGCATGAGCAACACCGAATAGCCATTGGTGTTAGGGAAGCCATGTAACTAGATTATGACTCTAGTGCAAGTGGGAGTCTGTAGGAGATATGCCCTAGAGGCAGTAATAATAGTTATTTTGTATCTCCAAGTTTGTAATTAAAGTTTATGTTCCATGCTATAACTGCAATGATTCTCGAGTCTTCCATAACCACGAAGCTTAGAGGGAAACTCATTTGCACGTGTGGTATATTAAGCAGTAAAATGTGTTCCTAGTCATGCCTCTATGACTGGCTTAAGTGTTGCATGATGGTCCTGTTTTCCTGATCATGGGCATGAGTATGTCGGCAACTTTATGGGCACAATGTTAGAAGAACACTTGTGTTGAATCGACCCGAATTGATGTTATGCTATGAGATACATTCGTCACAAGTAAATGGTTAATAACACAAAGAAAGATAATGTGTGCATAATTCCTTAGACCATGAGAGCATCGAGTTCCTTCATTCTTGCTTCGTGAACTTTGGGGTTTGTTAAACGTCATCCGTAACTGGGTGGCTATTACGGCGGCTTACGGGTTCACGGAAAAGTATGACAAGGAACGAGATAGCTCAAGATTGGGATTTGCTCATCCGACGATGGATAGATATTCTTTGGGCCCTCTCGATGTTACGGTATCCATCATCGTCTGGCCAGACACAATGTGATTTGATCACAGGGATGCCGTAACACGGAAACGAGAAAAGAGAACAAAACTGGTAACGAGGTAACTGGCATAGTGGACAAGATTGTTGATTCACGGGGATGCTGATAAGTCTCACCTCGGGTATTTGTAACATATCGCGAAGCAACAAGAATAGCACACGGCAACTACAGGTTCACTCGAATATTCATTCGTATGGGTATAGGGATCAATATGGATGTCCACGGTTCCGCTATTGATCATTGATCGGAAAGTGTTCTGGGTCATGTCTATACTTCATCGAACCTACAGGGTCACACGCTTAAGGGTCATCTATCTGTTGAATACTAGATAGGGAGTCTGAGATAAAGTCACAGAAAAAGTTTCCAAGACGGCGGAAAAGTTCCGAGAGAGAGAAAGCCGAAAAGTTGTTTCGGAGCTGCCGGAAATGCGTTGGTTACTTTTCGCTGATGAAAATCCTTGATCCGGAAATGTTTCGGAACACGTCCAAAATTATTCTGGGGGGTGCTGGAAATGTTCTGGGCCTAAAGAAATTTTTTCGGGTTTTTCGGACGCGAAAATAATTGGTTTCATGAATAGTGGAAACACTATTTGGTTGCTTTTTGGAAAGCCACCTTTTGGGGCTTTTCCCAAAAGATCTAGGAGATGACATGGAAGGGTGGGAACCCCTTTTTTGGGGGTCCCACAAGGGGTGGCCGGCCAAGGAGAGCTCCTCCATGGAGCTCCACTTACCTCCCCATTTTGCCCTTTATGTGAGACATAAAGCTTGGACATTTTGGGTTTTTCAAGTGGCACCCTACCCCTTGCCTTTTCCTATAAATAGAGGTGGAGAGGGGCTCTCCACACTAGATCTAACTCTCATAAAAATGCCATGCATGATCTGGCTTTCTTATCTCCCTCCCACGAAATAGTTTCGTAGAGCCGAAAGGCTGTCTGGGTTCCGGCAGGAACTACTTCTGGACGGCGAAGCCCTGCCGGATAGCTGACACCGTATGTGTGCAACCTGGTAGAGAGGTCGTAGTTTCGATCTTAGTTCAGGTGTGCCTCCCGAAGGGCTGTCCGAGTGATTGTCCAAGATTCTGAGTGTGCCTCCCGAAGGGCTGTCCGTGACACCGTCCGAGGGACTGTCCGACCGCCTCCCGGAGGGCTGTCCGGGGAGCATACGGAGGGGAACATCCTCGCGGTTGGGAGGTTGTAAATCCTAGCTGCGGGGGTCTGCACCGCCGATCTTCATCGACTCTACTTCCGCTGCGCTACGAGTCGGTAATGATCAGATCAAAAACCTTGTATGCATCTCCATAGTGATCCTGGGCGTGTTCGTAGTGCGGAAAATTTTCGTTTTCTGTCTCGTTACCCAACATTAAAACCCTCAAGGCATTTTTGCCACCAACAAAAACAGTAGCCCTAGTTCAAAGTGTTTTGAATTCAAAAACAGGGCCACATTTTTGTTGTTGCCAAAAATTGGTCAAACCACTTTTGAAAAATCTAGAAAAATGCAAGGATTAAGAATTTCCAACTCAAGGAATTTTGAACCTTCTATTTTTCTCTCAAAAACTCTTCAAAGTCCTTTTCTATCTAATTTTAAATAGAAAAAGGTACTGTTTTGCTTGTGGAGATTTTTCACTGCATGCTAAAATGATCAAACCAATTTTGGATGATCAAACATCAATTTAGGGGTTTTCTAAAAATATTTGGAATATTTTTCTGACCCCTATTCCCCTCTTTTTCTTTTATTTCTCTCTGCTGCTCTTTTTCTTTTGGAAAAGGGCTGTTTTTCCATTCCTTCTCCCCTCCAGCCCAACTGGGCCGCCTGGACTCGGCCCACCCGAGCGCGCCCGTTCCTTTTTCTTTTTTTTCCCTTCGTCTCTCTCTCTCACTGCCGCGCGGGACCCGCCTGTCATCCCCCTCCTCTCCTGGCTTTTCCCCTGCACGCACATGGCGCCGTGGAGGAGAGGACCTCCTGCGTCCACGTCGCCTCCCCCCTCGCCTTTATATGCGACCAGCCCCTCCTCTCCAAACCCTAGCCTTCTTCCTCCTCGGACGCCGCCGCCTCTCCCGATCCCCTTCTCTGCATCCGGCTCGATTCCGCCATGGACAGGAGGTCCATGGCCTGAGCTCCGCGTAGCACGAGCCCGCCTTCGTCCACGACGTCGACAGCGAGCACCGACAACCTTCCCCGAGCCGTTCGATCCAAATTCCCGCTGTGAGCTCCGACTTCTTCCTCCCCTGTTTCTGCAAGACCCGTTCCGCCGTAGTTTTCCGGCGAGGCGTAGCTCCAACTCGTAGCGCGGCGAGGTGATCTTAGCGCTAAAATGGGTTCGCGGCACATCCAACTCCGACCAGCAGCGAGCAGTGGAGCCGTGGTGCCCTGCAGAAGATGGCATCGACGCCAGAATTCATCGCGCGCGGGAGCAAGGTCCCGCCTTTCTGCCCGTCGTCAGTCGACTGAACCGAGTTCAGTTTGTGATCGTTCAGTCGTAGCGCCGTAGTTAGATCATCTTCAGTGTGTTCTGTTCTCTGTCACAACCCGATCTGTAGCCGAGTTGGTCGAGCGCTTGGAGTTGTATCTGCGCGGCGCGGGTTCGAATCCCCCTGGGTTCGATTAAAACCCCACTTTTTTTGCCCCTGTGGAGCTGGTCGTGCTAGCCACTGGGCTCGGCCCGTTTGGCTCTAGCCCACCAGGGAGCCGCGGCAGTGGGCTGCTGGTTCAAGCCAGCCCAAGTGGACTAGACTCCCTTTTCTTTTTTTTAGTTATTCTTTTCTTTTCTGTTTTTATTTTGGTTCAAGTTTGAATTCAAATTCAAACTTGAACTCACCCCATCTGTTTAAACAGGGCATCCCATATATGAATTTGGGGTATTTTGAGCTACTGAACACAGTGGTGAGATTAGCTTTTGCATCTGACCCCTTCTAATTTGAAGTTTTGTCATTTTGCAAATAAACCCCCCCTGTTGCTTGTATTTATTTTTGGAAATTGGTTCAAGTTCAAATTACCCATGTCATATATGATTTTTGGGTAGTTTTGCACAAGGAGTTGCATGGTGATAATGTTTTCTTCAACTGAACCTTTTTTTTCAAAATTCATGAGGTGCAATTTTGCACTCAGCCCCCTGAACTTCAGTTGAATTTGCAACTGCCTTTGCAAATTCAATTGGAGGCATATCATATATGTGTTTGGGGTGCTTTTCTGCAAGGAGTTCAGTGGTGATGTTTTCTTGTTGGGTTGAGCAACTTTTTAGACCAGGTGTGATCACCTGGTTCAGAAGCTTCCTGTCTGTCTGTCTACAACATCTCAGCTTCAGTGCATCTGAAATGTTGTTCATCTCATCTTTTCAAGTCTGTTCCAAGTCATCTTTTTCTTCAAGTCAACCTTAACATATTGTCATATGCTATGTGGCTGACCTTCAACAATTGTTGCTCCTTCTTAAGTGTCAATTTCACCGACACTACTCCGTCCCCGGAATCATTGTTTTACTTTCATGTTATCTAAATCCTTGTAATGCTTGTTGATCATGTCATGCCATCATGCTATTTACACCTAAGTTAAGGCTCAGACCAAAGCCATTACAATGTAAATAAATTGCATATGAAAGTGATGACTTGTCGTCATCACCTTCATTTAAACTTGACTAGACAGGGTCTTACCATGTAAATAAATCCTGATCATGCCATCCTTGTTTGAGTTGCTTCAGTTGCTTACTTGTGTACCTTTTTCCTGCCGGTACTTTACGTTAGCACCTGAGACCGCCGAGGAGACTTACGTGGAGCTGTCCGACACCGAGCCCGAGGGTACCGTGAGTGCTGCTTCGACTACCTTACCAGGCAAGGGGGAGATCTGTGTCATTACTTTATAACTTTCTGCTCATGCCTAGCTGCAGGTCTAGTACGTTATTGCTTGATCCTATCTACATTTTATGCCATGTTTAAGCCCATACAGCCATGATCCCCACATCCCAGCAAACCATTGTTCTGCTAAGTTACCGCTGCTCAGCCATTGCTTAGCATGGATAGAAAACTTGCTGCTTACCCTATATATTTATGGTTGGGATATCATGCTATAAAAGAAGTTGGTTGATATTTATTATTGTTAGATGATGTTAATTTATATTCGACGAAAGGTGGAAGGCTGGACTATTCCCGTCTGGTGTGTTGTTCCATTTGAGTCACCTAGGACCCGAGTTCCGGGTATTGTGTTTCTTGATGAGCGTGCCTAATCGTGTGTGGGGTTTTGTGGGGCCCCCTTGTCTTACCTACCTAGCCTCGTACATTCTAGGGGTGGCCCGAGCTGATTTACATTTGCAATGTGTGTGTGCTGGTTGGATCCCCTGTTGTTTCCAAACCAAACCAGGGCCAGGAGGACATAGTTTCTTGGCTGGCCCAAATAGACCGGCTGAGGACCCGGTCTCATAAGAGAACTAACCGGTAATCCAAACCCGAGTTATACGGTAGAGTCCGATTCGAGAGCGTGGCCAGCTTTTGAGTTGGGTGTTGACTCCCCGGGGGCCACCCGGATATGTGTGTTGTTAGTTAGAGGGACTCTGACGTTCCGGAGTTTCAGGCGCTTACCCAGCCAAGTGGAAACCGGGCGTACATGCGACGTCTATAATGGACAGTTGGTACACCCCTGCAGGGTAAATCTTTTCGAAAAGCCGTGTCCGCGGTTATGGACTACTTGAGACCTACTCCTTGTTCATAGAATAACTTCAATGAAATCATGCTATAAAACTTGACAAACCGTGTGCGTGCCTTGGTTGTCTTTCTTCGTCCAGGGGGACCGAGAGAGAAACGAGGTTGTGTTATGTTTGCGTAAGTAGGTGGATAGCCGACTTATGACGCGTTGTCAACGTAACTTCTTGGATCTCCTCTTTATTCTATTAGAACAAGTAGCCACCATATATGCTAGTACGGCTGCAATCTGTCTATAACTTTACCTTATCTGTAGCGTTAGTTATTCCGTAATGATATGTTCTCACCCCCGTTTACTTTTCTGCTTTTACCGCTTTGCCTCATCGGCCGCTGCAGTGGACTACTACCTCGACCCCAGCACCGGACGTTACTTCGTGGCGGTGCCCCCGGAGGATGACGACGAGTACGAGTACCTCGACCAGTAGGATCTTATAGTTGGGTTCAGACGTTCCCGTGGGTGGATTTTCAGGTGTAGCCCTCTCTAGGGCAATTTGGATTTTGACCGTACCCGGTCCATACTTTGCTTCCGCTTGATGTACTGATGAGATGTATTCATGAGAATGTTATATTATTAGATAGTGGCGTTGTATGCCCTGCTCTATTTATTCTATATGTATTTCCCTTCTTGTAGAGTTATGCATATATACTTGTTGTCGAGAATCAGGCAGCGACACGATTGCGAGTGTCGTGCGGCGGTGGCGTTTGATGCGCTTCTAACTCCGACCGGACGCGAAAGCGACTAGTTAGAGTTAGTACCGCATCAGGGGCCTTACAACTTGGTATCAGAGCAGGACTGACTGTAGGACCCTTTACTGGCCGAAGTTGAGTCTAGAAACTATTTTGGTAGTTATATAGGAAAAAAATTTCGGAGAGTAGGACCTCTGTCTGTTTTCTCCTTCTCCCACCCTCCCACCCCCTTTTCTCGTGAGGAAGTGAAACGATGTTTTATCTCTGTAACTTATCCCCTTTCAAAACAATCTAGGTTCTCGTTTACATGAGACTCCGATTCCTCTATAATGTTTTGCTAGCGACGAGATGTGTTGGCGTCTTTGCGACCACTGAGCCGCCACTTGGGGTTGACTGCTCTACCTCTCTTACGACGTACCCCAGGTGAACCGTCCATACAGGATTGGCGGGCATCCTATGGTAATATGGATGTGGTGTATTTCCCCTATGGACGACCGTGATGGCGGGCCGCTCAGGGCAGATGTCTCATTGTGCAGGTTTCCAACCGCTCGTATATATTGTTGTGTGCTCGCTAGCACATTATTATATTGGATTCGGATGTTCTTGGTTTGGGAATTCCAGTAGCACCTAGCTATCGACTTTCCGGGTTAACCTTGATGGAATTTCAGCCTTCGGTTTTCTCATACCTCATGAGGAAGTTTTGTTGTCAATTTTGCTTTAACTCTGGTTACTTCAATGATTCGTTCATGTTCTCATAAGTGTTCCTGTATACAGGATGCCAAGAGCAAACATGCCGCCGCCAGGAACCCTCTCCTTGGGGAGAATGTAGCTGCAGTGGCTCAGGGCACAGCTGCGATCCTTCAGATGCTGCAGAACCAGGGTGCTCAGAGAAATGATCGTCCACAGTACACCACACTGCAGCAGTTCCTTGCGCTCAGCCCTCCCAGGTTCTCCGAGGCTCGAGACCCGCTAGAGGCGGATGACTGGATTGCAGAGATCAAGAAGCACTTCAATGCCAACACCGTCAGACCCGTCGACTATGTCACCTTCGCCTCCTTCCAGCTTCAGGGTGCAGCAGGCAGTTGGTTCTCGACGTACAAGGCCAACAAGGGTGATGCAGGGATCACGTGGGATGACTTCGTCAAAGATTTCAGAGCTGCTCATATTCCCAGTGGTCTGATAGAGAGGAAGAGCGAGGAGTTCTTAGCTCTTAGGCAGGGGGACAGGTCTGTGCAGGACTATAACCTGGCCTTCGTCAGGCTTGCCAGGTATGCTCCAGAGGAGGTCTCGTCAGAGGCCAAGCGCATTGCCAGGTTCCGCGGTGGTCTTGCCCCGGACATCAAGTATGCGCTCACCTTGTCCACGCCGAGCCTGTTCTTAGAGTTCGTCGACCAGGCTATCAGACAGGAGTCAGCCGAGGCAGAGTGTTCCACAAAGAAGAGGAAGCAGAGAGAGCACAGTTCAGCAGTGATAGTCCACAAGAAGGCCAAGTCCTGGGTTGCAGAGCCACAGCCTCAGCCGCAGCGCCAGCAGTTCCAGCAGAGGGGGGCGGTTGTCCGCACTTTTGCCTGCCCTCCCGTCCCAGTGCAGCACAGACCTCGCTCTACTCCACCACACGCGAGGCCGCCTGCTCCACAGGGCCAGCCCAGGCCTGAGATCACGTGCTTCAAGTGTGGCAAGCCGGGTCACAAGTCTCCGCAGTGCACCGACCCTCGTTACGCCAGGCTGCCTCCGCCCCCACCTCGCTCTACACCGAGCAACGCGATGGTGCGGGCCCAGCCACGAGCGCTCAAGGTGAACAACGTGACTGTGGCAGAGGCTCAGCAGTCGTCCGAGATTGTGCTTGGTAGGTTGCTTGTATGTTCAGTTACAGCTTCAGTGTTGTCGCCTGGTCATGCATTCATTTTCGTGGTCAACTCCCTTATCTTCTATGCGATCCGCGCATTCTTACTCCTAATCCTACTACACAGCACGCGTGAAGTTGGTAGGTGACCGTGATTTATTGAGAAGTTCATCCTCTCTTCTATACAAGCTTCCCATTCACTTCCACTACTCAAGCTCTCACAGACTCTCTCTCTCTCTATCTCTCTCTCTCGCTGTGCATCCCGTCCATCCAGACCTCGATCCACAGTTCTTCACCCCAAGGCCATGGCTTCTTCAACGCCCCCTCTAAGATTGTTAGGTATAGTGGTTTCGATCTCCGTTTTATTCCATTACTCTATCTCTTTTTTCAAGAGGAAATCTTTCTCTTTTCCACTCTAATCTTTCTTTTCAAATCGTTTTTTTATTCACATGGACATACAGGTCAGGTGTATCTGATTGCCAGGAATATCACCTGGACATCATCCATGAGTCATGCCAAGCTTTGGAAAGGAGTTGAGTGAATGTCACGGTTGCCATCAAGGTGGATGAAGAGAACATGGATGACACCATTGCCGCTAGGGAGTAGCTGTTGAAGCAAGTGGATGATTCTCTTGCAACACTTCGGACCTTGCATGAGGATTTGAAGAAGACGGTGATCGTCAACATCGACCTTGCGCATAAAAATGTGAGCCTGGAGCTGGAGCTCAACTGAGCGCGCAGGGAAACATTGGTCCTTCGCGCGAAAGCCCTGACGGAGAAGAATGCGGAGATGCAGACGATCATCCAGAGGGCCAAGGCAGCAGGATCCATGGAATAACTTTGTGTCTGTTTTAGTTATCCAAATAAAATACTATGTTTATGTAGATCAAGACGTGTGTTTCTTCTTATGTTGCTCTTAACTAAGAACTTCTTTGGTCGATCTCTAGCCCACTAATGAGTAATTCCAATCATGTTGTGTGTGTGTATTACTGCAATTTTTAGATTCCGAAAGATCAATCTCATCATATTTGTCTTTGCGGCTCACCTGCAAACTTAGAAAATACTAATAGAGGGTTCTTCAGAAGGAGATGTTACTCAGGCTCAAGCTGAATGCCTTAGCAACAGACATGTTTTTTGTTGAATAAAAAATCAAGTAATCTAGGGTAGGAAACTATCAGAGGTTTATTACCGCGCCACAGGCCCTCTCAAAACATGTGGTATTGTAGCCTTCTCCTACAGGTTTCCTACAGTTGTCATATAAGAGGTTTTTAACAGCCAACAAACTTCTCCAAAAGTGAGAATCACCAACTGTGATGTAGATTTCCATTATTGGAACATTAATTTCAGTATTGATCATATACCCTGATCAGTGATCAACATATGCATGATCACTAAAAAGATTGAATAGATATTTCAAAAACAAATATTTATATATATATAGCAACTACTTGATGATAACGATAGATTAACGATCATAGCGTATCAGGGTAACGATCACAGCGAATAAGTTTTATGTTAGAACCCTCTGTTAGGTATGTGCTAGGATCAAGAGCTACATTGCATTCATGAGGGGGAAACAGTAGGGCAAAACCCCACTGCAGCTTTTACTTTATTAAAATAATAACAAAAGTTTACATGGCTTGAGATAAGCCCAGAATTTAAAGCAAAGAGAAATTACATTGAAGATTCCAACCATTTTTTGAATGACTCTGAATGTTTGATTTTGATCCTTAATCTCAAGAGTTTCAGTTCACTGAAATAGTGTTCCTTCCAGTGTAACATGGAGGGAGCCTTGTTCCTGAAGATTTTGTCATTTCTTACCATCCGTATGCACCAAGCAGCAATGGTTATGATGTCTACTGAGAATGGGACATTCAGTTTCATCTTCATGTCAGTGACAGCTTCCAGAATTGAGGCATTTATGGTTCTGTTTGGGCATATAAAGTCGCAGCAAGAAGATGCAAAGGGCATGTCCGGAACAGGTGATGCAGTGTTTCTTCACTTTGGCAATTGAGGGTTGCACAGTTATAAGTCTGCAGGTGGAAGGTTTTTGTTCTGAGGAGGTTCCTTGTGTTTAATCTGTCTTGTATTAGCAACCAGAAGAAGACTTCATGCTTTGGTTGACAGCTTGTTGTCCAGATCCAGTTAAAGTGTGGTGGTACAGATTTAACTCGAATCAAGGAACTGTAAGCTCTGGCAGTGCTGAACTTCTTGCTACCCCAAATGGAGCTCCATTGGTCATGCCTAGTAGACTTGCTTCTTTGATTGAATTCTTGACAAAGTGAGTCAATGATCTGGAATTCCTAGAAGGCTTGGGTTGAAAGTGGGAGATGGAACAGGTCTTCCATGAATTTAGTAGCCATGAACTTTTGAACAGAGATGTACTGGTTTTTGGCAAAGGAAAAGATGTGAGGCAGCTTTTGAACTTTTGAACATTGCCTTCCTGCTAAAAATTTCAAATGAAATTCAATTGGGGAAGGGAGAAGCCCTAATTGAATTTAATTCAAATGGCCAAAAATAAATTTGCTCCAAAAATTCCTTTTGCATTTTTGAAAAGTATCATAAATGAGTGTGATCGCATAGCAAGTGATGTGGTAGCAATCCCATGCTCACGGATTTTTCAAATATTCAAACAGGAGCATGGAATTACATAAATACCCCTATTTGAATTTCAAAAATGTTCAAACTTTGGATGTGACTAGTCACTGGTCACGTAAAGCCATATATAAATTTTGGGCATTTATAAAATTGTCTTGCTAATTTATTTAGCAGACACAACAAATAACAGAAAGAAAAAGAAAACAGAATAAAGAAAAGGGCCTTACCAGGTTCTGGACCAGCTAGCGAAGCCAGGCCCAGCCCAGCAGCCTTTTCCTCTGTCGTCTTCCTCCCCGCGCCCACAAGCTTCTCGGTGGAAAGCCACTCGAGCAGCCGGTGCACGTTGACGCCTCCTAGGCCTCCACCTGCCCCTCCCGACCCTTCTAGGTTAGCCACGAAGACTCCCAGTGCACGCCGCCTCCATTCCCCCCCCTCCAGAGCCTCTCCCTCTCACTCCCGCGATGAACTCGACGACGACCCGAGCGCCACCGTCGCCATGGCTTGAAGCCCGCGTGGCCACCGTCATCCCCGAGCCGCACCGAGTTGTCCTTCCTCCTCGCCGTCCTCGTCTTCATCACCGTGCAAGGAATCGTGAGCTGAATCGACCCCGAGACGCCGGAATCTCCACCAAGTCCTCGCCGGCCGCAGAGAAGATCACCGTCGAATTCGTCGCCACCAGAGCCTCCCCGACTCCGCTGACCACGCCGTTGAGTTCGTGGTGAGTTCCTACTCGTTTCCCCTAACCTTGCGCGCTCTCTCTCGATCTCTAGCCACGGCCGCCATGAGAGCCGAGAAAGCTCGCCGCCCCCGTTGAGCTAGCCCTCGCTCTCGTGCCCCTGGCGTTGCCCCAGTTCGCGCGTTTGGCTCCTGGTTCCTCTATCTTTCGAACGCGCCAAGTACCAGCTCAAACCGTGCCCTCTAGCTTCGTCTTCGACCTCGCCGGTTCTCTGTTTCCACCGGAGCAATCGCCGCCGTCTCTCTGGTCCACCCCGCGACCTCCAGCCAACTCCATTCGACGCGTAGGAACAAGGGCTACGCGTCGGTGCCCTCCTCTTGGTCCCCCGTGCCCTAAGTCAAAGACCCGAGCAACTCCGGCGAACAGTGCTCGCCGGCGATGACATTAGGGTTAGCCCGAGCTTAATCACCCCTGGCCCCACCAGCCAGTGGCACTGACATGTGGGCCAGCCCCTGCACACATCTTCTGGGACCACATCGGTAAACCGGCCGGGTTCACGATGTAGAATCCAGCTCAGATAGGCGTCTCCATTGAATTTGAGTTGGCTGTGAGGTAAAAGTTGTGGAGATAATCCTCGCCGACACCCGCTTGAATGGTGTCGAGGCCAAGGCGGTAACTGATAGTTTCATGTGTGTAGAAGTACACCCCTGCAGGGTTAATAAACTATTCGAATAGCCGCGTCCGCGGTAAGGGAATACTTGGAAAGTTGTGCCTGATTATTAGACAATTTCAATGGATACTTATACAACTTGCCAACATAAGCGTGAGTTCTATGGCCTGCTTTCTCGTGGGAAGTCGAGGAAGGCACCATAGTGATGTAATTGGTTGGAGACATGTAGTGGACTCGTGTATGCTTCTTACCTCAAGTCTGGTACTCGTAGTTTAGGACTAGCCAAGTCAAAGATGGAACTTCTGCAGTGAAACCCCACCTCCCTTTACCTTGATACATGTGCATGAGTAGTATAGATCCTACGTAAGTCTTGCTGAGTAGGACTTTGTACTCACGTTTGCTTATTCTATGTTTTAGATGAACCCACTGACCCCGAAGGTGGATTCTTCCTGGAGCTTGACGACTGAAGCCAAGCTAGTGTAGTCCCAGTCAGATGACTGGTCCTTCGTGGAAGGGCTTTTTTATAAATAAGGATTCTCTAAGCCATTTTTTAAACTTGTCTGTACTCAGACCTACTTTTCTTCCGCATGTTTGATGTAATGTTGGATCACAGACTTGTGATCTCTGTGTACACTCTGTAAGAGTTATCAATAAAGTTGTAAACTTTGTAGAGAATTGCAATGATACCTGCTGTTCATACTAGACATGTGTGATGCGTGTATGATTATAACATGCATGTCTTAGTATGGGTTTTTGAGACCTTAGTTGTGATCTGGCTGGCGGTCTTTTATACACCAAGTGGCCCTTAGATGTGCGCAGCTTGGGGCATCGCGATGTGACTGCTCGTGACTCTATCACGAGCACACTTTGATGTATGATCGAGCCCTCCCTAGACCCCGACTAAGTGATCGGGCTGGAGTAAGTCTATGTAAGTGTTATAATACAATCGAGAGTATAGTTGAGGCGACTTGTCTATGGATATGGGAGTTCACCACCCATATCATTTGGACTTGTGTGCGGACGATGAGGACCCATCTCAGTTGATCATCCGGCCTAGATGGGATGCCCCTCACGTTCAATGCTTTCCGAGAACGTTCTGTGCTTGGCCTTGTCTGCTTAGACAAGTGGGTATGATTCTCGGCTATTCATATTATTGTGTTGTCGCGGGACTTGCATACGCTAACCCCGGGTCCCGACAGACTTGGTATCAGAGAAGGACTGACTGTAGGATTATCAGCCTTGGTCGAAGTTGTGTCTAGCCTTCTATAGTTATATAGTTACTCTGGGTATATAAGGGAAAAACGTAAGGCTTCTTTTTTCTCCTTACCCTCATCGTTCTGAGTTCTGAGTCACCCTCATCTTTTCTACGGGAAGATAGGACTAGGCTCATCTATGTCTTACTAGAACATCTCGTTGATTGCCTCCTTGTAGCCGTAGGAAAGTTGTTTTCAGTCTTCTAGAGTTGTTGTACTCCTGATTTCTTACATCTTATTATGTAAGTGTTGCTTCTACATTACAAGAAAAGACATTTCTTACAATTACAACCCTTATGCTATCCGAGTCATTCCAGTTATCTTCTTAATCTGATGCATTTGCAAAATCCTTCCCTCCATTTCGGTGTCCTTCTAGAAGAATTGTTAGGTGGCATTCCCGACAGCTCCATAGTGTTTTATGTAGGTTTTATTCTAGAAACCTATACTGAATCATTTGCAGCTCTTCCTCCCACTTTAGTTGTCTTCTAGCAAGAATAACCACACTAGCCATCGTGGTTGGGTACTTTGCTACTCTGACATATCTGTTGTTTCACTTAGTAAGCCATGCTCATCCTCTAGAAAACCATCCAGTAACCCAACTCTTTAAACCTAGCCACCCGACATATGTGTAGAGTTCATAGTGGATCTTATGCCAGGAACCACACCAATTTCCACACGCCCATACAAAATGGCCCCATGTGAGTTAGCTGAGCTTAAAATCCAAATTGAAGCTTTGTTGGCAAAAGGCTTCATCCGCCCTAGCTCATCGAAATGGGGTTGCCCCGTTCTGTTCGTGACGAAGAAAGATGGAACAGAAAGGATGTGCGTAGACTATTGCCCGCTAAATCTAGCGACGATAAAGAACAAGTACCCACTACCCAGGGTCAATGATCTTTATGATCAACTTGCTGGATCCTCTGTCTTCTCCAAGATGGATTTGAGATTAGGCTATCATCAACTCAAAATCCGAAACGAGGAAACTCCAAAAACAGCTTTCACTACTCGTTATGGTCTTTACGAGTTCACCGTCATGTCCTTTGGTTTAACCAATGCCCGCGCCACTTTCTTCTGCATGATGAATTCGATCTTCATGGAGTACTTGGATAAATTTGTTGTAGTTTATCTTGATGACATTCTCATCTACTCGAAGAACGAAGAAGAACATGCCGAACATCTTAGGTTGGTATTGATGAAACTTCGAGAGCATCGCCTGTATGCTCAATTCTCCAAGTGTGAATTTTGGCTACCAGAAGTGACCTACTTAGGCCACGTGATTTCTGCAAAAGGCATTGCTGTGAATCCCGAGAGAGTTCAGGCTGTCCTTGACTAGACTCCACCTGAATCGGTTAAGAAAGTTAGGAGTTTTCTTCGCATAGCAAGCTATTGTTGCCGCTTCGTCGACAACTTTTATAAAGTTGCAAAGCCTCTGACTGAAGTCCTCGAGAAATATAAGAAATTCGAATGGACCCCCAAGTGCGAGGAAAGTTTTCAAGAGCTAAAAAGAAGATTGGCTTCTACACCCGTACTTGCACCTCCAGACACCAAAAAGGATTTCGAGATCTTTTCTGACGCCTCACGGCAAGGGTTAGGATGCATACTTATGCAAGATAGACATGTGGTAGCTTATGCTTCACGCTAGTTGCGTCCACATAAAGAGAACTATCCTACCCATGATCTTGAACTCGCTGCCGTAGTTCATGCCCTGACAACTTGGCGACATTACCTCCTTGGTAATCGTTGTGAGATCTATTCCGACCACCAAAGCCTCAAATACATATTCACCCAGCCAGATCTTAATCTCAAGCAAAGACGCCCGATAGAGTTGATAAAAGGTTATGACTTAGGAATTTCTTACACCCCAGGCAAAGCCAATGTCATGGTTGATGAACTAAGTCGTAAGTCGTATTGTAACTACCTCATGTTACAACAGCATCAACCACTTCTTCATGAGGAATTTCAAAAACTCAATCTTGAGATTGTTCCTCATGGATTTCTTTCTAACTTGGTGGCGAAACCAACCATTGAGGATAAAATCATAGCCGCCCAGAAACGTGATAGTGCTATTCGAGAGATCAAGAAGAACATTGCTAGCGGAGTTGCTAAATGTTTCTCCATAAATGATCAAGGTGTCATTTTCTTTGGCACTCGATTGGTTGTACCACGAAAACACAATATTAGGAGGCTAATTCTTATGGAGGCTCATGACACACCCCTTTCGATTCATCCTGGTAGCAAGAAGATGTACAAGACCTACGCCAGAGATATTGGTGGACTAGGATGAAACGAAAAATTGCTCAGTATGTTGCCGAATGTGATGTTTGTCATGGCATTAAGGCCGAACACCAAAGACCTGCTGGCACTCTTCAACCTTTGCCTATTCCAGATTGGAAATCGGAAAAAGTCATTATGGATTTCATCATTGGCTTTTCAAAAACCCAGAAAGGAAATGATGCCATCTTCGTTGTTGTGGATAGACTTTCCAAAGTTGCACACTTCCTTCTCGTTCGCGAGTCTATAACTGCTAGCCAGTTAGCGGACTTGTATGTCTCTAGAATTGTGTCTCTTCATGGTATTCTTTTGGAAATCAATTCTGATCGTGGTAGCCTTTTCACCTCTAGATTTTGGCGAGCTTTCAGAATGCTATGGGAACTCATCTCTCCTTTAGTACAGCTTTCCATCCTCAGTCTAGCGGTCAAGTTGAAAGGGTTAACAAAATTCTCGAAGACATGCTCAGAGCTTGTGTTATCTCATTCGGAAAGAATTGGGAGAAGTCTCTTCCATTCGCCGAATTTTCTTATAACAATAGTTTCCAATCTAGTCTGAACATGGCTCCTTTTGAACTCCTCTATGGACGAAGATGTCGAACACCACTAATCTGGTCAGAAACCGGTGAAAGACAATTCTTTGGACCGGATATGATCATGGAAGCAGAAGAGCAAGTTCGCATTGTTCGTGATCAATTGAAAGCAGCACAGTCTCCTCAGAAAAGCTACTATGATCGTCATCATAGGCAAGAAAGCTACAATCTGGACGAGAAGGCTTACCTTCGGGTTACTCCTCTGAAGGGAACCCAACGCTTCGGTATCAAAGGAAAGTTGGCCCCATGTTACAATGGACCTTTCCGCATTCTCGCTAAACATGGAGAAGTTGCCTACCAACTTGAACTACCCCCGCACCTTTCCCGGGGTCATGATGTATTCCATGTGTCACAACTCAGGCATTGCTTCAAGGACCCCATCCGCGAAGTAGACCATGAAACGCTTGATCTCCAAGATGACCTTTCTTATCGAGAGTACCCCGTTCGTATTCTTGATTCAGCAGAGCGTGTCACGCGTCGTCAGAAGATCAAGTTCCTCAAAGTGCAATGGTCACACCACTCCGAGAAAGAAGCTACGTGGGAAAGAGAAGACCGTCTCCGTGCCGAGTACCCCTCCTTCCTCCCGCAGACTTCTAAATCTCGGGACGAGATTCTTTTGAGTGGGGGCGAGTTGTCAGAACCCTCATTTATGTATGTGCTTGGATCAAGAGCTAAATTGCATTCATGCTAAAAAATTTCAAATGGGGAAGGCATAAGCCCTAATTGAATTTAATTAAAATGGCCAGAAATAAAGTTGCTCCAAAAATTCCTTTTGCATTTTTGAAAAGTCTCATAAATGTGTGTGATCACTTATCAAGTGATGTGGTAGAAATCCCATGCTCATGGATTTTTGAAATATTCAAACAGGAGCATGGAATTAAATAAATACCCCTATTTGAATTTGAATTCAAATATTTTGAATTAAAAAAATGCTCAAACTTTGAATGTGACTAGTCACTGGTTATGTAAAGCCATATATAAATTTTGGGCATTATAAAATTGCCTAGCTAATTTATTTAGCAGACACAACAAATAACAGAAAGAAAAAGAAAACAGAATAAAGAAAAGGGCCTTACTAGCTTCTGGCCCAGCTAGCCAACCCTGGCCCAGCCCAGCAGCCTTTTTCTCTGTCGTCTTCCTCCCCGCGCCCACAAGCTGCTCGGTGGAAAGCCACCCGAGCAGCCGGTGCACGTCGACGCCTCCTAGGCCTCCACCTGCCCCTCCCGACCCTTCTAGCTGCGCCACAGATACTCCCAGTGCACGCCGCCTTAATTCCCCCTATCCAGAGCCTCTCCCTCTCACTCCCACGACGAACTCGACGATGACCCGAGCGCCACCGTCGCCATGGCTTGAAGCCCGCGTGGCCACCGTTGTCCCTGATCCGCACCGAGTTGTCCTTCCTCCTCGCCGTCCTCGTCTTCATCATCGTGCAAGGAATCGTGAGCTGAATCGACCCCGAGCCGCCGGAATCTCCACCAAGTCCTCGCCGGCCGCATAGAAGATCACCGTCGAATTCGCCGCCACCAGAGCCTCCCCGAGCCCGCTGACCACGCCGTTGAGTTCGTGGTGAGCTCATGATCGTTTCCCCTAACCTTGCGTGCTCTCTCTCGATCTCTAGCCACGATCGCCATGAGAGCCGAGTAAGCTCCCCGCCCCAGTTGAGCTAGCACTCGCTCTCGTGCCCCTGGCGTTGCCCCAGTACGCGCGTTTGGCTCTTGGTTCCTCTAGCTTTCGAACGCGCCAAATCCCAGCTCAAACCGTTCCCTCTAGCTTCGTCTTCGACTTCGCCGGCTCTCTGTTTCTGCAAGAGCAATCGGCACCGTCTCTCTGGTCCACCCCGTGACCTCCAGCCACCTCCATTCGACGCGCGGGAACAAGGGGTACACGTCGGTGCCCTCCTCTTGGTCCCCCGTGCCCTAAATCAAAGACTCGAGCAACTCCGGCGAACAGTGCTCGCCGGCGACGCCATTAGGGCTAGCCCGAGCTTAATCAACCCCTGGCCCCACCAGTCAGTGGCACTGACATGTGGGCCAGCCCCTGCTAATCCCCCCCTATTTAATTTAAATCGTTTAAATAAAATTAATTAACAACAAAGAGAATGAAAGGTGGGACCCCTTTGTCAGTGGCCCCCTGTGTCATGCTGACCTCATGATGACATAGTAATGCTTATTTGATTTAAAATAAATCCAGAACATACCTCAAGTGGGTCCCCTCTTTCAGTGGTGTAATTGGTTGGAGACATGTAGTGGACTCGTGTATGCTTCTTACCTCAAGTCTGGTACTCGTAGTCACTGCTAGGAAAATAGTTATACATGGAAAGCTTATTAGTGGCACATATAGAAAGCCATGCGCCACCATCTGTTAGGGGTGGCGCACTGGAAAATAATGTGCCACTCATAAGGTCTTATAGGTGGCGCATTATTTTCCAGTGCGCCACCCCTAAGAGTGGGCCAGCCTAGATGATCTTATACGTGGCGCATCTAGCTATATGCGCCACCCCTAAGGGGTGGCGCATTTCTCTAATGCGCCACCAATAAGAGCTTAGGGGTGGCGCATTTCACCAATGCGCCACCACTCACTTGCTATATGCGCCACTAAATGCCTAGAGTTGACCTTATCTACTCCACCCCACCTACCACATCTCATTCACTCCACACAATTCTCAAACTAGATCCACTCTTCTCACCCTAGATCTATTCGGTTTTCTCCTCCTCCCCACCTCATTTCTTCCATTTATACATCGATACTTGGCATTACATCTATTTTTTTCATATTGAAGTAAGTGGACCTCCTCCCCAACTTTTTTGTTCCATTTATGACCCATATACTTGCCTTTATTAGCTTGGGGTTTGTTGTATATGTGAAGCTTGGGTTTGATGTATATGTGAAGCTTGTGGTGGTTTGATGTATATGTGAAGATTATGGTGGTTTGATGTATATGTGTATCTTGAGTGGCAAATGTTTTGCCGAAATGTCGATTCATTTCCGTTTCGGAAAATTTCTGGTGCACTCTACGCATGCTGCCATGCATTATTAGGGAAGGTCGTGCCGAATTTTTCCGGCGACGACTGTGATATATAATTGTGTTGCTCTCTCCGTGCACGCAGGTGATCGACCATGGTCCGCGAGATGCTGAGCGATATCACCGTGGCTAGGTGGATGCAATTTGCGACAAACGACATGCTAAGGAATAATAGGTCGGATATAAGATGTCCGTGTCGGAGATGCAAACTGCAGTGCATGACCGAGCCTGATTCCGGAATATTGCAAAGACACCTGAAGCGTAATGGTTTGATGGATGGCTACACACGATGGATAAGTGATGAAGCTGGTGAGGAGGAGGACGTCAATGGTGGGGCGCTAGTAAATGAGGAAGGGCAACCAGAAAAAAGCGGCGGGCGAGATGACGAAGAGCATCCCGTACATTATCATGAAGAAGATGACGAAGCGGATCATGTAGATCAAGATGCCGGACATGAAGATCAAGATGTCGGACATGATGAGGATTCAAGCTGGGTGCGGGACCCTCATGTTCAAGAGCTGCTTGTCAAAGAGGCGTTGAACGCAAGAGGTGCAGCTAGAGAGAAAGCCAAGATGGCGCAACTCGAGAAAGACGCGATTACGAAGTTGTACGAAGGATGCAACGACGGGGATACCCGCTTGAATGTAACACTTGGGGCTATGGAGATGAAGGCAAAACACAAATGGACCTACAAAAGCTTCGATGATAACATGGCATTCTGGCACAATCGTCATCCGAAGGGAAACACGTGCCCAACTAGTATCGCTGAGGCCAAGAAAGTCCTTTGCCCTCTCGATCTTCCACACGTTAAATACCACGTCTGCATAAATGATTGCATGATCTATCGGGGTGAGGACGAAGATAAAACCACATGTTCGGTGTGCGGTGTTAGTCGATACAAGAGAGGGAAGAAAGTTCCTAGAAAAGTGGTATGGTACTTTCCGATTACTCCTCGTCTGCAGAGGTATTTCGTAGATCCCGAGGAAGCAAAGCTCATGACCTGGCACGCGGATAGAAAGAAGCTAAAAGAGGATGACCCGAACCCAAATCCGGAAAAGGAGGACATGCTGAGGCACCCTTCAGATGGTAGCCAATGGACTGCGTTGGACCTCGAATACCCAGATTTTGGGAAAGAACCAAGGAACCTCAGGATTTTTGTGAGCGCCGATGGATTCAATCCGTTTGGCGGCCAGAGCAGCACACACAGTAACTGGCCCGTGTTTGTATGCATATACAAACTTCCCCGCTGGAAGTGCATGAAGAAAAAGTACATAACAATGTGTATGCTAGTTCAAGGGCCGAAACAACCAGGTACGGACCTCAATCTATATCTGCAGCTGTTGAAAGAGGAACTAGAAACGTTATGGAAAGACGGAGTCAATACGTGGGACGCCGCGGCAAAAGAATATTTCCCAATGAAAGTCGCGGTGATCACGACGGTGCAGGACTATCTCGGATATGGATATTTCTCAGGGCAGGTGATCCAAGGATTCTGTGCATGCGTTATGTGCATGGATAATACAATGTACCGCCAGCTACCAAAAGATCCCGGATCTTCAAAAACCGTGTTCCAGGGGTCTCGGAGGTGGCTTCCCAAGAAACACGCGTGGAGAAAACAGGGACATCTGTTCGATGGACGCGAGGATCTCCGAGCACCCCCAGCTCGAAGGAGCGGCAAAGAAATCGACAACTTGCTGAAAACTTGGAAAGAGTGCCCCGCGCCGGGAAAGAAAAAAAAGAAGACTCAGCCGTTGATGAGGACATGGAAAGCGAGGTCTGTTTTCTGGTATTTGGAATACTGGAGTCTACTCCGCAGTCCTCATAGCCTTGATCTAATGCATATCACAAATAACGTGTGCGAGAGCTTGTTTGGCACGCTGCTCAACATGCCGGAGAAGACCAAGGATGGGCCAAAAGCAAGGAATGACTTGAAATTTATGGGCATCAGGAGGGAACTTCACCCCCCTAGTGACGACGATGATGAGCCGGAGGAGGAAGAGGATACGGAAATGCAAAACTCTCGCAAACGAATAAGGACGACCCAGAAGAAGATCGGTATTGATCACTGCCCCCCGGCATGCTTCACTCTGTGCGAGGAGGAGATCAAGCGGTTTATCCACTGCCTCATAGGAGTAAAATTTCCGAACGGCTACGCGGGGAAGATAAGCAGATACCTAGACGAGGCGAAGCAGCGTTTCAGTGGGATGAAATCTCACGACTGTGCCGTGCTGATGACGCAGATTCTCCCGGTTGCGATGCGAGGGATAATGGACGAGCACGTCCGTAAAACGTTGTTTGGCCTTTGCAACTTTTTTGAAGTCATCTCCCGGAAGTCGATTTGCGCTACGCAACTCAAAAGGCTACAGGAGGAGATCGTGCTCATACTATGCGAGCTTGAGATCTATTTCCCGCCCGCGTTCTTCGACATTATGGTGCATCTTATGATCCACGTCGTGGAGGATATCGTCCAACTCGGGCCTGCGTTTCTGCGCAGCATGATGCCGTTCGAAAGGATGAATGGACACATCAAAAAAATACGTTCGTAACAGGTCCCGTCCAGATGCAAGCATAGCGAAGGGCTTTCTAACCAAAGAGTGCATCTCTTTTTGCATGAATTATCTCAACACCGAGAACCCTGTTGGTCTGTCCGTCAACAAGCACTTTGGCAGGACCGATGGGTGTGGTCACCACGAGGGAAGCCGCGCAATGCATGTCAACTTTGACGGTCGAGACATCGACTTTGAAAGAGCAAGCCTAGTCGCGCTACAACACATCCAGATGGTCGATCCTTGGATAGTAAAGCACAAGGATTTAATCAGGAAGAAGTACAGTGACCAGGGCCTGCAGATAACGGACCGAGATCCACGGCTAATCAAAGAGCACAGCTCCGGTTTCATGACTTGGTTCAGGGACGAGCTTTGTGCTAATCCCCCGCGAAGGAACGCTTCCGAGGACGAAAAGATGATATTCACCTTGTCACAGGGTGCTGCACGCAACCTGATGACCTATCAAGCGTATGATATCAACGGCTACACATTTTACACGGACGAAAACGACAATAACTGCGATTACCAGAACTCAGGGGTAACGGGATATTTTACACCGATGACGTCAAGGAAAGATTCTATGGAAGGATCGAGGACATATGGGAGCTCGACTACTGTGGAGAGAAGGTGCCGATGTTCCGTGTGAGATGGGCCAAGAGCGTCGTAAAAGAAGACCGGTACTTCACCACCATGGTTATACCCGAAGCCAAATCCAAGTCTACAGGCGCAAACGTCACCGCGAAAAATGAGCCATGGGTACTTGCTAGCCAAGTGGACCAATGCTTCTTCATTACCGACCCATCAAAGCCGAGTCGCGTTGTAGTGAGGAGAGGCAAAAGAAACATCATCGGAATGGATGGAGTCGCCAACAAGCAAGACTTTGACAAGTACGGCGACCCGAAGATGGAGGATGACTACGCCGCTCAGGATACATACACCACAACCCTACCGAAGAAAGGTCTCCTCCCGTTCAAGAGGAAAAGTGAAGGCGTCCTGGGCCTAAATAATTCAATCACGGCAAAGAAGGGCAAGAAGAAGATTGTGAGGAAACGATAGCTAGATAGCTAGCTCCAAATTTAAGAAAAATATTTTGTAATTCATGATCACTTTGTGTATGCATGGATTTAGTATGCACTTTGTAATTGATGGTCACAATCTTATGTTTCCAAATGCCTCTACACCTTGTGTTTGTGGAATTGGTTCGGCGACGACACGGTTAAGGCATGGTACGTGGATCGATATGATCAGAATCGAAGTACTCCCTCCGTTTCTTTTTACTCCGCATATAAGATTTGGTCAAAGTCAATCTTAATAAAGTTTGACCACTTTTATACACAATTAAAGCATCATGCCTAACTCCTTAAAAATATTTAGTAGCGATAAAAAAACTAGCAGCGATAAAAAACCAGATAGATAGCTAGTCCAATTAATAAAACAAATTAAAAAACTCTTAGGGGTGGCGCATCTTTCATAAATCCGCCACTAAATGTGCTTAGGGGTGGCGCATTTTGCCAGAATGCGCCACCAAGAGGTTCCTTATGCGTGGCGCATTTCGGCAGAATGCGCCACGCATAAGGAACCTCTTGGTGGCGCATTCTGGCAAAATGCGCCACCCCTAAGCCTTAACCTCCACGGCCCCCTCCCCCTTGCTCGTCACAGTACCCATTCGAGCACGATCCCCTCTCGATCCCTAGCCGCCACCGTCCTCGCCGCCGACGCCGTAGCCGCCCCTCGACGCCACCGGAGCCATCCCTCAACGACACCGCGGAGGAGCCGCTCGACGCCACCGGAGCCTCCACCCCGACGCCCCCGAGGTGATCCCCCTTGACGCCTCCATATCCATCCCTGCCCCCTTCTTACTTCCCTTGTTATTCGAAGAAAACAGAGAGGGGATTTGAGATTCTTGTTCCATATATGATGATGCATATGTTTTCTTCCATGTGTTTGTTAGAAATTGTTAAGGAATCCTGCACATGTGTTTGTTTTCTTACTAGAAATTGTTAAGAAATTGCTAGAAACTTACTCCATATATGATGATGGGACAGAGATCCAGTGACATGCCAATGGCATGTCACCGGTGAGGTCGTGCCTCCGTTTTTGTATGAGGTCGTGCCTCATTTTTATAGGAAGTCATGCCTCGGTTTTGTATGAGGTCGTGCCTTAGTTTTGTATGAGGTCGTGCCTCCCTTTTATAAGAAGTCGTGCCCCTGTTTTGTATGAGGTCATTCCTCCGTTTTATTTGAGTTCGTGCCTCCGTTTTTTATGAGAAAGTGCCTCCTTTTTTTATATAGTCATGCCTCCATTTTGTATGAGGTCGTGCCTCCGTTTTGTATGAGGTCGTGCCTCAGTTTTATAAGAAGTCAGGCCTCGGTTTTGTATGAGGTCGTGCCTCTGTTTTATATGAGGTCGTGCCTCTGTTTTGTATGAGGTCGTGCCTCCCTTTTATAAGAAGTCGTGCCTCTGTTTTGTATGAGGTCGTGCCTCTGTTTTATATGAGTTCGTGCCTCCGTTTTGTATGAGAAAGTGCCTCCGTTTTTTATATAGTCATGCCTCCATTTTGTATGAGGTCGTGCCTCCGTTTTGTATGAGACAAGCAACAATATTTTATTTTGGATGGTTGTTGGCCGTTGGATAGCGTTTGGAGGGCTGATGCATGGCCGCATGTTACGATACTGTTCATCGGTGACATGCCATGGGCATGTAACTGGATCTCTGTCCATGATGATGTATATGTTGTCTTCCATGACTAAGCAACAATCCTTGAATCAGTGCATATAGTTGATGTTAGCTTAATGTTATCTTAGATTAATTAATAACACCATAATATTTTTTAACAAGAATCCAATGAACTTTGCTATTTTTATTATCGATAATGGTTTGTTTGAGTTATATTGTTTATTTTATTCTTGATAATTGTTTGTTTGAGTTATATTGTTTATTTTATTATCGATACAAAGCAGTTTTGAAATGCTAAAGTAGCTAGTGTGAAACTATTTTGCTATGTTGCTTTCAGAGCAAGTTTACACCATGAAAAATCATGCATGACCATGTGAATATCATGCTTATTAAATATTTTTGTTGCTTGCTGTTTTTTGTGTCCTGTGTGTGTCATGTGTGTGTGTGTGTGATGTGTAGAATCTGTGTGTGTGTCCTGTGTGTGTGTGTTATGGCATCACATTATCCCCTTTCTCCCGACATGTTGATTAACTTCCATTTCGGTTGAGAATGGGGCACTCTCATGTTAAGAAAAATAGCAAAGGTCATGCCGAATTTTTCTGTGAATTCGTGCATGACCTTTGCTATTTTTCTTAACATGAGAGTATTTGCATTTATTTATTGTGCTAATTAATTAAGTAGTTGCATTTCTTAATATTGTACTAGTGCAAACATGTCGACCGGAGCGGACGCCGGTCCTTCTTCTCAGCCGGGAGAAAAAGCAATTTTGGGAATACTCCCAGGAGGAGGTCGAGGAGCAGAGAGAAGAGGAAGTACCTCCGGGCGAGGAGGAGTATGAGGAGGAGATAGAGTCGGAGTCCGACTCATCGGATGATGACCTAGAGGAGGAGGCCGGTACGACAGACGGCGAGAGGAACATCGGCGAGGATGATGGGACCGGTGGCTCCAACACAGATGGTACCCAGTCGAAGAAGAGGAATCAGAAACCGACCAAGGTCAGCGTCATCAGGCAAGAGTTTACTGTTGTGACCTCCGTCGGGATTCCTAAAGAGCCCGAACAATTTTCGGAAGGGTACGGCCGTCATGTGGCGGCGATCCTCCGCAACACCGTGCCGATCACCACGATTAACCTCAGGAGTCGTGAGAATATTAATTATTGTCGGCTTCTTTTCAACAAGCTGCACGGACGATACAAGTTTCCGGAGCCGTACGATAACACCAAACTTAGAGGGAACAAAGTAAACACATGGGCCCTCAGGAAGATGAGCAAGGCCTTGTCCAGTTGGAAAACCCGGGTGAAGAGGGCAATTTTTGAAAAGAACAAAACCTGGGAGGAGCTCAAGGAGAAAGAGCCCTTGATCGACGAAGCTACCTACAACCTTTTCAAGGCTAGGTGTGATTCCGAGCAAGCCAAGGCCGCGAGTGCAAAGGGCAAGGCCATGCGGTCGCAGATCATAGGTAACCACCGTCTCGGAGCCGGTGGTTACAAAAGTTCCAAGCCTAAATGGGACAAGGAGGATGATGAGTACGCCGCTGCGGGCATACCTAACCCCTTCCAGCAATACAAAGATGATCCGCACACCGAATTCTTTGTGAGGGTCCGGAGCTATAAGGACAAAGCAACCTCGAAAATAATTATCGATCCTAAGATTCAGGAGTTTACGACTGCCGTGGTAAGTAGTTTACCACGCGACCTTGTCGATTGAATTCTCGAGTGAAGTTCAAAATTTCTTAACATTTCACATTCTTTTTGCAGCAAGAAGAAATGAAAATGGCCTCATCGCAGGAGTCGTCGGTTAAGCCAGCCGGCCCGTGGGACAACGCCTTTAACAGGGCGTTGAACAAGGTCAAGAAGGTTGATGACGTGACGGCGAAGCCATCGTCAGCCGGCCGTGTGGTCGGCTTTGGTGCGGACCTAAATTGGTCCGAATATTATGGAAAACCGGCAGAGCAGTCCGGTTCGAGGGGGCGCAAGGCGAGAAGGACCGAAGAAGATGCCGCTTATGTTCGTGGACTGGAGGAGAAGGTGAACATGCTTCCGCAGCTTTTCCAGGACGAAGTGGCGAATACGATGAACGCTCTCCTTCCAGATATGATGCAGTCGCTCGCGAATTGGCAAGCGCGTGGTGGACAAGGGCCCATACCAGTCCCTAGCATGGTCGGCAGCAACTCGGGCACCGCGGCGCCTGCAGTCCCGACTCCGGCCGTAGTGGTGGCTCCCGCACCGACTCCTGGCGTATTGGTGACTCCGGCCGCCAACACCGCGGCGGCGACGCCGGACGTGATGGTAACTCCTCCGGCCACGATCGATCAACCGAGGCATAACAATAATGCACCCGGCGGCAGCGCAAATAGGGCGACCGACGCCACGGGAGGTAGCGCGCCCTCCGTCTCTTGCATGCCCGCCGTCATCGGCGGGGGGGGGGGGGGTCCCTTCACTAGCCGACCTCGACGCCCTCAAGGTAACTATAAGCGTCTGCAACTCAAACGAGGACTTCATCGCCTTGCCTTTTTTAGTGGAATCTCTCTGATGCCGTACATGCATATATATATATCTCTTTCGCAGGAGGACACTCCATGCATTCTATTACAAGTCGTGCACGGCGAGTTGAAGGATGTTGCCAAAGGTAAAATCATTCGACCACAAAATCGAATCATGCACAATATGCAGATGGCACCGGAGATGCATAGGGTTCAAATCTCTCTCGTGATTTCGGGCTACGAGAGTGTTGAACCTCCCATTCAACCCCCCGGATACGATGAGGACGAGCCGGCAGTCCTCAGTGACTGTTTCAACCAAATATGCCTATGGCCGAAGAGCCAAATGCGTTTAATGACGGGGGAAAGGGGCACCACACCTAGGACAACACCGCTAGTCATTGTGTCGGCGCCACATGATCCCATCGGCGCAAAACAAGAAGACGATGATCTTTATGATGATATCAGCGCCGACCAGTTCATCAATACTTTGTATGATACTGATGACTTATTCATGCCTCCTGCGGAAGGAGCCTATCAGCATGACGAGGAAGCTCGCAGTCCAGCTAATCCTGCGGCGAAGCCTGCTTGCTCCACGCGTCTCTTCGCTGCTTCTCAGGACATATCTCCAGCAGCTTGCCTTCACCGAGCCTCAAGCAGATGCCACAAGGAGATCTATTCTGAGCCCGTCCACACTCCATAAGGCGGCCACTGAGAAGATAAAGGCCGGTGACTGCTCAAAATCAGAAAAGAAGAAGGGACGGAAAAGAAAGAAGAGCATCACTTCTAGTAGCCAACCTTCGATGCCGATCCGGGCTCAGGACGGGCCACCAAGACCCAAGGATCTCTCCTTTGAAATCCATGTGGCTGGTAGGGCGATGCTACCTAAGGACATGCTAGACCTTGCAACTTCGGATATGTAGAGTGTGCATCATAGTATTATGGCATTAGAGAAGATTCTTCTTCGAGAAGAGAATCCCTCGTACCCGGATTTCATGGCCAAGGTGCCACTCAACATGGGCTTCATCAACACTATCCCCGCGGATATGATAATCCTGCGATTTTCGGAGATCTTCAATTTGTACCATCTCAAGCGGCTGGACCATAGCCTTATCCGTTTGTTCTCGCTCAACCTTTCTATGAGTATCAGGAGAGATAAGACCCCGAGCGTCGCGATATTGGACCCCTTTTACATGCGTGAAAGAAATCGTGGCGGGGGACATCACAGACTTCATGCTACGGAACGCCGACAAGGATTGATTTCTTATGAACTACTCTCGCAAGAAAGTCATTCGCTCGCCTCTGTAGCATATATGCTTTCTTAGCTTTCCATTGTCCTCTTCCAACATTCCTTTTGGATTGTTTTAATTATGAAGTGAGGATCAAGACTGCGTGCTCATCTGCTTTTCACCGCAACACTCGCATGCCGTGTATTTAGACTCGGGGAGTGTGAAGAAGAAAGATTACAAGTATATCATAAGAGTTTTGGATGATGCTCTCGTCGGCTACATAAAAGCCGGAGGCAATATCATGAAGCACAAGTTCATTTAAAATCAGCCTGGCGTGAACGTGTTCAACCACGTAACACAGTTCCCGTGCGTCAAGCAGCCGACTGGCAGTGTGAGGGATGCGTACTACGCCCTTCATCACATGAGGGCGATTGTACAGGAACAACGCAACCTTACGCTGCCAAGTCATCTCAGAGCGTGGGCCGAAAGGAAGGCGGAAATCGCCGATGCAAATATGAAGGAGGAGTTCTTTCACATCCAAGCGCAGATGGAGACTATCATCCGTCATGAAGTACAAATGAGGGGGTCGATCTTCCACTCGAACATTGCACCATCCAATGGGGAGATAGAAGTCCTCCTAAAGGCCCTGCGTGACACAAGGCCTTTCATGATGAAAGAAGGATGTCGCCCATTCCCCAAGCCGAGTCAGAACAATTGAATGTACTCTTTGTGTAATTTGGATGTAATTTGGATGTACTCTTTGTGTAGTAGATGGTAGTGTCAAATACTCTTGGTGCTCTTTGTGTATAAGAATAGATGCTAGATTTCTTTGTTCTCCTTTGGTATGATTCATATGCATGTGACCTCTAAAGCTTTGTTTTGTGCAGGTTGAAGAGCAAACAAGATATGATGACGAAAGTAGCTTTTGGTTTTCAATAATTGTTGGACTCATTGTAATTTTGTGATGGATGTAATATTGTGAATCTTGTTGGCGATCTAAACCTTTGTAAATCTTTGTAATGAAAATTATAATGCAATTATTTTGTATCAATAATTGTTGGCGTCATTGCTATATTGTATTTTCCATTTCTGTAATATAATAAAAATATCTGTAATGCTTTTATTCTTTTCTGTAATTTTTTTTTTCTGTAATTCTTTAGTGGCGCATTTGTCAGGGTTTAGTGGCGCACTGTGAATGCGCCACCCCTAAGGCCCTTAGGTGTGGCGCATACCAGAATGCGCCACCCCTAAGAGCTTAGAGGTGGCGCATTCTGAGATGCGCCACGCCTAAGGGCCTTAGGGGTGGCGCATCCAGAATGCGCCACCGCTAAGCCCTTATTAGTGGCTTGTAGTTAGTGGCGCATCCCTAATGCGCCACTAAACACAAAAAAGGGCGCCACTAAAAGGGCATTCCCTAGTAGTGAGTTCAGGACTAGTCAAGCCAAAGCTGGCACTTCTGCAGTGAAACACCACCTCCCTTTACCTTGATACATGTGCATGAGTAGTATAGCTCCTACGTAAGTCTTGCTGAGTACGACTTTGTACTCACGTTTTCTTACTCTATGTTTTAGATGAACCCACTGACCCCGAAGGTGGATTCTTCCTGGAGCTCGACGACTGAAGCCAAGCTAGTGTAGTCACAGTCAGACGACTGGTCCCTCGTGGAAGCGCTTGTTTATAAATAAGGCTTCTCTAAGCCATTTGTTAAACTTGTCTGTACTCAGACCTACTTTGCTTCCGCATGTTTGATGTAATGTTGGATCACGGACTTGTGATCTCTGTGTGCACTCTGTAAGAGTTATCAATAAAGTTGTAAACTTTGTAGAGAATTGCAATGATACCTGTTGTTCATACTAGACATGTGGGGTGCGTGTATGATTATAACATCCATGTCTTAGTATGGGTTTTCGAGACCTTAGTTGTGATATGGCTGGCGGTATTTTATACACCAAGTGGCCCTTAGATGTGCGCAGCTTGGGGCATCGCGATGCGACTACTCGTGACTCTGTGACGTGCACACTTTGATGTATGATCGAGCCCGCCCTAGACCCCGACTAAGTGATCGGGCTGGAGTAAGTCTATGTAAGTGTCATAATACAATCGAGAGTATGGTTGAGGCGACTTGTCTATGGATATGGGAGTTCACCACCCATATCATTTAGACTTGTGTGTGGACGATGAGGACCCATCTCAGTTGGTCATCTGGCCTGGATGGTATGCCCCTCACGTTCGATGCTTTCCGAGAACGTTCTTTGCTTGGCCTTGTCTGCTTAGACAAGTGGGTACGGTTCTCGGCTCTCCATATGATTGTGTTGTAGCGGGACTTGCATAAGCTAACCCCGGGTCCCGACATTTTAATACATATATGGGGCATCAGTCTTCATCACCAACAACAACCAAAAGACATAACATATATATAGCCGAGGGAGGTAGAGGCAGCGCGCAGGTGTAGCCAAGTTGAGGCAGAGGCAGCGCGCAGGTGCAGCCAAGTATAGCGCATCCCGGTCGGTACTTCTTTGACATCTTAAGGAAGAGGAGAAGGTCGCTGGATGAAGAAGGGAACATGGCCCCACATGTGCCTTCTTTGCCAGGTTCGCTCATTTCCACTGGGATTTGGCAGCGCTCTTGAATGCATGATCAGCGCTCTCTGATTTATTTCTGTATTTTCCATTTGATTTGATTTTGAGCACCTCTTCGGACCTGAAACTTGAGCATATTTTCTTTCCATGCTCAAGATGCCCATGATTCCCTAGCCATTTCCAATGATCATCTCTTGATCTATCCTATCCAAACCACCATTTTATTCAAGCCATATATTACTTTTCCAACAAAAGGAATATTTCCTATTATTTGAGGATTGTGAACAAACCCCTATTGATCTTGCTTCATAAATCCCCAAATAATTCCCACCTAGCCTTGATGTTGTACCTTGCCAAATTATCCAAAAACATTGCATGGCCCAAGTGGATTTTTCTTCTAGAAAAATTCATTTCTCTGTGGGGGTAGATTGGAGCTTTGTGAAGGGAGTGCCATTTCTCTTGATCTAGTGCTGGAGAAACTTTTTGTGCAAACTCTTGTAATCATATTATTGGCCTACACCCAAATTCCACCATCATTTGCCTAGCCAAACTCCCACAATAAATTCCCAAAGTTTGGATGCAGCAAGGGGGCATTGTGAAGAAAGTGCAAGCTAGGGGATCCCATTTGCCTTGAAACTATTTGTCCATGAGCCTCCACCCAATTGACTCCAATAAACCCAATTATAGCCAAATCCAACTACCCAAGTGAGTGCATCATCAACTGTAAGATTCTGGTTAGCAGGACACCTTATGAGGCAAGTGCTATCTAGGCTTATCCAATGGCCATGAAATTTTACACACATGTGCACACATACAAATAACCACACCACGCCAATTTTCAACCAATTCCATAAAACGTATGAGATGCTATCTTCAACTTTGCATTTCTGATCCAATTGGACATTTGCAAAGGAAGTACTAGATATCTTGCTCCATTTGAGGTGAAACTTGGTACATCTACTCACCCTGGTGTATGATTATCCTCCGCCAAAAACCATGCTTAGGGGAGAAATGTGCTAGCCACACTACAGTACAAACACCTTCGTCCTCCATAGCACATTTGCAAAGGAAGTGCCATGTGCCTTGATCCATTTGATCCCAAACTCCACAGAGCTTTAGTCCTTTGCACCCCAAAGTCATATGACAACCTGGCACCACCCCAACCCCCACCATGTGATCTCTGTTTCTTGTCCAAGTTTGTTGTATCCACCTTTGCATTGAGCATAAGCTCACCATAGACCTCCCCTTATCCATCCAAGCATATCACTGTGATCAGCATCCAAAGGACTACAGGCTGGACAAAGTTCGCCACACGAAAGCTTATCCAAATCACCAGTGCCCTTGGTGGCCATGCTCTTGGCCGCACATGGCGTGCTCTAGGCGCGCTCTGCGCGTGCCCTGGTCACGTCGCCCTCGCGCTGCAGTGCCCCCGTCGTCTAGCTCATGTCTCGCCGCGCCGCCCGGCTTTCCGACGCATGTGTACCTCCCTAGCTCCCTAGAAGCCTCCGAGCTCGCCAGCTCACCCCACGCCATGACCGCTCTGTGTGTCATATTCGGCCACGGGCATCTCGCCCCGGCTATATAAATGGCGCATCCCCAAGCCTCCCAGAGCACTTCAGTGGCCTCCCACATCTCCCATCTCTCTCCTAGCTCGAGAAATCGAGCCCAGCTGCTCTAGTTCCCCCCCCCCACGGCCGCCACGGTCGCCGCCGGCCTCCTCTCAAATCTGAGAGGACCGAGCCCTCCCTCTCCTCCTAGCCGCACCGGCGCTCCACCTAGCCACCCCCCTGAGCCCGCACCGCCTCCCCGTTCACCGGAGCCCCTGCCCTGCCATGCCTCGGTGGCCTCTGTCCTCCATGGCCAGTGGGGGGAGGGGTAGCGAGGCCGACCGCCCCCGTTTCCCTGCTGGCACCGGCGAGTGAGCCCTGGCGACCCGCACCCCATGCGCCCTACGCAGACGGCCACCGGGCCTCCCCTCGCTGGCGCCCTGCGTGGCTGTGGCCTCCCCTGTTTCCGCGTCGGGAGGTTAAAGAAGGGAAGAAGAGGAGGAGAGAAAAGAAGAGTTGACCGGCGGGCCCCGCCCATCAGCCACATAGGCCCCGGGCCCGTTTTTTTTATAGTGAAGGCGCCTTTTGAACCAATGCGTTTTCCCTGCTAGAAAACACATTTCCATCTGCTTTCGCCCAGAATGCGCTTTCGCTTCTGGAAAACGTATTCCTTGCTTCATCGACTCAAAATGAACTTTCATTCCTTCGAAAGCGTCTTTCCAGATCTGTGCATTCTGTCTCAGCCACTAGGGACCCTGATGCAAATCCATATTTGCAGAATAGCCCCTGATCTCTTCCCCCTGATATCTACGCAACCGTAACTCCGAATGAGGTGATTCTTTTTGTGTTGGTTTTGTCTCGAACTCCTCTTCATTTTGGAATTGGTTTCATGACATGTCTTGTTGTTGTTATTTTATTGTCAAATAAAAGTGGTGTTTGACCTTTTTCTCCGTGCCTTTTCCATAATATGTTTTTCAGGGTTTGCTTGTGTTGAACATCCGGAGGTTCTGCACACCTCATTGGAGAATGCAAGCCACATCTTGTTTTGCAACTTCATAAAGATTTGACGTGCTTTAAAAATGCTTTAACATTTGGTGATACAGCATTCTTGATATGCCTTGATCATGTTGCAATTGTGCTATGTTTTAATCACAGTATTACTATGTTATATCCATGATATGTTTGAAACCGTGATGATCATGACTTGCCTTTATTATTATATGTTCATGCTTTGATCAAGTTATCTATTCTATGCTTGTATGTATCGTAATCTCCCGCCGTGCTCATGATAATTCTATATGTTAATATCTCGTTCATCATTTTAACCTGGATAATCTAATCACATAAACATGCTTTGAATCATAATGTGACTATAACTGTATCTTGGCTTGTTCCACTAATGCTGATATGAAGTGAATTTATATACTCATGTTGCACCTGATACTTGGTATGTATGATGTTGGAGACATGCTTGGGACAAGTTGATCAGGTGCCACCCAACTGGACTTAGTAGTACAACCACATTCGCATGTATGGGAAGGCCTTGGATCGGTCTATCGGTGGGTTATCTTATGCTTATCACCAAGGTGGGAAGGCTACGCGCGCGCAGTTACCCTGATCAGGTAAGAGGCGATAGTCTTGAGAGGCGGTTATATTATTGGGCCCGTCCCCGATTGGGACAAATTTTATGGACCATGCGATGGTCGGTTGCCATGTGATGGCAGGTGTATCTAGAGGACACGGGGCTACCCAAGGCATGACTTGCGAAGTATGTCGGGTGATACGGTAAGGGAGACACGCGGTAGGACGGTTTCGTTGGAGAAGTCCTAGTCCACTCCTATGGTACGAGTTCCGAGGTTCCTGTGGGACAAGTTCCAAGGTACTGGATGGAGGAAGAGCTCCATAGTGTGGGTAAAGTGCACAAACTCTGCAGAGTCACACAAATCTATTCGAATAGCCGAGTCCACGGTATTGGACACAGTTCACAGTAGGTCACACCATGAAATAAAGATGAGTTCGGTGAAATGGTTGGTGATCATGCGATGATCGGATCAGTTGAGTGGTTACAGGAGGGCACATAACCCGTTGCAGGATCGTGCCACGATCCATATAAGTTGGTGACCATGTGGTGGCCGGTGCTTGAGTTTGTAAGGACTCCGAGGTAAGCCACATGATCATGTGATGATCATGTGGAGTTGTGTGCATTAGGTTTAATGTTGGTATGATGCTTGATGATTATCTGTTTGCATGATGTTGGTGATCAAATGGTTAATTCACTAATATACTCAAACCTGCTAATGCCATGTTATTGTTTTGCCTTGGTGCTTTGGTTGTTGTGAGTGTAACATCCCAAATTTTTCCAAATTTTGGAATGTTAATAAATAATATAATATTGATTGACTTGTTTGAATTTTAGAGTAAATAAAATCTTTTCTTTTCAGTTTTTGTTTAAACCTTTACAAACCATTTAATAAATTTTGGATAATCATTTATCCAATAATAAAAATCTTGGTTGTGAAGTTTATTCAAAATTCGAAGAATGATTTTCTTTCTTTTGTCTTTTTGAAACTTGGTAGGAACCAGAATTAAATATTTTAGAGTGAGAATAAAATGACTTTCTCAAATTTATGATGGTCCCATACTCATTCTCGAATTTTTATTTGAAATTGGAGTTTAATTGATATTGACGTTTAAGAGATATTTAAATATTTCCAATAATTTATTTAAGAAAATGAGAGGAGATAATATGACTTCTCCCAAAATAGTATTGGAAATGTTTAATAAATGCTCATTTGAACACTTGATTATTTTATTTTATTTTATTTTATTAATCATTTTGGGTGTTTATAAAACCCTACAAAACTAATTGATGGAATTTATTAATGCTTTAAATGATTTTTTTGGTTAAAAAACTATTTATAAAATTATTCACAGAGGGTAATATTTTTCTAGACTAAATATATTTTATTTGGTCTATATTAATTTATAATTTAGTTGGGAGTTATTATTTCAGAATTAAATAAACAACGTAAATCCTAGGTCACCAGGGCCGAGCCCAAGTTCTTTTTTTTTCTCTAGCTGTCTTCTCTTCTTTTTGTGTTGGGCCTAATTTCTCCACTAAGGCCCATCTCAACGGTCATCTTCTTCCTCTCGTTCCTTGTTTGTACGTGAACATGCATAGAACAGCCATGACAACTGAAGCTTTTTCTCCTCTCCTCCCATCTATTCCTTTGACCAATTCACTTCAGAACCTACATGAAAATTGTGTCCAAGTTAATGAGGAATCCATTCAGAGAAACAAACACACATTTTAATGCTTTAAATGTCCAGAAATTTCTCCACGAATGCCATTATAACCTTCCAATTTTTTTGTATGGATCTCCATGTATGGACCTCCCTAGAACCTATAAATAGGACCATGTGCAAGCCTCACAGTACTCAGCCAGCTCCTGCAAAACCCCTCTCCAATCCTCTCCGTGCTGCAAAAAATTCCTCGCCGAAGTTTGGCCTTGCCATCGACGTTCGTCGTAGATCCCGAGCCCTACGAGGTGACCACGAGCCTTATTCTTTCCCTTGACCTATATTTTGACTTTGCTTATCTGTTGGACATAAGTTAGCACCCGTTTGCCAAGCCGGAGGGCGCTGTTCGCGAAGAGGTGAACCACCGGTGCTCTGATCAACTCCGGCGACACTTCATGGCTATCCAAGGTCGATCATGGAGCTATAACCTTGTCAATCGAGTCTCCCATGTCATCCTCTACCCCGTTCTGCTGTTTGTTGACGTCGGAGACCTTTTTTTCAAAATTCCGATGAACTCTCCGGTGAGCTCTCTTCCGTCTATTTTTTTTCTGTTAAAAAAAGAATAGGTAACAGCCAATTAGAATTCGCAATGTGGCATCTCATTATTAAATCCCGTAATTCATTTTCAGAAAAATGCCCAAATTTCAAAAATTCATATCTTTTAGCCCGTAAATCGGATTTTGATAAATTTTATATCCTCGGATTCCTTGGAACATGTAGTTTAGTATGGTACAATAATATTTCACTTTTTACAATATTAAAATTTACTCAAATTTAACATGTGAATTTGAGTATATTTGATATACCCCTTATTCTATAAATTATTTTGGAATTATTTTCTTCATCAAATTTGATCCTTAAAATCAAATCTTTCTGTTTGGACATTTTTCACATTCTTTCCAGCATATTAATAATCTATTTTTTATCTCAAACCTTTGACTTAGCATCCATTTAGTTATAACTCTTTCTTTTATACATTTGGCTAAAAAAATCAATCTTCTCAAGAAGATCATCACGATTCGATCGGATATTTTTTAATCCAATCCAAGAATGAATTTCCTATTCAAATATTCTTATGGAAAAATAATTTGGGTTTGACATACTCATAATCCGTTTGAACTTATACTCAGTGCTTCAATCCTAACTTGTATCAATTTGATCCAATCCCCGAAATATGATTTGCATCATATTTCCATCCAAGCCAACATGATCCTATCTCAACCTAGCCCTGCCATAGTAATTGGATTATCAATAGTAAAAACTAAATATTTATGTTGTTATTTGTATCTTTTTTTGGATCTTCCCTTTGGATTGTGTTGTTTGTTGAAGTGTTCCTATTTTATCGTTAGATATATTATAACGAGAAGGTGAAATGACTACGAGTAGAATATTTCATCGTCAAGATCCAGGCAAGTTACTCTTTTGATCATGCTCCAGTATTACCTATATTTTTTCCTATGCATTGTAGTCCAACTTAAATATTATGCATTGATAGGATTATATATTATGCTATGCTATTACACCCAGTAGTTCATTGAGGTAGGTCCGAATCTTATATCATTGTCGCCACCGTATAGAATTATACTTCTTTGCTAAGTAGATGTGGATTGGGAAGTGATCCATTATGAGGTATGAGTGACTAAGTAGTAAACAGGACCAAGTTAAACTTAATGAACCACCTGGGTAGAATGGTTGGGGCACTCTGGAGGAACCAGTGAATTTGCCTGAGTGACCTGAATATGTCCAGTAATCACTACGGAATGCCACCCAGGCTTAAAGGGATCAATCATATTTTTCATAACTAGAAGCTTACGTGTGCAGCCACAAGCTATTATGGGCTCTTGCTTGGTTGATTAGTTGTAGTGACTCTTACTAGGTGGTGCTACGGACGTAGTTATGAGTAGGTGGGATGGGCACCGCCAGAGTGAGGGAAACTCTTCTAAAAGACCATGTCTCGACCTTCCGGTTCTCATACAATGTGAAGTGTGATGAACTACAAAGGAGGTGGTCGAGTCTTGTGGGGAAAAGTGCACAAACCTCTGCATAGTGTACAAACTGATCATGATTAGCCGTGTCCACGGCTTCGGATGACTTTGAGCATCTAGAAGTGGAAATGTTGACGGATCTCGTCATATTTAATTAATCAATTGGGTTTAATCAACTTTGGAAATAGATTGAATTGGAGAAACCAACTCAATCATATTATGAGCTTTGAAGTACTATTATGATACTCTTTGAGTAGGACTAAATCACCTCTATGCAAACTGAAACTCTTAGAGCTTTTCCACCAGCCAAATTGCATGCAGAAGATAGGTCTGTTATATATTCTTTTGGGAATAACTTGCCATACATTCAAATTACTGACCCATTTTGGGCTGTAGCCTTCGGTGTTGCATGATTTTATACGACGACTAAGTAATGCGATGTAGGGTTACGATGTCTACACTTAACTTTGCCGTTGGTGTTGATGGGACTCCACTTATGTATTGTTTGTTTCCGCGGTGTATTTTAGCCAAAGGCTATAAGGTAATAAATACCATGTTTTTATGTTACTTTTTGACATGTAATTCATGGTATTTCATCGAGTACTATGTGTGCTAGCATACTGATCCAGGGATAGTACAGAAGCACAGTAGACTTGGTTCCTTTTGGGACCGGGTCGGTACAAGATGGTATCAGAGCACATGTTGACTGTAGGTCGTGGCCCTAGGAACTGGAAAGCCATAGGAAATTCTATTGCTAAAAAATATTATTTTGAAAGAAAAAAAGAACCATTACTTCTCATATTTTCTAAGTTTTACCAAACACTCCCTCTTACCCCTAACAAGTTAGACTATACCCATCCTACTTTGACTACTGAGAAGGATTGTGTTATGTCTCTTCGGGAAGGACAAGATATTGGACAAACCAAGACCATTTCGGAGAACAAATGTTTTCAACGTGCATTAGAAGTATGGAAGTGTGGAACAACTAAAGAATTTGAAGACTCTGAAGATCCCAAGATTACTCAAGACCCATAGAAGAACTGGATATATCCAAGACTAAGATGCTTTTGAAGAAGTTAAGGAATATCTTACATAATACCAATAGAATCCAAGCCCACCATGAGAGTTGTGAAATGAACGAAAGAGTGCGAGGAGAGTTCCCGATCATGAGAGCTCATGTGGATGAAGGTACCATAGGAATTTTTTGAATGAATTTATGAGTGATATGTGGAGTTTTCTCGGAGTTTTCGCTATTTATTTAATGATTGGTGTCATTTCAATTGTTAAATTTAAATATGTGTTTTTAGGATACGTATTCCGTAGGTTTTATTATTAATACAACCTTGAGAGGTGTCAGCAACGAATGATGTATAAGAAGACCATCACACCGATGAAACTACTTCTATCAAAGACTTTCAAGAACCGAAGGGAATGAAGACTTTCTGACGAAAACGTTCTAAACGAGTCTATTATGTATGTTAGTTGTTTGATGATTGTTAGGTAGATATCTATCTTCCCTTCTCTCTAAAAATCTTTCTCATTTGTGACCAACCTTAAATCCCATCGATGGACATTAATATTTTGATGAGACTAGTGACCCATTCAAGGTAGAAGAGTGGATTCAGAATATAGAAGGGACAAGAATTGCCCATTTGCACGGAGAACACAATTGCTGAAGACGGAAGTTCCCTATTCTATGGATGCAAGTGTTAGCACAAACCATGTAGGATCATCGCCACCCAAAAACATTTTATTAGTTTTGCAGCTGAAGACCTCTTTAAGAGGACTGAGAAAGACTGAGTGTTAGAATACAAGATTCATCTATCTGCATATGAAGTAATAATTTGAGTACGGGATGGATTGGCCCCCATACCGGAGACTCTTATTGTAAACTTTTGTATTTTGGATTGGTAAATCAGAGAGCCAAAAATAAACCTTAGTAGACCGTCGATGCGACAAGCCTAAAACCATTGAGTGGTAAGACGCATTACCCTTGTAGATAGGCATCATGCCTAACATAGGTTGTACGGTGAGAAGAAACATGAAGATTTTAAAGAAGCCTCATTTGGAAGTTATTTTGACCACCATGAGCATCTCGATGGTTAGTTTTGGAACCCATGTATTTTTAGCAATACTTGTTCATTGGGGAGATGAATATTCTTATCTGTGGATGCTTGATGAAGAACCATCATGGAATGAAGAATTTTGGAGACCATATAAGATTTATTCTAAGGGTGGTAGTTCCCTAACACACTGGTGCGGTAAATGATGCGAACCACACCCTGGTTAAGGTTCAGAACTGGTGCCAAAAGCCACGAGCCCAGGATATGATTTAAGTAACGGAAGCATATGGAATTGTATCGTTTGAAGACAACCCGCAGGCGAGAAGTGAAGATAAACTGCAAGCCTCATAATGTTATGACAAGATCATGGGGAAGTAACCCAAGAATCCTCGACCCTAAGCCATTTCTTTCTAGCCTTTGCAAATCTGGAGGACGAGATTTATTTCAAGGGTGGTAGTTTGTAACATCCCAAAATTTTCCAAATTTTGGAATGTTAATAAATAATATAATATTGGTTGACTTGTTTGAATTTTAGAGTAAATAATAACTTTTCTTTTGATTTTTTGTTTAAACCTTTACAAACCATTTAATAAATTTTGGATAATCATTTATCCAATAATAAAAATCTTGGTTGTGAAGTTTATTCAAAATTTGAAGAATGATTTTCTTTCTCTTGACTTTTTGAAACTTGGTAGGAACCACAATTAATATTTTAGAGTGAGAATAAAATGACATTCTCAAATTTATTGTGGTCCCATACTAATTCTCGAATTTTATTTGAAATTGGACTTTAATTGATATTGACGTTTAAGAGATATTTAAATATTTCCAATAATTTATTTAAGAAAATGGGAGCAGATAATATGACTTCTCCCAAAACAGTATTGGAAATGTTTAATAAATGCTCATTTGAACAATTGATTATTTTATTTTATTTTATTAATCATTTTGGGTGTTTATAAAACCCTACAAAACTAATTTATGGAATTTATTAATGCTTTAAATGATTTTTTTGGTTAAAAAACTATTTATAAAATTATTCACAAAGGGTAATATTTTTCTAGACTATATATATTTTATTTGGTCACCTGGGCCGAGCCCAAGTTCTTTTTTTTCTCTAGCTGTCTTCTCTTCTTTTTGTGTTGGGCCTAATTTCTCCACTAAGGCCCATCTCAACGGTCATCTTCTTCCTCTCGTTCCTCGTTTGTACGTGAACACGTACACAACAGCCATGGCAACTGAAGCTTTTCCTCCACTCCTCCCATCTATTCCTTTGACCAATTCACTTCAGAACCTACACGAAAATTGTGTCCAAGTTCATGAGGAATCCATTCAGAGAAACAAACACACATTTTAATGCTCTAAATGTCCAGAAATTTCTCCACGAACGCCATTAAAACCTTCCAATTTTTTTGTATGAATCTTCATGTATGGACCTCCCTAGCACCTATAAATAGGACCATGTGCAAGCCTCACAGTGCTCAGCCAGCTCCTGCAAGACCCCTCTCCAATTCTCTCCGTGCTGCAAGAAATTCCTCGCCGAAGTTTGGCCTTGCCGTCGACGTTCATCGTAGATCCCGAGCCCTACGAGGTGACCACGAGCCTTATTCTTTCGCTTGATCTATATTTTGATTTTGCTCATCTGTTTGACATAAGTTAGCACCCGTTTGCCCAGCCGGAGCGCGCCGTTCGCGAAGCGGTGAACCACCGGTGCTCTGATCAACTCCGGCGACACTTCATGGCTATCCAAGGTCGATCATGGAGCTATGACCTTGTCAATCGGGTTGCCCATGTCATCCTCTACCCCGTTCTGCTGTTCGTTGACGCCGACGACCTTATTTTCAAAATTCCAGCGAACTCTCCGGTGAGCTCTCTTCCCTCTATTTTTTTTCTGTTAAAAAAAACGAATAGCTAACAGCCAATTAGAATTCTCCATGTGGCATCTCATTATTAAATCCTGTAATTCATTTTCAGAAAAATGCCCAAATTTCAAAAATACATATCTTTTAGCCCGTAAATCGGATTTCGATAAATTTATATCCCCGGATTCCTTGAAACATGTAGTTTAATATGGTACAGTAATATTTCACTTTTGACAATATTAAAATTTACTCAAATTTAATATGTGAATTTGAGTATATTTGATATACCCCTTATTCTATAAATTATTTTCTTCATCAAATTTGATCCTTAAAATCAAATCTTTCTATTTGGACATTTTTCACATTCTTTAAAGCATATTAATAATCTATTTTTTACCTCAAACCTTTGACTTAGCTTCCATTTAGTTATATCTCTTTCTTTTATACATTTGGCTAAAGAAATCAATCTTCTCAACAAGATCATCACGATTCCTATCGGATATTTTTGAATCCCATCCAAGAATGAATTTCCTATTCAAATATTCCTATGGACAAATCAATGTAGTTTGACATACTCACAATCCGTTTGAACTTATACTCAGTGCTTCAATCCTAACTTGTATCAATTCGATCCAATCCTTGAAATATGATTTGCATCATATTTCCATCCAAGCCAACATGATCCTATCTCAACCTAGCCCTGCCATAGTAATTGGTTTATTAATAGTAACAACTAAATATTTATGTTGTTAATTGTATCTTTGTTTGGATCTTTTCTTTGGATTGTGGTTTGTGTTGAAGTGTTTCTATTTTATCGTTAGATAGATTGTAACGAGAAGGTGAAATGACTAAGAGTAGAATATTTCATCGTCAAGATCCAGGCAAGTTACTCTTTTGATCATTCTCCGGTATTACCTATATTTTTTCCTATGCATTGTAGTCCAACTTAAATATTATGCATTGATAGGATTATATATTATGCTATGCTATTACACCCAGTAGTTCATTGAGGTAGGTCCGAACCTTATATCATTGTCGCCACCGTGTAGAATTATACTGCTAAGTAGACGTGGATTGGGAAGTGATCCATTATGAGGTATGAGTGACTAAGTAGTAAACAGGACCAAGTTAAACTTAATGAACCACCTGGGTGGAATGGTTGGGGGCACTCTGGAGGAACCAGTGGATTTGCCTGAGTGACCTGGAGATGGCCAGTAATCACTGCGGCATGCCACCAAGGCTTAAAGGGATCAATCATATTTTTCATAACTAGAATCTTATGTGTGCAGCCACAGGCTATTATGGGCTCTTTCTTGGTTGATTAGTTGTAGTGACTCTTACTAGGTGGTTCTACGAACATAGTTATGAGTAGGTGGGATGGGCACCGCCAGAGTGTGGGAAACTCTTCTAAAAGACCATGTCTCGACCTTCCGGTTCTCATACAATGTGAAGTGTGATGAACTACAAAGGAGGTGGTCGAGTCTTGTGGGGAAAAGTGCACAAACCTCTGTAGAGTGTACAACCTGATCATGATTAGGCGTGTCCACGGTTACGGACGACTTTGACCATCTAGAAGTGGAAATGTTGACGGATCTCATCATATTTAATTCATCAATTGGGTTTAATCAACTTTGGAAATAGATTGACTTGGAGAAACCAACTCAATCATATTATGAGCTTTTCAGTAGTTTATGATACTCTTTGAGTAGGACTAAATCAGCTTTATGCAAACTGAAACTCTTAGAGCTTTTCCACCAGCCAAATTGCATGTAGAAGATAGGTCTGTTATATATTCTTCTGGGAGTAACTTGTCGTCCATTCAAAGTACTGACCCATTTTGGGTTGTAACCTTTGGTGTTGCAGGATTTTATACGACGAGTAATTTATGCGATGTAGGTTACTATGTCTACACTCAACTTTGCCGTTGGTGTTGATGGGACTTTACTTATGTATTGTTTGTTTCCGCGGTGTATTTTAGCCAAAGGCTATAAGGTAATAAATACCAAGTTTTTACGTTACTTTTTGACATGTGATTCATGTTATTTCATCGAGTACTGTGTGTGCTAGCATACTGATCCAGGGATAGTACATAAGCACAGTAGACTTGGTTCCTTTTGGGACCGGGTCGTCACAGTGAGCTTGCAAGTACATTCGATGTACTGACCTGGCGTGTCATGCAAATTTTCAGGCCATGCTTTGGATGTGTAGGAAGACGTTCCTGGTGTTTGCGAGCTAGGAGTGTCCCAGCCAGTGTACCTATGGAGTGCAGTTCATCGCCGTCGCCGTGATTCCGCTGCCGAGTTTTATTCCTCTGATAGAGAGCTAGTCTGCTTATTGATGCAGATCCATGGCAAGATTGAGGAGCAAGCTTGTTCTTCGTCTCGCTCTTCCAGCGTTGTAATAAACCCCTTGTACCCGTATATTTGTTAATAGAAAGTTGTTGTCGGGACCCGGAATAGGCGTATGTAATTCCAGTCACGATGCAATTACATGGAGAGCTGAGAGCCGTACCCACTTGTCTAAGAAGACAAGGCCAAGCACAGAACACTCACGGAAAGCATCGAACGTGAGGGGCATCCCATCCAGGCCGGATGATAACCTGAGATGGGTCCTCATCATTCGCTCACAAGTCTAAATGCTTATGGGTGGTGAAAGCCATACTCATAGACAAGTCGCCTCAACCATATTATCGATTGAATCCTAACTCTTACATAGACTTACTCCAGCCCGATCACTTAGTCGGGGTCTTGGGCGGGCTCGATCATACAACAAAGTGTGCACGTGACAGAGTCACGAGCAATCGCATCGTTATGACCCAAGCCACGCACATCTAAGGGCCACTTGGTGTATAAAAGACCGCCAGCCAGATCACAACGAAGGTCTCGAAAACCCATACTAAGACATGCATGTAATAAACATACACGCAACACACATGCCTAGTATGAACAGCAGGTATCATCACATAACTCTACAAAGTGTATATTTATTGACTTACACCTAGAGCATACAAAGATCACATGTCTATGATCAACATTACATGATACACCGGAAGCAAATTAGGTCTGAGTACAGACAAGTTTAACAAATGGCTTAGAGAAGCCTTGTAAACATACATGCCCTTCCACGAGGGACCAGACTGCTGTTTGGAACTATACTAGCTTAGTCAACGTCGAGCTTCAGGTCGGTGGATCCATCGGGTCTGGGTTTCCATCTAAAACATAGAATAAGAAAACGTGAGTACAATGTCGTACTCAGCAAGACTTACATCAGAACTACACTACTCATGCTCAAGTTTCAAGGTAAAGGAGGTGGGGTTTAACATGCAGAAATGCCAGCTTTGACTTGGCTTGTCCTGAACTACAAGTACCAGACTTGAGGTAAGAAGCGTACACGGGTCCACTACCAAGTCTCCAACCAATACACCACTATGGTTACTTCCTCGAATTCCCCGCGAGCACACCATAGCACTCACGCTTATCTTGCGAGTTTTAGAAGTATCCATTCAAGTTGTCTAATAATCAGGTACAGGTTCCAAGCAGTCCATGACCGCGGACGCGGCTATTCGAATAGTTTTGTTTACCTTGCAAGGGTGTAAACTACACACACATGACCATCGGTTACCGCCTTTTGCTACTATCGGGACCCGGGGTTTTCTTATGTAATTCCAGTCACAACTCAATCATATGGAGAGCCGAGAGTCGTACCCACTTGTCTAAGCAGACAAGGCCAAGCACAGAACACTCTCGGAAAGCATCGAACGTGAGGGGCATCCCATCCAGGCCGGATGATCAACTGAGATGGGTCCTCATCGCCCGCTCACAAGTCGAAATGATTATGGGTGGTGAAATCCCATACTCATAGACAAGTCGCCTCAACCATATTATCGATTGAATTATAACACGTACATAAATAGACTCCATCCCGATCACCTAGTCGGGATCTCGGGCGGGCTCAATCATACAACAAAGTGTTCCACGTGAAAGAGTCACGAGCAATCGCATCGCGATGCCCCAAGCTGCACACATCTAAGGGCCACTTGGTGTATAAAAGACCACCGGCGAGAGCACAACTAAGGTATCGAACCCCACACATGACATGCACGATATAAACATACACGCAACATGCATGCCAAGTGTATAACAGCAGGTAACACAACATGAACTCTACAAACTTATAGTTTATTGCATCTGCTAAACAGAGCAGATATAGTAGTGTTACAAGCAGAGATCACATGACTGTGATCCAACAGTACATCAAGCAACAATGGAAGCAAATTATGTCTTAGTAAAGACAAGGTTAACAAATGGCTTAAGAAGCCTTTAAGAAAACACAACGACCCTCCATAGGGACCAGGCTGCTGTCTGGGACTACATTACTTCGTCGACGTCGAGCTTGAGGGGGAGGCCACCATCAGGTTCAGTGGTCTCGTCTCTAAAACATAGAATAAGAAAACGTGAGTACAAAGTGGGGTTGTAATGCAAGTGGGGTTGTAATGCAGAAATCTTTGACTTGGCTATCCTGTACTACGACTACATAGAGTTGACATGAGAGGCGCACACGAGTCCATCTAATCTTGATCGCCACATCAATACACCACCATGAATCCTTCCTCGACTTCCCCACGAGGAAGCAACCCAAAGCACTTACACTTATCTTGCGATTTTTAGAGTATCCATTTGTGTTGTCTAATAATCAAGTAAAGATCTCCAAGTAGTCCATAACATCGGACACGGCTATTCGAATAGTTCATTAACCCTGCAGGGGTGTACTTCTTCACATACGTAGCTACCACTTACCGCCTAGAACTCGTCACCTTCCAACGGTGTCGGCGAGGATAGTACCACGACACTTACCTCACGGATCCAACTCTAGTATGAAGTATGAACATTACATTGCAATGCACATTCAAGAAATGAAACATGGCATGGTACTGATGTGATCTAGGTTCAATTTGTCACATGTTAATTGAAGTTGATTTGAATAAGAAATTCAAATTCAAACTCCAAATGTTGTTCAAATTATCCCAAGTTGCATTTGCTAATGTTTGGATATGGTAAACCATGTTGGCATTGCAAAGATTTAATTTGAAATGAGTTAAACATTTATTTTGAATTATTCCAAATAACCCAAATAGCTAAATTCTACTGGTCCATCATCATAGATGTGTTTTTCATCTATGAAAATATGATATTTCGAATCCATGCATTTTTCTAATGATTTTTCATATATTACACTTTTGATTTGGAGTTATGGTTTAAAAGTTATTGAATTTCAAAGATTCAATAGTTTTCTGGAATTTTTCTTATTAAATTAAATGATTTAAGTTTTAATGCGTCATGCCTGCGTCATGCTGACGCAGGGGGGGGCTGACATGTGGGACCCCTTGGTCAGTGACCCAGGGGTTAATCCCCGTTTTCAAAAGCCTCTGGTTAATTAGAGGGGGGCCCTGGGTCGGCCATCCATCTCCGGCGAGGAATTGCACCGCCGCCGCTGCCCCTCCGGTCTCCTCGCCCCCTCCGACATGCTCAGGGTGACCTAGTCTCCCCTCCCCTCCTCCCCGTTCTTCTCCAGGACCCCCCTGTCGTCGCGTTCGTCTGGAGCCCCAGCTGCGGCCGCCGCGGGGCTGTTACCCGGCGTGCTCCCGTGCCAAGAGGTGTCCGGAGGGCCCCTCTCAAGTAGGCGCCGCCGCATCGAGTGCCGCCGTCGGCTAAACGCCGACCGGCCTGGTTAATTAGGGGGCTAACCCCCTGTTCATTTGACCCAAGGTCAATGACAGGTGGGCCCAGGGCCCCCCTCTAATTAACCAGAGGCTTTTCTAAAACGGGGATTAACCCCTGGGCCACTGACCAGTGGGCCCCGCAGGTCAGCTTGACCAGTCAACCCCTGACGTCATCATTGCTTCATGCTTGCTCAATAATCAATTTCTCTGTTTATTAAAATCTAGAAAATTATTAAATCTTTCAAATTGAATAACTTTTAAACCATAACTCCAAATCAAATACATAATATATGAAAAATCATCAGAAAAATGCAAGGATTCCAAATACCATATTTTCATAGATGAAAACACATCTATGATGATGGACCAGTAGCATTTAGCTATTTGGGTTATTTGGAATAATTCAAAATAAATGTTTAAATCATTTCAAATTAAATCTTTGCAATGCCAACCTTATCACATTAACATCAGAGGCATATCATACACATGACAACATGGTTTACCATATCCTAACATTAGCAAATGCAACTTAGGATAATTGGAACAACATTTGGAGTTTGAATTTGAATTTCTTATTCAAATCAACTTAAATTAACATGTGACAAATTGAACCTAGATCACATCAATACCATGCCATGATTCATTTCTTGAATGTGCATTGCAATGTGATGTTTACATTGTTGTTGTCTCGGTGTTTGTTTCTTCTCGATAGATCCATCGCCGGACGTAGTTCCTATTTTCTCCGAAGAGTGGCACCCCCGAGTCTCGACAATAAGGCAAGAAAACCCCGTTTGATCATGTCTATAAAAACCTAGTTTCCCTCTTGTTCTCTTATGCACGATTAGGTGATTCGCATGTTACCGTTCTACCGCTAGTTGAACCGATCCTTTGCATGACGTATCATTGCTGCCACAGTATTAAGCAAACCTCAACCTAGCAGATACAAGATTGTTTGTGTTCATCATGTGGCCCTTCATCCATGTTATGTTATGCCATGCTAGAGTTGTATGCAATGAAGATGATACATCTGGGTGATGTATCAGGATGGTAGTGAACACATGCAACAATGTGGTAATGTGTTGATGAATTCACCCTAATATAAGTGAACAATGAGAGGATGTGTAGGAGTACATAGTGGGTTGTCTCATTTACACTGCCCTAGGCCCCGAGTTCTTGTGTTGTGATCCAAGACATAGATTACTACCACATGTTGGGCTCATTGACCCCTCTCGACCTATTAACTCACCCCAACTATGGTCCATGATTCGCATAGATTAATTGTTCTTCTATTTGATTTCATAACGTAGCACGGTTTTAGGCAAGCGCAGCACCATCCGTTGAGGTGGGCTTGTCGGACCGTCCATACATCGTCTGGGTCCTGAACGGAAACCCCGGCCGGATTCCCGATTGGGTTACATACTCAGATAGGGGATCCCCTGGACTAGAGTTGGAGCCGTGAGGTAAGTGTCGTGGTACTATCCTCGCCGACACCGCTTGAAAGTGACGAGTTCTAGGAGGTAAGTGGTAGTTAAGTATGTGAAGAAGTACAACCCTGCACGGTTAATGAACTATTCGAATAGCCGTGTCCGCGGTTATGGACTACTTGGAGATCTTTACTTGATTATTAGACAAATCAAATGGACACTCTAAAAATCACAAGATAAGTGTGAGTGGTTTGGGTTGCTTCCTCGTGGGGAAGTCGAGGAAGGATCCATGGTGGTGTGTTGATGTGGCGATCAAGATTAGATGGACTCGTGTGCGCCTCTCATCTCAACTCTATGTAGTCGTAGTACAGGATAGCCATGTCAAAGCTTTATGCATTACAACCCCACTTGCCTTTACCTTGATAGCTGAGCATGAGTAGTATAGTTCTGACGTAATCTTGCTGAGTACGAATTTGTACTCACGTTTGCTTATTCTATGTTTTAGAGACGAGACCACTGAACCTGATGGTGGCCTCCCCCTCAAGCTCGACGTCGACGAAGTAATGTAGTCCCTGACAACAGCCTGGTCCCTTTGGAGGGTCGTTGTGTTTTCTTAAAGGCTTCTTAAGCCATTTGTTAACCTTGTCTTTACTAAGACATAATTTTCTTCCGTTGTTGCTTGATGTAATGTCGGATCACAGTCATGTGATCTCTGCTTGTAACACTACTATATCTGCTCTGTTTACCAGATGCAATAAACTATGAGTTTGTAGAGTTCATGTTGTGTTACCTTCTGTTATACACTTGGCATGCATGATGCGGTCTTTCATACACCAAGTGGCCCTGAGATGTGCGCATCTTGGGGCATCGCGATGCGATTGCTCGTGACTCTGTCACGTGGCACACTTTGTTGTATGATTGAGCCCGCCCCAGATCCCGACTAGGTGATCGGGCTGGAGTCTGTTTATGTACGTGTTATAATTCAATCGATAATATGGTTGAGGCGACTTGTCTATGAGTATGGGATTTCACCACCCATAATCATTTAGACTTGTGAGCGGGCGATGAGGACCCATCTCAGTTGATCATCCGGCCTGGAAGGGATGCCCCTCACGTTCGATGCTTTCCAAGAGTGTTATGTGCTTGGCCTTGTCTGCTTAGATAAGTGGGTACGACTCTCGGTTCTCCATATGATTGAGTTGTGACTGGAATTACATATGCAAACCCCGGGTCCCGACAAACTTGGTATCGAGTTGTCACAACCCAAGTTTAGGTATGTGCTAGGGTTCAAGTGCTCTTTGCATCATGTGAAAATTTCAAAAGAAATTAAAAAATGGTGAAAAGAAAAGCCCTAGAGAATTTAATTCAAAAGGCCAAATAAAAATTGCTTCCAAAAATTCCTCTGGTATTTTTGAAAAGTCTTATAAATATGCATGATCACATATAAAGTGAAGTGGGTCCAACCGCATGCACCAAGATTTGTCAAAAATTCCAAATAGGGCTTGGAAATTAAATAATACCCCTATTTGATTTGAAATTCAAATTATTTGAATTTCAAAAATCCCCAACTTTATAAGTGGCTAGCTATATGCATTACAACTCCACATAAAAGTTTTGGGCATTTTATAAAAATGTCTAGCTATATTTTCTAGCAAGGCAAAACAAATGGAAGAAAAGAAAAACAGAAGAATAAAGAAAAGAAGGCCTACCTGGGATCCGGCCCAACCTATCCCCACTGGCCCAGCACCACGGCCCAGCCCAGCCTGAGCCGCTATCGTCTTCCTCCCCTTCCCCCAAAGCTGCTCGCTGTCGAGCAGAGAGCGTGCAGCCGACGCCACCGCGACGACGAGGAGCATCCAGGCCTCCCCGATCCATCTAAGAACGCCACGGAGACGCCCTTGACGCCGTGTTTCTTTTCCCCCTCTCCCTGGTTTCCCTCCCGCTCTCCCTCGCCGATTTTTTCGTCGCCACCGAGAGCTCGCCGGAGCGCGATAACGCACTAGCGCGGCCATCGGGCGCCATAGCCCACAGGACCTTGTCCTTCAAGCGCAGCGACGAAGAATTCGTCTTCGAGCAGAATATGGCCAGCCTCCTTGCCCCGTAGACGCCGGAATTCTCACCGAGTCGCCGCCGGAGCCGCAAGCTTGCCATCGTCCATTCGCCGCTGACAGACCTCCCCCGGCCTCCCCGACCTCACCAGCGTGTTCGTTGTGAGTCTCCTGTTCTCCCAAGCTATCCCGAGCCTCGTCCCTCGTCCTCTTTCGTGGTCCACCATGAAGACCGAGCACGACGTCCGCCATGGCCGCCGTTGAGCTAGCCTCTGTGCTCCTCCGTCCTCACTGCTGAGCCCATAGCGTTCCTGGCACCTCCAGGAATGTAGCGCGTCAACCTCCGCACTCCTCGGTCCACTGCATCGCTGCGTCGCCGCCCGTGTGATTCCGGCCACCGCAAACCTCGACGCCGGCCTCACTCCGGTAATCCCTAGAGTCGACCGACTCGTCGAGGAGATGTGTGCGTGCATGTGACGCCCCCTGGAGATCTCTGCGCGTCAAAAGGTCGCTGGAATCGCCGCACAGCGTGTCGCCGCCGCGTCGGGATGTCACCGGCGTCTAGCCTCCGGTGGCTTGATGACGAGGGTGTCATTAGGGGCTAAACACCCCTCTAATTACAACCTAGAGACACTGAAAAGTGGGCCCTAGACCCCCCTAACCCCCTCTGTTAGTTAAACTAACAAGGTTTAAACCACTCTCCCACTGACATGGGTGGCCCACAGGTCAGGCCCCCCTGACGTCATGATGACGTGGGGCTAATGCAATAAACCTTTTTCCAGAAATAAAACAATTCCAGAGAAATTACAGAAATTGCAGAAAATCATATAAAACTTTGGAAATTCATAATTAATTAACCATAACTCCAAATGGGGCATATAATATGTCTAAAATTATCAGAAAAATGCAAGGATTATGAATATGCAACTTGTTTCTATTTTTGACCATTTTTAAAATGGGTGAACAGTAGAAAACATGCATATGGAATAATTTGAATTTGAATTTGAAGTGTGAATTTGCAAACCTTTTGCAATACACTTCAATTAGATTGAAGTTGCAACACATCAGCACCATATACATCATGTTCTACAACTTGATCATATGATTGTGCATTTAAATTCAATATTGTCCCCCCTTTGTTGATCATTGCTCCGGTGACAGACGTTCCAAGACGGTGATCACCCCCGAAGAAGAAGACCACCGTTAAGACCCGTGTATCGTCAGCAAGGCAAGCAAACACCATTGATCATGTTTATAAAATCCCAATTCCCTCTCAGTCTCGCTTATGCATGTTTAGGAGATCACCTTGTTATCGATTCTACCACATAGTTGAACCCATATCCGATGCATGACCTATCATCTTGTCACAGTAGTAAGCAAACCACAATCCTAGCTGACATAGGAGTTCATTGATATCATGTGTTCCCTGCAACTGTCACTGCTTATTGCATGCTTAGAGTTTACAATGAGGATGCTTTTGATGTGAGTCGGGATGATAGTGAACATGGTGTTGATGAAAGTGAAACTGTGTTGGTGAATCTGCCCTAATACAAGGCGAATGATGAGAGGCTGTGTAGGAGTACACAGTGGGTTGTCTCGTTGAACACCGCCTTAAGCCCGAGTTCTTGTATGGTAATCCGATAAAAAGAGTACAACCACACATTGGGCTCACTGACCCCTCTCGACCTAGTAACTCACCCCGATCCAAGTTCAGGAGTCACACCTAGTTCGGGTTTTCCATTCGGCATATGCATAGAAAGATAAAGGAAATGAAATGTGGCATTCATGGTAGGGCTTGTAGAACATGGCTTGTCAAGAGGAGAACCATCCGTCGAGGTGGGCTTGTCAGTCGTGCCTACATGGTTTGAGTCCTTGCTGGAAGCTCGGCCGGAACTCCAGTTGGGTTTGGAACTCAGACAGTTGACTCCTTGGACTAGAACGAAGTTGTGGGGGAAGTGTTGTGGTGAACATCCTCGCCGACACCCCTTGAATGGTGCCGAGAACTAGCGATAACCGATGGTCATGTGTGTGTAGCGGTACACCCCTGCAGGGTTAACAAAACTATTCGAATAGCTGCGTCCGCGGTCTTGGACTACTCTGAAAGCTGTGCTTGATTATTAGACAACTTGAATGGATACTTCTAAAACTTGCAAGATAAGCGTGAGTGCTATGGTGTGCTCCTCGTGGGGAAGTCGAGGGAGTAACCATAGTGGTGTTTTGGTTGGAAACTTGGTAGTGGACTCGGGTACGCTTCTTACCTCAATTCTGGTACTCGTAGTTCAGGACTAGCCAAGTCAAATCTGGCACTTCTGCATAATGAAACCCCACCTCCTTTACCTTGAAACTTGAGCATGAGTAGTTTAGTTTTTATGTAATTCTTGCTGAGTACGAATTTGTACTCACGTTTGCTTATTCTATGTTTTAGATGGAAACCCGTACCCCGATGGAGTCACTATCCTGAAGCTCGACGTTGACTAAGCTAGTATAGTTCCAGACAGCAGCCTGGTCCCTCGTGGAAGGGCATGTATGTTTACAAGGCTTCTCTAAGCCATTTGTTAAACTTTTCTGTACTCAGACCTAATTTTCTTCCGTTGTGTGATGTAATGTTGATCACAGACATGTGATCTTTGTATACTCTATGTGTAAGTCAATAAAGAAGTACTTTGTAGAGTTATGTGATGATACCTGCTGTTCATACTAGACATGTGTGCTGCGTGTATGATTATAACATGCATGTCTTGGTATGGGTTTTCGAGACCTTAGTTGTGATCTGGCTGGCGGTCTTTTATACACCAAGTGGCCCTTAGATGTGCGCAGCTTGGTCCATCGCGATGCGATTGATCGTGACTCTGTCACGTGCACACTTTGTGGTATGATCGAGCCCGCCCTAGAGCCCGACTAAGTGATCGGGCTGGAGTTTGTTTATGTAAGACTTGTGAGCTGGCGATGAGGACCCATCTCAGTTGATCATCCGGCCTGGATGGGATGCCCCTCACGTACGATGCTTTCCGAGAGTGTTCTGTTCTTGGCCTTGTCTGCTTAGCCAAGTGGGTACGACTCTGGGCTCTCCATGTGATTGAGTTGTGACTGGAATTACATACGCATACCCCGGGTCCCGACAGACTTGGTATCAGAGCAGGACTGTCTGTAGGATTATTCAAACCCTTGGTCGAAGTCGAGTCTAGCATTCTATAGTTATATAGTTCCTCTGGGTATACGGGGAAAACGTAAGGCTTCTTTTTCTCCTTACCCTCATCGATCTGAGTTCTTGGTCACCCTTATCTTTTCTACGGGATGATAGGACTAGGCTCATCTATGTCTGACTAGAACATCTCGTTGATTGCTTCCTTGTAGCCGTAGGACAGTTGTGGTTGTCCAGAGTCTTCGTATTGTTGAGTTCCTTGGGGAAGTTTTGTGCAATCTCCTCAAGGTCTTTTCATTTTCTACCCCGGTGTAGCCGTTATGCTGCCCGAATTATTCCGTGTTTCTAGGAATCTTTGCCTTTGCATCACAATCTTATCCGTCTTCATCATGTCCTTCTTATCTTTGATTCCAACGTACAACCTGTTCTGATTGATGATCTTTATCACACAGGATGTCAGGTGGAACTCGTAGTGATGTTCTTCGCAATCAAGACCGTGATCGGAATCGAAGTAATGATGAACCTCCACTACCGCCTTCTGCGGCGGAAATCATGATGGAAGCTGAACGGAATCGACGTGATAAACACGCCTACTGGAGCTCATCGAGTAGAATACCGCTCGTCAGCGCAATGTGGTTGTTAGCATTCAGGATTTCATCCTCCTCAAGCCACGGGTATTTCGATGTTCTTCCGAGCCCCTTGAAGCTGATGATTGGCTCCGTTCCATCGAGCGTAAGCTTGATACGGCGCATGTTGCTCCCAGTGATCGTGTGATGTTTGCGGTATACTTCTTGGAAGGTGCTGATGGTGAATGGTGGGAGAACTACGTTGCAATGCAACCTGATAGTCACGTAGTGACTTGGCAACAATTCCGTGGTGCCTTCCGAGGGTACCACATTCTGCATGAGATGATGGAAAGAAAGAAGGAAGATTTTTGCAATCTAACTCAGGGAGATATGTCCATCCGCGAGTATATGACTGAGTTCAACAATCTTGCTCGTTATGCCCAAGAGGAGATATCCACTGATGCCAGGAAGCAAGCAAGGTTCCGCAAGGGACTTAGCCCTGTTATTCGTCATGATCTCAATCTTCATGAGTTCGTCAACTTTGAGGATTTAGTCAATAGATCCTTCAGAGCTGAGTATGGCAATGAGGTGTTCATAGAGTCTCGCAAGCATGCTCGTGAGTTTGCTCCATCTTCTAGTTCGGCCTATCAAAAACGCCGGATATGGATTCCAACTAGTACCATTCCTTCACACCTTTTTGCAATGCCATCCTATTTGTGCCTCAACCTACTCCACCAAACACGAATCCAAACAGCGATGGTAGTGATCCTGCCATCCTTGCTCCACCCCCCGACACTAGAGTTTGCTACAAGTGTGGTCAGCCTGGCCACATCGCACAGAAATGTTCATTGTCGGTGAAAGTTGATCCTCGTCCAATACATGATGCCACCCCACCCAAGTCTTCCCAAGCTAAGTCTTCACGGAAATCAACCTCCAACTCCTTGCACGCAAAGTCCTTAGCCACTGTTGGTGGTTGTGTGAACCAAATCTCAGTTGAGGAAGCTATTGGTACCTCTGACGTTGTCCTTGGTACACTCGCAGTCAATCATGTTCCCGCCTCCGTTCTTTTCGATCCAGGAGCTTCTCATTCATTCATTCATGTCGGAGAGTTATGCACTTCGGCATGAGTTCCCCTTTGAAGAAATGTTTTCTCCAATGATCATTCAAACTCCTGGTTCAAAGTGGCAAACTAATAGAGTAAGCCATGGAAATCAAATTGCAATTGAGGGTTTAGTATTCCTTGCTTCTCTTATAGCCCTCAAGTCTTCAGAAATTGATGTCATCTTAGGTATGGATTGGTTATCAAGGTAGAATTCTTTCCTTGATTGTAGAGCCAAGTCAGTGAAACTTACCCATCCTTCAGGCCAGACCATTGACTACACATCACCAAGCTCTAGAATCCAGATGCATACTTTGAATGTGCTTCCCCTTCCTGACGTTGAAGATATTCCGGTGGTTCGTGACTTCCCGAATGTCTTTCCTGAAGAACTGCCAGGAATGCCTCCTGAAAGATGTGCAGAATTCATTGTAGATCTTGCCCCAGGAACCACCCCAATTTCCAAACGCCCATACAAAATGGCCCCACGTGAGTTAGCTGAGCTTAAAATCCAACTTGAAGCTTTGTTGGCAAGAGGCTTCATCCGCCCTAGCTCATCGCCATGGGGTTGCCCCGTTCTGTTCGTAACGAAGAAATATGGAACAGAAAGGATTTTCTTAGATTATCGCCCGTTAAATCTAGCGACGATAAAGAACAAGTATCCACAGCCCAGGATCAATGATCTTTATGATCAACTTGCTGGATCCTCTGCCTTCTCCAAGATGGATTTGAGATTAGGTTATCATCAAATCAAGATCCGAAACGAGGACGTTCCCAAGACAGCTTTCACTACTCATTATGGTCTTTATGAGTTCACCGTCATGTCCTTCGGTCTAACCAATGCCCCCACCACTTTCTCGCGCATGATGAATTCGATCTTCATGGAGTACCTAGATAAATTTGTTGTAGTTTATCTTGATGACATTCTCATCTACACGAAGAACAAAGAAGAACATGCCGAGCATCTTAGGCTGGTATTGATGAAACTTCGAGAGCATCGCCTTTATGCCAAGTTCTCTAAGTGCGAATTCAGGCTACCAGAAGTGGCCTACTTAGGCCACGTGATTTCTGCGAAAGGCATTGCTGTCAATCCCGAGAGAGTTCATGCCGTCCTTGATTGTACTCCACCTGAATCGGTTAAGCAAGTTAGGAGTTTTCTTGCCCTAGCAAGCTATTGTCGCTGCTTCGTTGAGAACTTCTCCAAAGTTGCAAAGCCCCTGACTGAACTCCTCAAGAAAGATAAGAAATTCAAATGGACCCCCAAGTGCGAGGAAAGCTTTCAAGAGCTAAAAAGAAGATTGACTTCTGCACCCGTACTTGCGCCTCCATACACCGAGAAGCATTTCGAGATCTTTTGTGATGCTTCACGGCAAGGGTTAGGATGCATACTTATGCAAGATAGACATGTGTTAGCATATGCTTCACGCCAGTTGCGTCCACATGAAGAGAACTATCCTACCCATGATCTTGAACTCGCTGCCGTAGTTCATGCCCTGACAACTTGGCGACATTACCTCCTTGGTAATCATTGTGAGATCTATTCCGACCACCAAAGCCTCAAATATATATTCACCTAGCCAGATCTTAATCTCAGGGAAAGATGCTGGATTGAGTTGATAAAATATTATGACTTAGGAATTTCTTACACCCAAGGCAAAGACAATGTCATGGCAGATGCACTAAGTCGTAAGTCGTATTGTAACAACCTCATGTTGCAACGGTATCAACCACTTCTTCATGAGGAATTTCGAAAGCTCAACCTTGAGATTGTTCCTCGTGGATCTCTTTTCAACTTGGTGTTGAAACCAACCCTTGAGGATCAAATCATAGTTTCCCAAGGCGTGCACGAGGTGTTCGCCGGATCCAAGAGAACATTGCTAGCGGAGTTGCTAAATGTTTCTCCACAGATAGTAAAGGAACAGTATTCTTTGAAAATCGTTTGGTAGTACCTAAGAATAGGGATCAAAGGCAACTCATCCTCAAAGAAGCCCATGACACACCCCTCTCGATTCCTCCCGGTAGCACAAAAATGTATCGAGATCTACGCCAGAGATTTTGGTGGACTAGGATGAAGAGAGACCTTGCTCAATTTGTTGCTGAATGTGATGTTTGTCGTTGCATTAAGGCCGAACACCAAAGACCTGCTGGCACACTTAAACCTTTGCCTATTCCTGAGTGGAAATGGGACAAATTCGGTATGGACTTCATCACCGGCTTTCCAAAAACCCAGAAAGAAAATGATGCCATCTTCGTTGTCATTGACCGACTTTCCAAAGTCGCACACTTCCTGCCCGTTCGCGAGTCTATAACTGCTAGCCATTTAGCGGACTTGTATGTCTCTAGAATTGTGTCTCTTCACGGTGTTCCTTTGGAAATCAATTCTGATCGTGGTAGCCTTCTCACCTCTAGATTCTAGGGAAGTTTTAAGAATGCTACGTGAACTCATCTATCCTTTAGTACAGCTTTCCATCCTTAGTCTAGCGGTCAAGTTGAAAGGGTTAACAAAATTCTTGAAGACATGCTCAGAGCTTGTGTTATCTCATTCGGAAAGAATTGGGAGAAATCTCTTCCATTTCCCGAATTTGCTTATAACAACAGTTTCCAATCTAGTCTGAACATGGCTCCTTTTGAACTCCTCTATGGACGAAGATGTCGAACACCCTTGAACTGGTCAGAAACCGGTGAAAGACAACTCTTTGGACCGGATATGATCAAGGAAGCAGAAGAGCAAGTTCGCATTGTTCGTGATCGATTGAAACTCGCCCAGTCTCGTCAGAAAATCTACTATGATCGTCATCATAGGCAAGAAAGCTCCAATCTGGATGAGAAGGCTTACCTTCGGGTTACTCCTCTGAAGGGAACCCAACGATTCGGTATGAAAGGCAAGTTGGCCCCACATTACGTCGGACCTTTCCGCATTCTTGCTAAACGTGGAGAAGTTGCCTACCAACTTGAACTACCCCCGCACCTTTCCCGAGTACATGATGTATTCCATATGTCACAACTCAGGCGATGCTTCAAGGACCCCATCCGCGAAGTCGACCATGAAACGCTTGATCTCCAAGATGACCTTTATTATCAAGAGTACCCTATTCGTATTCTTGATTCAGCAGAGCGTGTTACTCGTCTTCAGAAGATCAGGTTTCTGAAAGTGCAGTGGTCACATCACTCCGAGAAAGAAGCAACATGGGAAAGAGAAGACCGCCTCCGTGCCGAGTACCCCACCTTCCTCGCGACGACTTCTGAATCTCGGGACGAGATTCTTTTGAGTGGGGGCGAGTTGTTACAACCCATGTTTAGGTATGTGCTAGGGTTCAAGTGCTCTTTGCATCATGTGAAAATTTCAAAAGAAATTCAAAAATGGGGAAACGAAAAGCCCTAGAGAGTTTAATTCAAAAGGCCAGATAAAAATTGCTTCAAAAAATTCCTGTGGTATTTTTGAAAAGTCTTATAAATATGCATGATCACATATAAAGTGAAGTGGGTCCCACTGCATGCATCAAGATTTGTCAAAAATTCCAAATAGGGCTTCGAAATTAAATAATACCCCTATTTGATTTGAAATTCAAATTATTTGAATTTCAAAAATCCCCAAACTTTATAAGTGGCTAGCTATATGCATTACAAGTCCACATAAAAGTTTTGGGCATTTTATAAAAATGCCTAGCTATTTTTTCTAGCAAGGGAAAATAAATAGCAGAAAAGAAAAACAGAAGAATATAGAAAAGAAAGCCTACCTGGGATCTGGCCCAACCTATCCCCCCTGGCCCAGCGCCACGGCCCAGCCCAGCCTGAGCCACTGTCGCTTCCTCCTCTTCCCCCAAAGCTGCCCGCTGTCGAGAAGAGAGCATGCAACCGACGCCACCGCGACGACGAGGAGCATCCAGGCCTCCCCGAGCCATCTAAGAACGCCACGGAGACGCCCTTGCCGCCATGTTTCTTTTCCCCCTCTCCCTGGTTTCCCTCCCGCTCTCCCTCGCCGATTTTTTCGTCGCCACCGAGAGCTTGCCGGAGCGCGATCACGCACTGGCGCGGCCATCGGGCGCCATAGCCCACAGGACCTTGTCCTTCAAGTGCAGCGACGATGAATTCGTCTTCCAGCAGAATAAGGCCAGCCTCCTTGCCCCGTAGACGCCGGAATTCTCATCGAGTCGCCACCGGAGCCGCAAGCTTGCCATCGTCGATTCGCCGCTGACAGACCTCCCCCGGCCTCCCGACCTCACCAGCGTGTTCGTGGTAAGTCTCCTATTCTCCCCACCTATCCCGAGCCTCGTCCCTCGTCCTCTTTCGTGTTCCACCATGAAGTCCGAGCACGACGTCTGCCATGGCCGCTGTTGAGCTAGCCCCCGTGCTCCTCCGTCCTCACCGCTGAGCCCATAGTGTTCCTGGCACTTCCAGGAACGTAACGCGTCAACCTCCGCACTCCTTCATCCATTGCATCGCTGCGTCGCCGCCCGTGTGATTCCGGCCACCGCAAACCTCGACGCCGACCTCACTCCGGTGATCCCTGGAGTCGACCGACTCGTCGAGGAGATGCGCGCGTGCATGGGACGCCCCCTGGAGGTCTCTGCGCGTCAAAAGGTCTCCAGAATCGCCGCACAGCGTGTCGCCGCCGCGTCGGGATGTCACCGGCGTCTAGCCGCCGGTGGCTTGATCACGTGGGCGTCATTAGGGGCTAACCACCCCTCTAATTACAACCAAGAGACACTGACAAGTGGGCCCTACACCCCCCTAACCCCCTCTGTTAGTTAAACTAACAGGGTTTAAAACCCTCTCCCACTAACATGGGTGGCCCACAGGTCAGCCCCCCTGACATCATGATGACGTGGGGCTGATGCAATAAACCTTTTTCCAGAAATAAAACAATTCCAGAGAAATTACAGAAATTGCAGAAAATCATATAAACTTTAGAAATTCATAATTAATTAACCATAACTCCAAATGGGGCATATAATATGTCTAAAATTATCAGAAAAATGCAAGGATTATGAATATGCAATTTGTTTCTATGTTTCACAATTTTAAAATGGGTGAAGAGTAGAAAACATGCATATGGCATAATTTGAATTTGAATTTGAAGTTTGAATTTGCAAACCTTTTGCAATACACTTCAATTAAATTGAAGTTGCAACACATCAGCACCATATACATCATGTTCTACAACTTGATCATATGATTGTGCATTTAAATTCAATGTTGTCCCCCCCTTTGTTGATGATTGCTCTGGTGACAGACGTTCCGAGACGCTGATCACCCCCGAAGAAGAAGACCACCGTTAAGACCCGTGTATCGTCAGCAAGGCAAGAAAACCCCATTGATCATGTCTATAAAATCTCACTTCCCTCTCAGTCTCACTTAACCATGTTTAGGAGATCACCTTGTTAACGATTCTACCGCATAGTTGAACCCATATCCGATGCATGATCTATCATCTTGTCACAGTAGTAAGTAAACCACAATCCTAGCTGACATAGGAGTTGATTGATATCATGTGGCCCCTGCAACTGTCACTGCTTATTGCATGCTTAGAGTTTACAATGAGGATGCTTTTGATGTGACTCGGGATAGATAGTGAACATGGTGTTGATGAAAGTGAAACTGTGTTGGTGAATCTGCCCTAATACAAGGTGAACGATGAGAGACTGTGTAGGAGTACACAGTGGGTTGTCTCATTGAACACCGCCTTAAGCCCGAGTTCTTGTATGGTAATCCGAGAAAAAGAGTACAATCACACATTCGGCTCAATGACCCCTCTCGACCTAGTAACTCACCCTGATCCAAGTTCAGGAGTCACACCTAGTTCGGGTTCTCCATTCGGCATATGCATAGAAAGATAAAGCAAATGAAATGTGGCATTCATGGTAGGGCTTGTAGAACATGGCTTGTCAAGCGGAGAACCATCTGTCGAGGTGGGATTGTCAGTCGTGCCTACATGGTTTGAGTCCTGGCTGGAAGCTCGGCCGGAACTCCAGTTGGGTTTGGAACTCAGACAGTTGACTCCTTGGACTAGAACGGAGCTATGGGCGAAGTGTTGTGGTGAACATCCTCACCGACACCCCTTGAATGGTAGCTGTACACCCCTGCAGGGTTAACAAAACTATTCGAATAGCCGCGTCCGCGGTCTTGGACTACTTGGAAAGATGTGCTTGATTATTAGACAACTTGAATGGATACTTCTAAAACTATTAAGATAAGCGTGAGTGCTATGGTGTGCTCCTCGTGGGGAAGTCGAGGGAGTAACCATAGTGGTGTATTGGTTGGAGACTTGGTAGTGGACTCGTGAACGCTTCTTACCTCAAGTCTGGTACTGGTAGTTCAAGACTAGCCAAGTCAAAGCTGGCACTTCTGCATAATGAAACCCCACCTCCTTTACCTTGAAACTTGAGCATGAGTAGTTTAGTTTTGGTGTAAGTCTTGCTGAGTACGACTTTGTACTCACGTTTGCTTATTCTATGTTTTAGATGGAAACCCAGACCCCGATGGAGTCACTTTCCTGAAGCTCGATGCTGACTAAGCTAGTATAGTTCCACACAGCAGTCTGGTCCCTCGTGGAAGGGCATGTATGTTTACAAGGCTTCTCTAAGCCATTTGTTAAACTTGTCAGTACTCAGACCTAATTTGCTTCCGTTGTATGATGTAATGTTGATCTCAGACATGTGATCTTTGTATACTCTATGTGTAAGTCAATAAAGAAGTACTTTATAGAATTATGTGATGATACATGTTGTTCATACTAGACATGTGTGCTGCGTGTATGATTATAACATGCATGTCTTAGTATTGGTTTTCGAGACCTTAGTTGTGATCTCGCTGGCGGTCTTTTATACACCAAGTGGCCCTTAGATGTGCGCAGCTTGGGGCATCGCGATGCGATTGCTCATGACTCTGTCACATGCACACTTTGTGGTATGATCGAGCCCGCCCTAGACCCCGACTAAGTGATCGGGCTGGAGTTTGTTTATGTAAGGGTTATGATTCAATCAATAACATGGTTGAGGCGACTTGTCTATGAGTATGGGATTTCACCACCCATAATCATTTAGACTTGTGAGAGGGCGATGAGGACCCATCTCAGTTGATCATCCGGCCTGGATGGGATGCCCCTAACGTACGATGCTTTCCGAGATTGTTCTGTGCTTGGCCTTGTCTGCTTAGAAAAGTGGGTACGGCTCTCGGCTCTCCATGTGATTGAGTTGTGACTGGAATTACATACGCATACCCCGTGGTAGTGAACACATACAACAATGTGGTAACGTGTTGATGATGTCACCCTAATATAAGTGAACAATGAGAGGCTGTGTAGGAGTACACAGTGGGTTGTCTCATTTACATGCCCTAGGCCCCGAGTTCTTGTGCTGTGATCCAAGACACAGATTACTACCACATGTTGGGCTCATTGACCCCTCTCGACCTATTAACTCACCCCGACTATGGTCCAGGATTCGCATGGGTTAATTGTTATTCTATTTGATTTCATAACGTAGCACGGTTTTAGGCAAGCGCAGCTCCATCCATCGAGGTGGGCTTGTCGGACCGTCCATACATCGTCTGGGTCCTGAACGGAAACCCCGACCGGATTCCCGATTGGGTTACATACTCAGATAGGAGATCCCCTGGACTAGAGTTGGAGCCTTTAGGTAAGTGTCGTGGTACTATCCTCGCCGACACCTCTTGAAGGTGACGAGTTCTAGGAGGTAAGTGGTAGTTACGTATGTGAAGAAGTACACCCCTGCAGGGTTAATGAACTATTCGAATAGCCGTGTCCGCGGTTATGGACTACTTGGAGATCTTTACTTGATTATTAGACAACTCAAATGGATACTCTAACAATCGCAAGATAAGTGTGAGTGCTTTGGGTCGCTTCCTCGTGTGCGCCTCTCATCTCAACTCTATGTAGTCGTAGTACAGGATAGCCAAGTCAAAGCTTTCTACATTACAACCCCACTTGCCTTTACCTTGATACCTGAGCATGAGTAGTATAGTTCTGAGGTAAATCTTGGTGAGTACGGCTTTGTACTCACGTTTTCTTATTCTATGTTTTTGAGACGAGACCACTGAACCTGATGGTTGCCTCCCCCTCAAGCTCGACATCGACGAAGTAATGTAGTCCTAGACAGCAGCCTGGTCCCTCTGGAGGGTCTTTGTGTTTTCTTAAAGGCTTCTTAAGCCATTTGTTAACCTTGTCTTTACTAAGACATAATTTGCTTCCGTTGTTGCTTGATGTAATGTTGGATCACAGTCATGTGATCTCTGCTTGTAACACTACTATATCTGCTCTGTTTAGCAGATGCAATAAACTATGAGTTTGTAGAGTTCATGTTGTGTTACCTGCTGTTATACACTTGGCATGCATGCTGCGTGTATGTTTATATCGTGCATGTCATGTGTGGGGTTCGATACCTTAGTTGTGCTCTCGCCGGCGGTCTTCTATACACCAAGTTTCCCTTAGATGTGCGCAGCTTGGGGCATCGCGATGCGATTTCTCGTGACTCTGTCACGTGGCACACTTTGTTGTATGATTGAGCCCGCCCGAGATCCCGACTAGGTGATCGGGCTGGAGTCTATTTATGCACGTGTTATAATTCAATCGATAATATGGTTGAGGCGACTTGTCTATGAGTATGGGATTTCACCACCCATAATCATTTAGACTTGTGAGCGGGCGATGAGCACCCATCTCAGTTGATCATCAGGCCTGGATGGGATGCCCCTCACGTTCGATGCTTTCCGAGAGTGTTCTGTGCTTGGCCTTGTCTTCTTAGACAAGTGGGTACGACTCTCGGCTCTCCATATGATTGAGTTGTGACTGGAATTACATATGAAAACCCCAGGTTCCGACAGTTTGTCGGGACTCGGAATATGAGTATGTAATTCCAGTCACGATGCAACCACATGGAGAGCCGAGAGCCGTACCCACTCGTCTAAGCAGAAAAGGCCAAGCACATAACACTCTTAGAAAGCATCGAACGTGAGGGGCATCCCATCCAGGCCGGATGATCAACTGACATGGGTCCTCATCGCCCGCTCACAAGTCTAAATGATTATGGGTGGTGAAACCCCATACTCATAGACAAGTCGCCTCAACCATGTTATCGATTGAATCATAACCCTTACATAAGCAAACTCCAGCCCGATCACTTAGTCGGGGTCTAGGGCGGGCTCGATCATACCACAAAGTGGCACGTGACAGAGTCACGAGCAATCGCATCGCGATGCCCCAAGCTGCGCACATCTAAGGGCCACTTGGTGTATAAAAGACCGCCAGCCAGATCACAACTATGGTGTCGAAAACCCATACTAAGTCATGCATGTTATAAACATACACGCAGCACACATGCCTAGTATGAACAGCAGGTATCATCACATTAATCTACAAAGTGTTTCTTTCTTGACTTACACATAGAGCATACAAAGATCACATGCCTGTGATATCATTACATCATACAACGGAAGAAAATTAGGTCTGAGTACAGACAAGTTTAACAAATGGCATAGAGAAGGCTTGTTCAACAAACATGCCCTTCGACGAGGGACCAGACTGGTGTCTGGAACTATACTACCAAGGTCAAAGTCGAGCTTCAGGTCGGTGACTTCATCGGGGTACGGGTTCTCACCTAAAACATAGAATAAGCAAACGTGAATACAAAGTCGTACTCAGCAAGACTTACATCAGAACTATACTACTCATGCTCAAGTTTCAAGGTAAAGGGAGGTGGGGTTTCATCATGCAGAAGTGCCAACTTTGACTTTGCTAGTCCTGTACTACGAGTGCCAGACTTGAGGTAAGAAGCGTACACGAGTCCACTACATGTCTCCAACCAATACACCACAATGGTTACTTCCTCGACTTCCCTACGAGGAGCACACCATAGCATTCACGCTTATCTTGCGAGTTTTAGAAGTATCCATTCAAGTTGTCTAATATTCAGGTACAGTTTCCAAGTAGTCCTTAACCGCGGACGCGGCTATTCAAATAGTTTTTTTAACCTTGCAAGGGTGTAAACTACACACACACATGACCATCGGTTACCGCCTTTTGCTCGCCACCGTTCAAGAGGTGACAGCGAGGATGTTCATCACGACACTTCGCTCACAACCGGTCTATTCCAGGGGTCGACTATCTGAGTTTTTCAACGCTCGAGAGTCTGGACGGATCAACGATACGGACCCAGACAATGTAGGCAACCGAGACGCCACCTCTGACAGATGGTTTCACTGTCTCAAAGATCCACCCACATATCTAAGATGATGCAACATTTCCACTCACTCTTTTTCTATACATATTTAAGGCCCGAACTAATGTGACTCCTGGACGTCAACACGGATCAAGGTACTAGGCCGAGAGGGGTCACTGAGCCCAATGTGTGGTTGTACTCATTGTCTTGGATTACCATAAAATAACTCGGTGCTTAAGGCGGTGTTCAATGAGACAACCCACTGTGTACTCCTACACAACCTCTCATCGTTCACCTTGTACTAGGGTGGATTCACCGACACAGTTTCTCCTTCATTAGTAACATGATCATAACCATCCCGACTCACAGATCATTGTAACCTCAATGTAACCTCTAAGCATGCAATAAGTTTTAACAGTTGTAGGGGCCACATGATATCAATCAACTCCTATGTCAGCTAGGATTGTGGTTTGCTTACTACTGTGACAAGATGATAGGTCATGCATCGGATATGGGTTCAACTATGCGGTAGAATCGATAGCAAGGTGATCTCCTAAACATGCATAAGCGAGACTGAGAGGGAAGTGTGATTTTAAAGATATGGTCAATGGGGTTTGCTTGCCTTGCTGACGATGCACAGTTCTTAACGGTGGTCTTCTTCTTCGGGGATGATGACCGTCTCGGAGGCACTGTGACCGGCACAATCATCAACAAAGGGGGGGGCAACATTGAATTTAAATGCACAATCACATGATAAGTTTGTCCATGATGTGTATGGTACTGGTTTGTAGCAAATTGGATTTATATGAAGGGTATTGCATTTGGAATGCAAATTCAAAATCCATATATGATTTTCAAATTAGCCAAAATGCATTTTCTATTGTTGGATCATTGTAAAGCATGTGTTCATGTGTGTGATATGCCTCTGATTTACAAGTGATCATGTTTGCATTGCAATGGTTCAAATTGGAAAAGCATTTGAATTAATTCCATTTAAAAAAGGGTATTGCATTTGGAATGCAAATTCAAACTCCATATATGATTTTCAAAATAGCCAAACTTCATTTGCTATTGTTGGATCATTGTAAAGCATGTGTTCATGTGTGTGTGATGCCTCTGATGTACAGGTGATCATGTTTGCATTGCAATGGTTCAAATTGGAAAAGCATTTGAATTAATTTTGAATTAATTCCATTTACACCAAATAGCAAAAGGTACTGGTCCCATTTTAAATTCAAATCAAACATAGCTGAAAGTTGTATATTTGGATAGATTATTTTCTGCTGATCATTTTTCATATATTATATGTTTAATTTGGAATTAGGATTAAAAAGTTATTGAATTTCAAAGTTTATTCTATTTTCTGGATTTTTCTGGATTTTCTTTCAATTCTTTTAATCAATTTATGTTTACTGCGTCATGATGACATCAGGATGACGTGGGTGGGCTCTGGTCAGTGGGGCCGTTTTGTCAGCCTCAGTAGGGGGTTAACCTTTCTCTGTTAAATTAACAGAGGGATTAGGGGGGCCAGGGGCCCACTGTCAGCCACTGTGGGTTGGGATAATTAGTGGGTGGGGTTAGGTTAATGGCGGGGCTTGCCGGCGGCGACCAAATCCGCGGCGGAGCGTCGCCGCAGTTGGGAAAACAGTCACGGGAAGGGGAAAGAGGGGCATGGGAAAATAGCCCGTGCTCGTCCGCATCTTGCAGAGCTAGCTGGGGGTCTTGAGGAGGGCTGTGGCCACGGAGGCGTCAAAGTTTTGCGGCGGCCGACCACTGCCTTTGACGAAGATGATGATGTAGCGCACGAGCTGGAGCGCGGATAGGACGGGGTGGAAGGGAAGCTCACCAGGAGCGGGATGAGCAGCTCAGCGGGGCCGGAGAGGGCTTGGTGCCGGAGAAATTGCTCGCCGGAGGTCTCGGTAGCCGCGGCGAATCCATGACGCTGGCGGTGGCTCCGGTTCATCTCGAGTTCGAGCGGTGCTTCAGCTTGATGAAGGAAACCTCGGGGCGTCTAGTGGATAAGGTTGCGAAGCTCCAGGGGAACCGTGGCCACGCAAATGGTCGACGGCGGCGAGTTTCGTTGCTCGGGTGCGGGTGGGATCTCGCCGGAGGGGGAAAAGGTGTGTGCGGCTTCTATGGTGTCTCCGTGGCGTCGAGAGGAGCAAGGGGGATGCCTCTAGACGTCTCTGGACGTCGAGGTCATCCAGGACGGATGATCAACTGAGATGGGTCCTCATCGTACGCACACAAGTCTAAATGATATGGGTGGTGAACTCCCATAGTCATAGACAAGTCGCCTCAACCATACTATCGATTGTATCATAACCCTTACATAGACTTACTCCAGCCCGATCACTTAGTCGGGGTCTAGGGCGGGCTCGATCATACATCAAAGTGTGCACGTGACAGATTCATGAGCAATCGCATCGCGATGCCCCAAGCTGCGCACATCTAAGGGCCACTTGGTGTATAAAAGACCGCCAACCAGATCACAACTAAGGTCTCGAAAACCCATACTAAGACATGCATGATATAATCATACACGCAGCACACATGTCTAGTATGAACAACAGGTATCATTGCAATTCTCTACAAAGTATACAACTTTATTGATATCTCTTACAGAGTGCACACAGAGATCACGAGATTGTGATCCAACATTGCATCAAACATGCGGAAGCAAAGTAGGTCTGAGTATAGACAAGTTTAACAAATGGCTTAGAGAATCCTTATCTATAAATAAGCCCTTCCACGAGGGAATCAGTCTACTGGCTTGGACTACACTAGCTTGATCAGTCGTAGAGCTTCAGGAAGAATCCACCTTCGGGGTCAGGGGGGGTGTTCATCTAAAACATAGAATAAGAAAACGTAAGTACAAAGTCGTACTCAACACGACTTACGTAGGAGCTATACTACTCATGCACATGTATCAAGTTAAAGGGGAGGTGGGGATCAATTGCAGAAGTGCCAGCTTTGACTTGGCTAGTGCTGAACTACGAGTAGCAGACTTGAGGTAAGAAGCGTACACGAGTCCACTATATGTCTCCAACCAATTACACCACTATGGTGCCTTCCTCGACTTCCCCACGAGAAAGAACGCCATAGCACTCACGCTTATCTTGGCATGTTTTATAAGTATCCGGTTCAAGTTGTCTAATAATCAAGCTAAGCTTTCCAAGAAGTCCTTAACCAAATTGGACAAATAATATGTCTAAAATTATCAGAAAAATGCAAGGAATGTAAATATGGACATTGTTTTCATATTTGACCAATTTAACTTGGGTGAACAGTGGCAAACATCCATATGCATTTAATTTGAATTCAAATTTGGAGTGACTTTGCAAATGACTTTGCAACACACTTCTTTTAGATGGATTCATCCACACATAAGAAACATTACCTCACCTTTACAACATCACTTCATGCTCAAACTTTTCAAATGAACATTCATGGATTCAAATACATTTGAAATTCATCGATAAATCAAATGGAGTTTGAATTTTCATTTCAAATGCAATACACTCCTTTTAACTGGAATAACTCACACATCAGTGACACATACATCAAGTTTCAACCTTCAACTCATGTGTTTGAGCATTGTCTTATTATTTTTTCGATGTTTGTGTTGTTTGTCGAATAGAGGTGGGACGGAACCGGAAGCCACCCCCTTCGTTGAAGACACTGTGTTTGAACCTCGTCAGCAAGGCAAGCAAACCCCCATTGATCATGTCGATAAAATCCCATTTCCCTCTCAGTCTCGCTTATGTATCAAATAGGACGATCACTATGATAACGTTTCTACCGCATAGTTGAACCAATCCTTTGCATGACCTATCATTTTTTCACAGTAGTAAGAAAACCACAATCCTAGCAAATGTAGGAGTTGGTTGATATCATGTGACCCCTGCAACTGTTACTACTTATTGCATGCTTAGAGTTATAATGAGGTTACTCTTTTGTGAGTCGGGATGGTAGTGATCATGTTGATGATGGTGGAAATGTGTTGGTGAATCTACCCTAATACAAGGTGAATGATAAGAGGCTGTGTAGGAGTACACAGTGGGTTGTCTCTTTGAACACCGCCTTAAGCCCGAGTTCTTGTGTGGTGATCCAAGAAGAAGAGTACAACCACACATTGGGCTCACTGACCCCTCTCGACCTAGTACCTCACCCCGTTCGAACCCCAGAAGTCGCAGTAGTTCGGAGTTCTGGTAGGGTTGTGGCACGGTCTGCGAAGTTGATGAACGGATTTTCAAGACCGGCTTGGGACCCTACATACATCGTTTGAGGCTGTACTTGAACCTCGGCCGGACTTCCATACGGATCCCCCTCAGATAGGCGACTCTCTGGACTAGAACGGAGCTGTGGGCGAAGTGTCGTGGAAACATCCTCGCCGGTACCTGCTTGAAGGGTCCCACTCCATGTGGGTGGACTATCGCCCGCTAAATCTAGCGACGATAAAGGACAAGTACCCACTGCCCAGGATCAATGATCTTTACGATCGACATGTTGGATCCTCTTTCTTCTCCAAGATGGATTTGAGATTAGGTTATCATCAAATCAAAATCGTAAACGAGGACATTCCCAAAACAGCTTTTACTACTCGTTATGGTCTTTACGAGTACACCGTCATGTCCATTGGTTTATACAATGCCCCCGCCACTTTATCGCGCATGATGAATTCGATCTTCATGGAGTACTTAGATAAATCTGTTGTAGTTTATCTTGATGACATTCTCATCCACTCGAAGAACAAAGAGAACATGCCGAACAACTCAGGCTGGTATTGATGAAACTCCGAGAGCATCGCCTGTATGCTAAATTCTCCAAGTGTGAATTTTGGCTACCAGAAGTGACCTACTTAGGCCACGTGATTTCTGCAAAAGGCATTGCTGTGAATCCCGAGAGAGTTCAGGCCGTCCTTGACTGGACTCCACCTGAATCGGTTAAGCAAGTTAGGAGTTTTCTAGGATTAGCAATCTATTTCCGCCGCTTCGTCAAGAACTTTTCTAAAGTTGCAAAGCCTCTGTCTGAAGTTCTCAAAAAAGATAAGAAATTCCCATGGACTCCCAAGTGCGTGGAAAGCTTTCAAGAGCTAAAAAGAAGATTGACTTCTGCACCCGTACTTGCGCCTCCAGACACCAAAAAGGATTTGGAGATCTTTTGTGACGCCTCACGACAATGTTTAGGATGCATACTTATGCAAGATAGACATGTGGTAGCTTATGCTTCACGCCAGTTGCGTCCACATGAAGAGAACTATCCTACCCATGATCTTGAACTCGCTGCCGTAGTTCATGCCCTGACAACTTGGCGACATTACCTCCTTGGTAATCGTTGTGAGATCTATTCCGACCACCAAAGCCTCAAATACATATTCACCCAGCCAGATCTTAACCTCAGGAAAAGACGCTGGATAGATTTGATAAAATATTATGACTTAGGAATTTCTTACACCCCAGGCAAAGCCAATGTCATGGCTGATGCACTAAGTCGTAAGTCGTATTGTAACAACCTCATGTTACAACAGTATCAACCACTTCTTCATGAGGAATTTCGAAAGCTCAATCTCGAGATTGTTACTCGTGGATCCCTTTTCAACTTGGTGGCGAAACCAACACTTGATGATCAAATCATAGTTGCCCAAAAGTGCGCACGAGGTGTTCGCCGGATCAAGGAGAACATTGCTAGCGGAGTTGCTAAATGTTTCTCCATAGATAGTAAAGGAACGGTATCCTTTGGAAATCGTTTGGTAGTACCTAAGAATAGGCAACTAAGTCAACTATTCCTCAAAGAAGCCCATGACACACCCCTCTCGATTCATCCCGGTAGCACAAAAATGTACCGAGATCTACGCCAGAGATTTTGTTGGACTAGGATGAAGAGAGACATCGCTCGATTTTTTGCCGAATGTGACATTTGTCGTCGCATTAAGGCAGAACACCAAAGACCTGCTGTACCCTTCAACCTTTGCATATTCCAGAGTGGAAATGGGACAAAGTCAGAAAGGATTTCATCACTGGCTTTCCAAAAACCCAGAAAAGAAATGATCCCATCTTTGTTGTGGTCGATAGACTTTCCAAAGTTGCACACTTCCTTCCAGTTCGCGAGTCTATAACTGCTAGCCAATTAGCGGACTTGTATGTCTCTAGAATTGTGTCCCTTTCTCGGGACCTGGGGTTAGCGTATGCAAGTCCCTCTACAATATAGTCATATGGAGAGCCGAGAACCATACCCACTTGTCTAAGCAGACAAGGCCAATCATAGAACGTTCTCGGAAAGCATCATACATGAGGGGCATCCCATCCAGGCCGGATGATCAACTGAGATGGGGTCTCATCGTCCGCACACAAGTCTAGAGATATGGGTGATGAACTCCCATATTCACAGACAAGTCGCCTCAACCATACTAGCGACTATCTCATAACTCTTACATAGAATTACTCCAGCCCGATCACTTAGTCGGGGTCTAGGGCGGGCTCGATCATACCACAAAGTGTGCACGTGAGAGAGTCTCGAGCAATCGCATCGCGATGCCCCAAGCTGCGCACATCTAAGGGCCACTTGGTGTATGAAAGACCGCTAGCCAGATCACAACTAAGGTCTCGAAAACCCATACAAAGACATGCATGTTATAAACATACACGCAACACACATGCCTTGTATGAACAGCAGGTATCATTGCAATTCTCTACAAAGTATACATTTTATTGACAACTCTCACAGAGTGCACACAGAGATCACAAGTCTGTGATCCAACATTACAATAAACAAGCCGAAGCAAAGTAGGTCTGAGTACAGACAAGTTTAACAAATGGCTTAAGAAGCCTTATTTAAACACGAGCCCTCCACGAGGGAACCAGTCGTCTGACTGGGACTACACTAGCTTGGTCTTCAGTCGTCGAGCTCGATGAAGAATCCACCTTCGGGGTCAGTGGGTTCATCTAAAACATAGAATAAGAAAACGTCAGTACAAAGTCGTACTCAGCAAGACTTACATAGGATCTATACTACTCATGCACATGTATCAAGGTAAAGGGAGGTGGGTTCAATTGCAGAAATGCCAGCTTTGACTTGGCTAGTCCTGAACTACGAATACCAGACATGAGGTAAGAAACGTACACGAGTCCACCACATCTCCAATCAATTACACCACTATGGTGCCTTCCTCGACTTCCCCATGAGAAAACACGCCATAGCACTCACGCTTATCTTGGTAAGTTTTATAAGTATCCAGTTGAAGTTGTCTAATAATCAAGCTAAGCTTTCCAAGCAGTCCCTTACCGCGGACGCGGCTATTCGAATAGTTTTTAACACAGATGACCATCAGTTACCGCCTTTTGATCTCGACACCATTCAAGGGGTGTCAGCGAGGATGCTCACCACAACTGTTACCTCATAGCCGATCTAGTCCAAGAAATCCGCCTACCTGGGTTGTCTACCACTATCGTGAACCCGGCCTGTTTACCGAAGTGGACCCAGATGATGTGTGCGTCGTGCATAAGCCGGTCTCGGTTGAGCCGTTCTCTCACTTAGCAGCCAGGCCACAAACCTACCAGAACTCCGAACTACTGCGACATCTGGACATCGAAAGTGATGAGTTAATAGGTTGAGAGGGGTCAGTGAGCCCAATGTGTGGTTGTAATCTTCAGCTTGGATCACCACACAAGAACTCAGACTTAGGGCGGTGTTCAACGAGACACCCCACTGTGTACTCCTACACAGCCTCTCATCGTTCACCTTGTATTAGGGTAGATTCACCAACACATTTCCACCATCATCAACATGATCACTACCACCCCGACTCACATAACAGTAACAACGTTGTATCACTCTAAGAATGCAATAAGCAGTAATAATTGCAGGGGCCACATGATATCAACCAACTCCTACATTTGCTAGGATTGTGGTTTGCTTACTACTGTGACAAATGATAGGTCATGCAAGGGGAATGGGTTCATCTATGCGGTAGAAACGTAGCATGGTAATCATCCTATACAATGCATAAGCAAGAAATGAGAGGGAAGTGGGATTTTATCGACATGATCAATGGGGGTTTGCTTGCCTTGCTGACGAGGTTCAGTCTCGGGATCTTCAACGAAGGGGGCAGCCTCCTGTTCTGGTTCAACTTCTACTCGACAAACAACAAACAAGGTAGCAAAGTAAATACAATGCACAAGCACATGGTTGATGGTTGAAACTTGGTTTGCATGCTTCTGATGTGTGAGGCAATTCCATTTAAATGGAGTATATTGCAAATGAATTGCAAATTCAAACTCCAATTTGAATTCAATTTAGCCAAGTTACAAATGCTATTGTTTGATCAAAGTAATTCATCTTGAAATGTGTATGATATGCCTCTGATGTTCAAGTTACAAAGTGGCATGTTGCTAAGGTTCAAATTGCAAAAGCATTTGAATTTAATTTGATTAAAGTCCAATTAAACCAAATGGCAAATGCTAATGGTCCCATTTTAAATTCAACTCAAACATAGTTGAAAGTTATATATTTGGATAGATTGTTTTCTCCTGGTAATTTTTCATATATTATATGTTAAATTTGGAGTTAATATGAATTTTCTATGAATTTCCAAAGTTTAAGCCTTTTTCTGGAATTTTCTGAATTTCTTTAAATAGAAAATCCTTTATTGCGCCAGAATGACGTCAAGGTGACGTTGGGGGGGGGGGGTGCTGACATGTGGGGCCTCACTGTCAGTGGGTTAGTTAACTAACCTGGTTAGTTTAAAATAACCAGGGATTAGTTAGTGGCCTGGGCCCACTGGTCAATGGCCTAGGGGGTTGGATTAGGGGCTAACCACGCCGGACATGTCAGCCTCGCCGGCGGCTAGTCGCCGGCGACGTCCAGGGACGGCGGTGTCCGCGGGGACGGTGTTCCCGTGGTCCAAATCGAGCGCTGCATCCACCAGGTTGAAGCCCTCGTCGTCGCGCTTCGATTGGAGCAAGCTAGGGGTGCTGGGGTGCTCTGTACGCTCGCCGATGTCGAACTTTGCGACGGTGGAGCCACGGCTGCGAGGTGGATTCGGCTACGGGGCACTAAAAGGAGCGGCGTTAGGCGCGTTTGAAACGGAGGAGCACGGCGGTGACAACGGACAAGGTGGCGGGGTCGATTGCATAGCGTAGGCTCGTCGACGACGAGCACGGCGGCTCTTTACTCCGGCGTCCATGGCAGATCGAGCTAGAGGAGGGGAAGGAAGCCGCGGCTTGAGGGGAAATGCTCACCAGTACTCAGGGAGCACGACGAGGCAAACGGGAGCGGCGGGGAGGCTTCAACGGCGGCGAATCGAAGACGGTGAGCTCGCGGGTCCGGCGGCGATCCGATGAAGAATCCGGCGACTAGAAGGCATTGCAGCTCCTGATCCTTTGCACAGAGACGAAGTCGAGGACGACAAAGAGGATGTACACGTTCTTGGCGTCTATCTCGAGCTCGGGCTGCGAGTTTCCATCGCCATGGCCCGAGGCTGCTCTCGGGGAAGCTCACAGGAGGGAAGGAGAGGGATGGATAGGCACTGGGAGGAGGGGGAATGGATCGGGGAGGCTCCTGGGCGTCTCCAAGACACGTAGAAGACGGCGGGGAAGCAGCTGCGTGGCCAGGGCGTCGCGCTGGCATCGACGGCCTCGGCATGGCCGGCACGCCGCAGCGTGCTTGCTTGCCTTGGTAGACGACAAGCGCTCCAGATGGGCCTGGGCCGGGGTGCGATGAGTTGGGCCAGATCCAGGTGAGACTCTTTTATTTATTTCTTTCTGTTTCTTTTCTGCCTTTTTGTTTTGCTGTGCTAAATAATTATCTAGGCATTTTATTAAATGCTGAAACTTTTTATATGGCTTCACAATATACTAGGCTAGCCACTTGTAAAGTTTGAACATTTTTAAAATTCAAATTATTTGAACTTTAAATCAAATAGGGGTTTTTGATTAATTCCAATGTCCTGTTTGACTATTTGAAAAATCCATGAGCATGGGGTGGGTCCCACATCACTTGATATGTGATCACACTCATTTATAAGACTTTTCAAAAATCAAACATGAAGTTTTGGAGAAGATTTATTTCTGTACTTTTGATTTAATTTATCTAGGGGGTGTTCCTTCTCCCATTTGAGTTTGAATTTGATTTCAATTGATTTCTTTTGAAATTTTTAACATGATGCAAAGTGACTTGCTAACCCTAGCATATACCTAACTTGGGGTTGTTACAACTCTTCCCCACTCAAAAGAATCTCGTCCCGAGATTCAGAAGTCTGCGGGAGGAAGGAGGGATACTCGGCACGGATACGGTCTTCTCTTTACCACTTGGCTTCTCTCTCAGAGTGGTGTGACCATTGCACTTTTAGAAACTTAATCTTCTGACGACGAGTGACACGCTCTGCGGAATCAAGAATACGAACGGGGTATTCTCGATAAGAAAGGTCATCTTGGAGATCAAGCGTTGCATGGTCGACTTCGCGGATGGGGTCCTTGAAGCAACGCCTGAGTTGTGACACATGGTATACATCATGTACTCGGGAAAGGTGCGGGGGTAGTTCAAGTTGTAGGCAACTTCTCCACATTTAGAAAGAATGCGGAAAGGTCCGAGGTAACGTGGGGCCAACTTGCCTTTGATACCGAAACGTTGGGTTCCTTTCAGAGGAGTAACCCGAAGGTAAGCCTTCTCATCTAGATTGTAGCTCTCTTGCCTATGACGACGATCATAGTAGCTTTTCTGACAAGACTGGGCTTCTTTGAATTGATCACGAAAAATGCGGACTTGCTCTTCTGCTTCCTTGATCATATCCGGCCCAAAGAATTGTCTTTCACCTTCTGGCCAGTTTAGGGGTGTTCGACATAGTCGTCCATATAGGAGTTCAAAAGGAGCCATGTTCAGACTAGATTGGAAACTATTGTTATAAGAAAATTCGGCAAATGGAAGAGACTTCTCCCAATTCTTTCCGAATGAGATAACACAAGATCTGAGCATGTCTTCAATAATTTGGTTAACCCTTTCGACTTGACCGCTAGACTAAGGATGGAAAGCTGTACTAAAGGAGAGATGAGTCCCCATAGCATTCTGAAAGCTTCCCCAAAATCTAGAGGTGAAAAGGCTACCACGATCAGAATTGATTTCCAAAGGAACACTGTGAAGGGATACAATTCTAGAGACGTACAAGTCCGCTAACTGGCCAGCAGTTATAGACTCGCGAACTGGAAGGAAGTGAGCAACTTTGGAAAGCCTATCTATGACAACGAAGATGACATCATTTCCTTTTTGGGTTTTTGGAAAGCCAGTGATGAAATCTACAGTGACTTTGTCCCATTTCCACTATGGAATAGGCAAAGGTTCAAGTGTACCAGCAGGTCTTTGATGTTCTGCCTTAATGCGACGACAAACATCACATTCGGCAACAAATCGAGCAATGTCTCTCTTCATCCTAGTCCACCAAAATCTCTGGCGTAGATCTCGGTACATTTTTGTGCTACCGGGATGAATCGAGAGGGGTGTGTCATGGGCTTCCTTGAGGATGAGTTGCCTTAGTTCCCTATTCTTAGGTACTACCAAACAATTTCCAAAGAATAATGTTCCTTTACTACCTGTGGAGAAACATCTAGCAACTCCGCTAGCAATGTTCTCCTTGATCCGGCGAAACTTCGCGCACGCTTTTGGGAAACTATGATTTGATCCTCAAGAGTTGGTTTCTCCCCCAAGGTAGAAAGATAGCCATGAGGAACAATCTCAAGATTGAGCTTGCCAAATTCCTCATGAAGAAGTGGTTGATACTTTTGTAACATGAGGTTGTTACAATACGACTTACGACTTAGTGCATCAGCCAGGACATTGGCTTTGCCTGGGGTGTAAGAAATTCCTACATCGTAATCTTTTATCAACTCAATCCAGCGTCTTTGCTTGAGATTAAGATCTGGCTTGGTGAAAATGTATTTAAGGCTTTGGTGGTCGGAATAGATCTCGCAACGATTACCAAGGAGGTAATGTCGCCAAGTTGTCAGGGCATGAACTACGGCAGGGAGTTCAAGATCGTGGGTAGGATAGTTCTCTTCATGTGGCCGCAACTGGCGTGAAGCATAAGCTACCACATGTCTATCTTGCAGACGTATGCATCCTAACCCTTGCCGTGAGGCGTCACAAAAGATCTCGAAATCCTTTTTCGTGTCTGGAGGCTCAAGTACGGGTGCAGAAGTCAATCTTCTTTTTGTCTCTTGAAAGATTTCCTCGCACTTGGGAGTCCATAGGAATTTCTTATCTTTCTTGAGGAGTTTAGTTAGAGGCTTTGCAACTTTAGAAAAGTTACCGACGAAGCGGCGGAAATAGCTGGCTAGGCCAAGAAAACTCCTAACTTGCTTAACCGATTCAGGTGGAGTCCAGTCGAGGAAGGCCTGAACTCTCTTGGGATTCACAGCAATGCCTTTTGTAGAAATCACGTGGCCTAAGTAGGTCACTTCTGGTAGCCAAAATTCACACTTCGAGAATTTAGCATACAGGCGGTGCTCTCTAAGTTTCATCAATAACAGCCTTAGATGTTCAGCATGTTCTTCTTCGTTCTTCGAGTAGATGAGAATGTCACCGAGATAAACTACAACAAATTTATCTAAGTACTCCATGAAGATCGAATTCATCATGCGCGAGAAAGTGGCGGGGGCATTGGTTAAACCGAAGGACATGATGGTGTACTTGTAAAGACCATAACGAGTAGTGAAATCCGTTTTTGGAATGTCCTCGTTTCGGCTTTTGATTTGATGATAACCTAATCTCAAATCCATCTTGGAGAAGACAGAGGATCCAGCAAGTTGATCATAAAGATCATTGATCCTGGGCAGTGGGTACTTGTTCTTTATCGTCGCTAGATTTAGCGGGCGATAGTCTACGCACATCCTTTCTGTTCCATCTTTCTTCGTTACGAACAGCACGGGGCAACCCCATGGCGATGATCTAGGGCGGATGAAGCCTTATTCCAAAAAAGCTTCAAGTTGGGTTTTAAGCTCAGCTAACTCACGTGGGGCCATTTTGTATGGGCGTCTGGAAATTGGTGCGGTTCCTGGCATAAGATCCACTATGAACTCTACACATCTGTCGGGTGGCATTCTGTCACATCCCAACTTTTGTAGTTCCTTTATTAGAATGCTAAAATTTAGGGCTAACAAAAACTTTGCATGGTTGTAAGTGTTGTGATGTTGAATCCATGTTTGACTGTGTGTGCTTAGTGTTGATCATGCTAAACTTGGGTGGTTGTCGTTTGTGGTCAATGTATTTGTGTGAATAGCATAGGATATCCACACTATCTTGTTGATCATCTTGGCATGATCATAAGCACGGCCACACTAATACCCTAGTATGTATATATTAAGACCGTCACATCACGTAACACTTTCGCACTCTCTCACTTATAAATGGTTTTGCATTCCGTTTGCTTTTGTTTGTTTTGATATAAAAATATTATATATTTTACGTGGTATAAATCATACTAGTAATGATTTTGATCACCACAAAGCCCTAAGGCAGTACCTTTTCGCACGATAAAGAAAACTAAAACAAAGATCATTTAAAATCCGATTAACATATTTGAGATCTAATAAAATTCATGCATGACCTTGATCCACTCACAATACCCACGAACTACAGTTTTTTTTAAATAGAATTTTTGTTTAAGCATTTCCACAAACACTTGGGGTGCACCTTTTTGTTATTTGCTTGAATTTGTTTTTTTAGGAACTTTTTATAAAAAAAAGAAAACTACCCAAACCCTCGCACCCCCTCCCCGCTCTGCTAACGTCAGCCCGAGCCCCCCCCCCCTGTGACGTAGGCGCACCAACGTCAGCTCTCGCCACCGCCTCGGCTGGCCAGTAGGCGAGGAGGCCGCCGCTCGCTCGCCTCCCTCTCCCGCACCCCCCTCTTCCCTCCTGCTATAAAAACCACCCCCAACGCCCCTCCTCACCCCACTCCCCCTTCACCAGAACACCACAGCCGCTCCACCCAACTCCCGTAGAAGGAGAAGAGAAGCGGGAGAAGAAAGAAAGAAGGAAGAAAGAAGGTAGGAGGGAGGAGGAAGAAGAGGAGAGGAAGGAGAGGCCGGCGCGCCTCTCCACCTCCGCCCCACGCCGGAGCTGCGCCGGCGAGGAGCCGTCGCCTGGAGGAGCCGACGACCCGATCCAGAGAAGCCGCAGCCGCCCCGTTCGTCTACCCCGAGCTCGGCTTCAACCTCGTCGCTCCCGGCCGCCAAATTCTTCAAAAACGGAGCCGCCCCGCCGTCCTCTACGCCCGCCGCCCCTCCACGCCGCCCGCCGTCGCTGGAACAACCCCCGGTGAGCCGCCCGAGCCCGTACTGTCCGTCGCGTGCGCCACCGTTTTCCACGTTGCATGCTCCATTTTTGGGAAAAAATGGAACCCCCAGGGGTCCCCAACGCTCGCCGCCCCTTGCCGCCGGCCGCCGGCCGCCGGAGGGCCGCCGGCGAGGCCAGCCGCCCCCCCCCTGGACGCCATGGGAGCCCTCCCGAGCTCCAGGCTGCCCGAGCTGGAAGAAAGCTCCCTGGCCGTCCGATCTTCCGAGATCTAACGGCCCAGGGAGCACAATACCCTTTCATTTAAAAAAAAAGAAAACCTTACTACTGCGCTGGGCTCGGCCCGTTAAAAAAAAATGGAAACTGTTCCGGGTGCGTCCAGTAGCCATGGGCCGGCTGTAATTTTTTTTCCTTTATCTTAAAAACTGCAGCACTAAAATAATTCTAAACAAATAACCATAGCTCAGAAAAATGTGAAATAAATTTGTGTTGTTTAGAAAATTGTGTTTTATTTTTCTGTATGCTTAGAATAATTTTTATGCAGTGTCAAATTAATTGATTTAGTTTCAACTAGTTAATTGTGCTTTTTAGCAGCTAGTAATAGTTTTAATCAATTCCCTGTAAACCCAAAAAATGTAATGTTGATTTTTATTTACTCCTGTGATTATTCTTGATTTATCTGTGTGTGTAGAATATATTTTTTGGACTAAATAAATCTGTGACCTTTTTTATATTATTATTATTATTATTAATACTATTGCTAGTTATTCCCTTTGTAACTTATGTTAGTACTATTTTGGTTGTTAATTTAATATTAAACTAGCATGTGGTCAGAATGTTATTGCTATGAACTCGGTTTTGGAATTAAAACAAGTTAATAAGTTGTTAGTGAATCACTTAACATAACTCTAGTTAAGAATTTCTTAATAAAATCATGTGTGGTAATCCTATTAAAGTTATTCTAATGCCCTGTTTTGATATTTAACTTTGAAGTGATTGGTTTAGTACTTCAATGCTAGTACAAATGATACTCTTAATTACTAGCTATTTGATAGTAAAGTTGAGTGTTGTGTGCCTTCTTTGTTTTGCCCGATTGTAATGGTGAATCTGTTTCTTCCGCAACGTGTAGACGATACGCCGTACGTTGCAGGTGAAGACTCCTCCCTTGCCACCGAAGAAGCCGATCCAGGGTACATCGTCGAGGAAGGCAAGCCACCGTCAAAACTCAAACTCCGCATTACCCATTTTTTTACTTTCTTGGTATCATTTATATTGTATCATGCTAGTATTATATTCATATGGTTTGGGATTGTATTAGTTGTATTAGAAAAACTCCACACCACCCCATAGCCTACCTAATTGGGAAAATCTAAGTAGAACCCCGATGATCCCGGCATTCTGTCGAGACCATCACTCAGCTCTAGTATTTAGTATTACATAACAACTTGGAAAGTCATAATTCATCCTACTTGGTACGGCATTCACCTAAGAAGGTGGTATAACCGGGATTGTGGAACATCGTCGGACATGGAAAAAGTCTGGAGGGATTCTCTATTTGTGCCGCCAAAATCTAGCATTACAGTACAACCACTATACTCTGGTATGGGACAGGGCTAGTTGGAAGCTTGTTTGTCTTAGTACGGGGGTCCTATAACTACACATGGATGCATGATTCCACGAATCCGATAGCCCTCGAAGTCGATGGGTGAAATTCGCTAGGCGTAGTGTCGGAAGGAACCTTGGTACTCTTCGACTACGGTGCAGGCTTGGGTCCAAGAGGAGCATGACCTGTCACACGAAAAGTCCATGAAGTACGCAAGGGGTGGATTCACCTGTACTAGGGCAGACAAGGGGAAAGCTAAGGTCGATTATCCGAGAGCCGCATACTGAAGTATGACGATCCTTGGGGACACACGGCGGATGTATCGAATGTGGTGGGTAAAGTGTACAACCTCTGCAGAGTGTAAATCTATTCGAGTAGCCGGAGTCCACGGTCATGGACAGCTAGTGAGGCCACACTTCGTGGAGAATAGATGAGAAAGCCGGTACTGAGTTTATGGTTCGCGATGATGGTGTTGTTATAGCTGAAAAAGGGTTGGACTTGACTTATCCAAATGCAATGTGGGAAATAAAACTTGTCAAGTTTAAAACTTTGCCAACTTAATAATAATATTGAGTAGATAGGAAATCCCTATGAAAAACTCCACCCTATAGCCATCCCATTATTTTCTTGTACAAAACTTTGTTTCTTTCTTTAGGTGGTTTGCGAGTACTTTGTATGTACTCACGGCTTTGTCCCTGGTTATTCCATCGGCCAGGCTTGGAGGAGCAGGTATATGACGACGATGCTACCGGCGAATACTAGGACGTGTTATGCTCTGATCTACCCTGTGGATTGTGTCGCCCCTACCTTGTTGCTTTTGCTTTTCCGCTGCTATTTGAGCCCGATGAGGTCATGTAAGCTTTATTAATGTATGACTTGTATTCGGTATTGTATGAACATTGAGACTATGACATCCATGTCGAGTTGTGTGTCATGCGAACTGATCATGGGAGCATGACCGTATACACAGCTGGTCGCTTCGGACATATAGTCCGGGGTGCCCACAGACTTGGTATCAGAGCCTCTGTTCAGACCATAGCAGCCTAGTTAGGTTGGTCGGTAGATGGGATGGGGGGAAATCAAAAACTATTTTCTATACTAAAGAGATGGTCAAATGCATAGTATAGAATGCTTACCTCTCTTATCCCCTCTATAGTAAACTATTAAATGTTTTACTATGTTAAAAATCTTGCACACTTGTCATCTAACTTAAACTCTTAAAACTTGTAGATGGCTGGAGTTCCTGTGCACCACCTCCAGCTGACTCAGGCTGGGAAGACGCCCTTTGCTCAGGATCTGATGGATCTTCTTGCGCTCGTTCACCGCCCAGCTGCGGAGTTCAGGGCTTTCCAGATCACCAATGGGGAGGACACCGAGCTCCGCCTGATTGTGCGGTGTGAGCTCCGAGGTTCCGAGGTGACTCCACGGTCGGATCCTATCAGCTTCACAGTGTACGCTCGTACCTGGGAGGAGGGTCTGGGCCGAGCTTGCCAGGAGGCGATTGCTCGCCTTGTGAGGTTTCACCAGTACGAGCTGGGTACCACACGGTTCCGTCACTACGGGATGCGCGATGGTGAGGGGGATCCCACTCCTGGTGTGCTTCACCCGGTCCTGAAGGACCACTTGTTCGCTCTAGAGACACACCTGGCTCTGACTCAGGCTCAACTGTATGACGTACGGGTCAAGCATGACTACAACCTCCAGACCAAGGGTCCCGCCCCCGTCGCCCCCATCGAGCTGGAGACTAGGGAAAATATTATCAAGGAGCTGCAGGACAAGGTCGCCAGTCTGGAGGAGAGTAACAAGATGCTGAAGAAGAAGAACAGGAGGCTGAAGCGTAAGTGCGACGACTTGGAGGAGGAGATTGATGCCCTGGATGATGGCGAGGACATCCAGAAGGGTGAGAACGCTCATATCAGTGATGATGAGGACTGGATGGATGAGGAGTACGAGGAGGTTCCGGACACTGATGATGAGGACTTCATCGATGATCGCGAGGAGGATGAGCTCTAGGCGTCGTTAGTTGTAGGATGCCCTTTTGGAGTTTGGCGTTAGACGTTGCATGTGTGGTTGGTTACCTGTAAGACTTGATTATGTATGAGACTTATGCTATCGTTATGCTGCCATGTGGTGATTTCTAATTGCATGATTATTACCCATTTTGTAAGTCTTGCTTGTGAGTGATAAATAGATTGTTAGCAACTTACCCCCCCCCCCTTGTAGACTAAATTCCCTCTTATCCTGCGCAACAACCTCAGGATGCCGAGGAGCTCCCGCGCCAACCCAAGTGGATCCGGTGACGCGCCACCGCCACCTCCCGACCCGAACATGGCGCAGCTTCTGCGACTGCTGATGGAGGAGCGCCAGGCCGCTCGTGATGAGCGCCAGGCGAACATGGCTGCACTTCAGCAGCTAGTCAAGGCCGCCACCAATGCCAACCATGGAGGTGGAGGAGCTGGTGGGAATGAAGAGCCCAGGTCTCGACTCCGAGATTTCCAGAACACCAACCCGCCCGTGTTCTCGCAGTCGAAGGAGCCCTTGGATGCTGAGGATTGGCTCCACACCATGGAGAACAATCTCGCTGTCGCCGCTGTTGGCAACAACGAGAAGGTCCTGTATGCCACCCACTATCTCACCGGCACCGCAAGGAGCTGGTGGGAAGGAGTGCGTGCCCGTCTTCCTGCGGGGCAAGTACTCACCTGGGCGGAGTTCTCCGAGAAGTTCAAGAAGGCGCACATCCTGACTGCACTGATCAGGAGAATGAAGGACAAGTTCTGCCACCTCAAGCAAGGAGGCATGACTGTGGTTGGATATCTTGACCGCTTCACTCAGCTGTCGAGGTATGCCCCGGAGGAGGTGGACACCGAGGAGAAGCGAAAGGACCGTTTCCTGGACGGATTGCACGATGAGCTGCAGGTTGTCCTGGTGGCTATGCAGTTCCCCGATCTTGAGTCTCTTGTCGACGCTGCTATTATGATGGAGGGCAAGCTCAAGACGGCCTCTGAGAACCGCAAGCGCCGCATGATCCAACAGTGTGGATCCAGCAACCCTCGGATGCATCCAGCACAGCCACCAAGGCCAGCACCCCAGCCTCAGAGGGCCCCTTACCCAGCGCCACGCCCCAATGCTCCTGCTCGCCCTGGTGGAGTTCCGCGCCCAGCAGGCGGAGTTCCCCGCGACCCTGCATCAGACGTGATCTGCTTCAAGTGTGGCCAGAAGGGTCACTACGCCATTACCTGCACCAATAAGCAAATGCTGCCCCACGCCCCAATGCTCCAGCACCAGCCAGAGGGAACCCTGGCCGCAACAATGTCCAGCGCGGTGCGCCCAACGCCGCCAAGGGACGTCTGAACCATGTGCAAGCCGAGGAATCCTTGGAGGCAGCAGATGTTATCTTGGGTACGTTTCCAGTTAATTCAGTACCTGCTCAAGTATTGTTTGATTCTGGTGCATCACACTCTTTTGTTACGAATACATTTTTGGATAGAAGTAAGTTGTCACCTAGTGAAATGAGGAGGCCCATAATAGTCCAAATACCCGGATCCAAAACCCGAGCCAGTTTAGCTTGTTCCGGAGTTTCCATAGCAATTCATGGAGTTGAGTTCCCAGCTGACCTGATCGTGTTAGGGACCGAAGGTATAGAGGTGGTACTTGCCATGAATTCGTTGTCCAGATATGGAGGCCGAATAGATTGCACTGAGAGGACAGTCAACCTCACAAGTGCCGACGGAGTTCAGATAGAGTACACCGACAAGGAGGAGACTGCCCGAGCCTTCTGTCATCAGAGTGTCTCGGTGCCACCACTTGAGGAGGTGAAGGTTGTGTGTGAATTCCCGGACGTCTTTCCGGAGGAGCTACCCGGAATGCCGCCTGATCGGGATATCCATTTTATCATTGAGTTAGTGCCGGGCACAGCCCCTATTGCAAAGCGACCCTACCGGATGAATGTTGAAGAGCTGGTTGAGTTGAAGAAACAGCTGAATGATATGCTCCAGAAGGGACTGATTCGACCCAGTGCTTCACCTTGGGGTTCGCCAGTTCTCTTTGTGGACAAGAGAGACGGCACCATACGCATGTGTGTGGACTACCGTAAGCTGAACGAAGTTACCATCAAGAACAAGTATCCGCTCCCCAAGATCGAGGATCTGTTCGACCAGTTGAACGGAGCCCGGGTCTTCTCCAAGATCGATCTAAGGACCGGATATCACCAGTAGAAGGTTCGCGAGTCGGACATCCCCAAGACAGCTTTCACGACCCGCTATGGTTTGTTCGAATACACTGTCATGTCTTTCGGACTTACCAATGCCCCGGCCTATTTCATGAATCTCATGAACAAGATCTTCATGAGATATCTCGACAAGTTTGTGGTAGTTTTCATTGACGACATCCTGATATACTCCAGGACCGAAGAAGAGCATGCCGATCATTTGCGTTTTGTCTTTGCGACCTTGCGTGAGCACCAATTGTACGCCAAGTTCAGCAAGTGCGAGTTCTGGCTCAAGGAAGTCGGATTTTTAGGACATGTATTGTCAGAAGGAGGCATATCCGTCGACCCCGCCAAGATTCAGTCCGTCATAGACTGGACAGCTCCGACCACTCAAACTGAAGTTAGAGGATTCCTCGGACTAGCTGGATACTACCGCAAGTTCGTGGAAGGCTTCTCCAGCATCGCCCGACCCATGACCCAGCTGCTAAAGAAGGACCAGAAGTTTGTGTGGACGGAAAAGTGTGAAGCCAGTTTCCAGGAGTTGAAGAGGAGATTGGTATTCGCCCTAGTGTTGACGATGCCTGACCTGACCAAGAGTTTTGATGTGTACTGCGATGCATCAAAGATTGGTTTGGGTTGCGTTCTTATGCAAGTGAGCAAGGTGATTGAGTACCTATCACGACAGTTGAAGCCGCACGAGTTGAACTACCCCACACATGACTTGGAGCTAGCCGCTGTTGTGCTTGCTCTCAAGAGATGGAGACATTACCTGATGGGTCACCGTTGCGACATATACACAGACCATAAGAGCCTGAAGTACATTTTCTCACAGAAGGAGTTGAACATGAGGCAGAGGAGATGGATCGAGTTGATCAAAGACTACGATCTCGAGATTCACTACCATCCTGGCAAGGCCAATGTGGTAGCAGATGCCCTCAGCCGCAAGCCCTGCACGCTTAATGCGATGATCAGGGAGACGTAGCCAGCTCTGCACGAGGATTTCGAGAAGCTGGGTTTGGAACTTGTTACACCCGGTTTTCTGGCTCACCTCGAGCTGACTCCGACTCTATTTGATCAAATCAAGGAGGCACAAAAGGGACACGCTAGTATCAAGGGAATCAAGAAGAAGATGCCCCTCGCCAAGGCCCCGAAGTTCACGATAGATGATGAAGGAGTTCTTTGGTTCGATGGTCGATTGTGTGTGCCCGACATGAACGAGTTGAAGCTCACTATCCTGAAGGAATCTCACGATACACCTTACTCCATCCACCCTGGAGGGACTAAAATGTATCAAGACCTGAAGGACTTGTTCTGGTGGCACGGTATGAAGCGTGAAATCGCCTTGTATGTCGCCAAGTGTGACATCTGCCAGAGAGTGAAAGCAGAGCATCAGAGACCTGCAGGATTGCTAGAACCACTCCGAGTTCCTGAATGGAAGTGGGAACAAATAGGTATGGATTTCATCACAGGTCTACCGAGGTCGAGCAAAGGTCATGACTCTATCTGGGTCATCGTCGACCGACTCACCAAGGTAGCGCACTTCATCCCAGTGCGAACCACCTATCGAGGAGACCAGCTGGCAGAATTGTACATGTCAAGGATCGTATGCCTACACGGAGTTCCGAAGGAGATTGTGTCAGACCGAGGTACCCAGTTTACCTCGAGGTTCTGGAAACAAGTTCAGGAGGCACTAGGCATGAAGCTTGCGTTCAACACAGCCTATCACCCGCAGACTGGAGGCCAGACTGAGCGAGTGAACCAGATACTAGAGGATATGCTCCGCGCATGTGCTCTAGCCTACGGTTCCAAGTGGGAGGACTGCTTGCCCTATGCAGAATTCTCCTATAACAACAGCTACCAGTCGAGTTTGCAGATGGCACCATTTGAAGCTCTGTATGGGTGGAAGTGTCGCACACCCCTGAACTGGTCTCAGACCGGAGAAGGGAAGATTTTCGGACCAGATGTTCTGAAAGAGGCCGAAGAGCAGGTCCAGTTACCGCTCAGTCTCGTCAGAAGAGTTATGCCGACCCCAAGCGTCGAGAGGTGACTTTTGAAGTTGGAGATTTTGTGTATCTCTGAGTCACCCCATTGAAAGGAATGCAGCGATTCCATGTGAAAGGAAAGCTAGCACCCCGATACATCGGACCATTTGAGGTGATAGCCAGGCGAGGCCAAGTTGCCTATCAGTTGAGACTGCTAGCAGAGCTATCCGATGTGCACGATGTCTTCCACGTCTCGCAGCTCCGGAAATGTCTCGAGGTGCCGGACAAGCCCGATGTTTTAAAAAACATCGATCATCGCACGGTGGACATCAACCAGGATCTCACGTACCGCGAGACACCCCTTCGTATCCTGGAAGAAGCCACCTGAGTCACCCGAAAGCGCGCGATCAAGTTCCACAAGGTCCAGTGGACAAACCACACAGAAGAGGAAGCCACCTGGGAACGGGAGGACTACCTCAAGCGCGAGTTTCCGCATCTCTTCACTAGCTTGTGAATCTCGAGGACGAGATTCTTTTTAAGGGGGGAAGGTCTGTCACATCCAACTTTTGTAGTTCCTTTATTAGAATGCTAAAATTTAGGGCTAAGAAAAACTTTGCATGGTTGTAAGTGTTGTGATGTTGAATCCATGTTTGACTGTGTGTGCTTAGTGTTGATCATGCTAAACTTGGGTGGTTGTCGTTTGTGGTCAATGTACTTGTGTGAATACAATAGGATATCCACACTATCTTGTTGATCATCTTGGCATGATCCTAAGCACGGCCACACTAATACCCTAGTATGTATATATTAAGACCGTCACATCACGTAACACTTTCGCACTCTCTCACTTATAGATGGTTTTGCATTCCGTTTTCTTTTGTTTGTTTTGATATAAAAACCTTATATATTTTACGTGGTATAAATCATACTAGTAATGATTTTGATCACCACAAAACCCTAAGGCAGTACCTTTTCGCACAATAAAGAAAACTAAAACAAAGATCATTTAAAATCCGATTAACATATTTGAGATCTAATAAATTTCATGCATGACCATGATCCACTCACAATACCCAGGAACTACAGTTTTTTTTAAATAGAATTTTTGTTTAGGCATTTCCACAAACACTTGGGGTGCACCTTTTTGTTATTTGCTTGAATTTTTTTTTTAGGAACTTTTTATATAAAAAAAAAACTACCCTAACCCCCGCACCCCCTCCCCCCTCTGCTAACGTCAGCCCGAGCCCCCCCCCCCCCCTGTGACGTAGGCGCACCAACGTCAGCCCTCGCCACCGCCTCGGCTGGCCAGTAGGCGAGGAGGCCGCCGCTCGCTCGCCTCCCTCTCCCGCACCCCCCCTCTTCCCTCCTTCTATAAAAACCCACCCCAACGCCCCGCCTCACCCCACTCCCTCTTCACCAGAACACCACAGCCGCTCCACCCAGCACCCGTAGAAGGAGAAGAGAAGCGGGAGAAGAAAGAAAGAAGGAAGAAAGAAGGGAGGAGGGAGGAGGAAGAAGAGGAGAGGAGGGAGAGGCCGACGCGTCTCTCCACCTCTGCCCCACGCCGAAGCTGCGCCGGCGAGGAGCCGTCGCCTGGAGGAGCCGACGACCCGAGCCAGAGAAGCTGCAGCCGCCCCGTTCGTCTACCCCGAGCTCGGCTTCAGCCTCGTCGCTCCCGGCCACCAAATTCTTCAAAAACGGAGCCGCCCCGTCGTCCTCTACGCCTGCCGCCCCTCCACGCCGCCCGCCGTCGCTGGAACAACCCCAGGTGAGCCGCCCGAGCCCGTACTGTCCGTCGCGTGCGCCACCGTTTTCCATGTTGCATGCTTCGTTTTTGGGCAAAAATGGAACCCCCCAGGGGTCCCCAACGCCCGCCGCCCCTTGCCGCCGGCCGCCGGCCGCTGGAGGGCCGCCGGCGAGGCCAGCGGCCCCCCTGGACGCCATGGGAGCCCTCCCGAGCTCCAGGCTGCCCGAGCTGGAAGAAAGCTCCCTGGCCGTCCGATCTTCCGAGATCTAACGGCCCAGGGAGCACAATACCCTTTCGTTTAAAAAAAAACCTTACTCCTGCGCTGGGCTCGGCCCGTTAAAAAAAATGGAAACTATGCCGGATGCGTCCAGTAGCCATGGGCCGACTGTAATTTTTTTTCCTTTTTCTTAAAAACTGCAGCACTAAAATAATTCTAAACAAATAACCATAGCTCAGAAAAATGTGAAATATATTTTGTGTGGTTTAGAAAATTGTGTTTTATTTTTCTGTATGCTTTTTAGCAGCTAGTAATAGTTTTAATCAATTCCCTGTAAACCCTAAAAATGTAATGTTGATTTTTATTTACTCGTGTGATTATTCTTGATTTTTCTGTGTGTGTAGAATATTTTTTTTGGACTAAATAAATTTGTGACCTTTTTATTATTATTATTAATACTATTGCTAGTTATTCCCTTTGTAACTTATGTTAGTACTATTTTGGTTGTTAATTTAATATTAAACTAGCATGTGGTCAGAATTTTATTGCTATGAACTCGGTTTTGGAATTAAAACAAGTTAATAAGTTGTTAGTGAATCTTTAAAGCAAGTTTTGCCCCCCGAGGTTTTGGACATTGTTGGACAAAGCAGAAGTGGAACTAATATTGTTTTCGAGTATAAACAGATACTTAGGTTCCGAGAGAATGGAGTTTGCATGTAGAAGGTCGAAGGACAACTCGCTGTAGTGAAGCTGCAGCTATCTACCGAAACCTTTGAAGGAAGACGACCCCTAAAAATGTCGTGGAAGGAGATGTTCCTCTCGAGCAAAAGCGCAACGAGGAGAAAGCTGAAGTTGGTCGAAGACTTATTCTTTTTGCTAGTTTCTCTTTATTTCTTGAGTCGTAGGAAAAACCGTACTATTAAGAGGGGTTTGCTAGTTGAGATCTTAGTTGAAGTGAACTTGCTCTGCTCAACCAAAACCCACAAAAGCCTACCGAGAGAAATCTTACTGAGTCGAGTGAATAGCTCGAAGGAAAAGTCCTCACACTTCGTGCCTTCGAGAGAGAACTCGTTCGGTAAGTCAGCTTACTTGTTCCTCAAGTAAAGTTGCGCAGTGATTGGAATCCGACCGTTGTGGACACGCATCAAGCGGTTGCATCGGGTCACTTCAGTCATTCTACCCATCGGGATCGCCAACTATAAATACCCCGCACCTACCCGCCATTTCGGGTTGGCTGCTCCACTGAAGATTCTAAGACAGAAGTCTGTGAGCATCCCAAGAGAGATTCATCGAGAGAAAACCAAATCCCAAGTCTGAGCTGAGTTGAGAAATTCACTATGACTTAGGATGAGATTAGCCGATCCTTTTATCTTGGAGAACTTCAAGTCTCCTAGATGGTTAGGCGTCGCCTGTCAAGCAGTCGAAGAGTAATTGTCACTGCTGAAGGAAGTTTGTAAAGGTCTCGGAGATGTCCTGAATCATCTACCACGAGTGAAAACTGGACAACCTCGAGGAGTTTGTTGCAGTGGAGAATAGGACGGAGAGAGTTTTACTCCAGGTTTTCAATCACCAGTCCCTCCAACCAGACGTAGCACTTTGCAGAGTGTGAACTGGTTTACCAAACATCGTCGTGTCAGGCTCGTTTTCCTTCATACATTTGAATTAAGTATTCTCTCGTAGCCTGTATGCCTTCGATGTTTCCCTTCGCCTTTAATTCTTTCGAGCTATGCATTACCTTCGATACTATATTTCCTTCGAGATGTTCTTAGTCCTTCGCAGTTTGCATGAATTCCTTCTAAGTTCCTTAGAATTTTTAGAAGTGATCATTCACCCCCTCCCCCTCTGATCATTCTTGACATTTCAATTGGTATCAGAGCTAGGCACTCCCTACGCTCTGTGTATTTTGGTCTAACAACCTGGAGTGTTGTCGAGAATGTCGTTTGTAGCTGTTCGCTCGGGGGAACCAATCCCTATTTTCAATGGGAAGGACTATTCCTATTGGAAGGACAAAATGAAGAGGAATATCATGGCTATCAACTCCGCCGCTTGGGAAGTTGTCAAGAATGGTGTAACTGTCAAGGACACTGATGCCATCACTCCTGAAGAGACAAAGAAGATAGAGCTAGATGCTGAAGTCTGGGTATTCATCACAAATCATCTGATTCCTGAAAAATATCATGAGGTCAAGAATATTCCTTCGGCCAAAGGTGTTTGGGATTATCTCGAGAAGATCTGTGAAGGTGTCTCTACTCAGAAAGATGCTCGAATTGACACCCTTCGAAGCAAGTTCTATCGGTTCAAGAGGCACGAGGGAGAAAAAGTTTGTTCCATATACAGCAGACTCACTGCGCTGTCAAATGAACTGATTTTCCTCGGTGCAGATGACATTACCAATCGGATTATTGTCAGAACTTTGCTTCGTTCTCTTGATGACTCCTTCGATCACATTGTGCTGATGATTAAGGAAAGAACTGATTTCAAAGATATGGTTGCCGCTGATATTCTTGAAAGGCTTAATACTTTCGAGATGGAAGAAGATGAGAAACGCGATGTCAATGGGAGTCGAAAGAAATCTCATGCACTCAAGGCCAGAGCTTCACGTCACTCCTCTCCTGAAGCCAGTTCTGAATCTGCTGGTGCATCTGATGACCCCGAGAACATTGGGAAAGATCTTGCACTGATTATGAGAAGATTCAACCGCTTTCAGAAAAGGAACTCCTCTTCACCGAAGAAAAACTATTCTTCAAGACATTCTAGCAATTCATCACAGCATCGATCATCATCCAGATACTCTTCAGCGAAAGATAACTGTCGCTATAAGTGCAAGAAGCCAGGTCACTTCATTGCTGATTGTCCTCTCTGGGAAATTGAACATAAATCAAAGCACTCTCACAGCAGCTCTTCGAGCAAGTCTTATAGATCGAGCAAAAACCACGATTCAAAGAAATATGATTCAAGGTCCAGAAAAGACAAGAAAGATGGTTTTGATGATGACAAGAAGAAGAAGTATCACAAGCATCGAGAGAGTTCTTCCTCGAAATCACATTCCTCTCGTCGACAGAATTCACACCGAGCCAAAGCCTATCTGGGTAAAGAGATGAACTCTGAAGATGAAGCTTCCGGTTCTGAAGCAGGATCAAAGTCAAGATCAGGTTCTGGTTCTGGTTCTGAATCTGATGGTGTTGCTGGGATAGCATTCGCCTCAAACAAGAATTCAAGTTCATTCTTTTCCAACCAGAGCAGTGAAGATGAATCTCCAGCTTACAGCTTCATGGCCAAGGCTAAGGTATCTTCATCTAAGAAATCCTACTATACTTCTGATGGATCTGCTTATGAAAGTGACTCTAGGATAAGCTATGCTAAACTTGCTAAAATTGCTTCTATCCAACAAGATGAACTAGATTCTCTAAGTGAAACTATTCAAAAATCTGAGACTCTGTTGATCAATGAGATTGAGAAGGGTCAAACTTTGACTAACGAGCATGCATCTCTGAAAGAAAAGTATGATGAACTTTCCTCTCGTCATGAACTTCTCTCAGTGGACTATGAGAAGCTAACCTACGAATTCCTTCAAGGGAAAATGGCTCTCGAGAAAGTGAGAGAGGCTAACGAAGAGTTGGAAATTGTAAATCTCACTGTCATGGCTCAACAGGGCTCAGAAGATAAAAATGAATCTATTCCACCTTGCTTGACTTGTTTGGAACGAAGTAAAATTGATTCTATTTCCGAGAGATCGAAAGGAAAACAACCTATTGTTATTGATGATGCTAACCCCTCGAACGAGGAAACCATTACCGAGGAACTCCTCAGGTTGAAAGATTTATTTGAAACAGGCATGTTCAAAAGTGTGCAGGGACACCAGTACCTATGTGATATCCTACGAAAGGCTCTTCTTCACAGAAATCCCCGAAACGAAGGAGTTGGCTTCGAAAGGAAAATCAATCCTGACGGAACCTACTGGGAACCCGAGCAGTATCGTAAAACTGTCTGGGTTCTTGCGAAAGAAAAGCCCATTGATATTGCTAATCTTTCAGGTTTCAGTTGCAAAATTGACAAAGCTATTGTTGATGAATCACTTGATTCTGACTACAAGCTTGTCAAAGATCAGGAAGGAAAAGTGTCAGCTGAATTCGTTGGTACTCCTCCGAAGAATGGTTTCTATAAGCGACAGATTTGGGTTCGCAAATCTCTCGTAGAAAAACTGCCCCCTAACCATTCTATGCAGGGAAAATCCTCGGTACCACCGAATCACTACTATTCTCTCAAGGATAGAAATGAACCCTTGGTGCCTGCTTCAAATGTTCCCCAGAAGGAATACTATCGTGTCGATAGAAATGTTTATCGTCATCGTAATGATAACACCAAAGTTGCTGTTACTCATCAGTACTCTAACCCCTCATCGAGGAATTATATTTATGGTGTGCTTGATGGTCCTGATCGACAATGCAATCCTGTTCGATATAATATTGCTGCCCCATCTAGCTCTACCATGCCTTCTAAGTCACCTTCTCGCTTGTGGGTGGTTAAGAAGAACTAATTCTTCTGCAGGGCTATGTCTCCGGTGGATCCAAATGGGTCATGGATAGTGGATGTACAAATCATATGACCGGAGACAAAGAGCTGCTCACCGAAGCAAATCTGTCTGAATCTTCACAGAAATACATTACCTTCGGTGACAAAAACAAAGGAAAAGTACTTGGTTTGGGTAAGGTTGCAATCTCGAAAGACAAGCATATTGATAAGGTGTTACTTGTACAATCTCTAGGATATAATCTTATGTCTATATCGAAACTTTGTGATATGGGTATGCTTGTACTGTTTTCTGCGTCTCGTTGTGTTGTCTTTTCACAGGATGATTATTCCTTCGTGTTCGAAGGATATCGCAAGGGTGATCTTTACGTCGTTGATTTTTCTTCGGGACCTGCAGTGTCCACATGTTTGATGGCCAAAGCCACTTCTGGTTGGTTATGGCACCGAAGACTTGGTCATGCAGGGATGAAAAATCTTCAAACTCTTATCTTGAAGAAGAACATCGTTGGATTGATAATGTGAAATTCGATAAAGATCGTCTATGCAGTGCCTGTGAAGCTGGAAAGATTGCCAAGAAACATCACTCAGCAAAAACCGTCATGACTACTACTCGTCCTCTTGAATTACTTCATATGGATTTATTCGGTCCTCAAAATTATGCTAGTCTTGGAGGTAACAAGTATGGTCTGGTTATTGTTGATGATTTCTCTCGATATACCTGGGTTTTCTTTCTTGATGACAAGAGCAAAGTTGTTGAAATTTTCAAAACCTTCGCAAAGAGAGCTCAAACTGAATATGAATTATCTCTCAAGCATATCAGAAGTGATAATGGTACAGAATTCAAAAATACTCATATCGAAGAATTTCTTGATGAATATGGCTTTACTCATGAATTCTCGGCTGCTTATACACCGCAACAAAATGGTGTGGTCGAGAGAAAGAATCGAACACTTATTGAAATGGCCAGAACAATGCTCGCTGAATACAAGACCCCTATCAGGTTCTGGGCTGAAGCTATCAACACTGCATGTCATATCATCAACAAGGTTTATCTGCACAAATTTCTGAAGAAAACTTCACATGAACTCATCACTGGTAAAAAGCCCAATGTGTCTTATCTCAGGGTTTTTGGTGCTACATGTTACATCAGAGATATGAATCACAGCTCCAAGTTTGCCCCAAAGGCACACGAAGGTTTTCTCCTAGGTTATGGTTCGAATTATCACACTTACAGAGTTTACAACTCTCAACTTGGCAAAGTTGTAGAAACTGTAAATGTTCGATTTGATGAAACTAACGGCTCTCAAAAGGAGCAATTACCTCTTAACCTGGATGAACCACCATTGGATGAAGTTATCAGGTACATGGCCATTGGAGATATTCGACCTGTCGATGGGAATGCACGTCAAGCAAACAAGGATGATGATGGTCCAATGTTCCCACACATAGCCCGGGGCGCTAGAGATCAACATCCTGAAGCAAATGAGGTACAGGTCGAAGGAGAACAGGTAAACGAAGAAAATTTTCCCGATGAACAAGCTGATCCCGAAGGTCAACCGGATCCACAAGATGATGAAGAAGTTTTTCCTCGCGTTCGAAGAAGAGTGGATGTCGACTCAATTCTCGAAGAAATTCGTGTACCAGGTCGACCCACTCGTTCTCGTACTCGATTAGCTAACTTCTGTGGAAATTTTTCGTTTGTATCCATGCTAGAACCATCAAAATTCGATGAAGCCATGAAGGACTCAGACTGGATGACTGCTATGCTCGAAGAACTTAACCAGTTCGAGAGAAATAAAGTCTGGTCCCTTGTCGATAGACCTGATCCCACAAAGCATAATATCATTGGTACGAAGTGGATCTTTCGCAACAAGCAAGATGAAGATGGCATAGTGGTAAGGAATAAAGCTCGACTGGTTGCACAAGGATACACCCAAATTGAAGGTATTGATTTTGGTGAGACTTATGCCCCAGTTGCTCGTCTTGAATCCATTCGTGTCATGCTTGCTTTTGCCAATTACAATGGTATATTGCTATATCAAATGGATGTCAAAAGTGCATTTCTTAACGGTGAAATCGAAGAAGAAGTGTATGTTATGCAGCCACCAGGATTTGAAGACCCGAAGAATCCTGATAAGGTGTACAGATTGCACAAGGCCCTATATGGGTTAAAGCAATCACCTCGTGCTTGGTATGAAACACTGAAGGATTTTCTTCTAAAGAAGGGCTTCAAACCAGGAACAACCGATCCGACTCTTTTTACTCGTGCATACAAAAATGACTTTTTTGTGTGTCAAATTTATGTCGATGATATTATTTTTGGCTGTACTAACTCTGATATTAGCGAAGAATTTTCTCGCATGATGTCGAAGACATATGAAATATCAATGATGGGAGAATTGAAGTTCTTTCTCGGGCTTCAAATCCGTCAACAGAAAAATGGTACTTTCATTTCTCAAGAGAAGTATCTCAGAGATTGCCTGAAGAAGTTTGATCTTGTCAGTTGCAAAACTATCAAGACTCCAATGCCTACGAATGTTCATCTAGATGCAGATGAGAAGGGCAAACCTTTCGATCAGAAGAAATATCGCTCGATGATCGGTTCGCTTCTTTACCTTTGTGCATCTAGACCTGACATTATGCTATCAGTTTGTATGTGTGCTCGTTTTCAGGCAAATCCGAAGGAATCTCACCATATTGCTGTCAAGCGAATCCTTCGTTATCTGGCTCACACACCAACCTTGGGTCTTTGGTATCCCAAGGGTGCTCAGTTTGATCTCGTTGGTTACTCTGATTCCGACTGGGCTGGTGATATCCCAAGAGTGCTATCAAAATTGCCCATAATCCAGTGCAACACTCTCGAACGAAGCATATTGATATTCGCCATCATTTTCTTCGAGATCACGTTCAACGAGAAGATATTGTTATCAGTCATGTTCGCAGCGAAGATCAATTGGCTGATATATTCAAAAAGCCCTTGGATGAAAAGAGGTTCTGTACACTGAGGTGTGAGTTGAACATCTTAGACTCACGCAATGGGATGTAAGATCATAACCATCGGTAGTATGTATCATTAGTTTTCATTGTTGATTGCTTACGTTAATTTTCTATCATGTTTCTTTTTCGTTTATTTTTGTTCGTTTGGTGTTGTCCTATACACTTATCCGTCCGAGACTTATCGCTGTTTTTCCCTCGGATTGACTAAGTATCGGACCCTGTTTTCCCTCTATTCTATCCCTACCTATTCCGTGCTTTTCTCTTGTGAACATGTATATATTGTACTCGATCAAGATTCCCTTCGAATGTCATTGATTCCGAAGGAAAATCTATCGAAGTTTTTATCTTCTTTTATACTCGATGTTCGATGAGTTTGGTCTCGGACGTGGAGCAACTATCTTTCGGTTTGTTGGGATTTCCCGCGATTACCGCCACAAAATCCGTCCGTTGAATGCGGAGAGACGTTAAATCTGCGCCGTTGGATCAGATCTGACAGCTCGTTCAGACCCCCCCTTATAAATACTGATCCACCCCACCGGCCTAGACATCGCTATTTCCTCGACTTCGCCTCTTCGCTTCCAGAAGCTCTCTCTCGCGCGCCGTCGTGCTGTCTCGTCGCCGTCGACTCCCTCGCCGCTTAGTTGCCGGAAGGAAGCCGCCGGAGACGTTCCCGTCGACAAAGATCTTCATCTGCGTCGCCGTAGTCGCCTCACATCACCAAGTTTGGGTATGTGTGGCTCTGGATTCGATTCTATATCTTCTGTTCATCGTTTCCAGTTTCTGTGTTGATTTTCTGTGATTTCATTTAGGACTGTTTGATCCGATTGGATCTTTGAAACTTGGGAAATCTGTTTGTAGCCTTTTCTGTCGATTCCCCATCTGACCTTGGTAAGAAATCACTCGGATTCTCTCACTTAGGCAATTCCTTCAGTATCGTATCGATAGACTTATACTTGTGCGATTAATTCATAAAAGTTCTTCGTTAGATTTCCACTCGATGAAAATCTAGCCTAGCACTTTCATGAAAACTTGCGATAAGACAAATCTCTCGATATGATTGCTGCTTTCAAAACGTTTTTTTCCTCGTAATTGCTGCTACTTGTTCACAACTCCCCTATATTCCCTCGTACCTTCCTTTTTCGCAGGAAAATGTCTGGCAACGAAGGAAATATTAGAGCACCCAAGCGTGTGGGAGGCAGAACTAGAATCACCAACAATTCTGAAGGTTTACCTGAGGATTTGATCATAGAGAAGAACTTGAGGACACCTTCAGGATCTGAAGATGAACGTACGAGAGAAAATCGTCTGCAAGAGATACGAAGGCTTCAAGCTCTTCGTTGGTATGAGTACAAGTCTCTTATCCCACGATGGGAGAGGCTGTTTGCAATGAAAAATCCCTGGTCGGATGTAAAATCTTTAAGTCCAAAGTGGACGAAGGATAATCGACCACCTCCTACTGCTGATGCTCACCCTACAGCTCTCAAAACACCTGATGATTTTATAGAGCTTGTTGAAGCTCGAGAAGCTCGAGCACAGAAGAGAAAAGAAGCCAAAGCACAAAAGGAAGCTGCGGCTGCTGAGGCTGCCGAGGAAGGTGGCCCTAGTGCCAAATCAAAGGGTGGCAAGAAGTCAGCCAAGCGACAGAAAAAGGTTGTAATAGTATCTCCTCCTGATGCAAGCTTCGAAGGAGAAGCTAACTCAGATGATCAAGACCCTGGTACTGAGGCTGATGTCGAGGACATACCTCTGAATAAAAAGCCGAGCAGTAAGGGCATTAGGATCCAGGAGCCAGCTCCACAGGCTCCTCGAGGAAATATTGACTTGACCAACTTGGTCACTGATCCGCCCATTTCTTCTGCTCCACCTGTTTCTGTTCGCCAACCAAAACCTTCGGTCACAACAAAGGGAAAGCAAGCTCAAGTTTCTGAGGATGAAGAAACTCTTGTTCAACGTAAAGAAAGGCTGGCAAAAAAAAGGAACAAGAGGCAAAAGACTTGATTAATTCCAAACTCCTAAAATTTCACAGTCAGCCCGAGCATAAAAAGGCTCTGGTTGCTCAACAACTTGGTATTCTCCATTTGGTCAGTGAAAAATATCGATGCCAGATTTCTGAAGGCACTATACCTACAAACCCGAAGGAAAAGGTTGTAGCCCCAAGTGCTGCGAAGAATAATGCTGAGGCCCCTAGTGCCTCGAAGGATAAAGCAGTGGCCTCAAAGCCCATTGCTGCTGTCAAGGCCACCAAGGAAGCCGAAAAGAAAGCCAAGGAGGCTAGACAGAAGGCGCAAGCTGCTCCAGTTCCTCGAGCTGCCCCAGCTCCTGCCCCTGTTGCACCAGTTGGTTCCGGCCCTCGTGCCGATGAAGAGAGTTCTAACGAAGGAGAATCAAATGCAAATGCTCCATGGGATGCTGCACATATTTCACATATTCTCTGGAAGATGGCTACCACACCGAGCAGAGTCACTGCCGAGGACGATGTTCCTGCTGAAATCCAAGAGCATGTTGCTCGATAGATGATTCGCTGGGAAGATTATATCACCCAGGATAAAAAGGATAAGGAACAAGTGAGGTTTTACACCAGGAAACTTCAAGAAGAAACCGAGGACGCTGAGTCCCGAACATTTTTCAGATCCAAGATTGCTTCGGCTGAAGCCTCCAGGAGGGCTCAGAAAGAGAATTTAACTGTTGTGTTCGAAAAAGTTACACAAGTTGTGTCTGCTGTTTGCAAAGAGCACAATGATGCTCCGTTCCAAAGACAATCTCGAAAGAGAAAGTCTGCTGCCCCAACCTCTGTGCGTGGGACGCCAGAGATCGAGAAGACCGCCAAGAAGTCCAAGACCACCGAGGTCGATGCTGCCACAGCTCGACAAGAATCTGAACCAAATCCAACCAAGCAATCCTCTCCTCCCCGCAAGAAAACTCCATCACCTCGCCAAAGAACCCCACCTCCTCGACAAACAACTCCACCCCATTGCCAAGCCACTCCTCCACCTCGTCAACCCTCACCACCAAAAGCCTCGACGCCACCCCCAAACCCACCATCTCATCCTCTCGTCATTCCATCGACCACCCCAGTCATCGAAACCCAAGTCCATGTAGAGACCGAGCAAGTGGCTCAGGTCGAGCAAGAAACACAAGTACCCATTTCCTCTGCCCAGAAATATTACTCTTCTACCAAGACTCTGCCTGAAGGAGAAGATGCTGATGTTGACATCACGACAGTTTCCTCTCGGCGAAACCCTGTCAACAGCAATAGTTCTGGAGATGTCAGTCCAAGTAACAATTCTTCCTCCTCCTCTTCAAGTTCCTCAAACGAAGAAATGGTTGATGCTTTTGCCCAACTAGATGAAGACTTGGAGGCCATGGAAAATGAAGAGGCCGCACAAAATGCTCAAACCGACGAAGGAGATGCCGTCGTAGTTCAGCCCGAAGAGAATGCTCCTGCAGTCATTCCGACTCAGGATATCGTAAACATTCCATCATCCATCACTCGACCTGCTGAACCTGTATTCCAGATGCCAGATAATGCTGCTGAAGTTTTTCCAGTTGATGAGCTGCTTCACTCTGCTCATCCGAGAGAAATGCTACCTCTGTTCCGCTCAGATGTTCCTCTTGGAGGTCCTATCTTCAAAAGGCGCGAACACAAACCATTTTTCTTCGGTACCAATCCCTACGAGAAGCCTAGAAGAGCATATTCTCTTCGGTTTTGGACCCAAGAACAAGCTATCTACTATACTCGTGTGCTGTACAACAAGGCAAGAGTTTTCCAGCATCAATACCTTGATATGCCTTCGGTGTACTCCACTACTTGTTTCGAGAATGTTGCCGAAACAATTGATTGTCTGCATGCTCACAAGATGTTTGCTCTCGATTGTGGTTACAATCCCGAGCTTATCAAGCAGTTTTATGCAACGCTTTATGTCACTGGAGATCCGGAGAACTCGAAGACATGGAAATTTGATTATATGATTCAAGGCCAAGTCTTTCATATGACTGTCGATCAATTTCTGGCCATCATCAATTTACCTCGTTTCGAAGGATTACCTCACAAGCTCCATGACTTACCTGCTGCAACTCCAGCTGAATTCTCTACGCTTATGGATCCAGATGTCGTAGGAGATCACTACCCCACTGAGCCGAAGCCAAGACACTTGGTATTTGAAGCAAAGGCATGGTTTTATATTCTATCGAAGACTTTGATGCCAATGCTCGATGTGCACGATGATTTTCCCATTCCAAATGATGTGCAACTTGCTCTGATGAAGTTAGTCCACGGTCGTCCCTTCGATTTTGAAGACTACTTCCTCAGAACTTTGGTGTCTTGTGCTGATGACCACAATTCCCACAAGCCATATGCACCATGGCTGATGGCAATCTGCAATTACTCTCAGGACGTGCCATTCCCCGTATCCATTTACCCGAAGATTTTCACTCCTCCTGTTCGTGAAGTATTGCAGGTTGTTGCTCGAACCACCGATCCTTTTGCTGAGCACACTGGCATCCGCGCCCACTTAACAAAGAAAAATATTCGCTCCAAGTTTATAAAGCCAGTGCATCATTTGGAAGTTTCTCTTCGGTCCCAGCAAATGCTTCAACATCACATTGATCAAGGTTTCATTCAGAAGCAAGCTATGATGGACGAAATCAATCACCTGCGAAACATTGCCATGAACAACAATCAGATGCTGCGTGAATGCCTTCGCCGTGATTGGAAAGGTTTAAGGAAGTTCAATTCCCTCGGTCAACTACAACGATGCGGGTTCGAAGAATATCCTCCCCATCTGAATAGAAATTGGACAAATGATGATCGAGTAGATCGCCCGGATCCCAATATCCCTCGTCTGCCGAAGAACAGAGATGTGCTCAATGTCGATGACTATTATCACATCACTATGGACACCCTCTCCTCCGACTCCGAGCAAGAAGAAGCCCCTCCTCAGCGTCAACCGAGAGTTTACTCGCCACATCCTCGAAGCCCCCGGACTCCGCCGGAATCGCAGCTGGAATCTTTCGGAGATCAACACTCCTTCCGCACGAAGATCACTCCTCCCGGCGCTCGTCCAATTCGTCGTGCTCCAACGCTCGCCGAATCTTCTCATCGTCGCCGGAGCCAGCCTCGCGAGTAGGGATTTCTTTCGACCCTATCCTCTCGACTTTTTGTACGTTGTGACAAAAATGGGGAGATGTAGTGGCATCGAAGAAATTAGTTTGCCTATGGGGTTAAGGGCTTTCCTTTTCATTCGATAAAGTTTTTATCTTTGAGGTTTTCTGAGTAGTTTCAACAAACTTTCGATTCCCATTCGAGCTGGTTGTAACTAACTCTAAGTAGGACTGTGAACTGCTACTCTTTTCATAAGATATCTATCTGCTGCTTGCAATACTTAACCTTTTGCAGGGAGTTATCTTTCATATAAGTTCACAGGTCATTCGAGGAGATTGCATATTTCTCATTGGACACTATCTGGAATGCAATTTCACTCGCTAAGATTATTGATGTTTTTCCCTCGACTCTACTTGTCAAATATGCACTTCACAGGAAATCTTTATCTTACGTGCATACATCAAGGGGGAGTTCTTCATCAATCCTTAGCACTGGTTTATCATCGAAAACTTAAACTTTTTCAAATTATTTTTCGATGCCTGTTTTGTCAACAATCGTCCAAAAAGGGGGAGATTGTAAGAGAAAGTTTTGCCCCCCGAGGTTTTGGACATTGTTGGACAAAGCAGAAGTGGAACTAATATTGTTTTCGAGCATAAACAGATACTTAGGTTCCGAGAGAATGGAGTTTGCATGTAGAAGGTCGAAGGACAACTCGCTGCAGTGAAGCTGCAGCTATCTACCGAAACCTTTGAAGGAAGACGACCCCTAAAAATATCGTGGAAGGAGATGTTCCTCTCGAGCAAAAGCGCAACGAGGAGAAAGCTGAAGCTGGTCGAAGACTTAGTCTTTTTGCTAGTTTCTCTTTATTTCTTGAGTCGTAGGAAAAACCGTACTATTAAGAGGGGTTTGCTAGTTGAGATCTTAGTTGAAGTGAACTTGCTCTGCTCAACCAAAACCCACAAAAGCCTACCGAGAGAAATCTTACTGAGTCGAGTGAATAGCTGAAGGCAAAGTCCTCACACTTCGTGCCTTCGAGAGAGAACTCGTTCGGTAAGTCAGCTTACTTGTTCCTCAAGTAAAGTTGCGCAGTGATTGGAATACGACCGTTGTGGACATGCGTCAAGCGGTTGCATCGGGTCACTTCAGTCATTCTACCCATCAGGATCGCCAACTATAAATACCCCGCACCTACCCGCCATTTCGGGTTGGCTGCTCCACTGAAGATTCTAAGACAGAAGTCTGTGAGCATCCCAAGAGAGATTCGTCGAGAGAAAACCAAATCCCAAGTCTGAGATGAGTTGAGCAATTCACTATGACTTAGGTTGAGATTAGCCGATCCTTTTATCTTGGAGAACTGCAAGTCTCCTAGACGGTTAGGCGTCGCCTGTCAAGCAGTCGAAGAGTAATTGTCACTGCTGAAGGAAGTTTGTAAAGGTCTCGGAGATGTCCTGAATCATCTACCACGAGTGAAAACTGGACAAGCTCGAGGAGTTTGTTGCAGTGGAGAATAGGACGGAGAGAGTTTTACTCCAGGTGTTCAATCACCAGTCCCTCCAACCAGACGTAGCACTTTGCAGAGTGTGAACTGGTTTACCAAACATCGTCGTGTCAGGCTCGTTTTCGTTCATACATTTGAATTAAGTATTCTTTCGTAGCCTGTATGCCTTCGATGTTTCCCTTCGCCTTTAATTCTTTCGAGCTATGAATTACCTTCGATACTATATTTCCTTCGATATGTTCTTAGTCCTTCGCAGTTTGCATGAATTCCTTCTAAGTTCCTTAGAATTTTTAGAAGTGATCATTCACCCCCTCCCCCTCTGATCATTCTTAACCTTTCAGAATCACTTAACATAACTCTAGTTAAGAATTGCTTAATAAAATCATGTGTGGTAATCCTATTAAAGTTATTCTAATGCCTTGTTTTGATATTTAACTTTGAAGTGATTGGTTTAGTACTTCAATGCTAGTACAAATGATACTCTTAATTACTAGTTGTTTGATAGTAAAGTTGAGTGTTGTGTGCCTTGTTTGTTTTGCCCGATTGTAATGGTGAATCTGTTTCTTCCGCAACGTGTAGACGATACGCCGTACGTTGCAGGTGAAGACTCCTCCCTTGCCACCGAAGAAGCCGATCCAGGGTACATCGTCGAGGAAGGCAAGCCACCGTCAAAACTGAAACTCCGCATTACCCATTTTTTTACTTTCTTGGTATCATTTATATTGTATCATGCTAGTATTATATTCATATGGTTTGGGATTGTATTAGTTGTATTAGAAAAACTCCACACCACCCCATAGCCTACCTAATTGGGAAAATCTAAGTAGAACCCCGATGATCCCGGCATTCTGGCGAGACCATCACTCAGCTCTAGTATTTAGTATTACATAACAACTTGGAAAGTCATACTTCATCCTACTTGGTACGACATTCACCTAAGAAGGTGGTATAGCCGGGATTGTGGAACATCGTCGGACATGGACAAAGTCTGGAGGGACTCTGTATTTGTGCCGCCAAAATCTAGCATTACAGTACAACCACTATACTCTGGTATGGGACAGGGCTAGTTGGAAGCTTGTTTGTCTTAGTACGGGGGTCCTATAACTACACATGGATGCGTGATTCCACGAATCCGATAGCCCTCGAAGTCGATGGGTGAAATTCGCTAGGCGTAGTGTCGGAAGGAACCTTGGTACTCTTCGACTACGATGCAGCCTTGGGTCCAAGAGGAGCATGACCTGTCACACGGAAAGTCCATGCAGTACGCAAGGGGTGGATTCACCTGTACTAGGGCAGACAAGGGGAAAGCTAAGGTCAATTATCCGAGACCCGCATACTGAAGTATGAAGATCCGTGGGGACACACGGCGGATGTATCGAATGTGGTGGGTAAAGTGTACAACCTCTGCAGAGTGTAAATCTATTCTAGTAGCCGGAGTCCACGGTCATGGACAGCTAGTGAGGCCACACTTCGTGGAGAATAGATGAGAAAGCCGGTACTGAGTTTATGGTTCGCGATGATGGTGTTGTTATAGCTGAAAATGGGTTGGACTTGACTTATCCAAATGCAATGTGGGAAATAAAACTTGTCAAGTTTAAAACTTTGCCAACTTAATAATAATATTGAGTAGATAGGAAATCCCTATGAAAAACTCCACCCTATAGCCATCCCATTATTTTCTTGTACAAAACTTTGTTTCTTTCTTTAGGTGGTTTGCGAGTACTTTGTATGTACTCACGGCTTTGTCCCTGGTTATTCCTTCGGCCAGGCTTGGAGGAGCAGGTATATGACGACGATGCTACTGGAGAATACTAGGACGTGTTATGCTCTGATCTACCCTGTGGATTGTGTCGCCCCTACCTTGTTGCTTTTGCTTTTCTGCTCCTATTTGAGCCCGATGAGGTCATGTAAGACTTTATTAATGTATGACTTGTATTCGGTATTGTATGAACATTGAGACTATGATATCCATGTCGAGTTGTGTGTCATGCGAACTGATCATGGGAGCATGACCGTATACACAGCTGGTCGCTTCGGACATATAGTCCGGGGTGCCCACACATTTCCGGCAGCTCTTCAGGAAAGACATCCGGGAAGTCACGAACCACCGGAATATCTTCAAGGTCGGGAAGGGGAAGTATATTCAAAGAATGCACTTGGGTTCTTGTTTTGGGTGAGGTGTAGTTGACTGTCTTGCCTAAAGGGTGGGTTAGTTTCCATGATTTGCCTTTGCAATCAAGGTAGGAATTCTGCCTTGATAGCCAATCCATGCCAAGGATTACATCGATGTCTGAAGACTTGAGGGCTATGAGTGAAGCAAGGAATATTAAACCCTCAGTTGCAATTTGATTACCATGGCTTACTCTATTAGTTTGCCATCTTGACGCTGGAGTTTGAATAATCATTGGGGTGGACAATTGAACAAAGGATAACTCATGATGAAGTGCATAACTTTCCTACATGAATGAATGAGATGCTCCTGGGTCAAAAAGAACGGAAGTAGGAACATAATTGACTGGGAGCGTACCAAGAATGACGTCAGTGGTGTCGTCAGTGTCTTCGGCGGCAATCTGATTCACACGTCCACGGGTGGCGGGAGGAGCGGGTTTGGTGGTGTAGAACTTCGGGGTGGCTTGCCACGACCATTGTTGTTACCTCCGGCACGGGGCGGAGCATTCTGATTCTGGAGCTAGTTCTGGGGACACTCGCGGGAGTAGTGGCCTGCCTGACCACACTTGTAGCAAGCTTCAAAGACAGTGTGTGGAGCTGGGTGGAACGAAGCTGGTGGACGAGGCGCCACATAGGATGGCCTCGGTGGGTTGTTCTAGAGAAACATGCTGTTGGGGATCCAGATCTTGCGCTTCTGAGAGCCTAAACTGAATGAACCATCATCTCTAGGGTGTTTGCGGAAGTCATTGGGGGTGTTCATGTCCTCTGCCTTGATGGCCTTGTTGACAAGGACCTGGAAGGTGGCAAAGTCATGTAGGTTGAGCTCACGACGGAGTCCGGAATTGAGTCCACGACGGAACCTCTCTTGCTTCTTAGCGTCGGTGGAGACCTCTTTAGTAGCATAACGAGCAAGTCAGTTGAACTCACGACTAAACTCGTCAACAGTCCTCCTTCCTTGGGTGAGGTTGCAGAACTCCTCACGCGTGCGGTCCATAAGACCCTTTGGAATGTGGTGCTCACGGAATGAAGTGCAGAACTCATCCCAAGTTGTAGGCGGTCCAACGGGACGCATGTTCAGGAAATTCTCCCACCAAGAGCTAGCTGCACCCTCGAGGTGGTAAGTGGCATAGCTGACCCTGTCACCATCTACGACATGGCCTGCCTAGAGCTTCCTCTCGATGATGCGAAGCCAGTCATCGGCGTCAAGGGGCTCGGTGGAGTAGCTGAAAACCGGGGGATGAAGCCGGATGAACTCATTCAAAGACACCAACTCGTTGCGCTGCTGAGTGGTGTTGCAGGCAATGACCTCCAGCAAATGGTGAGAGTCACGGCGGTTCCTCTCAACCTCCGTCAGAACCTGAGCCATCGTGGGTGGGGGTGGAAGATTGCCTTCCTCTGGTTCATTCCCACAACCATGGGCACGACCAAGCTAGCCACGGGTTCCTTGAGACATCCTGAAGGTGAAAACCAAAGTCAAACAGAGTTGATTGGAAGAGTCTAAACAAGGTATTGAAGGTACTGGAAGAATCACAGAGCAAAGGAAGTAATCATGTTGACAACATGGTGATAAAAGCATACAAGCCATATATTCACAAGCTATCTTACAAACCATACATCGTTTTAGTACAAGCGCCAAGCTAATACAAACGTGATGAAGATGATACATCCTTCAGAGGCACTCTGACTTCCTATACATTATTTATCTAAGCCTCTGGAACTTAGAACACCTTGCGCACAATATACTGAAGACACTACTACATCCTCACTAAAGTAAGACCACATGCGGTCTCACTCATCTCCATCTCCATAGTAATCCTCGTAAAAGTTACCTGCGTAAGCTGAAGGTGACCATTGGAAAACACGGAAACCTGTGGACCCTGATATCCATTTGGGCAAGGATGGGGCCTAGGTCCAGCGTAGGGTGGAAGCAGAGGACCACGGGGTGGAAAAATGCCTCCAATCTCGGGCCAAGCAACTCGAGAAGGCATTTGTGTCCTGACTGGGTAGATAGCATCATACTCCACTGATCCAACACTCACAAAAGGAGCTACAAGTGTAAGTGCTCGATACAGACAGACACTGGTGGCGTGAAGCTCAAAACGAAGGGCACGTGCATCACGATCTCTATCACAAGCGTGCCGAGCAGTGATCTCAAGTAAAGGGTCCTCCAAAGAGTGATCTTTGTACAGTCCGGTGTAATATCCCTCTTCTCCTGGAAGTGCAGCAGGGATATAGCGGAAAGATGTGCCTCCAAGCATAGCGTGCTCCTCTCTCAGCAGGGTAATACATGAGTATGCAGCATCCTGCACAGCCATGTTCTCAGTCAAGCCAATGCCATGTCCAAAGTGGATAGGCTGAGTGACTCCAGTGTGGTGCGGGTAGATCCTGACAATGCAGTGGAACTGGGTCTGGTTCAAGTCAAGGAATTGTTCCTCAACTGTGTACTCAGGGTACCATCGGTATCCAATGAAGGACATCATCTCGATCAGCATGGCGGGATGGCCACGCACACCGAGGCACCTAGTCAAACGAACAATCTGCCGAGGGGGAAGATCTGCCATCTGAAACAGAAAGAAGGAGTTTGCAAATGCATCAGATTATGAAGAAACTTGGAATGACTCGAGCAGCATAATGGCTGTAATTGCAAGAAAGGACAATTTCTTACAACATGAAAACAACACTTACATACGGTGTAAGAAATCAGGAAGCACAACATCGCTAGAAAACCAAACATAACTTCCCTACTGCTACAAGGAAGCAATCAACGAGATGTTCTAGCAAGACATAGATGATCCTAGTCCTATCTTCCCGTAGAACAGATGAGGGTGACTCAGAACTCAGAATGATGAAGGTAATGAGAAAAAAGAAGCCTTACGGTGTTCCCTTATATACCCAGAGTAACTATATAACTATAGCAAGCTAGACTCGACTTCGGCCAAGGCTGATAATCCTACAGTCAGTCCTGCTCTGATACCAAGTTTGTCGGGACCTGGGGTTAGCGTATGCAAGTCCCACGACATAGTCATATGGAGAGCCGAGAACCGTACCCACTTGTCTAAGCAGACAAGGCCAAGCACAAAACGTTCTCGGAAAGCATCGTACGTGAGGGGCATCCCATCAAGGCCGGATGATGAACTCCCATATTCACAGAAAAGTCGCCTAGACCATACTATCGACTATCTCATAACTCTTACATAGAATTACTCCAGCCTGATCACTTAGTCGGGGTCTAGGGAGGGCTCGATCATACCACAAAGTGTGCACGAGACAGAGTCTCGAGCAATCGCATCGCGATGCCCCAAGCTGCGCACATATAAGGGCCACTTGGTGTATGAAAGACCGCCAGCCAGATCACAACTAAGGTCTCGAAAACCCATACAAAGACATGCATGTTATAAACATACACGCAGCACACATGCCTTGCATGAACAGCAGATATCATTGCAATTCTCTACAAAGTATACATTTTATTGATAACTCTCACAGAGTGCACACAGAGATCACAAGTCTGTGATCCAACATTACAACAAACAAGCGGAAGAAAAGTAGGTCCGATTACAGACAAGTTTAACAAATGGCTTAAGAAGCCTTATTTAAACACAAGCCCTCCACGAGGGAACCAGTCGTCTGACTGGGACTACACTAGCTTGGTCTTCAGTCATCGAGCTCGATGAAGAATCCACCTTCGGGGTCAGTGGGTTCATCTAAAACATAGAATAAGCAAACATGAGTACAAAGTCGTACTCAGCAAGACTTTCATAGGAGCTATACTACTCATGCGCATGTATTAAGGTAAAGGGAGGTGGGGTTCAATTGCAGAAGTGCCAGCTTTGACTTGGCTAGTCCTGAACTACGAGTACCAAACTTGAGGTAAGAAACGTAAACGAGTCCACTACATCTCCAATCAATTACACCACTATGGTGCCTTCCTCGACTTCCCCACGAGAAAACACGCCATAGCACTCACGCTTATCTTGGTAAGTTTTATAAGCATCCAGTTCAAGTTGTCTAATAATCAAGCTAAGACTTCCAAGTAGTCCCTTACCGCGGACGCGGCTATTCGAATAGTTTTGTTAACCCTGCAGGGGTGTACCGCTATACACACATGACCATCAGTTACCGCCTTTGATCTCGACACCATTCAAGGGGTGTCAGCGAGGATGCTCACCACATCTATTACCTCAAAGCCGATCTATTCCAAGAAAGCCACCTACCTGGGTTGGCTACCACTATCGTGAACCCGGCCGGTTTACCGAAGTGGACCCAGATGATGTGTGCGTGGTGCATAAGACGGTCTCGGTTGAGTCGTTCTCTCACTTAGCAGCCAGGCCACAAACCTACCAGAACTCTGAACTACAGTGACATCTTGACATCGAAAGGGATGAGTTAATAGGTTGAGAGGGCTCAGTGAGACAATGTGTGGTTGTACTCTTCATCTTCGATCACCACACAAGAAATCGGACTTAGGGCGGTGTTCAACGAGACAACCCACTATGTACTCCTACACAGCCTCTCATCGTTCACCTTGTATTAGGGTAGATTCACCAACACATTTCCACCATCATCAACATGATCACTACAACCCCGACTCACATAACAGTAACAACATTGTATCACTCTAAGCATGCAATAAGCAGTAACAATTACAGGGGCCACATGATATCAACCAACTCCTAAATTTGCTAGGATTGTGGTTTTCTTACTACTGTGACAAATGATAGGTCATGCAAGGGAATGGGTTCATCTATGCGGTAGAAATGTCGCATGGTAATCATTCTATACAATGCATAAGCGAGACATGAGAGGGAAGTGGGATTTTATCGACATGATCAATGGGGGTTCGCTTGCCTTGGTGACGAGGTTCAGTCTCGGGATCTTCAACGAAGGGTGCAGCCTCCTGTTCCAGTTCAACTTCTACTCGACAAACAACAAACAAGGTAGCAAAGTAAATACAATGCACAAGCACATGGTTGAAGGTTGAAACTTGGTTTGCATGCTTCTGATGTGTGAGGCAATTCCATTTTAATGAAGTATATGCAAATAAATTTAATTTCATTAAATTCCAAATAAACCAAATAGCAAATGCTACTGGTACCATTTTAAATTCAACTCAAACATAGTTGAAAGTTGTATATTTGGGTAGATTATTTTCTCCTGATCATTTTTCATATATATATATGTTAAATTTGGAGTTAATATGAATTTTCTATGAATTTCCAAAGTTTAAGCCTTTTTCTGGAATTTTCTGAATTTCTTTAAATAGAAAAACCTTTATTGCCCCAGCATGACGTCAAGGTGACGTGGGGGGGTGCTGACATGTGGGGCCTCACTGTCGGTGGGTTAGTTAACTAACCCGGTTAGTTTAAACTAACCAGGGATTAGTTAGTGGCCTGGGCCCACTGGTTTGTGGCCTAGGGGGTTGGATTAAGGGCTAACCACGCCAGACACGGTAGCCTCGCCGTCGGCTAGTCGCCGGCGACGTCTAGGGATGGCGGTGTCCGCGGGGACGGCGTTCCCGTGGTCCAAATCGAGCGTTGCTTCCACCAGGTTGAAGCCCTCGTCGTCGCGCTTCGATTGGAGCAAGCTGGGGGTGTTGGGGTGCTCTGTACGCTCGCCGGCGTCAAAGTTTGCGGCAATGGATCCACGACTGTGAGGTGGATTCGGCTACGGGGCACTAGAAGGAGCGGAGTTAGGCGCGTTTGAAACGGAGGAGCATGGCGGTGACAACGGACAAGGTGGCGGGGTCGATTGCATAGCGTAGGCTCGTCGACGACGAGCACGGCGGCTTTGTACTCCGGAGTCCAAGGCAGATCGAGCTAGAGTAGGGGAAGGAAGCCGCGGCTTGAGGGGAAACGCTCACCAGTACTTAGGGAGCAAGACGAGGAAAACGGGAGCGGCGGGGAGGCTTCAACGGCGGCGAATCAAAGACGGTGAGCTCGCGGGTCCGGAGGTGATCCGATGAAGAATCCTGCGACTAGAAGGCATTGCAAGTCCTGATCCTTTGCACAGAGACAAAGTTGAGGACGGCGAAGAGGATGGACACGTTCTTGGAGGCTATCTCGGGCTCGGGCTGCGATTTTCCATCGCCATGCCCTGCGGCTGCTCTTGGGGAAGCTCACGATAGGGAAGGAGAGGGATGGATAGGCACTGGGAGGAGGGGGAATGTATCTGGGAGGCTCCTGGGAGTCTCCAAGACACGTAGAAGACGGCGGGGAAGCAGCTGCGTGGCCAGGGCGTCTAGGTGGCGTTGGCGGCCTCGGCATGGCCGGCACGCAGCAGCGTGCTCGCTTGCCTGGGTAGACGACAAGCACTCCAGATGGGCCTGGGCCGGGGTGCGATGAGTTGGGCCAGATCCAGGTGAGCCTCTTTTATTTATTTCTTTCTGTTTCTTTTCTGCCTTTTTGTTTTTTTGTGCTAAATAAATAGCTAGGTATTTTATTAAATGCTGAAACTTTTTATATGGCTTCACAATATACTAGGCTAGCCACTTGTAAAGTTTGAACATTTTTAAAATTCAAATTATTTGAACATTAAATCAAATAGGGGTTTCTGATTAATTCCAAGGTCTGTTTGAATATTTTAAAAATCCATGAGCATGGGGTGGGTCCCACATCACTTGATATGTGATCACACTCATTTATAAGACTTTTCAAAAATCAAACATGAATTTTTGGGGAAGATTTATTTCTGACCTTTTGAATTAATTCATCTGGGGGTGTTCCTTCTCCCATTTGAGTTTGAATTTGATTTCAATTGATTTATTTTGAAATTTTTAACATGATGCAAAGTGACTTGCTAACCCTAGAACATACCTAACTTGGGGTTGTCACACCCTTCATGGTGTTCTTTTGGAAATCAATTCTGATCTTGGTAGCCTTTTCTCTTCTAGATTTTGGGGAAGCTTTCAGAATGTTGTGGGAACTCATCTCTCCTTTTGTACAGCTTTCCATCCTCAGTCTAGTGGTCAAGTAGAAAGGGTTAACCAAATTCTCGAAGACATGCTCAGAGCTTGTATTATCTCATTCGGAAAGAATTGGGAGAATTCTCTTCCATTTGCCGAATTTGCTTATAACAATAGTTTTCAATCTAGTCTGAACATGGCTCCTTTTGAACTCCTCTATGGACGAAGATGTCGAACACCCCTAAACTGGTCAGAAACCGGTGAAAGACAATTCTTTGGACCGGATATGATCATGGAAGCAGAAGAGCAAGTTTGCATTGTTCGTGATCAATTGAAAGCAGCCCAGTCTCGTCAGAAAATCTACTATGATCGTCATCATAGGCAAGAGAGCGACAATCTGGATGAGAAGGCTTACCTTCCGGTTAGTCCTCTGAAGGGAACCCAACGATTCGGTATCAGAGGCAAGTTGGCCCCACGTTACATTGGACGTTGCTTCAAGGACCCCATCCGCGAAGGCCACCATGAAACGCTTGATCTCCAAGATGATCTTTCTTATCGAGAGTACCCCGTTCGTATTATTGATTCAGCAGAGCGTGACACTCGTCGTCAGAAGATTAAGTTTCTGAAAGTGCAATGGTCACACCACTCTGAGAAAGAAGCCACGTGGGAAAGAGAAGACCGTCTCCGTGCCGAGTACCCCTCCTTCCTCCCGCGGACTTCTGAATCTCGGGATGAGATTCTTTTGAGTGGGGCCGAGTTGTCACAACCCCAAGTTAGGTATGTGCTAGGTGAGCAAGTAACTTTGCATCATGTTTAAAATTTTCAAAAGAAATTGAAATGGGAGAGAGAACACCCCCCAGATGAATTAATTCAAATGGCCAGAAATAAAGTTGCTCCAAAAATTCCTTTTGCATTTTTGAAAAGTCCCATAAATGAGTGGAATCACATATCAAATGATGTGGGACCACCCCCATGCTCATGGATTTTTCAAATATTCAAAAAGGAGCATGAATTTAAATTTAAACCCCTATTTGATTTAAATTTCAAATTATTTGAATTTTAAAAATTTCCAAACTTTATAAGTGGCTATCTATATATATTGTGAGGCCAAATCCAAATTTGTGGCATTTTAGAAAATGCCAAGCTAATTTACTTAGCAGGGCAAACAATTTAACAGAAAATAAAACAGAAATAAAAGAAGAAAAGGGAAAGAAGCCCACTTCCCCCAGGCCTCGGGCCCTACTTACCGTTCCAGCAGCCCAAGCCCACAGCTCCATTGTCTCTTCCCCCAGCGCGGCAAGCTGCTCGCTGGAGAGCATGCCGACACCGGCGAGCAGCTGCTAGCCTGCCTGGCGGCCTCCCCAGCCTCCTAAGCTTGCCAGGAAGACGCACCAGAGCCTCCCGATCACTTTCCCCTCGCCCTCGAGCTCTCTGTGCTTCCTTCCCCACTGGCACCGAGCGCCACCGCATGTCATCGTCTCCGAAAACCATGGACACCCCGGGCTAGAGCTCCAACCAGGTTGTCCATCGTGCTCCCCGTCCTCTTCTTCGTCGACTAGCAGAAGACCACGTTCCAATTTGGACCAGAGGGAACGCCAGCTTCAACAGATCGTCGTCGGCCTCCGAGAAGACCACCACCGATTTCGCCGCCGTTGAAGCCTCCCCACCTCCACCTCCGGTGCCATCGTGTTCCCCATCTCCTAGTGAGAAGAAACCCCAACCTGGCGCCCCTTACTTTGCCCCCTGTCGTGATCTGCCATGAGATCCAGAGCCCGTCGCGCCATGGTTGACGTCGAGGTCGCCCCAGTGCCCCGTCGACACAACTAGAGCGTGCGTTTGGCTCCCAGGTGTGCCAGCTTTCGAACGCACCCAGTTTTGGCTCAAGCCGTGCACGAAAACACCGAATCCGAGCTCGTCATTGCTTTGTTTCCGCCGGAGTCGTCGCCGCTGTCGCTACAGCCACCCCCTCGAACCCCAGCTGCCTCCATTCAACGCGGGAGGGCTCCAGCAACACCTCGGTGGCCTCCATCCTATCTCCCGTGGCCTGGTTCGCCATCCCAAGAAACTCCGGCGAACAGTGCCTCGCCGGCGACGCCATTAACCTAACCCCAGTGCTTAACCACCCCCTGGCCCACCTGTAGTGTCACAGACATGTGGGCCCAACTTCTGTTAACCCCACTAATTAAGTTTAATTCAAATTAAACATAGTTAATTGACAGAACAGAGGCTGACCAGTGGGTCCCAGCAGTCAGTGGCCCCTGACGTCACCATTACATCACAGTGACGCAGTAAATGCTTTTCCATTTAAAGAATTAATCAGAAAAGGCAGAAAATACTCCAAACTTTGGAAATTCATAAGAAATTCATCCTAACTCCAAATGTAGCAAATAATATGTCTAAAAATATTAGAAAAATTCAAGGATTCTGAATATGCAATCTGTTTTCATGTTTGAACAAGTTTAGTTGGGTGAACAGAGAGAACAATGCATATGGAATTCATTTAAATTCAAAATGGAGTTTGAATTTCCAATTCACTTGCAATATACTTCATTTAAATGGAATTTACAACACATCAGCACCCCTTACACCATGTTATAACATTTGATCATGCGCTTGTGCATTGTACATTATGTTGATCACTTTGTTTGTATTGTTTGCTCGGATAGAAGTGGAGCCGGAACCCGAGATCACCACCTTCGTTGAAGACCCCGATACTCAACCTCGTCAGCAAGGCAAGCAAAACCCCATTGATCATGTCGATAAAATCCCATTTCCCTCTCAGTCTCGCTTATGCATGGAATAGGATAATCGCCATGATAACGTTTCTACCGCATAGTTGAACCCAATCCTTTGCATGACCTATCATTTTGTCACAGTAGTAAGCAAACCATAATCCTAGCAAATGTAGGAGTTGGTTGATATCATGTGACCCCTGCAACTGTTAAAGCTTATTGCATGCTTAGAGTTATAATGAGGTTACTCTTTTGTGAGTCGGGATGGTAGTGATCATGTTGATGATGGTGGAAATTTGTTGGTGAATCTACCCTAATACATGGTGAACGATGAGAGGTTGTGTAGGAGTACACAGTGGGTTGTCTCGTTGAACACCGCCTTAAGCCCAAGTTCTTGTGTGGTGATCCAAGAAGAAGAGTACAACCACACATTGGGCTCACTGAGCCCTCTCAACCTATTAACTCATCCCTTTCGATGTCTAGATGTCGCTGTAGTTCGGAGTTCTGGTAGGTTTGTGGCACGGTCTGCGAAGTGGATGAACGGATTTTCAAGACCGGCTTGGGACCCTGCACACATCGTTTGAGGCTGTACTAGAACCTCGGCCGGACTTCCATACGGATCCCCCTCAGATAGGCGACTCTCTGGACTAGAATGAAGCTGTGAGCGAAGTGTCGTGGCAACATCCTCGCCGGTACCCGCTTGAAGGGTCCCACTCCCAGGCGGTAACTGATGCGTGTGTGTGTGTGTAGCGGTACACCCCTGTAGGGTTAACAAAACTATTCGAATAGACGCATCCGCGGTTAAGGACTGCTTGGAAAGATTAGCTTGATTATTAGACAACTTGAACAGGATAATTATAAAACTTGCCAAGATAAGCGTGAGTGCTATGGCGTGCTTTCTCGTGGGGAAGTCAAGGAAGGCACCATAGTGGTGTAATTGGTTGGAGACATGTAGTGGACTTGTGTACGCTTCTTACCTCAAGTCTGGTACTCGTAGTTCAGGACTAGCCAAGTGAAAGCTGGCACTTCTGCAATTGAACCCCACCTCCCCTTTACCTTGATACATGTGCATGAGTAGTATAGCTCCTACGTAAGTCTTGCTGAGTACGACTTTGTACTCACGTTTGCTTATTCTATGTTTTAGATGAATCCCCCCCTGACCCCGAAGGTGGATTCTGCCTGGAGGTCAACGACTGATCAAGCTAGTGTAGTCCCAGTCAGATGACTGGCCCCTCGTGGAAGGGCTTGTTTATAGATAAGGCTTCTCTAAGACATTTGTTAAACTTGTCTGTACTCAGACCTACTTTGCTTCCGCATGTTTGATGTAATGTTGGATCACAGACTTGTGATCTCTGTGTGCACTCTGTAAGAGTTATCAATAAAGTTGTACACTTTGTAGAGAATTGCAATGATACCTGATGTTCATACTAGACATGTGTGCTGCGTGTATGATTATAACATGCATGTCTTGGTATGGGTTTTCGAGACCTTAGTTGTGATCTGGCTAGCGATCTTTTATACACCAAGTGGCCCTTAGATGTGCGCAGCTTGGGGCATCGCGATGTGATTGCTCGTGACTCCGTCACGTGCACACTTTGATGTATGATTGAGCCCGCCCTAGACCCCGACTAAGTGCTCGGGCTGGAGTAAGTCTATGTAAGGGTTATAATACAATCGATAGTGTGGTTGAGGCGACTTGTCTATGAGTATGGGAGTTCACCACCCATATCATTTAGACTTGTGAGCGGACGATGAGGACCCATCTCAGTTGATCATCCGGCCTGGATGGGATGCCCCTCACGCTCGATGCTTTCCGAGAACGTTCTGTGCTTGGCCTTGTCTGTTTAGACAAGTCGGTACGGTTCTCGGCTCTCCATATGATTGTGATGTAGCGAGTCTTGCATACGCTAACCCCGGGTCCCAACAGACTTGGTATTTGTACACTTTTAAAAGTACCTAGCTATTTTATTAGCTAGGTCAACACAGAAGCAGAAATAAATAAAAAGAAAAAGCAAAAGGGGCTTACCTTGCGCCACAGGCGAAGGCCAACCTCATGTCGCCTTGGCGCAGCCCACCAGAGAGCTTGTCGTCTTCTACCCCGCCCTCCAAGCTGCTCGCTGGAGCAGAGGAGGCCACGGCAACGACATGACGTGGCTCCAGGCCCTTCTAGGTCTCCCCCTCACCTCTCTCTGCTTCGCACGACTGCCACACACCTTCCTCGCGCCCCAGCTCTCTCCTAGACCCCCTCTTTCCTCTCCGGCGACGAGAACCAGAGCACCCTGAACCCCTAGCACAGAGCACAAGTCTGCCCCGACGTGGCCACTGGCCAAGCTTGGCAACGCCACCGTGTCCATTCTCTTCCCCGACGACGTTTACCTCGATCCCCCACATCAATTTGACACGAGCCGCACTGGAGCCGACGTACGCCTCAAGGAGTTGCCACTGACCGCCGAGGAGGAAGTCTTCAATTGCGCCGCTACCAAGCTCCCTCCGTCATCCCCGAGTTCTTCTTCGCGTTCACGGTGAGGAGCTCGTCTGATTGCCCCTTTCCCTGCCTCCTCTCGTTCCCGGGAGCTGATTCCGGCGAGGTCACAGCGACGGGTCGCCACCTCCTTCGAACTCGACGTCGCCACAGAGCCCCGTTTGAACCCCCAGTGGCCCAGCCCGACGCGCGACTTCGCGCAGCACACACCCCTACCCCATGTTCCCCTTCCTGTGGCCAAACACCCAAGTCCGGCGAACTCCGGCGAGCCCCGTGCCGGCGACGCCATTAACCCCCTCCCCTCTCTCACTGTCCCGTGGGCCCAAGGCCATTAGCGCTAACCCATGCACTAATCCCCCCCCTAGTGTCACTGTCCAGTGGGCCCAAGGCCCTAATCTAATTAGGTTTAGATTAAACAGAACGGTTTAATCCCCCCAGCCACTCACAACAGGGCCCCACACGTCAGCAGCCCTCTGATGTCACACTGACATCATGTTGACGCAGTAAAACGATTAATTGATTTAATTTAATTTCAGAAAAATCAAGAAAATAGGCCAAACTTTGGAAATTCATAATTAATTCAGTTCAACTCCAAATTGGACAAATAATTAATTCTGAATATGGACTTTGGTTTCATTTTTGATTAATTTAAATTGGGTGAACAGTGGCAAACATCCATATGCATTTAATTTGAATTCAAATTTGGAGTGAATTTGCAAATGACTTTGCAACACACTTCTTTTAAATGATTTCATCCACACATCAGAGGCTTTACCTCACCATTACAACATCACTTCATGATCAACCTTTTCAAATGAACATTCATGGGTTAAAATGCATTTGAAATTCATCGATAAATCAAATGGAGTTTGAATTTGCATTTCAAATGCAATATACTCCTTTTAAATGGAATGCTCAACACATCAGTACCATGAACATCACCTTATACAATTGATCGTGTGCTTGTGCATTGTACCTTATGTTGATCACTTTGTTTGTATTGTTTGCTCGGATAGAACTGGAGCCGGAACCAGAGATCACCCCCTTCGTTGAAGACCCTGTGACTGAACCTCGTCAGCAAAGCAAGCAAACCCCATTGATCATGTCTATAAAATCCTACTTCCCTATCAGTCTTGCTTATGCATGTTTAGGAGATCACCGAGACACGTTCTTTCGCATAGTTGAACCCATTCCGATGCATGACCTATCATTTTGTCACCGTATTAAGCAAACCAAAATCCTAGCAGATTTAGGAGTTGAATGATGAGCATGTGGCCCCTGCAACTGTTACTACTTAGTGCTGCTTAGTGATACAGTGAGGATGTTATGATTGTGTGTCGGGATGGAATGAACACAGTGATGCTGATTATAACGTGTTGGTGAATCCACCCTAAGCAAAGGTGAACGATGAGAGGTTGTGTAGGAGTACACAGTGGGTTTTCTCGTTGAACACTGCCCTAGGCCCCGAGTTCCTGTTTTTTGATCCAAGACAAAGAGTATGACCACATGTAGGGTTTATGGGAGCCCCGTTTGGCCTCTTTACGTACCCGATCCGGTCCAGGAGTCACACTAGATTCAGGATTTCAATTTTACTTATGCATAGATATGTCGGTGGACCTGTGAGGCAGTGAAACCATCTGTCAAAGATGGCGTCTCGGTCCCTTGCATTATCTGAGTCCGTTTCGTGGAACCGTCCAGACTCTCGAGCGGTGACAAACTCAGGTAGTCGACTCCTGGATTAGAGAATGTGATGTGAGGGTAGTGCCTTGGTTTCATCGACGTCTGACACCCGCTTGAAGGGTGACAAGAATGAGGCGATAAGTGATGACACGCATGTGAATATGTAAACCTCTGCAGGGTTAATAAACTATTCGAATAGCCGTGTCCACGGTTATGGACTACTTGGAGACCATTACTTGATCATAGACAACTTGAATGGATACTTATAAAACTCGCAAGATAAGCGTGAGTGCTATGGTGTGCTTCCTCGTGGGGAAGTCAAGGAAGTAACCATAGTGGTGTATTGGTTGGAGACTTGGTAGTGGCCTCGTGTACGCTTCTTACCTCAAGTCTGGTACTCATAGTTCAGGACAAGCCAAGTCAAAGCTGGCACTTCTGCATGATGAACCCCACCTCCCCTTTACCTTGAAATTTGAGCATGAGTAGTGTAGTTCTGATGTAAGTCTTGCTGAGTACGACTTTCTACTCACGTTTCCTTATTCTATGTTTTAGATGAGAACCCGGACCCACGATGTAGTCACCTTCGTGAAGCTCGACGTTGACTAAGCTAGTATAGTTCCAGACAGCAGTCTGGTCCCTCGTGGAAGGGCATGTATGTCAAAGAAGGCTTATGTAAGCCATTTGTTAAACTTGTATGTACTCAGACCTAATTTGCTTCCGTTGTAGGCGTTTATGTTTATAACATGCATGTCTTAGTATGGGTTTTTTAGACCTTAGTTGTGATCTGGCTGGCGGTCTTTTATACACCAAGTGGCCCTTAGATGTGCGCAGCTTGGGGCATCGCGATGCGATTGCTCGTGGCTCTGTCACGTGCACACTTTGTTGTATGATCGAGCCCGCCCTAGACCCCGACTAAGTGATCGGGCTGGAGTTTGTTTATGTAAGGGTTATGATTCAATCGATAACATGGTTGAGGTGACTTGTCTATGAGTATGGGATTTCACCACCCATAATAATTTAGACTTGTGAGCGGGCGATGAGGACCCATCTCAGTTGATCATCCGGCCTGGATGGGATGCCCCTCACGTACGATGCTTTCCGAGAGTGTTCTGTGCTTGGCCTTGTCTCCTTAGACAATTGGGTATGGCTCTCGGCTCAACATGTGATTGAGTTGTGACTGGAATTACATACGCATATTCCGGTTGCTGGCAGACTTGGGAAGTCGAGGAAGTAAAAATAGTGGTGTATAGGTTGGAGACTTGGTAGTGGACTCGTGTACGCTTCTTACCTCAAGTCTGGTACTCGTAGTTCAGGACTAGCCAAGTCAAAGTTGGCACTTCTGCATTTTAAACCCCACCTCCTTTACCTTGAAACTTGAGCATGAGTAGTGTAGTTCTGATGTAAGTCTTGCTGAGTACGACTTTGTACTCACGTTTGCTTATTCTATGTTTTAGATGGAAACCCAGAGCGATGGAGCCACCAACCTGAAGCTTGACGTTGACTAAGCTAGTATAGTTCCAGACAACAGTCTGGTCCCTCGTGGAAGGGCATGTATGTTTACAAGGCTTCTCTAAGCCATTTTTTAAACTTTTCTGTACTCAGACCTAATTTTCTTCCGTTGTATGATGTAATGTTGATCATAGACATGTGATCTTTGTATGCTCTATGTGTAAGTCAGTAAAGATACACTTTGTAGAGTTATGTGATGATACCTGTTGTTCATACTAGGCATGTGTGCTGCGTGTATGTTTATAACATGCATGTCTTAGTATGGGTTTTCGAGACCTTAGTTATGATCTGGCTGGCGGTCTTTTATACACCAAGTGGCCCTTAGATGTTCGCAGCTTGGGGCATCGCGATGTGATTGCTCGTGACTTTGTCATGTGCACACTTTGTTGTATGATCGAGCCCGCCCTAGACCCCGACTAAGTGATCGGGCTGGAGTAAGTCTATGTAAGAGTTAGGATTCAATCGTTAATATGGTTGAGGCGACTTGTCTATGAGGATGGGATGCCCCTCACGTTCGATGCTTTCCGATAGTGTGGGTCCAGACAGTCGGGACCCGGAATAGGCGTATGTTATTCCAGTCATGATGCAATCACATGGAGAGCCGAGAGCCGTACCCACTTGTCTAAGCAGACAATGCCAAGCACAGAACACTCTCGGAAAGCATCGAACATGAGGGGCATCCCATCCAGGCTGGATGATCAACTGAGATGGGTCCTCATCATTCGCTCACAAGTCTAAATTCTTATGGGTGGTGACACCCATACTCATAGAGAAGTCGCCTCAACCATATTATCGATTGAATCCGAACTCTTACATAGACTTACTCCAGCCCGATCACTTAGTCGGGGTCTAGGGCGGGCTCGATCATACAAGAAAGTGTGCACGTGACAGAGTCACGAGCAATCGCATCGCGATGCCCCAAGCTGCGCACATCTAAGGGCCACTTGGTGTATAAAAGACCGCCAGCCAGATCACAACTAAGGTCTCGAAAACCCATACTAAGACATGCTTGTTATAAACATACACGCATCCCACATGCCTAGTATGAACAGCAGGTATCATCAGATAACTCTACAAAGTGTATCTTTATTGACTTACACCTAGAGCATACAAATATCACATGTCTATGATCAACATTACATCATACAACGGAAGCAAATTAGGTCTGAGTACAGACAAGTTTAACAAATGGCTTAGAGAAGCCTTGTAAACATACATGCCCTTCCACGAGGGACCAGACTGCTTTCTGGACTATACTAGCTTAGTCAATGTCGAGCTTCAGGTCGGTGGCTCCACCGGGTCTAGGTTTCCATCTAAAACATAGAATTAGCAAACGTGAGTACAAAGTCGTACTCAGCAAGACTTACATCAGAACTACACTACTCATGCTCAAGTTTCAAGGTAAAGGAGGTGGGGTTTAACATGCAGAAAGTGCCAGCTTTGACTTGGCTAGTCCTGAACTACGAGTACCAGACTTGAGGTAAGAAGCATACACTAGTCCACTACCAAGTCTCCAACCAATACACCACTATGGTTACTTCCTCGACTTCCCCACGAGGAGCACACCATAGCACTCACGCTTATCTTGCGAGTTTTAGAAGTATCCATTCAAGTTGTCTAATAATCAGGTACAGGTTCCAAGTAGTCCATGACCGCAGACGCGGCTATTCGAATAGTTTTGTTAACCTTGCAAGGGTGTAAACTACACACACATGACCATCGGTTACCGCCTTTTGCTCGCCACCGTTCAAGAGGTGACAGCGAGGATGTTCACCACGGCACTTCACTCACAACCGGTCTATTCCAGGAGTCGACTATCTGAGTTGATTCCACTCGAGAGTCCGACCGGGTCAACGAAAACGGACTCAAACAATGCAAGTGACCGAGATGCCACCTTTGGCAGATGGTTTTCCTGCCTCACAGGTGCACCCACATATCTATATGATGCAACCATTCCTTCATTCTTTTTCTATGCACATGCCAAATGGAAAGCCCGAACTAATGTGACTCCTGGACGTCAACCGGATCAAGGTACTAGGCCGAGAGGGGTGAGTGTGCCCAATGTGTGGTTCTACTCTTTGTCTTGGATTACCATATAAGAACTCGGTGCTTAAGGCGGTGTTCAACGAGACAACCCACTGTGTACACCTACACAACCTCTCATCGATCACCTTGTATTAGGGCGGATTCACCAACACATTATCATCAGCATCACTGTGATCATCCATCCCGACTCACATTCAATGTAACCTCATTGTACCAGTAAGCAGCAATAAGAAGTAACAGTTGTAGGGGCCACATGCTCATCATTCAACTCCTATATCTGCTAGGACTGTGGTTTGCTTAATACGGTGACAAAATGATAGGTCATGCATCAGAATGGGTTCAACTATGCGAAAGAACGTGTCTCGGTGATCTCCTAAACATGCATAAGCGAGACTGAGAGGGAAGTAGGATTTTATAGACATGATCAATGGGGGTTTGCTTGCCTTGCTGACGATACACGGGTCTTTACGGTGGTCTTCTCCTTCGGGGGTGATCACCGTCTCGGAGGCACTGTTACCTGCACAATCATCAACCAAGGGGGCCTACATCGAATTTAAATGCACAAGCACATGATAATGTTGTCCATGATGTGAATGGTACTGGTTTGTAGCAAATTCAATTTAAATGAAGGGTATTGCATTTGAAATGCAAATTCAAACTCCATATATGACATTCAAATTAGCCCATTTGTATTTGTTAGTGTTTGATCATTGTAAACTATTTTGAAATGTGTATGATATGCCTCTGATGTTCAAGTGATCATGATTGCATTGCATTGGTTGAAGTTGGAGTAGCATTTGAATTTAATTTGATTTAATTCCAATTAAACCAAATAGAAAAAGCTACTGGTCCCATTTTAAATTCAGCTCAAACATAGCTGAAAGTTGTATATTTGGATACATTATTTTCTGCTGATCATTTTTCATATATTATTTGTCTAATTTGGACTTCATATGAATTTTCTATGATTTTTCAAAGTTTAACACATTTTCTGCAATTTCTTTAATTTCTTTTGATTAGAAAAACCCCTTTACTGCGTCATGCTGACCTCAGCATGACGTGGGGGGGCTTCTGGCCAGTGGGGCCCTGTGGTCAGTGGGAGAGGGGATTAATTCCCTGTTAGATTAAACTAACAGAGGTTAATTAGCGCAGGGGGGGCCACTGGTCAGTGAGGTTAGGGTTACTATTAGGGGTTAATGGCCGGCCACGTCACGGTCTGTCGGCGGCTCAACGCCAGCGTCACCACACGCGGCGGCGCCCGCACGTGACGGCGTTTCCGGCCACCATTTGGCCCGGTAAGAGCACTTAAATGCTCCCCGTGGTCGTCCTCTTCGACCTGGGCGCACGGGTGGGCAAGGGGGATACCGGAGCGTCGCCGGCGACGAGCTCAGGCGGCGGCTGGGCTCGGCCGAGCCGGTTACGGCGAGCTAGAGCACCAAAATGGATGGAGGGAGAGGGGAAACACGGCGGGGCTCACCCTGACCGTGATGGCGTGGTCTAGGAGGCCGGAGGAGCTGCGGCTGCGGCGAAATCGGCGACGAGTTCTTGCGTGTCCGGCGGCGGCTCGACGAAGGGGACGGCGTGCTCGGGGCTTCCGGGACCGATTCCTTTCTCACGGGGACGAAGACGAGGGTGGTGGAGACGAGGGACACGGCGGTGCGGCCTCTTGCCGTCGTTGGCCGCGTGGGAACGGCGTGGCGGTTTTTCGGCGAGGGAGGGGTGGAGAGAGAGCCAGAGCAGGGGGAAATGAGGTGGCGACCTCTGGGCGTCGTCGTGGCGAAGAGATGAGGAAGGGGAGGGCCTAGGTGGCTCGGCAGCCGCGGGCATGCTCGCCACGGCGGCGAGCTGCCTGCTCTGGCGCCGGCGAGGTGAAGACGACAAGGGGAGGCCAGTGCGCTGGGCCGGTCCGGTTAGTTGGGCCCAAGGCCTGGGTAGATGGGTTTACTTTCCTTTTTCTTTTTTTTCCTCTTTTTGCTTTTTTTCTATTTTCCTTTGTAAATGCCCAAATAATTTTATAAATGCCCAAATAATTTTTATTAAATGCCCAAATAATTTTTATTAAATGCCCAAATAATTTTATAAATCGTAGGTGACCAGTAGCAAGTCACTTGTAGAATTTGAGCATTTTTGAAATTCAAAACATTTGAATTTCAATTCAAATAGGGGTCATATTTAATTTCCAAGGCACATTTTGATTTTTAGAAAAATCCATGAGCTTGGGAATGAACCCAAACCACTTTTGCAATGATCAGCAACAATTCTAGGAGTTTTCCAAACATTCAAATGATTTTTGGAAAAAGATTTTTATCTGGCCATTTATTTAAATTCTTCAGGGCTTTTCTTTTCCCCATTTTTGAATTTCTTTTTGGATTTGTCACATGATGCAAAGGGGAACTCAAACCCTAGCACTTACCATAGTTAGGGTTGTGACAGTTGTTCAGTTCTATATCAAGCAGTGCTGTGTTCCAGAAGACTTGATCTCTGGGCTGGAGCACGGGGCGTTCCGTTCCTCTGAGCTGAGGTGCCACAATTAGGCTGTCAAATTCTCTCGCAACCTTCCTCCCATGACAGAATGGGCACAGGATGATCCCATACGGCCCGTCATCGCAGTAGATGATCCCCCCCCCATTCAGCAGCTTGCAGACGATGTGGTGGCTCTTGTTGTCCCTGCTTTCCTTGTCAGAATCGACATAGTCGAAACCTACCTGTGAAATGTTAAACACATAAGAACAATCATGTTTAGAAGATAATTGTCAACAACCTACAAAATAAAGAGCTGGGAAGAAACCATGATAGATATCATAATTAAGGGCAGATCGACAGTTGGTCATGGTGGATGTAGTACAGATATTCAGAGACAACCAAATTTTCAGTACAGAAATTTTTTCCATCTATATATTGCAGCATGAGTTACACAACTGTCTGCACCTTACACACATCTCATCGGAACCAAGTAATTAGCAATCTTCTTGCATGTTATCTTCGGAGGCAGTACTGTGTATACTCATGGACTCATGGCTGTAACATGTTGAGGCTTTGACTAGGGTTTGAGGCAGCAAAACATATCACTCTGGGTGCTCTAATGAAGGGGGGCTAGGGTTTCATCTACATGAACAATTCTGATGTTGCAATGCCAAAAAAATGAAATGAAATCCTGGATCCGCCACTGATCGTAATGAGAGTATGAAACCAGAGACAGAGTAAACCGTACCCTATGCCCATTTAAGCAAGAACTATCCAGAAATAAACCCTACACCTTGATAGAACGAGATTACAAGACCAATCAAATGACATGCATGGAAAATAACTTTGATTTTCGAACCAACTAACCATATGGTATAGGAAAAAAACAATTCAAAGAAAGAAGCATGCACAATCGAGATATACCTCCGGGTCCTCGTTCCTGACCTCCTCAACGAACAAGACGGCCTCCCGTTCGTTGTCTCTGAAGTCGTCGATGAAGGCATCGTTGAATATTGCATCTATCTCGGCGAGGATGTATTAGTGGATGGCGCCCAGCGTCTCTCCACTTGCTCGCAGACGATGGCAGGAGGAGTGGGTATAAAAACTGGCGCAGCGTCACGCGTCGTGCCCGGAGGTGCGATGACGGTCGGAGAAGGCGCGGAGACCGGCGCAGTGTCGGTTGTTCCCGTCATGGAGGAGTGAGACACAATTGGGCCGTCAGGATTCATCTTGGGACTTTGGGAGCTAGGGAGGGGAGCCGTGGGAGGAAAGGGGGAGCTAGCTAGGGAGGGAGGGTTGGGGTCGGATGAAAAGATTGAACTGCGCTGGCTAACATTCCTCTATACCCCGGAACCAGCCCACTTAATAGAGATCACTGACGTGTGGGCCACGTTGCTTCCGGACCCACAAAGAAGCTAGCCAAGTCGGGGTCTCATCCCTGCCCCACAGGTAGACGTTATGGAAAGCGTGGTAAATTGGAATGGAAAGAAAATGAGAAAGCGAAGTGGCGAGAAATTAACCGGGGTGGCAGGCCGACGGGACGGCTTCTCACCGCAGCATTGAAGCAAGGCGTTCTCTTGACCGTCCGGATGCCTAACCGTCGCGGTGAACGAGAAGCCAACCCACACCCTCTCTATAAAGAATTACGTGTTAGGTGGAGAAGTTATTCACTGATGGAGTTGTCACACCACTGTATAGTCAAGAAGTACAGAACAACCCTAATGTACACACGACGCCACACGCACAAACTATTTGGGTGGGGTGGAAGACACCGGATATGTGTATGAGCCATGCATACAATGCGGGACTAGAGGTCAGGTGACTTTGGGTGCATGTCATGTGGGTCCAACAGGTGGCCGACCCACATGTCACACACCCAAAGGTAGGTGGTGTCACGTCACTAGCACCTGGTTCATCGATCGTTGGATATGGGTGTTGGTTGCATGTTATGTGTGCAGTGTCGTCTGTATAGCAATTTCATAGAAAAACGTTAATTTATACTGATGGACGCGTTACAGCGTCATAGTATTGCGTGTGGGATGGCATCTGCTCATCACTTCCTCACTGGGCACTGCAAGAGGTCTGGTCCTAGCTAGCTTGTAAAAATACATTACTAGCTGCTTTTCCTACTACTATACTCCACCAGCTAGAACACACAACATCATGACTGCCCGTTTTCTTTGATCAGCCCTAGAAATAATTGAGTATCCCGTTGCATTTCCAGTTTCTTTCCCTATACATACGTATACCTCTCTCGCGCGGAACCGAATCCTCTGACTTACTGAACCTGACATTGGGGTCACTGACATGTGGCCCAGTTTTCTCACCGGCCCACATGCCAGTCACCCAAAGTCAGGTGCAGTACTGCAGGCGAGTCTCATCTCTCTCGCGCACCCAAATCCTGCTTCTCCTTCCATCTCCTCGCCGCCTCCTCGTCGCAATGGTCGATATTGATTCCGACTCGTCGTCACCGGCCAGTTGTGTGGCTAAAAAGCTAGTGTGGGATGATGCCATTTGTGGTGATATACATCAGCATGATAAGACAAAGATAGCACCATTGTACATGCCCTTAAAATCTTAAAATCCTACTCTGCCTCTTCTTAATCCACTCCTCTTTGCTTCTCGGCGGCCTTCCAACGCTCTGGGCGAGGGCCTCCTCCGGCGCCTCGACATCCTTGACATGTGAATTAGAAACGCGCCGGCGCTCCTCGGCCACAAGATTATCGTATTTGGTTTGAGCATACAAGATCTCACTCTCCTTGGCAATTTACACATTTGTTTGGTACCTCCATGCGGCGGCGATGCGTGTGCGGCCTTTTGCATGCTTGCAGAGAAATATGGCCTCCTCCTCCACCCGGACGGAACACTCGACGGCCTTCCGGCAATGCACTTCCTCCCAGCGCGCCACTCTGGCCTGACGCTCAGCTTCCTTCATCTCCGCCTCCTCCGTCTCGGCCAGCTGCTTGGCTTTTAATTACCTCTGGCGACACCATCTCTTCTAGGTGTCGATCGTACTCCGCCCAAAACTCCTCCATGGTTAGGGGCGTGGCTACGGGAGGCACGACTGAACGTGGGCTGACCGGCGCAGCCATTCTTCCAGAATGGAGCTTGTGCGCACGCTGAGGGGTGGGCGTGGGGATCTAATGAAGCATTTTCGCAATGGAAGGTGCAGTAGTTATAGGCAGCTAGCAGGAATCAGGGGCGCAAACTACTCAACTCCGCATTGATAACATGCATTATTCGTTCCGCGCAAAAGATCTAAGACGGCGAATAGATTCAGAAATAAACATTAAAGAAGGTTCCAGACTACAAGATACGTCACATCCATCGGAGTTCATTGGATAACATTATCCACTTCCACTACATTTTTTTTCCACAAACTAGAAAAAAACTACATAGGACGATATGAGGCGGGTGTCTGCGGCGGCTTCTCACGGCTTGGGAATGAACTGCTCGGACGCCGCCTTGTACTCGTCGTACGAGAGGTCGTACGCCACCTTGGCCTTGGTGTAGAGAAAGCCTCCCCCCTCTTCAATGCCTACTACCGCCACGTTGGCGTCCTGGAGAGCCGTCTCGGCGGCACGAAGCTTGGAGGCGGCAGGCGCAACGTGCTTGCTCAGTTGGAGGAAGACCAGCCGCGAGTGGTCCCCACAGTCGCCGCCGTCGCCACCGCTGCCGATGGAGATGAATAGCGACCTGGTGGAACTTCCTGCCCGAGCATCGAGCGGGTCTCCGCAGATGGCCCCATTTCGCCGAGGGCTCCCAACAACGCCCGCACGACTTGGCATGGAAATAGCTCGCTGGAGATGGAGGAAATAAAACGAAGAAGGGTTTCGAGATAACGCTCCTGGCAAAGTACATATAGGCGGTTCGAATGTATTCCACACGATTCAATGAAAACAACCATTGGCAATATAAAGAATAGAGTAATCCATGCAAAACATTATGTGCATTTCCTAGGCCTTTAATGGATTAAAATCCAGATTCGCATTGTGAATGACTAAAACAGTGCAGGAAAATGGTTTGAAAAATCAACATGTGGTTCGTCGGTGCATTGGTAAGTGTTTTGCAACGAATGTTATGGCTTTTCAAAGATTTAAGCAGCGATATCCAACCGTGAACGCGAAATTCATTCGTTTAAAAATTCTACCAATTTTTTATTAGGTCTGAAAAATTTGAAACTTGGAAGGGTGTCATGAAATCACTTCAGTATGCCGGGGAAAAAATATGATGTGATTGTACAACTTGTATGATGTACACCCTTTAGAAACCGAAGTATCCCCGAAGAAGAGTCGTGGTTTCAAGGATGGAATGAATGATATTCGAATGTATGTTCTCATTTGCTTCATCTTTCGACCTTGAGTTTTTTTCTACAGCGACCATACACCCATCCATATCACGTGCTAAAATATGTATTTTTTGCTGGATAGTTTGCTATTTTAACGCATTACGTGCATTTCTAGGCATTTAATGGATTAAAATTCACATTAGTATTATGAACGACTAAAATAGTGCACGAAAATGGGTTAAAAAATAAACATGTGGTTCCTCGGTGCATTGTTAAGTGTTTTGCAACGAATGGGATGGCATTTCAAAGATATAAGAGGCGATATCCAACCGTGAACGCGACATTCGTTCGTTTAAAAATTCCATAAAATATTTATTAGGTCTGAAAAATTTGAAACTTGGCAGGGTGTCATCAAATCACTTCAGTATGCCGGGAAAAAAATATGATACAATTGTACAACTTGTATGATGTACACCCTTTAGAAACCAAACTATCCCTGAAGAAGAGTCGTGGTTTCAAGGATGGGAATGAATAATATTCGAATGTATGTTCACATTTGCTTCATCTTTTTACCTTCAGTTTTTTTCTACAGTGACCATAGACCCATCCATCTCACGTGCTACAATATGAATTTTTTGCTGGATAGTTTTCTATTTTTAACGCATTACGTGCATTTCTAGGCATTAAATGGATTAAAATTAAGATTAGTATTGCGAACGACAAACATCGCACGAAAATGGTTTGAAAAATCAAAATGTGGTTCCTCAGTGTATGGCTAAGTGTTTTGCAACGAAGTAGATGGCATTTCAAAGATCTAAGCAGCGACATCCGACCATGAGCGCTGCATTCATTCATTTAAAAATTCCAGAAATTTTTTATGAGGTCTAAAAAATTTGAAACTTGGCAGAGTGTCATCTCTAATCACTTCAGTATGCCGGGGAAAAAATATGATACGATTGTTCAACTTGTATGATATACACCCTTTAGAAACCGAACTATCCCCGAAGAAGAGTCGTGGTTTCAAGGATTGAATGAATCATATACGAATGTATGTTCTCATTTGCTTCATCTTTTGACCTTGAGTTTTTGTCTAAAGTGACCATAGACCCATCCATGTCACGTGCTACAATATGAATTTTTAGCTGGATAGTTTGCTATTTTTAATGCATTACGTGCATTTCTTGGCGTTAAATGGATTAAAATTCAGATTAGCATTGCGAACGACTAAAACAGTGCACGAAAATGGTTTAAAAAAAACATATCGTTCCTCGGTGCATTGCTAAGTGATTTGCAGCGAATCTGATGGCATTTCAAAGGTCTAAACGACGATATCCAATCTTGAACGCGGCATTCATTCGTTTAGAAATTCCAAAAAAAAATTATTAGGTCTGAAAAATTTGAAACTTGGTAGGGTGTCATCAAATCACTTCAGTATGCCGGGAAAAAATATGATACAATTGTACAACTTGTATGAAGTACACCCTTTAGAAACCGAACTATCCCCGGAGAAGAGTTGTGGTTTCAAGGATGGAATGAATCATATTCGAATGTATGTTCTCATTTTCTTTATCTTTTTCCCTTGAGTTTTTTTTCTACCGTGACCATAGACCCATCCATCTCACGTGCTACAATTTGAATTTTTTGCTGGATAGTTTTCTATTTTTAACGCATTATGTGCATTTCTAGGCATTAAATAGATTAAAATTCAGAATATCATTGCAAACGACTAACATTGCACGAAAATGGTTTGAAAAATCAACATGTGTTTCCTTAGTGCATTGCTAAGTGTTTTCCAGCGAATGGGATGGCATTTTAAAGATCTAACCGGCGACATCCAACCATGAATGGGGCATTCATTCCTTTAAAAATTCCAGAATTTTTTTATTAGGTCTAAAAAATTTGAAACTTGGCAGGGTGTCATCAAATTAATTCAGTATGCCGGGGAAACAATATGATAAGATTGTACAACTTGTATGATGTACACGCTTTAGAAACCGAACTATCCCCGAAGAAGAGTCGTGGTTTCAAGGATGGAATGAATCATATTCGAATGTATGTTCTCATTTGCTTGATCTTTTGCCCTTGAGTTTTTCTCTAAATTGACCATAGACCCATCCGTCTCACGTGCTACAATATGAATTTTTTGTTGGATAGTTTGCTATTTTTAACGTATTACGCGCATTTCTAGGCATTAAATGGATTAAAATTCAGATTAGCATTGTGACTGACTAAAACAGTGCACGGAAATGGTTTGAAAAATCAACATGTGGTTTCTCAGTGCATTGCTAAGTGTTTTGCAGCGAATGGGATTGCATTTCAAAGATCTCAGTGGCCATATCCAACCATCAAACGCGGCATTCATTTGTTTAAAAAATCCAGAAGATTTTTATTAGGTTAGAAAATTTTCAAACTTGGCAGGGTGTCATCAAATCACTTCAGTATGTCTGGAAAGAAATATGATACAATTGTACAACTTGTATGATGTACACCCTTTAGAAACCAAACTATCCCTGAAGAAGAGTCGTGCTTTCAAGGATGGAATGAATCTATTTGAATGTATGTACTTATTTGCTTCATATTTTGACCTTGATTTTTTTTCTACAGTGACCATAGACCCATCCATCTCACGTGCTACAATTTGAATTTTTTGCTAGATAGTGTGCTATTTTTAACGCATTACATGCATTTCTAGGCATTAAATGGATTAAAATTCAGATTAGCATTGCGAATGACTAAAACATTTCACAAAAATGGTTTGGAAAATCAACATGTTCCTCAATGCATTGCTAATTGTTTTGCTGCGACTGTGATGGGATTTCAAAGATTTAAGCGTCGATATAGACGCAAACCATCCCAGGCGAGCTATTTTTAACACAAGATATATAAACCATCCATATGCCCATAGTTTATATGAAGCGATCTTTTCGGTTGTGGAAAATATCCAAGATGGTCTCGCGCACAACTCAGACGTTTTATGGCGTCCGAGGGAAGATTCATTTCTACCCCCACTAGACCCCAGCGCAAACGCCTCATCCCCAATCACATCGACCATGTCCCCACCTAGTAGCTTCGCCAGGAAGGATGATGTGACCGCCTCAATTGCTAGTGTCATCGCAGCCGCCGAGAGTGTTGCCGCATCCAATGAGAGGGCGGCGGCAGCGGACCACGGGGCGGCAGCATCTTTATAGACCGCCACAACAGCAGCTGATACGGAGGTTGCAGCTGCCGCTCGTTCTCGAGCAGCCGCCAAGAGAGCGGCCACCGCCACCGAGAGTGCGTCGGGGGCTGCCAGCAGGGTGGCGGCGACAACATTACAGACCGCCGCGGCAGCATCCGAGACGGCGTATGCATGTGTCATAACTGCTTCGTCCAGACCCATGCCACGACCGCCGGTCCGCCATGTCCCATCCAAATCACCACCACCACTTCCCACAAGCCGCAGGTCCCGCCGTTCGTCATGGTCCAGGCGCCATAGCCTGGAGCTCAAAGAGCACTTGGCCATGGAGATGCAAATCGCGTCCGCACTCGCACTCGGTGGAGTCTATGCACGCGAACCCTAAGAAACTTGAGGAACACATGGCCGTCGAGGCCACCTTCAATGTGTCGTGCATCGATGCTGCCTCAAGGTTGTCAGGTTTGCGTAGCAGCTCTTGGTGTTTTTTCGCGGGTACCGTTGGTGCTTACGACGAACCCTACGTTGTGTTTTCTCAGTGTGCTCGTGCTTACATGAACACTAGATCCAGCAGGATGGTGAACCACACCAACCAACAGAAGGTCACCCACGATGTGCAGATCTCGCCCTCTTCAAAGGGGAAAGCGACCATCATCATCTCTAATGACGACGAGCAGTAGCTCGTTTCAGCTTACCTAATTCCTATGTTCAACAAGCAAGCTTAAGATTATTTCATTATATTCGGTTTCCCTTTGCAATGTATTGCCTCTATGTAATATGCTCTTCAATAAAATTTACATGAGTAATGTGATGTCATGTTAGAGCTGTAACATAGTGTTCATTTTCACTCTTTATTTCGTGCAATTATTCAAGAATAAAGAGGCTCTAAGAAATCTGTTGTGATTAACTATTCTCCGGTTTCTGATCTGATCGCAGGAATGGAAGAGGCCAAGGAGGATTATAAAAAATGGGATTCCTGTAGAGGAGGGCGAAACAGAGCAATCTGCAGATCAAGTAAGAAAACTGACTACTCCGCTGCCATGCTACACCTATATGTTTACTTATTCCTGGACGTCCGTGGCTTTCTCAGGTGTGACATACAGGTGGTGGTTCAACCCTCCTATCTCTATGCTGGTGTGCTTAGCTCTGCATGATGAGTCAAGTTAGACTCATTCTTACAGGTGGAAGGATGTATATTGTAGGATTGTAGGTGCAAGAAAGCTTTATCCATTCGCCAATTATTTGAAAGTCCTAGCAGTAGATATAGTTGCTCTCTTTTGTTGCAACACAAATTTGAAGAACTAAACCGCATTGTATCTGACAATCAGTCATCAATATTACTCTTGTCGAAGGGTAATTTGAGCAGCTATGATATCGACGATCACATCATATATTGAACTAGAGGAACATCCCGCGTGCTGCAACGGAAATTTCTATTGGAAGTCTATAATCTAAATTAAAAGGGTATAAAATGCATGTAAATAAACTCAGTGATATGGACAAATGGTTCGTTAAAAGAGTATGCACAAATGTATCTAGTGAGGTTTTGTTAGTGGATGACATGCAAAACTTATTGGTTATAATAGTTTGTGAGGTAGATAGCTTGGATGTTGAGATAGACACGATTAATGCATCTTAGTGGGATTCATGCATTATATGTTTTTGCGATCATATAACTGCTCAAAGTACCCACGACGAGAGTAATATTGATGAATGTTGTGAATTTACGATGTTGTTCACGTCTTCCAAATTTGTTACAACAAAATAGATTAACTATATTTATGAACAGAACTTTGGATTCAATTAATGGGTTGAAAAATCTTGCATTTAGAGCTCCACTATACCTAGTCCTTCTACTTATATGAATGAGCCATACTTGACTAACGATGCTTGCAGATGATGCTAATTTTGCTGACGGTAAATACCTTTATGCTATCGACCGCCAATGAAGCTTAAGCCAGTTGGATGAATAAATTTTCGTTCTTTATAGTTTCTCAGTTGATCTGCTACCTCATTCATCATCCACCTGAGGTTGTTTTCTTCCTCATATCTATTACTTTATTCGTTAAAACCAAAATATTGTGCTTATAATGCAGCTTCTACATATGTTCTGTTGTGTCACTTATGAATTTTTCCTTATTTTGCAAGGAACACACTGAAAGGGGAACAAAGGTAGCCAGAATTCTGGCACAATGATATCAGCTTTATAGAAGGCAATTTTGCTGAAGGTAAAGCACTTCATGCTTCCAGCAGCCCATGAAGTTTAAGCCACCAGGATGAAGAAATTTGTGTTCTCTAAAACCCCCTAGGTCATCTGCTGCCTCTTTCCTCACCCCCTGTGGTTAATTATTTCCATCCTATGGCTCATATCTCCGCCTCGTCCATAGGTTGCATGGTGGTGTTATGTCTGAAAATTGGTGTAATATGGTGATCATTCCGTGAATTCCATTATGCCAGAGAGGTAGCAGGAAAAAATTTGATAGTTGAGCTCAAAAAAGTGCCGGAAGATACGTGTGAAGATTGATTTTGTATATCAATTCACTGTCACTTTAAGATACAGTACTCCAACATATGTGACATTCTGCAACTACAACTTCGGAACCCGACTTATCAATAGGCAAGGACTATACATTACTTATGATCCATTCTATTTCAACCAGCGGTTTGCGTGCTAGTCTAGGTTAGGTTCGATGTTTGATCCTACCACATGTTTACAGCCTCTTTCAAACCGATACAGCCATGTCCCCTCCCAGCAAACCATGTACTGCTATGTTACTATTCCTCGTTGCTCAGCCCGTGCTTAGTATGCATGCTTAGGATGCTACGATATTACCCTGTTACTCCTTGGGTTGGGATATCACATTATTATTATTACTGTTGATGATATGATTATTGTAAATGTTGATTATATTCGACGAAGGATGGAATGTCTAGGCTATCCCGCCCCGATGCTTTGTTCCATTCGAGTCACCTATGACCCGAGTTCCGGGTATTGGTTTTGAGACTGAGCGTGCCGAACCGCGTGTGGGATGCTATGGGGTCCCCTTGTTTTACCTAGCTAGCTTCAAACATTTCTAGTGGTGGCCCAAGCTGATTTTACCATTTGAAACTGCATGCATAACTGGTCTGTAGCCAGTGGTTTTTAAACAACTCGGGCCAGCGGAGACAGAGTTCCTTCGTTGGTCCACACCTGGAAGCTAGGGGGCTTCCCACATCTGTTTGGGTAGCTAACCCGACCTCGTCCAGACGGTAGAGGACGATTCGAGAGCGCGGCCGGCTTTTGAGTTGGATGTCGACTCACCGGGGGCAACCCGGATTTGTGCGTTGTTAGTTAGAGGGACCTATCGTTTCGGATCTCTTGCAACTAAATCATAAAATGGTTGCCTGTGATGGGTAGCAACTGAGAGAGATGGGCGTGCGTGCGGAGCCTTGTAATGGGCAGTTGGTACACCCCTGCAGGGTTAAATCTTTTCGAGAAGCCGTGTCCACGGTTATGGACGACTTGAGACCTACTACTTGTTCATAGACAACAACAACTGAGATAATCTTAATATAACTTGATCAACGTGTGTGTGTGCCTTGACTGCTTCTTCTTCGTCGGGATGCGAACAGGAGGACAAGGATAGGATAGGTGTTATGTTTGCGTAAGTAGTTGATAGCAAGACTTCTTGGAGGCGATTCCTCATTGAATGCTTGGCTTCGTATCTTACTCTCTAGATCGTTAGCCACTTCATAAATGCTAGTGCGGCAGCAACCTCACCACATACCCCATCCTTACCGTAAACTACTAGTTGTCCTAGAATGATGAGTGATGAAGTCCTTGCTGGGTCAGATGGACACTACAGTTGGATGCTGAGTACCTCTGTACTCATGATACTACCCCAAAACTCTTTTCAGGGTTCTTGCTCGACAACAGGTATGGTGATCGCCGTTTCACGTGGAGACTCGACGACGAATAGTTAGGAGGCTCCCGGCGGAGGGCCTGGACCCGTGTGGTTATGAGAATCGATGTTTTTCTTTTGCCACTAGGCATTTGATTGTAGTCTGTACCCAGACATGTATCTTCCGCTGATGTATTGTATTTAGGCAGTTGTATGCCGATTGTATGAGATGTTGTATCCTTGTATCTGTAATGTTGTGATATCATGTTGGAAATCCGGGGCATATGACTCCGTCATATGTTGCGTTGGGACCGATATGTGCTTCGTCCCCGGATCTCGATGGAAACATCTAGATCTGGAACAGTACCTCATATCGGGCCTGAAAACTTGGTATCAGAGCCTTACCGACCATAGGATCCCTTTTCTGGCCGAAGTTGAGTCTAGACAAAAACTATTTTGTAATTACTAAGTTAGTTATCGGAAAGTAGGATTCTTTCACTCCTTACCCTTGCTCTGGTCAGGACAAGTGCCGTAAGTGTTTTAATTCTTTCTTTACCCCCATCAAACTCTAGGATCTCGAGTGTGTGGAGTATCGAAATCGTTCCAATGCTTTGCTTGGGAAGTATTGTCTCGATTCGGAGCTCAGGTGGGAATTTATGTAGTACCTTTAGCTTCTCCGGTTACGGATATCATCTGGGTCATCCATTGTCATCTATCCTTGTGCCGGTGTTTTCACGACTTGCGTCGAAAACACTATCCTTTGATCCGGTTATCATTGTCGTTCCTCCTCTTGACACTGACGGTTTCGTATTTTCGACGATGTCGTCTCTCTGCGGAAATTTATTTCTACAGAAGTTCGACGTCGACATGGAGCAGAGTCCCTTGTTGGTGGTGTTGAAGAATCGTCGACTATCTTTCTCCCCCCTCTCCCCCGGATCTTCCTGGATCTCGGGACGAGATCCTTTGTTGGTGGTGTTGTATTGTAACAGCCCAGTTTTCACAAAAATTAAAAAAAAATTCGGTGTGAATTGTTTGATTGTCCGAGCTGTTTGCAGTGTTTACTTCACCGAAATAATAATCGGTGAATATTTATCCCCCTTATTCTCGTATCGGATGTGTGACCGACCCTTTTCCCCAACGGCACACGACTCTGCGGCACCGGGATTTCACCCGAGCACCGTCGCAACCGGCATAGGACCAGCCATCGCCACCGAAACGAAAACCCCGTTTATTTAATAAAAAGATTATTTTGTTGGGGCGTCAAAAAAAGGTTGTCGGAATGTCACTGCAGTGAGGTACGATCGACGGGCTCGACGCGCTGAGCGCGTGGTTCGAGATTTCGTCAGAATCGGAGTCTGTATGGATTCTTGGCGGTCATAAACGTGCGACGTAGGATGCGGGATATAACGGGGGTATTTTCATCTTCTGTCGGACCACCTACCCTATATAAGGACCCCTCACCTTCCCCCATAGCATTATGTTTTCCCTCTCTGGAAAATTGCAGCCACCCCCCTAATCCCCTCAGAATTCTGCCCACAACCCCATCTCCACCGAAACCCTAGCCCTAGCCCCATCCAGAGCCGTCAGATCCCCAGATCGACGCTCCAGATGGCGCCACATCGCCTCCCAGTCCAGCCAGCCACCTCCCAGATCGAAACGGGCCCCGCAGGGCCTGGAACCGCCGTCGCGGGCCTGCCAAGCCCATCTGGGTCGCGCCACCGCCCGTGGAGAGCACGGCCACCCCGGTCGCCGCCGTTTGCCGGCGACCTCGTCGCGGCCGCCGCCCCGGTCTCCTCTCTCCTCCCGCGCCCTCCTCCTCTCCCTCTCCTCTCACCCCGCTGCCTCCTCGCCTTGCAGTTCGACGCCGACATGAGCTCCATGGCCGCCGCCCGCTGGATGCTCCACAGCCACCGGAACGGGCCACGACGCCGCCCCAAGACCAGGCGCAGGTCGCCGCCTCCGCCACTGCATGGATCCGGCGGGGCCGCGCCCGTATCCGGAACCCCCTTGCACCCCGCGCCCCTCGCTGGAGGCCACGGCCTCGCTGGCGGGCGAGCCCCTCCGTCGTCGCCTGGCTCCTGTCGGGACGGGAGCGAGTCCCAGCCGCCTCCACGACCGGCTCGCACGCGCACGTGGGCAGGCGTGCCCACGTGGCCCACCAACAGCGCGGCCCAGTGCAGCCAGGCCGGCCTGCCAGGCGCCAGCCCAACCAAGCCTCTCCGGGCCAGATGGGCCGTGGCCCATGGGTGAGCTGCCCCTCTTTTTTCTCCTTTTTTTATTTATTCCTTTTTTTCTGTTGGGCCCAGTATATTCGGCCCGTTTAGTTTTTTTCTGCTAGGTTCTTTTTATTATTTTGGCAGATTGTGTTGTTTTATTGCGAGTGCTATAACTTTTCACCGGTAGCTCCGATGGAGACGTTTTCTACATGAAAATTGCTCCGTTTTGCGCGTTGATTAATAAAATATGCTTTTTTTTGCCATGTTTGACTTTGTTTACATGCTGTTTACCTGCTAATTACAGCTGCTTGCCACTGCAAATTGTTTATTTAATAAATTTTAATCGTACCTCTGTTTAAAATGTTCTTTATATGTAACTTGGCTAGAATTGCATGTAGATTGTGTTTTTGCTTCTCTTGCATGCTAATAAAAATAATAAAATATTTTTTAGGGCAAAACAGTACCTAACATTATAATTATCGTGGGATCCCCAATAGTTTGCATGTCTAGGATTTCACCCCACTTAAATTGACTAGATTAGATAGTTTATTTATGCTTCACCTCTTGCCATGTTGGTGTGCTATGCCCTGCTTTCTTGAGTTGTCATGTTAACAACCTTGGTTGTTCACCTGTAGCTAAGCAACTTGAACCACCGTAAACGTGCGGTATTCGTCGTGTGTGACCGATACCCCACTTAAACTGTTAGTAACCGCTCTCGACGGTAGGTGCGATGTCTCGTGTTGCCTTCTTGTTGATTCTTGCTCGTGTTTGCTTCGTAGTAATAGATGCTTGCTCGTTGATTGCTTTCCAGTGTTTCCTTCTTGTGTGCTTCCGCGGGTACCTCTCGGAGACGATGCGAGCTTGCGATCAACTACACCTTCGGAACCCGACTTATCAACAGGCAAGGACTATACATTACTTATGATCCATTCTATTTCAACCAGCGGTTTGCAGGCTAGTCTAGGTTAGGTTCGATGTTTGATCCTACCACATGTTTACATTCTCTTTCAAACCGATACAGCCATGTCCCCTCCCAGCAAATCATGTACTGCTGTGTTACTAATGCTCGTTGCTCAGCCCCTGCTTAGTATGCATGCTTAGGATGCTACGATGTTACCCTGTTACTCCTTGGGTTTGGATATCACATTATTATTATTATTATTATTATTATTGTTGATGATATGATTATTGTAAATGTTGATTATATTCGACGAAGGATGGAAGGTCTAGGCTATCCCGCCCCGACGCTTTGTTCCATTCGAGTCACCTAGGACCCGATTTCCGGGTATTGGTTTTAAGACTGAGCGTGCCTAACCGCGTGTGGGATGCTATGGGGTCTCCTTGTTTTACCTAGCTAGATTCAAACATTTCTAGTGGTGGCCCAAGCTGATTTTACCATTGGAAACCGCATGCATAACTGTTCTGCAGCCAGTGGTTTTTAAATAACTCGGGCGAGCGGAGACAGAGTTCCTTCGTTGTTCCACACCTGGAAGCTAGGGGGCTGCCCACATCTGTTTGGGTAGCTAACCCGACCTCGTCTAGACGGTAGAGGCCGATTCGAGAGCGCGTCCGGCTTTTGAGTTGGATGTCGACTCACCGGGGGCCACCCGGATTTGTGCGTTGTTAGTTAGAGGGACCTATCGTTTCGGATCTCTTGCAACTAAATCATAAAATGGTTGCCTGTGATGGGTAGCAACTGAGAGAGATGGGCGTGCGTGCGGAGCCTTGTAATGGGCAGTTGGTACACCCCTGCAGGGTTAAATCTTTTCGAGAAGCCGTGTCCATGGTTATGGACGACTTGAGACCTACTCCTTGTTCATAGACAACAACAACTGAGATAATCTTAATATAACTTGATCAACGTGTGTGTGTTCCTTGACTGCTTCTTCTTCGTCGGGATGCGAAGAGGAGGACAAGGATAGGATAGGTGTTATGTTTGCGTAAGTAGTTGATAGCAAGACTTCTTGGAGGCGATTCCTCATCGAATGCTTGCCTTCTTATCTTACTCTCTAGATCGTTAGCCACTTCATAAATGCTAGTGCGGCAGCAACCTCACCACTTACCCCATCCTTACCGTAAACTACTAGTTGTCCTAGAATGACGAGTGATGAAGTCCTTGCTGGGTCAGATGACCACTACAGTTGGATGCTGAGTACCTCTGTACTCATGATACTACCCCCAAACTCTTTTCAGGGTTCTTGATCGACAACATGTATGGTGATCGACGTTTCACGTGGAGACTCCACGACGACTAGTTAGGCGGATCCCGGCGGAGGGCCTGGACCCGTGTGGTTATGGGAATCGATGTTTTTATTTTGCCACTAGGCATTTGATTGTAGTCTGTACCCAAACATGTATCTTCCGCTGATGTATTGTATTTAGGCAGTTGTATGCCGATTGTATGAGATGTTGTATCCTTGTATCTGTAATGTTGTGATATCATGCTAGAAATCCGGGGCATATGACTCCGTCATATGTCGCGGTGGGACCGATATGTGCTTCGTCCCCAGATCTGGATGGAAACATCTAGATCTGGAACAGTACCGCATATCGGTCCTTACATAACCGACCAAACCCAAAAGTAACGGGCTAGCCTTCAGTGCAAGAAGTCTTTATTCGGAAAATGCTCCCTGGAGGACACGCCTCCTGATGCCTACACCCAGGAAAAAGTAGGCGAGCAGCCACCAAACATACTAAGCCCGAACACAATGCTAACGGGCATCCGTGCGGGTTTTGTCATGGGAAAGTCACGGGAGATGTCCTCATACGAGAAATTGATTGTGGGGCCTTGGCTACGAGTGTACGAGGAAGAAGAATCTTACAGAGAGAAAACGAGATTTTATACCACTTCAGGCCCCGGGAAACATCGTCCGGTAAAGACCCTACATGATGTTTGTGGCCATGTCTTATTCCTTTGCTCACGGGGAGTCGGCGGCGTGTCGCCGACTCTCTTACAGTTCTAATCAGGTGAAATCATACTTTGGCGGAAGCCTACTTTGGCGAAAGCCTACTTTGGCAGAATCCTACTTTGGCGAAAGCCTACTCTCATGGCAAAAGCCTACTTTGGAGAACTTGGCCTCTACGGGCGCCCTACCCCTCCTTATATAGGTGGAAGGGGGAGGCTTACATGTCGATTCCTATTCTAATATAAATTAGTCTCATCTTGTATTACATGTCGGATATCAATCCGAGTCCTACTCTATGTATTGTAATCTTCCAAGTTAAGTGGACTCTTGTAGAGGAGAGTCTCCTGTCTGGCCGACTCATGTAGAGAAGAGTCTCCTGTCAGCCGACTCCTGTAGAGAAGAGTCTCTTGTCTGGCCGACTCCTGTTGAGGAGAGTCTCCTGTTTGGCCGATTCCTGTAGAGGATAGTCTCCATTAGGCTGACACATGGAGGTGACTCATGTCGGCCGACTCATGGAGGTGACTTATGTCAGCCGACTTTAGTCTCCAGGACCTGTCTTCTGTCCTACTCTAGTCTTCAGGACGGTTCTAGCTGTGGGCTATCCCCGCGACAGTAGCCCCCCGAGTTTAGCTTGGACGCAATCTTTCCGTGGGCTTCATTTTTTATTTTCTTGTCCTTGGCGATGAGATTATCGTAGAAGGGAAAGTTGTGTGCGCGTCCATGGTAAACTTATAGTATAATGAATAGTTAGGATAAATACCGGGTTTGGAGGCTAAACCATTAGGTCGACTTGCTCCACTGATTCCTGTCAATGAACCCGATATGATTCAATTTTGAGCTCTTCCACGTTGGAGTTCAATGTTGCTTTTTGCTCTTCCGTGTCTTGTCAAAAGACTCAGGAAAAAATTACGGGCAATTTTATGTCCATATCACCTGTTGCCCCCAAGCTCTGAGTTTATCATCTCGTGATGACTTTTGAGTTTGGTATATAAAATAGCCTTGCTGGTGTAGCCCCCATGTGTCGGTTTGTCTTTCCTACAACAACCTGGGACTTGTAATTGTGTAATTTTCTTCGAAGTAGTGTAGCCCTCAAGTGCAGGGTTGTTTTTCCTACATCAACCTGGGACTTGTATTTGTGTAATTTTCTTCGAAGTCGGCAAGTATTATATGCCAAAGCCGGCAATTTTTGTTGAAGCCGGCAAATGTTTGCTTGTTGATAAAAAACCAATGAATGCCAATTTGCTGAATCTGGTAGATATGATATGATGGGTTGTGTTCCCAGTTTCCAGATAGAGTGGCGTTTCGAGTGCTGGAATATGTTTCCTTCAGCAACCCGTAATAATGTGTGGCAACTCCAAGTCGTATGAGCATCTGAATGTGCCGAGAGCCGGTGCGACGAAAGTCGACTTATATATTTTATATGGCGAGAACCGGTGCGAAGACTTTCGACTTATATATATATGGCGAGAACCAGTGCGACGGAAGTCGACTTGTATATGGAGAGAGCCGGTGCGATGGAAGTCGACTTCTATATGGCGGGAGCTGGTGCGACAGAAGTCGACTTGTATATGGCAACAGCCGGTGCGACGGAAGTGGACTTAAGAATGCAGAAGATGCAATGCAGAAGGCATAGTCCCCATGAATCCGTATGAGCATCTGGGTGCTGTGCCGAGTTACATAGGTCTAACTTGTAAGAAAAATTGTTATAAATAACTTAAGATGCAGGATGATGTTTGCATGCAAAATGGAAATGCGAGGCTATTAGAAGTCGACTTAGACCTCATCTTATCGCGTTGAGAGAGATTAATTGTTCAGGAGTCGAAACATCTCAGTAGAGCCGACTTTCAATGACTAACGTGCCCGGCTCTTAGGACTAAATTCGATAGGTGTTTTCTGTAAACCCCGAAGTTTAGACCAACCGGTTGCGCGTTAGTTATGTAAACTCTAGACTGTACAGGACGGTCGGCATGGGAGGCCAATTCATGTATATGCCGACTTTTCTGGTAGAAGTCGATGAGTATCATTGAGCTCCCCCGATTTTCCTTATCAAAGTAATATACTTGTGAAGTTTTACATATATATGCCGGATTTTTCTGGTAGGAGTCGATGAGTATCATTGAGCTCCCCCGATTGCCTTATCAAAGCAATATACATGCTTAGATCTAATAGAGGGTTGATCAAGCCCCAAGGTCTCTGAGAAAAAGAAGTAAACATATTTAATTGATGCAACATGATGAAATATGTATGATGTAATGCAATATGAAAGTATATGAAGTATGAAAGTATACTTTATGCATACGTGTGGCGATATCCTAGTGCGATGAAGATCGACTTTATTTATGATGAAAGACTGTTGCGATGAAAATCTACTTTCTTTGGCGATAGCCTGGTGCTATGAAGATTGACTTATGGCGAAAGCCTGGTGCGATGAAGATCGACTTATGCAATGCATCATGAAATAAAGGTGCAATGCACAAAATGAAAGTTTATGGGTTCCAGAAGTGCCGAGTATTACCGAGATTTCTTGTGAAGCCGGCAATTTGTAATGATCCTGGATCCATAAAGGAGCCAGAATTTCCGATGAAATGAAACTCATTGAGGAGCCGGAATTGTTTGATGAACCGAAACTCATCGAGGAGACGGAAGTTTTGATGAGCCGGAATCTCATTGTCGAGCCAAAGTTTTCCAATAAGCCGGAACTCAGGAAGGGAGCCGGGATTTTCAATTAACCGGAACTCCCGTAGGGAGCCGAGATTTTCGATAAACCGGAACTCACGAAGGGAGCCGGAATTTTTCCAATGAACCGGAATCTGAGCCGGTATTTTACCGACCAACCGGAACTCAATAAAATAGCCAGAATTTTTTCAATGAACCAGAATCTAAGCCGGGATTTTACCATAAAAATTAATGGACCGAAATTTGTGATGGTTAATTATAATTCGTCGTTGAAACATAATATATCTCAATCTTCGATGGATCCTATAGGAGGCGTAGCCCCCAAGTCTTGAGTAGACTCGAGGAGTCGGCTGGAGACTCCATGTATCTGACTTGATAAAGAAAGAAGTATTGATCTGATGATGTAGAGAAAACCCGGAGAACCATGGAAGGAAACCGTGGTGAGGTTGTGACTGATCTACATAGGAGTCGGCGGTTGATAGTCCGACCAATATGTCGAGCCGGTGATAGCGACGGCCAAGCGATTGTAATCCAACCCATATGTTTGTGATAATTTTGCTCAAACGGTAGTTGTTCCAATGTCCGGAGTGCAAACCGGTGATAGGTTGAGCTAAATTAGTGGTTGGGTTTCGCGACCTTGCGTAGATAAAAAAACGCGTTTTAGTGCAGGAGTCGGCCATGGACATCTACCCGTTAGAATTTTCTGAAATTTTTTGTGGTAGTAAAGGAATATATCCCTCATCTTTTCACTAGAGGGATCTTCTAATTGATGTACGAGTCGAACATGGGAGTATTTTTGCTGAAGTTTTGCGGAGTTCCGCCAGATTTCAATAGCGCTTCAGTGCAGGAGTCGGCCAGGGTGATCCAACCGTTGGAATTGGCTGATATTGCGACAGCTTGTAACCAACATAATTTATTAACTTTTCACCGAAGGGATTTTCAATATAAGTTCCGAGTCGGCTCGTGCAGCGTCCGCAATGCAGATGTTTTTTCTGTCCTCCGAGCTGTGCGCGAGGGTCAATGTTGAAGTCGTGTTTCGAGTCGCGTGCTCAAAATTTTTCTTGTTTTCTTCATCAGCTTGATGTAGATATTGATGGAGATGTTGAAGAAACCGAGGTTGCAATGCACCCGGGTCGGATTGAGTCCTGCCAGAGTCGGCGGATCGTCGACTTGTTGATGGAGATTGGTTCGTGCCGGTTCTTCTTCGTCTGGACGATCATGAGTTTCTCGATCTCTGTGAGGATTTCTTCCAAGATGACAACACCCTTGTGCGTAGCCCCATGGTGGGCGCCAACTGTCGTGGAAAAGTCACGGTAGATGTCCTCATAAGAGAACTCGATTATGGGGCCTTGGCTACGAGTGTACGAGGAAGAAAACATCACAGAGAGAGAAAAACACGATTTTATACAGCTTCAGGCCCCGGGAAACATCGTCCCGTAAATAAGCTACATGTTGTTTTTGGCCAGGTCTTATTCCTTTGCTCACAGGAAGTCGCCGGCATGTAGCCGACTCTCTTACAGTTGTATTTAGGCGAAAGCCTACTTTGGCGGAAGCCTAATTTGGCGAAAACCTACTTTGGTGGAAGCCTACTTTGGCAGAAGCCTACACTCATGGCGAAAGCCTACTCTGGTGGCGAAAGTCTACTCTTGAGAACTTGGCCTCTATGGGCGCCCTACCCCTCCTTATATAGTTTGAAGGGGGAGGCTTACATTTAGAGTCCTATTCTGGTACAAACTAGTCTCATCTTGTATTACAAGTCGGATATCAATCTGAGTCCTACTCTAACTCTTGTAATCTTCCAAGTTAAGTGGACTCCTGTAGAGGAGAGTCCCATGTCTTGCCGACTCCTGTAGAGGAGAGTCTCCTGTCGGGCCGACTCCTGTAGAGGAGAGTCTCCTGTCTGTCCGACTCCTGTTGAGGAGAGTCTCCTGTCTGGACGACTCCTGTAGAGGAGAGTCTCCATTAGGCCGACTCATGGAGGTGACTCATCTCAGCCGCCTCATTGAGGTGACTCATGTCAGCCGACTCATTGAGGGGACTGATGTTAACCGACTCATGGAAGTGACTCATGTCAGCCAGCTCTAGTCTCCAGGACCTGTCTTCTGGACGACTCTAGTCTTCAGGCCGGGTCTAGCTGTGGGCTATCCCCCCGACAGGTTTTGCTGAAACACAACCTGGGCCTGGGACAAAGAAGAAGCCGAAGCATAGGAAGAGAGGGAAGAAAGGTGGTAATGTTTCTTCCATTAGCCAGGCGCCACCGATGACCCGGGTTCATGATGGTGTACCGGTTCGTGATGCGTCGGTGCTCCATATATCGGGTAGGCCTATGCTACCGGCGAATGCACTCAAAGGATTAAATAGGGATCTTAGGAGACTGCATGGCCATGTCTTATCTATGGAGCTAAGTCTTTTTTGAGCCCATACTGGCATAGAAGGACACCCGCTTTACGCGGCTAAGGTGCCCCCAGGCTTAGACTTCAACCATATTTTCCCCGCTGACTTGATCTTTCTTCGGTTTGATTACATCTTCGAGATGTTACACATGAGACGGGTCGATTTTACCTTCATCCGCCTTTATCCACTACATCTGAACTACCTGTTGAAGATGGAGGAACTCTCACAAATAGCAGTAGCGGACCCATACTACATGTCTGCGAGCTTCTTGAATCTGGGGGCGAAGAACGTAGGGGAGCTGAGAAGTACATCACAAAATTCATGCTGGACAATAGGACAAGGAGATTATTCTTCTGTCGTATCATCCCACGTAAGTGATTCGTAAGATACTTTATTAACGCGTCCAACTGTTACTTTGCACGTACACATACGGATGTTAATTTGTTGTTAACTTATTTTTACTTAGTGAGCATGGCATCCTTATCATATTATTCCCGCAAGTATCCCACGCACTCTATTTGGACTCAACCAAGAATAAGGAGATGAAAGACTATACCCACATCAAAAAAGTTCTTGATAGATCTCTCTTCACCTTCTGAAACACGGGTGGCTACATCAGATTCCCCATAAAGAGACAAGGTGTTGCATGTTTCGGCTATAATACTAACTTCTGCTGCCTCCAGCAACCGACCACAAGTGAGAAGGATGGATTCTACGTCATCCATCATATGGATGATGTCAGAAGGGATCAACAAATTCTTACAATGAAAACTGGGTCCGATATACATGTCATCGACTGGGCCAATAACCTATCAAGCACGAAGGATGATGCTCTTAGACTTGAATTCTATCGCATCCAAAATTCCCTGCCGATGATGATCATGAACGATGTCGTCGAGAAGGATGTCATGTTCTATGCGGGGCCACAGTCCCGTGAATCCGTCGACACTCGCCGATATTGGCAGGGTCAAGACCCAAAGCCTTTCATAAAGCTAGGTTGCGTCCTTCCGGATATTCGAACGTAATGATTGACGATGACGAGATTGTCTGTTTTGTGTAGAGAGAAACGTTGAATTTCTCTACGATGAACTTTTTTATGTAATCAGTTATTTTAAACTTTTGTAGCGCTCTACTTTGGGTACGGTGAACTTTGTTATGTTTTACTATGTGGTCGTTGTATTTGATAACAGTTTAACTCTTTTATTCATGTTGCTTTGTTATATTATATCATCGATCACTACTAGGAAACTGCCTATCTGTGGTGCACCTATTTTCACTTTATGTGGCCTATATGTTGGTGCACCACAGAAAGCTCGCCACTAAAATTTGTTTTCTGTGGCGCATGTAGCCGTGCGCCACATATATATTTCTGTGGTGCACCTAGCCCACATGCACCACAGATTTCTTTTTCAAATTTCAAAAAAAACTAGGCCAGATCTAGATCTGGCCGCAGCCGCCGAAAGTGGGGATTGATGGAGGATGTGGGGTGGAGGAGGGGGCCAACGGAGATGGTGGATGAGGGGGAGGCCGCCGGAGGTGGTGGAGGAGGAGTAGGGGGTCGCCGTAGGTGGTGGAGGAGGAAGGGCTCACCGCAGGATGTCTCCAGAGGTGGTGGAGGAGGAGGAGGTCGCCGTAGGTTGTGGAGGAGGCCATGGCCGGAGGTGGAGGAGGAGGAGGAGGAGGTCGCCGGTGGGTGGTGGAGGAGGAGGAGGAGGTCGCCGTAGGTGGTGGAGGTGTCGATGTGCGGAGTTGGATGAGGAGGAGGTCGCCGGTGGGTGGAGGAGGAGGCCATGGCCGGAGGTGGAGGAGGAGTAGGGAGGGAGGAGAAGGGGAGAAGGGGAAGTGGAGGAGAGGAGAAGTGGAGGAGAGGAGGGAGGAGAAGGGGAGAAGGGGAAGTGGAGGAGAGGAGAAGTGGAGGAGGAGGGAGGAGAAGGAAAATCCGAATCCTGCCACACAATTCTGTGCCACACCACCTACATATGCGCCACATAATTGTGTCCCAAAATTTTCAAATTTTCAAATTTCTATGGCGCACCTCTGTCAAATGCGCCACAGAATTCTATGTTTCTGTGGCGCACGGGGACGCATCCGCCTCAGAAAGTCGACCACTTTTGCACGTGGTGGGCCCCGCACAAATTTCAGCGGCGCACCTAGTCTCCACGCGCCAAAAGAATATGGATTTCACTGGCTCACATAGACTCCATGCGCCACAGAAATGTCTATATTTCTGTGGCACACTATGCCCCATGCGCCACAAAAATATTTTTGTGGAGGACACACTTTTTGGTGCGCCACAGAATCCATTCTTATCTATAAGCTGTTTTCTAGTAGTGGATATATTTTGAGTTTTTTTCTGACATATAGATCGATGAAGAATAAGTGGTACGTCGTGTACACTGGGAGGCGTCTGGGAGTGTCACACCCAAGTCAACCGCTTCCGAGGTAGCAACTACAAAGGGTTCCAAAGCAGAAGTGAGGCCGAAGCTAGCTACTTGAGGTTCACGATACTAGATGTAGAGAGGAATATAAACGGGCTCAAAAAACTACCTCCTACTTGCTTCCTTTTTTTATCGCGGTGAGTCTTCTCTTGTATAGCAGAATATTGTAGTTTTGATCCATCGTGAAACATGCATGTATGAATTGAATTGGAGACTTCTATATTTCATGATGATGTGTTGGCCACTATGCTGATAATTCTAATATGTTGAATCACAACCAATGTGTGTGCTGCTACTTGTGTGATGTTACTTTATATGCTGGAAGTATATAAAAAAAACTGTATGAATATAAAGAAAATAATCAGGATAAAATAATAAAAATATATGAAAATAGCAGCAGCGCGGGTCCTGAGACCAGTAGCAGCGCGGGCACCCTGAGCTGAAAATTAGCTATTACAGCACGGGCTTGAAAGGCACGCTGGAAATAGACATACACACCCACAACACGGGTTCTGGAGGGTGCGCTGCTAACTACAGATTATCTACAATGTAGGTACACCGCGCTGTAGATGGAAGTTAGCTGCAGCGCGTTATCAGCAGCGCGGGCCCCCCCACGCTGTTGATGGGCCTCTACCCCGCGCTGCTGGAGGCCATTACCCTAGTAGTACTATTGTGGATAAGGTTTTAGATAATGTTGCTATTTAATAATAAAAGAAATCCAGAAATTCTTTTAAATGATTTAAACTTTAGAAATTAATATATTTTAATCCGTGGCTTAGATGGAAAAACTTTATACACGAAAATTGATCAGAAAAATACAACGAATAAAAATACGCTCTCTGTATGCCCACCACATCCCTCTAGCATACCGAAAATGGAACCTTCCACCCTCCGGATCATTTGTCGATAATCACCCAGAGCCGACAGTTTATCCCCGTATGAATTCCCGCTCCGAGCCAAACACTTTGTACTGCATTAGAACACCGTTAACATTGCGTTTTTCATGCCACGCATCTGTTTTCATATGATTTCTTTGTATTTACTGTCCCCCCTTAATATCCGGTAGACCCCGAGACTGTCGCCGACTACACCGCTGCTGAGTACGACTACGTCGTCGACGACCGTACCCCTACTGTCGAGCTTCCAGGCAAGCAGTGCCCCATCACCTCTCCCATATATCACCTATCTGTCTATATTTATCTATAGCACTAGGCATTGTTGCTGCTACGTTTCTTACCTATTCGATTGCATAGCCTGTGATTGTCGCCCCTTGATGTACCTGCCTTTATCCTATTTTGCCTATTAAGTATATATATTATTCAGCAGTGAGCCCTGCGCATTGTTATTCAACTAGGATTAGATAGCGGGCCGAGATCGCTCTGGGAGTGAACATGGATACAATATATTATTATTGCAAAAGGTACGGTATAGAGAAGACACTGCCAAATGCCCCTACCACGGCCCTGCCGAGCCACATCAATTGTTAGCTATCGAGTAGTAATCCTTGTACTCCGCTCGTTGCTGACTCTGTAGTGCCGCCTTAGGGTCCCGAACCACGTTTTTCCTTAAAGGTAAGAAGTCGGGTGACCCAATGGTGCCTGTGAGTGGTATTGCGGCGGGACAATAGGGAGGGTACACCGACGTATTGGCGGGCTTGGACCCTGATTGTTGCCCGCGAGAGTTACCAAACCATGAAAGTCGAACTCTTCCAAGAGCACATGTGAGATAATGTAAGGAGTCGGTTCACCTTGTCAGTAGCCGCGTGCTTTGACGGGACGGAAGGGCAGGTACTGATGTACTGGTGGCCCTAACTGATGTTCGTTGTCCGTTGTGTTAACTAGTCGGGCAACGATAACGGTTGACCCGCGAGATAATAAAATTGTTAAATGGGTCAGATGGATGACTTGAGTGGGTCGATGTGCCCTATACGCACTAGCTTCACGTGGGATAAGGAGTTATGGGCTCCCCTGCTTCGTAGTCTCGTTCGAGAACTCTTCAGACGTCAGCAGTGCCAAGGGCTGATTTTCGGGAAGTGGTGTGTCTCTTTTTCTCGAGTGGTGGTATTTTCTTTCGCTTCACCGGCCAGTCACACACCATGCAGGAGTACTTCAGGGTTGGGGTCCAAAGCCCTGTGTACTTAGGATTTAGACCGGCGGATGGACTCTCTGTTCAGTTTGAAGGATGGGCTAAGGTGTGTCGGATAGCCTCGGTGGGGCATTCCCTAACAAGGTGTACGCCACCCTGGAGAACCGTGCGTTGTAGTGTAACAGAAGTGCACCCCTGCAAGGAAGATTAATCTATTCGAATAGCTGTGTCCATGGTAATAGGATGCTTTATGCTGAAGAAAGATCCTACTACTACAAACTACTACATTACTAAACGGTTAATTCTAGGTTGTCTTCCTGGCAGGGGAGTCGAGGAAGGAAGCTCAGAGGCATTGGTAAGTGTTAATAATTACAACTTACTGTTATACAATGCTGCATCATCTTATGTTGCATTGTTGTTAAATTCATGTTATCTTAAACTGTTGGTTGTTCTCTTCTTGTGCTTCAAGAATCATTGGAAGAGGCTAGTTGTTGATAGGCCTAGCATATTATCCCCCTTACCCTAGTACTTCTGTCTTGTAGTTGATACGTCCCAAACATATCTATAATTTCTTCTTGCTCCATGCATGTTTTGGGTGACCTTGTTGTACTTTTGATGCACTTTCATACACTTTTGATCATATTTGGACTAACCTATTAACTCAGTGCACCCCAGTGCTAGTTCCTGTTTTCTACTGTCTTTTTATTTCAGGTTTTCCCATTACTTAAAGTGCATGAAAAATTCTGGAAAAATAAATAAAAAATCAGCGACCCGGAAGCTTCCAGACTCTCGAAGGGGGGCCAAGGGGACCCCACCAGGAGTCTAGGCGGCCAGGGGGCGTGGCCTAGGGTGGGGCCATGCCGTGAGGCCGCCTACACTCCCTGGTGCCCCCCTGTCAGGCCCCTTCGCCTATATTTACCCCTCATCACGATACCCCCAAAGACAGAACCCTTTTCGCGATCTCGCCTCTATTCCGCCGCCGCGCTTCAAAGACCGGGAACACCAGAAGACCTCTTCCCGGCACCTTGCCGGAGGGAGGCTTGACCTCCGGGAGCCTCTCCACCACCATGGACGCTTCCCGGATGAGCCGTGAGTATTCCACCTTGGACCATGGTTCCATGATCAGTATCTATGTGATGTCCTCCCCCCCTCTTTGTTCTTCATTTATTATACCTTGTGAGCTGCACCTACATTATCAAGGCACATATGTAATTCCTATTGATTTTTCTATGTTGAGTTTGCTGGGATCTAATGGATTATGAGATTATGTTCAGATTGTTATGAGTAATATATTTGGTTCTTCTCCTTTATATTTGTGTTCTTGAGTAATTCTTGCATGTTATCCGTTGCTGTTTATTTGCTTTGGCCAAGTAGTAGGTAGCAACTCCAAGATGGAGCGTTATGCCCCCTGATGACTAGCTTGAGTGAGAGAAACATGAGTCTAGGGGATGTGCTGTTGTCATAAGGGGGAAAAGAGCGGTGCTTGTAACCGCGGTTGCAAGGATTGTTTACTTTACGCAAAGTTCTTTTAATGCAGTTGTCTGTTGCCTTGGGTTTACACTTTGGGTGGGGCTTACAACTTAATACCAGCGAGATGTTCTAGATAGATATCTCAAGGTGGATGATTAGTGAGTATATGCAGATAGATTTCGGTCTACTTGTCTTGGCGTACTTCCCATGCTTTTGACCGTATTCCTTTATTTTGTAGCATTATTAGCATTGCGGTGCGTTTTAATTCTGTCAATTTCCAGCTGTAATTTTTTCACCTCGCTTTGTTATTTATCGTCTTTTGGGAGAAATACATCACTAGTAAATATCATGGGACCCCGGTCCATATTTCCATTACTGTTTACACCCTCAATTTACTTCTTTCTTTTACTTTCTAGTTGTAGTTAAAATTACCACTACCATTATCTGTTTCTTTTGATCCTTTGTAAAAGACAAGGCCGGAGATATTGACAACCCCTCTGTACTCGTCGGGAGCAAAGTTATTTGTTGATGTGTGCAGCTCCGCATAAATATCGCCCTATCAAGTTGCTAGCACTGTTGTCACCTACTTGTCGTCGTCGGAGTCCTACTGGAGACAAAGCTTGGTATATTCACCGAGGGAAATTTCCTGCTATCTACATCTCACTTTCCACTTGGGGTTACCACCAAAGGGCGAGAAGTCGTTATCATATCTCGTACCAGCAAGTTAATTTCTGGCGCCGTTGTCGGGGACTCCGCTCTTCAAGATAGGGGAGTTGCACACTATCTTTTATCTTTTATTTTTCGTATTGTTTGTTTATCTTTTAGTTTTTTCTTTAGTGTACTTTATAAAAAATCACAAAAAAATTGCATGCTGGTATTATGGGTACCACTGAAAACACCAAGTTGTGTTTCTTCACTAGTCACAACAACAATGACTTTATCTGCACTCCTATTGCTACACCTGCCACTTCAGCATCTTCTTATGAAATTAAACCTGATTTGCTTACTCTTGTTATGAAAGAATAATTCTCTGGTGCTGGAGATGATGCTGCTTTACACTTGAATAATTTTGTTGAGCTTTGTGATATGAAAAAGTATAAAGAAGTAGAAGGTGATATTGTGAAGCTTAAGCTTTTTCGTTTATCCTTGAGAGGAGGAGCTAAAATTTGGTTCCAATCCGCTTTTATTGGGAAGTAATACTCACGTTCTAAGATTTTCCATTTGATGAGTAATATTATGAATTTTAAGCAATTGGATACTAAACACGCTGCCAAAGCTTGAGAACATATGAAATCTCTTGTTAAGATTTTCCCTACGCATGGTTTGACTACTTGGATCGTTATCCAGACTTTTCATGCAGGCTTGAACTTTACCTCACGGAACCCGTTAGATTCGGCCGCGGGAGGAACTTTTATGTCAACAACACTTGGTGCTGACACAAAACTACTAGATGAGATGATGACCAACTATTCCCAATGGCACACCGAACGAGCTCCAATAGGTAGAAAGCTAATCTTTTTCGAGGAGATCTCCTCCCTAAATTAAAAAGTTGACTTGATCATGTCTTTACTTACCAAGCAAGCTCCTATTGATCCTCATGATGTTCCTTTAAATTCTTTGGTTTCTCCAGAACAAGTAGATGTGAACTTTATCTCTAGAAACAAGTTCAACAACAATGCTTATAGGAGTAACTTTGGTAGCAATCCTAGACCGTTCCCATCAAACAACTATGGGAACAACAACACTTATCCTAGCACCAAGAACTCCACTTCTGAATTAGAGAGCATGCTTAAGGAGTTTATCACTACCCAAATAGCCTTCAACAAGAGTGTAGAGGACAAATTAGACAAATTAGATAGTCTCTCTTTGAAGATAGAAAACTTAGCCCTTGATGTTGAGATTCTTAAAATTAGAACTTCTCCCCTCGAGGAGAGGAAGAACACTCCTATGAATGCTATTCAAGTGCAATATAATGAAAACATTAGGATGATGGCCAAACTTTAAGAAAGATGGGCTAGAGAAAAGGAGGAAGAAGATAGAATTAAGAGTCTTCCCACACACCACACCATTGCTACTATCCAAGTTGTTTAGGATATCCAAACTCTTAGCACCCAACACACCAAAGACCAACTGGACCTAATAATGGTGATGCTATTACCTCAACCGTAGAAGAAGAAACTCCTATGAACATATAGGCTTTCAAACAAGTAAGCCTAAGTGACACCACTACCACATTACTTGATAATAGTGACCTTGATTTTGATAGTTGTACCCTTTATGAAGTTATTAGTTTACTACACAAAATGTCTAGAGACCTGTTTTGGGAAAGTCACGACAGATGTCTGAAGAGTCGGACTTGATATGCGACCTTTGATTCGAGGCGGATACGAGGAGAGAATCGGCATGGAGAAGAGACTCGATGGTTTACCCAGGTTTCGGCCCCTCTTTGTCTCGAGGTAAAGACCTACTCCTGCTCCTTATTATTGAGGGTACCAAATCTCTTATTAGAAGAGTCGACTTATCGATTACAAAGGTTTCGAATCTCAACCTTAGTCTCGAGGAGATCTAGGTTATGTTGTAAGTTGTCTAGTCTTGACTTGAGTTTCCTCTAGATCCAGTAGGCCTCGTCATATAAAGATGCCAGGTCCTGGGATTCCGCGAGTCCGACTCCTACACGAAGTGGAGTCCTATTCTACTTTACAAATAACTACATGCTATACAAGGTAAGTCGAATTCCTTCTATGGCTTCAATCTCCACGTTTGGCACGTCTGGCTCGTGGTCGGGTCTTCTCCTATGGGATTTCCTTATAAGTCGACCCATAAGTCTAAATTCCGGGTTATCCCAGGATGGGTGTCATGCTTCAGTCCTCCCAGCAATCTTCTTGATTCTATCATTGTCTCCGACTCTTCAACGGGTCGAAGCCGATTTTATGCTTGGCATTGATTAGAAGTCGTAGCTGACTCTCTTCAATTTTTCTTCATCTTCCAATGTTTTAAATTCTCATTTTGACTTTTAGTACAAGTTTCGTTACTACTTTTATTGTCTCTCTGCCCGAAACGACCCCATTGAAGGCATTTACGCCGTGGTGAGAATCGAAGAGTTTTCACAAATGCCACCTGGCATGGGTAATCTACCCTTGCTTTTATGGAATTGATTGGTCATCACCTTGTGACTATATATATAGCCACTCAGTGGTATAATTTCTTGAGTACGCACATCTTCTTCTTCCTTTCTGCCCTCTGCAACTTTCTCCATGGCTCCCAAGCTCAGCGTCCGTGTTCCTGCAGCCGCCAATGATCCTGGCCCTAGTGCAGGCTCTCGCGGTGGTCGAGGTCATGGTCGAGGTCGAGTAAGAGGTTGCGGCAGAGGTAGAGGAAGAGGTGGGCGCATTACTCGTCAACCCACAGATCTTGAAGCTTCACCTCATTCTCCTGAGAGGAATGAGTTTATGGTGAGAGTTACTACGATCCGTCGTTGGGTTAATCTCCCTGAATCTTTTGCAAAAATTATGATGGCTTCCAAACCTCCAGGGTCGTGGCTCCACTCGGAGGGATGTCCTCATGGACCCATCTGGGTGGCCAGTATCTTCTCATGTAATGATTCCATGTTTCTGGAGAGGGGTTGGAAAAACTCCTTTCTTCCAGGAACGTATCAAAGGAAGATGCCATCATCTTTAGGTATGATGGTGATGAGACCCTGTGGTCCAGGATTTTTGACTCGGATGGTGATCGAGTCGGCTGTTGTATGGAGAGCTCCAGTAGTAGTGATGAAGACTTCTACAACAATGCAGAGGAAGCCCAAGTTTCCTCATCTCATGATGAAGTCGACTCTGAGGACAACCACTAAAGCTATAGTTTTTAACAAGTAGATTGATATAAGTGTTGTCGGCTTCTGTGCTGTTTTCTTTTGATGTAAGACCCAACTTATGATGGATGAGAATTTTAATTTCCCATCAAATCTGTTAGTCATTTTTATACCTGACTTTTGATAAGGTATATTTATGTATGGGAGCCAACTTTCTTGATGATATATGTAGGCCCCTGAGTCGATTTGAACAGACTTTTTTCTTGTCGACTCATAGGAAAAAATCGACTTGCAGCCCCCATGGTTGGTATGCTCACCTTGTGTGCCGAACCAGATCATAAATTTTGAAGTGATACTCACCAATAGTTGGTACGAATATCTTTGCTTCGTGCCGAGTTTTATAAAAAAAATTGAGGTGCAGTCCCCATGAGTCGGTATAGGCATCTTGGTGCTATGCCGAGTCACATAGGTCTAACTCTCATATCATCTGAAAGAGAAACTTTTTAAGGAATTTTATGTATGATAGAAAATGAAGTATGCTATGATGTTTAATGTATGCAGAAAATAAAGTACAAAGGCTCATATAGAAGCGGCTCCAGATTTAACATGCCTCATCTTCTCGCGTTGAGAGAGATTATTGGGTTATCCGTGAGTCGAAACCTCTCTGTAAGCCGATATCATATGACTAGCGTTCCCGGTGCTTAAGACCAAACTTGGTAGCGTTTCTGTAAGCCCCTGAGGTTTAGACTAAGTCGGGTACACATTGGTTATATGAGTTTTAGCTATACAGGCCATGATTTAGCCATAGTGGCCAATTCTTCATATATATGCTGAGTTCTCATAGTAGAGTCGATGGATTTCATCGAGCCCCCTGATTCCTCTGAATAAGTCATATAGATGCTCAATTTTACATATATATGCCGAGTTCTCATATTAGAGTTTATGGATGTCATCGAGCCCCCGGATTCCTCTGAATAAGTCATATACATGCTCAGTACCAATAGAGGGTTGATCAAGCCCCCTGGTCTCCGAGATATAAAATGCAGAATATGCAACATATGATGCAAGATGAAAAACATGAAACTAAAAAGTAAGGGAATAGTATAGCGAGATAGATAGCCGACTTGTTGGTAGATAGCTGACTGAGTTGCTGCCAATTCTCGTTTTTCATCTAGAACATCCAAGGAGTCTTGCCTTGATTTTTCATTTTCAGCTTCCACGTATGCGGTGACTCTTGGTAAATCGTGACGTATGCCACTTGGGAGAACGACTTCTGCTCTGTATACCAGGAAGAAAGGTGTGTAGCCTGTTGATCAGTTGCCACTCGTCCAGATGCTCCATAGTACTGAGGGTAACTCATCTTCCCAACAACCCGGTGTCCTTTGCATGGGTGCACAAAGTCGGGGTTTGATGCCTCTGAGCAACTCTTGATTGGCTCTCTCCGTTGTCCGTTGGACTGTGGGTGAGCCACCGATGCTAGGTAGAGTTGAAAGTGCTCGCGCTGGCAGAATCGCTGCATAACCCCTTCTGATAGGTTAGTTCCATTATCAGTGACGATCATATGGGTGTAGCCAAATATGTATATTATCTTTTTCAAGAATTTGAGTGTTGTTGCAGTGTCACATTTACTAACCGGCTTTGCTTCAACCCATTTAGTGAATTTATCCACTACCACTAATAAGTGGGTATTCTTGTTGGTAGACCTTTTGAAAGATCCCACCATATCAAGTCCCCATACTGTAAAGGGCCCAGTGATGGGGATCATCCTAAGTTCTTGAGCCGGCATGTGATCCTGCTTTGCGTAACACTGACATCCATTGCACTTCTTGACGATATACTCCACATCCGCGTGTGCTCTAGGCCAGTAGAAACCATGTCGATAGGGTTTTTCTACAAGCGAATGAGAGACGACATGATGTCCACAATCTCCAGAGTGTATTTCATTGAGTATGGCTCTACCTTATTCTGGTGAGACACATCTCTGAAAAACATCTGCGGGGGTTCGCCGATGTAACTCACCATTGATGAGTACAAAGGATTTTCTCCTCCTGACAATCTGCCTAGCATGTATTTCATCTGGGGGAAGGATTCCCTGGTTATTGTAATCCAAGTAAGGTACAACCCATGAGGGGGTGGCATGTATTGCGGCTAACAGAGACGGCTCTAGATCCGGCTATGATATGTCTTGCTCTATTGGTGGTTGCACAGATGGCTTTTTTAAAACATCCAGGAATACGTTTGGAGGGAACGACATTCGCTGAGAGCTGAGTCGGGACAAGGCGTCCGGTGCCTCGTTTTGCCTACGGTCCACATAATCCACCTGGTAACCAACATAGAAGTCGACTTGTCTTTCCACTTCTCACCGATAAGTTGCCATTATGGGATCCTTGGAATTTCATTTTCTTGACACTTGTTGAGAAACAAGATCAGAGTCGCCATAGCATTGGATCCTACTTATACTCATCTCACGAGCCAGCCGTAGCCCATGAAGTAGTGCTTCATATTCTGCTTCGTTGTTGGTGCATGTGAACTGCAACTTCAAACATAGCAGAATTTCTCTCCTTTAGGTGAGCTAAGGACTACGCCGGCTCCTAACCCTAGGAGCTGCCGACTTCTATCGAAATGCATCGTCCAGTACTTGGTAATCAGATTTTATGGAGGTGCTTGGATTTCTGTCTAGTCGTTGATGAAGTCGACCAACGCTTGGGACTTGATGGTCATACGTGGCTCATACTTGATATGATAAGCCCCCAACTCAATAAACCACTTTGCAATCCTTCCCGTGGCTTCCCAGTTTTGGACGATATCTACAAGTGTAGTTGAGCTGACTACAGTTATGGGGTGCTCCTGGAAATAGTGCTTGAGCTTCCGACTCGCAATGAATACACCAAGGACCAATTTCTGCTAGTGAGGGTAGCGTTGCTTCGCTGAAGACAAAACCTCACAAACATAATAAAATGGCCTCTGCAAGGGGTACTCCTTATCGACTTCCATATTCTCGAAAAAGACTACATCGCTGACTGCTCGATTTTTGGATGAAATATAGAGTAGCATAAATTTTTTGGCTTACGAGCCGCCAGGATTGGAACATGGGATAGCTGCTTCTTTAGTGACTCCAGAGCCTGATCAGCCTCACCATCCCAAACAAAATTTTCTGACTTTCTCAAAAGTCGGTACAGGGGGATCTCCTTTTCCCCGAGCCGACTGATAAACCGACTTAGGACGGCTGCGCATCCTTTGAGTCACTGGACTCCTTTCACTGAGGCGGGCTTCTGAAGGGCCATGAGAGAACTGGCCCTGATGGCGGCTTCTAGCTCGAGCTCGACGCCAACTAAGTCTTATAGTTCCAAACAGCAGCCTGGTTCCTTTGGAGGGTCGTTGTATTTTCTTTCAGGCTTCTTAAGGCATTTGTTAACCTTGTCTTTACTAAGAAATAAATTGCTTCCGTTGTTGCTTGATGTAATCTTGGATCACAGTCATGTGATATCTTCTTGTAATACAACTACTATGTCTTCTCAGTTTAGCAGATGCATTAAAGTCTATGAGTTTTTAGATTTCGTGTTGTGTTACCTGTTATTATACACTTGGCATGCATGTTGCATGTATGTTTATATCGTGCATGTAATGTGTGGGGTTTGATAGCTTGGTTGTGTTCTCGCTAGCAGTCTTTCTTATAGCCAGGTGGCCCTGAGTTGTGAGAAACTAGGAGCATCGTGGTGCGATTGCGCGTACAGAGATGTCCTCATCTGATCCCGTTACATGTCACACTTCGTTGTACGATCGAGCCCTCTCGAGACCCAGACTAAGTGAATCGGGCTGGAGTTTGTTTATGTAAATGCTAAGGTTCAATCGACAATATGGTTGAGGCGACTTGTGTATGGTTATGGGAGTTCATCACCCATAATCATTTAGACTTGTGAGCGGACGATGAGGACCCCATTGCAGTTGATCATCTGGGCCTGAATGGGATGCCCCTCACGTTTGAGATTTCTGAGAGAGTTATATATCGGGCCTCGTCTGTTATGATGAGTGGGTATGACTCTCTGCTCTCCATATGATTGAATTTAGGCTAGAATTAAATATGCATATTCCGGTTCCCGACTGACTTGGTATCAGAGCAGGACTGCCTGTAGGATTAGCAGCCATGGTCGAAGTTGAGTCTAGCCTTCTATAGTTATATAGTTACTCTGGGTATATAAGGGAACAACGTAAGGCTTTTTCTTTTCTTTTTTCTCCTTACCCTGATCGATCTGAGTTTTGAGTCACCCTCATCTTTTCTATGGGAAGATAGGACTAGGCTCATATATGTCTTACTAGAACATCTCGTTGATTTCTTCCTTGTAGTCGTACGCAAGTTGTTTTCGGTTTTCTAGAGTCCTTGTGCTTCCTATTTTGAGACTTCCTATGTAAGTGTTGTTGTCATGTTGTAAGAATTTTCACTTCTCTTACAATTACAGTCGTTATGCTGTCCGAGTCATTCCAGATTTCTTCATAATCTGATGCATTTGCAAAATCCTTCTCTCTGTTACGGTTGTCTTTCCAGAAGATTTGCTAGGTGGAATACCCGACAGTTCCATAAAGTTTGTTATAGGTTTTATTCAAGAAACCTATGTTGATGCATTTGTGGTTCTTCCTCCCACTTTAGATGTCTTCTAGCCAGAATAACCACACTAACCATTCTTTTGGGGTACTTTGTTAGTCTGACATACCTGTTCTAACCCCTAGTAAGCCATGGTCATCCTCAGGAAAACCATCTAGTAACCCAACCCCTTAAATCTAGCCACCCGACAGATGTGTAGAATTCATTGTAGATCTTATGCCAGGAACCGCCCCAATTTCTAGATGCCCATACAAAATGGCCCAAAGTGAGTTAGCTGAGCTTAAAATCCAACTTGAAGGTTTGTTGGCAAAAGGCTTCATCCGTCCTAGCTCATCGTCATGGGGTTGCCCCGTTCTGTTCGTAACGAAGAAAGATGAAACAGAAAGGATGTGCATAGACTATCTCCTGCTAAATCTAGCGACGATAAAGAACAAGTACCCACTTCCCAGGATCAATGATCTTTATGATCAACTCGCTGGATCATATGTCTTCTCCAAAATGGATTTGAGATTAGGCTACCATCGAATCAAAACCAGAAACGAGGACATTCCAAAAACGGCTTTCACTATTCGCTATGGTCTTTACAAGTACACCGTCATGTCCTTCGGTTCAACCAATGCCCCCGCCACTTTATCGCGCATGATGAATTCGATCTTCATATAGTACTTGGATAAATTTGGTGTAGTTTATCTTGATGACATTCTCATCTACTCGAAGAACGAAGTAGACAACGCAGAACATGTTAGGCTGGTATTGATGAAACTTTGAGAGCATCTCCTTAATGCCAAGTTCTCTAAGTGCGAATTATTGCTACCAAAAATGACCTACTTAGGCCACGTAATTTTTGGAAAAGGCATTGCTGTGAATCCCGAGAGAGTTCAGGCTCTCCTTGACTGTACTCCACCTGAATCGGTTAAACAATTTAGGAGTTTTCTTGGCTTAGAAAGATATTTCCACCGGTTCGTTGAGAACTTCTCCAAAGTTGCAAAGCCTCTAACTGAACTCCTCAAGTTAGTAAAATTAAGACTAATTAAAAAACAGAAAAAAATAAGATGAACAAAAAAATTATTTTCCATTTTTTTTTCTCCTCTTTTTTGTCTTCCTCTATCCCTCTTCTTCTCCTCTTCTTATTTTTTTCCATCTCCTTTTTCTTTTTCCTTTTTCCTTCCATTTTTTTTCTTTCTTCCCCCCAACACTAGAACATTTTAACTTTGTAAAATTGAGACTTATAAAACAGAAAAAATTGAGAGAACAAAAAAAATCCACCCCCACTGCTGCAGCCATCCATGGCACGCACGCCATGGCCGTAGCCATGGACGTCAGCTAGCGGCGAGGGGAAGACGGCCGGAGCGGCGAGGAGCGGCGAGGGGCAGCCGACGGTTCCCTCCTGGCCATGGCGGCGCACAGGAGGAGCTCCCCTCTCGGCCATGGCGCGGCGCGGCGGCAGGTTAATTAATTTGGACGCATTGCAAGAGAGTAGAGGGGGGATGGCGAGACGCTCACAGCGGGGGTGGCGCCGGCGAGGTCGTCGACGTCGTCGAGGGCGGTGCGGCGCGGCAGTTGGGCAGCCTGACGGCGTCGGTTTCAACTCCGGCGTCGTCGGGGGCAAATGGCGAGATGAGAACTGAAAAACCCGGTACGAAAGGTCTCCTTTGGTTCTGGTTCGTACCACCAACCGGTACGAAAGGTCTTTTTCAGCAGCCCAATTAGGGGGAAAGAGATACCTTTGGTACCGGTTGGTGGCACGAACTGGAACCAAAGGAGACCTTTCGTACCGGTTGGTGGCACAAACCGGAACCAAAGGAGGCCTTTCCTTCCGGTTCGTGCCACCAACCGGGACAAAACTTGCGCTGTCGCGGTGCGGTGGGATGTTTCGTCCCACCTCGCTAGTCGACTGACAGCCGGAGTGGTTTATAAGGGCTGATGCGCGTACGACTTCGAGCTCCTCTCAACCGCCTGCTTTCGTGCCAACTCTGTTATTGCTTGCATGTGGGCCTTCTGGGTCTGCTGCGGGCATGGATCCTGGCCCATTAGTGGGTTTCTAGTTGTATCCAGGCCGTGTCAGCCTAGTACGTGGAATTATTTTTCTCTAAAAAAGGACCTTTAGTCCTGGTTGGTGCCTCCAACCGGTACTAAAGGCTTTTCCCACCGTAATTAACCACTAACTAACCCTTCAGACGAAAACACATTTGTTTCAAAGGAATTTCATTTTTCTATACTTATTTCAACTCAACACTTTTTTTGCATCCAACATGCAACATTCAAAGCCACATACTAAAATTTCAACCCTTTCTGACTTCATTTGCTATTTTTCATGCTTTTAATGATTTATTTTGAGCTAAATGACCCTGTAATTGGAAAGCACTACAACTGTACAGAGAAAAGGTTGAAACTTGGCATGGTATCATCATTTGACCCACATAGCATGTGTGCAAAAGTAGAGAGGATTACGGCAAAAACTGGATGCACTTCGTGTACAAACTGGACCATCTCCTTCAAAGTACGACGGTTTCAGACGAAAACACATATGTTTCAAAGGCATTTCATTTTTCTAAACTTATTTCCACTCAAGAATTTTTTTGCATCTAACATGCAACATTTAAAGCCACATACTAAAATTTCAACCCTTTCTGACTTCATTTGCTATTTTTCATGCATTTAATGATTTATTTTGAGCTAAATGACCCTATAATTGGAAAGCACTACAACTGAAATCAGAAAAGGTTGAAACTTGGCTTGGTATCATCATTTAACCCACATAGCATGTGTGCAAAAGTTGAGAGGATTACGTCAAAAACTGGATGCACTTCGTGTACAAACTAGACCATCTCTTCCAAAGTACGAGGGTTTCAGACGAAAACACATTTGTTTCAAAGGCATTTCATTTTTCTAAACTTATTTCAACTCAAGACTTTTTTTGTATCCAACATGAAACATTCAAAGCCACATACTAAAATTTCAACCCTTTCTGGCTTCATTTGCTATTTTTCATGCATTTAATGATTTATTTTGAGCTAAATGACCCTGTAATTGGAAAGCACTACAACTGAACAGAGAAAAGGTTGAAATTTGGCATGGTATCATCATTTGACCCACATAGCATGTGTGCAAAATTTGAGAGGATTACGGCAAAACATGGATGCACTTCGTGTACAAACTGGACCATCTCTTTCAAAGTACGAGGGTTTCAGACGAAAACACATGTGTTTCAAAGGCATTGCATTTTTCTAAACTTATTTCAACTCAAGACTTTTTTTGCATCCAACATGCAACATTCAAAGCCACATACTAAAATTTCAACCCTTTCGGACTTCATTTGCTATTTTTCATGCATTTAATGATTTATTTTGAGCTAAATGACCCTATAATTGGAAAGCACTACAACTGAACTTAGAAAAGGTTAAAACTTGGCATGGTATCATCATTTGACCCACATAGCATGCGTGCAAAAGCTGAGAGGATTACGACAAAAACTGGATGCACTTCGTGTACAAACTGGACCATCTCTTTCAAAGTACGAGGGTTTCAGACGAAAACACATGTGTTTCAAAGGCATTTCATTTTTCTAAACTTATTTCAACTCAAGACTTTTTTTTCATCCAACATGCAACATTCAAAGCCACATACTAAAATATCAACCCTTTCTGACTTCATTTGCTATTTTTCATGCATTTAATGATTTATTTTGAGCTAAATGACCCTATAATTGGAAACCACTACAACTAAACTCAGAAAAGGTTGAAACTTGGCATGGTATCATCATTTGACCCACATAGCATGTGTGCAAAAGTTTATAGGATTAAGGCAAAAACTTGATGCACTTCGTGTACAAACTGGACCATCTTTTTCAAAGTACGAGGGTTTCAGAAGAAAACACATGTGTTTTGAAAGCATTTCTTTTTTCTAAACTTATTTCAACTCAAGGCTTTGTTTGCATCCAACATGCAACATTCAAAGCCACATACTAAAATATCAACCCTTTCTGACTTCATTTGCTATTTTTCATGCATTTAATGATTTATTTTGAGCTAAATGACCCTATAATTGGAAACCACTACAACTAAACTCAGAAAAGGTTGAAACTTGGCATGGTATCATCATTTGACCCACATAGCATGTGTGCAAAAGTTTATAGGATTACGGCAAAAACTTGATGCACTTCGTGTACAAACTGGACCATCTTTTTCAAAGTACGAGGGTTTCAGACGAAAACACATGTGTTTTGAAAGCATTTATTTTTTCTAAACTTATTTCAACTCAAGACTTTTTTCGCATCCAACATGCAACATTCAAAGCCACATACTAAAATTTCAACCCTTTCTGACTTCATTTTCTATTTTTCATGCATTTAATGATTTATTTTGAGCTAAATGACCCTATAATTGGAAAGCACTACAACTAAACTCAGAAAAGGTTGAAACTTGGCATGGTATCATCATTTTACCCACATAGCATGTGTGCAAAAGTTGAGAGGAGTACGGCAAAAACTGGATGCACTTCGTGTACAAACTGGACCATCTCTTCCAAAGTACGAGGGTTTCAGACGAAAACACATGTGTTTCAAAGGCATTTCATTTTTCTAAACTTATTTCAACTGAAGACTTTTTTTGCATCCAACATGCAACATTCAAAGCCACATACTAAAATTTCAACCCTTTCTGACTTCATTTGCTATTTTTCATGCATTTAATGATTTATTTTGAGCTAAATGACGCTGTAATTGGAAAGCACTACAACTGAACTTGGAAAAGGTTGAAACTTGGCATGATATCATCATTTGACCCACATAGCATGTGTGCAAAAGTTGAGACGATTAAGGCAAAAACTGGATGCACTTCGTGTACAAACTGGACCATCTCTTTCAAAGTACGAGGGTTCCAAACGAAAACACATCTGTTTCTAAGGCATTTTATTTTTCTAAACTTATTTCAACTCAAGACTTTTTTTGCATCCAACATGCAACATTCAAAGCCACATACTAAAATTTCAACCCTTTATGACTTCATTTGCTATTTTTCATGCATTTAATGATTTATTTTGAGCTAAATGACCCTGTGGCATTATTTTTCTCTGAAAAAGGACGTTTAGTCCCGGTTGGTGCCTCCAACCGGTACTAAAGGCTTCTCCCACCGTAATTAACCACTAACTAACCCTGTAGTACCGGTTGGTGCCCAGAACCAGTACTAAAGGTCCCCTGTAACCAACTAAATTAGTACCACCTCGCTAGCCGAAGTGGAGTTAGACCTGTTTATAGGCACAGGTCCGCGTGGACTTATCGTAGAATAACAAGTTCACTAAACGACGTAAATGGAGAAATTCATCTGTATCCTGTACTCTTTCCGGGGTAAATTCAAACGGGCCTCGTTTGGTTGGCAGATTTTCCAGATGTGCCCACGAGGCGGGGACCATCTGTAAACCTGTATGGGATGAAAATCCCGTATAGGTATTACAGACGATCCCCGCCTGGTCGGTAGACTTGCCGGATTTGTCAACCAGATGAGGACCGTCTGAAATTTGCCTTGAAGGTGTACAGGATGTGGAGTATTCTTCCGTTGACGTCCTATAATGAAATTGCTATACTTGTTTGTTTTTCTTTTCCAATCAAACAAAATACAAGGTTTCCCCTGCATACAGCCCGACGGTGTCTCATGAGTGCAAGCATATCAAATGCACCGTCGGACGTATGCAGGGAATCCGAATGATTTGTATTTGGTTGATGAAGTGAAAGATTTCTAACTAGATATATATAAGATCAACAAAACACACGGTTTCGCCTGGTTACAGCCCGACGGTGTGGCTCGTGAGTGCCCGCATATCAAAAGCACCGTCGGACCGCAACCAGGTGAATCCGAATGATTTGTATTCGGCCGATGAAATGAGTGTCGAACATGTCCGAGAGGTGGGCTATATATAGGCAACGACAAGCCTGATCCAACGGCTGACAAGCCTGATCCAACAACTCACAAATCACTTGAAAGAAAAACGCGATCCATGTGCTTCTTCCTGATTGGTCGAGGTGAGCTGAAAGAAACAAAGCGCTTGAAGTACCGGTTTGTGGTTGAAACCGGTGCTAAAGACCTTTCTGACTTCATTTGCTATTTTTTGAACTCAGAAAAGGTTGAAACTTGGCATGGTATTATCATTTTACCATAACATGTGTGCAAAAGTTGAGAGGGTTACGACAAAAACTGGATGCACTCTGTGTACAAACTGCACGATCTCTTTCAAAGTACGAGGGTTTCAGACGAAAACACATCTGTTTCAAAGGCATTTCATTTTTCTAAACATATTTCAACTCAAGACTTTTTTTGCATCCAACATGCAACATTCAAAGCCACATACTAAAATTTCAACCCTTTTTGACTTCATTTGCTATTTTTCATGCATTTAATGATTTATTTTGAGCTAAATGACCCTGTAATTGGAAATCACTACAACTGAACTCAGAAAAGGTTGAAACTTGGCATGGTATCATCATTTGACCCACATAGCATGTGTGCAAAAGTTGAGAGGATTATGGCAAAAACTGGATGAACTAGAGGTGGGCTATATATATAGGCAACGACAAGCCTGATCCAACGGCTCACAAGCCTGATCCAACTACTCACAAGCGCTTGAAAGAAACACGCAATCCGTGTGCTTCTTCCTGATTGATTGGATCCAACGGCTCAGAATCCTGATCCAACGACTCACAAGCGCTTGAAAGAAACACGCTATCCGTGTGCTTCTTCCTGATTGGTTGGATTCAAAATCGTGTACGGTTAAAAGCGCGTGGAAGAGGACTCCACGCAACGCCAGTCGCCACTAGTTCTTTTCTCGTGCACTCTTTCCCCTTTCGCGCCACTGCCACCATGCCGCCCCGCCGCCGCCCACCAAGCTACCACGACGTCCGCGAGCACTCAGACGGCACATTCATGGCGGTGATCACTTGCGCAAACAATGAGCGTGTGTGTCTCAACAGGTTCTGGCATGAATATTTGCCGCCCGCGCGTACGACGTTGTGGCGTGGAGGCTCGGTCGCCCGCGCGCGGAGACGAATAACCGCCATTGTCGCACCTTGGAAGAGGCGGAGGAAATGGAAGATCCGCCGCTCCTCCTCAGTGAAGAGGACCACCACCTCCATCGTCGACGAGCAGTGCTCGGCCTCGCCTCGGAGAAAGACCAGCGTGCCGTGCAGGATTAGTACGCGAGCCATCGCCGTGAAGCCTCGGACGAGGTGGAACACTAGACGAGACTGGCGGTTGAGAGCGCGGAGCGACGACAGGAGCGTCATGAATGGCGGGAGGAGCAGAGGGCGGCCAAGGCGATGGCGGAGGAGGAACTTGAGAGAGGCGCCGCCAACTGGCCCCTCAATGACCCCCGCTGGATAACGCTGGAGGATGACATCAGCTCCGTCACCGAAGACGATTTCTCCAACGACGAGGAGGAGTAGTTTTTTTATGTTCTAGGTTTGAGATGTTAAGTTGTTGAATGTTTTAAGTTTACCGCGTCGCCGCCACCATGCCACCATATGTTATAAGTTTCCCGCCACCATTCAATGATTTATTTTGGGCTTCAACCCTTTCTGACTTCATTTGCTATTTTTCATGCATTTAATGATTTATTTTGGGCTAAATGACCCTGAAATTGGAAAGCACTACAACTAAACTCAGAAAAGGTTGAAACTTGTCATGGTATCATCATTTGACCCACATAACATGTGTGCAAAAGTTGACAGGGTTAGGGGAAAAGTTGGATGCACTTCGTGTACAAACTGGACCATCTCTTTCGAAGTACGAGGGTTTCATACGAAAACTCATCTGTTACAAAGGCATTTCATTTTTTCTAAACTTATTTGAGCTCAAGACTTTTTGTGAATTCAATATGCATCATTCAAAGCCACATACTAAAATTTTAACCCTTTCTGACTTAATTTGCTCTTTTTCATGCATTTAATGATTTATTTTGAGCTAAAAGACCCTGAAATTGGACTAATGCTTGTCGGCGAGCCTTTAGTCCTGGGTCGAGCCACAAACAGGGACTAATGGTTGTGGGCCAGGAGAGAGCCCATTGGTCCCGGGTTTTGTCTGGAACCGGGACATATGCCCCGAGCCGAACCGGGACCAATGCCCCACGAGGCCCGGCCGGCCCCCCCGGGCGCACGAACCGGGACGTATGGCCCCATGGGTTCCGGTTCGTGTTAGAACCCTCTGTTAGGTAATGTGCTAGGGTTAGCTAGTGCCTTTGCATCATGTCAAAATTTCAAAATGAAATCTTCGAAATCAAATTCAAAATCAAAATGGGAGAAGGAACACCCCCTAGATGAATTAATTCAAAAGGCCAGATAAAAATCTTTTCCAAAAATTCATGTTAGAGTTTTGAAAAGTCTTAAAAATGAGTGTGATCACATTTCAAGTGATGTGGGACCCACCCCATGCTCATAGATTTTTCAAATATTCAAAAAGTACCTTGGAATTAAAGAAATACCCCTATTTGCTTTAAAATTCAAATCATTTGAATTTTAAAAATGTTGAAAGTTTATGAGTGGCTAGTCTATATTATTATGAGGCCACATAAAAGTTTTCAGCATTTAATAAAATGTTTAGCTATTTATTTTAGCTAAACAGAACAAATGACAGAAGGAAAAACAGAAACAGAAAAGGAAAAGAGGGCTTACCTCAAATGGGCCCAACTTACCGAGGCAGCCCGGCCCAGGGACAGGGGCGTCTTCTTCCTCGCGCCAGGCAGGCTGCTGCCGCCGTGGCGAGCATGCCGTCGTCGCTAGCCACCTCCTGCTTCCCTCCCCGCCCACGTAATCGCTTCCAGAAGCGTCCTGGAGCCGCCCCAGTTCTTTCCCCCCCATCCACGAGCTCCCTCCTCTCCTCTCTCGCCCGATTCGTCGCCGCCCGAGGAACACGCCGGAGCGCCGTCGAGCACACGCGTGGCCAGTGACGCCGAGAAGCCCCAGGACGGTGTCCAAGCGCTTCGTCTTCGTCGTCTTCACCGACTTGCAGAAGGAATCGAGCCCGAAGCCCACGTAGACGCCGAATTCTTCCTCGAGTCCCCGCCGGCCGCCGTGAAGGACTTCATCGATTACGCCGCCGTTGAGCCACCCCAGCCCTCGCCACCACCTCTGCTGAGCTCCTGGTGAGCTTGGGGTCAAAACCCCTCACTTTTCCCCTTCGTTTACTCCCTGTAGCCGTGGTCGCCATGAAAACCGAAGCTTGTTGCCGACGGAATCCATGGCGAGGTCCATCCGTTAGGTAATCGAGCTCAGCTTTTTGTCCAACGCGTTCCTCGTGTTCTTCCTCGTCGAACCAGCCTAGCCTCGCCTCAAGTCGTGCCCTGGCGACAAATCTCGATGGTCGCCGTAGCTAGGTCATCGCGAAAGTTGACGCCGACGAGCACACGGTGCACCCCAGTGCTTGCCTTTCGTCCCGTTCGACGCGCGCGAGTAAGAGCTTCAAGATGATGGTCTTCGCGCTCCAAATGGTGGACGGAATCGAGCTCCCGTGCTGCGCCGCCGTGGCCAGGCCGCCGGCGTTTAGCCGCCGGCGAGTCAGCTCTAACCCCCCCCCCCCTGTTTTTACCAGTTAAGTGACCCCTGGGTCACTGACCAGTGGGCCCAGTGGCTTAATTAAGCCACTGGATTAACTTAACCCACCGGTTAAGTGAACCCAGCCACTGACAGGGTGGCCCCACCAATCAGACCCCCCCCCACGTAAGCATGACCACATGCTGATGCAATAATTGATTTAAATGAATTTCCAGAAAAGCAAAGTGTTTTAAATAATTCCAGAAATTCCAGAAAATACCCCAAACTTTGGAAATTCATAGAAAATTCATATTAACTCCAAATTAGACAAATAATATATGAAAAATGATCAGGAGAAAATTATATTTCCAAATATGCAACTTTCAACTCTATTTGAGTTGAATTTAAAATGGGACCAGTAGCATATGTCATTTGGTTTATTTGAATTTAATTCAAATTCGAACCAAATGCTTTTGCTACTTGGACCATGGAATCATGATGTAATTCAACCACACTTCAGAGGCATATCATACACATTTGAAGTTAATTCAAAATGATCAAAATATGTCACATACAACTTGGTTAATTTGAATTCAAATGTGGAATTTGAATTTGCATTTTAAATGCAATATATTCCACTTAAATGGAATTGTCTCACACACATCAAAACTTATACTTCAAGTTTCAACATTCATTCATGTGCTTGAGCATTGCATTCATATTGATTGCTACTTCGTGCTTTGTTTGTCGAGTAGAGGTGGAACCGGAGCAGGAGGCTACCCCCTTCGCTGAAGATCCAGAACCCGAACCTCGTCAGCAAGGCAAGCAAACCCCCATTGATCATATCGATAAAATCCTACTTCCCTCTCATGTCTCGCTTATGCATTGTATAGGATGATCACCATGTTACGATTCTACCGCATAGATGAACCCATTCCTTTGCATGACCTATAATTTTGTCACAGTAGTAAGCAAACCACAATCCTAGCAACTGTAGGAGTTGTTTGATATCATGTGGCCCCTGCAATGCTACTGCTTATTGCATGCTTAGTATGATACCATGTTGTTACTATGATGTGAGTCGGGATGGTAATGATCATGTTGATGATGGTAGAAAAGTGTTGGTGAATCGACCCTAATACAAGGTGAACGATGAGAGTCTGTGTAGGAGTACACGGTGGGTTGTCTCGTTGAACACCGCCCTAGTACGAGTTCTTGTGTGGTGATCCAAGATGAAGAGTACAACCACACATTGGGCTCACTGACCCCTCTCAACTTACTAACTCATCCCTTTCGATGTCCAGATGTCGCAATAGTTCGGAGTTATGGTAGGTCTGTGGCCTGGCTGCTAAGTGAGAGAACGGCTCATCCGAGACCGTCTTATGCACCACGCACACATCACTTGGGTCCACTTCGGTAAACCGGCCGGGTTCACGATAGTGGTAGCCAACCCAAGTAGGCAGGTTTCTTGGACTAGATAGGCTATGAGGTAACAGTTGTGGTGAGCATCCTCGCTGGCACCCCTTGAATGGTGTCGAGATCAAAGGCGGTAAATGATGATCATGTGTGTGTAGCGGTACACCCTTGCAAGGTTAACAAAACTATTCGAATAGCCGCGTCCGCGGTTATGGACTGCTTGGAAAGCTTAGCTTGATTATTAGATAACTTGAACCGGATACTTCTAAAACACACCAAGATAAGTGTGAGTGCTATGGCGTGCTTCCTCGTGGGGAAGTCGAGGAAGGCACCATAGTGGTGTATTGGTTGGTGAAAGTAGTGTACTCGTGTACGCTTCTTACCTCAAAGTCTGGTACTCGTAGTTCAGGATTAGCCAAGTCAAAGCTAGCACTTCTGCAAGTGAACCCCACCTCCCTTTACCTTGGTACATGTGCATGAGTAGTATAGTTCCTATGTAAGTCTTGCTGAGTACGACTTTGTACTCACGTTTGCTTAATCTATGTTTTAGATGACGCCACTGACCACGAAGGTGGCTTCTTCATCGAGCTGGACGACTGAAGTTAATCTAGTCTAGTCCCAGTCAGCAGACTGGTTCCCTCGTGGAGGGCTTTGTGTTTAAATAAGGCTTCTTAAGCCACTTGTTAAACTTGTCTATACTCAGACATAATTTTCTTCCGTTCTGTGTTGTAATGTTGGATCACATGTATGTGATCTCTGTGTGTACTCTATCAGAGTTATAAATAAAATGTACACTTTGTAGAGAATTGCAATGGTACCTGCTATTCATACAAGGCATGTGTGCTGCGTGTATGTTTATAACATGCATGTCTTTGTATGGGTTTTCGAGACCTTAGTTGTGTTCTGGGTGGCGGTCTTTCATACACCAAGTGGCCCTTAGATGTGCGCAGCTTGGGGCATCGCGATGCGATTGCTCGAGACTCCGTCTCGTGCACACTTTGTGGTATGATCGAGCCCGCCCTAGACCCCGACTAAGTGATCGGGTTGGAGTAAGTCTATGTAAGAGTTATGAGATAGTCGATAGTATGGTTGAGGCGACTTGTCTGTGAATATGGGAGTTCACCACCCATATCATTAGACTTGTGTGCGGACGATGAGGACCCATCTCAGTTGATCATCCGTCCTAGATGGGATGCCCCTCACGTACGATGCTTTCCGAGAACGTTCTGTGCTTGGCCTTGTCTGCTTAGACAAGTGGGTACGGTTCTCGGCTCTCCATATGACTATGCCTTAACTGGACTTGCATATGCTAACCCCGGGTCCCGACAGACTTGGTATCAGAGCAGGACTGACTGTAGGACTAGTAGCCTTGGCCGAAGTTGATTCTAGCTTGCTTTAGTTATATAGTTACTCTGGGTATATAAGGGAACAACGTAAGGCTTCTTTTTTCTCCTTACCCCTTCGTTCTGAGTTCTGAGTCACCCTCATCTTGTTCTACGGAAAGATAGGACTAGGCTCTCCTCTGTCTGATTAGAACATCTCGTTGTTTGCTTCCTTGTAGCCGTAGGAAAGTTGTGATCGGTCTGTTAGAGTGGTTATGCTCCCTGTTTTATTACATCGTATGTAAGTGCTATTTCCATGGTGTAAGAAATTGTCTTTTTCTTGCAATTACAGCCGTTATGCTGTCCGAGTCATTCCAGGTTTATCTCATAATCTGATGCATTTGCAAACTCCTTTCTGTTTCAGATGGCAGATCTTCCCCCTCGGCAGGTTGTTCGTTTGACCAGGTGCCTCGGTGTGCGTGTCCATCCCGCCACGTTGATCGAGATGATGTCCTATGTGGGATATCGATGGTACCCTGAGTACACCATCGAGGAGCAGTTCCACGACTTCAACCAGACGCAGTTCCACTGCATTGTCCGGATCTTCTCGCACCACGTTGGAGTCACCCAGCCTATCCACTTTGGACATGGCATTGGCGTTACCGAGAACATGGCTGTGCAGGATGCTGCATATTCATGTATTACACTGCTGAGAGAGGAGCACACCATGCTGAGAGAGACTTCATTCCGCTATATCCCTGCTGCACTTCCAGGAGAAGAGGGATATTACACCGGACTCTACTCAGATCACTCTGCAGAGGATCCAGCACTCCAGGTGACTGCTAGGTTTGCTAGTGACAGAGATCGTGATGCACGCGCTCTCCGTTTCGAGCTCCACGCCACCCGTGTTCGTCTGTATCGAGCACTGACACTTTTGACACCCTTTGTGAGCGTTGGATCAGTTGAGTTTGATGCGATCTACCCAGTGAGGACTCAGATGCCTTCTCGAGTTGCTTGGCCCGAGATTGGAGGCATTTTTCCACCCCGTGGTCCTTTGCTTCCACCCTACGCTGGACCTAGGCCCCATCCTTGCCCAAATGGATATCAGGGTCCACAAGCCTCCGTGTTTTCCGATGGTCACCTCCAGCTACCGGGATACGCGGGTAACTTTTACGAGGACTACTATGGAGATGGAGATGAGTGAGACCGCCTGTGGTCTTACTTAGTGAGGATGTAGTAGTATCCTAGTATATTGTAAGCAAGGTGTCTAAGTTCCAGAGGCTTAGATAAATAATGTATAGGAAGTCAGAGTGCCTCTGAAGGATGTATCATCTTCATCACGTTTGTATTAGCTTGGTGCTTGTACTTAAACGATGTATGGTTTGTATGACAGCTTGTGAATATATGGCTTGTATGCTTTTATCACCATGTTGTCAAGATGATTACTTCCTTTGCTCTGTAATCCTTCCAGTACTTCAATACCTTGTTTAGACTCCTCAACTCAACTCTGTTTGACTTTGATTTCACCTTCAGGATGTCTCAAGGAACCCGTGGCCAGGTTGGTCGTAACCAAGGTCGTGGGAACAACTAGGAGGAAGACAACCTTCCACCCCCACCCACGATGGCCCAAGTTCTGATGGAAGTGGAGAGGAACCGCCGTGACTCTCACCACCTGCTGGAAGTCATTGCACGCAACACCACTCAGCAGCGCAATGAGTTGGTGTCCCTGAACGACTTCATCCGACATCATCCCCCGGTTTTCAGTTACTCCACCGAGCCCCTTGACGCCGATGACTGGAACCGCAGCATCGAGAGGAAGCTCCAAGCCGGCCATGTTGCAGATGGCGACAAGGTCAGCTACGCCACGTATCATCTCGAAGGTGCGGCTAGCTCTTGGTGGGAGAACTTTCTGAATATGCGACCCGTTGGACCGCCTACATCTTGGGAGGAATTCTGCACGTCCTTCCGCGAGCACCACATTCCCAAGGGTCTCATGGACCGCAAGCGTGAGGAGTTCTGCAACCTCACTCAAGGCAGAAGAGCCGTGGATGAGTTTAGTCGTGAGTTCAACCGACTGGCTCGTTACTCTACCGAAGAAGTTTCCACCGACTCCAAGAAACAAGAGAGGTTCCGTTGGGGCCTCAACACCGGACTTCGTCGTGAGCTCAACCTTCATGACTTTGCCACATTCCAGGTCCTTGTCAACAAGGCCATCAAAGCAGAGGACATGAACAACCCCAACGATTTCCGCAAACACCCCAGAGATGATAGTTCATCCAGTTCTGGCTCCCAGAAGCGCAAGATCTGGATTCCAAACATCATGTTCCGCCAGACCAACCCCCCGAGGCCATCCTATGTGGCGCCTCGTCCACCCACCCAGTTCCACCCAGCTCCACCAAACAACCCAGTTCCACGCACTGTTTTCGGAGCTTGCTACAAGTGTGGTCAGGCAGGCCACTACTCTCGCGAGTACCCCCAGAACCAGCTCCAACACCAGAATGCTCCACCACGTGCCGGAGGCAACAACAACAACAACAATGGTCGTGGCAAGCCACCCCAGAAGGTCTTCACCGCCAAACCCGCTCCTCCCGCCACTCATGGACGTCTGAACCAGATTGCCGCCGAAGAGACTGACGACACCACTGACGTCATTCTTGGTACGCTCCCAGTCAATTATGTTCCTACTTCCGTTCTTTTCGACCCAGGAGAATCTCATTCATTCATGTCGGAAAGTTATGCACTTCGTCATGAGTTACCCTTTGTTGAATTGTCCACCCCGATGGTTATTTAAACTCCAGGGTCAAGATGGCAAACTAATAGAGTGAGCCATGGTAATCAAATTTCAATTGAGGGTTTAGTATTCCTTGCTTCACTCATAGCCCTCAAGTCTTCAGATCTTGATGTCATCCTTGGCATGGATTGGCTATCAAGACAGAATGCCTACCTGGATTACAGAAGCAAATCCGTGAAACTCACCCACCCTTCAGGCCAAACCTTCAGCTATACCTCACCCAGAACAAGAACCCAAGTGCATTCCTTGAATGTACTTCCCCTTCCCGAACTTGAAGATATTCCGGTGGTCCGTGACTTCCCGGATGTCTTTCCTGAAGAGCTGCCGGGCATGCCACCCGACAGGTGTGTAGAATTTATAGTGGATCTTGTTCCAGGAACCGCACCAATTTCCAAACGCCCATATAAAATGGCCCCACATGATTTAGCTGAGCTAAAAAACCAACTTGATGCTTCGTTGGCAAAAGGCTTCATCCGCCCTAGCTCATCGCCATGGGGTTGCCCCGTTCTGTTCGTAAAGAAGAAAGATGGAACAGAAAGGAGGTGCGTAGACTATCGCCCGCTAAATTTAGCGACGATAAAGAACAAATACCCACTGCCCAGGATCAATGATCTTTATGATCAACTTGCAGGATCCTCCGTCTTCTCCAAGATGGATTTGAGATTAGGTTATCATCAGATCAGAATCCGAAACGAGGACATTCCCAAAACGGCTTTTACTACTCGTTATGGTCTTTACGAGTACACCGTCATGTCCTTTGGTTTAACCAATGCCCCCGCCACATTCTCACGCTTGATGAATTCGATCTTCATGGAGTACCTAGACAAATTTGTTGTGGTTTATCTTGATGATATTCTCATCTACTCGAAGAGCGAAGGAGATCATGCCGAACACTTAAGGCTGGTATTGATGAAGCTTAGAGAGCATCACCTGTACGCTAAATTCTCCAAGTGTGAATTCTGGCTACCAGAAGTGACCTACTTAGGCCACGTGATTTCTGCAAAAGGCATTGCTGTGAATCCCGAGAGAGTTCAGGCCGTCCTTGACTGGACTCCACCTGAATCGGTTAAGCAAGTTAGGAGTTTTCTTGGCCTAGCCAGCTATTGCCGTCGCTTCGTCGAGAACTTTTCTAAAGTTGCAAAGCCTCTAACTGAACTCCTCAAGAAAGATAAGAAATTCTTATGGACTCCCAAGTGCGAGGAAAGCTTTCAAGAGCTAAAAAGAAGATTGACTTCTGCACCCGTGCTTGCACCTCCAGACACCAAAAGAGATTTCGAGATCTATTGTGATGCCTCACGGCAAGGGTTAGGATGCATACTTCTGCAAGATCGACATGTGGTAGCTTATGCTTCACGCCAGTTGCGGCCACATGAAGAGAACTATCCTACCCATGACCTTGAACTCGCTGCTGTAGTTCATGCTCTAACAACTTGGCGACATTACCTCCTTGGTAACCGTTGCGAGATTTATTCCGACCACCAAAGCCTCAAATATATTTTCACCCAGCCAGATCTTAATCTCAGGCAAAGACGCTGGATTGAGTTGATAAAAGATTACGACGTAGCAATTTCTTACACCCTAGGCAAAGCCAATGTCATGGCTGATGCAGTAAGTCGTAAGTCATATTGTAACAACCTCATGTTACAACAGTATCAACCACTTCTTCATGAGGACTTTCGCAAAATCAACCTTGAGATTGTTCCTCATGGCTATCTTTCTACCTTGGTGGCGAAACCAACTCTTGAGGATCAAATCATAGTTGCCCAAAGGCGTGCACGAGGTGTTCGCCGGATCAAGGAGAACATTGCTAGCGGAGTTGCTAAATGTTTCTCCACAGATAGCAAGGGAACGGTATTCTTTGAAAATCGTTTGGTAGAACCTAAGAATAAGGAACTAAGGCAACTCATCCTCAAAGAAGCCCATGACACACCCCTCTCAATTCATCCCGGTAGCACAAAAATGTACCGAGATCTACGCCAGAAATTTTGGTGGACTAGGATGAAGAGAGACATTGCTCAATTTGTTGCCGAATGTGATGCTTGTCGTCGCATTAAGGCAGAACATCAAAGACCTGCTGGTACACTTCCACCTTTGTCTATTCCCGAGTGGAAATGGGACAAAGTCGGTATGGATTTCATCACCGGCTTTCCAAGAACCCAGAAAGGAAACCATGCCATCTTCGTTGTCATAGATAGGCTTTCCAAAGTTGCTCACTTCCTTCCGGTTCGCGAGTCTATAACTGCTAGTCAGTTAGCAGACTTGTACATCTCTAGAATTGTATCCCACGGTGTTCCTTTGGAAATCAATTCTGATCGCGGTAGCCTTTTCACCTCTAGATTTTGGGGAAGCTTCCAACGTGCTATGGGAACTCATCTCTCCTTTAGTACAGCTTTCCATCCTCAGTCTAGCGGTCAAGTCGAAAGGGTTAACCAAATTCTTGAAGACATGCTCAGAGCTTGTGTTATCTCCTTCGGAAAGAATTGGGAGAATTCTCTTCCATTTGCCGAATTTGCTTATAACAATAGTTTTCAATCTAGTCTGAACATGGCTCCTTTTGAACTCCTTTATGGACGACGATGTCGAACACCACTAAACTGGTCTGAAACCGGTGAAAGACAATTCTTTGGACCGGTTATGATCAAGGAAGCAGAAGACAAAGCTCGCATTGTTCGTGATCAATTGAAAGCAGCCCAGTCTCGTCAGAAAAGCTACTATGATCGTCATCATAGGCAAGAGAGCTACAATCTGGATGAGAAGGCTTACCTCCGGGTTACTCCGCTGAAGGGAACCCAACGTTTCGGTATCAAAGGCAAGTTGGCCCCATGTTACATCGGACCTTTCCGCATTATTGCTAAACGTGGAGAAGTTGCCTACCAACTTGAACTACCTCCGCACCTCTCCCGAGTGCACGATGTATTCCATGTGTCCCAACTCAGGCGTTGCTTCAAGGACCCCATCCGCGAAGTCGACCATGAAACGCTTGATCTCCAAGATGACCTTTCTTATCGAGAATACCCCGTTCGTATTCTTGATTCCGCAGAGCGTGTCACTCGTCGTCAGAAGATTAGGTTTCTGAAAGTGCAATGGTCACACCACTCTGAAAGAGAAGCTACGTGGGAAAGAGAAGACCGTCTCATTGCCGAGTACCCCTCCTTCCTCCCGCAGACTTCTGAATCTCGGGACGAGATTCTGTTGAGTGGGGGCGAGTTGTCAGAACCCTATGTTAGGTAATTTGCTAGGGTTAGCTAGTGCCTTTGCATCATGTCAAAATTTCAAAAAGAAATCTTCGAAATCAAATTCAAAATCAAAATGGGAGAAGGAACACCCCCTTGATGAATTAATTCAAAAGGCCAGATAAAAATCTTTTCCAAAAATTCATGTTAGAGTTTTGAAAAGTCTTAAAAATGAGTGTGATCACATTTCAAGTGATGTGGGGCCCACCCCATGCTCATAGATTTTTCAAATAGTCAAACAGTACCTTGGAATTAAAGAAATAACCCTATTTGATTTAAAATTCAAATCATTTGAATTTTAAAAATGTTGAAAGTTTATGAGTGGCTAGTCTATATTATTATGAGGCCACACAAAAGTTTTCAGCATTTAATAAAATGTTTAGCTATTTATTTTAGCTAAACAGAACAAATGACAAAAGGAAAAACAGAAAACAGAAAAGGAAAAGAGGGCTTACCTCAAATGGGCCCAACTCACCGAGGCAGCCCGGCCCAGGGACAGGGGCGTCTTCTTCCTCGCGCCAGGCAGGCTGCTGCCGCCGTGGCGAGCATGCCGTCGTCGCTAGCCACCTCCTGCTTCCCTCCTCTCTCACGTAATCGCGTTCAAAAGCGTCCTGGAGCCGCCCCAGTTCTTTCCCCCCCATCCACGAGCTCCCTCCTCTCCTCTCTCGCCCGATTCGTCGCCGCCCGAGGAACACGCCGGAGCGCCGTCGAGCACACGCGTGGCCAGTGACGCCGAGAAGCCCCAGGACGGTGTCCAAGCGCTTCGTCGTCGTCGTCTTCACCGACTTGCAGAAGGAATTGAGCCCGAAGCCCCCGTAGACGCCGAATTCTTCCTCGAGTCCCCGCCGGCCGCCGTGAAGGACTTCATCGATTACGCCGCCGTTGAGCCACCCCAGCCCTCGCCACCACCTCTGCTGAGCTCCTGATGACCTTGGGGTCAAAACCCCTCACTTTTCCCCTTCATTTACTGCCTGTAGCCGTGGCCGCCATGAAAGCCGAAGCTTCTCGCCGCCGGAATCCATGGCGAGGTCCATCCGTTAGGTAATCGAGCTCAGCTTGTTGTCCAACGCGTTCCCCGTGTTCTTCCTCGTCGAACCAGCCTAGCCTCGCCTCAAGTCGTGCCCTGGAGACAAATCTCGATGGTGGCCGTAGCTAGGTCGCCGCGAAAGTTGACGCCGACGAGCACACGGTGCACCCCAGTGCTTGCCTTTGGTCCCGTTCGACGCGCGCGAGTAAGAGCTTCAAGATGATGGTCTTCGCGCTCCAAATGGTGGATGGAATCGAGCTCCCGTGCTGCGCCGCCGTGGCCAGGCCGCCGGCATTTAGCCGCCGGCGAGTCAGCTCTAACCCGCCCCCCCTGTTTTTACTAGTTAAGTGACCCCTGGGTCACTGACCAGTGGGCCCAGTGGCTTAATTAAGCCACTGCATTAACTTAACCCACCGGTTAAGTGAACCCAGCCATTGACAGGGTGGCCCCACCTGTCAGACCCCCCCCCACGTCAGCATGACCACATGCTGATGCAATAATTGATTTAAATGAATTTCCAGAAAAGCAAAGTGTTTTAAATAATTCCAGAAATTCCAGAAAATACCCCAAACTTTGGAAATTCATAGAAAATTCATATTAACTCCAAATTAGACAAATAATATATGAAAAATGATCAGGAGAAAATTATATTTCAAAATATGCAACTTTCAACTCTGTTTGAGTTGAATTTAAAATGGGACCAGTAGCATATGTCATTTGGTTTATTTGAATTTAATTCAAATTCAAACCAAATGCTTTTGCTACTTGGACCATGGAATCATGATGTAATTCAACCACACTTCAGAGGCATATCATACACATTTGAAGTTAATTCAAAATGATCAAAATATGTCACATACAACTTGGTTAATTTGAATTCAAATGTGGAATTTGAATTTGCATTTTAAATGCAATATATTCCACTTAAATGGAATTTTCTCACACACATCAAAACTTATACTTCAAGTTTCAACATTCATTCATGTGCTTGAGCATTGCATTCATATTGATTGCTACTTCGTGCTTTTTTTGTCGAGTAGAGGTGGAACCGGAGCAGGAGGCTACCCCCTTCGCTGAACATCCAGAACCCGAACCTCGTCAGCAAGGCAAGCAAACCCCCATTGATCATATCGACAAAATCCTACTTCCCTCTCATGTCTCGCTTATGCATTGTATAGGATGATCACCATGTTACGATTCTACCGCATAGATGAACCCATTCCTTTGCATGACCTATCATTTTTTCACAGTAGTAAGCAAACCACAATCCTAGCAACTGTAGGAGTTGTTTGATATCATGTGGCCCCTGCAAGGCTACTGCTTATTGCATGCTTAGTATGATACCATGTTGTTACTGTGATGTGAGTCGGGATGGTAATGATCATGTTGATGATGGTAGAAAAGTGTTGGTGAATCGACCCTAATACAAGGTGAACGATGAGAGGCTGTGTAGGAGTACACGGTGGGTTGTCTCGTTGAACACCGCCCTAGTACGAGTTCTTGTGTGGTGATCCAAGATGAAGAGTACAACCACACATTGGGCTCACTGACCCCTCTCAACTTACTAACTCATCCCTTTCGATGTCCAGATGTCGCAATAGTTCGGAGTTCTGGTAGGTCTGTGGCCTGGCTGCTAAGTGAGAGAACGGCTCATCCGAGACCGGCTTATGCACCACGCACACATCACTTGGGTCCACTTCGGTAAACCGGCCGGGTTCACGATAGTGGTAGCCAACCCAAGTAGGCGGCTTTCTTGGACTAGATAGGCTATGAGGTAACAGTTGTGGTGAGCATCCTCGCTGGCACCCCTTGAATGGTGTCGATATCAAAGGCGGTAAATGATGATCATGTGTGTGTAGCGGTACACCCTTGCAAGGTTAACAAAACTATTCGAATAGCCGCGTCCGCGGTTATGGACTGATTGGAAAGCTTAGCTTGATTATTAGATAACTTGAACCGGATACTTCTAAAACACACCAAGATAAGTGTGAGTGCTATGGCGTGCTTCCTCGTGGGGAAGTCGAGGAAGGCACCATAGTGGTCTATTGGTTGGTGAAAGTAGTGTACTCGTGTACGCTTCTTACCTCAAAGTCTGGTACTCGTAGTTCAGGATTAGCCAAGTCAAAGCTAGCACTTCTGCAAGTGAACCCCACCTCCCTTTACCTTGGTACATGTGCATGAGTAGTATAGTTCCTATGTAAGTCTTGCTGAGTACGACTTTGTACTCACGTTTGCTTAATCTATGTTTTAGATGACGCCACTGACCACGAAGGTGGCTTCTTCATCGAGCTGGACGACTGAAGTTAATCTAGTCTAGTCCCAGTCAGCAGACTGGTTCCCTCGTGGAGGGCTTTGTGTTTAAATAAGGCTTCTTAAGCCACTTGTTAAACTTGTCTATACTCAGACATAATTTTCTTCCATTCTGTGTTGTAATGTTGGATCACATGTATGTGATCTCTGTGTGTACTCTATCAGAGTTATAAATAAAATGTACACTTTGTAGAGAATTGCAATGGTACCTGCTATTCATACAAGGCATGTGTGCTGCGTGTATGTTTATAACATGCATGTCTTTGTATGGGTTTTCGAGACCTTAGTTGTGTTCTGGCTGGCGGTCTTTCATACACCAAGTGGCCCTTAGATGTGCGCAGCTTGGGGCATCGCGATGCGATTGCTCGAGACTCCGTCTCGTGCACACTTTGTGGTATGATCGAGCCCGCCCTAGACCCCGACTAAGTGATCGGGCTGGAGTATGTCTATGTAAGAGTTATGAGATAGTCGATAGTATGGTTGAGGCGACTTGTCTGTGAATATGGGAGTTCACCACCCATATCATTAGACTTGTGTGCGGACGATGAGGACCCATCTCAGTTGATCATCCGGCCTGCATGGGATGCCCCTCACGTACGATGCTTTCCGAGAACGTTCTGTGCTTGACCTTGTCTGCTTAGACAAGTGGGTACGGTTCTCGGCTCTCCATATGACTATTCCTTAACTGGACTTGCATATGCTAACCCCGGGTCCCGACTGTTCGTGGGAAAATCGGGACTAATGGGCTAGAGAGGCCTGAACCAAAGCCCTGTTTTCTACTAGTGTGTTGAGATCTCGGAGAGAGCTCTGCAAGGCATGGAGGGATTCGTTGCCGGACGGATCACCAGAAGCCGGTGCAGGAAGCTCTGCATCGACAACTCTACTTGGGGGCCCGAAGCCGATTCTGTCGAGTCAGGATATTCGGTCCCGATTGGGTCCATTCACATGTTCATCGTCAAGACGGACGGATATGCTCCAGAGCCGGATCCCGAAGTACCTGTAGAAACCTCGATTCGGCGAGGCGCCGGCTCCAAACATGCTTTCGTCGGATTCATTGACGAGTCTCCAGAGCCGGAGCGCTCTGTCAAGTCCCCAATGTGCGACGCCTCGGAAGAACAGACCGACGCCAATTCACATCCAAGTGAAGGAAGCTTCTCAGATGAGGGGGCTATCCGGTCCGTGGGAAACCATAGAATCGGTACTAGCAAATCAAAATACGACCCGGATTATCACTACTTCGAACCTCCATACTATGCCACGGTATTCATGGCCGACACTGGAGGATCAAGAGGCCAGCCGGCTCTCAACCAAAGAGTCGAGTCAGTGGCTGCTGGGGCCCCTAGTGCAAATAGGGACCCAGAAGCTCGCCTATCGGTACAAATTCCTACTATTTCCCAGGCCCTTTCCGACACCCTAACCTCCCTCTACGAGGCCCTAGAAGTACCGATGACGCTCCAAAACCAGGAATCCTGGAAGACAAGGTCAACGAGCTCAAGGATCGGGTAGCAAACTTGCGAGCAGAAGCCAATGCCGAGAAAGAACAGATGACGAAAAAAGAAGCTCGACTCGTTCAGGAAGCCACACGTCTCCGGGCAGAGTCGAACCTAATAGACGCTCAGCAGTTGATCCTCGCCTACACACGCCCGCAGAGACATGTGAGTCCTTTACCGCTTGAATACCAAGGGCGAACGCTATTCAATAGTCTCGACCAATCGACTCCCCCAGGATTCACCCCTCCAAGGCTGCGACTCCTCCGCCGCATCAATATTGCTTCCACACACCTCCTCACCACTTCATTAACCCGGTAGCCAATGTCATGGAAGCGACCCAGTACCTTTCCAATGCACCGATCCAAGGAGACACCCCAGCCGATCACGCCGCCCGAGCAGAGGTCGACTTCCTCAAGACGGTGATCACACAACAGGGTCCGTACTCAGAAGGAGTCCCATACTTACATGGAACCCCGTATAGAAGCGTAAGACGGAAAGCAGAGTCACCGGCTTCAGCGGCCTTAGGCATCCAGTGCCACCATAGAGTATCCCTAACCCCTCCGGGAGGACTGAGCATCATGGACCTACCGGCTCCCAACTCTAATCAATGTGTACAGCCGGCAGCCCCAATTCCACCACCGGAACCAAACACCGAGTTCGTCGGCAATCGATGCCTAGTGCCGGCCTTGAGGAACACACGCTTGCCACTGGACTTCAACGGACCACGTAAAATCCCAAATTACACGACTGACATGGACCCGACAGCTTGGATCGAAACCTACGACCTCGCCATGGACATGCTTCATGCTGGCGAAGAGGTATGTGCCCGATATTTCACGATGATGTTGGAAGGACCGGCTCGCACATGGTTCAAGAATCTCCCAGAGAATTCCATCACCTCTTGGACAGATCTCATGGAGAAGTTCATCAAGAATTTCCAAGGGACCTGCCGGCGATCCACGACAATAGTCGACTTAGAGCACTACGTCCAGAAGGAAGGGGAGTCGGACCTGAACTGGGCGCGTTTCGAATATAATCCATTCCTCGGATACCATCACTGCACAAACAACAGTAATAGTTCTGGAAAGAAACTGCAGGTTTAAGCCTCTAGTGCAAAAGATCGGCCGATTCAAGAGGACGGTCAGCAACATAGGAGAGCTCATGAACGCAGTCATCAAGTATGCCGAGTCGGATAAAACCAAGGATGCCGTTCTGGAAGAAGATAAAGCCACCCAGGGCAAAAAGAGCAACGACAAGGGGTCTCATAACCAGAATCAGTCGGGAAAAAGACGAATCGATCAGAATACTTCCGACTTGGTAGCCAACACAACTGTCGTCTCCAAAGATAGAAGCAGGGGGGCAACGACTACCGCGGCAAGAAGGAAAGAAATTTCCAACCCCCAGCTACCTTTGAAGAAGTTGTAAAAAGACCTTGCCCGTTGCACAGCAAACCCGGCTGTCCGGACGCCCACACTTGGTAACAATGCAACTTCATGAAGGTGTACGAAAGGCGAGGAGGCCAGGGCCCCCCTGGGTTAGGTGGTGGAACCAGCCAAAAAAGTAAAAACCAAAATAACTTTGGTCAGCAAGGAGCCGGCGTAGCACCACAGTACCAGGGATATACGGGAGGCAAATAGCAAAACCAATCAGGGCATGTTGGATACCAATCAAACCCAAAGCAGCTCCAAGACTACTCGGCTTATCATGTCTTTACCACCACCAGCAGCTGAAGGGACAGGAAGCTGCAGCAGAGGGACGCTATGTCCGTGGCGACAGAGTCGGCTTGTCCTAGGTGGCTTAACTTGTCTGAGCAGTCGATCACCTGGAAAAGGGACGACCACCCCCCTGTGGTAGAAAACCCGGTTTCTTTGGCCTTAGTAGATTTTCCACAAATTGGATGCTACACATTGGACAAAGTACTCATGGATGGAGGAAGCATCATCAACATCCTTTACTACGAGACCTTTCGTAGGATGGGCCCGACCCAAAAACATTTGCAAACCTCCAACACCGTGTTTCATGGAATAGTCCAAGGGAAGTCGGCACGTCCGATAGGAAAAATCTATCCGGAGACGGCTTTTGGAACTCCTGAAAACTTTCTCTCTGAAATCATACCCTATGAGGTGGTGAAACTCGAGAGTCCATATCACGCCATCTTAGGCAGACCAGCTTATGCCAGGTTCATGGCTCGGCCATGCTATGTTTACCTGAAACTGAAAATGTCGGGTCGGCCCTATCACAGTAAATGGAAGCCGGTCCAGATCCACAGAATGCGATGAGCAGCACGTCAAGTTCGCACAGTCGGCCTGTGCCAAAGGGGATCTATCAGAATTCCAGGAAAAGATAGACCCGGCAGATAGCAGCCCAAATTACGAGGTCCTTCCCATTGGTGATCGCTCAAATTACGAGGTCCTTCCTACGCCCAAAGGTAAACCCAATCGCTAATGGAGAAGGAAAAAATGTAGTCGAGGAGCCAGAGCCAGCCGCACCCGAAGACCCATCTTGGAGAGAACCGCTTCTCAGATTCCTAATCGAGAGCACCCTACCACAGGACGTCGCAGAAGCCAGACGCGTCAGTCGGCGATCCAAGTCTTTCACAGTAATCAATGGGCAACTCTACAATCGAGGTATTTCCCAGGTCCTACACAAATGCACAGACGAGGAAGACGGCAAAACCATACTACGGGAGATCCACGAAGGCACCAGCGGGCACCACGCCTTCAGCCGAGCACTCGTGGCAAAAGACTTTCGAGCAGGACTCTACTGGCCAAGATCCATGAGAAACGTAGAAAACATCTTGCGGCGCAGCACCTCCTGTCAAAACCTCTCCAGCAGATCACACGACCCAGCGTCAAGACTCAAGACCATACCACTATCATAGTCGTTCGCCACCTGGGGACTCGACATGGTGGGCCCGCTCAAAAAATCATCAAAAGGAGAAAGAACTCACCTACTAGTAGCAGTCGAAAAATTCACCAAGTGGATCGAAGCAGTGCCCATCACCAGCTCCACAGCCCTCACGGCAGTGAATTTCATCAAATCAACTATGCATCAGTCGCGCACCCGCAGTCCAACGGCCAGGTGGAGAAAGAAAATGGCCTAGTATGTGGGGGAATCAAAAAACGGCTCCTCGCACCACTCGAGCAAGCCGCAGGCAACTGGGTAGAAGAACTCCCCGCAGTATTATGGAGCCTGCGCACTACCCCAAATACCGCAACTCAATACACACCTTTCTTCATGGTATACGGGGCGGAGGCCGTGCTACCACATGACCTCAAATTCGGGGCACCCCGGATCTCAGGGTACGAAGAAGAAGAAGCAGAAGAAGCGCTGCAAGATGACAAGGGCACAACAGACGAAGCAAGGGACACAGCCCTAGCAAAGTCAGAGGGGAACCAGGACAAACTGCACACTTACCAAAGCAGTCGCCTGCGCACCAGAACCTTCAATAAGGGCGACCTTGTCCTATGGCTCATACAAGAGAAAGTTCACAAGCTTGCCCCCCAATGGGAAGGACCGTTCATAATCACAGAAGTCATAGGACGAGGACGTGGGAAATCCATGGAACGTAGCGAACCTACGCCTATTCTACCCATAGTCCCCACCAGTCATGCTCATCGGGCAGCTCATGTAAACCTTCAACGCAATAAAATGATGTTGCCCAAATACTACCATACCAAAGCACTCAGGGGCTCGAGTACAAAACTCCCCTCGAGAGACGCTATCGTCGCAATCGCGATCTTTTACCAAAGCACTCGGGGGCTCGAGTACAAAACTCCCCCCGAGAGACGCTATCTTCGAAATCGAGATCTTTTACCAAAGCACTCGGGGGCTCGAGTACAAAACTCCCCCCGAGAGACGCTATCGTCGCAATCGCGATCTTTTACTAAAGCACTCGGGGGGCCCGAGTACAAAACTCCCCCCGAGAGACGCTATCGTCGCAATCGCGACCCTTTCACCAAAACACTCGGGGGCTCGATTACAAAATCTCGCCCCGAGAGACAACATCATCACTCACGCAGCCCGAAACTCAAAAGGGTCCAAGCAAAAACCCATCGACAAGCGCCACCCGTTGGACTCTGTCCGGAACCAAAAGGAAAGATACAGCTACAACCAGATGGAACACCATGTACTATGAAGACATATGAACGGAGCGCAGGACGCAGACAATTCTTTAAGTCTTCACCTGATCGCCAGCGATCACCTAAAGACTCGGGGGCTACTCCCATCGGGAGCACTGCCGCGCACCCGATAAACGACCGAAAATAATGAAAGGACAACAAAGGAAACAAATCTCAGCCTACGTTCAACTCTCCGACTCAAACGTAGCCTCGGGGGCTACTCCCATCGGGAGCGTTGTCGCGCACCCGATAGAACCCGCAGTGCGAAGTCTTTGATGAACTCGAAGACAACTCTCGATCGCAAAGGACCCGAAGACAGCTCCCGACTGCAAAGGACTCGAAGACAGCTCTCGATCGCCAGGACCCGAACACAGCAATCGGTTGCAAAAGGCTCAAAGACAAATTCGGCTGCAAAGACTCAAGCACAGTTCACATCACAAGGGTCATTTTCAGTACAAAAAGATTCAAAGTACATTGGATAGAAGGCAGCTCTGATTACTCGAAGGCAATCCTCATTACATGGAGAATTAATCTAGTTACTAAAGGCACAAGCAGCCAATAAGCCTACAGCAAGGAATTATGACTTCTACATGAGTGCCCATGCTGGGATGATTGGCACCTAGACAACGAGCATCATCACAGACAAAGGAGGAGTCAAAGCAGCAGGCTCATGATGTCAATGACATAACAAAAGGTGAAGCTCGACTTATTTGGCGAGCAGTCGAAGACGATGCTCCACCAGCTTCTTCTCCTGCTCCACCAGCTTCTTCTCAAGTTCCACCCGAGCTGCCGGCGAAGATGAAGCTACCGCCCCCAGTACTACAAGGTCGCCTGGCGCGCCCGCTTGACCGGTGGTTTGACGTCAAGATCCTCTTCAGAACAGGAGGGGGAAGCAGTTGAAGACGGCTCAGCATCAACACCCGAAGAGTCACCGGAGGAGGAAGCAGCCGACGACGCAGGCAAGGGACTCCTCGACCTGTCAGAACCATCACTGCTCGTCTCCGGCCAGTACGGATCCATGCGGTTGCCGGTCGGGTCAAAGGCGCGGATGACAAGAGTGTCTTCGCCATCAAAACTACAACAAAGAATTTCACCATCACGCAAGTTCAACCGACAAGCAAAAGATTTCAAGCCAAAGCCAAGAAAAATCAAGCGGGAACTATCGATCTCCAGCTTCACATAAGAAGGAGATCGAGTGCACCCTTGAAGACGAAGCAGCAGGACATCAATGCCACACTCAGAAACAATGGCAGCAAATGCAGAAGGGAGAAGAATGCGAGCAGTGCCCCGGCCACGGACGTGCAGGAGAAAGTCATAACACCAAACACCCTCCTCCGAGGAAGAGGAGGAAGGCACCAACGCTCCACCATGACGACCACCGCGATAAGAGCGCGGAGGACTACCACCACGGCCGCAGCGAGCACGACCACAGCCAATCATACCAGCTCCGCGTTTGGGAGCCATTGAAAGAGGAAGAGAAAGAGGATCAAGATGAGCAGAGGTCGAATACTGCTGCTAGATAAGGAAGAAGAGGGGTCTATTTATAGCACAAACCCATTGATTCAAAGACCAAGCACGCCGGGCGATTAGAAGTCCGAGACAAAGATGCCTTCACACGGGAGGCACAGTTCTCTGGATGCGTCAAATCTCGCGCATTTTCATTGCGCGCATCGATAATTCAACAGGCGGCTGCAGCACGCCACCAAAAGCCATCATTATGACCGGTCATGAAGACATGACGGTTAGCCGCCAGAGCATCTTTGACGGTCTTCCAGCAAGGAGATATTTATCTTGACAAAACAAGAGGTAAAATCAAAGGGGTAGTGAGCAGAAGAGGCAGCTCGCAAGCACCGTTTTTTTACATAGTTTAAATACATTTTTTCAAATATATCTAACTCCCATCGGGAGCGTATCCACCCATGAGAGTTTGTCGGGTGCTCCTTCACCCAGAAGAAAATAATGTGCTCAAGTGATCACTCGCACCGACGAGAGTCTAAGGTGCTCCCTCACCTAGAAGAAAAGATGTGATCGACTGATTACTCCCACCCATGAGAGTTTCGGGTGCTCCCTCACCACGACGCAAGATGAGCAGACTTGCACTCACCAGATCGAACGATCCCGGAGTATCGGGTGCTTCCTCACACTAAGAGCAAAAGCAATATTCGAGTGATTATTCGCAAAAATCTATATACTCAAGCACTCGACGACCTCCTGAGAAAATATTCCTCTATGTTACACCTCGCCCGAGCACTCGGTGAAGCTCCACGAGTGACCGCTAAAACAGCTCACTTGATTGTTTATTCCAAGTGGGTGCATTATCTACTAGGCTCCACGCCTCAATAAAAATACATATTCCTGGAACACGATACATTGTGCCCATATGCCACGCAAGCTTATCATGTAGGTAAGTGTCACAACCCTAGTTCTGGTATGTGTTTTTATTACTAGAATAATTGCATCATGTTTAAATTCTTGGTTTAAGAATTGGGGATTTGGAAAAGACTCAAAAAGGAATTTAAATAAAAGGCCAGATAAAAAGTTTTTCCAAAATTCCTCCAAACAATTTTGAAAAATCCTATAAATGAGTATGATCATTTTAAAAATGAATTGGAGACAAACCCATGCTCCTGGATTTTTCAAATATTCAAACAGAGGCTTGGAAATTAAATTTAAATGCTATTTGAATTGGATTCAAATAATTTGAATTCCAAAAATCTCCAAAACTTGGGACTGACTAGTACTAGGTCACATATGTCCAAGATAAAAATTTGGGGATTTTTAAAATTGCTTTGATATTTTTTTCAGAGCAAAACAATTTAAACAGAAAGCATAAAAAGAAAATAAACAAAAAGGCCGAAGCCACTTACCTGGCCCACCTGACCCAGCAGAAGAGGCCCGGCCCAAAGGGGCAGGGTCGTCTTCTTCGCGGGGACAGGCAGGCGGGCACCTGCGTGGCGAGCATGCCGCCGTCGGCAGCCCGCCCACGGCGCCCCCCTCGTCCCTATCCCCTCGCCGAGGAGCCCCTCGAAGCTCTCCTTCCTTCCCCCCCCTCTGGAACCTCCTCTCCTCCTCTCCCGTGCGATTCCCGCAGGAACCGAGAGCTCCCCGCCGCCGCCGTGTGCGCGCAGCCGTGGCCACCGTGCCCCTTCCGCCGCACCGAGTTGTCCAGAGCGCGCAACAATGTCGTCTTCGTCACCGTGGGCGCCCAATTTCGCCGAGGAGACCTCGAGGACGCCGCCCCCTTCACCAACTCCACGCCGGCCGCCGTGCCTCCCTCCGAGAAATTCACTGCCACCGGAGATCCTCCGCCTCTCCCGTCTGCGCCAACGCACTCGTGGTGAGCTCCTCTCCCCTCCCAGCCTCCCCGTTCTCCTCTAGGACCACTCCGTCGCCAGCTCCGTCAAGCCCGAGCTCTGATTGCCGTGCTCCTCGACGCCGGCGAGCATCTAGATCCTCCCCATGGACGCCTGGTGCTCTGGGCGACGCGGGTGAGCTTAAGGAACACCCCGGTGCCCTTAGCGTGGCCTCCCGTGGCCGGAGTCGCTGGCTCAAGTGGACGCCGCCGCGTCCAGAGGTCGCCGGCGGCTAACCGCCGGACAGCCTGGCTAACCTCCCCCTCTAATCCCCTCTCTCTCCCTCACTGACGGGTGGGACCTAGCCCCCCCTAATCCCCTTTTAAACTTAATTAAAACGGGATTAACCCCAGAGTGGATGACAGATGGGCCCCGCATGTCAGTTTGACCAGTCAGCGCCCTGACGTCATCATGATGTTATGCTTGCGCATTAAACCCTTTTTTCTAATTATTATAAATTCTAGAAAATGCTTAAATCTTTGAAATTCAATAACTTTTTATCCATAACTCCAAATCAAATAAATTATATATGAAAAATCATCAGAAAAATGCAAGGATTACAAATATCATACTTTCATGGATGAAAAACACACCTATGATGATGAACCAGTAGCATTTAGCTATATGGCTTATTTGGAATAATTCAAAATAAAGGTTTAAATCATTTCTAATTAAATCGTTGCAATGCCAACCTTATCACATGAACATCAGAGGCAATTCATACACATGACCACATGATTTACCATATCCAAACATTAGCAAATACAACTTTGGCTAAATTGAACCACATTTGGAGTTTGAATTTGAATTTCTTATTCAAATCTACTTCAATTAAATTGTACAAATTAAACATAGATCACATCAGTACCATGCCATGTTTCATTCTTGAATGTGCATTGTAATGTGATGTTTATACTTTGTTGTCTCGGTGTTTGCTTCTTCTCGATAGATCCATGGCCGGACGTAGTCCCTGTTCTCTCCGAAGAGTGGCATCCCCGAGTCTCGACAATAAGGCAAGCAAAACCCCTTTGATCATGTCTATAAAAACCCAGTTTCCCTCTTGTTCTCTTATGCATGATTAGGTGATTCACATGTTACCGTTCTCCCGCTAGTTGAACCCATCCTTTGCATGACCTATCATTGCTACCACAGTATTAAGCAAACCTCAACCTAGCAGATACAAGATTGTTTGTGCTCATCATGTGGCCCTTCATCCATGTTATGCTATGCCATGCTAGAGTTGTTTGCAATGAAGTTGATCCATCTGGGTGATGTATCGGGATGGTAGTGAACACATGCAACAAGGTGGTAACGTGTTGATGAAGTCACCCTAATATAAGTGAACAATGAGAGGCTGTGTAGGAGTACACAGTGGGTTGTCTCATTTACACTGCCCTAGGCTCCGAGTTCTTATGTTGTGATCCAAGACACAGATTACTACCACATGTTGGGCTCATTGACCCCTCTCGACCTATTAACTGACCCCGACTAAGTTCCAGGATTCGCATGGGTTAACTTTATTCTATTTTCTTTCCTAACGTAGCACGGTTTTACGCAAGCGCAGTACCATCCGTCGAGGTGGGCTTGTCGGACCGTCCATACATCGTCTGGGTCCTGAACGGAAACCCCGGCCGGATTCCTGATTGGGGTGCAACTCAGATAGGCGATCCCCTGGACTAGAGTTGGAGCCGTGAGGTAAGTGTCGTGGTACTATCCTTGCCGACACCGCTTGAAGGTGACGAGTTCTAGGCGATAAGTGGTAGCTACGTATGTGAAGAAGTACACCCCTGCAGGGTTAATGAACTATTCGAATAGCCGTGTCCGCGGTTATGGACTACTTGGAGATCTTTACTTGATCATTAGAAAACTCAAATGGATACTCTAAAAATCGCAAGATAAGTGTGAGTGCTTTGGGTTGCTTCCTCGTGGGGAAGTCGAGGAAGGATCCATGGTTGTGTATTGATGTGGTGATCAAGATTAGATGGACTCGTGTGCGTCTCTCATCTCAACTCTATGTAGCCGTATTACAGAATAGCCAAGTCAAAGCTTTCTGCAGTCAACCCCACTTTCCTTTACCTTGATACTTGAGCATGAGTAGTATAGTTCTGACGTAAGTCTTGCTGAGTACGACTTTGTACTTACGTTTGCTTATCCTATGTTTTAGAGACGAGACCACTGACCCTGATGGTGGCCTCCCCCTTCAAGCTCGACATCGACGAAGTTATGTAGTCCCAGACAGCAGCCTGGTCCCTCTGGAGGGTCGTTGTGTTTTCTTAAAGGCTTCTTAAGCCATTTGTTAACCTTGTCTATACTAAGACATAATTTGCTTCCGTTGTTGTATGATATAATGTTGGATCACAGTGACGTGATCTCTGCTTGTAGCACTACTATATCTGCTCTGTTTTAGCAGATGCAATAAAGCTATGAGTTTGTAGAGTTCATGTTATGTTACCTGCTGTTATACACTTGGCATGCATGCTGCGTGTATGTTTATATCGTGCATGTCATGTGTGGGGTTCGATACCTTAGTTGTGTTCTCGCCGGCGGTCTTTTATATACCAAGTGGCCCTTAGATGTGCGCAGCTTGGGGCATCGCGATGCGATTGCTCGTAACTTTGTCACGTGGCACACTTTGTTGTATGATTGAGCCCGCCCGAGACCCCGACTAAGAGATTGGGCTGGAGTCTGTTTATGTAAGTGTTAGGATTCAATCGATAATATGATTGAGGCGACTTGTCTATGAGTATGGGATTTCACCACCCATAATCATTTAGACTTGTGAGTGGGCGATGAGGACCCATCACAGTTGATCATCCAGCCTGGATGGGATGCCCCTCACGTTCGAGCTTTCCAAGAGTGTCTTGTACTTGGCCTTGTCTGCTTAGACAAGTGGGTATGGCTCTCGGCTCTTCATATGATTGAATTGTGACTGAATTACATATGCAAACCCCGGGTCCCGACAGACTTGGTATCAGAGAAGGACTGCCTGTAGGATTAGTAAACCTTGGTCGAAGTCGAGTCTAGCACTCTATAGTGATATAGTTACATTGGGTATAAGGGAACAACGTAAGGCTTCATTTTTCTCCTTACCCTTATCGATCTGAATTCTGAGTCACCCTCATCTTGTTCTACAGGAAGATAGGACTAGGCTCTTCTATGTCTATACTAGAACATCTCGTTGTTTGACTCTCCATAGCTGTAGGAATGTTTTGGTTGTCTAGAGTCACCATTCCATCAAGCCTTTTGAGAAGGTTCCGATTATTCTTGCAGATTGATTCATTTTTCCACCCCGGTACAACCGTTATGCTGTCCGATTTGCCCGTGTTTCCAGTGATTCCAATGCTTTTGCTTTACAATCTTGTCCGCTCTTAAATTATGTCATCTTTGCTTTGATTCCATCGTAAATCCTACTCTGATCGTTGATTTTTATCACACAGAATGTCAAGTGGAACTAGAGGTGTTGAATCTGGTCACAGTAATCAAAGTGGTGATGATGATCCTCCTTCACCGCCTTCTGCAGCAGAAATCATGATGGAGGCTGAGCGAAATCGACGTGATCAAACACGCCTTTTGGAGCTCATTGAGAAGAATACTTCTCTCCAGCGAAATGCGGTAATATCCATCCAGGATTTTATCCTTTTGAAACCGCCAGTTTTTCGATGTTCATCTGAGCCCCTTGATGCCGACGATTGGCTCCGTTCCATCGAGCGTAAGCTTGAGACGGCGCATGTTTCTCCAGACGATCGTGTGATGTTTGCGGCATACTTTCTGGAAGGTGCTGCTGGCGAATGGTGGGAAAGTTTTGTTGCAATGCAGCCTGATGGTCACGTAGTGACTTGGCAGGAGTTCCGTGATGCCTTCCAAGGGTACCACATTCTGGATGAGCTGATGGAAAGAAAGAGGGAAGAGTTCTGCAACCTATCTCAGGGAAATATGACTGTTCATCAGTACAGGACTGAGTTCAACCGACTTTCTCGTTATGCCCCTGAGAAGATATCAACCGATGCCAAGAAGCAAGCAAGGATCCGCAAGGGACTTAGCCCTGTCCTTCGTCATGATCTCAATCTCCTTGAATTTGTCAACTTCGAGGATTTGGTCAATAGATCATTCAGAGCTGAGCATGGAAATGAGGTCTTTGAAGAGTCTCGCAAGCGTGATCATGATCTTGCTTCCTCTTCTAGTTTGGGTTCTCAGAAACGTCGATTTTGGATCCCAACTAGTGCCATTCCTTCGCACTTGATTCCAAGACCATCTCCACAAAGCAAGAAAACTCAGAAAGATAGTAGAGAGCTTGCCATACAAACTCCACAACCTAACACCCGTTTGTGCTACAAGTGTGGTAATCCTGGCCACATTGCACGACAATGTTCATTGCAAGAGAAGGTTCCTCCTCGTCCAAAACATAAAGCCAAAGCTAAGCCACCAAAGCCTTCCAAAGCCAAGTCCGCTATTGTTGCATACGGACGTGTGAACCATGCCACCATCAAAGATGCCCAAGAGGATACGAAGGTTGTACTCGGTACACTTCCTGTCAATTCCAAACCAGCTTTTGTTCTATTTGATTCTGGAGCTTCTCATTCCTTTTTGTCTGAAAAGTTCGCACTCCTGCATGATATTTCATTCGAGGAGTTGCCTAACCCTTTCATGATTAAAACTCCAGGATCCACATGGCATACCAGTAGGGTAAGCCAAGACAATGAAATTGCTGTTGAGGATGTTGTATTCCTTGCTTCTCTCATAGCCCTCAAGTCTTCAGATATCGATATCATCTTAGGTATGGATTGGTTATCCAAACACCGTGCCAAGATTGATTGTGCCACTAAATAAGTCCAACTCACTCATCCTTCCGGCAAGATAGTCCATTTCACGTCTCAAGGTTCAGAAACCCAGCTGTATTCGTTGAATGAACATCCCCTTCCTAACCTTGAAGATATTCCGATAGTTTGTGACTTTCCGGATGTCTTTCCAGAAGAGCTGACGGGAATGCCACCCGACAGGTCTGTGGAATTCATTGTGGATCTTATACCAGGCACAACCCCAATTTCCAGACGCCCATATAGAATGGCCCCACATGAGTTAGCTGAGCTAAAAACCCAACTTGATGCTTCGTTGGCAAAAGGCTTCATCTGCCCTAGCTCATCGCCATGGGGTTGCCCCGTTCTGTTTGTAACGAAGAAAGATGGAATAGAAAGGATGTGCGTAGACTATCGCCCGCTAAATTTAGCGACGATAAAGAACAAGTACCCACTTCCCAGGATCAATGATCTTTATGATCAACTTGCTGGATCCTCTGTCTTCTCCAAGATGTATTTGAGATTAGGTTATCATCAAATCAAAATCAGAAACGAGGACATTCCCAAGACTGCTTTCACTACTCGTTATGGTCTTTATGAGTACACCGTCATGTCCTTTGGTTTAACCAATGCCCCAGCCACTTTTTCGCGCTTGATGAATTCGATCTTCATGGAGTACTTAGATAAATTTGTTGTGGTTTATCTTGATGATATTCTCATCTACTCGAAGAACGAAGAAGAGCACGCAGAACATCTTAGGCTGGTTTTGATGAAACTTAGAGAGCATCGCCTTTATGCCAAGTTCTCCAAGTGTGAATTTTGGCTACCAGAAGTGACCTACTTAGGCCACGTGATTTCTGAAAAAGGTGTTGCAGTCAATCCCGAGAGAGTTCAGGCCGTCCTTGACTGTACTCCACCTGAATCGGTTAAGCAAGTTAGGAGTTTTCTTGGCCTAGCAAGCTATTGTCGCCGCTTCGTCGAGAACTTTTCTAAAGTTGCAAAGCCTCTTACTGAACTCCTCAAGAAAGATAAGAAATTCCTATGGACTCCCAAGTGCGAGGAAAGCTTTTAAGAGCTAAAAAGAAGATTGACTTCTGCACCCGTACTTGCACCTCCAGACACAAAAAGGGATTTCAAAATCTATTGTGATGCTTCACGGCAAGGGTTAGGATGCATACTTATGCAAGATCGACATGTGGTAGCTTATGCTTCACGCCAGTTGCGGCCACATGAAGAAAACTATCCTACCCATGATCTTGAACTCGCTGCCGTAGTTCATGCCCTGAAGACTTGGCGACATTACCTCCCTGGTAATCGTTGTGAAATCTTTACCGATTACCAAAGCCTCAAATACATATTCACCCAGCCAGATCTTAACCTCAGGCAAAGACGCTGGATAGAGTTGATAAAAGATTACGACTTGAGTATCTCTTACACCCCAGGCAAAGCCAATGTCATGGCTGATGCACTAAGTCGTAAGTCGTATTGTAACAACCTCATGTTACAACAGTATCAACCATTTCTCTGTGAGGAATTTCGAAAGATGAATCTCGAGATTGTTCCTCATGGATTCCTTTCCACCTTGATTGTGAAACCAAACCTTGAGGATCAAATCAAAGTTGTTCAACAACATGCTCGAGGTATCCGACATATCAAACAGAACATTGCTAGCGGCAAGGCAAAATGTTTTACCCTAGACAATGAAGGTACTGTGTACTTCGAGGATAGGATGGTAGTTCCGAAGAATAGAAATCTAAGGCAGAAAATCCTTAAGGAAGCCCATGACACCCCTCTCTCGATTCATCCTGGTAGTACTAAGATGTATCAAGATCTACGCCAGAGATTTTGGTGGACTAGGATGAAGCGACAAATCGCTCAATTTGTTGCTGAGTGCGATGTTTGTCGTCATGTGAAAGCAGAGCATCAAAGACCTGCTGGTACTCTTCAACCTTTAGCCATTCCTGAGTGGAAATGGGATAAAGTCAGTATGGATTTCATCACTGGCTTTCCAAAGTCTCAGAAGGGAAACAATGCCATCTTCGTGGCCATTGACCATCTTTCCAAAGTTGCTCATTTCCTTCCTGTTCGTGAGAGTATAACTGCTAACCAGTTAGCGGATTTATATGTCTCCCGGATCGTTTCTCTCCATGGTGTTCCTTTGGAAATCAATTCAGACCGTGGAAGTCTTTTCACCTCTCGATTTTGGGAAAGTTTTCAAAATGCTATGGGAACCCATCTCTCCTTGAGCACCGCCTTTCATCCCCTGTCAAGTGGTCAAGTAGAAAGAGTCAATCAAATTCTCGAAGACATGCTCAGAGCCTGTGTTATCTCATTCGGAAAGAGTTGGGAGAAATCTCTTCCATTCGCCGAGTTTGCTTATAACAACAGTTTCCAATCTAGCTTGGGCATGGCACCCTTTGAATTTCTCTATGGACGAAAATGTCGAACACCATTGAACTGGTCAGAAACCGGTGAAAGACAATTCTTTGGACCGGATATGATCCAGGAAGCAGAAGAGAAGGTTCGCATTGTTCGTGAGCAATTGAAGCCAGCCCAGTCTCTTCAGAAAAGCTACTATGATCGTCATCATAGACCAGAGAGCTACGAGCTGGACGAGAAGGCTTACCTCCGGGTTACTCCTCTGAAGGGAACCCATCGCTTCGGTATCAAAGGCAAATTGGCCCCACGTTACATAGGTCCCTTTCGCATTCTAGCTAAACGTGGAGAAGTTGCCTACCAACTTGAACTACCGCCGCATCTTTCTCAGGTTCACGATGTCTTCCACGTATCTCAACTCAGGCGTTGCTTCAAGGACCCCATCCGCGAAGTAGACCATGAAACGCTTGATCTCCAAGAAAACCTGTCGTATCGAGAGTATCCCGTCCGTATCCTCGATGAAGCTGAGCGTACCACCAGACGTCAGAAGATCAAGTTCCTTAAAGTGCAGTGGTCCAATCATTCTGAGAAAGAAGCCACCTGGGAACGAGAAGACCGTCTCCGAGTCGAGTACCCCACCCTCTTCCCGACTACTTCTGAATCTCGGGGCGAGACTCTTTTGAGTGGGGGCGAGTTGTCACAACCCTAATTTTGGTATGTGTTTTTATTACTAGAATAATTGCATCATGTTTAAATTCTTGGTTTAAGAATTGGGGATTTGGAAAAGCCTCAAAAAGGAATTTAAATAAAAGGCCAGATAAAAAGTTTTTCCAAAATTCCTCCAAACAATTTTGAAAAATCCTATAAATGAGTATGATCATTTTAAAAATGAATTGGAGTCAAACGCATGCTCCTGGATTTTTCAAATATTCAAACAGAGGCTTGGAAATTAAATTTAAATGCTATTTGAATTGGATTCAAATAATTTGAATTCCAAAAATCACCAAAACTTGGGAGTGACTAGTACTAGGTCACATATGTCCAAGATAAAAATTTGGGGATTTTTAAAATTGCTTTGATATATTTTTTAGAGCGAAACAATTTAAACAGAAAGCTTAAAAGGAAAATAAACAAAAAGGCCGAAGCCACTTACTGGCCCACCTGACCCAGCAGAAGAGGCCCGGCCCAAAGGGGCAGGGTCGTCTTCTTCGCGGGGACAGGCAGGCGGGCACCTGCGTGGCGAGCATGCCGCCGTCGGCAGCCCCTCGAAGCTCTCCTTCCTCCCCCCCCTCTGGAACCTCCTCTCCTCCTCTCCCGTGTGATTCCCGCAGGAACCGAGAGCTCCCCGTCGCCGCCGTGTGCGCGCAGCCGTGGCCGCCGTGCCCCTTCCTCCGCACCGAGTTGTCCAGAGCGCGCAACGTCGTCGTCTTCGTCACCGTGGGCGCCCAATTTCGCCGAGGAGACCCCGAGGACGCCGCCCCCTTCACCAACTCCCCGCCGGCCGCCATGCCTCCCTCCGAGAATTTCACCTCCACCGGAGCTCCTCCGCCTCTCCCGTATGCGCCAACGCACTCGTGGTGAGCTCCTCTCCCCTCCTAGCCTCCCCGTTCTCCTCTAGGACCACTCCGTCGCCAGCTCCGTCGAGCCCGAGCTCCGGCTGCCGTGCTCCTCGACGCCGGCGAGAATCCAGAGCCTCCCCGTGGACGCCTTGTGCTCTGGGCGACGCGGGCGAGCTTAAGGAGCACCCCGGTGCCCTTAGCGTGGCCTCCCGTGGCCGGAGTCGCTAGCTCCAGTGGACGCCGCCGCGTCCAGAGGTCGCCGGCGGCTAACCGTCGGCCAGCCTGGCTAACCTCCCCCTCTAATCCCCTCTCTCTCTCTCACTGACGGGTGGGACCCAGCCCCCCTAATCCCCTTTTAAACTTTATTAAAACGGGATTAACCCCAGAGTGGATGACAGATGGGCCCCGCGTGTCAGTTTGACCAGTCAGCGCCCTGACGTCATCATGATGTCATGCTTGCGCATTAAACCCTTTTTCCTAATTATTAGAAATTCCAGAAAATGCTTAAATCTTTGAAATTCAATAACTTTTTATCCATAATTCCAAATCAAATAAATTATATATGAAAAACATCAGAAAAATGCAAGGATTCCAAATATCATACTTTCATGGATGAAAAACACATCTATGATGATGAACCAGTAGCATTTAGCTATATGGCTTATTTGGAATAATTCAAAATAAAGGTTTAAATCATTTCAAATTAAATCTTTGCAATGCCAACCTTATCACATGAACATCAGAGGCAATTCATACACATGACCACATGATTTACCATATCCAAACATTAGCAAATGCAACTTTGGCTAAATTGAACCACATTTGGAGTTTGAATTTGAATTTCTTATTCAAATCAACTTCAATTAAATTGTACAAATTAAACATAGATCACATCAGTACCATGCCATGTTTCATTCTTGAATGTGCATTGCAATGTGATGTTTATACTTTGTTGTCTCGGTATTTGCTTCTTCTCGATAGATCCATCACCGGACGTAGTCCCTGTTCTCTCCGAAGAGTGGCACCCCCGAGTCTCGACAATAAGGCAAGCAAAACCCCTTTGATCATATCTATAAAAACCCAGTTCCCCTCTTGTTCTCTTATGCATGATTAGGTGATTCACATGTTACCGTTCTTCCGCTAGTTGAACCCATCCTTTGCATGACCTATCATTGCTACCACAGTATTAAGCAAACCTCAACCTAGCAGATACAAGATTGTTTGTGCTCATAATGTGGCCCTTCATCTGGGTGATGTATCGGGATGGTAGTGAACACATGCAACAAGGTGGTAACGTGTTGATGAAGTCACCCTAATATAAATGAACAATGAGAGGTTGTGTAGGAGTACACAGTGGGTTGTCTCATTTACACTGCCCTAGGCCCCGAGTTCTTGTGTTGTGATCCAAGACACAGATTACTACCACATGTTGGGCTCATTGACCCCTCTCGACCTATTAACTCACCCCGACTAAGGTCCAGGATTCGCATGGGTTAACTTTATTCTATTTTCTTTCCTAACGTAGCACGGTTTTAGGCAAGCGCAGTACCATCCGTCGAGGTGGGCTTGTCGGACCGTCCATACATCGTCTGGGTCCTGAACGGAAACCCCGGCCGGATTCCCGATTGGGGTGCAACTCAGATAGGCGATCCTCTGGACTAGAGTTGGAGCCGTGAGGTAAGTGTCGTGGTACTATCCTCGCCGACACCGCTTGAAGGTGACGAGTTCTAGGCGATAAGTGGTAGCTACGTATGTGAAGAAGTACACCCCTGCAGGGTTAATGAACTATTCGAATAGCCGTGTCCGCGGTTATGGACTACTTGGAGATCTTTACTTGATCATTAGAAAACTCAAATGGATACTCTAAAAATCGCAAGATAAGTGTGAGTGCTTTGGGTTGCTTCATCGTGGGGAAGTCGAGGAAGGATCCATGGTTGTGTATTGATGTGGTGATCAAGATTAGATGGACTCGTGTGCGCCTCTCATCTCAACTCTATGTAGTTGTATTACAGGATAGCCAAGTCAAAGCTTTCTGCAGTCAACCCCACTTTCCTTTACCTTGATACTTGAGCATGAGTAGTATAGTTCTGACGTAAGTCTTGCTGAGTACGACTTTGTACTCACGTTTGCTTATCCTATGTTTTAGAGACGAGACCACTGACCCTGATGGTGGCCTCCCCCTTCAAGCTCGACATCGACGAAGTTATGTAGTCCCAGACAGCAGCCTGGTCCCTCTGGAGGGTCGTTGTGTTTTCTTAAAGGCTTCTTAAGCCATTTGTTAACCTTGTCTTTAGTAAGACATAATTTGCTTCCGTTGTTGTATGATATAATGTTGGATCACAGTGACGTGATCTCTGCTTGTAACACTACTATATCTGCTCTGTTTTAGCAGATGCAATAAAGCTATGAGTTTGTAGAGTTCATGTTATGTTACCTGCTGTTATACACTTGGCATGCATGCTGCGTGTATGTTTATATCGTGCATGTCATGTGTGGGGTTCGATACCTTAGTTGTGTTCTCGCCGGCGGTCTTTTATATACTAAGTGGCCCTTAGATGTGCGCAGGTTGGGGCATCGCGATGCGATTGCTCGTGACTTTGTCACGTGGCACACTTTGTTGTATGATTGAGCCCGCCCGAGACCCCGACTAAGAGATCGGGCTGGAGTCTGTTTATGTAAGTGTTAGGATTCAATCGATAATATGATTGAGGCGACTTGTCTATGAGTATGGGATTTCACCACCCATAATCATTTAGACTTGTGAGTGGGCAATGAGGACCCATCACAGTTGATCATCCGGCCTGGATGGGATGCCCCTCACGTTCGAGCTTTCCGAGAGTGTCTTGTACTTGGCCTTGTCTGCTTCGACAAGTGGGTATGGCTCTCGGCTCTTCATATGATTGAATTGTGACTGAATTACATATGCAAACCCCGGGTTCCGACAGTAAGACCCCACTGCGAAGATCGGCCGTGCTGGGACTTGCCGAAGAGCGATTTCACTCCCAACCTTTCCCATGCGCATGCATGATACAAAAAGCCGGGCGGACGCGCCTAGGCTACGAACTTTACTGGCGGCAATTGATCACTGTAAGACCTGCAGCGGCATGACTTTTGCTAGACACAAGTGTTCCAAGCTTATGTCGAGGGACATGGGTTTTATTGGGCTACTGTGGTTTTTGCCACTAGTGCAATTCACCAAGGCTCGACCCGTCGACTCCTTGGGACCTTTCAGCTTAGCATCCCTCGAAACAGGTTTTGTCATGGCCCCAGACTACCAGTGACCCGCGGTTAAACCGTGCATACATCAAAAAATGACGCAAGAATGAACTCGAGTACCTGCGCGCCTCTTCGAGTCCCCCAGGCACTCGGGGGCTACTGACGAGGGGGTGATCCCACGACTCGTATGGATGAGCCTACCCTATGTACCCGAAGACAGAAGGCCCACAAAGATGCCGCCTGGGCCCAGCCTTGGCCTACTAGTGGCACCGACGTATGAGTCTGCGAGCCACAAGGAAGGTGCAAAATTGTCGTACAGAACAAGATCATGGTTAGGAAACCTCATCTGTAATACAAGACGGACTCCCCGAGACCTAGCCTAGTATATAAAGGCTAGGAGGGGAGACGTCGAGATCAAGCAATATACAATTTATAACCCTAGCCTTGTGCGCACTAGCCTTGGCTCCGCTGTAATCGTCATCTCCGATAAATAATATCGAGAAGGAATGTATCCTCCTGTTAGCCACGAGCTATCGTCCAACCTGTGCCTGTTATGACTAACCCAGGATCCCTGACTGTAACAGCCCAGATTTCACAAAAAATAAAAGAATTGTTTTCGGTGTGGATTGTTTGATTGTCAGATTTGTTTGCGGTGTTTGCATCCCCGATTTATCGATCGGCGATTATTTTCCCCCTCTTATCTCGTACCGGACGGAGACCGACCCTTGCTACCCTGACACTCGACCTTTGTGACACCGGGTTTCACCCGATCACCGTCGCGAAAACCGCACGAGACCAGCCGTAGCCAACGGAACGAAAAACCCCGTTTAATAATTAAACGGATTATTTTATAGCGCGCCGGGAAGTGTTCTCGGAACGGTTCCAACGCGAGGTGAACGCCTCCGGCTCGACGCGCTGATCGCGCAGTTCGAAGTTTTACCCGAATCAGAGGTACCGCGGACCCCCGACGGTCAGAAACGTGAGCACCGCGCGCGCGAGAGAAAAACCGGGGATGTTTTTGCAAACTGGCAGCCACCTGGCCTATATAAATACAACCACACTTCCACCCCTTTCTAGGGTTTCCCCTAGCAAAAATTGCAGCCACCCCCCTCCACTTTGCCCAAAAATACCCAATTTTTCGTCCAAACCCTGGGTCAGATCTGCCCAATGGATCTGGACCGTCAGATCTTACGATGTGACGGCCAGGAAGCTCCCCACCAACCCAGGCACCTCTCTCCTCTCTCTCCTCACGCGTGTGCCCCACCAACCGAGGCCGCCGCCGCTTCCCGCTCCGGCCAGCGAACCCCGACGCCGGCGAGTGAGCCGTCGGCCACCCTCCTCCTCTCTCCCCGACGCCCTCCTTCCATGTCCTCCCTCCTTCGATCTCTCCTCACCCTGACTTTCCCTCTCTCCTCGCAGGTCTGCTCACAGGAGAGTCGCCGCCGCCATGGGAGGGCCGGCCCGAGCTCGACTGATGCCGCGCCCCGCCTCGCTGCAAGCCGGATCCGGACTGGCGCCGCCTCCTAGACCCAGCCGCACCCCTCCGTGCCCCCCTCGTGCGCCGTCGTCGCCGACCAGGGAGGCCGCCGCCGCTCGCTGCCGCATGCAGCACGGCTCGGGAGGAGCTTTGCTAAGTCTTTATTATTTTGCATGAAGCAAAAGGTGAGGCCTCTTTTGCTTTTTTTTCTGAGAACCCCCCTGTAAATTTTGCTAAGTCTTTATTATTTTGCTGCTGATCTTTTTTTGCGGTTAGATTTGCGAGTAAACCGTAGCTCCGATGAACGTGCCCCCAAAATGAAAGTTGCTTAGTTTCATGTGCACTTCAATTCATCTTTTGTGAGCATTTGAATTTGAGGTCATATTGATTGTGTAATTGTGTGCTAAACAGGGCATCAGATCGTTATTTGCAACTGTTCCTGTTAAACTTGCTGTAACTATTATTTTTATTGCAACTTCACGTGACGATTGCTTCGCAACCGTTCATCGGAATTGATTGATTCCTTTTGCGTTGCGTTAAGCATTGTTTCTACTTCAGTTTCACGCATTCACGTTACCTCGCAACCGTTCATCCGACTTGAATAAATCCTGCCCAAAGGATCCTTTCGCGTTACCTCGCATCGATCAAATTATTGACTCTACTGCAGGAGGCGAGCTCCTGTGTTTCCTTGATGCCTACTCAGGTTATCACAAAATAAAGATGGCTCTAGAAGACCAGGAGAAAACAACCTTCATTACTCCCTTTGGGATATACTGCTACACTTCTATGCCTTTCGGCTTAAAAAATGCAGGGGCTACATATCAGCGAACGGTGCATAGCTGCCTCAAGGACCAAATTGGGCGCAATGTGCACGCTTACGTGGATGCCATAGTCATCAAGTCTCAGGTCTCCGACTCACTCATCAATGACCTCCAGGAAACCTTCAAGAATCTACGCAAGTACCATATGAAGCTAAACCCGGCCAAATGCACCTTTGGGGTCCCTGCAGGAAAACTCCTCGGATACATAATGTCACAGAGAGGAATTGAGGAAAAACCAGAGAAAATCAAAGCTATCATTGCTCTCCAGAAGCCGGCCTCGGTGAAAGGAGTCCAACGGCTCACTGGGTGCGTAGCTTCTCTAAGTCGGTTCATAAGCCGACTTTCAGAAAAAGCGATCCCTCTATTCCGACTCTAAGGAAAGTCAGAGAAATTTGTATGGGACGATGAAGCTGATCAAGCCCTGGAAGATTTGAAGAAACAATTGTCCCAGTCTCTAGTCCTGGCGGCTCCTAAGCCAAGAGAGCCGATGCTACTCTGTATTTCTTCCAACAACCGAGCGGTCAGCGCCGTGGCTGTGGCTGAACGTATGGAAGCCGGTAAAGAGCACCCTTTGCAGAGGGAAGTCTATTATATTAGTGAGGTCTTGACTTCATAAAAGCAACGCTACCCTCACTGGCAGAAGCTGATCCTTGGTGTATTCATCGCAAGTCGGAAGCTCAAGCATTACTTACAGGAGCACCCAATAGCTGTAGTCAGCTCAGCACCACTTGCAGATATCATCCAGAACCGGGAGGCCACTGGAAGGATTGCAAAGAGGGCCATAGAGTTGGGGGCTTATCACATCAAGTATGGGCCATGAACGTCCATCAAATCTTAGGCGCTCCTCGACTTCATCAATGAATGGACAGAGATCCAAGCGCCCCAGAAAAGCCGGTTACGAAATACTTGACAATGCACTTTGATGGGAGTCAGCAACTTCAAGGGCCAGGAGCCGGTGTGGTACTCACTTCTCCCAAAGGAGAGCAGTTTTGCTATGTCTTGCAACTACAGTTCACGTGCACCAACAACGCAGCAGAATATGAAGGCCTACTACATGGGTTGCGGTTGGCTCACGAGATGAACATAAGCCGGATCCGATGCTATCGTAATTCCGACCTTGTTTCTCAGCAAGTATCGGGAAGGTGGAACCCCAACTATGCCACCATGGCATCTTATCGGCAGGAGGTGGAAAAACAAGTCGGTTTCTTTGTAGGGTACCAAGTGGACTATGTTGAGCGCAAATTAAACGAATCCATCGATGCCCTATCCCGGGTCGGCTACGGTTCCTCCCAATGTGCTCCGTGACATCCTAACAAAGCTATCTGTGCAAATTCCAACAGAGCAAGACATAGCAGAGCCGGATCCAGAAACGGATCTGGTGGCCGCAATACATGCTACCCCTTTATGGGTTGTGCCTTATTTGGATTACAAGACCCGGGGAATCTTACCTGCTGATGAGGTAGAGGCCAGACAAATTTTCAGGAGAAGCAAACCTTTTGTGCTCATCAACGGTGAGTTACATCGGCGGAGCCCGGCAGACGTCTTTCAGAGATGTGTGTCACCGGAAGAAGGTAGAAAGATCCTCAATGAGATACAATCTGGAGACTGCGGGCATTATGCCGACTCTCGTTCGCTGGTAGATAAAGCCTATAGACAAGGATTCTACTGGCCCACGGCACATACGCATGCAGAGGATATATTCAAGAAGTGTGATGGATGCCAGCTTTACGCCAAGCAAGGTCATGTGTCGGCTCAAGATCTCAGGATGATCCCTATCACTTGGCGCTTTGCGGTGTGGGGGCTTGATACGGCAGGACCTTTAAAAAGGTCAACCAACAAGAATACACACTTACTGGTGGCAGTCGATAAGTTTACGAAGTGGGTCGAAGCAGAGTCGGTCAGCAAGTGCGACGCAGCAACGGCGCTGAAATTCTTGAAAAATATAATATACAGATTCGGCTACCCCCACAGCATCATCACTGATAACGGGTCTAACCTATCAGAGGGGGTTATGCAAAGATTCTGTCAAAACGAGCACATCCGACTCGACCTTGCGTCAGTGGCTCACCCAAAGACCAATGGACAAGCCGAGAGAGCCAACCAAGAGTTGCTCCGAGGAATCAAACCCCGACTCTTTGTTCCTTTGGAAAGGACGCCGGGTTGCTGGGAGGAAGAATTTCCCTTAGGACTGTGGAGTATCAGGACGACTCCTAACAGGTTGACATTCTACACACCCTTCTTCTTGGTCTATGGAGCAGAAGTCGTTCTCCCAAGTGACATCCGTCACGACTCGCCAAGGGTCATAGCTTATGTGGAAGCCGACAACGAAAGAGCGAGGCAAGACGCCTTGGATTTTATCGATGAAAAACGAGAACTAGCGGCAGCTCAGTCGGCTATCTACCAACAAGATCTGCAACGATATCATAGTCGCCGTATCAAAAGTTGGATTTTTCAGGAAGGTTACTTAGTGCCCCGCCTCATACAGAAAAAGGATGGAGTGCAAAAGATCTCTTCTCCATGGGAAGGACCGTTTCTGGTCAGCAAGAACCTCTACAATGGATCCTACTACCTGATTGATGTACGCGAGAAGGAAAAGTCACACACCTCGATGGAGGAGACTCCTAGGCCTTGGAGCATCGCACAACTCCGTCCATATTATACTTAGGTAGCACAGAAACACTATTGTACGAAGTCGACACTCGTCGCACCGGCTTTCGCCACATATATATCTATAAGTCAACATTTGTCGCACCGGCTATCCCCGCATAATAAATTTGATTTACATCGCAACCGACTTTCATCACAGTCAAATTAATAAAGTCGATCTTAATCGCATCTAGGCCATCGCCATAATATAAAGACTTTCGTCACAAACAGGCTATAACCATAAAGTCGATTCTATCGCACATGGCTTTCGCCACATCTCAAAGTCGACTTCGTCGCACCGGCTCTCTCCACACTTATGCATAAAATCAACTTTCATATTGCATAGTCATTCATGCATATTGAATCATATTGCATAATTAATTGCATATTTTTTACAATTTTCTCAGAGACATGGGGGCTTGATCAACCCTCTATCGGCTCTGAGCATGTATATTGCTTTGATAAGGCGAAGCGGGGGGCCTTGATGATACTCATCGACTCCTACCAGAAAAGCCGGCATATATATATGTAAAACTTCACATGTGTTTGTTTAGATAAGGGGTTAAAGGGGGGTTCGATGGCTCCCATCGACTCTTAAAAACCGAAGAAACCGTGGCATACACATGAATTGGACACCCACGCCGCCCGGATTGTAGAGCTTAGAGTTTACATAACTAACGCGCAACCGGTTGGTCTAAACTTCGAGGTTTGCATAAAACACCTCTCGGATTTACTCCTAGGAGCCGGGAACTCTAGTCTTTAAAAAAGCGGCTACATAAATGTTTCGACTCTTTAAACCAATAATCTCTCTCAACGCAAGAAGATGAGGTATAAGTCGACTTCTATTAGAGTTTTCATTACATTCTTGCATATAAAGCATCATGCATAATGACAATTTTTTCCCAAAGATTAAAAGTTAGACCTATGTGACTCAGCACAAGCAGTCAGATGCATATACCGACTCATGGGGACTACACTTCAAAAATCTTCTCAAAGACCCGACACGACTCTATGATGTTCGTGTCGACTCTTGGGGACTACACTTCAAAGTTTCTTCTCAAGCAAAGACTCGGTACAACACCCAGACGCCTATACCGACTCTTGGGGAGTAACACTTCAAAAATTTCTGATTCAAAGATTTGGAACGACGCCACAATGATCATACCAACTCTTGGAGAGTATGACTTCAAAAAGAATACACCTGACCCGGTAAGGCACACAAACGTGACCACACCAACTCATGGGGGCTACAAGTCGATATATCCTATGAGTCGATTACCGATACGCATCTATTCTCAATCAACTCAGGGGGCTACAGATACAAACATCATCAAAAAAATAACGGCTCTCATACATTGAACAAAAACACTCCAAGTCAGGAACAAAAATCGACTCATAGACTTGATGGGAATTTATAATTTTCATTCATCAACAGTCGAGTCTTACATCAAAAGGAGGAGCCTTACATTGCAGGAAATTTAAAGGCAAAGTCAGCTAAATACTACTAAAGTAAAAACTACAACTTCAGTCGTCATCTTATGAGTCGACTTCATCCTCAAAGGGAGAGTTCTCGACTTCTTCTTCATTATTGTGGAATTCTTTATCGCTACTGTTGGAACTCTCCATGCAGGAGCAGGCTCGGTCACCATCAGAGTCAAAGATTCTAGCCCACAAGGTGTTATCACCATCATATCTGAAGACAATAGTGTCTCCTCTTGAGATATTCCTGGAGCGAAGAAAAGTTTTCCAACCTTTCTCTAAAAACATGGAGTTCTGGCAAGAAAATCTAGTAGCCACCCAGACAGGTCCATGAGGACATCCCTCAGAGCGGAGCCAGAGACCCGAAGGCCTTGAATCAATCACAAGATGAGTGAAAGACTCAGGGAGTTTGATCTAGCGAAAAATCGTCTGGATATCAATCAAGAACTCACCCCTCTTAGGAGAAGAAGGGGGAGACTCGGATGGAGAAGCCACATGAGCACTTCTCTCCCTACCTCTGCCACGGCCATGACCTCTCCCATGGCCACGACCGCGGCCACGGCCCCAACCACGAGCGCCTGCACTGGAGCTAGGGTCATTGGTCGCCAAAAGGACGTGAGCTTCTCACTTGGGTGCCATGGGGAAAACTGGTAGAAGGAGAAGAGGAAGAAGAAAGATGCGGGCACTCGAAAGACAAACCACCCAAAGGGTACTTATAGAAAATCTGAGGAGAAGATCAATCAATGCCATAAATACGTGGGTAAACTACCCATGGTAGGTGACATTTATGGAAAGACTCCTCGATTACCACAACAAACATCAATGCCTCCAACCGGCTTTTCGGGTAGTGCAATCATAAAAGCAAATCCGAATCTTTGACTGAAAAAGTCAACATAAGTTTTCTAGTTGGAATACGAAGCGAAAGGAAAAGAAGATTGGCAGCGACTCCCCACAAATCCTAAAAAGGGTGGATGTCTATTTGTTCAAGCTAGGGAGTCAGAAACGACGATGGTAATAAGAAGATTGTTGCGAAGACTGAAGTACCAAACCAATCATGGGGGCTAATGTCGGGGGGGATGGACCAAGCCCATAAATCGGCATTAGATCTATGGGCCGACTCACCTACAGAAGGCCCACAAGAGAAGATCCGGCCACGGGGCGGCTTCGCCAAGGAAAGAATATCTAATCCATAGAAGGAATTCGACTTACCTTTTATAGCACATAGCATATTTGTAAAGTAGAGTAGGACTCCACCTCGAGTCGGAGTCGGACTCACGGAATCCCGGGACCCAGTGCCTTTATAAGCCGAGGTCCATGGGATCCAGGGTGAGAGAACAATCTCAACCTACGATAGGGTGAGAGAACAATCTCAACCTAACCTAGATCTCATCGAGACTAAGTTTACGAGCCTACTTTCTTGTAATCGATCAACCGACTCTTCTTTCGAGAGTCGGAACCAATAATAATAAGGAGCAGGAGTAGGCTTTTACCTCGAGACAAAGAGGGGATGAAACCTTGGTAAATCGCCGAGTCTCTTGTCCATGTCGACACTCTCCATGAAATCGCCTCGCAGCAAAGGTCCCATGTTAAGTTCGGCTCTTCGGACATCTGCCGTCACTTTCCCACGACAGATCCCCCGAGTCGGTACTACGCGTACACCCCTTTTGACCTTGTGCCTATGAGAAAAAAAATACAACATAAGGACACAAAAATCCTACCAACAACGTCATAAAAAGTCGGCACGACATATACCAACGGATCCACATTCTGACTCTCTTTTTGAGAGTCGGTTTCAACAGGAGGAACCTTATCCTGTTCCTCCTCTTCACCCTCATCTTCGACCTCATGATCATCCGAGTCATCCCTCGAAGGTCAAAAGAGGTAAGAAGAAGAAGTACATCACAAAAGGGAAGATTAATCGACTCTTATAGCATGACTCGGGCTCTTAGAACTAGCGTCATTTCCAACAAGATCTTGACCCACATTCCACCATGATCGTCCTCCTAGAAGTAAATAAGTCGGAAGATCAAAGAACTTGAAAAAAAATCATGTCAAGGGAATATGTGACGAAGACATACCAGTGGAGCCGGATTATCTTTACAGAACGGAGAAAGGCCGAATTTCTTGAGATCATCAATACGTTCAGCAAGAAATTTCTTGCAAGCCGTCACCAACTCAATGAGGGTAAACTCATTTTGCGAAAAACACATAGGGTCACATTTCCCAGTGTAGTCACACATGAGTCGGTCCCTTACGCTGAGGGGTTGGATCTGCCAACCCACCCAACACTTGGCTAAGTCTCTGTCAGTGAGCGCGTGAGCCAGTAAATCTCTCATCCGGGCAAGAATCAGCTCATTTCTCTTCTCATGAACTTCCGTGAGGAAAAGTTTCAAACCACCATGAAACTCCAACCGACTCTGACGAAGTCGGGCAAAGGATGCTCATTTTTTATACCCTCCAAAGTACAATAGAAATAATATTTCTCCCAATCCTTCACCTTGCTTGTCATCTTGGGTGCAGGAAAGATTGATTCGGCCATCTTCTGGATGGTGACTCCACCACACTCCAAAGCCAGACCACCACTATACTCGGTTTTCTTGTTGCATTAATAAAATTCGGCAAAAAAACCTAGAGTCGGCTTGATCCGCAAGTAGGCTTCGCAGAACACATGAAAATGGCATATGTTGAGCATCGAGTTAGCACTCAAGTCCTGAGGGTGCAGCTTGTAACAGTATAGCACACTCCTGAAGAATTTAGACCCAGAAGGACGAAACCCCTGGGTCACATGGTTAGCAAATATGACGACTTCTCCTTCTTTAGGTTCCGTCCGGGTCTCCTCTCTAGGAACCCGCCACTTGATCTCGGTCTGAGGAGGAAGGATTCCATCTACCACCATCTTATTTAATTGCTCCAAAGTGACTCGGATTCTTTCCCAGTTGGCCTCTAGATTCGATCTCTGGACTGGTGGCTTTGGGACTGACGGCTTCTTTCCTACCGGCTTCTTGGTGGCACCGACTTTCTTACCCATGGTGCAAGAGTCGGACCTAGCAGATAAAAGATGATATCTACTGAGCCGATTAAAAACTAGCTAAAGACAAGCAAGGATTGGCCTCAGATAAAAAGTTTTGTGGGGGCGGACCGGAACCGACTCCACGACAACTACACAAACAGATTTCACAAATTATGGTAAAACAGATGGATCTACTGAGCTTAGGAAAATATACAAAAAATACGAACGGATCTGTAACCTACGTAAAACCCGACGCAGTTGGGAACTGCGGATCTGCGATATTTTCCGAACAAGAAATAGACGCGGAGCAGTCTATAGGAAATCTCAACCTATCTACCAACATGCATGGAGGAATCTCCTGTTAAACTACCTCAAATCTATCGAACGGTGAAGCTTGAAGCTCTACAATAATGGCGATGAACAAGAAACCGTAACGTGGGGTAAAGGAGGAGAACTTACTTGAATGACGTGCGGGAGTGGCACGGCCCCAGTCCGTATCTCGGAAGCACTGAGAGAGAAAGAGCTCGAAGTAGCGATGAGGATGAGAGCCACGTCCTTCAGCATGCGAGGAAAAAGATGAAGAGGATATGCGGATAGGTTAAAGTGAACAGATGATATGCGGATAGGTTAAAGTGAACAGATGGGTAGGGGAGTCCTATTTATAAGGAACCTCATCCCGGAACCCGAGGTATCGAGTGATGATGGCCAACGATAGGAAATCCCTCGATTTTCGCAAACAAATCTAATGGGTATTGATTGCGCCGCAAGAATCGCGATAAAAACCGTTCGGAAGTTCCAAAAAACGTTGAAAGAGTCGGATCCATTGTTGAGCAACAAAATGGAGTCGGTGTCAGCTCTCTGGAGGCATGAGTCGGCTCAGGCAGGAAGACCCGGCCCCATAAAGCTGGAAGGAATAAAGAAGATTGTTGTGAAGACTAAATCATCATATCAATCCTGGGGGCTAATGTCAGGGGGATGGACCAAGCCCATAACCCGGCATTAGGATCCATGGGCCGACTCACCTAAGGAAGGCCCACAATAGAAGACCCGGTCACGAGCCGGCTGCGCCAAGCATGAAGATTGAAGCCGTAGAAGGAATTCGACTTACCTTGTATAACACATAGCATTTAAATCTTAAAGGTCAAGGGACTCATGAGGACGCACAACCATCCTCAGGGGCAACCTACGTGAGCCGTTAGATCTCGTGGCCGCCCAATACCGAGCCACACGTCTCGCGCTCGTTTTCTCCTCTCTCTCTCTCACACACAACCCTATCCGCCAACCTCATTCCGAACCGCACCCAACTTTTCCTCTACTCTCTCCCACACCGGCCTCCTCGTCTACCACGCCGACGGCACCTCCTTTCCCATGCCGCCTGCCACCTCTCTCTGGCTACCTCAAAATCCTCCCGTGCCTCACCCCGATCGTCGGGTCCTGCTGGATCCAAGGTCTGCAGCGCCGACAACCTATAGAGGGAGAGACAGAGAGATGGTGGGAGAGAGAATGAAGGAGATGAGGGTGGCTCCGCCGCCTCCCATGCGCCCAGCCGCTCCTCTTCTAGACGATACCGGCAAGCTGAGCGCATGAAGGCTTATGGGCGAAGGGAAGCGTCTCCGGCGGCGACGATGCTCGTTCTTTGGTAAGCCCCCTCCTTTCCTTTTCCTCCCCCAAACCTATTCTCTTTATCACTGAACCTTCTGCTCTAATCTCTAGGGATTCAAGTCGTTGAGGAAGGGAGCAGCTAGCGGTGGTGGTTATGAGTTCTTTTTTCCTCCCTTCCTCATCTGTTTATGTGATCTACGTTTTTGTTTCTTCCAGATCTTTAGTTCTTCAATTCATTGGCCGCAGGAATAAATGTAAGATTGAGTGATTCTATTCTAATAATAGTTCTAGCTTATTTGAGGTGCATTAGTATTTTTGTTGTCACAAAGTTCTGCTAGAAAGACTCCCTAAAAATTAGAATATTGTTGACACACGAACACGTTCACATGTACCCGCAGCGCCGAGGGAGATACTCGGCAACTCACGCCGCGGGAGGCCTACCCGAAGCGCGATATGCAAGACAGTCCGGCAGGCGCTTTTGAGACTAGACGCCCCGGTTACTCGGGAGGGACCCCGTCGGAGTACCCGACGATGATTGGCTGCTCCAAGTCGTCCTGAACGCCCCTGGAGCCTTGTAGATCGAAGCCTCCAAATCTGAAGAACAACGAAGAACAAGAAGCAAGGTACAAGGGAGATAGATAGATGAACGATAAAGATGTAGATGTGTTTGTTCGATTGTGTGTTGTATCAATCGGCCGTCACCCCATATATATGAGGAGGCTGGGCTTTCTTTACAAGAAAAGGACTCCAAATCCCGTCCAAATCTTTTCAAACTTAACCGAACTCGGATTACATGTGGGCCTAGGAGAGTAGTTCGGTTTTTGGTAGTTTCTGGGCTGTAAACGACCTCGGATGAAAAAACTCAAAACATCAAAGTTGTAGCCTTCAAAAATTACAAGAATCTTTATGTTGAATGTTTTTTGATTCGGGGTCATCTTGAGGGCCGAAATCCTCACGTTTTCCATCAGACATCAATTGTATAGGTGTCTCGCTCCGAGCGTCAGTTTTTGCTCTTTGACAGGGCTGTACTCCGAGGGCTTTAACTTTTGCATACGACCTCGGATTGAGATGATTCAAAAACCAAAATCGACCAGTTCGACGAGACCAAGCCGCTCCATGTAGAAATTTTTTCCATTTGATGAGTTCTTGAAGGCCTAATTGGCAGAATAGCACTTTGAATGCCAGGATCTTATCGCTTCCAACATAATTTCGGCCCCCAAGATGGAATCAGATGACGATGGCTCGAACTATAAAGATGTTCAAATCGACGGTACCAAACTTTTTCATGTAGATCAATTCTTCATTTGAGGTCATCTTATATAGGTTCATTGTCGTGCCAAAAACGGGTGTCAACACATGCCCCCCTGTTTTTCGGCAAAATTTGTGTGCCGAAAAATATCTTGCCCAGGCTTGTTCTAAGGACGATGTCAACACTCCATCAGCCATGCATGTTCTTAGAGCGATACTTGTATATCGGCCATGTCTTCAGACTTGCTATCTCATGAGCCAAACCTCTTCAAATTTTTGTTGTCTTGATAACACAAGTGTCTTCATGAATGCATTTCATGGTTTAATCTGACTAATCTTCTCAACTTGGATCCTGCAACTAAGAAAGACATATTTGTTCCAGCCAGCCATTCGGCTTGCACTAGATCTCTCATTAGTGGCCGAAGCAGCAAGCTTTAAGTCGGCCTCTTCCATATTGGCATGACTAGGCATCGGGTTTTTTTTTGAAAAATATGAACCATGCTACTATCAACATGATAACCAGATGCTTGTTTCCCCAATTCATTTGCTCTCCAAATGCCAGGCCTAGATATATGATCAATGCTAAAATAACTCAAAGTAGAATATATATTTAGGCATCTATCAAGATAAACATTAAGCGATTCGTCAAATAATATGAAATCCATAGATATTTGATGCACAACTAATAATGAATCACCAAAAGGCTCAATATTTGTGCACCTATAGCAAGTAAAAGCTCTAAACCGAATAATACATATTCATCTTTGATTGTTTGTGCAACAATATTCTAAGCATGATGAGGCTTCAAAACAGCACCATGAGGAAATATAAAAGCAATACTAAAACCTTGGCCGTTTGCTACAAACTAAACCACCAAAATATAATCTCCATGAAACTAATGAGACAAGGTTCATAAAAATATTATGCTCAATGATAAAAATACCAATGATTTGGCTTCTCATAGATTCAAATTAGCTATATCATACCTAGCCAAAACATATTTTAAACGAATGTACACCTTGTCTCAAATCTCCAACAAAACTAAGGACGATGTTTAGAAAACCACACCGGCCATCTTTAAATGTATTCTTAGGACGGTAGAAGAAATATCGGCCATTAGTATAAACGACATGTAGAATTCATCCACCAAAGCATAAATAGCCGAAACAATCAAATGAAATAACAAATCAAATATTTCGGCCCCTTGAATTAGAAACAAGAATGGAACTAATCAAATTTAGAGTGACTTGGTAATCCCCTATCATGATGTAAGAAATTGTATTGCATCCATGGATCAAAATAAGTCCATGGAGGGTAACCAATCATACCTGAGGATGAATTCCATGATAAAGGAATCAATGACATGTTTGAAGAATATGAATGATGGGCTAATCTAAGACTCCGGTTGGATGAAGGAAACCTTCGGCTTAATCTTTTATAATATGATTTCTCCTTCTTCACTTTGGTTGTATTCTCTAAAATAGAAGCTTGCACATCATTTTTGGTTTGACTGTTCTTCTTGGGGACCCATGCCATATTCTTCTTTTCAAGTTCTCGTGCACTAAGTTTTTGCAATTTCTTCTTCTGCCAATATGATAAACCGAGTGGACACCTTGATTGTGATTCTTTTTCAAGCAGTGGAAATTCCTTTTTGATCTTGTGCACTCTCAGCTCCTTCTGTTCAGATTTGGCATCTTGATTCTGAACATTTGCTTGCTCCACGTCTTTGCCTTTAGTAGCCAATGTCAATGCTTTAATTGGCTCTTCATTATTTGAAATAAAATCTGAAGCGGCACACCTACGACATTCCCTTTTGACACGATAAACTTGCTTGACCACCTCTTTCTTCTTCCTTGAGCTCCGGATCGATTCCTTTTTATTGAAACGGCCTTTGTTATGAAACTGTTCATCAAATGTGGATCTTCTTGGAGCTGCATAATCTTAATGAGATGGTTCAAAATAAGATGGATAATGTTCCCTAGAATTATTCATATCCTGTGATGGATATTGATTCATATAAGCATAGGGAAATAGCCATGACGCTGGTATTGGCGGCCCAAAATAAGGATATAAGTATGATGTGTTGAACTTATCGCTTTGCCAATACCGGTCCTCAGTTTTGCGCCTAGGGGGTGATCTTGATGCTTTTGAATTACTCGGCCGATAAGCATTTTTCTCTTCACTTATCTTCTAATATTTTTTCCAATAGCTGCGCGGAAGTGACTTTCGGCTTTTTACCTTTGCATTTACCTCGGCATTTGCTCTCTCTGGTTTTCCTTGCATCGATCTTAGGATTTTCTTGTTGCCCCCCAGTGTTTGGCGTCTTCATCGGAACTTTGATAGAACTTCCGCCTTCAAGAATATCATCATTGTGCTCATGAATAACCTGTTTACTTGAAAGCTTGATCCCATCACATGCAGTTTTTACCTTCTTGTCTTCGAATGGATCGGCTTGAAGCAGCCGATGCAAAAACTTTTTTCCATCAGGACCAATAGGAATGGCATGAACATCCTTTGGTGTTTTAACAACTTTCAATCGTCCGCTATCAATGGCCGATTTAACTATTTCACGAAACATATTGCAGTCCTCAAAATAATGCTTGAACGACTCATGCAACTTACAATATACTCGTCCTTGGATTGATGGCTTGACATGGTGATCAAGAATTCTAATATAATCACTTTTCATCAACAAATCAAAAATATGATCACACATGTTTGAATTGAAGGTAAACATTTTGTAATTTAACCGATCTTGGTGCGAGAACGGCTTTGGAAGTAAGCCAACGAATGGTTGAGATTTCACATCACTCCATTCGGCTATGCATTTTGTTTTGCACTCTATCTCCGATGACTTTGAATAAGAAATTATACTATCATCGGTTTTCTCAAAAGATTCAAATCTTGGCTTTACTTTTCTGAAATCAAAACTGTTATGACATATATGTCTCACTTGAGACAAAAGGTAAGACAAGTAGGAAACTAGCAAAGCTATCCAAGTATATATAAACTTTAAATGAAACAATGGGAAAATATTTTGCTGTAATAATAATTCACTACCGGTCTCTCTAAGTGACTCAATGTGTTGACCGATATGCTCTGTTATAATTGTATTGCTAACAAGTAAATTATCCTTCTTCATTGGTCTCTCAAGATTTGTTATAAGAATTTTTCTAATAGTTGCATCCACAATAAACTTATGACCAAATCTGAAAATAGATAAGTTACTTGCTAGACATACCACCTTATTCATGTTGGAAGAGCATGATGGTTGTATGAATTTTATAAGAACGTGCTCCAGTTTTTGATGACTCTCCAACGTCTCGTCTTCCTTTTCTGGATTTCGTTCCTTGTCACCGCTTTCTAGCTCTTGATGTTCATCATTGACCGAATCTTGATCGGTCGTGTCCTTTTGATTTTGATGCTCATCATGTTTGACATGGAACTCATCGGGTGGTACATAAACTCCTTTGCATCCAGAAAAATTGAGCACAGCTGACTCGCGTCCTTTGTCATACTCTTTGCTGACAAAGTTTCCCTCTGTTGGCTTGATGGACTCGGTGTGTATGTCCGACTTGCTATCGCCTGAACTGTTTGGTCCGGCTTCTATAGAATCGATTGCGTCACCCGGGTGGTCCTTTTTCTTATTGGACTCGCTACCCGTATTGCATGATTCGACTGTAGAAGATGTAGTCACATTTGTATTAGCTTCAACTGATTCAACAGTATTAGCCGAGTCAATCTGCTCTTGCTGATTTTCTTGCAGAGTTTCCTTTTTATCTTGCCCTAGCATCACAAAAGGGCCAACATGGTTATTACTCGGAGGAAAGAGCTTCATAAATTCCTGAAAATCTTCTTCTTCACACTGCGTTATTAGCGTTTCAAACTCCTCCTCATGCTTCTTCTTGAGTGATTCATAAATTTGTTGATACTCAATTGGTAATTCCTCAAGAGTCGGCGTGGTGAAATTGTCAGCACTATTCTCTGCAAGCTTTGTCTCAACCTTGTTTATACGAGCCATATAATTTTCTTTAGGCTCTTCCCAACTCGGAGAGGACTGGCCCCCGTTACTTTTAGCCTCTTTCGGCAATGAAGTACTACCAAAATTATGGAATTGAGAAGAAGAAACCTTGGCCTTGTGTTATAGAAGCTCCTCACTCCTTTTCTTGTAAGCCTCATAAGCTCGTATTGTAGCAGGATCATGTGGCCTCTCTATTAGTTTGCGATTAAGAGCAGCAAACTCGTTGAAATCTGCTAAGAGTTTTTCCTTCAAACTATCTGATCCATATGCGATAGTAATACATGATGGCACTTAAGCTCCTGTTAAATTTTCATTTATTCGGCCATGGTCACTATGAAAGTGCGGAACCGAATTATGAATCTCACCAGTTGCACATGAAGATGAAACATTAGTAAGATAAGATGTAGCACATGGGGTTTGAGGATAATTGGCCAAATAACTAGTTGTAGCATGTCCAATTTCCCTATCCATCGGCGTATTCATAGATGAATTAACATATTGAGTGCTACTCGCCGATGCATAAAAAGGTGAAACACTTTGTTGAATATTACTGAAAGCTCCTACATAGGGTGTTTCAACTTGATTAACCAAACTCAACATGTTGTTCATCGGCATATAGATTTCTGGGGTTACCGATGCATGAGAGTTGGGATACATATGTCACATGTTGCTAAAACTAGAGTTTAAAGCATAAACATTATTATGGACAAGCTGTTGCACATAATTAGATGAATAGTTGATGAAACTAGGGCTAGCCGATGCATCATGCTCATTAGGTGATCTAGCAACAACATATGGATTATTTGCATCTACATAAGGATATTGATGATACATGTTGACACACGAACACGTTCACATGTACCCGCCGCGTCGAGGGAGATAATCCGCAACTCACGCCGCGGGAGGCCTGCAGGAAGCGCGATACGCAAGACAGTCCGGCAGGCGCTTTTGAGACCAGACGCCCGGGTTACTCGGGAGGGACCCCGTCGGAGTACCCGGCGATGATTGGCTGCTCCAAGTCGTCCCGAACGCCCCTGGAGCCTTGTAGATCGAAGCCTCCAAATCTGAAGAACAACGAAGAACAAGAAGCAAGGTACAAGGGAGATGGATAAATGAACGATAAAGATGTAGATGTGTTTGTTCGATTGGGTGTTGTTTCAATCGGCCGTTACCCCATTTCTATATGAGGAGGCTGGGCTTTCCATACAAGAAAAGGACTTCAAATCCCGTCCAAATCTTTCCAAAGTTAACCGAACTCGGATTACAAGTGGGCCTAGGACAGTAGTTCGGTTTTTGCTAGTTTCGTGGCTGTAAACGACCTCGGATGAAAAAACTCAAAGCATCAAAGTTGTAGCCTTCGAAATTTGCAAAAATTATCATTTTGAACGTTTTTTGATTCGGGGCCATATTGAGGGCCGAAATCCTCACGCTTTCCATCAGACATCAATTGTATAGGTGTCTGGCTCCGAGCGTCAGTTTTTGCTCTTTGACAGGGCTGTACTCCGAGGGCTGTAACTTTTGCATACGAAGTCGGATTGAGATGATTCAAAAACCAAAATCGACCGGTTCGACGATACCAAGCCGCGCCATGTAGAACATTTTTTCCATTTGATGATGTATTGAAGGCCTAATTGGCATAATAGTACGTTGAATGCCACGATCTTATCGCTTCCAACATAGTTTCAGCCCCCAAGATGGAATCGGATGACATTTGCTCAAACTATAAAGATGTTCAAATCGATGATACCAAACTCTTTTATGTAGATCACTTCTTCATTTTAGGTCATCTTATATAGGTTCATTTCCGTGCCAAAAACGGGTGTCGACAAATATTCACCATGCTCATTGTCTATATATTCTCTGGCATTAATTTCCATCTTAGTTCAAAGATTTACACTAGCGTCTTGTTTTGTACCCCCAGTTTTTCAGTAGCAAGGAATACAAATAAGGTTGCTAGCTATGCCATGCTCCTTAAATATTTTCTTCATCTTCCAGCATATTTAATTACTTTTGTAACATTCACTTGAGTTGAAGGTGTAACAAAATATTTGTCAACTTGAATCTGAAATACATATCTTTCAAAAAGAAAATAATTCTCAAATGTCTATACAAGCTGTCGTTGTGAACCAATATGGCCCAAGGATTGCACATACTTGTAGCAGCAGGTGCTATGTAGTATGTACAAGTGAAGGCTAATACTGTTAGAAACACCATATTTGTCTCAATAAACCAATATACAATTTATGCTCTTCTTTTAAAACTGGAATTTATGCTATGATTTTGGTTGGTTGATCTTCGTTCATGACATTTGATCTGATTTTTTCAGCTCTCTTCTAAATGTGACAATAAGCCGTTTCGCATTCATTTCTTGAAACTTCACACACGAAAATATCCTTTTATGGAGGCATCTTCCAAGACAATTCACTGTATATCCTGAGGCCGCCCTAGCCGTCCATTGAGTGCTATAAAGCGGACAAGTTTTGCAACAATCGATGAAATTCACTTGCTTAACAATGGCCAAGGACTTGATCGTGATGGCAAAGAAAATACTTGCTCACTGCCTAATGATCGAAGTTCAGTGGAGTGCTTGCATCCATCCAAGTTTCTCAAAGAAGGCGATAGAAGAGAGTCTCACAAAACGGTATCCCAGGTAGTGAATCTGCTGGATTGTAGTACTTATGAAATTATGCTTAATTTCTCTTGGGATTTATAGTTACTGGTTTGTTTGTAGAGTAAGTTGTGGCACCCCGGCTTAGAGGACCGGAACGCCCCATGCTCCAGCCCAGAGATCAAGTCTTCTGGAACACGGCACTGATTGGTATAGAACTGAACAACTTTCTATTACCGAATATAGGGGTACACGAGGTCTATTACAATGCTAGTGGAGACACAGCTTGCTCCTCAGGCTAGCCTCAGCTCTACACCAAGCAGCAGCATAACTCTAGCAGCGGAATATCGACGGGAGCGGAACAATAACGGCGATGACGAACTCCAATCCACAGGGACACTGCCTGGGACACCCCCTAGCTCGCAAACACCGGGAACATCGTCCTACGCATCCAAAGCACGGCCTGCAAATCTGGCATAACACGCCAGGTCAGTACATTGAATGTACTTGCAAGCTCACAACAACCATGCAACAAGGCAAAACAATAACATGGAAACAGGTTAAAGTATATTAGTGAATTAAACAGGTGAGCAACAATATCATGCAAGCATATAATCATCAAGCATATTAACAAAATTAAGTCAAATGCACACACAATGTACCCCACATGATCGTCGCACGATCACGTGGCTTACCTCGGAGTCCTTATATACTCAAGCACCGGGTCACCTCGTGACAATTCACTACCACAGGTCGTCGCATGACCAAACGGGCCATCGCACGACCATTCAACGGGTTAGGTGTCCCTCGTTACCACCCAACCAATCCACTTATCTTACAACCATCCACTTACCACAAACTTGCCACCGTACTCAAGTTGATCATATGGTGTGACCTAGTACGAACTGTGTCCCATGACCGAGGACGCGGCTATTCGAATAGATTTTGACTCTGCAGAGTTTGTGCACGTTACCCACACTATGGAGTTCCTCCTCCAACCAGCACCCCGGTACTTGTCCCACAGGATCCTTGGAACTCGCACCGCAGGAGTGGACTAGGACATCTCCAACGAGACCGATACTAGCATGTGACCCTCTTACCGTATCACCGACATCCCGTCTTGGGTAGCCCCCATGGTTCGGTGTCCTCTGTTACCACCAGAACCACCTGTGGTTAGGTGTCCACGTTACCACCAGAACCACTCTTAAACTTTGCCCCCCGTCGGGGGCCGCGCGCAAAACATACTTGGGCTTTCAAGACTATCGTCGTTTACCCGGCCAAAGGCAACTGCCGCGCATAGCCTCCCCTCTTGGGCGATACAAGTAAGAGACCCACCGGCAGACCGAATCAAGGCCCGCCCATACAAGCAAATGTGGCTGCACTGATAAGTCCGGTTCGTTGGCACCTGATCAACTTGTCAAGAAGCATTTCTCCAACAGTGAACACAAGTATCAGGTGCAACATGAGTATCAGATCATAACAATGCATAGCATATTAACATGACAGTTTCAGATATGATCAAAGACATTTTTAGTTGGTGCACTTATCCGTGTTACAAGGATTAAGTTATTTAACATGGAAACATTATGAATCCAGTTAAGCATAACTCAGGCATAGCATGAACTAGCATAGATATAACATGATCAACTTGACCTGGTGTTAGTATGTGGTTACGATGGTGCAAAGTATAACATGACATGATTAAAACATAGCATGGATATAACATGGCAAAGAATGGCATGGTAATTATAACATCAATCATAGCATAGCATCAATTATAGCATGGCAACAATAACATTAAACATAGCAACGGTAACATGATCACGGTCACCGATATAAGCATATCATCGTAAAACAATTTTTAAAGACACGTCAAAGCTTTGCAAAGGTGCAAAGGGTATTGTGGCTTGCCTTTCACCAGAGGAGTGTGGAACACTCCCGGATCTTCAACACAAGAAGAACCCTGCAAAATATTTCATAAAAAGCAACGGGCAAAAGGTCAAACTCCATATTTTTCTTGACCAGCAAATAACAACATAAAATCATGGCATGAGACCTATGCCAAACTGAAGAGGAGTTCGATACGAAGACAACGCAAAAAGAATCACCGCGTTTGGACTTACGGTTACGGAGATATTCGCGAAACGGTGTGGGGGCTGTTTTGGGGGGTGGAATACGCTTTCTAGCAGAGAAAGCATATTTTTGGCTGAAGCAGAGCGAAACTGCACCTTTGGTGTGGGGAGGCGTACTTTGGGATGAAAAGGAAGAAATACCCTTTCGGGTTCCGAAGACGTATTAGCAGGGGGGGCGTCTCCACTTGAATCGCGCCGGGCCCAGTGGTCAGCCACACCGCACCGCTTACAAGTGGGGCCCGCGGGCAGTCTCCTCTCTCTCCTCCCCTGCCTCCTTCTTCTTTCCGTGGACACGAGCAGAGGCCGCCGGCCGTGCTTGGCGCCAGTGAGGGAGCGGCGCGGTGGCCGGGGCGAGTCCGTCGGCGAAGGGAGGGTACGGGCGCGGCTAGCCCAGGCGTGCTCGCCGGTGGCCGCGGTACCTCGCGGGCCTGGTGGCGCTGCTCCACGGGCCGGGAGAACGGCGGCCACGGGGCGGCCACGGCAGGGCTCTGGAATTGGAGGAGGCTCAGGTGGCGGCTAGGGAGGAGGGGAAGAGGGCTCCAGCGGGGCTGATTTTGGAGGATCCGGCGGCGGCCGTGGAGGACAATGGAGAGCAGCGGCGGCTCTGAAGACGAAATTGGAAGGGGGGAAATTCCTAGGAGAGTGCTACGAGGCTGATGTATGCCATGGGGGCTTGGGAGCAAGCTCTTTATAGCCACGTTGAAGAGGCCGTGGCAGGAAGACGCCGGGCGGATGCGGCCGAGGCGTGCAGGAGTGAACAGAGGCGGTAAGGGCGACGGGACTGAGTGGCGTGCTGCATGCGGAGGTGGAAAAGGCGTGCGGCGCGGGTGGACACGGAGAAGACATCGCAGACACTCTGTAGCACGACATGGACATGACCAGCACGCGAAGAGCGCCGCCAGAGCACGCCAAGTGCGTCCAAGCGCGTGGCATCCAAACAGGGGGTGGGATTCTTTGTGGCCAAAGATGTCAGGCATGTAGTCCTTCGCACGCGTAGCACAGTGGTATAGCTGGATTGGGAATAGATGCACTGTGGTGATCTCTATCTCATCCTTAAGTTGGATGCAGCAAACTTGGACAGGTAGTAGTGCTCACATGGTGGGGTTTTGGGTAGGAACAAGTTGTCACATGGCTTTGGGGTACAAAGGACTATAGTTCTGTGAAGTTTGGGCTCAAACAAATCAATGTGCATGGTACATCCTTTGCAAATGGCATAATGCTGTCGGGGTCTTCAACGAAGGGGGTGATCTCGGATTCCGGCTCCACTTCTATCAGCAACATGACAATCATAGGATCAACATAATGTACAATGCACAATCACATGAATAAGATTGTAATGGTGATGTTCAAGGTACTGATGTGTTGAGCATTCCATTTAAAAGGAGTATATTGCATTTGAATTGCAAATTCAAACTCCATTTGATTTATCAATGAATTTCAAATGCATTTGAATGCATGAAAGTTCATTTGAAAATGTTGATCATGAAGTGATGTGGTATAGTTGAAGTAATGTTTCTGATTTGGGAGTGAAACCATTCAAATTAAGTGTGTTGCAATGTCAATTGCAAAATCACTCCATATTTGAATTTGAAAAGGATCCATATGCATGTTTGCTAGTGCTTGTGCTGGGTTGTGGCTTGTACATTTCTCCCCTAGGCATGATATCTTGCATAGCTCAATCATACACTAGGAAGAGTATGTACACCAAGCTTCATCTCATTTGGGTCAATGTTTTTGGTACTTCCTTTGTAAAGCACCAAATAGGTCAGAATGCATTGGTGAGGCTAGCATCTCACTGGATTGTTTGATTTGGCTGAAAGTTTGTGTAGCTTGGTTATTTGGCATGGTGCACATGTGTGTAATATTTCATAGCCATTGGACACACATAGCTAGCACTTGCTTCACAATGTGGCCAACTGACCAGAAAATTAAACATGATGGTGCACACACATGGGTGATTGGATTTGGCTCATATTTGGTTTGGTGGAGTTATTTGGTGGTAGGATCATGCTCAAAAAGTTTCAGGGCAAATAGGATCCCCTATCATGCACTTGTTCACAATGCCCCTTTGCTGCACCCAAACTTTGGGAATTTATTGTGGGAGTTTGGCTAAGAAAATGGTGGTGGGATTGCACAAAAAGTTTCACCAGCAATGGATCAAGTAAAATGGCACTCCCTTCACAACGCTCCAATCTTCCCCCACAGACTAATGAATTTTTCTAGGGAAAAATCCACTTGGGCTATGAAATGTTTTTGGAGAATTTGGCAAGATATGATGTCGATGACATGTGGGAATTATTTGCGGATTTATGGAGCAATATAAATAGGGGTTGCTTCACAAACCTCAAATAATAGGAATATCCCTTTTATTGGAAAAAGGAATATATGCCTTGAATAAAATGGTGGCTTGGATGAAGTGGATCCATGGAATGGCATTGGAAAGGCTTGAGATCAAGGGTCACTTGAGCATGGAAAGAAAATATGCTCAAGTTTAAAATCCAACGAGGTCATCGAAATCAAATCCAATCGCAAATCCAGAAATAAATCAGAAAAGTTTTCGAAAAAAGAAAGTTCCAAAATCCAGGGTGTCACAAACCTACCCCCCTTACAAAAATCTTATCCTCGAGATTTGGTTGCTCACGGAACCATCGCAAACTTACCGTCCTTTGGAAACTTGCTGCTTCAAGGATTTCCTTTTTACCGCATACTGTTCCCATGGTAGCATCCAATATATCTGCTAAGGGGGTTCACTTCACGCGATCTGTAGCTGTGACAGAAAGTTCTTCCTTGATACCTCACATCCTTTCCTGCTGATTTCCATCCTCATATCTTCTGACTTGTATGATAACGGAATGCCTTGTGATAGGCTGAATGTTGACGATGGCCATACTGTGTCTTGGGTACCTCGGGCGTCATTCGTAGTACAGTCTTGAATCCTTTGCATTGGACTTTTTGACAAGAGGTTGAACTTCATCGGTAGTTGGTATCTCAGAATGTTTACTATCGGGATCTTGACTGACGGCACGTGGGGTGGCCTCTCATTTCTTTTGGCTTGTCCACCGTGCTCAAGGATCTGGAGCGGGGCACAAATTCTGAACTTTCACTTATGCTGAGATTTCCTGACAGGTGGCCCTATCCGGGTGGCGATAGGTCATGATATGCTTTAACCCGATTCTTGTATTTAAAATGCCGAACTGAGCGGGTGACCTTTAATGAAGCAGACTGGGGTATATCGGCAAGACGGACGATTCTGAACTTGAGTAACTGTTCAGGCTAACCGGATCGGTACACGGTCCTTGGCCCATAGTGAATGAGTTTTCTTTGCTGCCGGCATCCATGGTGGTCCACATGACTTCAACTGCTCGCGGCAAATTTAACTTGAGGCCCATGCGATTCATTCTTCCTAACCTGTCGGGCTCGAGAGCTGCATACCTCTGACAACTTGCGAGGTGCCACGCTTGCTCAGATTGCAGCAAGGTTTGACACCTACCATGTTTGTTTTTCCTGGGTCTTGCTCCTGTGGCAATGACCTTTCTTGCACTGGCTTTTCTTCGGTCAGGGTTGTTTCCTTGTTGCATAACTGCTTATTGTTCTGCCGCAATCTTTGAGATAGACAGGTTACCATCACCTTTTGTCTCTTGTTTCATCCTGATACCCTTGGTTGCAATGAACGGGGTCTCTAGATTATTTTGCTTCGGAGTCTTGTCAGTCGTGAGGAGCTGACCTTCATGACGGGAGCAGGATTCAATGGTCCTTGCTTCCTTTCTTCAGGGTGTTCCTTCATGATTCTGTCAGTCTTTCTTCCAGGCTGAGATGTGTATCCGCCTCTTCTGCTGACTTGTTTCCCGAGAGCTGTGGTTCTTCACCATCGTTCATATGCATAATTCTTCCTTGATTACGAGCATGGTGGTATCCGCACCGAGTAGCTTTCATACTTGATAAGAATACCCATAACCATATGCGGGTCCTGACGATGCTGAAGTCCTTGCAGCCTTGCATGACTGGATTTCTGAAAATACTATTGCAGGTATGATGGCGCGTCGAGGAAGACTGGTATCTTGTCCGCGAATCTTGGGGTAGCTTGCTGGGGAAAGTTGGGTACCGTACCCCGGAAGCTTGATCCGGTGGCGTATCGAGGAAGGTAGGATGTCGTACACGGGAAGCTACCTCGATAGCTTACTGAAGAAGACTAGGTGTCTTGACTTGGAAGCTTTCTTGATAACTTACTGACGAAGATGGGTTGTCTTGTCCCGGAAGTTTGCCTCTTTATGTTGTGGATACATCGGTCCCTTCTGCTGGAAGTTTCTGCAGCAATTCACTTTAGACGATCGAGTGGCTTGTGCTGGGGTCCATCCGTGTGGCGTACCGAGCACGATCGAGTGTCTTGCACTGTAAGCTTCTGTCGGTGGCTTGTGGAGGAAGCCTGGCGGTCTTGGCTGAGAAGATATCTTGGTAGCGTACTGAGGAAGGCTGATACGCTGTACAAGTCGGCTGTGCCTGTACCTGGTCACGGAAGGCTGAGGTTCCTTCTGTCCGAAGCTTTCCCTCAATGACGTGGAGGTAAATCTGATCACGATGTCTGATAGGCTTCTGGCTGCCGGCTGGTGAGGGGAAACCTTCTTTCGATCATCTAGGCTTCATGATATGTCTTGGCCACCTTCCGGAATATACTGAAATAATTTTCATTGCATGAGACTGTAGCCGGTGTTTGTCCTGCCTTGGGTTCATATGCTCGTGAGTCACAGCTTCTGCTTATCTTTGCATGAATCTTTGCGACTGTCGTAGTCGATGTAGACGGGACTCAATGGATAGCTCGGTTAGCATCCATTCGTGAGCCACTTGATTCCAACGCAACTGGGTACAAATCCTTTTTGACTTGCTGATTTCCCGCATCATTGCAGCCTTTAACTGTCTGAGTCTTCAGGCTGTTCTGGTTGAAGGCCTGAAGGTTGCCATATTCTTCATACTTGGGCAAAAGCGTGAGATGCAACCGGGTATGCGTCATTCCTATCCGGTTGATTTCCTTATTTCTTTGCGGTCTCCCAGTGATAGAATCTTCATCACTGTAACACCCACCGGAAAAATGCTGACTTGGTTTATTCAGGCAGAACTCATATGGGGTTGAATATAGCTGCTGCAAGCTGGTGTGGGTCCTTGACTTGGTGTCTTCATGCGGCTCTGCGGTATTGCACGTGTTCTTCGAGGTATGGAGGGTTATGATCAACTTTCCATCGGGGTGGGGAAAGTGACACCAAAGAACCAAACAAAGAACTAACAAAGAAAACCATGGAACAAAAGCAAACGAGAAGCGGCTTGCTACTTCATCAGCTTTCGCGGTGGTCGATGATTATCCGGACTCTTGCAAAGAAAACAGCGAATAACCCAGTAGCCACCAGAACGGTCTTTACAACTCAGATGTGGGACTTGTACTGGAATAGTTCAAGCATTGCCCAAGACGGCCGACCGTAATCAGCTCAGAGCATGAGTTAATGTTGATAAAAAGAATGCAGAGGTCCCCTAAGATGGCGGAGAAAACAGCTCAGAGCATAGGGTCTCCACTGCGAAAATAAACTCAGCAACTACCCGAGACGGCCGGAAAGCAGCTCAGAACACGGGTCGGTTGTTGAAAAGAGAAATGTAAAACAGTCATCCACTCCGGACGGCCGATGATGCATCAGCTCAGAACCAGACGTGGTGCCAATATCGAAGAACAACAAGCAAGGGTCCGTCCAAGTCATCTAGCACCTGCCAAAACAGAGTTAGTAACTGCCGAAGAAACTGAAACAAGAACCAACAACGAGGACCAACTAAACAGTAAAAGAAATATTGAACAAGCACTGAGATCACACGCAAGATCTCAACTTATTGCTACACACATCAACATGCAACAAGCAACATGCAACACTACTACTCATGCATCACGAACTACGCGAATCTCAGGCGTTCTGATCTGACGGCGGGTTGTCGGGGGTCGCGCGAGTGGGCGAAGAAGTCGACAACGATAAGGCTGCGGCCAGAGCTCTCCTTGCATCCCTTGAATCACGGACTAGCTCGACGATGAGGGCGTACTGGGAGATCATGTAGCGGGACATGGTGATCACCGCTGCATCGGCTTCCGCCAAAGGGCGAGGAAACCTTACTTGCTGCGGAGTAGCACCCAAGGTGGGGTAAAAATGGAAGGCGCGATTCTGATGCATCGCACTCCCCTGGTGGCGTAGGCCTAACAGGCCCGCCATCGCGGCAAGCTGAATGGCACGATCCGGGGTAGAAGCGGGTCCACCCTGGAAGTTGTAGGAGCGCACACCGATGGGGATAGTGGCTGACAAGTAGACGCTGGCGCGGTACTCAAGCAGCGGCCCTCCGATCGACGTCTGGGAAACTTGGTACCTTGGAAGCTCTCCACTGGGGTAGAGAGTCCACCAAACGTCTGCAAGGAGGTAGTCAAAGTTGGTCGCGGACGAGGATCCTGTGAAGCCCATCGGATATTCCGCCATCTACACGCGTCAGATTAGATCGTTAGCGAAAACATAGCGTCTATATGCAGCAAACAAATGCAGCAGGCAATAGCATCACGCAAGCAAGCTATGCTCTAGCTCTAACGTCAATCTAACGTCCTTCTAACGTTCGCACGGGCTAGCGGGTCCTACAGCCAGTTCTGCTCTGATACCAACCGTTGTGGCACCCCGGCTCAGAGGCCCGGAATGCCCCGTGCTCTAGCCCAGAGATCAAGTCTTCTGGAACACGACACTGATTGGTATAGAACTGAACAGCTTTCTATTACCGAAGATAGGGGTACACGAGGTCTATTACAACGCTAGCGGAGACACAGCTTGCTCCTCAGGCTAGCCTCAACTCTACACCAAGCAGCAGCATAACTCTAGAAGCGGAATATCGACGACAGCGGAACAATAACGGCGATGACGAACTCCAATCCACAGGGACACTGGCTGGGACACCCCCTAGCTTGCAAACACCAGGAACGTCGTCCTACGCATCCAAAGCACGTCCTGCAAATCTGGCATAACACGCCAAGTCAGTACATTGAATGTACTTGCAAGCTCACAACAACCATGCAACAAGGCAAAACAATAACATGGCAACAGGTTAAAGTATATTAGTGAATTAAACATGTGAGCAACAATATCATGCAAGCATATAATCATCAAGCATATTAACAACATTAAGTCAAATGCACACACAATGTTCCCCACATGATCGTCACACGATCACGTGGCTTACCTCGGAGTCCTTATAGACTCACGCACCGAGTCACCTCGTGACCAATCACTACCACAGGTCGTCGCATGACCAAATGGGCCATCGCACGACCATTCAACGGGTTAGGTGTCCCTCGTTACCACCCAACCAATCCACTTATCGTAGAACCATCCACTTACCACAAACTTTCCACCGTACTCAAGTTGATCATATGGTGTGACCTAGTACGAACTGTGTCCCATGACCAAGGATGCGGATATTCGAATAGATTTTGACTCTGCAGAGTTTGTGCACGTTACCCACACTATGGAGGTCCTCCTCCATCCAGCACCCCGGTACTTGTCCCACATGATCCTTGTAACTCGTACCGCAGGAGTGGACTAGGACATCTCCAACGAGATCGATACTACCGTGTGACCCTCTTACCGTATCACCGACATCCCGTCTTGGGTAGCCCCCATGGTTCGGTGTCCTCTGTTACCACCAGAACCACCTGTGGTTAGGTGTCCACGTTACCACCAGAACCACTCTTAAACTTTGCCCCCCGTCGGGGGCCACGCGCAAAACATACTTGGGCTTTCAAGACTATCGCCCTTTACCCGGCCAAAGGCAACTGCCGCGCATAGCCTCCCCTCTTGGGCGATACAAGTAAGAGACCCACCGGCAGACCGAATCAAGGCCCGCCCATACAAGAAAATGTGGCTGCACGGATAAGTCCGGTTCGGTGGCACCTGATCAACTTGTCACGAAGCATTTCTCCAACAGTGAAAACAAGTATCAGGTGCAACATGAGTATTAGATCATAACAATGCATAGCATATTAACATGACAGTTTCAGATATGATCAAACACATTTTTAGTTGGTGAACTTATCCGTGTTACAAAGATTAAGTTATTTAACATGGCAACATTATGAATGCAGTTAAGCATAACTCAGGCATAGCATGAACTAGCATAGATATAACATGATCAACTTGACATGGTGTTAGTATGTGCACTAATAGGGAAATAGCTATACATGGAAAGCTTATTAGTGGCAAATATAGAAAGCCATGCGCCACCATCTTTAAGGGGTGGCGCACTGGAAAATAGTGCGCCACCCATAAGGTCTTATGGGTGGCGCATTATTTTACAGTGCGCCACCCGTAAGAGTGGGCCAGCCTGGATGATCTTATACGTGGCGCATCTAGCAATATGCGCCACCCCTAAGAACCTTATAGGTGGCGCATATACAGAATGCGCCACCTATAAGGTTCTTAGGGGTGGCGCATATCCCTAATGAGCCACCCATAAGAGCTTCGGGGTGGCGCATTTCAGAAATGCGCCACCACTGAGTTTCTATATGCGCCACTAAATGCCCAGAGCTGCCCTTATCTACTCCACCCCACCTACCACCTCTCATTCACTCCACACAATTCTCAAACTAGATCCACTCTTCTCACCCTAGATCTATTCGGTTTTCTCCTCCTCCCCACCTCATTTATTCCATTTATCCATCGATATTTGGCATTACATCTATTTTGTTTCATATTGAAGTAAGTGGACCTCCTCCCAAACTCTTTTGTTCCATTTATGACCCATATACTTGCCTTTATTAGCTTGGGGTTTGTTGTATATGTGAAGCTTGGGTTTGATGTATATGTGAAGCTTGTGGTGGTTTGATGTATATGTGAAGCTTATGGTGGTTTGATGTATATGTGTATCTTGAGTGGCCAATGTTTTGCCGAAATGTCGATTCATTTCCTTTTTGGAAAATTTCTGGCGCACTCTCCGCATGCTCCCATGCATTATTAGGGAAGGTCATGCCGAATTTTTCCGGTGACGACTGTGATATATAATTGTGTTGCTCTCTCCGTGCACGCAGGTGATCGACCATGGTCCGCGAGATGCTGAGCGGTATCACCGTGGCTAGGTGGATGCAATGTGCGACCAACAACATGCTAAGGAATAATAGGTCGGATATAAGATGTCCGTGTCGGAGATACAAACTGCAGTGCGTGACCGAGCCTGATTCCGGAATATTGCAAAGACACCTGAAGCGTAATGGTTTTATGGATGGCTACACACGATGGATAAGTGATGAAGCTGGTGAGGAGGAGGACGTCAATGGTGGGGTGCCAGTAAATGAGGAAGGGCAACCAGAAAAAAGCGGCGAGCGAGATGACGAAGAGCATCCCGTACATGATCATGAAGAAGATGCCGAAGCGGATCATGTAGATCAAGATGCCGGATATGAAGATCACGATGTCGGACATGAAGATCAAGATGTCGGACATGATGAGGATTCAAGCTGGGTGCGGGACCATCATGTTCAAGAGCTGCTTGTCAAAGAGGCGTTGAACGCAAGAGGTGCAGCTAGAAAGAAAGCCAAGATGGCACAACTCGAGAAAGACGCGATTACGAAGTTGTACGAAGGATGCAACGACGGGGATACCCGCTTGAATGTAACGCTTGGGGCTATGGAGATGAAGGCAAAACACAAATGGACCGACGAAAGCTTCGATGATAACATGGCATTCTGGCACGATCGTCTTCCTAAGGGCAACACGTGCCCAACTAGTATCGCTGAGGCCAAGAAAGTCCTTTGCCCTCTCGATCTTCCGCACGTTAAATACCACGTCTGCATAAATGATTGCATGATCTATCGGGGTGAGGACGAAGATAGAACCACATGTTCGGTGTGCGGTGTTAGTCGATACAAGAGAGGGAAGAAAGTTCCTAGAAAAGTGGTATGGTACTTTCCGATCACTCCTCGTCTGCAGAGGTATTTCGTAGATCCCGAGGAAGCAAAGCTCATGACCTGGCACACGGATAGAAAGAAGCTAAAAGAGGATGACCCGAACCCGGATCCGGAAAAGGAGGACATGCTGAGGCACCCTTCAGATGGTAGCCAATGGACTGCGTTGGACCTCAAATACCCAGATTTTGGGAAAGAACCAAGGAACCTCAGGATTGGTGTGAGCGCCGATGGAGTCAATCCGTTTGGCGGCCAGAGCAGCACACACAGTACCTGGCCCATGTTTGTATGCATATACAACCTTCCCCCTGGAAGTGCATGAAGAAAAAGTACATAACAATGTGTATGCTAGTTAAAGGGCCGAAACAACCAGGTATGGACCTCAATCTATATCTGCAGCTGTTGAAAGAGGAGCTAGAAACGTTATGGAAAGACGGAGTCAATACGTGGGACGCCGCGGCAAAATAATATTTCCCAATGAAAGCCGCGGTGATCACGACGGTGCACGACTATCTCGGATACGGATATTTCTCAGGGCAGGTGGTCCAAGGATTCTGTGCATGCGTTAGGTGCATGGATAATACAACGTACCGCCAGCTACCAAAAGATCCCGGATCTTCAAAAACCGTGTTCCAGGGGTCTCGGAGGTGGCTTCCCAAGAAACACGCGTGGAGAAAACAGGGACATCTGTTCGATGGAAGCGAGGAGCTCCGTGCACCCCCAGCTCGAAGGAGCGGCAAAGAAATCGACAACTTGCTGAAAACTTGGAAAGAGTGCCCCGCGCCGGGAAAGAAAAAAAAGAAGACTCAACCGTTGATGAGGGTATGGAAAGCGAGGTCTATTTTCTGGGATTTGCAATACTGGAGTCTACTCCACAGTCCTCATAGCCTTGATCTAATGCATATCACAAAGAACGTGTGCGAGAGCTTGTTTGGCACGCTGCTCAACATGCCGGAGAAGACCAAGGACGGGCCAAAAGCAAGGAGTGACTTGAAATTTATGGGCATCAGGAGGGAACTTCACCCCCCTAGTGACGATGATGATGAGCCGGAGGAGGAAGAGGATACGGAAACGCAAAACTCTCTCAAACGAAAAAGGACGACCAAGAAGAAGACCGGTATTGATCACTGCCCCCCGGCATGCTTCACTCTGTGCGAGGAGAAGATCAAGCGGTTTATCTAATGCCTCATAGGAGTAAAATTTCCGAACGGCTACGCGGGGAAGATAAGCAGATACCTAGACGAGGCGAAGCAGCGTTTCAGCGGGATGAAATCTCACGACTGTTTCGTGCTGATGACGTAGATTCTCCCGGTTCCGATGCGAGGGATAATGGACGAGCACGTCCGTAAAACGTTGTTTCGCCTTTGCAACTTTTTTGACGTCATCTCCCGGAAGTCGATTTGCGAGATCGTGCTCATACTATGCGAGATTGAGATCTATTTCCCGCCCGCGTTCTTCGACATTATGGTGCATCTGCTGATCCACGTCGTGGAGGATATCGTCCAACTCGGGCCTGCGTTTCTGCGCAGCATGATGCCGTTCGAATGGATGAATGGGCACATCAAAAAATACGTTCGTAACAGGTCCCGTCCAGATGCAAGCATAGCGGAGGGCTTTCTAACCGAAGAGTGCATCTCTTTTTGCACGAATTATCTCAACACCAAGAACCCTGTTGGTCTGGCCATCAACAAGCACTTTGGCAGGACCGATGGGTGTGGTCACCACGAGGGAAGCAGCGCAATGCATGTCAACTTTGATGGTCGAGACATCGACATTGAAAGAGCAAGCCTAGTCGCGCTACAACACATCCAGCTGGTCGATCCTTGGATAGTAAAGCACAAGGATTTAATCAGGAAGAAGAACAGTGACCAGGGCCTGCAGATAACGGACCGAGATCCACGGCTAATCAAAGAGCACAACTCCGGTTTCATGACTTGGTTCAGGTACGAGCTTCGTGCTAATCCCCCGCGAAGGAACGCTTCCGAGGATGAAAAGATGACATTCACCTTGTCACAGGGTGCCGCACGCAACCTAATGACCTATCAAGCGTATGATATCTACGGCTACACATTTTACACGGAGGAAAAGGACAATAACTGCGATTACCAGAACTCAGGGGTAACGTGGATATTCTACACTGATGACGTCAAGGAAAGATTCTATGGAAGGATCGAGGACATATGGGAGCTCGACTACTGTGGAGAGAAGGTGCCGATGTTCCGTGCGAGATGGGCCAATAGCGTCGTAAAAGAAGACCGGTACTTCACCACCATGGTTATACCCGAAGCCAAATCCAAGTCTGCGGGCGCAAACGTCACCGCGAAAAATGAGCCATGGGTACTGGCTAGCCAACTGGACCAATGCTTCTTCATTACCGACCCATCAAAGCCGAGTCGCGTTGTAGTGAGGAGAGGCAAAAGAAACATCATCGGAATGGATGGAGTCGCCAACGAGCAAGACTTTGACAAGTACGGCGACCCGAAGATGGAGGATGACTACGCCGCTCAGGATACATACACCACAACCCTACCTAAGAAAGGTCTCCTCCCGTTCAAGAGGAAAAGTGAAGGCGTCCCGGGCCTAAATTATTCAACCACGACAAAGAAGGGCAAGAAGAAGATTGTGAGGAAACGATAGCTAGATAGCTAGCTGCAAATTTAAGTAAAATATTTTGTAATTCATGATCACTTTGTGTATGCATGGATTTAATATGCACTTTGTAATTGATGATCACAATCTTATGTTTCCAAATGCCGCTACACCTTGTGTTTGTGGAATTGGGTCGGCGACGACACGGTTAAGGCATGGTACGTGGATCGATATGAGCACAATCGAAGTACTCCCTGCGTTTCTTTTTACTCCGCATATAAGATTTGGTCCAAGTCAATGTTAATAAAGTTTGACCACTTTTATACACAATTGAAGCATCATGCCTAAATCCTTCAAAATATTTAGTAGCGATAAAAAAACTAGCAGCGATAACAAACCAGATAGATAGCTAGTCCAATTAATAATAAAAATTAAAAAACTCTTAGGGGTGGCGCATCTTTCATAAATGCGCCACTAAATGTGCTTAGGGGTGGCGCATTTTGCCAGAATGCGCCACCAAGAGGTTCCTTATGCGTGGCGCATTTCGGCGGAATGCGCCACGCATAAGGAACTGTTGGGGTTCGCAGCAGAAAACACAAATGTGGTTGATGTAGCCGATCAAGTTTCACAGCCCCCTGGCTGTGTTGAGCACCCGGATGGGTGTAGTGCCACACGTGCAGCACCTCGTAGTACTCGCACACGTACGAGACTCGATGACGACCTCCGTTCTCCGATCCAGCGGAGGAGGCGGAAGCAGACCTCCGGACGGAGCTTCGGCAGCACGACGTCCTCCGATTCTAGCAGAGAGGTCTCAATTCCACTACAGGCTCACACTAGGGAGCCCACCGTGGAAGAGACCAGAGAGGGGAGGAGACCGGAGAAAACAGATCTCAATTCGGAGTTATATTTATTTTCTCACGAATTTCTGTGTATTAATTATGTGCACCCTGCCTGTCTTTATATAGGCTGGGGAAGGGAGTCAACCCACCTCCCCTAGCAATGTGGGACTAAACCCTTTGCTAGGGGGGAGTTGGCCGGCCAAGGGGGAAGAGGGGGCGCACCCCTCATGGGCCCTAGGGCCCATGGCGCCTCCCCCCCTTTTTCTTTTCTTTTTTCTTTTCCCTTTAATTCCTTAATGGGCCTTTTTCTCCACTAAGGCCAATAGCACATATTAATTAGAAATAAAATGATTTTAATTATTAATACAATTAATTAATAACTAAACCATATTATTTCATCTCCCGGTGCTCCGGAAACACTTCCGGCTCACTCCGAACTTGTTTCGGTTCAATACGGTACTCCTCCGATATTGTCTCCTTAATTCTCTGGTTGCTCCGATGGTTCCGAAAAGGTCTCCGATTTCATCGAGCCCTTAAGTGTGTTACCCTACGGTCCAAGAACACTCCAGTCATGACCGAGCAGAGGCAACAGTCAATGATCATCAGCGGGACCTGGATGCCCATAATGACCCCTGTGCATTCCGGATATCAATACCGATTGGACCTTACGCCGTATAGCCTTCCCTTTGTCAGCGATACTGGATTGTTCCGAGATTCGATCAATGACATCCTATGTCTGGTTCAACCTCGTTCCGAACTAAATCCTTATCCACTCGTTCCCGTGATATTCATCCCCGTGACCTAGTCACACGCTGCGCAGCTTTATGGATGGAATCTCACCGAGTGGGCCCTGAGTATCTATCCATTATATGGATTGACAAGTCCCGCTCTTGTAAACAATACTCCTCAACGTATCTCCACGGAATACCTAAGATACAACCGTTATGACCCGCATATTTCAGTCAGGTGGTGGGATGTAAGTCAAAGCATCCGGGAAGATAGTGATTATGCACGTACTCACGGTCAAAGGAACGGTCTACCACGTTCTGTAATTACAACACTGAACCTTAATAAGATTTGATCATGCTGTAATGCTTTCTTTGGGTAATGTTCATCACGTCACTTAACCAGTGAGGTGACCTCATAGTCAAGAGACTTAATTGTCCATGATCGCGAAACTACGATCATCATGTTGACCATGAACTAGTTATCGATGTAGAGGCTAACTAGGAACTCTGGGTGTTTCTATACCACACCTGCATCATTGTTTCACTGATGCAGTTCTAGCACGGTATGAAACTGGTTATGAACTTGCTTAGATATATTGGAATAATCATATATTATTTGCCTCTAGAGCATATATCCAACAGTCTCCCACTTGCACTAGAGTGCTAATAATCTAGCCGCATTTTCCCGATCATAATCATCTTATCACATAAGTGTTTCATTGATCATGCATGCTCATGGAAGAGGGTTCGTCAACGAACTGCACCAATTCAGATTCGTATGTTTCCTTTGTAACTGGTACAGGTCAAAAGCTCTTTTGACATACCACTCATTATCATATAATGGTTGGATATAAGTTTCGCGAGAGAGTGAGACTATTATTTCACAGTATCCTCCAATGATCTCTTGGTTCAGTCTTTAGAAGACTCATCCATAGTCATATATACTGGGAAATACACTCAGCCAGAAGTCCAATACTTCTAACGCTAAACTTTTATCCACACGTCTACTTTCTTAAGTAGTATTATGTTTGTAGTACCGTGAATTTTGCTCACATTTCTTTCATATCTTTGGTGATGTCTCTAATTCCATATAGACCCATAATATGGCTTGCAATTGTAATCTTGCATTACATTCAAGTCTATTATCCTTTCTATATTTTAGAGAATAGTCCTCAGTATTCCTCTCTATACTGAATTCATGGACTTTATTCAGATTCTGTGTTTTACTCCTAAAGCACATCGGAATCTGTTCTTCTTTCAAGAACTTTTGAGTCATTCTGTTGTTGGATTCACAATGCATGTTATATGGTAGAATCATATGTCAAGAACATATGAGATCACATGTACAGTACATGGTGCATCTCTATTCTTCCATCAAGACATCGGTGTCCGATCCTTCCAGCTCGCGCTCCTCCACGCCCACTGGTACGACCCCTGCCCTCTGTGGTTCTTCTGCTGCGCGAACAGAAATGACGCCGCAGTATGCTATTTTTCTTCTCATCATGCTCTGTGTGCCATTGCTGCTGCTGTGTGATCTGTGATGCCATGCCCGCAAAGAAATTGTTGCTTTAGAGCCTGTGAGATGCCAGGACCGTATGGCCTAACCTAAGAATTCCTGAAGCTGCATGAGTTTCAGTGGATCCATACAGATCATTGTAACGAAAACATCACAATTCTTCACTGCCATCAGTCCATAAGTATTTCTTTTTGCGGGTGCATCAGTCCATAATCTAAGATGCTAACAAAGAGGGAATTGCAGGGAAGATGTTAGGGAAAAATTGATGCCAACAACATCTACTCTATTGTACTTAAAAAGCCCTTAGGGGTGACGCATTTTTAAGCCGACACAATGTCCTCATCTGCTAGAAATTATAAGTGTATGCATGATTTTTGTTGTTTGGATTGTGGGAGATATGCAACCTTTTGCTGTTTGTGCCAAGGATTTGATAAGGTAGCATTTGAAAGCTAGCTGTTGGGATCATTGTAGTTTGTGTGGAATAGTAGTGAAAAATCCCCTTGTGCAAAGAAACTGAATTTTCTGAATTTAGTTTAAGATCTGCACCTAACAACTTGTACAAGGTTCCATATTATTCGATGTTGAAATCCAAAATAGGTTGTCTTATGAACCACTATTAGACAACACTTATAAAATTATACTAAGGTTATTGACCCCCCTCCCCTTGGACAGAGAACCTCTTATTGTTTTTATGCATCAAAGCTTGAATGTTGGAATATGCTTTAGTAAAAATTTAAAAAGAGAGAGGAGAAAAACCAGTAGGTAAGCATTTGTTCTTATGAACATAATGATGAAACTAGCAAGTGTAGAATCTGTTCTTCGATAGTTTTGTATTTTGATGTGCCATTGTTACATGATCTCATCATGTTTATCTCATCGTGTTTGTCCGCTGTTTTAGTCAAGCTCATTTTTTATCCATTTGCAAGTATACAGAATTTGCAATGCATTTTTTATCATATGAAATTTACCTATATATATGTTTCTTGAATATCTCCTGTTTGAAAATCTATTTTTGTGCATTGTTGTGCCTACATATAGGCATTTTTTTTGTGCAGGTATAAATTATTATCCCCTTTCTCCCGAAATGTTGATTAACTTCCGTTTCGGTTGAGAATGGGCCACTCTCATGTTAAGAAAAAGAGCAAAGGTCATGCCGAATTTTTCTGTGAATTCGTGCATGACCTTTGCTATTTTTCTTAACATGAGAGTATTTGCATTTATTAATTGTGCTAATTAATTAAGTAGTTGCATTTCTTAATATTGTACTAGTACAAACATGTCGACCGGAGCCGACGCCGGTCCTTCTTCTCAGCCGGGAGAAAAAAGGAAGCAATTTTGGGAATACTCCCAGGAGGAGGTCGAGGAGCAGAGAGAAGAGGAAGTACCTCCGGGCGAGGAGGAGTATGAGGAGGAGATAGAGTCGGAGTCCGACTCATCGGATGATGACCTAGAGGAGGAGTCCGGTACGACAGACGGCGAGAGGAACATCGGCGAGGATGATGGGACCGGTGGCTCCAACACAGATGGTACCCAGTCGAAGAAGAGGAATCGGAAACCGACCAAGGTCGGCGTCATCAGGCAAGAGTTTACTGTTGTGACCGCCGTCGGGATTCCTAAAGAGCCCGAACGTTTTTCGGAAGGGTACGGCCGTCAAGTCCCGGCGATCCTCCGCAACACCGTGCCGATCACCACAATTAACCTCAGGAGTCGTGAGAATATTCATTATTGTCAGCTTCTTATCAACAAGCTGCACGGACGATACAAGTTTCCTGAGCCGTACGATAACACCAAACTCAGAGGGAACAAAGTAAACACATGGGCCCTCAGGAAGATGAGCAAGGCCTTGTCCAGTTGGAAAACCCGGGTGAAGAGGGCAATTTTTTAAAAGAACAAAACCTGGGAGGAGCTCAAGGAGAAAGAGCCGTTGATCGACGAAGCTACCTACAACCTTTTCAAGGCTAGGTGTGAGTCCGAGCAAGCCAAGGCCGCGAGTGCAAAGGGCAAGGCCATGCGGTCGCAGGTCATAGGTAACCACCGTCTCGGAGCCAGTGGTTACAAAAGTTCCAAGTCTAAATGGGACAAGGAGGATGCCGAGTACGCCGCTGCGGGCATACCTAACCCCTTCCAGCAATACAAAGATGATCCGCAGACCGAATTCTTTGTGAGGGCCCGGAGCTATAAGGACAAAGCAACCTCGAAAATAATTATCGATCCTAAGATTCAGGAGTTTACGACTGCCGTGGTAAGTAGTTTACCACGCGACCTTGTCGATTGAATTCTCGAGTGAAGTTCACAATTTCTTAATGTTTCACATTCTTTTTGCAGCAAGCGGAAATGAAAATTGCCTCATCGCAGGAGTCTTCGGTTAAGCCGGCTGGCCCGTGGGACAACGCCTTTAACAGGGCGTTGAACAAGGTCAAGAAGGTTGACGACGTGACGGCGAAGCCATCGTCAGCCAGCCATGTGGTCGGCTTTGGTGCGGACCTAAATTGGTCCGAATATTATGAAAAATCGGCAGAGCAGTCCGGTTCGAGGGGGCGCAAGGCGAGAAGGACCGCAGAAGATGCCGCTTATTTTCGTGGACTGGAGGAGAAGGTGAACATGCTTCCGCAGCTTTTCCAGGACGAAGTGGCGAAGACGATGAACGCTCTCCTTCCAGATATGATGCAGTCGCTCGCGAATTGGCAAGCGAGTGGTGGACAAGGGCCCATACCAGTCCCCAGCATGGTCGGCAGCTACTCGGGCCCCGCGGCGCCTGCAGTCCCGACTCCGGCCGTAGTGGTGGCTCCCTCACCGACTCCCGGCGTATTGGTGACTCCGGCCGCCAACACCGCGGCGGCCACGCCGGACGTGGTGGTAACTCCTCCGGCCACGATCGAGCAACCGGGGCATAACAATAATGCACCCGGCGGCAGCGCAAATAGGGCGACCGACGCCACGGGAGGCAGCGCGCCCTCCGTCTCTTGCATGCCCGCCGTCATCGGCGGGGTCTCTGACGGCGGGGTCTCTTCACTAGCCGACCTCGACGCCCTCAAGGTAACTATAAGCGTCTGCAACTCAAACGAGGACTTCATCTTGTTGCCTTTTTTAGTGGAATCTATCTGATGCCGTACATGCATATATATATCTCTTTCGCAGGAGGACACTCCATGCATTCTATTACAAGTCATGGACGGCGAGTTGAAGGATGTTGCCAAAGGTAAAATCATTCAACCACAAAATCGAATCATGCACAATATGCCGATGGCACCGGAGATGCATAGGGTTCAAATCTCTCTCGTGATTTCAGGCTACGAGAGAGTTGAACCTCCCATTCAACCCCCCGGATACGATGAGGACGAGCCGGCAGTCCTCAGTGACTGTTTCAACCAAATATGCCTATGGCCGAAGAGCCAAATGCGTTTAATGATTGGGGGAAAGGGGCACCACACCTAGGACAACACCGCTAGTCATCGTGTCGGCGCCACATGATCCCATCGGCGCACAACAAGAAGACGATGATCTTGATGATGATATCAGCGTCGACCAGTTCATCAATACTTTGTATGATGTTGATGACTTATTCATGCCTCCTGCTGAAGGAGCCTATCAGCATGACGAGGAAGCTCGCGGTCCAGCTGATCCTGTGGCGAAGCCTGCTTGCTCCACGCGTCTCTTCGCTGCTTCTCAGGACATGTCTCCAGCAGCTTGCGCCTTCACCGAGCCTCAAGCAGATACCACAAGATCTATTCTCAGCCTGTCCACACTCCATAAGGCGGCCACTGAGCAGATAAAGGCCGGTGACTGCTCAAAATCAGAAAAGAAGAAGGAAAAGAAAGAAGAGCATCACTTCTATTAGCCAACGTTCGATGCCGATCCGGGCTCAGGACGGGCCACCAAGACCCAAGGATCTCTCGTTTGAAATCCATGTGGCTGGTAGGGCGATGCTACCTAAGGACATGCGGGACCTTGCAACTTCGGATATGCAGAGTGTGCATCATAGTATTATGGCATTAGAGAAGATTCTTCTTCGAGAAGAGAATCCCTCGTACACGGTTTTCATGGCCAAGGTGCCACTCAACATGGGCTTCATCAACACTGCGATTTTCGGAGATCTTCAATTTGTACCATCTCAAGCGGCTGGACCATAGCCTTATCCGTCTGTTCTCGCTCAGCCTTTCTATGAGTATCAGGAGAGATAAGACCCCGAGCGTCGCGATATTGGACCACTTCTACATGCGTGAAAGCATCTTGATGGACGATGGGGATGCGGCTCTCGCGGCGGGGTACATCACAGACTTCATTCTACAGAACGCCGACAAGGATTCATTTCTTATGACATACTCTCCCAAGTAAGTCATTCGCTCGCCTCCGTAGCATATATGCTTTCTTAGCATTCAATTGTCCTCTTCCAACATTCCTTTTTGATTATTTTAATTATGCAGTGAGGATCAAGCCTGCGTGCTCATCTGCTTTTCACCGCAACACTCGCATGCTGTGTATTTAGACTCGGGGAGTGTGAAGAAGAAAGATTACAAGTATATCATGAGAGTTTTGGATGATGCTCTCGTCGGCTACATAAAAGCCGGAGGCAAGATCATGAAGCACAAGTTCAGGGAAAATCAGCCTGGCGTGAACGTGTTCAACCACGTAACGCAGTTCCCGTGCGTCAAGCAGCCGGCTGGAAGTGTGAGGGATGCGTACTACGGCCTTCATCACATGAGGGCGATTGTACAGGAACAACGCAACCTTACGCTGCCAAGTCATCTCAGAGCGTGGGCCGAAAGGAAGGCAGAAATCGCCGATGCAAATCTGAGGGAGTTCTTTCACATCCAAGCGCAGATGGAGACTATCATCCGTCATGAAGTACAAATGAAGGGGGCGATCTTCCACTCCAACATTGCACCATCCAATGGGGAGATTGAAGTCCGCCTAAAGGCCCTGCGTGACACAAGGCCTTTCATGACGAAAGAAGGATGCCGCCCGTTGTATTTTGGATGTACTCTTTGTGTATTTTGGATGTAATTTGAATGTACTCTTTGTGTAGTAGATGGTAGTGTCAAATACTCTTGGTGCTCCTTGTGTATAAAGGTCACTCCATATGCATTTTTATGCATATGTGCATGCTTCTCACCATTGATCGACTTGCTTTAAGTTGTTGATAAGAATAGATGCTAGATTGCTTTGTTCTCCTTTGGTATGATTCATATGGATGTGACCTCTAATGCTTTGTTTTGTGCAGGTTGACGAGCAAACAAGATATGATGATGAAAGTAGCTTTCGGTTTTCAATAATTGTTGGACTCATTGTAATTTTGTGATGGATGTAATCTTCTGAATCTTGTTGGCCTCTAAACCTTTGTAATAAAAATTATAATGCAATTCTTTTGTATCAACAATTGTTGGCCTCATTGTTATATTGATTTTGCATTTCTGTAATATAATAAAAATATCTGTAATGATTTTATTCTTTTCTGTAACTCTTTTTTTTTTCTGTAATTATTTAGTGGCGCATATTTTCAGGATTTAGTGGCGCACTGTGAATGCGCCACCCCTAAGGCCCTTAGACGTGGCGCATACCAGAATGCGCCACCCCTAAGAGCTTAGAGGTGGCGCATTCTGAGATGCGCCACTCTTAAGGGCCTTAGGGGTGGCGCATCCAGAATGTGCCACCTCTAAGCCCTTATTAGTGGCTTGTAGTTAGTGGCGCATCCCTAATGCGCCACTAAACTCAAAAATAGTGCGCCACCATAAGGATATTCCCTAGTAGTGGTGGTTACGATGGTGCAAAGTATAACATGAGATGATTAAAACATAGCATGGATATAACATGGCAAAGCATGGCATGGTAATGATAACATCAATCATAGCATATCATCAATTATAGCATGGCAACAATAACATTAAACATAGCAACGGTAACATGATCACGGTCACCGATATAAGCATATCATCGTAAAACAATTTTTAAAGACACGTCAAAGATTTGGAAAGGTGCAAAGGGTATTGTGGCTTGGCTTTCACCAAAGGAGTGTGGAACACTCCCGGATCTTCAACACAAGCAGAACCCTGTAAAATATTTCATAAAAATCAACGGGCAAAAGGTCAAACGCCATCTTTTGCTTGACTATCAAATAACAACATAAAAAACATGGCATGTGACCTATGCCAAACTGAAGAGGAGTTCGATACGAAGACAACGCAAAAAGAATCACCGCGTTTGTACTTACGGTTGCAGAGATATTCGCGAAATGGTGTGGGGGCTATTTTGGGGGTGGAATATGCTTTCTAGCAGAGAAAGCGTGTTTTTGGCTGAAGCAGAGCGAAAATGCGCCTTTGGTGTGGTGAGGCGTACTTCAGGATGAAAAGGAGGAAATACGCTTTCGGGTTGCGAAGACGTATTACCAGCGGGGGCGTCTCCACTTGAATCGCGCCGGGCCCAGCGGTCAGCCACACCACACCGCTTACAAGTGGGGCCCGCGGTCAGTCTCCTCTCTCTCCTCCCCTGCCTCCTTCTTCTTCCCGTGGACACGAGCAGAGGCCGCCAGCCGTGCTTGGCGCCGGTGAGGGAGGGGTGCGGTGGCCGGGGCGAGTCCGCCGGCTAAGGGAGGGTACGGGCGCGGCTAGCCCAGGCGTGCTCGCCGGTGGCCGTGGTAACTCGCGGGCCTGGTGGCGCTGCTCCACGGGCCGGGAGCACGGCGGCCACGGGGCCAACGGGCGCAGCGAGGCCACTGGGAGCCACGGCGGGGCTCTGGAAGTGGAGGAGGCTCAGGTGGCGGCTAGGGAGGAGGGGAAGAGGGCTCCAGCGGGGCTGATTTTGGAGGAGCCGGCGGCGGCCATGGAGGACAATGGAGAGCAGCGGCTGCTCCGAAGACGAAATTGGAAGGGGAGAAATTCCTAGGAGAGTGCTACGAGGCTGCTGGATTCCATGGGGGCTCAGGAGCAAGCCCTTTATTGCCACGGTCACGATGCTGTGGCCGGAAGACGCCGGGCGGACGCGACCGAGGCGTGCGGGAGTGGATAGAGGCGGTGAGGGCGATGGGACTGAGCGGCGTGCTGCATGGGGATGTGGAAAAGGCATGCGGGGCGGGTGGACACGGAGAAGACGCCGCGGACGCTCTGTAGCACGACATGGACATGACCAGCACGCGGAGAGCGCGGCCAGAGCACGCCAAGTGCGTCCAAGCGCGTGGCATCCAAACAGGGGGTGTGATTCTTCGTGAACAATGATGTCAAGCATGTAGTCCTTCGCACGCGTAGCACAGTGGTACAGCTGGATTGGCAATAGATGCACTGTGGTGATCTCTATCTCATCCTGAAGTTGGATGCAGCAAACTTGGACAGGAAGTAGTGCTCACATGGTGGGGTTTTGGGTAGTACCAAGTTGTCACATGGATTTGGGGTACAAAGGACTATAGTTCTGTGAAATTTGGGCTCAAACAAATCAATGTGCATGGTACCTCCTTTGCAAATGGAATAATGCTGTAGAAGGTGCTTGTGCTGGGTTGTGGCTTGTACATTGCTCCCCTAGGCATGATATCTTGCATATCTCAATCATACACTAGGATGAGTATGTACACCAAGTTTCATCTTATTTCGGTCAATGTTTTTGGTACTTCCTTTGTAAAGCACCAAATAGGTCAGAATGCATTGGTGAGGCTAGCATCTCACTGGATTTTTTGATTTGGCTGAAAGTTTGTGTAGTTGGTTATTTGGCATGGTGCACATGTGTATAATATTTCATAGCCATTGGACACACATAGCAAGCACTTGCTTCACAATGGGGCCCACTGACCAGAAACTTAAACATGATGGTGCACACACATGGGTGATTGGATTTGGCTCATATTTGGCTTGGTGGAATTATTTTGTGGTAGTATCATGCTCAAAAAGTTTTAGGGCAAATAGGATCCCCTATCATGCACTTGCTTCACAATGCCTTTTTGCTGCACCCAAACTTTGGGAATTTATTGTGGGAGTTTGGCTAAGAAAATGGTGGTGGGATTTGGTGGAGACCAATGATATGATCATATGAGATTGCACAAAAAGTTTCACCAGCAATGGATCAAGGAAAATGGCACTCCCTTCACAAAGCTCCAATCTGCCCCCATAGACAAATGAATTTTTCTAGGGAAAAATCCACTTGGGCTATGAAATGTTTTTGGAGAATTTGGCAAGATATGATGTCAATGACATGTGGGAATTATTTGGGGATTTATGGAGCAATATAAATAGGGGTTGCTTCACAAACCTCAAATAATAGGAATATCCCTTTTATTGGAAAAATGAATATATGCCTTCAATAAAATGGTGGCTTGGATGAGGTGGATCCATGGAATAGAATTGGAAAGGCTTGAGATCAAGGGTCACTTGAGCATGTAAAGAAAATATGCTCAAGTTTCAAGTCCAACGAGGTGATTAAAATCAAATCCAATCGCAAATGCAGAAATAAATCAGAAATTTTTTCGAAAAAAGAAAGTTCCAAAATCCAGGGTGTCACAAAAGTAGGCCAGAAAGATGGTAGTGGAAGCACAAAGTGTGAGAACTGAATCTACAATGTCAGACTCCGACAACATTGATGCGAGAAGTTCTTGGAGTGGATCAGATAGGGTTGAAGCTGAACCTTTTTCAGATGCTATGATATTCAGATATTGTCTAAAAGGAACGTATGAGCGACGAACATTTCTTAAAGTTGTAGCTTCTTCCATCAATGTGGATGATTTGATAACACTTGTAAATAAGGTCTCTTTGTGTAGTGGATGCTCCCATCACAGGTAGTCATTTTTTTACGTTTAATACAAGGTTCATGTCCCTCCTTATCACTAACACCCATCGCATTTTTCTTCTAAAGAAACCAAATATTAATTTCAAAGCAATTTCTTGAAGAGGGTGCTGAAACTTGGAGCGCAATCTCAAAGAACAAGGAGCGTACTCTGTGGTCATCTGTAGTTGCTGAAATCATGTCAAAATTTATGGACATTGCACATTCTACAAACAGAGTTTTATCAGAACAGGTAGATCCATTTATTCCTGTATGAGGTCTCATTATCTTTACCCCTCATTATCTTTACTACTCATATTGTTCAATTTCCTTGTTGTTGTGTGGTTTAATTCGAATCAATGTAATGTTACAATATGGACCTACTGTACCCGATGGTGCAGATCTTTCTCCTTTTCATCTGATTAATGCACTAATTTCTAGATCTTCAAAGTGAATGTGTTATTTTCTGGTTAATGAACGGCAACCTAATTGCAATGGGCTTGCATTTATTATTAAATTTCTATATATGCAGAATCTGCTCTACTACCTGACAGTCCTGCATTTAAAAAGCTTAGGAATTTTGCATGACCACCAAGTCATTCCTTGCCACCTCCACGTCTCAAGCACGACACTGGAATTTTCAGTTTGATGTTTCTTACCACTGATTTTTCAGTGGCTTTTGTGTTTTGTAATTTTCAATTTTGTTCATTGATCTATCATCTATTTTTTGAATTATGAGAGAATGCTAAGCACATGGAAAGTCATACCGGAAATTGTGGGGATATGGTTTATTAGGCTAGGAAATCACACTATGCATTTATTTTCTTAACAAACTCACTACTAGTATGCAGGCCTGAACTCTGAAGCATGCAGTTTCCAACATGATGCCATTGGGCCAGCCCGATTTGCCGATGTAATGTGTTTTCTGTAAGGCACATATTTATGTTGTACATCTTTCTAAATTAGCACTAAAAAGGTGAATTCATGTCTTTTTTTGTTCGTTACTTGCTTTTGCTACATGCATGGTCTGCTTTTTTATGTCTGTTGGAAATAGTGTTCATAGATTATTTAGGTTGTTGTCTTGGTTAGTGATATACTGAAGTGCTTCTATTTCTATTCCCAAATATATGAAAGAATCTGGAGAAACTATATTGTCCAAAAATTTGGGAACCAAAATAACCATGAAAGGCTGGTATATACAAGAATACTTTCACTAAGGTGGCGAAAGGTGACTGACTAACATCACTAAAGGATTAAATGGACTTAAGGTGCAGAAAGCTGACTGACTAACATTACCTGCTATTTTCAAGGCACCAGGCTCCAGAGGCGCTGCTGCTGCAAGCTTCAGCTTACACACCTTCTATAGGTGATGATTATGTCCTTGTATTGTGTTTCTAAGCATATAAAGGATTCTGTATTAACATTAAGTTTACGCTTACTCCAAAGACCCAATGTATCTGAATCTGAAATCAGTTGATTATCATTTTGTCTTTACATCTTCCGTTATGGGCCTTTACTCCCGAATGATATTGTTATTAATAAATAAATGTGCTCTTTCACAGACATGTGGGCCGTTGGTGCGATTCTGGTGAAACAAATGTATTGATCTCTAATTTTCATAGCATAAATCTATACCATATTATTTCTGTTTCTTTTTATATTATGGTGGTCTGCATTGCTTCAACCCTTCTAATATCTTATTTTGTATTATCACGGTGAGACAGATCATCTATACAAGATATGCACTGTACTTGGGACCCCAGATCACTCTCTCTGGCCAGATGGAATGAACCTGTCTCGTTCAAGTAGCTTCTAGTTTTTTTAGGTGAAATGAGTTTTGTGTACATTCAATTGATTATATATGCTTTTGTGTTGCTAATATTTTCACCTGCTCCAAAGATTCCGCCAAGAAAACTGTGGGAGTTTATTCCCAGTTCGTGCATAGGCAATATAGCCGATAAGATAAATAATGAAAACAACCAAGAGATTGACAACTAAGCTTGAATCCAAATTCACGGCAAATTCATGCGTCTATAGATGACTTTGGCTGTAGGGATAAGTTTAACCCACAAAATAGAATATAAATAGCTAGGAGCCTGGATAGGTCATTACTAGAGATTCACTTCCTCATCTTGAAGTATCACCAGATGCTAAAATAGAGAGGAATTTATAAAGAAAGATATTAGTTATACGGTATATAGTTAAAACAAATCGATTCATACCGGGAATGACATACATGTAGCTAATGCCTACCGCTGACAATATTATGGAAAAAATGCACGCATGCCCTGATTTATGAAGCAGTTGATCCATGACTTTTTAAGCGTAAATTGACCCGTAACTAAGATATAAAAAAATTGATATGTTTCTGTGGCAGTAGCACATTCTTAGAAATATTTTAGTTTCGCTCAGTGTGGCGCATACTTTTGTTAGTGAGAATAAGTTTTAGTTACAATATACTTAGCATTAAATGTTTCATCTCGTTAAGTTGGCTGCTTCTTATTTGCATGCCCTCATACGAAGATGAGATGCTTGTACATTGTGTTTGTCCTCTCATGTTCGATGAAATTTTTATATGTTGATTGGTTGTGTGTCTCACGCTTTCCTTCCTGCTGCAGTAGGCTGAGCGGCGGGCACTCTCGCTCAAAAGGGGCATATGCGTCGTTTTCGTATGCAACTTTCAGTGTCCGTCTCCTGCTCTCCTCTCTAATCATGACTTTTGTGGCCTCATTTTCAGATTATGGGTACCTATTAATGAACCTTTATATTTTTGTTTTAGTCTTTGCCATAAAAGTACTTCTCTAGAAATTTTAACAAATCCGTTCTAGCATAATGTTTGTGAACCACATGATGTGAATTGTGCATCTCTGAAAATATGTTAGGATCTTGCTCTAGGAAGATTTGCTAATGTGATATTGCTTTGTAAATAAATGACTTGATAAATTGCTTATTTGTAACTTGTCTAGCTATAAGTTTTCTATACATACATTTCTTTATGTAGAAAATTAGAACCGTTTGTTCCTAGCAGTGATGAATAGAAGAAGGAAGTTCTACTTTTAGGTCCTATAAAATGATAAATATATTAGATTATAGTTTGACTATATTTCTCACATTTTCTCATCGCAAACAAATAGAAGCATTGATCACATAAAGAAGCATTCATACAAAAAAATATCATTTTCGGTGGTGTCAGAAATAGTGATGCAAATTCAAATGTCGATGATAAAGACACTTTTCTTTCCCTTTCATTTTTGCTACAGTTTTAGGGAGAAACAAATAGTGTTCTCTTTCTTCCCTCACTGAGAGGTCGAGCCATTTAAATTGCATACTTGCAAAAGCAAATACCATCTGTTAGGGATAATTCGACTATAGCTATAGTTCTTCTGAAGTTGTTCTTTTTGTTTGGAAAGAAGTACACATGTCATATGTTCTAAGACGGAAGTGGCTCAGGTACTCATCCCACCTCCTCAGCGTTGTTGTGGAGGGCGCAGACCCTGCAGCTGTACTAGAGAGGTCACCGGAAGTATTGTGGTTTAATATTAGAAACCATTCCAAATGCCATGAGCCATCTATCTCAATTACAAGTGTTTCTAAATCTTATGATTATTTGGTAATACTGTAAAACACACACATTGTACTTGGTAATACTGGCATAACTTATGTATGTGCTAATTATGTCTCTCCCTTAAGTCTCTATTGGCCAATATTTTAGGGCATGCTTGTAAATTGGCAATTTTATAGAAATTTTGTAAATATTTCACGAATAAAAGGTTGAATCATGTGCCTCCAAACTCTCAGCAAACGCAGAAATTGAAACTGGCATGTTTTTATCTTCTTTCACTTTGGTATGAAGCAATGAGATCTAAACATTTGGTGTACTGTGTAGCAGAATGCCCAAGGTGCATATAGTTCTACAAAAAAGGTGAAGGAAGAAGTGAAGTGCGCCAAGGCCATTATGTAGGTATAAAACCTATCATTTATCTATGTTGAGAATATGATGTAAATTTCCAAACTACTTTCATTGTAAAGGGTACGTGACATGCACCCAGCTAACTATTTATCTTATACCCTGCCAAAATAAACCCCAATCAGCATGTAGACCATTGTTGAGTCCTTCACATCTTTACTAATATTTTTCCTATGGGTGTGCATCTGCAGATGCTGATATAGAAGTAAGGCCATCTTATAGTCAAAAGACAAAGGAACATAGATAGTAGATGATGGTGTGTCATGAAGGCCATTGAAGAACAGAATCCTAGCAGTTAACCAAACTATGTTATTGATTGATCAACCAGCGGAAGATGCACAAATAACTTGTTTCATTTTATGTGGTCGATCAATAGAGCGTAGATCCAAATTATACTATTGTTGTATGCTCTAGAAATTTTGTACCTGTCATTCCCTTTTCAAGGAATCACATGAGCATTGGAATTTTATAATTAATTCTTCCTTCAAAGGTTGAAACCAAAAGTAGTCTTCCACCATATTTTTCACCATTTCATGGTATTTTGTAAACTGCAACTATATAAGATAAGAAAGCTTCTCAAATTTTTTTTCCTAAGCTTCACTTGTGCAGCTTAGTATTGGCAAGGTTCGGGTGAGTGTTTGCTGATATGGCGAGCAGATTCGAAGATGGATAAATAGCAATAAATTATATTGGTTGTAGTTGTTCTTACAATCTCTTGGTGTTTCAGTCCAATGTATGTGCTGGAACTGGTGGATAGGATTGAAAAGCTGGTGTAGCATGCTCCAACATGTCTTTTGACACTCATGTACGGTCATACTTATATAATACCATATTTATCTATTCATGCATTTTCCACCTTTTATTAGGGAGTTTGTAGAGTATCTAACCATAACCAATTACAAAACAATGATGATGCCGTGGATCATCGAAAGTGGGTTGACTGGATGAAATGTGAGAGGATCATTTATTTATGAGATGTAAGAAAAATCCTTAAATATACCTCATGAATTAGGATTCGAAAATAAAGGGACCCGGTGGATATTCAGTCCTTGGCAAGTAATGATGGATGCTATGTTTTTACATTTTATTCCAAGCACCTTGTGTTGTGTAGTACTTGATATTTATCTACAGGAGTATAAGGCTTGAATATGATTTTATCAAGTTATTAGCATTATTGGAGCATCCTTCAAAAATAGAATATATGTTGTTGAAGTAGATTGTACCTTCTTGTTTATTAAAGGAAATCATCCAATCAGATTGTACCTCTTGGTTTAAATGAGTCTTTTGTGCTAGGTGGCGCGACATGTCTCATAGAAGAATTATCTACCCTTTCACATCTTCAAGAGTATAACTAGCACTATAATTGGTTTCTAAAAATTCAAGTTTTTTCTACGATAACATGGTTTGAAATGGGACTCTGCGCCATTTGGCGCAACGGGTCATCTAGTATTTGTAAAGTAGAATAGGACTCCACCTTGTGTCAGAGTCGGACTCACGGAACCCCGGGACTCGGCGCCTTTATAAGCCAAGGTCCATGGGATCCAGAGGTAGAACAATCTCAATCCAATATAGGACTAGACACATTCGGTGTAACCTAGATCTCTTCGAGAACCAAGGTTGCGATCCGTCTCACTTGTAATCGATTCACCGACTCTTCTAATTGGAGAGTCGGAACCCATAATAATAAGAAGCAGGAGTAGGCTTTTACCTCGAGACAACGAGGGGCTGAAACCTGGGTAAATCATCGAGACTCTAGTACATGTCGACTCTCTCCTCGTATCCACCTCGCAGCAAAGGTCCCATGTCAAGTTCGACTCTTCGAACATCTGCCGTTACTTTCCCACGACAGGCGTCACACTAATCATCCACCTTGAGATATCTATCCAGAACATCTCGCTGGTACTGAGTTACAAGCCCCACCCAAAGTGTAGACTCAAAGCAACAGACAACTGCATTAAAAAACTATGCGTAAGGTAAACAATCCTTGCAACCGCAGTTACACGCACTGTTGTTTTCTCCTTGGTGGCAACACCACATCCCCTTGTCTCATGTTTCTGTCACTCAAGCTAGACATCGGGGGCATGAACCCACAATCATGCATAACGCTCCCTCTTGGAGTTACAATTTACTACTTGTACAAAGCAATAAAAAGCAACGGAGAACATGCAAGAATTACTCAAGAACAAATACATAAAAGGAGAACCAAATTTATAATTCATCACAATCTGAACATAATTTCATAATCCATCGGATCCCAGCAAACAGAACATAGCAATACAAAAACTATTACATAGATGCCTTGATCATGTAGGGAATAAGAATTGAAGCACAAGATAAGAGAGAAGACATCACATGGCTACTGTTCACGGACCCATGATCTAAGGGGGACTACTCATGGCACATCCGGGAAGCGCTCACGATGGTGGAGAAGCTCCCGGAGAACAATCCTCCCTCCGGCAGGGTGCTGGGATAGGGTCTTTTGGCGATCCCGATCTCGGGATCACGGCGGCAATGGAAGACTTGATCTCTGGGCTGGTGTACTCCAATCAGTGCAACCTCGTGTACTCCAATCAGTGTCGTGTTCCAGAAGACTTGATCTCTGGGCTGGTGCACGGGGCGTTCCGGTCCTCTGAGCCGGGGTGCCACAACGGTTGGTATCAGAGCAGGACTGGCTATAGGACCCGCTAGCCCGCGTGAACGTTAGAAGGACGTTAGATTAATGTTATAGCTAGAGTATAGCTTGCTTGTGTGATGCTATTGTCTGCTGCATTTGTTTGGTGCATATAGACGGTATGTTTTCGCTAACGATCTGATCTGACGAGTGTAGATGGCGGAATACCCGGTGGGATACACAGGATCCTCATTCGCGATCAACTTTGATTACCTCCTTGCAGACGTATGGTGAACTCTCTACCCCAGTGGAGAGCTTCCAAGGTACCAAGTTTCCCAGACGCCGATCGGAGGGCAGCTGCTTGAGTACCGTGCCAACGTCTACGTGGCAGCCACCATCCCCATCGGTGTGCGCTCCTACAACTTCCAGGGTGGACCCTCTTCTACCCCGGAGCGTGCCACTCAACTTTCCGCGATGGCGGGCCTGTTAGGCCTACGCCACCAGGAAAGTGCGATGCAACAGAATTGCGCCTTTCATTTCTATCCCACCTTAAGTGCGACTCCGCAGCAAGTAAGGTTTCCTCGCCCTTTTGCGGAAGCCGATGCGGAGGTGATCACCATGTCCCGCTACATGATCTCCCAGTACGCCCTCATCGTCGAGCTAGTCCGTGATGCAAGGGATGCAAGGAGAGCTCTTGATGCAGCCTTGTCGTTGTCGACTTCTACGCCCACTCCCGCGACCCCCGACAACCCGCCGTCAGATCAGAACGCCTGAGCTTCGCGTAGTTCGTGATGCATGAGTAGTAGTGTTGCATGTTGCTTGTTGCATGTGGATGTGTGTAGCAATAAGTTGAGATCCTACGTGTGATCTCAGTGCTTGTTCAGTGTCGCTATCCTTTCTTAGCTCTCGTTGTTGATTCTCTGTTCAGTTTCTTCGGCAGTTACTAACTCTATTTTGGCAGGTGTTAGATGACTTGGACGGACCCTTGCTTGTTGTTCTTCGATATTGGCACCACGTCTGGTTCTGAGCTGATGCATCGTCGGCCGTCCGGAGTGGATGCCTATTTTACATTTCTCTTTTCAACAACCGACCCATGTTCTGAGCTGCTTTTCGGCCGTCTCGGGTAGTTGTTGAGTTTCTTTTGGCAGTGGAGACCCTATGCTCTGAGCTGTTTTTCGGCCGTCTTAGGGGACCTCTGCATTCTTTTTATCAACATTGCCTCATGCTCTGAGCTGATTTCGGTCGGCCGTCGTGAGCAATGCTTGAACTATTCCAGTACAAGTCCCAGATCTGAGTTGTAAAGACCATTCTGCTGGCTACTGGGTTATTCACTGTTTTCTTTCCAAGGAGTCCGGATAGTCATCGACCACCGCTAAAGCTGATGAGGTAGCAAGCCTCTTCTCGTTTTCTTTTGCTCCGTGGTTTTCTTCGTTTGGTTCTTTGGTGTCACTTGCTCCACCCCAATGGAAGGTTGCTCATAACCCTGCATACCTCGAAGAACCAGTGCAATACCGCAGAGCAGCGTGAAGACACCAAGTCAAGGACCCACACCAGCTTGCAGCAGGAGTATTCAACCCCGTATGAGTTCTGCCTGAATGAACCAGGTCTGCATCATTCTGGTAAATGTTACAGCCATGAAGATTCCATCAGTAGAAGTCCATAGAGAAATGAACAAAATCAACCAGACAAGAATGACGCATACCCGGTCGCATCTCACACATTTTGCTCGAGTGTGAATCATACGGGAACCCTCAGGCCTGCATTTCTTCTGTAACCAGAACAGCCTGAAGATTCAGATATTTAAACGCCGCAATTATGCGGGAAATCAGCAAGTCAAACAGGACTTTTAACCAGTTGCGTTGGAAGAAAGTGGCTCACGAATGGATGCTACCCAAGCTATCCATTGAGTCTTGTCTACATCGACTACGACAGTCGCAAAGATTCATGCAAAGATAAGCAGAAACGGTGACCCACGAGCATATGCACCCAATGCAGGACAAGCACCAGCTACAATCTTGTCCGATGCAAATTATTTCGGTATATTCCGGAAGGTGGCCAAGACATATCATGAACCCCGGATGATCGGAAGGATGTTTCCCCCTCACCAGCCAGCAGTCAGAAGCCTGTCAGACACCGTGGTCAGATCTGTCTCCACGTCATTGAGGGAAATCTTCCAGTAGAAGGAACCCCAGTCTTCCGTGACAAGGTAGCAGGCACAGTCGACTTGTACATTGCCTCAGCCTTCCTCAGTAAGCTATCGGGATATCATCTCAGCCAAGATAGTCAGCCTTCCTCCACAAGCCACCGACAGAAGCTTACAGTGCAAGACAGTCGATCGTGCTCGGTACGCCACAAGGATGGACGCCAGCACAAGCCGCTCGGTCGTCTACAGTGAACTTCCGCAGAAACTTCCAGCAGAAGGGACCGGTATTTCCACAGTGCAAGAAGGAAAACTTCCAAGGAAAGACGCCTAGTCTTCTCCAGCAAGCTATCGAGGCAGCTTGCCGTGTATGACACCCTGCCTTCCTCGATACGCCACCGGAGTAAAACTTCCGGGGTACGGTACCCAACCTTCCCCAGCAACCTACCCCAAGCTTCGCGGACAAGATACCAGTCTTCCTCGAAGCGTCATCATACCTGCAACAGTATTGTCAGAAATCCAACCATGCAGTACAGTAAAGACTTCAACATCGTCAGGACCCGCATATGGTTATGGGTATTCAAAGAAAGTACGAAAGCTACCCCGGTGCAGATACCACCGTGCTCACAATCAAGGAAGAGTTATGCATATGAACATCGGTGAAGAACCGCAACTCTCGGGAAAAAAGTCAGCAGAAGAGGCGGATACACCTCTCAGCCTGGAAGAGAGACTGACAAAGTCGTGAAGAAACACCCCGAAGAAAGGAAGCAAGGAGCATTGAATCCTTCTCCCGTCATGAAGGTCAGCTCCTCACGACCAACAAGGCCCCGAAGAAGAATAATCTGGAGACCCTGTTCATTGCAACCAAGGTTATGAGGATGAAACAAGAGACAAAAGGTGATGGTAACCTTTCTATCTCAAAGATTGCGGCAGAACAATAAGCAGTTATGCAACAAGGAAAGAACCCTGACCAAAGAAAAGCTAGTACAAGAAAGGTGATTGTCGCAGAGGCAAGACCCAGGACAAACAGACATGGTAGGTGTCAAACCTTGCTGCAATCTGAGCAAGGGTGGCACCTCGCAAGTTGTCAGAGGTATGCAACTCTCGAGCCCGGTGGGTTAGGCAGAATGAATCGCATGGACCTCAAGTCAAGTTTGCCGCGATCAGTTAAAGTCAGGTGGACCACCGTGGATATCTACCACAAAGAAATCTCATTCACTATGGGCCAAGGACCGTGTACCGATCCAGTTAGCCTGAGCAGTTCCTCAAGTTCAGAATCGTCCGTCTTGCCGATATACCCCAGTTTGCTTCATTAAAGGTCACCGTCTCAGCTCGGCATTTTAAATACAAGAACCGGATTGAAGCATATCAGGACCGATCGCCACCCGGAAGGAGCAGTTAGTCAGGCAAATATCAGCATAAGCAAATGTCCAGTATTTGTGCCCCCCTCCGAATCCTTGAGCACGGTGGACAGTCCAAAAGAAATACGAGGAAACCCCACGTGCCGTCAATCAAGGTCCCGATAGTAAACATTCTGAGATACCAACTACCGATGAAGGACAAGCTCTTGTCGAAGAGGCCAATGCAAGTGATTCAAGACTGTACCACGAATAACGCCCGAGGTACCCTAGACACCGCATGGGTATCATCAGCATTCAGCTTATGCTAGGCATCCCGTTGCCATACCAGTCAGAAGATATGAGGATGGAAATTAGCAGGAAAGGATGTGAGGTATCAAGGAAGAACATTCTGTCAGAGCTATAGATTGGGTGAAGTAAACCCCCTCAACAGAGGTATATTGGATGCTACCATGGAATAGTATGCGGTAAAAAGGAAATCCGAGAAGCAGCAAGTTTCCGAAGGAAGGTAAGTTTGCGACGGTTTCCTGAGCAACCAAATCTCAAGGACGAGATTTTTCTAAGGGGGGTAGGTTTGTTACACCCTGGATTTTGGAACTTGTTCCAAAAACTTTTCTGATTTATTTCTGGATTTGCGATTGGATTTTCTTTTGATCACCTCGTTGGAGTTCAAACTTGAGCATATTTTAGTTCCATGCTCAAGTGACCCTTGATTTCAAACCTTTCCAATGCCGTTCCTTGGACCCATTCCATCCAAGCCACCATTTTATTCAAGCCATATATTCCTTTTCCAATAAAAGGGATATTCCTATAATTTGACGTTTGTGAAGCAACCCCTATTTATATTGCTCCATAAATCCCCAAATAATTCCCACATGTCATTGACATCACATCTTGCCAAATTATCCAAAAAACATTTCATAGCCCAAGTGGATTTTTCCTCTAGAAAAATTCATTTGTCTATGGGGGAAGAATGGAGCTTTGTGAAGGGAGTGCCATTTCTCTTGATCCATTGCTGGTGAAACTTTTTGTGCAATCTCATATGATCATTTCATTGATCTCCACCAAATTCCACCACAATTTTCCTAGCCAAACTACCACAATAAATTCCCAAAGTTTGGATGCAGCAAGGGGGCATTGTGAAGCAAGTGCATGATACGGGATCCCATTTTCCTTGAAACTTTTTGTGCGTTATCCTATCACCAAATAACTACACCAAGCCAAATTGGAGCCCAATCCCATTAACCATGTGAGTGCATTGTCATGTTTAAGAGTCTGGTCAGTGGGCCACATTGTGAAGCAAGTGCTATCTAGGTGTGTCCAATGGCTATAAAATTTTATACACATATGCACCATGCCAAATAACCCCAGTACACCAATTTTCAGCCAATTACACCAATCCTATGAGATGCTAGCTTCAACATTGCATTTCTAGTCCAATTGGACATTTACAAAGGAAGTGATAGCTAGCTTGACCCATATGAGATGAAACTTGATGTACATACTCATCCTAGTGTATGAATGAGCTATGCAAAATATCATGCCTAGGGGAGCTATGTACAAGCCATGCCACAGCACAAACACCTTCTGCAGCATTGTGCCATTTACAAAGGATGTACCATGTACATTGATCATATTGAGCTGAAACTTTGCAGACATGTAGTCCTTTGTACCGCAAAGCTAGAAGACAACTTTACCCTACCCCAAACCCCACAATGTGATCCCAGATTCTGCTCCAAGTTTGCTGCATCAAACTGTTGCTTGAGATAGAGATCAATCCAGAGCCCCTATGGCCCATCCAGCTGTACCCATGTGATCATCACCCGAAGGAGTCCACTGTACACACCTTTGGCCACGAAGAGTCTTATCCATATTTTGGAGGCCACGCCCTTGTCAGCCTCTAGCGTGCTCTGGCCGCGCACCGCGCGTGCCCGACGTGTCCATCTCGAGCCACAGTGCGCTCACATCCTCTTATTCTTGTCAAGCCGCGCCGCACGGCTTTTCTCAGGATGCGTGCTCCACGCCACCCCCTCTGGAATCTCCTCGACGCCGCTCGTGGCCGCCTGTTCACCCGCACGCCGTGGCTGCATCCCCTTGTCGCGTCCCGAGCTCGGAATCCGCGCTTCCCCTATTAAAGCCATGGCCCGCGACCTCCCAGAGCAACTCCAGCACCTCCCCTCCCTCCTAGCTTCCTCCGGACAGAAGAAATCGAGCCGAGGCGCTCGGATTTCTCCCCCTGGCCACCATTGCCGCCGCCGGCCCCCTCCTCAATTCGAATACACCGGAGCTCCCATGCTTCCCAGACCCGCGGCCGAAGCCTCCCCACACCCCTATGCCCCGAACCAGAGCCCCGCCGGATCCCTCACCCCTCTCCCGCCTCGCCCGTGGCCGGGCTCGCCACGGCCGCCGCGCCCTGCCGTGGGGGCTGTCCCTGCGGGCTGCCTCGCGTGCAGGCGCCACCGCCGGCGGCCGCGCCACGACGGGTCGCGCACGGAGCTCCCCTCCGCAGGCTCCCCGCACCTCCCTTCAACGGCGGCGAGGCCGGCTCTGCCGTGGCCTCCTCTGTCCAGGGCGAGGAAGAAGACAGAGACGAGGCAGGGGAGGAGAGAGAGTGAGACCCGTGCGGGCCCCAGATGTAAGTGGCCGCACGCCACTGACGGCCTGGCCTCGCGCGTCAGATTCAAGTGGAGACGTTTTCCCTGGAGTACGTTTTCATTTGATGAAAGCGTATTTTCCCCTTCTGTTTCCGGACGTACGCTTTCCCTGATCGAAAGCGTATTTTCCTCCTCTGCAGGCCAAAATACGTTTTCTCTGTTTGAAAGCGCATTCCCACCTAAAATCAGCCCCGACAACCGTTTCACAAATATCTCCGCAACCGTAACTCCGATCAAGGTGATTCTTTTTGCGGTGGTTTTCTTTCGAGCTCCTCTTCGCGTTGGCATAGGCTTTATTCCATGGTTCTTTGTGATATTTTGCTGGTCACGACAAAGTGGTTTGACCCCTCCTCTCGCCGTGCTTTCTTGTCCGGTTTTTGCAGTGCGTTGTTGTTCACCGAGACCAAGGGTGTTTCACACCTTGTTGGTGAAGGCTAGCCACAATAGCCTTTGCACCTTTGCAAAGCTTTGAAGTGCTTCTAAAAGTGCTTTTTATTGATATGCTCATATCGGTGATCATGATCATGTTTCTATGCTATGATTGATGTTGTCATTGCCATGCTATGCTATGTTTTGCCATGTTACCTTCATGCTATGCTTTGCTCATGCCATTGCCATGTCATACTCTGCATCATCGTAACCACAACAACACCATGTTAAGTGCTCATGTTATTCCTACACCTGCTCATGTTATGCCTAAGTTATGCTTAACTGCATTCATAATGTTGCCATGCTAATAACTTAATCTTTGTAACACGTATAAGTTCACAATCTAAAATGTGCTTGATTATACCCGAAACTTTCATGTTAATATGCTATGCATTGTTATGTTTTGATACTCATGTTGCACCTGATACTTGAGTTCGGTGGTAAGTTTGTGGTAAGTGGATGGTTGTGCGATGAGTGGATTGGTTGGGTGGTAACGAGGGACAACTAACCCGTTGAATGGTCATGCGATGACCCGTTTGGTCGTGCAACGACCCGTGGAAGTGATTGGTCATGAAGTGACCGGTGCTTGAGTTTGTAAGGACTCCGAGGTAAGCCACGTGATCATGCGACGATCATGTGGGGTCCATTGTGTGTGCATCAGTCTTAATGCTGTTAATATGCTTGATGATTATCTTCTTGCATGATATTGCTGCTCACCTGTCTAATTCATTAATATACTTTAACCTGTTGTCATGTTATTGTTTTGCCTTGTTACATGCACTACTGGAAAAAAGGGCATTAATGGCGCACCTCATTTGCATGTTAATGGCGCACATATGGTGCGCCATTACTTCCACGCCACTACTTGCACTTAGTAATGGCGCACATTTGGTGCGCCATTACTAACCCAAACAGTAATGGAGCACCATGAGTGCGCTATTACTAAGGCCCCAAGTGCGCCATTACTAAGAATTATAGGTTTTTTTTCTTTCTGTATTTGCATCACAGATATAAACATCTCACAAAAACAAAATACATCACACACAGATATAAACAACATCATCATGACATGACAACTATTGTAACAGCCACATTAGAATTCAACCAACACCATTATTAACAAGAGAAATTCACAAAGTATATATAGCATGAGAGTACACAAATTCTTAACCAACACATGTTATCAATTACATGCACTACTTCACTCCTCGTCAGAAGATATGACGATGAGCTTGTTCTCTCTTTCGGCCTGAGCTGCTTCCCATACAACCGGTAGGCGCGCCGGGTCTCGTGGAGGGTCATCGATTACGCCCGGTTACCTGCCTCCCAAATGGAATTGAACTCCGCCTCCTCTGCTCCGTCCTACTCTTCTATCTCCCTCCTATTTCGAGACAACTCTGAAGAAGTGGGCTGAATATCTGAGCTTGCCATCGAAAAGCCGGAGACATCTGAGGACTCCGTCGATTGAGAGGAGGCGTGAGCCCATGGAGCAGCCCGACAATGTGGGTGCGGGCGCGGGCGCGGGAGCGAGAGCAGGCACGGTCTCCGGCTCGGGGGTGGCGGCTCGGGGGTGCGGTGGTATACGGATGCCGGTGGTGATGCGGCAGGTTTGGCGAGAGCGAACCATTTCTGCAAGATAAGAAAATCACAGCATCAATTAAAGTAGAGGGCTTCACATTCAAAAGACTTTTAAAAACACCAACTTTAGTCACTGAAAACAAAGTGTTAACTCACAGGAATGAATTAGAAGGAAAAAAATAATTTGGCTAGATTCTTTTCTTTAGATAATAGGAAACACCATATTCTTCACATCACTTAGATTGCATATTTCTACCAAGTTGAGCACACACATGAATCAGCTTGTGGCAATATTTTACAAGCACAGAAAAAGAGAGATACTCTTTTTAGACCATTTAGCACTACATTAGATCAAATAAATACACATCTATAAAAATAGGTGAGCCGATACCTAGACAACTCATATGAAGAGTTTAACAGCATGCGGGGCGCAAATGTATGCTGCAAAACACTAGGCACTACACCAGTACAACCATATATATGCAGGTTACCAAATGTTACTCATAACACGTGACCAGGTTGCAAAATTTCAGCTACGCTTCGATGAAAAACCCCTGGTTCAGTTTACTCTTTAAGTGCATTCACTTTTTTATTAATTAAAAAAGTTGCAACCCTGCTTCAGTGTAGTATTAGCCTGAATTATTTCATCATAGTTGATTTCCAATGTTGAACAAAAATGTTCGGTTTCAGTATTATTGGGTACAAAAATCAGTGAGGGGAGTTAGCCAGAGTTCAAAGTTATGCCACCATGTTTGTTCCAAATACGTTGCTGATGGATCTACTTGTGTTGCAGTGTCCATATCATACCGAAGATTTGATAGGTGTTCATCAACATTTTGCAACTCATGGTAATATAGATTCAGATTGACTACCATATTTTTCAATGATTGAGCTTCAGTGCAGCACTGGACTACCATATTTTGCAATGAAAATCAACGGCGGTGAGCACGCGCACGAACGGAAAGGCAAAAGCCACAGCAGCAGGTGGACTACTCACCTAGGGTGGCTTTGAGACGAGCTCGAACACGCCGTAGGGGAAGAAGACGACGTAGCCGAGGAAGAAGACTCCCGCGACGAGCGTCGATAGCTCGGGGACGCGTCGATGGCGGGCGTCATCGTCTTTGATGGACGCGTCGATGGCGAGCGTCGATAGCTTGGGGATGCGTTGATTCGGGCGTAGGTGGTAGCAGACGGGGCGGCGACACTATCGGGAGGGGGGCGGGAGGGAGAGCGAGGCCACCGGAGAGGTGGGGAGGGGGTTGCCGGAGACTGGGAGGGGGGAGAGGGCGAGGGCGTGGATTTTTTTGAATTTAAGGACTGTGAAGCATGAGCTCCACAGTATTTTATTTCCAGAAATTCCAGACATGTTTTTAAATTCGCTCCCACAAGGAGTCGAACCCAGGACCTGGCGTGCTACTAGGTTTGCTGCAACGACTAGGCTACATGCCCGTTCGCGGCGAGGGCGTGGTTGCGGGAGAGGTGGATTGGATCCTGAGGGGGAGGGGGAGGGTGCGGGGTCGATAGGCTAGGGTTGCGGCGCGGGGGGGGGGGGGATGATGCTAGCTAGGGTTATGGCGTTGGGCCGGTATGTTGCCCAGGCCAGCCCAGAGACATACCAATAGCGCATCCACAAGAAGTGCGCCATTAGCATCCCTGGTTGCTAATGGCGCATTCCAGAGAGGTGCGCCATAGCTATGTAAGGGGAGGGGGCTGGTCCAGGAGCAATTTAGTAGTAGCGCACCAGATGAGGAGTGCGCCATTAGCAAAGTGGATACTAATGGCGCACTTGACAACTGTGCGCCATTGCTATATAGTAGTGGCGCACCTCATGGGCAGTGCGCCATTAGCTGTCATATTATCTATAGCCTATTTTCCAGTAGTGATGGTTGTTGTGAGCTTGCAAGTACATTCAATGTACTGACCTAGCGTGTTATGCCAGATTTGCAGGCCGTGCTTTGGATGCGTAGGACGACGTTCCCGGTGTTATCGAGCTAGGAGGTGTCCCATCCAGTGTCCCTGTGGATTTGGAGTTCTCCATCGCCGTTATTGTTCCGCTGTCGTCGATATTCCACTGCTAGAGTTATGTTGCTGCTTGGTGTAGAGCTGAGGCTAGCCTGAGGAGCAAGTTGTGTCTCCGCTAGCGTTGTAATAAACCTCGTGTACTCCTATCTTCGGTAATAGAAAGCTGTTCAGTTCTATACCAATCCGTGCCGTGTTCCAGAAGACTTGATCTCTGGGCTGGTGCACGAGGTGTTCTGGTCCTCTAAGCCGGGGTGCCACACCGTTGAAGATACCGTGTACGACCCTCGCCAGCAAGTAAAGCAAACCCCCATTGATCATGTCGATAAAATCCCACTTCCCTCTCAGTCTCACTTATGCATTGCTTAGGATGATTACCATGATAATGTTTCTACTGCATAGATGAACCTATTCCTGTGCATGACCTATCATTTGTCACAGTAGTAAGCAAACCACATTCCTATCATATGTAGGAGTTGAGATATATCATGTGGCCCCTGCAACTGTTACTGCTTATTGCATGCTTAGAATGTTACAATGTTGATACTGTTATGTGAGTCGGGATGGTAGTGATCATGTTGATGATGGTGGAAATGTGTTGGTGAATATACCCTAATACAAGGTGAATGATGAGAGGCTGTGTAGGAGTACACAGTGGGTTGTCTCGTTGAACAGCGCCCTAAGCCTGAGTTCTTGTGTGGTGATCAAAGACGAAGACTACTACCACATGTTGGGCACATGTACTCCCGCTCAACTTACTAACTCACCCCTCCTCAGTTCAATGAGTCGCAGTAGTTCGGAGTTCTGGTAGGTTTGTAGCCTGGCTGCAAAGTGAGAGAACGGCTCAACCGAGACCGGCTTATGCACCACACACACATCTTCTGGGACCACTTGGGTAAACCGTTCGGGTTAGGAATGTGGAAACCATCCCAGATAGGCGTCTTCATTGAACCTGAGTTGGCTAGGAGGTAAAAGTTGTGGAAATTATCCTCGCCGAAACCCGCTTGAAGGGTGACGAGATCCCGATGGTAACTGATAGTTTCATGTGTGTAGCAGTACACCCCTGCAGGGTTAATAAACTATTCGAATAGCCGCGTCCGCGGTAAGGGACTACTTGGAAAGCTGTGCCTGATTATTAGACAACTTGAACTGGATATTTATAAAACTTGCCAAGATAAGAGTGAGTGCTATGACGTGCTTTCTCGTGGGAAGTCGAGGAAGGCAACATATTGGTGTAATTGGTTGGAGACATGTAGTGGACTCGTGTACGCTTCTTACCTCAAGTCTGGTACTCGTAGTTCAGGAGTAGCCAAGTCAAAGATGGCACTTATGATTACGAACCCCACCTCCCTTTACCTTGATACATGTGCATGAGTAGTATAGCTCATATGTAAGTCTTGATGAGTACGATTTTGTAGTCACGTTTTCTTATTCTATGATTTAGATGAACCCACTGACCCCGAAGGTGGATTCTTCCTGGAGCTCGACGAGTGAAGCCTAGCTAGTGTAGTCCCAGTCAGACACTGGTCCCTCGTGGAACGGCTTGTTTATAAATAAGGCTTCTCTAAGCCATTTGTTAAACTTTTCTGTACTCAGAACTACTTTGCTTCCGCATTTTTGATGTAAAGTTGGATCATGGTCTCGTGATCTCTGTGTCCACTCTGTAAGAGTTATCAATAAAGTTGTAAACTTTGTAGATAATTGCAATGATACCTGCTGTTCATACTAGACATGTGTGCTGCGTTTATGATTATAACATGCATGTCTTAGTATGGGTTTTCGAGACCTTAGTTGTGATTTGGCTGGCGGTCTTTTATACACCAAGTGGCCCTTAGATGTGCGCAGCTTGGGTCATCACGATGCGATTTCTCGTGACTCCGTCACGTGCACACTTTGATGTATGATCGAGCCCGCCCTAGACCCCGACTAAGTGATCGGGATGGAGTAAGTCTATGTAAGTGTTATAATACAATTGAGAGTATGGTTGAGGCGACTTGTCTATGAATATGGGAGTTCACGACCCATATAATTTAGACTTGTGTGCGGACAATGAGGACCCATCTCAGTTGATCATCAGGCCTGGATGGGATGCCCCTCACGTTCGATGCTTTCCAAGAGCATTCTGTGCTTGGCCTTGTCTGCTTAGACAAGTGGGTACGGCTCTCGGCTCTCCATATGATTGTGTTGTAAGGGGATTTTCATATGCCCGGGTCCCGACACTAGTAGTGTCCCTCTCCCAAAGTACAGTAAACAACTATCCCGGGTAAACAAATTACAACTGGAAAATTGACAGAATTATAAATGCATCGCAATGCTAATTATGCTAATATAAAGAAAAAATGCTCAATCTTATGGGAACTACACAAATATAATTAGACCGTTTATTCATCAGCATCTACTCACTAATCAACCACTTTGAGATATCTATCCAGAACATCTCGCTGGTATTAAGTTGTGAACCCGAACCAAATTATAGGCTCAAACCAACGAACAACTGCCTTAACACTCTATGTGTAATGTAAGAAATTCTTATGACACGCAGTCACAAGCACCATTGTTTTACCTCTAATGGAAACATCACCTTCCCTAGTCTCATGTTTCTTTCACTAAAACTAGACATCGGGAGTCATGAATCCATCATCTAGCATAACGCTCCCTCTTGGAGGTGCAATCTACTACTTGGCCAATGTAAAAAACAGCAACGAAGAACATGCAAGACTACTCAAGAACTAAAATATAATGGTAAACAGAATATATTACTCATCACAAACTGAACGTAATCTCATAATCCATTGGATCCCAGAAAACTCAACATTGAAATACATGAATTCATACGTAGATGCCTTGATCATGTTAGGCAGCTCACAAGGGCTAGACATTGAAGCACAAGATTGGAGAGAAGACATCTACTACCTACTGATAGAGCTATGGTCCAAGGGGTCTACTCACGGAGCATCCCGAAGGCGATCATGGTGATGGAGGAGCCTCCGGAGTTCAATCCTCCCTCCGGCAGGGTGCGGGGACTGGAACTTCAGGCTATCACGAGATTGGAATCGCCGTGGCGGAATGATGGCTTCTCGCCCCTCGTTGATTACTGTAACAGCCCACTTGCAAAAATTATAAAACATCATCTAACTTTACTTTGTCTGTTGGCTTTGTAACTTCACATGGTGGTTGTCCATGACATTTCATGTGGTGATTTTAAATTGCATTGGGATTGGAGCCCATTTGGTGTGATTCAAATTGCTCCCAAGTTGATTCAAGTGCCATGTTCATGCAATTGTTCTGTTTGCATGTCAACTCCCCTAGATCCCAATCTTGGCCCATCCTTTTCTTTTGCAAGGCCAATAGTTATCAAATGGTCAAATCATTGTTTTCATCATCAAAAACAGTGGCTGTAGTTCAAAGTGGATTTTAATTTCAAAACAGCTCCAATTTTTAAATGTTGCAAAAATGTCCAAACCAATTTTATAAATTGGCTAATATTACCAGGATAATTTTACATATTTTTATGTATTTTTAGCCCTTGTAATTAATTCGGGAAAACCAAAAAGTATTTTTCTGTTTTATTAAATGGAAAAGGGCCCAGAGAGGGGGCTTTCCTTTTTTTTCTTTTCTATTTTCCTTCCGGGACTCAGCCTAACCCACCTGGGCCTATTTTCCTCTCGGCCCAGCCCGCAGCGAACCGGTACGCACCCCATCTTCTTCCTCCTTTCGAGCGTGGAGCTCCACCTTTTCCCCTCTCCTCTCTCACAGCCGATGCCACGGCGACGGCATGGAGCCTTCAGGCCAGTGGCAGCCGCCCCGTCCTTTTAAGCGCGTCCAGAGCATCCCCGGAAACCCTAGTTTCCATTCCCCCCTTCGATTTCTCCGTCGCCGCCCTCCTTCACCCGCTCCAGACTCCCCTGTTCCACTATGGAAGCCGGTGAGGAGCTCCAAATTCCTCGCCCCCTCACGCCCTCGTCGAGTATGCACATGCGCTCGCCTTTCTGCGAGTCTACCTAATCCTCCCTGTCACGCAGGTCGGAGCTAGGAGACTCGGGACGTCCCCGAGCCGACGACGTCCACCGCGGCCGCTTCTGCCTCGTCGACGCCCACCCTGTCTTCTTCCACTCTGGAGCGTTCGAGCTCGTCCCTAGCAACCCCTAGGTGACCAGGCTTCTCCTCCCTTCCTCCCTTCGGTGAACCCGCAGTATGTTTTCCGTGTGGCAGCAGGTTCCCGCCGTGGCTATCGCCGTTGTCGTGCCGCGCCCGGCTGCCGTGTCCATGGCGTGACCGGGCCGCGCACGCGCCTTCTTTGTTTACGATAGAGCAAGCGTTTGGCGCCGTGCCGCGTTGTTAGCAGCATGCCGTGGTCGGACGTTCTGTTTTTTCGTTCCCTCCAAGCCGAGCGCCGCCGTGAGTTCGCCGCCAAGAAAGGCGTGCCCTTTGCGGCCTAGTCGCTCGAGCTGTGTGGTTTTGAAACCCCGGTTGTCCCAGCTGCGAGTAGAAGCACTCGGCCGAGTCGCCGGAGTGCAGTAGCCGACGTTGTGGTTGCTGGAAAATCCCCGACGAGCGCCTGTTTCGGGTTTAGTTTCGTCAGGCAGGTGTTCGTTTCTTCAGTTAACCTGTGGTACATAAGTTACCTAGGCTGCGTCCGCGGAGATGACGCGACTCCCCTAGTATCTTGGCTGGTTTGAGTGTTGCGTCCTGACCGTGAGGTCTCGTGTTCGAATTCCCCTGGGCACGTTGAGTTTAGCCCCATTTTTTTGGGGTTGGCTGGCTGACAGACAGGCCCCACCTGCCAGTGGAGAGGCCACGGTGGGCTGCTGGTTTGGCCAAGTAGGCCTCGGCTGGGCCAGGTTGGCTGGTTTCGGCCCAGCGATCCAGAGGCCGAGCCCTCTTCTTCTTTTTTTCTTCTTCTGTTTGTTTTCTTTTTATTTTAGTTTTTTTCTGCAAACCCTTGTAGTATTTGAATCCCTTTTCAAATGCTGACATGTTGTACATGTTTACGAGGTAGGAAAATCCAAGGATTTTTGTGGCGGAATTATTTTTATGTTTTGAGCAACATAAAAATGATGATATATGAGGTTGCCCATATGTATGCCAGCTTCCTTTTTCTTTCCTTTTTTTTATTTTATCAAATCCTTTGCTCTTGCCTCATGGTGGCCATGCCATTTGAGAGGGGCAGAATTTCTTTGAGTCATGGCTAAGGGGTGCTGATCACTTGGTGTTATGAGAAATACAAATTGGGGTTGATCCGTGCAAATGCACCACCTTGCACATCATCCTTCCTAGGGTTCATGACTTGGGTATCCACTTTGTTGGTCCACCCAATTGACATGACCCAATTTTTTCCATGTTGTAACATGGTAATCGACTTGGTAATCCAAGTTCTTTCAATCCTGTTTCCCTTCCCGTGCAATGTCATGACCATATTCCTTTCATATGAGAGTGACTTTCTTTCCGTTTTCCTTCCTTGATACTTCTCCGGGTGTCACCTCCCGTCGACACTTTTTTGTCTCCGGAATCGATAGATTATTTTCACGACGTTAACTATTGTTACGTTGTTGTTATTGCTTCATGCCATGCCATGTTACCATGATATTTACACCAAAGTTAAGGCTAAGACCGAAGCCATTCAACGTAAATAAATTGCATATGAAGTTGTTGACGTGTCGTCACCACCTTCATTTAAATCTGACTAGATAAGGTCACATCATGTCTATTAAACCTGATCATACCATCTTTGCCCGTGCATTGCACCCATTGCTTAGTTGTGTGCCTTTTCCTTGCCGGTACTTTACGTTAGCACCTGAGACTGCCGAGGAGACTTACGTGGAGGTTTCCTTGCCGGTACTTTACGTTAGCACCTGAGACTGCCGAGGAGACTTACGTGTTTATTATTATGATGTTAATTTATATTTGACGAAGGATGGGAGACTGGGCTGGTCCCTCCAGGTGTTTTGTTCCATTCGAGTCACTTAGGTCCCGAGTTTCGGGTATTGCGTTTCTTGACGAGCGTGCCTAATCGTGTGTGGGGTTCTATGGGGCCCCCTTGTCTTACCTACCTAGCTTCATACAATTCTAGTGGTGGCCCGAGCTGATTTACTATTTGCAAACATGTGTGTGCTTGGTTGGTACCCCATGAGTTTTTGAAACAAATCGGGCCAGCGGGGACATGGTTCCTTCGTTGGTCCACCTGATCAGCTAGGACCCGGTCTCATGTGAGAATTACCGGCAATCCGACCTGCGTCATACGGTAGAGTTCGACCCGGGAGCGTGGCTTGTTCTTGGGTTGGGTGTCGACACCCCGAGGGCCACCCGGAATTGTGCGTTGTTAGTTAGAGGGACTCTGACGTTCCGGAGTTTCAGGCGTTTACCTAGCCAAGTGGAAACCGGGCGTACATGTGAAGCCTATGATGGGCAGTTGGTACACCCCTGCAGGGTTAAATCTTTTCGAAAAGCCGTGTCCGCGGTTATGGACGACTTGAGACCTACTCCTTGTTCATAGAATAACATCAATTTGAATCATAATAAAAACTTGCCTACCATGTGAGTGCCTTGGTTGCTTTTCTTCGTCTAGGGGGACCGAGAGAAGATCCAGGTTGTGTTATGTCTTACGTAAGTAGGTGGATAGCAGACTTATGACGCAATGTCTCGTGTATTCTTGGATCTTACCTCTATTCCAATAGAACGATAGCCACCATATATGCTAGTGCGACTGCAAACTTTACCTTTACCTTGTCTTACCGTAGGAAGTTAGTTATCCTGTAATGATATAATCTCACCCCTGTTTCCCTTTTGTGCTTTTACTGTTTTTCCTGATCGGCCGCTGCAGTGGACTACTACCTCGACCCGAGCACTGGACGATACTTCGTGGAGGTGCCCCCGGAGGACGAAGATGAGGATGACTTCGTTCAGTAGATCCTATAGTTGGGTTCCGACGATCCGTGGGTGGACTATTTATGTGCAGCCCTCTCTAGGGTCATTTGGATTTTGACCGTACTCGGTCGTGATTGTCTTCCGCTTATCACATGATCTACCGTTGGGTCTATGGACCTCTCAGATGATGTAATAAATTCCAGCGGTGATGTATGCCATGGACTCTATATATTTATGTATTAGTATGAAGTTTCTTGTCCTTATACCTGTTGTGGAGAATCCGGCAGCGATACGAGTGCGAGTCTCGTGAGTCGGTGTCCTTTTATGAGTTACTAACTTGAGCGGGACGCGAAAGCGACTTACTCGAGTTAGCACCGCATCGGGGGCCTTACAACTTGGTATCAGAGCAGGACTGACTGTAGGACCCCTTACTGGCCGAAGTTGAGTCTAGAAACTATTTTGTAGTTATTAAGGAAAAATCAGAGAGTAGGAACTCTTTCCTTTTCTTCTTACCCCACCCTCCCACCCCTTTTTCCGCGAGGAAGTGAAACGTTGTTTTCTCTCTGTAACTTATCCCCTTTCGAAACAAATCTAGGTTCTCGTTTACATGAGGCTCCGATTCCTCTATAATTTTTTTCTAGCGATGAGAAGGATTGGCGTACGTTGAGAACACTGAGCCGCCACTTGGGGTTGACAGCTCCACCTTTCTTACGGCGTACCTCAGGTGAAACACCTATATAGGGATGGTTGGCATCCTTCTGATGTGGTTCCTCCCCCTATAGGAGACCGCTTCGGCGGGCCGCTCAGGGCAGATGTCTCAACGTTCAGGTCTTCAACCACTCGTATATATTGTTGTGTGCTCGCTAGCAGATTATTATCTTGGATTCGGATGAACTCGGTTTGGGGATTCCATTAGCACCTAGCTTTCGACTTTCCGGGTTAACCTTGGTGGAATTTCAACCTTCGGCTTTCTCATACCCCGTGAGGAACTTTTGTTGTCTATATTGCTTTATCTCCTGGTTTCGTCAATGTTTCTACCATGTTCTCATAAGTGTTCCTGTATACAGGATGCCAAGAGCGAACATGCCGCCGCCAGAGAATCCTCTCCTTGGGGAGGCTGTGATCGCAGTGGCTCAGGGCACAGATGCGATCTTACAGATGCTGCAGAACTAGACTGCCCAGAGGAGTGATCGACCACAGTACACCACTCTGCAGCAGTTCCTTGCTATCAACCCCCCCCCCCCCCCCGAGGTTCTCAAAGGCTCGAGACCCGCTGGAAGCGGATGATTGGATCGCAGAGATCAAGAAGCACTTCAATGCAAACACCGTGAGACCAGTCGACCACGTCACCTTCAGGGTGCAGCAGCCAGCTGGTACGATACCTACAAGGCCAACAAGGGTGATGCTATCATCACGTGGGAAGACTTCGTCGCAGACTTCAGAGCAGCACATATTCTGAGTGGCTTGATGGACAAGAAGCGAGAAGAGTTCTTGGCTCTGAGACAGGGTGACATGTCAGTTCAGGAGTACAACCTGGCCTTCGTCAGGCTCGCGAGGTACGCTCCGGAGGAGGTCAGCACAGAGGCCAAGAGGATTGCCAGGTTCCGTGGGGGTCTCAGCACAGAGATCAAGTACGCACTCACCCAGTGCAGCCCCACGCTGTTCTCGCAGTTCGTGGATCAGGCTATCCACCAGGAGTCAGCAAGAGCAGAGTGGGATGCAGACAGGAAGCGCCAGAGAGAGCACAGTTCCGCAGTGATGGTTCAAAAGAAGGCAAAGACTTGGGTTATAGAGGCACAACCGCAGAGGCAGCAGTTCCAACAGAGGGGGTAAGTTGTCCGCACTTTTCCCCGCCCTCCCGTCCCAGTTCAGCAGGGGCCTCGCTCTACACCACCACACGCGAGGCCACCCAGGCCGCAGCAGCAGCCCAGGCCAGGCGTGATCTGCTACAAGTACAGAGAGCCGGGGCACACTTCCCCCAACTGCACCGATCCGCGCTTTGCTCGGCTTCCACCGCCTCCACCTCGCTCTACTCCGAGCACCATGATGGTGAAGGCACAACCACGTGCAGTTTGGGTGAACAATGTGATGATGACAGATGCGCAACAGTCTTCAGAGATCGTTCTTGGTAGGTTGCTTGTGTGTTTAGTTCCCGCGACAGTTCTGTTCGATTCCGGAGCAACTCACTCTTTTATCTCCCAGTATTTTGCAACAAGGATTGATCTTCCAAGAGATCAGCTTCCGAGGGTACACTCAGTTGTTACTCCCGGTTCCAAATTCACTTCTTCCTGGTCAGTTCCCGATGTAGAGATCCGTATTCCGGGAGTTCCCTTTTCAGCATCCTTGATTGTCTTGCCTCATTCCGACATTGATGTCATCTTGCGCATGGATGTAAGGTTAAGAAGTAGATAGCAACAAGTTTCCCTCGGTAAACGTACTAAGGTTTAATCGATTAGTAGGACTCCAAGTTCAGAAAGAAGGTGACAAGAAACAATGACGCTGTTTACAAACTTGAGGGTTGCTTACATGACCTAGACCTACAAACAAAAGCAAATAACTTTGCTCCCAACGAGTTCAGAGAGGTTCTCAATCTATGCGGTCTTATTGTTTACAAAGGGTCAAAACACAAGCGGGAATAGTAGTGATGATTGCAATGGAAAGGAAATAAAGGAAGTAAACGATTGAGGTGTAAACAATGGTAGAAATATGGACCGGGGTCCCATGATGTTCACTAGTGATGTTTCTCTCCCGAAAGATGATAAAGAACTATGCTGGGTGAACAAATTATAGTTGGGCAATTGACATAATTATAAACGCACTCAAATTGCTAATTATGCTACAAGAAATCTAGAGGCTCAATTGTATGGGCAGTATGCCAAGACAAGTAGACGGTTTATTCATTACCATATACTCACTAATCATCCACCTTAATATATCTAGCCATAACATCTCACTGGTATTAAGTTGCGAGCCCCACCCAAAGTATATACTCAAAGCAACAGACAACTGCATTAACAAACTGTGCGTAAGGTAAACAATCCTCACAACCGCAGTTACAAGCACCGTTGTTTTCTCCCTGGTGGCAACAAACCATCCCCTAGTCTCATGTTTCTGTCACTCAAGCTAGACATCGGGGGGCATGAACCAACAATCATTCATAACACTCCCTCTTGGAGTTCCAATCTACTAATTGGCCAAAGAAATAAATAGCAGTAGAGAACATGCAAGAATACTCAAGAACTAAAACATAAAAGGTAAACCAAATATATTACTCATCACAATCTGAACATAATCTCATAATCCATCGGATCCAAGGAAACACAGCATAGCAACAACAAAACTAATACATAGATGAGTTGATCATGTAGGGCGGATCACAAGGGCTAAGAATTGAAGCACAAGATTGGAGAGAAAACATCACATAGCTACTGGTCATGGGCCCATGGTTCAAGGTGGACTATTCATGGCACATCCTAGAAGCTCTCATGGTGCTGGAGAAGCTCCCAGAGATCAATCTTTCCTTCGGTAGGGTGTCGGGACAGAGTCTTCTGGCGGCGAAACAGTGGTGAGAATCGCGTAACGGAGGCCCTCCCGAAGGTTTTCAGAGTGAGGGGTAAATATAGGCCCAAACAGGACATCGGGGGAAACCTGGACCCACCTTCTTTTCTCCTTCAGCCTTCCGGAAGCTTCTGAATTTTTTCTGGATTTTTCCGAGCACTTTAAATATTGGTAAAATACCTGCAATGCATGGACCACAGCAGACAGAAACTGATACTGGGGCACTGATTTAGTAGGTTAGTACAAATATGTTGAAAAAGGTTTGAAAGTGTAGAAAAACATTTAGCAAAGTCACCAATATTAACATGGAACAACCAGATACGTTTGGGACCTATCAACATCCGCAAGCTTAATTCTTGCTCGTCCTCGAGCAGGTAAATGATTACAAACATAATTTCTGTGATGAGAGGCTACCAACACATATATGAACTTTAAAGTAAAACAAGTAAGGTATGTGATTCAAGTCAAGTCAATAACAAGCAAGAGTCCATCTCTAGTAATGAAACTAGAAAAGTAAGAACATAAAGGTGCAAGAGCTCTCGCTGTCCGTGACTCGAATGTCTCCAAATGGTGTTTGCGTGCAAGAAGTGGGAGATGGGTTTAGAGTATAAAAAAATACTATGTAGTTTAATTGAGAAATCAATCTACTAAAACTTCACACTTGGTCTCCTTCGGAATCTTATTGTGACTCTTCTCCAGACCACTAGTCAGGCACAAGTCAAACTGATCCTCACCCTTTCGACTTTGAGCACTCATGCAATGATGAGCGCGAGCAAGATATATGTTGGCACTTAGGATGAAAATAGAATAATGATGGGGAAGGAAGAAAAAAAAAGGTCTGAAAGGCTCACATAAATGAGGACAATCATAGGCCAGAGAAAGCCAAATGATAGATACGATGTGAGGAGTAGGGATTGCCATGCAACAGATGCACATGTGAGCTATGGAAAGCTCTCCAATGGAAATAGTGGGGGTGCATCCAACTTTATTGCTCAAGAAGATCTAGAGCTCATTTGAGGAGGCTCATCTTTGGAATATAAAAGCCAAGTTCTTTATGGATCCCCACATAGTTATCCATGAATGATATAAAAATCTCTATGGAGTACAAAAATACTTTGGAGTACGAGTGTGGATCTTTCAAAAGGAATAGTAGTGTTTCCCCCTTCTCTTTTTTTCCTTTTTTTATTTTTATTTTTGTGGCCTCATTGGCTCTTCCTATTTATCTCTCATTTGTCCTCTTTGGGATCTTTTAATTTGTCCTCTTTTGGGATCTTTTATTTTGTCCTCTTTGGGATATTTTCAAACGGGTTTTGACCCCTATCGCCTAAGGGAATCGGAACCGTCGCCTTTCCTTCGATTGTGATAGGGGGGGGGGTCTATTACACACGATAGCCAGAAACCGTGGCCTATGGACTAGTCGGCGCAAACGCTCATGATAAATCAAACGTTTATGTAGACCTTTTCATCGCAAACACTTATCCACGAATGTTTGTCAGAGATTACGAACCTATAGCATATGTTTAATCCAGAGACTACGTTTGTGTTCTTCAAACAGTAATGCAAAAATGCTCGTGTGGCTTGAGAATTGAATCCCAAAGCCTTTTCCCAATCGAACTATTTGCTCCTCGTTGCATAAAAACGGTTGTGAATAAAATATCGTGTGGAATTAGAATTAAATCCCAAATGCTCATTATGATTGAACTGTGTGTGTTGTACGCAGTCATCAATGAAGAATTTATATGAAAAAACATGTGCAATGATATAAATAATAACTAAACAACTTAATTATGTAACCGTCTAGAATGTAATACGAAATAAAAAAAATTGAGAATATTATGCAATAATCGCACCACTTAACGAATGTAATAAAAGAATGTTCATATCAATCATCACACACCGTATATTTCAAAGCCATCGCAATATTTCATAACTTGCACCGTTACACATCAAGATTTTACAACTGACATCATAGTACATAATTGAGCAATAAATTTGGCATCCAACTTATAAAACCTTTCAAAACTAACATAACAGATGAACCTCATCAACAAATATGTTGAAGTGGAAGGAGAATATTGATGGAATCATTGACGGGATCGCCAATGGCATATGGTGACACAGCCCTGCAAAACACAAGAAAAATTACTACCTCTTTTTCCAAGGTTCTGTTCATAGCGTTAGGATAATTAGAATAAACTTGCAGCTATTTTTTTTGTAGAATGTCACATATGTGGGAGTACTGTATCTTATAGTGATAGTGAATTGATCTACAGAATCAATCTTCACACATATCATCCGACACTTTGTTGAGCTCAGCTATTAAATTTTGTCCTGCTACCTCTGTGGCATAATGGAATTCACGAAAAGATCACCATATTACACTAATTTTCAGACATAACAACACCCTGCAACCTGCGGCCGAGGCGGAGATCTGAGCCAGAGGATGCAAATAATTAACCACGAGGGTTCAGGAAAGAGGCAGCAGATCACCTGGGGGATTTTATTGAACGCAAATTTCTTCATCCTGATGTCTAAACTTCATGGGCTGCTGGAAGCGTGAAGTGCTTTACCTTCAGCAAAATTGCCTTCTATAAAGTTGATATCATTGTGTCAGAATTTTGGCTGCCTGTGATCTCCTCTCAATGTGTTCTTTGCAAAATAAGGAAAAACTCATAAGTGACACAAAAAAACATACGTAGAAGCTGCATTATAAGAACACCGTATTTTGGTTTTGATGAAAGAAGTAATAGAAATGAGGAAGTAAACAACCTCGGGTGGATGACGAATGAGGTAGTAGATCAGCTGAGGGACTTTGAAGAACGAAATTCTTCATCCAACTGGCTTAAGATTCATCGGCGGTCGGTAGCATAAAGTGATTTACCGTTAGCAAAATTAGCATCATCTGCGAGCATCACTCGTCAAGTTTGACTCATTCATATAGGTAGAAGGACAATGTGTAGTGGAGCTATAAATACAATATTTTCCACCCATTGAATCCATAGTTCAATTCATAAATATAGTTAATCTATTTTGTTGTAACAAATTTGGATGATTTAAATAACATCGTAAATTCCCAACATTCGTCAATACTACTCTCGTCCTGGGTAATTTGAGCAGTTATATGATTGCAAAAACATATAATGAATGATATATATATATCTTATAAAGAAAAATCCCACTAAGATTCATTTATAGTATCTATCACAACATGCAAGCTATCCACTAATGGCATTGAAGTAGTGGTCCTCGTTGGCTACCCAAAGTGGAAGGTTGAGATGTAGCGTAGCAGTAATTTCCCTCGGTGAAGATACCAAGGCTATCGAACCAGTAGGACTGGAACTGCTTCAAGTCGGTGTCAACGGCGCCAGATAATAAGTTCACGTGGACCTGCACACATAACAGATAGCTTTGTTGTTTACAAAGGATAAAACTCAAGGGTAGATAGTAGTGATAATTGCAACGAAAAGTAAAAGAAATAAATAAAGTGGAGGTGTAAACAGTGGTGGAAATATGGACCGGGGTCCCATGATGTTCACTAGTGATGTCTCTCTCCCAAAAGACGATAAACAACTAAGTTGGGTGAACATATTACAGCTGGGCAATTTACAGAATTATAAACGCACCGCAATGCTAATTATGCTACTTGAAAGTAAGAGGCTCAAAAGTATGGGCTGTAGGCCAAGACAAGTAGATCGAAATCCATCTGCATCTACTCGCTAATCATCCACCTTGAGATATCTATCCAGAAAATCTCATTGTTATTAAGATGCGAGCCCCACCTAAAGGGTAAACTGAAAGCAACAGATAATTGCATTAACAATTTATGCGTAAGATAAACAATCCTTGCGACCGCAGTCGCAAGCACCGTTGTTTTATCCTTGGTGACAACAACACATCCCCTAGTCTCATGTTTTTGTCACTAAAGCTAAACATCGGGGGGCATGAACCCACAGTCATGCATAACGCTCCCTCTTGGAGTTACTATCTACTACTTGGCCAAAGAAATAAAAAGCAATGGAGAACATGCAAGAATTAATCAAGAACAAAATATAAAAGGTAAACAAAATATATAACTCATCACGATCTGAACATAATCTCATAATCCATCGGCTCCCAGCAAACATAGCATACCAACAACAGGAAAATTAGATAGGTTCCTTGATCATGTAGGGCAGCTCACAAGGACTAAACATTGAAGAACAAGATTGGAGAGAAGACATCACAAAGCTACTGGTCATGGACCCATGGTCCATGGTGGTGGAGAAGCTCCTAATGTTCAATCCTCCCTCCGGCAGGTTGCCGAGAAGAGTTGTTCTGGTGCTCCTGATCTTGGAAGCGCGGCGGCGGCGGAACAAAGAGGTATTTCGCGATGCGGGATTCTCCTCGAGGGTTTCCTGGACAAGGGGTAAAAATAGGCCGAAGGGGGGCACCAGGTGGTGTCCCCACCTCCTAAGAGCCCTGGTGGCGCGACCAGGAGGTGGTCTGTGCCACCTAGCCGCTTGGGAGGGGGGTGGCCCCCCTTTGGCACTTCTTCGGTGGTTTTGGAAGCTTTCGTCACACTGATTTTTTATTCTGATTTTTATGGATTTTTTTTGAGCATTTTAAGTTAGGGGAAAATCACTACAACTAAAGACATTAGCAGACAGAAACTGGCACTCGGTGCACTGAGTTAGTAGGTTTGTCTAAATATGTGGAAAATGATATGAAAGTGTAGCAAAACATGTAGGAATGTCACATAAAAGTGCATGGAATAACCAAAAATTAAAGATACGTTTGGGACGTATCAACATCCCCAAGCTTAATTCATGCTCGTTCTCGAGTAGGTAATTGATAACATAGATAATTTCTGTGGTGACATGCTAAGACACATATAAGAACTTCAAAGTAAACCAAGTAAGATTTGCAATTCAAGTCAAGATAATAACGAGCAAGAGTCTTAGTATTAATTCTAGCAAACTATAAATATAAAGGTACAAGAGCTCTCGCTGTCCGTGACTCGAATGTCTCCAAATGGTGTTTGCGTGCAAGCAACGGGAGATGGGATTAGAGAATAAAAATAATATATATACATAGTTTAATTGAGAACTCAATCTACTAAAGTTTCACACTTGGTGTCCTTCGGGATCTTATTTTGAATCATCCCCAGAAAACTAGTCAGGTACAAGTCAAAATGATCCTCTCCCTTTCGACTTTGAACACTCATGCAATCGATGAGCACGAGCAAGATAGGTTGGCACTTAGGATGGCAAAGAGATAAATGATGGGGAAGGAAGACAAAAAGGTGTGAGAGGCTCACATCAATGAGGACAATCATAGGAGAGAGAAATCCAAATGATAGATATGATGTGAGGAGTAGAGATTTCCATGCAACGGATGCACATATGAGCTAAGGTAAGCTCTCCAATGTAACTAGTGGGGGTGCATCCAACTTGCTAGCTCATGAGACCTAGAGCTCATTTGAGGAGGCTCATCCTTGGAATATGCACTAATAGGATAAAGGACTTAAGCTGCGCGGGGTACCTGCGCTATAGATAACACGTTGCAGCTAACTTTCCGCAACAGCGCGGGTCACCCACGCTGTAGCAAAATCTTCAATTAGCAGCGCAGGGGCTCGGCGCGCCACACTGCAGAACTGCACTTCCACTAGCAGCGCCTCTATCCAGCCCGCGCTGCAGGTACATTTTTAGTTTTTTGTTTATTCTGCAGTATTATTTATTTATACAGTTTTTATAAATTTCCAGCATACACACATAACATTAATACACAAAGTAGAATCACACACATATAAACCACATCATATCATAGACATGCAATAGGCTCATCGATGATCATATATATATATATATCATCTTATAAGTATAATATCCAACACAAAGGTCGAGTTTTCCTAGTTTAACTTCGCTAATATCCAACAACATAATATTTAGCAACAACTACGAACCAACCTACTCATCACCACCGCAAGGTGAAATGAAAGAAAACTAAAAGACACCCCACATTCCATTATGTAATATGGAGAACAACTTGTCTCCATGTTTTATATTCATCAGATTCAGTATCCTTTTCCATCCTCTTATTCTTACGCAACCATCATCTCCACTTTCAGTGGAGTAGTCAGTCTTGAAGAGGACATCCCATGCCCGTGTAGAAATAACTGTAAGATCGCCTTGAGGAGGCATCCACCTAGGCATACATGCTGCCGAGATCCTCTGCTCAAAACATATGAGTAAAATACTTAGTAATACATTATACTTAATGTTAGGTCAAAGGATTTGTCAAAATGGACTAGTGTGACATAATAGTAAAAAATACTACAATGCTATAATCTTTTATAGGTCCTAGAAACAACTTGAGAACAAATGGAACATATGGTCTATAAGGTTATCCAACATTATTCAAGTTCACAAACAAAGGAACACCTTTAAGACCATCGATGAAATCATCTTGTTCGTCAATTGTCAGGTCAAAGCCACCGTTATGAGAAGTATAATGAGACATCTTCCGAACTTATTTTGGAGCATGGAGATAAAGTAACAATTATAAATAAGTTGTAAACTTGGGAGGCATGGAAATAAGGAAGTAAACAAGTCAAAGTTGTTTAAGAAAATTACGTGGAGATAGAACCAGCTTAATGCCATCCACTAGCATCCAAATGTCCTTAATTTGAAATGTTTGACCATCTCGACGACGAAGTCCAAGAACAAATGTTATTTGCATATCATCCTCTAATGCATATGCCTTGCATAGTGAATACCAATTTGGACAATCAAAATATATGATGTTTGGTTCATTAAAGACGTCGACCTTTAAAGTTATACCATGTTTCGTCGAAATATTTTTTTGCATTCTCACGACACTCATCGATTATGACAAAGTCGCAGACGTGAGGTCTTGCATAGCAAGGGTTGTGCTAGTTGATTACAAAAAAATTACACGTCAAAACAAAAACTAAGTGAAGCATGCTTAAATAAGAAGATTTCGAAGAAGTTGCATACCATTTGAAATTTGAAGCCCTTCCTAAGCGTGATGGAGAAGTATCTTTCTTCATCCCCATCCAACTATGGAAAATTGTCGCACCGACCCGAGTCATCGCCACAATAGTCGCACTCAGGGATTCTATCGTCGTCAGCCATTTTCTGTGTTCATAATTCAAATGTGTCACATTGTGTTACAACGATTTTAATCATCGGCATTTAAAAAAAAGGAAAAAATGGTGAACTCGAATAAAAATGCAACAATAATATTTTATCATATAATATCAGTAATACATCTTGAATAATCCGGTGAATGCAATAATAATATCACTAATACATCTCGAGTACTACATCTCGGAAATTCACTACTACCTCTCAGAAAATCAAAATCGAAGACGACCCGGAGCCAAGCCGTGGGAGGTAAACACCCAAAGATAAGGAATCGCCAAAGGAACATAGCTCAGGTGAGAGCCGTGAAGAATCTGCCAGGCATTGTCCGTGGAGAACCCGACATCCAACGGAAACAAGTAGCGACGGACTTGCTCGTCCTCCTCCCTGACCCGTCGACGTACCACCTCCTCGGGGGCCGGCTCCCTCTGCACCCTTTGTGCCCCATGCGACCACTGACAAAGAAGCTTCAGGTCGACGACAGGACCCGGAATCCTCACAAAGCGGCGCGCCCCGGAGACCTCCTCCCAGTGCCAGCCCAGGGGAGCCCTGTCCCGGACATTGCGCATCTGATCAAGCAGGTGCTCGCTGCTGCAGTGACGAGGATGCGGACAGGGCATCGTCCTCGAGAACTTATTTAATATACAAAAAATTATTAAAATGTACGAGTGAAACATTTATGCTAACAAAAAAACATATTTTTCGAGAAAATAGGAAAAGTAATGATTAAAAATAATTTGATGCCAGAACACCTTTTAATTCCAGTTTTGACAAATCTCGGGCACTCGATATGTCCTAATTTTATAGCACAAGTCATGGCGAAATCCACAGAAATTTTTGGCATGACATTTGCTAAAAATTCGACAAATTGAGCGCCTGAAATTTGCCGGAACAGAAATTAATCGACATTACGGCAAGACATAGGCCACTCATATCCTATAAATAATGATCCTTATACAAATACACATGAACAATAATTCCCTAGCAATAATTTAAACATGCAATTAGGCTCACTGGATAGCAAATACACATGAACCAGAGCATCCATATACAATAGACCACCATCAAATTCCCTAGCAATTAGGCACTAATTAAAAATGCCTAGCAATTGTGAAGTCTAAGCAACAAAGCATCAGCAAATTTCATAGCAATTATGCCCTAATCAATACACCAGAGCATCCATAGCCATAGCAATTTGTCAAACCCTAGCAATGCAATGGCACAAACAGAGGAGGGGGGAGCAGGGGACGGTGGTGGAGGTGGATGCGGGAGTTGGGGAGGAGGCGAGAGATCTCACCTGCGTGGCAGCAGGTGACGGCGAGGGCTTCGATTGTGATTTGGACGGCGGAGGCGACTGCGACCTCTTCGGTGGCAGGGCGGCTCCAGTGGCGTCGAGTGAAGAGGGGAAGAGTTTGGAGAGGGCTGCGGCGTCGAGCAGGTGCAACAGGTGGTGGACGGCGGCGGTGAATCTGCAACCGTCAGGGGCTCCGGTGGCAGGGTGGCGCCCGCGGCGTCGAGTGGAGAGGGAGAGACTGAGGAGAGGGAGTTGCGCGGGGAGAGAGTGAGGGGCAGCCCGACCTGGTTTTAGGTATACCATCTACATCGCGGGACGGTGGAACCGCGCTGTAGATGACAAGGGCATCTACAGCGCATGCACGCAGAGGCGCACTACTAAGATGTGGGCCCCAAAAACCCGGTCCGTGGTAGCCTGTAACGACCCGATTCACTAAGAATCTAAGTCTTTGTGCATTCTGTGCTAGTCCCTAGATCAATAGCTATCACACGCAGTACATGATGTAATATCAAGAATAAACCACATGTCACAAATATTACATCGAAGATCTAGTATTACAATGAAGCATACCTGCATAGCTCAAGGCTAGCTTACAAATAGAGTACATCAGAAAAACAATAAAGAGCTTCGTGGCGTCCATCAGCTCCACCGGCAATGTTGAGTATAGACGTCGTAACCCTACAACTCATCACTTACTCGTCGTATACAACCCTGCAATACCGAAGGTTACAGCCCGACAACGGGTCAGTACATCTGATTTGTACGGGAAGTCACACGAAAAAGGATATAACAGACCTACATCTACATTCAAGGTAAGTCAAAGTAAGGCTTATGGTTTTATTTTGCAGAAAGCTGATTTTCCCTCAATCTACCTATCATTCAAAGTTTCCCACTCAATTTTTATTAAGGTCAATCATCTGTCAAGACCATCCAACAACAGAAATTCCTAGTTGCTCAAAGTTGTCCATAATTGGGGACACGGCTTATCATGATTAGTTTGCACGCTCTGCAGAGGCTTGTACACTTTCCCCACTGCAATCAACCCGAAGATTGAGACAATGTCTTTCAGAAGAGTTCACCTCCAACCTTTGGTAGCTGGTACACCTATCATATCTACATCTGCTAGCTACCAGGGCCAGGCTCCCCGCAACGTACTCAACTAAGCCAGAGCCCATATAGCCAGTGGTTGTACATGGAAGCTACTAGTCACTCTCATGGGCGCAGTCCTTCGATAAGGTGCACAACCACATGATGCCTTCCCTCCATACCAAGAAAAACCATTGGAAGCATTTAGCCCTGAACCTGAACCTGCCCTTAGATAAGGCGCAGCCTCCAGGATGCATCCCGCCCGTCCAGAGGTGAATTGAGTTTGCTACTCAAGTCATTAAATCCTCACACAACTCAATGTAATCTCAATCCAATCCCCGTCTACAAGCATAGCAATATATAACAAACACGAACTAGGGAGAGAAAGAATACAAGATCAGATCATATGGCTATCCTACCGGGTTTGCAGCATAGGTATATAATAGTCCTACACATGCATACGGTGATAAAGTACTACATGCATAATGAAAAATATGGGATAAGGTATGGTCAAAGTGTAACTTGCCTTATACATTCGATGACGTTCTTCGCTCTCACAATCCGGATAACTATACGCGTCACACTCCGAGCAATCTATCGTAAATGAAAGAACCCAAATAAACAATCACGCTGAAAGGAACCAAAAGATCAACAAATCAAACACAATAAGATTTAGCAACAATAACAACTAATCTTGAAAGGTATAGGTGTCGATGTGCTCAAATGTGATAGTTGGAAGGTAACTCAAGTGCGTCAACGGATAAAGAATTGTCGATATAAAAGATTATGACTAAAGACATGAGGAATTCTAGGTAAATATCATTTCAATAAGAAGGGTGTGTGGGTTTTGACGATAGGATATTTCAAATGATCCGATATGGAAAAAGAATCACGTGAAACGGAATACTACAACACGAGTTATAGAAGGTTGAAGTTCTAATCAATTTTAGTTTAAAATAGATCAGAAAAGTATTTGAAAATGGTGGATGAATGATGTCAACAGAAAGTATGTGACCTGAGTGATCCTATGCGAAAATAATCAATTGAATTTGATCAACGGTATAAAAGATACGGCCTCCAGAAGTTTGAATTTGAATTTGAATAAACTCAAATAAAAAATGTGCAATTGTGTGGAAAGTCAACTCTACGATAAACTACAGATCACTACAAGCGTGTAGGAATAAGAATCACCTAATTTTGACTTACAGTGTAAAAGATATAGATATTCTAAGAACAGGGATTATTATCTGAAAAAAGAACTAACTGGGAACAAATATTTTTACACTAAGGTCCTAGGACAAGTGGCGAGTTGTGAGTCGTCGGTACCTCTTCGCTCAAGGCTGTTGGATTAAGTGATGATGGATGGCCAGAATTGGGCCATACTGCAAGAGAAAAAAACAAAGAAAAAAAACAAAACGTGTAGCTCACCGTGCACAAAAAGGAACCCAGGATAGAACTAGGACACGATGGGCTTTTGGACGTCGATGGCGGCGGCTCCGGTGCGTCTCTGGCAAATAAAAGACGTCTAATGCCTGAGGAGTATGGTGGGAAATGTGATGGCACAGGCAGAAGTGAAGGCCGGTCGTCAGTTCGGCCGCAACAATTGCGTGAACCTGGTGCTCCTGGTGAACTCCGGCGACGTGTGAAGTTGCGAACTAGACCACGAAACCTTACCAATTAGGTGAGAAACTAAGTACAGGTTCAAGAGGTGCGAATGGAGACGTAGGAGAAGCACTGACCGTGACAAAATCGCCAATCCAAAGCGACGGCCATAGCAAGATCTAAACTCGGCGGTGACGTCTTGGCTTGGGGAAAAGACGGAAAAGAGGGGCAAGGGCTGAGGTACAGGCTTATAAGGGTCGTGGACATCACAAAGATTTCGGGGATCAGCCAAAACGACTAATTTGATTCGGTTTGGACTCGTCCGTTCTCTTGTTCGTAACCATCACGTACGTACAGAGGAGACGAGAGAGAGAAAAAACAAAAGAAAAAGGGGAGGGTGGCTCGGCTAAGAAATGGGTCGGATTGCTAGCGTGGCTGTGCTGCGCTCGGGCGAGAATAGGAGGGTGGTAGGTCGCGGTGCTGGGCTTGTGCTCCACATTTTGTTTTCCTTATCTATTTGCACGGAAAATAAAATCTAGATGAAACAAATAGAAAGGAGATTCCTAAAATCACCAAAGTATACTGAAAATTATTTCTAATAACGTACCATACATACAAAATTATTCTCAACCCAAAATAAAATGAATTTACTATAATATTTTTTAGGCCTTATAAATATTTCCTAAAATTAATATAGGGTTATAAATAATTACCGAAAAAGTTTAAAACTCCGAATAAAACCCAAGTAATTACTTAAAACATTTATCAACTCTTTTAATATGTTGAAGGAGTCATATTACCTTCGCTCATTTTAGTTTATTGGATTTGATTTAAATACTAAATTCCAAAACACCGACAGTGAATATTAGGGAAAGTCCTTTTATTCTCTCACATTTTAATATTCAATTAAACTCTGAAAGTTTCAAATCACAGTGAAAATCAAAAACATCAAGCAAAACAATAATAATTAATTAATTTATTAATATTCCAAAATTTAGAAAATTTTGAGATGTTACAGACTACCACCCTTAAAATGAATCTCGTCCCCGAGATTCAAAAAGGCTAGAAAGAAAAGATTAGGGTTTGGGTCTTCATGACAATCTACCGATCTTCCGATGATTAGGGTACTACCACCCTGAAAAGGAATGCAACACAGTCTTGATGAATCTCGTTCCATCGATGACATCCTTCATAGAGATTTCACCTTGCCCTTTGAGGTCTTGAATCCTTTGCAAAAGAGGAGTCTTCCGTACACTGAACCTTATTGGCTGGCAGGTCAAGTGTCAATACTAAGAAACTATCGATTCCCTCATGGTGGTCATCAAGAATACTTTCATGGGATACCTGCAGGAAATGGTGTTGGTCTATACTCACTGTATAACCTACTATTATTCACGATAATCTTATATAGGGGTCAAACATCGTACCATCCTATGGTTTAGGCTTAACATCGTCACCTCTCTACTATAGGTAAGTCACTCAAGATTTACTATCCCGCATAGCAAGAGCAAATAATAAGAGTAGTCGCCATGGTCATCAATCCATTCCGCACCCAAGTAATTACCTTGTATATGGTTTAGCGAATCTCGAAATCTAACACTCGGTCATCCTCACAAGCAATGCAGAAGTCCTTATTCATGAATTGGGTTCAGATACTTCTATTGGTTCTGCAAGCCAGCAAAACAACTATCATTTCTTTACAACAGTCAGGTTTGCGCAAACTACTATAAAACGTGCACTTATTAACTACAGTTTCCTCCAAGGTTCTTCCTTCAGCAAGATTGTGCCCGCTTGTAGTAAGATCCTGGCACAAGGTTAACTTTGAACTCAGCATTAATTTGTATCCATCTTTATTCCGGTCTTGACATTAGCAGCCCTTGTAGTAACTCCTTCAGTGTAGGAATTGAGTTGAGGGGGAATAGAACATAGAGAGAGATAGAGAGATATACCCATACAAACATCACAAAAGTTTTGAAAATAAGTATTGATGTGTAGCTGTAAATAAAACACAAGAGGTGATGGCTCACAGAGACGATCTAAAGGTAGAAATTTGAATCTTCCAAGTCTTCAAGTCTTCAATGACGGTAGCTTTAGTTTTGTACTGTCGAAGTAATCTTCCACGTTGAAGACTTGAAGTATTCTTCCAGATCAAAATAAGTATTCTTCTCGTTGTTGTTTCTCCTTCAGTCTTGAAGCATACTAAATAGATAAGAGTCTAATGAAACGTAAACTTATTCTACACACATAGAAGAAAGTCAAGGCACAACACACAACATCAATCAAAGACATAACAGGGTCAAAGGACACAAGCAACACCTAAACAAATCCTGACATAAAACATCTAGTTCATCCACCGAAAAACATGCATCGATCAACATCTCCAACTAACATTAAAAGGTAACACTATACACTTACTGAAAAACTACGAATGTCTATCCTCTAATTGCCAAACATAAGCTTCATTATATCGGCATCTTCTTCTTTCTCTTCAATCCTGGACACATGTTGACGTAGTGTCCCATGTTCCTGCACCGATAACAGTCAATTTGGCTAAGGTCCTTATTTTTCCTCTTCACGGGTGCTTCGATGAACTCCTGGATAATCTTCTTCATTCCTTCCTTTTGTTGTTGAATCACTTGTTGTATCATAGTGGAAAGGTGACACTGAACGGGGTAATGATCAGTTCCTTCACACACAAGACATGTGACTTGAGCAGTGGGACATTCTTCACCCCAGTGAATTTCCTCATAGTTGGGACATCCATCTTGGTGTCCTTCATAGGAGTGTCCTACTTCACCGCAAATTTTGCAGGCACAGGGCCTTTTATGGTTTCCCGCCCTTTGCATCGGGTGACGAGGCGGGATCCCAAAAAAATATTTGTAAACTCCTTCCAAGTAATCTTCTTTCTTGATTCGTTAATTGTCTGTTGCATTGTCCACCAAGTAGCAACCTCTTCTACCAAGTGCTTGACAGCATAGTGGACCATGTCCTCACTTCCAACCCTGTTAAGCTCCATGTGTTCCTCCATATTATGAATCCATTGTTCCATCTTTAGTCTAGTCATCGCCCAAGAAAAGGTGAGTCCCACTACATACTCCATCTATTGAGCCCATACAACAAGGGTTAGGGGAGACTAGGATACAGACGAGAAAACAAATTAAAGATAACACCAAGCACATGCACACAAACAATAATAAGGCAAAACATCTACATGCAAACAACATTACATAACATCGATCAATAAAGTCACAAAAGTCAAACCACACAAACAACACCTATAGTAAGGTCATATGTGCAAGACATACGTTCTCATCATACTACGCGGAAATCGTTTATCTAACTTCACCTAAAAGTGGTGGTATGAATCTAAACTTCATCCTTCTCAGCTAAGTTGATCCTTAAAATCCTCTCGTAGTGTCAAAACTTATTGAAACCCATAGGATATTCCAGTTCTGGTAGTGGTAACCTCAATTGATCCAAAAGGTTGATGAGTTACTTCTCAAATATCATATCCTCAGGGGCATAAGCAACTCGGGAGGGGGGGGGGGCGTATTTACATTAAAACAAGACAAGGAGTTTAGAAAATGAATAATAGATAACGCATACTAGTGGAGAGAATAAGTAAACAAAAAATGATAAAATATTTTTGTTCCTATGGCTTTTCCTATCCATTTTCTAGGGTCACGACCTACAGTCAACATGGGCTCTGATACTATCTGTAACGACCCGATTTACTAAGAATTTAAGTATTTGTGCTAGTCCCTGGATCAATAGCTAGCACACGTAGTACATGATGTAATATCAAGAATAAACCACATGTCACAAATATTACATCGAAGATCCCGTATTACAATAAAGCATATCAGCATAGCTCAAGGCTAGCTTACAAATAGAATACATCAGAAAAACAATAAAGAGCTTCGTGGCGTCCATTAGCTCCACCGACACAGTTGAGTATAGACATCGTAACCCTACAACGCATCACTTACTCGTTGTATACAACCCTGCAACACCGAAGGTTACAGCCCGACAACGGGTCAGTACATCTGATTTGTACGGCAAGTCACACGAAAAAAGGATATAACAGACCTACATCTACATGCAAGTTAATTCAAAGTAAGGCTTATGGTTTTATTTTGCAGAAAGCTGATTTTCCCTCAATCTACGTATCAGTCAAATTTTAGTTTACCTTACTACATACGGTTTAATTGGGCTACACCAATTCCAACCCATACCCTTTATTAAAGTTTCCCACTCAAGTTTTATTAAGGTGAATCATCTGTCAAGACAATCCAACAATAGAAATGCCTAGTTGCTCAAAGTTTTCCATAACCGAGGACACGACTAATCATGATTAGTTCGCACGCTCTGTAGAGGCTTGTACACTTTCCCCACAGGACTCAACCCGAAGATTGAGACAAACTCTTTTAGAAGAGTTCACCTCCACCCTTTGGTAGACGGTACACCTATCCTATCTACATCTGCTAGATACCAGGGCCAGGCTCCCCACAACATACCCAACTAAGCCAGAGCCCATATAGGAAGTGGTTCTACATGGAAGTTACTAGTCACTAAGTCTGTCCGATCTTTTTGAGCCTGGACGACGCCCACTTAGGGTGCATTCTCATGGGCGCAGTCCTTCGATAAGGTGCACGACCCCATGATGCCTTCCCTCCATACCAAGCAAAACCATTGGGATCATTTAGCCCTGAACCTGAACCTGCCCTTAGAGAAGGTGCAGCCTCCAGGATGCATCCCACCCGTCCAGAGGTGAATTCTATTTAAGGTGGCTAGTCAAGTCATTAAATCCTCACACAACTCAATGTAATCAAAGGCCAATCCCCGTCTGCAAGCATAACAATATATAACAAACAAGAACTAGGGCGACAAAGAATATAGGATCAGATCATATGGCTATCCTACCAGGTTTGCAGCATAATTATATAATAGTCCTACACATGCATAGGGTGATAAAGTACTACATGCATAAGGAAAAATATAGGATGAGGTATGGTCAAAGTGTAACTTTCCTTATACATTCTATGACGTTCTTCTGTCACAACCCCAAGTTAGGTATGTGCTAGGGTTTTATTGTGCCTTTGCATCATGTAAAAATTGAAAAGAAAATTCAAAAATGGGGAAAAGAAAAGCCCTGAGAAATTAAATCAAATGGCCAGATAAAAATCTTTTTCCAGAAATCATTTGAGTATTTGGAAAATTTCTATAAATGGTGCTGATAATTTTAAAAATGGTTTGGGAGCAATCCCATGCTCATGGAATTTTCTAATTTTCAAACAATGCTTTGGAAATTTAAATAAACCCCTATTTGATTTAAATTTCAAATGTTTTGAATTTTAAAAAGTGTCAAATTTTATAAGTGGCTAGCTATAGCTTTAATGAGGCCATATAAAAAATATTGGCATTTGATAAAATGCCTAGCTATTTTAAATAGCTAGGTCAATCAATTTACAGAAAATATAAAAAGAAAAGAGAAAAATAGAAGGGAAGGACCTTACCTGGCGCCCCAGGCGAGGCCCAACTCCCCTAGCCGGCCCAGCCCACCCGAGAAGCCTTGTCGTCTTCCTCCCCCGCCCCTCCAAGCAGCTCGCTGGAGCTGGGGAGTGCGGCGACGACGCCTCCGCGACGCCCGCGGGTTCTAGGCCTCCCCTGCCTCCCTCCTCGCGCCACGCAGCTGCTCTTTCTTCCCTGCACGCATTCCCCATCTTCTGGATCATCTCCCCCCTCTACCTTCGCCGTTTTGTTCGCCGCCCGAGCGCACGCCGGAGCACCGCCGTCGAGCCTGCGTGGCCGTCGTCCTCCTCGAGCTGCACCATGATGTCCAGGAGAATCCTCGACGACGCCTTCGTATTCACGCGCGAATAATCGAGCCAGCATGCTCTACAGACGCCGCGCCCTTCATCGTCTTCACCGCCGGCCGCCGACGAGCTCGATCTCAAATTCACCGCGGTCAAGCACTCCGGAGCTCCGCCGTCTCCTCCATCCAACTCACGGTGAGCTGCTCGTCCGTTTGACCCTATTCCCACCTCCTCCCGAGCCCTCTCGCACAGTTCCCGCGAGGTCCGAGCCCAGCTGCCGTTGCTTGTCGACGTAGTCGCGCCCCAGAGCCCCTGTTTGAACCCCCGTTGGCACCACGCAATGCGCGGCTTCGCGCTGAGCCCGACAGTGCCCTCCAGAACCCTCCCCGTGCCTTTTTTCCCAAGTCCGGCGAAATCCCCGGCCAGTCTCCGGCGAACTCCCCGGCCAATCTCCGGCGAACTCGCCAATAGAGCCCTAACCCTAATCCTAACCCCACCACTAATCCTAACCCTTGGGCCACTGACCAGTGGGGCCAGGCCCCCTAATCCCTCTGCTTATTTAATTTAACCACGGGTTTAACCCCACTGAGACTTACAGGTGGGTCCCAGTAGTCAGCCCCCCCCCATGATGTCACCATGACATCAGGCTGATGCAATAAACAGAAAAGATTTAAAAGAATTAAACAAATTCCAGAAAATGGCAGAAAATAGGACAAACTTTGGAAATTCATAATTAATTCATCCTAACTCCAAATATAGCAAATAATATATGAAAAATGATCAGGAGAAAATTATCTATCCAAATATGCAACTTTCAACTTTGTTTGAGTTGAATTTAAATTCTGATCAGTAGCTTTTGCTATTTGATTTAAATGGAATTAATTCAAATTTAATCCAAATGCAATTCCACTTTGAACCTTTGCACTGCACATATGATCACCTACACTTCAGAAGCTTATCACACACATGATCATTTGGATTACAAAATACAAATACTAGCAAATGCAACTTGGAGTAATTTAAATACATTTGGAGTTTGAATTTGAATTCACTTTCAAATCAACTTCAATTAACTTGTTACAAATGGAACCTAGATCACATCAATACATTTTCACATCATTTGACAACATAGTCATGTGCTTGAGCATTGCAACTTATTTATTCTTTGTTTATATTGTTTGCTCGGATAGAAGTGGATCCGGAGCTCGAGATCACCCCCTTCGTTGAAGACCCCGTGTTTGAACCTCGTCAGCAAGGCAAGCAAACCCCCATTTATCATGTCGATAAAATCCCACTTCCCTCTGATGTCTCGCTTATGCATTGTTTAGGATGATCACCATGATAACGTTTCTACCACATAGTTGAACTCATATCCTTTGCATGACCTATCATCTTGTCATAGTAGTAAGCAAACCAAAATCCTAGCAGATGTAGGAGTTGGTTGATATCATGTGGCCCCTGCAACTGTTACTGCTTATTGCATGCTTAGTGATACAACGAGGTTGCTTTTTATGTGAGTCGGGATGATGATGAACATGGTGTTGATGAAAGTGAAACGTGTTGGTGAATCTACCCTAATACAAGGTGAACGATGAGAGGCTGTGTAGGAGTACACAGTGGGTTGTCTCGTTGAACATCGCCTTAAGTCCGAGTTCTTGTGTGGTGATCCAAGAAGAAGAGTACAAGCACACATTGGGCTCACTGACCCCTCTCATCCTAGTACCTCACCCCGTTCGAACCCCAAGAGTCGCAGTAGTTCGGAGTTCTGGTAGGGCTGTGGCTCGGTCTGCGAAGTGGATGAACGGCTTTTCAAGACCGGCTTGGGACCCTGCACACATCGTTTGAGCCTGTACTGGAATCTCGGCCGGACTTCCATACGGATCCCCCTCAGATAGGCGACTCTCTGGACTAGAATGGAGCTGTGGGCGAAGTGTTGTGGTGGCATCCTCGCTGTCACCTCTTGAACGGTGACATGCAAAAGGCGGTAACTGATGACACGTGTGTGTAGCGGTACACCCCTGCAGGGTTAATAAAACTATTCGAATAGTCGCGTCCGCGGTTAAGGACTGCTTGGAGAGCTGTGCTCGATTATTAGACAACTTGAACTGGATACTTCTAATACACACCAAGATAAGCGTGAGTGCTATGGTATGCTTCTCGTGGGGAAGTCGAGGAAGTAACCATAGTGGTGTATTGGTTGAAGAGATGTAGTGGACTCGTGTACGCTTCTTACCTCAAGTATGGTACTCGTAGTTCAGGACTAGACAAGTCAAAGCTGGCACTTCTGCAAGTGAAACCCCACCTCCCTTTACCTTGATACATATGCATGAGTAGTATAGTTCCTACGTAAGTCTTGCTGAGTACGACTTTGTACTCACGTTTGCTTATTCTATGTTTTAGATGAACCACCGACCCCGATGGTGGCTTCTACCCGAAGCTCGAAGAATGAAGACTCAGACCAAGACCAAGCTAGTGTAGTCCCAGTCAGACGACTGGTTCCCTCGTGGAGGGCTTGTTTTTAGATAAGGCTTCTTTAAGCCATTTGTTAAACTTGTCTGTACTCAGACCTACTTTCTTCCGCTTGTTTGTTGTAATGTTGGATCACATGCTTGTGATCTCTGTGTGCACTCTGTAAGAGTTATTAATAAAGATGTATACTTTGTAGAGAATTGCAATGATACCTGCTGTTCATACAAGGCATGTGTGCTGCGTGTATGTTTATAACATGCATGTCTTAGTATGGGTTTTCGAGACCTTAGTTGTGATCTCGCTGGCGGTCTTTTATACACCAAGTGGCCCTTAGATGTGCGCAGCTTGGGGCATCGCGATGCGATTGTTCGAGACTCTGTGTCGTGCACACTTTGATGTATGATCGAGCCCGCCCTAGACCCCGACTAAGTGATCGGGCTGGTGTAAGTTTATGTAAGGGTTATAATACAATCGATAGTATGGTTGAGGCGACTTGTCTATGAGTATGGGAGTTCATCACCCATATCATTTAGACTTGTGTGCGGACGATGAGGACCCATTTCAGTTGATCATCCGGCCTGGATGGGATGCCCCTCACGTTCGATGCTTTCCGAGAACGTTCTGTGCTTGGCCTTGTCTGCTTAGACAAGTGGGTACGGTTCTCGGCTCTCCATATGATTGTGTTGTAGCGAGGCTTGCATACGCTAACCCCGGGTCCCGACAGAACTGGTATCAGAGCAGGACTAACTGTAGGATTATCAGCCTTGGCCGAAGTCGAGTCTAGCCTTCTATAGTTATATAGTTACTCTGGGTATATAAGGGAACAACGTAAGGCTTCTTTTTCTCCTTACCCTCATCGATCTGAGTTCTGAGTCACCCTTACCTTTTCTACGGGAAGATAGGACTAGGCTCATCTCTGTCTGACTAGAACATCTCGTTGTTTGCCTCCTTATAGCCGTAGGATGGTTGTGACTGTCCAAAGTCTCCGTGTTTTGAGTTCCTTGAAGAAGTTCTGTCCAAATTCTTCGAGGTTGTTTCATTTTCCATCCCAGTGTAGCCGTTATGCTGCCGGATTTGTTCCGTGTTTCTTTGAGTCATTGACTTCGCATTATTATCCTTTCCGCCTAAATCATATCCTTTTATCCTTGCCTCCATCGTACAACCTGTTCTGATTGTTGATTTTTATCACACAGAATGTCAGGTGGAACTCGTAGTGCTGTTCTTCGGAATCGAGACCGTGATCGGAATCGAAATGATGATGAACTTGCACCCCCGCCTTCTGCGGCGGAAATCATGATGGAAGCTGAGCGGAATAGACGTGATCAAACACGCCTTCTGGAGCTCATCGAGCAGAATACCGCCCACCATCGTAATGTGGTGGTCAGCATTCAGGACTTCATCTTCCTCAAGCCACCGTTATTCCGATGTTCTTCTGAGCCCCTTTGAGCTGATGATTGGCTCTGTTCCATCGAGCGTAAGCTTGATACAGCACATGTTTCTCCCGATAACCGAGTTATTTTCGCGGTATACTTCTTGGAAGGTGCTGCTCTTTAGTGGTGGGAGAACTATGTTGCAATGCAGCCAGATGGTCACATAGTGACTTGGCAGAAGTTCTGTGTTGCCTTTCGAGGGTACCACATTCTGGATGAGTTGATGGAGCGCAAGAAGGAAGAGTTCTGCAATCTGAATCAAGGAGAGATGTCCATTCATGAGTATGTGAGGGAATTCAACCGTCTTGCTCGTTATGCCCAAGATGAGATCACCACCGATGCCAGAAAGCAGGCAAGGTTCCGTAAGGGACTTAGCCCCATCCTCCGTCATGATCTCAACCTCATCGAATTTTCCACCTTTGAGGATTTAGTCAACAGATCTTTCAGAGCTGAGCATGGCAATGAAGTTTTCGAGAAGTCTCGCAAGCATGCTCTTGAGCTTGCCCCTTCTTCTAGTTCACGCCCTCAGAAACGCATGATCTGGATTCCTAACAGTTTCATCCACCAAAACAACCCACCGAGGCCATCACTTGTGCCGCCTCGTCCACAACCTCCACCAAACAACCCAGCTCCCCGCACTATCTTTGGAGCCTGTTTCAGATGTGGCCAGCCTGGTCACTATTCTCGTGAGTGCCCCGTCAATCAGAATGCTCCACCCCATGCCAAAAGAAACCCCACTGTTCGTGCCAAACCACCCCCGAAGGTTTCTACCGCTAAGACATCCACCTCAGAAAATCTTGGACGTGTGAACCAAATCTCAGTTGAGTAAACTGATAGTACTTCCGACGTCATTCTTGGTACACTCCCAGTCACTTTTGTTCCCACATCTGTTCTTTTCGACCCAGGAGCATCTCACTCATTCATGTCGGAGAGTTATGCACTTCGGCATGATGTATCCTTTGAAGAAATGTTCACCCCTATGATCATTCAAACTCCTGGTTCAAAATGGCAAACTAATAGAGTAAGCCATGGTAATCAAATTGCAATTGAGGGTTTAGTATTCCTTGCTTCACTCATAGCCCTCAAGTCTTCAGACATTGATGTCATCCTTGGTATGGATTGGTTATCAAGACAACATGCTTTTCTTGATTGTAAATCCAAGTCAGTTAGACTTACACATCCGTCAGGCCAGACGATAGCTTACTCCTCACCAAGAACAAGAACCCAGGTGCATTCTTTGAATGTGCTTCCCCTTCCTGACCTTGAAGATGTTCCGGTGGTTCGTGACTTCCCGGATGTCTTTCCTGAAGAGCTGCCGGGCATGCCACCCGACAGATGTGTAGAGTTCATAGTGGACCTTATACCAGGCACAGCCCCAATTTCCAGACGCCCATATAAAATGGCCCCACGTGAGTTAGCTGAGCTTAAAATCCAACTTGAAGCTTCGTTGGCAAAAGGCTTCATCTGCCCTAGCTCATCGCCATGGGGTTGCCCCGTTCTGTTCGTAATGAAGAAAGATGGAACAGAAAGGATGTGCGTAGACTATCGCCCGCTAAATCTAGCGACGATAAAGAACAAGTACCCATTGCCCAGGATCAATGATCTTTATGATCAACTTGCAGGATCCTCTGTCTTCTCCAAGATGGATTTGAGATTAGGTTATCATCAAATCAAAATCCGAAATGAGGACATTCCAAAAACGGCTTTCACTACTCGTTATGGTCTTTACGAGTACACCGTCATGTCCTTCGGTCTAACCAATGCCCCCGCCACTTTCTCACGCATGATGAATTCGATCTTCATGGAGTATTTGGACCAGTTCGTCGTGGTTTACCTCGATGACATCCTTATATACTCGAAGAACGAAGGAGAACATGTCAAACACCTAAGGCTGGTATTGATGAAACTTAGAGAGCATCGCCTGTATGCTAAATTCTCCAAGTGTGAATTTTATCTACCAAAAGTGACCTACTTAGGCCACGTGATTTCTGCAAAAGGCATTGCTGTGAATCCCGAGAGAGTTCAGGCTGTCCTTGACTGGACTCCACCTGAATCGGGTAAGCAAGTTAGGAGTTTTCTTGGCCTAGCCAGCTATTGCCGTCGCTTCGTCGAGAATTTTTCTAAAGTTGCAAAGCCTCTAACTGAACTCCTCAAGAAAGATAAGAAATTCCTATGGACTCCCAAGTGCGAGGAGAGCTTTCAAGAGCTAAAAAGAAGATTGACTTCTGCACCCGTACTTGCACCTCCAGAAACCAAAAAGGATTTCGAAATCTTTTGTGACGCATCACGGCAAGGGTTAGGATGCATACTTCTGCAAGATCGACATGTGGTAGCTTATGCTTCACGCCAGTTGCGGCCACATGAAGAGAACTTTCCTACCCATGACCTTGAACTCGCTGTCGTAGTTCATGCCCTAACAACTTGGCGACATTACCTCCTTGGTAATCGGTGTGAGATCTATTCCGACCACCAAAGCCTCAAATATATTTTCACCCAGCCAGATCTTAATCTCAGGCAAAGACGCTGGATTGAGTTGATAAAAGATTACGACGTAGGAATTTCTTACACCCCAGGCAAAGCCAATGTCATGGCTGATGCACTAAGTCGTAAGTCGTATTGTAACAACCTCATGTTACAACAGTAGCAACCATTTCTTCATGAGGAATTTTGAAAGCTTAATCTCGAGATTGTTCCTCGTGGATCTCTTTTCAACTTGGTGGCGAAACCAACCCTTGAGGATCAAATCGTAGTTGCCCAAAGGCGTGCACGAGGTGTTTGCCGGATCAAGGAGAACATTGCTAGCGGAGTTGCTAAATGTTTCTCCACTAATAGCAAAGGAACGGTATTCTTTGGAAATCGTTTGGTAGTACCTAAGAATAGAGAACTAAGGAAACTCATCCTCAAAGAAGCCCATGACACACCCCTCCCAATTCATCCTGGTAGCACAAAAATGTACCGAGATCTACGCCAGAGATTTTGGTGGACTAGGATGAAGAGAGGCATTGCTCAATTTGTTGCCGAATGTGATGTTTGTCGTCGCATTAAGGCAGAACATCAAAGGCCTGCTGGCACACTTCAACCTTTGCCTATTCCAGAGTGGAAATGGGACAAAGTCGGTATGGACTTCATCACCGGCTTTCCAAAAACCCAGAAAGGAAACGATGCCATCTTCGTTGTCATAGATAGACTTTCCAAAGTTGCTCACTTCCTTCCAGTTCGCGAGTCTATAACTGCTAGCCAGTTAGTGGACTTGTATGTCTCTATAATTGTATCCCTTCACGGTGTTCCTTTGGAAATCAATTCTGATCGTGGTAGCCTTTTCACCTCTAGATTTTGGGGAAGCTTCCAACATGCTATGGGAACTCATCTCTCCTTTAGTACAGCTTTCCACCCTCAATCTAGGGTCAAGTCGAAAGGGTTAACCAAATTCTTGAAGACATGCTCAGAGCTTGTGTTATCTCATTTGGAAAGAATTGGGAGAATTCTCTTCCATTCGCCGAATTTTCTTATAAAAATAGTTTTCAATCTAGTCTGAACATGGTTCCTTTTGAATTCCTATATGGACGACGATGTCGAACACCCCTAAACTGGTCAGAAACCGGTGAAAGACAACTCTTTGGACCGGATATGATCAAGGAAGCAGAAGAGCAAGTTCGCATTGTTCGTGATCAATTGAAAGTAGCCCAGTCTCGTCAGAAAAGCTACTATGATCGTCATCATAGGAAAGAAAGCTACAATCTGGATGAGAAGGCTTACCTCCGGGTTACTCCTCTGAAGGGTACCCAACGATTCGGTATCAAAGGCAAGTTGGCCCCACGTTACATCGGACCTTTCCGCATTCATGCTAAACGTGGAGAAGTTGCCTACCAACTTGAACTACCCCCGCACCTTTCCCGAGTACATGATGTATTCCATGTGTCACAACTCAGGCGTTGCTTCAATGACCCCATCCGCGAAGTCGACCATGAAACGCTTGATCTACAAGATGACCTTTCTTATCGAGAATACCCTGTTCGTGTTCTTGATTCAGCAGAGCGTGTCACTCGTTGAAAGAAGATCAAGTTTCTGAAAGTTCAGTGGTCTCATCACTCAGAGAAAGAAGCCACGTGGGAAAGAGAAGACCGTCTCAGTGCCGAGTACCCCTCCTTCCTCCCGCAGACTTCTGAATCTCGGGACGAGATTCTTTTGAGTGGGGGCGAGTTGTCACAACCCCAAGTTAGGTATGTGCTAGGGTTTTATTGTGCCTTTGCATCATGTAAAAATTCAAAAGAAAATTCAAAAATGGGGAAAGGAAAAGCCCTGAGAAATTAAATCAAATGGCCAGATAAAAATCTTTTTCCAAAAATCATTTGAGTATTTGGAAAATTTCTATAAATGGTGCTGATAATTTTAAAAATGGTTTGGGAGCAATCCCATGCTCATGGAATTTTCTAATTTTCAAACAATGCTTTGGAAATTTAAATAAACCCCTATTTGATTTAAAATTCAAATGTTTTGAATTTTAAAAAGTGCCAAATTTTATAAGTGGCTAGCTGTAGCTTTAATGAGGCCATATAAAAAATATTGGCATTTCATAAAATGCCTAGCTATTTTAAATAGCTAGGTCAATCAATTTACAGAAAATATAAAAAGAAAAGAGAAAAACAGAAGGGAAGGACCTTACCTGGTGCCTCAGGCGAGGTCCAACTCCCCTAGCCGGCCCAGCCCACCCGAGAAGCCTTGTCGTCTTCCTCCCCCGCCCCTCCAAACAGCTCGCTGGAGCTGGGGAGTGCGGCGACGACGCCACCGCAACGCCCGCGGGTTCTAGGCCTCCCCTGCCTCCCTCCTCGCGCCACGCAGCTTCTCTTTCTTCCCCGCACGCATTCCCCCTCTTCTGGATCATCTCCCCCCTCTCCCTTCGCCGTTTTGTTCGCCGCCCGAGCGCACGCCGGAGCACCGCCGTCGAGCCTGCGTGGTCGTCGTCCTCCTCGAGCTGCACCATGATGTCCAGGAGACTCCTCGACGACGCCTTCGTCTTCACGCGCAAATAATCGAGCCGGCGTGCTCTACAGACGCCGCGCCCTTCCAAGAAACTAGACCTGAAACGGGCCATTTTGTGGCCCGAAACCCTTCCGAAACACCCACCTGCTATATATAGAAAACTACCCTAGCCATTTTAGGCAAATCCAAGCCATAATCCCTCTAGTTCCTGCGCCATCCCAATCCCCCGCCGCCACAAGGCAAAACCATCGAACCACCCACCCAGATACATTTGCCTCATCCTGGTCCATCCAATCTGGATCGGACGCTTCAGAGAGCGCCACGTAACCAGATTGGACCTCCTCGCCATTGCTCCTGAGCTCCAGCGCCCGAGCCCCTCCTCCCGTCAGCGGCATTGCGACATCCGTCCCCGAGCTCCGGCGAGCCCCTGTTTCGCGCCCTCTGCAGTCACGCCGGTGCGCCGCCCTTTTTATTTCACCCTCACCTCTCCTCTCCTCTCTAATCTCTCTCTTCTCTCTCCTTTTCGTTGCAAGCCGCCGCCGCCATGGATGAAAGGCGCACAGAGCTCTCCGCCGGCAGCCCCCGCCGGCCTCCTCGCACCTGGATTCTGCGACCACCGCCACCACACGCCGGCCAGGACCCCGCACACCCTCGCCGGAGGCCCTCCGCCCAGCTGCCGGAGCACTGTCGTCGTCCACCCTGTGTGGGACTGGATCAGGGTCGATCCATCCGCCGCCGCTTCTCGCGCCCACGTGGGCCTCGGCGCCCCAACCGGCCTGCAAGGCCTAAGTCGAGCAGGCCCAGTACCACACGCCAGATCTGGTGCTCCCTCTCGCCCAGAGCGCTGGTGCATTATCCCTCGCCCACCCCGCGACCTGGGCCATGGCCCACCTGGTGAGAGCCCCTTCTGCTTTTTTTCCTTTGCGTAGATGGGCCAAGGCCCACAAGTAGTAGCCTATTCAGCTCCCTGTGCGTTAGATAATTATCTAGCGATGCCTCTGCTTAGGCCCGAGTAGGTCAGATTCGGCCCAATAGCGTTTTATTATTTTCTGTATTTATATATTTTGGTAGATTGCGGTGTAATTTTGTGATGCGAATATCTTTTCATCGGTATCTCAGATGGAGAGGCTTTCTACATGAAAGTTTCTCCATTTTTTGCGTAGATTGATAAAATATTTCTCTTTTCCATGTTTGAACTTTTTTTACATGTTGTTTACCTGCTAATTACACCACATGCCATCGTAAATTTAATCGGCCATAACTTTTTAACCGTAACTCCATTTGGGGTGTTCTTTACATGTAAATTGACTATAATTTTGTGAAGATTGTGTTTGTGCTATTGTTTGCTGTTGTTGACCAACCTAAATTTCGGTTTAGGGCAGAACAGTACCAAATTCTTTAATTGTCGTGGGATACTTAGTGTTATGCCATGTTTAGGAGTGTGGCTCACTTAAATTGACTAGCATTGTAGTTTACCTTATGCTTCACCTCTTGCTATGTTTGCGTGATATGCCATGCTTGAGTGAGATCCCATGTTAACAACCTTTGCTCATGTTGTGTAGCTAAACAACTTGAATCGATGATAAATGTGCGGTATCGTCGTGTGTGACGGATACTCCACTTAACCTGTTAGTAACCGCTCTCGACGGTAGATCCGTATCGTATCGTGTTGTCTCGTGTTGCCTTCTTGATGTTGCTTGATCATGATTTCTTCATAGTAATAGATGCTTGATCGTTGATTGCCTTTCCAGTATTTCCTTCTTGTGTGCTCCCACGGTTACCCTCGGAGATGATGCAAGCTTGCGATCGACTACACCTTCGGTTTCGTCTTCTCATCAGGTAAGGGGGAGCATATATCATGCTTATAGCTTTCAGCTCACTTGTGCCTAGGTACAGGATAGAACGATTGCTTGCTCATACCACCTCATATTTATGCCTCTCAAATAAACACAAACAGCCATGTCCTCCACATCCCAGCAAACCTTTGTTTGGCCATGTACCTTGCTTGCTTAACCACTACTCAGTATGCATGCTTAGGATGCTACAACTGTTACATCCTGTTACTCCTTGGATTGGGCTATCACATTATTATATTGTTGTGGATGCTATGATTATTATAATGGTGACTATATTCGACGAAGGATGGAAGGTCTAGGCTAACCCGCCTCGAAACTTTGTTCCATTCGAGTCACCTAGGACCCGAGTTCCGGGTATTGTTTCTCTTGACGAGCGTGCCTAACCGCATGTGGGATTCTATGGGGTCCCCTCTTCTTACCTACCTAGCTTCAAACATTTCTAGTGGTGGCCCGAGTTGGTTTTCCATTTGCATCGTAGTAGGAGAGGCGGGCAGGGGCCCGCAGGTTCTCAAAATAGGTTCACGCGGGCCAGTGGGGTGGAATTACTCATTGGTCCAAACCTTTGCGGAGTTTGCGGATGGCTAAGCTGGGACTCAGTTCTATCCATCACCAGGCTGACGCGAGACGGTGGAGTCCGATCCAGAGCTCGGCTGACTCTCGTATCGGGTGTCGACTTTACCGGGGGCCACCCGAATTTGTTAAAATTGTTAGTTAGAGGGACTATGATGTCCGGATCTCTTGGAACTACTCTTCAATGAGTGTCTTTAACGGGCCATACTGAGAGAACCGGTGTACATGCGGAGCTTATAATGGGTAGTTGGTACACCCCGGCAGGGTTAAATCTTTTCGAGAAGCCGTGTCCACGGTTATGGATGACTTGAGACCTACTCCTTGTTCATAGATAACATCAATTGAATCATAACTAAAACTTGATCAACGTCTGTGTGCCTTGACTGCTTCTTCTTCGTCGGGACGCGAAGGGGAGGACAAGGATAGGTTAGGTGTTATGTTTGCGTAAGTAGTTGATTGCAAGACTTGTTGGAGGTGATTCCTCATCGACTACTTGGTTCTCATCTTACTCTAAATAGATCGTTAGCCACCTCATGTATTGCTAGTGCGGCTGCAACCTCAACCACTACCCCCATCTTACCGTGAGAAGCTAGTTACAAGACTTGTTGATATAGCTCACCCCTTTCTTCTCTCTTTTCCGCACGTTATGCGAACGATCGTGAACTTCAGAGTTGATCGAGCACCCTTCTTTTGGACGCCTTCGCGGAGACTCGAAGACGACTAGTAAGGTGGATCCCGGCGGAGAGCTTGGACCTGTGTGGTTACAGGAATTGTGTGTATTACCTTGGCCACTAGGCATTTGATTGTATTCTGTACTCAGACATGTATCTTCTGCTGATGTATTGGATTAAGGAAGTTGTATGTCGATTTTATGAGATGTTCTATCCTTGTAGCTGTAATGTTATGATATCATGTTGAAATCCGAGACATATGGCTTCGTCATATGTCCCTGTGGGTCCGGTAGGTGCTTCGTCCTGGGGTTTTACAAGTGAGGACATTGATATTATAGAAAGCCTAGGATGGTTTGGGTCTATATTCATTGTAGAAAAAAACTAGAGGTCAAAAGATCAAGTAGGTGAGAGTAGACATTCGAATACGATTCGTTCCACCTTGAAAGCATGAATCTTCTTCGGGGATATATAGTTCGGTTTCTAAGAAGTCCACGTCATACAAGTAGCACAATCGTCTACAAAAAATCCCCGTCATACTGAATTGACATGAGGACACCCTGCCAAGTTTCATATTTTTCAGACCTAATATAAATTTTCTAGAATTTGTTAAACGAATGAATCCCACATTCGGGGATGGATATCGCCGCATATATCTTTGAAATATCATCACATTCGTTCCACAACACTTACCAATGCATTGAAGAACCACATGTTGATTTTTCAAACAATTTGTGTGAACAATTTTAGTCGCTCCCAATGCTAATCTGAATTTTAATCCATTTAATGGCTAAAAATGCACGTAATGCTTTAAAAATAGAAAATTGTCTAGCAAAACATTCATATTATAGCATGTGAGATGGTTAGGTCTATGTTCACTGTGGAAAAAACTCGAGGTCAAAGTATGAATTAGGTGTGAACATAAATTCCAACACGATTCATTCCACCTTGAAACCACGACTCTTCTTCGAGGATAGTTCGGCTTCTAAAGGGTGTACATCATACAAGTTGTATAATCATCTCAATTTTTTTTCCTGGCATACTGAAGTGGTATAATGACACCCTGCCAGGTTTCAAATTTTCCAGACCTAATATAAATTTTCTTGATTTTTTAATCGAATGAATGTCGCGTACGGGGATGGATATCATCACTTCGATCTTTGAACTTTCATCCCATCCATTCCACAACACTTACCAATGCACCGAGGAACCGCATGTTGATTTGGAAAACCATTTTCGTGCACTATTTTAGTCGCTTGCAATGCTAATCTGAATTTTAATCCATTTAATGCCTATAAATGCACGTAGTGCGTTAAAAATAACAAACTATCTAGCAAAGATCCATAGTATAGCACATGAGATGGTTGGGTCTATGTTCACTACATAAAGAACTCGAGGTGAAAAGATGAAGCAGACAAGCACAATCATTCGAATACGGTTCATTCCACCTTGAAACCACGACTCTTCTTTGGGGATAGTTCGGTTTCTAAAGGGTGTATATCATACAAGTTGTACAATTGTCTCAAAAAAGATTCTCGGCATACTGAAGTGATATAATGACACCCTGCCAAGTTTCATATTTTTCACACCTAATATAATTTTTCTGGAATTTTTATTCAAATGAATGCCGCGTTTGGGGATGGTTATTGTCGCTTAGATCTTTAAAATTTCATCCCATTCGTTCCACAACACTTACCAATGCACTAAGGAACCACGTGTTGATTTTTAAAAACCATTTTCATGCACTGTTTTAGTCGCTCGCAATGCTAATATGAATTTTTCTATTTAATGCCTAGAAATGCATATAATGCATTGAAAATAGAAATCTATCTAGCAAAAAAATCATATTATAGCATGTGAGACAGTTGGGTTTATGTTCACTATATAAAAAACTCGAGGTCAAAATATGAAGCAGATGAGAACATACATTCAAATACGATTCATTCCACCTTGAAACAACAACTCTTCGTTGGGGATAGTTCGGTTTCTAAGGAGTGTACATCATACAAGTTGTACAATCGTCTCAATTTTTTTTCGGCATACTGAAGTGATATGATGACACCCTACCAAGTTTCATATTTTTCAGAGCTAATACAAATTTTCTGGAATTTTTAAACGAATGAATGTCGCGTTCACAGTTGGATATCTCCGCTTAGATCTTTGAAATGTGAGCGCATTCGTTGCACAACACTTATCAATGCATTCAGGAACCACATGTTAATTTTTCAAACCATTTTCGTGCAATGTTTTAGTCGCTCACAATGCTAATCTAAATTATAATCCATTTAATGCATAGAAATGCACGTAATGTGTTAAAAATAGCAAACCATCCAGCAAAAGATTCATATTATAGCATGCGAGATGGTTGGGTCAATGTTGACTGTAGAAAAAAATAGAGGTCAAAAGATGAAGAAAATAAGAACATACATTCAAACACGATTCATTCCACTTTGAAACCACGACTCTTCTTCGGGGATAGTTTGGTTTCTAAAGGGTGTACATCATACAAGTTGTACAATTGTCTCATATTTTTTCCTGGCATACTGAAGTGTTATGATGACACCCTGCCTAGTTTCATATTTTTCAGAGCTAATATAATTTTTCTGAAATTTTTAAACGAGTGAATGCCGCGTTCGCGGTTGGATATCACTTCTTAGATATTTGAAATGTCATCCCATTGGTTGCAGAACACTTACTAATGCACTGAAGAACCACATGTTGATTTTTCAAACCATCTTTGTGCACTGTTTTAGTCACTCGCAATGCTAATCTGAATTTTAATCTATTTAATGCCTAGCAAATGCACATAATGTTTTGCATGGATTACTTTATACTTTGTATTTCCAACGGTTGTTTGTATTGACTCATATGGAATACATTTCAACCGCCTAAATGTACTTCGACATGAGCGTTATCTCGAAGCCTTCTTCGTTTTATTGCCTCCATCTCCAGCAAGCTATTTGCATGGCTAGTGGTGCGGGTGGTGTTGGGAGCCCTTTATGAAATGGGGCCATCAACGGAGGCCTGCCCGATGCTGGGGCAGGTAGTTCCACCCGGTCGCTATTCATCCCCATTGGCGGCGGCGGCAACGACTGTGGGGACGGCTCGTGGCTGGTCTTCCTCCAATTGAGCGAGTGAGGGCACTTAAGTAGTGCTCCTCGTTGGTTACACCAAGTGGAAGGTTGGATGTAGCCTAGTAGTATATTTCCCTTGGCAAAGATGCCAAGGTTTAAGTCGGTCCAGTAGGACTCCAAGGTCGACAAGTAGATGGCGCGGAAAGTGATGCGTCGTTTGATGATAATCACCCGCGTTACCTGGACTTGCACAAACAACAAGTAACTTTGATCCCATCGAGTTCAGAGAGCTTGTCAATCTCTCCGGTCTTGTTGTTTACAAAGGATTAAATGCAAGGATAGATAGTAGTGATAATTGCAACAGAAAGTAAAAGCAGTAAATAAAGTGGAGGTGTAAATAGTGGTGGAAATATGGACCGGGGTCCCACGATGTTCACTTGTAATGCCTCTCTCCCAACGGACGATAAAATAGCTAGTTGGGTAAATAAATTATATATGGGCAATTGACAGAATTAAAAACGCACCGCAATGCTAATTATGCTACTGGAAAGCTAGAGGCTCAAAAGTATGGGCAGTACGCCAAGACAAGTACACCAAAATCCATCCGCGTATACTCACTATTCATCCACCTTGAGATATCTATCCATAACATCTCGCAGGTATTAAGTTGCGAGCTCCACCAAAAGTGTAAACTCAAAGCAACAAACAATTGCATTACCAAACTTTGCGTAAGGTAAACAATCCTTGCAACCGCGGTTACAAGCACTGTTGTTTTCTCCCTGGTGGTGACAACACATCCCCTAGTGTCATGTTTCTGTCACTCAAGCCTAGACATCGGGGGCATGAACCCATAATCATGCATAAGGCTCCCTCTTGGAGTTACTATCTACTACTTGGCCAAAGCAATAACAAGTAACAGAGAACATGCAAGAACTATTCAAGAAAAAAATATATAAGGTAAAACAAATATATAATTCTTCACGATTTGAACATAATCTCATAATCCATCGGATCCCAACAAATACCGCATAGCAACAGCAGGAAAATTACATAGGTGCCTTCCTCATGTAGGGCATCTCACAAGGGCTAAGAATGGAAGAACAAGATTGGAGAGAAGAATTCACATAGCTACTAGTCATGGAATCATGGTCCAAGGGGGACTACTCACTGGTGGTGGAGAAGCTATCGGAGGTCAATCCTCCCTCGAGCAGGGTGCCGGGAAGAGGTCTTCTGGTGCTTCCAATTTTGGAAGCGCGGCGGCGGCGGAACAGAGAGGAAAATCGCGATGTGTGGTTCTCCTTGAGGGTTTTAGGGACGAGGAATACCCTTATAGTGGCGACCTTTTTTTATTTTTAGTGGCGTGTTATGGATGCGCCACTAACTACAAGCCACTAATAAGGGCTTAGAGGTGGCGCATTCTGGATGTGCCACCCCTAAGGCCCTTAAAGCTTTGCGCATCTCAGAATGTGCCACCTATAAGCTCTTAGGGGTGGCGCATTCTGAAATGCGCCACGCCTAAGGTTCCTTAGGGGTGGCGCATTCCCAGTGCACCACTAAAGCCAGACAAAATGCGCCACTAAATTGGTTACAGAAAACAAAAAAAAAGAATTACAGAAAAGAATAAACACATTACAGATTTTTTATTATATTACGGAAATTCAAAAGACAATACAATGAGCCCAACAATTATTGATACAAAATAATTGCATTATAATTCTTATTACAAAGATTTACAAGATTACATCCATCATCGTCTAAGGTTTAGAGGCCAACAAGATTACGTCCATCACAATATTACACTGAGTCCAACAATTATTGAAAACAGAAAGTTACTTTCGTCATCATCTCTTGTTTGCTCTTCAACCTGCACAAAACAAAGATTTAGAGCTCATATCCATATGAATTCATAGCAAAGGACAACAGCGCAATATATCATGTATTCTTATCAACAACATAAAGCAAGTCGATCAATGGCCAGGAGCATGCACATATGCATAAAAATGCATATGCAGTGACTTTTATACACAAAGAGCACCAAGAGTATTTGACACTACCATCTACTACACAAAGAGTACATCCAAATTACATGTAGGGCACACATTCATCAAACGACTGCCATATATAACATAAATTTTTCAATTGTTCTGACTCGGCTCGGGGAATGGGCGACATGCTTCTTTCGTCATGAAAGGCCTTGTGTCACGCAAGGCCTTTAGGCGGACTACTATCTCCCCATTGGATGGTGCAATGTTGGAGTGGAAGATCGCCCCCTTCATTTGACTTCATGACGGATGATAGTCGCCATCTGCGCTTGGATGTGAAAGAACTCCTCCTTAAGATTTGCATCGGCGATTTCCACCTTCCTTTCGGCCCACACTTTGAGATGACTTCGCAGCGTAAGGTTGCGTTGTTCCTGTACAACCGCCCTCATGTGATGAAGGGCGTAGTACGCAACTCGCACACTGCCAGCCGGCTGCTTGACGCATGGGAACTGCGTTACGTGGCTGAACACGTTCACGCCAGGCTGATTCTTCCTGAACTTGTGCTTCACGATCTTGCCTCCGGATTTTATGTAGCCTGGGAGAGCATCATCCAAAACTCATGATATACTTGTAATCTTTCTTCTTCACACTCCCCGAGTCTAAATACACGGCATGCGAGTGTTGCGGTGAAAAGCAGATGAGCACGTAGTCTTGATCCTCACTACGTAATTAAAACAATACAAAAGGAATGTTGGAAGAGGACAATGGAAAGCTAAGAAAGCATATATGCTACGGCGGCGAGCGAATGACTTACTTGGTAGATTAGGTCATAAGAAATGAATCCTTGTCGGCGTTATCTAGCATGAATTCTCTGACGTACCCCGCCGCGAGAGCCGCGTCCCCGTCGTCCATCAAGATGCTTTCACGCATGTAGAAGGGGTCCAATATCGCGACGCTCGGGGTCTTATCTCTCCTGATACTCATAAAAAGTCTAAGCGAGAACACACGGATAAGGGTATGGTCTAGCCGCTTGAGATGGTACAAATTGAAGATCTCCGAAAACCGCAGGATTATCATATCCGCGGAGATAGTGTTGATGAAGCCCACGTTGAGTGGCACCTTGGCCATGAAAACCGGGTACGAGGGATTCTCTTCTCGAAGAAGAATCTTCTCTAATGCCATAATACTATGATGCACACTCTGCATATCCGAAGTTACAAGGTCGAGCATGTCCTTAGGTAGCATCGCCCTAGCCGCCACATGGATTTCAAACAAGAGATCCTTGGATCTTAGTGGCCAGTCATGCTCTTCTTTCTTTTCCGACCCTTCTTATTTTCTGATTTCGAGCAGTGACGGGCCTTTATCTGCTCAGTGGACGTCTTATGGATTGTGGACGGGCTGAGAATAGATCTCCTTGTGGCATCTGCTTGAGGCTCGGTGAAGGCGCAAGCTGCTGGAGACATCTCCTGAGAAGCAGCAAAGAGACGCGTGGAGCAAGCAGGTTTCGCCGCAGGATCAGCTAGACCGCGATCTTCCTCGTCATGCTGGTAGGCTCCTTCAACAGGAGGCATGAATAAGTCATCACCTTCGAACGAAGTGTTGATGAACTGGTCGGCGTTGATATCATCATTATCATCAAGATCATCGTCTTCTTGTTGTGCGCCGATGGGATCATGTGGCGCCGACACGACGACTACCGGTGTTGTCCTAGGTGTGGTGCCCCTTTCCCCCGTCATTAAACGCATTTGGGTCTTCGGCGGTAGGCATATTTTTCCGAAACAGTCACTGAGAAATGTCGGCTCGTCCTCATCGTATCCAGGGGGTTGAATGGGAGGCTCAACTCTCTCGTAGCCCGAAATCACGAGAGAGATTTGAACCCTACGCATCTCCGGTGCCATCGGCATATTGTGCATGATTTAATTTTGTGGTTGAAGGATTTTAACTTTGGCAACATCCTTCAACTCGCCGTCCACGACTTGTAAGAGAATGCATGGAGTGTCCTCCTGCGAAAGAGATATATGCATGTAGGGCATGAGAGAGATTCCACTAAAAAAGGCAAGGAGATGAAGTCCTCGTTTGAGTTGCAGACGCTTATAGTTACCTTGAGGGCGTCGAGGTCGGCCAATGAAGAGGCCCCGCCGATGACGGCGGGCATGCAAGAGACGGAGGGCGCGCTACCTCCCGTGGCGTCGGTCGCCCTATTTGCGCTGCCGTCGGGTGCATTATTGTTATTCCCCGGTTGCTCGATCTTGGCTGGAGGAGTTACCATCACGTCCGGCGCCGCCGCCGCAGTGTTGGCGGCCGGAGTCACCAATATGCTGGGAGTCGGTGCGGGATCCACCACTACGGAGGGAGTCGGGACTGCAGGCGCCACGATGCCCAAGTTGCTGCCGACCATGCTGAGGACCGGTATGGGACCTTGTCCACCACGCGCTTGCCAATTCGTGAGTGACTGCATCATATCTGGAAGGAGGGCGTTCATTGATGGATTCTCGCCCCTCGTTGGTTACCCAAAGTGGAAGGTTGAGATGTAGACAGCGGCAAATTTCCCTCGGTGAACATACCAAGGTTTATCTCCAGTAGGACTCCGACAACCACAGGAAGGTGACCATGGCACCACCAATTAGACGGTTGGCGTGGACCTGCACACAAAAACAGATAACTTTGCTCCCAACGAGTTCAGAGAGTTTTTCAATCCGTCCGGCCTTGTTGTTTACAAAGGATCAAACGCATGGGAAAATGATGATAGCGATATCAACAGAAAAGGAAATAAAGCAGAAAATAAATAACCGGTGTCAACAGTGGTGGAAATATGGAGTGGGGTCCCATGATGTTCACTAGTGATGTCTCTCTCCCAAATGACAATAAAATAGCCATGCGAGGTAAATAAATTACATCTGGGCAATTGACAGGATTATGTGCGCAAACCAATGCTAATTATGCTATAAGAATGGGCGGTACGCCAAGACAAGTAGACCGAAATCCATATGCATCTACCTACTAATCATCCACCTTGAGATATGTATCCAGAATATCTCGCTGGTACTAAGTTGCGAATCCCACCCAAAGTGTAAACTCAAAGCAACAGACAAATGCATTAAAGAACTTTGCGTAAATAAACAATCCTTGCACCCGCAAGTACAACCACCTTTGTTTTCTCCCTTGTGGCAACATCACATCCCCTAGACTCATGTTTCTGTCACTCAAGCTAGTCATCAGGGGGCATGAACACACAATCATGCATAACGCTCCATCTTGGAGTCACTACCTACTACTTGGCCAAAGCAATAAACAGCAATGGAGAACATGCAAGAATTACTCAAGAACATAAATATAAAAGAGGAGAATCAAATGTATTACTCAAACACAATCTGAACATAGTCTCATAATCCTTCGGATCCAAGCAAACTCAGCATAGAAAACGCAGAAAGATTACATATGTTCCTCGATCATGTAGGGCAGCTCACGAGTTCTAAACCATGAAGAACAAAGAGGGGAGGAGAACATCACATAGCTACTGATCATAGACCCATGGTCCAAGGTGGACTACACACGGTTCATCCGAGAAGCATCCATGGTGGTGGAGAAGCTCCCGGAGATGGTTCCTCCCTCCGGCAGGGTGCCGGGAAGAGGGCTCCTGGTGCTCCCGATCTTGGAAGCGCGGCGGCAGTGGAACGGAGGAGAGATCGCAAAAAATGGTTTTGTCCCCAAGGGTTTATCGTCACGGGGAATAAATAGAAGAAGGGGGGCAGCCAGAGGTGGACCAGGAGCCCCAGGCGCCCCCCTGGCGTGGCCTAGGGGGTGGCCGCGCCAGGTGGCCGCCTGGGCCACCCCTCGCTCCCCTCTGGCCCCACTAGGGCTCTTTTGGAAGGTTCCCGTACACTGATTTTTCCTATATTTTTCCCGGAATTCTTCTGGCACTTTAAATAATGGGAAAACCTGAAATACAAAAACAGCAGAAAACAGGAACTGGCACTGGGGTGTACTGAGTTAATAGGTTAGTCCAAATATGATCAAAAGTGTATAGCAGTGCGTCAATATCACAGCAACATCACACAAAAGAAGCATGGAGCAAGCAGAAATTATAGATATGTTTTGGACGTATCAACATCCCCAAGCTTAATTCATGCTCGTCCTCGAGTTGGTAAATGATAACAAGAATAATTTCTGTGGTGACATGCTACCAACCATATAAGAACTTTTTAGTAAAGTAATCAAGGCATATAATTCAATTCAAGTCATAACAGGCAAGAGTATATATTAGCATTAAAATAGGCAACATAAGAACATAATGGTGCAAGAGGTCTCGCTGTCCGTGACTCGAAAGTCTCCAAATGGTGTTTGCGTGCATGAAAGGGGATAGGGATTACGAGAAAAAAATTTATTTTTGTGTTGAGAACTCAATCTATTAAAGTTTCACACTTGGTCTACTTTGGAATCTTATCTTGACTCATCCCCAGACCACTAGCCAGGTACAAGTCAAAATGATCCATTCCCGTTCGATATTTTGAGCACTCATGCAATGGATGAGCGTAAGAAAGAAAGTTGACACTTAGGATGGAAAAGAGAGAAAAATGGTGGGGGAGGAAGACAAAAAGGTGTGGAAGGCTCACATCACTGAGGACAATCATAGGCGAGAGAAAGCCAAATGATAGATATGATGTGAGGAGTAGGGATTGCCATGCAACGGATGCACATACGAGCTAAGGTAAGCTCTCCAATGGAACTAGTGGGGGTGCATCCAACTTGCTTGCTCAAGAAGACCTAAATCTCATTTGAGGAGGCTCATCATTGGAATATACAAGCCAAGTTCTATAGTGTGAAGGTCCCCACATAGCTATATGCATGAATGATAATCTCTATGGAGTACAAGATATAAGAGGGAGTACGAGTGTGGATCTCTCAAAGGGAAAAGTAGTGTGCCCCCTTCTCTCTTTTTATTTCTTTTTCTCTTTTTTCTATTTTTTCTTTTTTTTGTATTGTTTTGGTGGCCTCAATGGCTCTTTCTATTTCTCTCATTTGTCCTCTTTAGGATCTTTTGATTTTGTCCTCTTTGGGATCTTTTGATTTTGTGCTCTTTGGGATCTTTTCCTCACTTTAGGGACAACACTCTATATATTACAAGAAGTATAGAAGATATTTCACACTTTACAAAAGTACTCAACATATAGAAAATGAAACTATCATGAAGGATGAAAATGTAGCAATGATACTAGTGCGTCATGTAGCAATGATTAGGGCAAGGCCCAACTAGCATGCGGCTAATCTATCAAGCAAAAGCATGTATGACATGAATATCAAGTCATGAGAAGGTGGATGTTGCATGGCAATGTATCTCGGAAAGGCTATGGAAATGCCTTGATAGGTAGGTATGGTGGCTGTTTTGAGGAAGGATATAATGAGGCTTATGATGACAGAGCGTATCGTGCCAAGGATTTGGATGTAGCGGCGAAGGTGGACGCCAACTCTCGGAGTGAGAAGGAGGCAATGCACGACACATGAGAGGCTAGAAAAATATGGGTAGGTGGAAGTGTCAACATTCAAATAATCACATTAGTCCGAAGAACTCATGCACTTATTATCGGTAACTCTCAATCTAATAAGGAGGTTCACCAGGAGACAAGTACCCCGAGGAGGAGTGTATGGGGGTTTGGTTATCCTTGCTCATCCTCAACTCATGATACATGAGTGTACTCTAATATTCGATCCCTCCAAAGAGTAGTGATCCATCTAGTAGCTAAAGTTCTCAACTAGTTTTGTAAGTTTTTAAAATAAACACGGATTGCCGAAAATACGACATCTATCACTAATAGCACTACTGGAAAAAATGTTCATTAATGGCACACCTATTTTGGCTACTAATGGCGCACATTAGGTGCGCCATTACTAGCACGCCATTAGTAAGCCATTACTATCTAAGGTAGTAATGATGCACCAAATGTGCGCCATTACTATCTCTTCAGGTGCGCCACTAGTAACTTTTTTTTAAATTCAAATTTTTTTGAATTTGGAAGGCATGAAAATAGTAATGGCGCACATTCTAACCCTCAAGGTGCACCATTACTATTTTGAATTTTGAATCTGGATCTGGATCCACATCTGCATCGCGATGTTTTTCTCGTTTTTTCTCGTTTTTTTGCACGATTTTTTTTCAAATTTCGTTCTCATTTCTGGATCTTGTATGTTCTCTTTGCCGGAGAGGAGTTCACTGGAGAGGAGTTCGCCGGAGAGGATTTTTACGGAGAGGAGGGCCGAGGAGAAACCGTGAGGAGGAGGAGGTCACCGGAGAGGATCTAACCTACATCGTTAGAGGTGAGGAGGAGTTCGTCGGAGGGAGTTCGTCGGAGAGGTGTGAGGAGGAGCTCACCGGAGAGGAGTGGAAGGAGGTCACCGGAGAGGAGGAGGAGGAGGTCGCCGGAGGAGAGGAGGGTAGATGGAGTGGAGGAGAGGATAGAGTGGAGGAGAGGAGGAGATAGCGGTGGAGGAGAGGAGGAGAAAAATGAAGAGGTAAGGAAGAGAGGAGGCCGGCCAGCCAATATATACGGCATAGTAATGGCACACCTTGGGCAACTGCGCCATTACTAACTTATTTTATTTTTTTGATTTATTTTGAATTTTGAAGGCGGGAAGATAGTAATAGCGCACCTTAGGCTGGTGCGCCATTACTAAGTTTTTTTATTTTTTGACATATTTTGAATTTTGAAGGCGGGAAGATAGTAATGGCGCACCTTGGGAAGGTGCGTCATTAGTAAGTTTGAAATTTTTTCTATTTTTTCCCTCTAGATGTTAAAAGCCCCGTAACTTTTTATTTTAGGTTTTTGAGCATTCTAAAAATGTATATGATTTTTCATGTAAAAAACTTTTTCATCCGAGTTCGTATGCAAAAGTTATACCCATTTTTCGAATTCTCGAGATATTTTGCAAAAAAAGTCGAAATTCATGTTTGTAAATTTTCCTAACAACTAGACTACATATCACATGGGAATCTTATTTTATTTTAATTTTTTGACATTTCTATCATTTTCTTTTATTTTTTTTAAACTGAAAAGGCGGTCCACCTCAGAAAGTTAGTAATGGTGCACCTTTACAAAGTGCGCCATTACTATGTCTATGACTGGGTCAAACGTTGGTCAAACCTTGGTCGAACATAGTAATGGCGCACCTTTCACCAGGTGCACCATTACTATGTGAACTTACTAATGGCGCACCTATACAAAGTGTGTCATTACTATGTCTAGGAATGGGTCAAACCTTGGTCAAACATAGTAATGGCGCACTTTTCACCTGGTGCGCCATTACTGTTCAGGTTAGTAATTAATGGCGCACCAGCAGATGGTGCGCCATTACTACACATGAATAGTGTGCCATTAGTGTCAACATTATCTATAGCTGTTTTTCCAGTAGTGTAGGCTAAAGCTCTTGACACCAAAAGTCCAAACATTACTCATAGCAATACCTCAAAACTATTGCAAATTACTACTACAATTGAATAGCAACCTCAATTACCTACTTCAAGTGAAGACACACAACTCAGTGCAATAGGAAAACTCTCTAAACAAGATAAACATTAAAACTCAAGAGAGTTCCAGCAACAAACTAAACAAAAGCTCTGAAAAATATAAGCATGAAAACTAAAAGCTAAACATGACAGCAGCTATGAAAAAGATAAAGAACACACACAACAAAGATAAGCATGAAGAATCCTATGATGTGTTCTAGGTTTTGAAAGTGGAGCATGTTTATCTCCCACACAAAGAAAGCTGGGTTCTAACTTGTTATGAACAACAAGCAAAGCTAAAGAAAACAAAAAATGAAATAAAGAGCAAGATGCTCCAAGCATAGCACATAACGCATGAAGTGATAAAAATATAGTGGAACGAAAGACGAGCTGATAATTGTTGATGGAGAAGGGGATGCATGGGTGCATCCCCAAGATTAGATGCTAGATTCTTGAGTCTTATTGAATATTTCTTGGGGGTGCACGGGGGCATCCCCAAGCTTGAGCGTTTGACCCTCCTGAATCTTCTTTTATCATCTTCACTCGCACACTTGAAAACTCCCTTCATACATAACTCATCATAATCTGATTAGCGAGGTTAGTACCCACAATACAATAATTTTTCTCTACTGTAAAAAAGAAAATTCTTGAAGAGATGCTGTTTATAAAGATTTCCAAGAAGTTTTTGCAAAGAAAAAGCAAGCTTAAGGTTTGAAAAATGAAGAAAAGGCAAAACAAGACAGAATCTGTGAAAAACAGACCAGCAGGTAGTAAATAATTTTTTAGGGGTATTTCTGCAACTCAAATGAAAAAACTCAGAACATACGAAAGTTCCGTGATTGTATAGAGCATGCTGTGTAAAAACTTCAGCTCAAAAAGATGAACTGGGAATTTTCTATGATTTTTCCCGTCACGAGGACATAATCTATTTTCTGGACAGCATGTCACAACTTTCACTTCCCTTGTCATATGAGGCTATAAATGGCACAAAGCTTGAAAAGTAAACATACAATGATGTTGATACAGTCGTAACAAACATCAAGACACAACAAAAGCAAAATAAACCTAATTCATTGTGGGCTGCCTCCCAAAAGCGCTTTCTTTTATCCCTTTAAGCTAGGCATGATGCAAAAAGAGAAGATCAACTTTTATCAAGAGTAAGAGAATAGCTAGCCCGTTTAACAGACTCAAAAGGTAAATTAATATTCTTTCTAGGTAAGTGTTCCATCCCTTTCTTGAGTGGGAATTGGAATTTTATATTCCTTTCTTTCATATCAATGACAGCACCAACGGTGCGAGGAAAAGGGCGTCCCAAAATAATTGGACATGATGGTTCACATTCAATGTCCATAATAGTAAAATCAACGGGAACATACTTGTCATTGACAATGATAAGAACATCATCGATCTTCCCCAAAGGTTTCTTTATGGCAGACTCAACAAGACGAACACCAAAAAACAAGCATAAAAAGGTTTCAATTCAAACATATCATACATTCTTTTGGGCATATAGGAGGTACTAGCTCCAACATCACATAAAGCATAGCAAGAGAAGTTATTCAACTTAATTTTAATCATAGGATCCCAACCATATTCTAGCTTTCTACGAACGGAGGCTTCTACCCTAAGCTTCTCCTCCCTAGCTTTAATAAGAGCATTAGTGATATGCTCCATGAAGGCAAGATTAAGTGTCCTAGTGTGGCGATCTCTAGACATCTTGTGAAGGAAACCAATAACTTCAGAAAGGGTACAATTATCAAAATCAAGGTCACTACTATCAGGTAAAGTGGTTGTGGTGTCCTTTAGGCTCACTTGTTTGGTAGCTTCTATTGTCATATGAGTTTCTTCTTCTACGGTTAAGGTCATAGCATCACCATTAATAGGTCCTATGGGACTAGGGGTGCATTGGGTGCTAAGAGTTTGGATATCCTCAGCAACTTGGATAGTAGAAATGGTATGGTGCGTAGGAAGGCTCTTAATTCTATATTCTTCCTCCTTTTCTCTAGCCCATCTGTCATTAAGTTTAGCCATCATCCTAATGCTTTCATTAATTTGCACTTGAATAGCGTTCATAGGAGTGACCTTCCTCTCCTCAAGAGGAGAAGTTCTAATTTTAAGAAATTCTACTTCATTTGTCTAGTTTTTCCTCTACACTCTTGTTGAAGGCTTTTTGGGTAGTGATGAAGTCTTTAAGCATACTCTATAGTTCACAAGTGGAGTTCTTGGTGCTAGGATAAGTGTTGTTGTTCCCATAGTTGTTGGAGGGGAACGGTCTAGGATTGCTACCAAAATTACTCCTATAAGCATTGTTATTCAAGTTGTTTCTAGAGATAAAGTTCACATCTACTTGATCTTGAGTAATCAAAGAATTTAAAGGAACATCACGAGGATCAATATGAGACTGCTTGGTAAGTAGAGATATAATCAAGTCAACTTGTTCATTTAGGGAGGAGATCTCCTCGACAGAGTTTACCTTCCTACCTGTTGGAACTCTTTCGGTGTGCCATTGGGAATAGTTTCTCATCATCTCATCGAGTAGTGTTGTGGCAGCACCAAGCGTTGTTGACATAAAGGTTCCTCCCGTGGCCCAATCTAGCAAGTTTCGCGAGGTAAAGTTTGGATAACCATCCAAGTAGTCAGACCATGCGTAGGACAATTCTTAACAAGAGACTTCATGCGTTCCCAAGCTTGGGCAACGTGCTCATTATCCAATTGCTTAAAATTCATAATATTACTCCTCAATTGGATAATCTGAGCTAGGGGGTAGTACTTCCCAATAAAAGCATCCTTGCACTTATCCCAAGAATCTAAGCTATTCCTAGGCAAGGATTGAAACAAGATTTTAGCTCCTCCTCTCAAGAAGAAAGGAAAAAGCTTAACCTTAACGATATCACATCTACCTCTTTGTACTTTTGCATATCACTGAGCTCAACAAAATTATTTAAGTGCAAAGAAGCATCATTTCCAGCACCGGAGAATTGATCTTTCATAACAAGGTTAAGCAAAGCAGGTTTAATCTCATAAGAAGGTGCTGAAGTAGCAGGCGGAGCAATAGGAGTGCAGATAACGTCACTTTTGTTATGACTAGTGAAGTCACACAACTTGGTGTTCTCGGTGGAACCCACAGCAGCAGCAAGCAAGATAACTATTTTTTTTGATTTTTGATAGGGGACACTAAAGAAAAAATTGAAAGGTAAACTAACAAGACTAAAAAGAAAAGATAAAAGATAGTGTGCAACTCCCCTATCTTGAAGAGTGGAGTCCCCGGCAATGGCGCCAGAAATTAGCTTTGATGGATTCTCGTCCCTCGTTGGTTACCCAAAGTGAAGGTTGAGATGTAGACAGCAGCAAATTTCCCTCCGTGAAGATACCAAGGTTTTTCTCCAGTAGGACTCCGACAACAACAGGAAGGTGACAACGGCGCCAGCAGCTAGGGGGTTGGCGTGGACCTGCACACACAACAGATAACTTTGCTCCCACCGAGTTCAGAGTGGTTGTCAATCCCTCTGGCCTTGTTGTTTACAAAGGATCAAACGCACGGGATAATAATGATAGCGATAGCTACAGAAAAGGAAATAAAGCAGAAAATAAATAACGGGTGTAAACAGTTGTGGAAATATGGCCCGGGGTCCCATGATGTTCACTAGTGATGTATCTCTCCCAAAACACGATAAAACAACCATGCGAGGTAAAAAAATTATAGTTGGACAATTGACAGTATTATGTGCGCAAACCAATGCTAACTATGCTATAAAGAAAGGAAGAGGCTCAAAAGCATGGGTGGTACACCAAGACAAGTAGACCGAAATCCATCTGCATCTACCTACTAATCATCCACCTTGAGATATCTATCCAGAACATCTCGCTCGTATTAAGTTTCGAATCCCACCGAAAGTGTAAACTCAAAGCAACAGACAACTTGCATTAAAGAACTTTGCATAAAGTAAACAATACTTGCACCCGCAAGTACAAGCACCGTTGTTTTCTCCCTTGTGGAAATAGCACATCCCCTAGACTCATGTTTCTGTCACTCAAGCTAGTCCTCAGGGGGCATGAACATACAATCATGCATAACGCTCCCTCTTGGAGTCACTACCTACTACTTGGCCAAGGCAATTAACAGAAACTGAGAACATACAAGAATTACTCAAGAACATAAATATAAAAGAGGAGAATCAAATATATTACTCAAACACAATCTGAACATAGTCTCATAATCCATTTGATCCCAGCAAACTCAGCGTAGCAACAACAGAAAGATAATATATGTGCCTCGATCATGTAGGGCAGCTCACGAGGTCTAAACCATGAAGAACAAAGAGGGGAGGAGAACATCACATAGCTACTGATCATAGAACCATTGTCCAAGGTGGACTACTCAAAGTTCATCCTGGAAGCATCCATGGTGGTGGAGAAGCTCCCAGAGGTGGTTCCTCCCTCCGGCAGGGTGCGGGGAAGAGGGCTCCTGGTTCTCCCGATCTTGGAAGCATGGACGCGGCGGAACAGAGGAGAGATCGCGAAAAGGGGTTCTGTCCCCGAGGTTTTCTCGTCAAGGGGAATAAATAGGCGAACGGGGGGGGGGGGGGGGGCAGCCATAGGTGGACCTGGGGCCCCAGGCGCCCCCCTGGCGCGGCCTAGGGGGTGGCCGCGCCAGGTGGCCGCCTAGGCCACCCCTGGATCCCCTCTGGCCCCTCTAGGGCTCTTCTGGAAGGTTCCCGTAAGCTGATTTTTCCCATATTTTTGCCAGAATTTTTCTGGCACTGTAAATAATGGAAAAACCTGAAATACAAAAACAATAGAAAACAGGAACTGGCACTGGGGTGCATTGAGTTAATAGGTTAGTCCAAATATGATCAAAAGTGTATGGAAGTGCATCAATATCGTAGAAATATCACACAAAACAAGCATGGAGCAAGCAGAAATTATAGATACGTTTTGGAGGTATCATTCATCGTCTTCGCCACTTCATCCTAGACAAGCTGCGGAAGCATTTTCACCTTCTCCTCCAGTCCACGAACATAAGCGGCGTCTTCTTCAGTCCTTCTTTCCTTGCGCCCCCTAGAACCGGACTGCTCCGCCGGTTTTCCATAATATTCAGACCAATTTAGGTCCGCACCAAAGCCGACCACACGGCCGGCTGAGATGGCTTTGCCGTCACGTCATCAACCTTCTTGACCTTGTTCAACGCCTTGTTAGAGGCGTTGTCCCACGGAGAATTCAATCGACAAGGTCGCGTGGTAAACCGAAGACTCCTCCGATGAGGCGATTTTCATTTCCGCTTGCTGTAGAAAGAATGTGAAACATTAAGAAATTGTGAACTTCACTGGAGAATTCAATCGACAAGGTCGCGTGGTAAACTACTCACCACGACAGTCGTAAACTCCTGAATCTTAGGATCGATAACTATTTTCCAGGTTGATTTGTCCTTATAGCTCCGGGCCCTCACAAAGAATTCGGTCTACGGATCACGTTTGTATGGCTTGAAGGGGTTAGGTATGCCCGCAGTGGCGTACTCGGCATCCTCCTTGTCCCATTTACGCTTGGAACTTCTGTAACCACCGGCTCCGAGACGGTGGTTACCTATGACATGCGACCGCATGGCCTTTCCCTTTGCACTCGTGGCCTTGGCTGGCTCGGACTCACACCTAGCCTTGAAAATGTTGTAGGTAGCTTCGTCGATCAATGGCTCTTTCTCCTTGAGCTCCTCCCAGGTTTTGTTCTTTTCAATAATTGACTCCTTCACCCGGGTTTTCCAACTGGACAAGGCCTTGCTCATCTTCCTGAGCGCCCATGTGTTTACTTTGTTCCCTTGGAGTTTGGTGTTATCGTACGGCTCCGGGAACTTGAATCGTCTGTGCAGCTTGTTGATAAGAAGCTGACAATAATGAATATTCTCACGACTCCTGAGGTTAATCGTGGTGATCGACACGGTGTTGCGGAGGATCGCCGCGACTTGACGGCCGTACCCTTCCGAAAAACGTTCGGGCTTTTTAGGAATCCCGACGGCAGTCACGATAGTAAACTCTTGCCTGATGGTGCCGACCTTGTTCGGTTTCCGGTTCCGCTTCTTTGACTGGGTACCATGTGTGTTGGAGCCACCAGTCCCATCATCCTCGTCGGTTTTCCTCTCGCCGTCTGTCGTATCGGCCTCCTCCTCCATGTCACCATTCGATGAGTCGGATTCCGACTCTATGCCCTCCACATACTCCTCCTCGCCCGGATGTACTTCCTCTTCTCTCTGCTCCTCGACCTCCTCCTGGGAGTATTCCCAAAATTGCATCATTTTTTTCCTGGCTGAGAAGAAGGACCGGCGTCTGCTCCGGTCGACATGTTTGGAGTAGTACAATATTAAGAAATGCAACTAATTAATTAATTAGCACAATAAATAAATGCAACTACTCTCATGTTAAGAAAAATAGCAAAGGTACATCATGCACGATTTCACGGAAAAATTTGGCATGACCTTTGCTATTTTTCTTAACATGAGAGTGCCCCATTCTCAACCGAAACGGAAGTTAATCAACATTTCGGGAAAAGGGGATAATGATTTGTACCTGCACAACATATATATAGGCTAGCAAAATATTTAATAAAACATATGCTATGCTTGCTAAGCAATGGCAGCAAGCAACAAAAATATTTAATAAGCATGAACTTAATATGTAGGACACACACTGGTTTTTTTCCTCTCTCTTTTTTAATTTTTACTAAAGCATATAAGAGTCAAACCAGAAAAGTAGATAAAAATGCTAAGATAAAACAGAAGATATTCCAACAGTAGATAAAAAATTGTATTGCAAAGTTGTTCATGTCACAAACTTGCTACAAAATAAAAAAATGCATAGTAGTTCTTTCATCTCATGTCATCTCAAAAGATTTTGCGAAATTTATTGGTTTGTACATTTCAGTATTTCACCTCATTATACTACATACTCCAGTTCCTAAACAACCAAGAATGATTTATATATGCTTCATCCTATAAATGATTCATCAGCCAACTAGCAGATGCAAAGACAGCTACGTGCTTCCATAACACCCAACTAGCATATGCATAGCAAATCATGAACGCAATTGCCAAGACATAATCTGACTTGAAAAGTCCAAACACCTCAACATTTTCCAAAAGGATGAAACTAGTATCACTCCTTCTGCTACAAAGAGGAATTTTTTTAAGCTTGCTAGAAAGAGGAATTACTGACTTGCATAACACCCATCAATTTTTTTGAAGAAATTAAAAAACTACTACTATCACTTCTGCAAATGAAAAAAAATTTATCAGAGGAGGTTTTATATTTTAAAATATGGTTTGTTCTATATGCATCCAGAAATGGCTTGTTCTATATGCATAAAAATTCAGAAAATTCAGTTTTGTTGATGATCTTTGTACAGATCAACTAAGATGCAGTATATTTTTTGCATATATGTTTGCACTGGCTGACATAATTTCTTTGATGTGTTAATATTTTTTTTGCTTGATGCAATTGCACCCTCCCTAGTACTAGTTATCCAAAACACTAGTGAATCTGCTTTTCTTCATGGCGAGCAGCAATGGCGAGCGGGCCGCGGCCGAGCGCGAGGCAAAGATGGAGGGGAGAGGGGGGAGTATGGGATGTACCTGGAAATGGCGAGCGGGGCGGTGTGGAGGGGTCGCCGGATGATGGACGGTGGCGCGGGGCGGCTACGGTGGGACTGCGGCCATCGGGGGCTCCTCCGCGGTGGCGTAGAGGGGCAGGGGTGACGGCTCCGGTGGGCTCCTCCGAAGTGGCGTCGAGGGGCAGGGTGAGGGATCCGGTGTGCCCTCCGCGGTGGCGTCGAGGGGCTCCGGTGTGCTCCGGTGTCGAGGCGCTCCGGCGGCAATGACTTGGGCTAGGGGGGATCGAATGTGTGTGGGCACGGGCAAGGGGACGGGGTGATGGAGGTTAAGGCTTAGGGGTGGCACATTTTGCTGAAATGCGCCACACATAAGGTTTCTTATGCGTGGCGCATTTTGGCGAAATGCGCCACGCATAAGAAACCTTTTGGTGGCGCATTTCAGCAAAATGCGCAGCGCATAAGAGCACTTAGTGGCGCATTGCGACAATATGCGCCACCCCTAAGCAATATTTCCATTTCTTCTTCTTGGAGTATATGGTAAGTATGTAACAACAAAGATTGTGTTTGATGTGTGTTGCTTGCTTCAGGTTCTCTTCCCATCCGTGTCTTTCCAGGTTCATTTCTTCTGGGTTTTTTAGCGAGGCCATGGCCTTCCTTCCCATCGGTGTATTACTCATCCTATCGATTCACGTACCATGCATTAACCGTGTCGTCGACGAACCAAGATCCACAAACACAAGGTGTAGAGGCATTTGGAAACATAAGAATGTGATCCTCAATTACAAGGTGTAGCTGGCCATTTCATCTTTTTTAAGGAGTTAGGCATGATGCTTCAATTGTGTATCGTCAACGTTCATACACTTCAAACTATATGACCCAAACCTAAGAATGTGATCATCAATTACAAAGTGTAGAGTAAATCCATGCATACACAAAGTGATCATGAATTACAAAATATTTTTCTTAAATTTGGAGCTAACTATCTAGCTATCGTTTCCTCACAATCTTCTTCTTTCCCTTCTTTGTCGTGGTTGAATAATTTAGGCCCGGGACGCCTTCACTTTTCCTCCTGAATGGGATACCTTTCTTCGGTAGGGTTGTGGTGTATATATCCTGGGCGGCGTAGTCATCTTCCATCTTAGGGTCGCCGTACTTGTCAAAGTCTTGCTCGTTGGCGACTCCATCCATTCCGATGATGTTTCTTTTGCCTCTCCTCACTAAATCGTGGCTCGGCTTTGATGGGTCGGTAATGAAGAAGCATTGGTCCACTTGGCTAGCCAGTATCCATGGCTCATTTTTCGCGGTGATGTTTGCCCCCGCAGACTTGGATTTGGCTTCGGGTATAACCATGGTGGTGAAGTACCGGTCTTCTTTTACGATGCTCTTGGCCAATCTCACACGGAACATCGACACCTTCTGTCCACAGTAGTCGAGCTCCCATATTTCCTCCATCCTTCTGTAGAATCTTTCCTTGACGTCATCGGTGTAGAATATCCCCATTACCCCTGAGTTCTGGTAATCGCAGTTATTGACCTTTTCCTCCGTGTAGAATGTGTAGCCGTTGATATCATACGCTTGATAGGTCATCAGGTTGCGTGCGGCACCCTGTGACAAGGTGAATATCATCTTTTCGTCCTCGGAAGCGTTCCTTCGCGGGGGATTAGCACGAAGCTCGTCCCTGAACCAAGTCATGAAACCGAAGTTGTGCTCCTTCATTAACCGTGGATCTCGGTCCGTTATCTGCAGGCCCTGGTCACTGTACTTCTTCCTGATTACATCCTTGTGCTTTACTATCCAAGGATCAACCAGCTGGATGTGTTGTAGCGCGACTAGGCTTGCTCTTTCAAAGTCAATGTCTCGACCGTCAAAGTTGACATGCATTGCGCGGCTTCCCTCGTGGTGACCACACCCAAAGTGCTTGTTGACGGCCAGACCAACAGGGTTCTCGTTGTTGAGTTAATTCGTGAAAAAAGAGATGCACTCTTCGGTTAGAAAGCCCTTCTCTATGCTTGCATCTGGATGGGACCTGTTACGAATGTATTTTTTGATGTGTCCATTCATCCTTTCGAACGGCATCATGCTGCGCAGAAACGCATGCCCGAGTTGGACGATATCCTCCACGACGTGGATCAGCAGATGCACCATAATGTCGAAGAACGCGGGCGGGAAATAGATCTCAAGCTCGCATAGTATGAGCACAATCTCCTCCTGTAGCCTTTTGAGTTGTGTAGCGCAAATCAACTTTCGGGAGATGACGTCAAAAAAGTTGCAAAGGACAAACAACGTTTTACAGACGTGCTCGTTCATTATCCCTCGGATCGTAACGGGAGAATCTGCGTCATCAGCACGGCACAATCGTGAGATTTCATCCCGATGAAACGCGGCTTCGCCTCGTCTAGGTATCTGCTTATCTTCCCCGCGTAGTTGTTCAGAAATTTTACTCCTATGAGGCAGTGGATAAACCACTTGATCTCCTCCTCGCACAGAGTGAAGCATGCCGCGGGGCACTGATAAATTCTTGGTCTCCCTTTTTCTTTTGCGAGAGTTTTGCGTTTCCGTATCCTCTTCCTCATCCGTATCATCATCGTCATCACTAGGGGGGTGAAGTTCCCTCCTGATGCCCATAAGTTTCAAGTCATTCCTTGCTTTTGGTTTTCTTTTCCGCATGTCCTCCTTTTCCGCATGGCCTGAGCATGTCCTCCTTTTCCGGATCCGGTTCGGGTCATCCTCTTTTAGCTTCTTTCTATCTGCGTGCCAGGTCATGATCTTTGCTTCATCGGGATCTACAAAATACCTCTACAAATGAGGAGTGATCGGAAAGTACCATACCACTTTTCTAGGAAATTTCTTCCCTCTCTTGTATTGACTAACACCGCACACCGAGCATGTGGTTTTCTCTTCGTCCTCAACCCGATAGATCATGCAGTCATTTATGCAGACGTGGTATTTAACGTACGGAAGATCGAGAGGGCACATGATTTTCTTGGCCTCAGCGATACAAGTTGGAAACGTGTTGCCCTTCGGAAGACGATCGTGCCAGAATGCCATGTTATCATCGAAGCTTTCGTCAGTCCATTTGTGTTTTGCCTTCATCTCCATAGCCCAAAGTGTTACATTCAAGTGGGTATCCCCGTCTTTGCATCCTTCATAAAACTTCGTAACCGCGTCTTTCTCGAGTTGCGCCATCTTGGCTTTCTCTCTTGCTGCACCTCTTGCGTTCAACGCCTCTTTGACAAGCAGCTCTTGAACATGAGGGTCCCGCACCCAGCTTGAATCCTCATCATGTCTGACATCTTGATCTTCATGTCCGGCATCTTGATCTACATGATCTGATTCGACATTTCTTCATGATGATGTACGGGATGCTCTTCGTCTTCTCGCCCGCCGCTGTTGTCTGATTGCCCTTCCTCATGTACTGGCACCCCACCATTGACGTCCTCCTCCTCACCAGCTTCATCACTTATCCACCGTGTGTAGCCATCCATCAAACCATTACGCTTCAGGTGTCTTTGCAATATTCCGGAATCAGGCTCGGTCACGCACCGTAGTTTGCATCTCCCACACGGACATCTTATATCCGACCTATTATTCCTTAGCATGTCGTTTGTCGCACATTGCATCCACCTAGCCACGGCGATATCGCTCAGCATCTCGCGGACCATGACCGATCACCTGCGTGCACAGAGAGAGCAACACAATTATATATCACAGTCGTCGCCAGAAAAATTTGGCACGACCTTCCCTTAATAATGCATGGGAGCATGCGGAGAGTGCGCCAGAAATTTTCCAAAATGGAAATGAATCGACATTTCGGCAAAACATTGGCCTCTCAAGATTCACATATACATCAAACCACCATAAGCTTCACATATACATCAAACCACCACAAGATTCACATATACACTTCACATATACATCAAAACCACCACAAGCTTCACATATACACTTCACATATACATCAAACCACCACAAGCTTCACATATACACTTCACATATACATCAAACCAGCACAAGCTTCACATATATATCAAACCCAAGCTTCACATATACAAGAAACCCCAAGCTAATAAAGGCAAGTATATGGGTGATAAATGGAAGAAAAGAGTTTGGTAGGAGGTCCACTTACTTCAATATGAAAGAAAATAGATTTAATGTCAAGTATGGATAGATAAATGGAAGAAATGAGGTGGGGAGGAGGAGAAAACCGAATAGATCTAGGGTGAGAAGAGTGGATCTAGTTTGAGAATTGTGTGGAGTCAATGAGAGGTGGTAGGTGGGGTGGACTAGATAAGGGCAGCTCTAGGCATTTAGTGGCGCATATAGCAAGTCAGTGGTGGCACATTGTTGAAATGCGCCACCCCTAAGAACCTTATGGGTGGCGAATTTACGAAATGCGCCACCACCCCTAAGCTCTTAGGGGTGGCGCATTTTTGAAATGCGCCACCTATAAGGTTCTTAGGGGTGTCGCATTATACCGAATGCACCATGTATAAGCTCATCCAGGTTGGCCCACTCTTAGGGGTGGCGCACTGGAAAATAATGCACCACCACTAAGGTCTTATGGGTGGCGCATTATTTTCCAGTGTGCCACCCCTAAAAGATGGTGGCGCATGGCCTATGATATGCGCCACTAATAAGATTTCCATGTATAGCTATTTCCCTAGTAGTGTTCGTCGGGTAAAGTTCGGTTTCTAAGGAGTGTACATCATACAAGTTGTATAAGCGTCTCAATTTTTTTCCGGCATACTGAAGTGTTATGATGACACCCTACCAAGTTTCATATTTTTCAGAGCTATTTCCCTAGTAGTGTTCGTCGGGTAAATTTTCTGGAATTTTTAAACGAATGAATGTCATGTTCACAGTTGGATATCTCCGCTTAGATCTTTGAAATGTGAGCGCATTCGTTGCACAACACTTATCAATGCATTGAGGAACCACGTGTTGATTTTTCAAACCATTTTCATGCAATGTTTTAGTCGCTCGCAATGCTAATCTAAATTTTAATCCATTTAATGCCTAGAAATGCATGTAATGTGTTAAAAATAGCAAACTATCCAGCAAAAAAATCATATTATAGCACGCGAGATGGTTGGGTCAATGTTGACAGTAGAAAACAAATCGACGTCAAAAGATGAAGCAAATGAGAACATACATTCAAATACGATTCATTCCTCCTTGAAACCATGATTCTTCTTCGGGGATAGTTTGGTTTCTAAAGGGTGTACATCATACAAGTTGTACAATCATCTCATATTTTTTCCTGGCATACTTAAGTGTTATGATGACACCCTGCCTAGTTTCATATTTTTCAGACCTAATATAATTTTTCTGAAATTTTTACACGAATGAATGCCGTGTTCGCGGTTGGATATCACTGCTTAGATATTTGAAATGTCATCCTATTCGTTGCACAACACTTACTAATGCACTGAAGAACCACATGTTGATTTTTCAAACCATTTTCGTGCACTGTTTTAGTCACTCGCAATGCTAATCTGAATTTTAATCTATTTAATGTCTAGGAAATGCACATAATGTTTTGCATGGATTACTTTATACTTTGTATTTCCAATGGTTGTTTGTATTTAATCATATGGAATACATTTCAACCGCCTAAATGTACTTCGACATGAGCGTTATCTCGAAGCCTTCTTCGCTTTATTGCCTCCATCTCCAGCAAGCTGTTGGCATGGCTAGTGGTGCGGGTGGTGTTGGGAGCCCTCTATTTAAATGGGGCCATCTGCGGAGGCCTGCCCGATGCTGGGGCACGAGTTCCACCCGGTCGTTATTCATCCCCATTGGCGGCGGCGGCGACAACGACTGTGGGGACCGCTCGTGGCTGGTCTTCCTCCAATTGAGCGAGTGATGGCACTTAAGTAGTGCTCCTTGTTGGTTACCCAAAGTGGAAGGTTGGATGTAGCCTAGTAGTAAATTTCCCTTGGCAAAGATGCCAAGGTTTAAGTCAGTCCAGTAGGACTCCAAAGTCGACAAGTAGGTGGCGCGGAAAGTGATGCGTCGTTTGATGATAATCACCCGCATTACCTGGACCGGCACAAACAACAAGTAACTTTGATCCCAACGAGTTCAGAGAGGTTGTCAATATCTCCGGCCTTGTTGTTTACAAAAGATTAAAGGCAAGGGTAGATAGTAGTGATAATTGCAACAGAAAGTAAAAGCAGTAAATAAAGTGGAGGTGTAAACAGTGGTGGAAATATGGACCGGGGTCCCACGATGTTCACTAGTGATGTCTCTCTCCCAAAAGACGATAAAATAGCTAGTTGGGTAAATAAATTATAGATGGGCAATTGATAGAATTATAAACGCACCGCAATGCTAATTATGCTACTGGAAAGCTAGGGGCTCAAAAGTATGGGCAGTACGCCAAGACAAATATACCGAAATCCATCCGCGTCTACTCACTATTCATCCACCTTGAGATATCTATCCAGAACATCTCAATGGTATTAAGTTGCGAGCCCCACCTAAAGTGTAAACTCAAAGCAACAAACAACAACATTACCAAACTTTGCGTAACGTAAACAATCCTTGCAACCGCGGTTACAAGCACCTTTGTTTTCTCCCTAGTGGCAACACAACATCCCCTAGTCTCATGTTTCCGTCACTCAAGCTAGACATTGGGGGCATGAACCCACAATCATGCATAACGCTCCCTCTTGGAGTTACTATCTACTACTTGGCCAAAGAAATAATAAGTAACGGAGAACATGAAAGAATTACTCAAGAACAAAATATAAAAGGTAAAACTAATATATAACTCTTCACGATTTGAACATAATCTCATAATCCATGGGATCCCAACAAATACGGCATAGCAACAGCAGGAAAATTACATCGGTGCCTTCCTCATGTAGGGCATCTCACAAGGGCTAAGAATGGAAGAACAACATTGGAGAGAAGACATAACATAGCTACTGGTCATGGAGTCATGGTCCAAGGGGGACTACTCACTGGTGGTGGAGAAGCTCCCGGAGGTCAATCCTCCCTCGAGGAGGGTGCAGGGAAGAGGTCTTCTGGTGCTCCCGATATTGGAAGCGCGGCGGCGTTGGAACAGAGAGGAAAATCGTGATGTGTGGTTCCGTCTCCCGTTTGGTGATTCCGGAAGCTTCCGTTGTGCTGATTTTTTTTCTGATTTTTTCTGGAATTTTTGGAGCTCTGAAAATTGGGGTAAAATACCTGCAACATGCAGACATCACCAGACAGAGACTGGCATTGGGTGCACTAAGTTAGTAGGTTAGTCCAAATATGTGTAAAATGCTATAAAAGTGTAGCAAAACATGTACCAATTTCACATAAAAGTGCATGGAACAAGCAGAAATTATAGATACGTTTGGGACGTATCAACATCCCCATGTTTAATTCCTTCTCGTCCTCGAGTAGGTAAATGGTAACACAGATAATATCTGTGGTGACAGGCTAACACACATATAAGAACTCCGAAGTAAATCAAGTAAGATGTGCAATTGAAGTCAAGATAATAACAAGCAAGAGTCTATATCTACTATTGAAACTAGCAAAGCATGAACATAAAGGTGCAAGAGCTCTCGCTGTCCGTGACTTGAATGTCTCCAAATGGTGTTTGCGTGCAAGCAATGGGAGATGGGTTTAAAGAATAAAAAAATAGTATATAGTTTAATTCATATCTCAATCTACTAAAGTTTCACACTTGGTCTCCTTCGAGATCTTATTTTTACTCATCCCCAGACCACTAGTCAGGTTCAAGTCAAACTGATCCTCTCCATTTCGACTTTGAGCACTCATGCAATGGATGAGAGCGAGCAAGATAAGTTGGCACTGAGGATGGAAAAGAGAAAAATGATGGGGAAGGAAGACAAAAAGGGTGTGTGATGGCACTGAAGTAGTGCACCTCATTGGCTACCCCAAGTGGAAGGTTGAGATGTAGCATAGCAGTAATTTCCCTTGGCAAAGATACCAAGGTTGAGAACGAAATAGTAGGACTCCGATGACGACAAGTAACGTGGTTGATACGTCCCAAATGTATCTATAATTTCTGCTTGCTCCATGCATGTTTTGTGTGACTTTCCCATGTTTTGCTGGAACTTTCATACACTCTTTATCATATTTGGACTAACCTATTAACTCAGTGCACCGAGTTGCGAGTTACTGTTTTTCTGTTGTTTTTGAATTTCAGGTTTTCCGGCCATTAAAAGTGTCCAATAAATCTTGGAAAAATTATATAAAAAACCAGCATCACGGAAGCTTCCGGAATAACCAAGATATGGCAGGAGGCCACCACCGGGGGCCCAGGAGGGTCCCTGGCGCCGCCAACTCTAGGCCACGACAGGAGGCCTCCTGGCTTCCTGGTGGCCCCCTCGGTGCCTCCTTCGCCTATATTTACCCCCCGTGACGGAAACCCCTTATATCGCTATGCTATTCCCGTTCTTTTCTCTGTTCCGCCGCCACCGTCGTTTCAAGATCGGGACTGCCAAGAGAAGCTGCCCCGGCACCCTGCCGGAAGGAGGAATCCCCACCGGGAGACCATCCATCGCCATGGACGCCTCCGTGAGTAGTCCCCCTTGGACCATGGGTCCGTGACCAGTATCTATGTTATGTACTCCTCCCCTCTTCGTGCTTCCACTTTCGAGACATCGTGAGCTGCCTGACATGATAGAGGCACTTTTATAGTTTTCCATGTTGCTATGCTGAGTTTGCTGGGATCTGATGGATTATGAGATTATGTTCAGACTGTGATGATTAATATATTTGGTGCACTTTTATATTTGTATTTATCTTTGGCCAAGTGATTTGTTGCAACTCTAAGAGGGAGCATTATGCTTGATTGTGGGTTCATCCCCTTGATGTCTAGCTTGAGTGATAGAAACATGAGACTAGGGGATGTGTTGTAGCCACCAGGGATAAAACAATGGTGCTTGTACTTGCGGCTGCAAGGATTGTTTACTTTACGCATGGTTCTTTTAATGTAGTTGTCTGTTCCTTTGAGTTTACACTTTGGGTGGGATTCGCAACTTAATACCAGCGAGATATTCTGGATAGATATCCCAAGGTAGATGATTCGTAGTAGATGCAGATGGATTTCGGTCTACTTACCTTGGCGTACTGCCCATTTCTTTTGAGCCTCTTCCTTTCTTTTGTAGCATAGTTAGCATTGCAGTGCGTTTATAATCCTGTCAATTGCCCAGCTATGATTTGTTTATCTCGCTAGCACTTTTATCGTCTTTTGGGAGAGAGACATCACTAGTGAACATCACGGTACCCCGTTCCATATTGACATCATTTTTTTGACTTTCAGTTTACTTTCAGTTCTTACTTTTAGTTTCCACTATTATTATCTCTTGTGTTGGTCCTTTGTAAACAGCAAGGCCGGAGGAATTGAAAACTCCTCTGTACTCGTTGGGAGAAAAGTTATTTACTGTGCGTGCAGGTCCAGGAGAAGTTAGCAACCTCGGCGCCACTGTTCACTTTACCATGTTCTTATATTTCTTCGAGTCCTACGGGATACAAACCCTATCGTCTACATAAGGTATTTCTGCTGTTATGCTACATCTCACCTTCCACTTGGGGTAACCAACGAGGAGCAGAAGAAGTATCTTCCTTTCTAGCATCAAGCAATTTCCGGCGCCGTTGCCGGGGACTCCAGCCTACAAGATAGGGGAGTTGCACACTATCTTTTATCTTTTCTTTTTAGTCTTGCTAGTTTACCTTTTAGTTTTTGCTTCCGTGTCCCTTATCAAAAATACCGAAAATACCTGTTGCCTTTCCTGTGTGGTCAAGTATGTTAGGAGTTGGTACTATGAGGGAATCCGAAGTTTTCGATTTCCGTCAAAGGAACGGGGAAAATATGAAGAAGGCATGCGACAGAATTTCTGAAGCACATAAGACTAATATGCCTTGGTTACCTATAAGAATTGTGCTTAGAAATTTTTACTTTGGCCTTTTTAAGTGATGTAAGCACTCTCTTGATCTTATAGCCGAAGGCGACTTTTTAGATTTTGATGAAGCTAGAGCACTTGAAATTATACATGGTTTATCTAGTTATTTTGTTTATGATGGTCTTGATACTGTCATAGACAGGATTGCTATTATTGAGAAGAAGCTTGATGCTCTAGACTTAAAAGGACTAGAAAAACCAAACCCTCCTAGAGAGGAGATTATGGAAATAGAAAATGACTGGGAGCCCTTTATTAGGATTGTTATCTCTAATCAAAACTTCCTTGCTTTTTGTGACATTGTATCTAAAGTTTCTATAATGCCAAGATTTATTTATGATTCTTTGTACCTTTCAAGCATGGAAAAATTTCCATCTTTTCATGAACATTCTAATGGTGATATTTCTGAGATTCAGGGAAGATTAAAAGATGTCCAAGTCATGTTACTTAAAAGGAGCGTAGAAATTGACTTTGTCATCATGAAAGCCAATCAAGGAAATATAGTGCTTGGAAGGGAGTTCCTTCGAGCCATGAAAGGCTTCATTGATATAGGTAAAGGGAAAATACTGTAACACCCTCAGCGTCATGCTACAGTAATCCCCCGTGCTAATGATAAATCATCATGGTTATGCTAATAATGATCACCCTTAATCATGGCTTGTGCAAAGTCAACCCAAATAAAAATTCCAAAACAAAGTGGTAACTCAACCTCAACCAAAAGATGCAAATGTCAGTCTTATATAGAAATGTCCCTAAGGTAGTTAATGATCCCAAAGAAATTAAAATAAATAAAACCAATAACTCCTAAATATTAAATTTCCCCGGGAATTAAAATAAAAGTGGAAAATAAACTTAAATAAAAATTTGTGCAAACAATTTTATTGAATGCGTAAAAATCAGTAAGTCACAATAAAATAGCAAAGGTATTTTATTACAATGTTTAAATATTTTAAACAAATAAAATAGTAGCAAAACAGTCGCCTTTGTTCCATTTTAAATAAATAAAAAGTGCAAATGAATTTATTTTTCAACCAAACTTTCGTGGTGGTGTTATAATGTATAAGAGCAATATTGGTAACAGTTGCACCTCTTACAAAAATCATTTGATAGCCAGTTAAAATAAAACAGAGGCAATTGAGCACAACATAGTTAACAAAAATAGGGAAAACTCTATTTTCCGCCCAGAGCAAAACCACCCCGGCCCAGCCCACCAACTCCCTCCCATTGTCTTCTACCTCACGCCCCTGTTCATCGTGCGTGGCATCAATCCATGGCTCCTGGCCATGGATGTCCACCACGTGCCCCCCTTGGCGTATAAGACCAGCCCCAGCCCACAGGGACGAACCCTAATCCCCATTCTCCCCCTCGCCCTCGTCCTCCCTCCCCTCGCCCGAAGCGCTCGTCGCCGCCGTCGTGGAAACCCGCGGCCAACGAGCTCCCCGTGTCGCAAGCTGTCCATGATCTTCGTCGTCGACGTCCACTTCGCCTAGGCTCACTAGCCCTTGCGGGGAGACACCATGCGCTCGGGATCGAGCCGATCTTCCACCACGGCTGTCGACTATCGTCGTCGAGCTCGTCGCATCAGGTCGTCCCCGCGCCTTCAAACCACGTCTACAAGCTTCGCAGTGAGATCCTCTTCCGATTCCTGTATTTTCCACTGTCGATCCATGCCGTAGGTCGCCGTTCCCCGACGAGCCGTGTGCTCAGCCACCATGGCCGGAGCTCGCTGTGCGTATTCGCGTTGTTGCTCTGCTGCAGCCGCACCGTCCACTGCTCCTTCGGCCTTCAGCCTCACCCAGCCCTGCACCTCTTCTCCCGCGCCTCGCCACGGCCCAGCTCCTCTCCTGGCTGGCCTCGCTGCGTCCGCTCTGGCCAGTGTCCATGGCCAAGGCATGGCCTTGGCGTGGTGTGTGTGTTTGTGCGTTTGGTGTGTAGTGTGTGTATAAGTTACAACGTATGTCTGTGTGTTCGTGGTGTGCAGCCGTGGCCACCGGCTGGCTCGTCGCCGACCTGGGCGCCACCCGAGCACAGAGTTGCTGCTGCGCTGTTGTTGCTGCTAGTGCTGTTGTGCTTGCTGAGCTGCTAGCTGTTTGCAGCTACTGAACTTTGCTGCTGCAGATACTAGCTGTTGTACCACTTTTGACAATAACAAATTAGCAAAGAAACAAGTTCAAAAATGGCTAAAATTAATATGAATGGATAGTCAAGTATCAAGCATCAATTTGTTCCATTGGAGCAACTTCAAAAAATGCATGAATTAAATCCAACAAAAATCGCAAAAGACAGATTTCTATTAACAAAATCAATGGCAGAAAACAAATGATTTTCATAGCTAATTTAGGGCTATGAGTTAACAAGTTCAAGCAATGTTCCATGCAAAATTAAACCCATGGCATGCTAGTATAACTTATATGTTGCAAATCATCCATAGGAGGTACCCCAATTTGAGCCATAGATTAATAGCTATTAACTTGAAAAGTTTGAACAAAATAACAGTCATCTGTAATCAACAATCGATAGCACTTTTCGGACCGTGTTTTAATTAAGTAAATGGACCCTAATAAATTTGGCTTCCATACCATATTCAAGATCACAGAAAATTGTTCGACTTGATATAGGGCACTAACTCGGCGGATGAGCAGAACACTGAACCGCAGCCTCTCGAAAACAACTAAGTGTTGATTTCGAAACAAGAATCCTAGACTTATAAAAAATTCAATGGGTTTCAAAATCGATGTCTATGACAAATGCGCCCTAGCCTTTTTAATTAATAGAATTGTTTTATTTAAATATATTAACTCTGAGTCTCTGATATTGGGGTCCCAGCTGTCAGTTGACTGGCCAACTTACACTGTTTTAGATAATGTTATGATTTAATATTAAAAGAAATCCAGAAAATGATTTAGGAATGATTTAAACTTTAAAATTGAATATCTTTTAAACCGTACCTCAGATTCAAAAACTTTATACATGAAAATTGATCAGAAAAATATAACGAATACGGATACGCTATTTATATGTCTACCACCCCCATCTAACGTACCGAACATCGACATTCCCCCCTTTGGGCCGTCTATCGATAATTCCCGGTGCCGCTAAAAACCTACCGGATGAATTTATTTTGAACACGAAAGTTGTTCGGAATAGATCAACTAACCCGGATCCACCACCCACACATGTGTCGGATGTCCACGACACCTCCGGCATGATATCTCCCCCCCTCCGGACAACTTGTCCGATAATCACCCGGAGCTGGCAGTTCATCCCCGGATGAATTCCCGCTCCGAGCAATACACCTCGTACTGCGTTAGATCACCGTTAACTTTGTATATGCTATGTCATATATTTGTATTGCTATTATTATTGTGTATTTATTGTTTCTCCCCCCCCCTCTTTCTGCCGATAGACGTTGCGACCGCTGCCGATGCTTCCCCCTTTTGATCGACTACATCGTCGACCACCGTGTACCCCTACCGTCGAGCTTCCAGGCAAGCAGAGCCATTCTTTTCCCCAGATATCTCCTATCTTTCCATACATTTCTTGCACTAGGCATTGTTACTGCTGCTGCTACGATTACAATCCTACTCAACTGCATAGCCTGTTTTTTGTCGCCCATTGATGTACCTTCCTTTATCCCATGCTGCCTATTATTACTTATGCATTATTCAGCAGTAAACCCTACGCATTGTTAGCTTGGATTAGGTAGCGGGCTGTGATCACTTTGGGAATGATCGCGGAAATGATATATTACAACTGCAACAGGTACGGATCGATGCAGACGCCATAGGGAACCTACAACGGCGAGACTCTGCCGAGTCGCTTCGAGTTTGACTTACGAGTGGAATGGACTCGTATTTCACTCTCGTCGGCTCAGTAGCGTAGCATCACCGGGATGATACAAGGTTTACCTCTTTAGTTCATTCCGCTGATGTCTCTGTCAAACCTCTTTAAGTGTGCCATCGAGGGTGATACCTCCTGGTTTCACTTAATGGTAGGAACTCGAACCAACTGGTGTCCTTAAAGGTAAGAAGTCGGGCGACCCAACGGTGCCCGCGAGAGGTATTGCGACGGAACGACAGGGAGGGTACGACCAGTGTACCGGTGTGCTTGGCCCCTGATCGTTGGCCGCGAGAGTTACCAAACTACGAAAGTCGAGCTCCTCCAGGAGCACACGCGAGACAAGGTAAGGCGACGGTTCACCTTGTTGGTAACCGCAATGACTTGCTAGGACGACAGAGCAGGCACCGATGTACTGGTGGTCCTGGCTGTTGTCGTTGTCCGCGGGTCAGTTAAGTCGAGGCAACGATAACGGTTGTCACGCAGGTTAAAAAAATGCTAAATGGTTCAGTGAATGTCTTGAGTTGGCTATTGCCATGTACGCACTACCTACCCGTGGTAATTACGAGTCATGGGCTCCTCTGCTTCGTAGTGTCGTCCGAGGACTCTTCAGACGTCAGCAGTACTGTGGCCCGCGCACCGTGCAGGAGTACGTTCGGGTTGGGGTCCAAGGCCCGGCGTACTTAGGATTTAGACCGGCGGATGGCCTCTCTGTTGAGTTTGAAAGATGGGCTCTGAAGTCTCGGATAGCCTCGGTGGAGCGTTCCCTAACAAGGTTCCCGCCACCCTGGAGATCCGTGCGTGTAGCATAACACAAGTGCACCCCTGCAGGGAAGATTAATCTATTCGAATAGCCGTGTCCACGGTAACAGGACGCTTTATGCTGAAGCTGGATCTTACCACTACAAACTATTATTATTAAACTGTATGGTTCCGGGTTTTCTTCCTCGCGGGGATGTCGAGGAGGTGAACTCGGAGGCATTGTTAATTATTACAACTTATTATTATACAATGCTGCAGCAACTTCTGCTGCATTGTTACTTTATGCTTTATATAAACTGTTGGCTGATTCTTACCTCATGCTGCAAGACATCGTAGGAAGATTGTGACGCCCCCAAAATCAATCCGTGTACAGTAATCATACACGCCGGGTACACGGCTGAGATTAGGGTGCCACGGTGAGAATATCACAGCACAACACTAAACACAAAAGGATAAACCAATATGTTACAATAAAGGGGGGTTACGCGGACCCGAATACATAAGTTATACAAGCCATAATATCTGAGTACAGACATAGTTAGTCAAGTTTTGCCTTAAGAAGGCTAGCACAAATAACATCAGAGATACAGATCGAAAAGGCAAGGCCTCCTACCTGGGAGCCTCCGAAACTACTCCTGGTCCTGGTCAGCGGGGGTCTCGACGTAGTAGTATCCGCCTCCGGGGTACTCCTGCTCCTGGGCTCCAACGTCGACTGCAGCGGCCGATCAGGAAAAAAAGTAAAGGAAATAAAGCAGGTGAGTATCTAGTATACCCGCGAGTCTTACGTCCGCTACTAAGCATTATGCATTGTATCAATGGAAAGGGGAGGCTGTATATATAGTGGACTGGAAGATAGAAATCCAGAGCAAGGGTAAGAAGCTAGGCCTATCGAAGACTAGCGTCTTCCGATGATGTCTTGCAGCATGAGAAGAGAAACAGCCAACAGATCAATAACATGAATGTAATAACAATGGAGCAGAAGTTGTTGCAACATTGAATATTATAAGTTGTAATGATTAATAATAATAATGCCTCCGAGTTCCCCTCCTCGCCTCCCTACGAGGAAGAAGACCCGGAACCATACAGTTTAATAGTAGTAGTTTCTAGTGGTAAGATCCAGCTTCAGCATAAAGCGTCCTGTTACCGTGGACACGGCTATTCGAATAGATTAAACTCCCTGCAGGGGTGCACTACTGTTCAGCCTGCACGCTCGGATCTCCAGGGTGGCGTGAACCTTGTCAGGGAACTCCCCACCGAGGCTATCCGACACGACGCAGCCCATCCTAGGCTCAACAGAGAGGCCATCCGCCGGACTATATCCTATGCGCCAAGGGGTCTAGGTCCCTCACCCTTGCACGCTCCTGGACGATGCGAGTCTGGCCGGTGAAGCAAAAGCAAATCCAAACACACCTGCTGCAGCAAAAAGACAAGACCACTTCCTGGCGATCAGGCCGCAGTACTGCTGACGTCTGAAGAGCTTTCGGACAAACTACGACGCGGAGGGCCCACACCGTAATCCCACGTGTAGGTAGTGCGTACAGACCAACGGGCCTCTCAAGTCATCCGCCGAACCATTTAGCATTTTAATTAACCCGCGTGACAACCGTTATCGTTGCCTCGACTTAACCGACCCGCGGTCAACGACAGGAGTCAGGACCACCAGTACATCGGTGCCTGCCCTGTCGTCCCACCAAGTCACTGCGGTTACCAACCAGGTGAACCGTCTCCTTACCTTGTCTCGCGTGTGCTCTTGGTACAACGCGACTTTCGTGGTTTGGTAACTCTCGCGAGATACGAGCAGGGGCCAAGCACACCAGTAACGTCGGTCGTACCCTCCCTGTCGTTCCCGACGATATACCTCTCGCGGGCACCGTTGGGTCGCCCGACTTCTTGCCTTTAAGGACAACCACTGTTCAGGACCCTATGGCGGCAAGACAAAGTCAGCCTCGAGTGGAGTACAAGGATTACTCCTTGATAGCTGACACTTGAGGTGACTAGGAATAACACAGATAGAGGCCTTTGGCGGTGTCTGCTTTGTTCTGTACCTGTGCAGTTATATATTGTATCCGTGTTCACACCCCTGAGTGATCACGGCCCGCTATCTAGTCCTAGCTAACAATGCGCAGGGCTCACTGCTGAATAATGCATAAGTAATAATAGGCAGCATAGGATAAAGGAAGGTACATCAAGGGGCGACAAAATCAGGCTATGCAATTGAATATGATTGTAATCGTAGCAGCAGCAGTAACCATGCCTAGTGCAAGAAAGTACGGAAAAGGTAGGCGATATCTAGGGAAGAGAATGGCTCTGCTTGCCTGGAAGCTCGACGGTAGGGGTAGGGTCGTCGACGAAGTAGTCGTACCCTGCAGCAGTGTAGTCGGCGGTAGCAGCGGGGTCTACCGGAGAATAAAGGGGGGGAGAAACAGTAAATACAAAGCAAGCAATGCAAACATATTAATGACATGACAATTTTAAAGTTAACGGTGTTCTAACGCAGTGCAAAGTACGTTGCTCGGAGCGGGAATTCATCCGGGGATGAACTGCCAGCTCCGGGTGATTAGGAGGGGGGAGGGTTCATGCCGGAGGTGTCGTGGACATCCGACAAAGATAAAGGGGGTGTATCCGTGTTAGTTGAACTATTCCGAACAACTTTCGTGTTCGGAATAAATTCATCCGGGTACTTTTTATCGGCACCGGGAATTATCGACCTACAGCCCGGAGGGGGGGGGAATGTCGATGATCGGTGTGTTAGGGGGGTGGGGTAGACATACGGATAGCGTATCCGTATTCTTTATATTTTTCTGATCAATTTTCATGTATAAACTTTTTCGATCCGAGTTACGGATTAAAAGATATTGATTTTCAAATTTAAATCATTGTGAAAGATTTTCTGGATTTAATTTATTAATAAAATGCAACATTATCCACAGAGGTTTGACTGGTCAAACTGACATGGGGGTCCCACATGTCAGTGACCCAATTTTAATAAAACATTTTTATTAATAACAGGGGTAGGGCCCATGTTTCATTGGCTGTGGGGGGGGGTTATTTTTAACTAATAGTTAATTAGGGGTTTAATCAGGGGGTGGGGGCCACTGGTCATAGACTCAGGGGGCTCAGATTAATAGGGGATTAACCCCATGGCTATGCTCGTGCAAGCCCTCCGGCGAACAGGAGGCACGGCGGCGAGGCTGCCGGCCAGTTCTGGTGGCCATTCAGGGCAAGGAGAGGAGGAATCGAATGCGGGCGGGGAGGCGCGTCCACGGGCCACGCTCGACGGGCGAGGGGGAGGCGGGAGCCACGGCCACGGCAAGCTGGGTGTCGGCCGGAGCACACGTCAATGGCGCAGTTAGCTACAACGAGAGGGGAGGCCCGGGGATAGCCGGTGGTGGCGTGGGCGCTCACCGTGAGCATGCAGGGTCTGGGCAGTGGGCGCGGGGAGGCTCCAGTGAGAGCAATTTTACGACGACGTGCAGGGCGGTCGCGGTCGGGGACGAACCCGATTCGTCGGATGCAGTTGTTGTCGGGTTGTGCTCGAGGGCGAGGACGACCTAGCGGATCGCGGCGGAGCTGGGGGACAAGATGGCGAGGCTCGTCGTCGCCGTAGGCTGTGAGCACGATGGCACCATTCCCACGGTGGACTCCCGGTGAGTTCAAGGAGGAGCACAGGAGAGGGAGGAGGAAAAACAGCGGCGCGAGGGGATTCTACGGTTCCAGGTGAGGGCTCGGGGGCCTCGGGGTCTTTATGCCGCCGGGGAGCCGCCGGATGCGCGGCACGGCGGGTGCCTGTCGCCGTGGCCATGGCGGATGGGCGCCACGCCATGGTGCCCGTACGGGAGGAGGGGGATGACCGGGGGGTGGGCCATTCGGGCCGGTTTCGGTGGGGTGGGGGTTTAGTAGGCTGGGAGTTAGCCCAGGGGGAGGGGTAGGTTAGGGCTTTTGCTTTTCTGTTGTTTTTCCTTTTTCTTTGCTGTTATTACCCTTTTGTAATTATTTTTATATACCTAGGCAATTTTCTAAAATATGGGATGTGTCCCATATTTATTGTTACACCATATATTACTGCCACAAAAAGATTGGGCAATAATAAAAGTCATTTAATATTTGATTTAAATATTAAATGATTCAAATAGGGTTTTTGGCCACTGTTTTGATTTGTTTAGAATTTTCCATAGCACAATAAATACCCAAACCCATATGGATTCGGTCCAGTGATTATTTGGGATTTTATAAAAGTGGTTCCAAGATTTTTGGAAAAGATTTATTGTCACCATATTTTTAATATTCATCAAAAGGCATTCTAGGGTTTCTTTGAATTTTATTTCAAATGGCTTGTACTTGTTTTGATTCCAGATGATCAAGGTCCATGATCACCATGCATTCAAGAACATCAAAGTGGAATTTGAAATTTGAACTGTTCCAAGTTGATCAACAAAAGTTTTGAACAGTACAGATGAGCAGTAACAGTGATTACTGTTCACTGACAGTGAGGGTGTTACAAATCTCCCCCACTACAGGAATTCTCGTCCCGAGAATCTAAGCGGTAGAGGGGAAAAGATCGGGGTATTCCTCACGTAGACGATTTTCGCGTTCCCAAGTGGCTTCATCTTCAGAATGATTCGACCACTGAACTTTGAGGAACTTGGTTGTCTTGTTGCGGGTTTTGCGTTCAGACTGATCGAGAATGCGGCTTGGATGTTGTTGATAAGTCAAGTCCTGTTGCAGCTCAATCATATCATGCTCCACTTCACGAATAGGGTCTTTGAAGCAGCGTCGGAGTTGCGACACGTGGAAGACATCGTGGACTTGGGAGAGGTTTGACGGCAATTCCAAACGGTATGCCACTGGTCCACTCCGGGAAAGAACACAGAACGGGCCAATGTAGCGAGGAGCTAACTTGCCTCGCATCGGGGTGACACGAGGTACGCGTATTCGCCAGGTTGATAGACCATTTCTTTGTGCTTGCGATCATACTTGCTCTTCTGGCGGGACAGAGCAGCTTTCAGGTGTTCACAGATAACGCGAACCTGATCTTCGGCATGCTGAATAATGTCCGGACCAATCAGAGCTCTTTCTCCAGTTTCTGACCAATTCAGAGGGGTTCGACCCTTACGTCCATAGAGAACTTCAAAGGGGGCCATCTTCAAACTAGCTTGATAGCTATTGTTGTACGAGAATTCAGCAAATGGAAGAGATTCCGCCCATTTCTTACCGAATGAGATGACACAAGCTCGGAGCATATCTTCAAGCACTTGGTTAACTCGTTCGACTTTTCCTTGCGACTGGGGGTGATAAGCAGTACTGAAGCTTAGGTGAGTGCCCATAGCTTCTTGGAAACTATCCCAGAACTTCAAGGTGAAAATGTTGCCACGGTCTGAGCTGATCTCCAACGGAATACCATGGAGGGAAACAATTCTGGAAACATACAAGTCTGCCAACTGACTAGCACAGATCGTCTCCTTGACTGGCAGAAAATGGGCAACCTTGGAGAATCGGTCGATGACGACAAAGATGGCATCATGACCTTTCTGTGATCGGGGAAATCCGGTGACGAAGTCCATTTCAATCTTGTCCCATTTCCATTCAGGAATAGAGAGTGGTTGCAGAGTACCAGCAGGTCTTTGATGTTCGGCTTTCACGCGACGGCAAATGTCACACTCGTCAACATATCGAGCGATGTCTTGTTTCATGTTAGACCACCAGTACCGCTGAAGAATGTCTTGGTACATCTTGGTACTACCAGGGTGAATCGACAAGGGTGTATCATGAGCTTCTTTCATGACATCAGAGGCATAATTCAGGTTGGCCTTGGCTACCGGAACCACTAAACGACCCTTGAAATACACCGCATTATCATCATTTGCATCAATAGTGAAGAATGAGGGCTCTCCGCTGGCGACACGACGCTTAATCTTCCAAATGTCAGAGTCATAATGTTGTACCGTATTGATGCGGGTGTCGAGGTCTGGTTGGACCACCAGGGAGTTCACATATCCCTGCGGAACAATTTCGATGTTCAGCTTGCGGAGTTCTGCATACAGACGTGGCTGTTGCACCTGAACTTCAAATTCACTACAATAGGCTTTGCGGCTTAAGGCTCGGCCACCACATTAGCTTTTCCAGGGGTGTAAGAAATTCGCATGTCGTAGTCGGATATTGTCTCGAGCCATCTCTGTTGGCGGAGATTCAGGTTTGGTTGCGTAAACAGGTACTTCAGGCTTTGGTGGTCGGTGAAGATCTCGCAACGATTACCGACGAGGAAATGTCGCCACAGCTTCAATGCATAAATTACTGCTGCCAATTCGAGATCATGAGTTGGATAGTTTTCTTCGTGAGCGTGCAACTGACGAGAGCCATAAGCAATCACTTTGCGCTCTTGCATTAGGACACAGCCTAATCCTTGACGAGACGCGTCGCAATAAATCACGAAGTCCTTCTGAGTATCAGGCGGAGCAAGCACTGGGGGTGAAGTGAGCTTGTCCTTGAGAGCTTGAAAACTTTCTTGACATTTATCAGTCCACTCAAACTTGACGCCTTTGTGAAGCAGATTAGTCAGCGGCTTGGCAATCTTGGAGAAATTCTCAACAAAACGGCGGCAATAGCTAGAAAGGCCGAGGAAACTTCGGACTTGCTTGACAGTCCTGGGCGGAGTCCAGTCAAGAATAGCCTGGATACGTTCGGGGTTGACGGCAACGCCATCCTTGCAAATCACATGACCAAGGTAGGTTACTTCGGGAAGCCAGAACTCACACTTAGAATACTTAGCATAGAGTTTCTGTTCTCGAAGCTTTTCCAGTATAAGACGAAGATGTTCAGCATGTTCTGCATCGGTCTTGGAGTAAATCAATATATCATCCAGATAAACCATGACAAACTTGTCGAGATATTCCATGAAAATAAAGTTCATCAATCTGGAGAAAGTGGGTGGGGCATTCGTCAAGCCAAAGGACATGACAGTGTACTCGTATAAACCATAGCGAGTAATGAATGCGGTCTTCGGGATGTCCTCATCACGGACCCGGATCTGATGGTAACCCAACCTTAAGTCGAGTTTTGAAAACACCGTGGATCCAGCAAGTTGATCATAAAGATCGTTGATCCGAGGGAGGGGGTACTTGTTCTGTATCGTGGCCTGGTTGATAGGTCGGTAATCTTGGACCAATCGGTTCGTGCCATCACTCTTCTTGACAAAGATCGAAGGTGCTCCCCAAGCAGAGGAACTAGGACCGATGAAGCCTTTCTCGAGGGCCGTGTCGATCTCCTTCTTCAATTCAAGGAGGTGGTGAGGTGGCATCTTATATGGGCGCTTGGCAATAGGGACGGTGCCAGGCTTCAAGTCGATGACGAATTCAACTTCTCTAATCGGGGGTATCCCCTGCAGTTCTTCTGGGAATACGTCAGTAAACTCAAAAACGATTGGGACTTTCTCAATCCCTTCGAGAGGTGCGACATTCAAGGCATTCAGAGCATATATACGAGCTTCGGCATTCATCGACACAATGGCAGTGTGACTTAAAATCGCGCCAGAAGGATGAAGAAGTTGGATGACCTTGGTGCCACAGTAAAGTGCGGCATTGTGGGTTTTCAGCCAATCCTTGCCAAGGATAAGGTCGATGGTGGAGGTTTTCAGAATGTGTGGAGAAACCATGAACTCAAATCTTTCGATCTCGACAGTGAGGTTAGGTGCAACCATGTCGACACGACACTGGGTACCGGGAGTCCGGACTATTAAGGGGGTATGCATCTTTTCGTGGTAAATGCCATGCTTAGAAGCAAATGCTCTAGACATAAATGAATGCGATGCTCCTGTATCAAATAAAACGGTAGCAGGTATTGAGTTAACGAGGAGTGTACCCATCATAGTAGCGGGCTGTTCCTGAGATGCTTCAACATCAATGTTGTAAGCATGACCACGAGCATGAGGATTTGACCCAGTATTATAGTTGAGGGTCCCATTGTTGCCACGACCATTTCCGCGGCCAGCAGGGTGAACTACCAGTTGATTCTGTCGCTGAGGGCAACCTCTGGAAATATGGCCTGGCTGACGGCACTTGAAACACAAGCCATCTTGAGGACGGAGGGGTGCACTCTCAGTCTTCGGCTGTCTCGGCGGGGGCGGAGGCAGACGGGGTGCAACATACGACGGCCTTGGTGCAGGGGCAGTTGGACGCATAAGACTGTGTGGAAGCCAAACGCGTTGCTTCTATGCTGTGCCCGAAGATGAGCCAGCATCACGGGGGCGCTTCGGCGAACCACCGAACTTAAGCTGAGCTGTCTCAAGAGTGATAGTCTGGTTCACCATGGTGGCGATGTCGGGGAAGACGTGCAAAGCCAGTGCAAGCTGGAGATCTGGGTTGAGACCATCACGGAACTTCTCTTGCCTACTTGCATCATTGGGGAGGTCACTTGCAGCATAGCGGGAGAGGCGGAGGAATTCCCTCTGGTATGCCTCGACAGTTTTGTTGCACTGAACGAGGTTGCGGAACTCGGCCTTCATACGGTTCATAATCGCCTGGGGGACATAACGAGCACGGAAGGCAGTCTTGAAGTCATTCCAGGTGACGACAGTCCCTTCAGCTAGCGAGCCCTTGTAAGTGTCCCACCAGTGAGCAGCGGGACCACGCAGGAAATAGGACGCGAAGTTGACATAATCAGCAGCGCTCACATTAGAGAACTCCAACTGACGAGTAATGTCACGAAGCCAATCATCAGCATCCAGCGGCTGTTCCGGTTGGTGGAAGAGAGGGGGATTGAGACGCATGAAATCCCGCAGAGTAACCACAGGCGTTTGGTTCTGGTGCTGGTTCTGGTTCTGATTCTGGTTCTGGAGCTGATCTATGAATCCTTGCATAAATACTTGGTTCATCTAAAACTGCTGCATCATCGCGGCCATGTAGTCCGGCGGCGGAGGTGGATCGTTGGCACCACGACCACGACCACGACCACCACGACCAGCCATCCTGCTAGAATTTAACAGGGTTATTTCAGCGATGAACATTTTAACGAGATACCGGAAACGAGTAAGAGGTAAAGCGACAACAAAGAGGAGGCCCGGATATATAGGAGTAGTCATATAAGACATACACAACCACACATAGATTCAATCGAAAATCGAGCAGCGTAACATCGTAGAAATTAAAAAAAAGGACACACTAGGCGGCGCGCAGACCGCGGTAAGGATTACATGACGCGACAAAGATTCCACTATGTCAATCACGCCGCAAGAAAACTGTTGGCCACAGGAGTTAATGCCAGAGGACGCGCGGCCTGCCCAGAATGAGAATGGGATCCGCGGTCCGGGACCTGGGGTAGAACTCCTGCAACACGACTCAAACAATGGGGAAGCACCAAAACGCCGGGTGGAATCAAGAGAACGTGACCCTAATGTCAGAGTTTGTAAAACTTACTAGCAAGGATAAGAGAGCAGATTCCCAGAGCATAGGTAAGGAGAAAAGGATCCTAATACCATAGATATCACACGTAGTGACATCGATGTGGGCCCGTAAGCCAAATATTAAGTTAGCAAAATAGTTTTTCAAAGTCTAGACTCAACTTCGACCAGGTAGTGGTGGGGTGGCTTCCTACAGGAAGTCGGCTCTGATACCAACTTGTGACGACCCCAAAATCAATCCGTGTACAGTAATCATACACGCAGGGTACACGGCTGAGATTAGGGTGCCACGGTGAGAATATCACAGTACAACACTAAACAAAAAAGGATAAACCAATATGTTACAATAAAGGGGGGTCACGCGGACCCGAATACATAAGTTATACAAGCCATAATATCTGAGTACAGACATAGTTAGTCAAGTTTTGCCTTAAGAAGGCTAGCACAAATAACATCAGAGATACAGATCGAAAAGGCAAGGCCTCCTGCCTGGGAGCCTCCGAAACTACTCCTGGTCCTGGTCAGCGGGGGTCTCGACGTAGTAGTATCCGCCCCCGGGGTACTCCTGCTCCTGGGCTCAAACGTCGACTGCAGCGGCCGATCAGGCAAAACAGTAAAGGAAATAAAGCAGGTGAGTATCTAGTATACCCGCGAGTCTTACGTCCGCTACTAAGCATTATGCATTGTATCAATGGAAAGGGGAGGCTGTATATATAGTGGACTGCAAGATAGAAATCCAGAGCAAGGGTAAGAAGCTAGGCCTATCGAAGACTAGCGTCTTCCGACGATGTCTTGCAGCATGAGAAGAGAAACAACCAACAGTTCAATAACATGAATGTAATAACAATGGAGCAGAAGTTGCTGCAACATTGAATAATATAAGTTGTAATGATTAATAATAATAATGCCTCCGAGTTCCCCTCCTCGACTCCCTACGAGGAAGAAGACCCGGAACCATACAGTTTAATAGTAGTAGTTTCTAGTGGTAAGATCCAGCTTCAGCATAAAGCGTCCTGTTACCGTGGACACGGCTATTCGAATAGATTAAACTCCCTGCAGGGGTGCACTACTGTTCAGCCTGCACGCTCGGATCTCCAGGGTGGCGTGAACCTTGTCAGGGAACGCCCCACCGAGGCTATCCGACACAACGCAGCCCATCCTAGGCTCAACAGAGAGGCCATCCGCCGGACTATATCCTATGCGCCAAGGGGTCTAGGTCCCTCACCCTTGCACGCTCCTGCACGGTGCGAGTCTGGCCGGTGAAGCAAAAGAAAATCCAAACACACATGCTGCAGCAAAAAGACAAGACAACTTCCCGGCGATCAGACCGCAGTACTTCTGACGTCTGAAGAGCTTTCGGACAAACCACGACGCGGAGGGCCCACACCGTAATCCCACGTGTAGGTAGTGCGTACAGACCAACGGGCCTCTCAAGTTATCCGCCGAACCATTTAGCATTTTATTTAACCTGCGTGACAACCGTTATCGTTGCCTCGACTTAACGGACCCACGGTCAACGACAGCAGTCAGGACCACCAGTACATCGGTGCCTGCCCTGTCGTCCCACACAGTCACTGCGGTTACCAACAAGGTGAACCGTCTCCTTACGTTGTCTCGCGTGTGCTCTTGGTAGAGCTCGACTTTCGTGGTTTGGTAACTCTCGCGAGATACGAGCAGGGGCCAAGCACGCCAGTAACGTCGGTCGTACCCTCCCTGTCGTTCCCAACGATATACCTCTCGCGGGCACCGTTGGGTCGCCCGACTTCTTGCCTTTAAGGACAACCGCTGTTCAGGACCCTATGGCGGCAAGACAAAGTCAGCCTCGAGTGGAGTACAAGGATTACTCCTTGATAGTTCACACTTGAGGTGACTAGGCATAACCCAGATAGGGGCCTTTGGCGGTGTCTGCTTTGTTCCGTACCTGTGCAGTTATATATTGTATCCGTGTTCACTCCCCTGAGTGATCACGGCCCGCTATCTAGTCCTAGCTAATAATGCGCAGGGCTCACAGCTGAATAATGCATAAGTAATAATAGGCAGCATAGGATAAAGGAAGGTACATCAAGGGGCGACAAAATCAGGCTATGCAATTGAATAGGATTGTAATCGTAGCAGCAGCAGTAACCATGCGTAGTGCAAGAAAGTACGGAAAAGGTAGGCGATATCTGGGGAAGATAATGGCTCTGCTTGCCTGGAAGCTCGACGGTAGGGGTAGGGTCGTCGACGAAGTAGTCGTACCCGGCAGCAGTGTAGTCGGCGGTAGCAGCGGGGTCTACCGGAGAATAAAGGGGGGGAGAAATAGTAAATACAAAGCAAGCAATGCAAACATATTAATGACATGATAATTGTAAAGTTAACGGTGTTCTAATGCAGTGCAAAGTACGTTGCTCGGAGCGGGAATTCATCCGGGGATGAACTGCCAGCTCCGGGTGATTACCGGACAGGGTGTCCGGAGGGGGGAGGGTTCATGCCGGAGGTGTCGTGGACATCCGAGGAAGATAAAGGGGGGTGTATCCGTGTTAGTTGAACTATTCCGAACAACTTTCGTGTTCGGAATAAATTCATCCGGGTACTTTTTATCGGTACCGGGAATTATCGACCTACAGCCCGGAGGGGGGGGAATGTCGATGATCGGTGTGTTAGGGGGGTGGGGTAGACATACGGATAGCGTATCCGTATTCGTTATATTTTTCTGATCAATTTTCATGTATAAACTTTTTCGTTCCGAGTTACGGATTAAAAGATATTGATTTTCAAATTTAAATCATTGTGAAAGATTTTCTGGATTTAATTTATTAATAAAATGCAACATTATCCACAGAGGTTTGACTGGTCAAACTGACATGGGGGTCCCACATGTCAGTGACCCAATTTTAAAAACAGGGGGGTGGGCCACATGTCATTGATTGGGATTAAATCTAAATTCTTATTAAATAATAATCTGACAGTGGGGGCCACCAGTCAGTGACACATGTTTAATTAAACAGTTAGTTAATTTAATTTAACAGGGGTAGGGACCATGTTTCATTGGCTGTGGGGGGGGGGTTTATTTTTAACTAACAGTTAATTAGGGGTTTAATCAGGGGGTGGGGGTCACTGGTCATAGACTCAGGGGGCTCAGATTAACAGGGGATTAACCCCATGGCTATGCTCGTGCATGTCCTCCGGCGAACAGGAGGCACGGCGGCGAGGCTGCCGGCCAGCTCCGGTGGCCATTCAAGGCACGGAGAGGGGGAATCGAATGCGGGCGGGGAGGCGCGTCCACGGGCCACGCTCGACGGGCGAGGGGGAGGCGGGAGCCATGGCCACGGCAAGCTCGGTGCCGGCCGGAGCACGCGTCAATGGCGCAGTTAGCTACAACGAGAGGGGAGGCCCGGGGATAGCCTGTGGTGGCGTGCCCGCTCACCGTGAGCATGCAGGGTCTGGGCAGTGGGCGCGGGGAGGCTCTATTGAGAGCACTTTGACGACGACGTGCAGGGCGGTCGCGGTCGAGGACGAACCCGATTCGTCGGATGCAGTTGCCGTCGGGTTGTGCTCGAGGGCGAGGACGATCTAGCGGATCGCGGCGGAGCTGGGGAACAAGATGGCGAGGCTCGTCGTCGCCGTAGGCTGTGAGGACGATGGCACCATGCCCACGGTGGTCTCCCGGTGAGTTCAAGGAGGAGCACAGGAGAGGGAGGAGGAAAAACAGCGGCGCGAGGGGATTCTAGGGTTCCAGGTGAGGGCTCGGGGGCCTCGGGGTCTTTATGCCGCCGGGGAGCCGCCGGATGCGCGGCACGGCGGGTGCCTGTCGCCGTGGCCGTGGCGGATGGGCACCACGCCATGATGCCCGTACGGGAGGAGGGGGATGACCGGGGGGTGGGCCATTCGGGCCGGTTTCGGTGGGGTGGGGGTTTAGTGGGCTGGGAGTTAGCCCAGGGGGAGGGGTAGGTTAGGGCTTTTTCTTTTCTGTTGTTTTTCCTTTTTCTTTGCTGTTATTACCCTTTTGTAATTATTTTTATATACCTAGGCAATTTTGTAAAATATGGGATGTGTCCCATATTTATTGTTACACCATATATTACTGCCACAAAAAGATTGGGCAATAATAAAAGTCATTTAATATTTGATTTAAATAGGGTTTTTGGTCACTCTTTTTATTTGTTTAGAATTTTCCATAGCACAATAAATACCCAAACCCATATGGATTTGGTCCAGTGATTATTTGGGATTTTATAAAAGTGGTTCCAAGATTTTTGGAAAAGATTTATTATCACCATATTTTTAATATTCATCAAAAGGCATTCTAGGGTTTCTTTGAATTTTATTTCAAATGGCTTGTACTTGTTTTGATTCCAGATGATCAAGGTCCATGATCACCATGCATTCAAGAACATCAATGTGGAATTTGAAATTTGAACTGTTCCAAGTTGATCAACAAAAGTTTTGAACAGTACAGATGAGCAGTAACAGTGATTACTGTTCACTGACAGTGAGGGTGTTACAAAGATGCTAGTCTTCGTTAGGCCTAGCTTCTTACCCTTGCTCTGGATTTCTGTCTTTCAGTCGACTATATAAAGCCTCTTCTTTCCGTTGATACAATGCATAATGCTTAGTAGCGGACGTAAGACTCGCGGGTATGCTAGATACTCACCTGCTTTATTTTCCCCTTTTATTGTTTTGCCTGATCGGCCGCTGCAGTCGACGTTGGAGCCTTGGAGTCCAGGAGTAGGAGATCCCCGATGTCGACCACCGCAACATAAGTTACAGAGTTGCTGCTGCACTGTTGTTGCTGCTGCTGATGCTCTGCTTGCTGAGCTGCTAGCTGTTTGCAGCAACTAAACTTTGCTGCTGCAGATACTAGCTGCTGTACCCCTTTTGACAATAACAAATTAGCAAAGAAACAAGTTCAAAAATGGCTAAAATTAATATGAATGGATAGTCAAGTATCAAGCATCAATTTGTTCCATTGGAGCAACTTCAAAAAATGCATGAATTAAATCCAACAAAAATCGGAAAAGACAGATTTCTATTAACAAAAGCAATGGCAGAAAACAAATGATTTTCATAGCTAATTTAGGGCTATGAGTTAACAAGTTGAAGCAATGTTCCATGCAAAATTAAACCCATGGCATGCTAGTATAACTTATATGTTGCAAATCATCCATAGGAGGTACCCCAATTTGAGCCATAGATTAATAGCTATTAACTTGAAAAGTTTGAATAAAATAACAGTCATCTGTAATCAACAATCGATAGCACTTTTCGGACCGTGTTTTAATTAAGTAAATGGACCCTAATAGATTTGGCTTCCATACCATATTCAAGATCACAGAAAATTGTTCGACTTGATATAGGGCACTAACTCGGTGGATGAGCAGAACACTGAACCGCAGCCTCTCGAAAACAACTAAGTGGTTATTTCGAAACAAGAATCGTAGACTTATCAAAAATTCAGTGTGTTTCAAAATCGATGTCTATGACAAATGCGCCCTAGCCTTTTTAATTAATAGAATTGTTTTATTTAAATATATTAACACTGAGTCTCTGATATTGGGGTCCCAGCTGTCAGTTGACTGGCCAACTTACACTGTTTTAGATAATGTTATGATTTAATATTAAAAGAAATCCAGAAAATGATTTAGGAATGATTTAAACTTTAAAATTGAATATCTTTTAAACCGTAGCTCAGATTAAAAAACTTTATACATGAAAATTGATTAGAAAAATATTACGAATACGGATACGCTATACGTATGTCTACCACCCCCCTCTAACGTACCGAACATCGACATTCCCCCCTTCGGGCCGTCTGTCGATAATTCCCGGTGCCGCTAAAAACCTGCCGGATGAATTTATTCTGAACACGAAAGTTGTTCGGAATAGATCAACTGACCCGGATACACCACACACACATGTGTTGGATGTCCACGACACCTCCCGCATGATATCTCCCCCCCTCCGGACACCTTGTCCGATAATCACCCGGAGCTGGGAGTTCATCCCCGGATGAATTCCCGCTCCGAGCAATACACCTCGTACTGCGTTAGATCACCGTTAGCTTTGTATCTGCTATGTCATATATTTGTATTGCTATTATTATTGTGTATTTATTGTTTCTCCCCCCCCTCTTTCTGCCGATAGACGTTGCGACCGCTGCCGATGCTTCCCCCTTTAGATCGACTACATCGTCGACGACCGTGTACCCCTACCGTCGAGCTTCCAGGCAAGCAGAGCCATTCTTTTCCCCAGATATCTCCTATCTTTCCGTACATTTCTTGCACTAGGCATAGTTACTGTTGCTGCTACGATTACAATCCTACTCAACTGCATAGCCTGTTTTTTGTTGCCCATTGATGTACCTTCCTTTATCCCATGCTGCCTATTATTACTTATGCATTATTCAGCAGTAAACCCTACGCATTGTTAGCTAGGATTAGGTAGCGGGTTGTGATCACTTTGGGAGTGATCGCGGAAATGATATATTACAACTGCAACAGGTACGGATCAATGCAGACGCCATAGGGAACCTACAACGGCGAGACTCTGCCGAGTCGCTTCGAGTTTGACTTACGAGTGGAATGGACTCGTATTTCACTCTCGTCTGCTCAGTATCGTAGCATCACCGGGATGATACGAGGTTTACCTCTTTAGTTCATTCCGCTGATGTCTCTATCAAACCTCTTTAAGTGTGCCATCGAGGGTGATACCTCCTGGTTTCACTTAATGGTAGGAACTCGAACCAACTGGTGTCCTTAAAGGTAAGAAGTCGGGCGACCCAACGGTGCCCGCGAGAGGTATTGCGACGGGACGACAGGGAGGGTACGACCAGTGTACCGGTGTGCTTGGCCCTTGATCGTTGGCCGCGAGAGTTACCAAACTACGAAAGTCGAGCTCCTCCAGGAGCACACGCGAGACAAGGTAAGGAGACGGTTCACCTTGTTGGTAACCGCAGTGACTTGGTGGGACGACGGGGCAGGCACCGATGTACTAGTGGTCCTGGCTGCTGTCGTTGTCCGCGGGTCAGTTAAGTCGAGGCAACGATAACGGTTGTCACACAGGTTAACTAAAATGCTAAATGGTTCTGTCAATGCCTTGAGTTGGCTATATGCCATGTACGCACTACCTACCCGTGGGAATTACGAGTCATGGGCTCCTCTGCTTCGTAGTGTCGTCCGAGGACTCTTCAGACGTCAGCAGTACCGCGGCCTGCGCCGGGAAGTGGTGTTGTCTTATTTTCTCGCGCGGTGGTGTCTTATTTGGATTTTCTTTAACTTCACCGGCCAGCCTCGCACCGTGCAGGAGTACGTTCGGGTTGGGTTCCAAGGCCCGGCGTACTTAGAATTTAGACCGGCGGATGGCCTCTCTCTTGAGTTTGAAAGATGGGCTATGAAGTGTCGGATAGCCTCGGTGGAGCATTCCCTAACAAGGTTCCCGTCACCCTGGAGATCCGTGCATGTAGCGTAACACAAGTGCACCCCTGCAGGGAAGATTAATCTATTCGAATAGCCGTGTCCACGGTAATAGGACGCTTTATGCTGAAGCTGGATCTTACCACTACAAACTATTATTATTAAACTGTATGGTTCCGTGTTTTCTTCCTCGCGGGGATTTCGAGGAGGTGAACTCGGAGGCATTGTTAATTATTACAACTTATTATTATACAATGCTGCAGCAACTTCTGCTGCATTGTTACTTTATGCTTTATATAAACTGTTGGCTGATTCTTACCTCATGCTGCAAGACATCGTCGGAAGATGCTAGTCTTCGTTAGGCCTATCTTCTTACCCTTGCTCTGGATTTCTGTGTTTCAGTCCACTATATAAAGCCTCTTCTTTCCGTTGATACAATGCATAATGCTTAGTAGCGTACGTAAGACTCGCGGGTATGCTAGATACTGACCTGCTTTATTTTCCCCTTTTATTGTTTTGCCTGATCGGCCGCTGCAGTTGACGTTGGAGCTTTGGATTCCAGGAGTAGGATATCCCCGATGTCGACCACCGCAACATGAAGATTCCCGATGCCTTGCAGTATGAGGTAAGAATCAGCCAATACGGTACTAACTTCTCTAATCAGTTTACAATGAGTTATGTATGAAGGGAGTTTTCAAGTGTGCGATGGAAGATGATGAAAGAAGATCATGGAGTGTCAAAAGCTCAATCCCCAATAAATATTCAAGGATACTCAAGCATCTAAGCTTGGGGATGCCCCCGTGCATCCCCTTCTTCATCGAGAATTATTAATTCGTTCCTCTTGCACTATATTTTTATCACTTCATGCGTTATGTGCTATGCTTGGAGCGTCTCGCTCTTTCTTTTTCTTAGGTTTGTTTTTTCTTTGTTTTCTGTTCATAACAAGTTAGACCCAACTTTCTTTTGTGTGGGAGAGAAACGCGCTCCGCTTGAATTAGAACTCCTCATAGGATTTGCATGCTTATTCTCTTAGCTGTGAGTTGTTCTTTTTCTTTTCTTAGCTGCTGGCATGTTTAGTTATAGTTCTTTAGTTTTCTTCTAGAGCTTCTTGTCTTGTCTTTGGTTGAACTTTCTATAGTTTGCATGTTTTATCTTGTTAGAGAGTTTTCCTGTTGCACTGAGTTTTGTGTCTTCACTAGAAAGTAGGTAGTTGAAGTTGCTATTCTCTTTGTATTAGTAACTTGCAATAGTTTTGAGGTATTGACTGGAGTAATGTTTGAACTTTTGGTGTCAAGAGCTCGAGCCTATTAGTGATTGATGTCGTATTTTGGGAAATCCGTGTTTATTTTCGAAAACCAAAACCCCTGTTGAGAAATCTAGCTACTAGATGGATCACTAATATCTGGAAGGTTCGAATATTAGAGTACACTCACGTACCATGAGTCGAGGATGCGCAAGGATAACCAAACCCCCATACACTCCTCCTCGTGGTACTTGTCTCTTTGAGAACCTCCTTATTAGATTGAGAGTTACCGATAATAAGTGCATGAGTTCTTTGGACTAATGTGAGTATTCGAAAGTTGACACTTCCACCTTCCCATATTTTGCTAGCCTCTCCTGTGCTGTGCATTGCCTCCTTATCCCTCTGAGAGTTGGCATCCACCTCGCTGGTACATCCAAACCCTTGGCATGATTCGCTCTATCATCATAAACCTCCTTATATCTTTCCTCCAAACAGCCACCATACCTACCCATCAAGGCATTTCCATAGCCTTTCCGAGATACATTGCCATGCAACATCCATCTTCTCATGTCTTGATTTTCATGTCATACATGCCACTTGCTTGATCGATGAGCCGCATGCTAGTTGGGATATTCCATAATCATTGCTACATGACGCGCTACTATCATTGCATATCCTGCTACCCTGGCAGAGGTATACATTTGCATCATGATAGTTACATTTTCCTTATGTGAGTACCTTTGTAAAGTGTGAAAGATCTCCTATATTCTTGTAAAATATAGAGTGTTGCCCCTAATGTGAGGAAAAGATACCAAAGAGGAAAGAATTAAAAGATCCCAAAGAGGACAAAAGTAAACGATCCCAAAGAGGACAAATGAGACAAATAGAAAGAGCCATTGAGGCCACCAAAAAATACAAAAAAGAGAAAAAAAGAGAAAAATAAAAATAAAAAGAGAGAAGGGGGCACACTACTATTCCTTTTGAGAGATCCACACTACTACTTCATCCTCTATCCCTTGTATTCCATAGAGATTATCATACATGCATATAGCTATGTGGGGATCCTTCACACTATAGAACTTGGCTTGTATATTCCAATGATGAGCCTCCTCAAAAGAGCTCCAGGTCTTCTTGAGAATGCAAGTTGGATGCACCCCCACTAGTTCCCTTGGAGAGATTTTAGCTCAGATGTGCATCCGTTGCATGGCAATCCCTACTCCTCACATCATATCTATCATATGGCCTTGTCTCGCTTATGATTGTCCTCATTGATGTGAGACCTTCACACCTTTTTGGTCTTCCTCCTCCACCTTCTTTCTGTTTCGCCTTTTAGGTGTCAACTTTCTTGCTCACGCTCATCCAGTGCATGAGTGCGCAAAATGTCAAAAGGGAGTGGATCAAATTGACTTGTACCTGACTAGTGGTCTGGGGACGAGTCCAGATAAGAATCCAAAGGAGAATAAGCGTGAAACTTTAGTAGATAGTGGTTCTCAACAATTATTTTTTATCTCGTATTCCCTATACCCTTTCTTGCACGCAAACACCATCTGGAGACATTCAAGTCACGGATAGCGAGACCTCTTGCACCTTTTGTTCTTTTGTTACTTGTGTCAATGCTAATATAGACTCTTTCTTGTTAAGACTTGAATTGAACTACATACTTTGATTTCTTTACTTAAAAGTCTTTATATGGTTGTGTGGCATGTCACCACAGAAATTATGCTTGTTATCATTTACCTACTCGAGGACGAGCAGGAATTAAGCTTGGGGATGTTGATACGTCCCAAACGTATCTATAATTTCTGCTTGCTCCATGCATGTTCTGTGTGACTTTGCCATGTTTTTCTTGAACTTTCATAAACTTTTTTTTATCATATTTTGACTAACCTATTAACTCAGTGCACCCAGTTGATAGTTCTTGTTTTTCTTCTGTTTTTGTATTTCAGGTTTTCCGGCCATTAAAATTGCCCAATAAATCCCGGAAAAATTATATAAAAAATCAGCGTCACGGAAGCTTCTGGAACAACAAAGATATGGCAGGAGGGCCACCACCGGGAGCCCAGGAGGGTCCCTGGCGCAGCCCCACCCTAGGCCACGCCAGGAGGCCTCCTGGCTACCTTGTGGCCCCCCTTAGTGCCCCCCTAATATCGATTTTCTATTCCCGTTCTCCTCTCTGTTCCGCCGCCACCGCCGTTTCAAGATCGGGGCTGCCAGGAGAAGTTCCCCGGCACCCTGCCGTGCATTAGGGGTGGGGCATCCCCTCCGGGAGAACATCCATCTCCATGGACGCCTCAGGATGTGCCGTGAGTAGTCCCCCTTGGACCATGGGTACGTGACCAGTAGCTATGTGATGTACTCCTCCCCTCTTTGTGCTTCCACTTTCGAGACCTCGTGAGCTATCTCACATGATCAAGGCACTTTTATAGTTTTCTATGTTGCTATGCTGAGTTTGCTGGGATCTGATGGATTATGAGATTATGTTCAGATTGTGATGAGTAATATATTTGGTTCTCTTTTATATTTGTGTTCTTTAGTAAATTATTGCATGTTCTCCTTTGCCGTATTTTACTTTGACCAGGTGATTTGTTGCAATTCCAAGAGGGAGCGTTATGCTTGATTGTGGGTTCAACCCCTTGTTGTCTAGCTTGAGTTATAGAAACATGAGACTAGGGGATGTGCTGTTGCCACAAGGGATAAAACAACGGTGCTTGTACTTGCGGGTGCAAGGATTGTTTACTTTACGCATGGTTCTCTTAATGAAGTTGTTTGTTGCTTTGAGTTTACACTTTGGGTGGGATTCACAACTTAATACCAGCGAGTTGTTCTGGATAGATATCTCAAGGTGGATTATTCGTAGTAGATGCAGATGGATTTCGGTCTACTTACCGTGGCGTACTTCCCATAGCTTTCGAGCCTCTTCCTTTCTTTTGTAGCATAGTTAGCATTGCGGTGCGTTTATAATCCTATCAATTTCCCAGCTGTGATTTGTTTACCTCGCTAGCACTTTTAACTTCTTTTGGAAGAGAGACATCACTAGTGAACATCGCGGGACCCCGGTCCATATTCACATCATTGTTTACACTTTCAATTTACTTTCAGTTCTTACTTTTAGTTGCCACTATTATTATCTCTTGCGTTGATCATTTGCAAACAGCAAGGCCGGAGGAATTGACAACTCCTCGGTACTATTTGGGAGCAAAGTTATTTGCTGTGTGTGCAGGTCCAGGAGAAGTTAGCAACCTCGATGCCACTATTCACATTACCACCTTCTTGTATCTCTGCGAGTCATACTGGAGACAAACCCTATCCTCTACATAGGGGAAATTCTTCCGCTATGCTACATCTCACCTTCCACTTGGGTTAACCAACGAGGAGCGAGAGAAGTATCTTCCTTGCTAGCATCAGTGGTTCGGCAAGTGAGGCGCCGTTTACGATAATCACTTGCTTTACCTGGACCTGCACACACAACAAGTAACTTTGCTCCCAACGAGTACAGAGGGGTTGTCAATCCGTCTGGGCTTGCTGTTTACAAAGGATCAAACGTAAGAGATAATGATAGTGGTAGTGATAATTGAAAAGTAAAGGAAATACAATAAGTAAAGTAGAGGTGTAGACAATGGTGGAAATATGGACCTGGGTCTCATGATGTTCACTAGTGATATCTTTCTCCCAAAAGACGATAAACAGCTAAGTTGTGTGAACAATATGCAGCTGGGCAATTGACAGAATTATAAATGCACCGCAATGCTAATTATGCTACTTGAAAGTAAGAGTGCTCAAAAGTATGGGATATCTATCAAGAACAAGTAGACCGAAATCCATTTGCATCTACTCAGTAATCATCCACCTTGAGATATCTATCCAGAACATCTCGCTGGTATTAAGTTGCGATCCCCACCAAAAGTATAAAATCAAAGCAATAGACAACTGTATTAACAAACTTTGCGTAAGGTAAACAATCCTTATAACCGCGGTTACAAGCATCGTTGTCACTGAAGCTAGACATCGGGGGGCATGAAACCACAATCATGCATAACGCTCCCTCTTGGAGTTACTATCTACTACTTGGCCAAAACAATAAAAAGCAACGGAGAACATGCAAGAATTATTAAGAACAAAATATAAAAGGCAAACCAAATATATAACTCATCACGATCTGAACATAATCTCATAATCCATCGGATCCTAGTAAACTCAGCATAGCAACAGCAGGAAAATTACATAGGTTCCTTGATCATGTAGGGAAGCTCACATGGTCTAAACAATGAAGAAAAACGGTGGAGAGAAGACATCACATAGCTATTGATCATGGACCCATGGTACCGTGGGAGCTACTCATGGTACATCCGAGAGTCGTCTATGGTGATGGAGAGGCTCCCGGAGGTCAATTCTCCCTCCGGAAGGGTGTCAGGAAGAGGTCTTGTGGCGCTCTTGATCTTTGAAGAGCGGCGGCGGCAGAACATAGAGGTAATTCGCGATGCGGGATTCTCCTCGGGGTTTCTTGGACGAGGGGTAAAAATAGGACGAAGGGGGCACCAGAGGTGGGGCCTACATCACAGGCGCCCTGGTGGCACGGCCAGGGGTGGTACCGCGCTTTAAGGCCCGATATGCGGTACTGTTCCAGATCTAGATGTTTCCATCCAGATCTAGGGACGAAGAACATATCGTCCCCACCGCGACATATGACACTGCCATATACCCCGGATTTCCAACATGATATCAAAACATTACAACTACATGGATACGACATCTCATACAATCGGCATACAACTGCCTTAAATACATTACATCAATGGAAGATACATGTCTGAGCACAGACTACAATCAAGTGCCTAATGCCAAAGGTAAAACACACCATCGCATAACCACACGGGTCCAGGCACTCCGCCGGGATCCTCCTAACTAGTCGTCGTCGAGTCGCCGCGAAGGCTTCCAAAAGAAGGGTCGTCGAGCTCCTCTAAAGTCCAAGATTGTTTGCATAACGTGCGTAAAAGAGAGAAGCAACGGGTGAGCTATATCAACAAGTCTTGTAACTAACTTCTCAAGGTAAGATGGGGGTAGTGGTGAGGTTGCAGCCACACAAGCAATATATGAGGTGGCTAATGATCTATTTAGAGTAAGATGAGAACCAAGGAGTCGATGAGGAATCGCCTCCAACAAGTCTGCTATCACCCGATGAAGAAGAAGAAGTCAAGGCACACACACGTTGATCAAGTTATTAAGATTATCTCAGTTGTAGTTGTCTATGAACAAGGAGTAGTTCTCAGGTCGTCCATAATCATGGACATGACTTCTCAAAAATATTTAACCCTGCAGGGGGTGTACTAACTGCAAATTACAAGGCTGCGCACGCACGCCCATCTCCCTCAGTTGCTACCCATCAGTGGCAACCATTTTATGATTTAGTTCCGAGAGATCCGAAATGACAGGTCCCTCTAACTAACAACGCACAAATCCGGGTGGCTCCCGGGGAGTCGACACCCAATCCAAGAGTCGTTCACACTCTCGGATCAGACTCTTCCGGCTGGACGAGGTCAGGGTAAGTGATCCCCTCACATGTGGGCAACCCATAGCTTCCAGATGTAGACCAACAACAGAAATCATGTCTCCACTTGCCCAAGTTGTTTTAAAGGTTATCTGCTTGGAGCGACCCGACAGACATATATGCATGGTTTGCAAATGGTAAATCAGCTTGGGGGACCTCTAGAATTTTTTGAAGCTAGGTAGGTAAGAAAAGGGGACCTCATAGAATCCCACACGCGGTTTGGCACGCCCTTCAAGAGACAAAATACCCGGGACTATGGTCCTAGGTGACTCGAATGGAACAAAGCATCGGAGCGGGATAGCCTAGACCTTCCATCCTTCGTCGAGTATAGTCAACATTATAATAATCATATCATCCAAAAGAATATAATAATGTGATACCCCAATACAAGGAGTACCAGGATAATAGTTGTAGCATCCTAAGCATGCATACTAAGAAGTGGTTAAGAAAGAAAGGTACATGGCCAATCAATGGTTTTCTGGGATGTGGGGGACATGGATGTTTGGGTTTATTTGACATACATAAATATGAAGTGGTAGGATCAAGTAATCTTTCTATCCTATACCTAGGTACAAGTGAGCTGAAAGTTATAAGCATGTTATATGCTCCCCCTTACCTGATGAGAAGACGAAGCCGAAGGTGTAGTCGAACGCAAACTCGTAACGTCTCCGAGAGGTACCCGTGGAAGCACACAAGAAGGAAACACTTGAAAGGAAATCCACGAACAAGCATCTATACAAGCAATCACCAGGAAACAACATCAAGAAGTCAACACGAGAGAACACACTACGGTATCGCATCAATCGTCGAGAGCAGTTACTAACAGGTTAAGTGGAGTACTCATCACACATGACGATACCGGACATTTAGAATGGTTCAAGTTGTTTAGCTACACAACATGAGAAAAGGTTGTTAACATGGCATATCACTCTAGCATGGCATCTCATACAATCATGGCAAGAGGTGAAGCGTAAACTAAACTATCTAATCTAGTCACTTTAAGTGGGGGTAAAACCTATACATGGCAAACTATTACGGCCCCACGATGATTGATAGTTTTACTACAGTTTTGCGCTAAACAAAATTTAATTATTTTATTAGCAAGCAGGAGCAGCATAATCACGATCTACATGAAGTTCTAGTCAAGTTACATATAAAGAACATTTTTATCGGAGCAACGGTTAAAAAGTTACGGCCTATTATATTTATAGTGGCATGCAGTGTAAATAGCAGTGAAACACATGTAAACAAGTGCAGACATGGAAAAGAGCAACATTTTATTAATCTACACAGAAAACGGAGCAACTTTCATGTAGAAAGCGTCTCCATCCGAGCTACGGTTTAAAAACTATCGCCCTCGCAAAATCCTATGTTTTTTATGTAATTTAATTGATGTGCAGATAATTGCTAAACACTCACTGAGCCAAAACAACACTACCGGACCTATACACGTGAGCACAGAATAACTAAAGCTCACACACAGACATCATATAGCACATGGGCCAAGCCCCACATCACAGGAAAATAAAAAAAGCAGGGGCGCCTCACCTCTGGGCCGAGGCCCAACTCGCGGGGTCGGCGTGGGATAGCGCCACTGCGCTCGTGGGCGAGAGCGAGCACGACTGGGGTTTGTTGGGCTGGGCCGCAAGGGGCACTGCTGGTGGGACGCAAGCACGCAGGTGGGCCGTGGGGCAAGGCCGTCCCACGCTGGCGCTGCCCATCGATCCCGAGCGGGGTCCTGCATGCACGGAGGCCGCTGGCGACGGCAGTTGCCAAAATCCGGCGAGGACGGGCGGCGAAGAGGAGGTCCTGTGAGGGGGCAGCAGCACGGATCTGGTCGGCGGCAAGGCGGAGGCAAGATCCAGTGTTGCGGAGGAGGTCTTCTGGCGGCGTGAGGAGCAGATCGACGCGGAGGCCCGAGCTTGGCCTGGCCTCTCATGGCGGCGGCGTTCCTCGCAAGCACAGAGAGAGAAAAGGTGATAGGGAGAAATAGGGAAGGAGAGAGGAGGGACGACGGAGGCGCCTCGGCTCGTCGGCAGGCGAGGTCTCGGGTGGCTGCGGGAAGAGCTTGGGGGTGGAGGACGCCCACGGGAGAGGAAGTTGGGCTGGGGAGGACTGGTGACATGGCACGTTTCGGGCCGTCGGATCTGGATCTGACGAACCAGATCGATCCGGTGGCTCAGGTGGTGGTTGGCTGGTGGGTGATCGCCATGTGGCGGAGCGGAAGCGGTTAGGGGAGGAAAACTAGGGTTTTCTCCACACTAGGCAAGGTAGCACCTGCTATTTATAGCAGGGGCTGTTAGGGGATGTTTTGGGCCACAAATTGGACTGTTTTAAAGGTGATTTGGGCATGTTTTTGGGTGGGCTAGATTTAGAAGATGAGAGGGAAATCAGGGAGGTCAGCTATTAGCGCGCGATATTTTGCAAATACGCCCCGAGGAATTATACTAGCTACTTGCCTGGCACCTCCGATCGGTCAACTATCAAACGACGCCGGATCGCACGAAATTAGAAATACATCGTCGCAACACGATAACCACGTCGTCTACAACGTTTAACGCAAAAAGAGAACGTCGAGCTCCTCCAGAAAAAATAACCCATTTAAATATAAATGGGGGTTTCCGCACCGATGGTGAAGACTGGTCTTGTGCCGGAAGTCACGACAGTGATTGGGTGAACACTCCGCGCCGCAATAAGGTCGTGTGCCATTGGGGAAAAGGTCCGGACTCGCAACCAATACGAGAAGGAGGGGGAGAAATATTCACCCACTAAAAAACAAGAGAAGCAAAGAAATCAAACAACACAGGCAATCAACAAAATAAAGCAACAATTTTTTTTTAATTTGGGTGAAAATCTCGGGCTGTTACACGCGCCACCTGGCCGCCGGGGATGGGGGGTGTCCTCCCTCTAGGTCTCCTTCGGTGTTTCCGGAAGCTTCCTTGGCGCAGATTTTTATTATGATTTTATGGAATTTTTCTGGCATTTTAAATTGGCAAAAAATCACTGCAACTAAAGACATCAGCAGACATGAACTGGCACTGGGTGCACTGAGTTAGTAGGTCAGTGCAAATATGTGTAAAATGATATAAAAGTGTAGCAAAACATGTTGGAATGTCACATAAAATTGCATGGAACAAGCAGAAATTATAGATACGTTTAAGACGTATCAGTGTGAAAGGCTCACATCAATGAGGACAATCATAGGCGAGAGAAAGCCAAATGATAGATATTTTGTGAGGAGTACGGATTTCCATGCAACAGATGCACACATGAGCTAAGGTACGCTCTCCAATGTAACTAGTGGGGGTGCATCCAACTTTTTTTCTCATGAAGACCTAGAGCTCATTTGACAAGGCTCATCCTTGGAATATGCAAGCCAAGTTCTATAGTGTAAGGGTCCCCACATAGTTATGCATGAATGATAATCTCTATGGAGTACAAATATGACAATGGAGTACGAGTGTGGATCCTTTAAAAGGAATAGTAGTGTTGCCCCCTTCTCGATTTTTGTTTCTTTTTTTCTCTTTTTCTCCTTTTTATTTTTGGGGCCTCTTTGGCTCCTTCTATTTATCTCTCATTTGACCTCTTTGGGATCTTTTAATTTATCTTCTTTGCGATCTTTTAATTTGTCCTCTTTGGGATCTTTTCCTAACTTAAGGGCAACACTCTATATTTTACAAGAATATAGAAGATCTTCACACTTTATAAGAAGTACTCAACATAAAGAAAGATGAAAACTATCATGATATATGAAAATGTATGCCTCTGCAAGTGTAGCAGGACATGCAATGATACTAAAGTGTCATGTAGAAATAATAAGGGCAAAGCCCAACTAGAAAGCGGCTCCTCAATCAAGCAAAAGCATGTATGACAGGAAGATCAAGTCATGAGATGATGGATGTTGCATGGCAATGTATCTCGGAAAGGCTATGGAAATGCCTTGATAGGTAGGTATGGTGGATGTTTTGAGCAACATATAAGGATGTTTATGATGACAGAGCATATCACGCCAAGGGTTTGGAAGCGCCGGCGAAGTATGCATCAACTCTCAAGATGAGAAAGGGCAATGCACAGTACCGAAGAGCCTAGCAAAATATGGAGGTGAAAGTGCCAACAATCGAATACTCGCATTAGTCCGAAGAACTCATGCACTTACTATCAGTAACTCTCTATCTAATCGGGAGGTTCACAAAGAGATGAGTACCCCGAGGAGGAGTGTAAGGGGGTTTGGTTATCCTTGCGCATCCTCGACCCATGGTACGTGAGGGCACTCCATATATTCCAACCCCTCCAGAGGATAGCGATCCATCTAGGAGCTAGAGTTCTCAACTAATTTTTTGTAGTTTTTGAAAATAAGCCCAGATTTCACAAAATTCGACACCTATCACTAATAGTCTCAAGATCTTGGCAACCTAATGTCCAAACATTACTCAAATAGATACTTCAAAACTATTGCATGTTACTACTACACTTGTAATAGCAACCTTAATTACGTACTCATGCAAGACACACAACTCAGTGCAACAAGACCACTCTCTAAACAAGATAAGCATGAAAACTAAGAGAGTTCCTAGAACATACTAAACAAAATCTCTTAAAAAGATAATCATGAAAACTAAGAGCTAAGCATGACAGTAGCTATGAAAAGATATAGAACACACACAAAAAGAAACATAAGCAAGCAAGCCTATGGTGTGTTCCACGGTGGAGTGGAGCGTGTTTCTCTCCCAAACAATGAAGGCTAGGATCGAACTTGTTATGAACGGTAAGAAAAAATAGATCAAACTAAAAATCATAGAGCGGGACGCTCCAAGTTTATCACATAACATATGAAGCGATAAAAATCTAGTATGGAGAAGGACGAACTGATGATTGTTGATGGAGTAGGGGTTGCAAGGGGGCATCCCCAAGATTAGACGCTTGAGTATCCTTGGATATTTCTTGGGGGTGCATGTGGGCATCCCCAAGATTTAGCGCTTGACAATCCTGAATCTTGTTTCATCATCTTTCTTTGCATACTTCAAAACTCCCTTCATACGAAACACATCATAAGCTAATTCGAGTGGTTAGTACCCATGATAAACTAATTTTTATCCACTGGAAAATGATATATTATTAAAGAGCTACTGTTTCTCAAGATTTCCAAAAAGTTTTTGCAAATAAAAAGCAAGCTTAAAGTTTTCAAAACGATGATAACACAAAACGTGGCAGAATCTGTGTAAAACAGAACAGCAGGTAGTAAATACTTTTTTCGGGGTACTTCTGCAATTCAAATAAAAAAAATCAGAACAGACGCATGAAAGCTAATTGTATAGATCATTTTTTTTAAATCATATCAAAAATATGATCTGGTGATTTATGGCTAATATTTTCATCTAGGGGACAGAATCTGTTTCTGGACAACATATCACAACTTTTGAACTTTTTGCTTTTAGAGGCAAAAACTTTCCACAAAGCTTGAAAATAAAGATACAATTATGTTGCTACAGTAGTAACAAGCTTCGAGACCACTAAAACTGAAAGTAAAAATACATTGGGATGCCTCCCAAAAAGCGCTTTCTTTTATGCCTTTTAGCTAGGCATGATACAAAGAAGATCAAGTTGTAACAATTGAACCATCATCAGAATCATCAAAAAGCTCTGCAATAGTACAACTAGTCTTAAGAGGACTTTAAAATAAAGTCTTAGTGGTAAAACTTCTAGGAATAAAAGCAATGGTAGTAAGACCAATTGGAATTTAATTTCTAATTCTATTAAAGAGCGGTATCTCTTCCAAGGATTTCACAGTTTCCACACCCCTAGCACTAGATATATTGGGTTTGGGTTGAGGAACCTTTGGTACATAAACGATTAGCTTACTTCTTTGAGGGGTTTCTACCTTTTTAGTCTTGCTCGAGGATAGATTAGTTCCTAAATTTCAATAATATCCTCAATCTTATCAATCCTTGAAGGGTCCCAATCATGGGATTTAAGGGTCTCCAAAGTAGTATAAATTTTGTGTATGGAGCTGTCAAGCCTATTTAAATTACCTTGAATACTATGATATACTTAATTTATTTTTCCCATAGTTGGCATCTCTAGCTCTATTTTATCAAGTTTTCTCATAATGTGAGCTAAAGTAATTCTCCTGCGTACTAGCAATAGGGGCATTTCCAAAAAGATTTTCCATAACATTAAGAGCTTCCCAAACTGGGGATTCTATCAAATTCCCATTGATAGCAGTATCTAAAATAAACCTATTACAAGAAGTAATACCAACATAAAAATTTCTAATGCAAGATAGTGGTGGATTGCTTCTTGGTGGATCTATTTTGAGAATCATTAATTCTAAACCAAGCATCTTTCAAACTTTCTCCACCCTGGCTTGAAGGTGAGAATCTCCCCTTTGGGTGCAACACTAAATGTAAAGGACTTAGACATACTGACTAAACAAAGCAAGGTAACTAATTTTTTTTTGATTTTTGATAAAGGAAACTAAGATAAAAAATGAAAGGTAAACTAACAAGACTAAAAGGCAAAGATAAAAGATAGTGTGCAACTCCCCTATCTTGAAGATTGGAGTCCCCGGCAACGGCGCCAGAAATTTAGCTTGATGGCACTGAAGTAGTGCTCCTCGTTGGTTACCCCAAGTGGAAGGTTGGATGTAGCCTTGCAGTAAATTTCCCTTGGCAAACATGCCAAGGTTTAAGTCAGTCCAGTAGGACTCAAAGGTGGACAAGTAGGTGGCGCAGCAAGTGATGCGCCGTTTAATGATAATCACTTGCGTTACCAGGACTTGCACACACACAACAAGTAACTTTGCTCCCAAAGAGTTCAGAGAGTTTTTCAATCTCTCTAGCCTTGTTGTTTACAAAGGATTAAACGCAAGGTTAGATAGTAGTTATAATTGCAATGGAAAGTAAAAGCAGTAAATAAAGTGTAGGTGTAAACAGTGGTGGAAATATGGATTGGGGTACCACCACGTTCACTAGTGATGTCTCTCTCGCAAGACAATAAAATATCTAGCTGGGTAAACAAATTACAGCTGGGCAATTGACAGAATTATAAACCCACCGCAATGCTAATTATGCTACTCGAAAGCTAGAGGCTCAAAAGTATGGGAAGTACGCCAAGACAAGTAGACCAAAATCCATTTGCATCTACTCACTAATCATCCACCTTGAGATATTTATCCAGAACATCTCGCTGGTATTAAGTTGCGAGCACCACCCAAAGTATAAACTCAAAGAAATAGACAATTGCATTAACAAACTTTGCATAAGGTAAACAATCCTTGTAACCGCGGTTACAAGCACCGTTGTTTTTTCCCTGGTGGAAACAGCGCATCCCCTAGTCTCATGTTTCTGTCACTAAAGCTAGACATCGGCGGGCATGAACCCACAATCATGCATAACGATCCCTCTTGGAGTTACTATCTATTACTTGGTCAAATCAATAAAACGTAACGGAGAACATGCAACAATTACTCAATAGAAAAATATAAAAGGTAAACAAAATATATTACTCATCATGATCTAAACATAATCTCATAATCCATCGGATCCCAGCAAACACAGCATAACAACAACAGAAAAATTACATATGTGCCTTGATCATGTAGGGAAACTCACAAGGACTAAGAATTGAAGAACAAGATTGGAGAGAAGACATTACATAGCTACTGGTCATGGACCCATGATCCAAGGGGGACTACTCAAGGCACATCCGGAAAGAATCCATGGTGGTGGAGAAGCTCCCGGAGGTCAATCCTCCCTCCGGCAGGGTGCCGGGAAGAGGTCTTCTGGTACTCCCGATCTTGGAAGCGACGCAGCGGTGGAACATAGAGGTATTTCGCGATGCGGGGTTCTCCTCGAGGGTTTATGGGACGAAGAGGTAATATAGGCCAAAGGGGGCGGCCAGGGGTAGCCCAGGGCTCCCACGCGGAAATGGCGTCAATCATGTTCCCTCAATCTACCTTGATGGAAACCTTGACATTCTCTGTACTCATGTCCAACACCTGGCATAACTCACCGATGATGGCCAGCTGATTTTCCTGGCAATTAGATCCACCGGACCTGTATGTCAATGTGAATTAAAAAACGATGTCAAAAGAAAGATCAGAGCATAAAGGAGAAATGTTTTCTCGCAAAAAAGGAGAAAGAGTAATATAATAGAACGAATATGGAAACCACTATACACCTAACATGCTTAGCGGGGGTCGGTGAATAAGCCATGGCCTTGGAGTGATGAACTGTGGATCGAGGTGTGGATGGCCGGGAGGCGCTGAGAGAGAGACACAGATAGAGATGGAGTAGTGGAAGTGGAAACCAAATTTCCCCGCTATTTATGCAATGGGTGATTTGTGTAGAAGAGGGGAGGAACTGCTCAATAATGCACGGTCGCGTCCCCAAGACGCCAACAAACTGCATGCGTACTGTGTAGTATAGTTGACCACGAAATGACCTCATGACCATTGGTAGAGGGCCAGGCTTCTATTATAACCCACAGTTATCCAAAGCAATCAGTCAGGGTTAGGCATCAGAACCACCCCCAGTTCAATTATTTTATTTAATTGTTGGTGTCACAACTCATAGATTTTCAGAAACGTTTCTGAAATGTCGCACACTATGCTTTATTTGAGAACGTTTGCTTTACCAAGGTAGCGATTCATTTTTTAGAACCGTAGGTGTTCTCAGGAGCAATCACAAACACTTGATTGTAAGAACTCTGTGTCGTGCATAACGAACACTAAGTTTTGTAGAAACGTTCCTGATAGATTACACATCCCACACATTTCAGTAAATACAAATGATTGTGAAGAAAGGCTAGCGGTTCATTCTTTGCAACCGTGGGTTTTTTGACAGCTCATGCGGACGGTTGTTTGAACGAATCCTTAGCCCTTGTTTCACACACGAAAGGATTTTCAGAACTGTACCTGATATATTAGGCATTCCAAACATTTTTGTAACTATGAACGATTCCGTAGACAGGCTGGCGGTCCTTTATTTGCAATCGTGGGTTTTCACCAAAACATCCCAGACGGATTTTCAAAGACCCGTCAGCCCTACATCACCCACGCAATAATTTTTAGAATTGTGGTCGCTCGCGTACATTTGCCAGACGGTTCAGTTTCAGGCACACGGTGTTTTATTTATACAGTTTGCGTTGATAGCATCGCAAACAGTTTTGGACAAGGGACTGGGAAAGGGGTGTCGTGTTAGCCCCTCTTTTCACTAGTGCAACACTCTATATTTTCCAAGGATATAGAAGATCTCACACTTTATAAGAAGTACTCAACTTAAAGAAAACTGAAAAAATACCATGACGAATGCAAATGTATGCCTCTGTCAGTGTAGCAGGATGTGCAATGATACTAGGACGTCATGTAGAAATTATAAGGGCAAGGCCCAACTAGCATGTGGCTCCTCGATCAATCAAAAGCATGTACGACATGAAGATCAAGTCATGAGATGATTGGTGTGGCATGGCAATATTTCTCAGAAAGGCTATGGCAATGCCTTGATAGGAAGGTATGGTGGATGTTTTGAGGAAGGATATAATGAGGTTGACGATGACAGAGCTTATTATGCGAAGGATTTGTTGGGGAACAACGCAGAGAGCAAAAAATTTCCTACCTACGTGTCCCCAACCCAAGACCTATGCTATGCTGATGTATGTAACGGAGGGAATCGGTGTTCATACCTTTGAAGAACGAAAGAGGGTAACATTCTACGAACTTGGTTGGCGTAGAATCGGATCCTACGAACTCCCTGTCGTGTAGAAGACCCCCGGCGATGAAGTAGAACCACAAGTGTAGTGCCTCGCGGGATTACACACGTATGGTTCAATCGATGTTCCCTCTCGGCTCTGAATCAGAAAAGCAGCAGAAAGAAGACATATTTGTATCCCGATTCCGGCAGCGCGATGGCGTGTATATGGTGGAGAAATCCCCAACCAAGTGAAGACTCCAAACAATGGGAATCCGCTCAAGGTAGGAGAAAGAGAGAGGAGAAGAACTCAATGGATGAAAGAAAAGGGCACTCCATCCCCTCCTTATATAGGCCAAGGGGCGGGGGGGGGGGTGAGAACCTCCTTTATGTCAGAGATCACGAGGCAAGGACTGTCAGAGATTAGCTTGTCAGCTATGTCGGCAACAATGTCGGTACTAGGAGAAGTGGACATTGAGAACCATTTTCCTGCTTGTTAATACGAGGCAGACCAATTGGCAAAGTTCTCGTCCCGGTGGCTACCGAAATGTCATCAACAATGGAAACAAAGGGTTACTGACGAGGTAGTACATCGAGGTGTTTACATAAGCAGGGAATCATCGCTGCTCAGATAATTTATATCACACGAAAGATTAAACAGACCAATGGAAGGTAAAACATGGTTGTCTGATCAAACAGACCAACGGAAAGGTAAATGTCATTGTCTGATCAACAGATCAATGGACGGGAAAAGTGATGATACACAAGTATCACGTGTATAACCTTCCCAAGGGAAAGAAGAGCACGATATATATGATCAAGTTGTATTGGCACGGATACAAGGGACGTTGTCGACGATAACACAAATCATCAAGGGGCAAGGATGGTATTTCACACAATGAATCCAATCGACACATGGAATAAGCCATGAAAGATTCGTCGGATAATAATCCACGAAAAGGTCGAATGATTCGCAAAGGATCCGATGTGAGTATCGGCACTCAACCAGAAGGGTAAAAATGCAACGACATCGAGTGATCGAAGAATCGGGATAATTCGATGCTTAAGTACACCGGAATTGTGATTCCCAGATCGGGAGGTGGAAGAAAATATCCATACAGACTTATCGGTGGCAGGGGGTTGCAAAGGCGATGAACACGTAGGATCTTTGGAATTCATCGGAGAGTAATCGTCGGAATCTTCAGGTGAATCAGGCGATCATCGGGAATGCAGAGGTCTTCGGGAGGAAGGAGGTACGTGAACCTAAAGTCAGCGTTAATAAAACTTACCAGCAAGGATATGAGATCAGAGTCCCAGAGCATAGGTACGGAGAAAAAGATCCTAATACCATAGATATCACATGTAGTGACATCGATGTGGGCCCGTAAGACAAACATTAAGTTAGCAAAGTAGTTTTGCAAAGTCTAGACTCAACTTCGACCAAGGAGTTGGAAGGGGGTCTCCTACAGGCAGTCGGCTCTGATACCAACTTGTGACGCCCTCAAAATCAAGCCGTGTACAGTAATCATACACGCAGGGTACACGACCGAAATCAAGGACTCACGGTAAGGTAATCACAACACAACTCTATAAATAAAATAATACAAGCTGTTTAATACAAGCCAGGGGCCACGAGGGCTCGAATACAACAGCTCGAGAGCACAAGGTTAGCGGAAGCAACAGTATCTGAGTACAAACACAAGGATACAAGGTTGCCTTAAGAAGGCTAGCACAAATAATAACAGATCGAAAAGGCGAGGCCTCCTTCCTGGGAACCTCCAAACTACTCCTGGTCAAAGGGAAAACTCAACGTCGTAGAAGGCATCGGGGATCTCCTACTCCTGGACTCCAAGGTTCCAACGTCCACTGCAGCGGCCGATCAGGCAAAACAAAAAGGGGGAAATAAAGAAAAGGTGAGTATCTAGCATACCCGCGAGTCTTACGTCCGCTACTAAGCATTTATGCATTTGTATCAAATGGAAAGGGGAGGCTGTATATAGTGGACTGCAAGCAAGAAATCAGAATAAGGGTAAGAAGCTAGGCCTATCGAAGACTAGCATCTTCCGACGATGTCTTGCAGCATGAGAAGAGAAACAGCCAAAAGTTCAATGACATGAATGTAATAACAATGGAGCAGAAGTTGCTGCAACATTGAATAATATAAGTTGTAATGATTAATAATAATAATGCCTCCGAGTTCCCCTCCTCGACTCCCTGCGAGGAAGAAGACCCGGAACCATACAGTTTAATAGTAGTAGTTTCTAGTGGTAAGATCCAGCTTCAGCATAAAGCGTCCTGTTACCGTGGACACGGCTATTCGAATAGATTAATCTTCCTTGCAGGGGTGCACTGGCGTGACTCTACGACTCTCGAATCTCCAGGGTGGCGGGAACCTTGTTAGGGAATGCTCCACCAAAGCTATCCGACACAAAGTAGCCCATCCTTCGGCAATCAACAGAGAGGTCATCCGCCGGACTATACCCTATGTACGCCGGGCTTTGGACCCTAACCCGAACGTACTCCTGCACGGTGCATGACTGGTCGGTGAAGCAAAATCAAAGAAAATACAAATACACCGCTCGAGCAAGAGAAGACAACACCACTTCCCGGCAATCAGCCCGCGGTACTGCTGACGTCTGAAGACCCTCGAACGAGACTACGATGCAGGGGAGCCCACACTTCTCATCCCACGTGTAGGTAGTGCGTACAAGCCAAAAGGCTACTCAAGACATCCGCCAAACCATTTAGCATTTTAATTAACATGCGTGACAACCGTTATCGTTGCCTCGACTTAACCGACCTGCGGTCAACGACATCAGTCAGGTCCACCAGTACGTCGGTGCCTGCCCGATCGTCCCACCAAGTCACTGCGGTTACCAACAAGATGAACCGTCTCCTTATCTTGTCTCGCGTGTGCTCTTGGTAGAGATCGACTTTTCGTAGTTTGGTAACTCTCGCGAGATACGAGCAGGGGCCAAGTACACCAGTAACGTCGGTCGTACCCTCCCTGTCGTTCCCGACAATATACCTCTCGCGGGCACCGTTGGGTCACCCGAATTTCTTACCTTTAAGGACACCAGTTGATTCTAGTGCCTACCATTAAGTGAAACCAGGAGGAATCACCCTCGATGGCACACTTAACGAGGTTCGACAGAGACATCAGCGGAATGAACTAAAGAGGAATATTCTCGTATCACCCCGGTGGTGCCGATAAACCAGCGAAATGAATTAAAGAGGAATGCCCTCCTACCATCCCAGTGATACTACGCTACTGAGCCGACGAGAGTGAATTATGAGTCAGTCCCCTCGTAAGTCAAACTCGAAGCGACTCGGCAGAGTCTCGTCGTTGTAGGTTCCCTAGGGCGTCTGCATTGATCCGTACCTGTAGCAGTTGTATATATTTTGTATCCGCGTCACTCCCCTGAGTGGTCACGGCCCGCTATCTAATCCTAGCTAACAATGCGCAAGGCTCACTGCTGAATAATGCATAATTATAATTGGCAGCATAGGATAAGGAAGGTACATCAAGGGGCGATAAAAATCAGCTTATGCAATTGAATAGGATGGTAACGTAGCAGCAGCAGTAACAATGCCTAGTGCAAGAAAGTAAGGAAAGGTAGGCGATATCTGGGGAAGAGAATTGCTCTGCTTGCCTGGTAGCTCGCATGTAGGGGCAGGGTCGTCGACGAAGTAGTCGTACCCGGCAGCAGTATAGTCGGCAGTAGCAGCGGGGTCTACCGGAGAATAGAGGGGGGAAGAAACATTAAATACACAACAATAATAGCAATACAATTACGAGACATATCAAATGCATGGTTAACGGTGTTCTAACGCAGTGCAAGGTGTATTGCTTGGAGCGGGAATTCGTCCGGGGATGAAATACCGGCTCCGGGTGATTATCGACAAACGACCCGAAGGGGGGGGAATGCCGATGTTCGTTGTGTTAGAGGGGTGTGGATGGTATACAGATAGTGTAACCGTGATCGTTGATTCATTCCGAACAACTTTTATGTTCAGAACATTTTCATCCAGAGAGTTTTAACGGTACCGGGTAATTACCGGACAGACGATCCGGAGGGGGAAAGTCTCAAGTTCGGTATGTTAGGGGGGTGCGGTGGGTATGCGGGTAGCGTATTCGTATTTGTTAGATTTTTCTGATCAACTTTGATGTATAAAATAATTTCATCGGAGTTATAGATTAAAAGATATTGGTTTTCAAAGTTTTATTCAATTTAAAAGAATTTCTGGATTTTCTTTTATTAATAAACTCAACATTATCCAAAACAGTACTAGTTGACTGGTCAAACCTGACCAGTGGGTCCCACTGTCATTGACTCCTATTGAATTTCTTTGAAAATGGCTAAGTCTGAGAATCGTTGTTTAAACATCATTTACTTGTCTTCGAGGGACTACGGTTTAGGGTTCTACCCACCCGCCGAGTGAGTGCCTGATATCAAATCAAACAACTTCCTGAGATCTCAAAACTGGTACGGGAGGCATTTTTATTAAAGTTCATTGTTATGATCAAAACTTCGTTTGAAAAGTGCCACTTAATGTAACTTCAGAAATTTATTAAAATCGGCGTTTTATGATTTTTATAGCATTTAATCCGTGCATTTTCTGAAGTTGGTCCAATGGAACGAATCAAAGCTGGTTATGTCTACTTTCAATCCATACCAATTTTTGCCATTTTTTGCTTGTTTCATTGCTAATTGGTTGTTGTTAAAAGGGGTTCAGCAGCTAGCAACAGGAGCAATGTTCAGTAGCCGAAACTTTCAGTAGCCGCAGCAATAGCAGCGCAGCAGGGAACAGCAGCACGCGCAGCGGCGAGCAGGGGCTCGGGGCGCGCGGGCGTAGCCGGTGGCGGCAGCCAAAGCCAGCCGGCGGCCACGGCTGCACACACACACGCACACCACTCACTGCACACACACTCACACAGCTCCTACACACACACATATCGTGCACACACACATGTACGCAGCTAGCCATGGCCATGGCTACGGCAGTAGAGGCAGCAGCAAGGGCGAGCTAGGGGCGCGTCCAGGGGGAGGCCGGCCATGGCCGAGCGCGGAGCAGGACGCGGCCGGAGTGGCCAGGGCGTGGGGCGCGGGCAGGGAAGGCACCGCGCGTACACACGTTCACATGTACACGGCCATGACCACGGCAAGCTCGGGGTCGACGGCGACGACGGTCTTCGGCGACGGATCGGGACGGGGAACGAGGGGAACCGGAGGAGAAGCTCACCACGAGTCTGGTGGCGTGCTCGGGGAGGGCAGGGGTGGACCGGAACGGCGGCAAACGACGACGGACGCCGGCGATGTACGCGAGGATGACGAGCTCGATGGCGAGCGTGCGGGCCGTCCCGGCTTGAGCTGGTCCACGAAACGGACGAGGACGGCCGCTGCGGACCTCCTGGACTTCTTCTCCGGCGACGAGGCGCGTGGTGGCCGCGGCGACGTCAACGGCCACGGAGGGCAGCGAGCTCGGGCTAGCTGGGGAAATGGCGAGGACGAGGTGGGAAGGAGATTTTCCGGGCTGCCAGCGTGTGCACGAGGGCACCCTTATCCTCTCCAAGCCCTGTAGCGGCGAGGAGGTGGCCGGGTCTGGCTGCGACGGCAACGGTCGACGCCATGGCCGACCCTGCCAGAGGAACACCGCAGGGGAGCAGGGGATGGGGGGTTGGGCTGGGGGAGTTGGGCCGAATGGCAACTTTTCCCTGAGCAAAAAATAAGATCCCCAACTTTCTTCCTTTTTCTTCCCATTGTATTTCTGTTGCAAATTAATTTGGCTAGCAAAGGCTTTTATAAAAATGTGTTATTTGTCATATTAATTAAGTTACATTATATTGCACTGCTAGAAAAAGTTTGAGTCCAAACAAAAATCATTTAAACTTTGTTATGTATTTTAAAGGGTTAAATGGGGGGGCCTTTTAGCTACCGTTTCAATTGTTTAAAATAGTTAAATATTATAATTAATATTCTTAACCATGAAATATTGATCTACTAACTTTTAGGTATTTTATAAAATTGTTTGCATCATTTTTTTTTCATTTAAAAATTCCTACTTGTTTATTAAAATTACCATGGCCATTTAATAATTTCTAAACTATTGTTTTATTCTTTAACATCACTAATCACTGTAACAAAATATGCATTGCTATACTAACATGGCCTACTGATCATTTGCTATTAAATAATAAAAGTGGTTGCATCCCTTAGGGGTTACTTTTAATCTCCACTTTGCTTTTATATTAATACCCCAGGGGCAATTCAACAAATCCCCACTAGGGTTTTCTAATTAGCATTGACTTGGGATTCTGCAAATGGCTAAGGTTGACTGGCTTTAACCATGATCAAGTGGATTGACATGCATCCAAAATTCTTGGAGCAAAGTTTTATAGTTTACCCAATCTGAAAATTTTATCAGGGTTGTAAATTGACAGAGCTATGATCAAAGGTGATCATGGCTTGATCATCAACAGTAATGATCACTAACAGTGGAATCACTGTAGTGATTACTATTACTGATTCTGAGGGTGTTACAAATCTCCACCACTAAAAATAATTCTCGTCCAGAGAATTAAAAAGTAGTGTAAGGGTTAAAGCTTCGGTTTCGTATTCTAACGATTCTTCTGGTGCTTTTAATCCTTTTCGAAGAAGTTAATCCTTCACGTTGATTTCTTCATTTCTCTGCTTGAGTGCATATCGACGGGATGTCATCCTCTCTTCGGGGTCTTCATCGTACTTTCGGATAGGATAGGAGGGGAAACTTAAGGGAGGTCAGAACGGTACCCGGTTAATGAACCGAGTTGTCCGAGGAAGTGGGGTACAAAGTATCACTTCCGAGTTTAAACTCCGAGGAATACCACGAGAGAAAAATCAACGAAGGTATGTGGGTTTATAGCGGAAGGGCTAGCATTTAATGCCGATGATGGATGAGGAAAAAGGGGTCCCAGAGAATCAGTCATCAGCACTGAGTCTGATATCGGACTGAACCTCACAAGGTAGGGGACTCGTGAAGTCCATACGAGGTCAAACAAGAGGAATAACCTCGAGAACGAAAACGTACAAGAGAGTCAGGTTTCGATCCTGTGGAACTGTGGGTTAAAGTGGTGGCATAATACGCGATCACGAGCCAAGGACTGTCAGAGATTATCTTGTCAGCTATGTCGGCAACAACGTCGGTACCAGGAGAAGTGGACATTGAGAACCATTTTCCTGCTCGTTAATACGAGGCAAACCAATTGGCAAAGTTCTCGTCCCGGTGGCTACCGAAATTTCATCAACAATGGCAACAAAGGGTTAAAGACGAGGTAGTACACCGAGGTGTTTACATAAGCAGGGAATCATCGCTGCTCAGATAATTTATATCACACGAAAGATTGAACAGACCAATGGAAGGTAAAACATGGTTGTCTGATCAAACAGACCAACGGAAAGTAAATGTCATTGTCTGATCAACAAATCAATGGACGGGAAAAAGTGATGATACACAAGTATCACGTGTATAACCTTCCCAAGGGAAAGCAGAGCACGATATATATGATCAAGTTGTATTGGCACGGAGACAAGGGAGGTTGTCGACGATAACACAAATCATCAAGGGGCAAGGATGGTATTTCACAAAATGAATCCAATCGACACATGGAATAAGCCATGAAAGATTCGTCGGATAATAATACACGAAAAGGTCGAATGATTCGCAAAGGATCCGATGTGAGTATCGGCACTCAACCAGAAGGGTAAAAATGCAACGACATCGGGTGATCGAAGAATCGGGATAATTCTATGCTTAAGTATACCGGAATTGTGATTCCCAGATCCGGAGGTGGAAGAAAATATCCATACGGACTTATCGGTGGCAGGGGGTTGCAAAGGCGATGAACACGTAGGATCTTTGGAATTCATCGGAGAGTAATCGTCGGAATCTTCAGGTGAATCAGGCGATCATCGGGAATGCAGAGGTCTCCGGGAGGAAGGAGGTACGTGAACCTAAAGTCAGCGTTAATAAAACTTACCAGCAACGATAAGAGATCAGAGTCCCAGAGCATAGGTACGGAGAAAAAGATCCTAATACCATAGATATTACATGTAGTGACATCGATGTGGGCCCGTAAGCCAAACATTAAGTTAGCAAAGTAGTTTTGCAAAGTCTAGACTCAACTTCGACCAAGGAGTTGGAAGGGGGTCTCCTACAGGCAGTCGGCTCTGATACCAACTTTTGATGCCCTCAAAATCAAGCCGTGTACAGTAATCATACACGCATGGTACACGACCGAAATCAAGGACTCACGGTAAGGTAATCCCAGCACAACTCTATAAATAAAATAATACAAGATGTTTAATACAAGCCAGGGGCCACGAGGGCTCGAATACAACAGCTCGAGAGCACAAGGTTAGCGGAAGCAACAGTATCTGAGTACAAACACAAGGATACAAGGTTGCCTTAAGAAGGCTAGCACAAATAACAACAGATCGAAAAGGCGAGGCCTCCTGCCTGGGAACCTCCAAACTTCTCCTGGTCAAAGGGAAAACTTGACGTCATAGAAGGCATCGGGGATCTCCTGCTCCTGGACTCCAAGGTTCCAACGTCGACTGCAGCGGCCGATCAGGCAAAACAAAAAGGGGGAAATAAAGCAAAGGTGAGTATCTAGCATACCCGCGAGTCTTACGTCCGCTACTAAGCATTTATGCATTTGTATCAAATGGAAAGGGGAGGCTGTATATAGTGGACTGCAAGGTAGAAATCAGAATAAGGGTAAGAAGCTAGGCCTATCGAAGACTAGCATCTTCCGACGATGTCTTGCAACATGAGAAGAGAAACAACCAACAGTTCAATAACATGAATGTAATAACAATGGAGCAGAAGTTGCTGCAACATTGAATAATATAAGTTGTAGTGATTAATAATAATAATGCCTCCGAGTTCCCCTCCTCGACTCCCTGCGAGGAAGAAGACCCGGAACCATACAGTTTAATAGTAGTAGTTTCTAGTGGTAAGATCCAGCTTCAGCATAAAGCGTCCTGTTACCGTGGACACGGCTATTCGAATAGATTAATCTTCCCTGCAGGGGTGCACTTTCGTGACTCTACGACGCTCGGATCTCCAGGGTGGCGGGAACCTTGTTAGGGAACGCTCCACCAAAGCTATCCGACACAAAGTAGCCCATCCTTCGGCAATCAACAAAGAGGTCATCCGCCGGACTATATCCTATGTACGCCGGGCTTTGGACCCTAACCCGAACGTACTCCTGCACGGTGCGTGACTGGCCGGTGAAGAAAAATCAAAGCAAATACAAATACACCGCTCGAGCAAGAGAAGACAACGCCACTTCCCGGCAATCAGCCCGCGGTACTGCTAACGTCTGAAGACCCTCGAACGAGACTACGATGCAGGGGAGCCCACACTCCTCATCCCATGTGTAGGTAGTGCGTACAAGCCAAAAGGCTACTCAAGACATCCGCCGAACCATTTAGCATTTTAATTAACCTGCGTGACAACCGTTATCGTTGCCTCGACTTAACCGACCCGCGGTCAACGACAGCAGTCAGGTCCACAAGTACATCGGTGCTTGCCCTGTCGTCCCACCAAGTCACTGCGGTTACCAACAAGGTGAACCGTCTCCTTACCTTGTCTCGCATGTGCTCTTGGTAGAGCTCGACTTTTCTTAGTTTGGTAACTCTCGTGAGATACGAGCAGGGGCCAAGTACACCAGTAACGTCGGTCCTACCCTCCCTGTCGTTCCCGACAATATACCTCTCGCGGGCACCGTTGGGTCACCCGAATTTCTTACCTTTAAGGACACCAGTTGATTCGAGTGCCTACCATTAAGTGAAACCAGGAGGAATCACCCTCGATGGCACAATTAGCGAGGTTCGACAGAGACATTAGCGGAATGAACTAAAGAGGAATATTCTCGTATCACCCCGGTGGTGCCGATACACCAGCGGAATGAACTAAAGAGGAATGCCCTCCTATCATCCCAGTGATACTACGCTACTGAGCCGACGAGAGTGAATTACGAGTCAGTCCCCTCGTAAGTCAAACTCGAAGCGACTCGGCAGAGTCTCGCTGTTGTAGGTTCCCTAGGGCGTCTGCATTGATCCGTACCTGTAGCAGTTGTATATATTTTGTATCCGCGTCACTCCCCTGAGTGGTCACGGCCCGCTATCTAATCCTAGCTAACAATGCGCAGGGCTCACTGCTGAATAATGCATAATTATAATTGGCAGCATAGGATAAGGAAGGTACATCAAGGGGCGACAAAAATCAGGTTATGCAATTGAATAGGATGGTAACGTAGCAGCAGCAGTAACAATGCCTAGTGCAAGAAAGTACGGAAAGGTAGGCGATATATGGGGAAGAGAATGGCTCTGCTTGCCTGGTAGCTCGCATGTAGGGGCAGGGTCGTCTACGAAGTAGTCTCACCCTACAGCAGTGTAGTCGGCAGTAGCAGCGGGGTCTACCGGAGAATAGAGGGGGGAAGAAACAATAAATCCATGACAATAATAGAAATACAATTACAAGACATGTCAAATGCATGGTTAACGGTGTTCTAACGCAGTGCAAGATGTATTGCTTGGATCGGGAATTCGTCCGGGGATGAAATATCGGCTCCGGGTGATTATCATCAAACGGCCCGAAGGGGGGGGATGTCGATGTTGGTTGTGTTAGAGGGGTGTGGATGGTATACGGATAGTGTAACTGTGATCGTTGATGCATTCCGAACAACTTTTATGTTCAGAACATTTTCATCCGGAGAGTTTTAACGGTATCGGGTAATTACCGGACAGACGATCCGGAGGGGGAAAGTCTCGAGTTCAGTATGTTAGGGGGGTGCGGTGGGTATGAGGGTAGGGTATTCATATTCGTTAGACTTTTCTGATCAACTTTGATGTATAAAATAATTTCATCGGAGTTACGGATTAAAAGATATTGGTTTTCAAAGTTTTATTCAATTTAAAAGAATTTCTGGATTTTCTTTTATTAATAAACTCAACATTATCCAAAACAGTACTAGTTGACTGGTGAAACCTAACCAGTGGGTCCCACTGTCATTGACCCCTATTGAATTTCTTTGAAAATGGCTAAGTCTGAGAATCGCTGTTTAAACATCATTTAGCTGTCTTCGAGGGGCGACGGTTTAGGGTTCTGCCCACCCGCTGAGTTAGTGCCTGATATCAAATCGAACAACTTCCTGAGATCTCGAAACTGGTACGGAAGGCATTTTTATTAAATTTCATTTTTATGATCTAAACTTCGTTTGAAAAGTGCCACTTAATGTAACTTCAGAAATTTATTAAAATCGGCGTTTTATGATTTTTATAGCATTTAATCCGTGCATTTTCTGAAGTTGGTCCAATGGAACGAATCAAAGCTGGTTATGTCTACTTTCAGTGCATATCAATTTTTGCCATTTTTGAACTTGTTTCATTGCTAATTGGTTGTTGTTAAAAGGGGTTCAGCAGCTAGCAACAGGAGCAATGTTCAGTAGCCGCAACTTTCAGTAGCCGCAACAGGGAACTGCAGCACGCGCAGCGGCGAGCAGGGGCTCGGGGCGCGCGGGCGTAGCCGGTGGCGGCAGCCGGAGCCAGCCGGCGGCCACGGCTGCACACACACACACGCACACCACGCACTGCACACACACTCACACAGCTCGTACACACACACATATCATGCACACACACACGTACGCAGCTAGCCATGGCCATGGCTATGGCAGTAGCGGCAGCAGAAAGGGCGAGCTAGGGGCGCGTCCAGGGGGAGGCCGGCCATGGCCGAGCGCGGAGCAGGACGTGGCCGGAGTGGCCAGGGCGTGGGGCGCGGGCAGGGAAGGCAGCGTGCGTACACACGTTCACATGTACACGGCCATGGCCACGGCAAGCTCGGGGTCGACGGCGACGGATCGGGACGGGGAACGAGGGGAACCGGAGGAGAAGCTCACCAGGAGTCTGGTGGCGTGCTCGGGGAGGGCCGGGGTGGACCGGAACGGCGGCAAACGACGACGGACGCCGGCGATGTACGCGAGGATGACGAGCTCGATGGCGAGCGTGCGGGCCGTCCCGGCTTGAGCTGGTCCCCGAAACGGACGAGGACGGCCGCTGCGGACCTCCTGGACTTCTTCTCCGGCGACGAGGCGCGCGGTGGCCGCGGCGACGTCAACGGCCACGGAGGGCAGCGAGCTCGGGCTAGCTGGGGAAATGGCGAGGACGAGGTGGGAAGGAGATTTTGCGGGCTGCCAGCGTGTGCATGAGGGCACCCTTATCCTCTCCAAGCCCTGTAGCGGCGAGGAGGTGGCCGGGTCCGGCTGCGACGGCAACGGTCAACGCCATGGCCGACCCTGCCAGAGGAACAGCGCAAGGGAGCAGGGGATGGAGGGTTGGGCTGGGGGAGTTGGGCCCAATGGAAACTTTTCCCTGAGCGAAAAATAAGATCCCCAACTTTCTGCCTTTTGTTTCCCTTTGTATTTCTGTTGCAAATTAATTTGGCTAGCAAATGTTTGTATAAAAATGTGTTATTTTTCATATTAATTAAGTTACATTATATTTCACTGCTAGAAAAAGTTTGAGTCCAAACAAAAATCATTTAAACTTTGTTATGTATTTTAAAGGGTTAAATGGGGGGGCCTTTTAGCTACCGTTTCAATAGTTTAAAATAGTTAAATATTATAATTAATATTCTTAACCATGAAATATTGATCTACTAACTTTTAGGTATTTTATAAAATTGTTTGCACCATTTTTTGGTTCATTTAAAAATTCCTACTTGTTTATTAAAATTACCATGGCCATTTAATAATTTCTAAACTATTGTTTTATTCTTTAACATCACTAATCACTGTAACAAAATATGCATTGCTATACAAACATGGCCTACTGATCATTTGCTATTAAATAATAAAAGTGGTTGCATCACTTAGGATTTACTTTTAATCTCCACTTTGCTTTTATATTAATACCCCAGGGGCAATTCAACAAATCCCCACTATGGGTTTTCTAATTAGCATTGACTTGGGATTCTGGATATGGCTAAGGTTGACTGGGTTTAACCATGATCAAGTGGATTGACATGCATCAAAAATTCTTGGAGCAAAGTTTTATAGTTTACCCAATCAGAAAATTTTATCAGGGTTGTAAATTGACAGAGCTATGATCAAAGGTGATCATGGCTTGATCATCAATAGTAATGATCACTAACAGTGGAATCACTGTAGTGATTACTATTACTGATTCTGAGGGTGTTACACAAGGGGGGTTGGGCCCCTCCCTTGGCGCATGGCCCATGGGGAGAACCCCCTCCTTCCCCTCATGGGACTTTTTAGGCCCATGTGCCTTTTCTTCCTTTTATTTTAATAATTAATTATATTTTAATATTTAGTTCTATTAATTAAATAATTAAACATTTTTAAGAATTATTTTGAACCATTCAAAATATCCGGAATAGTTTCCGGCACCTCCTGAAACAATTCCGGTGTTCTCTCTTATTTCACCGATGATCCCAAATCTATCCTTAATGCATTGATTACCCTTAAGTGTGACACCCTACGGTTCGGTAAACAACAGACATGATCGAGACACTCTCTAACCAATGACCATCATGTGGGATCTGGTTACAATCCTTGATAGCCTATGCGCTTCCATCGAATAAACTTCATCGCTGTTGAGTTGTTAACAATATGACTTGATCCCGTTGTGCTCCGATACTATGTTTGTCCGAGGTATGATCGTCGGTATCCAATACCTAGTTCTCCCTCGTCTCTGACAGAACATGTTTACTCGTCTTTGCATATTACATCTCTTGTCACCTACTCACTTACTTGCAAACTCTTGATGCAATATCACCGAGTGGGCCCAAAGTACCTATCCGTCACTCGGATGGACAATTACCGCTCTGATCCATAATCCTCAACATATCTACTTAGAATTACCCAAGATACACCTTTATGGTTACCATGTTTCAGTGTAACGGTTAATGCAGACAAAGCATCTTGATAGATAGAAATTATGTATGATCATCATGATCTAAGGATTGAGTCATTAAGTTGTTAAGTCATCGCAGTGCTGAACTATGTGACTTGATCACAATGCAATGCTATAGGTGGGTGCGTGTCCATCACATCATTCCCCTAATGATATGACCTCATTGTCAATAAACTGTTCACATCTCATGATCAGGAAATCTTGATCATCAATTGCCCAATGAGCTAGTATTCCTGAGTTAACTAGGGACCAGGTTGTTATATACCACACATGTATTAATGTTTCCGCTTAATATAGTTCTAGCACAGCATACAACGTATTATGAAGAAATAGATATGTGACAAATATCTTTATTAATTTGCCTCTAGGGCACATATCCAACAGGGTTTGGATGCAATAGTGAAGTTTGCACCAACCCTCAAGATGACAAAGGGCAATGCACGATACTGACGATGCTAGCAGAATATGGATGGTGGAAATGCCAACAATCGAATACTCACATTAGTCAAAGGAACTCATGCACTTATCATCGGTAACTCTATCTAATCAGGAGGTTCACAAAGAGACAATACCCCGAGGAGGAGTGTATGGGGGTTTGGTTATCCTTGAGCATCCTTGACCCATGGTACGCGAGGGTACTCTATATATTACAACCCCCCCCCCCCAGAGGTTAGCGATCCATCTAGTAACTAGAGTTCTCAACTAATTTTTTGTAGTTTTCGGAAATAAACACGGGTAGCCCAAAATACGACACCTATCACTAATAGGCTTGAGATCTTGACACCATAAGTCCAAACATTACTCAAATATATACCTCAAAACTATTTCTAGTTACTAATATACTTATATAGCAACCTCAATTACCTACTCAAGTCAATACATAAAACTTACTGTAACAGGCCAACTCTCTAAACATGCTAAGCATGAAAACTCAAGAGATTTCCAAAATCAATAACCTAAATAAAAACTCTGAAAAAGATAAACCTGAAAACAAGAGCTAAGCCTGATAGTAGCTACGAAAAGATAAAGACCACACAATAAGAGATAAGCATGAAAACTATGTTGTGTTCTAGGGTGGAGTGGAGCGTGTTTCTCTCCCAAACAATCAAGGCTAGGGTCCAACTTGTTATGAACAGCAAGAAAAACTAAATAAACTAGAAAGTAAATGCAATACGCTCCAAGCATAGCACATAACATATGAAGTGATAAAAATATAGTGTGGAGAAGGACAAACTGATGATTGTTGATGGAGAAGCGGATGCACGGGGGCATGCCCAAGCTTAGACGCTTGAGTCTCCTTGGATATTTATTGGGGATCCAGAAGGGCATCCCCAAGCTTGTGCTTTTGACACTCCCGGATCTTTTTTCATCATCTTGCTTCGCACACATGAAAACTCCAGTCATACGAAACTCATCATAAGGTGATTAGAGCGATAATAAAAGAATCTTCTTCTACTTGAAATAAAGATTTTCATGAAGAGCTACTATTTCTAAAGTTTTCCAAAAAGTTTTTGCAAATAAAAAGCAATCTTAAGACTTGCAAAACGGTGAAAACGCAAAACGTGGAAAAATCTATGAAAAACAGACAAGCAGGTCGTAAATAATTTTTTATGGGCACTTCTCAACTCAAATCAAAAAACTTAGTACAAATGGTAGAAAGTCAATTGTTTAGAGCATACTGTCCAAAGAATTCAGATCAAAAAGATGATACTGTGATTTTTGAGAGTTTTTGCAATGGAGCAAATGTTTCTGTTTTCTGGACAGCATGTCACTACTTCTAATTTTTCTTTTAATCGGAGGCTAAACTTGGCACAAAGCTTAAAATAAAGATACAATGATGTTGCTACAGTAGGAACAAGCATCAAGAGCACTAAAACTGAAAGTAAAAAACATGTTGGGTTACCTCCCAATAAGCGTTTTCTTTTATGCCTTTGAGCTAGGCATGAAGAAAAAAATATCAAGTTTTATCAATATCAAAGGAATAGCTTGCCCATGTGAAGGACTCAAAAGGTAAATTCATCTTATTTATTGGGAAATGTTCCATGCTCTTCTTGATGGGAAATTGGAATCTTATAATCCCTTCTTTCATATCAATTATTGCACCAACGGTGCGGAGAAAAGGATGTCCCAAAATAATTGGACGTGAGGGATCACACTCAATGTCCATGACAAGAAAATCAACGGGAACATAATTATCATTGAAAACTATAAGAACATCATCAATCCTTCCCAAAGGTTTGTTTACCGAAGAGTCAACAAGGAGAACACCAAAAGAACAAGGATCAAAACGTTTTAATTCAAGCATATCATACATTCTTTTGGTGCAAACGGAGGCACTAGCTCCAACATCACATAAAGCAAAGCAAGAAATATTTTTCATTTTGATCTTGACCATAGGATCCCAACAATCTTCTAGTTTTCTAGGAATAGAATCCTCTAATTTAAGCTTCTCCTCCCTAGATTTGATAAGAGCATGGGTAATATGCTCGGTGAAGGCAGTGTTAAGTCAACTAGTGTTGGGGTATTTGGCCATTCTTTGGAAAAATTTGATCTCTTTATAAAGACTACAATTATCAAAATCCAGTTCATTACCATTAATTAGAGTTGTAGTGATGTCATCTAAGCTCATTTTCTTGGTAGTATCTAAATTCATCAGACCTTCTTGTCCTAAATTTGAGGTATTAGCATCACCATTGATAGGTCCATTAGGGTGACTAGGGATGTGATGGGTGCTAAAGGTTTTGAGATCCTCAACAACTTTTAATGTGGTAAGCATGGTGTGTGTAGCAAGGCTCTTAATTATATCTTCCTCTTCTTTTTCTCTATCCCACCTATATTTAAGTTTGGCTAGCATTCTAATGTTTTCATTAATTTGCATTTGGATAGCATTCATAGGTGTAGTTTTCCTCTCCCCAATGGGAGAAGTTCTAATTTTAAGCATATCTACATCATGAGCTATGTTGTCTACCTTCAAAGAGATACTATCTAGTTTTCTAATTTCTCCTCTACACTCTTGTTGAAGGCTTTTTGAGAAGTGATAAAGTCTTGAAGCATGCTCTCTAATTTGGAAGTGGAGTTTTTGGTGATAGGTTAAGTGTTATTGTTCCCATAATTGTTGGATGGGAACGGTCTCGGATTTCTACCAAAGTTACTCCAATAAGAATTGTTGTTGAAGTTGTTCCTAGAAATAAAATTAACATCTACTTGTTCTTGAGCAACCAAAGAATTGAAAGAAACATCATGAGGATCAACAGGAGCTTGCTTAGTAAGTAGAGACATGATCAAGTCAACCTATTCATTTAAAGAGGAGATTTCATTAACAGAGTTTACCTTCCTACCTGTTGGGGATATTTTCGTGTGCCATTGAAAATAGTTTGTCATCATCTCGTCCAATAGATTCGTGGAAGCACAAAGTGTGGTTGACATAAAGGTTCCTCCCGCGACCGAGTGAAACAGATTCCGCGAGGTAAATTTCAATCCTGCATAGAAAGCCTGGATAACCATCCAAGTAGTCAAACCATGTGTAGGTAAATTCTTAACAAGATAGTTCATGTGTTCCCAAGCTGGGGCAACGTGTTTATTATTCAGTTTCCTAAAATTCATAATGTTACTTATCAACTGGATAATCTTAGTAGGTGGGTAGTACTTCCCGTTAAAAGCATCCTTGCATTTATCCCAATAATATATGCTATTCCTAGGCAAGGATTGAAGCCACTCCTTAGCTCTTCCTCTCAAAGAAAAAAGAAAAAGCTTAAGTTTAACAATGCCACCATCTACTTCTTTATACTTTTTCATATCACAAAGTTCAAAAAAAACATTTAAGTGCAAAGTAGCGTCATCTCCAGCACCGGGGAATCGTTCTTTCATAACAAGATTTAACAAAGCAGGTTTAATTTCATATGAAGGTGCTGAAGTGGCAAGTGGAGCAATAGGAGTGCTAATAAAGTCATTGTTGTTGTGACTAGTGAAGTCACACAACTTAATGTTTTCAGTGGAACCCATAGTAACAAGCAAGAGAAAAGTAACTAATTTTTGTGTGGTTTTTGGTATAAGACTCCAAAGAAAAAACTAAAAATTAAACTAACAAGAATAAAAAGAAAAGGTAAAAGATAGTGAGAAACTCCCCTATCTTGTAGACTGGAGTCCGCGGCAACAGCGCCAAAAATTAGATTGATGGCTTCTCGCCCCTTGTTGGTTACCCCAAGTGGAAGGTTACGAAGTAGACAACACCAGTAGGACTCCAAGTTCTACAAAAAGGTGGCAAGAAAAAATGGCACCATTTACAACCTTGAGGGTGGCTTACTTGACATGGACCTGCACACAAAAGAAAATAACTTTGTTCCCAACGAGTTCAGAGAGGTTGTCAATCTCTCCGGTCTTGTTGTTTACAAAGGGTAAAATCACAAGCGGGAATATAGTGATGATTGCAATGAAAAGGAAATAAAGGCAGTAGACGATTGAGGTCTCAACAATGGTGGAAATATGGATACGGGTCCCATGATGTTCTGTCTCTCTCCCAAAAGACGATAAATAACTTTGTTGAGTCAACAAATTACAGCTAGGAAATTGGCATAATTATAAATGCACCGCAATGCTAATTATGCTACAAGAATGCTAGAGGCTCAATCGTATGGGCAGTACGCCAAGAAAAGTAGACCGTCTATTCATCAGCATCTACTCACTAATCATCCACCTTGAGAGATATATCCAGAACATCTCGCTGGTATAAAGTTGCGAGCCCCACCCAAAGTGTACACTCAAAGCAACAAGCAAATGCATTAACAAACTATGTGTAAGGTAAACAATCCTCGAAACCGTAGTTAAAAGCACCGTTTTTTTCTCCCTAGTGGCAACAACACATCCCCTAGTCTCATGTTTCTATCACTCAAGCAAGACATCGGGGGGCATGAAACCACAATCATGAATAACGCTCCGTCTTGGAGTTCCAATCTACTACTTGGCCAAAGCAATAAATAGCAACGGAGAACATGCAAGAATACTCAAGAACTAAAACATAAAAGGTAAACCAAAGATATTACTCATCACAATCTAAACATAATCTGATAATCCTTCGGATCCCAGCAAACACAGCATAGCAACAGTAGAACTAATATATAGATGCTTTAATCATGTAGGAAAGCTCACAAGGGCTAAGAATTGAGGCAGAAGATTGGAGAGAAAAACATCACATACCTACTGGTCATGGAACCATGGTCCAAGGTGTACTACTCACGACACATCCGGGAAGCGCTCATGGTGGTGGAGAAGCTCCCAGAGATCAATCCTCTCGAGGGTTTTAGGAGCGAGGGGTAAATATAGGCCGAAGGAGGGCATTGGGGGAGGCCTGGACCCACCCGGCGGGTCCTTGGCGCGGCCTCCCCCCGGCCGCGCCAGATGGCCTCCTAGGAGGGGGCCACCCCCTCTGGCTCTACTTCGGGCTTCCAAAAGCTTTTGAACTGCTGATTTTTTATATATTTTTTCTGGTTTTTCCCAGCACTTTAAATATTGGTAAAATACCTGGAATACACGGACAACAGCAGACATAAACTAGCACTGGGGCACTGAGTTAGTACTTTAGTCCCAATATGTTAAAAATGTATGAAAGTGTACCAAAACTTGTAGCAATGTCACCAATATAAGCATGGAACATGCAGAATCTATAGATACGTTTGGGACGTACCATGGAACAGTAGGTATTTTTGCGGAAGAGAGACCTCTCTGAGGGTTTTCGGAATAGGGGATAAATATAGGCTAAAGGGGGCTCCGACGCCCCTCTCTCAATTGGCCAGAGAGCGCCCCCAAGGGCGCGCCGTGGGGCCGACTGGACGGGGGTGGCCCCCATCCAGCTCTCCTTAGGGCTTCTGGAGTCTTCCGTGATAAAAGATTTTTAGGAATTTTTCTGGAATTTTCCGAGCACATTTATTTCCACCTTTTTCAGGAAATCACGCACAAAAACTAGCACTGTGCACTGCGTTAATAGGTTAGCCCAAAATATGTTGTAAATGATACGAAAGTGCACTAAAACATATAGCAAAGTCACCAAAAGAAGCATGGAAAAAGCAAAAATTATAGATACGTTTGGGACGTATCAATCACGAAGATCGATTCCTCTCCGAAGAGATCCTACCCGCTTAGGAGTCTCCAACCTCCATTAGTAACAAGATCAATGGAGAATTCTCAAGACTTGATCAAAAGGCGATTTGATTTGGTTGAAGGATGTGGAAGGGTCGGATATCTCACGGGGTGAAAGATCCGACAAGAACTCTCAATCTCTCCGAGATCTAAGATATGGTGCAAGAGAAAGTGAGAGGGAGAACTTGTGTTATTGTATGAGATTTGAGTGAACACGTGGTGCGTGAGGGGAATTTATAGATCAATGGACAAAGTGGTTGTTGGGGGCACTAGTGCGTTTAGGGTCTATCCATACGGTTTTTGACCCCTGTCGCCTACGGGAATTGGAACCGTCGCCCTGCTCTCGATTGCGATAGGGGTGCCATTTCCACATGAGAATGATAAATTGTTTTCTATTTGGCGATGTCAATTAGATGCTTCCGTTTAAAAAACCGTGTCCGATGTACGACGATATCCTACACAGCCATTTCCAGAATGACTGTGTGGACATAACATATGTATCACATGAAGTTCACTCGACATGATCGTTTGCAATGCCACCAGGAACACAAACAAGCAATAGAAAAGCATCGGCTTTGACACTACATAAATCCTACATAATTTCTTTATGGTACCGGGTTTGGGTTTACACTATCGGGTTTTGGGTTTCGGGTTGTAACCCTTCATGTATGACTCACGATTTGCTACAACTGTTTGTGTGCAACCATACTATTATCATCCACGGTTACTAAATTTTAAATGTGTGCGGTCTATATGTTTCAAATGGTTTTATTTCAGTACACGTGTTCCAATTTAGAGAGATCACAAACGTTTGTATTTCGCAACACATGTGTGCTATAAGGATAGATCACACACATTTCAGTTTTCCATACTGTGTGGGATGATATTCAAAAGCGCAGACAGTTTTTTAATCAAAAAAGGTGGTCTGTTGTGTATACTGGCTGATAGTTTTTATATGCAAAAAGTGTATGATGCATGATCTAATCGACACTGTTTTCCTAGGGACAACGTTTGTGTTGTTGAGCTCTATGCAAATGATTGGTCCTAGGAAACCGTGTGGAGCTTAATCTATAGAACATCAATTCTTTCACCTTAATTTATTACCAGCAATTACAATTATCCTGTATTTGAAATTATAAATTGAATTTAATAATAGTTGAAACTCAAAATTATATACATCCAATTTACAAAGGTTCAACAATCAAAGAATAATTCAAATCACAACAACTAATGGTCTACTGTAAAAAAAACTAATGTTGAAGAATTACAGAAACAACATAATCACAACAATGAACCAGATGAGTATTAAAGGCGGTATAGAGAGAGCCAAAAGTCATTTTCGGTGTCAAAGTAGTTGTAGAAGCGGAAAGCCCAAACTGTGCCCTCCTTCATGCGGAAGGCGTGCACAACTTTGTTCCAACCTTTTGTGATGACCGCCCGTCCATCGTTCATAGACTTCAGGAAGACGTGTAGACACTACTAGGAGAAAGGCTAGTAGTAGCGCCCCATTTTGGCTTATCAGTAGCGCCCCATGGCGCGCTACTGATAGCACGCTACAACTAACTTGTAGCAGCAGCACGCACTGGCAACCGCTACTGATACGTAGGGTTAGCAGTAGCGCCTCCTGGATTGGCCGCTACTAATAGATATAGCGACAGCGCCTGCCTCTGTTAGGCGCTACTAGTAATATTTTTCAATTTTTTTCCTTTTCTGCCTATTTTATCCTATTGGTTTCTACATGTTTCATAGTATAATGCACACAATACTATCATCAATTTATAGACATACACACCTCAATATCTGATACACAGTCAATAGTCTAAATCGATCATCTCATATATATTATCACATGATCATAATATCCAACACAAAGGTTAATATCAAACACAAAGGTCAACTTTTCCTAGTTTAACTTCGCTAATATCCAACAACATAATGTTTAACAACAACTACGAACCAACCTACTCATCACCACCATAAGGTGAAGTGAAAAAAAATCAAAAGACACCCCTGATGGCTTCTCGCCCCTTGTTGGTTACCCCAAGTGGAAGGTTTGAGATGCAGTGCAGCAGCAAGTTTCCCTCGGTGAAGATACCAAGGTTATCGAACCAGTAGGACTCAGGAGATACAAGTAGGTGGAAACATCGCCATAAATTGCTTCCTGACTAGGGTGTTGTCGTGGACCTGTACACAGCAACAAATAACTTTTCTCCCAACGAGTACAGAGGAGTTGTCAATTCCTCCAGCCTTGTTGTTTACAAAGGATCAATGCAAGAGATTAAAGGTGCAAAGGAAATTAAAAGCTGAAAGTAAATTGAGGGTGTGAACAATAATGTGAAGATGGACCGGGGTCCCGTGATTTTCACTAGTGATGTCTCTCTCCCAAAAGACGATAAAAGTGCAAGCGAGGTAAACAAATCACAGTTGGGCAATTGACAGGATTATGAAGGCACCGCAATGCTAATTATGCTGCAAAGAAAGGAAGGGCTCAAAAGCAATGGGAAGTACGCCAAGGTAAGTAGACCGAAATCCATCTGCATCTACTACGAATCATCCAACTTGAGATATCTATCCACAACATCTCGCTGGTATTAAGTTGCGAATCCCACCCAATGTGTAAACTCAAAGCAACAGACAACTGAATTAAAAGAACTTTGTGTAAAGTAAACAATCCTTGCACCCGCAGGTACAAGCACCGTTGTTTTATCCCTGGTGGCAACATCACATCCCCTAGTCTCATGTTTCGGTCGCTCAAGCTATACATCAAGGGTCTGAACCCACAATCGAGCATAACGCTCTCTCTTGGAGTTGCAAATAAAATACTTGGCCAAAGCAAATACCGCAACGGAGAACATGCAAGAATTTACTCAAGAACAAAATATAAAAGAGAAGAACCAAATATATTACTCATCACAATCTGAACATAGTCTCATAATCCATCAGATCCCAACAAACTCAACATAGCAACAGCAGAAATTACATAGATGCCTCGATCATGTGAGGCAGCTCACGAGGACTAGAAAGTGGAAGCACAAAGGGGGGAGAGATTCATCACATAGCTACTGGTCACGGACCCATGGTCCAAGTAGGACTACTCATGGTGCTTCCAGGAGGCGTCCATGGCTATGGATGGTGTCCCGAAGTGGGTTCCTCCTCCCGGCAGGGTGCCGGGGCAGCTTCTCCCGGCAGCCCCGATCTAGAAACGGTGGTGGCGGAGGTACAGAGGGGAGTTCGCGGAAAAGAGATAGATGTTAGGGGTTTCCACCCCGAGGGGTAAATATAGGCGAAGGGGCGCATCGAGGGGACCCACGAGGCAGTCAGGAGGGTCCTTGGCGCGGCCCAGGGTGGGGTCGCGCCACCTGCCCTCCTGGCTGCCTGGTGGTGGCCCCCCTTCCCTCTCTTGCTGATTCCGGAGGCTACCGTTGCGCTGATTTTTTATATATTTTTCCCGGAATTTTCGGAGCACTTTAAATGGCCTGAAAACCTGAAATACAAAAACAGCAGAAAACAGAAACTGGCAACTGGGTGCACTGAGTTAATAGGTTTGTCCAAATAGGTTCAAAAGCGTATGAAAGTTCAAGAAAAACATGGCAAAGTCACACAAAACATGCATGGAGCAAGAAGAAATTATAGATACGTTTGGGACGTATCAACATCCCCAAGCTTAATTCATGCTCGTCCTCGAGTAGGTAAATGATAACAAGCATAATTTCTGTGGTGACATGCCACAAAATCAAATAAGGACTTTTAAGTAAAGCAATCAAAGCATGCAATTCAATTCAAGTCTTAGGAAGAAAGAGTCTATATTAGCATTGACACAAGCAACAAAAGAACAAAGGGTGCAAGAGCTCTTGCTGTCCGTGACTCGAACGTCTCAAAATGGTGTTTGTGTGCAAGCAAGGGATAGGGAAATACGAGAGAAAAGATAAGGTTGTTGAGAACAACTATCTACTAAAGTTTCACACTTGGTCTCCTTTGGATTCTTATCTAGAATTGTCCCCAGACCACTAGCCAGGTACAAGTCAAACCGATCCACTCCCTTTCGATATTTTGAGAACTCATGAATGGATGAGCGTGAGCAAGAAAGTTGACACCTAAAAGGCCAAACAGAAAGAAGGTGGAGGAGGAAGACAAAAAGGTGTGAAAGGCTCACATCAATGAGGAAAATCATAGGCGAGAGAAGGCCATATGATAGATATGATGTGAGGAGTAGGGATTTCCATACAACGGATGCACATGTGAGCTAAAAGCTCTCCAAGGGAACTAGTGGGGTGCATCTAACTTGCTTACTCAAGAAGACCTAGAGCTCGTTTGAGGAGGCTCATCATTGGAATATACAAGCCAAGTTCTATAGTGTGAAGGGTCCCCACATAGCTATATGCATGACGATGATCTCTCTGGAGTACAAGGGATAGAAGATGAAGTACTAGTGTGGATCTCTCAAAAGGAATAGTAGTATGCCCCCTTCTCTCTTTTTTTATTTTTTTCTCTTTTTATTTATTTTTTGGTGGCCTCAATGGCTCTTTCTATTTAACTCTCATTTGTCCTCTTTGAGATCTTTTGATTTTTTCCTCTTTGGGATCTTTTCGTCACTTTAGGGGCAATACTCTATATTTTAAAAGAATGTAGGAGATCTTTCACACTTTACAAAGGTACTCACATAAAGAAAATGTAACTATCATGATGCAAATGTATGCTTCTGCCAGGGTAGCAGGATATGCAATGATACTAGCGTGTCATGTAGTAATGACTAGGGCAAGGCCGAACTAGCATGCGGCTCATCGATCAAGCAAGTAGCATGTATGACATGAAGATCAAGTCATGGGAAGGTGGATGTTGCATAGCAATGTATCTCGGAAAGGCTATGGAAATGCCTTGTAGGTAGGTATGGTGGCTGTTTTGAGGAAAGATATAAGGAGGCTTATGATGACAGAGCGTATCGTTCCAAGGGTTTGGATGCACCGGCGAAGTATGCGCCAACTCTCGAGGTGAGAAAATGGCAATGCACGGTACCGAAGAGGCTAGAAAAAGTATAGGTGGGTGGAAGTTTCAACTTTCGAATAATCACATTAGTCCGAAGAACTCATGCACTTTTTATCGGTAACTCTCAATCTAATCAGGAGGTTCACAAAGAGACAGGTACCCCGAGGAGGAGTGTATGGGGGTTTGGTTATCCTTGCGCATCCTCGACTCATGGTACGTGAGTGTACTCTAATATTCGAACCCTCCAGAGGTTAGTGATCCATCTAGTAGCTAGAGTTCTCAACAGGGGTTTTTTGGTTTTCAAAAAACACACGGATTGCCCAAAATACGACATCTATCACTAATAGGCAAGAGCTCTTGACACCATAAGTTCAAACATTACTCTAGTCAATACCTCAAAACTATTGCAAGTTACTACTACAAAGAGAATAGCAACTTTAACTACCTACTTTCAGTCAAGACACAGAACTCAGTGCAACAGGAAAACTCTCTAACAAGATAAAACATGCAACCTATAGAAAGTTCAACCTAAGAAAAAATAAAAAGCTCTAGAAAAACTAAAGCAATACAACTAAACAGAACAGCAGCTAAGAAAAGAAAAAGAACAGCTCACAGCTAAAAGAATAAGCATGCAAATCCTATGAGGAGTTCTAGTTCAAGCGGAGCGTGAATATCTCCCACACAAAAGAGTGAGTTGGGGTCTAACTTGTTACTACAGCAAAGAAAGAAAAAAAAACCTAGAAAAGTAAAGAGCGAGACGCTCTAAGTATAGCACATAACGCATGAAGTGATAAAAATATAGTGCAACGAGAGACGAACTGATAATTGTTGATGAAGAAGGGGATTCATCGGGGGCATCCCCAAGCTTACATGCTTGATTCTTCTTGAGTGTTTATTGGGGGTTCACATGGGCATCCCCAAGCTTGAGCGTTTGACACTCCAAGATCTTCTTTCATCATTTTCCATCACGCACTTGAAAACTCCCTTCATACATAACTCATTGTAAACTGATTAGAGAGGTTAGTACCCTAATAAAATAATTTTCCTCTACTGCAAATAAAGATTTCCAGGAAGAGCTACTGTTTCTCAAGATTTCCAAAAAGTTTTTGCAAAGAAAAAGCAAGCTTAAGGTTTGCAAAAGTAAGAAGAGACAAAACGTGGAAGAATCTGTGAAAAACAGAACAGCAGATAGAAAAGAATTTTTAATGGTACTTCTGCAACTCAAATCAAAAAACTCAGAACATATGCAAGTTTCGTAATTGTATAGAGCACGCCGTGTAAACAATTCAGCTCAAAAAGATGAACTGGGATTTTCTCTGATTTTTCTAGTCACAAGGACAGAATCTGTTTTCTGGACAACATGTCACAACTTTCACTCCCCTTGTCGTATGAGGCTATAAAAGGCGCAAAGCTTGAAAAGTAAAGATACAATGATGTTGCTACAGTAGTAACAATCATCAAGACCACTAAGAACAGAACAAAAGCAAAAAGAAAAACCTAAATTCGTTGTGGGCTGCCTCCCGAAAGCGCTTCTTTAGAGCCATTAGCTAGGCTTGAAGATTGCAAAAGATGCTCACAAAGGAATAACAGTTTAAGAAAACGAGAGCATCAAGAAGCAAATGTGAAACACATTTAAGTCTAACCCACTTCCTATGCATAGGCATCTTGTAAGAAAATAAATCAAAGAAGCACAAAGTGACATTCATAGGAAGATAGAACAAGAACAACTTCAAAACTTTCAACATGAAGAGAGGTGTTTTAGTAACATGGGAGTTTCTATAACCAAAGTTTCCTCTCTCAAAATAATTTTCATTAGTATCATGAAAAACATCAATAATATAAATATCACATAAATCATGTTGCTCATGACCTCCAAGCACACGTGTATAGTTTTCAACACGGTCTTTAGGATTATAAGATAAATGCAACCCATCACATCGAGCCTTGATAAGAGCAAAATTCTCCGGAATATGAGTTGGAGATTTCAAAAAGATAATAGTACAATCAAGTGTGGGTGCAATAGCAAAAATTTCATGCTTAACATGAGGAACTATAGAAAGTTCATCTCCGTTAGCATCATCCATAGTGGCATCACGGCCATAAGCATAGAAGGCATCAACTTCATCAAAAAGGGATATTTCAAAAGAATCCATGGGATCATAACACTCATATCAGGTAAGAGTCAAAGAGTTACTCTCATTAGAAGGTAGACGTGGATGGCTCCATTCTTCCTCCTTTTGTTCGTCACTCTCCTCCTCTTTTTCATCCAAGGAGCTTTCAGGTTCAGCGATTTCTTCTTCCATAGAGTCCTGCAAATCATTGGTCTCTTCCTTTGGGGGAGAGATTCTCTCAAGATGATCAGTAATATAATAATTTGCATCGTAATTTTCCAAACAATAGTTAAGTATAGCAAGACTCTCAGATTTGTAAGGGGTATCATCAGCAACAAATTCTTCTATTTCCTCTGCATCATAAAAATCATAGTTTATCTTAGCATAAGAAGCTAAGGTTTCATCATCATTGTACTCACATTGGAAAGCAAGGTGTTTGTGCCTCATAAAGAAACAAGATTCATCCCTTCAGAAAGATATATTATATATTGAGCACAAGTTTCTAGCATACTCATACAACTGATGTATTTGTTTCCATAAGTGTATCCCATTTTGAGACAAGCGGTGTTCCTTGTACCACTTTTGTTGATCCTCAGTGATCCTCAATGCCAATAAGATCTGGTTTCAAAGAAGTCAGACATTGATTGCAAAGTAAGAACTAGAAATAATAATATTATTTTTTTATTTTTTACGAAGGACACGAAGATAAAAACTGAAAGGTAAACTAATAAGACTAAAAAGCAAAGGTAAAAGATAGTGTGCAACTCCCCTATCTTGTAGACTTGAGTTACCGGCAACGGCGCTAGAAATTTTCTTGATGGCTTCTCGCCCCTCGTTGGTTACCCCAAGTGGAAGGTTTGAGATGCAGTGCAGCAGCAAGTTTCCCTCGGTGAAGATACCAAGGTTATCGAACCAGTAGGACTCAGGAGATACAAGTAGGTGCAACGTCGCCAGAAATTTCTTCCTGACTAGGGTGTTGTCGTGGACCTGCACACAGCAACAAATAACTTTGCTCCCAACGAGTACAGAGGAGTTGTCAATTCCTCCGGCCTTGTCGTTTAAAAAGGATCAACGCAAGAGATAAAAGGTGCAAAGGAAAGTAAAAGCTAAAAGTAAATTGAGGGTGTGAACAATAATGTGAAGATGGACCGGGGTCCCGTGATTTTCAATGGTGATGTCTCTCTCCCAAAAGATGATAAAAGTGCTAGCGAGGTAAACAAATCACATTTGGGAAATTGACAGGATTATGAAGGCACCGCCATGCTAACTATGCTGCAAAGAAAGGAAGGGCTCAAAAGCAATGGGAAGTACTCCAAGGTAAGTAGACCGAAATCCATCTGCATCTACTACGAATCATCCACCTTGAGATATCTATCCAGAACATTTCGCTGGTATTAAGTTGCGAATCCCATCCAAAATGTAAACTCAAAGCAACAGACAACTGAATTAAAAGAACTTTGTGTAAAGTAAACAATCCTTGCACCCGCAGGTACAAGCACCGTTGTTTTATCCCTGGTGGCAACAGCACATCCCCTAGTCTCATGTTTCTGTCACTCAATCTAGACATCAAGGGGCTGAACCCACAATCGAGCATAACGCTCTCTCTTGGAGTTGCAAATAAAATACTTGGCCAAACCAAATACTGCAACGGAGAACATTTAAGAATTTACTCAAGAACAAAATATAAAAGAGAAGAACCAAATATATTACTCATCACAAACTGAACGTAGTCTCATCATCCATCAGATCCCAACAAACTCATCATAGCAACAGCAGAAATTACATAGATGCCTCGATCATGTGAGGCAGCTCACGAGGAATCGAAAGTGGAATCACAAAGGGGGGAGAGATTCATCACATAGCTACTGGTCATGGACCCATGGTCCAAGGGGGACTACTCACGGTGCTTCCAGGAGACGTCCATGGCTATGGATGGTCTCCCGGAGGGGGTTCCTCCACCCGACAGGGTGCCGGGGCAGCTTCTCCAGGAAGCCCCGATCTAGAAACGGCGGCGGCGGCGGTACAGAGGGGAGTTCGCGGAAAAGAGATCGATGTTAGGGGTTTCCACCCCGAGGGGTAAATATAGGCGAAGGGGGGCATCGAGGGGACCCACGAGGCAGTCAGGAGGGTCCCTGGCGCGGCCCAGGGTGGGGCCGCGCCACCTGCCTTCCTGGCTGCCTGTTGGTGGCCCCCCTTCCCTCTCTTGGTGATTCCAGAAGCTTCCCGGAATTTTTGGAGCACTTTTAATGGCCGGAAAAGCTGAAATACAAGAACAGCAGAAAACAGAAAATGGCAACTGGGTGCACTGAGTTAATAGGTTAGTCCAAATAGGTTCAAAAGTGTATGAAAGTTCAAGAAAAACATGGCAAAGTTACACAAAACATGCATGGAGCAAGTAGAAATTATAGATACGTTTGGGACGTATCAACCCCACATTCCAGTATGTAATATGGAGAACAACTTGTCTCCATGTTTTATGTTCATCCGATTCACTATCCTTTTCCATCCTTTTATTCTGACGCAGACATCATCTTCAGCTTCAGTGGAGTAGTCAGTGCTGAAGAGGATACCCCATGCCCATGCAGAAACAACTGTAAGCTCGCCTTGAGGAGGCATCCACTTAGGCGTACATGCTGTCGGGATTCTCTGTTGTAAACATACGAATAAAATACTTAGTAATACATTATACTTCATGTTAGGTCAAAAGATTTCTGAAAATGGACTAGTGTGATAGAATATAAAAAATATTACCATGCTATAATCTTTTACATTTCCTGGAAACAACTTGAGAACAAATGGAACATATGGTGTATAAGGTTCGCCAATATTATTCAAGTTCACAAACGAAGGAACACCTTTAAGAACATTGATGAAATCATCTTGTTCGTCAATTGTCAGATCAAATCCACCATTATGAAAAGTATTATCAAACATCTTTGGAGCATGGAGATAAGCTAACAACTATAAATAAGTTGTCAACTTGGGAAGCAAGAAAATAAGGAAGTAAATAAGTCAAATTTGTTTAAGAAACTCACGTGGAGATAGAACCAGCTTAATGTCGTCCACTAGCATCCAAATGTCCTTATTTCGAAATGTTTGACCATCTCGACGACGAAGTCCAAGATCAAATGTTATTTGCATATCATCCTCTAATGCATATGCCTTGCATAGTGCATACCAATTTGGACAATCAAAATATGTGCTAATTGGTTCATTAAAGACCAAGACCTATATAGTTATACCATCTTTCGTCTTAATATTGACATCTTTTTTGGAATTCTCACGCCATTCATCAATTTTGACAAAGTCGCAGACGTGAGGTCTTGCGTAGCAAGGGATGTTCTAGTTGATTATAAAAAATTACACGTCAAAACAAAAAGTAAGTGAAGCATGCTTAAATAAGAAGATGTCGCAGAAGTTGCATATCGTTTGAAATTCGAAGCCCTCCCTTAGCATGATGGAGAAGTATCTTTCTTCCTCCCCATCCAACTCTGGAAACTTGTCGCACCGACCCGAGTCATCACCACAATAGTCGCACTCGGGGATTCTATCGTCGTGAGCCATTTTCTGTGTTCATAATTCAAAAATTAGGCCATATACAGAAGCAACTATAGGGATGGAGCAAGTGAGCCAAGTAAGTTGCACAAGTTCCTTACTTGTGCATATCACAAGGCTCACTCGACCAACCCTGCAGTCACATGGTGCCACACATATCGGTTTTTTCCTCATACTTAATTAGGTTGAGGTCACACAAGCAACTACAGGGATGGCTTTAGCGAGCCAAGTAGGACGCACAACATTCGTATTTGTGGATATCACACGGCTCGGTAACTCATCCCTGCTGTCACAATATTGTGTCATAACGGTTTTAATCATCAGCATTTAAAACAAAATGAAAAACAGATGAACTCAAATAAAATCGAACAATAATATTTTATCATATAATATCACTAATATATCTCGAATAATCCAGTCAATGCATCAATAATACCAGGAAATTCACTACTACATATCAAAAATCAAACGCGACGACGATCCGGAGCCAAGCCGCGGGCGGTAAACACCCAAAGATAAGGAACGGCCATAGGAAGATAGCTCAGGTGAGAGCCGTGAAGAATCTCCCAGGTATTGGTCGTGGAGAACCCGGCGTCCAACGCAACCAAGTAGCGACGGACGTGCTTGTCCTCCTCCCTGACCCGGCGACGTACCACCTCCTCGGGGTTCGGCTCCCTCTGCACCGACTGTGGCCCACGTGACCGCCACCAAAGAAGCTCCAGGTCGACGACAGGACCCGGAATCCTCAGCATGCGGCGCGCCCCGGAAACCACCTCTCAGTACCAGCTCAGGGGAGCCCAGTCCCGGACATGTCGCATCCCATCAAGCAGGTGCTCTCCGCCACCGCGACGGGGATGCGGGCCAGGCATCGTTGCCGAGAACTTATTTAATATACAAAGTTTTATTAAAATGAACGAGTGAAAAATTTATACTAACTAACAAATTAACAAAATAAGACAAAAGTACTTTTAATTAATGCCTCATACTTAGACTGGACACATAAGCGATTCCCGGGAAAGTTTGTCCGCAAACCCAAGAAGGATGCACAAGTTCTGTACTCGTACATATCACAAGGGTTTGCGTCACACTTTCCCCGATGTGACATAGTGTCACAATATATTTGAATCATCGGTATTCTAAAAAAGGAGAAATATTGCCTCATATTTAGATTGAACATATAAGCGATTCCAGGGAGAGTGTGGCAGCGAACCCAAATAGGATGCACAAGTTCCGTTCTTGTACATATCATAAGGGTTCTCTTCACACTCTCCCCGAAGTCACATAGTGTCACAATATATTTAAATCAACGGCATTCTAAAAAAGGAGAAATAGTGCGTCATATTTAAATTGGACACATAAGAGATTCCAGGGAGAGTGTCGCAAGGAACCCAAATAGGATGCACAAGTTCCGTACTTGTACATATCACAAAGGTTAGCTTCACACTCTCCCCGATGTCACATAGTATCACAATATATTTAAATCATCGGCATTCTAAAAAATACTAATTACCTCAATATGCTAACCAAAAATCCTAATTGCCTCCTGTCATTGCTAAAAGTAGGAAAATGATTCTAGCAAATGTCACTATATTTATATCATTGGCATTCTTAAAAAATAACAAAAGTAATGATTAAAAGTAATTTGATGCTAAAACACCGTTTAATTCACGCTTCGACAAATCTCATGCACTCGATAGGTCCTACTTTTCTAGCACAAGTCGTGCCGAAATCCACGGAAATTTTCGGCATGACATTTGCTAAAAATTCGACATATCGAGCGCCTAAAATTCGCCGGAACATAAATGAATCGACATTCCGGAAAAACATAGGCCACTCATATCCAGCAAACAATGATCCTAATTTCTCAATATGCTAACAAAAGGACAATTTAAACTACACAAGCACCACACACACTTATTTAGACTAGAGAAGGATCACTAATGATCTTGTGTGCTTCTCACAAGTTAAAATATTTTTCCCTAGCAATAATATGAACCCTAAAATTGCATACATAGCAATAGCAATTTTTCATAGCAATAGCAATATAACAAAAATCCACATTATGATCCAATCTAACAAAAATCATACATCATGTTTCAATCTATCATAAATTATACGAATTGAGGGAGGAGATTGAGCAGGAGAGACTCACCAGTGGTCAGCGGCGGCGTGGAGGAGCGGGGCGGGTTGGGGAGGCGGGTCGGGGCAGCGACAGGTCGGGGTGGGGGCGGGTCGAGGAGGTGGGCGGCAGGTCGGGGCAACGGCGACGTGGGGGATGAAAAAGGAGAGTGAGAGATAGAAATGTGAGAGAGGAGAGGGTTAGGCCGGTTATGTGCGGCCCATAGCAGCAGCGCCCCCCATGAGAGACGCGTTGCTGGTATATGCGGACAGTTGGATGCACTTTAACAGCAGGGAGCGACAGTTGGGGGCGCTACTGCTACCGTACTAGTAGTAGCGCGCTTTACAGGAAGGCGCTAGTACTGCAACTTGTCAGCTGGGTTTGGTGGCGACCACCTTTAGCAGTAGCAGGCACCCATAAAAGGCGCTACTGATAAAGGCCTAGCAGTAGCGGGCCCCCATAAGAGGCGCTACTGCTAATTAGCAGTAGCGCCCTCAGGAGAGGGGCGCTACTATGAAGCCTCTACCTATAAGCCTTTTCCCAGTAGTGAGACCGTCTTCATGATAGTCTGGATGATAGAATCTTATTTTAGTTGCCTCCACACCAAGCATGGAGTTTGCTAGGTACTCTTGAGTAAACTTCTTTGGGAACCACTGAAAATTATAACATTCATATACTAGTGAGTGATGACTAACAACTCAATATGAGCATGAAAAAGGAAGGTTGGGTAGTTCTTACCATCCTTAAGTTCACAGCTGTCTTGGATAAAGAATACACAAAAAGAATAATTGTCATGTCCCGTCTCTTTCTCCTAACAATCTTTTTTAGTTTCCTCTCTTGGCGATCGATCATGAATATGTCATTACCCCATGGGAAAAAAGGGTCGAAGTGTGGATCTGAACCCCTGATGTATGTACCTATAGAAGCAAAAACTAAACCATTACTTTCGGAATGAGGCAATAAAGGCCATGGGATGAAATTAACCATGATGTTGAACAACGACATCTCCCATTGTTTTTGCTGCATAAGTATAGATTGGGATACAAATCATCAGACTATGAAAGATATCTTGATTGTTAAGTTTTAAGATCGTAGTAAAGGAAGGGTTAAAACTGAACCATTGTTTTGGTGGATAAACACAAAATGAGATAAATCAAAATTAATCACAGTATATATTGTTCGGATGTGAGCATTTAACATGATTGTAAAGCAACGGAATGGAAATAGAAAAGATTGTTAATTTGAAAATGATTGACAACAACCAATTACGGTGATTACAACTAGTATTGGTGAAGTTTAACTGATTATTTATTAATACTTAAATATCACATTGTGCATAAGAAAGAAAAACAACATATTTCATGGCAGTAAAAAGATAGTTTGATTGTGTAGATTAATATCCACGGGGAAGCAACATAGAGAAAAGTAGTGATTCATGGTAACTAGATGGGGATTGGGAAGAAACAACTATAGACATTAAAAAAGGTATTGGTGGAATCGAAGTGACTAGTTGATACCTAAATATCAGTATGCATAACAGAGGCCAATAGATCAAAGTTTAACATATCATGGAATTGGTGTCAATGAATAAGTAGATCATATTAGCACCATTTAGAAACTTGGAATGAGTTACAAAGAGATACATGATTGTCATCCCCTAAAATGCTTACCCAAGAACCAAGTTTTTTATCTATGCATTATGGTACCCAGCTCTAGTAAGGACCTTGTATAACACACCTGAGAGATACTGTATGTGGATTCACTAGATCCTTCTAGATATATGGTGGAGGCTAACTAATCCTGTAATGTGGCACCGTTTGCCCTGGTGCCAGAGAGCAGTCAAAAAAGCATTAAAGGTTCTCACAAGAGAAGAGTAACATTATGCACAGATTGGACTTGATTTAGTGGTAACCATTTTGGGTAAGAGAGATAGATGCAAATGACAGTAAGAAACAAGTCACTGTTCGACGTCCACGTTGCTCTCTTTGCAAATCATGAAAGTAAGAAAGATAGTTCTATTTTGAAGATTAATATGATAATAAAGCAACTGAATGAAAAATGAAAATCGTCTTAACTAGACCATGAGTGATGACAACCAAATATAGTCGTTCTATCAAGTATTTTTTAATAGTTAAATACTAGCAGAGCATGCATTACATAGCCAAACACAACATAGTTGAACATGTCATTGCATCATCAGACCAACAGAAGGAGCATAGAATACTTGTTGATACCTAAATATAGACATTAAATGGTATTGGTGGAATCAAACTGACTAGTTGATACCTAAATATCAGTGTGCATACCACAGAAAAACACATCATAGTTTAACATATCATGGCTTCAATATTAGTGAATATGTAGATCATATTAGCAACATTTAGAAACTTGGAATGAGTTGCAAAGAGATATGTTTATGATTTTTATCCCCAAAAATTCTTACTCAAGAACCAAGTTTTTTTAGCAGATCGTGCATTACATAGCCAAAAACAACATAGTTGAACATGTCAGTGCATCATCAAACCAATAGAAAGAGCATAGCAGACTAGTTGATACCTAAATATAGACATTAAATGGTATTGGTGGAATCAAACTGACTAGTTGATACCTAAATATATAACAAAGACAAATGCATCATAGTTTAGCATATCATGGCATCAATATCGGTGAATACGTAAATCATATTAGCAACATTTAGAAACTTGGAATGAGATGCAAAGAGAGATATTTATGATTTTCATCCCCAGAAGTGATTGCCCAAGAACCAAGTTTTTAGCAGATCATGCATTACATAGCCAAACACAGCATTGTTGGACATGTCATTGCAGCATCAACCCAACAGAAGGAGAATAACAGACTAGTTGATACCTACATATGGACATTAAAAGGTCATCGGTGCAAAGAGATATGTTTATGACTTTCATCCCTAGAAATGCTTACCCAAGAACCAAATTTTTAGCTATTTTGATAAAGATAGTAATTTAAACATCATCTTCCCCTTGGGAGAGCACACGTCGTGGGTGCCCTCGTCGTGCTTGTAGTTGTCGAACAGATCTGACTTGGCGGATGGTGATGTCGAGCCACCGGTTCTGCTAGCGTCTTTCATAAACAGCAAAAGGGGCTCCCAGGAGTACATGCATCGTATGTCATTCACCGAGCGCTCGACGAGATCAGAGGGGGGGCCATCCAATAAATCAAAGTTTGGGGACTTCATCTGTGGCATAGCCCTTGTCAAGTCGTCGTTGTTGACGAGCTCGATGTCGAGACCAGCACGCGGCAGATGAAGAAAGACACATGCACGATGGTTTATGCAATCCAACCTAGCAAAGTAGGCACCCCACTCGGCCGCAACCGCGGTGAGGTGTTCGTCCGGGGGTACAAGGAAGGAATGCACCGGCATCTGATGTGACGAGCCAGCTAGTGCGGTTGGGAGATGACTACCGACGACCACATCTACCTCCTCGAGCTCACGGTGGTATGTGGACATTCTTAGGTGGCGATTCTTTGGGGTAGGGTGTGGGGATATGGATCGAAGAGGGTGTTTCGCCAGATCCATGTATGCAGATGGTACGAGGAACGGATGCAACTCGATGGTTTACCTGATAAGAACGAGAGGAGCGCGGAAGCTCGGAGCAGATGGTGGCGACGGGCGACGAGGGAGGGGGCTATGAGTAGGTTGAGGGCTAGGGTGGGTGGGAAGAAGGCTGAAATACACACATAATGCGCGGATACTAAAAATTTCGCTCGGAAACTGAAAACTTGAGCGGGGGAAACATATATTGCACACAATTGCTTTCGATAAACGTGTGCCATACAGGGGAAACTATCCATGGAACCCCACATCCCCGAAATTTTGAGCCCCCTCTATTTAAGTTCCAAACACTCGGGGTAGGTGTGGTGATAGAGATCGCACATAGTAAGGTTGTTCTAGGCGTCCATAATAGGGTGACTATCCCACACGGATTTGTGAGAAGAATCGTGCGTGAAAATATACCCATGGACCACACGGTGTCAGGTCCGGGTGCGCCATACGAAGCGGCACCGATGGGACTCACGCACGTCCCAGGGAAGTAAGTGCGCCATTACTTACCATGGAGACTTAACTGCATGCCGTTGAGTCTGAAAAAGAAACTGCATGCAGTTGAGAAAGAGGAATGTGTAGTGGGGAAAACCGCTGATTCGTCCATCCCCTCTATGATAATCGGGTCCCTCAGCCCTCCCATGCATCATTCGCCTAAAATATGACCATCGTCTTCCTTCTCATGTGCTTGCATGCATCGCTCCCCTTTGATCCCCGCCACCACCGGCCACTACACCACCACCCTGCAGTTGCAAAAAAGCACCACGCCGATGGCAGAGTGTCGGAAGAACAACCATGATCACACCATCGATGCACACCTTGGGATGAAACTCTCCGTTTGGTACGCTAACGACCCCTGCAACGCGGCCATATGCATCGGGGAGCTTGAGGAAGACCTGGCGATGATGCGCTACAAGGTTGTTGGCCTTGACATCGAGTACACCAAGGATCACAGCAGGTCCACCGTCGTGTTGTTCTGCGTCGGGCAGAAAGTCCTCCTCAACAACATCAACAAGGCTGTTAGCCGCTGCCAGAGGCTCGAGGAGTTCCTCTCCAGCGAGAAGTACACCTTCGCCACGTCGACACCGCAAATGACAATAAGGTGCTCAGAAACTCTGGCTTGCGGGTAACCAACCTCGTCGACCTACAGAAGCAGTACTGGGTGGCGGGAAGCCTCAAGAAGGAAGGTGAACGGGATTCCCTTGAAGACCTCGTCGTTTCCATCATCTGTCATTCTTACAAATGAAAGAAGAGCGGGATGGAAATTCTACGAAGGTAAGGCTGCACTCGTCATGGGAAGGCGAGCTCACTGGGCCTCACGTCGTCTACGTGGCATTGGACGCCTTTGTTAGATATGACTCTTACAGGCGCTTCTCTGCAATGCGGGAGTGCCTCGTCCTGGAAGAAATCCTTGACGATCCTGCGGGTGATCCGGGGGCGAGTAGCGGAAGGAAGAAGAACAAGAGTGGTGGGAGAAGTCGACGACGATGATGAAGCGCACGCGGAGCGACGATCGAACTGAAAGTGCATGCATTTAGCGTAGTTATGGAAGTAAAACCCTTATTAGTATGTTTTAATTAATTTGTCGGATTATGCATGTAGTTATATATGTATTTACTATTGGTGTATAATTCATAAAACTTGATTACTTGTGAATTGTATTTATATGATCACAAATTGAGTAGGTGATACGCGAGAGATGATAATTGCTTCTCGCCCTTCATTGGTTACCCCAAGTGGAAGGTCAGATACAACATAGCGCCAAGTTTCCCTTGGTGAAGATACCAAGGTTGAGATTGACCAGTAGAACTCCTATAATGATAAGTAGGTGGTGAAGTGAACAATGGCGCCGTTCACAACTCAGTATTGCTTACTTTATCTGGACCTGCACATAGACACAAATAACTTTGCTCCCAAAGAAGTTTAGAGAGGTTGTCAATCTCTCCGGTCTTGTTGTTTACAAAGGATCAAAACACAAGTGATAATGATAATGATAGCAACTGAAAGTAAAGCAGAAAAGTAAATGAACGTGTAAATAGTGATGAGAATATGGAGCGGGTCTCGTGATGTTCACTAGTGATGTCTCTCTCCCAAAATACGATAAAACTGCTATGCGAGGTAAACAAATTACAGATGGGAAATTGACAGGATTATAAACGCACTGCAATGCTAACTATGCTACAAAGAAAGGAAGAAGCTCAAAAGCATGGGCAGTACGCCAAAGTAAGTAGACCGAAATCCAACTGCGTCTACTACAAATCATCCACCTTGATATATCTATCTGAAACATCTCGCTAGTATTAAGTTGCGAGCCCCACCCAAAGTGTAAACTCAAAGCAACAGACAACTGCATTAAAAATCACTTTGCGTAAAGTAAACAATCCTTCCAACCGCGGTTACAAGCACCGTTATTTTCGCCCTTGTGGCAACAGCACATCCCCTAGACTCATGTTTTTGTCACTCAAGCGTGTCATCAGGGGGCATGAACCCACAATCAAGCATAACATTCCCTCTTGGAGTTAATACCTACTACTTGGCAAAAGCAATAAACAGCAATGGAGAACATGCTATAATTACTTAGGAAAAAATATAAAAGATAAGAACCAAATAGATTACTCTATCACAATTCAAACATAATCTCATAATCCATCAGATCCCATCAAACTCAGCATAGCAACAGCAGAAAGACTACATATGTGCCTCGATCATGTAGGGCAGCTCACGAGGTCTAAACCACGAAGAACAAAGAGGAGAGGAGAACATCACATAGCTACTGATCACGGACCCATCATCCAAAGGAAAATACTCACGGCTCATTCGGGAAGCGTTCATGGTGGAGGGGAAGCTGTCGGAGGTCGATCCTCCCTCCGGCAGGGTGCCGGGAAGAGGTCTCCTGGCGCTCCCGATCTTGGAAGCGCGGCGGCGGAAGAACAGAGGCGAGATCACGAAAAAGGGTTCTGTCCTCGGGGGTTTCGCGTCACGGGGAATAAATAGGCGAAGGGGGGGTAGCCAGGGGGGCCACCAAGAGTCTAGGCGCCCCCCTGGCGCGGCCAGACCCTAGGCCACGGCAGGTGGCAGCCTGGGTCCCTGGTGGTGGTCCCCAGGCCCTCCTTCTGGGTTTCGGAAGCTTCCGTAGCGCTGATTTTTTATCCGATTTTTGAAGCACTTTTAATATGGGGGAAACCTGGAATAGAAAGCCAACAAAAAAACAGAAACGAGCACTAGGGTGCACTGAGTGAATAGGTTAGTCCAAATATGATCAAAAGTGTATGAAAGTGTATCTAGATCATAGCAATATCACACAAAACACGCATGGAGCAAGCAGAAATTATCGATACGTTTGGGACGTATCAACATCCCCAAGATTAATTCCTGCTCGTCCTCGAGTAGGTATATGATAACAAGCATAATTTCTGTGGTGACATGCTAGCAACCTTATAAGAACTTTGAAAACTAAACCAATCAAGGTATGTGATTCAATTCAAGTCATAACATGCAAGAGTCTATATTAGCATTGAAATAAGCAACAAAAGAACATTAGGCGCAAGAGCTCTCGCTGTCCGGGACTCGAATGTCTCCAGATGGTGTTTGCATGCAAGAAAGGGGATAGGGAATACGAGAAAAATATATTTCTGTGTTGAAAACTCAATCTACTAAAGTTTTACACTTGGTCTTCTTCGGAATCTTATCTTGACTCGTCCCCGGACCACTAGCCAGGTACAAGTCAATTTGATCCACTCCATTTCGATATTTTGAGAACTCATGCAATGGATGAGCGTAAGCACGAGAGTTGACACTTAGGATGGCAAAGAGAGAAATAAGGTGGAGGAGGAAGACAAAAAGGGTGAGAAAGGCTCACATAAATGAGGACAATCATAGGCGATAAGGCCAAATGATAGATATGATGTGAGGAGTAGGGATTTCCATGCAACGGATGCACATATGAGCTAGAAAGCTCTCCAATGGAACTAGTGGGGTGCATCTAGCTTGCTCGCTCATGAAGACCTAGAGCTCTTTTGAGGAGGCTCATCCTTGGAATATGCAAACCAAGTTCTATAGTGTGAATGTCCTCACATTATGCATGTATGATCATCTCTATGGAGTACAAGGATAAGAGGGAGTACTAGTGTGGATCTTTCAAAAGGATAGTAGTGTTGCCCCTTTCTCTCTTTTTATTTTCTTTTTCTGTTTTTTCTATTTTTTTGTATTTTTTGGTGGCCTCAATGGCTCTTTCTATTTAACTCTCATTTGTCCTCGTTGGTATCTTTTATTTTGTGCACTTTGGGATCTTTTCCTCACTTAAGGGCAACACTCTAATTTACAAGAGGGTATAGAAGATCTTTCACACTTTACAAGGTACTAAAATCATAAAGAAGATGTAGGTATCATGATGTATGCAATGTATGCCGCTGCCAGTGTAGCAGGAACATGAAGGACATGAAGATCAAGTCTTGAAGAGGTGGATGTTGCATGGAAATATTTCTCGGAAAGGCTATGGAGATACGTTCATAGGTAGGTATGGTGGATGTTTTGAGGAAAGATATAAGGAGGTTAATGATGACAGAGCGTATCATGCCAAGGGTTTGGATGTACCAGGGAAGGTGGACGCCAACTCTCGGAGTGAGAAGAAGACAATGCACGGCACGTGAGAGGCTAGCAAATATGAGGAGGTGGAAGTGTCAACTTTCAATACTTAAATTAGTCAAAAGAACTCATGCACTTATTATCGGTAACTCTCAGTCTAATAAGGAGGTTCACAAAGAGACAAGTACCCCGAGGAGGAGTGTATGGGGGTTTGTTTATCTTTGCGCATCCTCGACTCATGGTACGTGAGTGTACTCTAATATTAGATCCCTCCAAAGATTAGCGATCCATCTAGTAGCTAGAGTTCTCAACTAGTTTTGTAGGTGTTGAAAATAAAAACGGATTGCCCAAAATACGACACCTATCACTAATAGGTTAGAGCTCTTGACACCAAAAGTTCAAACATTACTCACATCAATGCCTCAAAACTATTACAAGTTACTACTAAAATTAAATAGCAACCTCAAATACCTACTTTCAAGACAAGACACAACTCAGTGCAACAACCAACTCTCTCAACAAGATAAACATGAAAACGAAAGAGAGTTCCAGAAACAATTAAACAAAAGGCAAGGCTCTTTCTAAAGACAAACTAAGACTAAAACTAAACATGGCAGTAGCTACGAAAAGATAAAGAACACACAACAACAAAAAGATAGGCATGAAAAATCCTATGATGTGTTCTAGATTTTGAAAGTGGAGTGTGTTTCTCTCCCACACAAAGTAAGACAGGGTGTAACTTGTTATGAACAGTAAGCAAATCTAAAGAAAACAAAAAATAAAACCTAACAGCGAGACGCTCCAAGCATAGCACATAACGCATGAAGTGATAAAAATATAGTGGGACGAAGGATGAACTGATGATGGTTGATGGAGAAGGGGATGCACGGGGGCATCCCCAAGCTTATACGCTTGAGTCTCCATGAATATTTGTTGGGGATGGATGGGGGCATCCCCAAGCTTGATCATTTGACACTCCTAGATCTTCTTACATCATCTTCCCTCGCACACTTGAAAACTCCCTTCATACATAACTCATCATAAGCTGATTAGAGAGGTTAGTACCCTTAATAAAATAAGTATTTCCCACTGGATATAAAGATATTGTTGAATAGCTACTGTTTCTCAAGATTTCCAAAAGGTTTTTTCAAATAAAAATCAAGCTTAAGGTTTGCAAAAGTAAGGAGAGATAAAACGTGGCAGAATCTGTGAAAAACAGAACATCAGGTAGTAAAGAATTTTTTAGGGCTACTTCTGCAACTCAAGTAAAAAAACTCAGAATGTACGAAAGTTCCGCGATTGTATAGAGCACGTTGTGTAAAAAATTCATCTCAATAAAATGAACTGGTGATTTGATGCGATATTTACCGTCACGAAGACAGAATATGTTTTCTGGACAGCATGTCACAACTTTCGCTTCCCTTGTCATATGAGGCTACAACTTGGCACAAAGCTTGAAAATAAAGATACGATGATGTTGCTACAGTAGTAACAACCATCAAGACCACTAAAAACAAAAGTAAAAACATCTTGGGTTGCCTCCCAACAAGCGCTTTCTTTTGCTCCTTTAAGCTAGGCATAAAGATTATAGAAGATGCTCCCACAAGAATAAGAATTTTGAAGAAAAGAGAGCATCAAGAAGCAAATATGAAACACATTTAAGCCTAACCGACTTCCTATGCATAGGCATCTTGTAAGAAAATAGATCAAAGAAGCACAAAGTGACATTCATAGGAAGGTGGAACAAGAACAACTTCAAAACTATCATCATAAAGAGAGGTGTTTTTTTCATATCAAAATTTCTACAACCAAGATTTCTTCTCTCAACATAATTGTCAGTAGCATCATGAACAACATCAATAATATAACTATCACATAAATCATGTTGTTCATGACCTACAAGCACACGTGTATTGTTTTCAACACGTTTTTTAGGAACATGGTATAGATGCAACCCATCACATTGAGCCTCAATAAGAGCACAATTCTCCGAAATATGAGTTGGACATTTCAAATGGATAATAGGACAATAAATTATGGGTGCAATAGAAACAATTTCATGCTTAACGTAAGGAACTATAAAAAGTTCATCTTCGTAAGCATCATCCATAGTGGCATCTTGGCCAAAAGTATAGAAGGCATCAACTTCATCAAAAAGGGATATTTCAAAAGAATCCATAGGATCATAGTATTCATATAAGGTAAGAGTCAAAGATTTACTCTCATTAGAAGGTAGACATGGATGGCCCTATAAGGTAAAAGGTAGAAAGGTATCACTCGGAGTCCCCGGCAACGGCGCCATAAATTTGCTTGATGTGCGAGATGATGATAATGGTTTCTCGCCCTTCTTTTGTTACCCCAAGTGGAAGGTGAGATGTAGGATCGCAGAAAATTTCCCCTATGTAGAGGATAGGGTTTGTCTCCCGTAGGACTCCGGCAATGATAAGTAGGTTGCAAGAAAACAATGGCACCGTTTACGACAAATTTTGCTTCCTTGACCTGGACCTGCACACAACACAAATAACTTTGCTCCCAACGAAGTTCAGAGGGGTTGTCAACGATAACACTGCTATGCGAGGTAAACAAATTACAGATGGGCAATTTACAGGATTATAAACGCACCGCAATGCTAACTATGCTACAAAAGAAAGGAAGAGGCTCATAAGCATGGGCAGTACGCCACAATAAGTAGACCGAAATCCATCTGCATCTACTACTAATCATCCACCTTGACATATCTATCCAGAACATCTCGCGGGTATTAAGTTGTAAGCCCCACCCAATGTGTAAAACCCAAAGCAACAGACAACTGCTTTAAAAAGAACTTTGCGTAAAGTAAACAATCCTTGCAACCGCGGTTACAAGCACCGTTTTTCCCCCTTGTGGCCACAGCACATCCCCTAGACTCATGTTTATGTCACTCAAGCGTGTCATCTGGGGGCATGTACCCACAATCGAGCATAACGTTCCCTCTTGGAGTCACTACCTACTACTTGGCCAAAGCAATAAACAGCAATGGAGAACATGCAAGAATTACTTAGGAACAAAAATATAAGAGATAAAAACCAAATATATTATTCTATCACTATCTGAACATAATCTCATAATCCATCAGATCCCATCAAACTCAGCATAGCAAAAGCAGAAAGATTACATATGTTCCTCGATCATGTAGGGCAGCTCACGAGGTCTAAACCATGAAGAACAAAGAGGGGAGGAGAACATCACATACCTACTGATCACGGACCCATAGTCCAAAGGAAACTACTCACGGCACATCCGGGAAGCGTCCATGGTGGAGGGGAAGCTCCCGGAGGTCGATCCTCCCTCCGGCAGGGTGCCGGGAATGGTCCTGACGGTGCTCCCGATCTTGGAAGCGCGGCGGCGGCGGAACAGAGGCGGGATCGCGAAAAAATCTTCTGTCCTTGGAAGTTTCCCATGGCGGAGAATATATAGTCGAAGGGGGGAACCCAGGGGGGCACCAGGGGTCCAGGCGCCCCCCTGGTGTGTCCAGGCCCCTGGCCGCTCCAGCTAGGCGCCTGGAGCCCTCGTGGGTCCCACCTGGCCCCCCTTCGGGACTCCGGAAGGTTCCTTCATGCTGATTTTTCCTCAATTTTTTGAGCACTTTTAATATGGGGGAAAACTGAAATAGAAAAACAGCAGAAAACAAAAACTGGCACTGTGATGCACTTAGTTAATAGGTTAGTCCAAATATGATCAAAAGTGTATGAAAGTGTATCTAGATCATAGCAATATCACACAAAACATGCATGGAGCAAGCAGAAATTATCGATACGTTTGGGACGTATCAAACACCAAAAGAGCAAGAATCAAAAGGTCTCAATTCAAACATGTCATACATTCTTTTGGGCATGACAGAGGTACTATCTCCAACGTCACATAAAGCGTAGCAAGAGAAGTTATTTAATTTAATTTTTATCATAGGGTCCCAACCATCATCTAGCTTCCTAGGTATGGAGGTTTCTATCCTAAGCTTTGATGAGAGCATTTGTGATATGCTCCATCAAGTAAAGATTAATTGTGGTAGTGTGGGGTCTCTAGACATTTTGTGTAAAAAGCTAATAACTTCTGAGAGGGTGCAACTATGAAAATCAATATCACTACTATCAAAGGTGGTAGTAATGTCCTCTAGGGTCACTTGTTTGAAACCCTCTATGTTCATAGGAGTTTCTTCTTCTACGGTTGAGGTACTAGCATCACCATTAATAGTTCCAATGGGACTAGGAGTGCATTGGGTGCTAATAGTTTGAGTGTCCTCTACAATTTGGATAGTGGCAACTATGTGGTGTGTAGGAAGGCTCTTAATTATATCCTCTTCCTTATTTTTCTAGCCCATCTTTCTTTAAGTTTAGCCATCATCCTAATATTTTCATTAATTTGTAATTGTTTAGCATTAATAGGGGTGTCCTTCCTCTCCTCAAGGTGAGAGGTTTTAATTTTTAGCATCTCAACATCAAGGGCTAGGCTATCTACCTTCAAAGAGATATTATCTAACTTAGCTAATTTATCTTCTACATTCTTGTTGAAGGCCTTTTGGGTAATGATAAAGTCTCTAAGCATGTTTTACAGTTCAAAAGTGGGGTTCTTGTTGCTAGGATAGGTGTTGTTGTTCCCATAGTTGGATGGAAACGGTCTAGGATTACTAGCAAAATTGCCCCTATAAGCATTGTTGTTAAAGTTGTTTCTAGCAATAAAGTTTGCATCTACTTGTTCCTAACAACCAAAGAATTTACAAGAACATCATGAGGATCCATAGAGGTTTGCTTAGTAAGTAGAGACATAATTAATTCAACTTTTTCATTTAGGGAGGTAATCTCCTCGACAGAGTTTACCTTCCTACCTGTTGGAGCACGTTTGGTGTCCCATTGGGAATAGTTGGTCATCATTTCATCGAGAAGTTTTTCGGCAGCACCAAGTATAGTTGACATAAAGGTTCCTCCCGCGGCCGAATCTAACAGGTTTCGCGAGGTAAAGTTCAAGTCTGCATAAAAAAGTCTGGATAACCATCCAGGTAGTTAAACCATGTGTAGGGCATTTGTTAACAAGAGATTTCATATGTTCCCAAGCTTGGGCAACGTGTTCATTATCCAATTGCTTAAAATTCATAATGTTACTTCTCAATTGGATAATTTTAGCAGGTGGGTAGTACTTCCCAATAAAAGCATCTTTACTTATCCCAAGAATCTATGCTATTCCTAGGGAAAGATTGAAACCAGATTTTAGCTCCTTCCCTCAAAGAGAAAGGAAAAAGCTTGAGCTTAACAACATCACCTTCTACTTCTTTATACTTTTGCATATCACATAACTCAACAAAATTATTTAAGTGTAAAGCAGCATCATCTCCAGCACCAGAGAATTGATCTCTCATAGCAGGGTTTAGCAAAGAAGGTTTAATTTCATAAGTGGTAGCTGAAGTGGCAGGTGTGTCAATAGGAGTGGAGATAAAGTCCTTGTTGTTGTGACTAGTGAAGTCACACAACTTGGTGTTTTCAGTGGAACCCATAGTAGCAGAAAGTGTGGCAGATTTTTTTGTATTTTTTTATATAAGAAACAAAGATAAAAATTGAAAGGTAAACTAACAAGACTAAAAAGCAAAGGTAAAAGGTAGTGGGAAAATCCCCTATCTTAGCACTCGCATTCCCCGGCAACGGCGCCAGAATTTTCCTTGATACGCGAGAGATGATAATTGCTTCTCGCCCTTTGTTTGTTGCCCCAACTGGAAGGTGAGATTCAGCATAGCGGCAAGTTTCCCTCGGTGAATATACCAAGGTTGAGATCGACCAGTAGGACTCCGATAATGATAAGTACGTGGTGAAGTGAACAATCGCGCCATTCACAATTCAAGGTTGCTTACTTCAACTGGACCTGCACACAGACACAAATAACTTTTCTCCCAACGAAGTTCAGAGAGGTTGTCAATCTCTCGGGTCTTTTTGTTTACAAAGGATCAAAACACAAGGGATAATGATAATTATAGCAACTGAAAGTAAAAGCAGAAAAGTAAATGAGCATGTAAACAGTGATGAGAATATGGACCGGGGTCCGTGATGTTCAGTAGTGATGTCTCTCTCCCAAAAGACGATAAAACAGCTATGCGAGGTAAAAAAATTACAGATGGGCAATTGACAGGATTATAAACACATCGCAATGCAAACTTGCTACAAAGAAATGAAGAGGCTCAAAAGCATGGGAAGTACGCCAAAATAAGTAGACCGAAAACCAACTGCATCTACTACTAATCATCCACCTTGAGATATCTATCCAGGACATCTCGCTGGTATTAAGTTGCGAGCCCCACCCAAAGTGTAAACCCAAAGCAACAGAAAACTGCATTAAAAAACACTTTGCGTAAAGTAAACAATCCTTGCAACCGCGGTTACAAGCACCGTTGTCTTCCCCCTTGTGGAAACAACACATCCCCTAGACTCATGTTTCTGTCACTCAAGCGTGTCATCAGGGGGCATGAACCTACAATCAAGCATAACGTTCCCTCTTGGAGTTACTACCTACTACTTGGCCAAAGCAATAAACAGCAACAGAGAACATGCAAGAATTACCTAGGAACAAAAATATAAAAGATAGGAACCAAATATATTACTCTATCACAATCTGAACATAAGCTCATAATCCATCAGATCCCATCAAACTCAGCATACAAACAGCAGAAAGATTACATATGTGCCTCGATCTTGTAGGGCAGCTCAAGAGGTCTAAACCATAAAGAACAAAGAGGGGAGGAGAACATCACATGGATACTCATCACGGACCCATGTTCCAAAGGAAAAAACTCACGGCTCATCCGGGAAGCGTCCATGGTGGAGGGGAAGCTCCTGAAGGTCGATCCTCCCTCCGGCAGGGTGCCGGGAAGAGGTCTGATGGCGCTCCCGATCTTGGAAGCGCGGCGGCGGCAGAACAGAGGTGAGATCTCGAAAAAGGGTTCTGTCCTTGGGGCTTTCGCGTCACAGGGAATAAGTAGGAGAATGGGGGAAGCCAGGGGGGCCACCAGGAGTCCAGGCCCCCTTGGCGCGAAAGGTAAAGGGCTGCTTGGAAAGCTTAGCTTGATTATTAGAAAACTTCAATGGATACTTATAAAACTTGCCAAGATAAGCGTGAGTGTCAGCTTTGAGCTAAGAAGTGGGGTTTCAAGGTAAAGGGAGGTGGGGTTTCAATGCAGAAGTGCCAGCTTTGACTTGGCTAGTCCTGAACTACGAGTACCAGACTTGAGGTAAGAAGCGTACACGAGTCCACTACATATCCAACAAATTACACCACTATGGTGCCTTCCTCAATTTCCCCACGAGAAAGCACGCCATAGCACTCACGCTTACCTTGGCAAGTTTTATAAGTATCCATTGAAGTTTTCTAATAATCAAGCTAAGCTTTCCAAGCAGTCCTTAACCGCAGACGAGGCTATTCGAATAGTTTTGTTAACCCTGCAGGGGTGTACCGCTACACACACATGACCATCAGTTACCGCCTTTGGCCTCGACACCATTCAAGGGGTGTCGGCGAGGATGTTCACCACAACACTTTGCCCACAGCTCCGTTCTAGTCCAGAGAGTCGCCTATCTGAGGGGGATCCGTATGGAAGTCCGGCCGAGGTTCCAGTACAGCCTCAAACAATGTGTGCAGGGTCCCAAGCCGGTCTGAGTAGCCGTTCATCCACTTCGCAGACCGTGCAACAGCCGTACCAGAACTCCGAACTACTGCGACTTCTGGGGTTCGAACGGGGTGAGGTACTAGGTTGAGAGGGGTCAGTGAGCCCAATGTGTGGTTGCACTCTTCTTCTTGGATCACCACACAAGAACTCGGACTTAAGGCGGTGTTCAACGAGACAACCCACTGTGTACTCCTACACAGCCTCTCATCGTTCACCTTGTAGGGGCCATCCCGACTCACAGAAGAGTAACCCGACTCATTTCACCTTCTTCAACATGATTGCTACCATCCCGACTCACAGAAGAGTAACCTCATTGTAACTCTAAGCATGCAATAAGAAGTAACAGTTGCAGGGGCCACATGATATCAACTAACTCCTACATCTGTTAGGATTTTGGTTTGCTTACTACTGTGACAAAATGATAGGTCATGCAAAGGATATGGTTTCAACTATGCGGTAGAATCGATAACAAGGTGATCGTCCTATTTCATGCATAAGAGAGACTGAGAGGGAAATGGGTTTTTATCGACATGATCAATGGGGGTTTGTTGCCTTGCTGACAAGGTTCAGTTTCGGGATCTTCAACGAAGGGGGCAGCCTCCTGTTCTGGTTCAACTTCTATCGACAACAACAATCAAAGGGGGGCAGCATAAGTACAATGCACAAACACATGGTTGAAGATTGAAACTTGGTGTACATGCTTCTGATGTGTGAGGAAATTCCATTTAAATGAAGTATATTCCAAAGGTTTTGCAAATTCAAACTCCATTTTGAATTTAAAAGGAATGCATATGCTTTGTTACTACTTTTCACCCAAGAAAACTTGGTCAAACATGAAAACAGATTGCATATTAAGATTCCTTGAATTTTTCTAATAATTTTAGACATATTATTTGCTACATTTGGAGTTAGGATGAATTTTCAATGAATTTCCAAAGTTTAGCATATTTTCTGCCATTTTCTGAATTTGTTTTTAATAGAAAATCATTTACTGCATCAGCATGAGGTCATGCTGACATCAGGGGGCCACTGACAAGGGGGGCCCACCTGTCATTCTCTCACTGTGTTAATTAAATTGATTTAATTTGAATTAAAATAACAAGGGGGGATTAGCAGGGGCTGGGCCCGCAGGTCAGTGCCACTGACTGGTGGGGCTAGGGGGGTTAAGCACTGGGTTAAGCCCTAATGGCGTCGACGGTGGTATTCTTCGCCGGAGAACTCGCCGGAGTTGCAAATCGGGCATGGGAGGGGAATTGGAGTGCACCATATTGCTCAGCGTCGTCGTCTGCATCGTTTAAACCTAGCCAGGGCTCAAGGTGGTCACCGGAGCGTTGTGAAGCTAGGGCTGCATCGGGGAGGGGGAAAACGGGCACCATTTGGGGGGGCGAGTGGCGCGTTGTGAAGCTAGCGCACACATGAGCCATACGCGCTCTCTGGGGCAACGGCTGGGGCACGGGAGAAAGGGGGGCATCGTCCATTGCGGCGACCTTCCTCTGCTCTCATGGCAGAATTGGCTAGAGGAGGAGCGGGGAGCTGCCAGGGTGGGGGTTCTGCTCACCAGAATATGGCAAAGCGGTGGAGTAGGCGACGAGCTCGGGGAGGTCACGGTGGCGCCGGACTTCGAGTTCGACTCGCGGCGGCCGGAGTGGAAGACGATGAAGCGCACGTCGGCTACAAGGTGTCCCGGGGCGATTCCTTCTGTGGCTCGGCGTAGACGACGATGGCGAAGACGATGGACACGTTCCTGGCGGCTACCTCAAGATCGGGCTACGAGTTGCCATGGCCATGGCCGGCGATGCTCTCGGGGGTCGTCGTGGGCGAGCTGGGGAGAGACACAGAGGGGTTGGGAGAAGGGGGAATGGACGTGCGGCTCGTCCAGGAGCTGCGTGGCGTGTCTAGGAGCTTCGGGAGGGGCAGGTGGAGGCTGGGGAGAGCAAGGCGTCTCGGCTGTCTCGGTGGCATTCCACCGAGCAGCTTGGAGGCGCGGGGAGGAAGAAGACAGGTGGAGGGGCAGCTGGGCCGGGTGTTGGGCCTCGCCTAGGGTGTCAGGTAAGCCTTCTTCCCTTTTTTTTCTTTTCTATTTCTTTTCTGTCTTTATGTTGGCCATGCTAAAATAAATAGCTAGGCATTTTTAAAATGCTGAAACTTTTTATATGGCCTCATATTATATTAGGCTAGCCATTTATAAAGTTTGGCACTTTTTAAAATTCAAACAAATTGAACTTTAATTCAAATAGGGGTTTTTGATTAATTCCTAGGTCCTGTTTGAATATTTGAAAAATCCATGAGCATGGGATTGCTACCACATCACTTGATATGTGATCACACTCATTTATGGGACTTTTCAAAAATGCAAAACGAATTTTTGGAGCAACTTTATTTCTGGCCATTTGAATTAAATTCATCTGGGGGTGTTCTCTCTCCCATTTCAATTTCTTTTTGAAATTTTTAACATGATGCAAATTGAGTCTTGATCCTAGCACATACCTAACAGAGGGTTCGAACATATACGTGTTATGTCTTCGAATTTGGACGCATTCCTTGTTATTTTGGTATTTTTAAACTTTTTTTTTGCAATTACAAACTGGGAAAGAAGAGTTAAATACAATATCCACTGGAACTGCGGCAACATAATGTTGGTTCATTAGCGACCGTTCGATCCGTGCGCATTGCACGGTGCAGGGCGTGCGATCCGTGTTGTTGCGTTCTGTGCAATCAGAAAGCATGGGAGAATTTCGCAGGGTGTAGTTTAAGCAAACGGTTGTCGTACACAAACGGTGTGCTTTACCATGTCACCGAAATTTTGTCATCTAACGGGACGTGTTTGATACATGTAATTCATTAAGTGTAGATTAGACAGTTCCTATGGGTTTATTTACACTTGAGCTATGATATTTTTTGTCATTTTCATCTTCTGTTCAAAATATGGCGCTAAATCAGTTTCATGTGCACTCGATATGAATTTATTTGCATTTGAACTACGAGTGCAACCAAATTTGACTAAATATGTACTGAAATATCATGTATGAGCTCTCGTCTTAACGTGCAGCACACGACGTGGAATTGAAATGAACTTGCTGCACCTCGGTCACGTATTTTGACCATGAAACATTGAGTTCGGTGGTTTTTAAATTACAAAAACATCAAAATAATTGAGAATCGCTCGGAAATACACGAGACTTTGTGTGGCGTCGTGAGAAGGTAATACTGTGAGGTGGTAAAAAAAATTAGGCATTTTGAGAAAGGATATCATGTGATCGCCATGCAAACGAGGGCATCTCTCACGAAGGACTGTGGTTTCGATATGTATGGAATGAGTCATGAAATGTTTGAGTTACTAGTAGATTGTATTGTTACTTCATCGATTGTGGTTGATTTTTGTTCACAGCTGCCACACGTCTGTACGTGATATGTCTTCGAATTTCGACGCATTCCTTGTTATTTTGGTATTTTTAATCACTTTTTGCAGTTTCAAACCAGGAAAAAAGAGTTAAATACAATATCCACCAGAACTGCAGCAGGATGATGTTGGTTCATTAGCGACCGTTCGATCCGTCTGCATTGAATGGTGCAGGGCGTGAGATCCGTGGTTCTGCGTTCTGGCCAATCAGAATGCACGGGCGAATTTCGAAGGGTATAGGTTAAGCAAACGGTTGTCGTACACGAATCGTGTGATTTACCGCGTCACCGAAATTTTGCCATCTAACGGGACGTGTTTGATACATGTAAGTCATTAAGTGTAGATTAGATAGTTCCTATGGGTTTATTTACACCTGATATATATTTCTTTGTTGTCATTTTCATCTTCTGTTTGATATATGGCGCTAAGTCAGTTTCATGTGCACTCGATATGAATTTATTTGCATTTGAACTACGAGTGCAACGAAATTTGACCAAATGTGTGCTGACATATCATGTATGTGCTCTCGTGTTAATGTGCAGCACACACCGTGGAATTGAAATGAACTTGCCGCACCTCGGTCATGTCTTTCGATCACGAAACATTGAGTTCGGTGCTTTTTAAATTACGAAAATTGCAAAAAAATTGAGAATCGCTCGGAAATACACGAGACTTTGCGTGGCGTCATGAGAAGGTAATACTATGGTGTGGTAAAAAATTTAGGCATTTTGAGAAAGGCTATCATGCGATCTCCTTGCAAACGAGCGCATCTCTCATGAAGGACTGTGGTTTCGATATGTATGGAATGAGTCGTGAAATGTTTGAGTTACAAGTAGAATGTATAGTTACTTCGTCGATTGTGGTTGATTTTTGTTCATAGCTGCCACACGTCTGTACGTGATATGTCTTCGAATTTGGACGCATTCCTTGTTATTTTGGTATTTTTAAACATTTGTTGGCACTTTCAAACCAGGAAAAAAAGAGTTAAATACAATATTCACCAGAACTGCAGCAGCATGATGTTGGTTCATTGGCGAACGTTCGATCTGTGTGCATTGAACGTTGCAGGGGCGTGAGATCCGTGGTTCTGTATTCTAGCCAATCAGAACGCACGGGCGAATTTCGGAGGGTATAGGTTAAGCAAACGCTTGTCGTACACGAACCGTGTACTTTACCGTGTCATCGAAATTTTGCCATCTAACGGGACGTGTTTGATACATGTAAGTCATTAAGTGTAGATTAGATAGTTCCTATCGGTTTATTTACACTTGAGCTATATTTTTTTGTTGTCATTTTCATCTTCTGTTTGATATATGGCGCTAAGTCAGTTTCATGTGCACTCGATATGAATTAGTTTGCATTTGAACTACGAGTCCAACGAAATTTGACCAAATGTGTGCTGACGTATCATGTATGTGCTCTCGTGTTAATGTGCAGCACACACCATGGAATTGAAATGAACTTGCCGCACCTCGGTCATGTCTTTCGATCACGAAACATTGAGTTCGGTGCTTTTTAAATTACGAAAATTGCAAAAAAATTGAGAATCGCTCGGAAATACACGAGACTTTGCGTGGCGTCATGAGAAGGTAATACTGTGATGTGGTAAAAAAATTAGGCATTTTGAGAAAGTCTATCCTGCGATCGCCTTGAAAACGAGGGCATCTCTCTTGAAGGACTGTGGTTTCGATATGTATGGAATGAGTCGTGAAATGTTTGAGTTACAAGTAGAATGTATTGTTACTTCGTCGATTGTGGTTGATTTTTGTTCATAGCTGCCACACGTCTGTACGTGATATGTCTTCGAATTTGGACGCATTCCCTGTTATTTTGGTATTTTTAAACATTTGTTGGCATTTTCAAACCAGGAAAAAAAAGTTAAATACAATATCGACCAGAACTACAGCAGCATGATATTGGTTCATTGGCGAACGTTCGATCCGTGTGCATTGAACATTGCAGGGGCGTGAGATCCGTCGTTCTGCATTCTGGCCAATCAGAACGCACGGGCGAATTTCGGAGGTTATAGGTTAAGCAAACGGTTGTCGTACACGAACCGTGTGTTTTACCGTGTCACCGAAATTTTGCCATCTAACGGGACGTGTTTGATACATGTAAGTCATTAAGTATAGTTTAGATAGTTCCGATGGGTTTATTTACACTTGAGCTATATTTTTTTTGTCATTTTCATCTTCTGTTTGATATATGGCGCTAAGTCAGTTTCATGTGCACTCGATATGAATTTATTTGCATTTGAACTACGAGTGCAACGAAATTTGACAAAATGTGTGCTGACATATCATGTATGTGCTCTCGTGTTAATGTGCAGCACACACCGTGGAATTGAAATGAACTTGCCGCACCTCGGTCATGTCTTTCGATCATGAAACATTGAGTTCGGTGGTTTTTAAATTACAAAAATTTCAAAATAATTGAGAATCTCTCGGAAATACACGAGACTTTGTGTGGCGTCGTGAGAAGGTAATACTGTGAGGTGGTAAAAAAAATTAGGAATTTTGAGAAAGGATATCATGTGATCGCCATGCAAACGAGGGCATCTCTCACGAAGGACTGTGGTTTCGATATGTATGGAATGAGTCGTGAAATGTTTGAGTTACAAGTAGATTGTATTGTTACTTAGTCGATTGTGCTTGATTTTTGTTCACAGCTGCCACACGTCTGTACGTGATATGTCTTCGAATTTCGACGCATTCCTTGTTATTTTTGTATTTTTAAACATTTTTTGCACTTTCAAACCAGGAAAAAAGAGTTAAATACAATATCCACCAGAACTGCAGCAGGATGATGTTGGTTCATTGGCGACCGTTCGATCCGTGTGCATTGAATGGTGCAGGGCGTTAGATCCGTGGTTCTGCGTTCTGGCCAATCAGAACGCACGGGAGAATTTCGGAGGGTATAGGTTAAGCAAATGGTTGTCGTACACGAATCGTGTGCTTTACCGCGTCACCGAAATTTTGCCATCTAACGGGACGTGTTTGATACATATAAGTCATTAAGTGTAGATTAGATAGTTCCTATGGGTTTATTTACACTTGAGATATATTTCTTTGTTGTCATTTTCATCTTCTATTTGATATATGGCGCTAAGTCAGTTTTATGTGCACTCGATATGAATTTATTTGCGTTTGAACTACAAGTGCAACGAAATTTGACCAAATGTGTGCTTTCATATCATGTATGTGCTCTCGTGTTAATGTGCAGCACACACCGTGGAATTGAAATGAACTTGCCGCACCTCGGTCATGTCTTTCGATCACGAAACATTGAGTTCGGTGCTTTTTAAATTACGAAAATTGCAAAAAAATTGAGAATCGCTCGGAAATACACGAGACTTTGCGTGGCGTCATGAGATACTGTGATGTGGTAAAAAATTTAGGCATTTTGAGAAAGGCTATCATGCGATCGCCTTGCAAACGAGCGCATCTCTCATGAAGGACTGTGGTTTCGATATGTATGGAATGAGTCGTGAAATGTTTGAGTTACAAGTAGAATGTATTGTTACTTCGTCGATTGTGGATGATTTTTGTTCATAGCTGCCACACGTCTGTACGTGATATGTCTTCGAATTTGGACGCATTCCTTGTTATTTTGGTATTTTTAAACATTTGTTGGCACTTTCAAACCAGGAAAAAAAGAGTTAAATACAATATCCACCAGAACTGCAGCAGCATGATGTTGGTTCATGGGCGAACCTTCGATCTGTGTGCATTGAACGTTGCAGGGGCGTGAGATCCGTGGTTCTGCATTCTGGCCAATCAGAACGCACGGGCGAATTTCGGAGGGTATATGTTAAGCAAACGGTTGTCGTAAACGAACCGTGTGCTTTACCGTGTCACCGAAATTTTTCCATCTAACGGGACGTGTTTGATACATGTAATCCATTAAGTGTAGATTAGATAGTTCCTATGGGTTTATTTACACTTGAGCTATATTTTTTTGTTGTCATTTTCATCTTCTGTTTGATATATGGCGCTAAGTCAGTTTCATGTGCACTCGATATGAATTAATTTGCATTTGAACTACGAGTGCAACGAAATTTGACCAAATGTGTGCTGACGTATCATGTATGTGCTCTCGTGTTAATGTGCAGCACACACCGCGGAATTGAAATGAACTTGCCGCACCTCGGTCATGTCTTTCGATCATGAAACATTGAGTTCGGTGGTTTTTAAATTACAAAAATTTCAAAAAAAATTGAGAATCACTTGGAAATACACGAGACTTTGCGTGGCGTCGTGAAAAGGTAATACTCTGATGTGGTAAAAAAATTAGGCATTTTGAGAAAGGCTATCATGCGATCGCCTTGCAAAGGGGGGCATCTCTCATGAAGGACCGTGGTTTCGATATGTATAGAATGAGTCGTGAAATGTTTGAGTTCCAAGTATATATTGTATTGTTACTTTGTCGATTGTGTTTGATATTTTTCACAACTTCCACGCGTCTATAAGTGATATGTCTTCGAATTTGGATGCATTCCTTGTTATTTTGGTATTTTTCAACTTTTTTTCACTTACAAACTGGGAAAATGAGTTAAATACAATATCCACCGGAACTGCAGCATCATGATGTTGGTACATTGGCGACTGTTACATCCGTGCGCATTAGACGGCGCAGGGCGTGCGATCCGTGGTGCTGCATTCTGGCCAATCACAACGCACAGCCGAATTTCGCAGGAAATAGGTTAAGCAAACGGTTGTAGTACACGAACCATGTGCTTTACCGTATCACCGAAATTTTGTCATCTAACGGGCATGTTGGATACATGTAAGTTATTAAGTGTATATTAGACAGTTCCTATGGGTTTATTTACACTTGAGCTATGATTTTTGTATCATTTTCATCTTCCGTTTGATATATGGCGCTTAGTCAGTTTCATGTGCACTCGATATGAATTTATTTGCATTTGAACTACGAGTGCAACGACATTTGACCAAATGTGTGCTGAAATATCATGAGAATGGTATGGGTATCATCAGCATTCAGTCTATGACAGGACATCCCGTTATCAAACAAGTCAACAGACACGAGGATGGAAGTCAGCAGGAAAGGATCTGATATGGCCAGGAAGAACGTCAGTCAGATATATGGATCGGGTGAAGCAAGCCCCCTGAGGCAGAGGTATTGTATGCTACTAAGGGAACGGTATGCGGAAAAGGGAAATCCGAGAAGCAATGAGTTTCCTAAGGACGGTATGTTTCTATGGTTCCCTGAGCAACGAAATCTCGAGAATGAGATTTTTCTAAGGGGGGTAGGTTTGTGACATCCTGGATTTTGGAACTTTCTTTTTCCAAAAACTTTTCTGGTTTATTTCTGGATTTACCATTTGATTGGATTTTGAACACCTCTTTGGACTTGAAACTTGAGCATATTTTCTCTCCATGCTCAAGTGGACCTTGAATCCAAGCCTTCCCCATGTCATTCCATTGTTCCATCCCATCCTTACCACCATTTTATTGGAAAAGGAATATTCCAATTATGTGAGGTTTGTGAAGCAACCCACATTTATGTTGCTCCATAAATCCCCAAATAATTCCCACATCCTCTTTATGCCATATCTTCCCAAATTCTGCAAAAAGATTGCATGGCCCAGGTGAAGTTTTCCTCTAGAAAATTCATTTGTCTGTGGGGCAGAATGGAGCTTTGTGAAGGTAGTGTCATTTCTCTTGATCCATTGCTGGTGAAACTTTTTGCGAAATCTCATATGATCATATCATTGGCCTACACTAAATTCCATCATCATTTGCCAAGCCAAACTCCCACAATAAATTCCCAAAGTTTGGATGCAGCAAGGGGGCATTGTGAAGCAAGTGCTTGAAAGGGGATCCAATTTTCCTTGAAACTTTTTGTGCCTATTCCCACACCCAAATAACTCCACCAAACTAAGTTTGAGCCAAATACAACTACCCATGTGAGTACACCATCAAGTGTAAGTTTCTGACCAGCAGGACACCTTGTGAAGGAAGTGCTAGCTAGGCTTGTCCAATGGCCATGAAATTTTACACACATGCGCATACCACCAAATAACCTCACTCCACAAATTTTCAGCCAATTCCATCAATCCTATGATATGCTAGCTTCAACTTTGCATCCTGGCCTATTTGGACATTTGCAAAGGAAGTACTAGCTACATTGCTCCATTTGAGGTGAAACTTGACATCTACTCACCCTGATGTATGATTAAGCTCAGCCAAAAATCATGCATAGGGGAGATATGTTCTAGCCACAGCCCAGCACAAACACCTTCTGCATCAATGTCCCATTTGCAAAGGAAGTTCCATGTGCATTTGCTTGATTAAGCTCAAACTTAGGAGAACAATAGTCCATCCAACCCTAAGCCCCTGAGACAATCCCACATTCAACCCCTAAGCACCATTTGATCTTATCTTCTACTGCAAGTTTGTTGCATCAAACTTGTCAGTGAGTGTGTGGTCATTCCAGAACACCTTTGGCCCAACTTTTTGAACATTGGTGATCTACAGTGAGAGTACCACACTCTTGACACAGTTGGACACGCGAAACCTTATCTCTTGCACCAGTGCGCGTGGGGATCAAGCATGTGGAGTGCCCTGGCCGCGCTCCGCGCGTGACCGACGCGTCCATGTCCTACCGCAGCATGCCCCTGTCCTCTTCTCCTTGTCACCCCGCGCCGCACGGCTTTGCGCAGCACGCGTGCGCCACGGCACCCTCCCGATCTCTCCCGAACCTCCTAGAGCATCGCCAGCTCACCCGCGCGCCGTTGCCTTCCCCATGGTGCGCCCTGGCCACGGGCATCTCTCCCTGGCTATAAGAAGCATGCACACGAGGCCCTCCAGCAGCACCCAGCAGCTCCTACGCACCCTCCTCGCTCCAATCGCCCTCTCAATTTGTCGTCGGAGCCCGCCCCCGCTCCCCACGGCCACCATTGCAGCCGCCGGACTCCGGCAAAATTCGAGCCCTCAAGCCACCATCTCCAGCCCCCACTGCTCCACGCCTGGCCTCGGCCCCCCTCCTCGGCGAAATCCACCACCGCCTGTGCCAGGGGCCCCCGCCTCCCTCACCGGCAGCGAGCCGCACGGCCACGGCCAAGCCCACGGCCGCCGCAGGCCGCCCCGCGTGACCACGCGGTCACCGGTGAGCGCGTCCCGGCCGGCCGCGTCCAGAGGGCCCGCCGGCGAGCTCTCCCACGTCGCCAGTCACCAGCGACGAGCACCAGCCCGCCCTGTCCTCTGCTCCATGGCGCGGCGTGGAGAGGCAGAGGAAAAAAAACAGAGCCATGATGGTTGGGTCCCGCTCGTCATTGGCTCAGCCCCGGGCCATTTTTTTAAAGTGGAGACGCCTCCCAGCGAATACGCTTTCCTCCACGGGAAGCGCACTTCGTGCTCCCTCAGCCAAAAATACGCTTTCAGTCACCGAAGGCGCATTTTTCTCTTCTTCAGCCCGAAATACGCTTTCTCTACACCGAAAGCGTATTTCTGCCAAAATCCAGCCCCCGACCTTCCCGCCCTCATATCTCCGCAACCGTAAGTCCAAACGAGGCGATTCTTTTTGCGTTGGTTTTTTTTCGACCTCCTCTTCGTTTTGGCATAGGTTTCATGCCATGTTTTGATGTTGTTATTTTCTGGTCAAGCAAATGTTGTCTTTAACCATTTTTCTTCGTTGTCGTTTTCTAAAATCTTTCCAGGTCTTTGCTTGTGTTGAAGACTTGAAGCTTCTCCCTACACCTTGTTGGTGAAGGCAAGCCACAACTTCTTTCGCACCTTCGCAAAGCTTTGACACCGAAAGCGTATTTCTGCCAAAATCCAGCCCCCGACCTTCCCGCCCTCATATCTCCGCAACCGTAAGTCCAAACGAGGCGATTCTTTTTGCGTTGGTTTTTTTTCGACCTCCTCTTCGTTTTGGCATAGGTTTCATGCCATGTTTTGATGTTGTTATTTTCTGGTCAAGCAAATGTTGTCTTTAACCATTTTTCTTCGTTGTCGTTTTCTAAAATCTTTCCAGGTCTTTGCTTGTGTTGAAGACTTGAAGCTTCTCCCTACACCTTGTTGGTGAAGGCAAGCCACAACTTCTTTCGCACCTTCGCAAAGCTTTGATGTGCTTTAAAAATTCTTTAACCTTCGATGATGCGACATTTTCGATATGCTTTGATCATGTTGTTATTGTGCTATGCTTTGATTACTGTATTACCATGCTATATCCATGATATATTGAAACCATGATGCTCATGATATGCCTTTATCATGTTATGTTTATTCTCTAATCATGTCATCACTATGCTATGCTTGTATGCATCGTAATCTCCACCATGCTCATGATAATGCTACATGTTAATATCATGTTGATATCGTGTTGATCATTTTAACCTGGTTAAGTTAATCATGTAAACATGCCTGATAATGATTCAACTATAATTGTACCTTGGATGGTTTCTCCACGTATTGCATGATAATGTTATATGAATGCTCATGTTCCACCTGATGCTTGTGGTTGCTGTTGAAGACATGTTTCATGCCAAGTTGATCAGGTGCCGCCGAACTGAGCTTATCTGGTGCAGCCACACTCGCCTGTATGGGAAGGCTTTGGCTCGGTCTATCGGTGGTTCCTCTTATGCATATCACAAAGTAGGTAAGGCTATGCACGCGTGGATTTCCCTGGCCCGGTAAGCGGCGGTAGTCTTGAGAGCCAGGTATGTTTTGGTCCCGTCCCTGATTGGGACAAAGTTTATGGACCGTGCGATGGTCAGTTGCCATGCGATGGCTGGTGTTTCTGGAGGACACGGGGCTACCCAAGGCATGAGTTGTGAAGCATGTCAAGTGATACGGTAAGGGGATTCACCGGTAGAACGGTCTCGTTGGAGAAATCCTAGTCCACTCCTGGGAGGCGTTCCAAGGTACTGGATGGAGGAGGGACTCCATAGTGTGGGTAAAGTGCACAAACTCTGCAGAGTCACACAAATCTATTCGAATAGCTGAGTCCACGGTATTGGACACCACAGAGATCAACGGTTGGATGAGCGTGGTAAGTTGTCGGTCATGCGATGACCGGTGCTTGAGTCGGTAAGTACTCCGAGGTAAGCCACATGGTCGTGCGGTGATCATGTGGAGTCCATGTGACCTTAAACGATGATTGATTATGCATTCTTCCTAATGTTGATATAATGCTGATAATATACCGATGATATGCTTGGTGATTATCTTCTTGCATGATTTTCATTAATATACTTTAACCTGTATGCCATGTTATTTTTTTGCCTTGGTGCATGGTTTGTGAGCTTGCAAGTAAATTTGATGTACTGACCTGACGTGTCATGCCAGATTTAGAGGTCGTGCTTGGATGCGTAGGACGACATTCCCGGTGTTTGCGAGCTAGGAGGTGTCCCAGCCAGTGTCCCCTAGGAGTGTAGTTCATCACCGTCGTTGTTGTTCCGCTGCCGCATTTTATTCCGCTGCTAGAAGAGTAGTCTGCCGCTTGATGTAGATCCGTGGCGAGCTTGAGGAGCAAGCTTGTTCTCCGTCTCGCTCCGCTAGCATTGTAATGAACCCTCTGTTCCTGTATATTTGTTAATAGAAAGTTGTTCAGTTCTATATCAAGCAGTTCCTTGTTCCAGAAGACTTGATCTCTGGGCTGGAGCACGGGGCGTTCCGGTCCTCTGAGCCGGGGTGCCACAGTTGACTCTGCTCTCCTATTTTTTGGATGTACCAAGGGTCTCCACAACATAAGCTAGATGACATGTGGGTCGGGGCCAACTCGATATTAATTGTATCGGCACGTTGGGAAACCCTTGCCCCTTTCTTCCTCGCTCGCACTTTGGTCCTGCAATCTTCTACTCGTTCGTAACCCTCCTCAAATACCAGATTTCAAGGACTGACTTAGCAGTACATTGGTGCCGCTTGAAAGCAGAACCTCATTTCGACATTGCCCCTCGAGTCGCTGACTATCGCACCTGTTGTCGCCGACGTTTTTATCGCACTCACCCACCTCCGCTAGATTGGCGGTTTTTCTACTTGACATGAAGGTTAGTGGAATATTTCCCTGCATCTTGTACCTTTAATTCGAATTTTGTTCATAGCTATTAATCCTTGTAGACGCAATGTACGTGGATCCGATTTTCTTCATTCTTACTTGAGGTTTCAATTTCAGTGCCCAAAGTGTAATGACATGGGAGGACTGTGCGTCGTCGACCCCACACAGGAGTTGTTCAACTTCACCGTGCGAGATGATTTCTTGAAGCCCACAGTATGTTCTTGTACACCCCTCTTACCCAGATGTAATCCAGACAAGGTTCTCACCACTAACAAAATTTATGAAACAGAATTTTCAAAATCTTGAGTTCTACTGATGTGAATTTTTTGTCGAGTACTGCATGTACTTAAGCCAAATTGTGAGCCATAGAACATTCATTAAATTATTGTTGTGCAATCACTTATGTTAAGCTCATATTTGAATGAGTACGTAAAAATACACAAATAGTTGCTCAACCCTACTATATATTTCCTGAAGTGCATTCCTAGCTTTGCAACAACACCTCTGATACATAAGTTTTCGTTGTACCTGAATGAAGACTGAAATAAAGTTACAGTAAAGAAGAACAATGGATACAAGTTCAAAGTTTGGCTTAATATAGATGCTGAAGGTCGCTGCTATTTTCAGAAAGATCTGTGGAGAAAGTTAGCTAAACATTATGTGCTAAAATCTGCCATGAAAGTGTTAGTGGATGCAAGACAACCTGGTGATATCGTACATGTAAAGTTACCAAAGCATATCCCTCGATGGACTAACAATCAAAATCATTATTCTTTCAAGTCTTGCATGTGTCTCTCCTGGATAACTAATTAACTAATTATTCAAGAAAAAAAAATATAAATACTGACAAGCATTATTATATCCATGCAGACTTTGTTGAATGCGTACTTCAAGTTATGACGATTACTCCTCAATCCACATTTCACTGGAACGATTTGGATCCTCTCTTAGATTTTGGTAGAAGAATTAAATCGCTTATTGAGCGTTTCCATGCATGAAGCAGGATAGCATGATGTGTGCCAATCGTGCATACCTTGAATAGAACGAATTCTATCAATGGAAAAATCATGCTACATAATCTTTTATGTTATATATCCTTTCGTAATATATACATTCATCTAGTGTTACAATTGTTTTATCGGTCTTGCAATAGGTAATGTTGCCTTTAGTTCTTCCTGAATTGATCTCCTCTGTTGGTCCAATAACACTAGCAATTTCTCAGAATAAGAAGGTGATGTCAACGCACATCCTTTTCCCTAAAAATAGATCAATTATCATTCATAAGTGGTACTGTGTGATGGAAATTCGTCCAAATTTGAAAATGGGAGACAACATTTTGCTCTATCTGTACGAAGTAACTGAAGTCCTTTTCCTGTTCATTCAAGACGTTCTGTAACACAGATCCTAGGCAATATTTTCCTCAAATCCTTGTTGCTTAGTACTGTATTATTTGTACAACTTTATGTTATGTACATGTGAACTCAAATGTTGTTAAGTAATCCTTGCTACGTATTATCTTAATTAGATGCCCTTCTTAGAAATAGTAGTTTCTAGTAGTGTGCATATAGATATGACAAGGACGAAGTTCATTTCATACAACAACTAAAATAACTGATTACAAAAATGTGTGCCTACATAGCAAACATTTTTGATAACTAACATGTTTCTATTTCACTACATCATTGCACACAATTTTGTATTTCCGAACGTCTGCAAGAGAAGTTAGCCAGCTTTTAGAAAACAAAGAAAATAAAAAGAAGACGTCCTGCATCACCAACCCTTAGATTTGCAGAAACATTTCTGATATGTTTTACTACCCACACCATGTTTAATTCCGAACGTTTTCTTTACCAAGGTAGCGATTCATCTTTTAGAACCGTAGGTGTTCTAAGGAGTTATCACAAACACTTGATTGTAGGAATTGTGTGTCGTGTATAACCAACACTATGATTGTGAAGATGGGCTAGCGGTTCATTCTTTGCAAACGTGGGTGTTCTGGCTGGTCATGCGGACAGTTGTTTGAACGAATCGTCAGTCCTTGTTTCATAGAAGCGTGCCTGATAGATTAGGCATTCCAAACATTTTAGTTACTGTGAACGATTGCGTAGAAAGGCTGGCGGTCCTTTATATGCAACTGTGGGTTTACACCCTAAACATCCCAGACCAATTTTCATATACCCGTCAGCCCTACATCACCCACGCAATAATATTTAGAATTGTGGCCTTTCGGGTATGTTTCCCAGACGGTTCAGTTTCACCCAAGCGGTTTTTTATTAATACCGTTTGCATTGATAGCATCGCAAAAAAAATTGTACAAGGGACGGGGAAAGGAGTATCATGTTAGCCCCTCTTTGCAATAGTGGGGTTGTTATGTTGTATAAGTGTCGGACATCCGGCAAGAACTGGACATCCGATACTGAGCCGTCGGACGTACAATCTCCACCAGACGTCCGGCCTTCCATTTGATGGGTGTAGATAAAACCACCTCGTTGGTTACCCCAAGTGGAAGGTTATGATGTAGATAGCGGAAAATTTCCCACGGTGACGATACCAAAGTTATCAATCCAGTAGGATTCCAGAGACGACAAGTTGGTGGCAATGGAACCAGAAATTTCTTGGTGGCTAAGTTGACGTGGACCTGCAGACAATAAAAAAATAACTTTGCTCCCAACGAGTATAGAGTGGTTGTCAATCTCTCCGTCCTTGCTGTTTACAAAGGGTCAACCACAAAGGGGAAATAATAATGCGACGGAAAGGAAAAGTAAAACAGTAAATGTAAATGGTGTAAACTATGATGCGAAGATGGACCTAGGTACCATGACTTTAACTAGTAGTCACTAGTGCGCGCGACGGCTATCCAAACGGTTTTTGACCCCTATCGCCTACGGGAATCAGAACCATCCCCTTGCTCTCGATTGCGATAGGTGGGCCTATTCCACACGATAGCCAGGAACCGTTTGTTATGTCGCCAGTACGCACAGACGTTTGGTAAAACAACTCATATGCGATACGGAAGTATATACCACATAGTTAACCTGTAAAACTCATGTGAAATGATTGACTCATCCCAAACGTGTTTCTTGAAAAAACCGCGTGTATGTATTTCTCATTCAGATGAAGGCGCAATAGCAAACGTGTGGGGTGCAAGAACATATCACACGGTCCGTAAAACTGAATCGTGTGAATTCAGTGTAGTATTCCAAACGTTTGGAAGAATAAGTACTTTGCTTTGTGTAGAAGATCGCACACATTGGTTGTCTTACAATTGTGTGCGATATAGAAGATACCGCACACAAAATTCTAGGAGCAATCGTCACTTATGTATGTTGTGTGAGTAAAATACCGAACGCTCATTATGATCAAGCTGTGTGAGTTGCACAGAGTCATTAATGACGAATTTATATGAAAAAACGTGTCAAATGTAATACGAAATAAAAAATGAGAATATTATGCAATAATCAGATCATTTAACGAATGTAATAACGGCATGTTCATATCAAGCATCACGCACAGTATATTCCAAAGCCATCGCAATATTTCATAACTTCCACCGCAGTACACATCAAGATTTTACAGCTGACATCATAGTACATAATTGAGAAATAAATTTGGCATCCAACATCTCAAACCTTTCAAAACTAACATAGCAGATAAACCTCATCTCAAAATATGTTGAAGTAGAAGGCGAATATTTATGGCATCATTGACGGGATCGCCAATGGCATGTGGTGTCACAGCCCTGCAAAACACAAGAAAATTACTACCTCTTTTTCCAATGTTATGTTCATAGAGTTAGGATAAGTAGAATAAACTTGCAGCTATTTTTTTTTGCAGAATCTCACATATGTGGGAGTAATGTATCTTACAGTGACAGTAAATTGATCTACAGAATCAATATTCCCACGTTTTATCTCACACTTGCTTGAGCTCAGCTATCAAATTTTGTCCTGCTACCTCTCTGGCATAATGGAATTCACGGAAAGATCACCATATTACACGAATTTTCAGACATAACACCACCCTGCAACCTGAGGATGCAAATAATTAACCACAGGGGGTGAGGAAAGAGGCAGCAGATCACATGGGGGATTTTAGAGAACACAAATTTGTTCATCCTGGTGGCTTAAAGTTCATGGGCTGCTGGAAGCATGAAGTGATTTACCTTCAACATAATTTCCTTCTATAAAGTTGATATCATTGTGCCAGAATTCAGGCTGCCTCTGATCACCTCTCAGTGTGTTCCTTGCAAAATAAGGAAAAACTCATAAGTGGCACAACAGAACATATGTAGAAGCTGCATTATAGGAACATCATATTTTGGTTTTAAAGAAATAAGTAATAGATATGAGGAAGCAAACAACCTCGGGTGGATGACGGATGAGGTAGCAGATCTGCTGAGGGACTTTAAAGAAAAAAAAATTTTCATCCAACTGGCTTAAGCTTCATCAGCGATCGGTAGCATAAAGTGATTTACCATCAGCGAAATTAGCATCATCTGTGAGCATCATTAGTCAAGTATGGCTCATTCATATAAGTAGAACGACAAGGTATAGTGGAGTTGTAAATGCAAGATTTTTCAACCCATTAATTGAATCCAAAGTTCTGTTCATATATATAGTTAATCTATTTTGTTGTAACAAATTTGGAAGACGTAAAAAATATCATAAATTCACAACATTAATCAATATTACTCTCGTCGTGGGTACTTTGAGGAGTTATATGATCGCCAAAGCATATAGTGCATGAATCCCACTAAGATGCATTAATAGTGTCTATCTCAACATGCAAGCTATCTACCTCACCAACTATTATAGCCAATCATTTGTGCATGTCATCCACTAAAAAAACCTCACTAGGATACATTTGTGCATACTATTCTAGCCAACCATTTATCCATGTCACTCAGTTTATTTACATGCATTTTATACCCTTTCAATTTAGATTATAGACATCCAATAGAAATTTCCGCTGCAGCACGCGGGATGTTCTTCTAGTTCAATATATGATGTGGTCGTCGATATCATAGATGCTCAAATTACCCCACGACAAGAGTAATATTGATGACTGATTTTCAGATACAATGCGTTTTAGTTCTTAAAAATTGTGTTGCAACAAAAGAGAGCAACTATATCTACTTTTATGACTTTGAAATCAATGGCGAATGGATAAAGCTTTCTTGCACCTACAATCCTACAATATACATCCTTCCACCTGTAAGAATGAGTATAACTTGACTCGTGATGCGGAGCTAACCACACCAACATAGAGATAGAAGGGCTGAACCTCCGCCTATATGTCACACCTGAGATAGCCACGAACTTCCAGGAATAAGTAAACATCTAGGTGTAGCATGGAAGTGGAGTACTCGGTTTTCTTACTTGATCTGCAGATTGCTCTGTTTCGCCCTCCTCTGCAGGAATCCCATTTTTTATAATCTTCCCTGGCCTCTTCCATTCCTGCGATTAGATCAGAAACCGAAGAATAGTTAATCACAACAGATTGCTCAGAGCCCTTTTATTCTTGAAGAATTGCACGAAATAAAGAGTGAAAATGAACACTATGTTACATCTCTGACTTGACATCACATTGCTCGTGTAAGTGTTATTGAAAAGAATATTACATAGTGGCATTACATTGCAAAGGGAAACCAAATATAGTGAAATAAGCTTTAGCTTTCTAGTTGAACATAGGCATTAGGTAAGATGAAACGAGCTACTGCTCATGATCATTAGAGATGATGATGGTATCTTTCCCCTTGGAACAGGGCGAGAACTGCAAATCGTGGGTGCCCTGCTGGTGGTCGGTGTGGTTCACCAACCTGCTGGATCTAGAATTCATGTAAGCACGAGCACCCTGAGAAAACACATCGTAGGGTTCGTCGTAGGCACCGACGATGCCCGCGAAAAAACACCAAGAGCTGCTACACAAAGCTGACGAGCTTGAGGAAGTGTCGATGCGCAACGCTTTGAAGCTGGCCTCGACTGCCATGTGCTCCTCGAGGATCTTAGGGTCCGCGCGCATAGACGCCACCGCGGCCTCGTCAGCGAGTGCGGCCGTGATTTTCTTCTCCACGGCCAAGTTCTCCTTGAGCTCCAGGCCATGGCACCTGCACCATGGCGAATGGCGGGACCTGCGGCTTGTGGGAAGTGGTGGTGGTTATTTGGATGGGACGTGGTGGGCCGGCGGTCGTGCATGGGTTTGGACGAATAGGGTTTTGTTGGATCTTCTGGTGACAACAGGGTAGGGGCGTCGTCGTCGAGGAGGCTGGGGAAATGTGCAGGGGGTGGGGCTGTTTGAACAAGGAAGGGGGGAATGTGTGCTCAAGAGAGAGGAAAAAGAAGGGGAGAGGCTCTATATTTTCGTGGCTGGAAAAAAAATTCGCTATATGCCCGGGTAAATTTCGGCCAAACAAAACCATCGCAAACGCTTCTATCTCAATATATGATTGTGATCATCGCATATACCAAAATCATCGCAAACACTTATATCTTTAACAATTGATTGTGATCATCGCATATCCCAAAATTATCGCAAAAACTGGAGGAAACTAGCCAATGCATGAAAGACTTTAGTTGATAAACAATTTAATGATGCAACCTTAGCAATAACAAACTATGCACCCATGCATTGTGAAGTACAGTTGCTTAACTCATTTAATAGTTAATAGACTTAACACCTCACTTAGCACCTTTTGCATTGGAAGCAGTCTTAAGAGGAGCTAGCATGAATATTAACAATACACAGGGGCTTTACTACTATCAGTGATTAAACCATGGCCGGCGGCCCAGGGATCCGGCGGAACTAAGCATCGTCGTCGGAGGAGAAATTGATGACTAGTGAGGACGACATCTCGGTGTCGTCGGCGTCGGAGTCAGCAACGCCCTCGGACACCGATGGTGCGATGCTGAGGTCGTCGTATCCATTGTGGTCGACCAGTTAGCAGTAATGCTCATAGTAGTGGACGCACCAAAGATCATTTTGGTGCGCCGTTGCCGATTCTTCCATGATCGATAGGTGGTCTTCCTGCTTCTCCAGCTGACGCTTGTACTCGCGCTCAGCGATTTCGTGGGGAAGGGGAATGACGGGGATCAACCCCTGAAAATCCCATGGTCAGGGACCCTGGGTTTGTCATGACAGGCACAGGTTGGATGATAGCTCGTCGGCAAACAGGAAGGCACGCTCCTGCTCGATATTATCGATGGGGGAGATGCGATTACAGTGGATGCCAAGGCTGGAGCGCTCAAGGCTAGGGTTACAGATGATATTGGTTGTCTTTGGCGTCGCCCCTCCTAGACCTTATATACCGGGCTAGGTTGTGGGGAGTTCATCTACGTTTACAGGTAAGCTTTCCTAACCCTAGTTTGCTCCGTACGGCAGGTCTTCGCACCTTCCTTGTGAGTCGTAGACTCCTACGTCGGTGCCAATTAGCGGGCCGAGGCTGGATCTTCATGGGCCTTCTGTCTTCAGGGACACCAGGTAGGCTTATCCGTAGGAGTCGTGGGGTCAGGCCCTCGTCAGTAGCACCCGAGTGCCTGGGGGACTCGAAGAGTCGTGCAGGGACTCGAGTACATCCATTTGTCAGTTATTTGTATGTGTGGTACATCCGCGGGTCGCTGGCAGTCTAGTGGCCATGACAAAACATGTTTCGAGGGATGCTAAGCTGATAGGGACCAAGGAGTCGACTGGTCGAGCCTTGGTGAATTGTACTAGGGCAAATACCGCAGTAGCCCAATCAAACCCACGTCCCTCGACGTGACCTTGGAACACTGGTGTCGAGCAAAAGTCCTGCCGCTTCAGGTCTTACGGTGTTCATTTGCCGCCAGTAATGTGCATAGCCTAAGGCGCGTCCGCCCGGATTTTTCTATCATGCGCAGCGCATGGAAAAGGTTGGGAGTGAAATCGCTCTTCGGCAAGTCCCAGCCCGGCCGAACTTCGCAGCGGGGTCTTACCTACACGCTAATATTGCATGGCATCTGGGCACAGTGTATTGTGTTCCAGGAATGTGTGTTTTTTAGGCGCGGAGCCTAATAGTATTGCACCCGCTTGGAACAAAACATCAAGAGAGTTGTTCACTCATTCACCCGTGGAGCTTGTTTCGAGTGCTCGGACGGGGAGTTCTTCGCAGCATCGAACTCGTCCTATGTGGCAGTACGAGGGCCTCGGTGACTCGACGAGATGCTCGCCTCAAGATCTTGAACCTGACGCCCTGCTGACTCGTATCCAACATGTGACCAAGTGCTCGAGTATTTCGGAAATGCGCCTTGTCCTTCCGTATGCTTCTGATCATTCTCCGCCACCGGTTGGTGTCCGTGTTCATTCGTTTGTTTGGACAAGTACCTAGTTTTGCTCTGTTGTTGACATTTCTTGCCTTGCAGGGCCATGCTCCGGCGCCGTGTAATCCTCCGCAGCCGGAGGACGCCAATATTCTTGAAGAACCTGGTGCTTCTGCAGCTGATGATGCTGCGCCAACTGTTGATGCTGAAATTATGCTGGTGGAAACTGGAGATAGTGAAGATTACAGTCCCTTTCGCGTGATGCGGTCGCGCCCCTTGAACGCTGAAGATCATGATGCATTGGGTGATGTTGTCCCACCAGCTGCTCTGTTTGCTGGGCCTTCCCCTTCGGCTGCTACTCCGGCCGCTGCTACGAAAAGGGTCAGGCTTGGGAGGCTGGGGCTCCCTCGTGCTACGCGTGTCGGGTAAGAATCTGTCTTGCCTTGGAGACCGTCGCTAGGCTACCGAGAAGCAAGAAGAGAAGGCGGGGAGGACGGTTTCCATTCTTAAGGCTACCTTGGCTTCCAAGGAGGCGGAGTTGCATGGTCAACACGAGGAGCTGGTTCGCCTTCGTCAGGCTGAGGACGCGCGTGCGCGGGTGGAAGAAGTCGAGGGAAAACGTCTTCGTGCCTTGGCGGACTCGCTTGTGTGTAAGTTTGGCATTCAACCATTGGTCTTGCCGTTCCTACTGTCTTCCCGTGATGGCGTTTCTTTGCTTGGTGCAGCTGCTATAGGTGCGAAGCCGATGGAGGCTGCTGCGTCAGGGTCTGGAATTCTCCAAGGTGCTGTAGATGCTGTTGCAGATGCTGTTGCAGTGGTTGGGGACGTCTGCACCCGGGCTTCCGATCTTGTGGGTCTTGCGCACGAGTACCTTATGCCGGAGGGTTCAAAGGTGCATGATGGCCTGGGCGCTCGGGTGGCTGCATTCGGCCCGGATGGGAAGCGTATGGTGGAGCTGGTTGCGGAGAGCGTGGTGAGTGGTTCTTCCACGGCCCTTGTCGTCCTTATGGGACATGGGATTTCCATTGATGATTCCTTGGTTGAGACCATCCCGGACTATTCTGATGAGCAGGACGACCGAGCCGATAAACTGGCCCGTCGCCTGCAATAGGTTGTAGATGCTCAGGATCCTCCTGTCGTAGGTGAGGGGGAGGCATAGTAGTGTTTCGTCGCTTTGAAACTTTGTCTGTAATTCGTGACTCCGTTGTGATGGTTGATCATTTGGCACCTTTATCTGAGTGACTGCTTGGCTGTTTCCTATTGCTTCTTTTTGATGTCTTTGTTTTGTTCATTCTGCGGTAGGCCACTCCGGGCGTTCTTCGTCCTTGGAATTCGCTGAAGGATGACGCTCGTGAGGGTGCCTACGAGTCTGTTTGCTTGCGACTGAAGGACGCTGAGCGGGAGATTGTTCGACTGAAGGGATCCGTAGCCGTTCAGCGTACTCGGCGCGAGTGTGCCGAGTCCGTGGTTGAGAACCTTGCTTCGTGGGTGGTGAAGTTGTCCGACCTCCTACGGGGTGAGTTTCTCCTCTGCTTGGTTGCTCGATTCCATTTAGGAGGTTTTGTTGTCTCTGTCTTGATCGTGGTTTTTGACTTTCAAAGTGCTGGCAGGGCGATCTTGGGACGAAGAGAGGGCCGTTCAGTCAGAGATTTAACGGCTTGATGATCCCATAGTGCAGACAAGCAATCCCTTTTGGGCGGATGGGGCTCGTGCTCGAGCGTTTGCTTTGCTTCGTCTCCGAGTTGAGCGGGTACCGGATGCTCTCCAATACTTCCAGCGGGTATTGGGTTGTATCCATGCTGAGTTCTATCCGCTGGAGGGGGTTCCTTCGTCCCTTGAGAGGCTCTGTCGCGTATTTTCTCAGCCTGCCGAGTTACGTCGAGTGATGGATCATCAGATTCGTGCTGGAGCCCGAGCTGCTTTGGGTTTGGTCCATAGTCATTGGCCAGGGGTGGATTTTGCTCAGGTGGTGGCGGGTCCTCCGGGAGGTACGGATCATCCGATGAATGAGCACTACATGGCTGTAGATAAACCTGCGCGCCAGGTTGTGAGGCGAGTTTGCGAAGAGAACGACCGCCATCTGGGTGCACTTATTAAGGCGAAGTTGGAGCCTAAAGATTAGGTGCTTCCCTTCGTTGTCTATGCTTCTTCTTGGTTGTATGTTGTCTTGGTTGTGTCGCGGGGGGTCGTCTGCGTTGTAGTTGCGGGGGATGTTCCAGAGGGTTGCCGCGGCAAGCCCCCGAGTGTAAGAGTTTTCGGGTGTAGCGGTTGTGAAGAGCGCCTCGGGGGGTGGCAGTTTCGACGAGCCCCCGAGTGCCAAGTAGATGTGACGCGATTGCGGAGGACGCCTCGGGGGTGGATGCTTCGGCGAGCCCCCGAGTGTCAAGTTAATGTGCCGCGATTGCGGAGAACGTCTCGGGGGGTGGCTTCTTCGGCGAGCCCCCGAGTGCCAAGTTAATGTGCCGCGATTGTGGAGGACGCCTCGGGGGTTGGATGCTTCACGAGCCCCCGAGTGTGAAGTTAATGTGCCGCGATTGCGGAGGACGCCTCGGGGGGTGGCTGCTTCGGTGAGCCCCCGAGTGCCAAGTTAATGTGCCGCGATTGCGGAGGACGCCTCGGGGGGTGGCTGCTTCGGCGACCCCCCGAGTGCCAAGTTAATGTGCCGCGATTGCGGAGGACGCCTCGGGGGGTGGATGCTTCGGCGAGCCCCCGAGTGCCAAGTTAATGTGCCGCGATTGCGGAGGACGCCTCGGGGGGTGGCTGCTTCGGCGAGCCCCCGAGTGCCAAGTTAATGTGCTGAGATTGCGGAGGACGCCTCAGGGGGTGGCTGCTTCGGCGAGCCCCCGAGTGCCAACAGATTTTGGGGAAAAATATTTATGTAATACTTTTCCTGCTGTCTCTTACAAAGAATAGGGGGGTTCTGTTGAAGACAGATCCCTTTTTCTTAGAACGATGATGTGGTGGCCTTAAAGGCCTGGTAGCTTTGTCTCCGTGTGCCTGGGTTCTTCGGGCGATGTTCCTTTCCTTCTACGGGAGCGCTTCTTCTGCGAGTCCCGTGGTCTTGCTGCCTTGGTGGGCTACGAAGGCTTCTGCTATCTTGTGGAATTCCTTGTCGCAGCGGTCGGATCTGACGAAACTGTCGCTGATTGTGATGACCCCGTGTGGGCCTGGCATCTTCAGCTTGAGGTAGGCATAATGGGGTACGGCCATGAAGCGAGAAAAAGCTGGTCACCCGAGGATTGCGTGGTATTGCGACTTCCAGTCAACCACTTCAAAGTCCAGCGTTTCCTTGCGGAAGTTTTTCGCGTTCCCGAAGAATACCTCCCGGCTTATCCTTCCGAGGGGGTAGACTGCTTTTCCTGGTACGATCCCATGGAAGGTTGTGCCTGAGGACTTGAGTGCGTTGTTTTGGATGAGCATGTCGTCGAGTGTTCGAGTGAAGATGATGTTGATCCCACTGCCGCCGTCCATGAATACTCGCGACATGTCGTAATTTCCGATTCTGGCCTCGAGTACTAGCGCGGCGTGCCCTGGTTGGGGAACGACTGTTGGGTGGTCGTCCCGGGAGAAGGCGATTTCTGTCTCCGACCCGCGCAGGTACTCTGGGACGGCCAGGTGTGTGGAGGTTGCCAGAAAGACTGGTCTGGTGACTTGTTTCTGCTACCTGTTGGAAGGCCTGCCTTCTTGTATCATGTAGATCCTCTCGTGGGCTTCTGGGTACTGGTCTTCCTCTTCTGGTGTCCTTTGCTGTTCCTGGATGGCCGCCACCTGTCTTGTTGGCAGAGGGGGGCTGGTGGCGCGTTGTGGGCGACTGGCGCGACTGCTATGCTTGCGAGTGGTCGTACTATTGCGGCCGCGGAGCGGCTTTTCTCCTCGGCCAACTCGTTGAAGCTTCTGCAATTCCTGAGGGTGTGGGACGATCTGAGTTCTCCTCGCTCGTTTTTGAATCCGTGTATAGAACACGGTCCATCGAGTTGTTCTTTGGCGGAGCGGAATGCGCGAGTGCCGCCGCGTGGCTGCCTTGTCCTCCATTCTCGTTTCTGAGCCTGGGGCTCGTCTTCTGGGTTGTCTCGTCGTTGTGGTCTATTGTCATCGCGGTGCCTGCCGTTCCGATCATCCGAGAAACCGGCGGCGACCATGTCAGGTCCTTTGTCGTCGTAGAAGTTCCGTCTGGGTCGCTTCCTTCTTCTGTCGGCTCCTCTATCTCCGTTGTAGTCGTAGTTGTACTCTGATCGTGCAGTGTGGATTTATGTTTCATTACGAACAGAATCTTCTCCGTCCACCCAGCTGTTGGCTAGTTTTAACAGCCGTGCGAGTGTTCGGACTTTCATCTGTCCGAGCTGCTCCTTGAATTCAACGCGCTGAAGGCCTCGCCTGAACGCGTCGATCGCACTTTCGTCCGAGATGTCTTCCGCTGAATTCTTGAGTATCGTCCATCGCTGGATGTATGCTCGCAGGGTCTCCCTCGTTCCTTGTTTGCATGCCCGCAGTTCCTCGAGTGAGGTTGGTCGCTTGTATGTGGATTTGAAGTTTTCTATGAAGGCTCCTCGGAACTGGCTCCAAGAGCTGATGGATCCGCGCCGGAGATTCTTGAGCCAATGTCGAGCGGAGCTCTCGAGCATGAGCTGTACGTACTGCATTGCCGTGACGTTGGTTCCTCTCGGAAACCTGACTGCTGTTATGTAGTCGTCGAGCCATGCCTCCGGCTCCTCGAGTCCGTTGTACTTTAGTGTCGTGGAGTTCTGTTTGAACCCGTTTTCTTTCGCGTCTCACGTATGGCACGTGTGAAGCATAGTGCTCCACATGGCTCGATTTCCTCGTCGGAAGCCTCTTCGTCCGAGTACTCCTCGCGTGTTGGGCGTCTTCTCCTGCTGCGGTTGACTGTTCTGTGTGATGTCATCTTGCGCATCTCATCGAGTGCTGCGGCGCCTGTTGTTGTCATCGCTGTCTTGCTTCTTGTACCTGTCGGATCGCCTGCGCCTGTCGTCATTACTGTCGTCGTCGTCGTTGTCGTCTGGTGAACTGGGGTCCCTGTCCGGTGTCCGCTCGCGAGTCTGCCGTTTTGTGTTGTATTTCTTAAGCACCGAGGCATCGATGGCGTCCTTCATTATCTGCAAAGCAATGGACGTGTAGCGATCCGTCTTGCCCTTTCTGCTTTTCTGGGCACGGGACAGGTAGTCCTGGGCGCTCATGAGTGCTTCTGTCGGAGTGAGGGGCTCTTATTCGTCATCGTCTTCTTCTAATCTGAAGTCGTCTTCAAGCTTCCGCACCACTCTCGCCCTTTCTGTCCTCCGCAGATTGTTGAGTTTCGATCTGTTGCGGGTGGGGGAGTCGCGGCCTGGTGAGTCACTTCTGGGAGGTTGTCTGCGACTGCTTTTCTTTTTGAGTTCCGCCTTTTCTTGCTTCTCCATGGCTAGGCGCCACTGTCTCGTCTGCTGGCTTAGCTCGCCCGCTAGCTTGTTGTATATCCTTAGCTCGTCCCTTGAGGCATCTAGTGTTGTAGCCTGCCGCGGGCGACTGCTTCCTTTACCATTGCCATTGATTCCTTGAACAAGTATATTTTTTCTTTGGGTGGTTCGTCTGCCGCTGCAACCGGGGTTTGCTGCCTGCTGCGTGATGGCTGGCTGCTTTGGCCGGGTGCTTGCTGCTTGGCGGCTGACTGCTTTTTTGATTGCTGGGTCCTTGTTCCACCGGGAATTTCCTTGGTATGGACCCCGGTTCTCCTAGCTGTACGACCATCTGACTGGTGTTGCCGGGATCTGCCGCCCTGCTGGTGGTTGGGGTGTCTTGACGAGTGCCCGGGTCGTCGGCTCGTCCGTTGTTACCTGACGCTGGTGCGCCCACTTCTGCCATGAACACCTGCGATGGTGTCCTTACCTCCTCCTTTCTGATACGTGTGATGGTGTTTCCATGCTGGGGCTCCACTCGCGCGGTCGCGAGTGGCGTGGAGCCTTGAATTGGGTGGGTAGCTACGGCTGCCAGATAGGTTGGCCATGCGGGCGGTGTCCGCCCCGGTCACTGCAGGTGTTGTCGTGGGTGCGCGGGTGCCGTCGGTGAGGATGAGAGTCCCCCAATGGTTGATGTAGATCTGATACGTTCCGAAGATCAGATTGATGCCGGAGTGTAGATCGGTAAAGACTGGCTGGAGGGCCAGGAGGTGGGCCGTGAATCCGAGGGACCCAAACAGATCAGATCTTTCCGGAGTCGTCGAGTCGATGAGTGCTGATGATGATGAGGCCGCCGAGATCGCGTTCCCAACCTGCGCGGTTCCCACAGACGGCGCCAATTGGAATGGATCAACCCCGGAAAATCCCATTGTCTGGGACCCTGGGTTAGTCATGAGAGGCACAGGTTGGAAGATAGCTCGTCGGCAAACAGGAAGGCACGCTCCTGCTCGATATTATCGATGGGGGAGATGCGATTACAGTGGATGCCAAGGCTGGAGCGCTCAAGGCTAGGGTTACAGATGATATTGGTTGTCTTTGGCGTCGCCCCTCCTAGCCCTTATATACCGGGATAGGTCGCAGGGAGTTCATCTATGTTTACAGGTAAGATTTCCTAACCCTAGCTTGCTCCGTACGGCAGGTCTTCGCACCTTCCTTGTGAGTCGTAGACTCCTACGACGGTGCCAATTAGCCGGCCGAGGCTGGATCTTCATGGGCCTTCTGTCTTCAGGGACACCAGGTAGGCTTATCCGTAGGAGTCGTGGGGTCACCCCCTCTTCAGGGAACCATGGATTCCGTAGATGCGTCATCGGAGAGCATATCGGCCATCGCACCGGCCAACTCTTCGGACATGGGGTGCAGACTGGAGTCCGTGGAGACTGTCCCGATCTGTACGCCAACGGGGTCGATCTGGCAAGGGCAGCCACCGCGGCGTCGGTGGCTGCTCTAGCAGTTACGACACGTGCATACGTCGTCTTGGATGCTGCCGCGGTGGTCTGCAATGTTGTCGCCGCCCTCTCCTTAGCCGTCGCCGCCCTGCTGGAAGCCCCCGACGCACTCTCGGGGGCTGCACCCGCTCTCTCGCCGGCTGCTCGAGAACGAGCGGTAGCTGCAACCGTCGTCTCATCTGCTGCTGTGGCGGTCTGCAAAGTTGCCGTCACCCCGTGGTCCGTCGCCGCCGCCCTCTCAGCGGATGAAGTCGCGCTCTCGGCGGTTGCGGCCGCCCTCTCGGTGGCAGCGATGGATCTAGCAACTGAGGCGGTCACATCATCCTTCCTGGCGAAGCTACTAGGTGGGGACATAGTCGATGTTATTGGGGATGAGGCGTTTGAGCTGGGGTCTAGTGTGGGTAGAAATGAATCTTCCCTCGGACGACATAAAATTTCTAAGCTGTGCGCGAGCGACACAGTCGGTCAATTGGACCTTCTTGGATATTTTCCACAACCCAAACGATCGCTTCATATAAATTGTGGTCATATGGATGGTTTATATTGATTGTGTTAAAAATAGCTCGCCTGGGATGGTTTGGTTCTATATCGCCGCTTAGATCTTTGAAATTCCATCCCATTCACTGCAAAACACTTACCAATGCACTCAGGAACCACATGTTGATGTTTCAAACAATTTTGGTGCATTGTTTTAGTCGTTTTCAATGCTAATCTGAATTTTAATCCATTTAATGCCTAGTAATGCATGTAATGCGTTAAAAATAGCAAACTATCGAAAAAAAATCATATTGTAGCACGTGAGATTGTTGGGTCCATGGTCACTATAGAAAAAAAAACTCAAGGTCAAAAGATGAAGCAAATGAGAACATACATTCAAATATGATTCATTCCATCCTTGAAACCACGACTCTTCTATGGGGATAGTTCTGTTTCTAAATGGTGTACATCATACAAGTTTTGCAATCATATCATATTTTTCCTCGACATACTGAAGTGATTTGATGACACACTGCCAAGTTTCAAATTTTTTGGACCTAATAAAAAAATTCTGGAATTTTTAAATGAATGAATGCCACGTTCACGGTTGGATATCGTCGCTTAGATCTTTGAAATGCCATCCCATTATCTTCAAAACTCTTAGCAATGCACAGAGAAACCACATGTTGATTTTTCAAACCATTTTTTTGCACTGTTTTAGTCGTTCACAATGCTAATCTGAATTTTAATCCATTTAATGCCTAGAAATGCACGTAATGCGTTAAAACAGCAAACTATCCAGCAAAAAAGTCACATTGTAGCACGTGAGATGGTTGGGTCTATGGTCACTGTAGAAAAAAACTCAAGGTCAAAAGATGAAGCAAATGAGAACATACATTCTAATATGATTCATTCCATCCTTGAAACCACGACTCTTCTTGGGTGATAGTTCGGTTTCTAAAGGATGTACATCATACAAGTTTTACAATCGTATCATATTTTTTACCTGGCATATTGAAGTGATTTGATGACACCCTACCAAGTTTCAAAATTTTCAGACCTAATAAAAAATTTCTGGAATTTTTAAACGAATGAATGTCGCGTTCACGGTTGGATATCGCCGCTTAGATCTGTGAAATGCCATCACATTCGTTGCAAAACACTTACCAATGCACCGACGAACCACATGTTGATTTTTCAAACCATTTTCATGCACTATTTTAGTCGTTCGCAATGCTAATATGAATTTTAATTCATTTAATGCCTAGGAAATGCACATAATGTTTTGCATGGATTACTCTATTCTTTGCATTGCCAACGGTTGTTTTTATTGAATTGTGTGGAATACATTCGAACCGCCTATATGTACTTCGCCAGGAGCGTTATCTCGAAACCCTTCTTTGTTTTATTTCCTCCATCTCCAGCGAGCTATTTCCATGGCAAGTGGTGCGGGCGGTGTTGGGAGCCCTTGACGAAACGGGGTCATATGCGGAGGCCCGCTCGATGCTCAGGACGGTAGTTCCGCCAGGTCGCTATTCATCCCATCGGCGGCGGCAGCGATGCCTCGTGGCTGGTCTTCCTCCAACTGAGCGAGAACGTTGCGCCTGCCGCCTCCAAGCTTCGTGCCGCTGAAACGGCTCTCCATACCGCCAATGCAGCAGTAGAAGGCACTAAAGAGGGTTGAGGCTTTCTCTACACCGAGGCCAAGGCGGCGTACGACCTTGCGTATGATTAGTACAAGGCGGCGTCCGAGCAGTTCATCCCCAAGCCGTGAGAAGCCGCCGCAGACGCCCGCCGCATATCGGCCTATGTAGTTTTATGCTAGTTTGTGTCAAAAATAAAAATGTAGTGAAAGTCGATGATGTAATCCAATGAACTCCGATGGATGTGACATATCTTGTAGTCTAGAACTATCTTTAATTTTTATTTTTGAATCTATTCGCCATCTCAGATCTTTTGTGAGGAACGAATAATGCATGTTATCAATGCGGAGTTGAGTACATTGCACCCCTAATTCCGTCTAGCCGCTTATAACTACTACACCTGTCATTGCGAAAATGCTTCATTAGATCCCATTCCCACCCCCTCACCGCGCGCACACACTCCAACCTGCAAGAATAACACCGCCGGTAAGCCCACATTCAGCCGTGCCTCCCGTCACCATGCCCCCAACCATGGAGGAGCTGTGGGCGGAGTACGGTCGACACCTAGAAGAGATGGTGCCGCCGGAGGTAAAATCCAAGAAGCTGGCCAAGAAGGAGGAGGCAGAGGCGAAGAAAACCGAGCGCCAGACCAGAGTGGCGCGCTGGAAGGAAGTGCAGTGGCGGAAGGCCATCGAGCATTCTGTCCGGGTGGAGGAAGAGGCTGTGTTTCTCTATAAGAAGGCCAAAGGCGCCAGACGCATCACCGCCGCATGGAGGCACCAAGCAAAGGTGTACATTGCCACGGAAAGTGAGATCGAGTACGATCCAACCAAATATGATAAGCTTGTGGCCGAGGAGCGCCGGCGCGTTGCTGATTCACATGTCAAGGATGACGAGGCGGCGGAGGAGGCCCTCACCCAGAGCGTTGGAAGGCCGCCGCGAAGCAAAGAGGAGTGGATTAAGAAGAGGCAGCGTAGGAGGATGAGATTTTAAGTAGTAGTAGTATTAGTAGTTAAATAAATTATTTTATGTTGAGGGGGGAAACAGTAGGGAAAGGCCCCACTACAGCTTTTAACTTTATTAAATAAAAATAAGTTGTTACATGGCTTGAGCTAAGCCAAAACAGAAAGAGAAAAGAATTATGTTACATTGTCAAGCCATTCTTTGAATGACTCAACATATTTATTCTTGATTCTATATCTCAAAAGTTTTATCTTAGAGAAATAGTGCTCCTTCCAGTGCAACATAGAAGGGTTCTTGTTTCTGAAGATTCAGTCATTCCTGGTCATCCAGAGGGCCAAGGCAGCAATGATGATGATTTCCATGGAGAATGGCACATTGAGTTTGTTTTTGATGTCATAAATTGCTTTTAAATTTGATAGGTTTCTGCCTCTAGAGGGGCAGATGAAGTCCCAGCAGGTAGAAGAAAAAGGGCAACTCCAGAAAAGGTGAGGGAGTGTCTCTTAAGTTGGGAAATTCAGAGTGGCACAGTTGTAACTCTGCAGGTGGAATGTCTTCCTTCTAAGGAGATTTCTTGTGTTTAGCATGTCATGAAGGAGCAACCAGAAAAACACTTTATGTTTAGGTTGATAGCTACATTTCCAAATCCAATTTAAGGGAGGTGGGACAGCTTTAAACCCAATTAAGGATTTGTAGGCATGTGCTGAGGTGAACTTGGTGCTACCCCAGATGTATGTCCATTTATCACTAGCAGTGGAGTTGCTGTTGAGAATGTAGTTTTGGCACAGCGAATCAATGACTAGCAGTTCTTCATGATCTTGAGCAGTTTTTGAAATAGGTCATCAATAAACTCTGTTTCCATGAACTGCTTCACAGTTATCATATGGTTCTTTTCAAATGTGAAGATGTGTGGTAAGAGAATGTAAAGGCATTGGGTGCTCCAGAGGTCAAACCAGAAAGAGACAGTTGAACCACTTCCAAGAATACACTTGGCCATATATTTGAAGTGATTCAGGAGTCCTACATTTTCTTTCAACCAAAAGGATCCCACCATGCGATTTCCAGGAAATTTTCCATTTTCATAGTAGGCTTCCCATACCATGTTGACCCAGGGGATGTTTTGCTCATTGAAAAATTTGTAAAGATTCTGAATCAACAAAGCATTGTTTTGTGCATTGATATTGAACACCCCCAGTCCTCCTTGGTACTGGTCTACAAACAGTGGACCCAGCAACCAAAGAAGGCCTTTTATCCTCCATGTTGGACCCTCTCCAAAGACAGTGCCTCAGATACCTGCTGATTTGCTGTTTGATTGTCTCAGGCAAGTCAAAACAAGTCATCCAGTAGAGACCTAGAGAAGACAACAAAAATTTCACCATAACCAGTCTTCCAGCGTGTGTGAGGATGTTTGCAAGCCCGGCCAATTTTTTTGCCATCCTACTAACCATTGGCAAGCAGTGTTCCACTTTGGGTTTGTGGATTCCCAGTGGTATTCCCAGGTAGGTGATGGGAAAGTGTCCTCTCTGGTAGTTGAAGGTGTTGATGTAGTGTTCCACTCTTTCCTCCTCAATATTTAGAGGTATCATATGAGACTTGTGGAAATTTAATTTCAGTCCAGTGGCCTCAGTAAAAGTGTGCAGCAGAGCCTTGAAACATATTAACTTACTGGAGTCAGCCTTGAGAATAATCAAAGTGTCATCAGCATACTGTGTAATTGGGAAATCAGGGCAAGATTGCAATTGAACTAGGGCAGACATAAGATTCAATCTTTGAGCCTTATTTAGGAGGGACTAAAGCAGGTCAGCAGCTAGTACAAAGAGCAGTGGGGAAAGAGGATCAACTTGTCTTACCCCTCTCTTATAGTAAAACTTTTTACCTGGCACTCCATTTAACAGTACTACAGAAGTAGCAAAGCTGAAAATCATGTTCATCCAATTTGTCCATCTTTCTCCAAATCCCTTGGCTTTGAGGATGTCAAGAATGGCCTTGTGCTCAATTGTGTCAAAAGCTTTCTCAAAGTCCAGTTTTAACAATAGGGTTTCCACATTGGATCTATGGCAGAGGTGGAGATACTCAAAGGCCCAACTGATGCAGTCTTGGATTGTTCTGTTCTGTAAAAACCCATATTGATTTATGTGCACAAGCTTAAGAATCACATCCTGCAACCTGTTTGCCAAAAGCTTGGTTAGAATTTTCAGGATGGAGTTGATAACCCTCAACTGTAGGGAATCGAGATAGTCTTCGCGGGCAAGATAACCCAATTTATTGATTCGACAAGTTTAGCACTAGTGCTAAGAGCAGTACCTCTTCTCGTACGGGATGGTAAGATCGGAACCTTGGGGTCTCCTTTCTTACCCATAGTGGATAGCGTGCAGAAGGTAGGATAATTCAAGTAGACCTGTAAATAAAGCTATGGTCCTCGGCAACGGCGCCAGAAAACAGTACTTGATAACCCTCAACTGTAGGGGATCGAGATAGTCTTCGCGGGCAAGATAACCCAATTTATTGATTCGACACTTAGGGACACAAAGAATACGTACAGGCTTTGACAATTGAGTTGTCAATTCAACCGCACCTGAAATAAACACTTGCTTGCACAAAGGTATTAGTAGAAGCTGTGATACGGTGGTAGTAGTGGTGGTTATAATAGTGGTGATGGTGGTGATGAAACAACAAAAGTAAAACAGCAAAAGTAAACAACTAGTAACCAGCAGGAAAGAAAAAACTGTAGGCTAGGGAGATGGATGGTTGGGCGCTGCTTGGATGAGAACTAACATGTAATAGATTCTAACACGGGCAAGGCTCACAAAAAAGAAAGGATCATCCAGGCAAATATCAAACATCAGGCGTGTATCCCAGGGTAGTTGTACGTGCTTGCAATAAGAACTTTGCACAATATATTTTTTCCTACCCTCCCGCTACAAACGGGGCCAAAAGGAACTTAGGGAGATTAAGGTACTCCTGTCAAAGAGCACCGGAACAAAGCATTAACACTTCATGGATACACGGAATCCTCAAATTATAGTCCGTCCCTTTTGGTGTCCCAAGCTGTCACCATTGGGATCGCCGGTTCCGGACTATAATAGGTGCATACAACTCATAGATAGGATCAAGAACACCACAAACTCAAGAAACAAAAGGGTGATCAGATCTGAAATCATGGAACTCGGGACCAAAGTGACAAGCATTAAGAGCAACAAGTTGTAACAGAGATGATAAACACCAAGTAGATGATAGGCAACATGCCCCCAACAATCTGATTGAACTATTACATGATCTAACTCATCCAATCCCTATCATCCTTTTTGACTACAGCAGGGAATTACTCACACATGAGAGAGGAAGTCATGGACGGGTGATGGAGAGGCGATAATGATGATGATGGCGATGATTTCCCCTCACCGGAGGCCAAAGCAACCTCCAGATTAGCTCTCCCAGAGAAAAACAGAGGGTTGCGGCGGCTCTGCGACGTAGATTGGAAAAGCGTCTTCTGTTCTGGGGTTTCTGCGTCGGGAGAATAAATTGGGCCAAAGTAGGGCACCGGGGGACGTGGGACCAAGCCAGGAGGGCGGGTGGCGCGGCCAGGGGCTGGGCCGCGCCAGGCACCCTCCTGACTGCCCCCTGGCTGCCCTGTGGCCCCCCTTTGGACTTGCGGAAGCTTCCGGAACGCTGATTTTTTATATATTTATTTGGGATTTTTCCAGCGTACCTAAATATCCAGAAACCTGCACAAAAGAAAACAGCACTGGTAGCTCTGCTGAAAACAGCGTCAGTCCGGGTTAGTTTCGTTCAAATCATGCAAGAATAAAGCCAAAACAAGAGAAAAAATGTATGGAAAAGTAGATACGTTTGAGACGTATCAGGAGTTCACCCCACGCAAATAGTGTGTGTGTGGCGTCGTCTGTACAGCAGGGTTGTTCTGTACTTCTTGACTTACAGTGGTGTGACAACTCCATTAGTGAATAACTTCTCCACCCGACATGTAATGCTTTACAGAGAGGGCATGGGTTGGCTTCTCGTTCACCGTGACGGTCAGGCATCCGGACGGTCAAGAGCACGCCTTGCTTCAATGCTGCGGTGGGAAGCCGTGCCGTCGGCCTGCCACCCCATTGAATTTCTCGCCACTTCGCTTCCATAGTTTCTTTCCATTCCAATTTACCACGCTTTCCATAACGTCTACCCGTGGGGCAGGGATGAAAATCCGACTTGGGCGGGTGCCTTGTGGGTCCAGAAGAAACATGGCCCACACGTCAGTGATCTCTATTCGGTGGGCTGGTTCCGGGGTATAGAGGAATGAGAGTCGGCGCAGTTCAATCTTTTCATCCGACCCCCACCCCCTCCCTCCCTAGCTAGCTCCCCCTCCCCTTCTTCCCACGGCTCCCCTCCCTAGCTCACAAAGTCCCAAGATGAATCCTGACGGCCCACTTGTGGCTCACTCCTCCTACATGACGGGAACTACCGACACTACACCGGTCTTCACGCCTTCTCCGACCGCCATCGCACTTCTGGGGACGACGCCTGACGTTGCGCCAATTTTTATACCCACTCCCCCCACCATCGGATGCTAGCAAGTGGAGGAGAAGCTGGGCGCCATCCACTCAGACATCCTTACCGAGATAGACGCAATGTACGAAGATGCCTCCATCGACGACTTCAGAGACAACGAACGGGAGGCCGTCGTGTTCGCTGAGGAGGTCAGCGACGAGGAGCCTGAGGTATATCTCGATTCTACACGCTTCTTTCTTTACATTGGGGTTTTCTTCCTGTACCATATGGCCAGTTGGTTCGAAAATCAAAGTTATTTTCCATGCATGTCATTTGATTGGTCTTATAATCTCATTCTACCAAGGTGTAGGGTTTAGTTCCGGATAGTTCTTTTTTTAATGGGCTTACTCTCTCATTACGATCAGTGGCGGATCCATGATTTCATTTCATTTTTTTTTTGGCATTGCAACATCTAAATTATTCATGTGGATGAAACCCTAGCCCCCCTTCATTAGAGCACCCGCAGTGATATGTTTTGCTACCTCAAACCCTAGTCAAAGCCTCAACATGTTATAGCCATGAGTCCATGATTATACATAGTACTGCCTCCGAAGATAACGTGCAAGCAGAATGCTAATTACGTGGTGCCGATGAGATGTGTGTAAGGTGCAGAAAGTTGTGTAACTCATGCTGCAATATATAGATGGGAAAAAAATTGTACGGATAATTTGCGTGTCTGTGAATATATGTACTCCATCCGCCATGACCAAGTGTCGATCTGCACTTAATTATGATATCTATCATGGTTTCTTCCAGCCCTTTATTTTGTAGGTTGTTGATAGTTATCTTCTGAACATGATTGTTCTTATGTGTTTAATATTTCACAGGTAGGTTCCGACTATGTCGATTCTGGCAAGGAAAGAAGGGACAACAAGAGCCGCCACATCCTCTGCAAGCTGCGGAATGGGGAGATAGGCTACCGCGATGACGGGCCATATGGGAACATCCGATGCCCATTCTGTCATGGGAGGAAGGTTTCGAGAGACTTTGATAGCCTAATCATGCATTCCAAGAGCGCTGCCAAATCCCAGCGGAAAGGAGCGAACCCGACAACGAAGGCACGTCATGCAGCCTTTAGCGTATTCCTCGAGAACTACGTGAGGTGCCATGTTCCCTTCTTCATCTAGCGGCCTGCTCCTCTTCCTTAAGACGTCGAAGAAGTACCGACCGGGATACGCTCTATTTGGCTGCACCTGCATGCTGCCTCTGCATCCCCCGGCTATATATACGTTATGTCTTTTGGTTGCTATTGATTGTAACCATGATACGCTATGATCGTTAATCTATCGTTATGATCAAGTAGTTGCTATATATATATATATATAGGTAAATTATTTGGGACACCTGTCTATTCTGCTAATATTAGCAGAATAACTATTCTGCTAACACTTTCGCACTGCATCGGGCGCTAATGAGAACTGCACTGCTGACCGGGTAAACCAGAACCGCATGCTGTATTTTCACTCTAACTTTTTTAACCGTTCATCGGAATTGAGCGTATGATACATGATACGTCTCAAACGTATATATAATTTTTGCTTGTTCCATGCCCTTTTTGTGTCATTGCTACATCTTTTTGCCATGCTTTTGAATCATTTATTGGACTAACATACTAATATAGAGCCCAGTGCCAGTTTCTGTCTGTTTTGTCTTTGCAATGTAGAAAAAATTCCAAAAATGAAGTTGCTCAGAAAATTCCCAAAAAATTACCAAAAAATATCTACATCGGAAGAGTCCTCCAGCCGGAGGACGGAGCCAGGAGGTGGCCCCAGGCCCCCAGGCGCCATACCGGCGCGGCCAGGGCCCACCCGCTCGGGGTGGCCTCGTGGGCGACCTGGGCACCGCCTCGGACTCCCCCTTTGCCTATAAAATCTCCCGTGACGCAAAAACCCGAGAGATCCAACCCTTTTCTCCAGAAGCGCTCCCGATCTCCGCAGCCATCGAAACCTAGCTTCGGGGGTCACCGGGATCCTGCTCCCGCACCCTGCCGAAGAGGGCCTTAGCCCCCGGGGCCATCTTCATCAACTCTTCTTCACCCCATGATGGATCGTGACTAGTTCCTCCTTGGACTATGGGTTCTTGGCAGTAGCTTGTTGGTATCTTCTCCCCCTTGATCTTCAAATACAAAGTTCTCATGATCTGCCCCACATGATTGAGATCCATATGATGTAATTGGTGTTGTGTTTGTTAGGATCCGATGAATTGTTACATTGTTCAGTCCTAAGAGGTTTATGAATTATTATTGCTGTAATTTTATTGTTCTTAATGCTTGTTACTAGTGCAGGAGTAGCATGATTTCAGATCGGAGCAAGTTATGGTTGCATTATTATAATTGTTGTTCTAGATCTTATCTACGGTTGTATGCACCTATTATAGTCCGGAACCGGCAATCCCAATGGTGACAGCTTGGAACACCAAAGGGGATGGGCTATAATTTGAGGATCACATGTGTTCATAGAGTGCTAATGCTTTGTTCCGGTGCTCTTTGATAGGAGAACCTTAATCTCCGTAAGTTCCCTTTGCCCCGTTCGTAGCGGGATGGTAGGACAATAGATGTTGTGCAAGTTCTTATTGCAAGAACGTACAACTACATACGGAGCACATGCCTACGTTTGGTTCTTAGACTAGGATTTCTCTAGTTTGTTTGGCTAGAGTTTGTGCAATTTTGTCAATTTCCCAACTTTAATTCGTTCACCCAACACATGTCTTTTTTCTTGGAGAGTTACCACTAGTGAAACCTTGAACCCCGGTCCATCTTTCATCTTTATTGCCTTCGTTGTTACTATTGCTCTCATCATTGCTGCTAATACTTTGTTACTACTTTGTGGTGTTGGTGATTGGGGAAGTCTCTAAGACTACACCCGTCAACACACCGTTGCTACTAAATATATTGCCTAGTGCTTTTTCAGGTGTGGTTGAATTGACAACTCAACTCCTAAGGCATATAAGTATTCTTTGGCTCCCCTTGTGTCGAATCAATAAATTAGGGTTATTCTTACCCGCGAAGACTATCTCGATCCCCTGCAGTTGTGGGTTATGAAGGCTATTTTCTGGCGCCGTTGCTGGGGAGCATAGCTCTACTTATAAGTTCACTTGATAAGTACACTTTATCTTATTACTTTGTTTGCTTACAATGGTTAAATTCTTTGAAACTAGAACTTATTGGCAAGGTGGATTCACGGAGGATCAACAAAAATATTATAAGGAATACCGCTTGTCTGAAAAAAGGAAAATTTATATGGAAACTTATATCTCAAGTTAATAGATATGCTAGAAACTTATTCTCTGATTATGATATATCTTATTGTTCGGACGAATCTTGTTGTTGCTTTCCCTTTAAACAACTTCCCTTCGAATGTTGGTGTAATGATAATGAAACCTTGGTATCTTATACTAGGGGACATTATGATTTCTTTGATGTAGCACAAATAGAAGAATTTGTTGTTTTTAAGGGTGCCTATGAAATTGCTTCCTTTGTTGAAAATAGTGAAGATGCCCCTTACAAATCTGAGAGTCTTGATATACTTAAATATTGCTTTGAAATTTTTAATAATTCTTATATTACTAACTATCCCAAAAGGTTCTCTCCACAAGAGGAAGAGACTAATGCTTTGCAGGACTCTACCGAAGAAATTTCTGAAACTGAAAGATCATTGGATGAAAAAGAGGAGGAGAGTGTCAAACAAAAGGAGGAAGAATGGAGTAGCTACCCATCTCTACCAACTAATGAGAGTAACTCTTTGACCCTTACTTTATATGATTGCCCTCCATGCTTACCTAAGGAGGTTGAATGCTATATTGATTGCTATGGTCCTATTGAATCTTTTGAAATATCCCTTTTTGATGAAATTGATTCTTGTGGCCATGATTCCCCTATGAGTGAGACTTGCAAGGATGATTTTTCTACTTTTATTTATGATAGCACTTGATATTTTGATAAGTCTTATGATAAACCTCTATTTTTGCCTACTATGATTGTTCTTGATAATGAGGAGTTATGCTTAGAAAGTTCAAATGATTATGTGCTAGTAGATCATGACAAGCATGGTTTGTGTGATGGTTATATTGTTGAGTTTTTTCATGATGCTACTGAAAATTATTATGAGAGAGGAAAATTTGGTTGTATAAATTTTCATGTTAGGAAAACACCTCTCTCCATGTTGAAAATCTTGAAGGTGCTCTTGTTTAGCTTCCTATGCTTGATACTTTGTGGTTTAGTTATTTATTTTCTTACAAGATGCCCATGAATAGGAAGCATGTTAGACTTAAATTTGATTTATATTTTCTCCTTTGATGCTCTCTTTTGTCCTTCAACTTTTTATTCTTTTGTGATCATCGTTACACTCATGCCTAGCTAATGGATTTAAAGAAGCGCTTCTGGGAGGCAGCCCAAAACGTATTAGGTTTATTTTGATTTTGTTGCTTCTTGGATGTTGTTACTACTGTAGCAACAACATTGTATCTTTATTTTCAAGTTTTGTGCCAAGTTCTAGCCTCTTATGATAAGGGAAGCAAAAGTTGTGACACGCTGTCCAGAAAACAGATTATGTCTGCTTGATGGAAAAATTCAAAACAAATCACCAGTTCATCTTTTTGAGCTGAATTTTTTACACAACATGCTCTATACAATTGTGAAACTTTCATAAGTTTTGAGTTTTCTTATTTGATCAGCAGAAGTGCACCTGAAAAATCAATCTTTACAATATGTCCTATTTTGGCAGATTATCTATTAGTGTACTAACCGCTCTAATAAGTTTATGAGAAGTTTTGTGTGAAGGAAGTTTTCAAGTGTGCGAAGGGAGATGATGAAATAACATTTAGGAGTGCCAAAACCTTAAGCTTGGGTATGCCCCGGCACCCCCACAAAATATTCAAGGAGACTCAAGCGTCTAAGCTTGGGGATGCCCCCGTGCATCCCCTTCTTCATCAACAATCATCAGTTCGTCCTTCTCCACGCTATATGTGTTGTTCTTGGAGCGTCCGTATATTTTATTTTAGTTTAGTTTTTTTTTCTGGTCATTACATTGTCGGGCCCTACATGCTTGATTGGGAGAGATACAAGCTCCACTTTATCATAGAACACTCTAGAGCTTCACTTATATCTGTTGAGTGTTCAATTTATCTACTGCCTGTTTTGCTAGCTCTTGTTCTTCACTTAGATCTTGTTTGAGAGAATTTAATTTCTTTTGTAGAAAGTATAGAACTCTCGTGCTTCACTTATATTTTTTAGAGAGTTATTTTTGTTGCATTGGTTTATATGTCTCATGGTATGTGTTATATGTGGTGTATAGGTAATCTAGATCACTAGGCCTAGCTTAGGATATCTTGCAATAGTTTTGAGGTATTGATTTAGTAATGATGAATGTTTATGCAATTGAGCTTGCGCCCATTAGTGATAGGTATCTCATCTTGGCTAACCGTGCCTCATTTTTGAAAACTAAAAAAAAAATTGAGAACTCTAGCCACTAAAAGGATCACTAATCTCTGCGGGGTTGGAATATATAGAGTACCCCCACGTACCATAGGACGAGGATGCGCAAGGATAACCAAACCCCCATACACTCCTCCTCGGGGTACTTGTCTCTTTGTGAATCTCCTGACTAGATAGAGAGTTACTGATAAAAAGTGCATGAGTTCTTCGGACTAATGCGAGTATTCGATTGTTGGCACTTCCACCTTCCCATATTTTGCTAGCCTCTTCGGTACAGTGCATTGCCCTTCTCGTGGGAGATTGTGCAAACTTTGCCGGTGCATCCAAACCCTTGGCATGATACGCTCTGTCATACATAAACCTCCTTACATCTTCCTCAAAACAGCCACCATACCTACCTATCAAGGCATTTCCATAGCCTTTCCGAGATATATTGCCATGAAACATCCATTGTTCTTCATGTTCATATGACTTATCCTTCATTGTCATATTGCCTTGCTGCTACACTGGCAGGGGCATTCATATAGAGTCATTACTTTTTGATTCAGAGTTGTAAGTAAATAAAAGTGTGTTGATGTTCTTATAGAGTGTTGCCCCTACAGTGAGGAAAGGAATAAAAGATCCCTAAGTGGACGAAATAAAAAAGAGAGAGAGAATAAAGATCCATGGAGGCCACCCAAAAACAAAAAAAACAAAAAAAAGGTGAAAAAGAAAAAAAAAAGAGAGAGAGGGGGCAGCACTACTATCCTTTACTCCACACTTGTGCTTCAAAGTAGCACCCGTGCTTCATAGAGAGTTTTCATATCATTCTTATATAACTATGTGGGGATCTATACACTATAGAACTTGGCTTGCATATTCCAAGGATGAGCCTCCTCAAAAGAGCTCTAGGTATTCATGAGCAAGCAATTTGGATGCACCCCCACTAGTTCCATTGGAGGGATTTCATATACTTATAGCTCTTGTGCATCCGCATGTTGCATGGAAATCCCTACTCCTCACACCATATCTATTATTTGGCTTTCTCCCGCCTATGATTGTCCTCATTGGTGTGAGCCTTTCTCACTTTTTGACTTCCTATCCCCCTCATTTATTCTATTTGCCATCCTAAGTGCCAACGTATCTTGCTCGCGCTCATCCATTGCATGAGTGCTCAAAGTCGAAAGGGAGAGGACCAGTTTGAATGGTACCTGACTAGTGGTTTGGGGACGAGTCAAAATAAGATTCCAAAGGGACCATGTGTGAAATTTAGTAGATTGAGTTCTCAACAACTATTCAGTATTTTTATGCTCTAAACCATCCCCACTCTTGGAAGGGGACCCCAAGTGAGACATTCTATTCACGGACAGCAAGAGCTCAATTGTTTATATGTTCTCCATTGCTTGCTTAATATCAACTATAGACTATTGCTTTATATTACTTTGTCTTTGGCTTATGTATCTTTATGAAATTAGATTGATTGCCTTTACTCCTAAGTAGCATGTCACATCAAAAATTATGTTTTTATCATTTACCTACTCGAGGACGAGCAGGAATTAAGCTTGGGGATGCTGATACGTCTTAAACATATCTATAATTTTTGCTCGTTCCATGCCCTTTTTGTGTCATTGCTACATCTTTTTGCCATGTTTTTGAATAATTTATTGGACTAACCGACTAATATAGAGACCAGTGCCAGTTTCTGTTTGTTTTGTCTTTGCAATCCAGAAAAAAGTCCAAAAATGAAGTTTCTCAGAAAATTCCCAAAAAATTACCAAAAAATATCTACATCGGAAGAGTCCTCCAGCCGGAGGACGGAGCCAGGAGGTGGCCCCAGGCCCCTAGGCGCCCTCCCAGCGCGTCCAAGGCCCACCCGTGCGGGGTGGCCTCCTCGACGACCTGGGCACCGCCTTGGACTCCCCCTTTGCCTATAAAATTTCCCGTGACGCAAAAACCCGAGAGATCCAACCCTTTTCTCCAGAAGCGCTCCCGATCTCCGCCGCCATCGAAACCTAGCTTCGGGGGTCACCAGGATCCTGCTCCGGCACCCTGCCGGAGAGGGCCTTGGCCCCCGGGTCCATCTTCATCAACTCTTCTTCACCCCATGATGGATCGTGAGTAGTTCCTCCTTGGTGTAAGAACCCAGATTTCACAAAAAATTAAAATTTTGTTTTCAGTGTGAATTGTTTGATTGTCTGATTTGTTTGCGGTGTTTGCATCCCCGATTTATCAATCGACGATTATTCCCCCCCCCTCTTATCTCGTACTGGACGGAGACGGACCCTTTCCACCCTGACACTCGACTTTTGCGACACCGGGTTTCACCCGATCACCGCCGCGAAAACCCGCACAAGACCAGTCACAGCCAACGGAACAAAAATCCCTGTTTAATAATTAAACGGGTTATTTTTATAGCCCGTTGGAATGTGTTCTCGGAACGGTTCCAGCGCGAGGTGAATGCCGGAAGCTCGACGGGCTGATCGCGCAGTTCGAAGTTTTACCCGAATCGGAGGTCCTGCGGACCCCCGGCGGTCAGAAACGTAAACACCGCGCGCGCGAGAGAAAAACCGGGGATGTTTTTGCAAACTGCCAGCCACCTCGGCTATATAAAGACCACCACTCTCCCATCCCTTTCTATGGTTTCCCCTAAGCACAAATTGCAGCCACCCCCTCAACTTTGCCCCAAAAATACCCCATTTTCGTCCTTTTGCTAGCCCATCAGATCTGGACCGTCAAATCGCCCGATCTGATGGCCAGGAGAGCGCCACGTCAGCCCCTGCCTTCCACCTCCCACCTCTTCTCTCATCCAGGACCCGAGCTCGCCGCCGCCGCTTCCTCCGGCCAGCCAGCCGCCGGCTCCCCTCTCCCGCACCTCTCTCCTCCCGCTCTCCCCTTTCCTCCTTCTCTCCTCTCCCTGACCCCGCCCCCTCTTCTCCCTCGCAGAACAACCGCGTCGCCGCGCCATGGACATGGCCGGCCAGCCTCGAGGTATCGTCGTGTGTGACGACTACCTCACTTAACCTGCTAGTAACCGCTCTCGACGATAGATGCGATGTCGTAGTGCGTTGTCTCGTGTTGTCTTCTTGTTGATGCTTGCTCGTGATTGCTTTGTAGTAATAGATGCTTGCTCATCGATTGCCTTTTCCAGTGTTTCCTTCTTGTGTGGTTCCTCGGGTACCTCTCGGCGACGATGCGAGCTTGCTATCGACTTCATCTTCAGTTTCGTGTTCTCATCAGGTAAGGGGGATCATATATCATGATTATAACTTTCAGCTCACTCGCGCCTAGGTGTAGGATAGAACGATTGCTTGATCCTACCACTTCATATGTCATGCCTCTCAAATAAACCCAAACAGCCATGTCCTCCACATCTCAGCAAACCTTGTTCGGCTATGTTACTATTGCTCGCTGCTCAGCCACTGCTTAGTACGCATGCTAGGATGTTATCAAATATTACCTCATGTTACTCCTTGGATTGGGCTATAACATTATTATATTGTTGTCAATGATATGATTATTATAATGTTCACTATATTCGACGAAGGATGGAAGGTCTAGTTTATCCCGCCCCGACGCTTTGTTCCATTTGAGTCACCTAGGATCCGAGTTCCGGGTATTGGTTCTAAGACTGAGCGTGCCTAACCGCGTGTAGGATTTTATGGGGTCCCCTTTTCTTACCTACCTAGCTTCAAACATTAGTGGTGGCCCAAGACGATTTACCATTTGAAAATCGTGTATGTATCTGTCGGGTCGCTCCTAGCAGATGTTCTTTAAAACAAACCTGGGCAGTGGAAACATGGTTTTCCTGTTGGTCCACCTGATCAGCTAGGACCCGGCCTCATGTGAGAATTACCGGCAATACGACCTTCGTCATACGGAAGAGTCCGGTCCGAGAGCGCGGCTGGCTTTTGTATTGGGTGTCGACTCCCCGGGGGCCACCCGGATTTGTTCGTTGTTAGCTAGAGGGACCTATCGTTTTGGATCTCTCGGGACTAAATCATAAAATGGCTGCCTATGATGGGTAGAAACTGAGAGAGATGGGCGTGCGTGCGGAGCCTTGTAATGGGCAGTTGGTACACCCCTGCAGGGTTAAATCTTTTCGAGAAGTCGTGTCCACAGTTATAGACGACTTGAGACCTACTCCTTGTTCATAAACAACAACAATTGAAATAATCTTAATAACTTATCAATGCGTGTGTGTGCCTTGACTGCTTCCTCTTCGTCGGGATGCGAAGAGGAGGACAAGGATAGGATAGGTGTTATGTTTGCGTAAGTAGTTGATAGCAAGACTTGTTGGAGGCGATTCCTCATCGAATGCTTGGTTCTCGTCTTACTCCAAAATTAGACCGTTAGCCACTCATATATTGCTAGTGCGTCTGCAACCTCACCACTACCCCCGTCTTACCCGTGAGAAGTTAGTTACAATACTTTTGATATATTCTCACCCCTTTCTTTTCTTTTCCCTTTTATGTTTTTCCTGATCGGCCGCTGCAGTTTCTTACTACCTCGACTCTTCTTCTTCTGGACGCCTTCATGGAGACTCGACGACGACTAGTTAGGTGGATCCCGACGGAGAGCCTGGACCCGTGCGGTTTCGGGAATGGTGTGTTTACCTTTGCCACTAGGCATTTGAATGTAGTCTGTACTCAGACATGTATCTTCCGCTGATGTATTGTATTTAAGGCCGTTGTATGCTGATTGTATGAGATGGTGTATCCTTGTAGCTGTAATGTTGTGATATCATGTTGGAAATCCGGGGCATATGGCATTGTCATATGTCGTGGTGGGACCGATATGTGCTTCGTCCCCGGATCTGGATGGAAACATCTTGTCGGGACCCGGGGTTAGCGTATGCAAGTACAGTTAAGACATAGTCATATGGAGAGCCGAGAACCACACCCACTTGTCTAAGCAGACAAGGCCAAGCACTGAACATTCTCGGAAAGCATCGTACGTGAGGGGCATCCCATCCAGGCCGGATGATCAACTGAGATGGGTCCTCATCGTCCGCACACAAGTCAAATGATATGGGTGGTGAACTCCCATATTCAAAGACAAGTCGCCTCAACCATACTACCGACTATCTCAAAACTCTTACATAGACTTACTCCAGCCCGATCACTTAGTCGGGGTCTAGGGCGGGCTCGATCATACCACAAAGTGTGCACGAGACGGAGTCTCGAGCAATCGCATCGCGATGCCCCAAGCTGCGCACATCTAAGGGCCACTTGGTGTATGAAAGACCGCCAGCCAGAACACAACTAAGGTCTCGAAAACCCATACGAAGACATGCATGTTATAAACATACACGCAGCACACATGCCTTGTATGAACAGCAGGTACCATTGCAATTCTCTACAAAGTGTACATTTTATTTATAACTCTTATAGAGTACACACAGATATCACATACATGTGATCCAACATTACAACACAGAGCGGAAGCAAATTATGTCTGAGTACAGACAAGTTTAACAAATGTATTAAGAAGCCTTATTCAAACACAAAGCCCTCCACGAGGGAACCAGTCTGCTGACTGGGACTAGACTAGCTTAACTTCAGTCGTCCAGCTCGATGAAGAAGCCACCTTCGGGGTCAGTGGCGTCATCTAAAACATAGATTAAGCAAACATGAGTACAAAGGCGTACTCAGCAAGACTTACATAGGAGCTATACTACTCATGCACATGTATCAAGGTAAAGGGAGGTGGGGTTCACTTGCAGAAATGCCAGCTTTGACTTGGCTAATCCTGAATTACGAGTACCAGACTTTGAGGTAAGAAGCGTACACGAGTCCACTACTTTCTCCAACCAATACACCACTATGGTGCCTTCCTCGACTTCCCCACGAGAAAGCACGCCATAGCACTCACACTTATCTTGGTGTGTTTTAGAAGTATCCGGTTCAAGTTATCTAATAATCAAGCTAAGCTTTCCAGCAGTCCATAACCGCGGACGCGGCAATTCGAATAGTTTTGTTAACCTTGCAAGGGTGTACCGCTACACACACATGACCATCATTTACCGCCTTTGTACTCGACACCATTCAAGGGGTGCCAGCGAGGATGCTCACCACAACTGTTACCTCATAGCCTATCTAGTCCAAGAAAGCCGCCTACTTGGGTTTGTTACCACAATCGTGAACCCGGCCGGTTTACCGAAGTGGACCCAAGCGATGTGTGCGTGGTGCATAAGCCGGTCTCGGGTGAGCCGTTCTCTCACTTAGCATCCAGGCCACAAGCCTACCAGAACTCCGAACTACTGCGACATCTGGACATCTAAAGGGATGAGTTAATAGGTTGAGAGGGGTCAGTGAGCCCAATGTGTGGTTGTACTCTTCATCTTGGATCACCACACAAGAACTCGTACTAGGGCGGTGTTCAACGAGACAACCCACTGTGTACTCCTACACAGCCTCTCATCGTTCACCTTGTATTAGGGTCGATTCACCAACACACTACCATCATCAACATGATCATTTCCATCCCGACTCACATCACAGTAACAACATGGTATCATACTAAGCATGCAATAAGCAGTAACATCGCAGGGGCCACATGATATCAAACAACTCCTACGTTTGCTAGGATTGTGGTTTGCTTACTACTGTGACAAAATGATAGGTCATGCAAAGGAATGGGTTCATCTATGCGGTAGAATCGTAACATGGTGATCATCCTATACAATGCATAAGCGAGACATGAGAGGGAAGTGGGATTTTATCGATATGATCAATGGGGGTTTGCTTTCCTTGCTGACGAGGTTCAGGTTCGGGGTCTTCAACGAAGGGGGTGACCTCGGGCTCCGGCTCCACGTCTATCAGCAACATGACAATCATAGGATCAACATAATGTACAATGCACAATCACATGAATGAATGTTGAAACTTGAAGTATAAGTTTTGATGTGTGAGGCAATTCCATTTAAATGGAGTATATTGCATTTGAAATGCAAATTCAAACTCCACATTTGAATTCAACTTAGCCAAGTTGTATGTGATAAAGTTTGATCATCTTGAAGTATTTTCAAATGTGTATGATATGCCTCTGAAGTGTGGTTAAATTGTAGCTTAATTCCATGGTCCAAGTTGCAAGATCAATTGATTTGAATTTGAATTAAATTCAAATAAACCAAATGACATATGCTACTGGTCCCATTTTAAATTCAACTCAAACATAGTTGAAAGTTGCATATTTGGAAAGATAATTTTCTCCTGATCATTTTTCATATATTATTTGTCCAATTTGGAGTTAATATGAATTTTCTATGAATTTCCAAAGTTTGGGGTATTTTATGGAATTTCTGGAATTCTTTTAATTCACTTTGCTTTTCTGGAAATTCATTTAAATCAATTATTGCATCAGCATGTGGTCATGCTGACGTGGGGGGGTCTGACTGGTGGGCCAGGGGTGTCAGTGTCACATGGGTTTAATTGAAACGATTTAAACTTAACCAGGGGGTTAAGTGCCTGGGGGCCCCACCTGTCATTGACCTGGGGTCAATTAGCAGGGGGGTTAACCCCTAATGACAGTGGCCTCACCGGCGGCTAGCCGCCGGTGGCCACCAGTGCGGCGGCGCTGCACGGGGATGGGGCTCCCGTGGTCCAAATCGAGCGCCACAACCACCGAGACTTCGCTCTTGGTGCTGCGCATCAAATGGAACCGAGTGGGGGACCTGGGAGGCACTGGTTTGACGGCGACGACGAGCCCTAGCGGCGGTGGAGCTGCTGGCTCGAGGTGAACTCGGCTACGGGGCACCATTTGGGGCGGTTTTAGGCTGGATCGAACCAGAGGAGCTCTGCGGTGACAACGGACCGGGTGACAGGGTCGAAAGCTTTGCGTAGGCTCGTCGACGACGAGCATGGCGGCTCTGTGCTCCGGCGTCCATGGCGGAAAGAGCTAGAGGAGGCGAGAGGTGTCGTGGCTTGAGGGGAAAATCTCACCGAGACGCAGGGAGTGCAACGGTGCAGTCGATGGAGTCGAGGAGGGAACGTGGCCGGAGTATTTGACGACGACGAGTCGCGGATCCGGCGAGGGCTCGAGGACGATTGCGGCGGCTTGATTCCAAATCACGGCTCTGCCTGCTTCGGGAAGAGGAAGTCGACGACGGCGAGTACGAGGGACACCGCAGCTTGAGCTCTAGGGCACGGTGGCCACGTCTTCCACGGCGGTGCGCTCCGGCGACTTCTCGGGTGGCGACGGAAACGAGCACGGGAGGAGGAGGAGGAAGCTCTGGAGGGGGGGAATGGGCTCACGGCGTCTCCAGCGTCTCCGTGGCGTCGCTAGAAGGCGCGGGAGGGCAGGTGTCGTCGGGAGAGGCGGCGACGTGCCCAGCTAGCTCGGTGGCATTCCACCGAGCAGCTTGGAGGCGCGGGGCGGGGAAGAAGACCCCCGTGCCCCTTTGGGCCGGCTGGGCTGGGGTGGGCTGACTTCGCCTGGGCGAGAGGTAAGTTCTTTTCCCTTTTCTGTTTAATCTTTCCTTTCTGTTTTTCTGTATATTTGTTTTGACTTTGGTAAAAATACCAAATCATTTTATTAAATGCTGAAAACTTTTATGTGGCCTCATAATAAGATAAACTAGCCACTCATAAACTTTCAACATTTTTAAAATTCAAATGATTTGAATTTTAAATCAAAAAGGGGTATTTCTTTAATTCCAAGGTACTGTTTGAATATTTGAAAAATCTATGAGCATGGGGTGGGTCCCACATCACTTGATATGTGATCACACTCATTTATAAGACTTTTCAAAACTCTAACATGAATTTTTGGAAAATATTTTTATCTGGCCTTTTGAATTAATTCATCTGGGGGTGTTCCTTCTCCCATTTTGATTTTGAATTTGATTTCCAAGATTTCTTTTTGAAATTTTGACATGATGCAAAGGCACTAGCTAACCCTAGCACATACCTAACAGAGGGTTCTGACACATCTAGATCTGGAACAGTACCGCATATCGGGCCTTACACTTGGACTACCGGTTCTTGGCAGTATCTTGTTGGTATCTTCTCCCCCTTGATGTTCAAATACAAAGTTCTCATGAGCTCCGCCACATGATTGAGATCCATATGATGTAATTGGTGTTGTGTTTGCTGGGATCCGATGAATTGTTACCTTGTTCAGTCCTAAGAGGTTTATGAATTATTGTTGCTGCAATTTTGTTGTTATTAATGCTTGTTACTAGTGCACGAGTAGCATGATTTCAGATCGGAGCACGTTATGGTTGCATTATTAAAATTGTTGTTCTAAATCTTATCTACGGTTGTATGCACCTATTATAGTCCGGAACCGGCGATCCAAATGGTGACAGCTTGGGACACCAAAGGGGATGGGCTATAATTTGAGGATCACATGTGTTCATAAAGTGCTAATGCTTTGTTCCGGTGCTCTTTGACAGGAGAACCTTAATCTCCGTAAGTTCCCTTTGGCCCCGTACGTAGCGGGACGGTAGGACAATAGATGTTTTGCAAGTTCTTATTGCAAGCACGTACAACTACATACGGAACACATGCCTACGTTTGGTTCTTAGACTAGGATTGCTCTAGTTTGTTTGGCTAGAGTTTGTGAAATTTTGTCAATTGCCCAACTGTAATTCGTTCACCCAACACCTGTATTTTTGCTTGGAGAGTTACCAGTAGCGAAACCTTGAACCCCGGTCCATCTTTCATCTTTATTGCCTTCGTTGTTACTATTGCTCTCATCACTGCTGCTAATACTTTGTTACTTCTTTGTGGTGTTGTTGATTGGGGAAGTCTCTAAGACTACACCCGTCAACACACTGTTTCTACTAAATATATTGTCTAGTGCTTTTTCAGGTGTGGTTGAATTGACAACTAAACTGCTAAGGCTTATAAGTATTCTTTGGCTCCCCTTGTGTCGAATCAATAAATTAGGGTTATTCTTACCCGCGAAGACTATCTGAATCCCTTGTAGTTGTGGGTTACCAATACACCGTTAAATTCGTATGGAAAAGGGGCATCTTTTTTATGTTGAACACTTCTTCCAATTCATCACGGATTAAGATCAGTTATGAAAACGGTGCGGTGGCCCACTTTCACAACGGGAGTTTTTTGCGATTTCTCTTATACCGTTTGTCGAAACGATGCGTATGATACAACGTTGGATTTTTATGGAGTATGAGAATAATTCATATAATTAAAAAAATTCAAGATTCTTCACGGTTTTGAAGTAATTTCAAAAACCGTGTTCTGCCCGCGTGTTGGGCAGCGGGCGTTTTTGCGTAAATTCTTCTTATTCGTTTGTCCAATCGATGTAATTGATACACCATTGGATAGATATCGTCGAGGCGCTCCATTTGTATGTAGAACACATTCTCTAATTCCTTACTGTTTAAGAGCAACATCGATGTTAGTAAATCGCGGAACTCTATTTTTTCGCAGACCTGGAATCGACCAAGTGAATTGTAACGACCCAATTCACACAGAATTGAAGTCTCTGTGCTCAAGTGCCAGTCCCTGGATCGAACTCGCTGGCACACACAGTATTATAGATGTATATCAAAGTACAAGTGCATCATTATTACAACGTATGATCCAGAGTAAATAAATAACAAGTTGCATAGCTCAAGGCTAGCTTATTCAATGTAAATATAGCGGAAGCAAAAGCAAATAACGTGGAGTCCATTAACAGCCAAATGCGAACATGCTGAGTGTAGACTCGCAACCCCTAACGCACCTTACTGATCGTCTGAAAAACCTGCAACACCGAAGGTTACAGCCCGACAACGGGCCAGTACATCTGATTTGTACGGCAAGTGACACGAAAAAGTTTATATAAAGGACCTACAACTACATGCAAGGTAAGTCAAAGGAAAGGCTTATGGTTTAGTTTTGCAGAAAGCCAATTTTCTCCTGAACTAAACTAGTCAAAATTTTAAGTTGAACTTACTACTTAAGAACAAACTGGCACACCAGTTCCAACTCCACACCCTTATTTAATCTTGCCCACTCAAATTATTATGGTGATTCATATGTCAAGATCCTCCAGTAACAGTAATGTCTAGTAGCTCAAGGATGTCCATAACCGGGGACACGGCTAATCATGATTAGTTTTTACTCTGCAGAGGTTAGTACACTTTCCCCGCTGGACTCAACCCGAAGATTGAGACGAAGTCTTTCAGAAGAGGTCACCTACACCCAACGGCAAGCCGGTACCACCTATCACATCTACATCTGCTAGCTTTGCACGGGAGAGGCTTCCTACATCATACTAAACTAAGCTAGAGCCCATATGGCCAGCGGCTGTACATGTAAGCTCCTAGTCACCAAGTATGTCTGATCTTTTTGAGCCTGGACGGCGCCCACTTACGTTCAGAGGGTAGCACCATGACGTACTGTCAACCACCAAACCAACCATTAGGGGTACAACCTGGTCTCGACCTTAGATAAGGAACGAGCCCCCAGGAAGCACTCCCTGCCCGTCCAGAGGTGATTTCTATTTATTAAACAGTTGCTACACAAGTTATTAAATAGCTCACAAGCACTCCATGAATTTACACAACCCAAACCACGTCTACAAAGCATAGCAATAAAGCAACAACACGGCTAGGTTGATCTACGGTAGACAAGTCAAGACATGTGGCTATCCTAACTGGTTTTGCAGCAACAGAATAATAAACTACCAATCATGCAATAGAGTGATATTTCTTAACATAATGCATATAGAAAATATGGGTATGAGTATGGTCAAAGCATCACTTGCCTTCTTGCTGTTCCTAACGGTCACAATCCTCACAATACGAGGCGGCACACTCCGGACAATCTATACGAGCAAACATAGCACCAATCAATCATATGTTCAATACAAAATTTCTCAAACAGTAATAAACATTCAAAGAACAGTATCAAAACTTGCCTAACAGTAGCTAAACTTAAAGTACTTGTCAAATAAAAACCAACGCAAAAAGAAACGGCGCAAACGGGCGCACCGTTAAAAAGTTCGGCTGCCGGAAGTTCAAATTTGGATCAGCTTGGGATCCAAATTTAAAAACTTCAAACTTCTGTAACACTTGGTCTACTGGCTAGGAAATTTCTACACGGTCGCAATGCAACTGGAATCGCCCAATTCCGAGTTACGGTTAAAACGTAGCCGCGAAAACGGTATCGGGGTGACGCCGGGGGTACCGGGGTGCTCTACTGTAAAAAGGACCCGGACGTAAATAAAAAATTTCTGAAAAACGCGATCAGGTCCCCGGGCGGTTTGGATCCAGATCTGAATTTTTTTTTTCTAAAACGCGTTTGACTTTTTTTCCCTCTAATCTCTTTCTTCCTCACGCGGCCAGGGACACACAGGCCATGGCCATGGTTTGGCTCGGCCTGGGCTCTCCGGCCGGCGAGCGCCGGCGAGGGCGGCAGGGGGCGGCGGGGTGGGGCGGCCAGGCGCGGGCGCGCGGGCGGCCAGGGCGCAGCGGCCATGGCGCGGGGTGGCGGCCCGTGATGGCGGCGAGCTCCGGCGGTGGCCAGGCGGCGACGGCGGCGGTGCTCGGGCGGCGGCGCGGCTCCGGTGAGGCACGGCTAGGACGTGCGGGGTCGGCGCAGGCGGCGAGCTCACCTCGAAACGGCGAAAAAACGCAACTCCGATGATGCTCCGGCGAAAATTCCGCCGAACTCCGGCGATGACGTCGCGATGATGTCGGCGGCGGTGGGTCCCGCGGATTTGTTTAGGCTAACCCTAAAAACGCTAAGCGAAAATAATTTAGCCCTAATCGGGGTTATTTATAGCCGTTCCCTAATCCTCTTTTTTTTTAATCCGAGATAAATACAAAATCGGTCTGCGGAAAAAAAAACAGAACAGGCCCATTAGGCCCAAAACAATATTAGAAAAATCACAGAAATTTATTTTAAAATTCCGTCTTCGCCAATATTTTTAAAATAATAAAACTAAATTTTTTGCTTGACCAAAATATTAAAATAAAATAAAAACTTTGCAACTTATTTTTAAATATTTTAAAATACTTTTCTGGCATTTTAAAAATACCGAAAACTCCGAAAATGGATTTAAAAACTTTTCCGGAGCATAAATAAATTCCCAAAATATTTTTAGAAAATATTTATAACTCCAAAGTAAAATTAAAAAGTCTCACAAAATATTTTAAACTATTTTTCAACAAATAAAAAATGGGGATAAGTCCTCTTATATCCTCTCCAGCGAACTGCCATGTGTTGAAAAATGTTTAAAAATATTTTAAAACTCCAGAAAAATGCGGAAGCAGCATGAGATGCATATGATGATCTATTAACATCCGAATTTAGAAAATTGAGATGTTACATGAATGTATCTGTCTGGCGGCCGCACCGGATCCGACAGGCAAGCGCACTGCATTATCGGTAAACCGAAATGCACGTGTTTTCTCAAATCCGAAATCTATGAAATGAACTGCATCCGTCGAGTGACCAAACTATCTTTTGATTCTGTTCATCCACCAAGGTGCAGAACTCTGTTTTTTCGCGAAAACAAAAATCGATGAAGTGAACTTCATCGGCTGCGCAACAACACCGCATTTGTCGACAGAGAGCACTACATGCGATCATTCAACGGGTAATCGCACTATTTCAAATAACAAAACCGCGCTGCATCAAATAGGCAAACCAGTTGCATTAATTTTCTTTTATAATCATTTTGTAGGCGAAAATTAAGTGAGCCGCTTAGCTTTTTTATCTTTCTTCTATAAAATATTTATATACACATATCTTGACCGTGGGCTCAATACCAGTGAACTGCATCATTTTTTGTTGGTTAAAACGAACCACAAAACCTGAAATTAGTGCACTACATCTTAAAAAAAATAAACCAAATCATTTGATTTTTTCACATGATTCTTTTTTGTTTCTTTTCCTCTTGCGTACAAAAGGCAAAGCGAACTGCAAAAGATATAACTAGATGAATATAACAACACACACAAAGATGAGATGAATATGATGAAGTGCATCACATTTTTTAAACCAATCTCAAACATGCCTGAAAATTATACAACAATTTTTTTTTAAATAAATCAAATCCTCGTGGCACCGAACTGCAATTTCTCTTCGATCTTCCTCCTGCCGTGAGGGCAGATGGTCGCCGGCAGGGAATGGATCATGGTGAAAAGGCGGCTAGACGCAGATTGGGAAAGAGAGCCGAGGCTTGGCTCGCCGAATCGGAAGTAGGGCGGCACAGCCGACCCTAATCTGGCGCAAGCAAGGACCGGCAGCGCTCGTAGCCACGGTTGGGCAGGGGAGGGTGGGGACGGGCCGCCGCATGAGTTGGTGGAGAACGGCGGAGCCACCGTCCATCGTGGCCAGATCGCGTGGGCCGCGCCGGTCTGGTTTTAGATGGGGGCGGCGGAACAGCAGGTTCCTGCCGGTGGCGCGGCTCGCCGGATTTGCACGAATCTGGGCAGCTGGTCCAAGCAGTGCGTCAGCACGTGAGGAGGAAGGCGTCTTGGCCGCCGCACAGGGAGGAGGCGGCTCATCCGCCGTGTGGGGAGGAGGCGGGCGGGGCGCTGAAGGGGAGCAGGCAGCGCGCCACCTGAAGGGTAAGAGGAGGCGCGACACCGAAGGAGAGAAGGCGGCTCAGCGGCACAGGGGGAGGAGGCTCCACGGCAGCGCGACGACAGGAGGAATCGTGGGGTAGGGGAGGCGGCCGGTGTGGGGAGGGATCGTGGGGTGGGGTGGGTGGGCGTGAGAGGATAAGGTGGGGTGGGCCTTTTTTTTCCATCTGTTGTTTTTACGTTTGTAGCTAGGGGTGGTAAGAGCATCTCCAGCCGCGCCCCAAGAGGCCCTCAAGACGGCGGGAGGAAATTCCCCAGCCGCGCCCTCAAGGGCCCAAATAGCGTCGAATTGGGCCAAAATTGAGTCCGGCGATCCTAACCAAAACCCAGCGCGCTGGGGGCGCTTGGGGTCGCCGGATGAAAGGAAAGCTCGCGAATGGGAAGGAAAGTTCGCGCGATTTCGCGCGTCCTCGCGCCGCGCCCCACCTGTCGGCGTGTGAACACGCGTCGTCGTCATCGTCTCGCATCGGCTTCCCCGCACCTGTCGCCGCCGCAGAGAATCAATGCGGCGCCGGTGACGAGTCCAATCGGCGTAGAGGGCATCAACGCGGGTCGCCGAGAAACCCAACGGTCCGACGACTGCGCCGCCGTCTGTTCGCGTTCTTCCCCCGCTATAAAAGGGGCTCCCCGGGGCGCCTCGCCGCGCACTCTCCTCTCTCGCCCTCTCTGCTCCTCGCCGCCCTCTCCTCTCTCGCCATCTCGCCACACACTCTGATCTCCTCTCCTCTCCTCTCTCGCCATGGCCGACGACGAGCTCGCCCGCAACGGTTTCCGTACCCGGAGCCCGTCGCAGATGGAGGCTCTCGTCCTCGCGCAGGCCAGCTACCCGTTCCCGCCGGACACCAGGCCGCCCCACTCGTGGGTGCTGTCCGCCGGCGGTGTGCCGGTACCTCCGGTGCCGTTGATCGGCACGGCCGCCTTCCGTCGGGAGGTGGACGCGGTGCGGGCCACGATGACTGCGGCGGAGCGCGCCAACCCAGGCAACGCGCCGAAAAAGACGCCTGCCTGGGAGCAGTACTTCAAGCTCCGGCGTGCCCAGGCACGGGCCTCTACTAATGGCATGGCCATCGTGGCAGGCCGGTACAACCGCGACGGGCGGGCACGCTGGTGGAGCGCGTCGGGGCGGACGCTCGAGTTCGTCATGCGCCACATTGACGAAGGCAACTCGCCGCGCCTCGACTACCCCAACATGGGCTACGGCGCTCGCCTGGGCCGTCGATCCTACACCCGCGACACTCCTCTGTGGGCGTCGATGCCCCGCGACGACGGCGGCTCGTCGTCCTCCTCCGGCGCTCCTTCGCGCAACTCCGGCTCCCAATTGTCGGGGCCGGCCTTCTCGACGCCACAGTTCGCCCCGGTGAAAACCGAGGTGAAACTGGAGGTGAAGGAGCACTCCCCGGCGAAGCGCCGTGGTTTCCTCGGCAAGGTCCTTGGGAAGAAGAAGAAGGACATTGCCCCGCCGCCTCCTCCTCCGCCGCCGGCCGTCGACAGCAATGACGAATAGGGCCTCGCCTTCCAGATGGACTAGGCGAGGCGAGGCTACTTGGCCGAGCAGGTGCGCCTGCAACAACTGGAGATGGATCGGGTCGAGGCCATGAAACGGGCCGAGGAAGCCCGGCGCTCTGAGCAGGCGAAGCGCGGCGAGGGCAGCAGCAGCCGCAACAAGTGGGGGCCTCCACGACCTCCGTCGCCGCCGTTCATCGTCCTCGACGGCACTGACGACGAGGAGGAGGAGCCACTGCGGGTTCGGAGGAGGAGGGGCTCCATCGGCGGCGGGACCTGTGGCGCACAGGCCGGCGTCAAGCCGGAGCCAAAGGATGGCGGCAACGGCGACGACGACGATGGCGGTGCAGCCGGCGGCGCTGCTGGAGGAGGAGGCGGCCTGGAGTCGTCAATGGAGGCGCTCTACTCCTTCTTCTTCGATCAGTAGGCTAGCGTAGTTTTTTTATCTTTTATGTAAAAATCGCCCGAATATTATGAATTCAGTCGAACTTCCTCTAAATTAAATGCGTTTGGTCGTTTTTTGTTTGAATTTGGCCGATACTTGGGGGTCATCTTGGGGCCGCGGCTGGGTAGCCGGCTCCCCCAGGACCTATCACCGCGCAAGTGCCCCCCAAGCGGCGCTAAAAATAGCGCCGCAAATCGTCCTGGGGGGCGAACGGCTGGAGATGGTCTAATAGGTGTTAGGAGAATAAGCTAAATGGTTAGTAGAATAAGGTCTTAGGGGTGTTAGGAGAATAGACCCACCCTATATATAAGCTAAATGGTTAGTAGAATAAGGTCTTAAGGGGTGTTAGGAGAATAGACCCACCCTATATATATATGTATGTTTTTGAAATATGTATTCTATCTTTTCAGTGATCATGCATATGTTGATCACTGATCAGGGTATATGATCAATACTGAAGTTAATGTTTCAACAATGGAAATCTGCATCAAAGCTGGTGATTCACACTTTTGCATAAGTTTGTTGACTATTGAAAACCTCTTATATGACAATCGTAGGAAACCTGTAAGAGAAGGCTGCAATACCACATTTTTGATTCAACAAAAAACATGTTTGTTGCTAAGTCATTCAGCTTGAGCCTGAGTAACATCTCATTTAGAAGAACCCTCTATAAGGGTTCTCTAAGTTTGCAGGTGAGCCGCAAAGAAAAATGTGATGAGATTGATCTTTCTGATCAATAAGAAGGAATCTATAAATTGCAGTAATACAAACAAACAACATGACTGGAATTACTCATTAGTGGGCTAGAGAGCGACCAGATAAGTTCTTAGTTAAGAGAAACATAAGAAGAAACACACGTCCTGATCTACATAAACATAGTCTTTTATTTTGATAACTAAAACAGACACAACCTTATTTCATGGCTCCTTTTTCCTTCGCCCTCTGGATGATCCTCTTCATCTCTGCATTCTTCTCTGCGAGGGCTTCTGCGTTAAGGACCAATGTTTCCCCGCGCGCTCGGTTGCGCTCCAGCTCCAGGCTCACATTTTTATGCGCAAGGTCGATGTTGACGTCCACCGTCTTCTTCAAATCCTCATGCAAGGTCCGAAGTGTTGCAAGAGAATCATCTGCTTGCTTCATCAGCTGCTCCCTGGCGACAATGGTGTCATCCATGTTCTCTTCAGCCACCTTGATGGCAACCATGACATTCACTATACTCCTGTCCAACGCTTGGCATAACTCATGGATGATGTCCAGGTGATACTTTGGGCAATTAGATCCACCGGTCCTGTATGTCAATGTGAATAAAAAACCAATGTGAAAAGAAAGATTAGACCAGAAAATAGAAAGATTTCCTTGAAAAAAAAGATAGAGTAATGGAATAGAACGGAGATGGAAACCACTATACCTAACACGCTTAGCAGGGGAATTGAAGAATCCATGGTCGTGGGGTGACGAACTGTGGATCGAGGTCTAGATGGCCGGGATGCAAAGAGAGAGAGAGAGAGAGTTAGTGTGAGTCTGTGAGAGCTAGAGTAGTGGAAGTGGAATGGACAACTTGTGTAAAAGAGAGGAGAACTGCTCAACAAATCATGGTCGCAGGCCAACTGCACGCTTACTGTGTAGTAGGAGTAGCAATGCGCGGCTCGCATAGAAGATAAGGGAGTTGACCACGAAAATGACCGCATGACCAGGTGATTATTATAACCCACAGTTTATTGTACGAACTGTGTGTCGTGCATCACCAACCCTTAGATTTTCGGAAACGTTTCTGATATATTTTACTTCGCACACCATGTTTTAATTGAGAACGTTTGCTTTACTAAAGTGCGATTCATTTTTTAGAACCTTTGGTGTTCTAAGGAGCAATCCCAAACACTTGATTTTAGGAACTGTGTGCCGTGCATAACCAACACTAAGATTTACAAAAAATGTGCCTGATAGATTACACATCCCACACGTTTCAGTAAATACAAATGATTGTGAAGATGGGGCTAGTGGTTCATTCTTTGTAACAGTGGGTGTTCTGGCTGGTCATGCGGACGGTTGTTTGAACGAATCGTCAGTCCTTGTTTCAGACACGAAAGGATTTTCATAAGCGTGCCTGATAGATTAGGCATTCCAAACATTTCAGTTGCTATTAACGATTGCGTAGACAGGCTGGCGGTCCTTTATATGCAACCGTGGGTTTTCACCCTAAACATCCCAGAATGAATTTTAAATACCCGTCAGCCCTACATCACCCACGCAATAATTTTTAGAATGGTGGCCTTAAGGGTATGTTTCCCAGACGGTTCAGTTTCTCCCAAACGGTTTTTTATTTATACCGTTTGCGTTGATAGCATCCCAAACAGTTTCGTACAAGGGACAGGGAAAGGAGTATCGTGTTAGCCCCTCTTTGCAGTAGTGAGTGTCTCCCTCCCACAAGATGATAAACAACTATGCAAGGTCAACAAATTACAGCCAGGCAACTGACTGGATTATAAACACACTGCAATGCTACTGGAAAATTAAAAGGATCAGTCGTATGGGCATTACACCAAGACAAGTAGATCGTTTATTCATCAACATCTACTCACTAATCATCCACTTGAGATATCTACCGAGAACATATCGCTGGTATTAAGTTGCGAGCCACAACTAAAGATGTAAATCCAAAGCAACGGACAAGTGCCTTAACACTCTATGCGTAATTTAAGCAATCCATATGAAACACAGTCATAAGCACCGATGTTTTACCCCTAATGGGCACAAAACATTCCCTAGTCTCATGTTTCTGTCACTTAAGCTAGACATCGGGAGGCATGGACCCATCATCTAGTATAACGCTCCCTCTTGTAGTTGCAATCTACTACTTGGCCAAAGTAACAAACGACAATGGAGAATATGCAATACTTCTCAAGAACAAAATTATAGAAGCAACCCAAATATATTACTCTCAAAAATCTGAACATAATCTCATAATCCATCGTATCCCAACAAACTCAACATATCAAAACAAGAATTCATATATAGATGCCTTGATCATGATAGGCAACTCACAAGGACTAAACATTCAAGCACACAATTGGAGAGAAGACATCTACTAGCTACTGTTCTCTCCAATCTTGTGCGTCAATGTTTATCCCTTGTGAGCTGCCTATCATGATCAAGGCACCTTTGTATCAGTTCCTGTTTTCCAATGCTGTGTTTGCTGGGATCCAATGGATTATGAGATTATGTTTAGTTTGTGATGACTAATATATTTGGTTTACCTTTATATTTTTGTTCTTGAGTATTCTTGCATGTTCTCCGTTGCATTTGTTGCTTTTCCCAAGTAGTAGATTGCAACTCCAAGAGGGAGCGTTATGCTTGATTGTGGGTTCATGCCTCCTGATGTCTAGGTTGATGGAAAGAAACATGAGACTAGGGGATGTGATGTTGCCAAGGAGAAAACAATGGTGCTTGTAACTGCGGTTGCAAGGATTGCTTGCACTACACATAGAGTGTTCAGGCAATTGTCCATTGCTTTGAACCTACAATTTGGTTGGGGTTCGCAACTTAATACAAGCGAGATGTTCTGGATAGATATGTCAAGGAGGATGATTAGTGAGTAGATGCTGATGGATAAAAGCCTCTTTACTTTCTAGTAGCATAATTAGCATTGTGGTGGGTTTATAATTCTGTCAATTGCCCAACTGTAATTTGTTCACCCGGCATAGTTGTTTATCGTCTTTTTGGAGAGAGACGTCACTTGTTAAATTCACAACACCCCGGTTCATATTTCCATCGTACTTTACACCGTTCACTTTTACTGTTTTTATTTCCTTTCAATTGGACCCCCTATTATTCCCCCTGTGTTTTGATCCTTTGTAAACAGCAAGGCCGGAGAGTTTGACAACCTCTCTGAACTCATTCGGAGCGAAGTTATTTGCGTTGTTGTGTGCACGTCCACGTTAACTTAGCCATCAAGAAAACGTTTGGCGCCATTGTCACCTACTTGTTGCTCTTGGAATCCTACTGGATTGATAGCCTTAGTATCTTCACCGAGGGAAATTTCCTTCTATTTACATCATAACCTTCCACTTGGGGTAACCAACGAGGAGGTGTTATCTACACCCATCAAGAAAATTTCTGGCACCATTGCCTGGGACTCAAGTCTTCAAGATAGGGGAGTTGCACACTAACTTTATCTTTGCTTTTTCATCTTGTTAGTTTACTTTCTAGTTTTTTGTTGTTGTGTGTCTTTATGAAAAAGCAAAAAAAATTAGTTTCTACCTTTTGTCTTTATCTTTCTCTACATACTGATGCAATCCCCACCATGTGTGCGAAACCACCCAAATATGGTAGGATGGACAATTTTCACTTTGATCATCTCCGTTCTATTACTAGTGCAAAACAGGTCATTAGAACCGGTTCTAGGGTGCCTTTAGAACCGGTTTTTGAAACCGGTTCTAAAGGTTTGGTGCTAAAGAGTAAAGCCTTTAGAACCGGTTCCCCACGAACCGGTTCTAAACCAGGTCCAGCCAGGCCACGTGGTTGCACGGCAGCGCGAGGGCTTGGGCACCTTTTGCACCGGTTGTTAACAAAAACCGGTTCTAAAGGTTTCGTGGTTTAAGGGTCCTTTGTCATTTTCTTTTTGGTTTAATAGTTTTGTTTTTGGATTATTAATTAAAGGTTCTCCGCAATCTTATTATTTAATGAAGATGATCAATATATGAATATATCAAGCGGTTCCTGCGTCATACACTTAAGATGTGTATCTCGGTACATATGCTTCATAGCATCTCATACACACAGACAATATATTCTAAATATATCGATCACATATCATATATATAGGACAATATATAATTTAATTTCAATAAGAACAAGTACGAAAGCCATTATATCCAACACAAAGATTTTTCCTAGTTTAACTTCGATAACCTAATTTTTTGAGATACACTACTACTAAATATATATAGGACATAATTCTTCGAATTCACTCCTAATATATAGGATCTAATCAAACACGCGAAGGTAACAAGAAATAAACCCAAAAAGGAAGTCCATATTCTCCACGATAGAGGATAGAGAACAACCTGTCCAGGTTTTGGCTTCTTCTGGACCATTATCTTTAACCATGCTTTGATTTTGACACAACCATATGATCCACTTTCAGTGTAGTAATCATGTTGGAAAGGTTCTGTCCAAGGCCGTGCACAAACAATTGTAACTTCGCCTTTAAATCCCAGCATCCATTTAGGCATACAAGTTTGCGGTATCTTCTGTTGAAGAACATACATATTAGTAGCATAGTTAGCAATGAGTATAATTAATAAAATGTCTTTTTGAAGAAGATATAGGCTACTGAGAGAGAATGATAAAAATCATACCAGGCTGGGCCATTTAAGCATATAGTCCTCCAACTTAAGGACAAATGGCACATATGCTCCAAAAGGACGACCAACCCTTAAATAGTTCGCATACGAAGGTACCAATTTAATAACTTCGATAAATGCATGTTGTTCATTCATACTTAGGTCGAAGCCATTGTTATAGAAGGTACAATAAAAAATATCTTGTACTTCTTCCGTGGCAAGAACATAAGCCGGCAATTATAAATGAGTTGTCAAACATTTGGAAGCAAAGAAAAATAAGTTGTAGAAGTAAAAAAATTGTTGCTTAAAAAACTCACATGAACATCGAACTGGAATCATGTCGCCTAGTTCCATCGAAATTTAATCATCACGAAAAACATTGGATCATCGACGGCGGCGTCCAAGATCAAATGCTATTTTCATATTATCATGAAATGCATATGTCATGCATAATGCATCCCATTTTGAACAGCCAAAGAATGTGGCATTTGGTTGATTAAAGATCTTAACCTTAAGAACAAAATGTTTCGTCTTAATATTAACTTTACTAATAGTTTCATTGAAATCTTGAATATTGATCTTGTCACAAACGTGGCATCTTGCAAAGGAAGGGATGCACTAGTTGAATTATAAAAAAAATGATACGTTATAAACATAAACTTAAGTCATGCATGCATGCACCATAACAAGAACATGTCGTGTAAATTACATACCGTAACATTTTGGAACCAGGACCTAAGCGTGATGAAGAAGTATGTGTCTGCTTCATCAAACACGGGATCGTTGCATCGAACCGAGTCGTCTTGACAAATCTCGCACTTGGGATGAGACATACTATGTGTTCATAATTATAAAATTAATTCAAAGTAATAAAAATATAATGAAAATTATAAAAATATAACATGAGAAGTAATACAAATTGTGCCTCATTGGCCCATCTCCAATATCTAATTTAATCATCGACATTCTAGAAAGTAAGAAAATACTGATGAACCATAATATATATGAATGCAACAATTATATCACTAATACATATATCAAGTCATCTAGCAAATTAATAGCATCAACAATTTATTAATGGCATCTAGCAAAAATTCTACAAAAATTTCATCTAGGCGCCGGCGGCAAGTACGTTCGACCATGGCCACGGCGGCGGGCCGGGGAGGACGACCATCTACGGCCATGTCAGACACTACTGCCATGGCCACGGCGACTACGGCGACTACGGCGCGCCGGCGGCAAGTTCGACCACGGCGGCGCGCATTCGACCACTACGAACCATGGCCACGGCGGCGGGTACGTGGACGTACGCTGGAGAGGGCGACGGTGACGGCGACGGGGAAGGCGACGGCGGCGAGCAGCATCCTGGCGGCGTGGACGGCGACGACGACGGCGGCGTCGGCGAGGAAGAGCAGCAGCCTGGCGGCGTGGTGTGACGAATTAAAGTGGTGGGTGGAACTGACGCCAAGTGCCGATATATATACCATGGACCTTTAGCACCGGTTTGTAGCGGAAACCGGTGCTAATGGACCTTTAGAACCGGTTTCATCCACAAACCGGTTCTAAAGGTCACCAATTTCATCCATTTTTCGGCAAAAATACACGCGGGAAGAGGAGGGACCTTTAGCAGCAGTTCGTGGTTGAAACCGGTTCTAAACCTTTATTTTTTAGATTTATATTAGCTTTCATAATTCAAGGTCATTTAGCTCAAAATAAATCATTAAATGCATGAAAAATAGCAAATGAAGTCAGAAATGGTTGAAATTTTAGTATGTGGCTTTGAATGGTGCATATTTAATGCGAAAAAAGTCTTGAGTTGAAATAATTTTAGAAAAATGAAATGTCTTTGTAACAGATGAGTTTTCATTTGAAACCCTTATACTTTGAAAGAGATGGTCCAGTTTGGACACGAAGTGCATCCAGTTTTTGCCGTAATCCTCTCAACTTTTGCACACATGTTATGTGGGTCAAATGATGATACCTTGCCAAGTTTAAACATTTTCTGAGTTCAGTTGTAGTGCTTTCCAAATTCAAGGTCCTTTAGATCAAAATAAATCATTAAATGCATGAAAAATAGCAAATGAAGTCAGAAAGGGTTGAAATTTTAGTATGTGGCTTTGAATGGTGCATATTGAATGCAAAAAAGTCTTGAGTTAAAATAAGTTTAGAAAAATGAAATGTCTTTGTAACAGATGAGTTTTCGTTTGAAACCCTTATACTTTGAAAGAGATGGTCCAGTTTGTACACGAAGTGCATCCAGTTTTTGCCGTAATCCTCTCAACTTTTGCACACATGTTATGTGGGTCAAATGATGATACCTTGCCAAGTTTCAACCTTTTCTGGGGGCATATGTCCTGGTTCCAGCCAAGAACCGGGACCAATGCACCTCGCTCCTGGCCCACAAGCATTAGTTCCGCTTTGTGGCTCGACCCGGGACTAAAGTCACGCCCACAAGCATTAGTCCAATTTCAGGGTCATTTAGCTCAAAATAAATCATTAAATGCATGAAAAAGAGCAAATGGTGGCGGCGACGCGGAAAACTTAAAACATTCAAAAAACTTAACATCTCAAACCTAGAACATAAAAAAACTAATCCTCCTCGTCGTCGGAGAAATCGTCTTCGGTGTCGGAGCTGATGTCATCCTCCAGCGCTATCCAGCGGGGGTCACCGAGGGGCCAGTTGGCGGCGCCTCTCGCCAGTTCCTCCTCCTCCATCGCCTTGGCCGACCGCCGATCCTCCCGCCATTCATGACGCTGCTGTCCCCGCTCCACGCTCTCAGCCGCCAGCCTCGTCCAGTGTTCCACCTCCTCCGAGGCTTCACGGGGATGGCTCGCGTACCAATCCTGCACGGCACGTTGGTCCTGCTCCGAGGTGAGGCCGAGCACCGCTCGTCGATGATGGAGGCGGTGGTCCTCTTCAGTGAGGAGGAGCGGCGGTTATTCATCTCCGCGCGCGGGCGGCCGAGCCTTCACGCCGCAACGTCGTACGCGCGGGCGGCTAAATATGCATGCCAGAACCTGCCGAGACACACACGCTCGTTGTTGGCGCAAGTGATCACCGCCATGAATGTGCCGTCCGAGTGCTCGCGGACGCCGTGATAGCTTGGTCGGCGGCGGTGAGGCGGCATGGTGGCGGTGGTGCGGAAGGGGAAAGAGTGCAGGAGAAAAGAACTAGTGGCGACTGGCGTTGCGTGGAGTCCTCTTCCACGCTCTTTTAACCGTACACGATTTTGAACCCAACCAATCAGGAAGAAGCACACGGATCGCGTGTTTCTTTCAAGCGCTTGTGAGTCGTTGGATCCAACCAATCCGGAAGAAGCACATGGATCGCGTGTTTCTTTCAAGCGCTTGTGAGTCGTTGGATCAGGCTTCTGAGCCGTTGGATCCAACCAATCAGGAAGAAGCACACGGATTTTAGTATTTGGCTTTGAGTGTTGCATGTTGGATGCAAAAAAAAGTCTTGAGTTGAAATAAGTTTAGAAAAATGAAATGCCTTTGAAACACATGTGTTTTCGTCTGAAACCCTCGTACTTTAAAAGAGATGGTCCAGTTTGTACACGAAGTGCATCCAGTTTTTGTCGTAACCCTCTCAACTTTTGCACACAGGTTATGGTAAAATGATGATACCATGCCAAGTTTCAACCTTTTCTGAGTTCAAAAAATAGCAAATGAAGTCAGAAAGGTCTTTAGCACCGGTTTCAACCACAAACCGGTACTTCAAGCGCTTTGTTTCTTTCAGCTCACCTCGACCAATTAGGAAGAAGCACACGGATCGCGTTTTTCTTTCAAGCGCTTTGTGAGTCGTTGGATCAGGCTTGTCAGCCGTTGGATCAGGCTTGTTGTTGCCTATATATAGCCCACCTCTCGGACATGTTCGACACTCATTTCATCGGCCGAATACAAATCATTCGGATTCGCCTGGTTGCGGTCTGACGGTGCTTTTGATATGCGGGCACTCACGAGAGCCACACCGTCGGGCTGTAACCAAGCGAAACCGTGTGTTTTGTTGATCTTATATATATCTAGTTAGAAATCTTTCACTTCGCATCGACCAAATACAAACCATTCGGATTCGCCTGCATACGTTCGACGGTGCATTTGATATGCTTGCACTCATGAGCCACCGTCGGGCTGTATGCAGGCGAAATCGTATGTTTTGTTGATCTTACATATATCTAGCTAGAAATCTTTCACTTCATATCGACCAAATACAAATCATTCAACTGTATGCAGGGGAAACCTTGTGTTTTATTTGGTTGGAAAAAAAGTATATCAATTTCATTATAGGATGTCAACGGAAGATTACTCCACACTTTGTACACCATAAAGGACAATTTCGGTTAAGCCCTGATTGGTTGGAAAATCTAGCAATCGGCCCACCAATCAAGGTTCAACCGAAATTGCCTTTACAGTATACAGCATATAGATGAATAACTCGTGGACAACCTTTATTAAACTTGCTATGCTACGATAAGTGGACACTGACCTGTGCTTATAAACCGGTCGAACTCGTCTTCGGTTAGCGAGGTGGTACTAAACTTAGTGAACCTTTAGAACCGGTTTGTACTACCAACCGGTTCTAATGCTGCTAGGTGGCCCGCACGCCGAACGAGAACCTGATAATGCTGGAAGTAGTGCTCAGAAGAGTTTGTCCGAGAGCAACAATTTGAAAGCTATGATCACTGCAGGCTCAAAAAGCAGTTTTATTAATATTTCGCAAATGACTGCCTGGACGCACAATGATGGAATCTTTTAAAAACCGAGTAAATCAGGTTCTTAACAAGGCTCGTGATAATGCTGGAAGTAGTGCTTAGAAGAGTTTGTCCGAGAGCAACAATTTGAAAGCTATGATCACTGCAGGCTCAAAAGGCAGTTTCATTAATATTTCGCAAATGACTGCCTGGACGCACAATGATGGAATCTTTTAAAAAACGAGTAAATCAGGTTCTTAACAAGGCTCGTGATAATGCTAGAAGTAGTGCTCAGAAGAGTTTTTCCGAGAGCAACAATTTGAAAGCTATGATCACTGCAGGCTCAAAAGGCAGTTTCATTAATATTTCGCAAATGCTGCCTGGACGCACATGATGGAATCTTTTAAAAACCGAGTAAATCAGGTTCTTAACAAGGCTCGTGATAATGCTGGAAGTAGTGCTCAGAAGAGTTTGTCCGAGAGCAACAATTTGAAAGCTATGATCACTGCAGGCTCAAAAGACAGTTTCATTAATATTTCGCAAATGACTGCCTGGACGCACAATGATGGAATCTTTTTAAAACCGAGTAAATCAGGTTCTTAACAAGGCTCGTGATAATGCTGGAAGTAGTGCTCAGAAGAGTTTGTCCAAGAGCAACAATTTGAAAGCTATGATCACTACAGGCTCAAAAGACAGTTTCATTAATATTTTGTAAATGACTGCCTGGACGCACAATGATGGAATCTTTTAAAAACCGAGTGAATTAGGTTCTTAACAAGGATCGTGATAATGCTGGAAGTAGTGCTCAGAAGAGTTTGTCCGAGAGCAACAATTTGAAAGCTATGATCCATTGGATCCGGCTTGTGAGCCGTTGGATCAGGCTCGCCTCCACCAATCAGGAAGAAGCACACGGATCGTGTATTTATTTCAAGCGCTTGTGAGCAGTTGGATCAGGCTTGTCGTCTGAAACCCTTGATGGTCCAGTTTGAACTTGCTAAAACTGTTAAGAGTGCTACGACAAAAAGTATAGCAATTTCATTATAGGATGTCAATGGAAGATTACTCCACACCCTGTACACCGTAAAGGCAATTTTCTGTTAGCCCCTGATTAGTGGGCAAATCTAGCTACTCTGCAGACAAGAGAGGTCCAGCTGAAATGCCCGTATTAGATTTCGCAATCTCATACGAGGTTTCAACTGGACCCCGCCTCGTCGGCAAATCTAGCAAATCTGGCCACCAATCAAGGTTCAACCGAAATTTTCTCTACAATATACAGGATATAGTTAAATCTCTCATGGACAACCTTTATTGAACTTGTTATGCTGTGATAAGTCCACTCTAACCCATGCTTATAAACCGGTCAAACTCCTCTTCGGTTAGCGAGGTGGTACTAAACTTAGTGAACCTTTAGAACCGGTTCTAGGTACCAACCGGTTCTACTGCTGCCAGGTGGCCCGCATGCCTAAAGGCAACCTTCCACCACATCTTTAGAACCGGTTGGTAGTAAAAACCGGTTCTAAAGGTGCGCTGGCAGCCACCACTGGGCTCGGGGACCACCACACGAACCGGTTCTAAATCCCAGAGCCACGAACTGGTTCTATTGGGCCAGTAGAACCGATTCATGTTCGAACCATGACCTTTGCTCATATCCAAAGGCCTGTTTTGTACTAGTGAATTAGTGCGCGCGCTAAAACACCAACCGACTTGGTTGAGGGAAAAATCATTGGATGAGCATGCTCATTATACGCAACACCGCTTATCTCGGAAAGGTAAACACTTATGGGATCAAATACAAATTTCTTATTCATATGCATAGTCTATGTGACACATTTATGATTTTACTTCTTGCTCTAGAAAATACTGTAAACACCTTCATTTCCAATGCGAGTTTAATGAATACGAAATCTTATCTTCTTATGTTAAAGGTGTTTATGATTATCTCGATGTTGAAAAGATTGAAGAATTTGTTGCTTTTAAGGGTGTTTATGAGATTGCTTCTTTGATTGAAAAGTATTACGATACTATTCACAAGTCTAAAACTTTTGTAGTACTTAAGTATTTGATACGTCCCAAACATATCTATATTTTTTGCTTGCTCCATGCATGTTTTGGGTGATATTGCTATAATTTTGATACACTTTTGATCATATTTGGAATAACCTATTAACTTAGTGCACCCCAGTGCCAGTTTCTGTCTTCTGCTGTTTTTGTATTTCAGGTTTTCCCATTACTTAAAGTGTCCGAAAAATTCCGGGAAAAATATAAAAAAAATCAGCATCACGGAAGCTTGCAGATGCCCAAAGGGAGGCTGGGGCGATCCACCTGGTGCCTAGGCGTCCAGGGGGCCTGGCCCCACCCTAAGCCGCGTCAGGGGGCCGCTTGGACCCCCTGGTACACCCCTGGCTGTCCCCCTTCGCTTAAATTTACCTCTCATCCTGAAACCCCCAAGGATAGAACCCGTTTTTGCAATGTCCCCTCTTTTCCACCCCCACCGCGCTTCCAAGATCGCGGCTTCCAGGAGACCCTATCCTGGCACCCTGACGGAGGGAGGATTGACCTCCGGGAGCTTCTCCACCACCATGGACGCTTCCCGGATGAGCCGTGAGTATTCCACCTTCGACCATGGGTCCATCATCAGTAGCTATGTGATGTCTTCATCTCCACATTTTCTCTTCATTGATCAGACCTTGTGAGCTGCCCTACATGATCAAGGCACATATCTAATTTTACTGCTGTTGCTATGTTGAGTTTGCTGGGATCTGATGGATTATGAGATTATCTTCAGATTGTGATGAGTAATATATTTGGTTCTTCTCATTTTATATTTATTTTCTTGAGTAATTCTTTCTTGTTCTTCGTTGTTGTTTATTGCTTTGGCTAGGTAGTAGGTAGTAACTCCAAGAGGGAGCATTATGCATGATTATGGGTTCATGCCCTCCGATGACTAGCTTGAGTGACAGAAACATGAGTCTACGGGATGTGCTATTGCCACAAGGGGGAAAACAACGGTGCTTGTAGTTGAGGGGTGCAAGGATTGTTTACTTTACGCAAAGTTCTTTTAATGCAGTTGTTTGTTGCTTTGGGTTTATACTGTAACGACCCGATCCGGTAAGAATCAAAGTCTCTGTGCATCTGTGCTAGTCCCTGGATCAATAGCTAGCACACACAGTAAATGATGTAATATCGAGAATAACCCGCATGTCATAAATATTACATCTAAGATCCAGTATTACAATTAAGCATACCTGCATAGCTCAAGGCTAGCTTACAAATAGAATACAGCAGAAAAACAATAAAGAGCTTCATGGCATCCATCAACTCCATCGACACAGTTGAGTATAGACATTGTAACCCTACAACGCATCACTTACTCATCGTATACAAACCTGCAACACCGAAGGCTACAACCCGAACACGGGTCGGTACATTTGAATGTACGACAAGTAACACAAGTGATATAGCAAACCCTATATCTAATTTCAGATCAACAATATGAAACAAGCTTAGTTTGTTTTACATATAGCTGGTAATAATCTATTTCCACCTACTAGTCAAAACCTTTCTCATCCAGAAATTCATATCTTAGCAAAATGGATCGCAACTAACTAAAACGCCAATGAGAGCCCTCGGGATCATATGATTAGTAGTGGTATCCATGAGAGCCCTCGGGATCATGGTTCCGTGAGTATTGTAGAGCCCTTAGGATACAATATCACCCCTACCACATACTCGTGAACACCATAGAGCCCTCAGGATACAATGTCACTATATAAAAATTCCTGAATATTGCAGAGCCCTCGGGATGCAATTCCACCCTATAAAAACAACACGAATATTGTAGAGCCGTCGGGATGCAACATCACCCTATACAAACAATTCGTGAATACTGTAGAGCCCTCAAATGTAATATCACCCTATGAAAAAATTAGTTAATATTGCAGAGCCCTCAGGGTGCAATATCACTCTAATGTGAATACTGTAGAGCCCTCAGGATACAGTGCCACTAGCTAGACACACTGTGAACATTACAGAGCCCCAAGGACGCAATGCCGCACAAAACAATCGTACGTGAATATTACTGAGCCCTCAGGATGCAATACCACTCTAAAGTACCTCAATCGCAAGATACCATTAACTATTGTCATAAACACTTGAATAACACAATAATTCCCCCATTTCCATCATAACAACTCTAAGCACACAATGACATAGCACAACGAATACCAAAACATGACAGCGTTGGATAAAAGGATCAAATCAAACATATGGCTATCCTACTAGGTTTCAGCATAACATAATAATCTATCACATGCATAGACCATATGATGTGACTAACCAAAAGTTAAGAATAAACAAAAGTGAAACTTTCCTTGCTCCTGTCCCTGACGATCACCCTCTTCACAGAAGGTTGTGTTGCACTCCGGATAGTCTACACGATCAATCATAGCAATCAATATCACACTTCACACATACAAAATGAACCAGAAAAAGAACCAAATAAACCTTAAGTAAAACTACTAAAAAGTAGCTAAAAAGTATCTTCAAGTCACTTGGATCCCAATGCAACTGGAATCAACGAAAACGGATACACCGTTTGCAAGATACGGTCTCCGAAAATTTGAATATCAATCTGAATAAAATTCAAAATTTTAAAAATTGCAAAGTGTAGTCTATTGTACTCTACATTTCATTACGGTCGGAACGCAAAAATAATCAACTAAAATCGATATACGGTTTAAAAGATATAGCCACTACCGTTCTATGGTACAAACTATGAAAAACTGCCCGTTTGCGAATAAAATAAAAGTTCCTGTCGCGAATAGGTCCTTTTCGCTACAGGACAGACCTCGCTAAAGGACAAACCGGCGACGTACTGATGACATTGCGATGGCACGGAAACCGAGGCAGTGGTAGCACGAACTTCGAGGTTCACCGGCGGCGTGGAGATCGAGGTTCGCCGGTGCAGAAATTGAGATGGCGACGACACGGAAACCAAGGTCGTCGGAGCAGAAATCGAGACGGAGGTGGCCCGGAAACAGAGGTTCGCCTGTGGCGCGGATCCCGAGGATCGCCGACGGCAGCACGGAAATCGAGACGTGGGTCCCACTGGGGCGATTTAGGGTTTTCTAAAAAGAGAAAAATATTTTTTCTGAAATCTATATATAGCCCAAAAAAGAAAAAAAATCAGATCCGACTCGGGCCCGGATTCTGCAGTGAGCGAAAACAGACAACTGGCCTGGGTGGAAGGCCCAAAACAAAACCCGTTTATTTTTCAATTTTCATTTGGTCAACCGCCTTTACAGGAAATTTTTTACTAAGAAATATTAATTTTAAAACTACACCAGAAATAAAATAAAATAATAAAATAGAATATTTTCCTGGAAATGCTTTTCCAGCTATTTTGCAATATTCGGTAAATCTTTCTAATGCAATAAAATATGTCTGAGAATTATAAAAATGCCTGAAATAATTTTAGAGTTTATTATAATCCTCAAATGATATTTCGAAAAATTTCAAAAAATATTCTAAATATTTTTTAACTTTACTTTACAGGGGATAAATCATCTTAAATCATCTTCAATGAATTCCCTTGAGTTGAAAAGTGTTTTGAATATCTAGAAAATACAAATAATTATTTAAAACACTTACCAACTCTTTTAATACGTTGAAGGAGTCCTTTTATTTAATCTCTCATTTTAATTTGTTGGTTTTGTTCTAAATAATAAACTCCAAAATTACCAACAATGAATATTAGGGAAAGTCCTTTTATTCCCTCTCATTTTAATATTCAATAAACTCCAAAAGTTTCAGATCATAGTGAAAATCAAACATATCAAACAAAACAATAATTATTTAATTACTTTGTTAACATTCCAAAATTAGGAAAATTTTGGGATGTTACATACATTTTGGGTGGGGCTCGCAACTTAATACCAGCGAGATGTTCTGGATAGATTTCTCAAGGTGGATGATTAATGAGTAGATGCAGATGGATTTCGGTCTACTTCTATTGGCGTACTGCCCATGATTTTGAGCCTCTTTCTTTCTTTTGTAGCATAGTTAGCATTGCGGTGCGTTTTTAATCCTGTCAATTGCCCATTTGTATTTGTTCACCTCGCATAGCTGTTTATCCTGTTTTGGGAGAGAGAGGTCATAAGTGAACTTCATGGGACCCCGGTCCATATTTCTATTACTGTTTACACCCTCAATTTACTTTCTGTTTTACTTTCTCGTTGCAATTCTCACTACCATTATCTCTTGCGTTTGACTCTGTGTAACAAAAAGGCCAGAGAGATTGAAAACTTCTTTGTACTCGTTGCGACCAAAGTTATTTGTATCTGTGTGCAGGTCCACGTCAACCCTCGTGCTAGCAAGTAATTTCTAGCTCCGTTGCCACCTACTTCTCGTCGTCGGAGTCCTACTGACGACAAACCTTGGTATCTTCACCGAGGGAAATTTGCTACTATCTACATCTCAACCTTCCACTTGGGATAGGCAACGAGGAGCACTACTTCAGTGCCATCAAGCTAATTTCTGGCGCCGTTGTCGAGGAGTCCGCTCTTCAAGATAGGGGAGTTGCACGCTATCTTTTATCTTTTCTTTTTAGTCTTGTTAGTTTACCTTTCAGTTTTTATCTTAGTGTCCTTTACCAAAATACCAAAAAAATAGTTACCTTGCTAGTATATAGTTTTCCTTTAAACAAAGAGGTGGTGAAATTCTGAAAGATGCTTGGTATAGAATTAATGATTCTCAAAAAATAGCCACCAAGAAGCAATCCACTACTATCCTACTTAGAAACTTGTATGTTGGAATTACTTCTTGGAATAGTATTATTCTAGATACTGCTATCAATGGGAATTTCCTAGAAGTCCCAGTTTGGGAAGATCTTAATGTTATGGAAAATCTTGTTGGAAGTCTCCATGTTGCTAGCATTCAAGAGGACATTAGTCTAGCCCACATTATAAAAAACTTGAAAAGTTAGAGCTAGAAATACAAATCATCAATAAGATAAATGAGTTACATTGTAGGATTCAAGGGAATTTGAATAGACTTGATAGCTCCATGCATAAAATTATCAAAACCTTGGAGATCATCAAATCCCATGATTCGGATCCTACTAGGATAGATAAAATTGAGGAAATCATTGACACTTTAAGAACCACTTTCTCCTCAATCAGACAAAAAAGGTTGAAACTACGGAAAAAAGGAACCTAAGTTCGTTTACGTCCCTAAGGTTCCTCGACCCAAAAAATATCCACTTATTGCCAAAGGAGTTGGAACCGTGAAGACTTTGGAAGAAATACCTTTCTCGAATATAATTAGCAATGAAACTCCACTTGATCTTCCACGTTTTGCTCTTATCCCTATAAGTATCTTCATTAGACCTTTATTTGAAAGACCTCTTAAAACTAGTTGCACAATTGAAGAGCTTTTTGATGATCTTGATGATGGTTCAATTGATACAACTTGATGTTTTTCTTTGTGCCTAGCTCAAAGGCGTAAAAGAAAGCGCTTGTTGGTCTTGATGTTTTTCCTTCTGTTTTTAGTGGTTTTGATGATTGCTACTACTGTTGCAACATCATTGTATCATTATTTTCAAGCTTTGTGCCAAGTTTAGCCTCTGATTGCAAGAAAGTTCAAAAGTTGTGACATGCTGTCCAGAAAACAGATTTTGTCCCTCGACGGAAAAATTCAGCTAAAATCACCAGATCATATTTTTTATCTGAATTTTTTTGAAAGCGTGATCTATACAATTAGATTTCGTGCACATGTTCTAAGTTTTTTTATTTGAGTTGCAGAAGTACCCCAAAAAATTATTTACTACCTCCTGGTCTGTTTTTCACAAATTCTTCCCTCTTTTTGTTTTTCCCGGTTTTGCAAATCTTGCGGTGGTTTTTTATTTGCAAAAACTTTTGGCGAATCTTGAGAAACAGTAGAACTTCAAGAATATCTTAATTTCTAGTAGAGGAAAATTATTTTATTATGGGTACAAACCTCTATAATCAGCTTATGATGAGTTATGTATGAAGGGAGTTTTCAAGTGTGCGAGGGAAGATTATGAAAGAAGATCTGGGGGTGTCAAACGCTCAAGCTTGGGGATGACCCCATGAACCCCCAAGAAATAACCAAGGAGACTCAAGCATCTAAGCTTGGGGATGCCCTCGTGCATCCCCTTCTCCATCAACAATTATCAGTTCGTCCTTCGTTCCACTATTTTTTTATTACTTCATGCGTTATGTGCTATGCTTGGAGCGTCTTGTTCTTCCCTTTTTAGTTTTCATTATCTTTGTTTGATGTTCATATTAAGTTAGAACCCAGATTTCTCTGTGTGTGAGAGAAACACACTCCACTTCAACCTAGAACACATCATAGGATTTTCATGCTTATCTTTATTGTGTGTGTTCTTTAACTTTTCATAAATCTTGTCATGCTTAGCTCTTAGTTTTCATGCTTATCTTTTTTAGAGCTTTTGTTTAGTTTTTTGCTGGAACTCTCTTGAGTCTTCATGTTTATCTTGTTTAGACAGTTCGTCTATTGCACTGAGTTGACTTAAAGTAAGTAATTGAGGTTGCTATTCAATTGTAGTAGTAACTTGCAATAGTTTTGAGGTATTGTTTTGAGTAATGTTTGAACTTTTGGTGTCAAGAGCTTTATCATATTCATGATAGATGTCGTATTTTGGGAAATCTGTGTTTATTTTCAAAAAACTACAAAAAAACTAGTTGAGAACTCTAGCTACTAGATGGATCACTAATCTTTGGAGGAATCGGATATTAGAGTACACTCACGTACCATGAGCCGAGTATGCGCAAGGATAACCAAAACCCCATACATTCGTCCTCGGGGTACTTGTCTCTTTGTGAAAATCCTGACTAGATTGAGAGTTACCGATAATAAATGCATGAGTTCTTTGGACTAATGTAAGTATTTGAATGTTGACACTTCCACCACCCATATTTTTCTAGCCTCTTCAGTATCGTGCATTGCCCTTTTCTCACCTAGAGAGTTGGAGCATACTTCGCCGGTGCATCCAAACCCTTGGCATGATACGCTTTGTCATCATAAACCTCCTTATATCCTTCCTCAAAACAACTACCATACCTACCTATCAAGGCATTTCCATAGCCTTTCCGAGATATATTTCCATGCATCATCCATCTTCTCATGACTTGATCTTCATGTCATACATACTTTTGCTTGATCGATGAGCCGCATGCTAGTTGGGCATTTCCCTAATCATTGCTACATGACGCGCTAGTATCATTGCATATCTTGCTACACTGGCAGAGGCATACATTTGCATACATCATAATAGCTCCATCTTCTTTATGCTGAGTACTTTTGTAAAGTGTGAAAGATCTTCTATACTTCTTGTAATATATAGAGTGTTGCCCCCAAAGTGAGGAAAAGATCCCAAAGAGGACAAATTAAAAGATCCCAACGAGGACAAATGAGAGATAAATAGAAAGATCCATTGAGGCCACAAAAAATAAATAAAATAAAATAAAAAGAGAGAAGGGGGCATACTACTATTCCTTTTGAGAGATCCACACCCTTATTCCTCTTATAGCTTGTACTCCACAGAGAGCATCATACATGCAATACCTATGTGGGGACCTTTACACTACATAACTTGGCTTGTATATTCCAATGATGAGCCTCCTCAAATGAGCTCTTGGTCTTCTTGAGCAAGCAAGTTGGATGCACACCACTAGTTCCATTGGAGAGCTTTCCATACCTCATATGTGAATCCGTTGCATGTCAATCCCTACTCCTCATATAATATCTATCATTTGGCTTTCTCTCGCCTATGATTGTCCTCATTGATGTGAGCCTTTCACACATTTTGTCTTCCTCCTCCATCATTTCTCTCTTTGCCATCCTAAGTGTCAATTTTCTTGCTTACGCTCATCCATTGCATGAGTGCTCAAAAAGTCGAAAGGGATTGGATCAGTTTGACTTGTACCTGGCTAGTGGTCTGGGACGAGTCAAGATAAGATTCCAAAGAAGACCAAGTGTGAAACTTTAGTAGATTGAGTTCTCAAATAAAATAAATAGTATGTTTTCTCTCTCTTGTAATCCCATCTCCCACTTCTTGCACGCAAAGACCATTTGGAGACATTCGATTCATAGACAGCGAGAGCTCTTGCACCTTTATGTTCTTATGTTTCTTGTTTCAATGCTAATATAGAATCTTGCTTGCTATGACTTGAATTGAATACATGCCTTGCTTGCCTTCTTAAAAGTTCTTTTATGGTTGGTAGCATGTCACCACAGAAATTATGCTTGTTATCATTTACCTACTCAAGGACGAGCATGAATTAAGCTTGGGGATGTTGTACGTCCCAAACGTAACTATAATTTCTGCATGCTCCATGCATATTTTGGGTGATACTGCTATACTTTTGATACACTTTCATACACTTTTGATCATATTTGTAATAACCTATTAACTCAGTGTACCCTAGTGTCAGTTCCTATTCCTGTTGTTTTTGTATTTCAAGTTTTCCCATTACTTAAATTGTCCAAAAAAGTTCCGGGAAATATATCAAAAATCAGCTTTACGGAAGCTTCTAGATGCCCGAAGGGGGGCTGGGGGGACCCACCTGGTGCCTAGGCGGCCATGGGTGCGGCCCCACCCTAGGCCGTGCCAGGGGGCCGCCTGGACCCCTTGGTCCACCCCTGGCTGCCACCTTCGCCTATATTTACCTCTCGTCCCAAAACTCCCGAGGACAGAACCCCTTTTCGCAATCTCCCCTCTATTTCGCAGCTGTCGCGCTTCCAAGATCAGGGCTGCTAGGAGACCCTGCCCCGGCACCCTGCCCGAGGGAGGATTAACCTCCGGGAGCTTCTCCAGCACCATGGACGCTTCGTGGAAGAGCCGTGAGTAGTCCACCTTGGACCATGGGTCCATGATCAGTAGCTATGTGATGTCTTCTCTCCACCTTTGATTTTCATTGATTATACCTTGTGAGCTTCCCTACATGATCAAGGCACATATGTAATTTTCATGCATTCTCTATGTTATGTTTGCTAGGATTTGATGGATTATGAGATTATGTTCAGATTGTGATGAGTAATATATTTGGTTCTTCTACTTTTATAGTTATGTTCTTGAGAAATTCTTACATGTTCTCCATTGCTGTTTATTGCTTTGGCCAAGTAGTAGGTAGTAAATCGAAGAGGGAGCACTATGCATCATTGTGCGTTCATTCCCCCCGATGACTACCTTGAGTGACGGAAACATGAGTCTAGGGATGGGTTGTTGCCACAACGGGGAAAACAATGGTGCTTGTACTTGCGGGTGCAAGGATTGTTTACTCTACGCAAAGTTCTTTTTATGCAGTTGTCTGTTGCTTTGGATTTACACTTTGGGTGGGGCTCGCAACTTAATACTAGCGAGATTTCCTGGATATATTTCTCAAGGTGGATGATTAGTGAGTAGATGCAGATGGATTTCGGTCTACTTGTCTTGGCGTACTACCCATGCTTTTGAGCCTCTTCCTTTCTTTTGTAGCATAGCTAGTATTGTGGTGCATTTTTAATCCTGTCAATTGGAAAGCTGTAATTTTTTCACCTCGCATAGCTGTTTATGGTCTTTTGGGAGAGAGACATCACTAGTGAACTTCATGGGACCCCGATCCATATTTATATTACTATTTACACCCTCAATTTACTTTGTATTTTACTTTCTAGTTGCAATTATCACTACCAATATCTCTTGCGTTTGACCCTTTGTAAACAACAAGGACGGAGAGATTGACAACCTCTCTGTACTCATTGGGAGGAAAGTTATTTGTATCTGTGTGCTGGTCCACATGGACCCTCGTGCTAGCAAGTAATTTCTAGCGCCGTTGTCACCTACTTGTCGTCGTCGGAGTCCTACTAGCGACAAACCTAGGTATCTTCACCGAGGGAAATTTTCTACTAGCTACTTCTCAATCTTCCACTTGGGGTAGCCAACAAGGAGCACTACTTCAGTTCCATCAGTATTTCCTTGAGAATTATGTTTGCAATGATTATATTTAGGATTTAAAAAATAAAATTATTGCTGCCCAAGAAGAGGCCAATGATTTCTATGAAGAGGAATCCTATGATTCTGAGGAGTCACATGAAACATCCCTTTTTTATGAACTTATTACTTGTTGTGTTTTTGGCAAAGATGCCACTATAGATGATGCTTACGGAGATGAACTTGCTACAGTTCCTCATGATCGGCATGAAATTGTTGCTATTGCACCCACACTTGATTGTCCTAATATCCTGTTGAAATCTCCAACTCATATTTCGGAGAATTTTGCTCTTATTAAGGCCCATAGTGATGGGTTGAATTTATCTTATGATCCTAATGATTGTACTAAAAATAATACACATTTTCTTGTAGGTCATGAATAACATGCTGTATGTGATAGTTATATTTTTTATGCTGTTCATGATGCTACTGAAAAAAATTGACAGAGGAAAGTTTGCTTGTAGAAACTTTTGTGTTACAAAAACTCCTCTCTTTATGATCAAAGTTTTTAAGTTGTTTTAGTTTTACCTTCCTGTGCTTGTTACTTTGTGCTTCTTCAATTTATTTGCTTACACAATACCTATGCATAGGAAGGGCCAGTTCTTTTGGTTCGATTCTGAAGAATCGCTACCCAGAGAATCAAAATCATAAAATAACTCATTCCAGCCCCAGGAATCATTCCAGAATCGCTGTAATCATCAGTGCAATTGAAAATCGCCGTCCAGGCACAATTCTAGCAATTATGGACGAGTCCCGCAAAAAGAACGGTTCGCTGCATGTAAACACCCTATCGAACGGTGCTATTTACGCACAAAATGCCCCTCGGGCCGAGAGAAAGAAGCCCAGCCTCAGCTCCTCTCTCCTCGAGCTCCTCCCACTCCTGCCCCGCCGCTAGCGTGCCACCGCCCGTCCGGCGAGTCGAGGCGCCTCCGTCGCCCCCTCGGGTCCCCCAACACTCTCCCTCTTCTCCATCTCCTCTCATCCCTCCTTCCCCCCTCATCTCTCTTTTCTCCCTAACCAGGAGATCGCCGAGAAGCCATGGCGCCGTGGAGTCCGTCTCATTCGGATCCGCGCCCTTCTCGCCGGAAGACACCGCCCCGTCCAGATCTGCGTCGCCCTTCTTCTTACCCTTCTCCTCTTCTCATCTCTCTCCCTCTCTCTCTCTGCGCCATATGGACAGGGAGTCCGCCATGGATATTCCCCGGCCACGAGCTCGAGCGCCTCGGTACTCGCCGGCGGCCAAGGACACGCCCCGACTTCGTGGATACGCCGCGACCACGACCTCGACCGCCTCAGACCTCGAACTGGCCAAGCACGCCGGTGACCTCGCCCGCGTCTCCTCTCCCCAGCCTTCCTCTATATTTTTCCTCTATGTTAGGATTTTTGCCATTGGTATTTCTTATATTAAACAATTTATGATATTTCTAACTCTTTTTATATTTTAATATTAAAGATTTTATGAGATTTTCAACTCATTTATGTGTACATATTAGCAATTCAACACTCATTTTAATGTAGGGGCGTTACGGAAATTTCAACACACAACTCTTACAACGATCACAGACTAGAATCACGGAAAAGAACTGGATGACTGATTCTGTGGGCAGACGATTTTGTGGGAAGTTTCCCAGAATCAGATTCTGGAGAATCATGAAGCGAAAAGAACTGGTCCGAAGTGGATTAGATTTAGATGTGTTTCATATTTTATTCTTGATGCTCTCCTTTGCTTCAACTCTTATTCTCTTGTGAGCATATTTTATAATCCTTATGCCTAGCTCAAAGGCATAAAAGAAAGCGCTTATTGGGAGGCAACCCAAAATATTTTTACTTTCAGTTTTATTGGTCTTGATGCTTGTTACTACTGCAGCCACATCATTATGTCTTTATTTTCAGGCATTGTGCTAAGTTTTAGCCTCCGGTGCCAAGTGAATCAAAAGTTGTGACATCCTGTCCAGAAAATAGATTATGTCTTCTTGACAGAAAAGTTTGTATTAAATCACCAGATCATCTTCTTGATCTGATTTTTTTTCACAATATGATATATACAATTTTGAAAGTTCCACCCGTTCTGAGTTTTTTTGATTTGAGTTGCATAAGTGCCCCAAAAAAATTATTTACTACCTGGTGTTCTATTTTTCCCAGATTCTGCACTGTTTTGCGCTTCTACAATTTTTCAAATCTTGTGCATGCTCTTTACTTGAAAAAACTTTTTCGCAATCTTGAGAAATAGTAGCACTTGTTGCAAATCTTTGTTTCCAACAAAGGCTAAGTGGAATTAATTTATTTAAGGAAATAATCACTCTAATCAATGTATGATGAGTTTCATATGAAGGGAGTTTTCAAGTGTGCGAAGGGAGATGATGAAGGAAGATTCATGAGTGCCAAAAGCTCAAGCTTGGGGATGCCCCTGGCACCCTCAATAAATATTCAAGGAGACTCAAGCGTCTAAGATTGGGGATGCCCCCGTGCATCCCCTTCTACATCAACAATCATCAGTTTGTCCTTCTCGATGCTATATTTTTATCACTTGATGTGTTACGTGCTATGCTTGGTGCGTCTTGCGTTTACTTTTTAGTTTGATTTTTTGGTTTAGTTTTGTTTTCTGGTCATCAAAAAGTTGAACCCTAGCATGCTTTGTTTGGGAAAGAAACACGGTCTGCTTTAGCCTAGAATACTCATAGTTTTCATTCCAATCTTTGCTGAGTGCTCTTGTTCTTCATGTTTATGTTTAAGAGCTACTGTTTAGGATATTATTTTTAGTACCCTCTTGAGTTTCAAGTTTATGTTGTTTAGAGAGGTTTTCTATTACGCTGAATGTGTGTCTCAGTTTTAGTAGGCAATTGAGGTTTCTATTATAAGTTTAGTAGTAACTTGCCATAGTTTTGAGCTATTGTTTCGAGTAATATTTGGACTTCTGTGTCAAGAGCTCAAGCCTATTAGTGATAGGCGTCATATTTTGGTTCAACGTGCTTATTTACAAAAACTACCAAAATTAGTTGAGAACTCTAGTTACTAGATGGATCACTAACCTCAGGAGGGGTTATAATACATAGAGTACCCTCACGTTATCATGGGTCGAGGATGCAAAAGGATAACCAAGACCACATACACTCCTACGGGTACTTGTCTCTTTGTGAATCTCCTGACTAGATAGAGAGTTACCAATAATAAGTGGATGAGTTCCTTTGATTAAATGCGAGTATTCGATTGTTGGAACTTCTATCGTGGGAAAGTCACGACAGTTGTCCTCATGAGAGAACTTGATTACGGGGCCTTTTCTACGAGTGTACGAGGAAGAATAACATCACAGAGAAAGAGAAACGCAATTTTATATAGCTTCAGGCCCCGGGAAACATCATCCGGTAGAGACCCTACATGTTGTTTTTGGCCAAGTCTTATTCCTTTACTCACGGGGATTCGCCGGCGTGTCGCCGGCTCTCTTATAGTTATGTCTAGTTGCTCCGAGTTTAGATCATCCGGGAGTAATCTAGAGTCTTCTTTGGTCTCTGAAGGATGCCTACTTTGATCTCTGCAGAAATCCTACTCTCGTGGAAGCCTACTCTGCGAAAGCCTACTCTGGTGAAAGCCTACTCTAGCAAAAGCATACTTTGGCGAAAGCCCACTTTTTCCGAAGCCAACTTTGGCGGAAGCCTACTCTGGCGGAAGCCAACTCTAGCGAAAGCCTACTCTGGCGGACTTGGCCTATATGGGCGCCTTACCCCTCCTTATATGGGTGGAAGGGGGAGGCTTACATGTATAGTACAATTCTGATACAAACTAGTCTCATCTTGTATTACAAGTCGCATATCAATCCGAGTCCTACTCTAAGTCTTGTAATCTTCCAAGTTAAGTGGACTCCTGTAGAGGAGTCTCAGTCAGGCCGACTCATGGAGGAGAGTCTCCTCCAAGCCGACTCATGGATCCTGTATTCTTCAGGACATGTCTTCTGGCTAGGTCTTCCTTTTGGGTGTTTCCTTCTGGCCGGGTCTTAGCTGTGAGTAATCCCCCCGACAGTAGCCCCCAAGTTTAGCTTGGACGCAATCTTGGCGTTGGCTTCATTTTTCCTCTGCCTTTACGTGGCAATGAGATTGTCGTGGAAGAAAACGCTAGGTGTGCGTCCTTGGTAAACTTCTAATATAATGAATACTTAGGATAAAGATCGGGTCTGCAGGCCAAACCATTAGGCCGGCTTTCTGCACTTATTCATATCAATGAACCCGATATGATTCAATTTTGAGCTCTTCCACGTTTGAGTTCAATGTTTTCTTTTTGCTTATCCTTGTCTTGTCAAAAGGACTCGGGAAAATTTTTATGGGCAATTTTATGTCCATATCATCTGTAGCCCCCAAGCTCTGAGTTTATCATCTCGTGATGACTTGGAGTTTCGTATATAAAACAACCATGCTGGTGTATACCCCAAGTGCCAGGTTGTCTTGCCTACAACAACCTGGGATTTGTACTTGTGAAATTTGATTCGAAGTAGTGTAGCCCCCAAGTACCGGGTGGTCTTGCCTGCAGCAACCTGGGACTTACAATTTATTGCTTGTTTTCTAAAGTCGGCAAGTATTATATGCCAAAAGCCAGAAAATGTTTGCTTGCCGATAAAAATCGATGAATGCGAATTTTCTAAATATGGTAGGTAATATATGATGGGTTGTGTTCCCAGTTTCCAAATAGATTGGCCCTTCGAGTGTTGGAATATGTTTCCTTCAGCAACCCGGAATAATGTTTGCTAACTCTCGGTATGATCATCTTTGTGTCATGACGAGTCTTAGAAAATCTTGAGGTATAGTCCCCATGAATCGGTATGAGCATCTTTGTGTCATGTCGAGTCATAGAGAAATTCGAGCTATAGTCCCCATGAGTCGGTATGAGCATCTTTGTGTCATACCGAGTCACACAGGTTAATGCTCGTATTGTATGAAAAAATTATGTATGGTTTTATGACATATGAAATGATAGAGAAGAAAGTATGCTATGATGATGATGTAGGCAAAAAATAAAATTCGAAGGCTCATATAAAAGCTAACTCTGGATTTGAACATGCCTCATCTTCTCGCGTTGAGAGAGATTATTGGGTTATCCAGAAGTCGAAATCTATCTGTAAGCCGGCACATATGACTAGCGTTCCCGGTGCCTAGTACAAAACTTGATAGCCGTTACTGTAAGCTCCCATAGTTTAGACTAAGTCGGGTTCGCGTTGGTCATATGAGCTGGAGCTATACATGCCAAGATTTACGGCGTGGCTGGCCAAGATTAGCAGCATGCATGGCCAAGATTTACTGCGTGGGTGGCCAAGATTTACGGCGTGGATGGCCAAGATTTTCAGCGTGGGTGGCCAATTCATGTATATGCCGGTTTTTCCGCGGATAAGAGTCGATAGGTGCCATCGAACTCCCCTATTTACCCTGACTAATAAATATACATGCTCAGAGCCGATAGAGGGTTGATCAAGCCCCTAGGTCTCTGAGAAAAATGTGAAAAATATGCAATGTATGATGCAAAATAAAAACACGAGGATAATAAAGTAAAGAAAAAGTTCTTATGACAACTAGATCGGCGAGAGCTGGTGCGATGAAAGTCGACTTATATATTAGATGTGGCGAAAGCCTAGTGCGACGAAAGTCAACTTAGATACATATTATATGGCGATAGCCTAGTGCGACGAAAGTAGACTTATATAAATTATATGGCGATAGCCTAGTGCGACGAAAGTCGACATATATGTATGGCGATAGCCGATGCGACAGAAGTCGACTTATATGTATGGCGATAGCCGATGCGACGGAAGTCAACTTAAGAATGAAGAAGATGCAATGCATCATGATATGAAAATAAAGGTGCAATGCATAAAATGAAAAATTCTGGGTTCCAGAAGTGCCGAGTCTTACCGAGATTTCTCGTGAAGCCGGTATTTTGTAATAATTCTGGATTCATAAAGGAGTCAGAATTTTTGATGAACCGGAACTCATCGAGGAACCGAAATTTTTGATGAGCCAGGAATCGCTTAGGATCCGAAATTTTAAATGAGTCCGAACACATCGAGGAGCCAAAATTTTGGATGAACCGGAATCTCATTGTGGAGCCGAGATTTTCCAATAACCTGGAGCTTGAGAAGTGAGCCGAGATTTCCAATAAACCGGAACTCAATGAAAGAGCCAGAATTTTTCCAATGAACCGGAATCTGAGCCGGGATTTTAACAATGATTCGGAACTCAATTATAGAGCCGGAATTTTCCCAATGAACCGGAATCTAAGCCGGGATTTTTCCAATGATTTGGAACTCAATAGAAGAGCCGAATTTTTTTTCAATGAACCGGAATTTGAGCCGGGATTTTACTGATGACTTGATGAAAGAGCTAGAATTTTCCGTATGCGGTCGGTCTTTTTGTTTCGTTGCCATGGACTCATATAATTTGGTGAGTCAAAAAATTTCTATAGACTCATCTCTTTGGTGAGTCATAATTTTTCCGTGGACTCTCCTCGTTTAGTGAGTCGTAATTTTTTTTGTATACTCAGCTCTTTTTGTGAGTCGGAATTTTTTCTGTAGAATCTTCAACAGAGACGTTCTTCCTATCATGCATGATGCGCATGAGGGTCAATGCTGAAGTCGAGTTTCGAGGAACGCGCTCGATTTTTTTTTCTCCATGAGTTTGATGTAGATGTTAGAGAAACCGAGGTTGCAATGCACCCGGGTCGAATTGAGTCCTGCCCATGTCATAGATTTGTAGATTTAGATTCGTTCGTGCTGGTTCTTCTTCGTTCGCCCAATCATGAGTTTCTCGATCCCTGTGAGGACTTCTTCCAAGAGGTTAACACCCTTGTGCATAGGCCCCACGGTGGGCACTAAATGTCGTGGGAAAGTCACGACAGTTGTCCCATAGAGAGAACTTGATTACGGGGCCTTTGCTACGAGTGTACGAGGAAGAAGAACATCACAGATAAAGAGAAACGCAATGTTATACAACTTCAGGACCCTGGAAACATCATCCGGTAAAGACCCTACATGGTGTTTGTGGCTAGGTCTTATTCCTTTGCTCACGGGGAGTCGCCAGCGTGTCGTCGGCTCTCTTACAATTATGTCTAGGTGCTCTGATTTTAGATCATCCGGGAGTAATATAGAGTCTTCTTTGGTCTCCGCAGGATGCCTACTTTGATGTCTGCAGAAAGCCTACTATTGTAGAAGCCTACTCTGCGAAAGGCTACGCTGGCGAAAGCCTACTTTGGCGGAAGCATACTTTGGCGGAAGTCTACTCTGGCAAAATCCTTGTGACGCCCCCAAAATCAAGTCGTGTACAGTAATCATACACGCAAGGTAAACGATCGAGATCAGGGACTCACGGTGAGATATCCCAACACAACTCTACAAATAAAATAATACAAGCTGTTTAATACAAGCCAGGGGCCACGAGGGCTCGAATACAACAGCTCGAAAGCACAAAGTTAGCGGAAGCAGTAGTATCTGAGTACAGACACAAGAATACAAGGTTGCCTTAAGAAGGCTAGCACAAAAATCAACAACGGTCGAAAAGGCGAGGCCTCTTGCCTGGGATCCACCGAACTACTCCTGGTCAATGGGGAAGTCGACGTTGTAGTAGTCGCCTCCGGGGTACTCCTGCTCCTGGGCTCCAACTTCAGCTGCAGCGGCCGATCAGGCAAAGCGAAAAATGGGGAAATAGAGCAAAGGTGAGTATCTAGCATACCCGCGAGTCTTTCGTCCGCTACTAAGCATTTATGCATGGTATCGAATGGAAAGGGGAGTCTATATATAGTGGACTGCAAGATAGAAATCAGAATAAGGGTAAGAAGCTAGGCCTATCGAAAACTAGCATCTTCCGACGAGTCTTGCAGCATGAGGAGAGAATAGCCAACAGTTTATATAAAGCATAAAGTAACAATGCAGCAGAAGTTGCTGCAGCATTGAATAATAATAAGTTGTAATAATTAGCAATGCTTCCGAGTTCACCTCCTCGACAAGCCAGTGAGGAAGAAACTCGGAACCATACAGTTTAATAATAATAGTTTGTAGAGGTAAGATCCAGCTTCAGCATAAAGCGTCCTGTTACCGTGGACACGGCTATGCGAATAGATTAATCTTCCCTGCAGGCATGCACTTGTGTTACACGCACGAATCTCCAGGGTGGCATACACCTTGTTAGGGAATGCCCTACCGAGGCTATCCGACACTCCGTAGCCCATCTTTCAAACTCAACAGAGAGGCTATCCGACGGTATAAATCCTAAGTACGCCGGGCCTTGGAACCCAACCCGAACGTACTCCTGCATGGTGCGTGACTGGCCGATGAAGTTGAAGCAAATCCAAATAAGACACCATCGCGCAAGAAAATAAGACAACACCACTTCCCGGCAATCAGCCCGCAGTACTGCTGACGTCTGAAGAGTCTTCGGATGACACTACGAAGCAGAGGAGCCCATAACTCGTAATTCCCACGGGTAGGTAGTGCGTATAAGACAAAAGGCTACTCAAGTCATCCGTCGAACCATTTAGCATTTTAATTAACCTGCGTGACAACCGTTATCGTTGCCTCGACTTAACTGACCCGCGGACAACGACAGCAGTCAGGACCACCAGTACATCGGTGCCTACCCTGTCGTCCCACCAAGTCTCTACGGTTACCAACAAGGTGAACCGTCTCTTTACCTTGTCTCGTGTGTGCTCCCGTAGGAGCTCGACTTTCGTGGTTTGGTAACTCTCGCGACCAACGATCAGGGGCCAAGCACACCGGTACACTGGTCTTACCCTCCCTGTCGTCCCATCGCAATACCACTCGCGGGAACCGTTGGGTCGCCCGACTTCTTACCTTTAAGGACAACCGTGTTCAGGACCCTTGGGCGGCTATACAGAGTCAACACCGAGTGGACTACGAGGATTAATCCTCGATAGATCCACTTGATGTGGATCGGCAGAGCCGAGGTAGGTGCCTTAGGCGGTGTCTGCATTGTACCATACCAGTGCAATTATAATCATCGTATCCGTGTTCATTCCCCTGAGTGATCACGGCCCTCTATCTAATCCTATCTAACAATGCGCAGGGCTCACTGCTGAATATAATATATATATATATAATAGGCAGCATAGGATAAAGGGACGTACATCAAGGGGCAAAAAAAATAGGCTATGCAATTGAATAGGATTGTAACGTAGCAGCAGCAGTAACAATGCCTAGTGCAAGAAATGTACGGAAAATATAGGCGATATCTAGGGAAGAGAATGGCTCTGCTTCCGTGGAAACTCGGCAGTAGAGGCAGGGTCGTCGACGTAGTAGTCGTACCCAGCAGCGGTGTAGTCGGCGGTAGCAGCGGGGTCTACCGGAGAAAAAAGGGGGGAGAAACAATAAATATAAAGCAATCATAAACAAACATATGCATGTCATGACATAAGCAAAGGTAACAGTGTTCTAACACAGGGAAATGTATTATGCTCGGAGCGGGAATTCATCCGGGGATGAACTGCCAGCTCCGGGTGATTATCGGATAGGGTGTCCGGAGGAGGAAGATACCGTGTCGGAGGTGTCGTGGACATCCGGCAAACATGTGAAATGTGTATCCGTGTTGGTTGATCCATTCTGAACAACTTTCGTGTTCAGAATAAATTCATCCGGATAGTTTATCGGTATCGGGCAATCATCGGACAATCGGTCCGGAGGGGGACGGTTCGATGTTCGGTATGTTAGAGGGGGGTGGTAGACCAACGGATAGCGTATTCGTATTCGTTATATTTTTCTGATCAATTTTCATGTATAAAGTTTTTGAATCTAACTTACGGTTTAAAAGATATTAATTTCTAAAGTTTAAATCATTTTTAAAAGAATTTTTCAATTTCTTTTATTATTTAAATGGGACATTATCCACAACCTTATCCAGAACAGTTTCTGACAGGTGGGGCCTACATGTCATACACACAACTAATAAATCTATTTCATTTAACTAACTGATAGTAGGGTCCTACATGTTTGTGAGACATCTAATTCATCTAGTTAATTAAACCAGTGATTATCTTAATTGCTAGGGCCCACATGTCAGTGAAAGATTTATTTAACTAAACAATTTTAATGAAGTTCCTAATTAACCAGGGGGCCTAGCCGTCATTGACTTAGAGGGGTTTTTATTTTTTGTTAAGCTATGCTTAGTGGTTAATCTCACGGGAGGGCCCCACGGGTCAGTGACACACCCGTGCCCCTCCAGTGGCTGGGCACGCACGGCACAGGGCACCGGCGGCCATGGCCAGCGGCGGGCACGGCAAGGGGCTCGGGATGGCTACAGGCGACCATTTGGGGTGCTGGTGGGGGGGAATCGAACGCGGAGTTCCGCGCGCGTCCGCTGTCGTATTCCACGGACGACGGGGACAACCGTGGCTGCGGCTATGGGGAGCACGACGGCGGCCGGGGTACGGTCACGGTGGACTTGACGTTCTACGGTGCTAACACGAGCGCGAGGAGGGGGGAATGGAGTAGAGCTCACCGTGGAGCTCACTAGCTGCTCGAGGAGGCGCTGGGAGGGCTGGGTTGCCGGAATTTCTCGGCGAGGCGGCGCGGCCGTGGTGGAAGGGGCGGCCCGATTCGTGGCCTCCGATGCGTCCCGACGACGACCGACTGCACGAGGTGATGTAGAGGACCACGAGGAGGCTCCAGGACAACAAGGAGCGGCGCGGCGGGGCCGTTGGCCGCGCGGGTTCACCGGAGGGCGGCCATGGCAATTTCTTGTTGTGCTCGGGGAGGAAGAAAAGCGAAGCTGGGAGGGGGAATGGAGCTGGGGATCTCGATCCAAAATTCACGGGGGCCCCTTATCGTGTCCACGATGACAAGGGGCGAGGGGAGCAGTTGAGGAGGAGGGGGGGCCGGCGTGCCTAGTGACGGCCATGGTAACGTACGTGAGCAGTGCGAGGGAAGAAGAAGGAGGGAGAAGATGGGCCGGTGTGGGCCTTCACCCTGGCGGGGGTTAATTGTTTTATTTATTTTTTAATTTCTCTTTTCTGTTCTTCCTTTTATGTATTTATTTAATTTCTTCCACAATTTTATAAATGGTTTTAGGTGTTTGTAAATTAGGGTTACACCCCATACGAGTGATACAAAAAGTTTGATGGCAATATAATTTCCTTTGCTATTTCTTTTATTTAATAAATGCTCAAGGTGGGATTTTTAGGCTACAGTTGGAATTTTTTGGATTAATTCATGGCTCACAAAATACCCAAGTTGGTCCAACATGGTTCTATTGATTTTTGGCATTTTACAAAATTGGTTTCATAATTTTTGGCCATGGTTTAATTTGCCACATTGTTTTTGTTTTCCTTTAATTCCGATGACAATGTTGATAATCCAACCTTACGGGTTTCATGATTATCATTGACTTGGGATTATGCAAATGACTAAGGTGGATTTGGTTTAACCATGATCAAGTTGATTGACATGCATCCACAATCCTTGGAGCAATATTTACAATCCACGTTGATTTGAAAATTTTATCAGGGGGGAATCTGACAAAGCTATGATCAAAGGTGATCATGGCTTGATTAGAAACAGTGATGATCATTAACAAAGGGATCACTGTAGTGATTACTGTTACTGGATCTGTGGGTGTTACAATCCTACTCTGGCGGAAGCCAACTCTGGCGAAAGGCTACTCTGGCGGACTTGGACTCTATGGGCGACTTACCCCTCCTTATATAGGTGGAAGGGGAGGCTTACATGTAGAGTCCTATTCTGATACAAACTAATCTCATCTTGTATTACAAGTCGGATATCAATCCGAGTCCTACTCTAAGTCTTCTAATCTTCCAAGTTAAGTGGACTCCTATAGAGGAGTCTCCGTAGGGCCGACTCATGGAGGAGAGTCTCCGTCAGGCCGACTCATTGAGGAGAGTCTCCGTCAGGCCGACTCATGGATCCTGTATTCTTCAGGACATGTCTTCTGGATGAGTATTCCTTTTGGTTGCTGCCTTCTGTCCGGGTCTTAGCTGTGAGTAATCCCCCCGATAACTTCCACCAGCCATATTTTTCTAGTCTCTTCGGTACCGTGCATTTCCCTTTATCATCTTGAGAGTTGGTGAAAACTTCGCCAGTGCATCGAAATCCTTGGCATGATACACTCTGTCATCATAATCCTCATTATATCTTCCTCAAAACATCCATCTTCTCATGACTTGATTTTTCATTGTCATATATGCTTTTTCTTGATCGTAGAGCCGCATGCTAGTTGGGTCTTAGCCTCATAATTGCTACATGACGCACTAGTATCATTGCATATCCTGTTACACTAGTAGAGGCATACATTCGCATACATCATGAGTTAGTGTAAATTTTCTTTATGTTGAGTACTTCTATAAAAGTGTGAGATATTTATCATCCTTGTAATATATATAGTGTTTCCCTTAAGTGAGGAAAAGATCCCAAAGAGGACACAAATAAAGGATGTCAAAAGAGGACACATGAAAGATCCCAAAGAGGTCAAATGAGAGATAAATATAAAGAGCCAAAGAGGCCACAAACATACAAAAAAAAGGAGAAATAAAAAGAGAGAAGGGGGCAATACTGACGACATTCTTGCATCTTTAAAGTTAAAATCTTTGTTGGTAGCATGTCACAACAAAAAATATCTTTGTTGTCATTTACCTACTCGAGAACGAGCATGAATTAAGCTTGGGGATGTTGATACATCCCAAACGTATCTATAATTTCTGATTTCCCCATGCTTCTTTTGGTGATATTGCTATATGTTTCGATGCACTTTCATATCATTTCCAACATATTTTGGACTAACCAAATAATATAGTGCCCAGTGCCAGTTTCTGTCCGTTATTCTCCATGCATTGTAGAAAAAGGACAAAAATAAAAGTGCGCGGAATATTCCAGGAAAAATACCAAAAAAATATCCATGAAGGAAGACTCCAAAGGCCCGTACGGGGTCCTGAGGGTGCTACCCCCGGACAGGCGTCCTGTTGGCGCTGCCAGGGCGGTGTTCACGCCCTCTGGCACCCTGGGCCAGGGCGGGCACCCCTCAGGCTCCCTTTTGGCATATATTTATCCCTCGTGTCAGAAACCCTCGAGGAGAGCCCCGTTACGTGATTTTGTCCACTATTTCACCGACGAAGCGATTCCGATCTCGGGATCATAGGGTCCCGGAGGGACAATTGACCTCTGGGGCATCTCCGTCACCATGATTGCCTCCAGGATGTGCCGTGAGTAGTCCCGGTTGGATCATGGATCCATGATTAGTAGCTAGATGATGTCTTGTCTCCAACCTTGTGCTTGAATGTTTAGCCCTTCTGAGCTGCCTATCATGATCATGGCACCTTTGTAATAGTTCATGTTTTTCTATGTTATGTTTGTTGGGATCCGATAGATTATGAGATTATGTTCACTTTGTTATGACTAATATATTTGGTTTACCATTAATTTTTTTTCTTGAGTGTTCTTGCATGTTCTCCGTTGCGTTTGTTGTTATGGCCAAGTACTAGATTGCAACTCCAAGAGGGAATGTTATGCTTGATTGTGGGTTCATGCCCCAATGTCTAGCTTGAGTGACAGAAACATGATACTAGGGGATGTGATGTTGCCACCAGGGATAAAATTGTGGTCCTTGTAACTACGGTTGCAAGGAATGCTTATAGTATGCATAGAGTGTTAAGGCAATTGTCTGTTGCTTTGAGCCTACAGTTTGGCTGGGGTTCACAACTTAATACTAGCGAGATGTTCTGGATAGATATCTCAAGGTGGATGATTAGTGATTAGATGCTGATGGATAAACGGTCTACTTGTTTTGGTGTAATGCCTATACGATTCAGCCTCTTTACTTTCTAGTAGCATAATAAGCATTGCGGTGCGTTTATAATTCTGTCAATTGCCCAGCTGTAATTTGTTCATGCAACATAGTTGTTTATCATCTTTTGGGAGAGAGACATCACTAGTGAAAGTCATGACACCCCGGTTCATATTTCCATCATAGTTTACACCGTTCACTTATATTTCCTTTAAGTTGCACCCACTATTATTCCCCTGTATTTTGATCCTTTGTAAACAGTAGTTGGTGTAGATAACGTCTCCTCATTGGTTACCCCAAGTGGAAGGTTATGATTTATTAGCAGCAAATTTCCCTTAAACAAGGATTGTAAGGTTTTATCGAATCTAGGAGAACTCCAAGCGTAACAAGAAGGTGGTGGAGTAAGTGATGCGTCTTCTGAATAGATATCACTCACTCAACCTGGACCTGCACACAAAAGAAAATAACTTTGCTCCCTACGAGTCAGAGAGGTTTTCAATTTCTCCGGTCTTGTTGTTTACAAAGGATCAAACACAAAGGGGGATAATAGTGGTGATTGCAATGGAATGGTGAACTATGTGAACTATGGCGGAAATATGGACCAGCGTCCCATATCTGTCACTAGTGATGTCTCTCTCCCAAAAGATGATAAACAACTATGCTGGGTGAACAAATTACAGCTGGGCAATTGACAGAATGATAAATGCACTACAATGCTAATTATGCTACAAGAAAGCTAGAGGCTCAATCGTATGGGCATTACACCACAATGAGTAGACCGTTTATTCATCAGCATCTAATCACTAATCATCAACTTCAGATATCTATCCAGAACATCTAGCTGGTATTAAGTTGTGAACCCCAGCCAGACTGTAGGCTCAAAGCAACAGATAACTGCATTAACACTCTATGTGTAATGTAAGTAATCCTTGCAACTGCAGTTACAAGTACCACAATTTTCTCCCTGGTGGGAACAATACATCCCCTAGTCTCATTTTTCTGTCACTCAAGCTAGACATCGGGGGGCATGAACCCACAATGATGCATAACGCTGCCTCTTGAAATTTCTATCCACTACTTGGCCAAAGCAATAAAAATCAACGGAGAACATGCAAGAATACTCAAGAACTAAAACATAAAAGGTAAACCAAATATTTTACTCATCACAATTTGAACATAATCTCATAATCCATTGGATCCCAGCAAATACAGCATATCAACACAAAAACTAATACAAAAGTTCCTTGATCGTGTAGGGAAGCTCTCAAGGTCTACGAATTGAGGCACAAGATATGAGAGAATACATCATCTAGCTACTGATCATGGACACATGGTCCAAGGGACCAAGGGGAACTACTCACGACACATTCGGGAGGCGATCATGGTGATGGAGGAGCCTCCACAGGTGAATCCTCCATTTGGCAGGGTGCCGGGACAGGTTCTTCAGGCGATCGTGAGATCGGAATTGTGGTGGCGGCGGAATAAATAGTGGTGAAAATTGCATAACTTGGGTCCTCTCAAGGGTTTTTAGAGGAGGAGCTATATATAGGCGAAAGGATGGCACCAAGGGCCCACCACCTGACCAAGCGGCCAGGTGGCATGGAACAACCCCTAGATGCGCCAAGGACCCACCTGGTCTAGGTGTGGGGCCCCTCTGGACCCCTCGGTCTTCTAGAGTCTTATGGACTGCTAATTTTTTATATGTTTTTTCTGGATTTTTTTGAGCACTTTAATATTTGACATTTTCCTGCAATGCATGGATAACAGTAGACAGAAACTCGCGCTAGGTACTGAGTTAGTAGGTTAGTCCAAATATGTTTTACAAGGTTTGCAAGTGTAAAAAACACATAGCAATATCACCAATATAAGCATGGAACAAAAAGAAATTATAGATACGTTTGGGACGTATCAACATCCCCAAGTTTAATTCCCGCTCGTCCTCGAGAAGGTGAATTATAACAAAGATAATTTCTATGGTGACAAGCTACCAACAAAGATTTGATCTTTAAAGTACATCAAGGAAGATATGGAATTCAAGTCAAGACAATAAAAAGCAATAGTCTATATCTAGTATTGAAACTAGCAATGTAAGAACATAAAGGTGCAAGAGCTCTAGCTATCCGTGACTTGAATGTCTCTAATAGGTGTTTCTTGGGCAAGAAGTGGGAGATTGTTTTAGAGAATGAAACATACTAGTAGTTGTTGAGAACTCAATCTACTAAAACTTCACACTTAGTCTCCTTTGGAATCTTATTATGACTCGTCCCCAGACCATTGGCCAGGTATAAGTCAAACTGATCCTCTCCCTTTCGATTTTGAGCACTCATGCAATGCATGAGCGCGACCAAGCTTAGTTGGCACTTAGGATGGAAAATAGAATAATGATGGGGAAGGAAGACAAAAAGGTGTGAACGGCTGACATCAATGAGGAAAATCATATGCGAGAGAAAGACAAATGATAGATATGATGTGAGGAGTAGGGATTACCATGCAACGGATGCACATATGAGCTATGGGAAGCTCTCCAATGGAACTAGTGGGGTGCAGCCAACTTGCTTGCTCAACAAGACCTAGAGCTCATTTTAGGAGGCTCATCATTGGAATATACAAGCAAGTTCAATAGTGTAAGGATACCCACATAGTTATGCATGAATGATATGAAACTCTATATTAAGTACAAATACTACTTTGGAGCACCAGTGTGGATCTTTCAAAAGGAATAGTAGTGTTGCCCCCTTCTCTCTTTTCATTTCTATTTTTTTCTCTTTTTCTATGTTTTATATTTTTTTGGCCTCTTTGGCTCTTTCTACTTATCTCCCATTTGTCCTCTTTGGGATCTTTTAATTTGTCCTCTTTTTGGATCTTTTATTTGTGTCCTTTTTGGGATATTTTCCTCACTTTAAGGGAAACATTCTATATTCTACAAGGATATAGAAGATCACACACTTTATAAGAAGTACTCAACATAACGAAAACTGAAAACTGAATCATGATGTATGAAAATGTATGCCTCTGCCAGCGTACCAGGATATGCAATCATACAAGCACATCATGTAGAAATTATAAGGGCAAGGCCCAACTAGCATGCAGATCTACAATCAAGAAAAAGCATGTATGGTGATGACCCAGAAGTCTAGGGGATCAATCATAGCATTCCGATAAGTAAGAGTGTCAAACCCAACGAGGAGCACCAGGTATTGATAACTGACTTTGGACAAGGAATAACTGCAAGCACTGAAAGATAAATTTTTAGGGGGTTTCGGTATATGCAACAAGAAGGTAAATATAGGCAAAGTAAAAGGTACCGAGGAGCAACAAGTGGTCCAATCCTTTTGAGAAAAGGATAAGCCTAGCAACTGAACTTATAAAGGCTAAAGCGTTCTTGAGGACACACGAGAGAGGTAGTCATGTGCTTTTGCCATATTCCGTATCGATACTATGTTTTGCATTGATAAGTGTTGAGTGGGTGGATCTCTGCTAGCACACCTTCTATACTAAGACAAGTGCACTCACCTTGCAAGCATCCGCAAATACAAGGTATAAATTAAGGCAAAATCTTAACCACTTCAATAAGATCAAGGATCCATTATTACCTTGTGCAAAAGTGTGCGAACTGGGGTTTAGGTTTCTTTCACTCTGGCAACCCACCGTAAGCATCCTTTATACACAATGTATTCCTCTAGGTCCTTAACAAGGCGAAGTGTTATGTGTTCGAATCACACAACACCACTAGGAAAATAAAAACATAACTTAAATATCAAACAACACATATTACTTCAACATCATATGACTAATAACAACTAGACTTCTCCCATGTCCTCAAGAACTAAACTAAATACTCACAAGACATAAAAGAGAGAGTGATCGGTGGTGATAAATATATGATAAACAATATGGAAACAACAATAATTCTCCAATAAAACTCAATAACATTCACCACAAAGAGGTAATCAACACCGATAAAGTAGAGAGGATGGATAGTACGGGTTACAACACAAGTTGCAATGATGGGATGAAATGGGGTGAAGATGGAGATGGTTCTGGTGTTGGGGATGATGTTGATGATGATCTCGATGATTCCCATGACGATGGTGATAACAATGGCGGTGATCTCCCCTTAAGAGAAGTGTTCTCCCCGGCGGAATCTTCCCGCTGGAGATGCATTTTCTTCTCTGTATGTTTCCGCCATGGAGCGGCGGCGGAACTCGTGAAACTCCTCCTCATTCAGGGTTTTTGGATGACGAAGGGTAATAGGCCAGAGAGGGGAGTCGGGAGTGGCCCCAGGAGTCCAGGCGGCCTCCCGGCGCACCCCTGGTGGGGGCCGCTCCAGAGGGGCGCCTAGGCACTTGGTGGCCGCCCTCTGGCTCCTATTTTACGTGTCTCCGCCAATCTTCCTAAAAGTGACATCCGTTGATTTTCAGATCATTTGGAGGTCTTCTAATTCATAAACTCAATGTCCTTTTTTCTCCGTTGAATCGCGCGTCTGCTGTTTCAGCACCGGAAAGTTGCAAACTGTGTAAAACATGCCAAAACAACATAAGAACAACATCATAATGTGAAATATATCAATGAATAAGGGTGAATTTTGATATAAAATAGTGATGCATTTTGGACGTATCAATTTCAGTAGGGGTGGGAGTGACCACCACAATAGCAGGGCGCTTCCCCAAAAGCAACGAACCAAGAGTAAAGGTTTCCATAAGGACAAAAGGTATCAAGAGCAAAAAAAAAACAACACACAAAATATAAAGCTTTTCTTAGCATCTTCACTTAGTAATAGTGCTATGCTCCCCGGCAACGGCGCCAGAAAACAGTACTTGATGACCCTCAACTGTAGGGGATCTATTGTAGTGTTTTCGATAAGTAAGGGTGTCGAACCCAACGAGGAGCAGAAGGTATTGATAAGTGACTATGGTAAAGGAATACCTGCAAACACTGAAAGATAAATTTTTAGGGGCTTTCGGTATAAGCAACGAGAATGTAAAAACAAGTGGCCCAATCCTTTTGAGCAAAGGATAATCCTAGCAACTGAACTTATAAAGGCTAAAGCGTTCTTGAGGACACATGGGAGAGGTAGTCATGTGCTTTCGCCATATTCCGTATCGATACTATGTTTTGTGTTGATAAGTGTTGAGTGGGTGGATCTATGCTAGCACACCTTCTATACTAAGACAAGTGCACTCTTATGATTAAACACCTTGCAAGATCCGCAAATCCAAGGTATAAATTAAGGCAAAATCCTAACCACAGCAATAAGATCAAGGACCCATTATTCCCTTGTGCAGAATTAAGCAAACTGGGATTCAGGTTTCTGTCACTTCGGCAACCCACGGTAAGCATTCGTTATACACAATGTATTCCCCTAGGTCCTTAGCAATGCAAAGTGTTGTGTGTTCGACTCACACAACACCACTAGGAAAATAACAACACAACATAAATATCAAACAACACATATTAATTAAACATCATATGACTACTAGCAACTAGACTTCTCCCATTTCTTCAAGAACTAAAGTAACTACTCAATAGACATAAAATAGATCATGATTAGTGGTGATAATTAGATGATAAACAATCTGGACATAACAATATTCTCCAACAAAACTCAATAGCATTCACCACAAAAGAGTAATCAACACCGGAAGAGTAGAGATGATAGATAGTACGCATTACAACACAAGTTGCAATTGTGAGATGAGATAAGAAGAAGATAGAGATGGTGCTAATGTTGGGGATGATGTTCATGATGATCTCGATGATGCCCGTGATGATGGTGATGACGATCGAGATGATCTCCTCTTCCGGGAGGTGTTTTCCCGTGTGGAATCTGCCCGCCGGGGATGTCTTTACTTCTGTGTAGGTTTCCACTCGGAGCGACGAGGAACTCGTGAAACTCCTCTTTTTAGGCTTTTTAGATGACGAGGAATATATAGGCTAGAGTGGGGAGCCGGGAGTGGCCCCAGGAGTCCAGGCGGCCTCCCGGCGCGCCCCAGGTGGGGGCCGAACTAGGGGGGGGGGCTTGGGCACCTGGTGCCCCCCTTCTTGCCCCATTTCGGCGAAGCTTCGCTAATCTTCGTTAACCTTGAGGACATCGTCGATTTTTGGCGCATTTGGAGATGTTCTGTTTCAGCAACTCAATGTCCACTTTTCTCCGCTGAATCCTGCGTCTGCTGTTTCGGCACCGGAAAGTTGAAAACTGTGTAAAACAAACCAAAAGAACATAAGAACAACATTATAACATGAAATATATCAATGAATAGGGGTGAATTACGATATAAAATAGTGATGCATTTTGGACGTATCAACTCCCCCAAGCTTAGACGTCGCTTTTCCCCAAGAGAATACTGAGCTCGGTAAACTTGTCCACAAGTTTAGAGAGTGAAGTGTCGATAAATATAATACGGACAAGAAGCATCATGATTTCTTCACCAAACTCAAGCATCCTCAACAGCAACCTCAACTTAGAAGGCCCTTATGAAAAAGTAATAACAATTATAATCAAAAGTAGGGCTAAAGAAACTCCTCAAATCATGGAAAACATATCCTTGGTCAAATGACAACTAATAACTTTTACTTTTGCTCTTTCACTTTATAATGAAACAATTTGAAGATTTTGAAATAACATATTATTAGTCATGAAGTGAAAATTCTAACACAAAGGAATATGTTTGCTCGGCACAAGCTTTCGCAAAAAACTTACTTATTAAAAGATAATGTCAAAAAGGATATGGCATGACAAAACTTAATGCAGCACTATATGAATGAATCCTTGTCAACATCAAGTGTGTTTTATCTTTTAAGAATAAAAGGAAGTAGGAAGAACTGAACATAAAAGTAAAAGACAAGCCCTGTTAAAGGGAAGCAGGGAAAACTCATGTGTTATCCTTAAATCAAACAGAATGAAAATAAGCTTTGGGAGGTGCATAGTTTGTCAACGAATGCTAATAGATAGATCGATTAATTCTCAAGTTGGACAAGTTTTGAGGACCGGTTCCCAAGTGGGGATGATCACATCCCCTTAATCTCCTTTGTTTATCATTTCCAAAGTTTCCGATTTCTCATAGACCAAGCGTGAAGGAGGGTTTGTTTGTTGTATTATCTTACGAGCTTGGCGCACTCATGCCAGTTCCTCCTCGTATTAAGGGTTCGCATATTAGACATGCAATCCCGGGGTAAAACTTGTCCAACTTAAGAAGATCATGAATTACCTACTACTTCCTCATGAGCTAAACAAGAGGAACAAAACATAAGATTTTGAATATCTAAGGATAACACATGAGTTCTATACTTTGACGAGTGGTAGGGGAAATACCAAAATAGGAAGGTATGGTGGACTCATTTGGAAGATATTGGTTTCAGGGTATGGATGCACAAGAAGAAATCTGCTCGCCACGGAGTTTGACAAGCAAAGGCTTTGAGAGAACAGACAATTGATGATGACTTGAATGCAAAGCATATAAAGCATAAACATTAAGGTAAGCATAACACATCAAGTTGTCTTCCTTGTCAGCATAACACTTCAAGCATAATAACATAAATGTTTTTTTGGCTATGTCGCTACTTGAGAAAATCATGCATGATGTAATGACCAAAGCTATGTTTTCCAAGATTGAAATAAAGTTTTCAAAGCCATGCCAGATATAAAGTTCATACTCTCCATAAGAATCATCATATAAGGTCGATTGCGTGAAGAGAATAACGAGTGCAGCGAAGAAACCAATAGACTTCTCATTAATATTCCATCATAGACGACTCCACACTCACGGATACAAAACTCTCCACAAAGGAGTGATAGACCTCAATGCAAACACCTATTTCATAAGATAACTTCCCAGACATGACACGACTCTACTTGAATCTAAAAGATGAAGATAAAGATAAAGATATCGGGCACTCCCCAAGCTTGGAACAAGCTAAGGGGATGCCATGTAACACCCTCAGTGTCATGCTACGGTAATCCCTTGTGCTAATGATATATCATCATGGTTATGCTAATAATGATGACCCTTGATCATGGCTTGTCCAAAGTCAACCCAAATAAAAATTCCAAAACAAAGTGGTTACTCAACTTCAACCAAAAGATGCAAATGCCAGTCTTATATAGAAATGTCCCTAAGGTAGTTAATGATCCCAAAGAAATTAAAATAAATGAAACCAATAACTCCTAAATATTAAATTTCCCTAGGAGTTAAAATAAAAGTGGAAAATAAACTTAAATCAAAAGTTCTGCAAACAATTTTATAAAATGCGTAATAATCACTAGGTCTTGATAAATTATCAATTGTATTTATTTACATTATTTAAACATTTTAAACAAATCAAACAGTAGAAAAATAGCTATGTTTAATCCACTTTTTAAATACAACAAAATTCAAATGAATAAATTAAAGGCTCAATTTGTAGCCTTGTATTGGTATGCCATAACAATATTGGTGATGGCCCCATATTTTACAAAATTCCATTTGATGGCTAAAGTAAATTAAACCAAAAAAGAAAAAGAAACAAAAAGAAGGCATCCTAATCTACTGCCCAGGGGCAGAAGCTAGCCCAGCCCCCCTCCCCTCCCACTGGGCCAGGCCCAGCCCAACTAACCCCCTCCCTCCCCTGCACTGTGGCGCTCATGGCGTGGCCGTGATCCACGATGGCCACAGCATCGACATCGCCGTGGCAGGCATCCGGCGAGTCGCCGATGAGATAAAGACCCCGCACCCCCACCCCCGTGAACCCTAACCCTAGGTTGAGCCCCATTTTCCCCTCCTCTCCCCTCCCATGCTCTGCACCGAGTGCCCCCCGTGCCCGCCCATCGGAAGCTGCCGCCGCACCTTGCCGTCGTGGCGGCCGGAGACCACCTCAAGCTTCGAGAGCTTGTTTGGGAGCTCCGCCGCGCTCGCCCTCGTCTCCCCACGTCGTCAATCGTCGCCAGGAGCCCCCACGTCGCGCAAATCCGGATGCGCCCTCACCACGGTCACCGCCGCGCCGGCTTCGATTCCGGCCGCCGCACCTTCGCGCGCCCGCTTCCCAGACCTTACGTGTTCTCGGTGAGCTTGCGCCCCAAATTCGCCTGTTCCCCTTATGTTTACCCGCTCCGGTCGCTATCTCCACTTCACCGTGCTCCGGCCGCCGCCCTCGTGGCCATGGCCGATGGTGTGGTCGTTCCCACCGTCCACCCCGTGCACCAGTCGATGCGTCGCACCGAGCACGTCCGCCCCCCCTCCGTGCACCATTTGATCTTCGGAGGTGAGCTATGCCCCCTCGCCGCCGTGCCCTCTCCGCCGGTGTGCCCCGCGCCGGTTATCTGTGGGATTAGCCCACTGCCATGTGGGTCCGACCCGATTTGATTAGGGGCTAATCCCCATTAGCACTAATCCCCCAATTATATTAACCCTGTTAGATAAACTGTTTCTATGACCAATGGGCCCCCCACCCTAATTAACTAGTTTAAATAAACTGTTGTTGAACTGAGACTATGACATGTGGGCCATGCCTCTGGTTAAATTGATTCAATTGGTTAATTGCACATGTGTCTATGACAGCTGGGCCCCACTGGCCTTTTAAATAAATAAAATTATTTTTACTACTGTTGTGTATGTCATGTAGGTCCGACCTGTAGGGTTGACCAGTCAACTCTCAGGTTCTGGATAATGCTCAATTTGTTAATAAAAGAAATTGGATAAATGGATTGAAAATGATTAAAACTTTAAAATTGAATATTTTTAAATCGTAACTCCGATGAAAATACTTTATACATGAAAGTTTCTTAGATAAATGTAATGAACCCGGATACGCTACCCGTACCCCAACCCCACCCCTCTAACATACCGCACACGAGACATTCCCCCTCCGATTGCATTGTCCGGTAATCGCCCGGAGCCGGTAAAACTTGCCGGATGAAATGTTCTGAACATGAAAGCTATTCAGAATGAATCAGCGAGCACAAATACACTATCCACATTTCTGTTAGATGTCTCTAACACTGCAGACATGGAACCTTCCCCTCCGGATTATCTGTCCGGTAATCAACCGGTAATGATGAGTCAACTCCGGATAAAATTCCCGCTCCGACTAAAATACTTAACACTGCGTTAGAGCCCCGTTGCTTTGTATCTTCTATGTCATACATTTGAATTGCTATCATTGTTGTATATTTAATGTTTCTCCCCCCCTTATTCTCCGGTAGACCCCGTTGCTGCCGCCGACGACACCGTTGCTGAGTACGACTACTTCGTCGATGATCGTACCCCTACCGTTGAGCTTCCAGGCAAGCAGAACCATTTTCCTTCCCTAGATATCGATTATCTTTTCCGTACACACTACTAGGAGAAAGGCTAGTAGTAGCGCCCCATTTTGGCTTATTGGTAGCGCCCCATTGTGCGCTACTGATAGCACGCTACAACTAACTTGTAGCAGCAGCGCGCGCTGGCAACCGCTACTGCTACATAGGGTTAGCCGTAGCGCCTCCTGTATTGGGCGCTACTAATAGATATAGCGACAGCGCCTGCCTCTGTCAGGCGCTACTAGTAATATTTTTCTATTTTTTCCTTTTCTGCCTATTTTCTCATATTTCTTTGTAGAGGTTTCATAGTATAATGCACACAATAGTATCATCAATTTATAGACATACACACCTCAATATCTCATACACAGACAATAGTCTAAATCGATCATCTCATATATATTATCACATGATCATAATATCCAACACAAAGGTTAATATTGAACACAAAGGTCAACTTTTCCTAGTTTAACTTCGCTAATATCCAATAACATAATAGTTAACAACAACTACGAACCAACCTACTGATTACGACCACAAGGTGAAATGAAAAAAAAACCAAAAGACACCCCACATTCCATTATGTAATATGGAGAACAACTTGTATCCATGTTTGATGTTCATCCCATTCACTATCCTTTTCCATCCTCTTATTCTTACGCAACCATCATCTCCAGCTTCAGTGGAGTAGACAATGCTGAAGAGGACATTCCATGCCCGTGCAGAAACAACTGTAAGCTCGCCTTGAGGAGGCATCCACTTAGGCGTACATGCTGCCGGGATTCTCTGTTGAAAACATACGAGTAAAATACTTAGTTATACATTATACTTAATGTTAGGTCAAAAGATTTCTGAAAATGGACTAGTTTGATTGAATAGTAAAAAATCTTACCATGATATTATCTTTTACATGTCGTGGAAACAACTTGACAACAAATGGAACATATGGTGTATAAGGTTCACCAATATTATTCAAGTTCACAAGCGAAGGAACACCTTTAAGAACATTGATGAAATCATCTTGTTTATCAATTGTCAGGCCAAATCCACCATTATGAAAATTATTATCAAATATCTTCCGAACTTCTTTTGGATCTTGGAGATAAACTAACAATTATAAATAAGTTTTCAACTTATGAAGCAAGAAAATAAGGAAATAAACAAGTCAAAATTGCTTAAGTAACTCACGTGGAGATAGAACCAGCTTAATGTCGTCCACTAGCATCCAAATGTCCTTATTTCAAAATGTTTGACCATCTCGACGACGAAGTCCAAGATCAAATGTTATTTGCATATCATCCTCTAATGCATATGCCTTGCATAGTGCATACCAATTTGGACAATCAAAATATGTGCTATTTGGTTCATTAAAGACCTCGACCTTTATAGTTATACCATCTTTCGTCTTAATATTGACATATTTTTTGGCATTCTCATGCCACTCATCGATTTTGAGAAAGTCACAGACATAAGGTCTTGCGTAGCAAGGGATGTCTGGTTGATTATAAAAAAATACACGTCAAACAAAAAGTAAGTGAAGCATGATTAAATAAGAAGATGTCAATGAAGTTTCATACCGTTTGAAATTCGAAGCCCTCCCTAAGCGTGATGGAGAAGTATCTTTCTTCCTCCCCATCCAACTCTGGAAACTTGTCGCACCGACCCGAGTCATCACCACAATAGTCGCACTCGGGGATTCTATCGTCTTTAGCCATTTTCTGTGTTCATAATTAAAAAATTAGGCATTTAAAACAAAAGGAAAAACAGATGAACTCAAATAGAAAATGTAATGATTAAAAGTAGGAAAATGATTCTAGCATATGTCACTACATTCCTTCTTCTTAGAAAAATTTATACTAACTAAAAAATTAACAAAAACGAATATGGGATGATACAATTCCAATTAGTGCCTCATATATAGATTGAACACATAAGCGAATCAGGGGGAGCGTGGCAGGTACCACTAGTGCAAAATAGGTCATTAGAACCAGTTCTGGGAGGCCATTAGAACCGGTTTTGGCAACCGGTGCTAAAGGTTCGGTGCTAGAGGGTGAACCCCTTTAGAACCGGTTGCTCACGAACCGGTTCTAAAATCTCTGCAGCCAGCCACGTGGTGGCAGGTCGGGCGCGAGGGCTCGGGAACCTTTAGCACCGGTTTGTAACACAAACCGATTCTAAAGGTTTAGAGGTTTAAGTTTTTTTAAATTTTTTTCTTTTTGGTTTTAATAGTTTAGGGTTTAGGCTTTATTAATTCTTTTCTTTTGGGTCTAGGATTACTGTTTATTTACGCTATTACATAATGTACAATGCATATATATATACATGTAGAATATCTCGTAGCTAGCTAGAACCATCATATATAGTAGAATTATTGTACCTCCAACATATATATACATCAATCATATATAGTACTAGTGCCTCACCACCGCCCCTCTTTGCTTGCCTCGAGCCCACAATAGTGGAGGGCATTTGAATATACACATATAGTTACATCATATGGACAACACACCAGTTTCCTATTACATATGGTAAGGGAATTCTACGGTCGACTTATTTATGACTTCACGAAGAAGAAACCCCGCTATTTCCTCTTGAAGTGCTCACATGCGATCATTTATGTCGAGTTTATCCCGCTTCTCCCAAATCTTATTATTTAAAGAAGATGATCAATATATGAATATATTACATATGGTAAGAACAAAGTCTAGATAGTATTTACGTACCATCATTGTTCTTTGATTAAACTTTTCGCTCATATAGCGAATGTTCTCCATTACGATGTAAGCCCAAGTTCAGTCCCCGATGTCTGCCTCATACACTTCACAACAAAATAGAATTCAAACAGATTTAATAATCAAGCATATATATGATAATGGTATAATGAAACTAGAAATATAATTAAATCGAATGTTCTCTCACATATTTATCGTACTTCCACGTCAGCTTCTCCTTCCATTCACCGCGCTCGAGTTTTTTGAACTTTCCCCAAACTCTGCCGTCAAAGAAAATGAATAAAGGAGTTAATTAATTGATATAACAGAAACTTAAAGTGAACACTAAAGAAGCCTACATGTGTGATAATGATTAAAATTACCTCTCGAATGAGTTCTTAATTTCTTTATACTCACTAATATCTTTACGTAGTGAGTCCATTACTGTAACCATTCCTTTTTCCATTTCAATGTCTAGTAGGATGAAGTGATAGCTGCGCACACGTAAGCGGGTATCACTTATATAACAATATCGAGTAAGCAAAACTGTAATTTGTAGTACAAAATAATGACACTCACTTGAAGTTGTAAGGAAATAGTATATGTTCTTCTGCATGTAGATCCCTCAAACTTTTAAGCAAAAGGGTCTCCGTGAATTCTGTATTATGTTTTACTGTTACTTCATGTATGGTATTTTGGTCAATGAACCCAATGCCAAAGACTCCAGCTTTTCTCATTTCGTACATCTTCATTCTGCGTAATACCACACACAAAAGAATATATATAGTGAGGATAATACAGTCATGACGTACGAGCTGAGCTAGAAAGAAATCACTTACAGACAATACAAACTGACGATAGATTTGTCGAGTGCCAATTGATGGAATAACTGAAATAATTCTTCATTTGCAATCCACAAGTCACCAGTTCCATTGTCGAAATAATCTGGCATGATCGGAATCCAGAAGCCGGTCATCTCGAACTGTATAGCTTCTGTGATGTACCACTTATGCAAGTTGCGCATTTGCGTTGATAATAGCTTCTCTTCTTCTTCAGTGACCATAGGCTCCCCTTTTGCATATTTCCTTTTTGGAGATGGCTCACCGGACAAGTCATCAAGGTTTAAAAATTGTTCAATAGTAAGACCCGCCTCTCTAGCAAATGCTCTTTGTTCGTCAGTTATATCTTCCTGCTGCTTGGTATTCACCTTGAGGGGGCTAACGATTGCACTGTCTGTTCTCCGTGTTGGGCAACAGTTTTCCTGCATTTTTTACTGCCTGAGTGGCTGCTTCTTGAACCCTTTTGCAGAAATGACTTGTTAATAGAGCGTTCGTAGTCCGAGAACACGGTCTTAACAGGGGGTTCAAACATCTTCAAGAAGTGTTGTACTGTTACCTCGGATATTTTCTCCTTCGGTGGCGGGGGAGGTTTCGGTGCAAGGAGCTTTGCCACGACTTCATCCACTATGGCCTTGGTTTCAGCTACACTCCTATCCCAGGGTAAGACCGGCGGACTCTTCTGGGGTTTAACTTTCTTTGTTTTCTTCTTCGGTGGACTGCTATGACGCGGCGGAGGTCGATTAATTTTTGATTGTCGTGTTTGCCTTATATCCATCACGGGGGGAGCTGGTGGGATCGGTTGGCGCTACAGACTCGCGATGTGGGGTGGTTTTGGTGGAATCGACTGACGCGGCGGAGTCGCGCTGCCGCTCCACGGGGATGGATGGTGCAGGACTCGGTTGACATCGCAGCGGATCAGTCCCACTGTGCTCCATCTCGGGGATGGATGGTGCAGGACTCGGCTAATGTTGCGGAGTCGCATTGCGCTCCATCTCGGGGAGGGGTGCAGGACTCGGCTGGTGCTGCGGAGTCGGGATGCACTCCATCTCGCGTTGGACTTGACATAATGGATGGAAATATGATCCATTGTTTTCTCCATAGATAGATACCACTTTGTTTGGCTTCTCTGAGGGTCTCCTGCCCTTCACCTCCAGAAATATCAAGGTTTAGTTCTTGATATTCCGTCACAACTTCATCCACCCCGACACGAGCATAGCCAGGTGGAATCGGATTGCAGTGGTGCAGTGCTCCAGGTGGATTTGTTAAAGCAAAGCCGTCCGCCACCTTAATGGATATATTGTTCATTTTGAAGATTAACTCGCAACGTTTCTGCTCTGTGATATCATCCACGGGGTAGTGACCATCATCGACCCCCGTGGAGCCCACATTGCTTTTCGTCATACATGGGACGGTAGTTGCTTCAGGTGGATCTTGAGTTGGCTGCGGTTACTGGCTAAGTGACGCCTGTAGTCGCTCCTGCATATCCTTCATAGCATTTTCCAACTTTGAAAGACGGTCTGCTTCCAGCTTCTTATTTCTTGCACGGCTTTTGTAAGTATCTTTATACTCCGCAAACCCCTCATACCATGGAACAACGCCTACGCCTCGCGTTCGTCCCGGATGTTCAGGATTCTTGAGGGCGCGTGTAAGCTCGTCGTTCTCTCTCTCGGGGATGAAAATCCCATTCCTAGCATCATCAATTGCATTTAGTATCTCTTGATCGGCTCCTTTAAAACCGGCCTTTATAATCACCTTCCCTGTCTTTGGGTCCAACTTTCCCCCATGCACAAAAAACCAACTCTTGCACCTGGGTGGAAAATATATTGTGACTGGAGTGACCCCTACAGCAATCAGCTTCTTCTCAAATGCTTCCCACTTAGGTGACGCGGACTTGTAGCCACATGTCCCCATGGTATGGAAAAGCTTATGCTTCTCAGCATTAATCTTGTTTATTTCCGACCGAAGTTTAGCTTCATCTGATTCGTTGTTCTCCACAAATTTTTCCCAATGTGCTTGTACCTTCGCTCGTGCTCCAGTGAAAATTGGAGTCTTCTTATTATTAGCGATGTATTTGGACCATAGCTTTACCTTCCAAGATCGGAATAGTTCTCCCATCTTCATAAGCGCAGCATGCTTGACTTTCAACACATCGTCTGGTGTCGCCCAATCTGGTAGGGTGAAATATGGTAAGAGTTTAGCCCAAAGATACTCTTTTGCTCTATCGCTGACAAAACTCTTGTTTCCACCTTCCTTTGGCTGATGCCATTCTTGAGTGCTAATCGGGATGTTATCTCTAAAAATTACTCCGCATATAGCTATCCATTTCTTCACGTGAGCTTCCGGAGCATTCCGCTGGCCACTCAAACCGATCCCATCGATGTTGTACTTTACATCATCCCGCGACAATTTGACCGGGCCACGTTTTGCTTTGCTTGAAGAAGATTTGCTCGATCCGGGTTTCTAGAAGAAGAAATATTTGTTAACTATTAGTGATAAAATCAATTATTTGTAAATTTTATGATCACCAGAGGCCTTATATATATATATTTATATATATACCTCGGCAAACTTTGTTGTTAATTGAAGATCTTGTTCTTCTCCTTCGTCGAACATTCCCTCACCGGAATCGTTCAGATATCGTGAGCCGCCATCATCGATATCGGCGTCATCATGAGGACCGATATCGGCGTCATCATGAGGACCGATATCGGCCTCGACGATAATTTCGTACATATAATCTTCTTGCTCTCTACCGCTATTGAACACGTCGTTCATAGCTTAACTAATATCGACGAGCTGCAGAAAAAGATAAAACAATTTAGTATAAGAAAATATAGAAAATGACATCTCAAATAATCAAGTTCACATGCAACAATAATATTAGAATAATAATCCAGCTTACATCTCGAATAATCCAGTTCACATATATGCAACACTAATATATATGTCGATCACTAGAGCTAGTACATATATATATATATATATATATATAACATATCACTAGCTAAAACAGTAAACGACGTCGGCTCCGGCTGGGGGTGGACACCCAAAGAGAAGGAACCATCACCCACTCGTAGCTAGGGTGAGATCCGTGAAGCACCTGCCATAAACTGTAGTACCCGGCGTCCAACGCCGCCATGTAGCGACGGACGTGGTCATCCTCCTCCCTGATACGTCGGCGTACAACCTCCTCGGGGGCCGGCTCCCTCCGCACCGACTGTGGCCCACGCGACTGCCACCAAAGAAGATCCGGGTCGACGACAAGACCCGGATTCCTCGCTAAGCGACGCACCACGGAAACCACCTCCCAGTGCCATCCCGGCGGAGCCCAGTCCAAGACATTGCGCATCCCGTCAAGAACTCCCGGAGCGCGACCGTAACGAGGATGCGGGCCCGGCATTCTCACTAATGAAACTAATAAATTTACAACTAAAAATATCTTAATATTTGCATGTTAATAGCTATTGATCTATAGCTCAAATTGTAGAACATCTCATATATATATATACTAATAATGTTTAGAACAATATATATACTAATAATATTTATAACAATATATATACTAACAAAATTTCATTCATGCACCGTTCAAAGCCACATACTAAAATAATATTTTTTTAAATACATTTTTGGCGCCTAGCATATATATACTTGACTACAAGGCTTACAACAAAAAATTTCATCGAGCAAAATGTTCTTCTAGCAAAAATGTTCATCTAGAAAAATGTTTATCTAGAAAAATGTTCATCTAGCAAAATGTTCATCTAGCAAAATTGTTCATCTAGAAAAATTGTTCATCTAGCAACATTTTCATCTAGAAAAATGTTCATCTAGCAAAGTCCATCTAGCAAAAATGTGCATCTAGCAAAAATGTCCATCTAGCATCGTCGTCGGGATCCTCGCCGGGGTACTACGACGGCGGAGCTCGCCGTGGACACATGCATGTGGTCGGACAGGGGGGAAGAGGAGAGCTCATCAGCGGCGGCGCCGGCGGAGACGAAGGCGAGGGCGACGACGGCGACGACGACGGCAAGGGCGACGGCGAGGGGGATGGCGACGACGACGGCGAGGGCGACGGCCTGGCGGCGTGGAGACGATCTGAAGCGGTGGGGGGGAACTGCGCTAAGTCTCGATATATATAACAGGGCACCTTTAGCACCGGTTTCACCCACAAACCGGTGCTAAAGGTCTCCAATTACATCCCGTTTTCGGGCTAAAATATAAGCGGGAAGAGGAGGGACCTTTAGCACCGGTTCTTATCATAAACCGGTTCTAAAGGTTAGTTTTTCATATTTGGAGTTTTTTAATAATTCTTTTGAAGTCATTTGGCACAAAATAAATCATTAAATGCATGAAAAATAGCAAATGTAGTCAGAAAGGGTTCAAATTTTAGTATGTGGCTTTGAATGGTGCATATTGAATGCACAAAAAGTCTTCAGTTCAAAAAAGTTTAGAAAAATGAAATGCCTTTGTAACAGATGAGATTTCGTCTAAAACCCTCACACTTCGAAAGAGATGCTCAAGTTTGTACACGAAGTGCATCCAGTTTTTGTCGTAACCCTCTCAACTTTTGCACACATGTTATATGGGTCAAAGGATGATACCATGCCAAGTTTCAACCTTTTCTGAGTTTATTTGTAGATGCTTTCCATTTTCAGGGTCATTTGGCAGAAAATAAATCATTAAATGCATGAAAAATAGCAAATTAAGTCGGAAAGGGTTCAAATTTTAGTATGTGGCTTTGAATGGTGCATATTGAATACACAAAAAGTCTTGAGTTCAAAAAAGTTTAGAAAAATGAAATGCCTTTGTAACAGATGAGTTTTCGTCTAAAACCCTCACACTTCGAAAAAGATGGTCCAGTTTGTACACGAAGTGCATCCAGTTTTTGTCGTAACCCTCTCAACTTTTGCACAGATGTTATATGGGTCAAATGATGATACCATGCCAAGTTTTAACCTTTTATGAGTTCATCGAACGAATACAAATCATTCAGATTCCCTGCATATATACGTCCGATGGTGCATTGCACTCATGAGCCGCCACCGTCGGGCTGTATGCAGGGGAAACCATTTGGCTTTGAAGCCGGATCACATTCTAGAGTGGTATATATAAAATATTTCTTTGCGTGTTTCCCTTTCTTTTTGCACCGTAACCATGGACAATCTTCTTCATTTAACACGATGCTTGTGTCAGTCTTTACTGTGAAGGGAGGAATTTCAGGAAACTTTTCATAATCTTCTGACTTGTCTGTCTAGTCCTCCACTCCCACAAGGTTTCTTTTCCCTGAAAGAACTATGTGGCGCTTTGGCTCACGGTATGATGTATTCGCTTCCTTATCTTTCCTTTTTCTCGTTTTGCTAGACGTGTCCTTCACATAGAAAACCTGAGCCACATCATTGGCTAGGAAGAATGGTTCCTCTCTGTACCCAAGATTGTTGACATCCACTATTGTCATTCCGTACTGCGGATCTACCTTTACCCCTGTCAGATTGAACCATTTGCACCAAAACAAAGGGACCTTAAAATCAGGTCCATATTCAAGTTCCCATATCTCCTCTATGTAACCATAATATGTGACCTTTTGCTTATTGTTGATTGCATCATCAAAGCAGACACCACTGTTTTGGTTGGTGCTCTTTTCATCTTGGGCGATCGTGTAAAATGTATTCCCATTTATCTCGTACCCTTTGAAAGTCATAATAGTCAAAGATGGTGTGCCGGAAAACAAGTACAACTCCTCTTCAATAGTGTCGTTACCCGTGAGATGGTCTTGCAACCAACCGCTGAAAGTCCTATTGTGTTCCTTCTTAATCCAGACTTCAGACTGCTCCGGGTTTTTTAAGCGTAGAATATTCTCGTGTTGATCGATATACGGGGCCACCAAGGTAGAATTATGTAGAACAATATTGTGTGCTTTCTTCCAAGATTCTGCGTCCCTACATATTATTGGGCGCGATGCTAGCGTGCCTTTTCCACCCATTCTCCCCTCATGCCGCGATTCAGGAAGACCAATTGGCATAAGGTCAGGAATAAAGTCAACACAAAACTCAATGACCTCCTCTGTTTGATGGCCCATGAAGATGCTTCCTTCTGGCCTAGCACGGTTACGAACATATTTCTTTAAGACTCCCATGAACCTCTCAAAGGGGAACATATTGTGTAGATTATCCCTCGCATCGCAACCGGGAGAATTTGCGTCATCAGCACGACACAGTCGTGAGATTTCGTCCCGCTGAAACGCTGCTTCGCCTCGTCTAGGTATCTGCTTATCTTCCCCGCATAGCCGTTCGTAAATTTTACTCCTATGAGGCAGTGGATAAACCGCTTGATCGCCTCCTCGCACAGAGTGAAGCATGCCGGGGGGCATGATCAATACCGGTCTTCTTCTTGGTCGTCCTTTTTTGTTTGCGAGAGTTTTGCGTTTCTGTATCCTATTCCTCCTCCGGCTCATCATCGTCTTCACTAGGGGGGTGAAGTTCCCTCCTGATGCCCATAAATTTCAAGTCATTCCTTGCTTTTCGCCCGTCCTTGGTCTTCTCTGGCATGTTGAGCAGCGTGCCAAACAAGCTCTCTCACACGTTCTTTCTGATATGCATGAGATCAAGGCTATGAGGATTGCGGAGTAGACTCCAGTATTCCAAATAACAGAAAACATACCTCGCTTTCCATACCCTCATCAACGGCTGAGTCTTCTTTTTTTTATTTCCCTGCGCGGGGCACTCTTTCCAAGTTTTCAGCAAGTTGTCGATTTCTTTGCCGCTCCTTCGAGCTGGGGGTGCTCGGAGCTCCTCGCTTCCATCGAACAGATGTCCCTATTTTCTCCATGCGTGTTTCTTGGGAAGCCACCTCCGAGACCCCTGGAACACGGTTTTTGAAGATCCGGGATCTTTTGGTAGCTAGCGGTACGTTGTATTATCCATGCACCTAACGCATGCACAGAATCCTTGGACCACCTGCCCTGAGAAATATCCGTATCCGAGATAGTCGTGCACCGTCGTGATCACCGCAGCTTTCATTGGGAAATATTGTTTTGCCGCGGCGTCCCACGTAGTGACTCCGTCTTTCCATAACGTTTCTAGCTCCTCTTTCAAAAGCTGCAGATATAGATTGAGGTCCATACCTGGTTGTTTCGGCCCTTGAACTAGCATACACATTGTTATGTACTTTTTCTTCATGCACTTCCAGGGGGAAGGTTGTATATGCATACAAACACGGGCCAGGTACTGTGTGTGCTTCTCTGCCCGCCAAACGGATTGACTCCATCGGCGCTCACACCAATCCTGAGGTTCCTTGGTTCTTTCCCAAAATCTGGGTATTCGAGGTCCAACGCAGTCCATTGGCTACAATCTGAAGGGTGCCTCAGCATGTCCTCCTTTTCCGGATCCGGGTCATCCTATTTTAGCTTCTTTCTATCCGCGTCCGGCGGGTCATGAGCTTTGCTTCCTCGGGATCTACCAAATACCTCTGCAGACAAGGAGTGATCGCAAAGTACCATACCACTTTTCTAGGAACTTTCTTCCCTCTCTTGTATCGACTAACACCGCACACCGAACATGTGGTTTTATCTTCGTCCTCACCCCGATAGATCATGCAATCATTTATGTAGACGTGGTATTTAACGTGCGGAAGATCGAGAGGGCAAATGACTTTCTTGGCCTCAGCGATACTAGTTGGGCACGTGTTGCCCTTCGGAAGACGATCATGCCAGAATGCCATGTTATCATCGAAGCTTTCGTCGGTCCATTTGTGTTTTGCCTTCATCTCCATAGCCCCAAGTGTTACATTCAAGCGGGTATCCCCGTCGTTGCATCCTTCGTACAACTTCGTAATCGCGTCTTTCTTGAGTTGCGCCATCTTGGCTTTCTCTCTAGCTGCACCTCTTGCGTTCAACGCCTCTTTGACAAGAAGCTCTTGAACATGAGGATCCCGCACCCAGCTTGAATCCTCATCATGTCCGACATCTTGATCTTCATGTCCGGCATCTTGATCTACATGATCCGCTTCGGCATATTCTTCATGATCATGTACGGGATGCTCTTCGTCTTCTCGCCCGCCGCTGTTTTCTGGTTGCCCTTCCTCATTTATTGTCACCCCATCATTGACGTCCTCCTCCTCACCGGCTTCATCACTTATCCACCGTGTGTAGCCATCGATCAAACCATTACGCTTCAGGTGTCTTTGCAATATTCCGGAATCAGGCTCGGTCTCGCACTGCAGTTTGCATCTCCGACACGGACATCTTATATCCGACCTATTATTCCTTAGCATGTCATTTGTCGCACATTGCATCCACCTAGCCACGGTGATATCGGTCAGCATCTCGCGGACCATGGTCGATCACCTACGTGCACGGAGAGAGCAACACAATTATATATCACAGTCGTCGCCGGAAAAATTCGGCATGACCTTCCCTAATAATGCATGGGAGCATGCGGAGAGTGCGCCAGAAATTTGCCGAAACGGAAATGAATCAAAATTTCGGCAAAACATTGGCCACTCAAGATACACATATACATCAAACCACCATAAGCTTCACATATACATCAAACCACCACAAGCTTCACATATACATCAAACCCAAGCTTCACATATACAACAAACCCCAAGCTAATAAAGGCAAGTATATGGGTCATAAATGGAACAAAAGAGTTTGGGAGGAGGTCCACTTACTTCAATATGAAACAAAATAGATGTAATGCCAAGTATCGAAGGATAAATGGAAGAAATGAGGTGGGGAGGAGGAGAAAACCGAATAGATCTAGGGTGAGAAGTGTGGATCTAGTTTGAGAATTGTGTGGAGTAAATGAGAGGTGGTAGGTGCGGTGGAGTAGATAAGGGCAGCTCTAGGCATTTAGTGGCGCATATAGAAAGTCAGTGGTGGCGCATTGGTTAAATGCGCCACCCCTAAGCTCTTATGGGTGGCGCATTAGAGCAATGCGCCACCGCTAAGGACCTTATGGGTGGCGCATTTTCAGAATGTGCCACCCCTAAGCTCCCTATCTTCTATATATAGGCCATGCCTATTCACACGTTTCCTCTCGTCTCGTCTCCGCGATCCACATCTCTCTCCTTCGATCGCCTTCCGTCTCTCGCTTCCACACACTAGGTGCGGTGCCCCCCACCCCCTCCTCACCAACCCCAATTCGCACGGATTCTCTCGCGCCACGCACATGCTCATATAGCCCCGGATTGTTCATCTCATCTGATGTTGTTCCAGACTTCTTCTTCGTCGTCGTCTTCCTCCTCCTCCTCTTCTTGCTGTGAGAGATCGTCGACCGGATGACTGGCCGCAACAACAACGGCAACGGCAACCCGTCCGCCTCGGCCATGGAACAGCAGGTACTTTGTTCGACGCCGATCTCCTTGGGTTCAGAATCAAACCCCTCCCCTGTTTTCTGAACAAGGTTTCGAGTTGCTTGCCAATCCAATCTTGGAAAACCGGCCAGTTTCTTGCGAATTCACGGGTGTCCTGTTGCTGTCGTTGATGCCGTCCTCCCCTCCCGTTCATTTCCCTCTCTCTCTCTCTGCTGGAGAAGAAAGAAAGAAACAATGTAGATTATGTGGTGTTACGTGTCGAGGACCGGTCATCGCAAGAAAGATATTTTCTTGCTGGGCGTTATCTGAAAACAATGTAGATTATGTGGTGTTACCTGCGGCTAGAAGTTTGAGAACCTCCGTCCTAACCACGTCCTTCATCTTTGGGTTCAATCGTCGTTGATGATCAACAACCGTTTTAGCATCGGGCTCGAGATTGATAGTATGTTGGAAAATGGATGGACTAATAACCTTGAGGTCATCAAGAGTATAGCCAATAGCACCTCGGTGTCTGCGGAGTGTCTCCAATAATCGCTCTTCTTCATACCCTGAAAGGTTAGAATTGATAATCACAGGATATACTTTCTTTTTATCTAAATAAGCATACTTGACCGTATCGGGTAGTGGTTTTAGGTTGAACACCGGGTCTTCTTTCGGTTGCGAGAGGATTCCTAAAGGTTCAACCGGGAGGTTGTGCTTCAGGATGGGAGTTTGTCTTAAAAATATGTCTTCTAGTTCATCCCTCTCCTGCATATGTATATCATTCTCGTGGTCTTCCATAAATTGCTGCAAAATGTCATTAGGAGGAATAGCAATGGAAGCAATTTCTTCAATAATTTTGTCATTACTTGACAGGTCAGGACCACGTGACTGCTTAGAAAACTTAGAAAAATTAAATTCATACGGCTCACCGTTGAATTCAAAAGAAACTTTACCTTTATTGCAATCTATTATAGCTCCGCAAGTGCTGAGGAAGGGCCTACCAAAGATAATAGGGCAAAAACTGTCTTGCACTGAACCAAGTACAAGAAAGTCCGTAGGATATTTTACCTTCCCGCAGAGTACTTCAACATCTCTCACAATCCCAACTGGAGAGATTATTTGTTTATTTGCAAGATGGATAGTGACATCTATGTCCTCGATCTCATATGGCTGAATCTCGTGCATGATTACTTGATAAAGTGTGAAGGGAATAGCGCTGACGCTGGATCCCAAATCACATAGCCCATAGTAATTATGATATCCTATTTTGACAGATTGGGCCTTTGATCCTGGCTGTGACAATGTTAGTGGCAACAACACAAAAACTAATAGTGGATTCTTCGATATCACTGGTTACCAGATCCTTGACCATTGCAACTTGAGGTTGGACCTTGATCATGTCCTCAGGTTCGTCAGTGGTCCTCCTATTCTTGTTTAGAATACCTGTAACAAAAGAGTGCTCCTTTATCCTGGAGGGATAATGTAAGGCCCGATATGCGGTACTGTTCCAGATCTAGATGTTTCCATCCAGATCCGGGGACGAAGCACATATCGGTCCCACCGCAACAGATAACGAAGTCATATGCCCCGGATTTCCAACATGATATCACAACATTACAGATACAAGGATACAACATCTCATACAATCGGCATACAACTGCCTCAATACAATACAACAGCGGAAGATACATGTCTGAGTACAGACTACAATGAAATGCCTACTGGAAAAGAGAAAACATCGATCCCATAACCACACGGGTCCAGGCCCTCCGCCGGGATCCGCCTAACTAGTCGTCATCGAGTCTCCACGTGAAACGTCGGTCACCATACCTGTTGTCGATCAAGAAGCCTGAAAAGAGTTTGGGGGTAGTATCATGAGTACAGAGGTACTCAGCATCCTACTGTAGTGGTCATCTGACCCAGCAAGGACTTCATCACTCGTCATTCTAGGACAACTAGTAGTTTACGGTAAGGAATGGGTATGTGGTGAGGTTGCTGCCGCACTAGCATTTATGAAGTGGCTAACGATCTAGAGAGTAAGATAAGAAGGCAAGCAATCGATGAGGAATCGCCTCCAACAAGTCTGCTATCAACTACTTACACAATCATAACACCTATCCTATCCTTGTCCTCCTCTTCGCATCCCGACGAAGAAGAAGCAGTCAAGGCACACACACATTGATCAAGTTATATTAAGATTATCTTAGTTGTTGTTGTCTATGAACAAGGAGTAGGTCTCAAGTCGTCCATAACCGTGGACACGGCTTCTCGAAAAGATTTAACCCTGCAGGGGTGTACCAACTGCCCATTACAAGGCTCCGCACGCACGTCCATCTCTCTCAGTTGCTACCCATCACAGGCAACCATTTTATGATTTAGTTCCAAGAGATCCGAATCGATAGGTCCCTCTAGATAAAGACAAACAAATCCGGGTGGCCCCCGGGGAGTCGACACACAATCCAAAAGCTGGCCACGCTCTCGGATCGGACTCTTCCGTCTCAACAGGGTTTGTGTTACCGAGACACCTCACGTGAGGCCTCGGGCCCTCGCCGGTCAAAGGTGGACCAACAGGGAAACCATGTCTCCGCTGGTCCGGGTTGGTTTAAAAACTACTGGCAGCTGACCAGCACACACACAGTTTCAAATGGTAAATCTGCTTGGGCCACCACTGGAAATGCTTGAAGCTAGGTAGGTAAGAAAAGGGGACCCCATAAAATCCCACACGCGGTTAGGAACGCTCAGTCTTAAAACCAATACCCGGAACTCGGATCCTAGGTGACTCAAATGGAACAAAGCGTCGGGGCGGGATAGCCTAGACCTTCCATCCTTCGTCAAATATAATCAACATTATAATAATCATATGATCCATAACAATATAATAATGTGATATCCCAGACCAAAAGTAACTGGGTAACATCGTAGCATCCTAATCATGCATACTAAGCAGGGGCTGAGCAACGAGCAATAGTAACATAGCAGTACAAGGTTTGCTGGGAAGGGACATGGCTGTATCGGTTTGAAAGAGGCTGTAAACATGTGCTAGGATCAAACATCGAACCTATCCTAGATTAGCATGAAAACCGCTGGTTGAAATAGAATGGATCATAAGTAATGTATAGTCCTTGCCTGTTGATAAGTCGGGTTCCGAAGGTGTAGTTGATCGCAAGCTCGCATCGTCTCCGAGAGGTACCCGCGGAAGCACACAAGACGATAAACACTGGAAAGCAATCAACGAGCAAGCATCTATTACTACGAGGAAAACACGAGAAAGCATCAACAAGAAGGCAACACGAGACATCGCACCTACCGTCGAGAACGGTTACTAACAGGTTAAGTGGAGTACTCGTCACACACGACGAATACCGCACGTTTACGGTGGTTCAAGTTGCTTAGCTACAGGTGATCAACCAACGGTTATTAACATGGCAACTCAAGCAAGCATGGCATATCACACAAACATGTCAATAGGTGAAGCATAAAGAAAACTATCTATGCTAGTCAATTTAAGTGAGGCACAACCTAAACATGGCATAACACTAAGTGCCGCACGATGATTAAAAGATTTGGTACTGTTCTGTACTAAAACATATATTAGGTTGGTTAACAACAACAAACAATAGCATAAACACAAATTACACGAAAAACTAATCAAGTTACATATAAAGAACACCCCAAACGGAGTTATGGTTAAAAAGATACAAGCAAAACAAGTTACGGGCACAAACTGCCAACATCACGAAGCACACTTTAGAGCAATGCATAAACAGGTTAATCAATGCAAACATGCTCACAAATGATAAGGAACTAAAATAGACATGACATGGAAGGCATGGCAAAAAGAATCATGCAAAAAGGCATCATAGATCAAAAGATATTAAGCAAACAACATGGCATCGCAAAGTAACAGACTTAGTGAAAAACTGAGGTGGCTGTCAAAAACAGCAGCATATCAACTTTGGAGCTAAAAAACTATATGACCAGAAAGCATATCATGGTAATGCAATAGAAGGGATGACAGTATACATGATGCTTAACAATATGCAATTGGAATCAATCGATTCCGATAAACGGTCGCGACACACTCGTCGACCGAAGTTGCAACAAAATATAAACAGCAGCACACTAACAGCAGGGTAGCTACTTGGGAGCAAGATTTAATATAGCTAGAGCACCCAAACATGGCAAGTTAAAGCATGGAAATTAATTACACATGATGCTTCACACATAGGAAAAGGAATCAATGCAATAGGCCTCATGGATGAGTCACAATCATCATGCAAAGTTGCAACAAAATAATAACAGCAGCACTAAACAGGAAAAATTAGCAGTTTAACGGCCTGATGCCCACTTTAGCACACAATTACACAATCAAGATGAGCTCAAATGCAAAAACTTTCTACATACGAATGCTAGAGCACCAAAACTGAGAAACTTTCGTTTTTGGGGCACGTTCATCGGAGCTACGGATTAGTCACAAATTACCGTGCAAAATTGAATCAGCAGCAATTTTCCTGGGACTTAGCAAAATTTACAGTGTGCTGGAAAAGAAAAAAAACAGAGATAAAAGAAGGGGGGCGGCCTGGCTCACCCATGGGCCGAGGCCCACTGGCCTGGAGAGGCCGGCCTGGCGCTGGCTGGGCCGCGCAGATCTGGGCCTGACGCCTTGGGCCTGGATCTGGCCGGCCGGCCTGTGGAGGCGGCCCCCAGGGGGAGGCGAGCGGGAGGCTGAGCCGGCTCCTCCCGAGCAGGCGGCAGCGGCGCCCGTGACGGCCACCGGCGGCGAGCAGGGCAAGGCGGCCGGAGGGAGGCGCTGGAGGCGGGGAACGGGCGCGGGGCGGTTGGAGGTGAGGCCACGGGCTCGGATCCAAGCGTCGGGTGACCGGCTCCGGCCACGGGGCTCCGGGCGGCTCCCATGGCGCGACGGCGCGAGGGACCTTGCCGGTGGCGACCTGTGGGTACAGAGAGGAGGAGAGGGAGGTCAGGCGGGAACGGAGGAGAGGAGGGGGCGCGGGGAAGAGGAGGGCCACGGTGGTGCGGCGGGCCGGCGGCTGTCTGCTCTAGCGGCTTGCCCACGGGCAGCGGCGCTCGGGCGCAATCCACGGGAGAGAGAGGAGAGATGGGTGTGTATGGTGGCGACCTCCGGGCCATTGGATCCGCAGATCCGACGGTCCAGATCGAGAGGGGCAAGGATTTGTTAAAATTGGGGGTTAAAATGTGCGAAAATGGGGCTAAAATTATAGATCCGAGGGCTAGTGGCTGCCTAGTTTGGCTTAGGAAAACCCTAAGTGGTGGGGTGGTCTATTTATAGCCTAGGTGGCTGGCAGTTTGCAAAAACATCTCCGGTTTTTCTCTCGCGCGCGCGGTGCTCACGTTTCTGACCGCCGGGGGTCCGCAGCACCTCCGATTCGGGTAAAACTTCGAACTGCGCGATCAGTGCGTCGAGCCGGAGGCGTTCACCACGCGTTGGAACCGTTCCGAGAACACTTTCCGGAGCACTATAAAAATAACTCGTTTAATTATTAAACGGGATTTTTCGTTCCGTTGGCTGCGGCTGGTCTCGTGCGGTTTTCGCGACGGTGATCGGGTGAAACCCGGTGTCGCAAAGATCCTGTGTCAGGGTGGCAAGGGTCGGTCTCCGTCCGATACGATATAAGAGGGGAAAAATAATCACCGATCGATAAATCGGGGATGCAAACACCGCAAACAAATCAGACAATCAAACAATTCACACCGAAAACAATTTTTTAAATTTTGCAAAAACTGGGCTGTTACAGATAAGGAGGGTGTTCATACAAAACTGCTGGTAAAACAGGATCAGTAACATTAATCTCAATTGGTGACTCCTTGAAAGGTATATGATGTTGACTCTCCTTCTTCCTGGAAGAATCAATATGAGAAGCAAAGTCCTTGCAAAAGTCAACCATTAGCTGGGAATCAAGACCAATTTTAGAGCAAAAGGTATTAAACTAATTAGTCTTGACATAACTCTCAATGTAGTCATGCTCATAGTTTATAGCGGGTTCAATACCTTTATCAATTTCCCAGTCTTTAGTGTTCTTCTGGATCCTTTCTATAAGATCCCATTTTTCTTCCATACTTCTGGTCTGGAATACCCCACTAGAGGAGGCATCCAACATCTCTTTGTCCTGACGAGAAATCCTGGCATAAAAATTTGTAAGTATAATTTCCTTGGGGAGCTCATGGTTTGGGAACTTGAGCATCAGGGACTTCAGTCTCCCCCAAGCTTGAGCGATGCTCTCTCCCTCGCGAGACCAAAAGTTGTATATGTAGTTCCTTTCTTGGTGAATTTGACAAAGAGGATAAAACTTTGCATAAAAGAGAGACATATGCTCTGGCCATTCAAGCAGATCAGAGTTATCAAGTAGCTTATACCAATCTGAAGCTTTATCTTTGAGTGATATGGAGAATAGTTTCTTCATGACGAACTCCATCGTCACACCTGCAAGCTTAAATAAAGAACATAATTGTGATAAATATAGCAGGTGTTCTCCCGGATGTCCTTCTCCTGTATAACGATTAGCCAAGACATAATCAACAATACCAGAAGGTATTTTATAGGGAACAATTTCAGTAGGGGTAGGAGTGAGCACCACAGTCGTGGGGCGGCTCCTTACCAGCAACGAACCAACAGCAGAAGAGTCCATAAGGACTGAAAGTAACAACAGAAAATAAAAGTTCCCTTACCGGCTTCACTTACCAATAGCGCTACACTCCCCGGCAACGGCGCCAGAAAAGCTCGTTGATGGCGGAGAAGTTAATAGGTTTAGTTGGGTTGCCTTCCAAGTTAACCGCGCCAATAAACGATTCTTGATAACCCACAAGTCTAGGGGATCAATTTTAGCTTTTCGATAAATAAGAGTATCGATCCCATGAGGAGATAAGTGACACTGGATAAGGAAAGGGCTGCAAACACTCAAAGGTAAATATTTAGGGGTTTTTGGTTTAAGCAACAGAAAAGTAAAAGACAGGCAAAGTAAATAGGGTAACTGAGGAGTAGCAAGTGGCCCAATCCTTTCACAAGGATAAGCCTAGGAACTGAACTTATAAAAGCTAAAGCGTTCTCGAGAGAACACGGGAGAGATAGTCAAGTCACTTTCACCATACTCCGCTAAGTAATATGTATCGTGTTAATAAGTGTCGGTGGGTGGATCAATGCTAGTACACCTTCTAGACTAAGATAAGTGTACTCTTATGATTAAACACCTTGCAAGCATCCGCAAATACAAGGTAGTAATTAAGGCATAAGCCTAACCACAACATTACGATCAAGGATCCATAACTCCCTTGTGCGAAAGTCTGCGAACTGGGGTTCAGGTTTCTGTCACTCCGGCAACCCACCATAAGGATCCTTTGTGCAAAATGTAGTCCTCTAGGCCCATGAAAGGTGAAGTGTTATCTGTTCGACTCACATAACACCACTAGAGAAATAACAACACAACTTAAGTATCAAACAACACATAATACTTCAACATGATATGACTACTAACAACTAGACTTCTCCCATGTTCTCAAGAAATAAAGTAACTACTCACAAGACATAAAAGAGATCATGATCAGAGGTGATAGATGTGTGATAAACAATCTGGACACAATGATATTTCTCCAACAAAACTAAATAGCATTCACCACAAAGTAGTAATCAACACCAACAGAGTAGAGAGGATGGATAGTACGGATTACAACACAAGTTGCAATTGTGAGATGAGATGGGATGGAGATGGAGATGGTGCTGATGTTGGGGATGATGTTGATGATGATCTCGATGATGCCCGTGACGATGATGATGATGATGGCGCCGATCTCCCCTTCCAGGAGGTGATCTCCCCTTCCAGGAGGTGATCTCCCCGGTGGAATCTTCCCGCCGGAGATGGCTTTTATCCTCTGTAGATTTCCGCCCCGTGGCGGCGGCGAAACACGGAAACGACTCTTGTTTAGGGGTTTCCACCCCAGGGGGCTTATATAGGAGAAAGGGGCACCGAGGGGGGCCACCAGGCACCCAGGAGGGTGCCTGGCGCGGCCAGGAGGGGGGACGCGCCAGGCACCCTTCTGGCTGCCTGGTGGGTCCCCTCACGTCCTCATTCGGTGATCTCCAGTCAATCCTCATAAAAATGCTCCCCGTAAAATTTCATCCCATTTGGACTTGATCTGATTCAGCAACTTGGTATCCACTTTTTACCGCTGAATTCTGGTTCTGCTGCTTCAGCACCGGAAAGTTGTAAACTGTGTAAAATAAGCCAAAACAACATAAGAACAATACTTTAAAGTGGAATATATCAATGAATAGGGTGAAATCACAATATAAAATAGTGATGCTTTTTGGACGTATCACAACCCCACTTGCCTTTACCTTGATACCTGAGCATAAGTACTATAGTTCTGATGTAAGTCTTGGCGAGTACGTCTTTGTACTCACATTTTCTTATTTTATGTTTTAGGGAGGAGACTACTAACCCTGATGGTGGCCTCTACCTCGAGCTCGACGCCGACTAAGTCGTATAGTTCCAGACAACAGCCTGGTTCCTTTGGAGGCTCGTTGTATTTTCTTTCAGGCTTCTTAAGCCATTTATTAACCTTGTCTTTACTAAGACATAATTTTCTTCCGTTGTTGTTTGATGTAATGTTGGATCACATTCATGTGATCTCTGCTTGTAATACAACTACTATGTCTGCTAAGTTTAGAAGATGCAATAAAATCTACGAGTTTATAGAGTTCATGTTGTGTTACCTGTTGTTATACACTTGGCATGCATGTTGCGTGTATGTCTATATCGTGCATGTCATGTGTGGGGTTCGATAGCTTAGTTGTGCTCTCGCCGGTAGTCTTTCTTACACCATGTGGACATGAGATGTGTGCAGCTTGGGGCATCGCGATGCGATTGTTCGTGACTCCGTCGCGAGGCACACTTAGTTATACGATCGAGCCCGCCCGTGTCCGCGACTAAGTGATCAGGCTGGAGTCTGTTTATGTAAGTGTTATGATTCAATCTATAATATCGTTGAGGCGACTTGTCTATGAGTATGGGATTTCACCACCCATAAGCATTTAGACTTGTGAGCGAACGATGAGGACCCATCTCAGTTGATCATTAGGGCCTGGATGGGATGCCCCTCACGTTCGAGCTTTCCGAGTGTGTCTTGTACTTGGCCTTGTCTGCTTAGAAAAGTGGGTATGGCTCTCGGCTCTCCATATGATTGAGTTGTGACTGGAATTACATATGGAAATTCTGGGTCCCGATAGTATATTTTTCCTGGAAATGGGTTTAGAGCATAAAATACTATATATTTTAATTGAGAACTCAATCTACTAAAACTTCACAATTGGTCTCCTTTGTAATCTTATTTTGACTCGTCCCTAGACCACTAGTCAGGCACAAGTGAAACTGATCCTCTCCCTTTCAATTTTGAGCACTCATGCAATGGATGAGTGTCTAAGGCCCGATATGCGGTACTGTTCCAGATCTAGATGTTTCCATCAAGATCCGGGGACGAAGCACATTTTGGTCCCACCGCGACATATGTCAATGTATATGCCCCGGATTTCCAACATGATATCACAACATTACATCTACAAGGATACAACATCTCATACAATCGGCATACATCTGCCTTAAATCATTACATCAGTGGAAGATACATGTCTGAGTACAGAGTACAATCCAATGCCTAATGGAAAGGTAAAACACACCACTCCCACGTCCACACGGGTCCAGGCTCTCCGCCGGGATCCGCCTAACTAGTTGTCGTCGAGTCTCCGCGAAGGCATCCAGAAGAAGGGTCGCCGAGCTCCTCTGAAGTCCAAGATCGTTTGCATAATGCGCGTAAAAGAGAGAAGAAAGGGGTGAGCTATATCAACAATTATTGTCACTAACTTCTCACGGTAATATGGTGGTAGTGTTTGAGGTTGAAGCCACACTAGAAATATATGAAGTGGCTAACGATCTATTAGAGAAAGATGAGAACTAAGCATTCGACGAGGAATCGCCTCCAAGAAGTCTTGCTATCAACTACTTATGCAAACATAATACGTCTCCTATCCTTGTCCTCCCCTTCGCATCCCAACGAAGAAGAAGCAGTCAAGGCACACACACGTTGATGAAGTTATTAAGATTATCTCAGTTGTTGTTGTCTATGAACAAGGAGTAGGTCTCAAGTCTTCCATAACCGTGGACACGCCTTCTCGAAATAATTTAACCCTGCAGGGGTGTACCAACTGCCCATTATAAACTCCGCATGTACGCCGGTTCTCTCAGTCAGGACCGTTAAAGACACTCATTGAAGAGTTGTTACGAGAGATCCGGACATCGTAATCCCTCTAACTAACAACGAACAAATCTGGGTGGCCCCAGTAAAGTCGACACCTGATACGAGAGCCGTCCGAGCTCTGGATCGGACTCCACCGTCTCGTGTCAGCCTGGTAATTGATAGAACTGAGTCCCAGCTTAGCCATCCGCAAACTCCGCAAAGGTTTGGACCAACGGGGAATTCAACCCCACTGGGCCGCGTGAACCTATTCTGAGAATCTGCGGGGGCCTGGCCGCCTCTCCTACTACGATGCAAATGGAAAACCAGCTTGGGCCACCACTAGAATTTTTTTAAGCTATGTAGGGAAGAAGAGGGGACCCCATAGAATCCCACATGTGGTTAGGCACGCTCGTCAAGAGACACAATACCCGTGTCCTAAGTGACTCGAATGGAGCAAAGCGTCGAGGTGGGATAGCCTATACATTCCATCCTTCATCCAATATAGTCAACATTATAATAATCAGATCATCCACAATAATATAATAGTGTGATAGCCCAATCCAAGGAGTAACATGGGAACAGTTGCAGCATCCTAAGAATGCTTACTAAGCAGTGGTTAAGCAAGCAAGTTACATGGCCAAACAAAGGTTTGCTGGGATGTGTGGAACATGGATGTTGAGTTTATTTGAGAGGCATAAATATTAGTTGGTAGGATCAAGCAATCATTCTATCCTATACGTAGGCACAAGTGAGCTGAAATTTATAAGCATGATATATGCTACCCCTTACCTGCTGAGAAGACGAAGCCGAAGGTGTAGTCGAACGCAAACTCGCATCATCTCCGAGAGTACCCGCGAAAGCACACAAGAAGGAAACACTAGAAAAGTCATCGACAAGCAAGCATCTATTACTACGAAGAAATCACCAGCAAGCAACAAGAAGAAGGCAACACGGGGCAACGCACTTCGATAACACATCTACCATCGAGAGCGGTTACTAGCAGGTTAAGTGGAGTACCAGTCACACACGACGATACCGCACATTTAGAATGGTTCAAGTGATTTAGCTACACAAAATGAACAAAGGTTGTTAACATGGCATCTCACACAAACATGGCAAGATGTGAATCATAAATAAACTATCTAATCTAGTCAATTTAAGTGTGGGGGGGGGGGGTTAAACCTATACATGGCAACTATTACGGACCCCACGATAATTATTGCATTTGGTACTGTTCTGACCTAAACAAAATTATATTATTTTTATGAGCAAGCAAGAGCAGCATATTCACAACCTACACGAAATTCTAGTCAAGTTACATATAAGAAACATTTTTATCGGAGCAATGGCTAAAAAGTTATGACTATTACAGTAACGAAACCATGCGGGGTAATTAGAAGGTAAACAACATGTAAACCAGTTCAAACATGCAAAAGAGCAATATTTTATTAATCTACGTGAAAAACGGAGTGACTTTCATGTAGAAAGTGTCTCCATCCATGCTACGGTGAAAAAGATATAAACACCGCAAAAACGTATCACAATCTGCCAATTATACTAAACATTATTATTACAAACATATCTGGAACGAATCCAACACAAACGGGCTAAATAGTAAGCGCCACCTACTTTTCAACGCACACATGCAAGATAGAACTGCAGGTTTTTGGGCTAGCCCAACAGAACTGCAACAAAATAATAAAAAAGAGGGGCGCTCACCATTGGGCTAAGGCCCAAGAAGGGAAGGGCGGAGGATGGTTCAGCGTCGCCCACGGGTGCGAGGCAAGCCGGGTGGGGTGCGTTGGTCCACGACAGTTGCTGGGCCTAGAGGGAGCTGGGCCGCTGGCGCCGGTTCCTGGCCCAAGACGCATGCAGGGGCGGTTGGCCGAGCCGATCCCTCACGGGATCGAGCACAGCATGGCAGCCGCTGGTTGACTCTGGCGAGGAGGACTCCAGGGCCGTGGGGATGAGGGGCCGGCAGGGACGGGCGCGGAATAAGGGATCCAGATCCAGTCTTCGCCGAGGTCCTGGGGCAGGGGGCTACTGCGTCTAGCTTGGGCGCCCATGACGATTGCTCTCGCCGGCCATGGCGACAACGACGCGGCCTCCTGTTGAGATAACGAGAGAGAGCGGCGTGAGGACGGGGAGAGGAGAGGGAAGGAGAGGAGGCGGCGACCTGGAAGGGTGCGTCGAGGCCTGAGGACAGCACGGCGTCGCGCCGGACGATGGCCGACGGCTAGGAGGCTCGGGCGGCACATCTCGGGAGGAGAGGAGCTCCCATGGGCTTCGGGGTGGCGATCCCGTCTAGTGACGTGGCAGGCTCAGGGCCGCCCAATCCGGATCCGGCGGCTCAACTTCCTGGATCTCGATATGTGTGGGGGATTGGCTGGCTGCTGAATTCGAAGTGGTAGGGGCTAGGGTTTGTACAAAATAGGCACGAGGCTTGTCTATTTATGGTAGGTGCTTAGGGGGTTAAATGGGCTACAAAAAGGCTAGTTAGAGGGGTTTTTTTGGCCTGGTTTTTGGGTGGGCTAAGATTAACAGACAAGAGGGAATATTGGGAGGTCAACTAAAAGCACGCACAATATTTTGCAATCGGCCCGTCTGTAAAGACCTACCTTTGCGAGAAAAACTAAGAACCTGGAAGTACTTGTCAAAAATTCTTTCGAGGTCTATTCTCCGATCCGACCACAGACCGCAGGTCGGCTGTAAGGTTGGTTTGGATATTGACCAAGAGAGAGCAAATGGCAAAGGAAAAGGCAATCGGTTGAAAAATGCAAAGGCAGTTTGCCATAATTGTGTAAGCAAAAGAAAGTTCACAAGAAGATAGGGCCGATTGGACGAATGATGTTCATTACATGAAATTGGCCCTCGACGGGCGCACTTGAAATTTAACTGTTTGTCAAGAAAAAGCAGGAAGTTGATCGGTAGGCCGAGCTTAAGCGGCTGGTGCATCTGGAGCATCCGGAGCATCCGGCGCAGAGGGAGCAGTCGGAGTTGAAGCAGTCGGGGCTGTGCTGGCAGCACCCCGGAGCAGAAGAGGCGGTGGTCTTGGCCTGGTCACGTGAGGGGTCTTGGGCGGCACTCACCGAGTGTCCGTCGGAAGAACCTTCGCTTTCTTGCTCGGTGTCATCATCCTTCACAACATTCACACGAAGAACACCCAACATACATCCAAGAAACTGACGCTTCAAGGTGTATTGCGGCCCGCCTCATGGAAGACGAGGTACCAATTGCATTATTAGAACTCACAAAGTTTGTCCCGGAATGGTAAAAGAGGTAACATACAAATGCGTGAGATCATTTCTTCCTAGCCATCATGGTGCTAATCTTCTCCGCGTGCTTTCGACATTTCTCCTCCGCGCGCATCTACTCTGCTGGATCCAGAATGCTCGTGTACATGGTGTTCAAGTCTAGGTCTGGGTTGTGGAACTTCAACCTCTAGAACGCCCACCTGCAGATCTCTGAGCACACGTCTTTCACGATCTGGGCCACTCGCTCGGTGCACCCCGCCTGGTAATTGTCCATCATGTTTGATGCACTCAAGAAGAAATCCATGAGTCCCTGGATCCTATGGTCCTGCGGATTCTCCGGTAGACCGACATGGGGCAGCTGCATCTTGTTCAGCACCTCAGAGAAACTGGCTGCCACGCTCCGGATGGAATTCAGCCCCTCGCTGTTCGACACCCTGTGTCGTGCGTACTCGTCTTTCAGGTTGGAGTGGGCCTTCTTGACGTGTGCGGCTTCCACACGGGCAATGATCGCTGTTTTCTCTGTCCCCGAGAGGTTGTCCTCCAGCTTACGGATGTAGGCCTCCCTCTCGGCCAAGCTCTGCTTCAGACCATCACACTCGCATTGCATCTTGCGCACCACCTCCGTGTGAGCGCTCTGCATAGCTCCCAGTTCCTTTTTGTGCAACTCCACCAGATTGCGGCGCACTTTGGCCATCGTTGCCTCCAGTGCGTCCTCACGGCGCTCGAGAGACTGACTTTCCTCCGAGATGTCTTTGCCTTCCTTGGCTTGGGCTTGGCTCACCCTGTATAGGTCCATCCATATATGTAATCTCTCTGCTTCCCTGCCTTCTTGTGCCGTGTGCGTCTCCTATAGCTTCGCTTCCCACATGCTCAACACCTTTCTGCTATCCGAGACCGCTCGGGCCACGGAATCCTCCCAGGAAGCCACCCGTTGCACTCAATCGACCCATTGCTTCTCTTGTGCAAGATGATTGTTCCTTAGCTCCTAAAATTCCCTCTAGATTTTGATCCAGAATTCGTCCCCGATCAGCGCCACAATGTCGTCCAAGTCAACAGATGTCGAGAGGCTCTCCCGAAGATCTTCTTCTAGGGCCAGCACACTGGCCTGACACTCCTTACTCTTCTCTCCCACCAAGACGGAAGAATCGATATTCGCATGCACCCAGCGTTTATGCGTTTTAAACAGAGGCCAAGTTTCCGAGAAGTGTGTTAGTCTCGACAGTTGAGTACATGGATGACGTTGGCGCTGGTTCTTGGAGCCTTTGCTTGGGGGGCACCTCGTCCTTGCGCACTCCCCTCTCCTTCTTGGGTACCTGCGCCTGGGAGCCTTGCTTCCCCCGCGCCGGCGCTATCCTTTCGCCGCTGTAAACAATCAAATCCAGCTTCCTGGTTCCTGTCAGGGCAGGGTGACCCCCGTCGTCTACCCGTGGTACAGGTGGCTTCTCCGCTGGGGCCACGAGGGGAGGCTCCCCTGCCACGATGAATAGCTATGTTAAGACTCCCGCAAGATGCACGGGAACCATAAAAGTGCAAGGAAACATGATCCTGGAACAGAATGGATCACTTCCTCCATGATCGGTGTGGTTGCCGTCTCCCGCCCATGCGTTCCTTCCTGTTGCTGCTCCTCCAACATGCGGGCCTTCTTCGCCGGGATCTCGCTAATCTCCTCCCTGTTTTGTGATTTAGAAATTTTCACACGTGTACAGATAAGGATACAACATGGGTGAAAACGTGAGTTACTCGTCGTCTTGCGGCGCCGATAATGTTGAGTCTGGGAGGCCCAGCCCCAATCCCTTTGTGGCCGATGTTGTCACCTCCGGAAGCTTCTCCGGCCTGCGGGAAGCATCGCCCACTTTCCTCCGTGGGGCTTACTGCTTGCGCGTCCTCAGGGAGGAGGCTTCTGGAGGCGTCACCACGTCGCTGTCAGCAGGTGCCCTGTTCTCCGGCCCCTCTTTCGGGTCCGCCATTTGCTCGGCCTCATCTGTGCCGGACGGTGAAACATAAGGAGTGTACACCGGCGTAGGAGGGTCCTCTTCTTTCCCCTCATCGTCCTCCTTGTCCTCCCTGTCGGTGGTCCCAGGGAGCCCTAGGGAGCCCTCCTCCGAAGAGGACTCTTAACCCGTCCCTTCCGACGAGTCCTCATCCAGCTCTCCTCATCCAAGACGTATTCTGGGATTTCTTCTGCCGCTGCCTTCTTGCTACGTGTGGTCGTCCTCTTTCGGCCGCCCCTCTGGGAGGGCGAGGCCCCAGTGAGATTGATGGTCTGCCGAGCGCCTGCAGGCCTCGGGCTTGGGCCTCGCCTGGTCCGAGAGCCTCTCCCACGAGCAGTTCCCCCAGGGGTCGGTTCCTCCATCTTCGTGCCACTCGTTTGCTTTTGACCATACTCGAAGTAGAGATGTTGCCTCTTCTTCATCCTTGATAGTTCCACCGGTTTGGTATGTGTCATCCTATTCTCATTGGGGTCTCTGAGAAGCTCATCGAGCGACCCCAAGAAGTTCTCGATTTTCGTCTCCGACATGGATTTCTATTCCGGGTCGTTTAAACCCTTGGCATTGCAAGGAGGCATAGCCTCTAGTAGAACGTCTCGGGCTTGGTTGTTGTTCAGAGGAATCGCCTTCTCCGTCAGGACCGATTGCCAACACCCGGCGAACATTTCCTTGAACGTGTGGTAAAACCTAATCACAAACAGCTTTTGAACTGCCCTAGGATGAAGCCACATCGTGTCCGCCGGACCACTGTAATCCCATGCCACCCTCCTCCGATGCTGCAGTGGTGCGATCCGGTGGTTCAGATAGTCGACTACCACCGTGTCCAGTGTCAGACCTGCAACCTTCAGGTACTTGATCCGGCACAATAACAGATCATACGGTGCCCCTAGGGGAGACGAAGCATACCAAACGCCAGTTCGCGCTTTATCTTGCGGCAACACGTCAACCGGCACCTGGAAGGCCGAAATGATCAGATCCATCTTCACGAAGATCCAATCGTTCCACCATTCTGCCTTCTTGGTGATCACGTCTGAGTCCAGATACTCGTCAGACATCCGGTCCCTTATCTTGATGGAAAATTACCTAGCGATCGTATCAAGCTTCACTCTGGGAGCACAAAAAAACCAGAACAGCAGCATGAACGGAACTACCCCCACAAAATTCACACACAAACACGCAAAGGCGGCCAAGGCATTCACGCTGTTTGGATGCAATTGCAGCAACTGGATCTTGTACGTATCCAAGATACACAGGAAGAACCTGGAAAAAGGAGGCACCAAGCCTGCCTCCAAAAAGGCGGTGAAGATCGGCACCATTTCCCACCGTACTTCCGCCTCCCTTCCTCCAGGAATCACCATGACGGTAGGGCCGTTCTCATTACCTTCTCCGGCGAGGAACACCAGCAGCAGATCCATCTTCTCTACGGAGTTGCGACACGACGTGAAGCACACGGAGTTCAACCGTGGGTCGACTCTCAGAGCCGCGGCGGCGGCCGGAGTGCTTGACGACGGCGTCCGCCTCTGCGTCTGTTTCCTCTTGGGCGCCATCGCAGATCTAGATTGGGAGAGGATGGTGTCAGTTCATGGGGAAGAGAATGTGAAGCAAGGAATGGAGTAACCTCCCCTCAACTTCATTCCATAATTGATATGCCACGCTCTCTCGGGTCGCCGCCTCACCCGCAACGGTCATTTGTTGTGGGTCCCACTACTAGGGAATACCCTTATAGTGGCGTCCTTTTTTCTGTTTAGTGGCGTATTATGGATGCGCCACTAACTACAAGACACTAATAAGGGCTTAGAGGTGGCGCATTCTGGATGCACCACCCCTAAGGGCGCATCTCAGAATGCGCCACCTATAAACTCTTAGGGGTGGCGCATTCTGAAATGCGCCACGCCTATGGGTCCTTAGGGGTGGCGCATTCCTAATGCGCCACTAAATCCAGACATAATGCACCACTAAATTGGTTATAGAAAACAAAAAAAAAGAATTACAGAAAAAAATAAAACAGTACATAATTACAAACATTACAGATATTTTTACCATATTACAGAAATTCAAAAGACAATATTACAATGAGCCAACAATTATTGATAAAAAAGAATTGCATTATAATTCTTATTACAAAGATTTACAAGAGATTACATCCATCATCGTCTAAGGTTTAGAGGCCAACAAGATTCACAAGATTACATCCATCACAATATTACAATGAGCCCAACAATTATTGAAAACAGAAAGCTACTTTCTTCATCATCTCTTGTTTGCTCTTCAACCTGCACAAAACTACGATTTTAGAGGTCACATCCATATGAATTCATAGCAAAGGACAACAACGCAATATAGCATCTATTCTTATCAACAACATAAAGCAAGTCGATCGATGGCCAGGAGCATGCACATATGCATAAAAAGGCATATGCAGTGACCTTTATACATAAAGAGCACCAAGAGTATTTGACACTACCATCGTCTACTACACAAAGAGTACATCTAAATTACATGTAGAGCACACATTCATCAAACGACTGCCATATATAACATAAATTGGTCACATCTTCTGACTCGGCTCAGGGAATGGGCGACATCCTTCTTTCTTCATGAAAGGCCTTGTGTCACGCAAGGCCTTTAGGCGGACTTCTATCTCCCCATTGGATGGTGCAATGTTGGAGTGGAAGATTGTAAGGCCCGATATGCGGTACTGTTCCAGATCTAGGTGTTTCCACCCAGATCCGGGGACGAAGCACATATCGGTCCCACCGCAACATATGACAACGCCATATGCCCCGGATTCCCAACATGATATCACAACATTACAGATACAGGATACAACATCTCATACAATCGGCATACAACTGCCTCAAATACAATACAATAGAGGAAGGTACATGTCTGAGTACAGACTACAATCAAATGCCAACTGGCAAAGAGAAAAACATCGATCCCCATAACCACACGGGTCCAGACCCTCCGCCGGGATCCGCCTAACTAGTCGTCGTCGAGTCTCCATGTGAAACGTCGATCACCATACCTATTGTCGATCAAGAACCCTGAAAAGAGTTTGGGGGTAGTATCATGAGTACAGAGGTACTCAGCATCCAACTGTAGTGGTCATCTGACCCAGCCAGGACTTCATCACTCGTCATTCTAGGACAACTAGTAGTTTACGGTAAGGAAGGGGTAAGTGGCGAGGTTGCTGCCGCACTAGCATTTATGAAGTGGCTAACGATCTAGAGAGTAAGATAAGAAGCCAAGCATTCGATGAGGAATCACCTCCAACAAGTCTTGCTATCAACTACTACGCAAACATAACACCTATCCTATCCATGTCCTCCTCTTCGCATCCCGACGAAGAAGAAGTAGTCAAGGCACACACAAACATTGATCAAGTTGTATTAAGATTATCTGAGTTGTTGTTGTCTATGAACAAGGAGTAGGTCTCAAGTCGTCCATAACCGTGGACACGGCTTCTCGAAAAGATTTAACCCTGCAGGGGTGTACTAACTGCCCATTACAAGGCTCCGCACGCACGCCCATCTCTCTCAGTTGCTAAAAATCACAGGAAACCATTTTATGATTTAGTTCCAAGAGATCCGAAACGACAGGTCCCTCTAACTTACAACGAACAAATCCGGGTGGCCCCCGGGGAGTCGACACCCAATCCAAAAGCTGGCCACGCTCTTTGACCGGACTCTTCCGTCTCAGCAGGGTTTGGGTTACCGAGACGCCTCACGTGAGGCCTCGGGCCCACGCCGGTCAAAGGTGGACCAACAGGGAAACCATGTCTCCGCTGGTCCGGGTTGGTTTAAAAACTACTGGCAGCTGACCAGCACACACACGGTTTCAAATGGTAAATCAGCTTGGGCCACCACTAGAAATGCTTGAAGCTAGGTAGGTAAGAAAAGGGGACCCCATAAAATCCCACACGCGGTTAGGCACGCTCACTCTTAAAACCAATACCTGGAACTCGGATCCTAGGTGACTCGAACGGAACAAAGCGTCGGGGCGGGATAGCCTAGACCTTCCATCCTTCGTCGAATATAGTCAACATTACAATAATCATATCATCAACATCAATATAATAATGTGATATCCCAAACCAAGGAGTAATAGGGTAACATCGTAGCATCCTAAGCATGCATACTAAGCAGGGGCTGAGCAACGAGCAATAGTAACATAGCAGTACATGGTTTGCTGGGAGGGGACATGGCTGTATCGGTTTGAAAGAGGCTGTAAACATGTGGTAGGATCAAACATCGTACCTAACCTAGACTAGCATGCAAACCGCTGGTTGAAATAGAATGGATCATAAGTAATGTATAGTCCTTGCCTGTTGATAAGTCGGGTTCCGAAGGTGTAGTTGATCGAAAGCTCGCATCGTCTCTGAGAGGTACCAGCGGAAGCACACATGACGATAAACACTGGAAAGCAATCAACGAGCAAGCATCTATTACTATGAGGCAACACAACATCAAGAAGACATCACACGACAAGGCAACGCGATACAGATCTATCGTCGAGAACGGTTACTAACAGTTTAAGTGGGGTATCGGTCACACACGACGAATACCGCACGTTTACGGTGGTTCAAGTTGCTTAGCTACAGGTGATCAATCAACGATTATTAACATGGCAACTCAAGAAATCTTGGCAGCACTCAAACATGTCAAGAGGTGAAGCACAAAGTAAACTATCTATGCTAGTCAATTTAAGTGAGGCACAACCTAAACAAGGCATAACACTAAGTGCCGCACGATGATTTAAAACATTTGGTACTGTTCTGTCCTAAACCATATTTTAGGTTGGCTAACAACAGAAAACAATAGCATAAACAAAAAGTACACGAAAAACTAATCAAGTTACATATAAGCAACACTCCAAACGGAGTTACGATTAAAAAGATATAAGCAAAACAAGTTACGGGCACAAACTGCCAACATCACGAAGCACACTTTAGAGCAATGCATAAACAAGTTAATCAATGCAAACATGCTCACAAATGATATGAAATTAAACTAGAAATGACAAAGAAGGCATGGCACAAAGAATCATGCAAATAGGAATCATGCAAAAGAATAATGCAATTAAGCACGCAACATGGCATCACAAAGTTACAGACTTAGAGAAAAACAGAGGTGGCTGTCAAAAATAGCAGCATAGAAACTTTGGAGCTAAATATCTATATGACCAGTAAGCATATCATGACAATGCAATACATATAATGTAATTAGACATGATGCTTAACAATATGCAATTGGAATCACTCAATTCCGATAAACGGTCGCCACACACTCGTCGACCGAAGTTGCAACAAAATATAAACAGCAGCACACTAACAGTGGGATTGCTATTTGGAGCAAGATAAAATCATGATGCAGCAAGCAATTATGGCATGTGAATGCATAGAACTTAAGTAGAAACAATTCTTAACGCAACGCAAAAGGAATCACTCCATTCCGACGTACGGTTGCGAAGCAATCGTCGCCCGAAGTTTCAATCAAGCAACAGTTTTAGGACAGACTTAACAGTAGTTTCAGTTTAACGATCTGGTGCCATGTTTGACCAACAATAACACAATCGAGATGATCTCAAATGTAAATAATACCAAAATATGGATGCTAGAGCACACAGAGCACAACCATCCAAAAAAAGAATCATGTCAATCGGATCTACGAGCTAACGAGAAAACGCGCTGCAAGGTAGACACTTGAAGTAAAAAATCCTGGGACTTAGAAAAATTACAGAGGGTCGAGCTCGGGCTGTGGCTATCCATGACGGGCTGGTGGTTGGCCGTGGCTGCCTGAGGAGAGGCGGGAGAGGCGCAGGGGAGATCGGGAACGGCGGAGGGTGGCCAGAGGAGCTCGGGGGCGCCTATGCTCCAGCGAGCTCGTCGCCACGCCGCCGCACTCCGGCGCCCGCTGCCGCGCGCCCCGGCCGACCCCTTCCTCCTCTCCTTCTCCTCTCCCTACTCCTCCTTCCTCCCTGACCTCTCCTCTCTCTCCCGTTCAGTTTCTGGCCGCCATGTCCTTGGACGAGCTCGGCCGAGCACGGCCGCCGGCACCACGGCCTCACCGGCGCCGCCACGGCCTGGATCCGGCCGGATCCGTCCCTCCTCCGCTGCCTCGTGCCTCCCCAGCCTCTTCCCGGCCACCCTACTGCACGCTGGCGCCACCCACTCCAAGGTCCAGCCCTCCATGGACGAACTAGCCCCGTGCAGCCCGAGCTCGACCCCCTGTAATTTTTCTAAGTCCCGGAAACCTTTATCTCGAGTGCCTTCTTGCAACGCGTTTTCCCGTTAGCTCGTAGATCCTATTGACATGATTCTTTTTTTGGATGTTTGTGCTCTCCTTTCTCTAGATGGTAGTATAATTATTTATCATGTTTGGATTGATTGGCATGTATAAATCCTCTGTTAAAGTGGGCACCAGATCGTTAATGTGCCGCTGTGCTGAAAACTGTTATTTTGATGCAACTTCAGGTGACGGTTGCATCGCAACCATTTATCGGAATTGAGTGATTCCAATTTCATATTGTTAAGAATCATGTCTAATTCCATTACATGTATTGCATTGAAATGTTTGCATTCCTGGTCATATCTATTTTTAGCTCCAAAGTTGCTATCCCGCTGTTTTTGACAGCCACCTCTGTTTTTCTCAAGTCTGTAACTTTCCGATGCCATGTTGCATGCTTAATATCTTTTGATCTGTTATGCCTATGAATATGATTCTTGTTTGTACCTGATCACCATCATGTCTAGTTCATGCTCATATATTGCTATTTCATGTTGCTGCACATTTGCATATAGTTATACCCCTGTTGATACAACATGAAAATAACAATTTATGCCCTATTTTCCTGATTTTCACTAAGTCCTAGACCGGTAATGTTTTATTGCATTTTGCTTGGGCTATAATTTATTGTTCATGATGCCTATTTGCATGATTCCTTTTGCCATGCCTTCCTTGTCATGTCTACTTTAGTTGCATATAATTTGTGAGCATGTTTGCATTCATTGTCCTGTTTATGCATTGCTCTAAAGTGTGCTTCCCGATGTTGGCAGATTGTGTTCCAAACTTGTATTGCTTGTATCTTTTTAACCGTAACTCCATTTGAGGTGTTCTTTATATCTAACTTGACTAGTTTTTCGTGTACTTTGTGTTTATGCTATTTTTTTCTGTTGTTAACAAACCTAAAATATTGTTTAGGACAGAACAATACCAAATGTTTTAATTGTCGTGCCACACTTAGTGGAATGCCATGTTTAGGTTGTGCCTCACTTAAATTGACTAGCATAGATAGTTTATTTTGTGCTTCATCTCTTTTCATGTTTGTGTGCTATGCCATACTTCTGAGCTTTGCCATGTTAACAACTTTGTTGATCACCTGTAGCTGAAGAACTTGAACCATTCTAAATGTGCGGTATCGTCGTGTGTGACGAGTACTCCACTTAACCTGTTAGTAACCGCTCTCGACGGTAGGTGTGTTGTCTCGTGTTGCCTTCTTGTTGATGCTTGGTCGTGTTTGCTTCTTAGTAATGGATGCTTGCTCGTTGATTGCTTTCCAGTGTTTACCGTCTTGTGTGCTTCCGCGGTTATACCTCGGAGACGATGCGAGCTTGCGATCTACTACACCTTCGGAACCCGACTTATCAACATGCAAGGACTATACATTACTTATGATCCATTCTATTTCGACCAGCGGTTTGCATGCTAGTCTAGGTTAGATTCGATGTTTGATCCTACCACATGTTTACAACCTCTTTCAAACCGATACAGCCATGTCCCCTCCCAGCAAACCTTGTACTGCTATGTTACTATTGCTCGTTGCTCAGCCCCTGCTTAGTATGCATGCTTAGGATACTACGATGTTACCCCCTGTTACTCCTTGGTTTGGGCTATTACATTATTATATTATTGTTGTTGATGATATGATTATTATAATGTTGACTATATTCGACGAAGGATGGAAGGTCTAGGCTATCCCGCCCCGACGCTTTGTTCCATTCGAGTCACCTAGGATCCGAGTTCCGGGTATTAGTTCTAAGACTGAGCGTGCCTAACCGCGTGTGGGATTTTATGGGGTCCCTTTGCTTACCTACCTAGCTTCAAACATTTCTTGTGGTGGCCCAAGCTGATTTACCATTTGAAAACCGTGTGTGTGTCTGTCGCGTAGCTCCTGACAGACATTCTTTAAAACAACCCGGACCAGCGAAGACATGGTTTCCTTGTTGGTCCAACCTTGCCGGCCGAGGACCCGTACTCATGTGAGAATTCACCGGTTATCCAAACCCGAGTAATACGGTAGAGACCAGATCGAGAGAGCGGCCGGCTCCTGAGATGGATGTCGACTCACCGGGGGCCACCTGGATCTGTTCGTTGTTAGCTAGAGGGACCTGTCGTTTCGGACCTCTTGGAACTAAATCATAAAATGGTTTCCTGTGATGGGTAGCAACTGAGAGAGATGGGCATGCGTGCGGAGCCTTGTAATGGGCAGTTGGTACACCCCTGCAGGTTTAAATCTTTTCGAGAAGCCGTGTCCACAGTTATGGACGACTTGAGACCTACTCCTTGTTCATAGACAACAACAACTGAGATAATCTTAATATAAGTTGATCAACGTGTGTGTGTGCCTTGAATGCTTCTTCTTCGTCGGTATTCGAAGAGGAGTACAAGGATAGGATAGGTGTTATGCTTGCGTAAGTAGGTGGATATCAGACTTGTTGGAGGCGATTCCTCATCGAATGCTTGGCTTCTTATCTTTCTCTCTAGATCGTTAGCCACTTCATAAATGCTAGATCGGCAGCAACCTCACCACTTACCCCATCCTTACCGTAAAACAACTAGTTTTCCTAGAATGACGAGTGATGAAGTCCTTGCTGGGTCAGTTGACCACTACAGTTGGATGCTGAGTACTTCTGTACTCATGATACTACCTCCAAACTCTTTTCAGGGTTCTTGACCGACATCAGGTATGGTGATCGACGTTTCACGTGGAGACTCGACAACGACTAGTTAGGTGGATCCCGGCGGAGGGCCTGGACCCGTGTGGTTATGGGGATCGATGTTTTCCTCTTTGCCGCTAGTCAATTGATTGTAGTCTGTACTCAGACATATATCTTCCGCTGATGTATTGTATTTAAGGAAGTTGTGTACCGATTGTATGAGATGTTGTATCTTTGTAGCTGTAATGTTGTGATATCATGTTGGAAATCCGGGGCATATGGAATTTTCATATGTCGAGGTGGGACCGATATGTGCTTCATCCCTAGATCTGGATGGAAACATCTATATCTAGAACAGTACCGCATATCGGGCCTTACAATTACCTTATGGTTCCATTCAGAGTCCTTAGGACTTGGTTCAATTCTTTGTCGATAAATATTTTCCTGCTCATATGCAACATGCTGCTTTACAAAGAATTTATAATTTTAAACAATTGCAGGATGATGAAGTGTGAGATGATGATAATGGTTTGTCGCCCTTCGTGGGCTACCCAAAGTGGAAGGTGAGATGTAGGATAGCAGCAAATTTCCCCTATGTAGAGGATAGGGTATGTCTCCCATAGGACTCCAATAGTGAGAAGTAGGTGGCAAGGAAACAATGGCACCGAATAAGAAAAAAGTTGATTTCTTGACCTGGACCTACACACAACACAAATAACTTTGAACCCAACAAAGTTCAAAGAAGTTGTCAATCTCTCCAGTCTTGTTGTTCACTAGTGATATCTCTACCTCAGCTGGAAAGGATCAAACACAAGGGATAATGATAATGATAGCAGCTGGAAAGTAAAAGAAGAAAATAAATGAGTGTGTAAACAATGATGAGAATATGGACCGGGGTCCTGTGATGTTCACTAGTGATATCTCTCTCCCGCAAGACGATAAAATGGCTATGCGAGGTAAACAAATTACAGATGCGCAATTGACAGGATTAAAGATGCACTTCAATGCTAACTATGCTACAAAGAAAGGACGAGGATCAAAAGCATGCGCAGTACGCCAAAATAAGTAGACCGAAATCCAACTTCATCTACTAGTAATCATCCACCTTGAGATATCTATCCAGAACATCTCGCTGGTATTAAGTTGCGAGCCCCACCCAAAGTGTAAACCCAAAGCAACAGACAACTGCATTTAAAAGCACTTTGCATAAAGTAAACAATCCTTACAACGGCGGTTACAATCACCATTGTTTCCCCCCTTGTGGAAACAACACATACCCTGGACTCATGTTTCTGTCACTCAAGCGTGTCATCGGGGGGCCTGAATGAACAATCGAGCATAACATTCCCTCTTGGAGTCACTATACCTACTACTTGGCCAAAGCAATAAACAACAACGGAGAACATGCAAGAATTACTTAGGAACAAAAATATAAAAGATAAGAACCAAATATATTACTCAATCACAATCTGAACATAATCTCATAATCCATCAGATCCCAGCAAACTCAGCATAACAACAGCAGAAAATTACATATGTGCCTCGATCATGTAGGGAAACTCATGAGGACTAAACCATGAAGAACAAAGAGGGGAAGAGAACATCACATAGCTACTGATCACGGACCCATGGTCCAAGGGAAACTACTCACGGCACATCCGAGAAGAGTCCATGGTGGAGGGGAAGCTCCCGGAAATCAATCCTCCCTCCGGCAGGGTGCCGGCAACAAGTCTGTTGGCGCTCCCGATCTTGTAAGCGAGGCGGCGGAACAGAGGCGAGATCGCGAAAAATGGTTCTCTCCTCGGGGGTTTTGCGTCATGGAGATTAAATAGGCAAAGGCTGGCAGCCAGGAGGGCACCAGGGGTCCAGGTCCCCCCCTGGCGCGGCCAGACCCTAGGTCGCGCCAGGTGGCCGCTTGGGTCCCTGGTGGTGGCCCTCTGGCCCCACCCAGGTGATTCAAGAAGCTTCCCATATGCTGATTTTTTATCTGATTTTCCCGATTTTTTGGAGCACTTTTAATATGGGGGAAACCTGAAATAGAAAAACAACAGAAAAAATGAACTAGCACTGTGGTGCACTGAGTTAATAAGTTAGTCCAAATATGATCAAAAGTGTCTAAAAGTGTATCTAGATCATAGCAATATCACACAAAACATGCATGGAGCAAGCATAAATTATAGATACATTTGGGACGTATCAACACCCCCAAGCTTAATTCCTGCTCGTCCTCGAGTTGGTAAATGATATCAAGCATAATTTCTATGGTGTCATGCTAGCAACCATATAAGAACTTTGAAAAGTAAAGCAATCCAGGTATGTGATTCAATTCAAGTCATAACATGGAAGAGTATATATTAGCATTGGAACAAGTAACAAAATAACATTTGGTTCAAGAGCTCTCGCTGTCCGTGACTCGAATGTCTCCAAATGATGTTTGCGTGCAAGAAGGGGGATAGGGGATACAAGAAAAAAGTATTTTTTTTCTTGAGAAATCAATATACTAAAGTTTCACACTTGGTCTTCTTTGGAATCTTATCTTGACTCGTCCCCAGACCACTAGCCAGGTACAAGTCAATTTGATCCACTCCTTTTCGATATTTTGAGCACTCATGCAATGGATGAGCGTAAGCACGAGAGTTGATACTTAGGATGGCAAAGAGAGAAATATGGTGGAGGAGGAAGACAAAAAGGTGAGAAAGGCTCACATCAATGAGGAAAATCATAGGAGAGAAGGCCAAATGATAGATATGATGTGAGGAGTAGGGATTGCCATGTGATGACCCTCAACTGTAGGGGATCGTTTGTAGTGTTCTCGCGGGTAAGTTAACCCAATTAATTGATTCGACACAAGGGGAGCCAAAGAATATTTGTAAGATTTGACAGTTGAGTTGTCAATTCATCCGCATCTGAAATATACTTGCTTGCAACAAAATATTAATAGCAACTGTGGTATGATAGTGATAGTGATAACAGCGAAAGTAAAAACAGTAAAAGTAAATTACTAGTAACCAGTAGGACTAAAACAATTTAGGCTAGGGAGATGGATGGTTGGGAGCTTCTTGCATAAGAGTGAGCATGTAATAGATTCTAACACGGGGTAAGGCACACAGAGAAGTAATGATCATCTAGGAAAATATCAAACATTAGGCATGTATCCCGTAGGTAGTTGTGCGTGCTTGCAATAAGAACTTGCACAACATCTTTTTTCCTACCATCCCGCTACGAACGGGGCCAAAGGGAACTAATGGAGATTAAGGTGCTTGACGAGGGGGTGACCTCAGGACTCCTGCGTGTGAGGATACCTGGTGCATAAAAAGACGGAGGGCCTGATAGAAGCCTTGATGGGCCCAGGACTGCCCTACTCATAGCACCGAGGTAGGAGTCCACGACCAACAAGGAAGTCAAGACTTGGCATCCAAGCTGAAGCTAGTTTAGGAAATTATCTCTGTAGCCTAAGTTGGACTACCCGAGACCCAACCTAGTATATAAAGGCTGGGAGGATTGACGACTTAGGACATCTAATCTACAATCAACACCTCCGGTCTTGAGCGAACTCGCCTAGACCTCCACTGTAATCGCCCCCTCTTATAATACAATCGAGCAGGAAGTGCTTCTCCTATTAGCCGACGAGTATCGCCAACCTGTTCCTTCTCTACGATCTAACCCAGGGTCCCTGACCATGGGATTTCCCGATGCCAATCCTCGTCAATTGGCGCCGTCTGTGGGAACTACACAGGTTGGAATCACGATCTCGGCGGTCCAATCTCCAGCAAGTCGCAACTCAAGAGCTCGAGCAAGATTCAACCCAATCGAAGAACTCAAGTTCATCGCAAACCACTCCATCGCACCACCAAGATGGCTCGGCCCGCAGCTAGGCCATGTTCGATCTTCTGGTGACTCCCAAAGTCGTCAATGGCGGAAAAGAACTCGACGACCCAGAAGGCAAGCGCAAGCCTCGGCCCCGAAGCCAGCCAAGACACTGGAACAAGTACAATAAATCTGCATAGAAATCCCACTCGAGGAGTCGCAATGTGTGACAGAATCCGTGCCAGCCACTCGAAGACCTGCCGCCACCCGGACACCCGCCGTGGGACATGAAAACGACTCTGAAACTTAGTCCGATGAGTACTACGACCTAGATCGAAGACCAGACGAGTTCGAAAATTTTATTCGGAGCCACTCGATCAACGACGGAATAGAGCTTGACCCAAGGTTCCACTCCCGCTTAGAAGACCACTCGCAGTCATTCCAAGTCACAAGAAGAAGAAGGCACGCCGGCTCCAGCAAGATCACAGCCAAAGAACAGCCTTAGAGCAGGCCACGATTGTCGTATGTTCACCGAACTCTCCAACAGCCTCAAGGACGAGAAGCAACGCAAAACCAAACGGGCCCGAGGAACTGCGCAGCCGCCACCACCCAATTCAGAAGAGCAATACCCCATGTCTCATGGACGGGTCTTCATGATCCAAGAAGGACGACCCTCAAAAGAAAAACAGGACGCCCACATCCTGCAGACCCGAGGAGACGAGGGCCTAAAAACAGCAGAAATCCACCATCTGTATGGCGCAGAAACCAACATTACCTTCTCACAAAGAGACCAGCCACCCGCAATTCCAAGGCCAGGGCACGCACCGCTGGTCCTCGACGCACAGATCGGCGGTTACGACATAGACAGAGTTTTCATGGACGGGGGCAGCAGTCTAAACATAATCTTCACCAGCACCTTACCCAAGATGCTGATTCCGAGGTCAGTTTGGAAAAAGTCAGGCGTCACACTCTATGGCGTAGTTCCAGGCGAAGCGGCCGCCTCCCTCGAAACAATTTAGCTCGATGTGGTTTTCGGGAGAAGGGGCAACTTCGCAAGAAAGTCCTCGAGTTCGAAGTACTCGACTGGCAGTCTCAATACCACGCCATACTCGGGCGGCCCGCATTCGCTCAATTCATGACGGTCCCGCACTATGCATACCTCAAGATCAAGATGCCAGGACCCTCAGGGGTCATTACCGTCAATGGGAGTTTTATCAAATCAGACCAATGTGACCGCGATTTTCACAAAGTTTCTGACACGTTTGGAGCTCATCAGTAGCTCGAAGAAATAGCCATTGTGACAGATCAGAGCATTTTTCCACTGGCAAGCAGAAGCAAATCAAAAGAATTCACTCGTGAATTCAGCATCGACAGCAACACAGTCACCCACTAGGTGGATCCAACGGACCCGAAAAAGACGGTCCAAATCAACGCCCATCTACCAGAAGAACAAGCAACGACTCTCATGGCCTTCCTCTCGAAGAATGGAAAATTTTCGCCTGGTGCCCGGCCGATATGCCTGGAATACCACGAGAGTTCGCAGAGCACGCGCTACACATACATCCAAACACCAAACCAATAAAGCAGGCATTGCGCGTATTCTCAGAACCCAAGCGCAGAGCCATTGGAGAGGAGATCAACCGACTACTCGACGCGCAATTCATCCGGGAGACGAAGAAGGCCACCTGGAACGCAAACCCAGTCTTGGTACCTAAAAAGGAAACCGACGTACTACAGATGTGCGTTGACTACAGGCCCGTCAACAAACACTGCCCAAAGGAACACTTCCCCCTGCCAAGGATAGACCAGATAATCGACTCTACTCTAGGATGCGATCTCCTGTCATTCCTCGACGCCTACTCAGGATACAACCAAATCAGGATGAAGGAAGAAGACGAAGAGCACACCTCGTTCATCACACCCTACGGCGTATTCTGCTATAGGACAATGCCTTTTGGACTGAAAAACGCCGGAGCCACGTACCAACGGATGATGCAAGCATGCTTAAGAGACCAAATCGGCAGAAATGTCCAAGTCTTCGTCGACGACATCGTCATCAAAACTTACAGCGCAAACACCCTACTCGATAACCTGCGCGAAACCTTTGCAGCACTCAACAAATACAGAATCAGCTCAACCCAAAAAAGTGTGTGTTCGGCGTCCCAGCCGGGAAACTGCTCGGATAGATGGTCTCTGCCTGAGGAATCGAAGCGAACCCTAAAAAAGTCCAAGCAATCGCCAAGATGCAAGAGTGAGTAAAATTCAAAGGCGTACAACAACTCACAGGAAGACTCGAAGCACTGAGTCGCTTCATCAGCAGGCTGGTAGAAAGGACCCTTCCATTCTACCAGTTGCTCGGAAAAGGAGAGAAATTCGAGTGGACCGAGGAAGCTCGTAACGCGTTCGCAGACCTAAAAAAGACCCTCTCGACACCACCAATCCTGGCGGTGCCCAAGGAGTGAGAACCCCTCTACCTCTACATAGGGGCACGCAGCAGCGTAGTCAGCACGGCGCTCATCGTTGAGCGCGCGGACGAAGGAAAAGTCCAGAGCATACAAAGGCCAATCTACTACCTCAGCGTGATCCTCACAAAATCTCAGCAGCGGTACCCGCACTAACAGAAGCTCGTATATTCCATCGTCATGACATCAAGGAAAGTAACACATTACTTCGACGAACACCTCATCACGATTGTGAGCAGTGCACCACTCGTAGACATCCTCAACAACCCCGGAGCAACAGGCCGAGTCGCCGAATGGAAAATCGACCTTAGCCCCCGCGAACTGCAGTTCAAACATCCTACGGCAATCAAAGCCCAAGAACTCCCAGACTTCCTGGTCGAGTGGACAGAAGTGCAAACACCTGGCTCTACAGACCTCTCCAACTCATGGACGGTATTCTTTGATGGATCCAAAAGACATCAGGGAGCCGGAGTAGGCGTCGTACTAATCTCGCCCAAAGGAACAAAACTCAGATACGTGCTCCAGCTCAACTTCAGCAATGCCTCCAACAACAAAGCAGAATACGAGGCATGACTCCATTGCATGCGCATGGCAAAAGCTTGCGGCACCACCCGTCTCTCAATCTACGACGACTCCAACCTCGTCGTCCAGCAAGCAATGAGGACTGTGAAGCAGTCGCAGAAAACATGATACACTACTAGGAAAAGGTTTTAGAGTGGCGTCCTTTTTTGGCCTTTAGTGGCGCATTTCAAATGCGCCACTAAGGACAAGCCACTAATAAGGCCTTAATAGTGGCGCATTTCAAATGTGCCACCCCTAAAACCCTTATGTGTGGCGCATTTCGAAATGCGCCACCTATAAGCCCAAATGCGCCACCCATAAGAGTCTTAGGGCTGGCGTATTCTGAAAATGCGCCACTATTAAAAATTTTAAAATTTTGAATTTTGAATCTGGATCAGGAAAACAATTTTTTTTTATTTTTTTCTTAATCTCAGGTTAGTATGCTTAATGCTCGGTTACTATGCTTAATCTCAGCTCAAACTAATCTCCATGCTCAAACTTCCCCGAGGGTCACCCATCCTAGCACTACTCCATGCTCGGTTACTATGCTTAATCTCAGGTCAAACTAACCTCCATGGGCAAACTTCCCCGAGGGTCACCCATCCTAGCACTACTCCAGCCCCAGCACGCTTAACTTCTCGGTTCCATTCAACTCCCAATCCATCTCACCTAGCAAACACTTTCACGATGTTGAACCATGTTGATGTTCATGGGTGTGCTACAATTTTCAATATTTTTTTGAAACTTTCACGATGGGACCATTAACATATTTTGAACTTTTTCAAAAAAATTGAAAATAAAAATTTATTTTTTATTTTATTTTTTTAATGTTACTAGCTAATTTTTTTTAACCTTTTTTTGAAACTTCCCGATCGGTCCTCTAGCCTATTTTGAATTTTTCAAAAAAATAAAAAAATATATTTTTTTTAATTCTGTTACTAGTGGCGCATTTCATACAAAATGCGCCAATACTAAGTTCAAAAAAAAATTCAATTTTTTCATTTTTTTGGCCTCCAGATCTTCAAACGCCCGTAAAAAAATTTCTGTTAGGTTTTTGAGGATTCTAAAAATGTTCAACGGGTTCACCCGTTTGAATTTGGATATAACTTTTCGAGTAGATGATTTTTCATATAAAAACCTTTTTCATCGGAGGTCGTATGCAAAAGTTAAGCCCGTTTTACAAAATTCGCGGGAGATTTTACAAAAAAAGTTGAAATTCATATTTGTAAATTTTCCTAACATCTAGACCACATATCATTTGGGAATCTTATTTTCTTTTATTTTTTTGACATTTCTACCATTTTCTTTTATTTTTTTCAAATTGAAAAGGCGGTCTACCTGGGGGTGGGGGGGGGGGTTGGGTGTATTTGGGAATTTTCCCGCACAGTTTTTTCTTAGTAGTGGCGCATATGGGAAATGCGCCACCCCTAAGAGCTTATGGGTGGCACATTCTGGATGTGCCACTAATAATTCCTTAGGGCTGGCGCATTTCCAGAATGCGCCGCCCATAAGCTCTTAGGGGTGGCGCATTTCCAAAATGCGCCACCTATAAGGTTCTTAGGGGTGGCGCATTTCTCCAAATGCGCCACGTATAAGGGGATCCAGGGCTGGCCCACTCTTAGGGGTGGCGCATTTTGGAAAATGCGCCACCTATAAGAGCTTATGGGTGGCGCATTTTTTACCAGTGCGCCACCGCTTACAACATAGTGGCACATTACATATAAAATGCGCCACTAATAAGGTTTCCATGTATAGTTATTTCTCTAGTAGTGATAGCATACCAGAAACTCTAGAAAATGTTAGAAGGATGATTCGACGGCTGCGAGCTAAACTACGTCACCAGAGAAAATAACACAGAAGTAGACGAGCTCACAAACATTGGATTGACTCGAGGACCAGTTCCCCCAGGCGTCTTCCTCTAAAGTATCAGCCAGAGATCAATCAAAACAAAGGCAGTCGCGCTAGAGGTAACTGCAGAGGATTGCAAACTCAACCGGTGACACATGCGACAAAGCAGTCGAGGAGGCAGAGCCAGACGCACCCAAAGGCCCAGCTTGGACAAAACCATTCCTTAGATTCCTGATTCAAGGCACCTTAGCACAAGATGTTGCAGAAGCCCGGCGCATTAGTCGGCGTTCGAAAGCATTCACAGTAATCAACAGACAGCTCTACAAGTGTAGCATCTCTCAGGTCCTCCAAAAGTGCATCGAGGAAGAAGACGGAAAATCCCTATTGCTCGAGATCCATGAAGGAACTTGCGGGCACCAAGCGATCAGTCGCGCACTCGTGGACAAAGCTTTTCGAGAAGGATTCTACTGGCCAACCGCAATGCGAAACGCGGAAGACATCGTACGATGTTGCATCGCCTGTCAAAAATTCGCCAGCAGGGCACACGCTCCAGCATCAGAGCTCAAAACCATACCATTATCTTGGCTCTTCGCCACATGGGGACTCGACATGGTGGGTCCACTCAAGAAATCCTCAAAAGGAGGCCGAACACATCTACTAGTAGCAGTGGACAAGTTCACCAAGTGGATCGAGGTGGTACCAATCACCAGCTCAACAGACCTCATGGTAGTCAACTTCATCAAATCCATCATCTTCCGATTCGGTGTACCACATAACATCATCACAGATAACGACACAAACTTCACAGCAGTCGAATTCCAGAACTTCTGCCAAGATTTGGGCATCAAAATCAACTACGCTTCACTCGCGCACCCACAATCTAACGACCAGGTGGAGAAGGCAAACGACTTAGTGTGCGGAGGAATAAAAAAGCGGCTCCTCACACCACTCGAACAGGCCGTAGGAAAATGGGTAGAATAAATCCCCGCAGTCCTATGGAGCCTGCACACCACCCCCAATGCCTCAACCCAATACACACCTTTTTTCATAGTATATGGGGAAGAAGTTGTGTTACCACACGACCTAAAGTTTGGGGCTCCCCGAATCTCGGGTTACGAAGAAGAAGAGGCAGAAGAAGCACTCAAGGATTATAAAGACACCGAAGACGAAGCAAGGGACATAGCCATAGCAAGGTCAGAAGGATACCAAGACAAACTACACACATACCAAAGCAGTCGCCTGCGGACAAGAACTTTCCGCATAAGAGATCTCGTCCTGCGACTAATACAAGAAAACGTCCACAAACTTTTCCCGCAGTGGAAGGACCCCTCATCATCTCGGAGGTCATAGGAGGAGGAGCGTAAAGGCTCAAGAACCCAAAGACTGACGAAGACGTGGGAAATCCGTGGAACGTGGAAAACTTCCACCTGTTCTACCCATAGTCCACCCATAGGCACTCTCAGCAGTATCGGAAGCAGCACCGATCGACAACCCATGTAAAAACTCGAAGCAATAAAACAGGTGTTGCCCAAACCCCCCCCCCCCCCCGAGAGACGATATTTTTGCTTACGCGATGTTACTTAAAGGGCTCGGGGGCTCGAGCACAGACCCCCCCCTCCCTGAGAGATGCTATTTTCGCTTACGCGACGTTACTTAAAGCACTCTGGGGCTCGAGCACAGACTCCCTCTGAGAGACGCTATTTTCGCTTACGCGACGTTACCTAAAACACTCGGGGGCTCGAGCACAGACTCCCCCCGAGAGACGCTATTTTCACTTACGCGACGTCAATCGAAGCACTCGGTGGCTCGAACAAAACTCTCCCCCCGAAAGACGTTATTTTCTCTTACGCGACGTTAATCAAAAGACTCGGGAACTCGAAGTACAAACTTCCCCCGAGAGGCATCGCCTTGCCCGCTTGACCTCACTCAAAACTTTTTCCGCATCAGCACAATTTATTCCTCAAATATAAGGATACAGAAGGCATCAGACAGAGAAACCACTTAGTCTTCACCTGATCACAATTGATCACCTCAATACTCGAGGCTACTCCCATTGGGAGCGCTGCCGCGCACCCAATGAAAATCCAGAATAACCGAGCAGTCGCAAGAAAGGATAGCATGACTAGATAAATCTCACAGTCTACGTCCGACTCCAGAAAATCGAACGTAGCCTCGGGGGCTACTCCCATCGGGAGCTCTGCCGCGCACCCGATAGTTTCACAAATGACTCAAAGACAATTTTCATTACAAAGGACTCGAAGAAAATTTTCATTACACAGGACTCGAAGATAGTTCTCATTACAAAGGAATCGAAGACTTCAAGTTACATATTAGAGACATATCAGTACAAAGTTTCCACCACATAAAAAAGTTTACAAAGGTAAAAGGACTACAATACCAATCATACCAGGGAATTATGACTTCTACATGTGTGCTCATGTTGAGATAATTGGCACTTTCAGCCCACATCTTGACGAGCATCATCATAGAAAAAGTAATAACCAAGCCTGCGAAGAAGCAAAATCGCCTCCTTCCTGAGCCTGGTGACCTTGCCTACTGACGCACTCGCCTGACAGGTGGCTTGATGTCCAGCTCTTCCCTGGAACTAGAAGAGCAAGCACCACAAGCTGAGGAGTCGGCCGAAGATGAAACCACAGGAGAAGTAGTCGAAGCATCCCGCGACCCACCTGAGCTTTCGCTGCTTGCTTCCTCCCAGTACGGGTCCAGACGATTGCCACCGGCATCAAACAGGCGGACGACGAGAGTATCTTTGCCATCAAAACGACAACAAAGGCTATCCCCAACACGCAAATTCAGCCTTCGCGAAAACAACCTCCAGCCAGATCCAAGAAAAATAAGGAAAAGAACTATCAACCACCAGATCCACCCAAGTGGGAGATCGAGCAGACCCTTGAAGCCGGAGCCACAGACCCCTCAAATTAAGCTCAGAAATCATTGAAGCAAATGAGAACGAAAGAGGGATTCGAGTAGCAGTCCGGCTAAGAACGCGCAGAAGGAAGTCGTGGCGCAAAACACCCTCCTCCGCGTAAGAAGAAGAGGGCGTCGTCATAGCCCCACGACGTCCACCTCGCGAAGAACGAGGCATACTGCCACCACGACCGCGCCGGCCACGACATCGGGCAGCCACACCGCCACCATTCCTGGGCGCCATATCAAGAAAAAGAAGGGGAAAATGGGAGAAGAGCAGATGTCGAGCCCAAGCAAACAACCACAGATATTTATAGCACAACCCAGGGGAAAGCAAGGAAAATACGCAGAAGCCCAGGCGGCGCCATTATTAGTTCAAAGACCAACACGCTGGGCGTTACGAATTCAAAGACAAGATGCCTTTTCACAGCCAGCACTATTCAATAAAGGATACATCAAATGTCGCGTGTTTCCTATACACGCCTCGGAAATCCAACGGGGAGCAACAGCGCGGCGTCCAAATTGTCATTATGACTGGTCAGGAGATTCCAAGGTTCAAAGAACAAGCGTCGTCACCACATCGGTCACCAAGAGAATCTTTACGATGCTTATCCCTGCAGCATCCCAAGAAGAACGATTCAAGATAAAAGCAACTGAAAAAAAAACCGCCAAAGACTACCTGTCTCTTGGTGGAAAATATTCTAATTTTTGATCCAAATTTTTTACTCCCATCGGGAGTACCTTGCCTTTACAAAAAAATAGCAAGATCCAAAAACCTCAAGAGTTCTGGTGCTCCCTCACCCAGAAGACAAAGATGTGGTCGAGTGACCACTCGCGCCAACAATTAATAACGGCATCTACAGAGTTTCGGGTGCTCCCTCACCCAGAAGGCAATAATGTGCTCGAGTGATTACTCGCACTAAAAACGGGGAACCTCTCTAGAGTTCGGGGGCTCCCTCACCCAGAATAGGACGACGCATTCGAGTGACTACTCGCAAAACCCGAAGACAATCTGCCAACACACTCGAGGACTATACGAGTGGGTGCTTTCTTATCGACCCCTCGCCCGAGCTCGCAAAAGCTCCGCAAGTGACTACTATTAGTCCAATTGATCGTTTATTCCAAGTGGGTGCATCTCTAGTTGGGCTCCGCGCCTCTATAGAAAAGCCGCACAAGCTTAGCGCGTAGGTAAGACCCCGCTGCGCAGTCGGCCGGGCCGGGAATTGCCGCAGCGCGACTTCAGTCCCGACATTTTCCATGCGCTTGCGTGATAGAAAGATGAGCCGATAAAGGACGTGCTAAGGCTATTTGCTGGGACCGGCGGCATCAATCCTATAAGACCTGCAGCGGCATGGAATTTTTTAGAAACCGGTCGTTTCCAAGTTCGTGTCGAGGGACACGAGCTTGATTGGTCTACTAAGGCGTTTGCCACTAGCACAATTCACCAAGGCTCGACCAATCAACTACCTTGGGACCTTTCAGCTTATGATCCCTCGAATAAACATTGTCACGGCTAAATAGCCAACGACTCGCAGCCGGGCTGCGCATATGAAAGCAAACGACGACGGATTTGAGTCCCTGCATGACTCTTCGAGTTCCCCATGCACTCGGGGGCAACTGACGAGGGGGTGACCCCATGACTCCTGCGTGTGAGGATACCTGGTGCATACAAAGAATACGGGCCTGATAGAATCATTGACGGGCCCACGACTGTCCCACTCGGAGCAGCGACGTAGGAGTCAGCGACCAACAAGGAAGTCAAGACTTGGCTTCCAAGCCGAAGCTAGTTTAGAAAATTATCTCTGTAACCTAAGTTGGACTCCCCGAGACCCAGCCTAGTATATAAAGGCTGTGAGGGGTGACGACTCAGGACATCCATTCTACAATCAACACCTCCGGTCTTGAGCGAACTCTCCTAGATCTCCACTGTAATTTCCCCCTCGCATAATACAATCGAGCAGGAAGTGCTTCTCCTGTTAGCCGACGAGAATCGTCAACCTCTTCCTTCTCTACCAAAGTCGTCACCGGAGGAAAAGAACTCGACGACCCAGAAGGCAAGCGCAAGCCGCGGCCCCGAAGCCATCCAAGACACTGGAACAAGTACAAGAAATCTGCATAGAAATCCCACTCGAGTAGTCGCAACGTGTGACAGAAGCAACGCGAGACCAAACAGGCTCGAGGAACCTGATACGTCCAAAAAGCATCACTATTTTATATTGTTATTTCATCCTATTCATTGATATATTCCACTTTAAAGTATTGTTCTTATGTTGTTTTGTCTTGTTTTACACAGTTTACAACTTTCCAGTGCCGAAGCAGCAGAACCAGAATTCAGCGGTGAAAAGTGGACACAAAGTTGCTTAATTAGATCAAGTCCAAACGCGATGAAAATTTACGGGGATCGTTTTTATGGGAATTGACTGGGGATCACCGAAGATGGAGGTGAGGGGACCCATTAGGAAGCCAGAAGGGTTCTTGGCGCGGCCCCCCTCCTGGCCATGCCAGGCACCCTCCTAGATGCCTGGTGTCCCCCCTCGGTGCCCCCTCTCGCCTATAAGACCCCCTGGGGTGAAAACCCTAAATAGGGAAGATTTTCCGTGTTTCGCCGCCGCCACGGGGCGGAAACCTAAAGAGGAGAAAATCCATCTCCAACGGGCAGATTCCGCTGGGGAGATCACCTCCCGGAAGGGGAGATCGTCGCCATCATCATCATCATTGTCACGGGCATCATCGAGATCATCATCAACATCATCCCCAACATCAGCACCATCTCCATCTCCATCCCATCTCATCTCACAATCGCAACTTGTGTTGGAGTCCGTAACATCTATCCCCTCTACTCTGTTGGGGTTGATTAGTACTTTGTGGTCAATGCTATTGAGTTTTGTTGGAGAAATATCATTGAGTCCAGATTGTTTGCCACCCATATATCACCTCTGATCATGATCTCTTTTATGTCTTGTGAGTAGTTACTTTAGTTCTTCAGAACATGGGAGAAGTCTAGTTATTAGTAGTCATATGATGTTGAAGTATTATGTGATCTTTGATACTTAAGTTGTGTTGTTATTGCTCTAGTGGTGTTATGTGAGTCGAACACTTGACACTTCACCTTTCATGGGCCTAGAGGAATACATTGTGCACAAAGGATGCTTATGGTGGGTTGCCGGAGTGACAGAAACCTGAACCCCAGTTCGCATACTTTTGCACAAGGGAGTTATGGATCCTTGATCTAATGCTGTGGTTAGTCTTATGCATTAATTACTACCTTGTATTTGCGGATGCTTGCAAGGTGTGTAATCATAAGAGTGCACTTATCTTAGTCTAGAAGGTGTACTAGCATTGATCCACCCACCAACACTTATCAACACAATACATATTACTTGGCGGAGTATGGTGAAAGTAACTTGGCTATCTCTCCCGTGTGTTCTCGAGAACGCTTTAGCTTTTATAAGTTTAGTTCCTAGGCTTATCCTTGTGAAACGATTGGGCCACTTGTTACTCCTCAGTTACCCAGTTTACTTTGCTTGTCTTTTACTTTTCTGTTGCTTAAACCAAAAACCAATAAACATTTACCTTTGAGTGTGTGCAGACTTTCCTTATCTAGTGTCACTTATCAGTACCTTCTGCTCCTCGTGGGATCGACATCCTTATTTATCGAAAATGGGATACTATTGATCCCCTAGACTTGTGGGTTATCAAGAATCGTTTATTGGCGGGTTAACGGGGGAGGCAACCCAACTAAATCTATTAACTTCACCGCCATCAACGAGCTTTTCTGGCGTTGTTGTCGGGGAGTGTAGCGCTACTGGTAAGTGAAGCCGGTAAGGAAACTTTTATTTTCTGTTGTTACCTTCAGTCCTTATGGACTCTTCTACTGTTGGTTCGTTGCAGGTAAGGAGCCGCCTACGACTGTGGTGGTCACTCCTACCCCTACTAAAATTGTGCCCTATAAGGACATCCGAGAGAACACCTACTATATTTATCACAATTATGTTATTTATTTAAGCTTGCAGGTGTAACGATGGAGTTCGTCATGAAGAAACTATTCTCCGTATCACTCAAAGATAATGCTTCAGATTGGTATAAGCTACTCGATAACTCTGATCTGCTTGAATGGCCAGAGCTTATGTCCCTCTTTTATGCAAAGTTTTATCCTCTTCGTGAAATTCACCAAGATAGGAACTACATCTACAACTTTTGGTCTCGCGACGGAGTGAGCATCGCTCAAGCTTGGGGGAGACTGAAGTCCCTGATGCTCAAATGCCCAAACCATGAGCTCCCTAAGGAAATTATACTTACAAATTTTTATGCCAGGCTTTCTCGTCAGGACAAGGAGATGTTGGATGCCTCCTCTAGCGGGGTATTCCAGACCAGAAGTATGGAAGAAAAATGTGATCTTATAGAAAGGATCCAGAAGAACACTGAAGACTGGGAAATTGATAAAGGTATTGAACCCGCTATAAACTAAGAGCATGACTACATTGAAAGTTATGTGAAGATTGATTACTTTAATACCTTTTGCTCTAAAATTGGTCTTGATTCCCAGCTAATGGTTGACTTTTGCAAGGACTTTGCTTCTCATATTGATTCTTATAAGAAGAAGGAGAGTCAACATCATAAACCTTTCAAGGTGTCACCTATTGAGATTAATGTTACTGATCCTGTTTTACTTGCAGTTGTGTATGAACAGCCACCTTATCCCTCAAGGATAAAGGAGCACTCTTTTGTTACAGGCATTCTAAACAAAAACGGAAGGACCACTGACGAACCTCAGGATATGATCAAGGTAAAGCCTCAAGTTGCAATGGTCAAAGATCTAGTAAATAGTGATATTGAAGAATCCACTATTAGTTTTTGTGCTGTTTCCACTAACATTGTCACAGCCAAGAACAAAGGCTCAATTTCAGGTATGTCAGTTGTATCTGTCAAAATAGGAGATCATAATTACTATGGGCTATGTGATTTGGGATCTAGCGTCAGTGATATTCCCTTCACACTTTATCAAGATATCATGCACGAGATTCAGCAGTGTGAGATCGAGGACATTGATTTCACGATTCATCTTGCAAATAAACAAACAATCTCTCCAGTTGGGATTGTGAGAGATGTTGAAGTACCCTGCGGGAAGGTAAAATATCCTACTGACTTTCTTGTACTTGGTTCAGTGCAAGATAGTTTTTGTCCTATTATCTTTGGTAGGCCCTTCCTCAACACTTGTGGGGCTATAATAGATTGCAAGAAAGGTAAAGTTTCTGTTGAATTCAACGGTGAGCCGTATGAATTTAATTTTTCTAAGTTTTCTAAGCAGCCTCGTGGTACTGACTTGTCAAGTAATGACAAAATTATTGAAGAAATTTCTTCTATTGCTATTCCTGCTAATGATACTTTGCAGTAATTTCTGGAAGACTACGAGAATGACATACATATGCAGGAGAGGGATGAACTAGAAGACATATTTTCAAGACAAATTCCTATCCTGAAGCACAACCTCCCGGTTGAACCTTTAGGAATCCTCTCGCAACCAAAACAAGACCCGGTGTTTGATCTAAAGCCACTACCCGATACGCTAGAGTATGCTTATTTAGATGAAAAGAATGTATATCCTGTTATTATCAATTCTAACCTTTCAGGGTATGAAGAAGAGCGATTATTGGAGACACTCCGCAGACACCGAGGTGCTATTGGCTATATTCTTGATGATCTCAAGGGTATTAGTCCATCCATTTGCCAACATACTATCCATATTGAGCCCGATGCTAAACCAGGTGTTGATCATCAACGACGGTTGAACCCAAGGATGAAGGACGTGGTTAGGACGGAGGTTCTGAAACTTCTAGCCGCATGTATCATCTATCCTATAGCTGATAGTAAGTGGGTAAGTCCCGTTCATTGTGTTCCTAAGAAAGGAGGTATAACTGTTGTTCCTAATGATACAAATGAACTAATACCTCAGAGGACTATTATTGGATATAGAATGTGTATTGATTTCAGGAAGTTGAACAAGGCCACCAGGAAGGACCACTATCCTATGCCCTTTATTGATCGGATGCTCGAGAGGATTTCTAAAAACACCCACTTCTGCTATCTTGATGGGTATTCTGGTTTCTCCCAGATTCACGTTAACACAGCGGATCAAGAGAAGACCACTTTTACGTGTCCTTATGGTACTTATGCTTATAGGCGTATGCCTTTTGGTTTGTGTAATGCACCTGCTACTTTTCAGAGGTGTATGTCCTCAATATTTCATGGTTTCTGTGACGAGATTGTAGAAGTTTTCATGGACGACTTTTCCGTCTATGGAAACTCCTTTGACCACTGTCTTCACAATCTTAATAAAGTTTTGCAGAGATGTGAAGAAACTAATTTGGTTCTCAATTGGGAGAAGTGCCATTTCATGGTTAACGAAGGGAAAGTTCTTGGACACAAGATTTACAAAAGGGAAATTGATGTGGACAAGGCAAAGATTGAAGCTATTGAACGGATGCCCTATCCATGGGACATCAAAAAGTATTCGTAGTTTTCTAGGTTATGCTGGTTTCTATAGAAGATTTATCATGGACTTTTCTAAGACCACGAGACCCCTTACCAATCTTCTCCAGAAGGATTATCCTTTTGTATTTGATGAAGATTGTAAGGAAGATTTTGAAGTTCTTAAGAAAGCCTTGATAACCGCTCCTATAGTACAACCACCTGACTGGAATTTTCCCTTTGAAATTATGTGTGATGCTAGTGATTTTGCTGTTGGAGCTGTTTTAGGACAAAGGGTTGACGAGAAGCTGAATGTCATCCACTGTGAAAGCAAGACACTTGATAGTGCTCAAAAGAATTATGCTACTACCGAGAAGGAATTCTTGGCAGTGGTGTTTGCTTGTGATAAGTTTAGATCGTATATTGTTGATCCTAAATTTATTATTCATACTGACCAAACAAAGACTGATTAGATGGGTACTCCTTCTTCAAGAATTTGATTTACAGATTGTCGATAGAAAAAGAGAAGACAATGCGGTGGCGGATAATCTTTAAAGGATGGAAGATATCCCGCACGATCCTATTCCAGTCAACGACAGTTTCCCAGATGAACAACTTGCTGTTGTAAAAGTACAATCTCATTCCGACCCTTGGTTTGCAGATTATGCTAATTTTATCGTTGCAAAGTTTTGGCCTCCATGTTTTACATTTCAGCAGAGGAAGAAATTCTTCACGGATTTGAGGCACTACTTTTGGTATGATCCACATCTTTACAAAGAAGGTGCGGATGGGATCGTAAGAAGGTGTGTAACGGAGCACGAGCAGCAGGACGTTCTTCGACAATGTCACGATAGTCCTTATGGAGGACATCATGCCGGGGAAAGGACCGCACATAAAGTTTTACAATTAGGTTTTTATTGGCCTACTCTTTTTAAGGACGCCCGAAGGTATGTTCTATCTTGTGATAAGTGTCAGAGAGTTGGTAACATTAGCAGGAGAAATGAGATGCCTATGAATTACTCACTAGTGATCGAACCTTTCGATTGCTGGGGTTTTGATTTTATGGGTCCTTTTCCTCCTTCACACACACATATTAGTTGCTGTTGATTATGTAACCAAGTGGTTTGAAGCAATCCCCAGTGAGATTGTTGATCACAAGACATCTTTCAAAATGCTCAAGGATGTAATTTTTCCTAGGTTTGGAGTACCAAGGTACCTCATGACAGATGGAGGGTCACACTTCACGCATGGAGATTTTAGGAAAGCTCTAGCCAAGTACGATGTCAATCATAGGATTGCATCACCGTACCACCCTCAAACTAGTGGGCAAGTTGAGCTCACCAATAGGGAGATCAAGTTGATCTTACAAAAGACAGTAAACAGTTCTAGAAAGGACTGGTCAAAGAAGTTAGGAGATGCTTTGTGGGTGTATAGAACTACTTACAAAAATCCCATAGGCATGTCTCCGTATAAAATGGTCTATGTCAAGGCTTCCCATTTACCATTAGAGTTAGAGCACAAGGCTTTCTGGGCTGTCAGAGAGCTAAATGCTGACCCAAAGTTAGCTGGTGAAAAGCGTCTCATGAACTTGACTTCTCTAGATGTGTGGAGGAGTGAAGCTTACGAGAGCGCTAAAATGTTCAAGGAAAAGGTAAAGAAGTGGCACGATAAAAGAATTCTGAAACGTGAATTTAATGTTGGTTATAAAGTTTAGTTTTTCAGATCTAGTTTCAGGTTTTCTCCAGGGAAACTACTTTCCTGATGGGAAGGACCTTTTCTTATCGAAGAAGTATATCGGTCGGGTGCAATCAAGATCAATAATTTTGAAGGCACCAAACCTCAAGTTGTGAATGGACAAAGACTCAAACATTATATGGAGGTGATCCAATTAATGTGGATGTGAACATGATATATACAAAGACTCAAGAAGAGCATGTTGCAGCCCAGTTTCAGACTCCGGCAGGAGCAGAATAAGAAAAGGTATGTACTACGGTAAGGAAACATCGCAAACATCAATAAAAGTCTACTTTTCAAAGTTTTTGCAAAATAAGGAAAATTCCAATCCCAAGTGGAGCCGGAGAAGAGCTCCAGGGGGCCCAGGAGGCCTCCTGGCGGGGCCACCCTCCTGGCCGTGCTAGGCACCGTCCTGGGTCCCCTGGACTCCGACTCCGACTCCACCTAGGCTTGAAACCTTCCTTCTATTGTAGAATTTTTTTCTATATATTTGCCCGGATAGTCCCGGCACCGTATCTCTCGATTTCGCGTGTTTTCTTTCTCGTTTTGTTTCTGCCAGGAAAACTTTCAGCAGATCTAGGTGCCATGGCTTCCCCAAGTTCCCCCAAGGACAAGTTCGTCGTCAACGTTATCAACCCTTACCTCGCTGAGGTGAGGAAGCACCCCCAGGTCCTTCGTGTGTAGGACGGTGGGACGATCCCACTAAGGGTGAGCCAGGCCGCACCCCCCCTTATTTTTATTTTATTTTTGCCTTTGTTTTTTTTCCTAGCACCCTGTAAATTTTTGCTAAGTTTGTAATATTACTGCTGCTGGTACTGTTTTGCAACGTAATTTCCCGTTGACTCGTACCTCCGAATGAAGTGATTATTTTTTTGTTTGGTTGTGATTTGTGTGCTCTAGAGTTCATATTTAGGATGCTATTTATTTTGAGGTCATATTGATGGTGCAAACCTATGTTGAAGTGGGCATCAAGCTGTGAACTGCTACTAATTTCTGTTAAGTGTTGCTGATGTTATTTTGTTGCAACTTTGATTGATGATTGTGACACATCCATGAGGCCTATTGCATTGATTCTTTTTCCTACGTGTTAAGCATCATGTGTACTTCCTTTACATGCTTTAACTTGTCATGTTTGGGTGCTTTAGCTATATTAAATCTTGCTCCAAAGTGGTGACCCTGATGTTAATGTGCTGCTGTGCTGAAAACTGTTAATTTGGTGCAACTTCGGGTGACGGTTGCGTCGCAACCGTTTATCGGAATTGAGTGATTCCAATTGCATATTGTTAAGCATCATGTCTACTTCCATTATATGTATTGCAATTTCATGATATGCTTGCTGGTCATATAGTTCTTGAGCTCCAAAGTTGCTATCCCGGTGTTTTTGACAGCCACCTCTGGTTTTTTCTAAGTCTGTAACATTCCGATGCCCTGTTGCATGTTTAATATCTTTTGATATATGATGCTATTTGCATGATTCTTTTTTCCATGCCTTCCCTGTCATCTCTACTTTAGTTCCATGTCTTTTGGTGAATGTTTGCACTCAGTAGCTTGTTGATGCAATGCTCTAAAGTGTGCTTCCGGATGTTGGCAGATTGTGCCCGTAACTTGTTGTGCTTATATCTTTTTAACCGTAACTCCGTTTGGAGTGTGCCTTATATGTAACTTGATTAGTTTTTCGTGTAATTTGTGTTTATGCTATTTTTTGATGTTGTTAACCAACCTAAACTATGGTTTAGGACAGAACAGTACCAAATCTTTTAATCATCGTGCGGCACTTAGTGTTATGCCATGTTTAGGTTGTGCCTCACTTAAATTGACTAGCCTATATAGTTTACTTTGTGCTTCACCTCTTGAAATGTCTATGTGCTATGTCATGCTTGAGTGAGATGCCATGTTAACAACCTTTGTTGATCACCTGTAGCTAAACAACTTGAACCACAGTAAACGTGCGGTATTCGTCGTGTGTGACCGATACCCCACTTAAACTGTTAGTAATTGTTCTCGATGATAGATCCGTATCGCGTTGCCGTGTCGTGTGATGTCTTCTTGATCTTGTTTTGCCCCGTAGTAATAGAGCGATTGCTCGTTGATTGCTTTCCAGTGTTTATCGTCTTGTGTGCTTCCGCGGGTACGTCTCGGAGCCGATGCGAGCTTGCGATCAACTACGCATTATGAACCCGACTTGTCAACATGCAAGGACTATACATTACTTATGATCCAGTCTAGGTTAGGTTCGATGTTTGATCCTACCACATGTTTACAGCCTCTTTCAAACCGATACAACCATGTCCCTTCCCAGCAAACCATGTACTGCTATGTTACTATTGCTCGTTGCTCAGCCCCTGCTTAGTATGCATGCTTAGGATGCTACGATGTTACCCTATTACTCTTTTGTTGGGCTATCACATTATTATATTGTTGTTGATGATATGATTATTATAATGTTGACTATATTCGATGAAGGATGGAAGGTCTAGGCTATCCTGCCCCGACGCTTTGTTCCATTCGAGTCACCTAGGGTCCGAGTTCCGGGTATTGGTTTTAAGACTGAGCATGCCTAACCGCGTGTGGGATTTTATGGGGTCCCCTTTTCTTACCTTCCTAGCTTCAAGAATTTCTAGTGGTGGCCCAAGCTGATTTACCATTTGAAACCATGTGTGTGCTGGTCAGCAGCCAGTAGTTTTTAAACCAACTCGGACCAGTGAGGACATAGTTCCCTTGCTGGTCCACCTTGTTCGGCTGAGGACCCAGTTTCCCATGTGTGATTAACCGGCTATCAAAACCTGTGAAAGACGGTAGAGACCGATTCGAGAGTGCGGCCGGCTTTTGAGTTGGGTGTCGACTCACCGGGGGCCAACCGGATTTGTTCGTTGTTAGTTAGAGGGACTTGTCGTTTCGGATCTCTTGGAACTAAATCATAAAATGGTTGCCTGTGATGGGTAGCAACTGAGAGAGATGGGCGTGCGTGCGGAGCCTTGTTATGGGAAGTTGGTACACCCCTGCAAGGTTAAATCTTTTCGAGAAGCCGTGTCCACGGTTATGGACGACTTGAGACCTACTCCTTGTTCATAGACAACAACATCTGAGATACTCTTAATATAACTTGATGAACGTGTGTGTGTGCCTTGACTTCTTCTTCTTTGTTGGGATGTGAAGAGGAGGACAAGGATAGGATAGGTGTTATGTTTGCGTAAGTAGCTGATACCAAGACTTGTTGGAGGTGAATCCTCATCGAATTCTTGGCTTCTTATCTTAATCTCTAGATCATTAGCCACTTCATAAATGCTAGTGCGGCAGCAATCTCACCACTTACCTCTTCCTTACCGTAAGCTACTAGGTGTCCTAGAATGACGAGTGATGAAGTCCTTGCTGGGTCGGTTGACCACTATAGTTGGATGCTGAGTACTTCTGTACTCATGATACTACCCCCAAACTCTTTTCAGGGTTCTTGATCGACAACAGGTATGGTGTCCGACGTTTCACGTGAAGACTCGACGACGACTAGTTAGGCGGATCCCGGCGGAGGGCCTGGACCCGTGTGGTTATGGGATCGATGTTTTCCCTTTGCCAGTAGGAATTTGATTGTAGTCTGTACCCAGACATATATCTTCCGCTGTTGTATTGTATTTTAGGCAGTTATATGCCGATTGTATGAGATGTTGTATTCCTTGTATCTGTAATGTCGTGATATCATGTTGGAAATCCGGGGCATATGACTTCTATTGGGAATGTGCCCTAGAGGCAAATAAAATATGTTTTATCGAGCATATTCCATTAGTTCATAATACGTTTGATACTATGCTATAACTATATTAAGCGGAAACATTAATACAGGTGTGGTATACAAACAACCAGGTCCCTAGTAAACCATAGTATACTAGTCCATTGGGCGATTGATGATCAAGGTTTCCTGATCATGAGACAATGGCGTCTGTTGACAATGGAGTCGTATCATTGGATAATGATATGATGGACATACACCCACCAGAAGTGTTGCGATGTGATCAAGTCACATAGTTCGACATTGCGATAACTATAACGTAGTGACCAGATCCTTTGACCGTAATGATCATACGTAATTGTCATCTATGAGGAGACTTTGATTTGTATCCCACCGCCTGACTGAAATATGCTGGCCATAATAGTGCACTTTGGGTATTCCGAAATAGATGGTTGATGAGTATGCAAATAGATCAAAGCGGGATTTGTCCATCCATGTGACGGATAGGTACTCTGGGCCAACTCGGTGATATTGCATCATAAAGTTTGCAAACGTGTGACTAGGTCACGGAGTTGTAATATCACGGGAACGAGTAAACTTGTTTGTTGAGAACGAGGAAGAACTAGGTATATTGGATACCGATGATCAAACCTCGGACAAGCAAAGTACCATAGGACAAAGGGAACAGGCACACGGTTAACGGATCCAACAGCGATTGAAGTTCATTCGATGGAAGCGTAGGGGCTATCAAGGATTGTAACCAGGTCCAATTGATTAGTCATTTATCATTGAGAATTGTCTCGATCATGTCTGCTGTTTCCCGGACCGTAGGGTGTTACACTTAAGGGTACTCGACGCAGTAAGGATTGATTCGGGATCACCGGAGAAATTGGAGAGAACACCGGAATTGTTCCGGTGATGACCGGAATTGTTCCGATGAAGGCCGGAAGTTGTTCCGGGTATTTGAAAGATTCAAAATATATTTAATAATGTTTAATACATGTTTTATTATTTAATTATCTGAATTAAATATTAAAATGTATTTAAATATAATTAAAAATGGAAAAAAGGCACATGGGCCTCATAGGGCCCATTAGGGGGAGAGGGAGTCCTCCCCCATGGGCCATGGCGCCATGAAAGGGGCCCACCCCCTAGGGCTGCGCCATTTGCCCTCCCCTTGGGATTAGTCCCACCCCGGAAGTGGAGGGGAGGGTGGCACCCCTCCTTTGCCTATATAAGGAGGTGTAGGGTGCCCTTTTTTCTTCATCCAAATTGATTTGAGACAAGTTTCTCTCATCTCTCTCTCCCTCCTTTCTCCTTCCTCGAGTGGACTCCCCTTGTTTGGAGTCTACACTTGGTTGGGGATTTCTCCACTATACGCACGCCGTCGTGCTGCTGGAATCGGGATCCGAATCCATCTTCTTTCCGCTGCTCTACTGGTACGGAGCCCGGAGGGACGTCGGGTATACTGTATGTGTATGATCCCGCAAGGCACTAGACTTGTGGTGCTACTTCATCGTTGTAACAGCCCAGTTTTCAACAAAATTTAAATTTTTTGTTTTCGGTGTGAATTGTTTGATTGGCTTATCGTTTGCGGTGTTTGCATCCCCGATTTATCGATCGGCGATTATTTTACCCCTCTTATCTCGTATCGGACGGAGACCGACCCTTGCCACCCCGACACTCGACCTTTGCGATACCGGGTTTCGCCCGATCACCGTCGCGAAACCGCACGGGACCAGCTGCAGCCACCGGAACGAAAAACCCCGTTTATTTAATAAATGGATTATTTTATGGGGCGCCGAAAAATGTTGTCAGAATGTCCCCGTAGTGAGGTACGATCAACGGGCTCGACGCGCTGAGCGCATGGTTCGAGATTTCGTCGGAATCGGAGTCCGTACGGAGTCTCGGCGGTCACGAACAGGATCACCGGACACGCGAGAGGGGTACCGAGGGCGTTTGCGTAAACTAGCCAGCCAACCTACCCTATATAAAGACCACCAGCCTCCCGCCACCCAATTAGGGTTTACCCTAATGGAAATTTGCAGCCACCCCCTCCACTTTGCCAAATCTGCCTCCAAAATCCCCAAAACCCTCAAAACCCTAGATCCAGATCGTTTTCAGCCCTTGGATCTCCAAATCAGGGGCTAGGAATTGTCCACGTCGCCCCCACCGGAGCTAGCAGCAGCCTCCCACCGTCCGGGCCGCGCCGGGCCCGCGCAGCCGCCGCCGGGCCGGATCTGGGCCACGGAGCCGCCTCCGCCCGAGCTCTCCCATGGAGCCCGACGCCGGCGAGCTTCGCGCCGGAGCCGCCGCGGCAGCTCCGCTGCTGGCCACCTCTCCTCCCGCCGTCGTGGATCCTTCTCCTCCTCACCTCTCTCCCTCTCTCTGTCCAGGAGGACGCCGGCGACCCCGACGTCGCACCGCCGCGCCATGGCCCCTCAAGCTCTCGCCGCGACTGCCTCCTCCGCCGCCCGTCACCGGATCCATCCACCTCCGCCCCGTTCCCGCACGCGGATCACCTCGCCAGTAGGCCAGCCCCGCCGCACCCAGGTCCTCCTCGGCGCCATCTCTTCCCTCTCCTTCCTCTCCTCTCACTCTCACGCCATCCCTCCTCCCGCAGAAAAACGCCGCCGGCCGGCTGCCATTGGAGGCCGCCCGAGCTCAAGGACCTCGCAGCGCCGCCCCGCAGGAGCTGAACACCCGAACGCCATGGATGCCCGTGCTCGCTTCAGGTTCGTCAGGTTCAGAGAGCCCGTTGTTTTAATTCAGTTTCGCTTTTGGTTTAGCTACCCCGCGTGTATAGATTAGCTCCCACAGATCTTCCATTCTGTCATGATTTGAGGCTTTGGTGGAGTGGCGTGGGCACCATGGTTGGAACCGAGTGATCTCGGGTTCAATTCCCAGGCAGCGCAAGGGGGCTCCTTTTGTTTTTTCATCGTGCGCATGTTGCAGTTTCGTCAGAGGTCGCTTTTTTCAGTTTCAGTTAGCGATGCAAGATCCTTTCATATCCAGTTGTAGTGCAAATTCGACATGAACCTTGGCTTTAGCGCAGTGGTTGGGCTTCTGGGGTTCGAATCCCCTTGGGGACAGATATATCCCCACCTTTTTTTCTCTTTTGCTGCTTCCCTCTTTTTTCTTTTTTTTTAGTTTGCTTCAATATCATTCCAAATCTGCCTTTTTTTGTATTGTTATTATTATGTGCACCCTAGCTCCATTTTGATCATGTCATATATGATTTTGGGGCAGAAAAATGTGAGGAAGGTGGTGGTGTTGTCCATTTTGTTAAACGGGCATGCTTTATTTTGGTGGTGGTGTATTCTTCGCACCTATCCCCCCTCATGATGATACACGGGTGCAATTCCCCGTTCTTTTTCGTTGCCTCGTGTTCCATACATGCAAATGCTCCACCTTGACATATTGTTTCCATATATGTTTGAGTTGGTTCCATGTAGCTTGTGTGATGTCAACTGCCTTTTCCATCGTCGAGAGATGCTTGCATATTCATCGGTGATGTTTGTGAATCTTCGTATGTTGTTGATCACTCCATGACCAACAACTTGTCGCACCACTCGAATGTGATGTTGTCCACCTGTTCCATAGGTGATACAACATCACTTCCCCTCCCTCGTTGGCATTCATCTCTTGTTTCGAGCATCGTAGCTCTTGCGATGACCGTAGTTTTTGGTAGCGTTGTCCCTCTCTTTATTTTATTGATTGCAGTAGAATGCATTAGGTGCATCATACACCATGCCATGTCATTGCATCTATGATTATGTTAAGGAATCCCATCTTGAGGTTATCCTCGTGTGTGGGAAATTCTTGTTGATATTATTTTCTAGTCTTTTGCACATGCCATGATCATGCATCATAATAATTATAACATAAGGATTCTTCGGATCCGTAACTCACCAACGTAATGCATATGAAGGTTGTCGGTAGCATAGCACCATTGCTCGTTCTTATATTCATGCCATGATATTAAAATGACACGCATCATACTTGACCATGCTTGTTTGTTTATTGCTTGCTAGTGTTTGCTCTGTAGTAATAGTGTGCAACCGTTGCTTGCTTTCCAGTGTTTATCGTGTTGTGTGCTTCCGCGGGTATCTCTCGGAGACGATGCGAGCGTGCGATCGGCTACACCTTCGGAACCCGACTTATCAACAGTCAAGGACTATACATTACTTATGATCCATTCTATTTCAACCAGCGGTTTGCATGCTAGTCTAGGTTAGGTTCGATGTTTGATCCTACCACATGTTTACAGCCTCTTTCAAACCGATGCTTCCAAAGCTCCCACTCAGAAAATACCCTCTGCATTCCAAGTTTCTGGGAAGTTTTCAAAGCTCCCACTCAGTTTCATGAAACTGCAGGCCCACTCAATATTTTGGTCATCACAAAATCACTTGATCAAATCAAGGTTGAGGGTTCCTGTCTTGAGGTACTATAGTCCATCCTTTTAACGAAGTAACCTTCGTCATGCCCATTGCAATTCTCTTTCAAATCCCAAATTTGACTTAGATGCAATTTCAGGCTATGGTCTATCGTAGTGTAAATGAAATATTTTATTGATTAAAGAATTCCTACGTTTCCGCAGTCAATCACCATTGAACTTTGGTCATAACCAAATAATGCCTTATTCCCATTACATTTTTCTCAATGAATCTCCAGTTTGTCGAGAATATGAAATAACCAATTTATTTCACAGGACGTGAGCCATCCTTAATGTAACTCAATAATATTTCATTTCTCCTCGTGTTCTAGGCTACCATCATTCCTTTGTGTCTTCAAGCAATATTATTTCCTATTGTTTTATTAAGAAGACTCATGATTATTGTTCTGTACAGAACGTATTCATGACAACCTTCTAAATTCAACAATGGCTTCAACTCATATACCAAGATCAATCATCTTTGGCATGTCCTTCCTTATATAGCGTCATTACAGCGGAACATGCTTCCGTTGCAATACTCTGATATTCTGAAGGCAAGGTCCAATACCCCGGTCAAAGTTTCCATTATCTCCCATTGGATTCGTGTCGAGAGACTTTTCTCGTATTACCAATTAAGCAACACACAATTTGCTATTTGGGAGAATATGTAATTTCAATTGCTCTTAGTTTTATTACAAAGAAATTCTTTCTTTTAAGAAACCTTATAACACCATCAGTTATGGAGCTATCATGTCTCGTTTAGAAACAGGATGGTTTCCTATTCATGTAGTGGGTGTTTTAACTTAATGAATTAAACAACTTATTCGACAATAACTATAGTGCTAGGGGAAAGAACGTTTAGACCATACTACGGTTTAGTATGACTACGAATGGTTTAAGTAGTCTAGCACTTTCAACTTCCATCGTAGTTTGTGGTACAACTTCCACAAGTCTCCCATTATGTCAATATCAATACTTATCACTTCAGATCGTAGCGTCGTGATATGTATCCTTGTATTCTCACTTCTCACTGTGATTCCCGAATCTCAGTTTTATGATCTCAATTGAATACAACTTTCAATTAATCATATGAAGTCTTTAATGATAACTCACATGCCCATTCTACATCATTTATGTATAATGATTGGCACAAGTTCTACTTGCTAGAACCTTGTCATGATTATATTTATTGCAGAGGTTCATAGATCGTGTATCTAATCCATCTCATGCAATCAAGTTATGATTTTCATTCGATAATGAACTCACAAGTTAATAGATCATACATTTAATGAATTCATCCGTTATGAAGTCACCTCATGCAATCAGATCTTTGACTTGTTATAATCAAGACAACTTTATCATTAAACATTGAATATTTCTTGACAATAATAGTAGTATTATAAATGCTTTCTATCATATCATAAATCAAGACGTAATCAAAGTATAAGCACACTTTTATTCATAAAGATGGAACAACTGACTTGTCTCATTACATGAATAACTTTGTCTCGCGAGATGCAAGACATACAACTAAGTGTTCATACTATAATGATTACATAAGATTTATCTAATACTCTAAGTATCTCCTATGATAGATGTCTCGGTGGAATCGATGCTGGCCATCAACTGACTTGATGTCCATCAATCCTTGATTTCACCTCTTCCCGTCCATGCAACAGCAGGTCCTGTTTTCATAAAACAGAATAAGTATCAAATACTCATTTACTACACTTGTTGTATAAGGGAGTAAACATTTATAAAGTATATCAAGTATATACCTTCTCCATCGATGACTTCTGCATCCTCGAAAGGAGCAATGTTCGTGGTCAAGAGATCAGTCATGAAGTTCTGGAGACTCATATTAGCTCCTCTTCCGACATAGCTATGAACATAATCACCATAACTCGGAGGGAGTGAGTGCAATAACGTATTTATCGCAAACTCTTCTGTGGTGCTTTCGTTCATTGTCCAATATTCATAGTCCTCCACCAGGGTCAGGTACATCTCATGCATCCTGTCTAAGTGATCATCAAGGCTTGTGCGTTCTTCCATCTTTGTAGATAGAAACTTGCTTTCTAACTCAAATCTGGAAATTCTGAACTCACGTACGAACATTGTCTTTAGCGTGTCCATCATGTCATATGGGCCAGTGTCCTGTAACTGTATGCCCAACTCCTCTGACATGCTGAAGATCATGACATTCCTGACTACGGAGCATTTCTGTCGGCGAGCATAATGATCAAGTATCTCTTGATCGCCAACATCATCGTCCGGATGTTCTTCCACATGCATTTCTATTGTAAACAAGATGTCTGCTCTCTTGAGCGACGTCCTAAGGCATGAGTACCAATCAGCAAAGTTTGACCCATTTTCTCTAAGTCTTTCACCTTCCATGAAGAAAGATAGTTCACGTTGCTCTAGTGCATTCATTTTCTACAAACATAATTGCAAGGAACACAATTAAGACTAGTTCACAACAAATGAGTTCATATAATCAAATTATATATGAGCTCACACTAAAACATTTCATCCCTAAGAAGTTCTAGTGATTACATGATCCAGATTCACTGCCCGACCTCGAATATCACACGGCCGACGGGTCAGTTTCAAAGGTAGACAACAACTTGTGCGATCACATTATCTTATATGTACTGTGATTCATGCTCGATCTTTCGATCTCTAGTATTCCGAGGCCATATCTGCATATGCTAGGCTCGCCAAATTAACCTCCATGTTATATGCTGCTCAGCAAGGCCATATTTTCATATGCCAGGCTTGCCGAACCCAACCTCATGCGAACTCCATTGAATATGTAGGAAAACTCCGGTATGTACGGAGCATCAGGCCATATGGGAGAACCTTCCAGGTGGTGCACACTTCGGTAGAATACTTATGTTTGGCTTTGTTAAGGGATCATCTTATCACATGCTACCGTCGTGTATCCTATACTAGCATGTTTTAAGATGTCTGGGCTATGGCAACACTAAGTCTACTGTGTCTCCATTTTAGTTTGTTTTATGATGACGATTACTACTTACTAGTAACACATAGCAAAGCTATCACTACATCACAAACAAACAAACGATAGCCCCCACATTGCAATACAAGGTTTAGACGGTCTAGTTGTATATTGCAAGTTTTACGTGGCTGCTAGGGCTTTCATAGTTAAACAGGTTTTAACCTACGAGTCAACCACAACGTCAACCATACGATTGTCTCTATTACACCCCGCACGGGGCCCTCCGTTGCAAATGCCACATCCGCTAAAGTAGAGAGACAGACACCCCCCTAGCCACTTTATACGGTACAAGCCGCATGTCAAGCGTGGAACCAGTCTCGCTTAAGAGTACGTGTAAAGTCGGTCGGGGGCCGCTTCATCAAACAATGCCGCAGATGTGAACAAGTACACGTGGGAGGGTAACAATCATACAATCAACGCCCAAATCCCCGATGTGTTCTATCCGTACAGTAATACTAAGCATAGACCTAGCTCAAGATACCACTGTTGGGGTTCGCAGCAGAAAACACAAATTTTTCTAACTAGCGTTCCCTTAACCCAAGATCTAGCTAGCCGTATTACCGTAACAGACAGTAGTGCGGAAATAACATACCTCGGGGTGTAGTCCGTTGCGCGGGAAACGTTCCCGCAAACGTGGTTGATGTAGCCGATCAAGTTTCACATCCCCCTGGCTGTGTTGAGCACACGGATGGGTGTAGTGCCACACGTGCAGCACCTCGTAGTACTCGCACACGTACGAGACTCGATGACGACCTCCGTTCTCCGATCCAGCGGAGGGGGCGGAAGCAGACCTCCGGACGGAGCTTCGGCAGCACGACGGCCTCCGATTCTAGCAGAGAGGTCTCAATTCCACTACAGGCTCACACTAGGGAGCCCACCGTGGAAGAGACCAGAGAGGGGAGGAGACCGGAGAAAACCGATCTCAATTCGGAGTTATATTTATTTTCTCACGAATTTCTGTGTATTAATTATGTGCACCCTGCCTGTCTTTATATAGGCTGGGGAAGGGAGTCAACCCACCTCCCCTAGCAATATGGGACTAAACCCTTTTCTAGGGGGGAGTTGGCCGGCCAAGGGGGGAGAGGGGGCGTACCCCTCATGGGCCCTAGGGCCCATGGCGCCTCCCCCCCTTTTTCTTTTCTTTTTATTTTCCCTTTAATTCCTTAATGGGCCTTTTTCTCCACTAAGGCCCATAGCACATATTAATTAGAAATAAAATGATTTTAATTATTAATTCAATTAATTAATAACTAAAACATATTATTCCATCTCCCGGTGCTCCGGAAACACTTCCGGCTCACTCCGAACTTGTTTCGGTTCAATACGGTACTCCTCCGATATTGTCTCCTTAATTCTCTGGTTGCTCCGATGGTTCCGAAAAGGTCTCCGATTTCATCGAGCCCTTAAGTGTGTTACCCTACGGTCCGAGAACACTCCAGTCATGACCGAGCAGAGGCAACAGTCAATGATCATCAGCGGGACCTGGATGCCCATAATGACCCCTGTGCATTCCGGATATCAATACCAATTGGACCTTACGCCGTATAGCATTCCCTTTGTCAGCGATACTGGATTGTTCCGAGATTCGATCAATGACATCCTATGTCTGGTTCAACCTCGTTCCGAACTAAATCCTTATACACTCGTTCCCGTGATATTCATCCCCGTGACCTAGTTACACGCTGCACAGCTTTATGGATGGAATCTCACCGAGTGGGCCCTGAGTATCTATCCATTATATGGATTGACAAATCCCGCTCTTGTAAACAATACTCCTCAACGTATCTCCACGGAATACCTAAGATACAACCATTATGACCCGCATATTTCAGTCAGGTGGTGAGATGTAAGTCAAAGCATCCGGGAAGATAGTGATTATGCACGTACTCACGGTCAAAGGAACGGTCTACCACGTTCTGTAATTACAACACTGAACCTTCATAAGATTTGATCATGCTGTAATGCTTTCTTTGGGTAATGTTCATCACGTCACTTAACCAGTGAGGTGACCTCATAGTCAAGAGACTTAATTGTCCATGATCGCGAAACTACGATCATCATGTTGACCATGAACTAGTTATCGATGTAGAGGCTAACTAGGAACTCTGGGTGTTTCTATACCACACCTGCATTATTGTTTCACTGATGCAGTTCTAGCACGGTATGAAACTGGTTATGAACTTGCTTAGATATATTGGAATAATCATATATTATTTGCCTCTAGAGCATATATCCAACAATGAAGTCCTTGCTGGGTCAGATGACCACTACAGTTGGATGTTGAGTACCTCTGTACTCATGATACTACCCCCAAACTCTTTTCAGGGTTCTGATCGACAACAGGTATGGTGATCGACGTTTCACGTGGAGACTCGACGACGACTAGTTAGGCGGATCCCGGCGGAGGGCCTGGACCCGTGTGGTTATGGGAATCGATGCTTTTCTCTTGGCCACTAGGCATTTGCTTGTAGTCTGTACTCAGACATATATCTTCCGCTGTTTTATTGTATTAAGGCAGTTCTATGCCGATTGTATGAGATGTTGTATCCTGTATCTATAATGTTGTGATATCATGTTGGAAATCCGGGGCATATGGCTACGTCATATGTCGCGGTGGGACCGATATGTGCTTCGTCCCCGGATCTGGATGGAAACATCTAGATCTGGAACAGTACCGCATATCGGGCCTTACAACTTGGTATTAGAGCCTTACCGACCGTAGGATCCCCTCTCTGGCCGAAGTCGATTCTAGACAAAAACTATTTGGTAGTTACTAAGTTAGTATCGGAGAGTAGAAATCTTTTTACTCCTTACCCTTGCTCTGGTCAGGAAAAGTGTCGTAAGTGTTTTAATTCTCTCCTTACCCCCTTCAAACTTCTAGGATCTCGAGAGTGTGGAGTATCGGAACCGTTACAATGCCTTGCTTGCAGCGTATTGTCTCGATTCCGATCTCAGGTGGGAATTCCTGTAGTATCTTTAGTTATTCCAACTCTGGTTTACATCTTGGTCACCCGTTGCCATCCATCATTTTGCCCAGTGTTTTCACGACTTGCGTCAAAAACACTATCCTTTGATCTGGTTATCGTTGTCGTTCCTCGTCTTGACACCAACGGTTTCGTATTTTCGACGATGTCGTCTCTCTGCGGAAATTTATCTCGACCGAAGTTCGACGTCGACATGGAGCAGAGTCCCTTGTTGGTGGTGTTGAAGATCGTCGACTCTTTCCTCTCCCCCGGATCGTCCTGGATCTCGGGACGAGATCCCTTATTGGTGGTGTTTTATTGTAACAGCCCAGTTTTCACAAAAATTTAAAATTTTTGTTTTCGGTGTGAATTGTTTGATTGGCTGATCGTTTGGGGTGTTTGCATCCCCGATTTATCGATGAGCGATTATTTTACCCCTCTTATCTCGTATCGGACGGAGACCGACCCTTGCCACCCCGACACTCGACCTTTGCGACACCGGGTTTCGCCCGATCATCATCGCGAAACCGCACGAGACCAGCCGCAGCCAACGGAACGAAAAACCCCATTTATTTAATAAACGGATTATTTTATGGGGCGCCGAAAAATGTTGTCAGAATGTCACCGCAGTGAGGTACGATCAACGGGCTCGACGCGCTGAGCGCGTGGTTCAAGATTTCGTCGGAATCGGAGTCCGTACGGAGACTGGGCGGTCACGAACGCGATCACCGGACACGCGAGAGGGGTACCGAGGGCGTTTGCGTAAACTAGCCAGCCAACCTACCCTATATAAAGACCACCAGCCTCCCACCACCCAATTAGGGTTTACCCTAATGGAAATTTGCAGCCACCCCCTCCACTTTGCCAAATCTGCCTCCACAATCCCCAAAAACCTCAAAACCCTAGATCCAGATCGTTTTCAGCCCTTGGATCTCCAAATCAGAGGCTAGGAATCGTCCACGCCGCCCCCACCGGAGACAGCAGCAGCCTCCCACCGTCCGGGCCGCGCCGGGCCCGCGCAGCCGCCACCGGGCCGGATCTGGGCCGCGGAGCCGCCTCCGCCCGAGCTCTCCCATGGAAGCCGACGCCGGCGAGCTTCGCGCCGGAGCCGCCGCGGCAGCACCGCCGCTGGCCACCTCTCCTCCCGCCGTCGTGGATCCTTCTCCTCCTCACCTCTCTCCCTCTCTCTGTCCAGGAGGACGCCGGCGACCCCGATGTCGCGCCGCCGCATCATGGCCCCTCAAGCTCTCACCGCGACTGCCTCCTCTGCTGCCAGTCGCCGGATCCATCCACCTCCGCCCCGTTCCCGCACGCGGATCCCCTCGCCAGCAGGCCAGCCGCGCCGCACCCAGGTCCTCCTCTGTGCCATCTCTTCCCTCTCCTTCCTCTCCTCTCACTCTCACGCCATCCCTCCTCCCGCAGAAAAACGCCGCCGGCCGGCTGCCATTGGAGGCCGCCCGAGCTCAAGGACCTCGCAGCGCCGCCCCGCAGGAGCTAAACACCCGAACGCCATGGATGCCCGTGCTCGCTTCAGGTTCGTCAGGTTCAGAGAGCTTGTTGTTTTAATTCAGTTTCGCTTTTGGTTTAGCTACCCCGCGTGTATAGATTAGCTCCCACAGATCTTCAATTCTTTCATGATTTGAGGCTTTGGTGGAGTGGCGTGGGCACCGTGGTTGGAACCGAGTGATCTCGGGTTCAATTCCCAGGCAACGCAAGGGCGCTCCTTTTGTTTTTGCATCGTGCGCATGTTGCAGTTTCGTCAGAGGTCGCTTCTTTCAGTTTCAGTTAGCGGTGCAAGATCCTTTCATATCCAGTTGTAGTGCTAATTCGACGTGAACCTTGGCTTTAGCGCAGTGGTTGGGCTTCTGGTTTTATAACTAGGAGATCTGAGGTTCGAATCCCCTTGGGGACAGATATATCCCCACCTTTTTTTCTCTTTTGCTGCTTCCCTCTTTTTCTTTTCTTTTTAGTTTGCTTCAATATCATTCCAAATCTGCCTTTTTTTGTATTGTTATTATTATGTGCACCCTAGCTCCATTTTGATCATGTCATATATGATTTTGGGGCAGAAAAATGTGAGGAAGGTGGTGGTGTTGTCCATTTTATTAAACGGGCATGCTTTATTTTGGTGGTGGTGTATTCTTCGCACCTATCCCCCCTCACGATGATACACGGGTGCAATTCCCCGTTCTTTTTCGTTGCCTCGTGTTCCATACATGCAAATGCTCCACCTTGACATATTGTTTCCATATATGTTTGAGTTGGTTCCATGTAGCTTGTGTGATGTCAACTGCCTTTTCCATCGTCGAGAGATGCTTGCATATTCATCGGTGATGTTTGTGAATCTTCGTATGTTGTTGATCACTCCATGACCAACAACTTGTCGCACCACTCGAATGTGATGTTGTCCACCTGTTCCATAGGTGATACAACATCACTTCCCCTCCTTCGTTGGCATTCATCTCTTGTTTCGAGCATCGTAGCTCTTGCGATGACCGTAGTTTTTGGTAGCGTTGTCCCTCTCTTTATTTTATTGATTGCAGTAGAATGCATTAGGTGCATCATACACCATGCCATGTCATTGCATCTATGATTATGTTAAGGAATCCCATCTTGAGGTTATCCTCGTGTGTGGGAAATCCTTGTTGATATTATTTTCTAGTCTTTTGCACATGCCATGATCATGCATCATAATAATTATAACATAAGGATTCTTCGGATCCGTAACTCACCAACGTAATGCATATGAAGGTTGTCGGTAGCATAGCACCATTGCTCGTTCTTATATTCATGCCATGATATTAAAATGACACGCATCATACTTGACCATGCTTGTTTGTTTATTGCTTGCTCGTGTTTTCTCTGTAGTAATAGTGTGCAACCGTTGCTTGCTTTCCAGTGTTTATCGTCTTGTGTGCTTCCGCGGGTACCTCTCGGAGATGATGCGAGCGTGCGATCGGCTACACCTTCGGAACCCGACTTATCAACAGGCAAGGACTATACATTACTTATGATTCATTCTATTTCAACCAGCGGTTTGCATGCTAGTCTAGGTTAGGTTCGATGTTTGATCCTACCACATGTTTACAGCCTCTTTCAAATCGATACAGCCATGTCCCCTCCCAGCAAACCATGTACTGCTATGTTACTATTGCTCGTTGCTCAGCCCCTGCCTAGTATGCATGCTTAGGATGCTACGATGTTACCCTGTTACTCTTTGGGTGGGATATCACATTATTATAATTTGTTGATGATATGATTATTATAAATGTTGACTATATTCGACGAAGGATGGAAGGTCTAGGCTATCCTGCCCCGACGCTTTGTTCCATTCGAGTTACCTAGGACCCGAGTTCCGGGTATTGGTTTTAAGACTGAGCGTGCCTACCGCGTGTGGGATTTTATGGGGTCCCCTTTTCTTACCTACCTAGCTTCAAACATTTCTAGTGGTGGCCCAAGCTGATTTTACCATTTGAAAACCGTGTGTGTGTCTGTCGGGTAGCTCCTGGCAGATATTATTTAAAACAACTCGGGCCAGCGGAGACTTAGTTCCTTTGTTGGTCCACACCTGGAAGCTAGGGGCTGCCCACATCTGTTTGGGTAGCTAACCCGACCTCGTCCAGACGGTAGAGGCCGACTCGATAGCGCGGCCGGCTTTTGAGTTGGGTGTCGACTCACCGGGGGCCACCCGGATTTGTGCGTTGTTAGTTAGAGGGACCTGCCGTTCCGGATCTCTTGGGACTAAATCATAAAATGGTTGCCTATCATGGGTAGCAACTGAGAGAGATGGGCGTGCGTGCGAAGCCTTGTAATGGGCAGTTGGTACACCCCTGCAGGGTTAAATATTTTCGAGAGCCGTGTCCACGGTTATGGACGACTTGAGACCTACTCCTTGTTCATAGACAACAACAACAACTGAGTTAATCTTAATATAACTTGATCAACGTGTGTGTGTGCCTTGGCTGCTTCTTCTTCGTCGGGATGCGAAGAGGAGGACAAGGATAGGTGTTATGTTTGCGTAGTAGTTGATAGCAAGACTTGTTGGAGGCGATTCCTCATCAAATTCTTGGCTTCTTATCTTACTCTCTAGGTAGTTAGCCCCTTCATAAATGCTAGTGCGGCAGCAACGTCACCACTTACCCCATCCTTACCGTAAGCTACTAGTTGTCCTAGAATGACGAGTGATGAAGTCCTTGCTGGGTCAGATAACCACTACAGTTGGATGTTGAGTACCTCTGTACTCATGATACTACCCCCAAACTCTTTTCAGGGTTCTGATCGAAAACAGGTATGGTGATCGACGTTTCACGTGGAGACTCGACGACGAGTAGTTAGGCGGATCCCGACGGAGGGCCTGGACCCGTGTGGTTATGGGAATCGATGCTTTTCTCTTTGCCACTAGGCATTTGCTTGTAGTCTGTACTCAGACATATATCTTCCGCTGTTGTATTGTATTAAGGCAGTTCTATGCCGATTGTATGAGCTGTTGTATCCTGTATCTGTAATGTTGTGATATCATGTTGGAAATACGGGGCATATGGCTAAGTCATATGTCGCGGTGGGACCGATATGTGCTTCGTCCCCGGATCTGGATGGAAACATCTAGATCTGGAACAGTACCACATATCGGTCCTTACAATCGTCGTGGCCGTATCGCGAGGTCTTCATCGACAACGTTCCGACGGGGACGTAATCCCGTCATCGGTCTACAAGGATCGGGTGGCTACAGGAGTCATCATGGATCTGCGCGGCATCGGGGATTGCCGATACGACTACACCAACCACGTTCATGCGGGAACGTTTCTCGCTTAACGGACTACATACTGGTATGTGATCTATTTCTGTCCGTTACTTGCATCAGCATAGCATAGGTCTTGGGTATGGGTCTCGTAGGTTATGAAAAATTTATGTTTTCTGCCCCGAACACCAACAGTGGTATCAGAACAAGGCTATGCGTAGATGTATTGTACGGATAGAACACATCTAGTATGTGGGCATCAATTCTCGAATTGTTACCCTCTCACGTGTACTCATTTAGCGTTGCGGCAATGTTTGATGAAGCGGCCCCCGACCGACCTTACGCGTTTACGCGAGACTGGTTCCACGCTTGACATATGGCTTGTACCATATAAAGTGGCTGGGGGTGTCTGTCTCTCTGCATTAGCGATGCGAAGATGTTTGCAACGGAGGGCCCCGACAGGGGTGTAATAGAGACAATTGTGGATTGGTGTTTTGGCTTGTTTTCGTAGGATAGAAATCGGTTCTTTTCTCGAAACCCCTAGCTGCCACGTAAAACTTGCAAAAGATAAAGTAGAAAGGTGTTTTCAACTTTAATTTGCATGTAGGGGGGAATCATAGCATGTATGATTTATACTGTTGCATCCTGTTTTGCTAATATGTTAGATATACGACGGTAGCATAATAGGATGATCCCTCACTAATCCAACAAAGTGTCCTTCCTTAGTGCAGCACCATCTGGAAAGTTCTTCATTATGGAGGCATCACGTGTCACACGGGTGTCAAACATTTTGACGTTCACAAGAGATGGGTGGAGCAAGCCTAGCATGTCCAGAAACATGGCCTTGCATACGCGGCACATACTCACTAAGGTTATTGTGGCGAGCCTGGCATGTGCAGACATGGCCTCGGGACACAAGAGACCGAAAGGTCGAGCATGAGTCACATGGATGATGTGATTGGCATGATGGCCTACCTTGAACAACATACTGATGGTCGTGTCACACGGGGGAGGTATGTTCTTCAAGGATCGTGTAATCACTTAGAACAAACTATGAGGGATGTTTGTCTGAGTGGGAGTTCCAGAATTGTTTTTGAAACATGAACTCCATATTATGAACTTAATCTTCATGTCTTAGCAAATATCATTGTAGATAACGTCATACCAATGTTTAGAACTATGGCTCTTTTAGTATGATAGAACTTAAGGTAAATGGGTCTTACTTCATTGATGTGTACCAACACCATTAGAGACATACTCATTAGTAATGACTTGCTAAACATAATACGAAGAACTGCTAGGAGATACACCTGACAACTCCGTAATCAAGGAAAATGATGATGAGTATCGCACTCACCGTCACTTATGAATGACTGTCCAATACACCATAATTCATTCTATGGAATCTGAATTGTGAATGCATGTTAACCAACACGTATGACGTGCTAGGTGAACTTGAAAGAACTTGGTCACAAATCAGAGTAATGGAATATGAGTATATGGACGGGGTTTCTTTCAACTATGGTGGAAGGAACAACCTGCTGAGAAAGTCACTTGGAAAATGTACAAGATACATGGAACACCTTGTGTATAACTTGGACTACTGAATGACTGGTTACTTTGCGATAACTGGGGAGTTGCATCCGCTTCCTCCCAGTTACAAAGACCATGTCTGGACTATGTCATGAAGGAGAATCGTTCACCTGTCATGAGGTCATGGTTAAAGTTAAGAACTTTAAGAGTAGAACCAATGCAGGAATGGCCATTGACGGAGAAGGTATATTTGATATACGAGTTATAAATGTCTTTCCCACGAAACACAAATTGCGGTTGATTAAGTATTCGATGCTTGAACTTACTGCTGAGAGTGTCTTGGAAGGGATGAGGTGACAATGTGTGCTGACGGCAATCAAGATAGTTGATGGTCGACAACACTCACCCTCTACATCTATCAATTGATTAATATATGAATAAATTTTATGATCGTTTGAATGAGGACTTTATTAGTGTGTCTTGCATCTCGCGAAGACAATTATTCATATTAGTGAGAAACAAGTCAGTTGTTCTCCTTTTATGAATGATATCTCTTATGGTCACATTACGATTATGAATGAGTTAATGATAGTTTTTTGATCATTTATAAGAAATATTGTAATGCCAAGAAATATCCAGGCTTAATAATGACACTACAGTTTAAGTCATGAATGGTATGATGATGTCTTCAGATACTTGATCTCTTGACACATACAAACCATGCCTCTTGAGGTGAGATGACTAAAAAACCTCGCATTCTTGTAAAACAGATTGTGTACTTATTGTTGAATATCATACATTGTGATGTATCGTATGTCAGCATGTGGTGAATTTCATTATTTCGTGAACTTCGTATGTGGACTTAGATGAATATTTGTATTCACTAATGAAACATGAGTCTGAAATAATTTGATATGATCAAAAGGATTTCAGAGTAAAGATGGATATTAAATTAACAAGAAAGACAAGTCTCTACGATTTGATCAAAGTGACAAATGTTTTGAGTTAGTCTTGGGCATAAAGACTTGTGTGAAAGTTGTTCCACAAATTGCAATGTCTTGAGACACTTCAATATGATTGACGTGCCTGAACATTGTTATCATATTCTATCGAAAAGTGTATGGTCTAAGTTATCTCTTACCAAGTTACGTTATTATTGTTTAGAGTTATTAATTTAATATGCAAACACTCACTTCAGCATAGGGAAACATCTGAGTTCGTGGAAACCAACACTATATATGTCATGGTGTGTTGTGGTTTCTAGGAAGCTTGATTTATGTAAGATAAATTATCTTTGTAGTGTATCCTTAGACAACTATGGATGCATCTTCCACAACTAGAACCAAAAGGAGCAAAACTTGTATTAATGTGGTAATGGAAGAAAAGTGAAATTTCAACCAAGGTAATTGACCTTGCCTCCAAATGTCAAAGTAGTGCAACGGAATATGTTCTGGAAGCAAAGCTCTACAATAAGAGGAGAAACTAATGATAATGATCATGATCTTCTGATGGGAGATTTTACTGAGAAAGGTAGGATTCAAGAATATATATTTTCCCCTGGTGCAAAATGATATTCATGATTCACTTGTCATGTTAATGGAACAAGAAATTCCTACAAACTACAAAGAAGCGATGGTGGACCTAAGTACGAGATATGACTACGAGTCATGAAATCCTATGTTGAGTTACATTTAAGATTGCTTCAATCTTATCAAGTAAGGAGGTTACTTGATATTCACAATAACTTCAGAGTTATGAGGAATAAATGTGAACATCAAAGGGACGTCAAGATTGGTTTGTCACAAAGATTGTTTCTGACAAATTCAATGGGTTGACTACAATGTGTAGCAATGCTTGAGTCAAAGGGATATTCACTACGATTGATCCAGGATTGTTATCAATACCGTGACTTTCTCAAACCCTGTATTTGAAGAAGTGTTGTAATTGGTACAACAAGAAGGTTTTGGAAAACCATATGGATACTAGTGTCTCATAAACTGAATTCTCATTTTGATGGATGATCAAAGGATTTTGGACTTAACCAAAATATCGAGGAAACATGCATTTGCATGAAACTGAGTGGGAGCTGAATAGTTTCCTGAAACTTAATATGTAGACGACATATTTTGAGTGGGAGCTATGGGAGTATTATCCTAGACTTATATGTAAATGACATATTTGAGTAGGAGCCATGTGGTTAGTATCCTGAACTTAATATGTGTCTGACATATCTAAGTGGGATCCATGTGGATGTTATCCTTGTCTTATATGTGGCCAACATATTTGAGTGGGAGCAGTATGAGTGTTATCCTATAACTTAATATGTGCATGACATATTTGAGTGGGAGCATGATAACATTCTCATATATGGATAACATATTATGAATGGTGTAGTTGGTATTAATGATTATTTGAATCTTTCATAAATGAAGATGAATAAGTATTAAACATTGAAGATCTATTAAGATAGATATGTGTTTAATAACATTGAGTCGTAATACTTTCCTGGATAAGATTCTGAAGGAGTTCAGAATGGGACAAGTCAAGAAGTGGTCCTTACTTGTATATCCAAGAGAAGTGTTGAGTTAATCTCAGTACAAGAACAATGGTTAATGGTTAATGAAAGAAATGGATGTGTTGGATCCTCTATGCCTTTGTCATAGGTTTGTTCATATAAAACCAGAGTTATGTACTCGATGTAATGTGACCCAAGTTCTTAGTAGTAAGAACATGTTGTGATATGATTTATGAGTAAATCATTGAACAAAGAGTTAAGTTTATCCTTTAGTGTCTGAAGAGAACTGAGGATACATCTCAAATTTGTAAAGGATAGTGGAGTTGACCATAAATGTTATGCTGGTTCAAGTTTTGGCACTAACCTAGAAAATTGAGATATCATACTAATGAATGCCTAAGTTGAAAGAAACATGGTTAGACATCAAAGTTGCATGCAATGCACTAAGGATTGAATCTACATTGATGTGGCTTCTTTAGAAGTAGCAGGAGTTATATTATGGCTTAAGAAGTTCGACTTCTGATTGAGTGAGTTTCAAGTGTGCATGACTATGGGAAAGTCCGCGTGACCCACCGGATGTCATTGCTATGACACAGCAAACGAAGTCTCACTTCACCGCCAAATATATATACCTCATCATTATTGTGGATAATGAAGGAACGTAAAATTAGGTGACATTATGATTTGCAAAAGGATATACGGTTCTGAATGGTACCCAGACCGTTGATACAACCTCTTCCACGGGCAAGCATGATCAATAAGGAGTTATGAACCAGAGAAAATGCAACTAGATTATTTGTACTCTAGTGCAAGTGGGAGACTGTTGGGAATGTTCCCTAGAGGCAAATAAAATATGTTTTATCGAGCATATTCCATTAGTTCATAATATGTTTGATACTATGCTATAACTGTATTAAGCGGAAACATTAATACAGGTGTGGTATACAAACAACCAGGTCCCTAGTAAACCCTAGTATACTAGTCCATTGGGCGATTGATGATCAAGGTTTCCTGATCATGAGACAATGGCGTCTGTTGACAATGGAGTCGTATCATTGGATAATGATATGATGGACATACACCCACCAGAAGTATTGCGAGGTGGTCAAGTCACATAGTTCGACATTGTGATAACTATAACGTAGTGACCAGATCCTTTGACCGTAATGATCATACGTAATTGTCATCTATGAGGAGACTTTGATTTGTATCCCACCGTCTGAATGAAATATGCTGGCCATAACGGTGCACTTTGGGTATTCCGAAATAGATGGTTGATGAGTATGCAAATAGATCAAAGCGGGATTTGTCCATCCGTGTGACGGATAGGTACTCTGGGCCCACTCGATGATATTGCATCATAAAGTTTGCAAACGTGTGACTAGGTCACGGAGTTGTAATATCACGGGAACGAGTAAACTTCTTTGTTGAGAACGAGGACGAACTAGGTATATTGGATACCGATGATCAAACCTCGGACCTAGCAAAGTACCATAGGACAAAGGGAACAGGCACACGGTTAACGGATCCAACAGCGATTGAAGTTCATTCGATGGAAGCGCAGGGGCTATCAAGGATTGTAACCAGGTCCAATTGATTAGTCATTGATCAATGAGAATTGTCTCGATCATGTCTGTTGTTTACCGGACCGTAGGGTGTTACACTTAAGGGTACTCGACGCAGTAAGGATTGATTCGGGATCACCGGAGAAATTGGAGAGAACACCGGAATTGTTCCGGTGATGACTGGAATTGTGCCGATGAAGGCCGGAAGTTGTTCCGGGTATTTTGAAAGATTCAAAATATATTTAATAATGTTTAATACATGTTTTATTATTTAATTATCTGAATTAAATATTAAACTTTATTTAAATATAATTAAAAATGGAAGAAAAGGCACATGGGCCTCATAGGGCCCATTAGGGGGAGAGGGAGTCCTCCCCCATGGGCCATGGCGCCATGAAAGGGGCCCACCCCCTAGGGCTGCGCCATTTTCCCTCCCCTTGGGATTAGTCCCACCCCGGAAGTGGAGGGGAGGGTGGCACCCCTCCTTGGCCTATATAAGGAGGGGTAGGGTTCCCTTTTTTCTTCATACAAATTGATTTGAGACAAGTTTCTCTCATCTCTCTCTCCCTCCTTTCTCCTTCCTCGAGTGGACTCCCCTTGTTTGGAGTCTACACTTGGTTGGGGATTTCTCCACTATACGCACGCCGTTGTGCTGCTGGAATCGGGATCCGAATCCATCTTCTTTCCGCTGCTCTACTGGTTCGGAGCCCGGAGGGACGTCGGGTATACTGTATGTGTATGATCCTGCGAGGCACTACACTTGTGGTGCTACTTCATCGTCGTGGCCATATCGCGAGGTCTTCATCGACAACGTTCCGACGGGGACGTAATCCCATCATCGGTCTACAAGGATCGGGTGGCTACAGGAGTCATCATGGATCTGCGCGACATCGGGGATTGCCGGTACGACTACACCAACCACATTCATGCGGGAACGTTTCCCGCTTAACGGACTACATACTGGTATGTGATCTATTTATGTCCGTTACTTGCATCAGCATATCATAGGTCTTGGGTATGGGTCTCGTAGGTTATGAAAAATTTGTGTTTTCTGCCCCGAACCCCAACAACTTCGTCATATGTCGCGTTGGGACCGATATGTGCTTCGTCCCCGGATCTGGATGGAAACATCTAGATCTGGAACAGTACCGCATATCGGGCCTTACATGTTATGTCGACAAGGAAGACAACTTGATGTTTCATGCTAGTTTGAATGTGTATGCTTTGTATTGCTTGCATCTGAGTTTTCATCAATTGTCTCGTCTCTCAAAGCCTTGCTAGCCAAAACTCTGTACTAAGCGGAATTCTGCTTGTACTTCCATACCCTCAAACCAACATCTTCCACTTGAGTACACCATAACTTCCTATTCGTGGTATTCCACTACCACTCCTAAAGTATATAATTGATGTGCTATCTCTAGATGTTCAAAATCTTCTGTTTTGTGCCACTGATTCAGCTCATGATGAAGTGGTGGGTACCCCACGATCTTCTTAATTTGGACAAGTCTTATCTTGGGATTGCATGCCTAATCTGCAAACCCCTAATACGAGAAGGGACTGGCATGAGTGCCCAGCACATAAAAGATAAATACTAACACACAAGTTCCTTCGCCCATTTATGAGTGATAAACAAAGGAATTTAAGGGGATGTGATCGTCCCCGCATGGGAGCCGTTCCTCGAAACTTTTCCAAATCATGAAGTGAGTGGGTTATCTATCAGCAGTCGTTGACAGATCATGCATTTCCCAAAAGTCTGTTTTTATTCTGTTTGATCTAGAGATGGCACATGAGTTTTCCCTGCCAACCCTTTTGCACGGGCTTTATCCTTTAGTTTGTGCTGAGTCAGTCCTTCCTACTTCCTTCCTTATTGACAGAGAACAGACACTGGATGTTAATAAAGATTCTTGCATACAATGCTGCATTGAAAGTTAGCATGTTACATCTTTGTTGACATTATCTTTTGATAAGTGAGTTGGTTACAAAAGCTTATGCTGAGTAAACATCTTCCTTTGTGTTAACATGTGCACTTCTTGACTAATAACATGTTCTTTCCAAAGCTTCAACTGGTTCCATTATAAGTGAAACAACAAAAGTAAAAGTTATTAGTTGTTCCTTGACCAAGGCTATGTTTGCCAAGATTTGATGAGTTTTCCAGGTCCTACTTTGTTATAATTGTTACTACTTTCTCATAAGGACCTTATGAGTTGAGGTTGCTGTTGAGGATGCTTCAGTTTGGTGAGAAATATTGATGCTTCTTATCCGTATTCTTTTATCGACGCTTCACTCTCTAAACTTGTGGACAGGTTACCGAGCTCAGCAATCGCTTGGGGACAAGTGAGGTCTAAGCTTGGGGGAGTTGATACGTCCAAAAAGCATCACTATTTTATATTGTAATTTCATCCTATTCATTGATATATTCCACTTTAAAGTATTGTTCTTATGTTGTTTTGGCATGTTTTACACAGTTTACAACTTTCTGGTGCCGAAGCAGCAGAACCAGAATTCAGCAGTGCAAAGTGGACACCAAGTGGCTTAATCAGATCAAGTCCAAACGCGATGAAAATTTATGGGGATCATTTTTATGGGAATTACTGGGGATCACCGAACATGGAGGTGAGGGGACCCACTAGGCAGCCAGAAGGGTGCCTAGCGCGGCCCCCCTCCTGGCCGCGCCAGGCACCCTCCTGGATGCCTGGTGGCCCCCTCGGTGCCCCCTCTCGCCTATAAGACCCCCGTGGGGTGAAAACCCTAAATAGAGAAGAGTTTCCGTGTTTCGCCGCCGCCATGGGGCGGAAACCTACAGAGGAGAAAATCCATCTCCGGCGGGCAGATTCCGCCGGGGAGATCACCTCCCGGAAGGGGAGATCGTCTCCATCATCATCATCATCGTCACGGGCATCATCGAGATCATCATCAACATCATCCCCAACATTAGCACCATCTCCATCTCCATCCCATCTCATCTCACAATCGCAACTTGTGTTGTAATCCGTACTATCTATACCCTCTAGTCTGTTGGTGTTGATTACTACTTTGTTGTGAATGCTATAGAGTTTTGTTGGAGAAATATCATTGTGTCCAGATTTTTTTCCACCCATCTATCACCTCTGATCATGATCTCTTTTATGTCTTGTGAGTAGTTACTTTATTTCTTGAGAACATGGGAGAAGTCTAGTTATTAGTAGTCATATGATGTTGAAGTATTATGTGTTGTTTGATACTTAAGTTGTGTTGTTATTGCTCTAGTGGTGTTATGTGAGTCTTACACTTAATACTTCACCTTTCATGGGCCTAGAGGAATACATTGTGCACAAAGGATGCTTATGGTGGGTTGCTGGAGTGACAGAAAACTGAACCCCAGTTCGCACACTTTTGCACAAGGGAGTTATGGATCCTTGATCGTAATGCTGTGGTTAGGCTTATGCCTTAATTACTACCTTGTATTTGCGGATGCTTGCAAGGCGTGTAATCATATGAGTGCACTTATCTTAGTCTAGAAGGTGTACTAGCATTGATCCACCCACCAACACTTATCAACACAATACATATTACTTGGCGGAGTATGGTGAAAGTAACTTGGCTATCTCTCCCGTGTGTTCTCGAGAACGCTTTAGCTTTTATAAGTTTAGTTCCTAGGCTTATCCTTGTGAAAGGATTGGGCCACCTGTTACTCCTCAGTTACCCTGTTTACTTTGCTTGTCTTTTACTTTTCTGTTCCTTAAACTAAAAACCCCTAAACATTTACCTTTGAGTGTGTGCAGGCTTTCCTTATCCAGTGTCACTTATCAGCACCTTCTTCTCCTCGTGGGATCGAAATCCTTATTTATCGAAAAGCTACAATTGATCCCCTAGACTTGTGGGTTATCAAGAATCGTTTATTGGCGTGGTTAACGGGGGAGGCAACCCAACTAATCCTATTAACTTCACCGCCATCAGCACCCAATTCAGAAGAGCAATACCCTATGTCTCATGGACGGGTTTGCATGATCCAAGAAGGACGACCCTCAAAAGCAAAACAGGACGCCCACACCCTGCAGACCGGAGCAGCCGAGGGCCTAAAAACAGCAGAAAGATACCATATGTATGGCGCATAAACCAACATTACCTTCTCACAAAGAAACCACCCACCCGCAATTCCAAGGTTAGGGCACGCACCGCTGGTCCTTGATGCACAGATCGGCGGTTACGACATGGACAGAGTTGTCATGGACAGGGGCAGCAGTCTAAACATAATCTTCACCAGTACCTTACACAATATGTTGATTCTGAGTTCAGTTTGGAAGGAGTAGTTCCAGGCGAAGAAGCCGCCTCCCTCGGAACAATTGAGCTCGATGTTGTTTTCGGCAGCAGGGGCAACTTCGCAAGAAATGTCCTCGAGTTTGAAGTACTCGACTGGCAGTCCCAATACCATGCCATACTCGGGCGGCCCGCATTCGCTCAATTCATGGCGGTCCCGCACTAGGCGTACCTCAAGCTCAAGATGCCAGTACCCTCAGGGGTCATTACAATCAATGGGATTTTTATCAAATCAGACCAATGTGACCGCGATATTCACAAAGTTTCTGACCCGTTTGGAGCTCAGCAGCAGCTCGAAGAAATAGCCATGGTGACAGATAAGAGCATTTTTCCACTGGCAAGCAGAAGTGAATCAAAAGAATTCAGTCGTGACTTCAGCATCGAAAGCAACACAGTATCCCACCCAGGTGCACCAAATGGACCAGGGCAAGACGGTTCGAATCTACGACCATCTACCAGAAGAACAAGCAACGGATCTCATGGCCTTCCTCCGCGAAGAATGGAAAATTTTCGCCTGGTGCCCGGCCGATATTCCCAAAATACCATGAGAGTTCGCAGAGCACGCGCTACACATACATCCAAACACCAAACCAGTAAAGCAGGCGTTGCGCCGATTCTCAGAACCCAAGAGCAGAGCCGTTGGAGTGGAAGAAGTCCACCTGGATCGCAAACCAAGTCTTGGTACCTAAAAAGGACACCGACGTACTACGGATGTGCGTTGACTACGGGCCCGTCAACAAACACTGCCCAAAGGACCACTTCCCCCTGCCAAGGATAGACCAGAAATCGACTGTACCGCAGGATGCAACCTCCTATAATTCCTCGACGCCTACTCAGGATACAACGAAATCAGGATGAAGGAAGAAAATGAAGAGCACACCTCGTTAATCACACCCTACGGTGTATTCTGTTATTAGACAATGCCTTTTGGACTGAAAAACGCCGGAGCCACATACCAACGGATGATGCAAGCATGCTTAAGAGACCAAATCGGCAGAAACGTCCAAGTCTACGTCGACGACATCGTCATCAAAACTTACAGCACAAACACGCTACTCGATTACCTGCATGAAACCTTTGCAGCACTCAACAAATACAGAATCAAGCTCAACCCGAAAAAAGTGTGTGTTCGGCGTCCCAGCCAGAAAACTGCTCGGATAAATGGTCTCTGCCCGAGGAATTGAAGTGAACCCTGAAAAAGTCCAAGCAATCGCCAAGATGCAAGAGCCAGTAAACATCAAAGGCGTACAACAACTCACAGGAAGACTCGCAGCACCGAGGCCCTTCATCAGCAGGCTGGGAGAAAGGACCCTTCCATTCTACCAGTTGCCCAGAAAAGGAGAGAAATTCAAGTGGACCGAGGAAGCTCGCAATGCGTTCGCAGACCTAAAAAAGACCCTCTCGACACCACCAATCCTGGCGGTGCCCAAGGAGCGAGAACCCCTCTACCTCTACATAGCGGCACGCAGCAGCATAGTCAGCACGGCGCTCGTCGTTGAGCGTGCGGAAGAAGGCAAAGTCAGGAGCATACAAAGGCCAATCTACTACCTCACTAAATCTCAGCAGCGGTACCCGCACTACCAGAAACTCGTATATGCCATCGTCATGATGTCAAGGAAAGTAACACATTACTTCGACGAACACCTCATCACGACTGTGAGAAGTGCACCACTCGCAGATATCCTCAACAACCCCGAAGCAACTGGCCGATTCGCCGAATGGAACATCGATCTCAGCCCCCGCAACCTGCAGTTCAAACATCCCACGGCAATCAAAGCCCAAGGACTCCCAGACTTCCTGGTCGACTGGACAGAAGTCAAAACACCTGGCCCTCCAAACCTCTCCAACTCATGGACGATGTTCTTTGATGGATCAAAAAGACATCAGGGAGCTGGAGCAGGCGTCGTACTAATCTCGCCCAAAGGAGCCAAACTCAAATACGTGCTCCAGCTCAACTTCAGCAATGCCTCAAACAACGAAGCAGAATACGAGGCACTACTCCATGGAATGCGCATGGAAAAAGTAGGCGGCACCACCCGTCTCTCAATCTACGGCGACTCCCACCTCGTCGTCCAGCAAGCCATGAGGACTCTGAAGCAGTCGCAGAAAACATGATAGCCTACCAGAAACTCTACAACACTTTAGAAGGAGGATTCGACGGCTACGAGCTAAACTACCTCACTAGAGAAAATAACACAGAAGTAGACAAGCTCGCAAAACATTGGATTGACTCGAGGACCAGTTCCCCCAGGCGTCTTCCTCGAAAGTATGAGCCAGAGATCAAATCAAAACAAAGGCACTCACGCCAAAGGCAACAACAGAGGATGAAGAAACAAGTGAACCAGCACAAGTGGCGGTTGCGAACTCAACCGCTCACACAGGCAACAAAGAATTCGAGGAGGAAGAGCCAGGCGCACCCGAAGGCCCAGCTTGGACAAAACCATTCCTTAGATTCCTGATTCAAGGCATCTTACCACAAGACATTGCAGAAGCCCAGCGCATCAGTCGGCGATCTAAAGCATTCACAGTAATCAACAGACAGCTCTACAAGCGTAGCATCTCTCAGGACCTCCAAAAGTGCATCGAGAAAAAATATGGCAAAGCCATGTTGCTCGAGATCCACGAAGGCACTTGCGGGCACCACGCGAGCAGTTGCGCACTCGTGGCCAAAGCTTTTCGAGTAGGATTCTACTGGCCAACCGCAATGAAAAACGCGGAAGACATCGTACGACGTTGCATTGCCGGTCAAAAATTCACTAGCAGGCCACACGCTCCAGGATCAGAGCTCGAAACCATACCATTATCTTGGCCCTTCGCCACATGGGGACTCGACATAGTGGGTCCACTCAAGAAATCCTCAAAAGGAGGCCGAACACATCTCCTAGTAGAAGCGGACAAGTTCTCCAAGTGGATCGAGGCAGGACCAATCACCAGCTCAACAGCCCTCACGGCATTCAACATCATCAAATCCATCATCTTCCGATTCGGTGTACCACATAACATCATCACAAAAAACGGCACAAACTTCACAGCAGACGAATTCCCGAACTTCTGCCAAGATTTGGGCATCAAAATCAACTATGCTTCAGTCGCGCACCCACAATCTAACGGCCAGGTGGATAAGGCAAACGGCTTAATGTGCGGAGGAATAAAAAAGCGGCTCCTCGCACCACGCAAACAGGCCGTAGGAAACTGGGTAGAAGAACTCCCCACAGTCATGTGGAGCCTGCGCACCACCCCCAATGCCTCAACCCAATACACACCTTTTTTCATGGTATATGGGGAATAAGCTGTGTTACCACACGACCTAAAGTTTGGGGCTCCCCGAATCTCAGGTTACGAAGAAGAAGAGGTAGAATAAGCACTCCAGGATGATAAAGAAACCACAGACGAAGCAAGGGACACAACCATATCAAGGTTAGAAGGATACCAAGAAAAACTACGCACATACCAAAGCAGTCGCCTGCGGACAAGAACTTTCCTCAAAATAGATCTCGTCCTGCGTCTAAAACAAGCAAAAGTCCACAAGATTGCCTCGAAGTGGGAAGGACCCTTCATCATCTAGGAGGTCATAGGAGGAGGAGCGTACAGGCTGAAGAACCCAAAGACCGAAAAAGACGTGGGAAATCAGTGGAACGTGGCAACTTGCACCTGCTCTACCCATAGTCCACCCATAGGCACTCTCAGCAGTATCGGCACCAGCACCGATCGGCAACCCATGTAAAAACTCGAAGCAATAAAAGAGGTGTTTCCCAAATAACAACACTTAAAGCACTCGGGTGGTCGAGCATAGACTCCCCCCGAGAGACTCTATCTTCGCCTACTCGACGTTACCTAATGGGCTCAGGTGCTCGAGCACAGACCCCCCCCCCCCGAGAGACGCTATTTTCGCTGGCAGTATGAGGGACTCGGTGACTCGATGGGATGCTCGCCTCAAGAGCTTGAACCTGATGCCCTGCTGACTCGCATCCAACATGTGACCAAGTGCTCGAGTATTTTGGAAATGCGCCTTGCCCTTCCGTATGCTTCTGATCACTCTCCGCCGCAGGTTGGTGTCTGTGTTCATTCGTTTGTTTGGAAAAGTACCTAGTTTTGCTCTCTTGTTGATATTGCTTGCCTTGCAGGGCCATGCTCCGGCGCTGTGTAATCCTCCGTAGCCGGAGGACGCCGATATTCTTGAAGAACCTGGTGCTTCCTCAGCTGATGATGCTACTCCAACTGTTGATGCTGAGGCTGTGCTGGTGGAAACTGGAGATAGTGAAGATTCGAGTCCCTTTCGCGTGAAGCGGTCACGCCCCTTGAGCGCTGAAGATCATGATGCATTAAGTGATCCTGTCCCACCGGCTGCTCCGTTTGCTAGGCCTTCCCCTTCGGCTGCTACTCTGCCGCTGCTCCAAAGAGGGTCAGGCTTGGGAGGCTGCGGCGCCCTCGTGCTGCGCGTGTCGGGTAAGAATCTGCTGGATTTTTTCCCGTTCCCTTTTCCTTGTTCCCGCGTCTGATAATGGTTATCTTGTACTGCTGCGACTTCTCCGGCTGCTTCGTGCACCAGCGCAGCTACTACTGACATGGAGTCGATGGACTCTGGGGCGGCAGCCAAGCATCTTGAGGACCCCTCGGCTGCTGCTGTTCAATCTGGGCCGTCGGCGACTCCTTCCGTTCCGAATAGGGGTGTAGTTCCTGGTGCGCCCTCTTTTGAGGCGCCCGGTGCTGTTTCTCCTGAGTCCAAGCCTACTGAACTTGGTCCCCCGTACTTTGGCCGGCTTGATCTGGCGATTGAAGACAAGGCTCGTGTTTTCGAGCACGTCTCCAAGCAGGTAAGTTGATTCGTGCCTGTGCGACTTTATCATTGGGGGCACGGCAGTGCTCCCGATGGGAGTAGCCCCCGAGGCTACAAGTAACTGCTTGAAGTTTCTTGTAGTCTTGTCTTTCCTTATCATCTGATTGTCTGGATTTTGCAGCCTGTTTTCCAACACTGTGAGCGTTTGGTGATTGATGCTGAGCGTTGGCAACGGGCCCATGATTTTGCCCAGGATGCTTTGTCTGCTATGAATGGTGAGTTTTCATTCTTGCGCTCCTGAGTTTTGGCCGCTGCGTCTTTTGTTCTGGGTATTGTCTTGCCTCGAAGATCGTCGCCAGGCTGCCGAGAAGCAAGCAGAGAAGGCGGGGAGGACGGTTTCCATTCTTAAGGCTACCTTGGCTTCCAAGGAGGCGGAGTTCCATGGTCAACACGAGGAGCTGGTGCGCCTTCGTCAGGCTGAGGACGCGCGTGCGCGGGTGGAAGCAGTCGAGGGCAAACGTCTTCGCGCCTTGGCGGACTCGCTTGTGTGTAAGTTTGGCATTCATTCATTGGTCTTGATGTTCCGACTGTCTTCCCGTGATGACGTTTCTTTGCTTGATGCAGCTGCTATAGGTGCGAAACTGATGGAAGTTGCTGCGTCAGGGTCTGGAGTTCTTCAAGGTGCTGTAGATGCTGTTGGAGGTGTTGTTGCAGTGGTTGGGGACGTCCGCAGCCGGGCTTCCGATCTTGTGGGTCTTGCGCACGAACACCTTATGCCGGAGGGTTCAAAGGTGCCTGATGGCCTGGGCGCTCGGGTGGCTGCATTCGGCCCGGATGGGAAGCGTATGGTGGAGCTGGTTGCGGAGAGCGTGGTGAGTGGTTCTTCCACGGCCCTTGTTGTCCTTATGGGGCATGGGATTTCCATTGATGCTTCCTTGGTTGAGACCATCCCGGACTATTCTGATGATCAGATCGACCGAGCCGATAAACTGGCTCGTCGCCTGCAACAGGTTGTAGATGCTCAGGATCCCCCTGTCGTAGGTGAGGGGGAGGCATAGTAGTGTTGCGTTGCTTTGAAACTTTGTCTGTAATTCGTGACTCCGTTGTGATGGTTGATCTTTTGCTACCTTTATCTGTGTGACTGCTTTGCTGTTCCTCTTGCTGCTTTTTGATTTCTTTGTTCTGTTCATCCTGCGGTAGGCCACTCCGGGCGTTCTTCGTCCTTGGAATTCGCTGAAGGATGACGCTCGCGAGGGTGCCTACGAGTCCGTTTTCTTGCGACTGAAGAACGCTGAGCGGGAGATTGTTCGACTGAAGGGATCCATAGCCGTTCAGCGTACTCGGCGCGAGCGTGCTGAGGCCGTGGTTGAGAACCTCTCTTCGTGGGTGGTTAAGTTGTCCGACTTCCTGCGGGGTGAGTTTCGCCTCTGCTTGGTTGCTCGATTCCGTTTAGTAGGTTTTTTTGTCTCTATCTTGATCGTGGTTTTTGACTTTCGAACTGCTGGTGGGGCGATCTCGGGATGAAGAGAGGGCCGTCTAGTCGGAGGCGGCTTGATGATCCCAGAGTGCAGACGAGCAATCACTTTTGGGCGGATGGGGCTTGTGCTTGAGCGTTTGCTTTGCTTCGTCTCCGAGTTGAGCGGGTGCCGGATGCTCTCAAATACTGCCAGCGGGTATTGGGTGGTATCCATGTTGAGTTCTATCCGCTGGAGGTGGTTCCTTCGTCCTTTGAGAGGCTCTGTCGCGTATTTTCGCAGCCAGCCGAGCTACGTCGAGTGATGGATCATCAAATTCATGCTGGAGCCCGAGATGCTTTGGGTATGGTCCATAATCATTGGCTGGGGGTGGATTTTTCTCAAGTGGTGGCGGGTCCTCCAAGCGGTAGGGATCATCCGATGAATGAGCACTACATGGCTGTAGATAAACCTGCGCGCCAGGTTGTGAGGCGAGTTTGCGAAGAGAACGACCGCCATCTGGGTGCACTTATTAAGGCGACGTTTGAGCCGAAAGGTTAGGTGCATCCCTTTGTTGTATGTGCTTCTTCTTGGTGGTATATATTCCATGCTGTCTTGGTTTTGTCGCGGGGGGTCGTCTGCGTTGTAGTTGCGGGGGACGTTCCAGAGGGTTGCCGCGGCAAGCCCCCGAGTGTAAAAGTTTTTATGTGTCGCGGTTGCGAAGAGCGTCTTGGGGGGTGGCTGCTTCGGCGAGCCCCCAAGTGCTAAGTTAATGTGCCGCGATTGCGGAGGACGCCTCGGGGGCTGGCTGTTTCGGCGAGCCCCCGAGTGCTAAGTTAATGTGTCGTGATTGTGGTGGACGCCTCGGGGGGTGGCTGCTTCGGCGAGCCCCCCGAGTGCCAAGTTAATGTGCCGCGATCGCGGAGGATGCCTCGGGGTTGGTTGCTTCGGTGAGCCCCCGAGTGCCAAGTTAATGTGCCGCGATTGCGGAGGACGCCTCGGCGGGTGGCTACTTCGGCGAGCCCCGAGTGCCAAGTTAATGTGCCGCGATTGCGGAGGACGGCTCGGGGGTGGCTGCTTCGGCGAGCCCCCGAGTGCCAAGTTAATGTGCCGCGATTGCGGAGTACGCCTCGGGGGGTGGCTGCTTCGGTGAGCCCCCGAGGGCCAAGTTAATGTGTCGCGATTGCGGAGGACGCCTCGGGGGGTGGCTGCTTCGGCGAGCCCCCGAGTGCTAACGGGTTTTGGGGAAAAATATTTATGTAATACTTTTCCTGCTGTCTCTTACAAAGAGTAAGGGGGGTTCTGTTGAAGACAGATCCCTTTTGCTTAGAACGATGATGTAGTGGCCTTAAGGGCCTGGTAGCTTTTTATCCGAGTGCCTGGGTTCTTCGGACGATGTTCCTTTCCTTCTACGGGAGCGCTTCTTCTGCGAGTCCCGTGGTCCTGCTGCCTTGGTGGGCTACGAAGGCTTCTGCTATCTTGTGGAATTCCTTGTCGTAGCGGTCGGATCTGACGAAACTTCCACTGGTTTTGATGACCCCGTGTGGGCCTGGCATCTTCAGCTTGAGGTAGGCATAATGGGGTACGGCCATGAAGCGAGCGAAAGCTGGTCGCCCGAGGATTGCGTGGTATTGCGACTTCCAGTCGACCACTTCAAAGTCCAGCGTTTCCTTGCAGAAGTTTGTCGCGTTCCCGAAGACTACCTCCAGGCTTATCCTTCTGAGGGGTTAGACTGCTTTTCTTGGTACGATCCCGTGGAAGGTTGTGCCTAAGGACTTGAGTGCGTTGTTTTGGATGAGCATGTCATCGAGTGTTCGGGTGAAGATGATGTTGATCCCACTGCCGCCGTCCATGAATACTCGCGACATGTCGTAATTTCTGATTCTGGCCTCGAGTACTAGCGTGGCGTGCCCTGGTCGGGGAACGACTGGCGGATGGTCGTCCCGGGAGAAAGTGATTTCTGTCTCCGACCCGCGCAGGTACTCTGGGACGGCCGGGTGTGCGGAGGTTGCCAGGAAGACTTATATGGTGACTTGTTTCTACTGCCTGTTGGAAAGCCTGCCTTCTTGTATCATGTAGATCCTCCCGTGGGCTTCTGGGTACTGGTCTTCTTCTTCTGGTGTCCTTTGCCGTTCCTGGAAGGCGGCCACCTGTCTTGTTGGCAGAGGAGGGGCTGGTGGCGGGTTGTGGGCGACTGGCCCGACTGCTATGCTTGCGAGTGGTTGTACTGTTGCGGCCGCGGAGCGGCTTTTCTCCTCGGCCAACTCGTTGAAGCTTCTGCAGTTTCTGAGGGTGTGGGACGATCTCCTGTTCTCCTCGCTCATTTCTGAATCCGTGTATAGAACACGGTCCGTCGAGTTGTTCTTTGGAAGAGCGGAATGCGCGAGTGCCGTCGCGCGGCTGCCTTGTCCTCCATTCTCGTTTCTGAGCCTGGGGCTCGTCTTCTGGGTTGTCTCTTCGTTGTGGTCTGTTGTCATCGCGGTGCCTGCCGTTCCGATCGTCCGAGAAACCGACGGCGACCATGTCAGGTCCTCTGTCGTCGTAGAAGTTCCGTCTGGGTCGCTTCCTTCTTCTGTCGGCTCCTCTATCTCCGTTGTAGTCGTAGTCGTACTCTAATTGTGCAGTGTGGGTTTCTATTTCATTACGAACATAATCTTCTCCGTCCGCCTAGCTGTTGGCTAGTTCTAACAGCCGTGCGAGTGTTTAGACTATCATCTGTCCAAGATGCTCCTTGAATTCAACGCGCTGTAGGCCTCGCCTGAACGCGTCGATCGCACTTTCGTCCGAGATGTCTTCCGTTGAATTCTTGAGTATCGTCCATCGCTGGATGTAAGCTCGCAGGGTCTCCCTCGTTCCTTGTTTGGATGCCCGCAGTTCCTCGAGTGAGGTTGGTCACTTGTATGTGGATTTGAAGTTTTCTATGAAGGCTCCTCGGAACTGGCTCCACAAGCTGATGGATACGCGCCAGAGATTCTTCATCCAATGTCGAGCGGAGCTCTCGAGCATGAGCAGCACATACTGCATAGCCGTGACGTTGGATCCTCTCTGAAACTTGACTGCTGTTAGGTAGTCGTCGAGCCATGCCTTCGGCTCCTCGACTCCGCTGTACTTTAGTGTTGAGGAGTTCGGTTTGAACCCGTTTGGCATTCGCTTCTCACGTATGGCACGTGTGAAGCATAGTGCTCCACATGGCTCGATTTCCTCGTCTGAAGCCTCTTCGTCCGAGTACTCCTCGCGTGCTGCGCGTCTTCGCCTGCTGCGGTTGACTCTGTTCTATGTGATGTAATCTCGCGCATCTCGTCGAGTGCTGCGGCGCCTGTTGTTTTCGTCGCTTTCTTGCTTCTTGTTCCTGCCGGAGCGTCTGCGCCTGTCGTCTTTACTGTCGTCGTCTGGTGAACTGGGGTCCCTGTCCGGTGTCCGCTCGCGAGTCTGCCATTTTGGGCTGGATTTCTTAGGCACCGAGGCATCGATGGCGTCCTTGATTATCTGCAGAGCAATGTAAGTGTAGCGATCTGACTTGCCCTTTCTCCTTTTCTGGGCACGGGACAGGTAGTCCTGGGCACTTATGAGTGCTTCTGCCGGAGTGAGGGGCTTTTCTTCGTCGTCGTCGTCCTCTAATCTGAAGTCGTCTTCGAGTTTCCGCACCACTCTCGCCCTTTCTGTCTTCCGCAGATTGTTGAGTTTCGATCTGTTGTGGGTGGGGGAGTCGCGGCCTGGTGAGTCACTTCTGGGAGGTTGTCTGCGACTGCTTTTCTTTTCAAATTCCGCCTTATCTTGCTTCTCCATGGCTAGGCGGCATTGTCTTGTTTGCTGGGTTAGCTCGCCCGCTAGCTTGTTGTATGCCCCTAGCTCGTCCCTTGAGGCATCTGGTGGTAGTAGCCTGCCGAGGGCGACTGCTTCCTTTACCATTGTCATTGATTCCTTGGACAAGTATATTTTCTCTCTAGGTGGTTCGTCTGCCACTGGAACAGGGGCTTGCTGCCTGCTGCGTGATGGTTGGTCTCCTTGGCCGGGTGCTTGCTGCTTGCTGCTTGCTTCTTGGCGGCTGACTGCTTTTTTGATTGCTGGGTCCTTGTGCCACCGGGACATTCATTGGTATGGACCCCGGTTCTCCTAGCTTGACGACCATCTGACTGGTGTTGCCGGGACCTGCCGCCCTGCTAGTGGTTGGGGTGTCTTGACGAGTGCCCGTGTCGTCGACTCGTCCGTTGTTACCTGACGCTGGTGCGCCAACTTCTGCCATGAACACCTGCGATGGTGTCCTTACCGCCTCCTTGCTGATACTTGTGATGGTGCTTCTCCATGTTGGGGCTCCACTCGAGCGGTCGCGAGTGGCGTGGAGCCTTAAGTTGGGTGGGTAGCTACGGCTGCCAGATAGGTTGGCCGTGCGGGCGGTGTCCGCTTCGGTCACTGCTGCAGGTGTTGCCGTGGGTGCAGGGTGCCGTCGTTGAGGCGAAGAGTCCCCCAATGGTTGATGTAGATCTGATACGCTCCGAAGATCAGATTGACGCCGGGGTGTAGATCGGTAAAGACTGGCTGGAGGGCCGGGAGGTGGGCCGTGAATCCGAGGGACTCAAAAAGATTAGATCTTGCCGGAGCCGCCGAGTCGATGAGTGCCGATGATGATGAGGCCGCCGAGATCGCGTTCCCAGCCTACGCGGTTCCCACAAACGGCGCCAACTGGATGCACTTCGTGTACAAACTGGACTATCTCTTTCAAAGTACGAGGGTTTCAGATGAAAACACATCTGTTTCAAAGGCATTTCATTTTTCTAAACTTATTTCCACTCAAGACTTTTTTTGCATCCAACATGCAACATTCAAAGCCACATACTAAAATTTCAACCCTTTCTGACTTCATTTGCTATTTTCATGCATTTAATGATTTATTTTGAGCTAAATGACCCTGTAATTGGAAAATCACTACAACTGAACTCAGAAAAGGTTGATACTTGGCATGGTATCATCATTTGACCCACATTGCATGTGTGCAAAAGTTGAGAGGATTACGGCAAAAACTGGATGCATTTCGTGTACAAACTGAACCATCTCTTTCAAAGTACGAGGGTTTCAGACGAAAACAAATATGTTTCAAAGGCATTTCATTTTTCTAAACTTATTTCAACTCAAGACTTTTTTTTCATCCAACATGCAACATTCAAAGCCACATACTAAAATTTCAACCCTGTCTGACTTCATTTTCTATTTTTCATGCATTTAATGATTTATTTTGAGCTAAATGACCCTGTAATTGGAAAGCACTACAACTGAACTCAGAAAAGGTTGAAACTTGGCATGGTCTCATCATTTGACCCAAATAGCATGTGTGCAAAAGTTAAGAGGATTACGGAAAAAAGTGGATGCACTTCGTTTACAAACTAGACCATCTCTTTTAAAGTACGAGGATTTCAGAAGAAAACACATCTGTTTCATAGGCATTTCATTTTTCTAAACTTGTTTCAACTCAAGACTTTTTTTGCATCCAACATGCAACATTCAAAGCCACATACTAAAATTTCAACCCTTTCTGACTTCATTTGCTATTTTTCATGCATTTAATGATTTATTTTGAGCTAAATGACCCTGTAATTGGAAAGCACTACAACTGAACTCAAAAAAGGTTGAAACTTGGCATGGTCTCATCATTTGACCCAAATAGCATGTGTGCAAAAGTTAAGAGGATTACGGCAAAAACTGGATGCACTTCGTTTACAAACTAGACCATCTCTTTTAAAGTACGAGGGTTTCAAACAAGAACACATCTGTTTCAAAGGCATTTCATTTTTCTAAACTTATTTCAACTCAATACTTTTTTTGCATCCAACATGCAACATTCAAATCCATGTACTAAAATTTCAACCCTTTCTGACTTCATTTGTTATTTTTCATGCATTTAATGATTTATTTTGAGCTAAATGACCTTGCAATTAGAAAGCAGTACAAATGAACTCAGAAAAGGTTGAAACTTGGCATGGTATCATCATTTGACCCACATAACATGTGTGCAATAGTTGAGAGGATTGCGGCAAAAAATGGATGCACTTCGTGTACAAACTGGACCATCTCTTTCAAAGTACGAGGGTTTCAGACGAAAACACATCTGTTTCAAAGGGATTTCATTTTTCTAAACTTATTTGAACTCAAGACTTTTTTTGCATCCAACATGCAACATACAAAGCCACATACTAAAATTTCAACCCTTTATGACTTCATTTGCTATTTTTCATGCATTTAATGATTTATTTTTAGCTAAATAACCCTGTAATTGGAAAGCACTACAACTGAACTCAGAAAAGGTTGAAACTTGGCATGGTATCATCATTTGACCCACATAGCATGTGTGCAAAAGTTGATACGATTACGGAAAAAACTGGACGCACTTCGTGTACAAACTGGACCATCTCTTTCAAAGTACGAGGGTTTCAGATGAAAACAAATATGTTTCAAAGGCATTTCATTTTTCTAAAATTATTTCAACTCAAGACTTTTTTTTCATCCAACATGCAACATTCAAAGCCACATACTAAAATTTCAACCCTTTCTGACTTCATTTGCTATTTTTCATGCATTTAATGATTTATTTCGAGCTAAATGACCCTGTAATTGGAAAGCACTACAACTGAACTCAGAAAAGGTTGAAACTTGGCATGGTATCATCATTTGACCCACGTAGCATGTGTGCAAGAGTTGAGAGGATTGCGGCAAAAAATGGATGCACTTCGTGTAGAAACTGGACCATCTCTTTCAAAGTACGAGGGTTTCAGACGAAAAGACATATGTTTCAAAGGGATTTCATTTTTCCAAACTTATTTCAACTCAAGACTTTTTTTGCATCCAACATGCAACATTCAAAGCCACATACTAAAATTTCAACCCTTTCTGACTTCATTTCCTATTTTTCATGCATTTAATGATTTATTTTTAGCTAAATGACCCTGTAATTGGAAAGCACTACAACTGAACTAAGAAAAGGTTGAAACTTGGCATGGTATCATCATTTGAACCACATAGCATGTGTGAAAAAGTTGAGAGGATTACGGCGCCAACTGGATGCACTTCGTGTACAAACTGGACCATCTCTTTCAAAGTACGAGGGTTTCAGACGAAAACAAATATTTTTCAAAGGCATTTCATTTTTCTAAACTTATTTCAACTCAAGACTTTTTTTTCATCCAACATGCAACATTCAAAGCCACATACTAAAATTTCAACCCTGTCTGACTTCATTTTCTATTTTTCATGCATTTAATGATTTATTTTGAGCTAAATGACCCTGTAATTGGAAAGCACTACAACTGAACTCAGAAAAGGTTGAAACTTGGCATGGTATCATCATTTGACCCACATAGCATGTGTGCAAAAGTTGAGAGGATTATGGCAAACACTGGATACACTAGAGGTGGGCTATATATATAGGCAACGACAAGCCTGATCCAACGGCTCACAAGCCTGATCCAACGACTCACAAGAGCTTGAAAGAAACACGCAATCCGTGTGCTTCTTCCTGATTGGTTGGATCCAACGGCTCAGAAGCCTGATCCAATGACTCACAAGCGCTTGAAAGAAACACGCGATCCGTGTGCTTCTTCCTGATTGGTTGGTTTCAGAATCGTGTACGGTTAAAAGCGCGTGGATGAGGACTCCACGCAACGCCAGTTTCCACAAGTTCTTTTCTCGTGCACTCTTTCCTCTTCCGCGCCAATGCCACCATGCAGCCCCGCCTCCGCCCACCAAGCTACCACGACATCCACGAGCCCTCGGACGACACATTCATGGCAGTTATCACTTGCGCCAACAACGAGCGTGAGTGTCCCGGCAGGTTCTGGCATGAATATTTAGCCGCCCACGCGTACGACGTTGTGGCGTGGAGGCTCGACCACCGGCGCGCGGAGATGAATAACCGCCACTGTCGTAGCTTGGAAGAGGCGGGGGACATGGCAGATCCGCCGCTCCTCCTCACTGAAGAGGACCACCGCCTCCATCGTCGACGAGCGGTGCTTGGCCTCGCCTCGGAGCAAGACCAGCGTGCCGTGCAGGATTGGTACGCGAGCCATCCCTGTGAAGCCTCGCAGGAGGCGGAACACTAGACGAGGCTGGTGGCCGAGACCGCGGAGCGGCGACAGGAGCGTCATGAGTGGCAGGAGGAGCGGCGGGCGGACAAGGCGATGGCGGAGGAGGAACTGGCGAGAGGCGCCGCCAACTGGCCCCTCGGTGAGCCCCGCTGGATAGCGCTGGAGGATGACATCAGCTCCGTCACCGAAGACGATTTCTCCGACGACGAGGAGGAGTAGTTTTTTTATGTTCTAGGTTTGAGATGTTAAGTTGTTGAATGTTTTAAGATTTCCGCGTCTCCGCCACCATGCCACCATATGTTATAAGTTTGCCACCACCATTCAATGATTTATTTTTGGCTTCAACCCTTTCTGACGTCATTTGCTATTTTTCATGCATTTAATGATTTATTTTGGGCTAAATGTGTTGGGAAACGTAGTAGAAAACAAAAAAAGTCGGCCTATGAATCAAGAACCCAAGATCATCCAAGAAGATTGCATACAAGGTTTTAGATCATGGCTCACCAACCGATGTAGTAGAAGTAGAGTTGGTGTAGCTCGTTGAAGTAGATCTCGCGGATCGTCCCACAAACAGTCCCTCGATCAAGATCACCGAGGAAGAAGAAGCACCTCGATACGTCCCACGCACAAGTCCCTCAAGCAACTCCCTCAAACAAGATCTTCGAGGAAGAAGAAGCTCCTCGGAGAAGGACCAAAGATATGATCCCTCTATTAGTATCCACACGTTCCGTAGTAGCAATCCAGCAGCGCTCCGCCGTCCAGAGATGAAAGCCACCCAGAAAACTAAAGGGAGAAAACCCTAACGGATTCTGATCTAGAACAGCGTCTAAACCGGGGTCCAATTGTGGAGGAACGGGATTTAGAGGAGGGAGGGTGGCGCATGGGGGCTAGGGTTAAGTTGTCTTGCACCGCCACCCTTACCCCTCATTATATAGGTGGCCAGGGGGCTGTCCTGTCCGACCTGGGAGGTGTGGAGTTCCCTTGGGACTCCTACTCCCAAAGGGAGTCCTTCCCACCGGGGAGTTTGAGTCCAAGGAGGACTCCTCCCCACTTGTGGCGCCCCCACCACCTAATTTCAGCCAGCCCCCTTGGGGTGCTTGCCCCCCAAGGCTAAGGGTGTTGGGGCGCATATGGTACTTCCCGGAAAATTGTGGAACCTTCTGTAAGCTTCCAGAACCTTCCAGGACCCGCCAGGACAATTCTCGCCTATTTCGGGACCTTCCGGGATGGTTTCGGGACATTCCGGAACCTTATGGAACACTTCCAAGACCTTCCGGGACCGTTTTCGGACGTTCCGGAACTATCTGGATAGGTTCCAGGACGATCCGGGTTACGGTCTAGCCTGCCCGATGCCCTGCGTCGGTTCGTCGGTCGTTTTCGGGACGTCCACCCATTAACCGGAAACAATTCCGGTTGATCCAAGACTTCTCAGTACCATTCTCATATGTTCCGGAACCACCTTGGACTACTCCAGAGTGATCCGGACATATCCTTAAATACCCAGAACTACTTCTTGTGCCCTTATGAACTATTCCATAAATCCCCGAAACTACTTCCGGTACCCGTATGAACTATTCTGCTTTGCTTCCACTAAACCTTCTACCATTCCAGCATTCTAACAGACTACTGCTCGTTAAGTGTGTGACCTAATAGGTTCGGTATAATGCGTACATGACTCAGAACATCTTCCGGACATAGGTCAACAGCCTTTTGTCAATAGCCAATAATCAATAGGGGAGCCATGGACACCCATGTTGACTCCCGCACATACACGAAGAAACTTCGAGTGAACCATTATATTTAGTCATGTACCATTCCCTTTGCTTCGCGATATATGACAAAGTTAGAGGAGAGAAGTTTGGCACCCATGTGTAACAACTTCTTGAACACAAGCCACTAGTTATCCTCTTTGCTCGTTTGTCCCTTTTCTCGTTATCGTATTCCGGTATCCCCGTGACTGAATCACAATGCGTCTGGCCATACTATAATGGATACCGTCATACCTAGTGGGCCCGAAGTGAATATCTTCTTCATCGTGAAGGAGCAAATCCCAATCTTGAACTATCACATTTACTAGACACACTATCCAATGTACCCAGAACTTATTTTACTACTTCCCAGTAACGAGAAGATTCATCTAAGAACCAAAGCACATCTTCCTAAGTGAAGCAACTTGATACTCTCATGGTCTAAGGAATTACCTATATGATAACATTTCATGATATGACTTATAATGTTGTTACAATGTGATCTCTAAGTATATCATTCAATACTGGGGTCGGTTCAACATCATTGTTCTGCTAACAATATGTTCCCATTGCTACTGACTTCCTTGTTACAAGAACAATGTCCATGATTAAGAAAACGTAATCATCAGTTAGCACATAAGCTGGTCTTAGAGGCTAAACCAGGAACTCTTGGTGTTTACATTTCCACACATGCAAGTGAGTTTTCTTCTGAATCTCATAGTTAGGGTCATTGCAATTATAGCACAGAAATATAAACATTAATTACGAACGTGGAAATATATATATAATAACCTTTTATTATTGCCTCTAGGGCATATTTCCAACAGTCTCCCACTTGCACTAGATTCAATAATATTATCAGTGCTTGAGCACTTTACACCTATGGCATACCGGTGTAATACATGCTTCATTTGTGGTATAGACTTCATCATCGGATCTGACGTTTCAGGCCCGTTTGTATCTTGCATATCATCGCGTTTTCACGCTATCATAAAATTCACTAATTTTATCAGTTTAGCTTTGGATATGTTTGAATCATTTGGCCGGACCTTGGTTCCTTTAGAATAAGTCATGAAATCATTCCTCAATGTTCCATGAGCTTCAAGCATCTAGGAAACCATACCATGTTCATAAATGAAATGACGATTCAAAATACCCTCCCTTGTTACTTCTTTAAGCAACAATATACTTAGCCTCTGTTATAGAATTCACCACAGTATCTAACTTAACACAGTTCCTCCATACTATGCCACCCTTACGTGTGAAACACATAATCCCAATTAAAATCGAAACTCGGTCGGAGTAAGTATGAAGACTGAATTGGTTTAACTGTTTACATCAAAAATTCAGCTGGTGTAACTCATTACAACGAGCTCTTCATTCTATCCATTTTTCCGAGAAACATATCTTATCTTTCATAAGTTTAATTTTTCCCTGTTTGTCCAATGATCAACATGTTGATCACTTTTGTATCTTGCTCACAACCTTTTGGAGCACAGGACATATCTGGTCGTTTTACATATTATGGTGTACATGATTAATCCAAACACACATGTGAGTGAAATTCAATTCATGTGTTTTTCTTGTCTGTGTTCATGAACACCGATTTCCGCAAACAACTTTTCACCGTGACCTCGGCAAGAACATCCTTCCTTGCGTTTTCATACTAAACTACTTTATTATCATGTCAACATGTAACGTTGGATTTAGCATGATCAAGCACTTACTATCTGCATAGATCACTGTGCTCAATACAAATGCTATATTAGCCCAAGTTCTTCAACTGAAAATTATTTCTAATGAAGCCCTTATTCGTGTCAAGAAATTTTTGTCATTTCTAATCAACAATATGTCATCTACATAAGGTTTTAGACATATCATTCATCTCCCACTTACTTTCTTGAACATTCAAGCATCTTCGTTTATTCCCGATGAAAACAAACTCTTTTGGAAATTTCATCATAACGAAAATTCCAAATCCATTGTGCTAGCTTCAGTCCATCACTGGATATCCAAGGCTTGCATCTATTTTAGCATCCTTTGAATCGACAAAACATTCCGGTTGTATCACATATACGTCCTTTGTTATACTTCCGTGTAGGAACTTTGTTTTGACGTTCATTCTACCATATCCTATAAATGAGATATGTAGTAATTGCTAATATAACCCGAACTGACTAAAGCATCTCTACGGTCGAAACTATTTCGCCGTAGTCAACCTTTGAAATTGCTAGAAAAAAACGATTTGAGATTTATGGATAAAACAATTTCATCCGAATCAATTATAGATCCATATATATATATTCTTCAGACTTTTAGTCTTTCGGAGGGTCTACCAAGTTCAAAACTTGACTTACTTCCATGGATACTATCTCGTATTTATTTGGCATTTAGCCAAATCCCGGAGTCAGGTCCCATCAATGCTTCTTTGTATATCACAGGTTTATCATTGTCGAACAAAAATATCTAGTTTTACATATCATGAATGTTTGTACGAGTTTTGTCTATCCTGTGTGGTTCAGCTGCGCACTTATTTGAAGATTCAACAATCTTTAACAAGCTACATTCGTCAAAACACACCGTTCTAAACAACAAACATTTTTGCTTTGGTGTAGTGATAGAGGAATACAAAATCTTTTGGAATAACCTTAACAAAGTAGCACTTATCTGATTTGGTGTTTTGAGCATGTCAAACACATGTCTCATATACCCAAATTTTAAGTAAAGACAATATGGTTTTAGCACTTCCATACCATATCTAATATGATGTCATTTCAACAGATTTGATGGTGCTCTTTTCAGTGTAAAAGTTGTAGCCACTAATGCATAACTTTAATAAGTATAATGGAAATTTGATAAACGTCATGTTTGATCTTACCGTGTCATACATGGCTTGATTATGTCTCTCGAACACTTTACTCATAGTGGTGTTTCGAGAGGCACAAGTTATGACACCTTTTCACAACTCATCAGACGTTCGCTAAACTTGTAACTCAAATATTACTTTCTACAATCTAATTTGCAGAAGCTTTATTTTCTTGTTACAATGAATTTCTATTTCACTCTAAAATTCCTTGAACATTTCAAAGATTTCAGACGTATGTCTCTATTGAACAGATATCCACATATCTACTTCAACTCATGAGTGAAGATAGGGAATCCACTGCACACAACTACACTTATTGGACTACACTCATCATCATGTATGATTACCAATGGTTTAGTTGCTCGTTCATGTATGGCCTATCAACGGTGTTTTAGTCACATTACTTCGAGACAAAGATCGCAAGCGTCAAGTGATTCCTAATCATATGACTCGAAAGTCCATCACTTATGGAAATTCTTCATGCATGTTATGTCACTTGTGATAAACGGCAGTGCCACATCTATGTGGTATTTCTGTCAGTCTTGCGACGTTTAGCGTCAGTGTTATGGATGTTTAGTATTATTATCAAGATTCATAACATACAACCTATTCACAATAGAAGTATGACCTTTATGTTATTTATAGCTTTGAACAACTCTCTTGCAATAAACATGATTCAAAATGATGTTTTGCAACAAGGCTAAAGTGTAGTAACAATTTACTCAACTCTAAAATGAATTATGAAGATAATCATAGAGTCAATACACATTATAGTAAACCTTTTACCGTGTTCTCGTGTGTGTCAAAACTCATCATTTAGCTAGTAATAAAGGCCATATTATTTCTTGAATCGACTTGCAACGATATGCAATTGAAGTGGTATTCTAGTGATCAACAGTTTAATCACAATATACAAGAATTAAGATTAACCGCTTAATCATGATTCCCAAGAATTACATCTTTTGACCAGCAATGAATTCATCTATAACTTCGTTTGACTTTTATTTCTGAGATGAATATTCCAGTCTTCTTTCCCTTTGCCTTTATACGTATCATAGTTCTATTTCCAATGTCACTCCTACTCACATAAGATCACATATGATCAAGGGTGGCGCATGCCATGGAATTTCCTGCGTGTGAGTCTTACTAACATCCTTTGGACTTTCTTTCCCTTAATTCTCATCATCTTATGATCAGTGTTCTTCTGGATCCCACACTAATCAGTTTTGTTTAGAGCACAGTGAACATTTTCACTAATTCTTACAATCATACATTGTACTAGATATCTTATATCCAACATTAATTGTCTTACTACTGAAAACAATTTTTCAGTTCCATAAATATAACATAACTATCCAAAACGTTTCGAAGTTCGAGTTTCATGGTGGTGAAGACAATGCACTTAGCTGTGGTGGAATTCTAGCATTTTCGATTATGGACGTAAGTCACATCATCCATAGCATCAGCGGGAGAGCACCAATAATTTTGCGATAGGACAAGCTCCTTCTTGACACTATGGAGGATAGTCCTCACAATACGGTACCAATCGTAAAGTTTTTACCAGATAATACAGTTAATCAAAATCAATTGGGAAGGTGGTAGCGCGAGCCATTTATTCTATAATGATAATGCAAATACTAAGATTTTGTTCATAATTAAGTTGCACTTGTGATTAATCAATTTAATTACTAAGTGTTCTCCCACTCAGATCAATATCTCTCGTAATTGATGCTGGAGTGATTCAAGATCCGACCCAATCGTCCTCCATTGATGTGACATCACTGATGACTTAGACTGGACCGGTAGAAAACTTTTATCCAAACCGTCAAGACAACCAAGTGTAATTGCAGTGTGTTCTTAACACACCCGCCTTTTATGCATCACACCGTGTGCACCCATGTGACATGACTTGCTCCGATGTGAAACATAGTATAGACGGTGCTACAGTTGGAAGAACACTATCAACTTGATAATGTTTTGCGAGAGATCACCCTAATAAAATACGACTACCGTGCATCAAACAAGGGTGCATCAAAGGGATAAACATCATAGGAAATTCATAAAATTATGTGATATGATATAGCCCTTTGCTTCGTGAAGTCTTCATTGTCTTCACGTCGTCGTGGTTGAAGTCACCATGTCCACCAACTTTGTCCTTGGCGCCGGGAACATCACCACGGCTTCTGGCATGTGCATCGGGGTCTACCTCCACATCGTAGATCATCACCTTGCATCTATCTATTGCTTTGCCTCGAGGTAATAAACAGTTCTGGCACGCAGGCCATAATTAAGTGACAATCATATAACTCAAGTCATCATGCCGTACCACGACACGCAGGTCGCGAATAAATATTACATAACATATAACATCTCATACAAACATATTGCAAATCTTGAAGGCTATACCACATCACATGCACATTCTGCAAAAACGAGTTAGATCGCCATCTACACGGGTTTTGCAACTTTCATCGTGGTTGATTAGCAGGTTAAATGAAAACGTTGTTCCCTATACAAACCAAACACGATACTTCATTGTTGCTAGTTTAACGTTCGGGGTGCGTGTAGCAACTAATGCCACAAGCCAAACTTCGTTCAACGCGTGACCCCTGTGTGGATTTGAGTTCATAAAATCCAAAAGCCCCTCCATGTTCAATCGTCTAGTGTGAGATTAAGATGAGATCCAAGGAGTTTGATGTAGACCATGATCAAGGCAACCAGCATACTGAAAGCAGCATAAAGGGATCGATGGAAAACTAATTCCTTGTAGCAAAACCTCAACTTTCCATCAAGCATAGAAAAAAATCACATGACAGGGAAGCAACAAGAAAATCAATGCCTCATATCACACATATGATCTAGACCTAAACATGCATCTAATCAAGGATCGCTCATGATACCACTGTTGGGAAACGTAGTAGAAAACAAAAAATTTCGGCCTACGAATCAAGAACCCAAGATCATCCAAGAAGATTGCACACAAGGTTTTAGGTCATGGATCACCAACCGATGTAGCGGAAGTAGAGTTGGTGTAACTCGTTGAATTAGATCTCGTGGATCGTCCCACAAATAGTCCCTCGATCAAGATCACCGAGGAAGAAGAAGCACCTCGATCCATCCCACGCACAATTTCCTCAAGCAAGTCCCTCGAAAAAGATTTTCGAGGAAGAAGAAGCTCCTCGGAGAAGGACCAAAGATATGATCCCTCTATTAGTATCCACACGTTCCTTAGCAGCAATCCAGCAGCGCTCCACCGTCCAGAGATGAACGGCACCGAGAAAACTAGAGGGAGAAAACCCTAACGGATTCTGATCTAGAACAGCGTCTAAACCGGGGTCTAATTGTGGAGGAACTTAGAGGAGGGATGGTGGCGCAGGGGGGCTACGGTTAAGTTGTCTTGCGCCCCCCACCCTTCCCCCTCATTATATAGGTGTCCAGGGGGCGATCCTGGCCGACCTGGGAGGTGTGGAGTCCCCTTGGGACTCCTACTCCCAAAGGGAGTCCTTCCCACCGGTGAGTCTGAGTCCAAGGAGGACTCCTCCCCACTTGTGGCACCCCCACCACCTAATTTCGGCGAGCCCCCTTGGGGTGCCTTGCCCCCCAAGGCTAAGGGTGTTGGGGCGCATATGGTACTGTCCGAAAACTTGTGGAATCTTCTAGAAGCTCCTAGAACCTTCCAGGACCTTCTAGGACCCGCCGGGACCATTCTCGGCCATTCCAGGACCTTCCGGGATGGTTTCGAAACATTCCGGAACCTTCTGGAACACTTCCAAGACCTTCCGGGACCGTTTTCGGACTTTCCGGAACTATCTGGATAGGTTCCGGGACGATCCGGGTTACGGTCTAGCCTGCCCGATGCCGTGCGTCGGTTCGTCGGTCGTTTTCGGGACGTCCACCGATTAACCGGAAACAATTCCGGTTGATCCAGGACTTCCCCAGTACCATTCTCATATGTTCCGGAACCACCTGGGACTACTCCAGAGTGATCCGTACATATCCTTAAATACGTAGAACTACTTCTGGTGCCCTTATGAACTATTCCATAAATCCCCGAAACTACTTCCAGTACCCGTATGAACTATTCTGCTTTGCTTCCACTAAACCTTCTACCATTCCAGCATTCTAACAGACTAGTACTCGTTAAGTATGTGACCCAATAGGTTCGGTATAATGCGGAAATGACTCAGAACATCTTCCGGACATAGGTCAACAGCCTTTTGTCAATAGCCAATAATCTACACCGGAGCCATGGACACCCATGTTGACTCCCGCGCATACACGAAGAAACTTTGAGTGAACCATTATGTTTAGGCATGTACCATTCCCTTTGCTTCGCGATATATGAAAAAGTTAGAGGAGAGAAGTTTGACACCCATTTTGTAACAACTTCTTGAACACAAGCCACTCATTATCCTCTTTGCTCGTTTGTCCCTTTTCTCGTTATCGTATTCCGGTATCCCCGTGACTGAATCACAATGCGTCTGGCCATACAATAATGGATACCGTCATACCGAGTGGGCCCGAAGTGAATATCTTCTTCATCGTGAAGGATCAAATCCCAATCTTGAACTATCACAGTTACTAGACACACTATCCAATGTACCCAGAACTTATTTTGCTACTTCCCAGTAACGGGAAGATTCATCTAAGAACCAAAGAACATCTTCCTGTGTGAAGCAACTTGATACTCTCATGGTCTAAGGAATTACGCATATGATAACATTTCATGATATGACTTATAACGTTGTTACGATGTGACCTCCAAGTATATCATTCAATACTGGGGTCGGTTCAACATCATTGTTCGGCTAACAATATGTTCCCATTGCTACTGACATCCTTGTTACAAGAACAATGTCCATGATTAAGAAAACGTAATCATCAGTCCGCACATAAGTTGGTCTTAGAGGCTAAACCAGGAACTCTTGGTGTTTACATTTCCACACATGCAAGTGAGTTTTCTTATGAATCTCATAGTCAGGGTCATTGCAATTATAGCACAGAAATATAAAGATTAATGACGAACATGGAAATATATATATAATAACCTTTTATTATTGCCTCTAGGGCATATTCAACCAAAATGACCCTGAAATTGGAAAGCACTACAACTAAACTCAGAAAAGGTTGAAACTTGGTATGGGATCACCATTTGACCCACATAACATGTGTGCAAAAGTGGAGAGGGTTACGGAAAAACCTGGATGCACTTCGTGTACAAACCCTACCATCTCTTTCGAAGTACCAGGGTTTCAGACGAAAACTCATCTGTTATAAAGGCATTTCATTTTTCTAAACTTATTTGAACTCAAGACTTTTTGTGCATTTAATATGCATAATTCAAAGCCACATACTAAAATTTCAACCCTTGCTGACTTCATTTGCTATTTTTCATGCATTTAATGATTTACTTCAGGCTAAATGACCCTGAAATTGGAAAGCACTACAACTAAACTCAGAAAAGGTTGAAACTTGGCATTGTATCATCATATGACCCACATAACATGTGTGCAACAGTTGAGAGGGTTACGGCAAAAGTTGGATGCACTTCGTGTACAAACTGGACCATCTCTTTCGAAGTACGAGGGTTTCAGACGAAAACTCATCTGTTACAAAGGCATTTCATTTTTCTAAATTTATTTGAACTCAAGACTTTTTGTGCATTCAACATGCATCATGCAAAGCCACATGCTAAAATTTCAACCCTTTTTGACTTCATTTGCTATTTTTCATGCATTTAATGATTTATTTTGGGCTAAATGACCCTGAAATTGGAAAGCACTACAACTAAACTCAGAAAAGGTTTAAACTTGGCATGGTATCATCATTTGGCACACATAAAATGTGTGCAAATGTTGAGAGGGTGGCAAAAGCTGGATGCACTTCGTGTACAAACTGGACCGTCTCTTTCGAAGTACAAGGGTTTCAGACAAAAACTCATCTGTTACAAAGGCATTTAATTTTTCTAATCTTATTTGAACTCAAGACTTTTTGTGCATTCAATATGCATCATTGAAAGCCACATACTAAAATTTGAACCCTTTGTGACATCAGTTGCTCTTTTTCATGCATTTAATGATTTATTTTGAGCTAAATGACCCTGAAATTGGAGTAATGCTTGTGGGCGAGCCTTTAGTCCCGGGTCGAGCCACAAACCGGGACTAATGCTTGTGGGCCAGGAGCGAGGTGCATTGGTCCCGGTTCTTGGCTGGAACTGGGACATATGCCCCCAGAAGAACCGGGACCAATGCCGCATGAGGCCCGGCCGGCCCCCTGGTCGCACGAACCGGGACGTATGCCCCCATGGGTCTCGGTTCGTGGAACAACCGGGACTAATGGGCTGGAGAGGCCTGAACCAAAGCCTTGTTTTCTACTAGTGGTTGTGGGTCCAACCACATGCCCAAGGAATTTTCAAAAATTCAAATAGAGGCTTGGAAATTAAATTTAAATGCTATTCGAATTGAAATTCAAATGAATTGAATTTCAGAAATTCCACAACAATGGGTGTGCCTAGTTATATGTCACCTAAGCCCAAATAAAATGTTGAGAAATTTTTATAAATTGTTTTGCTATTTTTGCCAAAACAGAAATAAATAATTACAACAGCAGTAAAAAGAAAATCAGAAAATGGCCAAATGCCACTTACCCTTCTGGCCCATTTGCAACTAAAGACTGGCCCAGCCCACCAGGGGCAGAGTCGTCTTCTTCCTGGCACCAGGAGGCAGAGGCGTGACGAGCATGCCGGCACCCTTGCCAGCTCCTGCTTGCCACGGGACCTGCCCTTCCTCATCTCCTCGTCGTGGAGGCCTGGGCAAGCCCCTTTTCCTTCTCGCCCTTTCCCTGGAGCTCCTCTTCTCTTCCCGGTGATTTCCCGCGACATCCCAAAGCGGCCGGAGTACACCGACGTGCGCCACCACGGTCACTGGCCTCCCCTCACCGCGCCGAGCTGTCCAAATAGTCCGTCGTGCACCTATACATCGGCGAGGACCTCCAATTCGAGCCCGGGAGCAACTCCACCGACGCCAGCTCCAGCTTCGTCCGCGACGGTCTTCGAGCTCCGGCGAGAAATAGCCCCCCCTCCGGCGAGAAATATCCCCCCCTCCGGCACCCCTCTATCGGTTCCGGCTTCTCCAACACCCCCTCGGCTCGATTTCCCCCATCCCAAGCCCCACCATACGCCCCGGTGCCCTCCTTCCCTCACCGGCCGAGCGGCGCTGCCGCGGAGCTTCACCCCGCCATGGCCTCCGGCCTCTTTCGATGGGCGCGTGTGCTCCCGTGGATGCGCAGGTGCAAGGGCCACGTTCTGCTGCCCTTGGCGTGGCCTCCCGTGGCCGGAATCACCAGCCTAGTGGAGCGCCGCCGCTCTGTTTGGTCGCCGCCGGCCAACTCCGGCGAGGCCGACGTGGCACTTAATTAGGCGGCTAATCCGCTGGTCCTTTGACCCAGGGTCAATGACAGGTGGGGCCAGCCCCCCCCCTCTAATCCACTTTTTAGTTAATTTAAACAGAAACTTAAACATGTGTCACTGATAGTGCTGGACCACATGTCAGCCCCCCCCCACATCAGCATTGCGTCAGCCTGAAGCAATAAATCTTTTCTCTGTTTATTAAAAATCCCAGAAATTCCAGAAAACTATTAAATCTTTGAAATTGAATAAATTTTAAACCATAAATCAAAATTAAATAAATAATATATGCAAAATTATCAGAAAAATGCAAGGAATCCAAATATGCAACTTTCAAACATGACAAAACAGTTTACAATGATCAAACAGTACAAAATGTAATTTGGACAAAGTTGAATATTCTTTTGGAGTTTGAATTTTTATTTCTTATTCAAATCAACTTCAATTAACATGTTGTAACTTGAACATAGAGCACATCAGTACCATGCCATGCTATGTTATGCATCTTGTTTGAGCATTGCAATGTGATGTTTACATTGTTGTTGTCTTGGTGTTTACCTCTTCTCGATAGATTCATCGTCGGACGTAGTTTCCGACTGCCCTAAAGAGTGAAACCTCGTAATCTTCAACAAGGCAAGCAAACCCCATTGATCATGTCTATATAAAACCATTTCCCTCTTGTTCTCTTATGCATGATGAGGTGATTCACATGTTACCGTTCTACCGCTAGTTGAACCCATATTTTGCATGACTTATCATTGTGGCCACAGTATTAAGAAAACCTCAACCTAGCAGATCCATGATTTTTTGTGTTCATCATGTGGCCCTTCATCCATGTTATGCTATTCTATGCTAGAGTTATCTGCAATGAAGACGATCCATATGGGTGATGTATCGGGATGGTAGTGAACAATGCAACATGATGGTAATGTGTTGCTGAAGTCACCCTAACAAAGGTGAACAATGAGAGGTTGTGTAGGACTACACAGTGGGTTATCTCATTTACACTTCCCTAGGCCCCGAGTTCTAGTGTTGTGATCCAAGAAAAGAGTACTTCCACATGTAGGGCTATGGACCCCGTTTGGCCTACTAACTCATCCCGACTATGGTCCAGGATTCGCATGGGTTATTGCTTCTTCGATTTGATTTTGTTCCGGAGTGGGAGGAGATGCACGGTTACTTTGTAGCACGGTTTTAGGCAAGCGCAGTTCCATCCATCGAGGTGGGATTGTCGGACCGTCCATACATCGTCTGGGTCCTAAACGGAAACCCCGGTCGGATTCCCGATTGGGGTACATACTCAGATAGGCGATCCCCTGGACTAGAGTTGGAGCCGTGAGGGAAGTGCCTTGGTGTCTATCCTCGTCCGACATCCGCTTGAAGGATGACTAATCACGGGCGGTAAGTGATGTCACGTGTGTGAAGTGTACACCCCTGCAGGGTAATGATCTATTCGAATAGCCGTGTCCGCGGTTATGGACTACTTGGAGACCTTTACTTGATTATTAGACAACTTGAACGGATACTCTAATATTGCCAAGATAAGTGTGAGTGCTTTGGGTTTCTTCCTCGTGGGGAAGTCGAGGAAGAATCCATGGTGGTGTATTGAAGTGGTGATCAAGATTAGATGGACTCGAGTGCGCCTCTCATCTCAACTCTATGTAGTCGTAGTACATGATAGCGAAGTCAAAGATTTCTCCATTACAACCCCACTTGACTTTACCTTGATACCTGAGCATGAGTATTATAGATCTGATGTAAGTCTTTCTGAGTACGTCTTTGTACTCACGTTTTCTTATTTTATTTTTTAGAGAGGAGACCACTGACCCTGATGGTGGCCTCTACCTCAAGCTCGACGCCGACTAAGTCGTATAGTTCCAGACAGCAGCCTGGTTCCTTTGGAGGGTCGTTGTATTTTCTTTCAGGCTTCTTAAGCCATTTGTTAACCTTGTCTTTAATAAGACATAATTTGCTTCCGTTGTTGCTTGATGTAATGTTGGATCACAGTCATGTGATCTCTGCTTGTAATACAACTACTATGTCTCCTCAGTTTAGCAGATGTAATAAAGTCTATGAGTTTGTAGAGTTCATGTTGTGTTACCTGCTGTTATACACTTGGCACGCATGCTGCGTGTATGTTTATATCGTGCATGTCATGTGTGGGGTTCGATACCTTAGTTGTGCTCTCGACCGCGGTCTTTCTTACACCAAGTGGACCTGAGATGTGCGCAGCTTGGGGCATCGCGATGCGATTGCTCGTGACTCCGTCATGCGGCACACTTCGTTGTACGATCGAGCCCTCCCGAGACCCCAACTAAGAGATCGGGCTGGAGTCTGTTTATGTAAGTTTTATGATTCAATCGATAATATGGTTGATGCAACTTGTCTATGAGTATGGGATTTCACCACCCATAAGCATTTAGACTGGTGAGCGGATGATGAGGACCCATCTCAGTTGATCATCCGGGCCTGGATGGGATGCCCCTCATGTTCGAGCTTTCCGAGAGTGTCTTGTACTTCGCCTTGTCTGCTTAGACAAGTGTGTATGGCTCTCGGCTCTCCATATGATTGAGTTGTGACTGGAATTACATATGAAAATTCCGGGTCCCGACAGACTTGGTATCAGAGCAGGACTGTCTGTAGGACTATCAAGCCTTGGCCCACGTTGATTCTAGCATTCTATAGTTATATAGTTACTCTGGGTATATAAGCGAACAACGTAAGACTTCTTTTTTCTCCTTACCCTCATCGATCTGAGTTCTGAGTCATCCTCATCTTGTTCTACAGGAAGATAGGACTAGGCTCTTCTTTGTCTCTACTAGGACATCTCGTTGATTGCTTCTTTGTAGCCGTAGAAGTGTTGTTGTCCCTTGTGTCCTCATTCTATTGAGTTTCTTGAGAAGGTATGTCCCAATTCTTGCAGGTTGTCTCATTTTTCATCCCAGTACAGCCATTATGCTATCCGATTCATTCTAGGAATTCTTGTTGAGGAGCATCCGATTTCTAGAATCTGATGTTGATGCAATTTCAAGTCTTTCTTCCCACTTCAGATGTCTTTTAGCAAGAGTAGCCATGCTAACCTTTGTGTCGGGGTACTTTGTTACTCGACATATCAATTGTAGTACCTAGGGAACCATGATCATCAATAGGAATACGGCCTAGTAATCCAGGTTCGTATGTATACATTTTTACCTGTGTAATGAACCTAGCCACCATTCTCGAAGGTATCCCCAAATGTCATTCATTAGTAGCCACTCCTCCATGAGGATATTGTATGACTTATTCTATAAGTTGTTCCTTATGGATCCTTTGTGTCCCGAAGTCCGAACTTTACCTGATGACCATATCGATGCTACTTTGAGGCATGATTTTGGTATCTAGAACATCAAGGGGAACATTAGAAGCAGAGTGCTAAATGTCTCTCAGTCGATCATGCAGACAAGTTATGTTGGCAAGCATCTTGATATACCAAGAAAGCAAATCTGAGAAGGTGTTATCTTCATTTGCATCCGCATCTCCCACATATATTCATCCTGGTTGTATGAAGTGTTACCAAGATCTCCAGCACAGATTTGGTTAAGCCATATGAATGTGGAAAGCTCAAGTTATAGAAAGCATGCTCAGCCACTAGGTTATCTCCTTCAATATGAAATGGGAATGTGCCTGTCATTTTCCGAATTGTCTCTATAACCATAGTTTCCATCCAAATTTGAGTGTGCCATTCTTTCGAATTCCTTCAACGATCGTTTTTGTATGCCCGAGTTTGCTAAAAGAAACTTCTATGATCATTTTATCAAAATTTATTCTTTTTGCCTGACTTAGGGAATATTTATACAAGTCACCTCTCCTTAAGGTGCCTTGTTCGGTATCAAGGGCAACCTAAATCCTCGCTACTTTGAAAACTTGTTCACCATCTACTTAAGTGTGGAACTGTTGCCTACCAAATTGAAACTCCCCTACCTCCTTCCATCATTTCGATGTGTATTTTGTGTCTCACCTCAAGAGATGTTTTCATATCTCATTCCACAAGTTGGTCATGAGGTTCTCGATCTTCTTGAAGATGCATCCTTGGAGATTTTCCCTCTTATCTTACGTCTTGAATCTCGGGACGAGATTCTTTTGAGTTGGGGCGAGTTGTCACAACCCTAGTTTTGGTATGTGATTTTTATTTCTAGAAATAAGGCATCGTGTTTAAATTTCCTTCTTTAATAATTGGCTATTTGGAAAAGCCTCAAAATGAATTTAAATAAAAGGCCAGAGAAAAATCTTTTTCCAAAATTCCTCTGATGATTTTGAAAAACCCTATAAATGGGCATGAACACATTTCAAGTGTTGTGGGTCCGACCACATGCCCAAGGAATTTTCAAAAATTCAAATAGAGGCTTGGAAATTAAATTTAAATGCTATTTGAATTGAAATTCAAATGAATTGAATTTAAAAAATTCCACAACAGTGGGTGTGGCTAGTTATATGTCACCTAAGCCCAAATAAAATGTTGAGGAATTTTTATAAATTGTTTTTCTATTTTTTCCAAAAAAGAAATAAATAATTACAACAACAGTAAAAATAAAATTAGAAAAGGGTCAAAGGCCATTTACCCTTCTGGCCCATCTGCAACTAAAGACTGGCCCAGCCCACCAGGGGCAGACCCGTCTTCTTCCTGGCGCCAGGAGGACAGGGGCGTGGCGAGCATGCAGACACCGTTGCCACCTCCTGCTTGCCACGAGACCTCCCCGTCCTCATCTCCTCACCGTGGAGGCCTGGGCAAGCCCCCTTTTCCTTCTCGCCCTTTCCCTGGAACTCCTTTTCTCTCCCCGGCGATTTCCCGCGAGATCCCGAAGCGGCCGGAGTTCACCGACGTGCGCCACCGCGGCCACTGGCCTCCCCTCACCGCGCCGAGCTGTCCAAAGCGTCCGTAGTGCACCTGTACATCGGCGAGGACCTCCAATTCGAGCCTGGGAGCAAATCCGCCGACGCCAGCTCCAACTTCGTCCACCACGGTCTTCGAGCTCCGGCGAGAAATATCCCCCCCTCCGGCGCTCCTCCGTCGCTTCCGGCTTCCCCAACACCCCTAAGGTGAGCCCTTGGCTCGATTTCCCCCATCCCGAGCCCCACCACACACCTCGGTGCCCTCCTTTCCTCATCGGCCGAGCGGCGCCGCCGTGGAGCTTCACCCCACCATGGCCTCCGAACACCTCAGGTGGGCGCGTGTGCTCCCGTGGATGCGCACTTGCAAGGGGCACGTTCTGGTGCCCTTGGCGTGGCCTCCCGTGCCCGCAATCGACAGCCCAGTGGAGCGCCGCCACTCTGTTTGTTCGCCTCCTTCCAACTCCGGCAAGGCCGACGTGGCACTTAATTAGGGGGCTAATCCCCTGGTCATTTGACCCAGGGTCAATGAAAGGTGGGATGAGCCCCCCCTCTAATCTACTGTTTAGTTAATTTAAACAGAAACTTAAACATGTGCCACTAACAGTGCTGGCCCACATGTCAGGCCCCCCCCCACGTCAGCATTGCGTCAGCCTGACGCAACAAACTTTTCTCTATTTATTAAAAATTCCAGAAATTCCAGAAAACTACTAAATCTTTGAAATTGAATAACTTTTAAACTATAAATCCAAATCAAATAAATAATATATGAAAAATTATAAGAAAAATGCAAGGAATCTAAATATGCAACTTTCAAACATGACAAAACAGTTTACAACGATCAAACAGTAGAAAATGTAATTTGGACAAATTTGAATATTCTTTTGGAGTTTGAATTTGAATTTCTTATTCAACTCAACTTCAATTAACATATTGTAACTTGAACATAGAGCATTGCAATGTGATGTTTACATTGTTTTTGACTCGGTGTTTGCCTCTTCTCGATAGATTCATCGCCGGACGTAATTTCCGACTGCCCTGAAGAGTGACACCTCGTGATCGTCAACAAGGCAAGAAAACCCCATTGATCATGTCTATATAAACCCATTTCCCTCTTGCTCTGTTATGCATGATTAGGTGATTCAATTGTTACCGTTCTACCGCTAGTTGAACCCATCCTTTGCATGACCTATCATTGTGGCCACAGTATTAAGCAAACCTCAACCTAGCTGATCCAAGATTGTTTGTGTTCATCATGTGGCCCTTCATCCATGTTATGCTATGCTATGCTAGAGTTATATGCAATGAAGATGATCCATCTGGGTGATGTATCGAGATGGTAGTGAACAATGCAACATGATGGTAATGTGTTGGTGAAGTCACCCTAACAAAGGTGAACAATGAGAGGCTGTGTAGGAGTACACAGTGCGTTGTCTCATTTGCACTTCCCTAGGCCCCGAGTTCTAGTGTTGTGACCCAAGACAAGAGTACTTCCACATGCAAGACCCCGTTTGCCCTACTAACTCACCCCGACTATGGTCCAGGATTCGCATGGGTTATTGCTTCTTCGATTTGATTTTGTGCCGGAGTGGGAGGAGATGCACGGTTACTTTGTCGCACGGTTTTAGGCAAGCGCAGTTCCATCCGTCGAGGTGGGCTTGTTGGACGGTCCATACATCGTCTGGGTCCTGAACGGAAACCCCGGCCGGATTCCCGATTGGGGTACATACTTAGATAGGCGATCCCCTGGACCAGAGTTGGAGCCGTGAGGTAAGTTCCTTGGTGTTTATTCTTGTCCGACATCCGCTTGAAGGATGACGAGTCACGTGCAGTAAGTGATGACACGTGTGTGAAGCGTATACCCCTGCAGGGTAATGATCTATTCGAATAGCCATGTCTGCGGTTATGGACTACTTGGAGACCTTTACATGATTATTAGACAACTTGAACGGATACTCTAAAATTGCCAAGATAAGTGTGAGTGATTTTGGTTGCTTCCTTGTGGGGAAGTCAAGGAAGAATCCATGGTGGTGTATTGAAGTGGTGATCGAGATTTCATGGACTCGAGTGTGCCTCTCATCTCAACTCTATGTAGTCGTAGTACAGGATAGCCAAGTCAAAGCTTTCGGCATTACAACGCCACTTGCCTTTACCTTGAGACCTGAGCATGAGTAGTGTAGATCTGATGTATGTCTTGATGAGTACGTCTTTGTACTCACGTTTGCTTATTTTATGTTTTAGAGAGGAGATCACTGACCCTGATGGTGGCCTCTACCTCGAGCTCGACGCCGACGAAGTCGTATAGTTCCAGACAATAGCCAGGTTCCTTTGGAGGGTCGTTGTATTTTCTTTCAGGCTTCTAAAGCCATTTTTTAACCTTTTCTTTAGTAAGACATAATTTTCTTCCGTTGTTTCTTGATGTAATGTTGGATCACTGTCATGTGATCTCTCCTTGTAATGCAACTACTATGTCTACTCAGTTTAGCAGATGCAATAAAGTCTATGAGTTTGTAGAGTTCATGTTGTGTTACCTGCTGTTATACACTTGGCATGCATGCTGCGTGTATGTTTATATCGTGCATGTCATGTGTGGGGTTCGATACCTTAGTTGTCCTCTCGCCGGCGGTCTTTCTTACACCAAGTGGCACTGAGATGTGCGCATCTTGGGGCATCGCGATGCGATTGCTCGTGACTCCGTCACGTGGCACACTTCGTTGTACGATAGAGCCCGCCCGAGACCCCGACTAAGAGATTGGGCTGGAGTCTGTTTATGTAAGTGTTATGATTCAATCGATAATATGGTTGAGGCAACTTGTCTATGAGTATGGGATTTCACCACCCATAAGCATTTAGACTGATGAGCGGACGATGAGGACCCATCTCAGTTGATTATCCGGGCCTGGATGGGATGCCCCTCACGTTCGAGCTTTCCGAGAGTGTCTTGTACTTGGCCTTGTTTGCTTAGACAAGTGGGTATGGCTCTTGGCTCTCCATATGATTGAGTTGTGACTGGAATTACATATGCAAATTCCGGGTCCCGACACTCCCCCGAGAGACGTTATTTTCACTTACGCGACGTCAATCGAAGCACTCGGGGGCTCGAACAAAACTCTCCCCCCAAAAGACGTTATTTTCGCTTATGCGACATTAATCAAAAGACTTGGGAACTCGAAGTAAAAACTTCCCCCGAGAGGCATCGCCTTGCCCGCTTACCCTCCCTCTAAACTTTTTCCGCATCAGCACAATTGATTCCTCAAAGATAAGGATACAGCAGGCATCAGACAGATAAACCACTTAGTCTTCACCTGATCACAAGTGATCACCTAAAGACTCGGGGGCTACTCCCATCGGGAGCGCTGCCGCGCACTCGATGAAAATCCAGAACAACCAAGCAGTCGCAAGAAAGGATAGCATGATGGAATAAAGCTCATGGTCTACGTCCGAGTCCACAAAATCGAACGTAGCCTCGGGGGATACTCCCATCAGGAGCGCTGTCACGCACCCGATAGTTTAACAAAGGACTAGAAGACAATATTCATTACAAAGGACTCAAAGATAGTTTTCATTACAAAGGACTCGAAGACAGTTCTCATTACAAAGGACTCGAAGACAGTTCTCATTACAAAGGACTCGAAGACTTCAAGTTACGTATCAGAGACATATCAGTACAAATTTTCCACCACATACAAAAGTTTACAAAGAGACTCGAGCGATTACCAAAAGGATTACCATACCAATTATCTAATGGAATTATGAATTCTACATGTGTGCTCATGCTGAGATAATAGGCACTTTCGGCCCACATCTTGACGAGAATCATCACAGACAAAGTAAGAGCCAAGCCTGCGAAGAAGCAAACTCGCCTCCTTCCTGAGGCTCGTGACCTTGCCTACCGACGCGTTCGCTTGACAGGTGGCTTGATGTCCAGCTCTTCCCTAGAACTAGAAGAGAAAGCACCACCAGCCGAGGAGTCGGCCTAAGATGAAACCATACGAGAAGTAGTCGAAGCATCCCGCGACCCACCAGAGTTGTCGCTCCTTGTTTCCTCCCAGTACGGGTCCAGACGATTCTCACCGGCATCAAACGCGCAGACGACCAAAGTATCTTTGCCATGAAAATGATAGCAAAGGCTATCCCATCACCCAAATTCAGCCATAGCGAAAACGACCTCTAGCCAGATCCAAGAAAAATAAGGAACGAACTATCAACCACCAGCTCCACCCAAGAGGGAGATCGAGCACACCCTTGAAGCCGAAGCCACAAACCCCTCAAATTAAGCTCAAAAATCATGGAAGCAAATGAGAACGGAAGAGGGATCCGAGTAGCGGTCCAGCTAAGAACGCGCAGAAGGATGTCGTGGCGCCAAACACCCTCCTCCACATAAGAAGAAAAGGGCGTCGTTGTGGCCCCACGACATCCACCGCGCGAAGAACGAGGCATACGGCCACAACCTCGGCAAGCTACACCGCCACCACGCCTGGGCGCCATATCAAGAAAAAGAAGGGAAAAATGGGAGAAGAGCAGATGTCGAGCCGAAGCAAACAACAACTGGTATTTATAGCACAGGCTAGGGGCAAGCAAGGAAAATACGCAGAAGCCCAAGCGACACCATCATTAATTCAAAGACCAACACGCTATGCATTACGAATTCCAAGACAAGATGGCTTTTCACAGCCAGCACTATTCAATAAAGGATACATCACATCTCGCGTGTTTCCCATACACGCCTCAGAAATCCAACGGGCAGCAACAGCGTGGTCACCACATCAGTCACCAACCATCATCATAGGGTCACATAAAGCATTGCAAGAGAAGTTATTCAATTTAATTTTACTCATAGGGTCCCAACCATCATCGACCTTCCTAGATATGGAGTCTTCTATCCTAAGCTTCTCCTACCTAACTTTGATGAGAGCATTTGTGAGAAGCTCTGTGAAGGCATGATTAAGTGTGCTACTGTTGGGGTCTCTAGGCATTTTTTGTAGCATGCTAATAACTTCTGAGAGGGTGGAACTATCAAAATCAATATCACACTATCGAAGGTGGTAGTTTGAAACCCTCTATATTCATAGGAGTTTCTTCTTCTACGGTTGAGGTATTAGCATCACCATTAATAGGATAATGGGACTAGGGGTGCATTGGGTGCTAATAGTTTGGGTGTCCTCAACAATTTGGATAGTAGAAACTATGTGGTGTGTAGGAAGGCTCTTAATTCGATCTTCTTCCTCTATTTCTCTAGCCCATCTTTCTTTAAGTTTAGCCATCATCCTAATATTTTCATTGATTTGCAATTGGATAGCATTAATAGGAGTGGCCTACTCTCCTCAAGATGAGAGGTTCTAATTTTTAGCATCTCAACATCAAAGGCTAAGCTATCTACCTTCAAAGAGAGATTTCGTGTTGAAGGCTTTTTGGGTAGTGATAAAGTTTCTAAGCATGTTTTCTAGTTCAGAAGTGGGGTTCTTGTTGCTAGGATAGGTGTTGTTGTTCCCACAGTTGGATGGAAATGGTTTAGGATTACTAGCAAAGTTTCCCCTATAAGCATTGTTGTTGAAGTTGTTTCTAGCAATAAATTTCACATCTACTTGTTCCTGAGCAACCAAAGAATTTAAATGAACATCATGAGGATCAACAGAGGGTTGCTTGGTAAGTAGAGACATAATCAAGTCAACTTTTTCATTTAGGGAGGTAATCTCCTCGACAGATTTTACCTATTAGGGCGCATTCGGTGTGCCATTGGGAATAGTTGGTCATCATCTCATCGAGAAGTTTTGTGGCAGCACCAAGTGTAGTTGACAAAAAGTTCCTCCCGCGGCCAAATCTAAAAGGTTCCGCTAGGTAAAGTTCAAGACTGCATAAAAAGTCCAGATAACCACCCAGGTAGCCAAACCATGTGTAGGGCATTTCTTATCAAGAGATTTCATACGTTCCCAAGCTTGGGAAATGTGTTCATTATCCAATTTCTTAAAATTCATAATGTTACTTCTCAATTGGATAATTTTAGCAGGTGGGTAATACTTCCCAATAAAAGCATCTTTGCTATTCCTAGGAAAAGATTGAAACCAAATTTTAGCTCCTTCCCTCAAAGAGAAAGGAAAAAAGCTTGAGCTTAACAATATCACCTTCTACTCCTTTATACTTTTGCATATCACATAACTCAACAAAATTGTTTAAGTGTAAAGCAACATCATCGCTAGCACCAGAGAATTGATCTCTCATAACAAGGTTTCCCAAAGCAGGTTTAATTTCATAAGAGGTAGTTGAAGTGGGCAGGCGTGGCAATAGGAGTGCAGATAAAGTCTTTGTTGTTGTGACTAGTGAAGTCACACAACTTGGTGTTTTCAGTGGAACCCATAGTAGCAGCAAGTGTGGCAGAATTTTGTGTAATTTTTTATATCAGACGCAAAGATAAAAACTGAAAGGTAAACTAACAAGACTAAAAACCAAAGGTAAAGAGTAGTGGGAAACTCCCCTATCTTACCACTCTGAGTCCCCGGCGACGGCGCCAGAAATTTTCTTGATGTGCGAGATCATGATAATGGTTTCTCGGCCTTCGTTGGTTACTCCAAGTGGAAGGTGAGATGTAAGATAGCAGCAAATTTCCCCTATGTAGAGGATAGGGTTTGTCTCCCGTAGGGCTCCGATAGTGATAAGTAGGTGGCAAGGAAACAATGGCACCGAATAAGATAAAAGTTGCGTCCTTGACCTAGACCTGCACACAACACAAATAACTTTGCTCCCAACGAAGTTTAGAGAGGTTGTCAATCTCTCCGGTCTTGTTGTTTACAAAGGATCAAACACAAGGTATAATGATAATGATAGCAACTGGAACGTAAAAGAAGAAAATAAACGAGTGTGTAAACAATGATGAGAATATGGACCGGGGTCCCGTGATGTTCACTAGTGATGTGTCTCTCCCAAAAGACGATAAACCTGCTATGCGAGGCAAACAAATTACTGTTGGGCAATTGACAGCATTAAAAACGCACCGCAATGCTAACTATGCTACAAAGAAAGGACGAGGCTCAAAATCATGGGCGGTACGCAAAAATAAGTAGACCGAAATCCAACTACATCTACTACTAATCATCCACCTTGAGATATCTATCCATAACATCTCGCTGGTATTAAGTTGCGAGCCCCACCCAAAGTGTAAACCCAAAGAAATAGACAAATGCATTAAAAGTCACTTTGCGTAAAGTAAACAATCCTCGCAACCGTGGTTACAAGCACCGTTGTTTTCCCCCTTGTGGGAACAACACATCCCCTAGACTCATGTTTCTGTCACTCAAGTGTGTCATCGGGGGGCATGAACCCACAATCGATCATAAAATTCCCTCTTGGAGTCACTACCTACTACTTGACAAAAGCAATAAACAGCAATGGAGAACATGCAAGAATTACTTAGGAAAAAAAATATAAAAGATAAGAACCAAATATATTACTCACTCAAAATCTGAACATAATCTCATAATCCATCAGATCCCAGCAAACTCAGCATAGCAAAAGCAGAAAATTACATATGTCCCTCGATCATATAGGGAAGCTCACGAGGACTAAACCATGAAGAACAAAGAGGGGATGAGAACATCACATAGCTACTGATCACGGACCCATGGTGCAATGGAAACTACTCACGGCACATCCGGGAAGCGTCCATGGTAGAGGGGAAGCTCCCGGAGGTCAATCCTCTCTCTGGCAGGGTGCTGGGAAGAAGTCTGCAGGCGCTCCCGTTCTTGGAAGTGCGGCGGCGGCGGAACAAAGGCGAGATCGCGAAAAATGGTTCTCTCCTCGGGGTTTCGCGTCACGGATATTAAATAGGAGGAGGGGGGAAACCAGGGGGGCCACCAGGGTTCCAGGTGCCCCCTGGCGTGGCTAGACCCTAGGCCGCGCCAGGTGGCCGCCTGGGTCCCTGGTGGTGGCCCTCTGGCCCCACCCAGGTAATTCCGGAAGGTTCCCGTACGCTGATTTTTTATCTGATTTTCCCAAATTTTTGGAGCACTTTTAATATGGGGGAAACCTGAAATAGAAAAACAGCAGAAAACAGGAACTGCCACTGTGGTGCACTGAGTTAATAAGTTAGTCCAAATATGATCATAAGTGTATGAAAGTGTATCTAGATCATAGCAATATCACACAAAACATGCATGGAGCAATCAGAAATTATAGATACGTTTGGGACGTATCATATGAGCACCTCGATAAAGGTTGGGGGAGGTATTGTGGTTTAATTAAGGCTAGACCGGGACATGAGGTCCCAAAGAATGAATTACTTGATATATTTTATGCTGGTCTAACCGATGAATCTAGATCCTATCTGGATAGTTGTGCTGGTTACGTTTTCTGGGAAAGAACACCGGGCGATGTTGAAGAATTAATGGGAAAGATTGCCAAGAACCACAAAGATTGGTCCATCCCTGAACCACCTCCACCACCGAAGAAGAGGGGCATGCTTGTCCTGAGCCCCGAAGATATGCAAGAATCAACGAAGTCTATAAGGGTGAAAGGCATTAAAGCCGCAGACGTGAAGAATCTACCTCCTATTAAGAAGATGTGTGAGCCTACTACTCACCCTCCCTTTGTAGAGGTACCCTCTCTATTCGATTTTACTGAAAGTGACATCCCTAATGCTAAGCCTCCCGACAAATGTTTAGATGAGCTTGATAATTTTATTATCACTACTAGGGAAATAGCTATACATGGAAACCTTATTAGTGGCGCATATATTAAGCCATGCGCCACCATCTGTTAGGGGTGGCGCACTTATAAATAATGCGCCACCCATAAGCCCTTAGGGTTGGCGCATTATTTTCTAGTGCGCCACCCCTAAGAGTGGGCCATCCTGGATGAGCTTATACGTGGCGAATTCTGGAAAATGTGCCTCCCCTAAGAACCTTATCGGTGGCGCATTTCCGCAATGCTCCACCCCTAAGAGCTTAGGGGTGGCGCATTTTGGAAATGCGCCATCTGCAATGCGCCACCCCTAAGATCTTAGGGGTGGCGCATTCTCAATATGCGCCACCCATAAGATCTTAGGGGTGGCGCATTTGGGAAATGCACCGCCACTGACTTGCAATATGCGCCACTAAATACGTGGAGCTGCCCTTATCTACTCCACCCCACCTACCACCTCTCATTCATTCCACACACTTCTCAAATTAGATCCACTCGTCTCACCCTAGATCTATTCGGTTTTCTCCTCCTCCCCACCTCATTTCTTCTATTTATCCATCCATACATGGAATTAAATCTAATTTGTTTCATATTAAAGTAAGTGGACCTCCTCCCCAACTCTTTTCTTCCATTTCTCACCCATATACTTGCCTTTATTTTCTTGGGGTATGTTGTATATGTGAAGCTTGGGTTTGATGTATATGTGAAGCTTGTGGTGGTTTGATGTATATGTGAAGCTTGTGGTGGTTTGATGTATATGTGAAGCTTGTGGTGGTTTTGATGTATATGTGAAGTGCATATGTGAAGCTTGTGGTGGTTTGATGTATATGTGAATCTTGAGTTGCCAATGTTTTTCCGAAATGTCGATTCATTTCCGTTTCGGCAAATTTCTGGCGCACTCTTCTCATGCTCCCATGCATTATTAGGGAAGGTCATGCCAAATATTTCCGGCGACGACTGTGATATATAATTGTGTTGCTCTTTCAGTGAACGCAGGCTATCATGGTCCGCGAGATGCTGAGCGATATCACCGTGGCTAGGTGGATGCAATGTGCGACAAACGACATGCTAAGGAATAATAGGTCGGATATAAGATGTCTGTGTGGGAGATGCGAACTGTAGTGCGTGACCGAGCCTGATTCCGGAATATTGCAAAGACACCTGAAGCGTAATGGTTTGATGGATGGCTACACACGGTGGATAAGTGATGAAGCTGGTGAGGAGGAGGACGTCAATGGTGGGGAGCCAGTAAATGAGGAAGGGCAACCAGAGAATAGCGGAGGTCGAGAAGACGAAGAGCATCCCGTACATGATCATGAAGAACTTTCTGAAACAGATCATGTAGATCAAGATGCCGGACATGAAGATCAAGATGTCGGACATGAGGATTCAAGCTGGGTGCGAGACCCTCATGTTCAACAGCTGATTGTCAAAGAGGAGTTGAACACAAGAGGTGCAGTTAGAGAGAAAGCCAAGATGGCGCAACTCGAGAAAGACGCAGTTACGACGTTGCATGAAGGATGCAGCGACGGGGATACCCGCTTGAATGAACTTTGGGATGTGGAGATGAAGACAAAACACAAATGGATCGACGAAAGCTTCGATGATAACATGGCATTCTGGCACGATGGTCTTCCAAAGGGAAACACGTGCCCAACTAGTATCGCTGAGGCGAAGAAAGTCCTGTGCCCTCTCGATCTTCCGCACGTTAAATACCACGTCTGCATAAATGATTGCATGATCTATTGGGGTGAGGACGAAGAAAAACCACATGCTCGGTGTGCGGTGTTAGTCGATACAAGAGAGGGAAGAAAGTTCCTAGAAAAGTGGTATTGTACTTTCCGACCACTCCTCGTCTACAGAGGTATTTTGTAGATCCCGAGGAAGAAAAGCTAATGACCTGGCACGCAGATAGAAATAAGCTAAAAGAGGATGACCTGAACCCGGATCAGGAAAAGGGGGACATGCTGAGGCACCCTTCAGATGGTAGCCAATGGACTGCGTTGGACCTCGAATACCCAGATTTTGGGGAAGAACCAAGGTACTTTAAGATTGGTGTGAGCGCCGATGGAGTCAATCCGTTTGGCGGCCAGAGCAGCACACACAGTACCTGACCTTGTTTTTATGCATATACAACCTTCTCCCTTGGAAGTGCATGAAGAAAAAGTACATAACAATGTGTCTGCTAGTTCAAGGGCCGAAACAACCAGGTACGGACCTCAATCTGTATCTCCAGCTGTTGAAAGAGGAGCTAGAAACGTTATGTAAAGACGGAGTCAATACGTAGGACGCCACCGCAAAAGAATATTTCCCAATGAAAGTCGCGGTGATCACGACGGTGCACGACTATCTCGGATACAGAAATTTCTCAAGGCAGGTGGTCCAAGGATTCTGTGCATGCGTTTGGTGCATGGATAATACAATGTACCGCCAGCTAGCGAAAGATCCCGAATCTTCAAAAACCGTGTTCTAGGGATCTCGGAGGTGGCTTCCCAAGAAAAATGCATGGAGAAAACAGGGACATCCATTGGATGGAAGCGAGGAGCTCCGAGCACCCCCAGCTTGAAGGAGCGGCAAAGAAATCGACAACTTGTTGAAAACTTGGAAAAACTGCCCCGCGCCGGGAAAGAAAAAAAAGACTCAACCGTTGATGAGGGTATGGAAAGGGAAGTCTGTTTTCTGGGATTTGGAATACTGGAGTCTCCTCCGCAGTCCTCATAGCCTTGATCTCATGCATATCACAAAGAACATGTGCGAGAGCTTGTTTGGCATGCTGCTCAACATGTTGGAGAAGACAAAGGACGGGCCAAAAGCAAGGAATGATTTGAAATTTATGGGCATCAGGAGGGAACTTAACCCCCCTAGTGACGACGATGATGAGCCAGAGGAGGAAGAGGATACGGAAACGCAAAACTCTCGCAAACGAAAAAGGGCGACCAAGAAGAATACCGGTATTGATCACTGCCCCGCGGCATGCTGCACTCTGTGCGAGGAGGAGATCAAGCGGTTTATCCACTGCCTCATAGGAGTAAAATTTCCGAACGGCTACACGGCGAAGATAAGTAGATACCTAGACGAGGCGAAGCAGCGTTTCAGCGGGATGTAATCTCATGACTGTGTCGTGCTGATGACGCAGATTCTCCCGGTTGCGATCCAAGGGATAATGGACGAGCACGTCCGTAAAACGTTGTTTGGCCTTTGCAACTTTTTGGACGTCATCTCCCGGAAGTCGATTTGCGCTACGCAACTCAAAACGCTACAGGAGGAGATCGTGCTCATAGTATGCGAGCTTGAGATCTATTTCCCGCCCACGTTCTTCGACATTATGGTGCATCTGCTGATCCATGTCATTGAGGATATCGTCCAACTCGGGCCTGCGTTTCTGCGCAGCATGATTCCGTTCGAAAGGATGAATGGACACATCACAAAATACGTTCGTAGCAGGTTCGCCCAGATGCAAGGATAGCGAAGGGCTTTCTAACAAAAGAGTGCATCTATTTTTGCACCAATTATCTCAACACCGAGAACCCTGTTGGTCTCGCAGTCAACAAGCACTTTGGCAGGACCGATGGTTGTGGACACCACGAGGGAAGCCGCGCAATTCATGTCAACTTTGAGGGTCGAGACATCGACTTTGAAAGAGCAAGCCTAGCCGCGCTAAAACACATCCAGCTGGTCGATCCTTGGATAGTAAAGCACAAGGATGTATTCAGGAAGAAGTACAGTGACCAGGGCTTGCAGATAACAGACCGAGATCCACGGCTAATCAAAGAGCACAACTCCAGTTTCATGACTTTGTTCAGGGATGAGCTTCCTGCTAATCCTCCATGAAGGAACGCTTCCGAGGACAAAAAGATGATATTCACCTTGTCACAGGGTGCCGCACGCAACCTGATGACCTATCAAGCGTATGATATCAACGGCTACACATTCTACACGAAGGAAAAGGACAATAACTGCGATTACCAGAACTCAGGGGTAACGGGGATATTCTACACCAATGATATCAAGGAAAGATTCTACGGAAGGATCGAGGACATATGGGAGCTCGACTAGTGTGGAGAGAAGGTGTCGATGTTCCGTGTGAGATGGGCCAAGAGCGTCGTAAAAGAAGACCGGTACTTCACCACCATGGTTATACCCGAAGCTAAATCCAAGTCTGCGGGCGCAAACGTCACCGCAAAAATGAGCCATGGGTACTGGCTAGCCAAGTGGACCAATGCTTCTTCATTAACGACCCATGAAAGCCGAGCCGCGTTGAAGTGATGAGAGGCAAAAGAAACATCATCGGAATGGATGGAGTCGCCAACGAGCAAGACTTTGACAAATACGGCGACCCAAATATGGAAGATGACTACGCCACTCGGGATACATACACCACAACCCTACCGAAGAAAGGTCTCCCGGTCAAGAGGAAAAGTGAAGGCGTACCGGGCCAAAGTTATTCAACCATGACAAAGAAGGGCAAGAAGAAGATCATGAGGAAACCCTAGCTAGATAGCTAGCTCCAAATTTAAGAGAATATTTTGTAATTTACGATCACTTTGTGTATGCATGGACTTAGTATGCACTTTGTAATTGATGATCACATTCTTATGTGTGGATCATATAGTTTGAAGTAGAACCATCTTTGGTCAACAACCCCAATTAATGCCTCGCCACTCACGTACCCATGCACTTTGACCTCATGTTATTCGATCAGAAGCATCAGGCACGCGTGCTACTCCATTGTGTTCAAAACGTTAAACCTAGGGTACACCATAACAAACTATAAAGTGTCCACCATAGCACTTTGACCTCATGTTATTCGATCGTAAGCATCAGGCACGCGTGCTACTCCATTGTGTCCAGCAAACTATAAAGTGCCTCGCCACTCACGTACCCCATGTCATTTGCATTGATGGGGTAGATAGATAGATATGGAAGAGTGGAAATTGAAAAAAAAATAAGGACCAAAAATGAGGTAAAATACTAGTACAATTGCAATAATTGTAAAATATTAGTAAAATAGAAATCCCTTAGGGGTGGCGCATTTTGCCAAAATGCGCCACCAAGTGGTTCCTTATGTGTGGCGCATTCTGGCAAAATGCGCCACGCATAAGAAACCACTTGGTGGTGCATTTTGGCGAAATGCGCCACCCCTAAGACTTAACCACTCCATCACCCCCTCCCCTTGCCCGTGCCCACACCCATTCCCCACCATCTCTCAAAGCGCACTCTCCTCTCCGTTGATCGCCACGGAAGCCGCCCCCCGTCGTTCGAGCCCCCCTCTCCTTCCGCCGCCACCAAAGCTTCCATCAAAGCCGCCCCGCGCCCCCATCCATGGTCGCCCTCTCCACCAGACCCGACCCCGTGGCCTAGGCGACACCGGAGTCGCCCCCTCGACGCCGGAGCCGCCATCGGAGCCACACCCTCGACGCCGGAGCCGCCACCAAAGCCTCCCCCTCAACGCCACCGGAGCCCCCGCCTAGAACCCTAGCCGCCCGCAGCACTCAGGTGATCCCCCCCTCCCCTGGTCTACATCCTTGCTTTGGTACAATAATTTGATGCCTAGGGTTTGGCATTTGGCAAGTGGCACTTCAAAAAATTAAGAAAATTGCAGTTGCTTGTTGCTAGTTGCTTGCTGTGCTACCGCTAACTGCTACTGCAAATTGCTATTGCTAGTTGTCAATTTGATACATATTTTATACAAAGTGTGAGGCAGAGCGAGAGGATCTGAGAAGTATGTGCACTGCTAATTGCTAGTTGCTGCTGCTGGTTGTCAGTTTCATATAGATTGATCTCAACTTTATGTAGATAGATCCAGTTGATAGCTATAAATGTCGTCTTGCTTATTGTTTCAAATTATTGTATGAATCATTTGATGTGTGAAATGTTTGTGCAGAACACAAAAGATGAGCTCGCAAACATTTCAAAAATGAAGTTGAAATGGTAGTTATAAGATATTGATAAACTATAGGTGATTAGATGTAAACTATAAGTTGAAGATGAAAGAGATATAGTGGCAAGAACAATATAGAAAGTTTTAAAATGGATCCTATACATGTCAATCTTATGAAACTAGTGGCAAGAACAATATAGAAAGTTTTAAAATGGATCCTATACATCCAAATATACCACAACAGTGAGATTCCCATAGTGTAGCTGTTGTGCCAAAAAAACCCAAAAATATGTGGGTTTTTGTGAATATGAGTTGTGAATATTAAAAAACCCAAGCAAGTGTAGAATCTGTTCTGTGATAGTTTTATATTTTGATGTGCCATTGTTACATGGTCTCATCTTGTTTTTTCACTGTTTTAGTCAAGCTCATTTTTTTCAAGCCAAGTGTGTTGTGGATTTATCAATTAAATGGCATCCGTATATATCATTGAATGTTTTAGGTGTTGCAAAGTAGAACTTGCAAGTATACATAATTTGCAATGCATTGTTTACCATACGAAATTTACCTATATATATGATGTTTGAATATCTATTTTAGTGCATTGTTCTACACTATATATGTGCTGGTTGTGCCTACATGTAGGCATTTTTGTGTGAAGGTACAAATCATTATCCCCTTTCTCCCGAAATGTTTATTAACTTCTATTTCGGTTGAGAATGGGGCACTCTCATGTTAAGAAAAATAGCAAAGGTCATGTCGGATTTTTCCGTGAATTCGTGCATGACCTTTGCTATTTTTCTTGACATGAGAGTAGTTAAATTTATTTATTGTGCTAATTATTTAAGTAGTTTCATTCCTTAATATTGTACTAGTGAAAACATGTCGACCGGAGCCGACGCCGATACTTCTTCTCAGCCAGGAAATAAAAGGAAGCAATTTTGGGAATACTCCCAGGAGGAGGTCGATGAGCACAAAGAAGAGGAAGTACGTTCGGGCGAGGAGGAGATAGAGTCGGAGTCCGACTCATCGGATGATAACATGGAGGAGGAGGACGGTACGATAGACGGCGAGAGGAACACCGACGAGGATGATGGGATCGGTGGCTACAAGACAGATGGTACCTAGTCGAAGAAGCGGAATCGGAAACCGACCAAGGTCGGCACCTGTAGCACCCCGGCTCAGAGGACCGGAACGCCCCGTGCTCCAGCCCAGAGATCAAGTCTTCTGGAACACGACCCTGCTTGATATATAAATGAACAGCTTTCTATTAACGAAGATAGGGGTACACGGGGTCTAATACAATGCTAGCGGAGACACAGCTTGCTCCTCAGGCTAGCCTCGGATCTACCCCAAGCAGCAGCATAACTCTCTAGTAGAGGATTATAACTCGCCAGCGGAACAACAACGGTGATGATGAACTCCAATCCACAGGGACACTGGCTGGGACACCTCCTTGCTCGCAAACACCGGGAACGTCGTCCTACGCATCCAAAGCACGGCTTGCAAATCTGGCATGACACGCCAGGTCGGTACATTGAATGTACTTGCAATCTCACAACATCCAAAGCAACAAGGCAAAACAATAACATGGCATTAGCAGGTTCAAGTATCTTAGTGGATTAAACAGGTGAGCAACAATATGATGCAAACAGATATTCATCAAGCATATCAGCGTATTATCAACATTAAGACTACTGCACACACAATACTCGTTTAAGGTCACATGGACCCCACATGATCACCGCGTGATCACGTGTCTTACCTCGGAGTCCTTACAGACTCAAGCACTGGGTCACCTCGTGACCAATCACTTCCACGGGTCGTAGCATGACCAAACGGGTTAGGTGTCCTTCGTTACCACCCAACCAATCCGGTCATCGCATGACCATCCACTTACCACAGACATACCACCGAACTCATGTTGATCATAAGGTGTGACCTAGTACGAACTGTGTCCATTACCGTGGACGCGGATATTCGAATAGATTTGTATGACTCTGCAGAGTTTGTGCACGTTACCCACACTATGGATTTCTTCCTCCAGCCAGTACCCCGGAACTTGTCCCACAGGATCCTTGGAACTCGTACCGCAGGAGTGGACTAGGACTTCTCCAACGAGACCGTCCTACCGCGTGTCCCTCTTACAGTATCACCGACATCCCGTCTTGCGTAGCCCCTGTGTCCTTCCGACATTGACCATCACATGGCCCTGACCATCACTTGGTCCTTAAACTTTGTCCTCCTCTGGGACCGCGCGCATAACAATCTGGCTGTTAAGACTATCGCCGTTTATCCGGCCAAGGCAATTGTCGCGCATAGCATTCCCTCTTTGGTGATACGCATAAGAGAACCCACCGGTAGACCGAATCAAGGCCCGCCCATACAGGCAAATGTGGTTGTACGGATAAGTTCGGTTTGGTGGCACCTGATCAACTTGTTATGAAGCATGTCTCCAACAGCAAACACAAGTATCAGGTGCAACATGAGTAGCATCAGATCATAACAATGCATAGCATACTAGTATAACAATTTTAGATATGATCAAACACATTTTAGATGGTGAACTTATCCGTGTTACCAAGATTAAGTTATCAACATGGCAACATTACGAATGCAGTTGAGAATAACTTGGGCATAGCATGAACTGGCATATAGATAACATGAGAAACTTAACATGGTGTTGGTATGTTGTGGTTACGATGATTCATGACATAACATGGCAATGACATAATCAAAGCATAGCATGAATGTAACATAGTCAAGACATAGCATAGTGGTAGCATATTCAAAGATAGCATGGCAATGATAACATCAATCATAACGCGACAACATGATCACGGTCACTGATATAAGCATATCATCGAACAACAATTTTAGAAGCACGTCAAAGCTTTGAAATGGTGCAAAGGGTATTGTGGCTTGCCTTTCACCAATGAGGTGTGAAACACTCCTGGTCTTCAACGTCACCAAAACACTGCAAAATATTATGAAATAAAGCAACGGAGAAAAAGTCAAACACCATCTTTTATTTGACCAGAAAATAACAACATAAAAACAAGGCATGAAACCTATGCCAAACATAAGAGGAGCTCGATACGAAAACAACGCAAAAAGAATCGCCTCGTTTGGAATTACGGTTGTAGAGATATGAAGGAAACGGTGTCGGGGGCTGGATTTTGGAGAAAATACGCTTTCTGAAAGTGAAAGCGTATTCCTGGCCCGAGAAGAGAAGAGTACGCTTTCGTTATATCGAAAGCGCATTTGGGGCCGAAAAAGACAGAAGTACGCCTTTGGTCAGAGAAGACGTATTTCTGGGCAAAGAAGAGAGAAGTGTGCTTTCCTTGGGGGAAAGCATATTCGGTGGAAACTCGCCTCCACTTAACCGCGCTGGGCCCAGCGGTCAGCCGGGCAGGGCCGCTTACACACGGGGTCCACCCGTCAGATCTCCCCTCTCCTCTCTCCTCCCCTTCTTTCCTCCCCTTCTTCCGACGAGACAGAGCACGGGACGTGGCCGAGCCGGTTCGCCACCGCGGATGGAGGCACTGGGAGCTTGCGGCTAGGGGCTGCCGTCAGGCGTGGCGAGTCGGGGCTTCACTGGAGGCCTCGTCACTGCGCGGGGTGGCTGGCAGCAAGGCTCGCCATGGCTGGGCGTGGCGGCCGCACGGGGCCCAGGTCGGCAAGGGTACGGGGAGGGCCCGGCGGGCCTTGGATGGAGTGGGGCGCAAGAGGGTGGTCCAGGAGAGGTGCCTAGGATGGGTTGGAGGAAGAGGGAGGCTCGGCTTGCTCCAATTTTGGAGGAGTTCGGCGGCGGACGTGGAGGGAAATGGAGAGCAGTGGCGGCTCCGGAGACAAAATTGGAGATGGGGAGGAGGCTAGGAGCGTGTGGGGCGGTGCTGGAGGTAGTCTAAGGGCTCGGCGGTGCCTCCTTTTATAGGGGGAGCGAGATGCGAGATCCAGGCCACGACAATGGCTAGCGGCCGGGGCGTGCGGCGAGCTGGCGGCCACGAGGGGGTTCCAGAGAGCTCGGGAGGGGGTGGCGTGGCAAACGTGTGCTGCTCAAAGCAGTGCGGCGCGGCAGGACACGAAGAAGACGACGGACGTGCACAGTGGCAAGATGTGGACGCGTCCGGCACACGCGGGGTGTGGCTAGAGCACACCACATGCTTTCTTCCCACGCGCAGTGGTGTTTAGGATAGGATTTTGTGTGGCCAACCATGTCCAGCCTGTAGTCCTTTGACTGTAGATCACCACTGTGCAAAAAGTTTTGCTAAAGTAGCAAAGGGTTGATCTTATCCCCACTGCAAAGTTGGATACAACAAACTTGAAGCATAAGCTGGACTCACATGGTGAGATTTTGGGTGGTTCCAGGTTGTCTTCTGCGCTTAGAGTAGGAAGGACTATGGGTCTGCTGAGTTTGAGCTCAAAATAATCAATGTACATGGTACATCCTTTGCAAATGCACCATGGGGGCTGAAGATGTTTGTACTGTGGTATGGCTTGCACATGGCTCCACTATGCATGATATTTGGCAGGTCTTAATCATACACTAGAGTGAGTATGTGTACCAAGTTGTAGCTCAAATGGATCAAGCTAGCTAGCACTTCCTTTGCAAATGTCCAATTAGGGCAGAATGCAAAGTTGAAGCTAGCATCTCATAGGATTAGTGGAATTCGCTGAAAACTGCTGTACTGGGGTTATTTGGCATGTTGCACATGTGTATAAAATTTCATAGCCATTGGACACACATAGCTAGCACTTGCTTCACAATGTGGCCCACTGGTCAGAAACTTAACATTGACAATGCACTGACATGGGTAATGGGATTTGGCTCACATTTGGTTTGGTGGAGTTATTTGGTGGTACGATCATGCCCAAAAAGTTTCAAGGAAAATGGGATCCCCTATCATGCACTTGCTTCACAATGCCGCCTTGCGGCATCCAAACTTTGGGAAATTATTGTGGGAGTTTGGCTAAGAAAATGGTGGTGGAATTTGGTGGAGATCAGTGATATGATCATCTCAGATTGCACAAAAAATTTCACCAGCAATGGATCAATAGAAATAGCACTCCCTTCACAAAGCTCCATTCTTCCCCACATACAAATGAATTTTTCTAGAGGAATAATCAGCTTGGGCTATGACATGTTTTTGGAGAAATTGGCAAGATATGATGTCAATGACATGTGGGAATTATTTGGGGATTTATGGAGAAATATAAATAGGGGTTGCTTCACCAACCTCAAATAATGGGAATATTCCTTTTATTGGAAAAAGGAATATACGGCTTGAATAAAATGGTGGCTTGGATGAGGTGGATCAATGAAATGACATGGAGAGGCTTGAAATCAAGGGTCACTTGAGAATGGAAAGAAAATATTCTCAAGTTTCAAGTCCAACGAGGTGCTCAAAATCATATCCAATTGCAAATCCAGAAATAAATCAGGAAAGTTTTTGGAAAAAGAAAGTTCCAAAATCCAGGGTGTCACAGCACCAACAGGCAAGAGTTTACTGTGGTGACCGCCGTCGGGATTCCTAAACAGCCCGAACATTTTTCGGAAGGGTACGGCCGTCAAGTCGCGGCGATCCTCCACAACACCGTGCAGATCACCACGATTAACCTCAGGAGTCGTGAGAATATTAATTATTGTCAGCTTCTTATCAACAAGCTGCACGGACGATACAAGTTCCCAGATCCGTACGATAACACCAAACTCAAAGGGAACAAAGTAAACAAATGGGCCCTCAGGAAGATGAGCAAGGCCTTGTCCAGTTGGAAAACCCGGGTGAAGGAGGCACTAATTGAAAAGAACAAAACTTGGGAGGAGCTCAAGGAGAAAGAGTTGTTGATCAACGAAGCTAGCTACAGCCTTTTCAAGGCTAGGTGTGAGTCTGAGACAGCCAAGGCCGCGAGTGAAAATGGCAAGGCAATGCGGTCACAGGTCATAGGTAACCACCGTCTTGGAGCTGGTGGTTACAGAAGTTCCAAGCCTAAATGGGACAAGGAGGATGCCGAGTACGCCGATGTGGGCATACCTAACCCCTTCGAGCAATAAAAAGGTGATCTGAAGACCAAATTCTTTGTGAGGGCCCGGAGCTATAAGGACAAAGGAACCTCGAAAATAGTTATCAATCCTAAGTCTCAGGAGTTTACGACTGTCGTGATAAGTAGTTTACCTCGAGACCTTGTCGATTGAATTCTCTAGTGAAGTTCACAATTTCTTAATTTTTCACATTCTTTCTGCAGCAAGTGGAAATGATAATCGCCTCATCGCAGGAGTCGTCGGTTAAGCTGGCCGGCCCGTCGGACAACTCCTTTAACAGGTCGTTGAACAAGGTCAAGAAGGTTGACGACGTGACGGCGAAGCCATCGTTAGCCAGCCGTGTGGTCGGCTTTGGTGCGGACCTAAATTGGTCCGAATATTCTGGAAAACCGGCGGAGCAGTCCGGTTCGAGGGGGCGCAAGGTGAGAAGGATCGAAGAAGATGCCGCTTATGTTCGTGGACTGGAGGAGAAGGTGAACATGCTTCCGCAGCTTGTCCAGGACGAAGTGGCAAAGACGATGAACGCCCTCCTTCCAGATATGATGCAGTCACTCGCGAATTGGCAAGCGCGTGGTGGACAAGGGCCCATACCGGTCCCCAGTATAGTCGGAAAAAACTCGGGCACCGCGGCGCCTGCAGTCCCGACTCCCTCCGTAGTGGTGGCTCCCGCACCGACTCCCAACTTATTGGTGACTCCGGCCGCCAACACCGCGGCGGGGGCGCTGATCTCTACGCACGCTTCTATTCTTGTAGACTATGTTGGGCCTCCAAGCGGAGAGGTTTGAAGGACAGCTGGAATTTCCTTCAAGTGGATGACTTAAGGTTTATCGAACTCATGGAAGTACAGGTTGAAGATGGTCTCTCTCAAGCAACCCTACAATTAATATACAAGAAGTCTCTTGTGTCCCCAACACACCTAATACAACTAGGAGTTGTATAGGTGCACAAGTTCGACGAAGAGATGGTAAAATATGGGTGATAGATGTAGCAAAACAAAGTAATATTAATCTGTAATAAAAAAGTGAAGCAAGCAAACATGTGACAAAAGTAAGCACAAACGGTGTAACAATGGTGGAAACAAGGCCTAGGCTTCATACTTTCACTAGTGGCAACTCTCAAGAACGTTAACATAGTCTAATCACATGATATTTCCCATAAAACATGCAATGGAGACGAACTCGGAGGTCATTCCTTTGTGGTCAAGACAGGACGAGAATTATGTAGGGCTACAAAATCACACCTCAAAGTTCGTAGTTCTCAATCTATGGATTTCCCAATGTCACCGCGGCCATCCAAAGAGAGTACCACAATCACCACAACATATCTCAAGGATAGTCAAAGACAAGCACCAAGAGACTCTCAATCTTCAATCCACACACAAAAGAGGAAATCACTCATGATAATATTCTTCTAACCCATGTCCAATAGACCGCTGTCACCTTGGTCTCGGAGATTATAGTAGATAAGATCAAGTGAGTACATCAAATCCAATACAAAGAGGAAGGGGAAATATCATGGGATCACCCTAGATTAACATAGGTTATGATCACAACGAAGATCACATCATGGGAGAGAGAGAATAACACATAGCAACTGGTAGAAACATCAGCCTCGAGGGAGAACTACTCCCGCATCATGGAGGCAGGAAGCAACGTCGATGGAGATGAATCCGGGGGCACTTCCCCGTCCCGGCAGTGTGCCAAACTAGGAATTCTGGTCCCCCGAAGCTTGTCGGCGATGGCGGCGGAGGTCGGAATCACTTCTCGAGAAAGTACTTCGATATTAGGAATTTCCTCTGCGGGGGCTAAATATAGGACAAAGGAGGGGGCCAGGGGGGCCACAGAGCATCCAGGAGGGCAGGTGGCGCGGCCTAGGGTGGACCCGCGCCGGGAACCCTCTTGGGCCCCTGGTGGTGGCCCTCCTACCATGTCTTGGTTATTCCATAAGCTTCCGAAGCGCTGATTTTTTATATAATTTTTCCGGGATTTATTGGGCACTTTAATTATTGGAAAAACCTGAAATACAAAAACAACAGAAAACATGAACTGGCAACTGGGTGCACTGAGTTAATAGGTTAGTCCAAATATGATCAAAAGTGTATAAAAGTTCAAGCAAAACATGGCAAAGTCACACAAATCATGCATGGAGCAAGAAGAAAATATAGATACGTTTGGGACGTATCAACATCCCCAAGCTTAATTTCTGCTCGTCCTCGAGTAGGGAAATGATAACAAGCATAATTGTTGTGGCGACATGCCACACAACCATATAAGAACTTTTAAGTAAAGAAATCAAGGGTGTCAATTCAATTCAAGTCATAACATGCAAGAGTCTATATTAGCATTGACACAAGCAACAAAAGAACAAAGGGTGCAAGAGCTCTTAGCTGTCCGTGACTCGAATGTCTCCAAATGGTGTTTGCGTGCCAGATGGGGATAGGGAATACGAGATGAAAATTTATTTTTGTTGAGAACTCAATCTACTAAAGTTTCACACTTGTTCTTCTTTGGAATCTTATCTTGACTCGTCCCCAAACCACTAGCCAGGTACAAGTCAATTTGATCCACTCCTTTTAGATATTTTGAGCACTCATGCAATGGATGAGCGTAAGCACGAAAGTTGACACTTAGGATGGTAAAGAGTTAAATATAGTGGAGGAGGAAGACAAAAACGGTGAGAAATGCTCACATCAATGAGGACAATCATAGGAGAGAAGGCCAAATGATAGATATGATGTGAGGAGTAGGGATTGCCATGCAACGGATGCACATATGAGCTAAGAAAAGCTCTCCAATGGAACTAGTGGGGGTGAATCCAACATGCTCGCTCATGAAGACCTAGAACTCGTTTGAGGAGGCTCATCCTTGGAATATGCAAGCCAAGTTCTATAGTGTGAATGTCCCCACATAGCTATTTGCATGAATGATCATCTATATGGAGTACAAGGATAAGAGGGAGTACTAGTGTGGATCTTTCAAAAGGATAGTAGTGTTGCCCCTTTCTCTCTTTTATTTTATTTTCTCTTTTTTCAATTTTTTGTATTTTCTGGTGGCCTGAATGGATCTTTCTATCCAACTCTCATTTGTCCTCTTTGGGATCTTTTATTTTGTCCACTTTGGGATCTTTTCCTCACTTAAGGGCAACACTCTAATTTACAAAAGGGTATAGAAGATCTTTCACACTTTACAAGGTACTCAAATCATAAAGAAGATGTAGCTATCATGATGTATGCAATGTATGCCGCTGCCAGTGTAGCAGGAACATGTATGACATTAAGATCAAGTCATAAAGAGGTGGATGTTGCATGGCAATGTATCTCGGAAAGGCTAAGGAAATGCCTTGATAGGTAGGTATGGTGGATGTTTTGAGGAAAGATATAAGGAGGTTTATGATGACAAAGCGTATCATGCCAAGGGTTTGGATGTACCGGCGAAGGTGGACGCCAACTCTCAGAGTGAGAAGAAGGCAATGCACGGCACACGAGAGGCTAGCAAATATGAGGAGGTGGAAGTGTCAACTTTCAATACTTACATAAGTCTGAAGAACTCATGCACTTATTATCGGTAACTATCAATCTAATAAGGAGGTTCACAAAGAGACAAGTACCCCGAGGAGGAGTGTATGGGGGTTTGGTTATCCGTGCGCATCCTCGACTCATGGTACGTGAGTGTACTCAAATATCTGACCCCTCAGAAGAGTAGTGATCCATCTAGTAGCTTGAGTTCTCAACTAGTTTTGTAGGTTTTGAAAATAAACACGGATTGCCCAAAATACGACACCTATCAATAATAGTCTAGAGCTCTTGACACCAAAAGTTCAAACATTACTCACATCAATACCTCAAAACTATTGCAAGTTACTACTAAAATTAAATAGCAACCTCAATTACCTAGTCTCAAGACAAGACATAACTCAGTGCAACAACCAACTCTCTTAACAAGATAAACATGAAAAATAAAGAGAGTTCCAGCAACAAACTAAACAAAATACAATGGTCTTGCTAAATACAAACTAAGAATAAAACTAAACATGGTAGTAGCTACGAAAAGATAAAGAACACACAACAGCGAAAGGATAGGCATGAAGAATCCTATGATGTGTTCTAAATTTTGAATATGGAGCATGTTTCTCTCCCACACAAAGTAAGACGTGATCTAACTTGTTATGAACAGCAAGCAAAGCTAAATAAAACTAAAAATAAAACCTAAGAGCGAGACACTCCAAGCATAGCACATAACGCATGAAGTGATAAAAATATAGTGAGATGAAGGACGAACTGATGATTGTTGATGGATAAGGGGATGCACGGGGGCATCCCCAAGCTTAGACGCTTGAGTCTCCTTGAGTATTTATTGGGGATGCATGGGGGCATCCCCAAGCTTGGGCGCTTGACACTCCCGGATCTTCTTTCATCATCTTCCCTCGAACACTTGAAAACTCCCTTCATACATAACTCATCATAAGCTGATTAGAGAGGTTAGTACCCTTAATAAAATAATTTTTCCCCACTGGATATAAAGATATTCTTGAAGAGCTACTGCAAAGAAAAAGCAAGCTTAAGGTTTACAAAAGTAAGGAAAGGCAAAACGTGGCAGAATCTGTGAAAAACAGAACAACAGGTAGTAAATAATTGTTTTGGGGTACTTCTGCAAGTTAAATAAAAAACTCAAAACAGACGCTCGAAAGTCAATTGTATGGAACACGTTGTCAAAAAATTCAGGTCAAAAATATGATCTGGTGATTTTAGGCTAATTTTTCCGTCCAAGGACAAAATCTGTTTTCTGGACAGCATGTCACAACTTTTGAACTTTCTTGCAATCGGAGGCTAAACTTGGCACAAAGGTTGAAAATAAAGATACAATGATGTTGCTACAGTCGTAAAAATCATCAATACCACTTAAAACAGAAGTAAAAACATCAATGTAAAGATAACAAGGGTTGTCTCCCTAGAGCTCTTTCTTTATAGCCATAAAGATAGGCTTAAGATTTTAGTGATGCTCTCGTAGGAATAAGAGTTGAAGAACAAAAGAGAGCCTCAAGAAGCAAATACAAAACACATTTAAGTCTAACATGCTTCCTATGCAAAGGTATATTGTAGAGAAATAACTCATTGAAGCATAAAGATATTAGCATAGGAAGGCAAAATAAGTGCAACTTCAAAAAAATTATCATGGAGAGAGGGAACTTGATATTATTGAAATATCTCTAAGCATATGTTCCACTCTCATAATAATTTTCAGTGGGATCATGAATAAACTCAACAATATAAGTATCACATAAAAAATCCTTATCATGATCCACAAGCATAGAAAATTTTATTACTCTCCACATAAGAAAAATCCTTCTCATTAGTAATAGTGGGAGCAAACTCAAGAAAATAGCTATCACATGAATCATTCTTATCATGATACACTTCCAAACATTCATTCTTTATAGCATAAGTGTCATCACAATAATCATCATAGATAGGAGGCAAGGTATCATCAAAATAAATTTCCTCATCAAAACTTGGGCGCTAAAAACATCATCTTCATAAAACGTAGCATCCCTAAGCTTATAGCTTTGCATATCATTAGTATCAAAAGTATTCAAAGAAGACATGCTAATAACATTACTACTATCATGAGTGTTATGCAAATAATAAAGCTCCATAGGCTTTTTTATTTTCTCTTCAAACACTTTATTTCCCAACTCAAGGAAGAGCTCATAAAGCTCTCTCATAATATTTTTTTTCTTTTCCATAAGCCTAACTAGTGAAAATATAAATAAGAAACGAAAAGATTTAATTGAAAAATCTAAAGATATACCTTCAACGCTTACCTCCCCGGCAACGGCGCCAGAAATAGCTTGATGTCTACGCACGCTTCTATTCTTGTAGACTATGTTGGGCCTCCAAGTGCAGAGGTTTGTAGGACAGCTGCAATTTCCCTCAATTTGATGACCTAAGGTTTATCGAACTCAGGGAAGTAGAGGTTGAAGATGTTCTCTCTCAAGCAAACCTGCAATTAAGATACAAGAAGTCTCTTGTGTCCCCAACACACCTAATACAACTAGGAGTTGTATAGGTGCAATAGTTCGACGAAGAGATGGTAAAATATGTTTGATAGATGTAGCAAAACAAAGTAATGTATATTTGTAATAAAAAGTGCAGCAAGAAAACATGTGACAAAAGTGAGCACAAATGGTGTAACAATGGTGGAAACAAGGCCTAGACTTCATACTTTCACTAGTGGCAACTCTCAACAACATTAACATAGTCTAATTACATGATATTTCCCATAAAACGTGCAATGGAGACGCACTCGGAGGTCATTCCTTTGTGGTCAAGAGAGGACGACAATTATGTAGGGCTACAAAAGCACACCTCAAACTTCGTAGTTCTCAATCTATGGATTTCCCAATGTCACCACGGCCATCCAAAGAGAGTACCACAATCACCACACCATATCTCAAGGATAGTCAAAGACAAGCACCAAGAGACTCTCAATCTTCAATCCACACAAAAAAGAGGAAATCACTCATGATAATATTCTTCTAACACATGTAGAATAGACCGCTGTCACCTTGGTCTCGGAGATTATACTAGACAAGATCAAGTGAGTACATCAAATCCAATACATAGAGGAAGGGCAAATATCATGGGATCACCCTAGATTAACATAGCCTATGATCACAACGAAGATCACATCATGGGAGAGAGAGAAGAACACATAGCTACTAGTAGAAACCTCAGCCCCGAGGGAGAAATACTCCCGCATCATGGTGGGAGGAAGCAATGTCGATGGAGATGAATCCGGGGGCACTTCCCCGTCCCGGCAGGGTGCAGGCACAGGAAATCTAGTCCCCCGAAGCTTGCCGGCGATGGCGGCGGAGATCGGAATCGCTTCTGGAAAAAGCACCCTCCTGGGCCCCTGGTGGTGGCCCTCCTTCCATGTCTTGGTTATTCCGAAAGCTTCTGGAGTGCTGATTTTTTATATAATTTTTCCGGGATTTATTGGGCACTTTAATTATTGGAAAAACCTGAAATACAAAAACAACAGAAAACAGGAACTGGCAACTAAGTGCGCTGACTTGATAGGTTAGTCCAAATATAATCAAAAGTATATGATAGTTCAAGCAAAACATGCCAAAGTCACACAAATCATGCATGGAGAAAGGAGAAATTATAGATACGTGTTGAACATATCAGGCGCCGGACACGGTGGTAACTCCTCCAGCCACGATCGAGCAACCGGGGCATAACAATAATGCACCCGGTGGCAGCTAAAATAGGGCGACCGACGTCACGGGAAGCAGCGCACCATCCATCTCTTGCATGTCCGCCGTCATCGGCGGGGTCTCTTCATTGACCGACCTTGACGCCCTCAAGGTAACTATAAGTGTCTGCAACTCAAACGAGGACTTCATCTCCTTGTCTTTTTAGTGGAATCTCTCTGATGCCCTACATGCATATATCTCTTTCACTGGAAGACACTCCATGCATTCTATTACAAGTCGTGGACGGCGAGTTGAAGAATGTTGCCAAAGGTAAAATACTTCAACCACAAAATCGAATCATGCACAATATGCCGATGGCACCGGAGATGCATAGGGTTCAAATCTCTCTCGTGATTTCGCGCTACGAGATTGTTGAACCTACCATTCAACCCCCCGGAAACGATGAGGACGAGCCATCAGTCCTCAGTGATTGTTTCGGATAAGTATGCCTATGGCCGAAGATTTAAATGCGTTTAATGACGGCGAAAAGGGGAACCACACCTAGGACATCACCGGTAGTCGTTGTGCCGGCGCCACATGATCCCATCGCGCCCAACAAGAAGACGACGATGATGATGATGATATCAACGCCCACGGGTTCATCAACACTCTTTTTGATGAAGGTAATAATGCATTATTCATGCCTCCTGTTGAAGGAGCCTACCAACATGAGGAGGAAGCTCGCGGTCTAGCTGATCCTGCGACGAAACCTTCTTGCTCCACGCGTCTCTTTGCTACTTCTTAGGAGATGTCTCCAGCAGCTTGCACCTTCACCGAGCCTCAAGAAGATGCCACAAGGAGATCTATTCTCAGCCCGTCCACACTACATAAGGCGGCCACTTAGCAGATAAAGGCCGGTGACTGCTCGAAAGCAGAAAAGAAGAAGGGACGCAAAAGAAAGAAGAGCATCACTTCGAGGAGCCAACCTTCGATGCCGATCCGGGCTAAGGACGGGCCACCAAGACCCAAGGATCTCTCGTTTGAAATCCATGTGGCGGGTAGGGCGATGCCACGTAAGGACATCCTCGACCTTGCAACTTCGGATATGCAGAGTGTGCATCATAGTATTATGGCATTAGAGAAGATGCTTCTTCGAGAAGATAATCCCTCGTACCCGGTTTTCATGGCCAAGGTGCCACTCAACATGGGCTTCATCCGCACTATCCCCGCGGATATGATAAACCTGCGGTTTTCGGAGAACTTCAATTTGTACCATATCAAGCGGCTGGACCATAGCCTTATCCGTGTGTTCTCGCTCAGCCTTTCTATGAGTATCAGAAGAGATAAGACCCCGAGCGTCGCGATATTGGACCCCTTCTACATGCGTGAAAGCATCTTGATGGACGACGGGGATGCGGCTCTCGCGGCGGGGTACATCTGAGAATTCATGATAGAGAATGCCGGCAAGGATTCATTCCTTATGACCTACTCTCCCAAGTAAGTCATTCTCTCGCCGCCGTAGCATATATGTTTTCTTAGCTTTCCATTGTCCTCTTCCAACATTCCTTTTGGATTGTTTTAATTATGCAGTGAGGATCAAGACTGTGTGCTCATATACTTTTCACCGCAACACTCGCATGCCGTGTATTTAGACTCGGGGAGTGTGAAGAATAAAGATTGCAAGTATGTCATGAGAGTTTTGGATGATGCTCTCGCCGGCTACATAAAAGCCGGACGCAAGATGGTGAAGCACAAGTTCAGGAAGAATCAGCCTGGCGTGAGCGTGTTCAACCACATAACGTAGTTCCCGTGCGTCAAGCAGCCGGCTCACTACTAGGGAATAGCCTTATGGTGGCGCACTATTTTTGAGTTTAGTGGCGCATTAGGGATGCGCCACTAACTACAAGCCACTAATAAGAGCTTAGAGGTGGCGCATTCTGGATTCGCCACCCCTAAGGCCCTTAGGCGTGGCGCATCTCAGAATGCGCCACCTCTAAGCTCTTAGGGGTGGCGCATTCTGGTATGCGCCACGCCTAAGGGCCTTAGGGGTGGCGCATTCACAGTGCGCCACTAAATCCTGACAATATGCGCCACTAAATAATTACAGAAAACAAAAAAAAGAATTACATAAAAGAATAAAAGCATTACAGATATTTTTATTATATTATAGAAATGCAAAATACAATATAACAATGAGGCCAACAATTATTGATACAAAAGAATTGCAATATAATTTTTATTACAAAGGTTTAGAGGCCAACAAGATTCACAAGATTACATGCATCCATCACAAAATTACAATGAGTCCAACAATTATTGAAAACCGAAAGCTACTTTCGTCATCATATCTTTTTTGCTCTTCAACCTGCAGAAAACAAAGCTTTAGAGGTCACATCCATATGAATCATACCAAAGGAGAACAAAGCAATCTAGCATCTATTCTTATCAACAACTTAAAGCAAGTGGATGAATGGTGAAAAGCATGCACATATGCATAAAAATGCATATGCAGTGACCTTTATACACAAAGAGCACCAAGAGTATTTGACACTACCATCTACTACACAAAGAGTACATCCAAATTACATCCAAATTACACAAAGAGTACATTCAATTGTTCTGACTCGGCTCGGGGAATGGGCGGCATCCTTCTTTCGTCATGAAAGGCCTTGTGTCACGCAGGGCCTTTAGGCGGCCTTCTATCTCCCCATTGGATGGTGCAATGTTCGATTGGAAGATCGACCCCCTCATTTGTACTTCATGACGGATGATAGTCGCCATCTGCGCTTGGATGTGAAAGAACTCCTCCTTCAAATTTGCATCGGCGATTTCCGCCTTCCTTTTGGCCCACGCTCTGAGATGACTTGGCAGCGTAAGGTTGCGTTGTTCCTGTACAATCGCCCTCATGTGATGAAGGGCGTAGTACGCATCCCTCACACTGTCAGCCAGCTGCTTGACGCATGGCAACTGCGTTACGTGGTTGAACACGTTCACGCCAGGCTGATTTTTCCTGAACTTGTGCTTCATGATCTTGCCTCCGGCTTTTATGTAGCCGACGAGAGCATCATCCAAAACTCTCATGATATACTTGTAATCTTTCTTGTTCACACTCCCCGAGTCTAAATACACGGCATGCGAGTGTTGCGGTGAAAAGCAGATGAGCACGCAGTCTTGATCCTCACTGCATAATTAAATTAATACAAAAGGAATGTTGGAAGAGGACAATGGAAAGCTAAGAAAGCATATATGCTACGGAGGCGAGCGAATGACTTACTTGCGAGAGTATGTCATAAGAAATGAATCCTTGTAGGCGTTCCGTAGCATGAAGTCTGTGATGTACCCCGCCGCGAGAGCCGCGTCCCCGTCGTCCATCAAGATGCTTTCACGCATGTAGAAGGGGTCCAATATCGCGACGCTCGGGGTCTTATCTCTCCTGATACTCATAGAAAGGCTGAGCGAGAACACACGGATAAGGCTATGGTCCAGCCGCTTGAGATGGTACAAATTGAAGGTCTCCGAAAATCGCAGGATTATCATATCCGCGGGGATAGTGTTGATGAAGCCCATGTTGAGTGGCACCTTGGCCATGAAAACCGGGTACGAGGGATTCTCTTCTCGAAGAAGAATCTTAACTAATGCCATAATACTATGATGCACACTCTGCATATCCGAAGTTTTCAGCAAGTTGTCGATTTCTTTGCCGCTTTTTCGAGCTGGGGGTGCTCGGACCTCCTCGCTTCCATCGAACAGATGTCCCTGTTTTCTCCACGCGTGTTTCTTGGGAAGCTACCTCCGAAACCCCTGGAACACGGTTTTTGAAGACCCGGGTTCTTTTGGTAGCTGGCGGTACGTTGTATTATCCATGCACCTAACGCATGCACAGAATCCTTGGACCACCTGCCCTGAGAAATATCCGTATCCAAGATAGTCATGCACCGTCATGATCACCGCGGCTTTCATTGGGAAATATTCTTTTTCCGCGGCGTCCCACGTATTGACTCCGTCTTTCCATAACGTTTCTAGCTCCTCTTTCAACAGCTGCAGATATAGATTGAGGTCCGTACCTGGTTGTTTCGGCCCTTGAACTAGCATACACATTGTTATGTACTTTTTCTTCATGCACTTCCAGGGGGGAAGGTTGTATATGCATAAAAACACGGGCCAGGTACTGTGTGTGCTGCTCTGGCCGCCAAACGGATTGACTCCATCGGCGCTCACACCAATCCTGAGGTTCCTTGGTTCTTTCCCAAAATCTGGGTATTCGAGGTCCAACGCAGTCCATTGGCTACCATCTGAAGGGTGCCTCAGCATGTCCTCCTTTTCCGGATCCGGGTTCGGGTCATCCTCTTTTAGCTTCTTTCTATCCGCGTGCCAGGTCATGAGCTTTGCTTCATCGGTATCTACGAAATACCTCTGCAGATGAGGAGTGATCGGAAATTACCATACCACTTTTCTAGGAACTTTCTTCCCTCTCTTGTATCGACTAACACCGCACACCGAACATGTGGTTCTATCTTCGTCCTCACCCCGATAGATCATGCAATCATTTATGCAGACGTGGTATTTAACGTGCGGAAGATCGAGAGGGCAAAGGACTTTCTTGGCCTCAGCGATACTAGTTGGGCACGTGTTGCCCTTCGGAAGACGATCGTGCCAGAATGCCATGTTATCATCGAAGCTTTCGTCGGTTCATTTGTGTTTTGCCTTCATCTCCATAGCCCCAAGTGTTACATTCAAGCGGGTATCCCCGTCGTTGCATCCTTCGTACAACTTCGTAATCGCGTCTTTCTCGAGTTGTGCCATCTTGGCTTTCTCTCTAGCTGCACCTCTTGCGTTCAACGTCTCTTTGACAAGCAGCTCTTGAACATGAGGGTCCCGCACCCAGCTTGAATCCTCATCATGTCCGACATCTTGATGTTCATGTCCGACATCTTGATCTTCATGTCCGGCATATTGATCTACATGATCCGCTTCGGCATCTTCTTCATGATCATGCACGGGATGCTCTTCGTCATCTCGCCCGCCGCTGTTTTCTAGTTGCCCTTCCTCATTTACTGGCACCCCACCATTGACGTCCTCCTCCTCATCGACATTTCGGCAAAACATTTGCCACTCAAGATACACATATACATCAAACAACCATAAGCTTCACATATACATCAAACCACCACAAGCTTCACATATACATCAAACCCAAGCTTCACATATACAACAAACCCCAAGCTAATAAAGGCAAGTATATGGGTCATAAATGGAACAAAAGAGTTTGGGAGGAGGTCCACTTACTTCAATATGAAACAAAATAGATGTAATGCCAAGTATCAATGGATAAATGGAAGAAATGAGGTGGGGAGGAGAAAACCGAATAGATCTAGGGTGAGAAGAGTGGATCTAGTTTGAGAATTGTGCGGAGTGAATGAGAGGGGGTAGGTGGGGTGGAGTAGATAAGGGCAGCTCTGGGCATTTAGTGGAGCATATAGAAAGTCAGTGGTGGTGCATATCTGAAATGCGCCACCCCTAAGCTCTTATGGGTGGCGCATTAGGGATATGCGCCACCCCTAAGAACCTTATAGGTGGCGCATGCGCCACCCCTAAGCTCTTATGGGTGGCGCATTAGGGTTATGCGCCACCTATAAGGTTCTTAGGGGTGGCGCATATTGCTAGATGCGCCACCTATAAGATCATCCAGGCTGGCCCACTCTTACGGGTGGCGCACTGTAAAATAATGTGCCACCCATAAGACCTTATGGGTGGCGCACTATTTTCCAGTGCGCCACCCCTAACAGATGGTGGCGCATGGCTTTCTATATGTGCCACTAATAAGCTTTCCATGTATAGCTATTTCCCTAGTAGTGGCTGGTAGTGTGAGGGATGCGTATTACACCCTTCATCACATGAGGGCGATTGTACAGGAACAACGCAACCTTACGCTGCCAAGTCATCTCATAGCGTGGGCCAAAAGGAAGGCGTAAATCGCCGATGCAAATCTTAAGGAGGAGTTCTTTCACATCCAAGCGCAGATGGCGACTATCATCCGTCATGAAGTACAAATGAAGGGGTCGATCTTCCACTCCAACATTGCACCATCCAATGGGGAGATAGATGTCCGACTAAAGGCCTTGCGTCACACAAGGCCTTTCATGACGAAAGAAGGATGCCTCCCATTCCCCGAGCCGAGTCAGAACAAGTGACCAATTTATGTTATATATGGCAGTCGTTTGATGAATGTGTGCCCTACATGTAATTTGGATGTACTCTTTGTGTAGTAGACGATGGTAGTGTCAAATACTCTTGGTGCTCTTTGTGTATAAAGGTCACTGCATATGCATTTTGATGCATATGTGCATGCTCCTGGCCATTGATCGACTTGCTTTATGTTTTTGATAAGAATAGATGCTATATTGTGTTGTTGTCCTTTGCTATGAATTAATATGGATGTCACCTCTAAATCTTTGTTTTGTGCAGGTTGAAGAGCAAACAAGAGAAGATGAAGAAAGTAGCTTTCTATTTTCAATAATTGTTGGGCTCATTGTAATATTGTGATGGATGTAATCTTGTGAATCTTGTTGGCCTCTAAACCTTAGACGATGATGGATGTAATCTCTTGTAAATCTTTTTAATAAGAATGACAATGCAATTCTTTTGTATCAATAAGTATTGGGCTCATTGTAATATTGTCTTTTGAATTTCTGTAATATAGTAAAAATATCCGTAATGTTTGTAATTCTGTACTGTTTTATTCTGTTATGTAATTTTTTTTTCAGTAACCTATTTAGTGGCGCATTATGTCTGGATTTAGTGGCGCACTAGGAATGCCCAACCCCTAAAGACCCTTATGTGTGGCTCATTTCAGAATGCGCCACCCCTAAGAGCTTATAGGTGGCACATTCTGAAATGCGCCACGCCTAAGGGCCTTAGGGGTGGCACATCCAGAATGCGCCACTGTGGCACCCCGGCTCAGAGGACCGGAACGCCCCGTGCTCCAGCCCAGAGATCAAGTCTTCAGGAACACGACACTGCTTGATATAGAACTGAACAACTTTCTATTAACGAAGATAGGGGTACACGGGGTCTATTATAGTGCTAGCGGAGAAACAGCTTGCTCCTCAGGCTAGCCACGGCTCTAGACCAAGCAGCAGCATAACTCTCTAGCAGCGTAATATAACTCGGCAACAGAACAACAACGGCGGTGATGAACTCCAATCCACAGGGACACTGGCTGGGACACCTCCTAGCTCGCGAACACCGGGAACGTCGTCCTACGCATCCAAAGCACGGCCTGCAAATCTGGCATGACACGCCAGGTCAGTACATTGAATGTACTTTCAAGCTCACAACATCCAAAGCAACAAGGCAAAACAATAACATGGCAATAGGAGGTTCAAGTATCTTAGTGAGTTAAACAGGTGAGCAACAATATCATGCATGTAAATATTATCAGCATTAAAACTAATGCACAAACAATCACCATTTAAGGTCACATGGACCCCACATGATCATCGCATGATCACGTGGCTTACCTCGGAGTCCTTCCAGACTCAAGCACCGGGTCACCTCGTGACCAAACAACTTCCACGGGTCGTCGCACGACCAAATGGGTCATCGCGTGACCATTCAACGGGTTAGGTGTCCTTCGTTACCACCCAACCAATACGGTCATTGCATGACCATCCACTTACCACAAACATACCACCAAACTCATGTTGATCATATGGTGTGACCTAGTACGAACTGTGTCCATTACCATGGACGCGACTATTCGAATAGATTTGTGTGACTCTGCAGAGTTTGCGCGCGTTACCCACACTATGGAGTTCTTCCTCCATCCAGAACCACGGAACTTGTCCCACAGGATCCTTGGAACTCGTACCACAGGAGTGGACTAGGACTTATCCAACGAGACCGAGCTACCGCGTGTCTCCCTTACCGTATCACCTACATCTTGTCTTGGGTAGCCCGGGTGTCCTCTTGACACCGGCCAACCTATTGGCCCTGACCATCGCATGGTCCATAACTTGTCCCAAACGGGGACTGAGCTCATATCAACAAACTGGCTGTCAAGACTATCGCCATTTACCTGGCCAAAGGAAACTGCCACGCATAGCCTTCCCTCTTTGGTGATACGCAAAACAGACGCCCACCGATAGACCGAATCAAGGCCTCCCCATACAAGCAAATGTGGCTGCACAGATAAGTTCGGTTCGGTGGCACCTGATCAAATTGTCATGAAGCATGTCTCCAACATCAAACACAAGTATCAGGTGCAACATGAGTAGCATCAGATCATAACAATGCATAACATACTAGCATAACAATTCCATATATGATCAAGCACATTTTAGATGGTGAACTTATCCGTGTTACAAAGATTAATTATCAACATGGCAACATTATGAATGCAATTGACCATAACTTAGGCACAACATGAGCAGGTGTAGCATGAGCAACTTAACATGGTGTTGGTATGTGGTGGTTATGATGATGCAGAGCATGACATGGCAATGGTCAAGACATAGCATGGCATAATCAAACATGATATAGTCATGTGGCATCAACAACGTGATCCAAGCATATGAGCATAACATGATCAATGCGTATTCAAGTAATGATTATTCCTCGAAGCATCAAGCACATTTTAAAACACGTCAAAGCTTTGCAAAGGTGCAAAGGGTATTGTGGCTTGCCTTTCACCAGAGAGGTGTGAAACACTCCTAGTCTTCGACGTCACCAAAACCCTGCAAAAAATATTTCAAATAAAGCAACGGAGAAAAATTCAAACACCAACTTTTGTTTGACCAGAAAATAACAACAAAAAAACATGGCATGAAACCTATGCCAAAAAAAGAGGAGCTTGATACGAAAACAACACAAAAAGAATCGCCTCGTTTGGACTTACGGTTGCGGAGATATGGAGGAAACGGAGTCGAGCGCTGGATTTTAGGTGGGAATACGCTTTTTGAGAAGTGAAAGCGCACTTCAGACTGATGGGTGAGGAAAATAAGCTTTCTGCGAAGAAAGGCATATTTCTGTCTAAAGGGGCACATAATACGCTTTCAACTGAAGAAAACGTATTGCATGGGAAGGCGCCTCCGCTTGAATCAGACGCGCGGGCCCCAGGGGTCAGTCGGGCCGGCCACCTACAGGCGGGACCCGCCTGTCAGTTCGCTCTCTCTCCTCCCCTGCTTCCCTTCTTCTCGCCGACGACAGAAAACAGGGGAGGCACGGGGCTCGTGCGCGGCACCAACGAGGGGTGGCGCCGGAGCGAGCTCGCTGGCGTGGCTCGCTGGATGAGGGGCCTCGAGCGGCTCCTTCCTGGGACCGCGGCGCCTCGCGGGGCGGGCGGCCTGGTCGTTGCCCTCGGGCTTGGCACGGCGGCCGTGGCGGTGGCCAGCACCGGGCCGGGCAGGCGATGGGTCCGCGGCCGAGCGGGGCACGGCGGAGGGCGCCGGCACCCAGGGGAGGTCCGCTGCGGGAGAATGGAAGGAGGGGGGGGGGGTGGCTGGAGGCGCGGATTCGTAGGGGAAGTCGGCGGCGTCAATGGAGACCGAGAGGAGCGACGCCGCGCTCCGGCGAGATTTTGGAAGTAGGGTCGGGGCTAGGAGAGAGTGGATAGGTGCTGGAGGTGCTCTGGGAAGGGCTCGGGGCAAGGCTACTTATAGCTGGGGCTGAGATGCCCGTGGCCGAAGGAGACAAGCGGCCGCGGCTATGGCGCGTGCTAGCTGGCGAGGTCGAGGAGGTTCGAGAGGGGTGGCGTGGCGCAGGCGAGCTCAGCAAAGCCGGGTGGCGCGGCTAGACAAGCGCTTGGCGACGGGGGCGCGATGGGGGACGCGTCGGGCATGTGCAGCGCGCGTCCAGGGCATGCCAGAAGCAGCCAAGAGCATGGCCACCAAGGGCACTGGTGATTAGGATAGGATTTTGCGTGGCCAACCATGTCCATCCTGTAGTCCTTCGCATGCTGAGTACAGTGGTGCAATTGAATGGTCAAACGGATGAACAGGGTGAGCTTATCCTCACTATGAAGATTGATGCAGCAAACTTGGACAACAAGCAGAGATCACATGTTGGGGTTTGGGTTGGTTCCAGGTTGTCTTCTGGGCTAGGGATAGGAAGGACTACATGTTTGCAAAGTTTGGGCTCAATTAAGCAAATCCACATGGCACTTCCTTTGCAAATGCACCATGGTGGCTGAAGGTGTTTGTACTGGGCTGTGGCTAGCACATGGCTCCCCTAAGCATGAAATTTTGCAAGCTTAATCATACACTAAGGTGAGTATGTGTACCAAGTTTCAGCTCAAATGGATCAAGCTAGCTAGCACTTCCTTTGGAAATGTCCAATTAGGCCAGAATGCAAAGTTGAAGCTAGCATCTCATAGGTTTGGTGGAATTGGCTGAAAATTAGTGTACTGGGTTTATTTGGCATGGTGCACATGTGTAAAAAATTTCATAGCCATTGGACACACATAGCTAGCACTTGCTTCACAATGTGGCCCATTGGTCAGAAACTTAATATTTACAAGGCACTCACATGGTTAATGGGATTTGTCTCACATTTGGTTTGGTGGAGTTATTTGGTGGTGGATCATGCCCAAAAAGTTTCACGGCAAATGGGATCCCTTATCATGCACTTGCTTCACAATGCTCCCTTGCTGCACCCAAACTTCGGGAATTTATTGTGGGAGTTTGGCTAGGCAAAATGTGGTGGAATTTGGTGGAGATCAATTACATGATTATATGAGATCGGACAAAAAGTTTCACCAGCAATGGATCAAGAGAAGTGGCGCTCCCTTCACAAAGCTCGATTCTTCCCTTATAGACAAATGAATTTTTCTAGAGGAAAAATCCACTTGGTTATGAAATGTTTTTGGAGAATTTGGCAAGATATGATATCAATGACATGTGGGAATTATTTGGGGATTTATGGAGCAATATAAATATGGGTTGCTTCACAAACCTCAAATAATAGGAATATTCCTATTATTGGAAAAAGGAATATATGGCTTGAATAAAATGGTGGTTTGGATGGGATAGAACAATGGAATGACATGGGAGAGGCTTGGATTCAAGGGCCACTTGAGCATGGAAAGAAAATATGCTCAAGTTTCAAGTCCACCGGGGTGCTCAAAATCAAATCCAATGGCAAATCTAGAAATAAATCAGAAAAGTTTTTGAAAAAAGAAAGTTCCAAAATCCAGGGTGTCACAGCCACCTCTAAGCCCTTATTAGTGTCTTGTGGTTAGTGGCGCATCCATAATGCGCCACTAAATGAAAAAAAGGACGCCACTATAAGGGTATTCCCTAGTAGTGTATTAAGCAAGACCATTTTAATGAGAGGATACGAAGTCAGTTGCATGATAATTCCCTTGCTATCAAAAGTTACTTGGTGTTCTTGAAAGAATAGTCAATGATCATAAATGACTTGTTAAGAATTTTCATATGGTTCAAAGTCAGCTTGAACAAAATTCTAATGTGCAAAAAGATTTGCTTGCTAATGATGCTAAACAGGATATACAAACTTATGGTATAAAAACCAGGGGTGGAACACACTCCCAGGACCCAGTCTATCCCGAGGGGCATCCGAAGAGGATCGAGCATGATCCTCGAGTACAGGTAGAAGACGAGATTGTTAGCTCTCCAAAGAAGAAAAAGAAGAAGAAGAAACACAAGGAAGCTGAGAACTCCAATAATCCTATTACAAGTGAAGAACCTGCTGTTGATCCTAACATCATATCTACCTCCGATGCTGAAACTGAAGACGGTGCTGAGCCCGAAGAAAATGATAAGGAGAAGAATGATCCTCCCGAGGTGGGAGAAGAAGAAGCACTCGGCAAACGTAAGAAATACACAAGAGAAGTCTTCATTGCAAGAAGACATGGGAAGGAAAGAGAACCATGGGCACAGAAACCCATGCCCTTTCCAGGTAAGTCTCTCAAATCTAAAGAAGAAGAGCACTATAATAAATTTTGTGAATGGATGAAACCTCTTTTTCTGGAAATTCCTTTGACTAATGCTATTAATTTACCTCCTTATTCTAAATATATGAAAGATATTGTTACTAATAAAAGAAAAGTTCTAATGAGGCAATATCTACTATGCTTGCTAACTACTCTTTCAGTGGCAAGATCCCTAAGAAGCTTGGTGATCCAGGTATACCCACCATTCCTTGATCCATCAAAAATAATTATGTCAAAACTGCCATATGTGATCTCAGAGAAGGAGTGAGTGTTATGTCTTTTTCTCTTTACAATAGGCTATGTTTAGATAAGCTAATACCTACAGATATCTATCTCCAGATGGCTAACTCCTTAATCCTTACAGATTTTGTTGTGCTTGACATGCCCGAGGATGGGAGCATGTATATTATTCTTGGTAGACCTTTTCTTAACACCGCAGGTGCTATTATTGATTGCAATAAAGGAAAGGTTACCATCAACATTGATGATAAAGAACACACGGTGTATTTTCCAAAAATGATCGACAAAAGGCATGACCTTAACTCAATAGAGAATATCAAGACCGTGAAGATTGGAGAATGGGATTGTCCTCTACATGTGCACCACAAATACAAAACTATCATGGTGGGGATGTCCATTAAAGTAAAGGCGCAATGATCACTTCATGAGAGGTGAGACTTTCTACTCTATATATCGCCGGTTTTTTGGTAAGACTTGATCAACCTTGCTAGCTAGCATGTTTTATATAGGTAAAAAGTGGAGCTTGTTATGTTTTCATTTTCCTTAGCTTTTATTCTCTTTGTTGTACCATGTTTATATATTTTTTAAGCTTCATAATTCTAATCACTGCTTCAAGTATTCAGAAAGTTTCGCAGCTTTTTGAACTCTGAATTTTTTTTAACAGTGAAGTTTTCAGAAAAAATTCTAGAAAAATAAAAATAAAAATTTCCACGACGAGAGTGATCCAGAAGCACCTGGGGATGACCAGGGGAAGCCACCAGTGGCCCAGGCGGCCCGCTGGCCGCGCCCGCAGGCCGCCTGGGGCCCACAAGCCCCATCTCCAGGTATGTCTTCTTCCTCCTCCTCCTTCCTCTCTCTCCAAAAACACGAGTTATGCGCTTCTTCTTGCATACTTGTTGTTCTTGGAGGAGATTTTCGATCTCTCTCTACAGCCCACCGTTTAAACTGAGATTTTGAGAAAATATTCCCTGGTATGCAACTCCTTCACGCCTCCAATTAGATTTTTGATTGGTGGCTTCATTTGTGAGTATTTAGTACTTCTTGGTGGCTTCATTCGATTGGTGGCTTCATTTATATGAGCTTTCATGCATATCTAGAGCCTTAGGTAAGTGAGTAGAGTAGTTTTCCTCAACTCACTTTCTTTAAATTCTTGTTTTTGTGAATTGTCAAATTTTTTAGAAATGAGTTTGCTAGGAAAAGCAAAGGGGTGGCATAGGAAGAAGAAGTCCGAGCACTCAGATCGAGTTACTAGAGTTGCAGCTTCACCCTCAGCTGATAAGGTGTGCTACAACGAATATCATGTGCCCCTAGAGTTTCTGGAAGACACGAGTCCCTCATGCACAATGATGTATCCGTGCAATGATTTTCTTGAAGCCGCAGGAATCAAGGAGGATTTTTATGGCCTTTACGCCAATGCAGGTTTGACACGGCTAGCACTATGCCATGTGGTACAATATAAGAAGCTCACCTCATGTTTCATTAATAGTTTTGGTTATAATCATGATGTCGGAACTGTTGAGTTTAAAATTTACAATAATCTTATGACCATGCCTTTGGCAAGATTTTGTGATATAATAGGAGTGCCGAACACTGGTCAGACGGCGAGGATGAACACTCAGCCCTCGGAGTTGAGGACTCTCTGTAAGTGCATCTAGTGCCCCTTCGAGGTTTTGGAGTATTTGATGACAAAATGGTTAAGGGACTGACGTGTTTGTGAGCATACACAGGAGAACAGTCCCTAAAGAAGAGGTTAACCACCGTCGTCGACCCCCAAAATGTTGAGTAACATTGAAGAAATCGGTGTGTTTCCTAAAGACTGGCGTGGCGCGAAATCCTAAGGAAACAAGATCCTGAGGAATTCGGCTGATGCTGAGGAAGCCGTGCGTCATCCTGATTCATCTCGCGCTGAAGCCTGAAGCCGAAGTTGAAGCGTAGTCTACGTTAAGACTTTTATACTTCTTGAGTCGTAGGAAAACACCGCACCGTTGGAGGGGTTGAGGAAGATGAGTTCTGTATTTCTGAGGAAGTGCTCAAATAGATATCCTGAAGAAAACCCCGAGGAATCTCCTGCAGTAGAGGTTCAGTTCCTCGAGTGTTTGAGACCTTGTTCTTCAGGACACTGAGGAATCTAACTTCGATTGAGGAGTCAAGAAACTTTCAGTGCAATTTTCTTGGAGAAGAGAGAGAGAGAATACTTTGGACCGTGCCACGTGTTGTGTGGTAAGAGGCTAGAACCTGTCTAGGAATGGTCCGAAGGGTGCGCATGATGGAAATTTCGTGCATCGGCATTTATTTAATTTCACTTGGGTTTGCTCCACGGTTATAAATAGCCGCCCCAGCCCCATTTGTGGGTTGGATGCTCCGAGAGATAAACTTACACTTGTCATTAGAGGGCAACCTACCTCTGAGGAACCTGAAGAACCTAAGTGAGGAAAACCACCAGCCTTAGTAGTTGAGCATTTCTGAGGAAGTCGGTTCGAGTGATCCGAAGCTTTTTACTCTTGAAGATTGTGATCTTCCAACTGGTGTAGAGGTCATCGTTCTAAGGAAGTCAAGATGCAATTGTGGCTTCCCTGAGTGAACGGAGTCTGTGAAGGTTTCGGGAGTCTACCTTGAAGACTCACCTAAGTAATTGGACGGAGTTTGAGGACTTTAGTTCAAGGAGAATAAGGTGAAGACTATGTCTACTGAGTTCAATTTCAGCCTCTCCAACCACATGTAGAGTTGTCACAGCAACTTAAACTGGTTCATCAAATCCGTGTCTTCAGTGCCCTGGTGCTATTTCTTCAAACTCTTCTCTTACGTTAATGCGATGATGACTTGTCCTGATGCCGTCTCTTCTAAGTTTCCTTAGTTCTGGTTCCTCATGCATTGCATCTGTTACACTTTAGCTCTTTTGATAGAAGTTGTTTTTCTCTGAAATATGATGCATTGTAGTCATGTCTACATCCTGTAATGCTTCTGTACTTCTTCATTTTGTAAGTTTCCTCAATTTTGAATTTCCTCAGTCCTGAGGAAATTGAAATTCCTCAAGAAATTTGAAAATCTCCCATTCACCCCCCTCTGGTCGATATACTTCGCTATCAATTGGTATCAGAGCAAGGTCCTCCCTTGTTCTGTGTGATTCGGTTTAACCACCTGGTGTTATAGTTATGTCGACCTCAGGTACAATGAACGTTGCTTCGAACTGCCCCAGCTTCGACGGTATGGACTACCCGTACTGGAAGAACAAGATGAGGATTCCTCTTGAAGCCATTGAGAAGGACCTCTAGGATATTGTTGATCAAGGTATTCCTGAACCCACCTTGATGACTCCTCCTGATGTTGTCAAAAGAAACTGACAACTCGACGCGAAAGCTCGAAGCATCATTGGTGGCCACCTCAACAAGGATCAGTTCAACCGTATCAGCGTCTGGATACTACGAAGAAGATATGGATGAGACTGTCAAAAGTCAATGAGGGAGTTTCCGCACAACGAGTCTCTCGAGTCTATACGCTTCGTAGTCTCTTCAACAGGTTCAAGAGGCTGGACAATGAACATGTGCACCAAACCTTTGACAAGCTCACTGATATATCAAATGAGCTTCAAACACTGGGTGCCACTGAAATCACAAATCACGAGGTGGTAAAGAAACTACTGAGGTCTCTGAACGAATCATTTGAGTTTCTATCACTGATGATTCAGGAACGTCCTGACTTCAAGACTCTCGATCCTGCTGACATTCTCGAGCGCCTCAATGCTCATGAATTGAAGCTCTCTGAGAAATGAGACTTATACGGTTCCACCCCAAAAGTCCACGCGCTGAAAGCTAAGGCACGAAATGTGTCCTCTGATGAAGAATCTGAGGCTGACTCTAATGATCCTGAAACTCTCAGTCGGGAACTAGCTCTTCTCACCTGAAAGTTCAAAAAATTCACGAAGAAAAATTGCCTCGTAAATTCCTCAAGATCTTCCTCAAGAAGAAACAGAGATGATGACTCTGTTGAGACAAGAAAAAGAGTCTGCCACAAATGCAAGAAACCTGGCCATTACATTGTTGAATGTCCTCTTTGGGAAAAGGAAGCGAAGAAGAAGAAGAAGAAGAAGAAGAAAGGAAAATATGACAGTTCTGATGAAAGGTCAAAGAAGAAATCCTTAAGATCCTCAAAGTATGTTGGATACACGAGCAGCAGTTCCTGTAAGGCTTGCGAATATCTCGGCAAAGAATTGGACTCTGAAGAATCTGATTATGATCCTGAAGCTGAGGAAGAAGGGTCTGAGGAATCTGAAGGTGTAGCTGGTCTCACTCTTGCCACAGCGCTAGTCAGCAAGTCATTCTTCAGCACCGAGGAATCTGTCACACACCGCCTTGATTATGAAGCAGAAGATACCTCTCCCGCCTTCTGTTTCATGGCCAAGTCCTCCAAGGTATCTTCTCAATCTTCATGTGATGATCCCTCAGATGAAAACTATGCTAAACTTGCTTCAAAGAAACAACGTGCATTTGGAAAATTCAAAACTCATTAAACAAGAGTGATGCTATGTTGGTTGAGGAAATGATGAAGTCTCAACAATTGAGTGATGAATCAAAAATTCTTCAGTCAAAGTTTCATGACTTAATCAGTCGTCATGAGGCACTCCTCACCGATCATGAGAAGCTGGCTCATGAGTTCCTCATGAGAAAGCAAGAACTTGAGCGTGTGAGGATGTCTCATGACGATCTAAGGAAAGAATATGACTCATTCCTCTCCCAATAGATCATCATGCCTCAAGAAGGATTTAATCCTCCTTGTTTAAAGTGCATTGACCATGACCGTTTCACTTCAGTACCTAGTTCTTCAATATCTTCAGAATCTGTTATATCAACTGCCTCTGTGGTATCTAACCCCTGATCTGAGGATACCATAGACATTGCTGAAGAAAATTCTAGGTTGAAGAGTCTTCTAGAAACCGGTATGTTCAAGAGTCTGAAAGGGCATCATATTCTTTGTGACGTCCTCAAGAAATAGATCCTCAACATGAATACGAGGAAAGAAGGTGTCGGTTTCACCCGAAACCTCAATGCTGATGGCTCTTACTAGAAACCAGAGCAATACCCAAAGACAACTGGAGTTATGGCAAAAATGCCTCCTCCTGATCCCTATACCTTATCTGGTTATGACAATGCTTCCTCAGATGTGTTGATTGAGTCGTTTGACTCAAACTATAACTGTTTAAAGATGTTAATGATGAGGTATTCGCCAGATACATCGGGACTAACTGCAGGAACGATCCTCTAGTAAAGCAGTTCTGGGTTCAAAAGGAACTTATCACTAACCTTCCTGTGAATGAAGATGCAAATGAGATGAGGGTATCATCTGACGATGATACCTCAAAGGGAAATGATTATGACTATGTCTCAGCTAACCATTTTGTTCACAGGGAAGCTCCTCATAAGAGTGCTTATTCATTTGTTTATCCTAATACCACGATTCTGCGTCCCATTAGGTCTCATCATTCTCATCGTTCCTCATATGCCTCAAGGCCACCCATTAGAATGTAGGTGGTCAAGAAGAACAAAGCATCTTTGCAGGAACTCGTCTTGAGGAAATCAAGAACTTTGCAGATCATATGCCCAGGACGATATTACTTGAGTCAGTTGACGAAAATTTATACTATTTGATTTCGAGGAATCAATTCTAAGGAACATCCTGAGGAATTAATTCTGACGAATCATAAAATCCTCAAACTGACACTGGTTCATAACCTGTTGTATGAGATACTAATTCCTCTAGAGGGGAAGACCGAATTGGTAATGGATAGTGGATGCACTAATCACATGACTGGTGATAGAAGCCTTCTCATGGAATCATCTCTGAGTCCTTCTTCGAAGAAAACCATCACCTTCGCTGATAAAGGTAAAAGTAAGGTATTGGGTCTCGGCAGAGTTGCTATCTCTCGAGAACAACACATTGACAAAGTCATGCTAGTTGAATCCCTCGGGTACAACCTGATGTCTGTGTCTATGCTATGTGATCTTGACCTCGTTGTTTTCTTCGGAAAGTATGGTTGTGTTGTTTATATGGTTGGTGATAACTCCATCGTATTTCGAGGAGTTAGGAAAGGTGACATGTATATTGTAGATTTTTGTGAAGGTCCTAAGGCCACTACTTGCCTCATGGCTCGAGCCTCAGAGTGTTGGATATGGCATAAAAGACTTGGACACGCTGGGATGAGGAACCTCCAGAAATTGGTTCTGAAGAAACATGTCCTCAGCATTGAGGAAATCAGGTTCACCAAGGACCGACTATGCGGAGCTTGTGAAGCTGGAAACATGACCAAGGCCAAGCATCCTGCAAAGACCATCATGACAACAACAAGACCTCTAGAACTTCTTCACATGGATCTATTCGGTCCTCCAAAGTATTCAAGCTTTGGAGGTAGTATGTATGGTCTTGTTATTGTTGATGAATTCTCACGATATACTTGGGTGCATTTTCTTCTTTATAAGTCAGAAACCAAAGCAATATTCAAGCGCTTCGCCTAGCGAGTCATGAAAAACTACAACCATAAGATCAAGCACATTCGAAGCGACAACGACACTGAGTTCAAGAACATAGGCGTGGAGGAATTCCTCGATAACTTGGGCATCACTCATGAGTTCTCAGCACCCTAGACTCCTCAGCAAAATGGATTTGTCGAGAGGAACAACCGAACACTCATCGAGATGGATCGAACGATGCTGGCTGAATACAACACACCACTCATCTGGTGGGCTGAAGCAATCAACACTGCCTTCCACATCGTCAATCGAGTGTAGCTTCATAAGTTTTTCAAGAAAACGTCCTATCAGCTAATGGTCGGTAAGAAGCCCAATGTAAGTTACTTCAAGGTATTCGGTGCACCATGTTGGATCCGTGATCCTCATCACCAATCCAAATTCGCACCTAAAGCATGTGAGGGTTTCATGATTGGTGATGGTATCAACTCGCACACCTACAGAGTCTACATATTATTCATCATAAAATTGTTGAGACTGTAGATGTGGGGTTTGATGAATCTGACAGCTCAAAAAGAGAGCACCTGCCACCTGTTCTAGATGAAGCTTCACCTAATGAACAGATAAAGAAGATGGGTGCTGGTGATATCATACCCGTCGACCATCCTGAAGAAACACACATACCTCCTGCTCCTGAAGAACTCCCAAATCCTGAAGAAAATGATCCTGATGATGATCCTCATCCCGAGGCTCCTGAGACCCCTGAAGCACCTGAAGCTGATGCTAATGAATCTGATGATAGTGGTAATGATTTGCCTCAAGATCATCGACCTCGTCTTCCACGTGTCGCGAATGAAGTTCAAGTCGACAAAATCCTCGCCGACGTCAACATACCAGGTCCACTCACTCTTTCCAGAGCAAATCGAATAGCTAACTTTTGTGGGCATTTTTCGTTTGTGTCTATTTCAGATCCCACCAAAGTTGCTGAGGCATTCCAAGAAGCGGAATGGATTCAGTCCATGCAAGACGAACTTCTTCAGTTCAAACTGAATGATGTTTGGGAACTGGTCAAACGACATGATCCTTGAGCTCACAATGTCATCGGAACGAAGTGGATCTACCGCAAAAAACTCGATGGAGATGGCCAAGTCATCGGTAACAAAGCTCATCTTGTAGCACAAGTATACACTCAAGTTGAGGGCATAGACTTCGGTGAAACCTTTGCTCCCGTTGCCAAACTTGAATCAATACGCATGATGCTTTTATTTGCTAACCATCATAATATCAAGTTATATAATATGGATGTAAAAAGTGCATTCCTCAATGCTAATATCGCGGAAGAAGTATATGTTTCTCAAACCCTAGGTTTTGAGGACTCCAAGAATCTTGATATGGTGTACATATTAAAGAAATCTCTTCACGGACTAAGAGATTTACTCATCAGCAAGGGCTTCAAATCTGGTTCCCTCGATCCAACTCTTTTCACCAAACGCTATGATGATGCCTTGTTCATATGTAAAATCTATGTTTATGACATTATATTTGGATGCACTAACAAGAAATACAGTGAATAATTTGCCTTCTTGATAAGTGAACAGTATCAGATGTCCTTGATGGGAGAACTGAAGTTCTTATGGCTTCAAATTCCTCAGCAACACAACGACATATTCATATCTCAAGAGAAGTACCTCAAGGAGTGCCTGAGGAAATTCGGGATGCAAGACTGCAAAGGCATCAAGACACCGATGCCTACTAATGGACAACTTGGTCCTGATAAAAATGGCAAGGAGTATGATCAAAAGGTATACCGCTCCATGATAGGTTCTCTGCTATATCTATGTGCATCTAGGCCTGATATAATGTAGGCCTGATCAAAAGGAATCACATCACCAAGCGGTGAAACGAATTCTCGATATTTGGCTCACACCCCTTTGCTAGGATTATGGTATCCAAAAGGCACGCAGTTGGATATCTTTGGGTACTCAGACTCAGATTACGCTGGAGATCACGTGGATAGGAAGTCTACCTCAGGAACATGTCACTTCCTCCGATGCTCACTGGTGTGCAGGTCGTTGAAGAAGCATAATTGTGTCTCCCTCTCCACGGCTGAAGCTGACTACATCGTAGTTGGTGCAAGCTGCTCACACCTTCTATGGATGAAACAAACTCTCAAGGACTACGGCATCAACCTGAGGAAAGTACCACTGCTATGTGACAATGAAAGGGCCATCAAGATATCTCAGAACCCAGTCTAGCACTCGAGGACGAAGTACATTGAGATTCGGTATCACTTTCTTCGGGATCATGTGTTGAAGGAAGACATCGTCATCAGCCACGTGAATAATGAAGACCAACTTGTTGATATATTCACTAAGCCTTTGGATGAGAAGCGTTTTAGCACTCTGAGGTGTGAGCTAAATATCTTAGATTCGTCAAATATCCAATGAATGGACACACATCCTAACGCTTAAACAATATTGAAGGATCTTGATGTACAACACACGATGCGTTGTACTCCTCAAATCATGAGGAACTACCTTGCTAAGTGTGAAGAAATTAACGTGGAATTGACTCACGATCCATACGTCAATTGTATGGTATCAATTTTCTTATTCCCTATAAGGAGGGTAGCGCCACGGCCCAAATTCTTCAGGATTCATTGTCCTCAGTTTCCTCATTTGTGTTTTCATCCTGATGCTTACTGTTTAGTCATCAACATCATTCACCTATAGTTTTTGCTCTTCAAAACTTTGTTTCTTCATCTAGGTGAATGTGATCGGACCCTCCCCTCTATGCTCACTTATCCAATCTTTCTATGTTAAATATGCGTTCATTTGAAACTGAGAAGTCTCTCAAACTGAAGCTTTAACTTTACCCTCAAAACTTTCCGTGTCCTCAGTTTCCTCAAGATGAGGACTATGTTTGAAATCTTATCCCTTGATCGTTGCGATTTTACCGCAGATCGTGCATATCCATCAATGAGATAACCACAAAGATCTGAACCACCAGGGGTAATCTTGTTCACAAAAGTCACGACCCCTCATTTTTACCCCTCTATAAATAGCCACGAACCCAGCGGTCATTTTGCCCCACACCTCATTCCCTCTCGCGCCGCCGCCCTTGATCTCCTCAAGCTCTTATGCTGTCGACGTCGGAGTCTATCATCGCCGAAGAAGACCGACTCGGGTTTCCTCAGCATTCACCTCATTTCTGGTGCAACAATGTCTCAACCATTAACTCCTCAGTACTGCACCGTCTTCAAGATTCTTCAAGCCACCTATTACTCAACAATACTGAAATCTTAGTGAGACCTATGCTTCATCAATTTGAATTCCTCCACACTTTCATCATGAACGCATATAACCGTACCACCTTCCCTCGCAACTTAATTCTGTCACAGGTACATGTCAGCTAAGGAATCATATGGTTCTCATAGTCTCACTTCATGTGCAGCTCAACTCAAACATACAATTCATCAGTCTCCTCAACTGAAGAAAATGGCTCCTCATCGCAAACTCGTTGATACAGCTGGTGACTTGCCCCCGACTCTGTATGAAAAAATGAAGACTCCAGAACGTGAAACTGCCGGTGAACGTAAGAAAAGAATTCAGAAAATCATGAGGGAATGGGCTAAACAATGGGCTGCATATCAATGGATGAATCCTCATCATGACGAAATGTTTGCTGTCAATCCTCCCTTGAAGACTTTGGGCATCAAGGCTCGTCCAGCTCCTGAACCGGGAGTCATTCCTCATCCCTCGAGCTTGAAGACTTCTGATGACTCCCCTGATGCTTATCAGCGCTATCTCAAAAGTACGGCTCATCTTGCTCATAGTCTGTCCTGTGACATGGCTTTCTCAGTACATATTCCGCCACAGTCAGCTGTCCAGCCGGCTCAGCCCTAGCCTCAGTCTCGACCTCCCGGTCAGCCTCGCAGAAAAGCTCCTGGCATTAAACCGTCGAAGAAATCCTCAGCAAAGCCTCAAGCTCCAAGCTCCTCGTGCCAACGAACTTCTGGAGCTGCTCCTGCCTCAAGGCTTCGCACTGATGAGTCTGGCAGTGCACCTGAGGCTTCCACCACAATGCCTCCTCCTCAGCTGAAGAAAAAGACGACCGTTCATCGAGGCCTAAGACCCTCTCCAAAGAAAACTGGCAGGCGTGGTTCCATTCAGAGTTCCTTCAGCTCAGATGACGAAGATCAGTTTGAAGATCTGGACGGATTTGTGGCCATTGAGGAACAGAAGATTGAATATCTGCATGCAGCAGCCAGACGCTAAGATGAAGCCACATGCTCTAAGATACCACTTCTCCTCGATATCAAGAAGATCTTGGAATATATTGAAATCTAGTATGAGAAGCCTGACACTCCTCTTGATGATTTGGATATACCCAAAGACCTCAGGTTCTATATTCAACAATTCCTCATCAATGAGATCCACCACCGAGACCTCAAGAAGAAGTTGCAACGTCAACTGAAGAACGTTCACCGTGAATTCAAGAAGAAACCTGTCACTGACGTTACACCTCAAGAATTCATTGAGTATCAGTATGAAGTTCAATGCCTCACTACTGAGTTTGATGAAATGTGTAACCACATCTCCATGATAGCTTCCCTTGGCGATCCCAAGATTGGAATTGCGACAACGTCGGAACAGTGGACAATATGGAATAACGGGGTTCCTCCTGAGGGTTTTTAGAGAAGGACAAATATATAGGCGAAAGGATGGCACCAGAGGAGGCCCCACCTGACCAGCCGGCTAGGTAGCATGGAACCCTGGTCGCGCCAAGAGGGTGCCTGGTCAGGGAGTGGATCCCCTCTGGCCCCTCTCCGAGCTTCTGGAGTCTTCCGGCCTGCTGATTTTTTATATGATTTTTCTGGATTTTTTCGAGCACTTTAATATTTGGAATTTTCCTACATTGCACGAACAACAACAGAGAGAAACTTTCACTTGGGAACTGAGATAGTAGGTTAGTCCAAATATGTCGCAAAACACATAGCAATATCAACAATATAAGCATGGAACGGGCAAAAATTATAATACGTTTGGGACGTATCAATCGCCTCATTTATTATCCAAGTTGCAACAAGACCCATGTTGCCACGTCTGCGATGTGAAGGTAAGACCCGTTAATTCATCGACTAGGTCAGGACTGGACCTAGCTGCGAGTCTTCTAAGAAATTCCGTACCCATGGTAAGAAGAAAAATCCCGATAGGCGCGTTGGGTACCCTATCTGATGCTTGAAGTTCGACTCTATAAGACTTCCGCGGCTTGATTCGAACTTGCTCAGCCCGTTCGAGGTTTGATCCCGGGGACTTGAGTCTGAAGAGATTAATGATTTATTTTCCCTAGAGAAATTTAATGGACCCGATCACACGTCTACTCCAGGCCATTTATGTCAAATATCCCCAAACAAAAACTACCATAAGAGTGCCACTGGTTTGATGCACTTCCGACCAAAGACCCCTATGGTAAATTGCACTAGGTTATGTTTCGACTATGAGTTCTTGACCGGATTACTGAGTCGCCCAGGCTCTCGTTGGGTACCGACAAGGGAATATCCTCCGTGTGCCCACCTTGACCCTAATAGATGCGCACAGAGGTTGGTGGCCCACATGAAGCCCATCTAAATGAACTAACATGGAGTCCAAGACTTGGAGTACATAGGAAGTTGGGGTAGATTACACCGTACCCAAGTCGGGACTCCCCCGAGACCCAGCTGAAAAGATCTGAATGTCGACTAGAGGGGGGTGAATAGGCTACTATTTTTTTTAAATATTTTTCTAACAAATTGAGGCTCAACAAATAAAGTAGGTTGTCTAGATGTTCAACTAAGTGAGGAACCTATATGACGAAGAATGCGACCCTATATGAGGAAGCACAAGATACAAAGAGATATAAGCTTGCACAAAGTAAAGGTAAATAACCGGTAAAGGAAACACGGGAGACAAGGATATGTTTACCGAAGTTCCTTCTCTTACGAGAAGTACGTCTCTGTTTGTTGAGAGTGTCGAACACAATGCTAACACGAAGCCAACGAGGGACACTCTATTCTCCGCATGCTCTTGCCAATGCAAGATGCCGTGATTCCACTACCGGTGCCTTGGAGGCGCACATAAAACCTCTACAACAAGGATGGGGAAATCTCCACAACTCATGTCGAGGCTCCCAACACTTCCACGATGCTTCACCGCAATGGATATGGCTTTGAGGTATTCACAAGCTCTTGGATGCTCCAAGCACACAAGAGTAACAAGGCTTGCCAGAAACTAACAAGCTAACTAATGATATGGGGATTTGTTTGGATGGAAGTGTAGATTATGTGATCCTCTAGCTCCTCTTTGAAAATGAAGTGAAACGGTTGGTTGGAGAAGGAGGGATCTAAGATTTGAGCTTCGGATGTAATGGGGATTTGAGCTGTGTTCGTCAATGTCCAAAGGTAGAAGAAGGCCTCCTTACATAGTCCCACCAAAATATCTACCCGTTGTGACAGCAGTAAAGTCGGATACTCCGACATAAGCCGGACAATCTGACCGAAACCTCCGACTTACGGGAAATTCCACTAGATCCCTCTCGGAGGTTGGGTCGGAACATCTGACCCTAATCTCCGACTGGGTCGGACATTCTGACCTGGCCTCTGACCCACCCTCCGACTTATAGGGAGGGCCACTTGATCCACCTCGGAGGCCGGGTCGGAACATCTGAACCCAACCGCCAAATGGGCTGGAAAGTCTGACCTATCCTCCGACCCATGTCCGACTTACCAGGAGGTCCACTTGTTCCACCTCGTAGACAGGGTCGAAACATCTAACCCCAACCTCCAACATTGTTGAGAAGTTCATCACTCCCATTGCATAATACCACCAACAATCAATGCGATGACACCTTGACCATGGGACATCCGGCCCATATACAAAGCATGTCGATCGACACCCTTTCACTCTTGTTCTTTGTGAATTATGCCAAACGAACTTGGTCTATATGAAATACCTGCACCTTGAAGACGACACTCAAAGAAAAATAAGGGACCTCATCGAAATTGTCATTTACACCAAAACCTCTTTGATAGTAAATGTCCTAATAATCTCCCCCTTTTTGGTCGTTGATGAAAAAATGATTAGGTGCACAAAATCTAGTAAAAAGAGCAACAAGGGATACACTCAAAAGATGGCAATTCTCAAAATATGGGATAAGCTCCCCCTATGTGTGCACCCTCTTGAGATGAAAATCTTTGCACTGGAATGCACGGGCATACAACCTGATTTAGAATTTTTTGAGAAGGCCACATAGAAGATGCTACAAATAAAAGAGAAACATCATAGCATCAACATAGCATAGAAGCAAGTCCACAACCAACAAAGTACTTATACTAAGTAAAGAAATATAAGCACACAGTACACGGTGAACGAGTCCCACTCGGCACCCATAGCAATAAGCACACTAATAGAGCAACCCCTTCTCCCCCTTTGGCATCGACACACAAAAATGAGTGTAAGGCCCCCGATGCGGTGCTAACTCGAGTTAGTCGCCTTCGCATCCCGCTCAAGTTAGTAGCACATAAAGAGCCACCGACTCACGACACTCGCACTCGTGTCGCTGCCGGATTCTCGACAAAAAGTATAAGAACAAAGGACTTTTAACTAAGACATAAAATTATAGAGTCCAGGGCATACACCGCCACTGGATAATTATTACATCATCTCAAAGGTCCGTGGACCCAAAAGTACATCATGCGACAAGCGGAAGACAAACACGACCGAGTACGGTCAAAAGCCAAATTTCCCTAGAGAGGGCTGCACATAAAGAGTCCACCCATGGATCGTCGAAGCCCAACTGTAGGATCTACAGAACAAGGTCGATCTCATCGTCATCCTCCGGGGGCACCTCCACGAAGTATTGTCCAAAGCTCGGGTCAAGAAAGTACTCCACTTTAGCGGCCGAGCAGGCAAAACAATAAAAGCACAAAAGGAAAACAGGGGTGAGATTATATCATTACAGGATAACTAACTCCCTACGGTAAGACAAGGTAAAGGAAAAGTTGCAGCCGCACTAGCATATATGGTAGCTAACGTTCTATTAGAATAGAGGTAAGATCAAAGAATACACGTGACATCGCGTCATAAGTCTGCTATTCACCTACTTACGTCAATCATAACACACCCTGGATCTTCTGTCGGTCCCCCTGGACGAAGAAAAGCAACCAAGGCACTCACACGGTAGGCAAGTTTTAATTATAATTCCAATTGATGTTATTCTATGAACAAGGAGTAGGTCTCAAGTCATCCATAACCACGGACACGGCTTTTCGAAAAGATTTAACCCTGCAGGGGTGTACCAACTGCCCATCATAGGCTTCGCATGTACGGCCGGTTTCCACTTGGCTAGGTAAACGCCTGAAACTCTGGAACGTCAGAGTCCCTCTAACTAACAATGCACAACTCCGGGTGGCCCCCGGTGAGTCGACACCCAACTCAAAAGCCCGCCGCGCTCTCGAATCGGCCTCTACAGTCTGTGGTAGGTTTGGATACCCGGTTCATCACACATGGGATACCGGGTCCTCAGCCGGACAAAGTGGGCCAGCCAAGGCAGAAGTCCACCTGGCCCAAGGTGGTTTGTAAACAACTGGGGTACCACCAGCACACACACATTGCAAATAGTAAATCAGCTCGGGCCACCACTAGAATTGTATGAAGCTAGGTAGGTAAGACAAGGGGATCCTATAGAATCCCACACACGATTAGGCACGCTCGTCAAGAAACACAATACCCGGAACTCAGGACCTAGGTGACTCAAATGGAAAAAAACACCTGGCGGGAACAGCCTAGTCTCCCATCTTTCGTCAAGTATAAATTAACATCATAAACATAATAATTATCAACCAACTTCTTTAGATAACATGATATCCCAAACCATAGCAATAGGGTAAGCAGCAAGTTTTCCTACTCATACTAAGCAATGGCTGAGCAGCGGTAACTTAGCAATACAATGTTTTGCTGGGATGTGGGGATCATGGCTGTTTGGGTTATAGGCTACAACTAGGCAGGTAGGCAGAAAGGTATCAAGTAATGTTATAAATCTCCCCCTTGCCTAGGTAATCGGTCGTCGAAGCAGACGCAGCAGGGTCCTCGGGCTCGATGTCGGAAATCTCCACGTAAATCTCCTCGGCGGTCTCAGGTGCTAACGTAAGATACCGGCAAGGAAGCACACAAGTAAGTAACGGGTACAATGCACAGGCAAGGATGGTATGAGCAAGTTTAATTAGACATGCTGTGACCCTATCTAGTCAATTTAAATGAAGGTGGTGACGACGCGTGAACAACTTCATATGCAATTTATTTATGTGAAAATGGCTTTGGTCTTAGCCTTATTTTAGGTGTAAGTAGCATGTCAACATGGCATGATCAACAATGCATTTAAAAGAAACAAGACAACGTGAAAGTAATCCTCGATTCCGGACACGGAGTAGTGCCGGTGAATTTGACACAAGGAAGGAGCAAAAAAATTTGGAATCCAGCCACACTGCACAGGCAATAAGTTGGGTGCTGGTTTGAACAAAAGATTTTGAGATGACATGAAACAGAACTTGAAAGAATCAAAAGATCATCACTTCCAACATGCACTGCAATTGGAATGATGCAGGAAAGGAAAAAGACAGATTGATTCTGGATGAGGTGGTCACACCCTGTCCAAATGAGTTGCACAAAACATCATGAGGACACCATCATTGCAATCCTTTCAAAAATATACTCCAAAACCATATATGATATGGTAGCCTCTGGATTTGCAAACACAGTTGCAAATCAAAAGAATTTTCAAGGGGGCTAAGTGCAAAATTGCACTAGATGCATTTTTTAAAAGGCTTAAATGGTTAAACCATTATCACCATGCAACTCCTTGTTTGAAACTACCCAAAAATCATATATGGCATGGCCATTTTTAATTTGGGTAAAACTTTACAAAAAACAAAGAAATGAAAAGGGGTTTATTTGCAAAATTGCCACACTCCAAAATCAGAGGGTCAAAATGCAGAAAGGACCTCACCATGATGGTCAGTATCTCAAGCTACCCCAAAAACATATATGGGATGCCCCATTTGAGGTGAAAAATCTCCAAGGTTCAAATTCAGTTTGAATGTGAATTCAAACTCAAATCTGAACTTAAACAGAAAAAGAAAATAAATCCAAAAGAAGAAAAAAAAAGCAGTGGGCGCAGCCACTGGGCTCGCCTCGGCGCACTGGGCCAAGTTCAAAGCCCACCAGTGGGCTCATCCCACTCCACTCGAGCAACCTCGCTGACACGAGGGGCCCGCTCGTCAGCCTCTACTTAACTCCAAAAAAGGGGGGAGGCAAAGCCTCGCGTTGGAGTCGAAGCCACGACCTGCTGAACTGCTTCAATTGCTCGCTACCACTGCGCCACTGCACGCTTTCTGAACCGAAGCAGGTACGAAAACAGAAGAGGTATGCAACCCCCGAATTGAGCTTCAGAAAACCGGCGACGACGACGACTTGCGGCGAACCTTGCCTCGCCGTTTCAACGCCAGCAGCCCAGCGGTCATTTGGGAACGGAAGATGGCACATCCAGCTATGGATTGCATCACTCCAAGCCAGCGGGGACGCACTGCTCCACTCGCCACTCTCCTCTGAACATGGCGGCGGCAACTACTGCATCTCCTGACAGAAAACCAGACGGCGGCGACAACAAGTTCAGGCGAAGCTAACCACGGCTCCAGGGCTCCTCCGGCGACACCGCGAGTTCCTACGCGCACCTGGGGAAACCAGCTACTCCTCCACACATCGAAACCTCATCGGAGCACAACAGATCGGACCCCAGCCTCACCGAAAAACTCCACGGCTGCGGATCTGAACCGGGTTCAGAGCTACTACACGTGAAGCACCCAAAGGCTACCCATTTGAGGCCATACGCACATCCTGGACGTGCCTAGAGCACGCTTGCTCAGTCCACTGCAACATCCTGGTCACGGTGATCACCGGCTTGGCGGGGACCCGTGAACACGGCGGCGGGAAACGCAACTACGGGGCTACCTATCCGCGAGCGAACGAGGAAGCAGGGGAGCACCAGAGGCTCACCTTGGGGTACTCGGGGAAGTCCTCGACAGCTCGGAGGGGACGGCGGAGCGGTCGGTCGACGGCGAGGCAGAACTGCTGCTCTGCGGAGGTTCTACGTGGAGGGACCGCGGCGAAGCTCCTGCAACCACGACGCCAACGGGAAAGGATCAGGACGACTTGCAGGAGGGCGAGCGTGAACACACAGACAACGACTCGGCTCAACGACGGCGAATTGAACTCGGGTCACCTGCTGCCGTGGCGGGACGGATCGATGCAATTGAGCGCGGCGGCGGCAAGCCAAGGGGGGGAAATGGAGGAGGGAAACCCTAGGTTCCCCAGGGCGCTCCCGGTGGCCTCAAATAGGGCGTTCCCGCTCTCCCTGGCCGGAGGGCTCCACCTCCCGTGGCCGGACGCGCTCGTGAGAGAGGTAGGGGAGGGGACCTCACTCTAGCGTGGAAAGAAGACGAAGGGGAGGCCGTCGGATGCAGATCGAACGAACAGGGCACGCTCCACTTACCCCTTCCCGGGTGGGCTCTAGCCCGAGAAGCAATCCAAGGCCCAGGTGGGCTGGGTCTGCAACAGGGAATTGAAAAAAAAAACCCTGCTGCTCTATCCTTTTCCATTTAACATAAAACATAAAGGATTTGGAGTTTTTCAGGATTAAATACAAGTGGGAAAAATACATAAAAATATGTATAATTAACCTTGCATTATTCCTCAATTTCCAAAAATGGTTTGGGCATTTTTGGCAACAACAAAATTGTGAGTTCATTTTTGAATTCAAAATCACTTTGAACTATGGCCCAAATTTTTAGAGCTGCAAAAAATGGAGCAAGGCTTTTGAAAAGCTTAGGAGGGGCAAGGAATTGTCTATGCCATGTTTGGGGTCAAGGAGAGCATGCATGTAACAATTAAAATTCCTCAAACACCCTTCTTGAACCATTTTGGATGCAAAATCAAACAAACCAAATGGGCTCCAATCCCAATGCAAATTTAAATCACCCCATGAAATTATAATGTTTAGCAGCATGCCAAGTTATAGAGTCATCAGAAAAAGTACAATCTCATGGTAATTCTTATTTATTGCACATGGGTTGTTACAATGAGGGAAAGGGAGGCGATGCTAGCGAGCCAGACTAGACCTCAGGAGGCGGAGGAGGAGCGTGGCTCAAGGAGGAAACGTCAGCCAACCATCCATAGGGATCGTCGATGACGCCCTCGGACGAGATGTTCTCCTCCGAACAAGCGGAGATCTCCTCTCCACTTGCGCAACGTGCATGAGCCTTGTAGCTCTTCTTGCTCCTAAGGGAAGTGCAATGCTGACGATGATGGGTGTCCTGGGAAAGTCACAGCAAATGTCCTCATTGGAGAACTTAGTGTGGGATCTTTTCTGCGAGGTGAATATGAGGAGGAAGCTGGTGAGATCACAAGACGCGAAATTTACCCAGGTTTCGGCCCCTCGAAAGGTAAATAACTACTCATTTTTTTCTATTATTGGGTGTTGACTTCTCGATTAGAAGGGTGCGGAATCGCTACCTATGCCTCGAGAAGATCTAAGTTGAGTTATCCTATATAGTCCAAGGGGTCGTTTTATATAGGTGTCGGGTCCCTTGTTTACACGAATTCGACTCCCATACAAGATGGAGTCCTAATCTACTTTACAACATAATTTCCTTATCACACAAGGTAGGTCTATTTCCTTCTACGATATTTGGTCTTGGCGACGACACGATCCGACCCAAGCCGAGTCTCCTTCTAGGCCTTCATCTTGTGAATCGGCCTAGTTCATATGTATGCCGGGTCATGGCGTTGGGCCATCCCCCCGACATTAGACCCCAAGATTGATGTGATGCTTTAGCTTTATGACGATATTTATGACTTTTTCCATATGCCGACTCTTATACGCCGATTCTTACTAAGCTTTCATCGAGAAATTTATGACAGCAGATCTTTGTTCTTTAATTGCGATGATCTTACCCAGACGATTTCCCCTGTTTCCTTGGTATTTCAAATGACATGCCTTCATTACTACGAGAATCTAGGAATCTCTTCATTTGGGAGTCCTCTTGCAGCGCCTCAGATTTTGTTCAGTCTTTTATAAATAGACCTCCCTGGCACGAGTCTTATTTATTCACTCCAAACGCCACCAATTCTTCTTCTTCTTTGCGCATAGGAGACCGAGCCCATCAAGCTTTCCAAGCGCACTCTTCACTCGAGACCACAGGAAGGAAAACTGGGTCCGTGCTATTCTCATGTTCTTCATGGGTAAACTTTCTCCACCTTGTCTTGGCTCCATTTCCTTTCATCTTCTTATCCACTCCGCCATATACTCCATATAAGCTCAAAATGGAGCATTGGTAGTCTTTGTAGATGTCCTAGATCAGTTCAAATCTATCTCAGAACTGCCTCTTAGATACGCCATCTACTTTTCAGGTATTTTTATTCAGATCTGTCTTCGGTCCACCTAATAATCATCTCGTCCTTCGTAATCATCGAGATAACCTCTCTTTTTCATATGTATTTTCTTAGGTCTCATAGATCTATCAAGCTCATATTTCTGTACGAAACTTGTTTATGTATAGTCCGACTTGTAGAAAATGGACTCAGATTTATGTTTATAGGTTTAGTCGTTTGTTTATCAATCGACTTAGCGTATTTTCATGGTTCAGGTCCCAATCTCTTGTCATGGGAAATAAAACCACTTCCAAGGGCCCAAAGGCTTAGACCGAGTAGAAGTCGACTCCCAAAATTACCTTTGAGGCCAATTGGGTGCGTTCCCAGATGACTCAGCTCCGGCTAGAGGAAATGGAGAAGTCGGGAATTCTGCCCCCTCAGAAAGAAATTCATTGTTGTGTTGCGGGAGATGAGACTCGGCCACAACCTGGTGAAGGTGAGGTGGTAGTTTTCGGTCATCACGTGACCCGGGGTTTTCTTCCTCCCGTGTCCAGATTCTTCAGAAATGTTCTGGTTGCATATGGCTTACATCCTTAGGATCTTTCCCCAAACTTGATCCTAAACATTTGTCCTTTTCAAGTCTTCTGCGAGGTCTACATGTAGAGGAAACCTACTTTGCTTCTGTTCTTCGAGTTTTTCTATGGAAGCAAGAAAACTAAGTACAACAGAGGCCTACCCCTGGAATGTGGAGGAGTCGCCATTCAAAAGTGTCAGAAATGTATTTATCCTTCTATGAAGTTGCTACTCACATGAAGAACTGGCAAAAGTCTTTCTTTTACTGTATTGCTGAAGTTCCAGAAAAAGAAAATCCATTGCCCAGCTTCCGTGATAGTCGAGTTGTCTATCATGAAGTTCTTAACTCTTGTCCGTCTGAGGATCAGAGAGAAAAGATTGGGGCTGTGCTTGGAAGAAAAAAAGAACTTCTCGACCATTGACCTGCCCGTACAAACCTGACCCGGTGCTGGGTTGATTGGAAGATTCAGCTTCTCAACGTCAGGTGCCGGGTCATGTGTGAATATTCGGGCCTTGCTGACCCCATGTGTTATGCACACACACAACTTACACCGGCTTCTCTTGTATCTTCTTGCAAGAAATATCTTGTAATTAGTAAAAATGAAATTATGACATTCGGCCTGGCGCCCTTCTGTGTTGAGAGCCCGGCTCCGGTGGTAAGTTTGTAATCATGTATACACAAGACTGACTTCATATCTTTTACCTTGATATTCTGACTATCTATCATATGTCTAGGCAACCGACTCATGGTGGGTCACCACTGAAGAGCCTGCCATCGAAGAAGAAGCGGGTGTCAATAACTTGGGTCGTGATTTAAGTAATGTTTTAACTTTCCTTTACGATATGTTTCCCTTTATTCACTTCTGGCTACGTAGGAGGACTCAGGAGAAAATGAAGATAATAATGAGGACGAGGCTACCCCTGCCACCACCGACTCTCCCAAGGTTGGGTAAAAACGTGTCCCTGACAAGTGGTATTTCATATGTGCCTACTTTTCAAATGCCTACTTGTTGTAATCTATGTCTTATATCATTTTCATTATAGGTTCAAGAAGGGAGAAAACAGACTCGTAGTTCTGAGTCCGTCGTCCCTCACAACTCTCCCCGCCAGGTCAGACAGAAAGGACACACCAAGTCTCACGAACCCACTGCCGATGCTGTGGACCACAGTTCCTCATCTGGGGAGTCGTCTGTGTGGCTTCCCAAAAACTTCTTATCAATCGTATGGTAAGTGTCTACAGTAAATAAGTGCTCATGTGTATGGAATAATGTTGATCACGGGTTCCCTTTATTTCTAGGACTCAAGCGTATGTCAAAGCTAAAACTAATTTCGAGACATCTAAGGATCCGGGTATTGTGGCTAAGAAGAAGACTGTCGTTTCTGTGGATAAGTCCATTCCAACTGAGTCATGCCCTCTTGTCTTTCTCAAGGAATATCCTTTGAAGCGAAGTAAGGAGGATCCGGCCACTCGGTCTAAGGAAGTGGCTTCTATCCCAGGTTCGATTCTGACTTCTTTTGTTAATAAATCTAGATTTCAAGAAGATGCCACCACAACCGGGGACCTCTTATTATCTTATTCTTGTAGTGACCGAGACAAGAGCCATTGAGAAGCCATATTCAAGTCGGCCCTTCATGTCTACTCTTGAGATGGCTCCTTTAGAAGATTTGTACCTTCATTCATTGAGTCGGCTCGATGAGCAACGCGACTTGATCATCTTCTAAAGAAGCGATATGAGGTATAGTAGCTTTTCTTTGAATCTGATTATGTACTTGTAATGAGCAGGGACTTTTGTGTTTATGCATGCTTTAGATTTAGAAGCCTGCCAGGCGACTCATCATATTGAAGAGAAAATCCGAGCTGAATGTGAGAAGCGGCGTCAAGCTGACGAAGAGATGAGTTGGCTTTATGATGAGTTAAACAGAAAAACCGACGAGCTGGAGTCAGTGAAATTCCAGCATGCCAAGGATCAATGTATGCTGAGAAAAACTATTGATGGTGCTGCAGAGAAATACCAAAAATTAGAGATGAATTTAAATGTTCTCAAAAGCAGTGTTCATCAATTCGCTTTAGCAGTATTTGGTAAGCTATTTGGAGCTAAATGCAAATACAATCGTATTCTTTATAACTATTGCTAATTTTTTAACTTTGCAACATGTAAAAATCATTCCGCTCTTCAAGAGACGGCTAGTATGGAGATGATTCTGGTATTCACAACAATCAGACAACTTTGTGAAGGAGCCATCTGGGCCATAGTCGCTACTCTAGGTAAGCCGGTCGTCATGCCCAAGCTAGCCGGAATGATGAAATTATTTTCAACTGTGCCAGCTTGGGTGGACATGGTTAAGCGCTCGACATGTAGATTGGGTGTGATGCGTGGTTTAGAACTTGCTAAATCCTTTCATCCTGACATGAAGCCGGAACTGTTGGCGGACGGCTTTCCTGAGTTCAATACTGACGGGTCCCCGTTCTAGAAGGAAGATTACTCCAAGATCATCAAGGAGACTCGTGTCTTTGCCACGAAAATTGCAGATGGTATGGATTTATCTATTCTAGAGCCAGGCTACGATGAGCGCAACAAAAGACGGAAGAATAATCCTCCTGAGCCAGTCTTCTTTTCCTTGCTCCCTCCTTCTAATCCGGCGTCTTCTGCTAAGCCGACTATAGGTGAGGAAGAAGATGATCTGTCCATCGAAGACTTCGCAGATGTACAATTATATGAGAGCTGTGATCTGCAAGTTGACCCAAAGGTGTAGTTTTGAAGACGAAGCGGGAAAAATTGTTGAAACTATAGCTGTTGCGACCGAGCTTACCCAATCTCTTTTTGCTTCGCAAGTTTGAAAACATTTGAAATGACTTTGTTGGTCGTTTGTATTAATTTCTTGACATGTATGTGACCTGTTACGATTCCATGTGAACCGTTATACTTTTAGATGACAAGACTTAATTTCACTTTGCATTTTTTGTCACGTGTGATAGTCGATTGTTGTTTATTTTCTATCATAAGTCGGCCGAATGCATGATGTATACCAGTGATTTTTTGACAAGTCTATTTTTGTGGCACCCCGGCTCAGAGGACCGAAACGCCCCATGTTCCACCCCATAGATCAAGTCTTCTGGAACACGACACTTCTTGATATAGAACTGAACATCTTTCTATTAACAAATATATGGATACAAGGGGTTTATTACAATGCTAGCGGATCGAAACAAAGAATAAGCGTGCTCCTCAAGGTCGCCACGGATCTACATCAAGCATAGACTAACTCTCTAGCAGCGGAATCTATCTCGGCAGCGAAACAACATCGGCGGTGATGAACTCCATTCCACAAGGACACTGGCTGGGACACCTCCTAGCTCGCAAATACAGGGAACGTCATCCTACGCATCAAAAGCACGACCAAAAAATCTGGCATGACACGCCAGGTCAGTACATCGAATGTACTTGCAAGCTCACAACAACCATGCATCAAGGCAAAACAATAACATGGTAAAAAGTTAAAGTATATTAGTGAATTAAACACGTGATCATCAACATCATGCAACCAGATAATAATCCAGCATAATATCAACATTAAGACTAATGCACAACAATCATCGTTTATGGTCACATTGACCCCACATGATCATCACAGGATCATGTGGCTTACCTCAGAGTCCTTACCAACTCAAGCACCGGTCATCGCATGACCATAAACATACCTAAATCGTCGCACGATCGTTCAACGGGTTAAGTGTCCTCTGTTACCACCCAACCAATCTAGTCATCATATCAACTTACCATGCTCATGCAACCGAACTCATGTTGATCTCATGGTGTGACCTACTGTGAACTGTGTCCATTACCGTGGACTCGGCTATTCGAATAGATTTGTAACTCTCTGGAGATGTTGTGCACTTTACCTACCCTATGGAGCTCCATGCCCAAGGACTAGGACTACTCCAACGAAACTTCACTACCGCGTAATCCTCCTACGGTGCCACCGACATCGCATGTCTTGTGTATCCATGTGTCCTCCAGACACCTGCCATCGCATGGCCCTGACCATCGCATGGTCCTTAACATTTTCCCAATCGGGGACTCCCGGGTAAACATATCAACTCTAGATCTCGAGATTAACACCACCTACCGGGCCAGGGTAGCGTGCAATGTGTAATCTCCACTCTTTGGCGGCTCCCGTGGAGGCACTACGGTAGAACAAGCAAAGGCCCGCCCATACAGGAAAATGTGGTTGCACCAAATGAGTTCAGTTCGATGGCACCTGAGCAACTTGGCACGGATCACATCTCCAACAGAAAACACAAGCATAAGGTGCACCATCAGTATTTAAATTAATGGCATCTCAGTATAAGTGGAACAAGATATAGTCATAGTCACATCATGGTTCAGGTCATATTTTAGTTTATTAACTTAGTTATACAAACATGATCAAGATCTTATCATGTAACATGGCAATATCATAATTGTAGTTAAGCATGATACGGTGGTAACATGGTTAAAGTATAAAATGAACATAACATGGCATAATATGCATCAGAGCATATGGACATATTAAGATCATAGAATGGCATGGTATTAACATAACATAGCAATGTAGCATCATCAAAGTGTTCCAAGCATATTAGCATATCGAGATCAAGACATACTCAAAGCATACCATCATAGTCAAATGTATCATGACAATGTATCAACAAGCATATCAGGATAATCATTATTCATCGAATATTAAAGCATGTTTTAAAACACGTCAAAGCATTGAAAAGGTGCAAATGGTATTGTGTCTTTCCTTTCACCAGAGGAGTGTTGACTACTCCTGATCTTCGACACCGACAAAACCCTGCAAAATAATTTATAAAAAGGCACGGAGAAACGGTGTCAAATACAACTTTTGTTTGACCAGCAAAGAACAACATCAAAACATGGCATGAAACCAATGACAAAGAGAAGAGGCGATCGAGACAAAACAAACGCAAAACAGATCGCCTCGTTTGTACTTACAGTTGCGGAGATATGAGCGGGGGAAGATCAGGGGCTGATTTTTTCTATTTAGTGAAAGTGCATTTTGGGCTGAAGCAGAAGGAAATACACTTTCCAGAAGGGAAAGCGTATTCTGGTCCATAGCAGAGCGAAATGCGTTTCTTCGAAGGGAAAACATATTCGGTCAACCAGGCGCCTCCACTTACGGATGGGGCCCACCCGTCAGATCTCTCTCTCTCCTCCCCTGTTCTTTCTTCTCTCCTTCGCGCTGGACCAGGAACAGAGGAGGCCGAGGCCACGGGTCGCGCTACGCCGGCGAGGGGGGGGGGGCACGGCAGCCGGACCGCGGCCTCCTGGCGGGCTCCACGTCACGGGCGGCGCCGCCCACGCCCGTTCCCGCAGGCCGGGGTGCCGATGCGAGCGGGGCTATGGCCGCGACGGACGACGGTCAAAGTCCTACGGGTGCACGGCGGCGTGGCTGGGGTGGGGCGCCAGCGGGGTTGCGGTGGGGGCGTGGTACCCTTGGGTGGCCAGGGACGAGGTTTGAGGGGAGGGGGACGTCTGGAGGGCCAGAATTTGGCCTGATGGAGGTGATGGCCGTGGCGGCCGTGGGGAAGCAATGGCGGCTCCGCCGACACAATTGAAAGGGGAGATTGGCTAGGAGGGAGTGAAGAGATGATGGAGTTTCTCTGGGAGGGCGCGTGGGTGTGGATTCTTATAGACAGGGCCGAGATGCCCGGCCGGACTGCGCCATGGGGAACACGACTGCGACGGGTGAGTTGGCGGCCATCTGGAGGCATCGAGGAGGTTCGGGAGGGGGTGGCATGGCGCAGGTGTGCGATGGTAAGCCGGGTGGCGTGTCTAGACAACAAGAAGAGGAAAGGGGCTCACTGGAGATCGATGTGGACGTGTCGTGCACACGCGGGGCGCGACCAAAGCGCGCCAGATGAAGTTTGAGAGCGTGGCCACCAAGGGGAGATTCAACTAGGGGAGGTTTCGTTGTGGCTGGGGCAGGGTCCTTTGAGTGCTGACCATAGTGGTGTGCCTGGCTGGCCAAATGGTGCACTGTGTTGAGCTGGAATCCACTGTAAAGTCTGATGCAGCAAACCTGGACAAGAAGCAGTGCTCACTTGGTGGGGGTTGGGGTGGTGCCAGGTTGTCTCCTGGGCTTAGGATTGGGAGGACTATGGTTCTGTGGAGTTTGGGCTCAAATGGATATGGTTTGCACACACCTCCTTTGAAAGTGTTTGTACTGTGGTATGGCTTTCACATGGCTCCCCTATGCATGTTTTTTGGCTGAGCTTAATCATACACCAGGGTGAGTATATGTACCAAGTTTCACCCCAAATGGAGCAATGAAGCTAGTACTTCCTTGGAAAATGTCCAAATAGGCCAGAATGAAAAGTTGAAGCTATCATCTCATAGGATTGATGGAATTGGCTGAAAATATGTTGAGTGAGGTTATTTGGTGGTGTGCACATTTGTGTAAAATTTCATGGCCATTGGACAAGCCTAGCTAGCACTTGCTTCACAATGCCCCCTTGCTGCATCCAAACTTTGGGAATTTATGGTGGGAGTTTGGCTATGCAATTGATGGTGGAATTTGGTGTAGGCCAATGATATGATCATATGAGATTTCACAAATAGTTTCACCAGCAATGGATCAAGGAAAATGGCCATACCTTCACAAACATCCATTGTTCCCCACAGACAAATGAATTTTTCTGGAGGAAAAATCCACATGGGCCATGAAATGTTTTTTGGAGCATTTGGCAAGATATGGCATCAAGAGAATGTGGGAATTATTTGGGGATTTATGGAGCTATAAAAATATGGCTTGCTTCACAAACCTCAAATAATAGGAATATCCTTTTATTGGAAAAGGAATATATGGTTTGAATAAAATGGTGGCTTGGATGGGATGGATCAAAGGAATGACATGGGGAAGGCTTGGAATCAAGGGCCACTTGAGCATCGATAGAAAATATGCTCACGTTTCAAGTCCAAAGAGGTGCTCAAAACCAAATCAAATGGCAAATCCAGCAATAAATCAGAAAAGTTTTTGGAAAAAGAAAGTTCCAAAATCCAGGATGTCACAATTTTTTACCGTGTGCTCTGGTTGGGAGCTGGTATATACTGACTTGTTTTCTAACCCACTGGGTCACATACTCGCATGTAGGCACAAACATTTATTAGAATTCTTAAATCAACAGACGATCCCATGAATCGAGACGACTAATCATGCGTCATACCGTATCATAGTGAGCTCAATATGTAGCCCTCGTGAGTCGGTATAAATAATTTATGTATATGCCGAATCATTTTTGTGTCGACCTGTTCATAAACATAAGTGAGTTTCCAGGATGTAATTGCATTGCTACCAAGAGTGGTTTGCAGAATGACCCGACTTAAAGTGTTTTGGACAGGGATCTTGTAGAGCTTTCTCGTAATTGTTTATGCGCGTTCTTTTATTTGGTCCTACAGGGTTTCCTTGCTTCCGGAAGTCGTCGGCAGTGCATTCGACCGATTTTCGATCAATTATTCGTTTTTCAACTTTGGTCTGACTTTCGTTTCTGCTTTCCTTATTTTAGGTTTCATCCGACGTTGCATATCCAGCAGCGGCATCAACGAGCTCTTGAAGATCACTAACTATTTCTTTTATGCGGTTCATCGCATTGTTTATCGGTTTGAGCATGTGATCTATATTCTTATGCTTTTCGTCTAGTCGTACTTCCCTGGAAGGCCGATTGCGCGCATCTTCTTTGGCTGTTGGTTCATCTTTTTTCTTATTTCCTCGGAGTGTTGTACTCGGTTTTCCTGATAAGGGATGGAGGATTGCATGTCGTTGTAATCTTCTTTATCCAAAGAAGAGTTCTTTCTGGAGGATTGTGACATATTTTCTTTGTCCGTGGCTTTCACAGGGGGTTCTAGTCCCGGAGATCCATGGGGGAGTCCAATAAATTTGTGGGTGGAGCTGGTAAATTTCAGCTGACCTAGCTCCCATGAGTCAGTCTGAGGGCTTGTGAGGGAGCGATGTCGTGTTTGATAGCTAGGGGATTTTGGATCATATTCTTTTCTTTCAGGTTCGAGTTGGTTTCCTCGAATCAAGGAAATGGATTCGGTATTGGAGTGTTGTCTTTTGCCAGAGCATGAGTCAGTATCGCAAAATTCTGTCGGATTGTTGCGGTCCAGGATCTCGACAGAACGCTCTAGTTCTGGAGATTCACTGACGACTCCGAAAAACATGCCTGAAGGCGGTTTCTGGCTGACCCTCAGTTTTGTTAGATTCTGATTTAGATCCACCCGATCTTCTAGTGGAAGAGTGATTGGGGTCGACTGGGATCTGAAAAACCGACTCGACGGAATCACTCTTCGGATTCCGGGTGGTATTGTTGATGCAAAACTTCTTGTGTTGGTTTCTGGTGATTCAGTCGATGGTGAAGTCGTCCATACCTCGCTGGGCTTCCTCCAAGATTACGATGCCTGCATGCGCATGCCCCACGGTAGGCGCCAACGGTCATGGGAAAGTCTTGACATATGTCCTCATTGGAGAACTTAGTGTGACACCTTTGCTGCGAGGTGAATATTAGGAGGAATTCGGCGAGATCACAAGACGTGAGATTTACCCAGGTTTCGGCCCCTCAAAAGGAAGACCTACTCCTGCTTTTCTATTATTGGGTGTCGACTTCTCGATTAAAAGGGTGCAGAATCACTATCTATTCCTCGAGAAGATCTAAGTTGAGTTGTCCTGTTTGGTCCAAGGGGGGACGGCTTATATATGTGTCGGTTCCCTTGTTTACACGAATCCGACTCCCATACGAGAGGGAGTCCTAATCTACTTTACAACCAAATTTCCTTATCACACAAGGTAAGTTTATTTCTTTCTACGATCTTTGGTCTTGGCGACGACACGATCCGACCCAAGCCGAGTCTCCTTCTGGGCCTTCATCTTTTGAATCGGCCTGGTTCTTCTGAATGCCAGGTCATGGCGCTGGGCCATCCCCCCTAACAATGGGTCCGGGCGGTCATACAGAACATTGACTTTATAGCCCTCATAAAACGACTATCCACGGGATGATCAAACTGTCTGTACCCGGGGTTAGCGTATGTAATTCCAGTCACGATACAATCACATGGAGAGCCGATAGCCGTATCCACTTGTCTAAGCAGACAAGGCCAAGCACAGAACGCTCTCAAAAAGCATCAAACGTGAGGGGCATCCCATCCAGGGCGGATGATCAACTGAGATGGGTCCTCAACGTCCGCTCACAAGTCTAAATGCTTATGGGTGGTGAATCCCATACTCATAGACAAGTCGCCTCAACCATGTTATCGATTGGATCATAACTCTTACATAGACTTACTCTAGCCCGATCACTTAGTCGGGGTCTAGGGTGGGCTCGATCATACAACAAAGTGTGCACGTGACAGAGTCACGAACAATCGCATCGCGATGCCCCAAGCTGCGCACATCTAAGGGCCACTTGGTGTATAAAAGACCGCCAGCCAGATCACAACTAAGGTCTCCAAAACCCATACTAAGACATACATGTTATAAACATACACGCAGCACACATGCCTAGTATGAATAGCAGGTATCATCACATAACTCTACAAAGTACTCTTTATTGATATACACATAGAGCATACAAAGATCACATGTCTGTGATCAACATTACATCATACAACAGAAGCAAATTAGGTCTGAGTACAGATAAGTTTAACAAATGGCTTAGAGAAGCCTTGTAAACATACATGCCCTTCCACGAGGGACCAGACTGCTGTCTGGGACTATGCTAACTTAGTCAACGTCGAGCTTCAGGTCGGTGACTCCATCGGGGTCCGGGTTCTCATCTAAAACATAGAATAAGAAAACGTGAGTAAAAAGTCGTACTCAGCAAGACTTACATCAGAACTACACTACTCATGCTCAAGTATCAAGGTAAAGGAGGTGGGGATCAACATGCAGAAGTGCCAGCTTTGACTTGGCTAGTCCTGAACTACGATTACCAGACTTGAGGTAAGAAGCGTACATGAGTCCACTATCCAAGTCTCCAACCAATACACCACTATGGTTACTTCCTCGACTTCCCCACGAGGAAGCACACCATAGCACTCACACTTATCTTGGTGTATTTTAGAAGTATCCAGTTCAAGTTGTCTAATAATCAGGTACAGGTTCCAAGTAGTCCATAACCGTGGACACGGCTATTCGAATAGTTTTGTTAACCTTGCAAGGGTGTAAGCTACACACACATGACCATCGGTTACCGCCAGGTCTCGCCACCGCTCAAGAGGTGACAGCGAGGATGTTCACCACGACACTTCGCTCACAACCGGTCTATTCCAGGAGTCGACTATCTGAGTTTGTCACCGCTCGAGAGTCCGGCCAGATCAACGAAACGGACCGAGACAATGTAGGCAACCGAGACGCCACCTTCTACAGATGGTTTCACTGTCTCACAGATCCACCCACATATCTAGGATGATGCAACATTTCCACTCACTCTTTTTCTATGCATATGTCAAATGGAAGGCCCGAACTAATGTGACTCCTGGACGTCAACACGGATCAAGGTACTAGGCCGAGAGGGCTCAGTGAGCCCAATGTGTGGTTGTACTCTTTGTCTTGGATTACCATACAAGGACTCGGTGCTTAAGGCGGTGTTCAACGAGACAACCCACTGTGTACTCCTACACAGCCTCTCATCGTTCACCTTGTATTAGGGTGGATTCACCAACACAGTTTCACTTTCATCAACACCATGTTCACTATCATCCCGACTCACATCAAAAACAACCTCATTGTACCACTAAGCATGCAATAAGCAGTAACAGTTGCAGGGGCCACATGATATCAATCAACTCCTATGTCAGCTAGGATTGTGGTTTGCTTACTACTGTGACAAGATGATAGGTCATGCATCGGATATGGGTTCAACTATGCGGTAGAATCGATACAAAGTGATCTCCTAAACATGCATAAGCGAGACTGAGAGGGAATTGGGATTTTATAGATATGATCAATGGGGTTTGCTTGCCTTGCTGACGATACACGGGTCTTAACGGTGGTCTTCTCCTTCGGGGGTGATCACCGTCTCGGCAAAGCTGTTACCGGCACAATCATCAACAAAGGGGGACACAAATAAGGTACAATGCTCAAGCACATGTTAAGTTGTGACATGATGTAAAGGGTACTGATTTGTGGCATTTTCAATTTAATTGAAGTATATTGCATTTGGAATGCAAATTCAAACTTCAAATTTGAATTAAAATTAAGCCATATGCACTTTTGCTACTGTTTCCCCATTTTAAAATGGTGAAACATAATTTTTTTTGCATATTCTTAATCCTTGTATTTTTCTGATAATTTTTCATATATTATATGTTTAATTTGGAGTTAATATGAATTTTCTATGATTTTTCAAAGTTTAAAGAAATTTCTGGAATTTCTGTAAATGTTTTAATTCTCTGGAATATCTTTATTGCGTCATGCTGATGTCACAGTGGGGCTGACCAGTGGGCCACCACTGTCAGTGTCACAGGGGTTAATACCCTCTCTGTTTAAACTAAACAGAGGGGTTAGGGACCAGGGGGCCCACCTGTCAGTGGCTGTGAGGGGGTTTAGGGGTGGATTAGGGGTTAAGTGCCCGGCGGCTTGACGCCGGCGGCTCGGGCACGGTGGCGCTCTCGCCGGACTGGGGATTTGGCCAAGGGAGGGCACGAGGGAACCACCAAATTGAAGCCTGCAAGCCCCTGCGTCCAAAACTGCCATCGGGGGTTCACGGGGAGGGCTACTTCGACGCCGGCGACGACGAGGTGCGGCGGCCGGCTGCTGGCTCTGATGAACTATCGGCACAGGTTACGGGAGGGAGTGGGAGATGGGGGAAAAGGAGCGCATTCTCACCACGAAGACGATGGAGAACACGACGGCGGCGGGGAGAGCTTGGCGGAGGCGCAATCGACAATCTCCTTCGCTGCGGCCGGCGGTGATCCGGTGAGGCTGGCGTCGACGTCGGGGCTCCTCGGGCTCGATTGAAGGGGCGATTCGAGGGAGTCGATGGCGCTGAACGCGAAGGACAAACTCGCCTGGCTCATCAACGACGATGGCCACGCTGGCTTAGCGGCGTGCTCTGCGGCAGCGCTCGGACGACGGCGAGAGCGAGTAGAAGAGGGCGAGAAGGTGGACCAGAGGAGGGGGAACAACACGGGGAGCTTCTGGGCGTTCTCCTGGCGAGGGGATGAGGCACAGGGGGCCTTGGAGCCTTCTCGGCGTTGCGGTGGCGCCGCGGCGTGCTCCCAGGCCGCCACCGAGCTGCTTCGCCGCCGGGAAGGAAGACGACAAAGCGAGGGGGCTGGGTTGGGCCGGCTGCGGCCTTCAGTTGGGCTAGAATGGCCAGGGGTCCCCTTTCTATTTCTTTGCTTCTCTTTTTCTTTCTGTAATTTTTTTGTGCCTTGATAAATAAATACCTAGGCAATTTATAAAATGCCAAAAACTTTTACATGGACTTACAAAGCATATAGTTAGCCATTCACAAGTTTTGGAGAATTTTGAAATTCAAACAATTTGAATTTAAATTCAAATTGGAGTTTAATTTAATTTCCAATGCACCTTTTGAATTTTTGAATATTCCATGGGCATGGGAAAATCCCCAAACCACTTTTGCAATGATCAACAACAATTCTAGGAATTTTCCAAACATTCAAATGATTTTTGGAAAAAGATTTTTATGTGGCCATTTGATTTAATTTCTCAGGGCTTTTATTTTCCCCATTTTTGAATTTTCTTTTAAATTTTTCACATGATGCAAAGGGCACTCAAACCCTAGCACTTAGCCTAGTTGGGGTTCTGACACAAACGAGCCAGATGCACTAGCAGACGGTGCCACAAAGAGCACAGATGCTTCGGTCTCAGCATCCTCAGCATCGTCATCATCTTGGATAGGTGCCTTCATCTTCCCCTCCTCTAAATCATTGTCGATGTAGAACTGGACAGGAGCAAGCTCCTTCACCCGGTAGTGATCCATGAGAGGGGGAAGGTCTTGAGCGCAAACACGGGAAATGAAAGCCTGAAGGATAGGAACATAGGCACAAGACCTCATGTCCTTGACGATGTTGATCATCTCCTTCCAAATTTAATCCATCACATTAATGGGACCGTAGTGAGTGGCAGTGCAATACCTGAGATCGATGAGAAACCAAGCACATCTTGATAATCACACGCCTTGGGAACAATGGTCTGCTTGTAGATCTGGTTCATGTTATAGTAGAACGTATGCATGCTAGTGACCTGACCAATGGTGCCACCTGGCTTGTAGAGGCGCTCCATCTTGTGCCGACCCATGTACTCACCCTTGTCATGGATGCGGAAATCTTGGGGCACACGGTCGCCCGCAAACTGATAGCCACAAATCTTGGCAAGCTCGTTGAACTTCACACTCCTCTTTTGGGTCCCAGCCATGAAGGTCATAGTCCTCTCCTTATTTGTCCCAAAATGCCCGGTTGGTAGCATGACAAGCGTTGTTGATGGCCTGCGACCAAATGATTTATGGGCTTTTGAAGTCCGTCAACATAGTTCTTGCCGCATCAATAAGAGTGTGATTCTTCCTCTCTGCATCACCATTTTTTTGAGGGGTATAAGCAGGGGAATATTGATGTATGATCCCCTCATCACCAAGAAATTCATCCAAGGTGTAGTTCTTGAACTCAGTGTCGTTGTCATTCCTTATATCCAATATATTTGCATTGTGTTGACGTTAAGCTTCATTGGCAAACTCGATGATGGTTGGTTGGGTCTCACTCTTTTTCTTGAAGAAATAAACCCAAGTATATCTTGAATAGTCATCCACAATAACCAAGCCATATTTCCTTCCGTCAATACTATCATATGTGGGAGGCCTAGAAATATCCATGTGAAGGAGCTCCAAAGGCCTCTTGGTGGAGATGAAATTGTTGACGCGATGTTTCTTCTCATGAAGCTTTCCTTCAATGCAAACCCTACGAGCACGATCTTTGGCAAAACTAACATTTTTTAGTCCAATTACATGTTCGCCTTTAAGAAGTGTTTGCAAAGACCTCATATTGACGTGGGCTAAAAGGCGATGACAAAGCCATCCCACATAAATTTTAGCCATTAGACATATGGAAATTTAGGTGGGTGATGGGTGTAGATAACACCTCCTCATTTGTTACCCCAAGTGAAAGGCCATGATGTAGATAGTAACAAATTTCCCTTGGTGAAGATAACGAGGTTTGTCTCCCGTAGGACTCCGAGGATCCGCAAGAAAGTGGTCAAATGAGCAAGGCGCCGTTTGAACATAAGTTACTCACTTGACCTGGACCTACACACAAAAGCAAATAACTTTCCTCCCAACGAGTCAGAGAGGTTGTCAATCTCTCCGGTCTTTACAGAGGATCAAATACAAGGGGAAAATAGTAGTGGTGATTGCAAATCAAAAGGAAATAACGCAGCAAATAGCACTACTAGAAAAATGCCTTATAGTGGCGTCCTTTTTTTGCCTTCAGTGGCGCATTTCAAATGCACCACTACCCCTAAGACTGTTATGCGTGGCGCATTTCAATATGCGCCACCCATAAGCCTTATTCGTGGCGCATTCTGTAAATGCTCCACCCATAAGAGTCTTAGGAGTGGCGCATTCTAAAAATGAGCCACTATTAAAAAAAATTAAATTTTGAATCTGGATTACAATTTTTTTTACTTTTATTTTTATTTTTGTACTTTTTTTCTTAATCTCACGTTAGTATGCTCAATGCCCGGTCACTATGCTCAATCTCAGGTCAAACTTCCCGGAGGGTCACCCATCCTAGCACTACTCCAGCCCCACCACGCTTAACTTCTAGGTTCTATCAACTCCCACTCCAGCTCACTTAGCAGGCACTTGTTGATATATCTATCATATAAATCCTATTAAACCATGTTGATGTTCATGGGTGTGCTAAAATTTTCAACATTTTTTTCAAACTTTCTCGATGGGACCTCTAGCGTATTTTCAACTTTTTTTAAAAAATATATTTTTTTAATTTTTTTTTAATGTTACTAGCTAAGATTTTCAACTTTTTCTTGAAACTTCCTGATGGGTCCTCTAGCCTATTTTGAACTTTTTTAAAAAAATTAAAAATATTTTTTAAAATTTTTAATTTTGTTCTGTTACTAGTGGTGCATTTCATACAAAATGCGCCACTACTAAGTTAATTTTTTTTTCATTTTTTGTCTCCAGATCGTGAAATGCCAGTAACTTTTTTTTTGTTAGGTTTTTGAAAATTTGGGCATAACTTTTCGAGTAGATGATTTTTCATATAATTTTTTTTCATCGGAATTTGTATGCAAAAGTTAAACCCATTCTCATCCATCGGAACCTTGGATTCTCGAGACATTTTGCAAAAAAACTCGAAATTCATGTTTCTAAATTTTTCTAATAACTAGACCACATATTACATGGGAATCTTTTTTTCTTTTATTTTTTTGACATTTCTACCATTTTCTTTTATTTTTTTCAAACTGAAAAGGCAGTCAACCGGGGGGTGTATTTGTGTATTGGGAGTTTTCCGCTCAAATTTTTAGGTTAGTAGTGGCGCATATGCAAGATGCGCCACCCCTAAGAGCTTATAGGTGGCGCATTCTGAATGCGCCACTAATATTTCCTTAGGGGTGGCCCATTTCCAAAATGTGCCACCCATAAGATCTTAGGGGTGGCCCATTTCCAGAATGCGCCACCTATAAGGTTCTTAGGAGTGGCGCATTTCTCCAAATGCGCCACGAATAAGAGGATCCAGGGCTGGCCCACCCTTAGGGGTGGCGCATTTTAAAAAATGTGCCACCTATAAGAGCTTATAGGTGGCGCATTTTTAACCAGTGCGCTACCCCTTACAACATAGTGACGCATTACATAAAAATGCGCCACTAATAAGGTTTCCATGTATAGCTATTTCTCTAGTAGTGCAGTTGAGGTGTAAACAATGGTGGAAATATGGACCAGGGTCTCATGATGTGCACTAGTGATGTCTCTCTCCCAAAAGACGATAAAACAGCTAAGCTGGGTGAACAAATTACAGATGGTAAATTGACATAATTATAAACGCACCGCAATGCTAATTATGCTGCAAGAAAGTTAGAGGCTCAAAAGTATGGGCAGTACGCCAAGAAAAATAGACCGTAATCCAACTGCATCTACTCACTAATCATCCACCTATAGATATCGATCCAGAACATCTCGCTGGTAGTAAGTGGCGAGCCCCACCCAAAGTGTAAGCCCAAAGCAACAGACAACTGCATTAACAAACATTGCGTAAGGTAAATAATCCTTGCAACCGCGGGTACAAGCACCATTATTTTCTCCCTGGTGGCAACAGTACATCACTTAGTCTCATGTTTCTGTCACTCAATCTAGACATCGAGGGGTATGAACCCATAATCAAGTATAAATGCTCCCTCTTGGAGTTACTATCTACTACTTGGCCAAAGAAATAAAAAGCAACGGAGAACATGTAAGAATTACTCAAGAAAAAAAGATAACAGGAGAACCAAATATATAACCCATCACAATCTGAACATAATCTCATAATCCATCGGATCCCAGCAAACTCTGCATAGCAACAACAGGAAAATTACATAGATGCCTTGATCATGTAGGGAATCTCACAAGGGCTAAGAATTTAAGAACAAGATTTGAGAGAAGACATCTCATATCTACTGTAATGGACCCATGATCCAAGGGTGACTACTCACGATACATCTGGGAAGCACTCATGGTGGTGGAGAAGCTCCCAGAGGTCAATCCTCCCCTTGGTAGGGTGCCGGGAAGAGGTCTTTTGGTGCTCCCGAACATGGAAGCCAGGAGGCGGCGGAACAGAGGTGAAAATCGCGATGCGGGGTTCCTCTCGAGGGTTTCTGGAATGGAGTGTAAATATAGGTTGAAGGGGGGAACCAAGGTAGGTGCCCCCCGCTGATGTCTATGCACGCTTCTATTCTTGTAGACTATGTTGGGCTTCCAAGCGCAGAGGTTTGTAGGATAGCAGTAATTTCCCTCAAGTGGATGACCTAAGGTATATCAAACTCAGGTAAGTAGAGGTTGAATATGGTCTCTCTCAAGAAACCCTGCAATTAAGATACAAGGAGAATCTTGTGTCCCCAACACACCTAATACAACTCAGAGTTGTATAGGTGCACTAGTTAGGCGAAGATATGGTAAAATATGGGTGATAGGTGTGGCAAAGCAAGGTAACATAAATTTGTAATAAAAATTACAGCAAGAAAACAAGTAGTAAACGTGAGCACAAACAGTATTGCATTGGTGGAAACAAGGCCTAGGCTTCATACTTTCACTAGTGGCAACTCCCAACAACATTAACATAGTCTAATCACATGATATTTCCACTAAAACATGCATTGGAGACGTACTCGGAGTTCATTCCTTTGTGATCAAGACAGGACGAGAATTATGTACGGCTACAAAAGCACACCCCAGAGTTCGTAGATCTCATCTATGGATTTCCCAATGTCACCGGGGCCATCCAAAGAGAGTACAACAATCACCACAACATATCTCAAGGATAGTCAAAGACAAGCACCAAGAGACTCTAAATCTTCAATCAATTCACAAAAGATGAAATAACTCATGATAATATTCTTCTAACCCATGTCCAATAGACCGCTGACACCATGGTCTCGAGAATTATACTAGATAAGATCAAGTGAGTACATCAATCCAATACATAAAGGAAAGGGAAATATCATGGGATCACCCTAGATTAACATAGCCTATGATCACAATGAACATAACATCATGGGAGAGAGAGAAGAACACATACCTACTGGTACAAACCTCAGCCCCGAGGAGGAACTACTCCCGCATCATGGAGGGAGGAAGCAACGACGATGGAGATGAATCCGGGGGCACTTCCCTGTCCCGGCAGGTTGCCGACACAACAATTCTGGTCCCCCGAAGCTTGTTCGCAATGGCGGTGGAGATTGGAATTGCTTCTGGCGAAAAGGGGTCCGGAATCAGGGTTTTCGCGACGGGAGTATAAATAAGAGCCAAAGGGGGGCACCGGGGGAGGTCCCGGTCGCCCAGGCGGCCAACCGTCTCGGGTGGACCCCTGGCCGCGCCAGGAGGGCACCTGTGGGCCACCCCAGGGCCCCGTCCTCCGGCTGGAGGAATCTTCTTGAACACTGATTTTTATATATTTTTTCCAAAATTTTCTGAGCACTTTTAATAATGGGAAAACCTAAAATACAAAAACAACAACAAACAAAAACTGGCACTGGGGTGCACTGACTTAATAAATTTTTCCAAATATGATCAAAAGTGTATGAAAGTGTATCAAAAGCATAGCAATATAACCCAAAACATGCATGGACCAAGAAGAGATTATAGCTACGTTTGGGACGTATCAACATCCCCAAGCTTATTTCCTGCTCGTTCTCGAGTAGGTAAATGATAACAAGCATAATTTCTGTGGTGACATGCTAGCAACCATATAAGAAATTCGAAAGTAAAACAATCAAGGTATGTGATTAAATTCAATTCATAACAGGAAAGAGTCTATATTAGCATTGAAAGAAGCAACGAAAGAACATTAGGTGCAAGAGCTATTGCTGTCCTTGACTCGAATGTCTCCAAATGGTGTTTGTGTGCAAGAAGGGGGATATGGGAATACATGAGAAAAAATATATATTTGTTGAGAACTCAATCTACTAAAGTTTCACACTTGGTCCTCTTTGGAATCTTATCTTGACTCGTCCCCAGACCACTAGCCATGTACATTTCAATTTATCCACTCCTTTTCTATATTTTGAGCACTCATGCAATGGATGAGCGTAAGCACGAGAGTTGACACTTAGGATGGCAAAGAGAGAGATATGGTGGAGAAGGAAGACAAAAAGGGTGTGAAAGGCTCACATCAATAAGGACAATCATAAGCGACAAGGCCAAATGATAGATATGATGTGAGGAGTAGGGATTTCCATGCAATGGATGCACATATGAGCTAATAAAAGCTCTCCAATGGAAATAGTGGGGGTGCATCCAACTTTCTCGCTCAAGAAGACCTAGAGCTCGTTTGAGGTGGCTCATCATAGGAATATACAAGCCAAGTTCTGTAGTGTGAAGGGTCCCCACATAGCTATATGCATGTATGATCATCTCTATGGAGTACAAGTATAAGAGGGAGTACGAGTGTGGATCTTTGAAAAGGAATAGTAGTGTTGCCCTTTCTCTCTTTTTATTTCTTTTTGTACTTTTTTGGTGACCTCAATGGCTCTTTCTATTTAACTCTCATTTGTCCTCTTTGGGATCTTTTAATTTCTCCACTTTGGGATCTTTTCCTCACTTAAGGGCAACACTCTATTTTACAAGAAGATATAGAAGATCTTCACACTTTACAAGGTACTCAAACAGAAATGAGATGTAGCTATCATGATGTATGAAAATGTATGCCTCTGCTAGTGTAGCAGGAACATGTATGATATGAAGATCAAGTCATGAAGAGGTGGATGTTGCATGGAAATATATCTCGGAAAGGCTATGGAACTGCCTTGATAGGTAGGTATGGTGGCTGTTTTGAGGAAAGATATAGGCAAGTTTATGATGACAGAGCGTATCATGCCTAGGGTTTGGATGCACCGGCGTAGGTGGACGCCAACTCTTTGAGTGAAAAGAGGGCAATGCACGGTACCGAAGAGGTTATCGAAATACGGGGAGGTGGAAGTGTCAACTTTCAATACTTACATTAGTCCGAAGAACTCATGCACTTATTATCGGTAACTCTCAATCTAATAGGGAGGTTCGCAAAGAGACAACTACCCCGAGGAGGAGTGACGAGGATCAGCCTCGGAAAATCCCATGGTCAGGGACCTTGTGTTTGATCGTAGAGAGAGAACAGGTTGGCGATACTCGTCGGCTAACAGGAGAAGCACTTCCTGCTCAATTGTATTATGCGAGGGGGCGATTACAGTGGAACTCTAGGCGAGTTCGCGAAAGACCGGAGGTGTTGATTGTAGATTCGATGAGATCAAGTGAGTACATCAATCCAATCCAAGAGGAAGGGGAAATATCATGGGATCACCCTACATTAACATAGCCTATGATCACAATGAAGATCACATCATGGGAGAGAGAGAAGAACACATAGCTACTAGTAGAAACCTCAGACCCGAGGAGGAACTACTCCCGCATCATGGAGGGAGGACGCAACAACGATGGAGATGAATCCGGGGGAACTTCCCTGTCCTGGCAGGGTGCCGGCACAGGAATTCTGGTCCCCCGAAGCTTGTTGGTGATGGCGGCGGAGATCGGAATTGCTTCTGAAGAAAAGGGGTCCGGAATCAGGGTTTTCGCGACGAGAGTAAAAATAAGAGTCATAGGGGGGCACCGGGGGAGGCCCCAGTCTCCTAGGCGGCCACCTAGCACGGGTGGACCCCTGGCCGCGCGAGGAGGGTGTCTGGGGGCTATGGGCCACCCCAGGGCCCCATCCTCCTGCTGGAGGACTATTCTAGAACGCTGATTTTTATATATTTTTCCCGGAATTTTCTGAGCACTTTTAACAATGGGAAACCTGAAATACAAAAACAAAAGAAAACAGAAACTGGCACTGGGGTGCACTGAGTTAATAGGTTAGTCTAAATATGATCAAAAGTGTATGAAAGTGTATCAAAAGCATAGCAATATAACCCAAAACATGCATCGAGCAAGCAGAAATTATAGATACGTTTGGGACGTATCACCCGCCCAGACGCCCTGGTGGCACGACCAGGGGTGGGGCCTCTCCACCTGGAAACCTGGGTGGGGCCTGGCCCCCCTCTGGCCCTCCTTCGGTGCTCTGGAAACTTCCGTCATGCTGATTTTTAATATATTTTGGTTGAAATTTTTTTTGGCTTTGTAAATATGGGTAAAAACCTACAATTCCTAGACATCAGAAGACAAAAACTAGCACTGGGTGCACTGAGTTAGTAGGTTACTCCAAATATGTGTAAAAAGGTATGAAAGTGTAGCAAGACACATGCAATGTCACCCAAATGAGCATGGAACAAGCAGAAATTATAGATACGTTTGGGACGTCCCAGTGGGGACTCGTGAGAAGTCCACCACATACATACCGTCCTCCACATGTCCAACATAGGATACTTTAAGAGTATTTCTCCACATCCGGTGACCATGTCCACATCAAAGAAAGTACAAAGCCCATCTTAGAAAGTGGATGAACGGAAAGTAAATTGAAAGCACAAGTCTCGGCTAGTAACACATTCTTGATGGTTGTATCCAGAGAAATGATTACTTTTCTGAGACCCAATACCTTAGACGTTTTTGCATCACCAAATTGGACTCTGGTGTCACGAGATGATTGATATTCGATGTCCAGAAACAAGTCCTTGATTCCAATCATATGACTTGTAGCCCAGCTATCAAGTATCCATGAACCTCCACCAGAAGTTGCCACCTACATGAGATCAATGCTTGGGTTTAGGGACTCATTCACAAATGGGTCCTCTCGCATTAGTAACTAGGGTCTAAGGAACCCAGATAGACCATGCAATGTATTCGTAATAAGAACCAACAAATGTGGCATAAACATTCCCATCATTTGCACAACAAAGAACATAAGAAGGGTTAGTTGAAGGGAATATGCCCGAGAGGCAATAATAAAGTGGTTATTATCTTATTCCATGTTTATGATAAATGTTTATTTTCATGCTATAATTGTGTTAACCGGAAACGTTAATACATGTGTGTTTAATAAACAAATAAAAGGTTCCTAGTAATGTCTCTCTTTATACTAGCTTGTTGATTAACGGATGATCAAGGTTTCCTGATCATTGACATTGGATGTCGTTAATAACAAGGTCATATCATTGGAGAATGATGTGATGAACATACACCCATAGTAGTTATAGCAATACGATCATGTCATCAAAGTTTCTATTGCTGTATCAAACTTTCACGAAGTAACCCTAATCCTTAGACCATGAGATCACGTCAATCACTGACACCGGAAGAGTACTTTGATTCCATCAAACGTCACACCGTAACAGGGTGATTATAAAGGTGTCGTTGGGTACTTGGAAAGTGTTAGTTGAGGCTCGTGGATCAAGAGTGGGATTTGTCCATCCAGATGACGGAGAGATATACTCTGGGCCCTCTCGGTGATATCACATTGACATCGCTTGCAAGCACGTGACTGGCTCACGAGGATGTTATATCACGGAACGAGTAAAGAGTACTTGTCGGTAACGAGATCGAACTAGGTATGGAAGATACCAAATGATCGGATCTCGGACAAGTAAAATATCGCGAGACAAAAGGAATTGGTTACGGAGTAATGGTTCACACGATCACTAGTTCATCGTTGAGTAAGTGGGAGTCATCATGGATCTCCAGATCCCTCTGATGATTATTGATCGGAGAAGAGTCTCTGTCATGTCCATTTTATTCACGAACCGTAGGGTGACACACTTAAGGATTCGTTGACGCGTTTGAGTGGATACGGAACGCCGGAGAATATACTGGACAGCACATGGACTGTTTTTGATAAAACTGCTGGAATAGTTTCGGTATATCAAAATAGTGCAAGGGGATAATTGTTAATGTGTTCATTGAATGAAGTGTTCATCAATGAAGTACTCATTGAATGAAGTGTTCATTAATTTGAGTGACATTAAACAAGATAATTAAAAGTGTTTTAATGTGATAAAACTCTTGGAATTTTGAGTGGAGATTTATGGAAATTATGGGAATAATGTGTGACCCTTTGTTTTTGTGAGTGGAGAGTCCACCCACATGATGAGGGGAGAGGTGGGGGCACCTCTTGGGGCGTGCTACCCCTTGGGGGCTGCCTCCCCCTCCTCCTATATATAGATGGGTGGAGGTCCTCACACAACTCACTCATTCCTCCATCTCTCATATGCCCTTTGGTTGGCATCTTCCTCCCCTTGCTAGCTGATCCAGTTTCACGAGTACGGTGCTTAGGCGAAGCCCTGCTCAAGATCTTCTCTACCACCACCACCAATATGTTGTAGTGCTGCTGGAGTTCCCGAGGATCCACTACTTCCGCTGCCCAACTGGAGCAAGGGGCGGAGGTCGTCGCTGATCCGTACGTGTGACCGATTACGGAGGCGCTGCCCGTTTGTGGCGCCCATCTTCATCACGACCTTGAGGTCGGCAAGTGATCGACTACATCACCCACGAGAATCGTTCTCGTTAAAGATTTTTGGTCTTCGAGGGTGAGTCCTTCTCAAACCGTTACAAGTTATCACCTAGATGTGATCTTGGCAGTTGCAATCGTAGGAAATTTTTTGTTTTCTATGCAACGAACCCTTCATTAGTAGGACCGGCAAAGTGATTGGGGATGGCATTGCCCCTTTTGGCCACACCATCCTCAATGTCCTTTGCCACTTTCTCTTTAGGCTTCTCCCATTCCTTCACAAAGCTAATCTCCTTGGAGGGAGAAGAGTCCTTGTTCTTAATCTTCTTGTTCTTCTTCTTGTTCTTCTTCTTTGACGAAATAGCACCAAAACCAATGCTTTCCTTACCAATGGCCTCCTCTTGAGAACACCAGAGATTATAAAGTGATTTATCTCCTTGAATGCAAGAGACAAGTCCCTTCTCGAGTTGTTCCTTCAATCTAGAGTTTTCCTCAAAAAGAGGAGCATGCTCACAACAAGGGTCAGTAGAAATTGGTTTTTCTAGCACAATGATAGGACGGAAAGTGGTAATCTCTTTAGTGAGTTGAATGTGAACTTCCTCATGTGCCTTCTTGAGAGTCATGAGTTCGTGCTTTACGTACTTGTGGTCCTTTTCAACTTTCTCAGGATACGCAAGAAGTATTTCATGAGCCTCAACTAGTTCTTAATTTTTAGTTTTGAGGTCACAAGAAATAGCATTAGCATGTTTAAGGTCAAGTTGTAGCTTAGCAATATCACTATCATGTGTCTCTTCAAGAGACACCTTAAGCTAAAGCGCTTCCTCAAGTGAATGATATAGCTCTCATATGTCATCTTAATAGTCACGACTATGCCCTTGGATCTCGGTGATAGTCCCATCCAATTTCTCAATGTGTGCATGGGATTCACCTAATTGTTCCAACAGAGACACAAAGTGCCTCTTGCTTTCACCTTTGAGCTTTGAAATGAATATCTCAAAATCATTTTCTTCCTTTACCTTGGTCTCCTCCTTTTCCTCCACACAATCCATAAAGATGGGCTAGTGGAGATAAAAGTTTTAGAGGAAGGAGTTACAGAAGTAGTCTTGGCCATAAGGAACTCATGGATGAAGTGAGGGTTCTCACAGGGGGAGTCGAAGAGCGATGTTGATGGAGAAGACTTGGTGACGATAGCAATGGTGGACGTTTCCAATATCTGACCACCTTCATCATCATCATCATCATGATGGGAGTAGTATTCTTCTTGAGCCACCACCGCACGATGAGGCTTCTTCTTCTCAAAGGTCATATTCAATAGTGACCTTGACTTGTCCTTCTGGATAAGCTTGCCACCATGATCTTCCCTTTTCTCATATGGACAATCCACAACAAAGTGACTCACATTTCCACAATTGAAACATGTCCTTATCCTTTGGCCCTTTGGCTTGAAGCTACTTGAGTTTTTGATGAAGTTCTTCTTGCCCTTCGGAGAAACTTCATCTTCTTCCTCTTCTTCACACACTTGAACATCCTTTGCCTTTAAAGAACGAGAGGGTGTTTTGGTAACACGTTGACGATCCAATTTTAGGTCGGCCATGGAATCCAAGATTTCCATCGATACGAACTCATCCAATACTTGTTGAGCGGTCAAGGAGCTGAAATATGTCCTCTTTTGTGATTGACCTTTCTGGTTTGCTTTTTGTGGGGGAGTATGGCCGTGAAGAACTTCCTCTTGATCCAACCATCATTGGTGTCCATGCTCCCATGATCCCTCATTAGGTTGGCAAGAGCTACAAGTATTTGATAGAGGTCTTCCGGGGACTTTCCGTCAATTATGAAAAAGTCTTCGTCTTGATCTTGAACCTTGTTGAACTTGGAGCATCAGCTACTTGAACTTCCCATGATGGAACTTTCAAGATAATCCCAACACTCCTTGGGCGTGGTGATCATCGAGACACGATTATCTTTCCCACCATTCAACCCCTTTTGGATCATGAGCAAGGCATGGTTGTTGAGAGTTTTGTCTCGATATTCTCTTGGAGTCATGTTAAGGCGGTCACGGACATGGAAACTCTCTTCGGTGATGCGCCACAACTCCTCCGAGGAACCTTTCATGTGAGCCTTCATATGAAAAGCCCAAAGAAGATAATCATATTTATCAAGAATGGGTGCGGGACCTTGAAACATCCAAAATGCATCACTATTTTATATAGTAATTATTTCCTATTCATTGATATATTTCATGTTATGATGCTATTCTTATGTTGTTTTGGCTTGTTTTACACAATTTGCAACTTTCGGATGCCGAAGCAGCAGACGCAGGATTCAACGGTAAAAAGTGGACGCTGAGTTGCTGAAACAGAAGAACTCCAAACTAATTGAAAATCGACGGAGGTCATTTTCAAGAAGAATGACGGGGACACGCAAAACGGAGACCGGAGGGGGCCACCAGGAGCCCAGGTGCCCCCTGGCGCGGCCCCACCCCTGGCCGCGCCGGGTGGCCGCCTGGACCCCTGGGGCCACCCCAGGATCCCCCCTCTGGCCTATATATCCCTCGTCGTCCGAAAACCCTAGAGAGATAGGAGTTTCGTGAGTTCCGCCGCCGCTCCATGGCGGAAACAAACAGAGGAGAAAAGACATCTCCAACGGGCACATTCCGCCGGGGAGAACACCTCCCAGAAGGGGAGATCATCGCCATCATCATCACCATCGTCACAGGCATCATCGAGATCATCATCAACATCATCCCCAACATCAGCACCATCTTCATCTTCATCCAATCTCACCTCACAAGTTCCACTTGTGTTGTAATCCGTACTATCTATCCTCTCTACTCTACTGGTGTTAATTACTGTCGAGTGATGAATGCTATTGAGTTTTTTTAGAGAAATATCATTTTGTCCAGATTGTTTATCATCTATTTATCCCCACTGATCATGATCTATTTTATGCCTTGTGAGTAGTTACTTTAGTTCTGGAGGACATGGGAGAAGTCTAGTTGTTAGTAGTCATATGATTTCGAAGAAATATGTGTTGTTTGATATTAAAGTTGTGTTGATATTTTTCTAGTGGTGTTGTGTGAGTCGAACACTCAACACTTCGCCTTATTAAGGACCTAGGGGAATGCATTGTGTATAAAGTATGCTTACGGTGCGTTGCCGGAGTGACAGAAACCTGAACCCCAGTTTGCACGCTTTTGCACAAGGGAACAATGGATCATCTATCGTATTGCTATGGTTAGGATTTTTCCTTAATTACTATCTTGTATTTGCGGATTCTTGCAAGATGTTTAATCATAAGAGTGCACCTATCTTAGTATAGAGGGTGTACTAGCATAGATCCACCCACTCAACACTTATCAACTCGGAATATGGCGAAAGCACGTGACTATTCCTCCGATGTGTCCTCAAGAACGTCTTAGCCTTTATAAGTTTAGTTGCTAGGCCTATCCTTTGCTCAAAAGTGTAAGAGCAAAGTTTTTCCCCTGTGTGTTTTGGATATTGTTAGACAAGACAGTAGAGGAACTAACAATGTTTTCTAGTGTAAACAGTTGTATAGGTTCCTGAAGGACAAGCTAGGTGATAAAGCTTCAGGGAAGGTCTTCAAGTTATCGATGCATAACCCACGGAGCGAAGCTTAATCACGAAGGATGACCCCCAAAACTGAAGGTGTCCTGAAGCTCTACTCACTGAAAGAAATGAAGAGGACGGCGCAAGACTTAGATGCTTTTGTGTAGTTCTTTTTCGGTTCTTTGATTCATAGGACAAACCGTACTATCAAGAGGGGTATTTAGTTTGTGGACACCGAAGTCATTGAGAAAATGCTCAGATCAAATCCAAGCCAAGTAAGAAGCCTGAGCGAAGAAATCTCATGTGAACTAAGTTAAGTTTCGGTAGGAAAGACTTCGTTCTTTGGCTACTGAAGCAGAACTAAGTCCGTGAGTCAGCTTTACTTGTTCCTCAAGTAAAGTTGCGCATTGATGACAAATCCGACCGTTGTGGAAACGTGTCAAGCTGTCACCTCGGGTCAGTTTGGTCATTCCACACCTCGGGATCGCCAACTATAAATACGCCGCCCCCTTCTCAATTTGAGGGTGGCTGCTCCAAGAATATTCCTGAGAGAGATTGAAGAGAGCACCCCAAAAACTCCACCGAAGCAAAACCCAAAATCCAGAATACTGAATCCTAAGTCCCATTGATCTGAGTAGATTCGAGATGACTTATGTGAAAGCTTACTAGCCTTTTTATCTTGGTGAATTGCAATTCTCCTAGACGGTTAGAGTGTTGTTCTTCAGAGAGCGAAGAGTAATTGTCGCCTCGAAGTCCTGTTTGTCAAAGGTTTCAGTGATTTCCTCAATAATCAACCACGAGTGAAGAACTGACCAAGCTCAAGGAGTTTGGTGCAGTGGAGCAACGGACGGAGAGAGATTTGCTCCAGGTGTTCAATCACCAGCCCCTCCAACCAGACGTAGCGCTTTGCAGAGTGTGAACTGGTCGAACAAACATTGCCGAGTCCCAGTTCATTTTACTTCAAGCATTTACTTTCAGTATTGCATTTGCTTCACAGTTATGCTTCAATGTGTTTTGATTCACTGCATTTAGTTTCGCTTCCAGTTTTACTTCGCTATTCCGCACTACTTATGCTTCACTTCAAAAGTTTTAGTCGAAATTTTTGAAGTGATCATTCACCCCCTCCCCCTCTGATCACATACTTGGACTTTCAATTGGTATCAGAGCTAGTCACTCCCTACACTCTGTGTGTTTTGGATTAACCTCCTGGAGTGTCTTCAAGTATGTCTTTTGTAGCTATTCGCTCCCGCGAACCTATTCCTGTTTTCAATGGGAAGGACTACCCGTACTGGAAGGACAAGATGAAAAGAAATATCATGGCTATCAACTCAACTGCCTCGCTAGTTGTCTTGTATGGAGTCACTGTTGCCGATGAGAAGGACATCACCCCTGAAGAACCAAAACTGATTGATCTTGATTCTGAAGTTTGGGTTTTCATCACCAATCACTTAACACCAGAAAAGTATCATGAAGTGAAGAACATTCCATCTGCTAAAGGTGTCTGGGACTATCTTGAAAAGATTGGTGAAGGTGTTTCTACCCAGAAAGATGCCAGAATTGACACACTCCAAAGAAAATTCTATCGCTTCAAGAGAAACGAGGGTGAAAAAGTCAGCTCCATTTACAGCAGACTCACAGCTCTTGCTAATGAGTTGATTTCCCTCGGTGCTGATGACATTACTCCTCACTCAGTTGTAAGAACTTTGCTTCGCTCATTGGATGACTCGTTTGATCACATTGTGCTGATGATCAAGGAAAGGACCTTTGAAATGGAAGAAGGTGAGAAACGTGACATAAATGGCTCTCGAAGAAAAACTCATGCCCTGAAAGCAAAAGCTTCGCGTCATTCTTCACCCGAAGCCAGTTCTGCCTCAGGTGTCGAATCAGATGATCCTGCAAGTATTGGAAAAGATTTAGCTTTGATCATGAGACGCTTCAACCGCTTCCATAGAAAAGGTTTTTCTAAGAAGAGTTATTCTTCAAGAAGGTCAACTCACTCATCTCACCGCTCATCCTCAAGAAGCTCTCCATCGAAGGACAACTGGTGCTACAAGTGCAAGAAACCAGGTCACTACATTGCTGATTGCCCTCTGTGGGATGCTGAGAACAAAGCAAAGCATTCGCTCAGAGACTCCTCATCCAAGTCCCACAGATCTTCCAGAAGCTATGAATCCAAGAGACATGATTCCAGTTCGAGAAGAGATAAGAAGAAAGATTCTGATGATGACAAGAGGAAGAAGTATCACCAGAAGCGTGAGGGTTCTTCATCGAAGACTCACTCGTCTCGTCGAAGCAGCTCTCACCGAGCCAAGGCCTATCTGGGAAAGGAGATGAACTCTGAAGACGAAGCCTCTGAGTCCGAAGCTCAATCAGGCTCAAGGTCTGGGTCTGGGTTCGAATCCGATGGTGTTGCTGGTTTGGCATTCACTTCAGCAGATGCTTCGGCAAAAGCTTCGAGCTCATTCTTCACCAACAATAGTAGTGAAGATGAATCTCCTGCATATTGCTTCATGGCCAAGGCGAAGGGCTATGTCTCCGGTGGATCCGAATGGGTCATGGATAATGGTTGCACAAATCATATGACCGGAGACAAGGAGTTATTCACCGAAGAAAAATTATCTCACTCTTCTCAGAAGTACATTACCTTCGGTAGTAACAACAAGAGTAAAGTTTTAGGTTTGGGTAAGGTTTCCATATCGAAAGATAAGCACATTGACAAGGTTATGCTAGTCCAATCACTTGGATATAATCTAATTTCTATTTCGAAGTTATGCGATTTTGGTATGCTTGTTCAATTTTCTGCTTCGCGTTGTGTTGTCTTTTCACAGGATGACTATGCATTTGTCTTCGAGGGTTACCGAAAAGGGGACTTATACATTGTTGATTTTTCTTCGGGCCCTGCTGTATCCACATGCTTAATGGCAAAAGCCTTATCTGGGTGGTTATGGCATCGAAGACTTGGTCATGCAGGGATGAGAAATCTTCACAACTTAGTGAAGAAGAATCATGTTATTGGCCTTAGCAAAGTAAAATTCGATAAGGATCGTCTCTGCAGTGCTTGTGAAGCTGGTAAAATTACGAAGAAACATCATTCAGCGAAGACTATCATGACTACCACTCGTCCTCTTGAATTGCTTCATATGGATCTTTTTGGTCCTCAAAATTATGCAAGCCTGGGAGGAAAAAAATATGGTCTTGTTATTGTTGATGATTTCTCTCGTTATACTTGGGTTTTCTTTTTAGATGACAAGAGCAAAGTTGTTGAAATATTCAAGTCATTCGCCAAGAGAGCTCAAACAGAATATGAATTATCTCTGAAGCATATTCGAAGTGATAATGGAACTGAATTCAAAAATACTCATATTGAAGATTTTCTTGATGATCATGGTTTTACTCATGAGTTCTCTGCTGCTTATACACCTCAACAAAATGGTGTTGTTGAAAGGAAGAATAGAACTCTCATTGAGATGGCCAGAACCATGCTTGCTGAATACAAGACACCTATTAGGTTCTCGGCCGAAGCAATTAACACAGCTTGTCACATCATGAACAAGGTTTACCTTCACAAATTTCTGAAGAAAACTTCACATGAGCTTATCACTGGTAACAAACCTAATGTTTCGTACCTTAGGGTATTTGGTGCTCCATGCTTTATTAGAGATATGAATCATAGCTCCAAGTTTGCCCCCAAGGCACATGAAGGTTTTCTCTTAGGTTATGGCTCAAACTCTCATACTTACAGAGTCTATAACTCTCACTTTGGGAAAGTTATGGAAACTGTGAATGTGAGATTTGATGAAACTAATGGCTCTGAAAAAGAGCATTTGCCTCATGATCTAGAGGAACCTCCTATTGATGAAGTGATCAGGGCCATGGCTATTGGAGAGATTCGACCTGTTGAAGCCAATGCTCGTCAAGCAAATAGGGATGATGATGGTCCAATGTTCCCACACATATCCCGGGGCACTGGAAATCAACATCCTGAAGCTAATGATGAACAGGACGAAGAAGAACAAAGCAACGAAGGAAATGCTAATCCCGAAGGAAATGCTGAATCTAAAGGTGAAGTAGATCCTGAAGCTAAAGCAGATCCTGATGCAGAGGCTGAGCCTGAAGAAAATTATTCAAATTTATCACGAGTCCGAAGACGAGTTGATGTTGATTCGATCCTTGAAGAAATTCAACAACCAGGTCGTCCCACAACTCGCTCTCGTACTCGTTTGGCTAATTTCTGTGGAAACTTCTCTTTTGTCTCCATGCTAGAACCTTCAAAGTTTGATGAAGCCATGAAGGATCCAGATTGGTTAACTGCCATGCTCGAAGAACTTAACCAGTTCGAGCAAAACAAAGTCTGGTCCTTAGTTGACAGACCTGATCCCACGAAGCACAACATCATTGGTACAAAGTGGATTTTTCGCAATAAGCAAGATGAAGACGGTATAGTGGTAAGGAACAAAGAACGACTGGTAGCACAAGGTTACACCCAAATCGAAGGTATTGATTTCGGCGATACTTATGCTCCAGTTGCTCGTCTCGAATCCATTCGTGTTATGCTTTCTTTTGGAAATTTCAATGGTATTTTGCTTTATCAAATGGATGTGAAAAGTTCTATTCTTAACGGAGAAATCGAGGAAGAAGTGTATGTTATGCAGCCTCCAGGTTTTGAAGACCCAAAGAAACCCGACATGGTGTACAGGTTACACAAGGCCCTCTATGGGTTGAAGCAAGCACCTCGTGCTTGGTACGACACATTGAAGGATTTCCTTTTGAAGAAAGGCTTCAAACCAGGAACCACTGACCCAACGCTTTGTTTGTGTGTCAAATATATGTAGATGATATCATTTTTGGATGCACTAACACTGAAATCAGCGAAGAATTTGCCAAAATGATGTCGAAGAAATATGAGATGTCTATGATGGGTGAATTGAAGTTTTCCTTGGACTTCAAATTCGTCAGCAGAAGAATGGCACCTTTATTTCTCAAGAAAAATATCTTAAGGATTGCCTGAAGAAGTTTGGTCTTACTGAATGCAAAACTATTAAGACGCCTATGCCTACCAATGGCTTCTTAGATGCTGATGAGAAGGGCAAAGCCTTCAACCAGAAGAAATACTGGTCTATGATTGGATCCCTTTTATATCTTTGTCCATCTAGACCTGACATTATGCTTTCAGTATGAGTTTGTGCTCGTTTTCATGCCAATCCAAAGGAATCACATCACACTGCTGTAAAGCGAATTCTTCGTTATCTTGCTCGCACACCTACCTTGGGCTTATGGTATCCCAAGGGAGCACAGTTTGATCTTATTGGCTATTCTGATTCAGACTGGGCTGGTGATCGTGTGGATAGGAAATCAACTTCAGGGACTTGTTATTTCTTTGGAAGATCACTTGTGTGTTGGGCTTCAAAGAAGCAAAACTATGTTTCAATATCTACTGCTGAAGCCGAATACATTGCTGTTGGGTCATGCTGTACTCAGATTCTATGGCTGAAGAAAACGCTGAAGGACTATGGTATTCATGTGAAGAAAATCCCTCTCCTATGTGATAATGAGAGTGCAATCAAAATTGCTCACAATCCTATACAACACTCTCGCACGAAGCATATATATATTCGCCATCATTTTCTTCGTGATCATGTTCAGCGTGAAGATATTGTTATTAGTCATGTCAGAACTGAAGATCAACTGGCAGACATATTCACGAAACCATTGGATGAGAAAAGGTTCTGTACGTTAAGGTGTGAGCTCAATATATTGGACTCACGACATGTATTGTAAGGCCGAACCTTTTTACTTCTGTATATATTCATTTACTTCATTGCGTACCTAATTAGTTTCGTTGTTTGTTCTAGCTTCGTTTACTTTATTTTATTTCACTTGGTTTTTAGTCCTCTATGCTTATCACCTTTTGCTTCGTTTGGTTTTTCTTCGAGGTGATAAATTTCGGACCCTACCCTTTCTATTCTTTTTCTTTCTTATTCTGTCTGTCAAAAATGGTTGAGCACAATTGAAATGGAAAACATTTGCTTCGAACATCATTGATTTCCGAATCAAATGCTTCCAATTCTTATCGAAGTTTTTACTCAAGTCGAGGACTTATTCTTTGGTCGTTGAGATCCCATCAAATCCGGGTCGTTGAGATTTTCTCACGATACGCCACGAAATCTTCGCCGTAGAATCCGGAGAGACAGACGCTAGGGGCCGTTTGATCTGATTTGACAGCTCCTGTCAGACCGGCCTATATAAGGCATCCCACCCCAGCGAATCCATCCCACCTCATTCGCATCTCCCCGGAACCATCTCTCTTCCGAGCGCCGCCGAGCTCTTCGTCCGCGTCGCCGTTCTCGCCGCTTCACTGCCGGAAGAGCGCCGCCGTGGACTTCACGTCGTCGACGAGCACGTCCTCACCGCTCATGGCCGCCGGAGCTGCTCGACGCCCCCGAGTTAGGGTACGCCGAGCCTCGATCCAATCTCTATCCCATCCTTTCTTCAATTTCCCGATTGGATCCGAGTTCTTAGTCTGTTTGTTTTTGGATGAATTCCTTAGATTTCTTTGATCCGTTGGATCATTGCAGTGTTGGGAAATCTGTTTCTGCTAACCAAAGGTTTCCATCCCGATTCAGGTTAGAAGTTAGGGTTAGAATCCATCTGTTCTGTGTTAGGGTTTCGGCTTATCATTGCATAAGTTTAAGACTAGCTCAGAATAGACCAGAATCTTTACCCAAATTCTTCACTGAATCTCTTGTCAAAACTTTTGTTTTTAGATCAAAACTTTTGCTGGTGCTCATTCCATACTTGCCTTTTTTCCCTCGCTACCTTTGTGCTTTTCACAGGATGTCTGTTGAGTTAGGCTTCGGAAATGAGTCACCCAATCTTGACCACATCAACGAAGCAGAACGGTCTGCTCCGAAGAAGAAAGGAGGCAGAACGAAGGAAACCAACAACGCCAGAGGCATTCCCTAATCCATTCGTATTGCTCTGGGATATGACACGCCTCCTGGTGAAACCAAGGATCAGCGCAAGAATCGATTGCAAAACATTCGCCGGTACTTGGGCTGTTAGATGGTACAAGTACAAGAGCATCCCTACCTGGAAGTGGGCTATGCAGTTTGCCTTCAGTCCACCCTATCAGTATACTTCGGCCATGTGCAGTCAGTACACCGAAGAGAATCGCCACCTTTACTACCCAGTTCCACCAAAGCTTCCTCACCCCAACACTCTTAAGACACCAGATGATTATCCAGAAAAGCAAGAACGATTGAGGATTGCTGCTGAAATCAAGAGACTCAAAGAAGAGAAGACGGAAGCCAAGATGGCTGAAGCTGAAGCCCATGATGAAGGGCCAAGAACGAAGAAGAAGAAGAAGCTGAAGAAGAAATCTGCTTCTCCTCCTCATGCTACCACTGAAGACGAAGAGCATGTCAGACTAGAGCAAGATGCTCTGGAAGATTCAATTATGGACGAATCAAATGCTGCTGACAACGAATCAGAATTCGAAGCAGATGATGAATCTGATGATCCTGCTCCCCCCAAGAAGCAAAGACTTCAGATCCCAATGAAGAAGAAGCCAGGAGAGAAACCTGATGCTAAGGGGATTAAGTTTCAAGACCCCAAGGACAAGTCTTCTGCTCGCCCCACCATTGATTTGTCAAACTTGGTGGTTGCGAAGCCCTTGGCCTCCAAGCCACCGGCTGATGCCCTCAACACTGAGAGTCGATCGAAGCAGAAGCACGACCCCACCAAGAAACAACCTGCAAAGGCTTTAGCATCAACGAAGCCTAAGCAGTCTGCTGCACAAAACCCTTCAGTGAAGCACAAGCTCACTGAAGAAGAATTGAGACAGAAAGACCTCGAAGAGGCACTAGAGCGCAACATTCTTGCCAGAAGCTCAGCTGATAAGAAGAAGGCAGATGAGGATACTGCCAGAAAGCAAAAGGAGTTGGACTCTGCCAGGTTGGCTGCAGAGAAGGCTGAGACGAAGCGCAAGCTCGCCGAAGCCACAAAGAACGAAGAAATAGCTGCCGCTGAAGCTAAACAGCTGGCAGAGCATGAAGCTAAAAGAAAGGCCACTGTAGACAGCCTCAGAACAAAGAAAGCAGAGAAAGCTGCTAGGGAAAGTCAGAAGAAGCTCGTTGTTGACATGACTCCCTCCTCTATTCCATCGAAGCAGAAAGGCATATCTCTGCCTGAAGCTCAAACTGAAGGTGATCGTCAGAGTGACCATCAATTCCCTGACCCTCGTGAAGGAGAACTCTGGGATCAGTTGGACATCACTGAAGCCCTTTGGGAGAAGTGTGCAGCTGAAGATCCTGATGTTGTTGATCTTGGAGAAGTTTACAGCTCCAGATCTATCGAAGCAATGATCACCACAATGATCAGCCAGCTGAAGGATGTGCATTCAAGAGACAGGGCTGAAAGCAAAAAGATTCACAACTATCAGAAGCGAGCTGAATCAGAACCTGATGAAGAATTCAAACAGCACGCTCTGAAGTTGCTTCAGCAAGTGACGGATGTCAATTCCACCACCAAGAACAACATCAAAATCTTCAAAGACAAAATCAAGGCCGCTGTGGATGTATGGTGAAGACCCATAATGCTTCCATTGTGGAAAGAGATTTGCGGAAACGCAAGGCTTTGCCCGACGCGGAACGTGTTGTTGCTCCGGCACCATCTCCCAAGCCTGCTGTATCTAAGGCATCAGGTCCTTCACCCAAGAAGAGAACCACCAAGAAGCGCAAGGTTACTTTGGCTTCAGCCGCAGACATGGATACCAGTGATGAACAACCTCAGGAAACTCCTGAAGCAGCTCCCGCTCCTTCATCGAAGCCAAAGCCATCCAAGCCCACACCAAATCCTTCAGCTCCAACCACCAAAACTCCCACACCTCCTCCTACCAGAACCACCCCCAAACAAACTCCACCACATAGAGCTCCAACCCCAACACCAACACCTGCCCAAACCACCACACCCATACAACCCCATGTTCCCACACCCATCCGCGCTCCAACCCCCGACCACAAAGGATTCCCACTCCACCAGTTGTTCCCACACCACCTCCATCACCTCCCCGAGAAACTAATGCACCATCACCAACCCACTCCAGAACTCATATATCCTGAGATTTTTCCCCTGCCAGGACTGTTCAAGATTCGGAAGCACATGTGCCAAATACCGAAGCACATGACGACGAAGAAGAACAAGTACAAATTCTGAATCTCTCGCAAGAGCAAGCGCTTATAGTCGCTCAATCTGCTGGCCCTTCTAGAGCCAACCCAATTGCTCCTCTGCAAAGGATTCTCGCGCGTTCGCGCCCCTGCCAAGATACCCAGTTTGACTCCAATTACCCTCGTGAAACTTTTCCTATATTCAAGGGTGCTGGTTATTCTTCAAGGCATGGACCAGAATTCAACTTGGAACAGCATCGGAAGTTCCATCTGTTCTTTGGTGTCAGTCCGTATGCTTCTGACCGCACCACAGATGATCTTCGATTTTGGACTGCTGAGCAACAAGTCTTATACACCAAAGTCTTCTGTCAGCAAGTAGTTCTGTTTAGGCACAAGTTTCTGGACATGCGAAATCTTTCCACCGCCACTTGCTTTCAGAACGTCCTCGAAACTATTGAAAATCAGAATTTGACTCGGTTGTTTGCTTTGAGCACTCCCTTCAATTCTGAGCTCATCAAGAAATTCTATGCAACTCTCTATGTTTCTGGTGAAGCAAATGAACCCAGCTCATGGACGCTGGAATGGATGATACAAGGCAAAGTCTTCAGGATGTCCTCTGCTGAATTCATGGAAATTTTCAATATTCCAAGGCATTCTGGAGTTCACGAAAAGATTCACTTAGAATCTGATCTGACTGACGAAGAATTTGCTACTCTGTTGGACCCCGAAGTCACTGCAAGCTACATTCCTGAAAAAATTCTCCCTAAGCATTTGAACTTCATTTCAAGGACTTGGTTCTACATCTTGTCCAAGTCATTGATCCCTTTGAGTACTGCTTCGGAAGAATCAAACATTAATCCAGAGACAAGGCATGCCATTATGAAGCTCACACATGGTCTCATATTTGACTTTGAGGATTGCTTCATTAGGAACTTGGTTCATGCAGCAGAGCTACCGTTCACACTGAAACCTTATGCTCCCTGGCTGCAAGTTGTTTGTGACTATGGCAGGAACGAAGACTTTGTGGCTCGCCATCACCCGAAGCTTTTCTGGCCACCACTGCGTGACTCTTTGGCATTATTGAGAAAGCCCAATGATCCTTTTGCCACATATGTTGGTGTGCGTCATGAAGTCAATGAGAGAAACTTATCAAAGACGTTCCAGAAAGACTGCCATCATTTTGAAGTTAATCTTCGATCGCAGCAAATGCTTGAAAACTATATTGAAGCCAATCAGCGCCAAATGCAATTTCTTGCTTATGAGATCAACAGAGTTGGCAAAATTGCACTTAACAACAATCAGTATTTGCGTGTTCTCAAACGCCATTCCTGGAAGGGGCTCCGGAACTTCAACTCTGTGAAAGGCCTTCGTAAAGATCGCATCTACAAAGAGTATGCGCACCTCCAGCGAAACTTTTCCCGTGATGACTCAGTGGACCGTCCGAATCAGAAGATCCCTCCCCTGCACAAGATTGATGAAGTATTCTTCGTCAACGAACCTGAACCCATCCGGCCAGATACCGTCTCCGAGAATGACTCCATCACTTCAAAGGACGACGACAGCCTCGACGATAGCGACCTCGACATCAACCTCATCACTCAGACACGCCACGAAGCTATTCCTACGTCTTCTTCAGAAGAAGAATACTCAGGCGATCAGTCTTCGTCGGATGAGTCTTCGTCAAGCACAGCTTCGTCGGGTTCTCAGGGTGCTGATGCCGCGCAATAGATCTCTCGAACCTTTTCTCAACCTTTTGTCCAATCATTGACAAAAAGGGGGAGAATGAGGGCATCGATGAGTTAGATTTGCATCGGGGAAAGGGTTCTTACCATTTTCTTTTGCTTCATTTGGTTAAGTTACGACAAACATTCCATTCCTTTCGATTGGGTTGTAACTTAAGTTTAACTTCGGTCATGCTACTCCTGTGCTACACTTAAGTTTTAATAACCCCTTTGCTTGCAAGTATTGCTTCGTATCCTCTATCTTGCAGGTGGTTATTATTTTCTAAGTCACATGTTATTGGAAGCAATTACATACATTCTGGATATATATCTTCAAATGCAATTGTATTCGCTAAGATATCTGTTTTGCTCTCCACCGAAGAGAATCATCTCAAGCATTAACTTCGATTATATAAATGTTCGATGCTTGTATTCAGGGGGAGCCAAAAACCTCATATCTTAGAGTTTGTCCCATCACTTCACAAAAACTTCAATATCTTATATCGATGCCTTTTTTGTCAACAATAGTCCAAAAAGGGGGAGATTGTAAGAGCAAAGTTTTGCCCCCGTTTGTTTTGGATATTGTTGGACAAGACAATAGATGAACTAACAATGTTTTCTAGTGTAAACAGTTGTATAGGTTCCTGAAGGACAAGCTAGGTGATAAAGCTTCAGGGAAGGTCTTCAAGTTATCGAAGCATAACCCACGGAGCGAAGCTTAATCACGAAGGATGACCCCCAAAGATGAAGGTGTCCTGAAGTTCTACTCATTGAAAGAAATGAAGAGGACGGCGCAAGACTTAGATGCTTTTGTGTAGTTCTTTTTTGGTTCTTTGAGTTATAGGAAAAACCGTACTATCAAGAGGGGTATTTAGTTTGTGGACATCGAAGTCATTGAGAAAATGCTCAGATCAAATCCAAGCCAAGTAAGAAGCCTGAGCGAAGAAATCTCATGTGAACTAAGTTAAGTTTCGGTAGGAAAGACTTTGTTCTTTGTCTACTGAAGCAAAACTAAGTCCGTGAGTCAGCATTACTTGTTCCTCAAGTAAAGTTGCGCATTGATGAAAATCCGACCGTTGTGGACACGTGTCAAGCTGTCACCTCGGGTCAGTTTGGTCATTCCACACCTCGGGATCGCCAACTATAAATACGCCACCCCCTCCTCCATTTGAGGGTGGCTGCTCCAAGAATATTCCTGAGAGAGATTGAAGAGAGCACCCCAAAAACGCCACCGAAGCAAAACCCAAAATCCAGAATACTGAAGCCTAAGTCCCATTGATCTGAGTAGATTCGAGATGACTTAGGTGAAAGCTTACTAGCCTTTTTATCTTGGTGAACTGAAATTCTCCTAGACGGTTAGAGTGTTGTTCTTCAGAGAGCGAAGAGTAATTGTCGCCTCGAAGTCCTGTTTGTCAAAGATTTCGGTGATTTCCTCAATAATCAACCACGAGTGAAGAACTGGCCAAGCTCAAGGAGTTTGGTGCAGTGGAGCAACGGACGGAGAGAGATTTGCTCCAGGTGTTCAATCACCAGTCCCGCCAACCAGACGTAGCGCTTTGCAGAGCGTGAACTGGTCGAACAAACATTGCCGAGTCCGAGTTCGTTTTACTTCAAGCATTTACTTTCAGTATTGCATTTGCTTCACAGTTATGCTTCACTGTGTTTTGATTCTCTGCATTTAGTTTCGCTTCCAGTTTTACTTCGCTATTCCGCACTACTTATGCTTCACTTCAAAAGTTTCAGTCGAAAATTTTGAAGTGATCATTCACCCCCTCCCCCTCTGATCACATACTTGGAATTTCAAAAAGGATTGGGACACTTGTTACTCCTTAGTGCCTTTCACTTTTCTTGCTTTTACCTTTTTGTTGCTTATACCGAAAACCCCTAAAAATTTATCTTTCTTTTCCTGCATCTATTTCTTGACCAAAGTCACTTACCAATAACTTCTGCTCCTCGTTGGGTTTGACACTCTTATTTATCGAAAGTGCTACAAATGATCCCCTACAGTTGAGGGTCATCAAGTACTGTTTTCTGGCGCTGTTTCCGGGGAGCGTAGTGCTATTAGTAAGTGAAGCTGGTAAGGAAGTTCTTTATATTTTTGTTTTTATTTTTTGCTCTTGTTACTTTTTATCCCTATGGACACCTCTACTCTTGGTTCGATGTTTATGGGGAAACGCCCCACAACTGTGGTGGTCACTCCCACCCCTACTGAAATTGTGCCTTACAAAATACCATTTGGTATTATCAATTATGTCTTAGCTAATCGTTATGTAGGAGATAGACATCTAGGTGAACACCTGCTATATTTATCACAACTATGTTCATTATTTAAGCTTGTAGGTGTATCAATTGAGTTTGTCATGAAGAAATTATTCTCCATATCACTTACAGATAAATCTTCAAATTGGTATAAGCTCCTTGATAACTCACATCTACTTAGTTGGAAAGAGCTTATGTCTCTCTTTTATACAAAGTTTTATCCTCTTCATGAAATTCATAGTGACAGGAAATACATCTATAACTTTTGGTCTCGTGACGGAGAGAGCATCGCTCAAGCTTGGGGGAGACTGAAGTCCCTAATGTTCAAATGTCCTATTCATCAACTCCCCAAAGATATTATACTTAAATTTTTTTATGCCAGGCTTTCTCGTGAGGATAAGGAGATGTTGGATGCCTCCTCTAGCGGGGTATTCCAAACAAGAAGCATCGAAGAAAAGTGGGATCTCATTGAGAGGATCCAGAAGAACACCGAAGACTGGGAAATTGATAAAGGTATTGAACCCGCTATAAATTATGAGCATGACTACATTGAGAGCTATGTGAAAACTGATTATTTTAATACCTTTTCTTCTAAGATTTTTCTTGATTCCCATCTTATGTTTTATTTTTGTAAGAACATTGCCTCTCACATTGACTCTTCCAAGGAGGAGAAGGATCAATATCATAAACCCTTTAAAGAATTTCCTGTTGATATCAATGTTTTTGGCCCTATTCTGCCTCCAGTTTTTTATGAAAAGCCCCCTTTTCCTACAAGGATGAGAGAGTACTCTTTTGTGACAGGCATAATAAATAGAAGTGTTAGACGAACTGACGAACCTGAGGACCTGATTAAGGTCGATCCTCAAGGTTCGGTGCTTAAAGATTTAGTTACTAATGATGTTTCAGATTCCATTATAAATTTTTGTGTTGTTTACACTAATATTGTCACACCCAAGAATAAAAGCCAAATTTCAGGTACACCAGTTGTATCTGTCAAAATAGGAGATCACAATTATTACGGGCTATGCGATTTGGGATCAAGTGCTAGTGCTATTCCTTATTCACCTATAAGGAGATCATGGGCGAGATTTCACCCTGTGAACTTGAAGAGATTGAAGTTACTATTTATGTAGCAAAGAAAGAAACTATCTCTCCCATTGGAATTTTGAGAGATGTTGAAGTTCTATGCGGAAAGGTAAAGTATCCTACCAACTTTCTCGTACTTAGTTCAGTGCAAGATAGTTTTTTCCCTATTATCTTTGGTAGACCTTTGCTCAGCACTTGTGGTGCTATAATAGATTGCAAAAAAGGTGTAAGAGCAAAGTTTAGCCCCCTTGTGTTTTGGATATTGTTGAACAAGATAGTAGAGGAACTAACAATGTTTTCTAGTGTAAACAGGTTATTCGGTTCCTGAAGGACAAGCTTGGTGATAAAGCTTCAAGGAAGATTTTCAAGGTATCGAAGAATTACCCCTTGAACGAAGCTTAATCACGGAGCATGACCCCCAAAAATGAAGGTGTCCTGAAGCTCAACTAACTGAAGGAAATGAAGAAGACGGCCCAAGATTTGGATGTTTTTGTGTAGTTCCTTTTCTGTTCTTTGAGTCATAGGACAAACCGCACTATCGAGAGGGGTTTTAGTTTGTGGACACCGAAGTTATTGAGAAAATGCTCAGATCAAATCGAAACCAAGTGAGAAGCCAGAGTGAAGAAATCCCATGTGTAGTGAGTAAAGTTTCTTTAGCAAAGACTTCCTTCTTTGGCTTCCGAAACACAACTAAGTTCGTGAGTCAGCTTTACTTGTTCTGCAAGTAAAGTTGTGCAGTAATGACAAATCCGACCGTTGTGGACACGCGTCAAGCTGTCACTTCGAGTCAAATCGGTCATTTCGCACCTCGGGATTGCCAACTATAAATACACCGCCCCCTCCTCCTTTTGCGGGTGGCTGCTCTGGGAATATTCCTGAAAGAGATTGAAGAGAGCACCCAAGAACGCCACCGAAGTAAAAGAAAAAAACTAGACCACCGAATCCTAAGTCCCATTGATCTGAGTAGATTCGAGATGACTTAGGTGAAAACTTGCTAGCCTTTTTATCTTGGAGAACTGCATTTCTCCTACACGGTTAGAGTGTCGACTTCAGAGAGCGAAGAGTAATTGTCGCCTCGAAGCTCAAGTTTGTCAAAGGTTTCGGAGATTCCCTTGATAATCTACCCCGAGTGTAAACTGGCCAAGCTCAAGGAGATTGGTGCAGTGGAGCAACGGACGGAGAGAGATTTTATCCAGGTGTTCAATCACCAGTCCCTCCAACCAGACGTAGCTCTTTGCAGAGCGTGAACTGGACGAACAAACATCGCCGAGTCAAGAGTTTGTTTTACTTCAAGAATTTACCTTCTGCATTGCATTTCATTCGTGTTAAAGCTTCAACGTGTTTTGATTCGCTGAGTTTAGTTTCGATACTAGTTTTGCTTCCCTGTTATCTATTTCCGTTACTCGTTTCTGCTGAGGTTATGCTTCACTTCAAAGCTTCAATTAAAAAATTCAAGGGCTAATTGATTTTATACCCCTAGTTGGGTCACCCTCAACACATTTACACCTAGTTTCCTAAAACACGCGGTTTTTCCCAACTCGCTTCAGTCATCTTGTGTTTTTGCCCTTCTGGTATGGTTCCGTCCAGTCAACACCATTTGACCGTAAACGGCGTCGTATTATGGACATTTTTGCCCTTGTCCTAAGCTTGCACTAGAAAACATGGCCGTGGGAGGAGCCGGCGGCGCGGGAGGTGGGTGTGCGCGGGCAGGCCAGGCATGGGAGGAGCCGGTGTCAGAGGAGTCAGCGGTGTGGCCGGCGGCGAGGTTGGCGGGCCTGGGCGAGCTCAGTCACGAGCTTGTCCATGGTGTCCATGGCGGCTCGTCCGTGGGATGCGGGCGTGGGCAGGGCGCGGCCGCGGGAGGGCGTGGTCAGGGCGAGGTCGTGGGGCGCCGGATTCGAGCCGTGGTGTGGCCGGCGGCGAGGTTCGCGGGCCTGGGAGAGCTCTTCCCCGAGCTTGTCCATTGCAGCCATAGCGGCTCGGCCGCGGGATGCGGGCTTGGGCAGGGCGGCCGTGGGAGGGCGTGGGCAGGGTGAGGCCTTGGGTCGTCTGATCCGAGTCGGGGTGTGGCCGGCGGCGAGGTTGGCGGCCCTGGGCGAGCTCGGCCCTGAGCTTGGCCATGGTGTCCATGGCGGCTCGCCTGCTGCACACAAAGAGATATAGAGGAAGATGAGGGAGAGGGAGAGGAGGAAGGAGGAGAAGGGAGAGGGTGCGCAGGGAGATCACCGGGGCGTTGGGGTCGCGGCGGCTCGCCGGCAGCAAGACGGGGGTGGCGGCTTGCAGCCCGGATGGGGAACGAGCAGGGGGAGCTCGGGTGAAAAGAGAGAGAGAGAGAGAGAGAAGGGGGAAAAATGTCCAAAGTACCGGTCAAACAGCGTTGACTGGACGGAACCGTGCCGGAAGGGGAAAAACACAAGACGATCAGAGTGAGTTGGGCAAGACCGCTTGTTTTCGGAAATTAGGGGTAAATGCGTCGAGCGTGACACCACTAAGGGCACAAATATAATTATCCCAAATTTCAAGTTATCATTCACCCCATCCCCCTCTGGTCACATACTTGGACTTTCAATTGGTATTAGAGCTAGTCAGTCCCTACACTTTGTGTGCATTGGATTAACCTCCTGGAGTTCTTTCAAGTATGTCTTTTGCAGCTATCCGCTCCAGTGAACCTATTCATGTTTTCAATGGAAAAGACTATCCTTACTGAAATGATAAGATCAAGAGAAAAATCATTGCTATCAATTCATCTGCCTGGCGAGTTGTGCAGAATGGAGTCACTATCGCGGATGAGAAGGCCATCACCCCTGCTGAGGAAAAACTGATGGATCTTGATTCTGAAGTTTGGGTATTCATCATGAATCATTTGACTCCAGAGAAGTATCATGAAGTGAAGAATATTCCCTTTGCCAAAGGTGTCTGGGATTATATTGAAAAGATTGGAGAAGGAGTTTCCACTCAGAAAGATGCTAGAGAAGACACCCTCCGAAGAAAATTCTATCGATTCAAGAGAAACGAGGGAGAGTAAGTCAATCCATCTACAGCAGACTCACTGCTCTCTCAAATGAGCTGATTTCCCACCGTGCAGTTGACATCACCCCTCACTTCGTGGTGAGAACTTTTCTTCGCTCATTGGATGATTCCTTCGATCACATCGTGCTAAGGATCAAGGAAAGGATTGATTTCAGAAATCTTGTTGCCGCTGATATTCTTGAGGGACTCAACACTTTTGAGATGGAAGAAGATGAGAAACGTGATATAAATGGCTCTCGAAGAAGATCACATGCTCTAAAATCAAAAGCTTCGCATCACTCTTCACCTGAATTTCGTTCTTCTTCCGGTGTTGAATCTGATGATCCTGCAAGCACTGGAAAGGATTTGGGTTTGATCATGAGACGCTTCAACCGCTTCCAGAGAAAAGATTTTTTGTCCCAAAGAAAAATTACTCGTCAAGGAACTCAAGTAACTCATCTCACCGTTCATCCTCACGAAGCTCTCCATTGAAGGACAACTGCTGCTACAAGTGCAAGAAACAAATCCACTACATTGCTGACTGCCCATTGTGGGAAGCTGAAAAAAAATCAAAGCTTTCACTCAGAGATTCCTCAAGCAAGTCACATAGATCCTCCAGAAGCTATGAGTCCAAAAGACATGATTCAAGTTCAAGAAGATAAAAGAAGAAATTCTGATGATGAAAAGAAAAGGAAGTATCACAAGAAGCGTGAGAGTTCTTCTTCGAAGACACAATATTCTCGTCAAAGAAATTCTCATCGTGCCAAGGCCTATCAGGGAAAGGAGATGAACTCTGAAGAAGAAGCCTTTGGATCTGAAGCTGAATCAGGATCAAGATCTCCTTCTGGCATGGTTCCGTCCAGTCAACACCATTTGACCGTAAACGGCGTCGTATTATGGACATTTTTGCCCTTGTCCTAAGCTTGCACTAGAAAACATGGCCGTGGGAGGAGCCGGCGGCGCGGGAGGTGGGTGTGCGCGGGCAGGCCAGGCATGGGAGGAGCCGGTGTCAGAGGAGTCAGCGGTGTGGCCGGCGGCGAGGTTGGCGGGCCTGGGCGAGCTCAGTCCCGAGCTTGTCCATGGTGTCCATGGCGGCTCGTCCGTGGGATGCGGGCGTGGGCAGGGCGCGGCCGCGGGAGGGCGTGGTCAGGGCGAGGTCGTGGGGCGCCGGATTCGAGCCGTGGTGTGGCCGGCGGCGAGGTTCGCGGGCCTGGGAGAGCTCTTCCCCAAGCTTGTCCATTGCAGCCATAGCGGCTCGGCCGCGGGATGCGGGCTTGGGCAGGGCGGCCGTGGGAGGGCGTGGGCAGGGTGAGGCCTTGGGTCGTCTGATCCGAGTCGGGGTGTGGCCGGCGGCGAGGTTGGCGGCCCTGGGCGAGCTCGGCCCTGAGCTTGGCCATGGTGTCCATGGCGGCTCGCCTGCTGCACACAAAGAGATATAGAGGAAGATGAGGGAGAGGGAGAGGAGGAAGGAGGAGAAGGGAGAGGGTGCGCAGGGAGATCACCGGGGCGTTGGGGTCGCGGCGGCTCGCCGGCAGCAAGACGGGGGTGGCGGCTTGCAGCCCGGATGGGGAACGAGCAGGGGGAGCTCGGGTGAAAAGAGAGAGAGAGAGAGAGAGAAGTGGGAAAAATGTCCAAAGTACCGGTCAAACGGCGTTGACTGGACGGAACCGTGCCGGAAGGGGAAAAACACAAGACGATCAGAGTGAGTTGGGCAAGACCGCTTGTTTTCGGAAATTAGGGGTAAATGCGTCGAGCGTGACACCACTAAGGGCACAAATATAATTATCCCAAATTTCAAGTTATCATTCACCCCATTCCCCTCTGGTCACATACTTGGACTTTCAATTGGTATTAGAGCTAGTCAGTCCCTACACTTTGTGTGCATTGGATTAACCTCCTGGAGTTCTTTCAAGTATGTCTTTTGCAGCTATCCGCTCCAGTGAACCTATTCATGTTTTCAATGGAAAAGACTATCCTTACTGAAATGATAAGATCAAGAGAAAAATCATTGCTATCAATTCATCTGCCTGGCGAGTTGTGCAGAATGGAGTCACTATCGCGGATGAGAAGGCCATCACCCCTGCTGAGGAAAAACTGATGGATCTGGATTCTGAAGTTTGGGTATTCATCATGAATCATTTGACTCCAGAGAAGTATCATGAAGTGAAGAATATTCCCTTTGCCAAAGGTGTCTGGGATTATATTGAAAAGATTGGAGAAGGAGTTTCCACTCAGAAAGATGCTAGAGAAGACACCCTCCGAAGAAAATTCTATCGATTCAAGAGAAACGAGGGAGAGTAAGTCAATCCATCTACAGCAGACTCACTGCTCTCTCAAATGAGCTGATTTCCCACCGTGCAGTTGACATCACCCCTCACTTCGTGGTGAGAACTTTTCTTCGCTCATTGGATGATTCCTTCGATCACATCGTGCTAAGGATCAAGGAAAGGATTGATTTCAGAAATCTTGTTGCCGCTGATATTCTTGAGGGACTCAACACTTTTGAGATGGAAGAAGATGAGAAACGTGATATAAATGGCTCTCGAAGAAGATCACATGCTCTAAAATCAAAAGCTTCGCATCACTCTTCACCTGAATTTCGTTCTTCTTCCGGTGTTGAATCTGATGATCCTGCAAGCACTGGAAAGGATTTGGGTTTGATCATGAGACGCTTCAACCGCTTCCAGAGAAAAGATTTTTTGTCCCAAAGAAAAATTACTCGTCAAGGAACTCAAGTAACTCATCTCACCGTTCATCCTCACGAAGCTCTCCATTGAAGGACAACTGCTGCTACAAGTGCAAGAAACAAATCCACTACATTGCTGACTGCCCATTGTGGGAAGCTGAAAAAAAATCAAAGCTTTCACTCAGAGATTCCTCAAGCAAGTCACATAGATCCTCCAGAAGCTATGAGTCCAAAAGACATGATTCAAGTTCAAGAAGATAAAAGAAGAAATTCTGATGATGAAAAGAAAAGGAAGTATCACAAGAAGCGTGAGAGTTCTTCTTCGAAGACACAATATTCTCGTCAAAGAAATTCTCATCGTGCCAAGGCCTATCAGGGAAAGGAGATGAACTCTGAAGAAGAAGCCTTTGGATCTGAAGCTGAATCAGGATCAAGATCTCCTTCTGGCATGGTTCCGTCCAGTCAACACCATTTGACCGTAAACGGCGTCGTATTATGGACATTTTTGCCCTTGTCCTAAGCTTGCACTAGAAAACATGGCCGTGGGAGGAGCCGGCGGCGCGGGAGGTGGGTGTGCGCGGGCAGGCCAGGCATGGGAGGAGCCGGTGTCAGAGGAGTCAGCGGTGTGGCCGGCGGCGAGGTTGGCGGGCCTGGGCGAGCTCAGTCCCGAGCTTGTCCATGGTGTCCATGGCGGCTCGTCCGTGGGATGCGGGCGTGGGCAGGGCGCGGCCGCGGGAGGGCGTGGTCAGGGCGAGGTCGTGGGGCGCCGGATTCGAGCCGTGGTGTGGCCGGCGGCGAGGTTCGCGGGCCTGGGAGAGCTCTTCCCCGAGCTTGTCCATTGCAGCCATAGCGGCTCGGCCGCGGGATGCGGGCTTGGGCAGGGCGGCCGTGGGAGGGCGTGGGCAGGGTGAGGCCTTGGGTCGTCTGATCCGAGTCGGGGTGTGGCCGGCGGCGAGGTTGGCGGCCCTGGGCGAGCTCGGCCCTGAGCTTGGCCATGGTGTCCATGGCGGCTCGCCTGCTGCACACAAAGAGATATAGAGGAAGATGAGGGAGAGGGAGAGGAGGAAGGAGGAGAAGGGAGAGGGTGCGCAGGGAGATCACCGGGGCGTTGGGGTCGCGGCGGCTCGCCGGCAGCAAGACGGGGGTGGCGGCTTGCAGCCCGGATGGGGAACGAGCAGGGGGAGCTCGGGTGAAAAGAGAGAGAGAGAGAGAGAGAAGTGGGAAAAATGTCCAAAGTACCGGTCAAACGGCGTTGACTGGACGGAACCGTGCCGGAAGGGGAAAAACACAAGACGATCAGAGTGAGTTGGGCAAGACCGCTTGTTTTCGGAAATTAGGGGTAAATGCGTCGAGCGTGACACCACTAAGGGCACAAATATAATTATCCCAAATTTCAAGTTATCATTCACCCCATCCCCCTCTGGTCACATACTTGGACTTTCAATTGGTATTAGAGCTAGTCAGTCCCTACACTTTGTGTGCATTGGATTAACCTCCTGGAGTTCTTTCAAGTATGTCTTTTGCAGCTATCCGCTCCAGTGAACCTATTCATGTTTTCAATGGAAAAGACTATCCTTACTGAAATGATAAGATCAAGAGAAAAATCATTGCTATCAATTCATCTGCCTGGCGAGTTGTGCAGAATGGAGTCACTATCGCGGATGAGAAGGCCATCACCCCTGCTGAGGAAAAACTGATGGATCTGGATTCTGAAGTTTGGGTATTCATCATGAATCATTTGACTCCAGAGAAGTATCATGAAGTGAAGAATATTCCCTTTGCCAAAGGTGTCTGGGATTATATTGAAAAGATTGGAGAAGGAGTTTCCACTCAGAAAGATGCTAGAGAAGACACCCTCCGAAGAAAATTCTATCGATTCAAGAGAAACGAGGGAGAGTAAGTCAATCCATCTACAGCAGACTCACTGCTCTCTCAAATGAGCTGATTTCCCACCGTGCAGTTGACATCACCCCTCACTTCGTGGTGAGAACTTTTCTTCGCTCATTGGATGATTCCTTCGATCACATCGTGCTAAGGATCAAGGAAAGGATTGATTTCAGAAATCTTGTTGCCGCTGATATTCTTGAGGGACTCAACACTTTTGAGATGGAAGAAGATGAGAAACGTGATATAAATGGCTCTCGAAGAAGATCACATGCTCTAAAATCAAAAGCTTCGCATCACTCTTCACCTGAATTTCGTTCTTCTTCCGGTGTTGAATCTGATGATCCTGCAAGCACTGGAAAGGATTTGGGTTTGATCATGAGACGCTTCAACCGCTTCCAGAGAAAAGATTTTTTGTCCCAAAGAAAAATTACTCGTCAAGGAACTCAAGTAACTCATCTCACCGTTCATCCTCACGAAGCTCTCCATTGAAGGACAACTGCTGCTACAAGTGCAAGAAACAAATCCACTACATTGCTGACTGCCCATTGTGGGAAGCTGAAAAAAAATCAAAGCTTTCACTCAGAGATTCCTCAAGCAAGTCACATAGATCCTCCAGAAGCTATGAGTCCAAAAGACATGATTCAAGTTCAAGAAGATAAAAGAAGAAATTCTGATGATGAAAAGAAAAGGAAGTATCACAAGAAGCGTGAGAGTTCTTCTTCGAAGACACAATATTCTCGTCAAAGAAATTCTCATCGTGCCAAGGCCTATCAGGGAAAGGAGATGAACTCTGAAGAAGAAGCCTTTGGATCTGAAGCTGAATCAGGATCAAGATCTCCTTCTGGCATGGTTCCGTCCAGTCAACACCATTTGACCGTAAACGGCGTCGTATTATGGACATTTTTGCCCTTGTCCTAAGCTTGCACTAGAAAACATGGCCGTGGGAGGAGCCGGCGGCGCGGGAGGTGGGTGTGCGCGGGCAGGCCAGGCATGGGAGGAGCCGGTGTCAGAGGAGTCAGCGGTGTGGCCGGCGGCGAGGTTGGCGGGCCTGGGCGAGCTCAGTCCCGAGCTTGTCCATGGTGTCCATGGCGGCTCGTCCGTGGGATGCGGGCGTGGGCAGGGCGCGGCCGCGGGAGGGCGTGGTCAGGGCGAGGTCGTGGGGCGCCGGATTCGAGCCGTGGTGTGGCCGGCGGCGAGGTTCGCGGGCCTGGGAGAGCTCTTCCCCGAGCTTGTCCATTGCAGCCATAGCGGCTCGGCCGCGGGATGCGGGCTTGGGCAGGGCGGCCGTGGGAGGGCGTGGGCAGGGTGAGGCCTTGGGTCGTCTGATCCGAGTCGGGGTGTGGCCGGCGGCGAGGTTGGCGGCCCTGGGCGAGCTCGGCCCTGAGCTTGGCCATGGTGTCCATGGCGGCTCGCCTGCTGCACACAAAGAGATATAGAGGAAGATGAGGGAGAGGGAGAGGAGGAAGGAGGAGAAGGGAGAGGGTGCGCAGGGAGATCACCGGGGCGTTGGGGTCGCGGCGGCTCGCCGGCAGCAAGACGGGGGTGGCGGCTTGCAGCCCGGATGGGGAACGAGCAGGGGGAGCTCGGGTGAAAAGAGAGAGAGAGAGAGAGAGAAGGGGGAAAAATGTCCAAAGTACCGGTCAAACGGCGTTGACTGGACGGAACCGTGCCGGAAGGGGAAAAACACAAGACGATCAGAGTGAGTTGGGCAAGACCGCTTGTTTTCGGAAATTAGGGGTAAATGCGTCGAGCGTGACACCACTAAGGGCACAAATATAATTATCCCAAATTTCAAGTTATCATTCACCCCATCCCCCTCTGGTCACATACTTGGACTTTCAATTGGTATTAGAGCTAGTCAGTCCCTACACTTTGTGTGCATTGGATTAACCTCCTGGAGTTCTTTCAAGTATGTCTTTTGCAGCTATCCGCTCCAGTGAACCTATTCATGTTTTCAATGGAAAAGACTATCCTTACTGAAATGATAAGATCAAGAGAAAAATCATTGCTATCAATTCATCTGCCTGGCGAGTTGTGCAGAATGGAGTCACTATCGCGGATGAGAAGGCCATCACCCCTGCTGAGGAAAAACTGATGGATCTTGATTCTGAAGTTTGGGTATTCATCATGAATCATTTGACTCCAGAGAAGTATCATGAAGTGAAGAATATTCCCTTTGCCAAAGGTGTCTGGGATTATATTGAAAAGATTGGAGAAGGAGTTTCCACTCAGAAAGATGCTAGAGAAGACACCCTCCGAAGAAAATTCTATCGATTCAAGAGAAACGAGGGAGAGTAAGTCAATCCATCTACAGCAGACTCACTGCTCTCTCAAATGAGCTGATTTCCCACCGTGCAGTTGACATCACCCCTCACTTCGTGGTGAGAACTTTTCTTCGCTCATTGGATGATTCCTTCGATCACATCGTGCTAAGGATCAAGGAAAGGATTGATTTCAGAAATCTTGTTGCCGCTGATATTCTTGAGGGACTCAACACTTTTGAGATGGAAGAAGATGAGAAACGTGATATAAATGGCTCTCGAAGAAGATCACATGCTCTAAAATCAAAAGCTTCGCATCACTCTTCACCTGAATTTCGTTCTTCTTCCGGTGTTGAATCTGATGATCCTGCAAGCACTGGAAAGGATTTGGGTTTGATCATGAGACGCTTCAACCGCTTCCAGAGAAAAGATTTTTTGTCCCAAAGAAAAATTACTCGTCAAGGAACTCAAGTAACTCATCTCACCGTTCATCCTCACGAAGCTCTCCATTGAAGGACAACTGCTGCTACAAGTGCAAGAAACAAATCCACTACATTGCTGACTGCCCATTGTGGGAAGCTGAAAAAAAATCAAAGCTTTCACTCAGAGATTCCTCAAGCAAGTCACATAGATCCTCCAGAAGCTATGAGTCCAAAAGACATGATTCAAGTTCAAGAAGATAAAAGAAGAAATTCTGATGATGAAAAGAAAAGGAAGTATCACAAGAAGCGTGAGAGTTCTTCTTCGAAGACACAATATTCTCGTCAAAGAAATTCTCATCGTGCCAAGGCCTATCAGGGAAAGGAGATGAACTCTGAAGAAGAAGCCTTTGGATCTGAAGCTGAATCAGGATCAAGATCTCCATCTGGATCCGACTCTGATGGTGTTGTTGGATTGGCATTTGCTTCGGCCAGTGCTTCAAGCTCATTCTTCACCAACCACAACAGTGAATATGAAACTACTACATACTGCTTCATGGCCAATTAAAAGGTATCTTCATCCAAAGTTACCTATGACACTTCTGATTGTTCTTCATATGACAGTGACTCTAACATAAGCTATGCTAAACTGGCTAAAATTGCTTCAATCCAACAAGATGAACTTGATTCTCTAAGCAAAACCATTAAGAAATCAAAGACCCTGTTGATCGATGATATAGAGAAAGTTCAAACTTTAACTAATGAGCATGCTGCTCTAAAGTACAAGTTTGAAGAATTATCATCTCGGCATGATCTTCTTTCCGTTGACTATGAGAAGCTTACCTACGAAATTATTGAGAGGAAAATGGCTCTCGAAAACCTGAAAGAGGCTCATGAAGAGTTGGAAAATTATAACATCCCAATTTTCTAAATTTTGATGTTAATAGATCATCATATGCATCTCATGCTGCTTCCGCATTTTTTCTGGAGTTTAAAAATATTTTTACACATTTTTCAACACATGGCAGTTCGCTGGATATAAAAGGACTTATCCCCATTTTTAATTTTTTGGAAAATAGTTTAAAATATTTTTGGGAGACCTTCTAAATTTACTTTGGAGTTATAAATTTTTTCTAAAACTATTTTGGGAATTTATTTATGCTCCGGAAAAGTTTTAAAATCATTTTTCGGAGTTTTCAGTATTTTTAAAATACCAGAAAAGTATTTAAAAATATTTTAAAATAACTTGAAAAGTTTTTTTTTAATATATTCGTAAAGCTAAAAATTCAGTTTTATTATTTTAAAAATATTGGCGAAGACGGAATTTAAAAATAAATTTATGTGTTTTATTTTATAATTGTTTTGGGCCTAATGGGCCGTGCTGTTTTTTTTTTCGCAGACCGAATTAGAGTTTAATTCGGATTTTTTTTTAAAAGAAGTTTTGCGGATTGGGTTATAAAACCCGCGGACCCGCGGGGCGATTAGGGTTTCGATCGCCGACGGTACCTGCGCCGCCCGACCCGCCAGCCGCCGGAGCGCCGCCGCCGCCGCCGAGCTCGCCGCCCGACGGCCGCCTCCGCCGCGCCTGTACGTCGCCGCCTCGCCGGTACATCGTCGCCTCGCCGCCCCGCCACCCCGTCCACCGCGTCGCCGCAGGTTGCCGCTGCTGCGTCGGTTGCCGCTGCCGGATCCGGCGAGATCTGTTTTTATTTCGCGCAGGGACCCGATCGCGTTTTTATACGTTATTTTATTTACGGATAGGCCCCTGTTTGCAGTTTAGACCCCGTTATCGCGCGGTAGCCCGTGTTGTTACTTTATTGCAACTGTCGGGAATATATGTAGATCAACCTAGCCCGTGTTGTTACTTTATTGCTATGCTTGGTAGACGTGGTTTGGGTTGTGAGCTATTAAATAAATTGTGTAGCCACTTCTTAATAAATAGAAATCACCTCTGGACGGGCAGGGAATGCATCCTGGTGCTCATGCCTTGGATAAGGAGGGACCAGGGCTAAATCCTTCCCGAATGGTTGTTTTGGTGGTGAACCGGGTGCATCATGGCGAGTACCCTCTGACGCAGTAGGCGCCGTCCGGGCTCAAAAAGATCAGACATGCAATATTACTAGTAGCTTCCGTGTACAGCCACTGGCTATATGGGCTCTGGCTTAGCACGAGTACGTTGTGGGGAACCTGGCCCTGGTAGCTAGCTGATGTAGATGTGTGTTAGGTGTACCGGCTACCAAAGGGTGGAGGCAACCTCTTCAGAAAGTCTTTGTCTCAATCTTCGGGTTGAGTCCAGTGGGGAACGTGTACAACCTCTACAGAGCGTATAAACTGATCATGATTAGCCGTGTCGACGGTTACGGACGAACTTTGAGCAACTAGTCAGTACTGTTGATGAATGATCTTGACAGATGAACACTTAATATTAATTTTGGTGGGAAAGAGTAGCATGGGTTGCTGTGTGTTTCAGGTAGAATTCAACTTAAAACTTTGACTAGTTTAGTTCAGGAGAAAATTGGCTTTCTTCAAAACAAGACCATAAGCCTTTCCTTTGACTCACCTTGCATGTAGATGTAGGTCCTTCATATAAACTTTTCATGTCACTTGACGTACAAATCAGATGTACTGACTCGTTGTCGGGCTGTAACCTTCGGTGTTGCAGGTTTTTCAGACGACTAGTAAGGTGCGTTCAGGGGTTGCGAGTCTACACTCAGCATGTTCGCATGTGGTTGTTGATGAGACTCCATCTTACTTGCTTTTGCTTCCGCTATATTTATATTGAATAAGCTAGCCTTCAGCTATGCAACTTGTTATTTATTTTACTCTAGATCATACGTTGTAATAATGATGCACTTGTACTTTGATATACATATATAATACTGTGTGTGCCAGCGAGTTTGATCCAGGGACTGGCACTTGAGCACAGAGACTTCAATTCTGTGTGAATTGGGTCGTTACAAAAATGTCAATCTTTCTCTCATGGCTCAACAAGGTTCTGAAGCAAATCATAAATCTGATTCACCTTGCTTAACTTGTCTGGAACGAAGAAAAACTGATTCTAAAGGCAAAGCAGCTATTATTATTGATGACACTAATGAATCTGATGAGGAAAACTCTGTTATTACCGAGGAACTCCTCAGGTTGAAAGATGTGTTTGAAACAGGACTGTTCAAAAGTGTCCAGGGACACCAACATCTCTGTGATATCCTGAAGAAGGCACTCCTTCATAGGTATCCTAGGAATGAAAGTGTTGGCTTTGAAAGGAAGCTAAACCCTGATGGCACTTACTGGGAACCTGAGCAGTACCCAAAAATAGTATGGGTTCTAGCAAAGGATAAACCTATAGATATTGCTAATCTTTTAGGTTACAACTGCAAAATTGGCAAGGAAAATGTTGATGAATCACTTAATTCTGACTACAAGCTTTTCAAGAACTAGGAAGGAAATGTTTCGGCCGAATACATTTGTGCCCCTCCAAAGAATGGTTTCTCTAAGAGACAAATCTGGGTGCGCAAGTCACTCGTTGAGAAATTTCCTGATAACCATTCTATGCGAGGAAAGTCTTCGATACCACCGAAAAACTTCTATTCTCTTGAGGAGAGAAATGATTCACTTGTGCCTGAATAATATGTTCCTCAAAAGGAATACTATCGCACTGGTCGATATACTTATCGTCACCGTGATAATAATGATAAGATTGCATATGCTCATTCATATCCTAACCCTTCACAGAGAAATTACATTTATGGTGTACTTGATAGTCCCCCTAGGAAATATAACCCTGTTTGATTTGATATTGCTTCAACAAGTGCTTCCACCTCTTCTCAGTCACCTGCTTGTTTGTGGGTGGTTAAGAAGAACTAATTATTATGCAGGGCTATGTCTCCGGTGGATCCAAATGGGTCATGGACAGTGGTTGCACTAATCATATGACCGGAGACAAGGAGTTATTCACCGAAGAAAAACTATCTAAATCTTCTCAAAAGTACATTACCTTTGGTGATAACAACAAGGGAAAGTTCTAGGTTTGGGTAAGGTTGCCATATCGAAAGATTAGCATATTGACAAGGTTATGTTAGTTCAATCTCTTGGTTATAATCTCATGTCTATTTCTAATTTATGCGATATGGGTATGCTTGTTCTATTTTTTGCTTCGCGCTGTGTTGTGTTTTCACAGGATGACTATACTTTTGTCTTTGAGCGATACCGACAAGGAGATTTATATATTGTTGATTTTTCTTCAGCCCTGCTGTATCCACATGCTTAATGGCAAAAGCTTCATCTGGTTGGTTATGGCATCGAAGACTTGGTCATGCAGGGATGAGAAATCTTCAAACTTTAGTGAAGAAGAAGTATGCCATTGGCCTTAACGAAGTAAAATTTGATAAGGATCGTCTCTGCAGTGCTTGTGAAGCTGGCAAAATACGAAGAAACATCATTCAGTAAAGACTATCACGACCACTACTCGTCCCCTTGAATTACTTCACATGGATTTTTTGGGTCCTCAAAATTATGCAAGTTTGGGAGGAAACAAATATGGTCTCGTCATTTTTGATAATTTTTCTCGCTATACTTGGGATTTCTTTCTGGATGACAAGAGCAAAGTTGTTGAAATCTTCAAGTCATTCGCTAAGAGAGATCAAACTGAATATGAATTTTCTCTGAAGCATATTCGAAGTGATAATGGAACTGAATTAAAAAATACTCATATTGAAGATTTTCTTGATGATCATGGCTTTACTCATGAATTCTCTACTGCCTATACACCTCAACAAAATGGTGTAGTTCAAAGGAAGAATAGGACTCTTATTGAAATGGCCAGAACCATGCTTGCTGAATACAAGACTCCTATCAGGTTCTGGGCCGAAGCAATTAACACAGCATGTCATATCATCAACAAGGTTTACCTTAGAAATTTTCTGAAGAAGACTTCACATGAGCTTATCACTGGTAACAAGCCCAATGTATCATATCTTAGGGTGTTTGGTGCTCCTTGCTTTATTAGAGATATAAATCATAGCTCCAAATTTACCCCTAAGGCACATGAAGGTTTTCTACTAGGTTATGGATCAAACTCTCACACTTACAGGGTATATAACTCCCACTTTGGGAAAGTTATGGAAACTGTGAATGTGAGGTTTGATGAAACTAATGGCTCTCAAAAGGAGCATTTGACTCATGATCTAGATGAACCTCCTCTTGAAGTGATCAGGTCCATGGCAATTGGAGAGATTCATCCTGTCGAAGCAAATTCACATCAAGCAAATCAAGATGATGATGATCCAATGTTCCCACACATAGCCCGAGGTGCTGGAGATCAACATCCTGAAGCTAATGATGGACAGGAAGATGAATATCCTATGAATGAAGACAATGCTAATCCTAAAGGAAATGCACATCCGGAAGGAAATACCAATCCTGAAGGAAATGCTGATTCCAAAGAAGAACCAGAGCCACAAGAAAATGAAAATGCACTGTCTTGAGTGCGAAGAAGAGTTGATGTTGATTCGATCCTTAAAGAGATTCAACAACTAGGTTGTCCCACAACTCGCTCTCGTACTCGTTTGGCTAACTACTGTGGAAACTTTTCGTTTGTCTCAATGTTAGAACCTTCAAAATTTGATGAAGCCATAAAGGACCCAGATTGGTTAACTGCTATGCTCGAAGAACTTAACCAATTCGAGAGAAACGAAGTTTGGTCCTTAGTTGAAAGGCCTGATCCCACGAAGCCCGCAATGGATTTTTCGCAACAAGGAAGATGAAGACGGTATTGTGGTAAGAAACAAAGCACGACAGGTAGCAAAAGGTTACACCCAAATCGAAGGTATCTATTTCGGCGAAACTTATGCTCCAGTTGCTTGTCTCGAATCCATTCGTGTTATCCTTGCTTTTGCAAATTTCAATGGTATCTTTCTTTATCAACTGGATGTGAAAAATGCTTTTCTTAACGGATAAATCGAAGAAGAAGTGTATGTTATTAAGCCTCCAGGTTTTGAAGACACGAATAATCCGGACATGGTGTACAAATTTCACAAAGCTCTTTATGGGTTAAAGCAAGCACCTCGTGCTGGGTATGACACCCTGAAGGACTTCCTTCTGAAGAAAGGCTTCAAACCAGGAACAACTGACCCTACTCTTTTCACTCGCTCTTATAATGGTGATTTGTTTGTATGTCAAATTTATGTAGATGATATTATTTTTGGCTGCACTCACACTGAAATCAGCGAAGAATTTGCCAAAATGATGTCAAAGAAATATGAGATGTCAATGATGGGTGAATTGAAATTTTTCCTTGGACTTCATATCCGTCAACAGAAGAATGGCACCTTTATTTCTCAAGAAAAATATCTCAAAGATTGCCTGAACAAGTTTGGACTCACTAAATGCAAAATGATTAAGACTCCAATGCCTACCAATTGCTTCCTAGATGCAGATGAGAAGGTCAAATCCTTCGATCAAAAGAAATATCGATCGATGATTGGTTCTCCCTTATGCTTTTATGCATCTAGACCTGACATTATGCTTTCAGTATGTATTTGTGATCAATTTCAGGAAAATCCAAAGGAATCACATCATACTTCTGTGACGCGAGTTTTTCGATATCTAGCTCACACACCAACCTTGGGTTTGTGGTACCCCAAGGGAGCTCAGTTTGACCTTATTGGATATTCTGATTCAGACTGGGCTGGTGATTGATGGCGTGGAAGTGGTAAAGGCTTCTCTCCCCTCGTTGGTTACCCCAAGTGGAAGGTGAGATGTAGGATAGCAGCAAATTTCCCTCGGTGAAGATACTGATGTTGAGTTCAACCAGTAGGACTCCGGCGATGATAAGTAGGTGGCAAGAAACCAATGGCACCATTTACAACCAACATTTCTTCCTTGACGTGGACCTGCACACAATACATTTAACTTTTCTCCCAACGAAGTTCAGAGAGGTTGTCAATCTCTCGGGTCTTGTTGTTTACAAAGGTTGAAACTCACAAGGGATAATGATAATGATAGCAACTGAAAGTAAATGCGAGAAAGTAAATGAGCTTGTAAAAAATGATGAGAATATGGACCGGGGTCCCGTGATGTTCACTAGTGAGGTCTCTCTCCCAAAAGACGATAAAACTGCTATGCGAGGTAAACAAATTACAGATGGGCAATTGACAGGATTATAAACGCACCGCAATGCTAACTATGCTACAAAAGAAAGGAAGAGGCTCATAAGCATGGGCATTACGCCAAAATAAGTAGATCGAAATCCACCAGAATCTACTACTAATCATCTACCTTGAGATATCTATCTAGAACATCTCGCTGGTATTAAGTTGCGAGCCCCACCCTGTAAGTGCATCTAGTGCCCTCTTTGAGGTTTTGGAGTATTTGATGACAAAACGGTTAAGGGACTGATGTGTTTGTGAGTATACACAGGAAACAGTCCCTGAGGATGAGGTTAACCACCGTTGTCGACCCCCAAAATGTTGAGGAACAAAGAAGAAACCGGTGTGTTTCCTGAAGACTGAAGTTGTGCGAAATCCTGAGGAATCAGGATCCTGAAGCATTCTGCTAAAGCTGAAGCAGTACCAGATCCTGAAGCGTTCGGCTGAAGCTGAAGCTGTACCAGATCCTGAGGACATTCGCACTGAAGACGAAGTAGAAGCGTAGTCTTCGCTAAGACTTTTTATACTTCTTGAGTCGTACGAAAACACCGCACTGTTGGAGGGGTTAAGGAAAATGAGTTATGTATTTCTGAGGAAGTGCTCAATTAGAAATCCTGAAGAAAAACCCTGAGGAAATCTCCTGTAGTAGAAGTTCAGTCCTCGGGTGTCTGAGACGTTGTTCTTCAGGGCAATGAGGTAACTAACTTCAGTTGAGGAGTCCGAAGATCGCCAGTGCGATTCTTCTAAAGATTGTGAAGAGAGAGAATAGTTTGACCGTGCCATGTGTTGCGTGGTAAGAGGCTAGAACTTGTCTAGCAACGGTCATATCCGAGGGCACGAGAGTAATTGCGTGCATGGGAATTTATGTCCTTTCACCCGGGGTTGCTCCGCGGCTATAAATAGCCACCCTCAGCCCCATTTTTGGGTTGGCTGCTCCGAGAGAAAAACTGACACTTGTCATTTGAAAGCAACCCACCTCCTTGAAGACACTGAAGAACCTATGTGAGGAAAACTACCAGCCTGAGTAGTTGAGCATTTCTGAGGAAGTCGGTTCGAGTGATCCGAAGCTTTTTACTCTTGAAGACTGTGATCTTCCAGCCGGTTTAGAAGTCTTCAGTCTGAGGAAGTCAAGATGCAATTGTGACTTCCCGGAGTGACTAAGTCTGTGAAGTTTTCGGGAGTCTACCTTGAAGGCTCACCTGAGTTATTGGACGAAGTCTGAGGACTTTAGTTCAAGGAGAATAAGGTGAAGACTATGTCTTCTGAGTTCAATATCAACCTCTCCAACCATACGTAGAGTTGTCACAGCAACTCGAGCTGGTTCATCAAGTCTTCGTCTTCAGTGCCCTGGTGCTATTTCTAAAACGTCAATTATTACGTTTATGCACTGATGACTTATCCTGATGCTTTACTTCTGAGTTCACTCTGCACTGATTCCTCAGTTCATGCTTCAATCTTACTTTAGCAGTGCAATAGGTTGTTTTCCATTCACGTCATTGCTTTTGTACTTCATTTGTTCTTCCTCGGGTTTCAACTTCCTCAATTTCGTATTGCCTCAGTCCTGAGGAAATAGAAATTCCTTGAGATATTTGAAAATCTCCCATTCACCCCCCCTCTTGTCGATATATTTCACTTTCAATTGGTATCAGAGCAAGGTACTCCCTTGTTCTGTGTGATTCGGTTTAACCACCTGGAGTTTTAGTTATGTCGACCTCAGGTACAATGAGCGTTGCCTCAAACTGCCCCATCTTTGACGGGACAGACTATCCATACTGGAAGAACAAGATGAGGATGCATCTTGAAGCCATTGACAAGGATCTGTGGGATATTGTTGATGAAGGCATTCCTTAAGCAAATCTGATGACTGCTCCTGAAGTTGTCAAGAAGAACTGGCAGCTTGATGCAAAAGCTCGAAGCATCATTGGTGGTCATCTCAACAAGGCTCAGTTCAACCGTATCAGTGGTCTGGATACTGCAAAGAAGATATGGACAAGACTGTCAAAAGTCAATGAAGGAGTCTCTGCTCAACGAGACTCACGAGTTGATACACTCCGCAGTCTCTTCAACAAGTTCAAGAGGCTGGACAACGAGCACGTGCAGCAAACCTTTGAAAGACTCACTGACATATCCAATGAACTTCAAGCACTGGGTGCCGCTGATATCACAGATCATGAGGTGGTGAAGAAACTACTGAGGTGACTGGATGACTCATTTGAGTTCCTATCGTTGATGATTCAAGCAAGGACTGACTTCAAGACTCTGGATCCAGCTGACATTCTCGAGCGCCTCAATGCTCATGAACTGAAGCTCTCTGAAAAACGAGATTTGTACAGCTCCACGCCTAAGGTCCGCGCGCTAAAAGCTAGAGCACGAAGAGTTTCCTCTGATGAATAGTCTGAGGCTGATACTGATGATCCTGAAACCCTCAGCCGGGAACTTTCTCTCCTCACCAGAAATTTCCAAAGATTCACGAAGAAGAATCGTTTCGGAAATTCCTCAAGATCTTCCTCAAGAAAAAGCAAACATGATGACTCTGTCGAAACAAGAAAGAGAGTCTGCCACAAGTGCACGAAACCTGGGCATTACATCGCTGAGTGTCCTCTATGGGAAAAGGAAGCTAGACTGAAGAAGAAGAAGAATAAAGGGAAAGATGACAGTTTTGATGAAAAGACAAAGAAGAAATCCTCAAGATCCTCAAGTTCTGCTGGATACAGGAATAGCAATTCCCGTAAGGCCGCGCATATCTCGGCAAAGAATTGGACTCTGAAGAATCTGATTCCAACCCTGATGCTGAGGAAGAAGAATCTGATGAATCTGAGGGTGTGGCTGGTCTGGCTCTTGCCACGTGGCTTGTCTCCAAGTCAATCTTCAGCAATGAGGAATCTGATCAATCACAACTCCTGCCTTCTGCTTCATGGCAAAGTCCTCCAAGGTATCTACTTACTCATCATCAGATGATCCCTCTGATGAAGAACCTGATGAAAACTATGCTAAACTTGCTAAACTTGCAACTAAGCAACAACGTGCACTTGAAAATATCCAGATCTCACTAAACAAGAGTGATGATATGTTGGTTGAGGAAATGACGAAGACTCAGAAGTTGACTGATGAATCAAATATTCTTCAGTCAAAGTTTGATGACTTGTTCAGTCGTCATGAGGCACTCCTCACCGATCATGAGAAGCTGGCTCATGAGTTCCTCATGAGGAAGCAAGAACTTGAACGCGTGAGGATGTCTCATGACGATCTGAGGAAAGAAAATGATTCACTACTCTCCCAACAGATCATCATGCCACAAGAAGGATGTAATCCTCCCTGTTTAAAATGCATTGAACATGACCGTATTACCTCTGTTCCTAGTTCTTCAATGTCTTCAGAATCTGTTATCTCTATTGCTTCTGTGGTATCTAACCCCTCATCTGAGAATACCATAGACATTATTGAAGAAAATGCAAGGTCGAAGAGTCTACTGGAAACCGGCATGTTCAAGAGTCTGAAAGGACATCAGATTCTTTGTGACATCCTCAAGAAATAGATCCTCAACAGGAACCCGAGGAAAGAAGGTGTCACATTCACTCGGAAACTCAACCCTGATGGGTCTTACTGGAAACATGAACAATATCCAGAGACCACTTGGGTTCGGGCAAAGGTGCCTCCTCCTGATCCCTATACTTGGGTTCGGGCAAAGGTGCCTCCTCCTGGTTATGATGTTGTTTCCTCAGATGTGGTGATTGAGTCTTTTGACTCAAACTATAAACTGTTTAAGGATGTTAATGGTGAGGTATTCGCCAGATACATCGGAACTAACTGCAGGAACTGTCCTCCACTCAAGAAGATCTGGGTTCAGAAGGACCTCATCACTAACCTTCCTGTGAATGCAGATGCAAATGAGTTGAGGGTATCATCTGAGGACGATACCTCAAATGGAAATGGTTATCATCATGTATCAGCTAACCATTTTGTTCACAGGGAAGCCCCTCATAAGAATGCTTACTCATTTGTTTATCCTAATACCACCATCTCACGTCCCATTAGGTGTCATCGCCCTCATCAGTCCTCATATACCTCAAAACCACCCATTAAGATGTGGGTGGTAAAGAAGAACTGATCATCTTTGCAGGAACATGTCCTGAGGCAATCATTAATTTTGCTGATCATATGCCCAGGACAACATCATTTGAGTCAGTTGAAGGATATTTATATTGTTTGGTTTCATATAATCAATCCCGAGGAGCGTCCTGAGGATATAATTCAGAGGAACCATAAAATCCTCAAACTGAGATTGGCTCATAACTTGTTGTACGAGATACTAATTCCGTTGCAGGGTAAGACTTAATGGGTCATGGACAGTGGATGCACAAATCACATGACTGGTGACAGAATCCTTCTTATGGAGTCATCTCTGAGTCCTTCTTCAAATAAAACCATCACCTTCGCCGATAAAGGTAAAAGTAAGGTATTGGGTCTCGGCAGAGTGGCTATCTCTCGAGACCAACACATTGATAAAGTCATGCTTGTTGAATCCCTTGGATACAACTTGATGTCTGTATCTATGCTATGTGATCTTGATCTCGTTGTTCTCTTCGGAAAATATGGTTGTGCTGTCTATTTGGTTAGCGATAACTCCATTGTCTTCAGTGGAGTTAGGAAAAGTGATCTGCATATTGTAGATTTCTCTGAAGGTCCTCAGGTCGCTACATGCCTCATGGCTCGAGCCTCAGAGTGCTGGCTATGGCATCGAAGACTCGGCCATGCTGGTATGAGGAATCTCCAGAAGCTGGTGCTGAAGAAACATGTCCTCGGGATTGAGGAAATCAGATTCACAAAGGACCGGTTGTGTGGTGCTTGCGAAGCTGGAAAGATTACCAAGGCCAAGCATCCTGCCAAGACCATCATGACTACTACTCGTCCTCTTGAGCTTCTTCATATGGACCTCTTCGGTCCTCCTAAGTACTCAAGCTTCGGTGGAAATTGCTATGGTCTTGTTATTTTTGATGACTTCTCACGTTACACTTGGGTGCATTTCCTCACTTTTATGTCAGAAACCCAAGATGTTTTCAAACACTTCGCCAAGCGCGTCATGAACAACTACAGCCTAAAGATCAAGCACATTCAAAGCGACAACGGCACCAAATTCAAGAACTCTGGCGTACAGGAATTCCTCGATGAGATGGGCATCACTCATGAGTTCTCGGCTCCATACACTCCTCAGCAAAATGGAGTCGTTGAAAGGAAGAACCGAATCCTCATCGAGATGGATCGAACGATGCTTGCTGAATACAACACGCCTCTTATATGGTGGGTTGAAGCAATCAACACTGCCTGCCACATCGTCAATCGGGTGTATCTTCATAAGTTCCTCAAGAAAACTTCATACGAGCTAATAGTTGGTAAGAAACCCAATGTAAGTTACTTCAAGGTCTTCGGCGCACCTTGTTGGATTCGTGAGCCTCATCATCAATCTAAATTTCAGCCTAAAGCCTATGAAGGCTTCATGATTGGCTATGGCCTCGAATCGCACACCTATAGAGTCTTCAAAAAAAATCATCATAAAATTGTTGAAACTGTGATGTGCGGTTTGATGAATCTGACGGCTCGCAAAGAGAGCACCTGCCACATGATTTATATGAAGCTCCACCTGAAGAACAGATCAAGAAGATGGGTGCTGGTGATATCATTCCTGTGGATCATCCTGAAGAAACACACATACCTCTTGCTCTTGAAGAACATCCAAATCCTGATGCAAATAATCCTGATGACGATCCTTATCCTGAGGCTCCTAATACCCCTGAAGCTCCTGAGGTTCTGGACGGCTACTCAGAAGAACTACTATGCCTCAGTCCTCTACATGGCTCAAAAGGTTTTTCCTCATAAACATATTCCTCATTTGGATATGGAGGCCATCCCTTGCTTCAACAATGCGCTGCAGGACTTGCATCATGCCAAGCTGCTTCAGTTTTGTTCCGAGTGCATCCACTGGAATGAAGAACTTGTGCTTCAGTTCTATGCCACATTGTATGTCTCAGGGGACCCCATAGACATCAATACATGGGTACTTGAGTGGATTACTCAGCATCAACACTACACTGCCTCAGTACCTGAGATTGTGGGGATTCTTTAGCTCCCTCCTTCTGACGCAACAGTTCCCAGCACATATGGTGCTCCACTTCTTTGGGATGACCTGATGACTATGCTGATGAAGCCGCAAGCCCCTGAAGCTCCACCTCGAACACAGTTCCTCGTTTTTGAGCTTCAGTATCTGCCCAACACCTTGTACAGAATTTTCGCCAAGTCCTTCTGCCCCATCAAGGGATATGAATCATCTGCCGAGGAATTCGTGGGCATCATGAAGAACATTCTATATAGCCTCTGTTTGTCGGCTCCGATTAATGTCTCAGACTTCTTCTTCAGGACTTTGGTGGATGCTGCTCAGAATCCTCATATTCCGAAGCCATACGCTCCATGGATTATGAAGCTCATCTGCACCAAGACTGGCATCAACTTCAAGCCTGATCGGTGTAACAGCCCAGTTTTCACAAATATTAAAATTTTTGTTTTCGGTGTGAATTGTTTGATTGTCTGATTTGTTTGCGGTGTTTGCATCCCCGATTTATCGATCGGCGATTATTTTTCCCCCTCTTATCTCGTATCGGACGAAGACCGCCCCTTGCCACCCTGACACTCGACCTTTGCGACACCGGGTTTCACCCGATCACCGTCGCGAAAACCGCATGAAGACCAGCCGAAGCCAACGGAACGAAAACCCCGTTTAATAATTAAATGGGTTATTTTTATAGCACGCCGGAAAGTGTTTTCTGAACGGTTCCAGCGCGAGGTGAACGCCTCCGGCTCGACGCACTGATCGCGCAGTTCGAAGTTTTACCCGAATCGGAGGTACTGCGGACCCCCGGCGGTCAGAAACGTGAGCACCGCGCGCCCGAGAGAAAAACAGATGATGTTTTTGCAAACTGCCAGCCACCAATGCTATATAAAGACCGCCACACTCCCACCAATTTCTAGGGTTTCCCAAGCCACAATTGCAGCCACCCCCCTCACAAAACTCAGATCTGCCTCCAAAAGCCCCAAATCCCGAAACCCTAGATCAGGGGCGTTCCCAGCCCTCAGATCTGAGATCCGGCGGTCCTCGTTGCGCCACGTCAGTGCCCTGGAAGCTCCACGCCCGTGCTCCTCCATCTCCAGCCGCCTCCCTCCGCCCGTGCCCGTGGAGTCCCGCCGCCGCCGCCGGGACCGAGGTCGCCGCCGGCAGGCCGCCCACCCTTCCTCCTCTTCCCTCTCCTCCCTCGTCTCCCCTGACCCCTCCTTCTCCTCTGCGCAGACCCGCCACCGAAGGAGCAGCCACGGCCGCCATTGGAGCACCCGTGGAGCTCGGGCCACGCCACCAGGAGCTCACCGCCGCCGTCCCCTGGACCTCTTCCGCCCGCGGCACGGCGCTGCCGCACCTGCTCCGCCTAGCCCGTCTGCGCGCCGCCCTCCTCGCCGCCGGTGGCCGGCGAGCCACCGGGGAGCCACCGCTGCCCCTCGCTGGGATCGCGATCGGGATCGGAGCTCCCGTGTGCCCCTGTCGCCCGCGTGGGCCGGCGCGCCCAGGCGGCCCAAGCCAGCCCAGGCCGGCCACCCCTCCAGGCCAGTGGGCCAGGCCCAAGGTGAGCTGCCCCGTTTTTTTTTGTTTTTTTTTGTTATTTCTTATTTTTAGTTAGTTGGGCCCAGTAGATTTCGGCCCAGTTAGTTTTTTTTCTGTTAGTTGTTTTTTTTTAATTATTTAGGCAGTTTTAGTTGTTTATTTTTGAAGTGCCCGTAACTTTTTAACCGTAGCTCCGATTGCGACGATTTAAATATGAAACTTGCTTAGAATTGTGTCTAGTTTAATAATTTGTGCTCCTTTGCCATATTTGACTTTGTTTACTTGCTGTTTGACTGCTAATTACACTACCTGCGACTGTAAACTGTAACTGCAATAACTTTTTATCTGTTGCTCTGTCTAAAATGTTCTTTATATGTAACTTGACTAGAATTGCATGTAGATTGTGTTTTTGCTGTTCTTGCTTGCTAAATAAAATAATAAAATATTGTTTAGGGCAAAACAGTACCAAATGCAATATTTATCGTGGGGTCCGCAATAGTTTGCATGTCTAGGATTTTACCCCCACTTAAATTGACTAGATCAGATAGTTTACTTTCTGCTTCACCTCTTGACTTGTTTGTGTGCTATGCCATGCTTGAGTGAGTTGCCATGTTAATAACCGTTGTTTGATCACCTGTAGCTAAGCAACTTGAACCACCGTAAATGTGCGGTATCGTCGTGTGTGACGAGTACTCCACTTAAACCGTTAGTAACCGTTCTCAACGATAGATCCGTATCGCGTTGCCGTGCCTTGTGTTGTCTCTTTGATCTTGTGTTGCTCCATAGTAATAGTGGTGCACCGTTGATTGCTTTCCAGTGTTTACTTCTTGTGTGCTCCCGCGGGTACCTCTCGGAGACGATGCGAGCTTGCGATCGACTACACCTTTGGAACCCGACTTATCAACAGGCAAGGACTTGCATTACTTATGATCCATTCTATTTCAACCAGCGGTTTGCATGCTAGTATAGGTTAGGTTCGATGTTTGATCCTACCACATGTTTACATCCTCTTTTAAACCGATACAGCCATGTCCCCTCCCAGCAAACCTTGTACTGCTATGTTACTATTGCTCGTTTCTCTGCCCCTGCTTACTATGCATGCTTAGGATCCTACGATGTTACCCTGTTACTCTTTGGGTTGGGATATCACCTGATTATTATATTATTGTTGATGATATGATTAATATTATAATGTTGACTATATTTGACGAAGGATGGAAGGTCTAGGCTATCCCGCCCCGACGCTTTGTTCCATTCGAGTCACCTAGGATACGAGTTCCGGGTATTGGTTTTAAGACTGAGCGTGCCTAACCGCGTGTGGGATTTTATGGGGTCCCCTTTTCTTACCTATCTAGCTTCAAACATTTCTAGTGGTGGCCCAAGCTGATTTACCATTTGAAAACATGCATATATATCTTGTCGGGTCGCTCGTAGCAGATATCTTTTAAAACAACCCGGACCAGTGAGGACATAGTTCCCTTGCTGGCCCACTTTGTCCGGCTGAGGACCCGGTTTCCCAATGTGTGATTAATCGGCTACCCAAACCTGCGACAGACGGTAGAGACCAGATCGAGAGAGCGGCCGGCTCCTGAGATGGATGTCGACTCACCGGGGGCCACCCGGATTTGTTCGTTGTTAGCTAGAGGGACCTGTCGTTTCGGATCTCTTGGAACTAAATCATAAAATGGTTGCCTATAATGGGTAGCAACTGAGAGTGATGGACGTGCGTGTGGAGCCTCGTAATGGGCAGTTGGTACACCCCTGCAGGGTTAAATCTTTTTGAGAAGCCGTGTCCACGGTTATGGACGACTTGAGACCTACTCCTTGTTCATAGACAACAACAACTGAGATAATCTTAATACAACTTGATCAACGTGTGTGTGCCTCGACTGCTTCTTCTTCGTTGGGATGCGAAGAGGAGGACAAGGATAGGATAGGTGTTATGTTTGCGTAAGTAGTTGATAGCAAGACCTGTTGGAGGCGATTCCTCATCGAATGCTTGGCTTCTTATATTACTCTCTAGATCGTTAGCCCCTTCATACATGCTAGTGCGGCAGCAACCTCACCACTTACCCCTTCCTTACCGTAAACTACTAGTTGTCCTAGAATGACGAGTGATGAAGTCCTTGCTGGGTCAGATGACCACTACAGTTGGATGCTTAGTACCTCTGTACTCATGATACTACCCCCAAACTCTTTTCAGGGTTCTGATCGACAACAGGTATGGTGATCGACGTTTCACGTGGAGACTCGACGACGACTAGTTAGGCGGATCCCGGCGGAGGGCCTGGACCCGTGTGGTTATGGGATCGATGCTTTTCTCTTTGCCACTAGCCATTTTCTTGTAGTCTGTACTCAGACATGTATCTTCCGCTGTTGTATTATATTTGAGGCAGTTGTATGCCGACTTGTATGAGATGTTGTATCCTTGTATCTGTAATGTTGTGATATCATGTTGGAAATCCGGGGCATATGGCTATGTCATATGTCGCGGTGGGACCGATATGTGCTTCGTCCCCGGATCTGGGTGGAAACACCTAGATCTGGAACAGTACCGCATATCGGGCCTTACAATCGGGCTAATCATCGTCCGTATGTTCCTCCGGTTGAAGTGCTTCAACACACTCTTGATGATAATGCCAAAGGAAAAGCGCCTTTTTTATGAAGCAGTACTTCCTCAGGACTCGCTCGGTGGAAACATTCGCCAGCCTCAGTCTCGCACAACTCATGAGGAGCGCACCCATGCCTCGACTGAGGAAACTACTCAAGCTCGCCTGATGACTGATTGCGAGCTCCTCATCAGTCTGCATCAGAAGGTGGATCAGAATCATGACTGGATGAAGCGTTAGATCGGTGACATCCTCAGCTATATGGTGCAGATGCATACCACTTAGAAGAAGGTTCATCAGTATGCTCATCATACGTATCAGCACCTTGACGCTCTTTTGACTGAGGTGATCACTCGTGAAGACCTCGCCAATCTTAGCCTCAGACAGCCTCCATTTCCTGAGATTCGGCCTCCTCGTCAGTTCACCAAAAGCAAGACTCCACCTCTGGCGATGGACTCCTTCTCTTCAGCGCAAGTATTCTCGCCTGATGAAGTTGAAGACACTGCGGCTTGTCCTCACACTGCCACGGCGTGCCTCCGTCCTGATGATCAACCTTGAGGCAATTCTTTGGGACGTTAGCAGTAGTCTCTCCTTTTTGTTCATTTAAAGACAAAGGGGGAGATATAGTTATCTTCAGGCGGGTTCTTATGGGTTCCTCAGTTACAACTCTCGTTCTTCTGATCATTTTTGTAATGAGTTGTACACTGATACTTTTTGTGGTTTCTGATACTTTTAAGTTACCTCATGTTATTCTTCAAGTTTATCTACTACTCATGTTATTCCTCAGCAACCACATTACTCAGTGCTATGTTTTCCTCAAATAAATTCATATGATGCACTGGTTCAAACAATCCAGGATATAGGGGGAGCTCCTCATGTTTTTCAGAAGATTATATCAAGTCCTCAAAACATGCATATCCTTAGGGGGAGCATCTCTATATCCCGAAACAATGAATTGTTTTCTTCTAGTCTTTCCTCAAAATTATTTATTTTATCCCGTTGAAGCTTTAACCTGATTGTCATCAAATTACCAAAAAGGGGGAGATTGTAAGTGCATCTAGTGCCCTCTTTGAGGTTTTGGAGTATTTGATGAAAAAACGGTTAAAGGAATGATGTGTTTGTGAGTATACAAAGGAAACAGTACCTGAGGATGAGGTTAACCACCGTTGTCGACCCCCCAAAATGTTGAGGAACAAAGAAGAAATCAGTGTGTTTCCTGAGGACTGAACTTTTGCGAAATCCTGAGTAATCAGGATCCTGAAGCATTCTGCTGAAGATGAAGCTGTACCAGATCCTGAGGACATTTGCGCTGAAGACAAAGTAGATCCTGAGGTCATATCTGAGGGCACGAGAGTTTTGCGAAATCCTGAGGAATCCAGATCCTGAAGCGTTCGGCTGAAGCTGAAGCTGTACCAGATCCTGAGGACATTCGCGCTGAAGACAAAGTAGAAGCGTAGTCTTCGCTAAGACTTTTTATACCTGTTGAGTCGTAGGAAAACACCGCACTATTGGAGGGGTTGAGGAAAATGAGTTATGTATTTCTGAGAAGTGCTCAATTAGAAATCCTGAAGAAAAACCCTGAGGAAATTTCCTGCAGTAGAATTTCAGTCCTCGGGTGTCTGAGACGTTGTTCTTTAGGACACTGAGGTAACTAACTTCAGTTGAGGAGTAGGAAGATCGCCAGTGCGATTCTTCTCAAGATTGTGAAGAGAGAGAATAGTTTGACCGTGCCACGTGTTGCGTGGTAAGAGGCTAGAACTTGCCTAGCAACGGTCATATCAGAGGGCACGAGAGTAATTGCGTGCATGGGCATTTATGTCCTTTCACCTGGGGTTGCTCCGCGGCTATAAATAGCCACCCCCAGCCCCATTTGTGGGTTGGCTGCTCCGAGAGAAAAACTGACACTTGTCATTTGAGAGAAACCCACCTCATTGAAGACACTGAAGAACCTATGTGAGGAAAACCACCAGCCTGAGTAGTTGAGCCTTTCTGAGGAAGTCGGTTCGAGTGATCCGAAGCTTTTACTCTTGAAGACTGTGATCTTCCAGCCGGTGTAGAAGTCTTCAGTCTGAGGAAGGCAAGATGCAATTCTGACTTCCCGGAGTGACTGAGTCTGTGAAGGTTTTGGGAGTCTACCTTGAAGACTCACCAGAGTTATTGGACGGAGTCTGAGGACTTTAGTTCAAGGAGAATAAGGTGAAGACTATGTCTTCTGAGTTCAATCTCAGCCTCTCCAAACAGACGTAGAGTTGTCACAGCAACTCTAACTGGTTCATCAAGTCTTCGTCTTCACTGCGCTGGTGCTATTTCTTCAACCTCAGTTATTACGTTTATGCACTGATGACTTATCCTGATGCTTTACTTCTGAGTTCACTCTGCACGAATTCCTCAGTTTATGCTTCAATCTTACTTTAGCAGTGCAATAGGTTGTTTTCCATTCACGTCATTGCTTTTGTACTTCATTTGTTCTTCCTCTGGTTTCAACTTCCTCAATTTCGTATTGCCTCAGTCCTGAGGAAATAGAAATTCCTCGAGATATTTGAAAATCTCCCATTCACCCCCCTCTGGTCTATATATTGCACTTTCACACCCAAAGTGTAAACCCAAAGCAACAGATAACTGCATTGAAAAGAACTTTACCTAAACTAAACAATCCTTGCAACCGTGGCCACAACACATCCCCTAGACTCATGGTTCTGTCACTCAAACGTGTCATCAGGGGGGATGTACCCACAATCGTGCATAACGTTCCCTCTTGGAGTTGCTACCAACCACTTGGCCAAAGCAATAAACAGGAACAGAGAAGATGCAAGAATTACTTAGGAACAAAAATATAAGAGATCAAAACAAATTATATTACTCTATCACGATCTGAACATAATCTCATAATCCATCAGATCCCATCAAACTCAGCATAGCAACAACAGAAGAATAAAATAAGTGCCTCGATCATGTAGGGCAGCTCACGAGGTCTAAGCCATGAAGAACAAAGAGGGGATGAGAAAATCACATAGCTAATGATCACGGACCCATGGTCCAAGGTAGACTACTCACGGCACATTCGGGAAGCGTCCATGGTGGAGGAGAAGCTCCCGGAGGTCGATCCTCCCTCCGGCAGGGTGCCGGGAAGGGTCCTAACGGTGCTCCCGATCTTGGAAGCGCGGTGGCGGCAGAACAGAGGAGAATTTGCGAAATAGGGTTCTGTCCTTGGAAGTTTTCCTTGACGGAGAATAAATAGGTGAAGTTTTCCTTTGGGCTTCGGGAGTCTTCCAACACGCTGATTTTTTATCTGATTTTTCCCGGATTTTTGGAGTACTTTTTATATGGGGGAAAACTGAAATAAAAAAACAGCAAAAAACAGGAACTGGCACTGGGGTGCACTGAGTTAGCTATATGCATGCCAAGTTCTATAGTGTGAAGGTCCCCACATAGCTATATGCATGATAATCTCTATGGAGTACAAGGATAAGAGGGAGTACTAGTGTGGATCTTTCAAAAGGATAGTAGTGTTGCCCCTTTTTCTCTTTTTATTTTATTTTTTTTCCTTTTTTCTATTTTTTTTACTTTTTTGGTGGCCTCAATGGCTCTTTCTATTTAAATCTCATTTGTCCTCTTTGCGATCTTTTATTTTGTCCACTTTGGGATCTTTTCCTCACTTAAGGGCAACACTCTAATTTACAAGAGGGTATAGAAGATCTTTCACACTTTACAAGGTACTCAAATCATAAAGAAGATGTAGCTATCATGATGTATGCAATGTATGTCACTGCCAGTGTAGCAGGAACATGTATGACATGAAGATAAAGTAATGAAGAGGTGGATGTTGCATGGCAATATATCTCGGAAAGGCTATGGAAATGCCTTGATAGGTAGGTATGGTGGTTGTTTTGAGGAAAGATATAAGGAGGTTTATGATGACAGAGCGTATCATGCCAAGGGTTTGGATGTACCGGCGAAGGTGGATGCCAACTCTCGGAGTGAGAAGGAGGCAATGCACGACAGCGGAGAGGCTAGCAAATATGAGGAGGTGGAAGTGTCAAATTTCAATACTTACATTAGTCGGAGGAACTCATGCACTTATTATCAGTAACTCTCAATCTAATAAGGAGGTTCAAAAAGAGACAAGTACCCCGAGGAAGAGTGTATGGGGGTTTGGTTATCCTTGCGCATCCTCGACTCATGGTACGTGAGTGTAGTCTAATATTCGATCCCTCCAAAGATTAGCGATCCATCTAGTAGCTAGAGTTCTCAACTAGTTTTGTAGTTTTTGAAAATAAACACGGATTTCCCAAAATACGATACCTATCACTAATAGGCTACAGCTCTTGACACCAAAAGTTGAAACATTACTCACATCAATGCCTCAAAACTATTGAAGGTTACTACAAAAATTAAATAGCAACCTCAATTACCTACTTTCAAGACAAGACATAACTCAGTGCAACAACCAACTCTCTTAACAAGATAAACATGAAAACTAAAGAGAGTTCCCGCAATAAACTAAACAAAAGCCAAGGCTCTTGCTAAAGAAAAACTAAAACTAAAACTAAACATGGCAGTAGCTACGAAAAGATAAAGAACACACAACAGCAAAAAGATAGGCATGAAGAATCCTTTGATGTGTTCTAGATTTTGAAAGTGGAGCATGTTTATCTCCCACACAAAGTAAGACGGGATCTAACTTGTTATGAACAGAAAGCAAACCTAAAGAAAACTAAAAATAAAACCTAAGAGCGAGATGCTCCAAGCATAGCACATAACGCATGAAGTGATAAAAATATAGTGAGACGAAGAACAAACTGATGATTGTTGATGGAGAAGGGGATGCACGGGGGCCTACCCAAGCTTAGACGCTTGAGTCTCCTTGAATATTTATTGGGTATGCATGGGGGCATCCCCAATCTTGAGCGCTTGACACTCTCGAATGTTGTTTCATCACCTTCCATCACACACATGAAAACTCCCTTCATACATAACTCATCATAAGCTGATTAGAGAGGTTAGTACCCTTCATAAATAATTTTTTCCCCACTGGATATAAAGCTATTCTTGAAGAGCTACTGTTTCTCAAGATTTCCAAAAGGTTTTTTCAAAGAAAAAGCAAGCTTAAGGTTTGCAAAAGTTAGGAGAGACAAAACATGGAAGAATCTGTGAAAAGCATAACAGTAGGTAGTAAAGAATTTTTTAGGGGTCCTTATGCAACTCAAATCAAAAAAATCAGAACATACGAAGGTTCTGTGATTTTATAGAGCACGCTTTGTAAAAAATTCAGCTTAAAAATATGAACTGGTGATGTATTATGATTTTTCCCGTCACGAGGACAGAATCTATTTTCTGGACAGCATGTCACAACTTTCACTTCCCTTGTCATATGAGGCTATAACTTGGCACAAAGCTTGAAAATAAAGATACAATGATGTTGCTACAGTATTAACAATCATAAAGACCACTAAAAATAGAAGTAAAAACATCTTGGGTTGCCTCCCAACAAGCGCTTTCTTTTACGCCTTTAAGCTAGGCATAAGGCAAAAGAAGAATCAAAGGTCTCCAAGATCGTCGGAATCGTAAAAACCTTCAAATTGATTTTCAAGAAGCTCATTCTTATTCTTCCTAGGAAAGAGGTACATACCTTTCGCCTTACCGCGTAAGTGTATGAACCCGTTACTAATATCAATGAAGCCTTTCATGGCTCGGAGGAAATTCCTTCCAAGCGCAATGTTGCTTTGGTTTGTCTCCCTGACGAAGAAATCCATCGGTGCAATCCTATGAAGGAATGTAACTTGGACTTCTTTCACCTATCCTTTAACCTCTGAAATATCCCCATTAGCATGTTCATGATAAGATGACAATTTATCCATTGTAGCGACCGGATCCGAAGGGACGAAGTCTCTGTGCTAGCACACATAGTACTCGATGAAATAATAGAAGTAAACATGTCATTATTACATCGAATGAAGTAATTATTACAATAATACTAGGTCTTAAGGCCTTCTAATTAAATACTTGTGGAAGCTATAATAGTAGTAGTAGCGAGTCCATCCGACTCCACGGCAAAAGTTGAGTATACAACGACCTATTCGCACCATACTCCTCTCCTAAACAATATGCAACACAAGTAAGTTACAGCCCCAAGAGGGGTCAGTACTTTGATTGTACGGCAAGCCATATCACAGAAATAAGTAAAATCCCTAAAATACATGCAATTTGGCTGGTGGATCTTCTACATTTATTTTTGAAAAAAGCTAATTTTTCCTATAGAATAATAATAACTAAGTTCTACAAATAGCATACGATTGAGATGGGAAATTCCACTCAATCTATCCCAAAGTGATTAAACCAATAAATTAATTAAAGATGATGAGACAAATCAATATTACCACAACTAGTTGCTCAAATTGTCCATAACCGGGGACACGGCTAATCGATTAGTTTTATACTCTGCAGAGGTTTGTGCACTTTTCCCCACAAGACTCGATCGCCTCCTTTGTAGTTCGTCACACTGCATGGTGTATGAC